>CM056574.1:11175000-13702500 GCA_029721435.1 Gymnothorax reevesii
ATAAAAAAGTCATTACAGGTTTATCAAAATTCCACTCATCCCCTCCACTGTGGTCTCCAGCAGCTGCCATCAGGCTGGAGATCTGCAGTCCCATGAGAGAGGAAAAATGGCTACAAGTGGCCATTCATTCCGTCTGCCGTGACCATCCTTAACAAAGAACTGCCCAGATCATTTTACTATGCAGTTAGTGTCGTACAGGCACCTTATGATTTCTTACCCATGCCCATCTATTTTTTATTCTTATTTATATGCATTTATTGTGCATAGTGCTGTTGTGTTGAGTGTTTTGTTTCATGCCGCTGTCAAAGACAAATTTACATTTTATGTTAAGTTTGATGGACAATAAAGAAGTCTAAGTCTAAGTCTTTCCAGATGCTTCTAAGCACCAGTTTGGATTCTGAGAAACAGTCCGGTATGGATAGACTGTACACCTGTTGTATCTCTCGGGGGTGTCCCAATATAGCATGGCATTGCACAGTCCACTTAAGATCTGGGTTGACACGTCTCTCATGAGTACTGTTGTCGATAATGTCCTGGCATTTTCTTTTGCTAACCGGCTGAATTTATGAGAAAATCAGGAGTGTTTTTGCTGTATTCCAGACCAGGGACTATCAGACATCAGCAGCATTTATAATTCCCCAGATCAGCTCAGTAAGGAAGAGTGTGTTTGCGCAAAAAAAAAAAGTGAATGGAGATAAATCATGCAGGATTTCCGGTTTGCATTTATTTATTTATTTATTTATTTTACAGATTGGAAAAAAATCTTGAGGTTTTGACATGTAACATCTGCAGGGACTTATAGTTTTAATTCAAATAACTGAGAGTCAAAAAGTCTTTATCTTATCACCAAAAGACTGCAAAGTCTGTAACGCTCAAAAGCACAGTGTCCACAGTGTCCACAGCCAAGTGGATTTAACTCCTACAAAGACCATGCATGCTGAAAATTCAGTCTGTTTTCCGTCTGATGGCGATAAAAGCTGATTCCTCATTTTGCTCCGTCAAAACTGCTCTCACTCAGTTAAAACAGACTTCAGTCCCTGAAAACTGATGAAATTGACTACATAGAATCGGAGCCAATTTAAATAAAGGTGATGCTCTCCGTCTCCAGCATTTGATCAATCATCAACATGGACCAGAAGAGAGGAAGCAGTAGTTTGATTACAGTACAGATGTGACTCCCAAACCACCATCCCCCACCGCAGCCTCGATCCCACTGAAACTGTCAGATTCAATGTGATTTTTGCTGTTTGCACTACCAATAATAGAATATCTGATCTGTGTAAAACTCGAGGAAAAAATTCAGTTTGAGGCTAATTTTAACCTGTAGCCTGAATGTGGCCTAAGTTCACATTTTTAACCTGAAACACTCCAGTTGATGGGCTTGTTAGAAGTATTCTTATCATGTTATGCAGATAAAAAAAAGTCCATTCTGACCATATTTGAATTTTTAGTCATATTGAAGAACTAAAAATGCAAAAGAACTTGGCATGCCACATTGAACGAAAAGCAAACATACACGTCCAGAACATTTGTTGATTTTAGACAAGCTTGGAATAAAAAGTGGTGCACATTTTTTGCTTAGGGAATTCTCACTTTCACTGCAGGGTTACCGTCTGGCCTCCGGTACACCAAAAGCACCAGGCATGTCCTCTTACACATCGTCTAAATGTCATAAGTCTGCCTTAAAAGAAAAAAAAACATCTCATCTTATCAAGTGTCCTCACACCAGGCCCAAGTCCTATCTATTCCATGTTGAACTCTGAACAGAGACCGTTCTTTCTAGAAGATCATTCAATGTGATTCTCAGATGATATTTTTTACGGGATACACATGATGTTCAGCCAAAATGTGTCGTACTCGTTCCCTTTCTGTTAAAAGTTTCTGTGTTTGGCTGAAAAGAATAAGGCTTCCATGATAAAACAGTGCAATGTCAGATAACTACAAACACCTGCCTCTCTCCACGACATGATAAATAAAAGCTCAATGTTAATTGAAACCAAGGTGTGGACCTGAATTATTCCTCAACAACCAGTAACACAAAACAGCCAGTTCTGCACATCAAAATCACTCTGAAAATCAATGAGCGAAACGGCAGCAAGAGCCGCAGACAATACAACATTAAACTACAATAAAGCTACGGGTTGACAAACAGGACATTATTGTGCACTCAGTGATGGGGGTTAGTCTAAAGGCGGGGGTCTCAGAGGACTCTTGCTTTGCATGTAATCAATCTGACTGTTTTTAACTTGGCCTGCGGGAATCCATTCGAAGACATAATGAGGATCATATCCATCCATCCATCCATCTATCCCAGCATGCAAAGAGGAAGATACAAGAATACAGGTCACCAGGCAGAGCGATTTTCGGAGCTTGAGTCATATGGAATGCCATTAATGTCACTACTGAATAAATAAATTAATACATAAATTTGCCAATGAAATAAATCCTGAAATAAATAAATGAGGCAAAAAATGTACAAACAAATGGATATATCGACATACAAATTAGTCCTTATTTTCAATAAATGAAGAAATTGGTTTTTATTTTGAAAATTGATGTTTTTCAGCTGACTACTTTTATTTATTTCAGGGGACTTTTTATTTCCTGGTGCCATGTATATTTCCCAACACTCTTAATTTCTGTTCATCAAATTCACGTGAATGGGGCATAGTTATCGCACAAATTCAGACCAAAGCAAAAAATCCCCGAGAAGTGAGAGCAGTCTGCAAAGCTGCCCGGTTACCATCAAAGCTCAGGCACAAAATGATGACTAAACATCGCTGGCTGCCGCAATTACAGCTCTGCTACATGCTGAAGTTACTAACTATATTAACCCGGCTTCCATTGTTAATTACAACAAGCCAGCTTCATAGAGTAACAGCCCCCAAATGGTACCATTTGGTACAAACCAGCAATTGGTTCAATTGCTATAAAGAAATGACCCAACCTCTCGTAAAACGTGAGCCAGGGTATCATGTGATTCGGTGGTATTCGTGCAGTTTTATTGCTTTGGTCTTAACGCACACCACATTTATTTTAATACAGTATAACAGATGGAGATGAAGAGAGCTGGGAATAAAATGTCGTAATAGGAAATGAAACTTTCCTGAAATGTTGTGGAATTATTATGAACTAAAGCTCCTGGGAGTAAGTAAATTTAGTCATTTGGAGAAAAGAAATAATTTGCCAATTAAAACCTATTCATGTAGGCCAATTTATTTATTGAAATTTATAGACAAGAGTATATTTAAATTTGCATTTATTAATGCATTTATTGTCTCGTTTTTTTACTCCAGGATTTATTTTCATTGCCATATGTATTTATTTTATAGTGTGACGTCCCTCTCTCCCTTATCCTGTGATTGGCTAATTGTCTCTGTCTTGCAGAATTGCACTCCGGAAGGCTGGGCTGACAACCTTGTTGGGGCTGATGGGTCACACCTGCTACAGGGGTGTGGCCAGGCTGTATAAAGTGAATGCTGCTTAACAATCTCTCTCTTCTCGGCTGCCTTCCCTGCTCCTGTTGTGTTTGGTTTAGTTCTGTTGATCCATCTTACAACACTCGTTTTACACATGCGCTCCATTCGCACATTGCAGGCAGACTGACAATTACATCGACTTCCCATGTGTCCTTTGAGTTGGCTGTTTGTTTTATTTCGGCATTGTAAATAAATTCATGTTTGTTATTGCGTTCATTTGCATCTGTGTCCCATTTTGTTACTTCCCTGGTCGTGACAATAGGCTATTACAGTAATTTATTTGTTGGTTTTGAATTTACATAATTTACATTATTTTTCATTACTTAAGGCTTGCATAAAAGGACAGTGTCTTCTGTTTGTACTCTGCGCTCATTTCGTCTGCATCACTGCGTGCAGTCAGAAAGCTGACTGTTACCGACGAAACGGAGCAGAACCGTCCGAAATCGTGGTGGCAGTGTTGCCATGACTCTTCACTGTTGTTTGGTCCCAAGTTATTTTGATATTGAGCTGCCCTCTAGTGGATGCATTGCTTAACATCCATGCGACGGTATAGGATGAATGGAAGTAAGTTGTCATTTTACATCTTTGGAAACGGACGTCCTCATTCGCTCATAAAGGGAAAACAAATTAGCCCTTATACGATCCAGGGATAAGAGTGAGAAACTGTGGAATTCCCTGGGGCAAACACTGCAGAATACGCGAGGTGAATATGAAGATTTCATTTGCAGAACTTTTATCCCCATGTTATTTTCCTAAATCATGTTTTGTTTTTTTTTTTTGCGCAGTCCTGGAAATTCTAGTCAGATTGGTGACTGTTGTTGGGTGGTTTCAATAAAATATCAGATTTATTTTATTTATTTATTTATCTATTTTACTTTAAATGTGCATTTTCATTGCATAATCAAAGGCAAATCAATCAAGCTGGTGCCGGCTTGCTCATTTTAAGAACGACTTTCATTTGTTTTTGCTAATGAACTCCGATTCGCCACAGAAAGCAAGGTTTCATCACTTCCATGAATACATGTTGATGTACATTTGTTATGAAAATTCGATACGTAAGAACATATGTGGTAAACCGAGGTAAATGCCCCCCCAAGGAAAAAAAATTATTTTCTTTTAAAACGCATATTATTAGAGAATCGATACAATATGTATACAGCAATTGTGCTGACATAAACCCATTTAGAGGGTAATGAAATCACACGACACACTACAACTTTGTTATTATAAAACTAAATGTTGCTGAGAGGTCAATTGCTGGCCAGTGCCTTCCAGCATACAGCTAGGGGAATGGTCACTTCACCAGAGTTAAATTGTCTCACAGGAGGACAGAGTAGCTTCAGAGTAACTTGGCTCCTATCCTGATGACTGCAGATGGATTTAGAACTTGTTATAAAAAAAACTGGACAGAGGAACAGACTTGAAAGGGTTAACAAGAACTTGGTCCCAATCCTGGACCCTTGGGAGCTTAGTCCCATTAAATTGGACAGAGGAACTGACTTGAACTGGGTTAACTTGAACCCGATCCCAATCGTGGACCCTGTGTAGGCTTGGAAGCTTGTTTGAGATAACTGACATAAGAGGAAAACGTCTGGGAATTGCCATTATTAAAGATTTTGTTGCACTTCATAAAGTTTAAGAATTTTTTTCTTGGAAATACTGACTGGAACAGAGCGCAAATGGCAAATTACAATCCAGCAATTTGTGACACAAAGCAGGGGTTTTTAATACATGTCACAGATACATCAGAAAGTAACCGTAAGAACAGATAGAGCCATGGAGGGGAATAGCTGCGAGACATAAACCAATCAAAGGAGACGTACAGTACTTCTAATAGACCTGCAAGTTGCTGGATAGCTGGACAGACGGAAGGCGTTCACGTGAGGGTTCTGACACCGAGAAAGATGCCATTCCAACGGGGGGGAGGGGGTTGGGGGCGGAGTGTTCCTTCAAATATCTTTCTCTTGCTCTTTTACATATTACAGAAAAGTATTTGCTATTTTTTTGGTCAAACTAGTACATCATCCTTGATATGATTCTCTCGTTAACGTTAAAAATTGTTTGTATATGTATAACCTTGCAAAAAAAGAAAAAAACTCAGAGGCTTATTTTGCACTTTCAAAGTATATATTAAAACATTCTACCTCAAAACCAGTTCCTTTAATTTCTTCCTACCAGTAGAATGATTTTGAACCCATTCAAAGATTATTAAGGCCACTATCATCTGAGAAAAGAGCTGCACAGTATTCTACCATCCAGTTTAGTCAAGCAGTGGACATGAAATCAGCTTTGCTTTGTTGAAGTTGGCAATTCTCCAAAGGAAACTTGATGCTCTGCCAAGTAATGTAGGGTCTGGATTATCCTACTCAGCAATGCCTGAGTTATGCCATTTATCAGCGCTACATGGAGGCATTTTGCCAGATGCCAAAGAGCAACAAGAGGTCCAGACTTTGCAGTCCGGAGATGTAGCATTGTTTCTAATTGTTGGTGAAGTGATTGCATCCCAGACTACGTTCTTTTTCATCATTTTAAGTTTGCAATTGAGGCAATATCGCTTTAACTGTTTTATGGCGTGCGGGTCTGTGGGACCTGTTTTCAATGTTTTCTAAAATAAAAATGATGCATTTAATTTGTATTTCAACCTTACACTCCTTGGCCTTGGCTCATTTTTCTGTGAGTAACATTGTAATAGAGCACATTTTCATCTTGTGCACACTCTACACCTCCCTGCACATCTATATTATACATGTGGTTTTTGGGTCCTCTAGATAGTAAAAGTGTGGTAATTGTTGGTGAAAACAAGTGAACAGGCTAAATATGATAGAAAAAAGTTAACTAATAATAATAATACATTTTATTTATAATGCGCCTTTCAAGAAACCTAAGGTCGCAGTACAGAGAGGTGATGTAAGCCAATAAAGGAACATAGTACCTGTTAGTACCATAGTAGCTGTTTATTACTCGTGTGTGTGTGTGTGTGTGTGTGTGCGCCAGTGTGTGCGAGTGTGTGTGTGTGTTCCTTTGGTTGCAGCATACAGTACTTCATAGATTGAATTTGAGGCTTTACGCCATTTTATAAGCATTTTTTTCTCCCGATGTCCCAAGCAAAGACCCGTCACCCCCGGCCACACCCACCCAATCTACACCACACCCACCCAAACTACACCACACCCACCCAATCTACACCACACCCACCCAATCTACACCACACCCACCCAAACTACACCACACCCACCCAAACTACACCACACCCACCCAAACTACACCAGACCCGCTGACATTTGGGTGAGTAAAAAACACAAACAAAGGGTTATGAGTTCGATATCAATATATTGTTCATAAATGTTCACCCGATGATGAAGCTGGTTAATGGCGGCAGCCATCAGGAGTTTTTGTGGCAGACTCTGAGCTCATTTAGCGGCCTCCTGACCCCTCTCAGCAACTCTGAGACTTGGAAGCTGTTTTTACCGCCAAAAGTCTTTGTGAATTACTCTTAGTTAAAGTAAAATTTTAAGTCCTAAAGATAAAAGTTAGTCTGAGTTTTTTGGTGTACCTCTTAAATCTGCCAGTTAGGAGATTCTTTAAATGTTAAAAGTTCGTCGTGAATATGGCCCCTGGTTTTCCAAGCGAAGCGCTTGGGAGGAAAGTGCATGTTGCAGTGTCAGTGGGAGTTGTGCATGAGGCTCGGGTGATTTGCAGAGTGAACTGGCACAGTATGTTATGTCATTCAAGGTTAACATTACGGACCGTCGCCTTGCATATCAGATGTTTGAAAGACCACACCACTCCCAAATGGCATGAGCCTAGGACTGGCAAAATGCCCACTACACTGCTTCAATTCACTTCAGTGCAATGTTGCCGATGTGTAAAATCTCCAGGACTCAAGTTCGCGTGCAACCAGTCCCCTCGTTCATCATTCGCTGCGGTCTTTAAGAGTGGGGTCACAGCAGGGGACTTCTGCTTATCAAATGGCAAGCAGGGCTTGTGGCCAAAGAGTGTAAACGCCTGTAAATGATTGTCTCTGTTGAGCAGTTTAAACAGAGCTGTGTAAACTGTTGGGACACATGTGACCCCAGTCACACTTCCTGAATTAAACACACATGAGCGGGTGCGCATACACACACACGCAGGAACACACGCATTTAGCATTGCACTCAAAAAACAGACCTGCGGGCATTTGAAGGTTTGCTACTGACGGAAGTCGTTAACAAGAGTTGCTGGCGAGAGGGCTGTCTTCCACTCTGGAGTTGCCGTCGGAGCCATCCTAGTACTACTCTCACCACGGTTTAAAGCGCATTACAGATCCAAACTCTTTCCCATTTAGATTTCCTAATTTTACGAGGATCAGACCTTATCCATTTTTCCTCTGCTTGAATTATTGTTCACTGCAACTGTGGCAGACCGAGGGCGGGCCCGGGTGGGGGATTGAACCACAGACTCCCGGGTAAGAGTCACACGCGCTGACCACATTGCCGAAGAGCCAGGCTTATTGGCAAGGTAGCCAGGGCGTGTACTTATCAACCCTTGCATCTCTCCATCTCTTTCGGGAGCATGTCCTCACACTCCATGCTTTATGCATGCTGCCATCCATTGGGATTCCCTGAATCCTGCTGATTACGCCGGAATGTGGCAGGCGGAAGGAGGGGCCGGGCGGGCGATTGAACCCCAGTCTCCCAAGTAGGAGTCACGTGCACTGACCACATCACCAAAGAGCCAGTGGCCTCGCTAAGAGTGACTTAAGCAGAAGTTACAAGAACTTTACGAGGACTTTGAGAGCCCACTAAGTGGTATTCATGAAGCCTTCATAACGTACTGTTACCGCAATCATAATTTACTCGCTGGTTCAATAACATTTGATGGTCGGCGGCATTAATTCGCTGACGGTGTGATGCAAGTCATGAGTTATTTAAGCTGAAAGACTCCTGTTGCAAAGTACCAAAGCGCACAACAACTTGCCGTGTAGCTGGTGCGGTGTGCAGCCTCCTGGTGCAGGGCAGCGCTTCTCAAACTTCTTCTGTCATTCCCCACTTCGGGGGGGGGGACTTTCAGGTCCCGCCCATCTTTCATCGACGCGTCAAAATGGTAATGAAATAGGGTAAGTTTGAAATTAATTAAAATTAATTAAAAGTTATGAATCAAGTAAAAATATCAAACAAATAAGTTCAAAAATAGAGGAAATAAATTATGTTACCAGATTGTATCAAATAACATCAAGTTCAAAAATACAGAAAATATAAGAGCTTAACGTTGCTTCATTTAGCCACTTTGCAATCTGCGCAAAAGAATTAAAAAAAGAAGAAAGTGGAACAAGTCAATTTTATGACCAAAGTTGATTGATTCTATATACGGATTGCCCGTAAATTACGAGGAATTCCCTAACAATGCAAGTTGCGGATTTACAAATGAAATTAAATGATTTTTTGGTCCCAGGCATGAAGCATAGCTGGTTAAATCAGCTGCGAGGTGTAGCTCGCATAAGTTCAGTCTGTCATCGTTACCACAGTAACATATGAACCATTTTAGATTCAACGTAAGATATTGTATGTCACTAGCTGGGATGGGTATGATAGGAGAGATACATTATGTTTATCGTAATTTTACATGTTTTAATCGAGCCATACTTCATGCAATCGCCATGCTGTCATCATGGCCGGTTCCATTCCAAATGATCTCTAGTTCGAAAAAAAAATACATCATTGGAAGTTATTAATTATTGGAAGCCATTCATTTGGCAATGAAAGCTCACATAAACATACACCACGGTAAACAAATAATAACCAAACGCTTCTTTTCGTAGCACAACCCGATTTGCCGTTGGCCGTAACCACTTTTCGTAGCTCCAGCTCCTCATGTGTACGCTCCATATGGACTATATTAAACAAGATACGGTCTGGACAACAGCCAGAAGTAGGCTATCAGCTACATATGCTCAAACACAAAACAAAATCTGAAGAATAGCTTGCTTTTTGAGGCTGCATTTGCACTTGGCTATTACTGGACGTCACCCTTCTCCCTCATGATATACGAATGAAATGAAGAGAATATGGAGAAGAGATTGGGGATTTTGGTCAAGATTTTCTCAGAGTGGAATGCAGGGTCCCTGACATGCTTGCATGTAGCATCGGCGCAAACATGTCAATTTTCACTATTCTGGGGTGCATTTCCCAAAAGCACAGATGCTAACTTACATTGGCGCTTTTCCACTACGCAGTACCTGCTCTACTCCACTCTGTTCTACTCGCCTTTTTTGCTTCTCCATTAGGAAAAAGTACCTGGTACCAGATTTTCTGGTCCATGGTCTCTTGTGGTTCCAAAAAAAGTACCGACTCGGCTAACAGGTGCTAAAGTGTGATGTGACAACACAGCAGCCCACTGATTGGTCAGAGAGAGACAACTCGCTTCCGCGTTATCGCGAGGAAACTGGCTTCACTTGCCATCATTGAAACTGGTCTTCAGATTGTGTTTTTGAAACGTGTGCTGTTTTAGGCAGCTTGATAACTACACTGTGCTGCCTTACCTTTCAAACAAGGTTGCATTTGTTCACAGAAGCTGTTGCATTTATGAAATGCGTTTCTTTGTCTGTGACTCTGTTTGTAGCGAAATTAGAAGGAACGGCGTTCTGAACAATTCTGTTCCCCTAATTCCCCTTGAGAAAGTTATTATGCTTCCCTTATTTTACGAAAATTGCGCGGAAAATAACTTTATGGGTGCCGATGAATCATTTTGTTCTTAGAAAAGATATCACAGATGAGATGACACATCATAAAGTGATAAATTCTTGGCAGTTGCTAGGGGTAGGGCAGTTTTCCAAAGTATTTCAATGTAGAGAGGTACGGCAATCCCAATTTCAAACCCTGCCCTAACCTAACCCTGACCCTAACTCTAACCCTAACCCTGACCCCAACCATAATCCCGACTCCTTATCCTTATCCCTTCAAATCGACACCCGTACCCATAAAACTGCCGTATCTCTATACACTGCGTAAACTCTAATACTTCGCCATCTTGTGCGATTTGTGCATTTGCTAAGTGTTTTGCCTTCAGTTTCAGAGTGAAATGTTTCATGAAGCCTGAATGTCAAGCAAATGAACAATAATTGTTCTGTCACATATTATTTGCTTCTTTGTTAGAAAGGAAAAAAAGGTAAATTAACATCGTCGTGTGTGGTATTCCATAATTTTTGCGAGGGGTTGGTGTGTGGTACATTCCATAATTTTTGACAGGGGTTGTTGTAGGTTTACATTATGGAATACTGATGGTACACAAATGCTTTTTCTATGAATACTCTGTGCCTTTTACAGATATATTGCTTTGCGTTTTTTAGGTGGTAAGTATTTAATGTGCAACCAAATCAGACACAAAACATCACCTGCTATCCGATGCATCAGGATACTGTCAAGCAGAAAGTACAATTAAACATTTGTGGACTTTAATGCCATAACGTGGTGATGGTAGTGCGCATACCCCAATTTAAACACGGAAATATTTAAAAAGATCAACGGAATAAAAGTAACTCCATATAACTGGGGATGCTGTCGCGGCAGTAACATGCCGCGTCGCAATGACGAGCAGGTACCACAGAGGCGGTACTAGCCTCTAATGGAAAAGCAACCCCAAAAAAGTACCCGGTGCCGAGTAGAGTAGAGTAGAGCTGGTACCATGCAGTGGAAAAGCGCCAACAGTTGGAGCCACTGAATGTGCATGGAAGAACTATGTAAGTTGCCAACGTAGTCAGGGGCTACTCTTTTGGGAAACGCACCTTAGATGAGGCTTTGAGGTTTTTTATTTTCATACTGGAATACAAATCTTATTGAGCATGTAAAAAATATTTAACTGAAATTTTCACATTTCATTTATAATCTCATTCATGGAAAAAATTGTTAATATTTTCAAAAATACCTTCAAAGTTTTTTAAAAGGATTTTACGGATATTAACGGGAGGTAATACGAGTGAGAACCCGAAGAGGTTGACATTTATGAATATATTGATGGCAGATTTGTTTGTGGTTTTTTGTTTTGTTCAAAGCATACAATCTTTATTGACAATAAATTAAGGCATTAAGAATTATGATGTAAATGAAGCCCTTTAGTGACCTGTCATTTCTTAATACTTTCTTAATAATCAGAGGCTTATATATTCGTCTTAATTCCTCAGTTAATATATTGAGTGATTATTAATCAAGCAATTTTGAACAGGGATAACCAGGAAGTAATGACACCCTTAAGGGTCAGGGGCGCCCGGCAAGAAATGTGGGTGTCCTGTATTGCTGCCGTTACTACTAGTGGGACATTAATTTTGAGGAAGGTAATTGTTGTCTGTGGCCTTTTTGTGTGGAGTTTGCATGTTCTTATGGTCATGGGGGTTTTCCTTGGGTGCTCTGACAGAGTAAGGACATGCATGTCAGGTAAAATGGAGACTCTACACTAGTACGAGGTCATGATTGAATGCTGTGAGGACGTGAACGAACAGTGAGTGATCCCCGCGATGATCTGCAAGTTGTGTTCCTGGCTGCCTCTTGCCCACTGCATGCTGGGATAGGTTCCAGTCCCCAATGACCCTGATCAGTAATAAGTGGGGTATATAAAAGATGGATAGATAGATAGATAGATAGATAGATAGATAGATAGATGGATGGATGGGTGGATGGATGGATGGGTGGATGGATGGATGGATAGGATCCTTGAAAAAAATGTAACCATAAAGTCTTCGAGCCTCATATACTGTATACAAATTTGCAAAGCAGTGTGATTCAAATATGTAGCAATTTATGACACTATGGGTACAGAAAAGGCTACAATTTTTACCTCACGGCTCACAATCAGCCCAGTTTTACGCAAGTCTGTCAATTGCATGTTTTTGAGAACAACAGTTTGCTTTTATGAATACCAAATCCGCTGGTGAAAGCGGGGTAAGTGGGGATGGTGCGCACTTTTTACAAATGAGGCCCGTGGTGTTCCAGCCCACGGTCCTGGGGTGTGCAGCTCGGAGTTCTGGTAACCTCCTCCCAAGTTGTGAGGCCTGAACAACGACGTAGGGGAAAAGCTAGACCGAGAGCTCTCTATTATTGGTGCATTCCGCCATGGTCATACGGACGCCAGCTTCCGGTCATGGCAAAACGCACAGTAAACATAGTAAACATCCCTGTTCAGAAATAAACAATATAAAAAAATAAAATAAGGTCGCTAAAAGGGCACTTTTTCAAATAAAGACATACTTGTAAGTGAAAGCTTTCAGGATAGGGTCAATAAAAACAAAACCAGGTAAACTGATGAATTAAAAAACTCAAATATTTATCTATAAATATTATCAGAACTACGGATTTTGAGAGAATTAAAAAAAAAACGTATTTCTGTACGGTCTGCTCGGTTGTCACAGCCAACACAAACTAACCATTTTCACATTTAAATATGCATCCAAACTGGTTAAAGCGCTACTGCCTTTGTTTTATCATGATCGTATGTTAAAGGCAACTTACCCTGAGAAAGGGGGCTTTATGCAGTCTAGTTTTTTCTCTACGTCATTGGGCCTGAGACCCGCCCCCCCCCCCCACCCCCAGAAACTCTACCCACACTGGAGCAACAAACAACAAATTCAAAATCAAACATCTTTATTGGCCTCCAACAGATGACAACACAGAAACACACCAGTGAATGAGATGTTTTTCCATTAAGAATTCTGACACAGAAATGGACTTAGAAATTGGGTAGGTGTATGCTGCATACAAAATAAGCTAAATATGAAGAAATACAAGAGGATGGGATTTATAGCATAGACTTCAGAACTTTGTAACAGACTAATCTGAAAAGATGTCACTAAATAGCTGCACTTTGCTGTTAATGTATTTTCAGAACTACTGGACCCAGATCTTCTCACAGCACCTCAATGTATGGAATTCTCCAGTATCTCTCATTCATACAATTCGTCATTAATCACAGCAGGCAACGACCATATTGATAATCATCTACATAATTTTAGTGATATTTATGGTGTAGTCATTGTGACTTGAAAGTCAGAACCGCCGTTTTACTTCACAATTCATGTCGCTTCATGTCAGCGCTTTAGGGGGGTGTCTGGGACATCATGTCTCTGTGCTGAAACTTCTCGCTCTCTTATTGGGCCATTCTGATGATCGATCGAATGCTAGAGAGAGAGAGAGAGAGAGAAATTGCCTTAATAAAATTGGCACTGGTTCCGTGAAATCAGTTTCCTCAATTTTCACACAGTGAAGTCAGTTTTGACAGAGTGAAGGAAGAAATCAGCTTTAATCACCATCAGATGACAGACAGACTGAAGTTTTGACACAGAGAGCCTTTGAGGGAATTCAATCCGCTTGGCCTTCAGTGAAGATACCATGAGCCTTGAAACATTAGACAGAATTCAGTCTGTTGGCAATAAAATAAATGCTTTTCGACAAAGAGTTTTATTTTTACTTTTTTTTTGTTTTTTTTGCACAAAGACACTATTCCTTGCTGAGCTGATCTGGGGAATTATAAATTATGCTGGTGCCTGATAGTCTGTGTTCTGCAATGCAGTGAAAACACTTCTGTCTTTGTCATAAATTCAGCCGGTTTGCAAAACAAAACTAGAGGCACTCCTAGGGCGCAAACCTCCGCCAAGGCAGCACTGTCCAAATCTTGCTGAGTGGGAGCAAAGTTCAGTTATCGTGTGACACAGGATTTCAAGATGGCTTCTGTGGCGGCCATATTGTTTGACTGATAGTGGTCAAAATCAATAGGGTCCATCCCTGGTGTAATAGCGACCCACCCAGAAAAATTTCTGAGATATCCGTTCATTACTTTTTGAGTCATCTTGCTCACAAACAAACTAACGGCACCAATCAAATAACCACCTGCCAACTTCGTTTGGAGGAAGAAATAACAGGGAATTATCAACACAAGTATCTGTAAGCAACATCTCAATTCACCACCGAAATGCACTGTATCCTATATTGTGAAATCTCTGGGCAATAACCATAGATGTACAGTATATCTGTGCCAGACACAGCATCTTACCTTTGGCCTTAAATTAAAGGCCCATAATGACGCTTGCCTTGGAACATACGCCGATGAGCCAAAACATTAAAACCACCCACAGATGCAGTAAATAATGTTGATTATCTCATGACAATGTCAGATGTCAAAGTCTGCAGACAGATCTTAGATGGTCAGCGAACAGTTGGCTCTTGTATTCAACATGTTGGATGCGGGAGAAATGGGAACTGAACAAATCGTTATGGCCTGATGAGTAGATTTCAGCATCTTGAAGTGGCAGGACTTCTGGGGTGCTCCCTGTCAGCTGATGTGAGTACCTCCTGACAGTCGTCCAAGGAGGGACACACCATGAACCGGCGACAGGGCTTTGGGCGCCCAAGGCTCATCGATGCACAAGGGCTATGGTGCCTATCCCGTCCGGTCCAAGCCGACAGAAGGGTGACTGTGGTGCAAGTCGCTGAGAATTTTACTAATATTTGCATGAGGAATGTGTCGCAACACACAGTGCATCACACTCTGCTGCGTATTGCACTTTTTCGCTCACACACCAGTCAAAGTGCCCGCTCTAACCCCAGCCCACCACTAAAAGCACCCACTATGGGCACCTGAGCTTCAGAACTGGACCTTAGAGTAACTGAAGGAGGTTGCCTGGTCCAGTGAGTCCCATTTTCTTTTACATTATATGTGATTCTGCGGATGTGTGTGCTGGGAAGAGATGGCATCAGGATGCACTGAGGGAAGAAGATAAGCTGGTGGAGGGAGAGTGACACACTGGGAAAGGTTCTGCTGAAAAGCCTTCAGTTCTGGGATTCAAGTGACTTCAGTTTGACAAAGTCGTTTTGGCAGCACAAAGGGGGACCTTCACCATAGTAAGCAGGTGGTTTTAATCTCGTGGCTAATCAGTGTATGTCATTCACATACAGTGGCATCTATGAGTAATGACTGCTTTGACAAAAATAAGGATAAGGCTGAAAAATGATATTATCTTTGCTATAGCAATATTACTTCCTGCTTTACAAAAATACATGCAATAATATTGTTGCTGAAATGGGGCTTTTTGTTTATAACAATCCAGAAGTAGATTCTATTGGATGTGTGTCTGTGTCTGGCTCTCAGGAAGCCTTCAGCTGTAACCTTTATAACAAAGCCCGATTTACCATAAGGAATGTACGCACTGAACCCGCGTCGGCAGTCCAGCATATGTAACATGATAGCTGACTTTATACACAATGTTCCCAGCCCAGTATGTGCTCTGTTGAAACTGTGACACTGTTTCTGAGTTACTGACTTTTATGGATTAGTGCCCTTAGCAGCATCCATGTGTGCTTTTAAATCCACGACACATAACTGAAGTGAGCACAGGTGTCATGGCTTCTACTGTCATGACAACATAAATTAAAGGTGTCATAAATTGACGATGACTCTCAACTCTCTTCTTGGCCAAGGTCCAGTTTATTGATGCAGTTTAATTCCCCAGACCAAGAGAAATCAGCCCTGTAGCATTATTGGAAGCAGCCGAACGGCCTTGTTTGGAAAGTGGAGAATCCGGTTGCACGTTGGTAACCTGGCTTTCACCTTGAGGGATGAAGTTGGGAAGAACTCTGTTGTTGGGCTCTGGAACGAAAACCGCTCGAAGGGCTTTACCCCTGTTTCTCTCTGTCACTCTTCACCTCCAACTGTTCTGTCTGGCGTTTCTCACCGAGCGCTCTTGAAAATGACAGCCGTGTCCTCAACAGACCTAACCAGGTTAGATAAAGGTAGACAGACGCTAATCCTAAATGGCTGTTACTTTCGTACCTTTTAGCATTTGTCAGGAGGTCAACAGCCTCATTAATCTTCTCCAGGGGAAAGTGGTGAGTTATAAACTCATCCAGCAGCAGTTTTTTGTTCATGTAGTCATCGACCAGCTTGGGTACGCTGTCCACACTCTTCCACCCTGAGAGAGAAACATACATGGCTCAGACAGTGCTGAGAAAAACAACTGTATTAGCCTGAAGTACAGCATCCCTGCTTAAAAAAAAAGTCAGACAAACCATTAGGCAACCATGAGGCATATTCTATTAGATTCTAATGGTCCCTGGTGGTTTTCTCTGCAAAAAATGTTCTATAGGACTTCTATGGAATTCTATAGAAATGTATCGAACTCGATAGAACATCAATGGAACTCTATAGAACATTTTAGTAGAACAGCATGTTCTATAGGATTTTCTGTGTGTTCTATAGGAATTTGCTAGAAACCTATAGCGCACCTCTATGGAAAAGAAAGTCCTATAAGATTATTGCTGTTCCATAAAACCTTCCTATAGAACACCCTAGTTGAAAAACCTGTTCTATAGGACTTTGATGGTCTTTAGGACCTTCTAATAGAAAAAAAGCTTAATGGGAAAGACATCTTAAATAAGGGTTAAATAAAAATAAATCTTATGACTCCTTGCAATGCTCTGTCGCAGGGTCAATTTATCTTATATGTATCTGGGTTCTAGAAGTGAGAGACCGGACTAATGGTATGAAAATGTGCAATATGCAGTGATATCTACTATACTGAAGTAGCAAGGAAATCTTGTCCCTTTTAACTTGAAGGTGGGCTTAAGCACATGGGGCTCCAGGCACATACCAGCTCACTGATTCTCGGATCAAACGATTGACTGACTGACTGAATGACTGACTGCACAACTTACCAGTATTTCAGTTACGGAATATGAAGACCTCTTTCCATTTCCTCGGCAGCATTTCAAAAATATGAATGTAAGGCATTACAACTTTATTATGCTATAATGGAAAACTCGTGTTCCTCTTGCGTACGAAGACAGAATTATGTTGTAAGTTTGAGCTTTTGAACCGTTTCCTTAATTTAAAAAATTTGATCAAATCATTCCTTTGCATTGACATGCATGTGATTGCAGATTATATGCAGATTTAGAATGAATTTGAATACAATTTGAGGTCTGCTAAGACTTATTCCCACCATCTTTATACATGTATTGTGGTCACCTAACAGGATTACTAACATGGCGTTCCTTTTCAGCGAAGGTACTCAGTATCTTCTGAATTCCCCAAGACCCTGAGATACACGACAACAACGAGCCATCTGTTGGGTTCAGCAAAGCAATTCAAATTGATCAGGATCAAGTACAATTGAAAGCTGCTGGATAGCTCAGTCAGTTAAAGCACCATGTTGCGGAGCAGAAGGGTCCGGGTTCAAGAGTAGTGCACAATTGGCCATTGTGCCAGTGGGATGCAAATTGGGAAGGGTTTGCCGGGAAGGGTAATATAACATGGTTGCTTTGTTTGTCGCCGTCCATATTCGGGTGGGATTGAAAATGCCAAAAAGAAATGAAAAGAGTTGTACAAGAGCTGTTCTATAGAATTATTTTTTCTATAGGACTTGAGGTACTAATGTTCTATAGAAATTCAATTGAACTGTGCTATAGGATTCCTTTAGCACATTTTTTGCAGGTTATAATGGTTTCTAATGGCTACTTATGTTTTCCTGATGGTTCGGTTTATTTTTCTAATGGGATTCTATTTTACAGGACTTTAACTGGTCCCTACTAATGGTTCCTACAGGAGTCTTAATGGTTCCCCCAGGAGTCTAATGGTTCCTTCAGAAGTCTTAATAGTTCCTACAGGCTTTTCTATACTGGTCACTATACAGTGGTCTAGTGGTCACTACAGGGTGTAGTGGTCTCTAATGGTTCCTAATGTGATGGAGGAACACAGATGTTATTGCCTTCTTTGGCGATCACATCTGTCTGATTTCTAGTGAGTCCTTGTGTAGGCAATACAGTATGTTTGTAGATTGCAGTGTTCAGTGATTTCATTTAATACATTCCAAGATCGCCTTTGGCCTTTTGCGATTAAATCTGTGATTAAATTATATTTGGCCTTTTGTGATTAAATCATTATTCATGACTCATCAATCCAAGAGGAGGTAAAAGAACTCAATCTGATGGAGGTGCTAACTATGAAAAGAGAAATATACTAGCACACTCCCAACCTCCTTAAATTGCAGATCTTTTATTTACAAACATACGCACAATTGGAAAGCTAGTGCTGTTACAGCTAACGTTCATAATTATGGCTAACATCAGCTAACTTGTTAGCTTCATAAAAAGGTTTCTCTGACTGGTTGCTATGCGTGATAACATTAGCTACTGGTACGTTCGTTCGTCAAAGCTAACTAACGTTAGCTAGCTAGCCGGCCAACTGTTAGTTGTAACTAGCTAGGTCAGTTAGTAATGAAGCAAGAGAGATCAAACCAGTGTGCACAGGACCTCACTAACATCCCTGGACTAACCTCACTTCCTCCTTCAGGGACACCCATTTCTCCTCTGCATGGTTTCTCCCTGTGTCTCCTCTTTGTAACCAGTGTGTGCAAGACCAGCTAACTTACACCGACAGCCTCTATTGGTGGGAGGTCTATCTACACCTGTAACGCTACAGTACCGGTGGGCTATAACTCATCAAACTCCCTCTCTTTCTCTCTCTCTCCCCCTTCCCTTCCCCCCACCTCTCTCTCCCTTTCCGCCTACCCCTACCCTCTCTTTCCATGTGTAAGTATATTTTTCTAAGAGTTTTAGATCCTTCTAATTGTATTACATTCTAATAGGACCTTTAGGTCTCTATTGGTTTTAGCTCCTAATGGAACCGGTAGCTTTCTAATGGTATTGCATTCTAATGGAACCAGTAGCTTTCTAATGGCATTGCATTCTAATGGAACCAGTAGGTTCCTAATGGTTTTACATTTTAGTGGGACCAGTACGTTCCTAATGGTTTTACAGCTTAATAGGACCAGTAAGTTCCTAATGGTTTCTTCTAATGTTCCAATTCCCATTAGACCATTAGAAACCTAATGGTTCCTAATGTTTTATTTTCTAATGGTATTCTACTGGATCTTTCAGCAGGGATGCAATGCATTGCTAAAACATTGCGGAGAAAAACAACTTGCTACACTCAGACAATGCCGCGGAATATAACGATCGGCTGAAAGCCTCCAGTCTGAACATCACTGATAACATGCCCAGATAGCAAAAGCTGGGGGAAAGAATTTTAATTCTTACATAAAATGCCTCATAACAACAAATATGCACCATACCGTTCAACTGTCACCCTGTACACTACAGCCCTAATCTGGCCCTGGCACACTTGATTCCTCTATATGAAAAGTTGGTGAGATGCCTAGCCTTTAAATGAAGTGGGCTTTGTCAGTGCTGGACTGATAACCGTCAGGACAGTTGATCTCTGGGAGCAGTGTATGGTACATCTGTTTCACAATATCCCAGCGTTGGGAAAAACACGCTAAATCCATTTTTATTTTGTGGATGAATATATATAATTCCTTTCTTTTCACCTTCACACTCCTGACTTTCATTTATTTTATTATTATTATTTTTTATTTAACCTTTATTTATACAGGGGAACCCTGTGCTTTTATATTATTGAATTGTAAAACACATCGTGATCGCAATGAAGTCAAGACAATTTTCCATATTGTGGACAGTGAAGTTATAACCTAACCTAACCTAAACGATGACCGAAATGACTGACAGAAACAGACCCTTTCAATTCTGAGTGTATGAATGTGTGTGAATATCATGCAAGTGTAAGGGGAGGTCAATTTCAAAGACCTCCACTTAGGCACTATTGGAGTGCCATGGAGTTTAGTTGAGTTAACTGTAAAACGTGTTGTATGCATTGGTTATAGCATAGTAAATCACATAGTCAAAGTTATGACAATAGTACGTTTCAATGCTCACCTCCAAAAAATGTTCCTCTGAGAGTCCGGCCGAGTAACAGGCTCAAGGGAGCTAAGCACATGTCATCCTCGTGAACGTATCCCAAGATCACACAGGTGCCGAACGCCATGCGACAGGAGTCCAGAGCACCCCTCTTAAAATCAGAAGTGCACAGGTTACACTCAGTCACAACAGAAGCATTTTCCTCCACAATGCAGTGCCTTACTGTCATTCAACCGCCTGTTCATATTCTCCGTCATGCTGTCCCTCTTACGTTCAGTGAAGTACTTTATGGTGCATGTAATATTAAATATTTATGATTATTATTATTAGCATTAGCGTTATCAGTTTCATATGTGTTAGTAATTATTTATGATCCATTGATCTTATGCTTGTTATCACATTTATTATCATCATTTGCAACGTTATAATATAAGAGTCAACCAAGGGGTAGACTTGAGTCCTCCCAGCATTATACGAGTATTTCACACCGTACAGTGCTAGTTGTATTTTACAACTTAGCCTTTCTGCAGCTGCCTTCACCTGAAGCAACTTAACATAATCACATTTCACATTTTGCCTGTGCAGACGATAAGCGTTGGATAGCCGGGAAAGATGTTGTCATCTTGTCAGCTCACCATCGCCTTAACGTTTCCGACGCACTCCAAGGCAAAGTCCACCCCTCCGTTGGTCAACTCAGCCAGCACCTGGCTGATGGGCTTGTTGTAATCCTTAGGGTTCACAAAGTCAGTCGCCCCGAATACTTTCGCTGTGGGGAACTTGTCCTTGTTGGTGTCCACAGCGAAGATCCTGGAGGCTCCAGCAGCTTTGCAGCCCATCACAGCCGCCAAACCCACGGCCCCACAACCAAACACCGCGCAGGTAGAGCCAGGCTCCACCTGGGGATGGGGGAGAGAGGGAGTGGAGGTTGGCAAGTAGGCCTGAGATTCAAGCTAATACTACGAGGACTTACTGTGTCTGCTGCTTCTTTAATATACTCCTAAGTTCAAGAGCTAATTTTAAGTGCCTGGTTGGCTTAGAGGTCACTGTACACCATCTCCGAGGCGTAAAGTGATTGTAAATCAATAGGAGGGTACAAAATTCCCAATTCATAGTCCCAACTCCTTGAATACATATTTGAAGGAATGGAATCTACAAACCCCTGGGGGACCATGATCGATTTTGAGGCAAGGTGCAGCTAAAATGAAGGAAGAAGGTGGAAAAATAAGTGATCATAGTGAGCCCTCTGGAGTCCCGGGTGAGAATGTGTCATACCTTAGCGGAGTTGATTGCGGCCCCGTATCCTGTGGAGACTCCGCAGCCCAGCAGGCAAACTTTCTCCAAAGGTGCGTCCGGCCGAATTTTGGTCAGCGCAATATCAGAAACCACGATGTACTCGGAGAAGGTGCCCAGACCAAACAGTACATACAGCGGTTTCCCTCGGCATGAGATCGGACTCGTTCCGTCCGACAGCACACCTTTCAGGGTTTCATCCCTGTGGGGGGAACAAAGGCATCATTACGGGATTTTTTATGGTCAAGACAAGGAATCAGGCAGAGATTCTGAGTACAGTCCACGAGGGAGTATTTATTGATAGGAATACGGTGATGGCAGTGAAATGGGCCAAAGCCCAGAGTAGAGGAAGGGGCAGTCCAACAAAGTTGGTATGGACTGGATAAGGTTGGGGTGTGTTTGCTTCTGGGCCAGTGGTTGCCCTTGGGCAGAAGCCAGGTGATGAGGTCATGAAATCCAATATAGCGGCCACATCAATCATCAATCTGGTTGGCATGACGAGTTGCAATGTCTCAGCCCTTATAACCTCCCATTGTATCCACATTAACTTTTTTTAATGTGAACACATGAACATTCATGAGCCAAAACACATTTTTGATTATTGCAGTTCCCCATTTTGGTCAAATTAGGCTTTTGCTTCCGAAAATGTGCTTCTGAGCACATCTACCAAGTTTGGTTTGGAAAAATCAAAGCTTTTAATTGTGATGAGACTATATTTCCTGTTCAGCAGCTTTGCCACGAATTTTGATCAGCAGTGATGATCAAACGCTTTCAAAGATCAAACATGCATACTGATAACTTAGTCTGAAGATCTTCTGAGGCTTGTGACGGGTGAATGTTCATGGATGTGTAATTCCAGTGGGGAACACGTAACCATTGAGAGTCTGGCAAAGAGACCAATGGCTGAAGAAATCTCTTAGTCGACTCACGAAGGGTCGTCACCATCACCAATGATCCTGAACCATGTTCCCAGAGTTCGACAGTCCTGAT
Organism: Gymnothorax reevesii; assembly: GCA_029721435.1. Taxonomy (NCBI): domain Eukaryota; kingdom Metazoa; phylum Chordata; class Actinopteri; order Anguilliformes; family Muraenidae; genus Gymnothorax; species Gymnothorax reevesii. The sequence continues at coordinate 11,197,490 of CM056574.1, forward strand.
GACAGCTTTGCTGCAACCTTAAAGCTGGAGTTTGCAATTTAAAAAAAAATCGCTTTTTGTCATATTTGTTAAAAATGTTACTATGACCTGACAGAGGGATGTGAGTCAGATAATCTTTGAGAAAATCAGTCATCTGTCTCCATCTAGCGCTTCTAATTCCTTCTGCAAGATTTCTCCACGACCGGGACAAAACAAGCAATCAGAGCCAGGAGGAGTGACTGACGATGTCAAGCATTTCTCGTGCACACGCAGCTGGCCGCCCCCTCACTTGCGCTTTTAACCTGTGTCTACGTCAGGCCTCTGGAGTTTTACCGAAGCAGTGAATCAAGGGGCGTGGCTTTGGTCAGAGACTTGAGGGGAGGGGGTGGGTTCAGAGGTGAGGCTACATTCAAATCTTGCTCACTGTTCCAAGATTGCATACTCTAGCTTTAATGTAGCAAAAAAGATCCCTAGATTTCGTTGGAGGTGTGTTTTACCAGGGGTGTAATATGAGCCTCGGAGATTAAAGATCTTCAGGAACGGGGCTGGTGACCACATGGACTACAGGACCTGCCTGACAGCATTTCAGCTAGAACAGCACTTCACCTCCCACTGTAATTTGCAAAATCTTGTTTGCTCAATTTTATATTGAGCCATGGCAGGCAAGCAAAAGAAATTGCCACAAGAAAGAAAAGGAACAACTAGGGAGGGAGGTAGAGAGAGAGAGAGAGAGATAAAGAGAGAGAGAGAGAGAGAGCAATAAACTACAGCGAGGCTTCGCACCAGTTTGTCCGGCACATGTTGGTTTTCGGGCTCAAGCAGAAGTCACACTTCTTGCATTGAGACGCGAACAGAGGAATGACATGGTCACCTGTGGAAACAGGGGTGGGCGAGACAAGGCGAAGAACATTAGACCAGTTGTAACGCAACACAACTCTCCCGTGAGTGAAACTATTGACTGATCTGGAAATAATGTCAACTGATGCCTAATCAACGATTGTATGAGCCTTTTTCATTTGTTTGAGAGACTACTCAGCTGCTGTCCAAGCATGATGTGGACAGTATATATTAAGATGGTAAGTCTGCTTGGCCTTCCCTCAATGAGATATTGTCTACAGCATAAAACTGAGCAGTAGTCTTATATACCAGAGCCAGGCAGGCATACCAGCTCACTACAATATCCTGTACAATTTTTTGCACAAAGTTCAACTTTCAGCCTGATTTCATAACACGTCTTAATTTATAAGGATTTTTACACCATCCTTCCCGAAGGAGTGTGGCAATGGAATTGAAATCAACTTGGCTTGTACAGTACTTTAGTAGTTTCCAAAATTCAGCAACTCTATTTCTCTGTTCCATTACAGTGTTTGTTTGTCTGTGGGTTCGCACTCTACAGGTTGCCATTTCAACTTTATTACTTTTGTTTCATACAGAATCCCATGTTATTTGGGAGGATCCTGGCCGGAGACCCATAGTTTTGGTGAAACTATGTCAAAGGTCAGGGTCACGAAAAACATCCAAAACACATACTGGTTCATAACTCTGGTTGTAATTGAGATAGAGATTTCGAACCAACGCCACACTGTCCGTCAAGTCAATGTGGTCCAAGGTTATGGGTCAGGATGATATCATACTTTTGCAAGAACATCAAAATGACATCACAAAGTGACGCAAATTTTTGACCTGTGGAAAAAAAAACATTTTTAACGAGTGGGTTATTCAGCCTATTGGTTGTGTAGCTAATACATAGAATTTCAGCCCCATCGGTCAAGGGGTTGTGAAGCAATTCACATTTTTATGACGTAAATTTGAAAATCGTAAAAATGGCCTCATTTCCCAACATCTTGTACATCCTTTTATTTGAAAGTAAGTTGATGAGGTTATATATTCTTATGACAGAGAAAAATATTGATGTTTGTCCAAATTTTCAAACCTGAAAGGTCAAGGTCAACATCAAGTTTACACGAAAGGTCAAAAGCTCATTTTGGCTTATAATTTCAATTCTATTTGGTCCAAAGACGTCAAACCAATGCCATTCTGTTTCAATCTGTCTAAATTTTGGGAACTCATCGGTCAATGAATGAACGTTTATTTATTTATTTATTTAGTCGTTAGTGACATTACAGGAAAACAATTGGCTCCATTTGCACCAAATTTGGCCAAAAGTTGGGCAATAATGCAGAATAGCTCCCTTTGAATTTTAAATTTTGGAATAAATTGGGTCATTGTCAAGGTCAAGGGCACTGAAAAGGTCAAAATCATTTTTTGCCCAAAAATGGTCAGATATGCATCAAACCCATGCCAAATCTTATTTTTTTTATATAAATGAGTAATACATAATCCTATCCATTGCTACAGTGAAAAGGCCAGAGTTTCTAAGAATGGTTGGCATCAAAGTTCAGAAGATTCAAGAGAATTGATCCAAATTGCCTAATTTACAATATATCTCAAAAACTACTGTAGTCTGGCCGCTTGGTTACAATTGAAAATATTTATGAATTCAGAAATGGAGATTAAATCACTCCATAACCTTTGACCTTGAGTGACCCTGAAAGGTCAAACCAAAGGTGATAAGATTTCAGAGGGCGATATCTCAAAAACTATTGTAGATAGTGTGATGACTTGAAAATCACAACAAAGAGAACCAGCAATGACAACTTGAACAAATTTATTCTTCACTGATTAGGTCCAAAAATTTTTATAAATAATCCACTGTGTAATCTTATTATAACACTCTAATGCCACTATGTAACTGATGCAAAAACAAAAACTCCACAACTGACCATAATCACAGCATTTATAAAGTCTAGGAACATTCTGGAAAAATCTGCAGGAGTCCTGGGTGATGTGGCCTTCTCCAGGTAAGAAGATACCAAAAACCTCTAGACAGCAGTTGTTTATTTCATCTCAAACAAGTGGTATTGCATCAGATCACGTGTTGCTACAAATAGACTGCTACCAGTCATAACGGGCATTTAAATAGTATCTAACAAATCTCCACCCACAAATGATATACAGTGCTATACAGCGCTATAAATCTCCACCCACAAATGATATAAAGATTTTATTGTTCAGATCAGGCCTTGTAGTCCAATTGAAGGAAATCCTTGATGCAGTAGCATATAATGGCATTCCAGATTACTTTCAGCTGCCATCAGTTTAGGGAAGATCCTTTCCTGTTTCAGCATAACAATGTGCACCGTACACAGTGAGAGGTCCACACCTGCGTTGTGGAGATTACTGTGGAAGGCTGGCCGGCACAATGCCCTGACCTAAACCCCATCAATCCACACTGAGATCACCTGCAAACCCAAATTACAGCCAGGATGAATCAACCAACATTAATGCCTGACCTCACTAATGCTTCTCCGGATGGAATGGAAGCAAATCCCTGCAGCAATGTTCTAACATCTAGTGGAAAAGCCTCCTTGGAAGAGTGTAGGCTGTAAAAGCAACAAAAGAGAGGGACCAACTCCTGGAATGGAATGCTGGGATGAGCAGGTGTCCGCATGCTTTTGGACAAGGAGCGTTTCTCAATGAAAGCAGTACTGAATACATTCAGCAAAATAGAAAGCATCTCGGAGATGTCAGTGTCGGCGAGTGTTTGCTAGATACTGCGGGAAAAGAAAAGGCAGCAGAGCATCACCTTTGGTGAAGTTGGTGACTCCGGGACCCACGCTCTCTACGATCCCGGCCCCCTCGTGGCCCAGGACCAAGGGGAAATCGTGGAGTCCGCCTTGGGGTAATTTTGTTTCCTGGAGCACAGCCAAGTCAGTGCGGCACACCCCAGTGGCCACAACCTGCCCACAAAATCACACAACAGCCCTGTGGTCAGTCTGAATCATCACTTCAATCAGTCAATCAAAACTTTATTTATAGAGCACTTTTCCGACAATAAAATGTAGCACAAAGTGCTTTACACACACACACACTTTCACCCCGGAATGTATACACACACATACACACGCAATCTTGTACTTATATCTTTGTGAGGACATTAAATAGACTTCCTTTCATTCTTTCGGTGTCTCTACAGCCTTTCCCTAATCTTCACAATGAGCAATACATGCCTAACCCAAGTCCTTACCCTAACCTTAACCCATCCCTAATCTTAACCTTACCCGTTAGCTTTACAAATGATACAGTTTGCCTTTGTAGTTGTGAGGGCAGGGGAAAATGTCCTCACTTCCCAAAAATGTCCCCACTCTGAAGGGAAAAACAACTGTTTTTGGATCTTACCTTGTAGCATGTACAAGAACACAAACACACACACACACAGACACACACACAGACACACACACACACACACACACACACATATGCACCCAGTTGTAATTATCTGCTTCCTTGCACAGGATTGTGGCAGTGCTCAGGTATGGACCTTACCTTGACGCGGACCTGGTTGGCTTTGGGCAGGGCTACCTCCACATCCTCCAATGAGAGGGGCTTATGCGGCTCCCACGCCACCGCTGCCTTACATTTGATCACCTGCCACAGAGCAGGTCAGACAGAGTAAAGCTGCCTGTTACCGTTCACCTGTTTTTAGTAGGGTGAGCAGATATTCAGGCTGATCTACAGAACAATCTCAGTGATCACAGTCATGGCATTCAGTGATTTATGGATCCAGGTAAAACAGGAGACAGACATCAGTCAATCTCATAAACTTTAGCTCAAATAGAACTTTTTCATGCAATAAAATGCAATGCAACATTTTTCCATATTGTTCAATGTTAGCCAGATTCAAACCCATAAAGACAGAACTTGCAGAAAAACAACTAAAAGTATGTCCAAGCAGACAGGCTCTGTAAGAGAAACGCCTCCACTGACTGCAAACTTTTTTTTCTGACCGTTCGACAAATGAGGAATTGTTTTTCTCCGACTGCAGAAGGACAGTTCTCTCTCACTCTCTCTCTCCCATATGAATGATAATTATCAGCCATTTCAAACATCCATCAGACGATGCATTACCTTGCCTTCAGTTGCCATATCTTCTCCCCACACAAGTGCCAAGCGATGTGCCCTGCAGGAGGGTATATCAGGCCAATCAGTCACTGGTTAATGATTGACCAATTAAAAAAAAAAAAAAAGAAACACTCACTCGAATGTAAGGCACGCAAACACACAGTCCGAGCTTCTGTACGTACGCTGATAGAGCTGGATGTGTTTTATGTGCTTGAGGGTGAGACGGTCAATCTTTACGGCAGGTTTACAGCGAGTAGAAGAGAATCCCATCATGCGCTGGGCAGTATTTATAACAGCTTAATTCTCCTGGCGACGATCCGAGGGGGACTTTACAACCGCGCTGTGGGCGGGGCCACCGGAGTGAGTGATGTGGGCAGGTTTGGAGGAGTTGAAGCAGAGTAGCGTGGAGGGATGGTGACAGTGAAAAAAAAATGTGTCACTGGTGCCAGATGTGGAGATAACATGACGTAGTAGAGGACAGAAGCGCTCCTCTGTCGACGCCATTGGTCCGTCTGTTTCCCAATCAGAGTCCACTCAGCCCATTTGACCCTAATCTTAGGACAAGGGGGCAAGGCATAAAATTTACTGTTTGGCAGCAGTCTGCAGGCATGCATTTCCCGTGCCAAGCAAAATACTGGAAACTGCAGTTGATTTCCAAGGCAAGAGATGTTAGCGACTGACCTGCCTCAGATGTTTTTGTTTTAAATAATGTTTTTAAAAATATGCTTTTAACTATTGGAAAAGGCAACTGCGCATGAGCATAAACCTAAGCTGTAGGAACAAAATGAAGAAAGAAAAAAGCCACGATGGGGACTCTTATCAAGGAGTAAATTCTTTTAACGCAAAGCTGCGGAAAAACAGACTTGAAGGCTTCAACAAATGGCAGGCTCAAATGCTGGAGGGACTGAGAGCTCAGGTTCAGATGAAGTCTGGAAGCAAGGAATATTGAGTTTACAGAGGAAGCGAACAGGAGGTGGAGTTAAAAACAAATATTTCACAACTTTGCGAGCTTTACTTCTATGACAAATAAGATTTGCTTTTTTTTTTTTTCACAGTCTCTGCCGTTGATACTCGCACCTGCGTTACAAGTATATCATCCAAGCACAACCCCCCATATTCTCTCTGGATACATTTTTTTACACTTAATAGCTTGTCCCGTCAAATGCGTGACTAAAGTCGTCGCACATTCTTGGGCCACAAAATCAAGAATTTTGTCTTACTTCCCCGAAGATAGCCAATGTAGCATCTATAAAACAGATACGGAACCTGCTTGTAAATCAGCTGAAATTTGAGTACGAAACTAAGTGGGAATGTTATCATGAACTGTTTTGCAATTGTTGGTTATATGAAGCTTAGCGCAAGTTCAGTTCATTTTTATTCAAATCTGCTTTAACTCCTAATGCATTCTTTCATTCTAGCTATGATCATGCGGGGCCGTCAATTGAATCATCAGCTGATCTCCGTCCAATAACACTGCGACACAGCTAAGTTGTTGGCCTATCCTCGCGGGGCTGTCTCTTTAAATATGACTCTCTCTGCTTCTAATGCACGCAGGCTGCCTTCGCACGCACCCTCCACCTCCCCATCACCGCCCAGCCACTGCAGGCTCATCGTCTTCATCTTCATCAGCCACCAACACCTCCACTGTCCGGACTCCATGGGGGGATTTATCCAGCTGCGCCTCAGGCCAGAGGCTCCACAACTGCGGAATCTGCCTGTCGAGTCCAAGCGCCAAAGACTTAAAGGCTATCATCACAGCCATTAGTCAGCTCATTTTGTAATATTTACCTTTTGTTTACTGGCTCACAAATGTTTACCTTTACTAGTTAACCCTTTCAGCGCCGTTGGCAACTATAGTTGCCCAGAGGTGTAAGATATCAAAATCAGACGATGTTGAAAACCTATCACGTGGCAACTTTTTTTTGTTTGTTTTTTTTTTGTCCTTAATTTTGGAGGGAATGGGGACTGCTTCTATAATGTAGAATATGAGAACAGTTTACAATAGTTGTATGTATCTACAACCCCAATTCCGAAATAGTTTGGACAAACTGTAAATTGTGATGAAAATCAAAATGCAATGACTTTCAAATCACACCAGCCAGTATTTTATTCACAATAGAACATAGATAACATAGCAAATGCTGAAACTGAGAAAATTTGCAATTTTACCCACAAAATGAGCTCATTTCAAATTTGATGGCTGCTACAGGTTTCAAAAAGTTGAGACAGGGGCCTATTTACCATAGTGTAGCATCCCCTCTTCTTTTTAACACAGAGTGGAGACATCTGGGTATTGAGGAGACAAGTTTCTTGAGTTTAGCCATTGGAATTTGATCCCACTCTTGTTTAATACAGACTTCCAGCTGCTGGAGAGTTTTAGGTCTCCTATGACAGACAGATTTGTTTAATTATGCGCCGAACGTTCTCAATTGGTTAAAGATCAGAACTGCAGGCAGGCCAGTTCAGCACACGGACTCCTCTACTACGAAGTCATGCTGTTGTATTTGCTGCAGTATGTGGTTTTGCATTGTCCTGCTGAAACACACAAGGCCTTCCTGGGAATAGACGTCATCTGGAGGGTAGCATATGTTGCTCTAAAACATTTATAGACCTTTATGCATTCATGGTGCTTTTTAAAACATGCAAGAGTCTCACACTATATGCACTAATCCCATACCAATCAGAGATGCTGGCTTTTGAACTGAACGCTGATAACAGGAGAGGTGGTCTTTCTCCTCTTTAGCCCGGAGGACACGACGCCCATGATTTCCAACAAGAATGTCGAATTTGGACTCATCTGACCACAGGACACTTTGCTACTTTGCTACAGTCCATTTTAAATGAGCCTTGGCCCACAGAACGCGGCGGCGCTTCTGCATCATGCTCAACAACGGCTTCCTTTCTGCATGATTGAGTTTTAGTTGGCATCTGTGGATGGCATGGCAGAGTGTGTTTACTGACAGTGGTTTCTTGAAGTATTCCTGGGCCCCTTGGACTATCTAGAAAATGCTTTTTCAAAAAACTGAAAGTAGGGCTGTTTTTCTGAGCTAATGAAAAGATTACTTTAACAAGATTGGGGTTCTCAGAGGACGGCAATGCTACAAACAAAGACGCCCGTCCAAAAAAAAGCACCATTTGGATTTAACAAGCAAATACTCAAGAGCCTATAATTGAATCATCACAGCAGTGATAAATGTACCAGCTGGGAACAATTCTTTAAGTCCTGACTGATTCAGTAAATAACTTCTTATTTCTAAAAAAAAAAAAAAACAAATCAGAAGACGTATTTCGTGGCTGTTGAAAAGATGTTTCAGAGTTTCAAAAGGGGACAATCATTGGCCAGCATTATTGGCCAGCATCAAGCAAAAGAAAAAAAAAAACAGCTGAGAAGGTTGCAGAAATCAGCGGACTTTGGTCAGGAACTGTCCAGCAATTTATTAAACGGATAGGGTTGAACGGTCAGCCTGCAGAAGAAATGGGTTGGAGAAGATTTAATAGAGTAAAGGAAGGGGTTTGAGCACTTCTTTTACGGCTGGCAGTATATATGCGTTAACATTTCTTCTTGTGGTCCTATGGCCATAATTACTCACATACTAATATTGTCTAATGTTAAGACATTCAAATAAATGTGCACCAAATGTGAGAAAGGGTTTTGGCACAGAGGACAGGAAATTGAGGACTGGACTCGGGTGCAAGGAAGGATTTGATTGTGGTTTACTATGCCAACTGCACGAGCAAAAGGCACATGCACAAACGGTACGAGTGAAATAGGAAATGAGATTCCTTAAACATAGCAGACTATGGTAATACAAACAAAAGGCTTATATAGCAGCACTGTGTTACAAATAGTAAACAAAACAGGAAACAAGGTTCTGAGAAATTATAAACTACACAGCACTATGATAAATGGTTTAGTTTAGATTTACAGTTGCAATAAAAATTATCCAACCCCCATTGCAAATTGGGTTTAATAGCAAAATTTACAAACTTTCAGCTGTTTGCGATAAACAGATTAAACAAGAATATTTTAAATAGCTCAACACAACTAATATTACAAGTGGTTTCTCCAAATTTAACACAAAATGCCATTTTTAATGACTGTTGCAGTCTCAAAATCATTCAACCCCCCGAATAGAATCCATCATAAAAGCATATTTGCAAATCAGGTGTTGTCTCAAGCACACCTCATGCAGCTAATCAAGAGCTTAATTAGTTGCATCAGGTTTGCTTGAGATAGAACACAAATACTTGCAGTGGCGAGGGGTTTGTTGACAGTGACATTTGATTGCATATTAGAATTATGGCTGTCAAAAGAATTGTCCAAAAAGCTAACAGAGGAGATCATTGCCTGGCACAAACAAGGAAAAGGATACAGAAAGGTAGGACAGGCTCTGACAGTTTATAGAGATACAGTTGGCAGCATAGTAGTTCACAAGTTCAGAGCTAAAGGAAGAGTGGCGACAGTACCAGGATGTGGCAGAAAGAGGAAGCTATGAATGGCTGTCTGCAGATTCCTGAGGAGACAGGAGGTCAAAAACCCTCGAGTGACTGCAGGAGACCCGCAGCAAGACTTGTAGGCAGGAGGCACTGAGGTTTCAAGTCGCACAGTAGGGTGCATACTAAACGTTGAAGGTCTCCGAGACACACACCACAACTGATCCAAAAGCACAAGCTCCAATATGATCAAAACCATATAAACAAGGCAATCAGAGATAGCAGACCTGGCCACAGCCACGGGCTGACAGACAGACTGACAGAAACACACACACACACACACACACACACAGACATGATCATTGCTTAACCTGGCCCCCTAGGGGAGGGGCCAGGTAATAAGCCACAGAAATTTGGGGATATTGTTCTGTAAAGTGATGAAACAAAACAGGAATATTTTGGGCTTATGAAACAGTTGGAGGAATAAGGAAGCATAAAAGTACACCCTGCCTACAGTGAAGAATTGTGGGGGCTTTTTGATGCTCTGCGGCTGCCTTGCTTCCTCTGGCACTGGAAACCTGCAAAATGTGGAAGGCAAAATGGGTTCAGTCAAGTACCAGGATATCCAAGGAGAAAATGTCATGCCGTCAGTAGGGAAGCTGATGCTTGGGCATCATTGGACCTTCCAAAAGGACAATGATCCAAGGCTGGGCTGGTAATCTGGCGTACTGAGCAATGCCCCGTGGGCCAACGCACATTTTGGGCCGATGCAGCCATAGTTCAGAAAATTAGTAATAACATTGATTAATTTGAACGACCGCGCCGGCCTTTAAAACATGGAAAGCGGCCCATTGGTTCATTTTCTACACTGACACAGGGCTGGCCCAATGAAATCTCTGAGCCCTCCCTTCTAAGGCGAAAAAATACCGTCATTGTGTATGGTCTGCTAGGAGGCAGTGTCCCACATTGGAGCAAGGGGAGCTTAAGAGTGTTTAGATTACTATATTTGTAACATGCATCTTAGAGCGCTCCCAGAAATTTGCACCATTCATACTTTGGTGTGGTACAACCCTTATATACCACTTTCTAATGCTCTACGTCACTACGTCAATGTTCTACGAGAGTAATTGAAAGTGGGGGACTCAATACTTAGAGGAATAGATAGCTTAGTCTCTTCGCGCGACAAGGAGTCTCGTACGGTGTGTTGCCTGCCTGGTGCCCAGGTAGGAGACCTCCTGGAGCGTGCGAACAAGCTCCTGGCCAGAGCGGGGAGGGATCCAGTTGTCATGGTCCATGTTGGGACGAATGACATAGGTTAGGGTAGGTTTGAGGTTCTGCAAGGCAAATTTGTGGAATTAGCTGAGAAGCTCAGGAGCAGATCCTCAACGGTAGTGTTCTCCGGGATTCTACCGGTACCGTGTGCAAGCAGAGGAAAGCAGAATTTTATCTGGAGGTTTAACACGTGGCTGCGAACCTGGTGTAGGAAAGAGGGGTATAGGTTTATGGGGTACTGGAACTTTTTCTGGGACAGGGGTGACCTGTTCAAGCCTGACGGGCTTCACCTGAACCGGAGGGGTACCTTTGCACTGGGCCAGCGTATGTTGAGGGTAGCACAGGACTATTTAAACTAGGGACTTGGGGGGCAGGGAGGTTAGTGAGTGTTACACATAGGGAAATGCAGACTGCCCCGATGGAGGCTGACGGAGTAACATGCACTATCGATGTTTTAAAAAACCCAAAACCAGTGAAGTTGGCACGTTATGTAAATCGTAGATAAAAACAGAATACAATGATTTGCAAATCCTTTTTAACTTATATTCAATTGAATACACTGCAAAGACAAGATGTTCAATGTTCAAACTGAGAAACTTTATTTTTTTTTTTGCAAATAATCATTAACTTAGAATTTAAAGGCAGCAACACATTGCAAAAAAGTTGGCACAGGGGCCTTTTTACCACTGTGTTACATCGCCTTTCCTTTTAACGACACTCAGTAAACGTTTGGGAACAGAGGAGACCAATTTTTGAAGCTTTTTAGGTGGAACTCTTTACCATTCTTGCTTGATGTACAGCTTGTTGTTCAACAGTCCGGGGTCTCCGTTGTCGTATTTTACGCTTCATAATGCGCCACACATTTTCAATGGGAGACAGGTCTGGACTACAGACAGGCCAGTCTAGTACCCGTACTCTTTTCCTACGGAGCCATGCTGTTCTAACACGTGCAGAATGTGGCTTGACATTGTCTTGCTGAAATAAGCAGGGGCGTCCATGAAAAAGACGTTGCTTGGATGGCAACATATATTGCTGGAAAACCTGTATGTACCTTCAGCAGTAATGGTGCCTTCACATATGTGTAAGTTGCCCATGCCTTGGGCACTAATACACCCCCATACCATCACAGATGCTGGCTTTTGAAATTTGCGCCTATAACAGTCCGGATGGTTCTTTTCCTTTTAGGTCTGGAGGACACAACGTCCTCAGTTTCCAAAAACAATTTGAAATGTGGACTCGTCAGACCACAGAACACTTTTCTACTTTGCATCAGTCCATCTTAGATGAGCTTGGGCCCAGCGAAGCCGGCGGCATTTCTGGGTGCTGTGGATAAATGGCTTTCGCTTTGCATTGTAGAGTTTTAACTTGCACTTGCAGATGTAGCAACGAACTGTAGTTACTGACAGTGATTTTCTGAAGTGTTCCTGAGCCCATGTGGTGATGTCCAGTGATTTCTCCAGATTCTCTGAACCTTTTGACGATATTACGGACCGTAGATGATGAAATCCCTAAATTTCTTGCAATAGCTCGTTGAGGAATGTTGTTTTTAAACTGTTCGACAATCAGCTCACGCATTTGTTCACAAAGTGGTGACCCTCGCCCCATCCTTGTTTCTGAATGACTGAGCATTTCAGGGAAGCTGCTTTTACACCCAATCATGGCACCCACCTGTTCCCAATTAGCCCGTTTACCTGTGGGATGTTCCAAATAAGTGTTTGATGAGCATTCCTCAACTCTTGTGCCAGCTTTTTTGAAACATGTTGCAGGCATCAAATTCCAAATGAGCTAATATTTGCAAAAAATTACAAAGTTTACCTGTTCGAACATTAAGTAACTTGTCTTTGCAGTGTATTCAATTGAATATAGGTTGAAAAGAATTTGCGAATCACTGTATTCTGTTTTTATTTAAAATTTACACAACATGCCAACTTCACTGGTTTTGGGTTTTGTATAAGAAAGGGGACCGTACCGAGCCAGGAAACTACAGGCCAGTGAGTTTAACTTGCATTTCGTGCAAAATATTGGAATCCATCATAAAAGATGAGCTGGACTTATTTCTTGAACGTAACAGTATCTTGAGGGATAGCCAACATGGTTTCCGTAAGGGAAGGTCATGCCTAACAAACCATCTGGAATTTTTTGAAGAGGCCACCAGGACTTACGACCAGAGCAGGGCTTATGACATCATATACTTGGATTTTCAGAAAGCATTCGATACAGTACCGCATAAGAGACTAATTTTTAAAATGAACCCCATTAGAGTTACAGGAGGTATTCTGAAGTGGATTCAAAACTGGTTACAGGACAGAACACAATGAGTATTGGTCAGTGATATCTCATCTGAGCTGGGTATGGTGGGGAGTGGCGTCCCCCAGGGATCGGTGTTGGGACCCCTGCTGTTCCTCATTTACATTAATGACCTTGATAGGAATATTGAGAGCAAATTGGTTAAATTTGTAGATGATACTAAATTGGGGGGTTTGGCAAATAGTCTAGGGTCCACTAAAGTGATTCAGGATGATTTGGATAGAATTCAGAATTGGGCAGAAATGTGGCAAATGAAATTTAATCTAGCGATATGTAAAGTTGTACATGTAGGTAATAAAAACATTAGACAGGATTACTTCATGGGAGGTTTAAAACTGGAACGTGCTGCACAAGAGAAAGATCTGGGAGTGATTGTTGACCGAACCCTCACGGGTTCTAGCCATTGTGCCGTAGCAGTTTAAAAAGCTAATCGGATGCTAGGATACATTGGCAAAAGTATTGAGTACAAATCTAAGGAGGTGATGCTTCTTTTGTACAACACGTTCGTTAGACCACACCTGGAGTATTGTGTACAGTTCTGGGGACTATACTTTAAGAAAGATATAGAGGCTCTAGAGAAAGTTCAGAGAAGAGCCACTAAGCTTATTCCAGGTATAAAAGATGAAAGCTATGAGAAGAGGCTGAAGATCCTTAATCTCTTTAGTCTTAGGAAAAGGAGACTCAGGGGTGATTTGATTGAGGTATTTAAATATGTTAAAGGGATTAACAAAGTAAATCATGTAGGATTCCTTCGACCAAGTGTTGTGAGTAGAACTCGGGGTCACAAATGGAAGTTGACCAAAGGTAAATTTAGCACTGATATTCGGAAATATTTCTTCACCCAAAGAGTAATTTCAATGTGGAATAGCTTGCCTGACCATATTGTTGAGGCAGAGACCTTGGGGGTTTTCAAGAACAGGCTTGACTTAAAGCTAGATACCATTGAGTCATTTAGTATCTGAAGGGATATATTCACAATAGTATAAAGAAACTGGCGAGCTTAGTTGGGCTGAAAGGCCTGTTCTTGCCATTCATGTTATGTTATGTTTTGTTAGTATTCCGGTTTTCTTGCATCTTGGCCATTTTTGAGTTTCTATTTGTCTATTTGTTTTAAATCGGAATTACCGAAAAACTGTATTCTTGCAGATAAAAAAACGATGCATAGGCTTAAGCCATCTACAGTTTATTTAATGTTGTTGCTTAGTCCTAAAAGTTTAAGGCAGGCTTACTGGGAAATTTGTTTGACTAACGGGCTTGCTTGTCCCCAGATGCGTTAACAGTCTAAAAATGCGTTTTAATGACTACGAGATCAGACAAAAATGTCGAAAAGCAGTGGGGAGGCGGAAAAGCTTTAGGAATAAAGTAAAAAGACCTCGGGGCCTCAGGCTTTCAAACTCAAAAAGAACTGACCAGCTGTTTAGCCACGATGATCCTCATGTAGCAAGGAGTTTTCATTTTGAGGGGGACACTGAAAGTGGTAAGACTGACTTTAAATTAATAGGCTATCGCAAGTATGTATTTGGTTAAAATTTGCTTGAGCTTACGAAAGGCCCCCCACTGATGGACCAGCTGTTAATGAACTATTTGATGCATATTGATTTGTTTTACGGTGGCAAATAAAATTTGTCCTGGAATACTGCAAGGAAGCCTTCAAAATTTTCCAATTTAAAACTCTGTCTTGACGTTCAGAGTCACCTGCCAGTAAACTTGCAACCAGTGAGTACTGCTGTTCAGGAACTAGTGAGCTATTCTATGCCCTGCTGAGTCTGTAAGATATGTAATGTTATTTATAAAGGTTATGTATGATTCGATCCAAATAGTGCAATAGTCTTCTTGAAAAAGTATAAATGGCCCCAAAGTCACATTTCTTTTTCACATTCATTCATGTAAATATTATCATTACTTCTTTGTCATGGTGGTGCACTGATTAGCACTGCCACCACACCGCAAGAAGGTTGTGGGTTTTATTCCGGCCTGGGGCCTTTCAGTGTGGAGTTTCAGGGCATGTAGGCCACGAATTTTAACTTTTGTTAACAGCATAGTGTGCGCGTATGGCGAGCCGTCACGTCACGATCAGGTTGCGCCGCCATGGCCGAAAACACCAGGGCTGCTTTTTTTTGTCCCAGTCCATCCCTGCAATGATCCTCAGCATACCTCAACATCCACCAAGGCTTGGTTTCAGAAGAAGTCTGGGAGGATTCTAGAGTGCCCATCACAGTCGCCTCACTTGAACCCCATAAAAAATCTCTGGTAGGATTTGAAGAACACAGTTGCAGCACACAAACCTGACATAATTAGTGAATTGGAGGCCATTGTCCATGAGGACTGGGCTGATTCCTGGGGAATGCTGCCAAAAGCTGACATCTGCCTTTGCATCACATCTCCAGCGGGTCATAGCGGCAAAAGGGTACTCTACTGAGAGAGAGCAAGATCAACAGCAAGCAATTTGTAGAGGTCGGAGGAACACCAGTTGCAGGATCAGAAGTGTTCATTAAACATAAGACACTAAGGGAAAATTGGTAGACACACCAGAAACGAAACACCGAGCACAAGCACTGAACAAATGGGAGAACTGAAGTACACTGCCAAAGGCAGGGGGAAACAGAAATACTCACTCCAAGAGTCGATAAACTAAGAAAGCAAAAACTGAACCTAACTACACTGACGGACACACTGGGAGACTTAAACGTGGGGCAGACAAGACAAGGGCGTAGCAAAATATAAGACTCGGGAATAACACACGGGAGAAACTCGGAAGGCACGAGGAGCTGAGCTTTCCCCATGTAGACTGAGTCAATACGGAAGATCCGTCTGACATCCGCTCTCCCAACTCTGTCACATATAGTCACGAGAAGAGGCGAGGACTCGAAATGCAATCTTGGAAGGAAACAGAAAGACATGGGATTAATAAACAATTACTTTTGTACACGAGAACCGGGTAAACAATAATGACCCGAGACAAGACGCTGAGACCATCAATCAAGCTAGACGGTCTAGATTAAGGCAATCTAAACGTGACGAGTAAAAAGCACCACAAGAGAAGCAAATGAAAACATAGTTTTAAACGCAGTAATTAATCAGGGACAGCTTAGGTAGAATTCACGAAGGCTAGGAAACGCAAGCACTCGCTAATGAGTAAATAAGGTTAATACTACGTGTCGAAATATTTACAATCACCCTCAAATAAGTGCTGGTTAGTACAGTTAGTAATTATCCTATCAGAGAGCGCATTCACTCAGAGTTTCATGAGACCCAGAATTAAACGCAGCTAGAAGCAATTAATGAAATACCAAAGCCGAAAGCGAAAGAGGAAACGTGATTGGATGACGAGGCGCAGGCATGCTGAAGGCAGTCACGCGACATCCCTGGAGAATGCAGGTTGTGAGAGGATCGTCAGACGGCAGAAATGAAAGCTGAAATATAAAATGAAAGTAAAGCACAAGCACAAATAAGCACGAGACAACACACGAGGCAGAATCATAACACAACTGTGATGCTATGCCCCCCGTCACTCGCTAGTTATCCCCCGCCGTGCGATTAGCGCAAAGCGGGGGATACAGCATTGGGCTCCATCCGTCCATCCGTATGTACGTCTGTCCGTACGTCCATACAGACACATAAAATTGAGGCAGCGGGGGATATTGCCATGTTAGTGGTAAACACTTGTTCTAGGAAGTACTTGGTCAAAATGGTTTGACTCTGAATGCATTTCCATCACACTGCAGACGGGCCATTTGCTTGAAACCTTTGGCAAACGTTTCTGCAAAATCTAGCAAAAGACTGGTCATGAAATTGACCACTCAACATTAACTGTCCAGCTATTCAAGTTCACAATGTGCCGCGAACTTAACTTCCGGTCTTGCACCGACCAGAAAATGCCTATGTCTATCCAGCTCAGTACTGATACAAACAGAGAGCTTTGGCTGGGGTCAGTAATATTGTATCTGGCCTGACTGACTGGAAAAGCCGTCTTTCCCTTATATGACTGAAAAAAGGTCAACTCTGGATATGTTGGTTCCTTTAGCCTGGACATTCAGTATAACTAACCGCACTGATTGCCATTGACCTCAATCATGGAGATTGACAAATAGATTTGTCAATCTCATCAATATTGATTCATTTTTTATTTCTGGGCATTTAGGAGTCATTGCTTGCATTCGCATGCAAGGAGATTTTTTAACACCCCTGTATTGAATAGACTGCTCACGATAAGACTGTGTTTTCATTTGGAATGTATGAAAGGTTTGTGTGATCAAGTTTATTGTTTATTGTGAACAGATCCCCATTAGTCGTTACCATAGTGAAGAAGATTTTCCTGGGGTCTATATAAAAACACAGACAAGACAAGACAACAATTTGTACAATTCAATCAGAGCAAAAGAATATAGTGTATATCATTAACATGCCCCCCCCCCCAAAAAAGGAGCAAGAACCATCTTAATACAAATGGCCCCTCATTCAAAAAGTGTATGACCCAGAGAGATCTGCTTTGACATCAAGATATAAACAGAGGTACACAAAAAATATATATTAAAGCCAAACTATGTATTATACAAATAAAAATATATATTTATGACCGAGAGAGATCTGCATAAACAAGAACTGGATGTCATATAAAAATAAGTTTCCTTGCCAGTGATGAACATCAAATTGGACTAAGCATAATTTCTTTGCTTATGACTGCTTCTTTCAGTTTCTTTTTGAAATTGGACTTATAAGGATAAGGTATTCAGGTAGACTATTCAAAAGTGCTACAGCTCTGTATAAAACAGATTTTTTTAAGTGCATTCAGTTCAGCCTCCATATCTGGTTTTTCAGCCATAGAAATCAGGAGGACCAATTTTCAGAATTTTAATACTTTCCACAGGTTGAAACAATCAGTGGAGCACCTTTATGATGCAGATGTGTTGAGACCCCATGATTCATTCTCTTCCTGGGAGACAGGCTTCAGCGGATCTGAACCCACATCATCATCAGTCATCCTTTGGCTGCTGCACAGTTGACCACAAGTCTCATCCAGGATTTTCGATCCACAGCCAGAGCAGCAATGGCCTCAGGGCTCGAGTCACCCCCTGCATCCCCCAGCAGTTTCCGGACATAGGTTGGATAGTTAGTCCTCTGCCGACCTGGATGCCTTTTGCCATGGGTTGGGACGTACAGTGCTTAAGTCCTACATCGCTCTTCTGCAGGCATTCAGAGGATGTGACAAATAAAGCACAGCTTCCTTTTTGCATGATTGAGTTTTATGTGGATTCTGTGGATGGTACGGTGGACTGTGTTTACTGACAGTGGTTTCTTGAACTACTCCTGGGCCCATTTAGTAATATCGATGACAAAATCATGCCAGTGAGTCATGCAGTGGCATCCGAGGGCCCGAAGATCAGGGGCATCCAGTAAAGGTCTTCACCCTTGTTCCTTACGCACAGAGATTTTTCCAATTTCTCTGAATCTTTTGATGATGTTATGCACAGTCGATGATGAGACCTTCAAAGCCTTTGCAATTTGACATTGAGGGACATTGTTTTTAAAGTATTCCACAATTTTTTTATGCAAGCATTAACAGGTTGGAGAGCCTCTGGCCATCTTTACTTCTGAGAGACTCAGCCTAAGACATCCCTTTTATAGCCAATCATTTTACACACCTGATGCCAGTTAACTTAATTACTTGATAAATGTTCTTTCCGCTGATTCTCTTATATATTAATTGCTTTTTCAACCCTTTTTTTGCCTGTGGGCCAACTTTTTAGAGACCTGTTGCAGCCAGAAAATTTGAAATAAGCTCATTTTGTGGATAAAAATGTAAAATGTGGGGCGTCCCGGTGGCACATCAGTCTGGGTGCACGCATCATGGGGACTGCGTTCCTCCCGCGGCGACCTGGGCTCGACTCCAGCTTGGGTCAATTGCTGCCTGCCATCCCCATTCTTCTCCCCAACCTTCCTGTCTCTCTCTGCACTCTAGCTGTCTAATAAAGGTGAAAATCCCCAAAAAAATCTTTAAAAAAAATGTAAAATGTTTCAGTTTCAAGATTTGAAATGTTATCTATGCTCTATTGTAAATAACATATTGGCTCATGTGATCTGAAAGTCATTGCATTTTGATTTTGTAGATTCACAATCTACACTTCATCCCAACTATTTCGGAATTGGGGTTGTACTTTGAAAACAGAACAGTTTCAAATTTTTTTCGCCATGGATGTTCCTCTGTTATTAACAGCAGAAATTAGAAGTTGTATTCATGCATCGTATAAATTCCTTTGTGAGATCAAATTATTCTCAAGGGGGAACTAAAGGAGGGAAATGAAGAAGAAACCAGCTTGCCGTAATGATTAACGAATTATTTAGTTAGTTTAAATAAGTATTTGAGTTAAATTATTTACCAAATTTGCAGGGGTTAATTTACAAATCTGAAACAATGGCCACCAGACAGCACATTCGCTCGAGTTTAAAATCTTGACCCATCTGCACCCCTGGCATCGAGCGCTGCAATATCCCTGCACTCGATCAGCGCGGCACAGAGTGGATTACAGCTGTGATGCGCCCTCTAGTGCATCAGCCGGGGCACTGCAACTTGCGTAGAGAATCTGAATTAAAGTAACCGGATGCGTAAAATTTTACCACCCTTTTCTTCATCGTCTCGTCCCCAGCAGTGATGTTGGGCAATTAGGCCTTGCTTAAAATAGGCTTTGCAGATTATTCCAGCGGTGTCTGACGGTGTAGAAATCAGTTAACGATATATTGGTTACAGTAAATTGATCATTTTACATCAATCTTGACAGACAAAGTCAAGGCTTAGTTCTGTAAGTGGGGCATTGTAGTGCCGACATAGGACAGGACCTGACATAAATTATTGACAATAAAAAATCAGCAGGAATGTCATTGTACACAATTGTGTCCAGATTTTCCTTCAGAGGAGCCAAGAGGCAAAGCTTTAAGCATGAAAAACAGCCCCAGATCAAGGAATGTCCGGATACATCTGGCTATGTCATGTACAGTTAACTTCAAACCAGTCCACTCATTCAGCAGCCTGGTCAATCATTGAGGAAAGTGTAATGACAAACATTTAGTGCACAGAGGATCAGCCTTTAGTCAGACTGTTTCTCAAAGAGTTCCCACATTCAACAGCTCATTTTCTCTCAATGGCAACTTCAGGAAAGGTATGTACAGCAGTATTTAAATGACGGTTCTATATGCCCAAGCTGAAACTGGGCTGACATGTCATTTATTTGGAGTCGTCTCTTTTAAATGTTTATATTACCAAAAACGATTCTTGCAGGAATCAGTGGATCTTAATGCGCTTCTATGCAGTTTACATAAACGTGTGTATTTTATTCAGCGATTAGTACAAATTATGAAGGAACAAGACCCAGTGAAATAAGTCCTCTTGAAGAACAATAGGAGGGAGTCCCGCAGACCAAAGGTGTATTTGGGGACGTAACGCTGTACCTTGAACATTAGCCGTGAATCAGTTTAGTCGAAGATCTCAAGTGATTAAATCTGAGAACAACGCTGAAAGAAAAGAGGTGTTTATTTCCAACTCTTCAAGTAAGCACAGGCGTACGGATTCATATCATTTAACCCGTTACACCTACTGCCGGTAATGCTGTGGCCGCAGAATAAATAGTTTCAGTTGATTTTTTCAGTCAGTAGACCCAATGAATAACCCATCGGAAAAGCTGGCATTTCCACTCAGGGGTTGATCTTACAAAGAGCATTAAACACCAGCTATCGTTTTGACATACTTTGTGAACATCTGAATACAAACAGAAATAAATCAGGTTATATGTCCCATTCAAGTTACTTCAGCAGCGTCTCTACCTGGAATTATATGTGTATTTTTTTTTTTAGAACAAATGCGCTCAGTGCCAGAGAGATTAGCAGTGGGATTTAATGCCAGTACATGCTACTCTCATGCGGCTGTTGGAATGAACGCCCTCAAGAGCATGACCCCAAAACAATCATGCGGCTAAACAGTGACCCGCTTGCATCAAAGACCATGGTTTTGCAATATTGAAAGGGGAATATGACACAATCCAGTCCGTCTTCACCAGGACAAAAAAAGGAAAAGCGTTTGCGCCAACAGAATCAGCGTCCAAGGTCTTCACAGTCAGAATGATGCCAATCGGGCCATCTGTAGGGCTCCTGGGATTATAAATCTGTCCTGAATAAGATTTTGCATTTGACACTTTTGTGCATTCAATTCTGAGTTGTAATTTAAGTGTCCCGATAATACGGGGCTGTAAAAATAATCCTGTAAATATCTCAACTTAAAATGGCAGCCTGTTGGACATTTTATGTCTGTAGCACGTTTCACAGTGGGACTGTTCTGATGTAATAGAAGAGCAGCACTCGGCCTGAATCCCCAGAATGGTCCTGTTGCCCTTTTTCAGGTGATAAAGTGCAAGGCGGCGGTGGCCTGGGGTCCGAACAGACCCTTGGTCATGGAGGAGATCGAGGTCTCACCACCTGAAGCTCACGAGATCCGCATCAAGGTGAGACAGGGTCAAAAAGTCTCGTATTCTGAGGTGAGGAAGTCTGGATTACTGAGCGGTCAGGTGAGACAGAGATTCCTGAGCGATCAGGATAAAGGTGAGACAGGGTCAAAAAGGTTCACTTTTTCAGGTGAGGAATTTGAGGCTACTGAATAGTCTCAAGGTCAAATCCTAGCTCAGGCACTGTCACTGTAATTGTAAACAAATAGGGAATCACTGGCTTTCCATCCATAATGAACTGGTGAATTTTGTCATGTATACCTTTGATCATTTATAGTATACAGTACGTGAGTATATAAGATAAATGCATAGTAAAAAAATTAAAACGGGGCACAGTTTACAAAACGTTAACCTTCTATTCATATGCAATTTTCAGATTCTTACCACCTTGATGGAGAGCAGGCTTTTATTGGTGTTAGAGCAGATGAATTTAATTCCCTGTCTTTTGCAAGCTTGCAGTAAATGCAACTTTTCTCAAACATATACTGTACACCCTGCAGATTGTTGTGACGGCGGTTTGTCACACTGACCTGCACTTCCTCCACGAGCGAGACAGAGGGGAGGGGTTTCCAGCTGTCCTGGGTCACGAGGGGGCGGGAACGGTGGAGAGCGTGGGACCGGGAGTGACCAGGTTTAAACCAGGTGAGTCTGTACCCCAAAGCATGCTGGGTAATTAGGGGCGGCGACACTGCAGAGAGTCCTGATCTGTATCAACCAGGGACTCATTATGACCCTTACGTTTCACTGTCTTCCTGTTTCCCTTGTGCCAGACCCATAGAGCGATTGAAATGAGCCGCCATTACGGGGATTCCTATAAAATAAATACGCCGCCAAGTATTTAGGAAACAGGAATTTCCAGAAGATATCTTGTGCAAGGAGACCCAACAGCATCCTTTGTGCAAGCATTCTCTTGTTCTTTAGGAACATGACCTGTAAACTATCCAGCTCTTCATCAACCTCTTGAATTTAGTTAATTTCAACTAAATTCAATTCAACTCAATACCACTACTCTTATCTGTATAGCACCTTTTACAGGTCTGTCTCAAATGTGCTTTTCAAAGTATCAGAAAGGCAAACACTTTGGCCCTAAATCCCAAAAAATATCAAATGAGATTTTAAATCTTCCAGCTGGGACAGTACTGAGAAAAAAAGCTCCTGATTGGGAAGAAGTCTTGAAGAAACTCAGTGATCTGTCACGGTAATCGGCCGCCCCTGTAACTGACATCTTCTAACTGAGGCCCACATCTGCAACGCACATTTATTTAATGCCCCCAACTTTTCTAACTTTTCTTGATTCGTTTCCTTGCCTCCTTGATGTGTGGAATGAAGAGACAGGAAAGGAGGTAAAGAGAGGAAGTCTGAGAAAAGTGATTGGAGTTTTTCTCAGTCATGAACCAGATGTAATCTTGATGAGTAAGTGCACTAAAGTCTTCTCATTGCGGGGGTCATTTGTGCCTTCTTATAAGGGTGGCAATGAGGCAATGTGGTAAACTGTTGAGTATGAAGTACATATAAAGTTGCCAGTGCAAAGACTGCAGGCTTAATACCCATATAGAGAAGTACTGCTGTTATACTGGACAAAAGTATCAAGTATATAACTGCAATGTAATGAGAGAGGTGCAAATCACTCTCAGAAATCACCGAGCCTTTTGGAGGAGCAGCGGGCTGAAGGCTGTAGATCAAATCTGCTTTAAGATATCATGAAACAGAAGTTAACGCAGGCCTGGTTTCTGTAATGCGTCATATATCAGAGAGAAATCATTTTCTTGGCGGAATTTTCTAAGGGCGGAGAGTGAGCCTGATTGTTGTTGATGCTTGTAGAGCCAGATAACGTAATAATTTACTGATAACGTAATACCTCCCAATAATGTCATAAAAAGCCCCTCTCAACTCAATCTTAAATGCAATAAAGTCAGATAATGTAATCATTGCCCAATAATGTAATGAGTCCTTGCCGATAACGTAACAATATTTCTACTGATAACGTTATAATTATTACATTAATGGGAAGTTATTATGTTATTGAATTAGGCACATATTCTTAATAATAATAATGTAACAGTTCCCAATATTGTAATAACGAGCCTAATGATGCATAATACCATGCATAATGCTAATGTTTATTTTTTGGGACCACACTGGTTTTCTAAACAGGTCAATATTTCAATATTCAAATAGGCAATGCCATAATTTACTGATCAATGAAACTCTGTATCAATAGTCTAATAGAAGTCTATAATGGCCAGTGTTATATGAACAGAGGATGGACAATATATTCATGCTTCAGATTGCACTGGTTTCTGAATTTGGTCCTCGTTTCGAAAAGGCAGTGCCATAGTGTAGTGCAATGATCGCTACTCTCTTTTTGACATCAATTGAGAATAATCCCTCTTCTGGACTCCAGTTTGCATCATCTGCAGTGTGATGTGTGTACTTTTCATTGAGTTTATCACATGGTAGAGAACCAAAGAGTTTAGGTAGATGGATATGGATGGTTATATAACAGTGGACACATGGGTATTTTATAAAATTGCAGAATACAGGCCCAATGATTGCATCCTGCAAACTCAGTTTACCAGATAACTCTTGAATAACATATATAAATCCATTGTGCAAGTATCATCCATCTGTGTGTGGCATTTTGCATTTATCCCATTATAAAAATCATAATAAAATAGCAAAAGAACACTGAAATGCATGTCATTCCCCAATGTTTTCAAACTGTCAATTATAACTCCCATTCCACCTTTGTCTCTTCTTGATTTTCAGGTCAATAAACTGAATAATATAATAGAGACGCTGTTGTACATGTACATCTAGAACATTCACAGTGATATTCAGACACCGGACACTAGATTGCAATTTGACCAAACAGTTGGTATTTATTTCAAGAACCACATCAAATTCCACACTAGAACATGCATCTACCGCAGATTGCTGCATCTGCCTCAAACAAAATGCTTTTGAATTCACTTAAACATCTGCAACTACAGCTTCTTTCTTATATGCAGGAAACTGACCCACAAAAATTGAGATGTACAGGCTTATGAGCTCAGGATCTTAATGAAGCACAATACATTCAATAGTCAGAGGAACAGTGTACTTTTACATTTATGAACTGTATGCAGTTTAACATTAAAAATCATTTAACAAGAACGTTGAAAATGATAAACAGAAACATCTTAATCTATTAAATTTAGATAAAAATCCTTGTGTGAACAAACTTAGTCCTTTAGACTACTGACGCACTGTTCCACTGATGCAGTAAATTATGACAATGCCTATTTGGAAATATCAACCTGTTTGGAAAACAAACCAGTGTAATCCCAAAATATTAATACATTGGCATTATGCATGGTAATATACATCATTAGGCTTTTTATTACAATATTGGGAACTGTGACATTATTGGGTGGCAAAAATACGTGCCTAACCCAATATCATAATAACTTCCCATTAATGTAAGAATTATTACGCTTTCAGTAGAGATGTTTTTACGTTATTGGCAAGGACACTTTATTACATTACTGGGCAATTACTGCATTATCGAGCCTTGTTGCATTTAAGATTGAGTTGAGAGGGGCTTTTTGTAACATTATTGGGAGGTATGACATTATCGGTAAATTATTACGTTATCCGGCTCTACAATGCTGGAAGAATGAAGACAGATGTGGATCAACTCAGCTTAATTTTGCTGCCCGAGCTGGAAAGTGCTAATGCCTCCCTCTCCTCTTTTCCAGGGGACACCGTCATCCCTCTCTTTGTGTCTCAGTGTCGAGAGTGCAGATTCTGCCGGAATCCCAACGCCAATCAGTGCGAAAAGAGCTGGTAAACAACACACAAATACCAAACAAGGATGATCATAAACACTGTTAAAAGAGCTGGTATATGATGAGCTCATACCAAGCCAGGATGCATGTGCAAACACTGCTACCAGAGCTAGCGATGATGCTCAAAAAGCAATGCACAGATAGCAAACAAGACTGCGTGCGCATTTATAGTCGCAACAGCAGGTAAATGATGTGCGAACCGCTAACAGCCGATGCTGCTCGTCCTGCAGACAGCATTTGCTTTGCGCTAATCACTGGCCATGGAATATTTTACTTATAAGGACGGTCTTTGTACAGCAGGCTTGAAAGTGCAGAGATATTTGTCGCACATGCGGCTTGTGCACAAATTTAAAAAATAAAAGAAGACTCCAGCACTTTTGACTGTCAACACAGTATGTTTGCCTATAGTTAACTTCTTTGGCATCTTTTAGATCTAAAAATGGACAGAATAGCACTGTTTTTCCAAAACAGGGATCAACAAACCAGTCGCTGGAAATTAAATCCAATCAAAGTATTCTTTTTTAGTAATTAACTAAATAGTCAGGGACTGTTTTCTCTCCCAGCTTAAGGAGAAAGGAAATAAGCCATTCTCCACCTTCCAGAAGCGCAATTTGATGATCCCAGGAATAGACCATCACAAAAAATGACTTACAGGTTACATTCCTATCCATCTCAGCAAAGGTATTTTTATGTTTTTTTCCAGGTCAAGCCAAAGGTGAGATCACCTTCCAGACTGCTCCACAGGAAGCTTTCCGGAAGCTTCCCCTATATGCAAATTGATATTTTCTTGACAAAATTCTATAAGAAACAGGTGATGTACATTGTCACACTACGTACACACACTCCTGGGGTGTGAACCATTTAAGATAAACTTCATGACCAATTAGGAAATTGGTTTGTGTTCTATGATTGTATCATACCGATGGTATCGAATCACTATCCTTATGACCACACAATCTGTGCTAGTTTCAGGCTTCAGCTCTCACATTGGGTTTTGTTCATTCGGGAAAAGTTATTTGTGAGACATAAAACTTGTGATATAATTTGAGAATTTGGTCTAATCAATGAAATCAATTCAAGCATTCACCTATATTTAGTTTCCCTTTTGACATGTATCATATATTTTGTTTTTCTATTTCACAAGTATGTCGCAGCCAAGTTAACACGCAGGCAGCTAAAGTTTGATAAATCCGGCTGCATCTTTTCACCCTCTCAGTGTAGCACAAGAGCAAAGCAGTGAGGCCAGGACATAAACATTCTGCCATAAGGTTCTTTACTCATAAACTCAAACAGCTGATTAACCAATTAGTTTTACTTTGTACATCCTGGTAGAGGGCTTGTGGCACTGGCCACATCCACAATAGAATAGATACTTTATTGAACCCCGTGGGGTAATTTGTCCTCTGCATTTAATCCATCCCATAGTTAGGAGCAGTGGGCAGCCACAGAGCAGCGCCTGGGGACCAACTCCAGTTCTATAGCCAGTTCCTTGGTCAGGGGTACTGGTTGGAGCGTTGCTATGAGGCATGTTTTTGTGGGTAAGGGAACCCGGAGTACCCGGAGGAAACCCACACGAACACGAGTAGAACATGCAAACTCTACACAGACAGGTCCCAGGCCGGATTCGAACCCACAACCTGTGAGGCAGCAGTGCTAACCGCTGTGCGCGTTTAACTGGGCACGCATCAAAGGATAATTTAGGTCCCGTTGCAGCTTTCAAACAATCTGTAACTAAATCGAGATGGCGCAACAGATTATCTTGTGACCAGGATGAGGCTCAGAACTCAGGCACAAACAGGAAATCAGTTCAAAGGTCTTCTGGTCAAACGATCCGGGTCAAAGCCAGTCGAGACACTTGCAGTACAAAGACTGCCCTCCAAATCATGATCACTAAACAGTCTGCAGTTCAGAAGCCAAGGAACGAGAGGAATTCCAAAACAGTCGGGAGATCCAAATCATGAACGTAAAGCAAGCAAATGCTCACCACCAGAAAATCAACAATACACGAATAACTGAGCAGACTCAAAAAACTGTGGACAGAAAAAAAATTGTGGACAGAAAAAAGTCAAACCCAGGAGGTGCGCTCAGGAATACAAACGGCTCGCAGTGTAGCCCACCAAAGTGAAAAAGAATGTCACAGAGACTGTGTGAAGCAGAGGGGAATATAAGCGGAGAACTGAAGCTCATTGGCCGTGAGTACAGGTGCAAGGGCTGAGGGAAGTGTGGCGAGGGGCGTGGTTACAAACAAGGGAATGAGGTGCAGCCAATAACAGAACAGAACAGGGAGGGTGAGAGCGAAGGGAACAGAGCAGGAGTGAGAAAGCAGTGGCAGGTAAATAAACACAGTGACTATAGAAATGCAATTAACACAGGAAATGCAATCTCATTGAGGAATATAACTAATAAATGCTCAGAGCATATACAGGAAGCACATGAAAAATTACAAACACAGAATTCAGACCCTGACATCCTGCCCGATTAAATTGTGCTGAGCGCTGTGTTACGACAGCATTTGAAGACAAATTTAGTGGCTGTGTTTTCTCCCTCGCCGCTGAGGTCAGGCAAGCGGCTGGAGGTGAGCTCGGACACCACATCCAGGCTGAAATGCAGAGGACAAACCCTGCTGCAGTACATGGGGACCAGCACCTTCTCCGAGTACACCGTGGTCAAAGAGATCGCGGTCGCCAAGATTCCTGATGCGGCGCCACTCGACAAAGCCTGTCTGCTGGGCTGCGGAGTCGCCACGGGTTACGGCGCCGCTGTCAACACTGCAAAGGTGACCAATCGCAACAGGAGAAAACCGTAATGTTTGTTAAAGCCTGTAGCTCAAGCCCGATTTGGGCGTAATTGAGATGCAGCAAAATCCAGGGGCATCAGGAACGCTCAGGAAGGCACTTAGGGCTGTTGCAGTTGGAATCGTTAAATGCGTGTGTGTGTTTGTGTGTGCGTGTGTTTCTGTGAGTGCGTGTGGGTAGTATGCGTGAGTGACCACCAACACCGACCTCAACTTTTCACCGAGGACAAACTCATACCAGTGAGAGCAGGAAACTGCAACTTTCTCCTCCCAGCCACTAGGTGTCTATCCTGAGACATCAGTTGCTACATTTACACTGAAGAGACAACGTCACATTGATCATCTGCATCAGTTGGCTGCAGCAGTTCACTGAAGCTGCCTCACACTTTCATTCAGAGAAATATTCAAACTTCGGACGCCGTGTTTTTATGGCCATAGCATTATATCAAATGGAAAATACCTAGATCTTGTACAATATTTTTTTACTCATTTCCCAGTGATTCTGCAGGATATGCGCATCTATCGAAGCCCAGGGGCCTCCACTAGAATTCAAAATAGGCCGAAAGCTCCACAGTTTTGAATACAGCGGCTGCATTTGGCTGACCCATAAATGGGCGCATTTTGGGGATAATCTCCTCCTCCCTCCATCCCCAGGTGAAGCCCGACTCTACCTGCGCGGTGTTCGGTTTGGGGGCCGTGGGTTTGGCGGCTGTGATGGGGTGCAAAGCAGCAGGAGCCTCCAGGATCTTTGCCATCGACATCAACAAGGACAAGTTCCCCAAAGCCAGAGTGTGCGGGGCCACTGACTTTGTGAACCCGAAGGATTACGACAAACCCATCAGCCAGGTGCTGGCCGAGATGACCAGTGGAGGGGTGGACTTCGCTTTGGAGTGTGTCGGTAACGTGGATGTGATGGTGAGTGTGGAGCGTCTGATAATATTTTTCATCTGATGCCACATTATATTCCATCCAACCACATCTCATTCCATCAGTGACATTTTATTCCATCCCTTCACGTTATTTTCCATCCACAGCCACATTCAATTCCATTTTGTGAAATTTCATTACGTATGATTACATTCCGTTCTATCCCACTAAATTTCATCCCATCCAAAGTCACATTATATTCCATCCTGTCACATTCTTTTCAACCACATTCAATACCACTCAAATTAACAAAGTAATTTCAACCAAAACCGCATTCAATTCCAACAAGTAAATTTTCATTGCACCATAAGCTTTTTCTTGTCACATTCAGTCAAAATAAAAATTACTCTCTTTTTTACTTGAAACACACGCATGTAACACTTCTGTCATTGTATGTTAATCCCTCCCCATCTCCAAAAAAAGAGATAATGTATTGTGCATATGCAGTGTATATGCAGCATGTATGTGGACATGTAACGCCTTTGCGATCAACTAAAACGACACCTTACTTCCAAACATCATTGCCTGACCTTGCCGATTCCTTCCAGCTGGGAATGGAACAAAATCTCATCACTGAAGTTCAAACATCTGGATGAAAAGCTTCCCAGAAGGGTGGAATCTGTCCGTACATCAAGCTTCATACAATTGACTAATTCTGTAATGAGATTTATTAGCGCAGGTGTCTACATAGTACATACTGTTGACCATGCAATGGGTGATATGAATCTGTGACAGACAATAATCACATAGATTTACCTTGCAGAAAAGTGCTCTTGAGTCCTGTGTAAAAGGTTGGGGTGTCGCCGTACTGGCAGGGTACAATGACAATCAGGACGTGTCCACACGATGCTTGCAATTTCTCGCTGGACGGACTTTGAAGGGGACGCTGTTTGGTGGTAGGTAACTAAACCGTCACCTGTTAGCTGCGCCAATCTCTGGCCAAGCATTTCCAAATCTTCACAATTATTTTCCATAGCAATTCTCACCAAGTGAATTTCACGTTCGTCCCAGCTGACACAAAATGGCATGTGCTAATCTTGTTTACATTTTTCATAGCTTATTTTTGATTAGAAAAATCATTTTGATGTGCTGTCCAATTAAATTGGGCTGAGGCATTGTTTTTCATAACACCCCGAGTGTGAAGACTGGGTTCCATGGTTAAACGTCCATTTTGTTTCTGACACATTGAGCTTGTGGACTGCGTTCTGCCGTTGGAGCTGGACAGTTTCTCTTTCTGACAGGCTATAAGAGTGTAGACAGCGTTCCCAAACTGGTCGGTGACGTCATGAGCGGAAAACTGCAACTTGATGAGTTTGTGACCAAATCCCTTCCCCTGGATCAGATTAATGATGCTTTCGACCTTCTAGCCAAGAGTGAGGGGTAATCAGCATTCTCCTACCTGTCTTTGTTTTCTCTTATGCTTGTGATTAAACAGTATCAGGTCACTCATGGGAGCAAAGAGGCTACAGTTTATAGCGGCACTGTTATCATGTACCCTAGTCTTCAGAATATCTTCAGTCTGCTAATATTTGTGATTTTGCATTGCAGGGTTCGGACAGTCTTGACCGTTTCCACGCAGTGAGCCGAAAAAGGAATGTTGTTCAGTTTGATGTGAGGAAGCTTAAAATCTAGCTGAATATTTGACATGCTGTTGACTTCAAGGTGAAAAACTGTCATTATTTTCAAATAGATTCATAGATTTATAGAATAGATTTCGCTCAAGATAAATTCAGACTGGGTAACATTTTAAATAATTTTACCATCATTGAATGAAATCCCTGTTCTGCCACAAAAGGGAATTTTAGTTCCCTTGGCACCGAAATCATGTGGAACTTTGTGCCGAGGAGCGATCTGTTCACAAACAAAGTAATACTATTAATGTCAATCAGCATGTGAATGAGAAACCTGTGGGTCAGTCTTAACCAACCGAAGGGCTCGAATGGGATAAAAAAGGATGTTGGTTCACGACCCAAAATTCGACCTGATCACCTGCACCTGTTCTACCCTGGAGCAAAGCCCTCACTTCCATGTTTTTCAGGGGGAATTGGCCCCAGCTTAATCTAATTAAGTTGTCAAAAGTGTCAGATCAATAAAAACAATGTGATTAAACCTTTCGACGGGTGGAAGTGTTTGTTATGTCCATAACCCACCTCAAGCAAAAATTCAGTTATTTTCAAGCAATTTTGACAAATGCCAGAGAATAACACAAAGTAATCCGGAAATAATCTCCACAAGTCAGATACTCCTTCACCGAGTGGGAGACCAAGGACACAGATGCTGTTATGGTTCTCAGACAATTTATTTAAGCAAACCACTCAAGGTGCTCCCAGCACACAAACAGTTACATAATATTTTCACACTGGTAGCAGCAGCATATTTTGACATCTTATAGAGTAAAGT
This sequence comes from Gymnothorax reevesii, assembly GCA_029721435.1. NCBI lineage: Eukaryota > Metazoa > Chordata > Actinopteri > Anguilliformes > Muraenidae > Gymnothorax > Gymnothorax reevesii. The sequence continues at coordinate 11,228,884 of CM056574.1, forward strand.
TAATGCAACGGTTATACAATTCTGAGATTAAACTCAAGTTTACATTATCAAAGAGAATAAGATTATAATCTTGCACAGTGGCTCAACTTTTTCAACCATCCATTTAATTTGCTGATTATGAAAAGGTATGAACTAAACCAATTAAAAGGTGCAAAAAAAAAAAAAATGTTACCGGCTATTCCACACCAAGTAAAAATAAGAATACATGAGTATTAAAATGCTGAAGATTCTAGTGAAAATTTGACAGAAAGGGCACTTATCAAAAATAAAACCTGTTTTTAGCATCTCCCTGTGTATTGGGCTCCCAGGCTGTTGAGTAACACTTCTGTTCAAATGAGTCAGGATTATCTGGCTCTTTGCCACTGGTTTTCCAGAAATGATCATTTATACAGATCCAAACACAGCATGCATAAGTATTTATGAACGTACAGTATACTAGTGGCACACAGTCACACGATAAAATGGCATTAACCATCATCACATGCAGTAAATAGTTTTTCCACAAATGTGACCTCACTACTTGCAAGAGTAAAGGGTTGGGTTACATTCATTTAAAGAAAAGCGGTCGTGCACTTGTAGCCATGATGCAATAAATTTTTTTTTTTTGTGATCAATTATTTTTATTTTTGACATTATGTTATCAAGAATATAACACAAAACATTACAGCATAAACAAATTAAAAAAAAAAGGTGTGACAGGTAATTCATCCCCCCTCCCTCATCAACCTCATGGGTCTCCCTCGCAGTAATATATGCAGTATATAAAAGCTCAATTTAAAAATAATAAAGTAACAAAATTACAGCATTTCCTTGATTTTATCAGCAATCTCTTGCCAAACAGAAATAGTACTAGTATGAGCACCATGCATCCTCGCAACTGAAAGCTCCATATTAACAATATCTCTAAATGTATTAATCCAGTGTGCTTTGGTGACAATATGAGGAGGTTTCCAACGTAAAGCTAGAATTTTTCTGGCAGCAGTAATACCCATTAAAAGAATGCGTCTATTGATAGAGGTTAATTCCAACGATGCAGAGTCATTCAAAAGCAACACAGTGGGAGAGCACGGCACAGTTAAACCCAAAATAGTTGACAGAGTAGTACAAACCGCGCCCCAAAAAATTTTAACATCTTTACAATCCCAAAACATATGCATATAAGAACCTAAGAGACCATCTGTACACAAAGTACAAATTGGGGATGATACTCTTTTCATGAGATAAGCCTTTCTCGGGGTGAGGTAAGTCCTATGGAGAAAATTATAATGAATCTGTTGATGATTTGGGTTTTTAGACGCCATTATAATTGAAGACCATATCCTCTCCCAATCAAGTACGACTTCTTCAGTATAATTTTTCAAGTCATCAGCCCAAACTTGTATAATAGAAAGAGCTTTATAAGAGGCGTTCCGAAATACTGAATATAATTGAGTGACACAACCTCTTTTTTGACCTCTATTAACCAAAATAGAATGTAAAGGGTGAGTAGTTAATGGAGTGTTCCACGGCACTCCGTACGCTTTCATAGATGACCGCAATTGAAGATATAAAAAATAAGAGGAGCCTGGTAAATTATAAGACAGTCTTAAATCATTGAAATTGCGAAACCCATCATGGATATCTGCCATTATGTGAATCCCTTTAGTACTCCAAGCCGAGCACGAAAAAGGAAGACCCCCAGAAAGCAGAGAGAAATTATTAAAGATTGGACTTTTAAGATGCCATTTACATGTTATATTAGATCCTTTTTCTGCAAGCCGCCATACTAACAATAGAAAACTCATGATGGGACCGAGCCGCAACTTGGCTCGTTTCAAAGAAACAGCTGAATAAATAAGGTCTTCCAGTCTATGTGGGAAAGCTAAATTAGCCTCAATAGATTTCCAACAAGTAACTACGTCCGAATTAAACCAAACTGATAATGGTCTTAAGACAAATGACCAGAAATAATGCTTAAAATTAGGAACTGAAAGACCACCTTCTGATTTATGACGCTGAAGAGTAGTCAGTTTAATACGTGGTCGTTTCTTGCCCCAAATAAATTTGGATACCAAAGAATGAATTCTGTCCCAATAATCAATTGGGGGCGACAAGGGTATCATAGAAGCAAAAAAATTTACCCGTGGCAATATATCCATCTTAATTACCGATACACGAGTTTGTAATGAATTTGGGAGGTATGACCATCTATCGAGATCGAATTCAATTTTTTTAAAGATCCCTTGGAAGTTTTTATACGCAATACTAGTCAATGAAGGAAAAATATCTATCCCCAGATACTTAAATTGGTTAACAATAGGAATATGCTGGGGTAATTTGCTGGGATCTAATATCGAGTTTAATGGGAAAAGTAGATGATGATAAAATGATGCAATAAATTTAATGCACAACCAACGTTTCGACCAAACAGTCTTCCTCAGGGTTTTAAATTCAACCATTTCAATCCGTCAGACGGTGGTGATGGATATCAGTATTTTTTTCTTTTTTTGCTTAGCCAAAAACGCATTTTATAATTTTCAAGCTGAGCAGGAATTATAGATCCTCTCCTGACTGGTTCTGTGGCTCTCCCAAAGAATGGATGATTACTGACATCCACACATCCATGATCTAACCTGCCCGAGCCTCATCAGGGCTCACAGAGCCTATCCCAGCATTTCAGGGAATGAGGGGGAGGTACAATTCCAGGACAGTTCTCTACTCGCTTACACACCATTCGCTCAATCGCGCAGTCATAAATACAAGCAATTTAGAATCTACAACTTGCATTAACACGGATGTACAGTACAGGCCAAAAGTTTGGACACACCTTCTCATTCAATGCGTTTCCTTTATTTTCATGACTATTTACATTGTAGATTCTCACTGAAGGCATCAAAACTATGAATGAACACGTGTGGAATTACGTACTTAACAACAAAGTGTGAAATACTTGTAACTGAAAACATGTCTTATATTCTAGTTTCTTCAAAGTAGCCACCCTTCGCTCTGATTACTGCTTTGCACACTCTTGGCATTCTCTCGATGAGCTTCAAGAGGTCGTCACCTAAAATGGTTTTCACTTCACAGGTGTGTCTTGTCAGGGTTAATTAGTGGAATTTCTTGCCTTATCAATGGGGTTGGGACCATCAGTTGTCAGGTTGATGCACAGCCGACAGCCCTATTGGACAACTGTTAGATACACACATAATTCCACATGTGTTCAATTCATAGTTTTGATGCCTTCACTGAGAATCTACAATGTAAATAGTCAGGAAAATACAAGAAACGCATTGAAAGAGAAGGTCTGTCCAAACTTTTGGCCTGTACTGTATTTGGACGGCGAAAGGAAACCGGAGTACCCTGAGAAAATTCAGGCGAATACGGTGAGAACATCCACACTCTGGCTGGCAGGTTGTGCGTCACAGGCAGTTAACTAACCCACAACCTTCTTCATGACCCTGCTCCCTCCTGATGACCGTTACTTAAAATCTGCACGTGCCCTTCGGAGGTCCTCCACAAACTCGGATAAAGTGTGCCTACTGTGCCTACTGTGGGGGTCCAGGTATAGCAGCATTTGTTGCACCCCAGCTTCAGTTCGGTGAAACTCCTCAATCAGATTTGAATTCCTAGCAAACCAAAATTGTACAGCCACTGGGTCGAGATAGACGCGATGACTGTTCATCCACTCAATCGCTTCAGCGAGCATATTCGACTCGTCATCCTCGCTTCTCCCACAAGCTAGCTGATGCATGTACGCAACAGCCTTGTTCTGAATCGCACTTTTCAAGCGACCAAACAGGGAGTTGTTGATTGGAATATATGGCACATTTTCAGGAATGTGAACAACCCAGCTCCGTATATTTCGCCTCTGATCAGCGGTCAAGTTGATGTGCTCGCCGTCACTAGCATTCGCTTGGAAGGCATCGCTGACCTGGCTGTTCGGAATGCGGCCTACCAATGTATCGCGGTTGGTGCCTCTGGTGTGTTTGTCGATGAATGACTCTACTATTCCCCTGTATATCTTCAGCAAGGCGTTATTGAAAACATGTTCCCCGCGGCCAGACCTCTGGTTCTGTACAACATCTTCCTCTAACTTTAGACCTCGCTGTCTCAGTTTACCCTTGAGGGCCTCAAAGGACTCACCAAGCCTTCTGGATAAATTTGAACCTTCCTGAGCGGCTTTTGCTGCCTTTATCTGTCCGGCACTTCCCGGTTTTTTGCCTACAGCCTGTATAATATAATCAGTTATCGCTTTAGATACTTGTGCACTGCACCCAATCACCACCTGGCTTTCGTCATTCTGTAGGATTGACCCCGGCTTCAGATCACGGATTTCCGCTGCATCTGGACAGAAAGAGGCACGTTACAAAACAGCAACAATGACAGTATCCACGGATGCCCAAAGCCTGGATTTACCACATTTGTAATTTATTGTTACTTTATGTGGACCAACCACCGTGAGACCGCAAAGAGTTTAGTTTGGTTAAAACTGCTGAGTGGATGTTCACCTGTCCCACCCATAACTTACCCAAGAAGTCCTTGTAGCCCTTGGCCTCTGCAGTCTTCAGGTCTCCCTGGAGTAGAGCAATGAAGCCGTCCACCATGTCGGCAGATGTACCCACCAAGGGCACATCTTCCACAAATCCTACCCACAATTCTCCAGGGGCGATTCCCATGAACCTTTCCCCAGGTGGGTGGAATCCAACGGAGCCCATCGACGGCACCATCGGCTGGGAAAAACATTTCGGCGTCGCCATGTCCTGTTCAGAAAAATGTGTTTCACGGATGTAGCGCCTGGTAAGATGGTGATCGATTACGCTATTGATCGGACCTGCTCTAAAGGTAGATCAAAATCCAGCTTAACTCACAGACTGAGCACAGTTCAAGAGAGTAACAATCCATTCATTATCTTAACCGATTCGTCCTCTAGGGTCGTGGGGAGCTGGAGCCTATCCCAACTGCGTATGGGTAAAAGGCGGGAACACAGCTTATACAGTTTGCAGTGCTCACACCATTCACTCTCACTCATACTGATGGGCAATGGAACACAGCTTATACAGTTTGCAGTGCTCACACCATTCACTCTCACTCATACTGATGGGCAATGGAACACAGCTTATACAGTTTGCAGTGCTCACACCATTCACTCTCACTCATACTGATGGGCAATGGAACACAGCTTATACAGTTTGCAGTGCTCACACCATTCACTCTCACTCATACTGATGGGCAATGGAACACAGCTTATACAGTTTGCAGTGCTCACACCATTCACTCTCACTCATACTGATGGGCAATTTTACAGTTTTCCATTACCCTGATATGCATGTTTTTGGCCTGGGGGCGTTAACCAGAGTACCCAGAAGAAATCCACATACACGCAAACCCGAGGAGAACACGCACAGGGAGACCCAGGCTGGATTTGAACCCGAAACCTTCTTGCTGTGAAGTTTATATTACAGATGATATTATGCAGCCATAAATCAGTTTATTGAATGATTTGAACTGATGTTCATAAGGATTCTGTTCCTGGTGTTCCAGCATGTAGCCTACCTCACTTTGCCTCTCTGTAACAGCCTATTATCAATATGAACAGGACATCTAAAGCTTTAAAGCTTTCTGTGTGTCTCTACTTTAGGACTGGTAAGCTGTTACAATGGTAGCAGTGAGTTTACAATAATGAGTTATTACCCTTGGCTACCCTATCATCCCACAGTTCAGGCATGCAGATTTACGTTATCCCGCAAAGGATTCTAAAATGATGTCTTATGTAGGCTAGATGCTGCAGTGAAGCTGTAGGCTAAAGGGCTAGACACTTTGCCTATTAAAAGTTGTGGTGTAGCAGCTATCGCTACTTCTCTAAAAAGACGATGTAGGCCACAAATTAAATTTTAGATGAACTTAAAATGGTAGTGCTTACGACAAGGCTCCTTTTTTTCCCCAAAATGATTGGCAGTGGAAAGTGACGTGGAGAACAGGAGATGAAAGCGATTAGGCGATGCTTTCATTTTCCATAATGCAGCTGAGAATCCAGATAAAGCGTAGCTACCAACAGTATATTTGTTTACTGAACTCCAGTTTCACTTTCATGGAATGAAAAAAAAAGTCGAAGCTTCGATTTAAGTTATGCAAATTATCTGCCAGAGCAAGGTTCTGAAGTTTGCAGCTGAGGGAAAGAATGGCATTCAGCAACGAAACGGAATCCAACCTTATCCAGAGGTTTGGGTGTGAGCTTTTGTGCCAGCCTGTAGTTACAAACTGGAAACAAAGTCTTTGAAAGTATACTAAAACCCCGAGAGTCTTTGCTAAGGCTCTGATTTGCACAGTCAGGCTAATAAAACTACTTGTCAGGAATGAGAGCCGCGCCCATCCTGAGCCTTTTTTGATAAGGCTGAAAACGACGCGACATCCAAGTAACGTTATGCCGAAATATAAAAATATGGATGATACGCTGTTATACATCAATCTCATCTGCAGCTTCACCGTTCGCAGAGCGAAAGCAAACAACGACTAACGACACAAATGGCTCAGCATTGTTCAAGTGTTCAACCAAAAAAAAAAGCTTAAACTCGCACCTTCGTTAACCAATAGATATGAAAATACGTTCAAGGTTTGGTCTGCCGTTATCCGCTATCGCTTACACCACTCGAAATCTGCGTCGAAGTAGAATCTGAACCCCTTTTGAAAAAAACTGCACATTTCCTTTTTATCACAACCGCTTCGCTAACTGACAATGCCAATGACTAAGCCTGATTGAAATCCCCCCAGTACAGCATGGCACAGCTGGAAGCCAAATACATGTTCGATTTAAAAAGGAGTTTACCTGAATTCAAGCGCCGTCAGAAACCTTCTGTTTTCCAAAATGATAGTAAACTGTAAGTGAAAGTAAAAGTAAAGAGGTAAATGCGGTAGTGTTTGCGGCAACGTCTTGATTCTAAGAAGGAAAGACCGAAAAGTGAGCCTGTGGACCGACTTCTTATGGAGGCATATACCGGACTATATTCAAACTGTAATGTAAATTCGAAAATTAAAATTTAACTCCACAAGAGAATCATAATTTTCCACATTTATTCGTGTTATATGAGCAAAAAAGGAAATGCATTAATCAAATTTCCATTTTCACATATTTTGTAATGGGCATTCTATATGACTGCATTAAAATGAAAATTAAATTGAAAATTAATTTTCAAAGTCATAGCCTATTATGAAGTGGACAATACTAAAATTTTAAATCAAATTTGAAAATTAAAAAGCAATGTAAGCACTGTGGCAAACGTGAATCTCCATATGTGCAATCAATATTAAAGTCACGATTTTAATTAAAACACGATTTCATGCCAAAAGGAAAATTTGATATGAAAACGGCATTTAAAATTTTATTTTCAAAGACTTGACCCGCTGTGCAGGGAGTATTTTCAAACACAATAAGCATCATCACGCCCCCAGTCCACTGCATTTGCATGAAACCTCTCTCTTTCGGTGTCAATATGAAAATGAAAATGCAATCTGTCAGTACCCTCATCAAGACAGGTCTTCAGTCAGGACTGATTGGCGTCCTGACTGATCAGTCCAATCAGTCCATCATGGGCCATCAGCGAAAGTATGCATCTGACAATATGCACATACATGACCTTTTCTATGCAAGCTGTCGTACAAAAACAAAATTATCCACAGAATGAGAAAAGGACCACCAATCTCCCACCTTCCTGTCCAGTGGATCACTCTTTGGATGCTCCTTATTGTTAACATAATGCTGGAGGACGGTGACTGCGTTCCACATGCAAGTGGGACAAATCCTGACAATAGCTAGCCCCAAGCGTACACACAGAGGGGCCTCTGCGAGCTATGCTAATTAATGTTAATTAACCACCAGGGCTCGTGTGTCTGGGAACACTCATAAATTGGTCCCCAAGTGGCCGAGACTTGATATAATCCTTTTATTATAAAAAGATAAAGGAATACAATGATAATTAGCATAGTTCCACCCCGTGAAATTTTGCGATTAATTATCCTTGTTCATTCTTGAATGGATAATTTCACAGAAGGCTGTGAGCCGTCTGTTATGAAGAAAGAAAAAAGGAAAAATTAATTTTAAAAAAGGAAGGGCTTCAGTAAAAAAAGATTACAGATACAATTAAAGTCACAAACTAGCTTGGGGGACGCCAACGGCCTTTGATGACTGCAGAAAACTGGCAGTGAACACTAGCTAATGCACACATACGGTATTTTAACATAGAGCACATCCTCAAACAATGACTGCTCTCTAGTGAACAAAAGGGTGGCACTATGGTGCAGGGTCACAGCAAGAAGGTTGTGGGTTCGAATCCGTCCTGGGGGTCTTCTGGTGTGAAGTTTAAATGCTCGCCTTGCGCTGGTTTGGGTCTGATGCGTTTCCCCGCAGAAGTCCATAGGCATGTAAACCAGGCCAACTGGGCACTCGCACCTGCCAATTGGTGCAAATTGTGGGCGTTCCCTCCTGATGGATCGGTGGCCTGTCCAGTGTGTGTTCCAGCCTCACATGCAATGCATCCTGGGATTGGCTCCAGCCCCGAAACCCTCGCCTGGGCTGCACCTGAATTCTCTATAACTGGCAGTCTTTTTCCCCTCCTCTCCGCTCTTCCTTGAACCAGATATAAACCATCACACAGGTGAAGGGAAAACAGTGGGGAGACTTTAAAGGCTCCCTGAGACATGTATGAGAAAAGTAGGATGTCCTTCACTTCATGCATCATAAGATCGACATTGACAATAGCCTTCGCATTTTGTTGGAAAACCTCGGGATACGACTGAGGCATGTACTTGCCATAGCTGCGAAAGACTGCGGTCCACATTCGATCCTGACCTTCTTCCACAGTCGATCCCGTCTTTCCTTGCTGGAAGGCAGCAACTAGGGAGCAAATTGCCTGCTTTCCTTCATGAAACTGGCCTTTCGACATTCCTCGTCATGGCTGGCAGCCAACCTATTGCCGGATCATGTGTTTGCGAGGATGGTTTTCTGCTCTTTACGGAATGCGGATGCTGCCTAAGAGATCGTAGGAGAGGCAGCAGGCGCAGGAAGTACCGACAGCTCAGATGAAATGCCATTCAGGCATACTTTCTCCACTGGAATTCAACCATTAATACCAGGAGTACACCAATCTGCATTGTAATTCAGCATATTTGCACTACAGTCTGGGTACAATTTGGCAATGCAACAATATGATCAATGTTACTGTACATGAGCCATGTTTGATTTATTTTACAGATTATCACATGAGCTGCTTGTGGTACTGTGGACGAATGTGAGGCCGACCGCTCCTAATTTTGGGTGGTTCACAGTATCAATGATACAAGCTCAGAAATTACGGCAACACACTTATTGAAAGTATAGAAACATACCATTTTATTTAAAGCGAATCCATATCCAAAACATTAATTTTCACAGCAAAATGGCATAAATAAAACAGCTATGGGCACCATGGTCATGATTAACGCCTCTTTCCAAAGCATCGGCCTTTAGTGGCCGCTGACATTGAAAATCCACTCCAGACGAAATGTTCGCGATAATAAAAGTGATCGCAGAAGATGACGCAGGCAAAGACAGTGTGACGTCAGCCTCAACATGGACAAAGGGCAGGACAATAGTTCACATGTCATGACCCGTGATTGTCGGGTCGGGGACAGTGGAGGTCTGGTGTGTGGATGGCGTGTAGCTGGCGTGCAGCTGGCGAGTCAGCGAAGCCCGGGATCAGGCGTGCTACTGGCGTTTGTCTTGAGCGAAGCCAGCTCCTCGATCAGCACAGTCCTCTCCCGCAGCTTCGATCGCACGGCCTCTAACAGCAGTGACACTGAGGGCACCTGAAAAACAGCCAATTATTCAGCACGGAGAGATCACCTGGTACAGAATAACCAATCACCTACCAGCATTATTGAGGGGAGGAAATTACTGAGCCAGTCACATTTTAGGTGCAGGTCTTTACATAATTTGTTGGTGAATACTATTGTCAGGTGTACAATCATTTTTCCGTCTCGGCCAGGGCTGCCCAATCCTGTTCCAGAACATCCACCCTCCAGTAGGTCTTCACTTCAGCACTAGCAATACTCACCTCATTGAACAGATGGAGACATTGTTGGGCTGCTAGTTAGCAGAGTCAGGTGTTCCAAATTAGTTTTAAAGTGAAAACCTGCGGGATGGTGAATCTCCTGGAAGAGGACAGGGCAGGCCTGGTTCGTGGACTCGTTTTAGGCCTCCGTTACAGTCATCAGACAACAGTAAGTGCATCGTGTCATTTGTAGATGTATGACATCATCTTAGCTGTATGTCGCCCGTACGCAAACGCCATTCTTGGGACTTGTATCATTTTAGCAGGAGATCAGGGCTCCTCAAATCAGGCCCTCAACTCCAAATACAGTCCAGCTTTTCTCCCCCTCAACGTAATTAAGAGAACCATTAGTGCCACTGATTGGCAAAGCTGTCATTATACCTGACCCCCAGGTAAAGGGAGGGCGGAGCACCAGCAGTTTTTAGACCTCAGGGACCATTTTAGGGAGCTCTGGCGCAGATTATAATTTTTTATATATTCTGTGTTACTTTTAGAGGTAGATTATAATCACTTTTAGCACAAGCTATCGTTCGTATGAGTAGTTATTGTCAGGTGTGCATTACAGGATCAGACGCACGTTCTTAGTAAGAGTGCCAGGCAGATTAAATACCTGCTGTTGCAGAAGTTTCATCACCTGGTCCAGCCAGTCCTGATCTTTCCTGTTGTCCACTTCAGCTTCCTCGCTGCTCTAGAGGATGAACCAAAGACCACCTCTTTACCCAACCGAGCCACAGCATACTGCAGGTCAGCACATGTAGAACCACAGATCTCCGTCAGTCCTCTGAGGATCCTGACAGTAACAGTCATATCCCAAAGAAACGTGCTTCAGTGAGGTTTGGTGTTCTCCCTCTTCGAAAATATCAGTTTGAAGTGGTTTCAGTAACGAATTTAGCGAAAAGACTGACTCTCAGTTATACCAGGTTTTATATTTCATATTAGTAAATCCTGAATATCTCTAAAAAAGACCCCTGGTTTCCCTACTCATAAGTCCTGTGACTCTTGCCACCGAGGCTCAGGCTGTGACTCTATTCTGAGGAATCAAATTATGTGGAGACCAAAGTGACGCTGTACGAGGTAACATTTCCACAGCTAAAAGTTCCCCAAGGCCTTCATCTAACAGACAAGTAAAGACAGGCTCCATGGCTCAGGACTAAAGCTCGGGTGTTAATCGTTTATACACTGCGAATACCGAAAAAGACAGAATACTTCCCCACTGTATGGTCAGCTCGCCTTCAGCGAGTAATCTTACTCCTTCAGCGAGTAATCTTCGAGAAAACTCGAGTTGACGAGACGCATGAACGCTACAGACAATGTACTTCTAATATGCAGGGCAATACTCAAACTAGGTATGGTTCCATAGCTCAGGGGTTAAAGCACTGGCCTTATAAACCAGGAGTCGTGAGTTCTCATCTCACTGGGGCCTAAGAGCAATTTTTCAAAACCATCAATGTATTATGGAGAAAGAACCTAAGAGGGCTTAAATGCTGGACAAACTCTTAAGGGGTGATCTGCGGTTGCATGAAAAATGACACCAGGAAACAACTCAGAATTAATCAAAAGAGGTATTAGTAATAACTACCAATAAAGATACAATTTGACATTTTTCTGTTTATACGGTTGCCATGGTAACGGAGAAAGCTCATTAAATATGCAGAAAACTTCTGGCACCTATTCCTCTTTTACTCTATAATATAATTCAGTTTCTCTTTCATCATTCAAAAGCCATTGCTTATCCAAATGCGATGACGTAGCCATTCTTTGCCCAATTTATCAGTTTTGTGATTTTGGGGCATTTTACTCAAATTTTGAAATTATTTGGTGCGGGATCTGATGAATACAAAAAATATTCAAAGTATGGAACAGATAGGCAAAATATCCCTGTGTCATTGCATTTCTAATGAAGATAAACACCTGCAGCCCACATTTCATTGTTTTTCAATGATAAATTAAAAAAAGTTACAGCTGCCACAAACATGAGAAACGTGGAAAAAGTAATACCTTAGGAAATCAATGGAAAATGCATTAGACTGCATAGAAAATTTTAATCCTTGCAGCCATTAGTGATTATTCAAGGTGGGCTATTATAGAATATTTTTATTAAAAAAAAAAAATCAAATTTTGCTCATTGAACCCCCGATCACCCCATAAACAGAGGACAAGATTTGTCCCTGTAATATGAATGACTCATTCCAATGTCTGCAATGTCATGCGGCTGCGGAAGATACTTTAGCGCACGTAGTTACGGATCCTTGGCCATATGATACAGACCGTAGCAGCCGTATTAATTCTTCGTGCCTCCGATACTTTTCCTTGCCTTGATTTTTGCGTTTATATCGTTTCCAGCTCCTGAAGTCCAGCTGAATTGTCGTCAGTAAGGCCATGGGTTATTACTGCAAAGCTGCCACGAGCTGGTCACACGATAATAACAATCACAGATGATGTAGATCAGTGCTTCCCAAACCTCTCCTGGAGGACCACCTCTCCCGCATGTTTTAGATCTCTCCCCGCTAGCCTGGATGATTCTAATGATTCGCTCGTTATTAATCATCTTTACAAGTAACGAGCTGATCATTTGACTCACCTGTGCTGGAGCAGGCAGAGCGATAAATCATACAGGAGGAGTGGTACTCCGGGAGAGGTAAGAAAAGCGCTGATGTAGATGATAAGGTAGATCATCATCATATCGTTCAATGTTATTATGCGCATGCAGTGGACCTAAAAACTATCAAGCTGCGCAGCAGAAGTGTGGTAGTCTTGGAAGTGTAGGAAATTTCAGCATTAAAGCTAAATCTGGCCATTTTTATTTGTATTGACGATTGCTCAAATTACATCTGACAGCTTTCTTTAGAAGAAATCTGGACCTCGATCCCAAATTCAGCCTTAATTTTCTTTTCTCCCGGGTAATTGACCAATTACCTGACCAATGAATGCTTCTGACTGGGCAGACAGGCTTCACACCTGACTCAGGGGTTCGGGGAGGGTTGAGAACCAGCAGCTGTCAGACCTTCAGGGCCATGATTTCATTACCTCCACCAAGGAGGTCATGTTCTCACCCGTTTGTTTGTTTGTTCGTTTGTCCATTTACAAGATGACTCAAAAAGCCATGAACGGTTTGGCATGAAATATGGCAGGATGATGGGCAGTAGTCCAAGGAAGAGTTGATTTAATTTTAGATGTGATCCGGATCATATTCTGTAACCGAAAGAACAGATATATGGCTGGGTGGAGGTATGTACTGTACCGAGTGCCCTCTAGTTTATTTATTCAGACCTTTATTTCAACGGGGAAACCCACTGAGATCTTGATCTCATTTGCGATTCAGAAACGTATACAGATGACTCAAATTAATATGAACAAAATACAATATTATAAATAATGATAACATCATACAACAATACATTTTATACATTCAACTAATGACGCTATTGCAACATTATTTACAACCAACACAAACCACAACTTCCAAATCCTCGATCACAATTTTGAATTTCTTCAATGAGATTAAGGCATCCAATTTGTCTCTTGAAGCCCGTTCCATGCCCTCAGAGCACAATCACTAAAAACTAAAAAAGTTTTTCTAAGCTCAGTTTTGACTCGAGGGACCTGAAAGAACCAACCAATCTGGAAACTCCCGCACAGGAGTGAGGCGCAGGGCCGGAAACGGGTCAAATCCAAGATACAACCCTGGGGCGGGGTAACGGGTGTAGCATGATGTCGGTTCTAACCTGATCTGGGTCCATAATATCCTGCAGGTCAGCGTGCGACACGTTCAAGATGGAGGCTGCCAGACACTGCGCCCTCCTCAGCGACTCCTGCGACTGCCGGCTGCCTTCTGGAAGCTTCCGTCGCCTGTGTTTACGTAGCTGGGCTTTTGCCTCCTGCATGTCCGAGTGCAGCTCACCGGCCAGCGCCTGTAAAATAGCCTCGCGGCATCACTGAATCTGCATCCATACTAAAACGCACTCGCGAACTACATCGTACTCACAGCTCACATAGGAAAATGCATTTGCATGCAGAAATGAACTCACAGCTTCTACACTAAAATGCAGTCATATACAAAAATATCCACAGATCTTCCCTACTAAACTGAACTTGCATAAACTCACTCACAGCTTCCATACCTACAAGCATTTGCATACAAAAATGCTCCGTTTCCACAAAAATGCATAAACACACAAAAACATACAACTTCCATTATAAACGCACAAATATACAAAAAACATACTCACAGCTTTCACACGAAAACACACAAGAGTACAAAAACACATTCAAAGCTTCCATACGAAAGCACACTCACATAAAGAACAGTTCATGTATTAAAACACGGCATGCATGTCTAAAGCAAACAGACTTACAAAAACACACTCAAAGCTTATAGTAAAACACATAAAATACAAAAACACACACAAAGCTTCCACACTAAAGCAAATAAACATAAAAAAAATACAGCTTCCATGATAAAATTCACTTGTCAACAATAACGCTAAACCACACAAACATACCAAAAACAGTCAAAGCTTCCTTGCGAACATACTACGACACTGGCATGTCACCAGCCTCAGGAGAATCCCTTTCTTGCCTCCTCCCATCCAGCAGCTCCCGTCTCTATCAGACGTTCTGTCTCTTTTGATTGGTTACAGTCCTGTGTGCTCTTCTCAGCAGCTGTGTTCTACTCATGTTTCCCTTCCCTCATGTGTGTTTGCGTATTTATACCCATTGCTTGAGTTCACTCCTCGCTGGATTGTTACATTATTGTCGCATTTGCTTTATGCACTTTAGCCACAATCAGTATTGGGCTTTAGTCCCGCTGTTGACCACATTGCTATTAAAAAAATCCGACTCTTGGATTGTACTCTGCCTCTGTGCTCGATTCCTGGCCTGGATCATGACACAAACGAAACCACACTCACAGCCTCCATACTGACAATCTCAGCTAAACACAAAACACAGCTAAAGTGCACCACTTCCACGCTGACACATTGACAGCTAAATCACACTGCTTCCATACTAAAACAAGAACAAGGGTACACTTGTTGGCAGTGTGACTATCAAAGTAGATTGCCTGATTGTCCAATCAACTCCAAATGTGAGTCGAGCAGACTTGGGTGGGAGTGCCGCTTTATACAGGATTCAGCATCAGTATGCATGAGAAAGGGCAATTAAAACCTCCAGGGACGTGTTCGCAGGGGGAGGTCGATAGGCCGTTGAAAGATGAGAGCACATGAATGCAGAGGTAGTAACGAGCGTTATTTTACCTGCACCTGCTCTTAAGAAAAGGAGGTCTAACTGGGGCGTGGATAATTCTGCAGTGGCTCCACCTTGCTGTTACCAAGCCCATTCCACACTGAGAACAGGACCTTCTCCTTCAGGCAAAGAAACGCTCACTAACCTACGAGTTAAGGTAAACTTTATTTATATAAATGCATGTACAGCAACACACTGCTAATTAGCCGATTGCATGATGACGTACTGTCTCGGCATTATGGGATTGAAGTGGTGTCTCACTGTAGCAGATGAGAGGAGCGCTAACTAGCGCTCATCTCAACTGCTACAGCGAGACCCCACTTCAATCCCATTATCCCTATCCCGTATGTCATCATGCAATGGGACAATTGCCCCCATTTAGCTGAACAGGAATGCTCTTGGCCTGTGGCAGGAAACTGGAGTACCCAAAGGAAACCTGTGGAGGCACAGGGAAAACATGCAGACTCCATTCAGAGTCTGGGATTAGACCCCAGAGCCTTCAGGCTGCGAGGCCGTACCTGCACGAAAGCCTGGAAATGCTCCAGCTGCACACTGGCCACTCCCAGCTTGGTCTGCAGCGCGTCCAGGGCCTGCGTGCTCTGCTGTGCCAACCCGTGCATCTGCTGAGACGCGGTTCGCTCCAGCTCCGCCATCACGGTCTCACACTGCATCACCTGCGCATGCAGGGCCTGTGCTTTCTGATCCTGCAGGGCATTAAAAGAGATCGTCGAGCAGGAGTCCCAGCATTCCAGAGAAACACTGGCTGCCTGATCACTCCCAGTGTAGAATCTGAGAGTACAGCAGTTCAGAGACTGGCTGATCTGCAGAATTTTCATCAGACATCAGAGTAGAACTGAAGTGTGTTAAGCATCCTATGACATCACAGTCGAGGCGATACGTGGAACATTTCCTATGACATTCCTGTACTGCAAAAGCGTGGAAACTCTCCTGTGACATCACAGTAGAGCTGATGTTAGGAAATTAATCTATGACATCACAGTAGGGCTGATGTTTGGAAACTCTCCAATGACATCACAGTACATCTAATGCATGGAAAGTTTCCTGTGACATCACAGTAGTGCAGATGTTTGGAAAACCTCCCATGACATCACAATACAGCTAATGTGTGGAATGTCTCCTGTGGCATCACAGTAGTGCTAATGTTTGGAAATTATCCTATGACATCAAAGTAGGGCTGATGTTTGGTAACTCTCCTATGACATCACAGTAGAGCTGATGTTTGGAAACCCTCCCATGACATCACAATACAGCTAATGCATGGAATGTCTCCTGTGACATCACAGTAGAGCTGATGTTTGGAAACCCTCCCATGACATTACAATACAGCTAATGCGTGGAATGTCTCCTGTGACATCACAGTACAGCTGATGTTTGGAAATTATACTATGACATCGCAGTAGAGCGGATGTTTGGAAACTCTCCTATGACATCACAGTAGAGTTGATGAAGAAAAATAACTTTCCAATGACATCACAGTAGTGCAGATGTTTGGAGACCCTCCCATGACATCACAGTATAGCTGCTAATGCAGGGAACATCTCCTGTGACATCACAGTAGAGGTGATTCATAGAAACAGTCCTGCAATGTCACAGTAGGGCTGATGTGCAGAAACTCACCTATGACATCACAGTAAAGGTTGGGTCATCACTGGCTCTTTAGCTCAGTTTGCATTAACACCTCATATTTTTTCTCCAGCCGTTTCCACAGACGCCTCACCTTTTTCTCCAGCTGTTTCCACAGACGCCTCACCTTTTTCTCCAGCGGTTTCCACAGACGCCTCACCTTTTTCTCCAGCCGTTTCCACAGACGCCTCACCTTTTTCTCCAGCTGTTTCCACAGACGCCTCACCTTTTTCTCCAGCGGTTTCCACAGACGCCTCACCTTTTTCTCCAGCCGCTTCCACAGACGCCTCACCTTTTTCTCCACCCGTTTCCACACACGCCTCACCTTTTTCTCCAGCCGTTTCCACACACGCCTCACCTTTTTCTCCACCCGTTTCCACAGACGCCTCACCTTTTTCTCCAGCCGTTTCCACAGACGCCTCACCTTTTTCTCCAGCCGTTTCCACAGACGCCTCACCTTTTTCTCCAGCCGTTTCCACAGACGCCTCACCTTTTTCTCCAGCCGTTTCCACAGACGCCTCACCTTTTTCTCCAGCCGTTTCCACAGACGCCTCACCTTTTTCTCCAGCCGTTTCCACAGACGCCTCACCTTTTTCTCCAGCCGTTTCCACACACGCCCCACCTTTTTCTCCAGCCGTTTCCACAAACGCCTCACCTTTTTCTCCACCCGTTTCCCCACACGCCTCACCTTTTTCTCCAGCCGTTTCCACAGACGCCTCACCTTTTTCTCCAGCCGTTTCCACAGACGCCTCACCTTTTTCTCCAGCCGTTTCCTCAGACGCCTCACCTTTTTCTCCAGCCGTTTCCTCAGACGCCTCACCTTTTTCTCCAGCCGTTTCCTCAGACGCCTCACCTTTTTCTCCAGCCGTTTCCACAGACGCCTCACCTTTTTCTCCAGCCGTTCCCTCACACCCCTCACCTTTTTCTCCAGCCGTTTCCTCAGACGCCTCACCTTTTTCTCCAGCCGTTTCCACAGACGCCTCACCTTTTTCTCCAGCCGTTTCCTCAGACGCCTCACCTTTTTCTCCAGCCGTTTCCTCAGACGCCTCACCTTTTTCTCCAGCCGTTTCCACAGACGCCTCACCTTTTTCTCCCGCCGTTTCCCCAGACCCCTCACCTTTTTCTCCAGCCGTTTCCTCAGACCCCTCACCTTTTTCTCCAGCCGTTTCCACACACGCCTCACCTTTTTCTCCAGCCGTTTCCACAGACGCCTCACCTTTTTCTCCAGCCGTTTCCTCAGACGCCTCACCTTTTTCTCCAGCCGTTTCCACAGACGCCTCACCTTTTTCTCCAGCCGTTTCCACAGACGCCTCACCTTTTTCTCCAGCTGTTTCCTCAGACGCCTCACCTTTTTCTCCAGCCGTTTCCTCAGACGCCTCACCTTTTTCTCCAGCTGTTTCCACAGACGCCTCACCTTTTTCTCCAGCCGTTTCCACAGACGCCTCACCTTTTTCTCCAGCCGTTTCCACAGACGCCTCACCTTTTTCTCCAGCTGTTTCCACAGACGCCTCACCTTTTTCTCCAGCGGTTTCCACAGACGCCTCACCTTTTTCTCCAGCTGTATCCACAGAAGCCTCACCTTTTTCTCCAGCTGTTTCCTCAGCTTGCTGCTGCTCTCTTCATACTCATTCTTCTCTCTGGTCGTCACGGTCAGCCTTCGCTTCAGCGAGTCGATGAAGGCCTTCCTGTTCGTCGCCTCCTCCGACAGAACCTTCACCTGATGGAACACGGGTACGAGTTCTCCAGGGCATCCCCAGCACATGCTACGCTAATACACTTCATGGCCTGAAGTTCATGGACACCTGCTCATCCACCATCAAATTCCAATTTCTCGGGTGTGAGCACAGAGTCTTTCCAGCCCCCTTCACCTCTAACACCCTCCACGCCTCTGGGTCGGCCTTCCGCCAGACCTGAGCACACTGCTGATTTTCCCCTATTCCAACCAGAAAAGGGCAAGTGAGTTCAGGCAGTAATTGCGGTAAATTATCCTGGCTTAGTGTTAGCTTTCTGGCCACCACCGGTGACTACAGACCTGATATCAGACTATACAGACACAGGAAATGGCCAACTCTATACTGCTGAATGCACGGAATCATCCCCAGACCAAGGATTGTCCACATACTTTTGGCCACGCATTGAAGTTTACTGTGATGAAAAACTCTCTCTCCCTGCAGCCTCACACACACACACACACACACACACACACCTTCCTGTCCAGATCCTCATTCTGAGCTTTCAGGCTCCTGTGGTTGTCCTGTAGGGTCCTGGTTTTATTCCTTAAATCTTCAGCCAGCTGTCGCTTCATGTTAACGTCCCGCTCCAAATGGGAGACCCTGGGAGAAGAAGAGCGCTTTATCAACTCACCAATGACCATTCAGCACAATACCTACTCATTCAAATGCATTCATTACACCATTACGGTAAGACCACTCAGGAACTGGATCTGACACAGAAACACTGTATTAACTGAGTAAATGCCAAGTAATTACGGACAATTACAGCATAATGATTTTGAATTGCTCACAAATTTGATACATCATTTCGAATGAAGGGTCGTCAGCTGTTCGGTCATCAACCCTTATTGCACATTATAGCATTTTCAGGTAATTACTGTGCAATTAACTGCTTGGAGGACTTAGGGATACCACCGACTCAATCCATAATCTTATTAAACCTATACTTTTTTCTATAGCTTTGGCTTCATAGCTCAGGGGGTTAGAGTACTAGTCTTGAACAACCAGGGGTCGTGAGTTCAAATCTCCATGGAGCCCAAGAATAATTTTACTGAAGATACTCTGCTATATATGAAGAACAAGCACAGCCAATGGCCGTTCAACATGCAGTACAATGCCATGAGAAACCGCGACTATATACCAAGGCCGTGACGATCAATGTTGCTCTTCAGGATCTATGTGCATGTTGCTTTATGTTCCAACAATTGAAAAACAAAATAGCTTCAGCCAAAAATAGCTCAGCGGGGCTCGATCTTCCCATTTTTTTCTACAAAGTACTAGCCAGTCAGGCTAGTGACAGAACAAAGTCTCTAGCCTGCAGAAGATTTACAAGCCCGACTGAAAAAGATTGGAATATCACACATGAAATTTAATGGCACAGGTACAAACTTTATTTAAACATTTTATATAGATCAAAAAGAAATTCAAATAAATGAAAAAGACCAACATTTTATATGAAATAGATCGTTTCATACATCTTGTGTTCATACGTACACTGCCCGGCCAAAAAAACAAAGTCACCACCTGGATTTAACTACGCAAAAAGGCAAGAGCCTTCCATTGGATCTTCCGAGGACAAACTAAACCAGAGTGCTCGTACAGCACAATATCCTCGACCGCCCCCCCCCCCGGGGCTTGGTAATAATGAGCAAATCTAACAAAGCATCTTAGGATTCCTCTTTCAGTCACAGGCCAATAATAATGCATTAAATACTAGGAGACTACCTGAAAAAGATGCAAAGTAAATATCATAAGTGGATAGCATTGGCATGGAATTGCTAGTGAACTATTTTAATCTGATCAAAAACATAATATAGATATTATTATGAATCCAACTTTAAAAATGCGATATGCGCATAACCATCATGTGCTTCTCATTTCTGTGAAGTTTCAAGAAAATCCCTCAAAAAATGTGGGAGGAGTTGATTTCAGAACATAAGCACAGAGACGGGCGGACGGACGGGAGGACGGACATCGCCACGACATAATCCCACTTGGGCCTCCAACCAGGGAGGGATAAAAAGGCAGAGGGCCATAAGTCCATGCCACTATACCAGGACAGGAACCCATACAGCCGGTGCCACATACATGTATACGTACTATAATTGGGAGCATATACAATATATTCAGCAGCAGAAATGAATGATACCACAGTGGATCAGGATCAGGTCATGTTTACAGCACTCACTTTTCCTGTAGCGCCTTCACCTGCTCTTCTTTCGCCTGAAGTTCAGTCTTCAAGGTTTTAATGGCCGCCGTGTGTTTTGTGACCTCAGTGCAGGCACTCTGAAAGATGAACACAACACAGGCGTTGATATGTAGTGAAGTAGCTCAAGTTTTCACCGGTGCCCGTGGGAGACTGACTGAGACGGAGACAGTATGACAGTTTGATTATATACTACATGTATATGGACGCGATTCTCCCTCTGAAGATGTAAGACAGGACCAGCTCTGACACAGAGGCCTATAGAGAGATTCACTTCTAGGCTATTCTGACCCTTACAAATCCATCTGCCCTGAGTATTTTCAGCAATGACAAATCGGTCTCTTCGGTAAAAGTAACAGGCAAGTGACCCTCCAACTGCACCAGGCTGGACCCCACTGGATTCAGAATGCAAACCGTCGAAAACTACATAACATGCGTTGATTGGACTGAGGCATCAACGGTCCCAACAGCTAAAAATGAAGAAGGTTAAAAAAAAAAGCTTTACCCTCCAGTACAGAAGAGGGCAGCAGTGCGCTGAGCATTTTATTGTTGTTCAATAAACAGCAGAGGAACAGAGAAGAGGAGCCTGAAGCACCAACGATACTTTCCATTCCTCAATAATGACCAGAGAGCTGAAACTTTCACAGCTTATAAATATAACGGACAAGATTTACTCAACCCTTCTCAGTAACTGAACTTCAGGGATAAGTGATAAACTGCCGACGAGGCCGTATGCAATACAAACATCGTCTGCAGGCTGGCTAAGCTGACTGTAAGAGGAGAGCTGCTGTCTGTCTCATAGAGAAGGCAGCTGCCGTCCAATCACAGAGAGGACAGCACATTTGGGCGGACCCTATGCTGTACAGAGCAACCCTCACCTTCAGTTTAGCCTGCAGGACCTTCAGCTCGGCCTCGGCTGTGTTTTGGGGTTCTGGGGCCGGGGCGGGGGTATGGGGGGGCCTCTGCTTCAGCTCCTCCAGCTCACGCTCCAGATCACCTCTCCGCTGCTCCGTGGCAGCCAGGTCAGAGGTCAACTTCTGCTCAAAGAAATGTTAAAAAGGACGATAGCTGATGCCATTATATAAAATGACTGGCTTAGACTAAACAGGAGCTACACTGGTGATTAAACCAACAACCTTCAAGGTCTTCAACCTTCGAAAAACTACTTTCCCAAGAATGACGACATGCATGTCAACTTCTAACTTCAACAGTACATTCATGTTATTTCAGTTCTGCTTCAACAGCAGCATTCCCTCTTTTCCCCATAAAGACTTTGCATTGTATGATGCATATATGTGTATTAATTGACCTTTTCCCTCGCATCCCCATTGGTTAAAAGTGGGGATATTGCCAAGGCGTGAAATATCGTCTTCATTGATATGGCCAGGGTCCCCATTTGTAGGCATTATGGGGAGGAGGGGTAGGGGGAGTCTATTGGTAAAAAAAAAGAGTTTAAGGGGAACTTCACCTTAAAATAAAACTGAGCATGATCACTTATCAGGAATGTTATCGAATCACCCAGAGAATGTTAGTAAGACTGAATGAGGTTATTCTGGGACTTAACCAAACAAACATACTGGTTCTAGCTGAGCATCTGAGGCATGAGCCAATCAATCTACACCTCAGGGGCTAGAGCACTGGTCTTGTAAACCAGGGGTCGCGAGTTCAAATCTGGCTGGAGCCTCTGCTTCTTTGAACCCACCATTCTACAAACAAATGATGATCAAGGCTTCAATGTGAGCATTATAGAATCAACCATCTCCATTGCAACCTACCTCTACCCATTTCAAATGTTTCTGAGCATATGTCTGCATCATATGAGCAGATGAGGCTCTATAACTCAGGGGTTAGAGCAATAGTCCAGTAAACCAGGGGTCATGGATTGAATTCTCACTAGACCATCCCAAATGTTTTTTTGAATAATGGTGTTACCCCAATACACAATCCAAATGCTCTCCCTCACAGCGAGGACAATACCTCCCGTTGTCCAGGTGGAAGAGCCGACCTTGTTCACAACCAGCACATCTCTGAGAGAAAGGTTAAGATGGGTTATTCATCCCAGATTCAAATCAAGAAATCTCATAGGTTTTGATCAGAGACACTTGCTTTTAGAAATTCTGGAAATTATACATGTTTCATGGGGTTTCAATCTTTTTGTTGGCAAGCAGATAACCAAAGCTTGACAGCAAAATAGTATGGGTGGTTCGCCAAGAGAGACAGGCTGGCACACCTTAAGAAAAGAATGAATGCATGTACATCCAACGATATAAATGAATAGAAAAGAAGTCAAGAATTTAAGGGGCTTTGGATTGGTCAAAAGAGAACAGACCTTATTCTCCTCCTACAATGGCCAGCTTGATTGGAGAATACAAGGCAGGCCAAGCAAACAAACTACATCCATTTAAGTGTGAGCTGCGATCTAGATCAAGCAAAATTCATCTCACCTAGAGTCACCCGGCAGGTTACAGTGACCAGAGGCAAACATAAATAAATGAACAATACCAGGGACACCTCTTGTAGGCTAGATTGAAAAGCAAGGAAAGGTCTGAGATAATTTTATTTAAAAAAAATAAAAAAAACCTCAAAACAGGCAGCTTTGAAAGGACTGTGCAAGTGAAAAAAAACTGGAGGAACTATAAGGACAGAGCAAACCCTGTGAAAGTGAACAGTTGTCCAACAGCTGGATACTCCAATCCCCCACTAATGCCCCTATTCTTAATACAGCCATTAATATGAAGAATGATTAAAAAGCACAATCTCATAATTGCTGCTATTTTCTCACATCTACCACTGTTAAGCACTTCTGTCACAGCGAGGAACAAAGACTAACTCCCCAGTCAGAGAGGAGAGAGATGCAGAGGTCACTTCTGAGAGGCTAATTACTGCGGCGTTCTGAGGAACTCGAGATGTTCATTCTCTCCGCACAAAGAGCTCAAGCATTTTAATTATGAACGGAGAACTCCACAGAGACCGACAGAGAGACGGATGGACAGAAGTACATAGAGCTGATTAGGAAAGATCATACACATTCGTACGAAGAACCTTTTGTCACGTGGTCAGAAGAGCCCTGGATCTTTCTGGAACATCAGAATCTTCTCATCAAATATAACCATGATGGGATTAGGCTTTGTGATTTACCACACTGTATGTACAGCCCGCCGAGATTATGACTCATTTCTCATTTTTTTCATGCAGAACATCTCTCATTTTTGTCAAGCATGTGAATAATCTCATAGTATTCATCTTTATTATATGACGTAAGGATTTGCTCTCTCCTGATTGGTCGAGGCGAGCTATGCCAGCCACTGTAAACAGTGATATTCGCCACAGGAAAATTCGTGAGAGGTGAATATAATAACCAAATGACCTCCAGCTAAAAATACACCGGGCCTCCCTGCAGGAGCTCCTGACGGCGTCCGTATTTCGCGTCGCTTCGTCCCTGTGAGGAGCTTTATGTGAGAGTCGTCGCCTTTTATTTTATGACCCTTCTTGAAAATATAAAATAAACAGTTTTTTGACTTAAGTTATTGGTGAATCCAATGATTTATCCACCTTGGTCAAGTAATATTCACCGCGACTGCACCTCTGTCAATCACTTGTCCAAAGAGGATAAATCATTGGATTCACCTCAACTGAGGTCAATAATTGCGAAATGTAATAAGCAATAGGGAAAGTCAAAATTAGCCAGAAAATTGCCCCATCTAAACAAAAACTGCAGGGCAGAAAATAATTTGATAAGGTGTCAGTTATTTACACCCTAATTCTCTGTGCTTTGAAAAATGTTCATTCACAAGTGCAAAAGCAGAGTCTCAACCTCAATTACTTTGAGATCAGGGAACGTGTCCGCATGGAGCTTGGTCAGCGATAATCCTCCACAGCGGATCCTCGGAGATCCGTTAGACATTCTTGATGGAGCTTGTAGACTGTCCGTTTCATATCAAATGTAAAATTTCAGTTTTAATCCAAACAGAAATGAGTGTGAAAACACAAAACCGGCAGTTTGGTTAAAAACACCGCACTGAATGCGATCTTACAACATTTCCACACACACATCTCCCATCGCCTCAGAGCCACAAAAGAAAATTCCAGATTTTTCCATACCATCAGTCCCAAGACTCCAAAATTTTTTTTAGATATTCTAATAAAAAATATCCAAATAATTACCATTATAAAGAAGTAATAATAAAGGAAAAAGAAATACTAAATTTGAATACAGATGTTTGAAGTTGAGTCTGATTCTGAATGCATTAACATAAATAAAGAAGGGGAACAGCACTTTACAGTTTAAAGCCACTGTTAAAAGGCCCATATTCCTCAGGGGCAGAGCCAGAACTGTGGGACGCCTTTACTGCACTACTGTTCTTGGCACACTGGCGCCCATTTCCTTAATTAAATAATTACACTGATTGATCTTCTTCCTCGTTAAGTCATGAGAGATGTAAATAGGACATGCAGCTTATTACCTAGGGCAAAAACAGAGTCAGAGTAACTTAGAACAATGGAACACCAACGCTGAAACTGCTGCACCAACAGCCAATCCAGGGCACGACCATTAGCTGCTACCTTCGCATTGTGATGTCACAAATGCTTGATTAGATATCCTTGACCAGGCATTCTGCTGCTGATGTCACAAAGTGTTGCAATGAAAGTTACAGAGTTCTACAACTCCACAAATGTCTAAAAACAAAGAATTAAAAAACCTACAGTAAATAGGGTAAAACAGAGTAACTAAATTCCACTATATTTTAATAGGTACGGACCACAGACCAGGAGAATAACTCCAAAAGGTTTCCAGAGAAGAAAACCGCTGTAAATACAATGCATTACATTAACGGCTGCACTTTTTCTTTGTATGTTTGCATCTCTAGCTGCACAAATCCGAGCACAGGGCTCAATAAACCGCCAAATGAGGGGATGGTGCAACAGCTCGCGCTGACATTTCGGCTGATCCCTGGGTAAATGGTGCGATGGCCATGCCAGTGGCCAAGGGGCCCAGTTAGTTCCAGCTGAGAGCAGTTCCCCAGGACCCCAGGGGCCCACAGACACAGGACACCAAACACTGGCTGTTTGTTCTGTTAGCCACCTGCGCTGCGTACACACACAGAAACACACACGCACACATGCACGCACGCACCTCCGGCCCTCTACTGTCCCTCTGTGTTTCTTTGAAACCCTTAAAACAGGAGTCAAATGGAATCTTTGTACTGAATTCAGGTGATAAATTGAAGACTCAGAGGTTAGCTGAAGAAAGCTTTCCTTGGGGCTGACACTGCAGTCTGTGACAGCGATAGTCAGGTGCTAATAATACTTTGCTCAGTGCTGTATGTTGAATCACACCCGTACCCGGGCGAATAGGCAGCGTTTCACCATTTCTTCATCCACACTTGATATGGTGCTGTGTGTTTTGAGATTATGTGGTAGTTGTATGTCCTTACTGCCAAACATCCATCATAACACCACAAAGATTTCAGTGATTAATTTTCCTTTATCCTCAGAAGCCTTCCCAAAGGTCACTGACGTTTAGCAGCCTAGGACATATACCTTTGATAAGGAGGAAAAAAAAGCAACAGTTATTTGGTTGCAACAATTTATTTCAATAAATGAAATAATCTTAACTATAAAAATCAAACCACCAATTACAATCAGTCTGCTTCATCAGTGTCCACCATTAATAAAGGGCACAGGCCAGAAAGTCTCTATAACCTGGTCATCCTGGTAAATGAAAGCAGGGTAAAGAACAAAAGAATTATAACATTGGACAGATCAGGACTTAGCTCATGTGATTGGACATTTCCGAGCCAGGGAAATGCATGATTGGTTGGATCAGCCTTGAGCGAATGTGACTGGAGGGTTCAGTATTGGGGAATTATTTGACTGGCTGGTGCAACACCGAAAGCATGACTGAAGGATCCAGCACACAGGGGTCACCGCTATTGGCTGGCTCGGCACTGAGAATGTATGATTGGAGGATTCAGCTCACAGACAGCCAACCTACTGGCCAGTTCAGCATTGAGAGCTTGTGACTGGAGGATTCGACTGAGAGACAGCGACTTCATCTGCCAGTTCAACATTGAGAGCGAGTGATTGGAGGATTCAGCTTGCAGACAGATACCCTATTGGCTGGTTCTGCACTGAGAGCATGTGATTGGAGGATTCAGCTTTGACAGCTACCCTATTGGCCGGTTAAGAATTGAGCGCGTGATTGGAGGGTTGCTACCTGTGAGAGCTGCTTGCTGGCGTTCAGCTTCTGCGCGAGTGCGCTCAGTTGCGACGTCGACCTCTCCTGCGCTAGCTGTAGCTCCTTTGTGGCGCTCTGCGCGGCTCTCTTAGCGGCCTGCAGCGTGGATACATGCTGCTGCAGAGCTGCAATTCGCTGCTGAAGAGCTTGAGAGAACGGGCCTCTCCTCCTGCGCTGGGGCCACGGCCGCAGGGGCCGCATGCAGCCTGAGGCACAAACACACCCGCTGTAAACTAGCCCAGCGCGCATTTGCATTAGCCATTATGCTACGGCACAGCAGTAAATGCTACCCATCTGTACAACATCATAGCACAGTTCACTTTCTATTGATACAGACGTCAATAAACGTCAAACGTCAATCAATAAACTACTAAAACTACTTTCTCTCTCTAAAAATGTCAGTTGGGGGGCAAATCATGGCCCTCAGTTCACTTCACTTTGCCCAATTGTGCTAATTGTCTGCTAATTAAGAGCATTGAAAAGTCTGAATGTTGCTATACATTGAAATTGATCACAAACAAGTCAAACTACCCAGAACTTTATTTTTTAACAGGATTCTGATTGACTGAACAGAACCAATAAGAAGAGAAATTCAGATCAAGACAAGAGAACAGAGCACATCCAATCACATTCGAATGAGAACCCTGTGACCAACTGCTGATCACCAACATAGCTTGGTAATAACCATAGAATTCTGGCAGTTATTAATGTAAACGCATACATTACGCCATTAGGGATGTGCCCTAATAAAGAGGACTTCAAAAGCTCTGCTGCTGAGGCCATAACTGAAGTCATCAGTACGCGTGACTTGATTGGGTAGCATTTCCCCTTTAGTGGAATGTGACTGGATGACTTACCTGGCTGTGCATGGGTAGCAGCTTCAGGTCGCACGTCATTACCGTCTCCCGGCTGCAAGGCATTCTGGGAGTCAGAAGTGTCCCCGCTGTGGCGATCGCCCGTCGACTGCAGCGGGCGATATGAGAGTAATGAGACTCGGCAGCTCTTTCATAAGGGATCCCTTCAAAGTAACTGTAGGCTTTACAGTGACATCAAAGACACACACCGCCCTCGTTTGTACTGGCCCGTGTTTGATCAGCGGGAACCTGATCTCTGCGTCACTCTGGCTTACAGAGCGTTACATGACGACGTGCCCCCCAGTTCAACAAACTTAAAGGTATGTGCAAATATTTACACACATGCACAAAGGCGTGCAGTTCTAATAAACACACACACACACACACGCACACACACACACACGCACACGCACACGCACACACACGCACACGCACACGCACACACACACACACACACACGAAGTGGGCCCAGCTAAGCTGTAAACAGACAGGAAGTGCTCTGATCCAACCAACACACAGGCAGGAAGAAGACTGTCCTAAACTGGGCAAAGGAAGGATTATCTGAGCAAATATCCTCCCCACGGGTAGGAAGTGCCTTTTGCTGGCCCGAGTGCAGGCAGGAAGTTGGCTGTGGTAACACATGTCTAGACAGGAAGTGGGCAAAGCTAGCCAGTGAAAAAATAAAAATTAACGGTACGTGGGCAGCGCCAGCCCGCGTTCAGTTAGGGACAGGAGTAGTGCCAAACCATGAACCGGTAATGAGCTCTCATAACCTGGGTGTGGACAGGGGCAGGGCGGTGCGAACAAGTTGATAGACAGGAAGAGGGCGGAGCTAACCTGGGTCCGGGGAGGAAGTGGCGTGTTCAGGCTGTCGGAGTATTCCTCACTGCTGTCACTGGGGAGGGGAATACCACACTCAATCATTTACTCATTACAACAAACTACTACAACCTGGAAATGAATAGTGCCGAGTCCCTACAGCTCTGAACAGGCCACAGGTGCTACACAAATTAAGTTCAAGAGGGGGAGTGATTTAGGGCTAAATTAATGATGAACATAAATGATTTACAAAGCGGCTGGTAGCAGTGACATTCTTGTACAGGGTCACCATAGAGCCAACTCAAAATATTCAATACAACAGATGATGTAAATTTAAAAGTCTTTCGCCTCAATGACCAAAAATCATTGGGGTAAAATGGCCAAGACTGGGCAGGACAGCAGTGCTAAGATTCATTAAACAGTTACAACATGTGTACGTGCGTTCACACAATCGCAAAATACGTACGTGCGTTCACACAAACGCAAAATACACACGTGCGTTCACACAAACGCAAAATACGTACGCGCGTTCACACAAACGGAAAATACGTACGTGCGTTCACACAAACGCAAAACACAAACGCAAAATACGTACGTGCGTTCACACAAACGCAAAATACGTACGTGCGTTCACACAAACGCAAAACACAAACGCAAAAAATACGTACGTGCGTGCGTTCACACAAACGCAAAATACGTGCGTGCGTTCACACAAACGCAAACACAAACGCAAAATACGTGCATGCGTTCACACAAACGCAAAATACGTACGTGCGTTCACACAAACGGAAAATACGTACGTGCGTTCACACAAACGCAAAACACAAACGCAAAATACGTACGTGCGTTCACACAAACGCAAAATACGTACGTGCGTTCACACAAACGCAAAACACAAACGCAAAAAATACGTACGTGCGTGCGTTCACACAAACGCAAAATACGTGCGTGCGTTCACACAAACGCAAACACAAACGCAAAATACGTGCATGCGTTCACACAAACGCAAAATACGTACGTGCGTTCACACAAACGGAAAATACGTACGTGCGTTCACACAAACGCAAAACACAAACGCAAAATACGTACGTGCGTTCACACAAACGCAAAATACGTACGTGCGTTCACACAAACGCAAAACACAAACGCAAAAAATACGTACGTGCGTGCGTTCACACAAACGCAAAATACGTGCGTGCGTTCACACAAACGCAAACACAAACGCAAAATACGTGCATGCGTTCACACAAACGCAAAATACGTGCGTGCGTTCACACAAACGCAAAACACAAACGCAAAATACGTGCGTGCGTTCACACAAACGCAAAATACGTGCGTGCGTTCACACAAACGCAAAACACAAACGCAAGCTACGTGCGTGCGTTCACACAAACGAAAAATACGTGCGTGCGTTCACACAAATGCAAAATACTTGCATGCGTTCACACAAACGCAAAATACGTGCGTGCATTCACACAAACGCAAAATACGTGCGTGCGTTCACACAAACGCAAAATACGTGCGTGCGTTCACACAAACGCAAAATACGTGCGTGCGTTCACACAAACGCAAAATACGTACGTGCGTTCACACAAACGCAAAATACGTACGCGCGTTCACACAAACGCAAAATACGTACGCGCGTTCACACAAACGCAAAATACGTACGTGCGTTCACACAAACGCAAAATACGTACGTGCGTTCACACAAACGCAAAACACAAACGCAAAAAATACGTACGTGCGTGCGTTCACACTAACGCAAAATACGTGTATGCGTTCACACAAACGCAAACACAAACGCAAAATACGTGCATGCGTTCACACAAACGCAAAATACGTGCGTGCGTTCACACAAACGCAAAACACAAACGCAAAATACGTGCGTGAGT
Source organism: Gymnothorax reevesii (assembly GCA_029721435.1). NCBI lineage: Eukaryota > Metazoa > Chordata > Actinopteri > Anguilliformes > Muraenidae > Gymnothorax > Gymnothorax reevesii. The sequence continues at coordinate 11,259,575 of CM056574.1, forward strand.
TCACACAAACGCAAAATACGTGCGTGCGTTCACACAAACGCAAAACACAAACGCAAACTACGTGCGTGCGTTCACACAAACGAAAAATACGTGCGTGCGTTCACACAAATGCAAAATACGTGCGTGCGTTCACACAAACGCAAAATACGTGCGTGCATTCACACAAACGCAAAATGCGTACGTGCGTTCACACAAACGCAAAATACGTGCGTGCGTTCACACAAACGCAAAATACGTGCGTGCGTTCACACAAACGGAAAATACGTACGTGCGTTCACACAAACGCAAAATACGTATGCGCGTTCACACAAACGCAAAATACGTACGCGCGTTCACACAAACGCAAAATACGTACGCGCGTTCACACAAACGCAAAATACGTACGTGCGTTCACACAAACGCAAAATACGCATGTGCGTTCACACAAACGCAAAATACGCATGTGCGTTCACACAAACGCAAAATACGCATGTGCGTTCACACAAACGCAAAATATGAACGTGCGTTCACACAAACGCAAAATACACACGTGCGTTCACACAAACGCAAAATACACACGAGCGTGAACACAAACACATGCACAAACACAAAAGGTAAAAATTCAAAAGCAAAAATTATGACCAAATCTAAGAATGCGTCTGAACTTTGAATCTGGACTGAATTGAATTCTGTGGCTTGAATTCAATTTTTGCGTCAAGTGAGTCACAGGGAAGGTCAGGATTCAATAGTTAAAGAACTAACAGAGGAAAAAAACAAAGACAGGGACATCAAATAAATGCCAGAGAGCAGGAGGGGCAGTGAGGACGCAGGATCAGATATAAGATTGGCAGGTTACAAGAGGGAAAAGGGGGCCGTGTCTCTCACTGGTTTCCATCCCAAACCCCGGCATTAATGACTAATCAACCCCCACCATTCACAACGCCTGACGTTTCTGCAACACTCCATGCAAACACGCGAACGACAACCACGGACAGTTCTATCGTCCGTGTATAAAATTTTCTGCTAAGATCCAATGCGTCAGGGTAGTTTTATACAGCCGATTAGCACAGTTAGCACCAGTGAGCACATTTAGCATCAGATTCCAGCCCAACAGGTCAGCTATGACCCCCGACCCGATATAACCTGGCAACTCTTGACGTCGATCCCACCGTGTCACCTGACAAGCAGTGAATGGCGTCACCTTTCAGAGCTGACGTCCTCCCACCCGTCCTTATTGGTCCACGCATGTTTGGGCGGAGCCTCGCCCACGCACCGGAGCCTCTGCTTGTGTTTCCGCATCGATGGCGCGCAAGAGGTGTTAGCCTGGGCCGTTTTTCGGCGGCGTTTGCGGATCCTGTAATCGCGCGCAGCCCGCAGTAGCCCCAGCTCTTGTCGGGCCCTCTCGAGCTGCTGTCGGACGGTCGCCCCCTCCCGCTTGGCCTGAGCCAACTCTCGCCGACACCCCCCCAGCTCCTGCTCTACCTCCTGCACCACGCCCTGGTGCCACGCCCGATCCGCCTGCTGCCTGGCGGCAGTCTGGCTGTGCAGCCGGAGCATGGCAGCCTGAAGCTCCTCCCGCGAGTCCAACAGCTTCTGATTGGTCTCCGTCAGGAGCTCCGCCTCCTTCTCCAGAGACCACGCCCTCTTCTGCAGCCTGTTGTGGTCCTCTGACAGCTCCCGATTGGCCTCCTTCAGGAGCTCTACCTCCTTTTCCAGTGACCACGCCCTTTTCTGCAGCTCTTCAATCTGAGAGGGGAATGTGGGATTTGGATAAAGTAAAGCCAGCAAATTCAGGCCTAAATTTAGTCCTCTTCACAGAGGAGCCAAAATGGCTAAACTTAAACAACAACACAAACAGTCCAGACCACGAGTGCTTGGACAGTAATGCAGCTGATTTTCATCTTTGGCCCAGTACTCTGTAAAATAAAAATGAATTAATGAATCTGAAGAAGAAGACCCAACTACTAATGAAAGGAGACTTTTTATCTCCACAAAGTTCTCACAGAGGAAATGATGCGCATCTTTGCAGTGCATTTTATCTTTGCATAGTGGTTCATATTACTTCACCAGTAATGTCTCCGTCGAGTGGAAGATGCAAGTTTTGATTGTGTGAACACATCCCCGCAAAGTGAATTAGAACAGAAATTATATATTTTTGCGGACTGAAGAGGCGTGTTTGGTCTGCATTAGGTTCTTGCAAAAATACACAGCTGCACATGAGTAAAGATAATACGCAGAGATGGTGTCCGTCTCTCTCGGGTTTGATTCATTTCAAAAACAATCATTCCCTCCGTCTGTCTGATCACAGCGCGCTGAGGAATACGACTACTGCGATATGACATCCGCCTCAATTACCGCCATTTCCCCGGTATGAATCGGGCCCAGCCAATTCTTCCCCACTCGGTGCATGCAGCACCCTGCCTGTCACTCACTAATAGAGCTGATGACAGACTCCATTACGGCTCCATATGGCAGTTACTGGCACGTAGTCGCTGGCATCGCCTGCAGGAAATCACAGTGGAACCGCCTCACTCGCCTAGGTCCCGTATACGCGTTCAGTTCTGTGTTTGTGCTGAATGTCACTTGTTTTCCAGTTTATAGCTAATTAAAATCTGTTATGAGGGGCCTAGTTTTATATGCAGCGCTAATCAACATTAGCATTCTCAATGACATGCTATTATAAGAAAAGCTTATGATGTGTAGCATGGTGGAGCACAGTGAACCGGTAGGCAAAGAATTCAAATCTAAAATCTTACCACTCATCTGAAACTGTTTCTGGGCATGTAGGCAGGAAAGGGTTAACTTTATCCTCTGTGTGGGGTTTCGACAACCCAGCTGAAGCAGCTTCATGAGAGTGTGTGTGTGTGTTTGTGGTCTGTGTTTACTTACCCTAAGACATGGAATACAAGATTTCTTTATCCTTATGGGGACATTTTCAGGTCCCCATGAGGAAATTGTGCCATTTTTGGGTTAGGGGTTAAGGTTAGGGTTGGGATAAGGTTAGAGTTAGGGTTAGGTATGTAGTCGTGAGGGTCAAGGTCAGGGTAAGGGGTTAGGGAACAAATGCTAGTCTATGGAATGTCCCCACAAGACATGAAAACCCAACATGTGTGTGTATGTCTGTGTGTGTGCGCGCGCATCTATAAGCTTGTACAGTTATATTATTGGGAAACGACTCTTGAGAAACCAAATATGTTGAGAGGACATTTGCAGTTGTAAGGATATTTTGGGTGGTCCTCACTGAGAATTACACAGGATTATGGCTAATTGGCTAAAGTTTGGGCTAAAGCTACAATACAGTTCGCAAAATGATGGTGTCCGGTAAAATCTGGTCCCCTCACGTGGCTTTCATCGCATATTTTGCATCAATTTGCTTCAAATTGCATCATTTGAGTCATACACGTGATTTGCATAGTGACGAAGTATTCTCTGAAATCAGAAAGCCAGTTCGTAGCATTTAAATGCAATGATCAGTAGAGACGTTAGCGGACGTTATACAACCATTCGCTTGTACTGAATTAACGAGCTAGATAGTTTGCTAATAAAGGTAACAGTTTGCTTCTACTATAATAATTGCTAGCTAGCTTGCTAGCTGAAGTGATAATGAGCTGTTAATGATTAGCAAGCACACCAGTGTAGCGAGCTAGCCAGCTAGCTGGCTAATAAGGTAACAGTTCGCTTCTACTATAATAATCCCTTGCTAGTTTGCTAGCTAAAGTGATAACAAACTGTTTAATAATTAGCTAGCGCACATGTGTAGCAAGCAAGCTAGCTAGTTTGCCAATGAGCCTACAGTACACCACATGCACGTAGCTGCAATTCAATACTACGCCATTTCAACCGTGAGCTATACGATAATCTTGAAAGACACGTCATCTAACGCACATTATGCAACGGAAGTCACATGGGGGGACCAAATTTTATAGGGGGACCAGATTTTACAGGACAAAAGAAGATTAACCAGTTATTGAACGGTATTTTTTCAGGTTAGTAACTATGGCTAACTGGGTTTTCACCAAGGGGGGTCTGCTTACAGGGACGGATTTTTCATGGAACCTGTCTTTCTCTATGGGCTATATTACCGCACAATATTACCATTTATATTAGGACTACCAAAATGTATACAAATTCAAGCAGAAATTAATTGAGAAAAAATAAACAAAAAATTAAACATACCTCTAAGTTCATTACATCGAGACATCTTGCAAGGCCAAACAAAGCTTCAAAGACTTAGAAAACTGGGTTGGCGTATGAAATAGGAAGTAAAATGTGTGAACTGACATACAGATTCGAGAAGTGAAAGACGAAGTGGCTACATGCAAGTGATTCTGCGTAATATATCCTACAGAATATACATTCAAAATATCTACCAACTAGCACTCTGCCCGTGGGGATCCATGGATTCGATTTTATGTAACTTCGTCTTTAAATTATAGTGAACAATGCACCATTATGATGTCATCACATGCACCTCTATGATGTCATCACATTGCTATGGTGTTTCCATAAACGCCAAGGTGGCTGTCATGTGACCAATGTTTTTATAGCAACTAAAAATAAGTAACCATCAAGGGGGATACGCTGCACAGACATTCCGCGCTCAGTGGAACACGAAGTCGCATTGTAGCGTCGCTCACAATATGCTACAGATTACGCGTTTCTTTCTCTTGCAGTCTGGCATCTGTTATTTGGGATTCAGGACTCCTGTGGATGAATTGGCCAGGAGAGGACATACAGGGGGAATCCCCAGGAGAGGACATATTATAATAGCGTCGCTCAAGTCAGGCTGCAGATACTTGCCCGGCGGAGTCTAGCACCGGTAGGCCGAACTTGGTCGCCTGCAAGAAGATGCAAAATAGCTTCGCTCACGCCATGCTGCAGATACGCGCCCGGGGAAATCTAATAGATTGGCCAAAAACGTGCAAACGCTTGCACACGCACACACTCCACTCGGCTATTATAATATAAATTTTCTTGACACAAAATATCATAACGCAGAATCCCTAAGTAGCCTATTGGAAAAGTATCGGTCGGGCATTTAATAAAATTAAGCTTTTGACGGTACTGGTTTATGTCTGAAATGCAATTGTAAGAGTGCCATCTCCAAGTGAAATAGTAAATTTAGGCTTGCTGTACACCCATTCATATAAAAATTTAGGATTTTTCTTGCTGTAATTGCATGTTTCTAGGGTTCAAAATTCTGGCTTTTTTTTCAGTTCCGCAGTTTTTTTGCCGGTGACCTGTGTTTCACAAGGCCAGTATCTCACCCCTGTGAGGCTTCATAACATTACAATGCATGTAGCTATTGAGCTGCATGCTGTACTGACAAAAGGTTAGACTCATGCAGACAACAGACGGCGAGCCTCGCACCGAACTACATTTACTGATAATATGAACACAAGTTGCTCAGCCGACCGTGACGACCAGTCCTTAACCAGTTACTACAGTCTTTCACTTTATCCTCACTGCGTTGTATCCAGCTATAGTTCTGTCTTTTCGCAAACCGTACTGCACAGGTAGGGTTAGGTTAAGGACGGGCAAAAGATGTATAGAATGAATGGAAATCAGAACAAGGTAGTCACGTGATATGGCTTTACAAACATGCATTTGAGTGCGTCTGTTTTTAGTGTATGGGTGAATGCATGCGTGTTTGTAGTGAGTGTGTGTGTGTGTGTACATGCGTACCTACAACCGTGGGCGCGTGCATTTCAACTTATACCTGCTGTGCAGTCCTCTCGGTCTCCTCGCGGGACGGTGTTTGGGGGGTGTGCGTGGACGGTATTTCGGGGGTACCCACAGCTCTCTCAGCCTCCCTCTGCAGCAGCTCTGCAAGGGGATGAGGGACGGACAGAGGGCACACTGTCACTTCATCTCCAGCCTAATTACCGCTCATGACCCCCGTCCTTAATTACCGCGAACAAGCCCCTCCACTCCTCCCGTACCCCTGCCGCCCCTCGCTCCTCCACTGCGGCAGGCAGAGCCGGACGGCCCTTACGGTGTTGGGCTTCAGCTTCATCCGCGACCCCACACTGGTCACTCTGTCCCGTCATTAATGGCAGTGTGAGGAGGGGCTTAACCTGCCATCATTGGGCTGCACATGTTCGGCATCAAAAAAGCACAAATCCTCCTCATCAGGGCTGTGCCTCTGTACATGCGCTGCTGCTCGACAGCCTGGAGCCACCAATGATCTCGCAAAGGTTAGGGGGAGGATACTTTGTGCTGCGGCAAGACAATGACTCAAAACAGAATTCCAAACTCCGCAGGAACTTTCCAGAATGGAACTTAAACACAGAGCGGCCGGCTGATTCAAACCCCATAGAGCTGTTGAGGGATCAAATGGATCATAAAGATTCAGAAGTGCACCCATCTTCAAAGACATATCTATGGGAAATATTGCAGTCATTAAAAATGACACTGCAGTAGAATATGAATATCCCAAAATTTGCCTAAAATTTGCAAAACAGAGATTAGAGGACATGGTAGAGGCCTTGATGAATGGTATTATGGGTGATTTTCAACCATTTTTGCTCCCCAATAACCACAAAACCATCCTAAAATACGCCAAGGTGCTTGTATCACATAATTCACCATTATACAAACACACCAAATTTAAAAAATGGCAAGAAACGTTAGACAAGCGATTCCAAACTTTTGAACAGTAGTGTGTGATAAATCGTGATAACTGGATACAATTAGGTATATTTCAACGGCGATACACTCACAACGAATCGTCTGCAATAAAATGCTGCTTCGCGCTATTTGAAGAAATGAAACAGCAGGGGGCGCCCCGGTGGCACATCTTTTCTGTCTCTCTCCACTATACAACTGTCTAATAAGGGAAAAATCCACCCCCCAAAAAACAAAAAAAAAATGAAATACAATAAAATAAAACATCAGGTTTAAAAAAAATTCAGTTAACAGCAGTTTATTTCTGCCAAAATATAATATTAGCAGCAACACAGAAAACATCAGAACAAGTGTAACCTGCTACAATTCTGAGACCTTTTAAAGACAATAAGGCTTCGTACAGAATAAATAAACTTCCTGTCTCGCGAACATAAAGCAGCCCGGCAGAATCCAGGGCCAAATTCGCAGAGAAAGGTCAAGTTTAATATTTATACCGTACCTCTCCTGGTCGGCCGACCTTCGGAGGACAGAGAGGAGCGGTTAGTTTGGTCGGTAGACATTCCTCGCTGCGTTCAGCGATGGCGGTGAGTGTTACAGGAAATTAGCCCCTTCTTTCGTCTCCGGAACGTGTCACGGCCAATCAGACGCTTTGTGAAAGTGGGAACTGCAGAACTCTCTGGAAACTCGCCCAGAGAGGGGCCGGCGATCACACGGTCGCGGCTGGGGAATCGCCACCTTGACGATACCCTTGAGATATCGCACCTGCGTTTCCCCAGGCCCGGACGTTAACGTCTATCCCATAACGCACAGAGACACAACCTCCTGGTGTTGGCGCCTTTCATCTTAGCACTCTCCACTTCCTTTGTGACAACCTTCTCCCTCCGGGGCGGCCTGATGAACGAATCGTGGACGCGTGCTCCTTGAGGTCTTTTCACTCTCCTAAGTTTAAGACATGAATATGAACACTGCATTCATGCAGCACCGTCTCTTAGGTGGTCAAAGGGAAACTCACCTCACCACAATCAACATGAAGCACCAATCAGGGTAATGCATGGCAGCCATTTTGTGCCAGAACGCTCACCACACATCAGCTGATGGGCAATTTAGCCTAAACAGGGAAGCCCCTGCATTTTTTGAAAAATGTTACAAGAGCTATAATGACCACAGTGAGTCAGGACCTCCGTTTGACAACGCATCCAAAAGGCGCCTCCTTCAGTACAGTCTCCCCATCACTGCACTCGAGCCACAGGATTTTATTAGATGAGAGGAAGGCCCATCAAAACCACCTTGTTTCCCAGCGCGGTCTCCTATCCAGGTACTAACCAAGCCCAAACCTGCTTAGCTTCAATCATTTGTCCGAAGCAGATCAAATGGTGACATGAATGGAGCCCGATAAATCATATTTGTTTTGGACTCATGCAAGCACTTTTTGTTTGAGTGAATCCCCCCTCCCCAATTTTCTGTGCTCTATTGATCATGCCTAGCCCATTCTAACATGCTAGGAATAGCAGACAGGCGGGGATAATGCAGTTGGGATCACTTCATTATTTCCAATAGACTAGGTAAGCATAATCAAATGCAGAAAAACATTTGAAACTTACACAAGTACCACTGAAACCAAGGTCTGGTGTAAACTCAAACCTGCTTCACTCCACAACCTTGGGAATTAAAATTAATTTTTTAAATAATTCTTTCCAGGGTTGATTCAGCGTGTATCGTTTTTTGGACATAAACGCTTTTCGCTATATCACCTTGGCCTAGAAAAGCATAACCCATAAATGATTGAACAGCGATGCTGTAATAAGAAAAGCTTCAAAGAGTCCGCACCAAACTTGTCTTAAATATGACATGGGGGAGCAGAGGCCCAAATGGCAGAAATCATGTGGCTGTCCACAAACTCGCACACAGCCCAGTACATGCATGTGTCAGATAACACTACAGCCCGCACTGTCGCCAATGCTTTATTACGCTTTGGTGTTACCAAAGTACAGATCCGTGAGCGAGAATCTGATTCGGACGAGACAAAAAGGCAAAAAATGTGCCGCTGTTCAGAAACTTCCTGTCATCTTAAGAACGAACCCTTACCCTCCCGCTCCTGCTTCAGAAACAAGCGCATCTCCTGCAGCGCAACTCTGTCCACAGCTGCCTGAACACGGAGCACGTCTACCTCCTCTTCCAGATTCATCCTGCAATCAAAAACACACTTAACCCAACCCTGTGATTCAAGTCCACTTCCTCTTCTAGATTCATCCTGCAATCACAAACACACTTAACCCAACCCTGTGATTCATGACCATCTCCTTTTCTAGATTCATCCTGCAATCAAACACACTTAACTCAACCCTGTGATTCATGACCATCTCCTTTTCTAGATCCATCCTGCAATCACAAATAAACTTAACCCAACCCTGTGATTCATGGCCACCTCCTCTTCCTGATTCATCCTGCAATCACAAACACACTTAACCCAACCCTATGATTCATGACCATCTCCTTTTCTAGATCCATCCTGCGATCACAAATACACTTAACCCAACCCTGTGATTCATGACCATCTCCTTTTCTAGATCCATCCTGCAATCATAAACACATTTAACCCAACCGTGTGATTCATATCCACCCCCTGTTCTAGATCCATCCCGCAATCACAAACACACTTAACTCAACCCTGTGATTCATGACCATCTCCTTTTCTAGATCCATCCTGTAATCACAAATACATTTAATCCAACCCTGTGATTCATGACCATCTCCTTTTCTAGATCCATCCTGCAATAAAAAACACACTTAACCCAACCCTGTGATTCATATCCACTTCCTTTCCAGATTCATCCTGCAATCAAAAACACACTTAACCCAACACAGTGATTCAAGTACATCTCCACTTCCAGATTCATCCTGCAATCATAAACACATTTAACCCAACCCTGTGATTCATGTCCACCTCCTCCTTTAGATTCATCCTGCAATAATAAACTTAGCCCAACCCTGTGATTCGTGTCCACTTCCTGTTCTAGGTTCATCCTGCAATCACAAACACACTTAACCCAACCCTGTGATTCATGGCCACCTCCTCTTCCTGATTCATCCTGTAATCACAAACACACTTAACCCAACCCTGTGATTCATGTCCACCTCCTCTTCCTGATTCATCCTGTAATCACAAACACACTTAACCCAACCCTGTGATTCATGGCCACCTCCTCTTCCTGATTCATCCTGTAATCACAAACACACTTAACCCAACCCTGTGATTCATGGCCACCTCCTCTTCCTGATTCATCCTGTAATCACAAACACACTTAACCCAACCCTGTGATTCATGACCATCTCCTTTTCTAGATTCATCCTGCAATCATAAACACATTTAACCCAACCCTGTGATTCACGTCCAACTCCTCTTCCAGATTCATCCTGCAATAACAAACACACTTAACCCAACCCCGTGATTCATGGCCACCTCCTCTTCCAGATTCATCCTGTAATCACAAACACACTTAAATCAACCCAGTGATTCATGACCATCTCCTTTTCTAGATCCATCCTGTAATCACAAACACACTTAACCCAACCCTGTGATTCATGACCATCTCCTTTTCTAGATTCATCCTGCAATCATAAACACATTTAACCCAACCCTGTGATTCATGTCCACCTCCTCCTTTAGATTCATCCTGCAATAATAAACTTAGCCCAACCCTGTGATTCGTGTCCACTTCCTGTTCTAGGTTCATCCTGCAATCACAAACACACTTAACCCAACCCTGTGATTCATGGCCACCTCCTCTTCCTGATTCATCCTGTAATCACAAACACACTTAACCCAACCCTGTGATTCATGGCCACCTCCTCTTCCTGATTCATCCTGTAATCACAAACACACTTAACCCAACCCTGTGATTCATGTCCACCTCCTCTTCCTGATTCATCCTGTAATCACAAACACACTTAACCCAACCCTGTGATTCATGGCCACCTCCTCTTCCTGATTCATCCTGTAATCACAAACACACTTAACCCAACCCTGTGATTCATGGCCACCTCCTCTTCCTGATTCATCCTGTAATCACAAACACACTTAACCCAACCCTGTGATTCATGACCATCTCCTTTTCTAGATCCATCCTGCAATCAAAAACACACTTAACCCAACCCTGTGATTCACGTCCAACTCCTCTTCCAGATTCATCCTGCAATAACAAACACACTTAACCCAACCCCGTGATTCATGGCCACCTCCTCTTCCAGATTCATCCTGTAATCACAAACACACTTAAATCAACCCAGTGATTCATGACCATCTCCTTTTCTAGATCCATCCTGCAATCACTAACACACTTAACCCAACCCTGTGATTCATGACCATCTCCTTTTCTAGATCCATCCTGCAATCACAAACACACTTAACCCAACCCAGTGATTCATGTCCATCTCCTTTTCTAGATCAATCCTGCAATCACAAACACACTTATCCCAACCCTGTGATTCATGACCATCTCCTTTTTTAGATCCATCCTGCAATCACAAACACACTTTACCCATCCCTGTGATTCATGACCATCTCCTTTTCTAGATCCATCCTGCAATCACAAACACACTTGACTCAACCCTGTGATTCATGACCATCTCCGTTTCTAGATCCATCCTGCAATCACAAACACACTTAACCCAACCCTGTGATTCATGTCCACCTTCTCTTCCAGATTCATCCTGTAATCACAAACACACTTAACCCAACCCTGTGATTCATGTCCACTTCCTCTTCTAGATTCATCCTGCTATCAATAAAACACTTAACCCAAGCCTGTAATTCAAGTACCCATCCTCTTCAAGATTCATCCAAAAATTAGGTCATGCCTTACACTACAATTGATTTTAAACACAAGATCAGAAAGACATTTGTTTATCGTGCATTATAAACATGCTTTGCAGACCACCGAAAAATGATAATCGCATTGTTGTTACTACACGTCACAGCCCATGACATAACCATGAGTGAACATAGTTCAGCAAATGACGTTTGCAGTAGAATAACACAGCAGTGCACGTGGCATTAGCATCACAAAGCACAACAGAAAATGCTAGTATTAGCATCAAACAGCACTTCAAATCACGTTAGCATTACCACCCGGTAGCACAACAAACTACATTAGCACGAGCATTACAATGTGCAGAAAATGGCGAAAACATCACTGTTAGCGTACTCATTGAAGAATCCAAGCTCTGAGCATCGCACAGTAATCATGACTGCATGCTGAATATGGCATGCTAATGAGGAAGCAAAGTTTCGTGAAGAGTGCGCAGAGGGCATTCACCTGGACTTCAAAAAGCACGCACGAGGCAGGGAGTGAATACCCCAGCGTGGGACGAAGGACACAGGACACTCATTGGTGTGAACACCTTCAAAATGAAACCAAAAGCTGCCCGAGATCTTTATTACAATTCATTAAATTCAATGTCTGGGACGGTGTCTGCAAATGTAAGGCACAAAACTTAAAAAAAATTTTACTTTGAGGCAGCTGAACGTTTTCCTTCTCCACGGTGTGAGTTTAGTCTAACCACATCATGCTTTTTCGTGGGCTGGAATGACGGTGTACAGTAACTCACTTCTCAGTGGCCAGGTTCTTGCTGAGGCGCTTGAAGTGAGCCAATTCGTTCCAGACGCCGTCGCTGTCCTCCTGTCGCAGCTCCCAGGGTTGAGCCCGCTGGCGTTTGCCCTTAGGGCTGCAGTGATACAAACCAAACACCCCGTTACCCAAACCACAACGGGTGCACTTTTACTAGAGGTCAGTGATAACCATTCCTGCTCCAGGAGATCTAAAATCCTGAAGATTTCAAATCGAATCTTAAAAACCACTCCTCATTCAACAAAGAGATCATCAGATCTTCTGCTAACCAATACAGTAAGTGGCTTTGTTACAGAATATGAGAATATAGAATAAAGAATATGAATCTGCTGCCATGTGACAAAGATTTACAGTGATAAAAGACAACAGATCTGTTGCTCAGTGATATAAGACAACAGATCTGTTGCGATGCGATAAAGGATACAGATGTGTTGCTCAGTTATGAAGCATAGACATCTCTTGTTAAGTAATACATAATTCAGATCTGTCGCTGGGTGATTAAGGCTATAGATCTGTCGCCGAGTGACACAGGATGCAGGGCAGTTGCTAAGCGATGGGTGAGGCGGTTGCGCAGAGGCAGTGTTCTTACTGGACTTGTGCTTCCTCGGCTTGTTTCAGCTGCTCCTTCAGGGCACCGCAGGTGTTCTGAAGCACATGAAGCCTCTCGTGTCGATTTTCATGAGCCCTCTTCAGCTCGGCACTCTCCTCTGCCTGTCAAACACAAACCCCGCCCCCTCAACTCTCCTCAGTCTGTCAAACACAAACCCCGCCCCCTCAACTCTCCTCAGTCTGTCAAACACAAACCCCACCCCCTCAACTCTCCTCTGTCTGTAAAACACAAACCACGCCCCCTCAACTCTCCTCTGTATGTCAAACACAAACCCCACCCACTCAACTCTCCTCTGCCTGTCAAACACAAACCCCGCCCACTCAACTCTCCTCTGCCTGTCAAACACAAACCCCGCCCCCTCAACTCTCCTCAGTCTGTCAAATACAAACCCCGCCCCCTCAACTCTCCTGTCTGTCAAATAGAAACCCTGCCCCCTCAACTGTCCTCTGTCTGTCAAACACAAACCCCGCCCCCTCAACTCTCCTCTGTCTGTCAAATACAAACCCCACCCACTCAACTCTCCTCTGCCTGTCAAACACAAACCCCGCCCCCTCAACTCTCCTCAGTCTGTCAAACACAAACCCCGCCCCCTCAACTCTCCTCTGTCTGTCAAACACCAACCCCGCCCCCTCAACTCTCCTCTGTCTGTCAAACACAAACCCCACCCACTCAACTCTCCTCTGTCTGTCAAACACAAACCCCGCCCCCTCAACTCTCCTCAGTCTGTCAAACACAAACCCCGCCCCCTCAACTCTCCTCTGTCTGTCAAACACAAACCCCGCCCCCTCAACTCTCCTCTGTCTGTCAAACACAAACCCCGCCCCCTCAACTCTCCTCAGTCTGTCAAACACAAACCCCTCCCACTCAACTCTCCTCTGCCTGTCAAACACAAACCCCGCCCCCTCAACTCTCCTCTGTCTGTAAAACACAAACCCCGCCCCCTCAACTCTCCTCTGTCTGTCAAACACAAACCCCGCCCCCTCAACTCTCCTCTGTCTGTAAAACACAAACCCCGCCCACTCAACTCTCCTCTGTCTGTCAAACACAAACCCCGCCCCCTCAACTCTCCTCTGTCTGTAAAACACAAACCCCGCCCACCCAACTCTCCTCTGTCTGTCAAACACAAACCCCACCCCCTCAACTCTCCTCTGTCAAACACCAACCCCACCCCCTCAACTCTCCTCTATCTGTCAAACACAAACCCCACCCACTCAACTCTCCTCTGCCTGTCAAACACAAACCCCGCCCCCTCAACTCTCCTCTGTCTGTAAAACACAAACCCCGCCCCCTCAACTCTCCTCTGTCTGTCAAACACAAACCCCGCCCCCTCAACTCTCCTCTGTCTGTAAAACACAAACCCCGCCCACTCAACTCTCCTCTGTCTGTCAAACACAAACCCCGCCCCCTCAACTCTCCTCTGTCTGTAAAACACAAACCCCGCCCACCCAACTCTCCTCTGTCTGTCAAACACAAACCCCACCCCCTCAACTCTCCTCTGTCAAACACCAACCCCACCCCCTCAACTCTCCTCTATCTGTCAAACACAAACCCCACCCACTCAACTCTCCTCTGTCTGTCAAATACAAACCCCGCCCCCTCAACTGTCCTCTGTCTGTCAAATACAAACCCCGCCCCCTCAACTGTCCTCTGTCTGTCAAACACAAACCCCACCCACTCAACTCTCCTCTGTCTGTCAAACACAAACCCCGCCCCCTCAACTCTCCTCTGTCTGCCAAACACAAACCCCACCCACTCAACTCTCCTCTGTCTGTCAAAGACAAACCCTGCCCCCTCAACTCTCATCTGTCTGCAAAACACAAACCCCACCCACTCAACTCTCCTCTGTCTGTCAAACACAAACCCCGCCCCCTCAACTCTCATCTGTCTGCCAAACACAAAACCCACCCCCTCAACTCTCCTCTCTGTCAAACATAAACCCCACCCACTCAACTCTCCTCTGTCTGTAAAACACAAACCCCGCCCCCTCAACTCTCCTCAGTCTGTCAAACACAAACCCCGCCCCCTCAACTCTCCTCTGTCTGTAAAACACAAACCCCGCCCCCCTTAACTCTCCTCTGTCTATCAAAAACAAACCCCGCCCCCTCAACTCTCCTCCGTCTGTCAAACACAAACCCCGCCCCCTCAACTCTCCTCCGTCTGTCAAACACAAACCCCGCCCCCTCAACTCTCCTCTGTCAAACACCAACCCCACCCCCTCAACTCTCCTCTATCTGTCAAACAAAAACCCCACCCCCCAACTCTCCTCTGTCAGTCAAACACAAACCCCGCCCACTCAACTCTCCTCTGTCTGCCAAACACAAACCCCACCCCTTCAACTCTCCTCTGTCAGCCAAACACAAACCCCACCCACTCAACTCTCCTCTGTCTGTCAAACACAAACCCCGCCCCCTCAACTCTCCTCTGTCTGTCAAACACAAACCCCGCCCCCTCAACTCTCCTCTGTCTGCCAAACACAAACCCCACCCACTCAACTCTCCTCTGTCTGTCAAACACAAACCCCACCCACTCAACTCTCATCTGTCTGCCAAACACAAAACCCGACCCCTCAACTCTCCAGGCTGTCAAACACAAACCTCGCCCCCTCAGTTCCACCTCAAACCCAATCAAAAATTAACCCCTCCCCCCCAGAACTGCCTGCTGTTTATCATACAAACCCCGCCTCTCACTTCTACATTTTGTCGCAATCCAATGCCCTCCCTGTCAATCAAAATCAAACCCCTCCCCCTCAAAAATGCTTTCCCAGGCAGTCAAACACAGAACCTGCCCCTCACTTCCGCATTCTCTCCTCATCAAACATCCCCTTCAATCAATCAAAAATAAACCTCTGACCTCGGATCAGCCTTCCCTGTCAATACAAGACAGAACTCTTCCTTGTTGTAGGATGATGTCATGAACACTTGCGAGGGTCCTGCTATGACATCACAAAATCATACACGCATATATCGGTTGGGAAATCTAACCTTCAGGTGGAGCAGCTCCTCCAGGTCTCGAACCCTGGCCTTCGCCCGCTGCAACGCCCCAAACGCCCCCTTCCTGTCGCTCGTCGGGGAGAGAGACCGGGAGCGCTGCACTGAAGCACCCTGGGAAAAAATAAAGAAATAACAAAAAAAAATGTAGAAACATACTCAGCCCAGGGGCAGAACTGGGCACGCTCACATCGAATGCCCACAATATACAACAGCCCTGTGGCAGACACGGTGTGTACACAGGTGCGTGTTCAGTACCTGCAATGTTCTCAGGTTAGTCTGTACATCCCGGCTGGGCGTCAGGCTAAGGTGGAAGGGGGAGGCGTCGGCATCGACATGCTCCCTGCACACGCTCCTTCGCTTCGTTCCCTGCTGCAGAGCAGGCCAACATTAGCCCAGGGCCCAAATCACCATGTTCAACTTCTCATTACAAGGCTACTGTCAAACCCTCATCAGTGAAACTATCGCTCATCTCCTAAGCAGTGGAAATGCACCACGTAAAGCCCATTATAAGTGAAGTCATGGGGAAGAGCTCGTTGTGTCCCTAATCTGGGCATTATTACCCCGCAGGGATGCAGTAGAGCTTTCTATGGTGGTTACCAGGTCCAACACAGAGGAGACAGCGCACCTGTAACAGGTCGGTCTGCGGGCCGAGGAGCCAGTGACTCACAAATGCAGCATTACACATCAATTACGGCGCGAAATGCCAAGCTAATCGCTGCTAATTACGGGGTTAGAGGTTAGAGCCAGGTCACACACAAGCATCAGAGGTGCGGTTAGGCAGTGTTGACAGATATAAACAATAATCGCACATGAGCCGAGAGACCGCTACACAGAGACCGCCTCTCAAAGCCCCCTAAAGAGCAGGATTCTTAAGGCAGCTTTTTCGTTTCAGAAATCACTGTTCTAGAACGGCCTTGTTTTCAACTTTTTGTAGTTCTGTAGTGATCGTGACATCAGCATTAGAATGTTCATTCAAGATCATCCAAACTGGGCATTCCTCTGACCTCACAGTTCAAAGGCTCACTTAGAAGTCCTCAATAGTCCGCAACATTGAACCTTTCAAGGTGTGCGGTGACAGGAGTATAACTCGAGAGTTCTCGACTGAACATCCTACCGCTGCGGTCACAGTCACCGCTGGTACTCAAGGACAACACTGTTCTCGAACACAAAGTTCCAGAATTTTGAGAGGCAAGCCAAAAATCTGATGGATTCTCTTCAAAATAAAAGCCTCAAAAAATGTTAACACAATGTTATCAGTTGGTCAGAAGAATGATCAAGGGCTGCCTGGTTAGCTCACTCGGTTAAGGCGCCGCACTTGCGAAGCAGTAGTGACTACTACGGCATGGTTTCAAGCCCCCAGAAGTGGTCGGCAGCTTTTTCAGACCAGCGCATGATTGGCTAAAGCGCTGTAGGGATGCAAATTGGGTAGGGACTCCAGGGAAGGGATAGTAAAAATGGTTGCCTTGTTCGTTGCTCAAGCACCTCCTGTTGGCCAGCCGGGCGCTCATCAGTGAGATTCTGAGCTTCCTCAAGTTCGGGTATCCTCCACCCACGTTCTGAACTTGCCATAGTTTCGACCAATGAGTGTAAAGATGCAGGGGATGACAGGTGCGTGCTTTGGAGGAGAGCCGTGAACTGTCTCTCTCTCCTGAGCTGGCAAAAGGGGGTCGCATATGAGCAAACCTTGTACACAGTTCTCGAATTGGGCATTCTAGATTCGGGTAGGATTGGAGATGCCAAATAAAAAAAAATAAAAGTTCAAAATTAAAAAAAAATTAAAAAGAAGATGAAGAATGGTCGAGGAAATTTTAGTTTCGGTAAAAAGACAGGGGTCCTTCTAATGTCATTACAAGTTCGAACAGTAACGTGCAGTAAGATCAATTACAGCTAAAACAGACAGTGCAAAGTTAACGGATGCTTTGCTCCAGCCAATGCGCTCCAAGCCCCAGCTGACACAGGTATCCGGGGTGAGGATGTGGCGACTCACCTCAGACCGACCGCAGTTACTCTGTGGTACAGGAGAGCAGGCCGCACTGACGGTGCTGACGCGCTGCTCCAACTGGGCCTGAAGCTGGAGGATCTCCTGCTCTCTCTGATGCAGCTGTGAGGTCAGGGCGATCTGTGCCTGACGCAGCTGTCCTTCACTGGCCTTCAGAGTCTGGAAAGTCTCGTTCAGATCACTGTAGAGCTGCCAAGGACATGCACACACATTCACATGATCAGATGACGGTGCTGCGTTAGGAAACGTTTAATTTGACCAAGTGGTGGGGCTACAGAAAACATTACAGAGCCACCGAAATCAGCATCTTCCTCCTCTCGGCACCAGGTATGCTGAGAGCACATTTCACATGATTCTAATCAAAGCTGTTTGAGTTATTGGTATTTTTAAAAAATTAAGTTTGGGCTGGTGGTGGCGCTACAGCAAAGGTCATAGGGTGCCCAACATCAACAGCAGTCCTTCTCTGTGCATCCAAAGCGATCAGAAGACGTGTGAAATGACTGCCTTAAAACTGTGAGTTACTGCGTTTGGAAAAATAAACTTTGACTGATTGATGCTTCAGGACAAGGCTAAGGGTTGCACAAAGCAATACAGTCTGTCCACTGTCCACCAGAAATACACCCCAGAAGTTTTATGTGATTCCCGTCAAAACTGTTCTAATTATCAAACTAACAAGAAGGCGAATCCATCGGTCCAAGGCGAATCCATAACGTCCCTGAAAACTGATTTGAGGGGATACAATTATAAACATCACTGTATACACAGAGAGAGCTTCGGGGTTGACTGTATGTGGGTGTGTTTGTGTGTATTACTCACTGGAAGGGGAAGGGGAAGTGTCGTGTGTCTGTCTGTGTCTGTCTGTGTGTCTGTCTGTGTGTCTGTCTGTGTGTCTGTCTGTGTCTCTGTCTGTGTCTCTGTCTGTGTCTGTGTGTCTGTGTCTGTGTCTGTGTGTGTGTGTGTGTGTGTGTGTGTAATTACCCGCTGGTAGGAGATGTGTCGGGTGTGTTTGGGTCTAACCTGCTTGTAGGGGAAGTGTCGGGTGTGTGTGTGTGTAATCACCCGCTGGTAGGAGACGTGTCGGGTGTGTTTGGGTCTAACCTGCTTGTAGGGGACGTGTCGGGTGTGTGTGTGTGTAATTACCCGCTGGTAGGAGACGGAATCAGCGGAGTGGGCCGCTTCCTGGGTGCGTAATACTCTCTGTGTCGCCAGATTCAGCTCCTCCAGCTGTTTGATGAGTTGGGCCTGATCGGAGGCGTGCTCTACACTCTGAGTGTACAGGGACTGCAACTGCTGCTGGTCCTGTCTGCGTATCAACACACACACACAGTATGTACGCACACGTACGCAAACATTAAGCAAACACACTCAGTCAGCCCGCTCAACACAGCGCATGAATTCCCAAACACAACAGAACAACCGGCAGTCACACTAGCGATACAAGATTGCATTATCTGAACACTTGTACCCAGTAGAGTGTATGAACAATTAGTACATTTATTAACAATAAGAAACAGTGCAGTATATTTATCTAGGCATTTATTTATTAGATTTGTTTGATAAAGTAAGGAAACCAATGCTGAAGTCAAGCCAGATGCTGCCTTACACATAAACAAATGATCTCAGTCTCTTCTACACAGTGAGGCATACAGCTTCTTAATCAAACACAGGTATCAGATCGATACTCAGTATCAGCCAATATCCAAAGTACAAGTATCGGTATCAGTGTTGGTGTCAGGACTGAAAAAGTACAATCGGTGCATCCCTAGCATAGGCACATGCGGAACACCCAATACACCACACTGCGCTCCTCACTTGAGCCGGGCCACATGCTCGTACGACTGCTCCAGCTCTTTCCCCACAGCGGCTTGCTCGCTCATCAGAGAGCTGCACTTCTCGTGCAGGACTTTAATCTGATCCTTTGCCTCCGTCAGCTCATCTTCCAACACCTGCAAAAAACAACAACTGCTGTTGTTGGACGGCGGGAGTTTGCAAACAGAGGAATGGCTGGTTAAACAGAAGGGAAGGATTATGCAGTGATTAAGGAAATAGGATTATAACTGAGGGGTTACAACTTCTGACTCAGACACAGCCATTGAACCATTCGAAGTACATGACCTGACCCAAATTTCACACCATTTCTGGCTCTGAGAGGAAATATCAGTTACATGTTTTTGAAGAATTGTCAGATATATTCTGTTCTGCTTAAATTTAAAATAAGGTGTGGTACAGCAGCATAGAGGTATACATTTGGGCTTTGATAAGGGTGTAAAATAGAGCGTGTACAGACATACACAGGTGTGTAGAGATGTGTACCTGGGCTGTGTGGCCCATGTAAAGTGAATTGTGCTTCAGGTGTGTACAGGTATGCACCTGGGCTTTGGTGTGGTTATAAAGTAGCATGGTAGAGGTGTGGGGTGTACTGAAGTGCTTAGGTGTGAATATCTGTGCACAGTGGGTGTTAATGGGGTGTCTCAGGCAAACACCATACCTGGGCTTTTGCGTGGTGGTGATGTGTAAAAGTGTGTACAGAACATAGCCGATGTAAAATAGAGTGGTAGAGGTGTGGTGTACACTGGTGTGTACCCAGGCTGAGTGGGGTGTGTGTACAGGTGGGTACTTAGAGGTGCATACCTCTGCTTTGGTATGGATGTCGCTCTTCTCCTGAGACCAAACCTCTCCCCGTTCCAGAAGCTTCTCCAGGTCATCCTGCATACGCACAAGGTGACCCTCTAGCCCCGCCTTCTCCTCCTCAAGCCCCACCTTTGCCTCCTCCAGCTCAGCGACCACACCCCGCAGCCCCGCCTCCTTCTGGTCACTCTGCTCCCGACACGCCTACAGGGGGCGGAGTCACCAGGAGGGAGCATGACATCACAAGGACACATTACAGTCATCTAGCTCATTTTTTGCGCCGAAACAGACTTATTGATTTTACAAAGCAGGGGCCAATCCCCACAGGCACAGTGCAGGGTTAAGGGCCTTACTCAAGGGCCCACCAGCAGCACTGATCCAAGAGACCACACTGGAGCTCAAACCACTGAGCACCTTTGCCTGTGATGGGTGAGGAGAGCTATACGTGCCCCCATATTACCTGCAAACCTCTGCCTCCCCATCACTGTGTGATGCCCAAACACTCAGTATATTAATTTTTTTAAATATTTAAAACAAAAAATGGGTGGTCTCCAATCCCATCTGAATTTAAAATGTCCAATTCAATTAAATTTATCTATTTGTATAGCGTTATCACAAAGAGAAGGTGACAAAGCCGCTTTACAGTACAAAAAGAAGTGGCAGTGCTCAGCCTCATTCGCATTATAGTAAATCAGGCAAAAAAACTCCCAGTGGGGAGATAAATCCTCAAAAATTAGCTGGCTAGCTAATTAATAGACCGCCAAAGAATCGGCAAACTGTGTATGTAAGCATGCTCACAAGCATGCTCATATATGAGACTTACGCTGGCATCTCGGGAGTGCGCCGACAATTCGCGGCTCTCCTCCAAAGCGCGCGTCCATCAGCTGCTGCTTCATTACCCTCGCACGCTTGAAACCTCACAACCTCAGAACGAGGGCGGGGGAAACTCGAACATGTGCTTGCTCAGAATTTTTCTGACCAGCACCTGACTGGCCAGCAGGAGGCGCTTCAGCAAGGACCAGTGCTGACCCAAACTGACTGTATCCCTCCCAGCTCCCTCAGCAGCGCAAAGCCAGTTACGGGCAGCTGTTAAAATGCTGCTGGCCTCAGTGGGCATTGGCTCGGCTCGGAGTCACTACTGCGTGAGCCAACTGAGCAGCATAATAACTGGTACTTTATTTGGCTGGTAGGAGATGTAGTCAATGAAGTGGGAGTGTAGAAAATGAATGGAGGGAGTTCATGAGTCTCAGTATCAAGGATTTAGGCACCTTCAGCTCTTGGCTCTTCTCCTTCAACTCTTGGCTCTTCTCCTTCAACTCCTGCTGCTGGCTGGTGACCCTCTGCAAGAACCAAACAACAAAGGGATCAGCCAAAATCCATACAAATGTGTAGGGATCAGCCAAAATCCATACAAAAGTGTAGGGATCAGCCAAAATCCATACAAAAGTGTAGGGATCAGCCAAAATACATATGAATGTATAGGGATCAGCCAAAATCAATATGAATGTATAGGGATCAGCCAAAATCCATACAAAAGTGTAGGGATCAGCTAAAATCCATACGAAAGTGTAGGGATCAGCCAAAATCCACACAAACGTATAGGGATCAGCCGAAATCCATACAAACGTATAGGGAGTAGCCAAAATACATATGAATGTATAGGGATCAGCCAAAATCTATATGAATGTATAGGGATCAGCCAAAATCCATACAAAGGTATAGGGATCAGCCAAGAACTATACAACAGAAGATCAGCCAAGATCTGTGCAGCAAAGCACAGAGCAAAGGATCAGCCAAAACCAATGGTGGAATCAGCCAAAAACATACAATAGAACAGGGATAAGCGAACATCCGCACAACACTAGTGACCCACCAAGTTCCACACTTCAGCATCATGATCAGCTGAACGGCGAAGAGTCAGACTCCAGCGCCAAGATCAGCCAAGAGTCAGATTATGCCACAGCAAACAGCAGAAAAACACGAAAAAGTACAGGCAGATCAGCAAACGACCAAAGAGGGATCAGCCAACAATCACAGCCAAGAGATCAGCACAACATCCACACAGCCATAGAGACAAACCAACAGCCACACAGCAGCATGACGATCAGCCAAGAGTCACACAACAGCAAACAACCAAAAGTACTGCAGATACGAGAAACCAATACATTCACCAACGAACACAGATCAGCTCAGACACACAGACGTAAACAGAGGGGTCAGCCAAGGTCCTCAATGTGGTCAAACGGCCATGACGGACAACACCTTGCCATTCAAAAAGCAAGCTTTATTTCGTAATTTAAGGATAGATGGTTATACACCCAAATGGCAGCTTCGTCGATGACAATATTGGACTGAAAATGATCCAATCAACATCAATATCAATAAAGACCCTCTTCATCTAAGCACTCACCCACAAATCAAAAATGAAAAGAATGCAACCAAAACTGTCTTCTGAGAGCAATAAATTGTAGAAAGACTGATAGACTAACAGACAGACAGACAGAAGTGGACAAAGAAAAAAACACACATCAGATACAAACACAAAATAGAGGAGATAAGGACAGATAAGCGCTGAAAAATATGTGAACACAAACTTCACCTGCTCTAGCTCTTGTATTTTGTAGTCTTTGACCTGGAGGATCTGCAGAACCTTCCGGTCTTTGGCCTCGCCCTTCTGCTTCTCCCTGAAGTCGGAGAAATGAGCGGAAAGGCATCATCAACAGCTGCCTGCCGTGAGCCATCTTCATCTAATCATCACCGTCGACGACAGGAGCAACATGCCGTCGACATAAAAATCACTCGGCGTATGGAGACTGACAGCAAATCAGCACATCATGCAGCTAAATTTTCCTCTCCAATAACAGCTTTATTCACCCCGCAAAAAAATATATCATTTGGAAATGATCACAGTTAAAAATTCTGATCCTACATTTTTGCAGTCTATCTAAACCACACATATATTAAATTTTCGCTCCTTCTTCAAATAATTTATCTTTTACTTGACAATCTTTTGCAATAGAAATGCTTGTTATTATTTAGCGGATACGTCAGACCAAGTTTAAAACCAACAAACAGGATTTACATACATACATACATACATACATACATACATACATACATATATATATATATATATATATAAAAACAAGATTCAATATTATAACAACAGAATGCTTTTGAGAGAATTTAAAAAGAAATGTTACAATTAGAGGCAAAACAAGGGAGAGGTCAACGCAAAACATTGATTGGTATGCCTCCACCTGCTATAGCTTCATCTAACCCAATATTTGATCTTCATATCCCGCATACAACTAACCCCATCAACTTTGACCTTTGACTCAATGACCTCCAGAACCTAATCTCCTAATTTCACCAAATCATGTTCGCCTTGGTCAAAATCCATCCATTGCCCCAGTAGAGTGATGGATGGACAGACAAACGGGAAACACCCTGCAGCTCACCCACACTTTGGGGCGGACAGGTATCAAAAATTAACTCACCGATTCTTTGCCCAACGTCGCTCAAGTTCAGGGCCCACAATTAATTAATGATCAATCTGGATAAAGATGATGCTGCCAGCACTTGGGGAGAATAAGCTTACTCTGCACACCTCCCTGCTTGAGCAACTGAGCACTTCGATAATGATAAGAGCCTTATACCATATCCTCCACTTACATAGTTCAACGCTGTAGTCAGAATGGAACATAGCGATTTTGAATAAAATGGCTTTATCGAGTGTGTTGTCAAATTCATTTTTAGCATAGTTGGCATTACTTAACTTAATAAAACATCAATTTCACTGACTGTATGGAGCTATTTTTGGATTATAAAGGCACTGAAGTTGGATACCAACTTGAACTATAAAATTGCATAGCGCAGCAAACAGTGTTTTTACAATTATCAGTGTTTTCTGCACTTTAAAAATGAACACTCACCGCTCTACCACCAAACTCACGGCCTGCGTGAGGTCTGGATTGGCCACTTGCAGCCGTTTCCATAACGACCATACAAACTCTTTGTCCGCCTAAAAAAAAGTGAGGTTCAGAGGGTTAGAATTATATATGAGCACACAGCCAACAGACAGCTCCTATTGAGCGGCTGTTTACATCTACCTGCCGAGGGACCACAGTCAGAAATTAGACTATGGCTACAAACCAGCATATTTACATGTTTAATATTTATTAATATGCGATGACCCTTTTAAATAAGTAAATAAACACACGATCAGACGATAACAATCTATAACAGGAGTGGGACCATTTATTAGAGTAAGAAATTATGCATAATAATTTTGAAAAAAAGATGTGTATACATAAATAAAGCTATTTTTGAGCAAAATAAAAGCTGAATGCCTCAGAAATTCCCAGCCAACCAATCGCAGATAGATGAAAATTTCAATGCATCAGAATTGGCCTATTTTTTTTTTCCACCTTTGACCTCTGTTGTCACAAATGTTCATCTGAAGTTAAACTAGAGTGTTCAGGTGAACACGTGTCGTCTGCGAAGCTTATGTGAAAGTGTGACTACCGACTGAAAGTGTGACTACCGGACGGACGGACGGACGGACAGACAGACGCCAGACAAAGTGATCCCTATGTGCCGCTATGCTTCGCAGACGACACAAAAATAACCTTGTCCAGAAAAAAAACATCCCAAATGCAAGTTGGGTGCTACGATCAAGGGTGGCATTTGTGCCTTACCTGTTAACACACAGCAAAACACTCTATACCCCAGATGATATACAAAAAAAAATCAACTTAGGAAGGTTTAAATAAAGCAAGACCGTTCCTCCAAACCATTTATCTGGTGTTCACATACAGATTTCCCCTTTTCATTTCTGCATTTTTCAGCAAAAGAAAAAAAATAGAATTTTAGGTTGAAGAAAAAGTTATTTGAACATTATTCTCATTCATATCGAGAATATAAGCAGCACATATGCGCACTTCTGTCCGACAAATAAACAGAAGCCAAGGATTAAATAACTGGCTCCAAACCGTCAGCCCATCTCAACCACATCCAGTCATGATTGGGCTGGTAGATTTCTGCCACAACTCATGCAGGTGTGGCCCACTTACAGACAAGCCACAAGACCTCAAGTATACATCCGGCGGCCTGCATCTGAATGCGTTCAATTCTGAGGCATATTCAGGCTTACCTGACCCCGAACCAGGCTTGCCTGACCTCGAACCAGGTTTACCTGACACTGAACCAGGCTTACCTGACCCCGAACCAGGCTTACCTGACAGTGAACCAGGCTTACCTGACCCCGAACCAGGCTTACCTGACACTGAACCAGCTCCTCCGACAGAGTCCGCACTTCTTCCTCCAGCAGCAGTATTCGATGACTGTCCTTTGCAGCCATGATCAAACTAAAAAACACATGTAAATATGCCGCCAGTTCCGACGGTTAAACTAATACTGTATGGCTTGGAAATACAAATTCCTGCAGCACAAATGCATTGAAAACTAGGCCTGACATGTGCAGAGATTTACGCTATTCTCGTTAAGGCCAAATAGCACAAAAAAAAACGCAGGGTAGCTGCCCTCCATCGTTTGGACTTCACATTAACTACCCCCCTCAGACTCTTGGATACTGCGCTAGCAAGCTGATAAGCCCACAAGGTTTCACTAGCAAGTAATACGCATTAATTTCAAACCCAGACGAGTTGTCTGTTAACTTCTCGTTGCCAGTTCCAAGCTGACCGTATGCTGACGGCTATCGTAAGAAGCAGCTAGTTAGCCATCTAGCATGCTAGCTAAGTAGTAAAGATAATGCTAGCTAGCTGGCTGGCTGGATCAACAGGTATTGTTAGTAGCTAGGCTAACCAAGCAGCTGTCTATAGTGACCATAGAGGCGGATCAGGAACGTAATGGCATCAACACAAGTATTCAGTCAGATCAGATTAATAATCGAAACAAAAATAAAACCACATCTCACGTTCATATGATATGTCTCTTCCCAAATGTATTCCTTACGGCTGTCTCAAACACAGAGGAGTTTTCAGCCATTGAGTCCTTCGGTTGCTAAGACAGCCGCTTCCTCTTTTCAAACGGTCGCGCTGCCGTAGTATTTGCCGCAAATTGTTTTTTTGTTGACCGCGGCATTTTACAGCAGTCCGGTGAGTGTTTACGGCCATAGCAACAACCTAAGCGCTGAAGCTGCAAACTTTTTTGGCTCTTTGGGAAGTGCGAGAGGGAAAGATCAGTTATTGAATGCTACTATTTTCATTATATTCTGTTTTGTTTTTCTTTTTTTTTTCTGTTCTCCCGCCCACTGAGCGAGCCAGAATTGCAGCGAAGTTTGAAAGCACCCGACCTGCTGTTAATACACCATACTATGCAAAATGATTTGGCGCTGCCGTTTTCCAATTCAGTACTGGGGTTTTCCCGAGCGTTCGTGTTCGCGCAGCCTTTCTTTTTGGCCTATTGGCATCTTTCTCAGCGAAGCTTAAAAATATTCCTTTTAAAAAGTAGACGCTGTCCAGATTTCACCTGCTGTCTGTAAATGTAAGACTTACTTTAAGGAAAAATTAACCAGATTGTCAGTCAAATAATGAGTTTATCTGAAAGATTAAATCCCTGGAACTTGAAAAGGGCAAAATTTCTCTGATAATTCACAGCTACTTTATATGTGTCTTGGATGTATACAGTTGCACCCTGTAGTCATAAGAGGTTAATCATCTCGCAATAGACGGAGGTGTCAAATGAATTAACAGGATTTTGCAATTCAGTAGTTACTTTTGTGGTTGTAAGGAATTGGCAGTGACAGTAAAATGTCTCTTAAATACATCATTCAAATAATACCAGAAGTATGTATATGAGAATATATGACTGCACCATGATAAGACAGGGTAATCGAGTCCCACCGGATTTGTCATTCAACTCAGAATCACAAAATGGAATTTAATGAAACATAAATGATTCTCTGTCATATTACCAGCAAACCTTGATCATGCAAATATTGGGCATAAAAAATTCAGGACACAAGCTTTAGCAGAGAGAGAATCTGAAGCTGTCGAGCCATGGAGAATTCATGAAACGGATTTTTGAAATAATCTCCTCCCACTAGCGATGACTGTCGCACCACTTCGCCTCTGCCTTTGATTTGACACGGGAAATCTGCTTTTCTTACAGCTCACCAAAGACATTCATAAGCTTGGTGCTACGGGCTGTTGTTTTAGGAAAATGAATGTCTGTCCCAGTGTCAATTTGAGGTCTGATAAGCAGGCTGTCTTTGGAGGATGAGAGTGAGTTCTACAGAGAGAGATGGGCCACAGTTGTCATGTGGACACTATGTGTGTGTGTGCGTGTGCGTGTATGTGTTTTCCTATGTGTGTGTGTGTGTGTGTGTTTATGAGCCTCTGTGATTCTGAACATGTGCATGTGTACAGGTATGTGATAATGTACACGTTTGAGATTCTGTATGTGTGTGTGTGTGTGTGTGTGTGTGTGTGTGTGTGTGTGTGTGTGAACAAGAGACCATATGAATGATTTTGTGTGTGATTTACACAGGTACCTGTTAATGACTTGTGTGTGATTTGAGCTAAACTTCATTAACCCTATTATTACAGTGGTTCATTATCTTCGACAGAACCATGGACAGCACCGACCCACTACAGTACCATGGACAGCTCCAGATTCATTGGCATTTTATCATTGGTATACTTGGCAGTTTTGCAGTCCTTGGCCAT
This sequence comes from Gymnothorax reevesii, assembly GCA_029721435.1. Classification (NCBI taxonomy): domain Eukaryota; kingdom Metazoa; phylum Chordata; class Actinopteri; order Anguilliformes; family Muraenidae; genus Gymnothorax; species Gymnothorax reevesii. The sequence goes on from CM056574.1 coordinate 11,287,726, forward strand.
AGGCACCAGTGTTTCGATGCAAGGTGGCATATTGATAATACTGCCTCTACGTTTATCCATTGATCTTCTTTGGTAACCTTGATTTAATCAGAATGTGCCATTGAGATTTATAAATCCTTCTCTGAGAATGAACTGGCCAACAGTTCTAGTCAATAAATACCAAAAATAATTGCAGTAAGCAATTTACAAACCCAAAACCAGTGAAGTTGGCACGTTATGTAAATCGTAGATAAAAACAGAATACAATGATTTGCAAATCCTTTTCAACTTATATTCAATTGAATACACTGCAAAGACAAGATGAACTGAGAAACTTTATTTTTTTTTTTTGCAAATAATCATTAACTTAGAATTTAAAGGCAGCAACACATTGCAAAAAAGTTGGCACAAGGGCCTTTTTACCACTGTGTTACATCGCCTTTCCTTTTTCACGACACTCAGTAAATGTTTGGGAACCGAGGAGACCAATTTTTGAAGCTTTTCAGGTGGAACTCTTTCCCATTCTTGCTTGATGTACAGCTTAAGTTGTTCAACAGTCCGGGGTCTCTGTTGTCGTATTTTACGCTTCATAATGCGCCACACATTTTCAATGAGAGACAGGTCTGGGCTACAGGCAGGCCAGTCTCGTACCCGCACTCTTTTACTACGGAGCCATGCTGTTGTAACACGTGCAGAATGTGGCTTGGCATTGTCTAGCTGAAATAAGCAGGGGCGTCCATGAAAGACGTTGCTTGGATGGCAACATATGTTGCTCCAAAACCTATATGTACCTTTCAGCATTAATGGTGCCTTCACATATGTGTAAGTGTCCCATGCCCTGGGCACTAATACACCCCCATACCATCACAGATGCTGGCTTTTGAACTTTGCGCCTATAACAGTCCGGATGGTTCTTTTCCTCTTTGGTCCGGAGGACACAACGTCCACAGTTTCCAAAAACAATTTGAAATGTGGACTCATCAGACCACAGAACACTTTTCCACTTTGCATCAGTCCATCTTAGATGAGCTTGGGCCCAGCGAAGCCGGCGGCCTTTCTGGGTGCTGTTGATAAATGGCTTTCGCTTTGCATTGTAGAGTTTTAACTTGCACTTGCAGATGTAGCGACGAACTGTAGTTACTGACAGTGGTTTTCTGAAGTGTTCCTGAGCCCATGTGGTGATGTCCTTTACACACTGATGTCGGTTTTTGATGCAGTATCGCCTGAGGGATCGAAGGTCACGGGCATGTTGGTTTTCGGCCTTGTCGCTTACGTGCAGCGATTTCTCCATATTCTCGGAACCTTTTGACGATATTACGGACCGTAGATGATGATAATCCCTAAATTTCTTGCAATAGCTCGTTGAGGAATGTTGTTTTTAAACTGTTCGACAATCAGCTCACGCATTTGTTCACTAAGTGGTGACCCTCGCCCCATCCTTGTTTGTGAATGACTGAGCATTTCAGGGAAGCTGCTTTTATACCCAATCATGGTACCCACCTGTTCCCAATTAGCTTGTTCACCTGTGGGATGTTCCAAATAAGTGTTTGATGAGCATTCCTCAACTCTCTCAGTCTTTTTTGCCACTTGTGCCAGCTTTTTTGAAACATGTTGCAGGCATCAAATTCCAAATGAGCTAATATTTGCAAAAAATTACAAAGTTTACCTGTTCGAACATGAAGTAACTTGTCTTTGCAGTGTATTCAATTGAATATAGGTTGAAAAGGATTTGTAAATCATTGTATTCTGTTTTTATTTGCGATTTACACAACGTGCCGACTTCACTGGTTTTGGGGTTTGTAATTCATGCTTAGTAAGACAAAGGCATACTCACAGCGCTACTGCCGGAAAATAGTGACAAACTATCAGCAAAATGAACCTCTAGGGACAGTGCTTTCTGAAGATAATTCAAATGGCTTGGAATCAAGATCCTCTTAAATTCTACCAGTACCTGGGATTTAATGAAGAAATAAGAGCAGAAATAGCCAGAATTATGAAATTGAGGTTTTGACTCACAACAATATAGCATTTCTGAACATCCATCTCGAAGGCTTACACGTGGTTTTAAAGGTCCCCTAGTATGCCACCAGGCGCACAGCTAATTCGCCATTTTTATCCAGTTCAAAGTCTCCCCTACCTGACATCACAAGGGGGAGTGACCACCCAGAATAATGAAATCTGATTGACTGTTTGGCTGAAGGTGATCAGTTCTTTTTGCCTCTGGTTGGTTACTTCCCCATGTGATGTCAAGAGGGAAAAGATTTTGAAACGGCTCTTAATAACTAATTAGCAGTGCACCTGGTGACATAATAGGGGACCTTTAAGTGAAATCTATAATATATTTGAGGTCGATGTCTGTCTGTCTGTGTGTATGTACACATTTTCCTCCTACATTTCACAACCGATTATCACCAAATTTGGTGTGATTATCTACTTGGACACCAGGAAGGACTTGACATCGCCCACTTTTTGAAAAACGATCATGCACGCAAAAAAATGGCAATTTCACTCTGGGTAGCGGGAAGCAGCTAGTAACTTTATAGTTTGTAACCAAGTCTATTGTATAAATACATTATAATGGAGATGCATATGGCAAAATGTGCACTTTTTTCTCTTCTATTGAGAGCTCAGTACCGGATTAGCCGATGATGCAATTTACAGTTGTTGTATTATGTGAATTATTCCACGTCAGGTTCTATAGCTGTCTCAATGACCTAGCGTTTGCACTAACTTAACGTTCCATTGGATAAGGACATCCGGCCAATAAATACGATGCTTACACAATCTCAAAAATGTGATTGAAAATCGCACGGGAGATTGAAATACAGAGTATGTTTTACATTTTTATAAAGGGAGAATTCTTCACGGCTGGCTTCACTGAGTTGGTACAGTATTTTCCTCGCTGGGGTGACTGCGGAGAAAGTCGGATATCAGTATTTAGCCGTCATCCTCACTCCTGTCAAAGGTGCTCTAATTATGCCCCGCCGCTCGGAAATGCCAGGCTGTATTCTGCGAGTGTCACATGATCGCTTTTTATCTGCCGCGTTTCCGTGAGGCGTGTGGACCGGTGCGGACCTTCGGGATTCATCTGCGCCATGACGAGGCCGCTCGTTACAGTACAGTCATCTTTCGCTCTGATCAGCAAAAAGGCTCAGGTAAGGGCCGGTGAGGAGAGGGTGGAACTGCAGTGACAGAACCTCCCCAGGGGGACAGTTCCTAAACTCCTCCTGCTCATACTCAGGAGCCAAACCTTACTGTCTATCCTTTCCTCTGTCTGTCTGTCTGTCCCCCTCTCTTCCTCTGTTTCTTAGACCGCTCCATCTCTCCCTATCTCTCACATCCTCCTACTCTCCCTCACTCCCGCTCTCTCCATCCCTCTCTCCGCATGCTGTAACATCAGACCTATGACATTATCGTAAGTGCAATAATGCAGCTAGCACAGTACAGTGAGCTCTGTAATTCATTTGGTGGAGACACATTTTTTTAAATTATGTTTCTATACTCCAGTACTTTGATTTTGAAAGGATACGATGACAATGAGGTTGAATTGACGTGAAGTGAAGACTATGAGTTTTAATTTCAGGGTCTTTTCGCCCATATCAGATGAACTGTTTACTAATGACTGCACCTTGTTTTGTACATGGCCCCCCCCCCCCCACACACACACACACGCACCCCACATCTTCCACAATTTTCAGCTGCATCAAAAATATTTGGAGAGTTTAGAGTAATGTAAAATAAACTATCTATCTTTAATGTTTGGTCACATATCCTTTGCATGCAATGACTACTTGAAGTCTATGACTCATTCACATCGCCAGACACTGGGTAACTTCCCAGGTGATGCTCTGCCAGGCCTGTACAGCAGCCATCTTCAGCTGCTGCTTGTTTTTGAGACTCAACACTCTCAGTCTTTCGGCACTATGTACACTGCATGTTCAGCTGGACTCAGATCTGGTGATTGACTCAACCTACAGAGCCAGAATAACAACAGGACTGGGTCAGAACCAAGTACATGGCTGGCCCATGAGAAAGTATTGGAGAACTGCCCGTGTCTTACTACAAAAGCCTCCTGATGATGTATTCACTCGACTGACCAATGGTGTGGCTTCGTCACTCACTGTCTTAGTCGCTCAGTCGTAGACTTTTGCGTTTATCTGGCACGCCTCCATTTTACTGTGGTCCAGCCAAAAACAGTGACTCCAGAGTCTCTGGGTTGCTCAGAGCCAGGATGTTAACCTGAAAGCCCTGTGGTTGGGTGTTCAAATCTCATCTGCTCTGGTACTGGAAAAGGTCAGCATGGGAGGGGTAACAATTAATACAGCACTGCTGGGGTTAAGCTGGTTCAATCTTGTTTGTTCATCACTCAATAGCAACCACTTCTGGTTTACCAGGTGCATCTATAACTTAAATTGTTCACTGACTACATGATTATTCAGCAGTGCAGGAAGTGTGTGGCTGGTGTTGCCACTGCATATTGTAAAGAAACGAGGGATAGTTGTCACATGAGTCAAAGGAATCATGCGCCGCGACATCTTCCTCCTGAGTCGAAGGGAGCATGTTACTTTGTGGTTGCCTAAACAGTTCAGCTGTGTTCAAGATGAGATAAAAAGGGGAAAAATCCAACAAAAAAAATGCCACTGTCCAGGAACTTACTTATTATGTTCTTTTTATGTGGTCATAGTTTGAAAGTAGATTCACAAAAATAAATAAATAAAAAGATTCAATCTCGTAGTGCATAGAAGCTTCTCTCAAAGAGATGGAGCGTGTTTCAGAAGCTGATTTGCGTTGAGCGATTTGGGAGGCTGGATTCTGACTTGTTATTGTACGCTCCAGCCACTAAACCTTCTATTGAGTCCACTTCAGGGCTGCCCAATCATGTTCACAGAGAGCTATAACCTTGTAGAACTTTATTTAAACCCTGATTAAGCTCACCTGATTCTTGTCCAAAATCACAACTCAACCCAAGCTTGATGTGTTGGATGAGGGCCTCTTCCTGGGTTTGGATTTAAAATGTGCTGGATGGTTGATTTTCAGGAACGTGGTTGGGACACCCTCTTCTTCTCCTTCCAAAAGATCCTACACTTCAAACCTACAAACTTGTCAGGGGGCAATCACTGAATCTCCTCTTGGGGAAGCGTCAAATTAAAAAAAAAACCTTTGTGGGAACTGGCAAAAAGCGAACACCACAGTATCAACACATATTATTGGCATGGAAAAAATGTTAAAAATGATCAAAATGCTGTTGGTTTCAAGGTTTGACAATGTCAGTGATGTAGCTGAAGGGGCATTGATTCCTATGTGAGGCATTACATTAACAACACACAAGCCCTTTCCTGAAAGGACAAACGATGTGGACTTGTTCGCTGGGAAACCAGGAGATGAGAGCTTGGGAGTGATGTGGAGACCGAAGTCTGGCCTCTCCAGTCTGAATAGCCAGCTTTTAAAAGGAAGTAAGACTCTAATGAGACTTTAAATGATTGTATCGCTTCAGTTCAACCTCGATGCACCCATCCCCAAAAGAAAATGCCAGGGCTTATATCACAATCAGTTAGTAACAGCTTCAGGAAGTGCCCTTAAAGTGCCTCCTCTTCATTAGAGGGCAGTGGGGTTATCCTGCTATAATTTTTTTTCCTTTCTAGCAAAGTGCAACAAATAAAAAAAAACTCCACAGAACATGGGTACCAGCAACATTGTTGTGTGCAACGATGAGCCAGAGGCTATTATGCTGAAGCTAATTGATGTTATTTAATGACACATAAATAAAACTGGGAAGACCAGAGAGGCCTATGCATGAGAGGAGGATGATGGAGTTTGCAGTTAGCTTATTTCCAGAATCTGCACACACACACACACACACACACACACACACACACACACACACACACAGGTGATTTACAGTCTTTAAATGACATGATATTGGACTGGGGGAGAACATGCAAACTCCACTTAGAAGGGCCCCAGGCTGGATTCAAACTCACAACTGTCTTGCTGTGAGGCCACAGTGCTAACCACTGCTCCCAATCACGATTGTCGTCATTAGTATTATTAGTGATAGAAGTGGTCAAAGTAGAACACACAGCCTGAATGTAGTAGTACGTATGTGACAGAAATTCCGTACAACTTCTCGACACATCCCTTCTTACAGGCTCTCATTAGAATTCTGCTCAATGCTGCTGTTGTGTAAAATGAAAATTTATCTCCCCCACCTCCTAGTAAAATGAGCGGGACTCTTCCCTCTCCCGGTGATTGTCAGATTTGCATGTGTAGTGGGGTCCGGTCAGCTGAGACGAGCACGAAGGATGGCGATCTCCTCGGAGTGATTGCGCTCAGGCGCGTGACATTTACCGAGTGCCGCATCTGGCTTTGGGTGCCAGGACATTCTGTCGAGGGGGGAGACCGGAACCTTCTGAGCCGCGTCAGAAACGGGGGGGGATATTGCAAATGACACCAGCAAATCAACTGTAAATAGACGGTAATTTGATTGACATCTGGAAAGCTGTGGCGGGTGTACCGGGGGTCTGTAACTGGGAACATTTACTCAGCTTTCAACTAAATCGCTCTCTCCGTCCGGAGGGACCCCTCCAGATCGTAATTGCTTGTCCTTTCCTCGTTTGTCGCCATTTGCCCATTAAAACCGGCAGCATCGTCTCATTTTAAGCGAGGTGGCCTCCTAAATATTCACGCGGCAGGGCAGTTTAACCCCTGATGCGCCTCTCCGCTAAAAACTGACATTTTCTGTTGATTTAGCGGCTAAGTTTACGCATTGCCGTGAGTCTCTGTGTGAGTCCCTTTGTATCACAGTGAATGTTCATCTCTCAAAACTCTGATACATCAACTATTTCTGAAAAACATTTGATTTCTCTGTCAAGATGAAACCATGTGCTTTCTTTCCAGAATGACATTGAATATTAAATGGTATGAAAAACATAAAAGACTATTCTGAAAAAATTTAGGAATCAGAATGCTTAAGCTTTTTCAATGTTGTTATACAAAACTAGTGAAGAATAGTTAGTCGTAAATACAATGATTTTGCCGTAAAACTTTGATTAAAATTATTGGAGAAAAAAAACACAATAAGACAGTTTTCGTTCTGTGCACAAAATGGTAGTACTGCTAGGAAAACAAGAAAAAAGAAGCAACAAAAAATTAAATAAAATTCAGTGTAAAACAGTTTAAGCTGTTATGAGCAAGTGTATGAAATAATTGCAGTTCAGCAGTTTGAATGTTAGTTTTTTCCATTTTAAAACAGAAGATTCCTTTGATGAAAACTGTGTTAAATTGTTAAGAGTGTCATGCATTTTGAAAAAGTATGCAACAAGATCAAATTTGTGTTAAAACAAGCAAAATGTGAGTATAGTTTTTAACTAATCAGAAAAACTGTAATATGTGTCATTGGTATGTGTGCAACATGCTTATGAGTATGTGTGTATGCATTTGTGTGAGTCTATGTATGAGTGTGTGCTTAAAGTCCTCAAAGGAAAAATGATCAGAGCCCAAATTTAGCATTTTTGTATATTTATATATCATATATTATTATAATATGTATAACTGTGTAGAATAATACAATAAATTATTATAATATTTAATATATTTAATATTTTTAGCATATTTTTTCATCGCTTTGTTTCTAAGATCGTTCTGAATTTTTAGTTCATAATTTCTCCACAATGTGAATATGTGACTCTGATAAATTTTCCATTGTGGTCTTCACATGTAGACTTGTTTACACACGTTACTCATGTAACATTGAACAGTAATGCGTTGCGATAATAAATGGAATTGATGTGAGACCCACAAGCTTCCTTTCAATATCAGACACACGTTCAAACGTGAAATGGAGTTTAGAGGAGACTATTAGAAAAAGGATTTTGTCTTGAGTAACAGCATAACAACAGTCACTGGAATCAAACCGAAGACAGACTGTAAAGTGTTAGTGCAAATACGCACGTGAGGACTGTGCAGAGGAGTGTTTGAATATTATTTGGGGCTGATGGCCAGGGTGTGAGTGAAATATCGATTTGCCCATGAAAGGTCAGTTTTAACACTCCAGTGTGCACAGGGCTGTTGGGTTGATGCTAATTTTGTACTGCTGTGGTCTAAAATGCAATGTGCTTTGATCAACAAACCTGGATTGATTGAATGAATGAATGAATGAATGAATGACTCCATCCTCGACAGTGTGCTTTTTGGAAGTGTAAACTGCTGCAAGCTCCATATCATTAACAATAGTCATGTACACCATACATTATGCATTAAATATTACCTACCAGCTTGTTTTGTGCTGACATGGCGGTGTCAGCAGGTAGGGGACGGAGTTCTTAGCGAAAGTGTTTCAGCGTCTCTTTTTTCTGAGTTCTCCAGCCTGGGAAATCATATCTTATGAATTCAATGCGCTGTGAGGGTCTGCCTTATTCAACTGCTGAGTATTTTCCCAAATCGCCAATCAGACGTGTTTTTTACTCCAACTATTTAAAGGGAAACATCACTCTTCAAGATAAATGTTTGGAGCTTGATGGATAATGTGTGTGTGTGTGTGTGTGTGTGTGTGTGTGTGTGTGTGTGTGTGTGTAAATGAGCATCAATATGTTTGTGCATGTTCGCGTATGTGTTTATTTGTGTGTGAGCGCATGTGTGTGCATGGGCATGTACTATATGTGTTTATTTGTGAGTGAGTGTATGTGTGTGAGTAGTCTGTACGTGTGCATGCTCATGCTTGTACTGTACGTATGTGTCTGTGCTTATGCATTTATTCATCCACATTTCGGGCCATTATAAGAGGCATTTCATTTCTGCAGACACGGGCCATTTTCAACACTTCTGCAGTCTAAAGTAGGGCATGAAGCCAAAATAACACAGAGATGCTGTGAAATAGTTTTTCATCCACAGTGTAGTCTGCAGGTGCTTAGAGTCTGACCTTCGATTCTATCATGACTACAATCACAAATATGAAATTCTAATGTCAAGGGAATATTCAAATACTTATGCAAAAATCTCTACTGCTAACTCAAAGCAATTCCGGTCTTTGAAGACTGTTGAGGAAACATTCCAAAAACTCTACCCTTCCAATGGACAGAATTCTCAAACAGTGAACAGTTCTACAAAAGAAAAAAATATTAATCCCTTTGCGCAGAATACAAATAATGCCATTTTTTTCTGTTGTGCATGAGCCAGTCTAGGCTTTATAACTCAGCGTTCATGTCACAGTGACTCCAGAAAATTATTCCAGTGAAGCGAGATTTTTGGAAATTCAATTACAGAATTATTTATGGACACCGGCGTCTATATCTGAGCAAAGGGGTTAAAAAATAAACCCCATTCTTCAGAAGGCTAAATTTTAGCACTTGCATTTTACCTTGTATTCTGTGATTTCGGCGAAAATCCATTGGGCTGAAGTACAGAGCTGTAACAGGACAAATACTGGCACCATCCACATCCTTTTGGACTGCAGCATATGCGCCAAAACCTTTAGGGCTGGTTTCACTGATGCTGAAAGTAGTCTGAGACCAAATTCAACTATGAGTGTAAATTCTGCACTCAAATAAGGCCATTTTAAGAGCTGAGCTTAATCGTCATCAGTGAAACTAGTCTAGCGTGTCTCGGGACGGCATGGGAACCCGAGGGAAAAAGGGAAAATAAACTCTAAGAAGAAAGAGAGGGAGGAGAAAGAAAGAGAGGAAGAGAATGATGGAGAGGGGAGGAGAAACGCTTTCATAATCAGGATGAAGGTGAGAGCATGAAAACACCGGGGAGCTTTGATGTGCTGAGTGACGGTAACAGCAGAGACGACCGTGTTGCAGTCCCTCTGGTTTAAGGTGCCTCAGTGGCTCCTGTGGCATTAAAATTGCATGGAGGGGTTCGGTCCTCCTTAATGGGGACTGAAGGGCCCTTCGCTGATGCAGCGAGGGGGATCGTTCTCAGTTAATCGTTCCGTCTTTTGTTTCGATGTTTAATGTGTGGGAGGTACAGGATGGTGATGCCAGTTGCCAGTGTTGAATTTCTGGATGTAATGTGTGAACTTGCCAGAGGGAGCTTTGTGTGTGTGTGTGTGTGTGTGTGTTCGTACGTGCATGTGCGTGTAAAGGGAAGATGCCATGTAAGTATTTGTGCAGTGAATCGTTGGAAAGGGCTATAATACCTACACGGCTCAAGCAGTTTGACCGTAAATACGCTCACATTGACTGGCTATATTTTAAATTTAGGTATTACCATCTATATATGTTGAAATTACAGCATAAAGCCCATTACTTGACATGGCTCATCTGTAGCTCTCTGTGACTAACGTCACTTCGAAATAAACGTTGAGGTTTTGACGAATTCACATTTCTTTGACCCCTTGTCCCATTACTCGTCCCTGTTTTCTTATAGGGTAGATCCACTATACAATAATGTCATGAACGTAAGGTAATGTAATACCTTACTTAAACTTACTGCTGAAATTCTGTGTCTGTCTGAAATTACGGAGGAGTACAGCAAACCTGTTGATCAGTGTTTACGGAATGTTGCTTCTTGATTTTGTTAAAAACAGCGTCAAACTGAGGATCTTGTCTAAACTTGTGGTTGGAACTGAGATGGGTGTAGCGGAACTGGGCGCACAAATAGTTTTCCAGCATGTTACAAAAATTTCAACCATCTTTCCATTTGAATACGCAGCATATGATAATCTACCGCCAAAATGTTAGAATATTTATAGGACACCTATATTACGAAAAACAGATTCACCTCAATCGAAACAAGGTGAGCTCTGATTCACGCAATGTGTAAAATATCTTTCCGCCAAACCCCTAAATGATCTTTGACCCCCCCACCTGAAGAGGCATTCGTGTGACTTGACCCAAGGATGATTTTAACCAAATTTCATGAAAATGCTCGGAAGTGTGTGGATACAGTGACCAATGATGTGCATTTTGGATCCCCAATGACCCCAAATGACCCCTACATGACCTGAGACCTAACAACTGTTGGGGTCACATGTGTGATTTGAGCGAACAATCATTGTATCCAAGTACCTTGAAAATCTACTGAAGAATTTGGATACAGTGTCCTTCTGACCATTTTGGATCGTTGACCCCAAATGACCGCTAGCTGACCTTTAATCCCCCACCCCCACGTGAAGGAAGAACCTGTGTGGCTTGACCCAAGGATCATAGCATCCAAGTTTCATGAAAATGCAGAGAACTATGTGGATAGAGTGATAAATTTATACATTTTTGATTGACAGATGGTTGTACATACACTACCGCTCAAAAGTTTGGGATCACTTGCAAATTTTTTGTTTTCCAAAGAAACATAAATTTTCATGCATTCCACAAACATTTTTTTTTCCATTTCACAAACAATTAAAACTAATTAGATGATTTTCAAAGAATGATCTACATTTTTGCATAGAGCCCTATTGTCAGCAACTGTCAGTCCTCTGCATCAATCTTCTGGTATGGCGGCTAATCCAAGTTAAGCATTTCATAAGGCTAATTGATTATTAGAAAATTCTTCTGTAAATGTGTTGCACAGCTGAAAACCGCTGAACTAATAAGGGAGCACAAAAGGGAGCATGGCATTCATGAGGTTGGTTTAGTACCTGAAGCATCAGCAGTTGTTTGTTTGTTAACAGACTCAAAATAGCCAGAAAAAAAGAACTTCCTTTAGAGACCCGTCAGTCTATTGTTGTGCTTAAAAAAGAAGGTGATTCAATGCGAGAAATTGAAAATTTAAAATCTCTTACCATGCTTTCAACTACTCCCTTCAGAGAGCAGCACAAACTGGCACTAACAAGGACAGAAAAAAGGAGTGGGAGGCCCTGATGCACAACTGTGCAAGAAGACAAATATCTGAGAGTGTGTAGTTTAAGACAAAGACGCCTCACAGGTTGTCAACTAGCAGCTGCACTAAATAGTCCGTAACACCAGTTTCAGATTCAACAGTGAAGGTGGTTTTTTTGATGAAGGCAAAGTTTGTACATATTCATCATTTTCCATTAAAATCATTATTTCTAACTCAGACAATGTCAGCATGTTCTGTTCATTTTCTATATTTCCTATTCAGACTAATTTCATGTGTGTTTCCATGGAAAACAAGAAAATTTCCAAGTAATCCCAAACTTTTGAGCGGTAGTGTGCGTACGGACGGATACAAATGCTGCTCATTTCATAGTCCCTTTCATTCGAAGGGGACAATAATTCAACTCCATGGACAAGTGATCTAGCACGTTGGAAAACAGTCCTACTTGGTGGTATGTGTTGGTTGCTGTATATTCATGTGACCACAGATCCACTGCCACATAAATTTGCAGATCTTTACTGGCACTTGCAGAGCACGAGGAATTTGACTCATTCGACCGCCATAGGTAGGTTAAGGTAAATTTACACGAGCCAAACTCCTCTTGATGTACTTTAATGCATAGTGGATCTACCCCATTACTTTTCTTTCTTATGTTTCTGATGAGTATAGCGAAGGGCAAAGGTAGGGAATAAAGTACGAAGTCTGTCTCATCAGCATTAAAATGCAGTGACTGGATGGAGCCCCGTGCTCTTATGAGTAATTCTGCCAGTAAACCCACAGGGGGTGCTCTTTCCCCTCTGATCTAAACTACATTTTCAGTCCCTGTGGGACATCTGAAAGAGCAGCTCCTATCAGATCCGAATTGAAAATCCCATTCTTATGTCGCTGCGGTCAGTGTAGTTCCCATGACAGTTTTCAAGACAGACCAGGGGAGTTAACGGCGAAAATTTTACCAGATTCCCTCTAAAATTGGTACACCATGCTTGGTTCACAGTGACTATTCACATGAAGTGCAGAAGTAATGCCAGATTTCCGCCAACCACTTAAGAATCACAAACCACTACCAGATGGTTGTATCCCTTTCTTGTTTGAGGTTTTGTTCATATCAGCTCATCTGGGAGGTGACCTTTAATTTTTTGGCATCATATTTGACAGGGATTCAGAAGAGTGGCAGTTCTGCACCAGTGTAGTCACTATCAGATCAATGCAACTGTGGGTCAAATCAACCACAAGTTGCTTTGAATTAAAGCTAACTAAATGTCATGTAATAACCGTTCCTCCCCCGGAAAACACAGCTAGTGGCCAGGCAAAAATGAAAATGGAAACTTACTTGAATGTCCACACTATCTAAAAAGATCAGTGTGTAAGATTTAGAGTCATCTAGTGGTCAAATTATAGATTGCAACTAACTGACCATTTCTTTTCTCAGAAAACCTACGGGGGCCACAAAACTTGCGAAAACGAGAAAGGCGCTGTCTTGCTTCAGTGCTATATTCATTAACTTTTTCCCATTCTGGGCTACTGTAGAAAAAATGGTGGCGCAACATGTTGGCCTCCACGGAGGTGAACCCGGTCCCATGTAGGTTTAAAGGGCTTATTCTAAGCTAAATGAAACTCAAAGATGATTGTTTTCACATGATTATACACTACTTAAAAAGTACTAATGAATGTTATATTCCATTTCTGCCAAAATACCAATCTAAATTCTACACACTGCTCCTTTAAGCACTTAAAGCTGAATGAACTGATTAAATTCATATGATGCCCAATGGCCATTTAATGGTCAGCTAATGATGATAATGTTAAAACGGCCCAGAGAGAAGCGACAGAAAGCTGCATTGAGAAGCAGATATGATGGTGAGGGCAGTAATGATGGAAATTTTGATGAAAACAAAGAATATTTCAGAGCTGAATGAAGTTCCCCTAGTCCTGCTTCAGCTGGAACAGAGTCCTCATTCCTGATCTGGCTCGTTTCGGGGCTGGAAACTATCCCAGCATGCAATGCGAGAGAGGTACAAATGCCCTGTACAGTTCCCTGGTCTATGACAGGGAACACGCTCCACTCACACTCACATTAATCACAACAGGTAGCTTAGAGTCTCCAGTCAGGTTGATGAGCATGTCTTTGGACTGCGAGTGGAAATCAGAGTATTTCCAGCGAAAACATGCGTGAACAAGGGTAGAACAGACATTTACTGATATATCAAATGTGCAACATGCAGCCCAATAGCGCTGTCACAAGAAATAGAGAGGGGACATTGAAGTATTATGGTCACATCAGATTGCTAATACATGTGAAACACATATTCAGTCAGCGCGCGTCCCTCCTATAAATTTGATCCCAGAGTGAACAATTGAATGTATATTTCCCTAGAAAGGCACATTTAGAAACAAATACACACACACATAAGGGCGCATAAACGCACGTTTACACGCAACACAGCGCAATTGTTGTCATGCCAGTCAGTGAGACTGATAGACACGCAGACAGATGTACAGACAGACATATAGAAAGATTTACGGACAGAAAGAGACGGAGAAGTAGAGGAGGTGAATTAAGTTTCTCTGACGGCAAAAGCAAGATCCATTTTTTCTTTACTCCTTGAGAAATTGCTGATAATCTGTGGAAAGGTTAGCGGAGGCTGTCATTAGTGCAGTGCAGAGGCTTTTAAGAAACAGTCACAATTGTCTCCCACAATTTGCTGTAAATCCTGGAGTGGCCTTATATATGAGAAGTCATGTAATGCAGTTTGAAGCTGCCATTAATTCTCTCTCTCACTGAACAGGGAGAGCTGGGGCATTCTTTTCAAAGAAAGTCCTCACAGCCCAGCCTGCCACTTATCCTGGTGTGTGAGGAGCGAGAGACAATGCCCGTGTGTGTGTGTGTGTGTGTGTGTGCAGGTGTGTTTGCGTGTGTGTCCGTGTGCCTATGTGAGTGATATGAGTGCATTAGTGTGTTTGTGTGTGTGTGTCTGCGTGTGTGCACAATATGAGTGTGACAGTATTAGTGTACCTTTGCATGTGTGTGTGTGTGTGTGTGTGCATGCGTGTGTACGTGGACATCTGCCTGTGTGTGTATGTGTGTCTTTGTGCGTGCTTGTGTGTGTGTGTGCGCGCGCGCATGTACAACCCCAATTCTGAAATAGTTGGGACGAATTGTAAATTGTGAATAAAATCAAAATCTAATGACTTTCAGATCACATGAGCCAACATGGCTGCAGCAGGTCTCAAAAAAGTTATGACACAGGCAGAAATGGGCTGAAAAAGCTATTCATATATAAGAGAATCAGCTGAAGGAACAGTTATGTGTGTAACATAACTGGCTATAGAAGGGATGTCTTAGAGAGGCTGAGTCGCCTCTCAGCAAGAAGGTTGTGAGTTTGAATCCGGCCCGAGGCCGTTCTGTGTGGAGTCTGTGCGTTATCCCTGAGTCCGCGTCGGTTTTCTCCGGGGATTCCGGTTTCCCCCACCCACAAAAACATGCATCATAGGAACACTCCAACCAGTACCCCTGACCAAGGAACTGGCTTTAGAACTGGAGTTGGTCCCTGGGTGTTACTCTGTGGCTGCCCACTGCTCCTAACTATAGGATGGGTCAAATGCAGAGGACAAATTACCCCACGGGGTTCAATAAAGTGTTTCTTATAAATTGCAAAGACTTTGAAATTTTTGCGCGTAAGGGACAAGGCCGAAAACCTTTACTGGATGCCAGTGATCTTCGGGCCCTCAGACGCCACTGCATCACTCACCGACATGATTCTGTCATTGGCATTGCAAAATGGGCCAAGGAAAACTTGAAGAAACCACTGTCTGTAAACACAGCCTGCAATGCCATCCACAGATGCTACCTAAAACTCTATTATCCAAAAGGAAGCCATTGTTGAGCATGATCCAGAAGCGCTGCCATGTTCTGTGAGCCAAGGCTCATTTAAAATAGACTGTAGCAAAGTAGCAAAGTGTCCTGTGGTCAGACAAGTCAAAATTTTACATTCTTGTTGGAAATCATAGGCATCGTGTCCTCTGGGCTAAAGAGGAGAAAGACCACCCCTCCTGTTATCAGCGTTCAGTTCAAAAGCCAGCATCTCTGATGGTACGGGGATGCATTAGTGCATATGGTGTGGGACACTTGCATGTTTTAAAAAGCACTATGAATGCAGAGAGGTATAGAAAGGTTTTAGAGCAACATTTGCTCCCCTCCAGATGACATCTATTTCAGCAAGACAATGCAAAACCACACACTGCAGCTATTACAACAGCATGGCTTCATAGTAGAAGAGTCCGTGTGCTGAACTGGCCTGCCTGCAGTCCTGATCTTTCACCGATTGAGGAACATTTGGCGCATAATTAAAGGAAAAGTCTGTCAAAGGAAACCCAAAACTCTCCAGCAGCTGGAAGCCTGTATTAAACAAGAGTGGGATCAAATTTCAATGGCTAAACTCAAGAAACTTGTCTCCTCAATGCCCAGACGCCTCCACTCTGTGTTAAAAAGAAGAGGGGATGCTACACCATGGTAAACAGGCCCCTGTCCCAACTTTTTTGAGATCTCTAGCAGTCATCAAATCTGAAATGAGCTCATTTTGTGGATAAAATTGTAATATTTCTCAGTTCCAACATTTGCTATGTTATCTCTGTTCTATTGTGAATAAAATACTGGCTGGTGTGATTTGAAAGTCATTGGGTTTTGATTTTATTCACAATTTACACTTTGACCCAACTATTTTGAAATTGGAGTTGTACATCTGTCTGTGTGTGTGTATGTGTCCATGTGCCTATGTGTGATTTGAGTGTGTTAGTGTGTGTATGTGTATGTGGCATGAGTGTGAGTGCGTTAGTATGCGTGCGTGCATGATATGAGTGTGAATGTGTGAATGCGTATGTGTATGTGTCTATTTGCGTATGTATGAACATGCGTGTGAGTGTGTGTGTGGGTGTGTGTGTGTGTGTCTATATGAGCATATGTGTGAACATAAGTATATGTGTGTGTGTGTTTGTGTCTATATGTGTGCATGAGAGTATGAATGTGACAGTAATCCAAAACCATTTGTCCTAGTGAACCTGGTTAGTCCATAGCAATTCTAACAGCTACCACATTAAATTACTCCACAATCTCACACACACACACACACACACACATTCATACAGATGCACACGCACTCACATACATATATACAGTAACAGGAGAAGTAATAGATAACCGGGCAAAAACAGGAGTGGCCAGGCCCTGTACATTACTAAAATTACTATTTTTATTTTCATTTTCCCTCAAAACGTGTGCCACAATCATTGAAACCCCTGAAAAACCACTGAAGAAAAATCTACCAGAAATACTGAATAACTGAAACGCCAGGCCTTCCGCCCTCTGACTGACCAGCCCATTAAGACCCAAACCACATTCCATGCTCCAGTGTGATCACCCACATCTGATACTCATTGTATCATTGTCCTGGTTTTGTTTACATAATAAGGAGCTTTGCACTGATTTGGTGCGAAATCTTGTAAGCCTCACAAGCATGTTGTTCTGCTATAGTCTTTTATAGACTAAGATTCTGCATATTTGCGTGTGATATATTTAACCTTAACTCAAGTGCTGCAGTAGTTGTTTGTGTGCAGCACAGCTTCTTTGTAAATACGAGCCTTGATTCCTATTTCTTTCTGTAAAACTAAAGCTCCCTTACTATTGTCACAGTACACCAAATTACTGGTATAATTCACCCAGGAACCTCGTTTCCTTGGTCCTTTGCACTTTACCTTCGCTGCCTTCCTGCTTTTTGGTGAAAGCATAATAAATCCTGATTCATCTTCGCATCTCAGTCCAGTTCCGCGCTTCCTGTTTTCTGTGCACTCTCAAATGGTGCACAGAGAGACCCCTTGCAATATTCCCATTCATATCTTACTGTTTTAACCCTTTGTTGCATGTTTTCCAATATTTTGGGCATAAGTTAGGTTGAGTTTGTTTTCTCTAGGCTCATAGATACCCTAAAAACACAAAATGTACATTTTTCTGGACATTTCCAGATAATAATTTCCTCAGAAGGTGCCTCTCTGATTAGTCACATGATTTACCACGGACAATCACAATGGCTGCATCCACAAGTAAGAGGTCAGTTGACGAAAGTCAGAAATAGTCTTATATTGTTCAAGTTTTGATCAGACTTTTTTCTGTTGGGGGATGGAAATACATTATATAGCGCAAACTGAAAACACATAACCTATGAAATGCATGTCTATTTGTTGGAATACATCTGAGTCTATGCTCTATCAAAAATATTGGACATTATGCATGCCGAGTAAATAGCTCAAATAAGCAATGTCCAGAATACAGACAGATCGTCATGCATATCAAAGACCAGATTTCTTCAACTTCACATTATTTCTGTCACTCCTCATGCATAATGTCCAAAACACTGGACAGACAGACCACCCACTCACTCCCCCCCAACCCGCACATAATATATTGCACCAAATCCTGACAAATCGTCAAAGGCATTTGTATGTACTCTATGCATTAAAGGGTTAAGCTCGCCATGATGATTGCAAAAGTGAAATGGGCAATTATTTCTTGTATCACTGGGGGTTAAATATGAGGTGACATTAAGGCCAATTTCTCCTCAGTCATCCATCATCATCCGCTGTTCGAAGCAAAAAGTTGAAAAAACTGAAGAAAGTAAGGCAACCAGCTGCCAAGCATTTTTTGAGCTTGCTCAACTTCAAGTTCCAAGTTCTTTCAAAAATGAGTTTGTGTAACTACTGGGGCTTGAAGTTGAGCATACACAAAAATACTTTGCGGCGGGTTTCCATGTTTTTTTAAGTCTAGTCAACTTTGGGTATAGGTCGTTTTGGGCCCCATACCAGTTGGACCCTAACTAATAGACCCAGTACCGGTTAGACCCCAGACCATTTGGACCCCTGACCACTTGCACCTCAGACCCTAACCCTAACCTTCGCCCAACTGGTCAGGGGTCCAGCTGGTCTGGGGTTTAACTGGTCTCAGGTTCAATTTGCCTGGGGTTGAATTAGTATGGGGTCCAAACGGTTGGGGTCAGGGGCCTAATTGGCCAGGGTTGATCTTGTATGGGTCCAACAGGCACAGGGTACAAATGATCCTTTCTTGTCAACTTTTCAAAAAATGTTTTACAGTACATCAGGCAAATGGTGAAGATGGAAAGTCTGCCTGGAGGAGGATGTCCCCCTGTTTTGACAGCCCAACCGGTCAGATGGATGCGTCACGTAGTAAAGGAAACTCAACAGATCACTGTTGTAAAATTTGGAGACATCGACTGGGGTCAGAAAATCTCCTTAACCAGACTCAAACGATTCAATGACAAGATATTCAAGGTGCTGACAGGTTGTCAGATGGAAATAAAAAATGCAAATGAACTGAGGCTGTGTGTTTTGACAGGACAACCGTCCGAAACACGCATCAAATGCATCGCAAACATGGTTAACTAACCGTGTAATCAAAGTTTCACATGACCATCGCCGTACCCTGACCTAAACCCACAGACCAGCGGTAGGCAACCTTCTCCAGAAAGAGCCACTGTGGGTGCAGCTTTCATACCAACCAAGCTGCTACACACCGATTCTACTAATCAATCTCTGGAATGTTTGTTAAGGGCCTTGATTAGTAGAATCAGGTGTGTAGCAGCTTGGTTGGTATGAAAGCCTGCACCCACAGTGGCTCTTTCTGGAGAAGGTTCCCTACCCCTGCCATAGACTGTCTAGCAAGATGGATGAAGCAACTGTGATGTCACCCATTGGTTTCGGCATACCATTTAGAATGCCTTGATTTTGGCTATTTGAATAGCGCCATTTTGTCATTTTGAAACCGAATGAGATTTCTATAGGACGAGAGTGAGCATATGCAGGGAGAAGCGAGGGGTGGATCTTCGGGTGAATCTTACCGTATCAGACGAGGACGAGAGGACAGCCACGCCACTAAAGCATATCTGGCTTTATCCTTTATTCTAGTCTACTTGGGATGATAATTTACAAAAATGAACATCATGATATATCGAAGGAGACTTGAAACTTGCGATAGATACCATAAGGTAATGTGGAAAATCATTATTGACATAATAAATCAGATGGGAAAGTAGGGTCATTTTCTCATAGACTTCTATCGGATTTAACTTCTTTCTGCAACCACCGATGTCGCCATCTGCTGGCCATTAAATAGAATGCAAATTTTAGAGACTTCCGCACTGGCCTCAGTTTTCAGACCCGGGTCATGCTTTTTATACAGTCTATACAGTTATACAGTTTTTATACAGCCTAAACCCAGCAGAGAACCTGTCGGACGAGATGAGGAGGAGAGTCCATAATTGTAGACGTGGGATTTTGAAGGATCTGTAGAGATTCTGGAGGACTGGTCACAGGTTCCTTGCCAAGTCTCATCACACACTCACAGAGAAGACTCCAAGCTGCCCATATGACAAGGGAGACTGCAGGCACAAAGTATTAAATGCAGGAGATCCGATAATAACAAGCCAATGTTATAACAGAATGTGATTGGCTACAGTCATCGGGTAGCAGTAGCTGTTAGGCTTATGGAAATGTGGAGGAGGGGGGGGGGGGGTGATTTTGCTGAGGACAATGAGCTAAACCTCCTCTTCTCTTTAATCTCTTTGTCGTGGCATCTACGTCCTCTACTTTTCTATGAATCTATCTTGTCCTCAACTAACTTCAGGTGATGGGGAGAGAGAGCGAGAGAGAGAGAGAGAGAGAGAGAGAGAGAGCGAGAGAGAGAGAGAGAGAGAGAGAGCGAGAGAGGGAGAGAGAGAGAGAGAGAGAGTTCTGTCATTTGATGTAAATAACATAGTACTGTCCCGCTAGCATCTTCCTCTTTCTGTCTCATCCTCTCTCTCTCACTCTCTCTCTCTCTCTCTCTCTCTCTCTCTCTCTCTCTCTCTCTCTCTCGCTTTCCCAGGAGGCGGTTGGATGTGAGATTGGTGAGACTGTGCACAGTGTTACTAGTTGGCAGACATTACACTTCCAGGCAGGGTATCTTCCTGTGGATCTGCCTGGGCAGAGGAGGGATGTATGGGGGCTTGGAGGCTGGGAAATGATAGCATCCTCCTGCACGCCATGTCCCAACAGGTAAGGACACATTTTACTCCTCAGAAAATCCCAGCAGGTGAGGACACAGGTGTGATCCACCGCATCACCATCTGCTCAAAATTTCATTTAGATTACGGCTTCATTTCTAATTCACTGGCAAGCCTTCACTGGCATACTGATGTTTTACTTCTGTGTGCGTGCGTGCGTGTGTGTGTGTGTGTGAGCCCACAAACGTTCCGTTTTCTGTTGATAGACTCTTATCTGTGGCTCTTGGTGCAACAGTAACACATGCGCGTTGGAAGCACTGAAACAGCAACGGGATGGCTGCATTGGGCTCGACTCGGATAAAATTTTTGCGAAGTTTAACGCACATGTAAGTTTGTGTGTTGTCCTTACTGGCGGTTGTTAACTCTTGTGTAAAGTCAGCCAGAGGGTGAGAAGGCATTTTTCGCGTTCGGGGTTTGTGCAGGGGGGAGTCGCACAGTCAGCCGGTACGGGGGGTTCTCCCCGCTCATTGAGGATGTAAGACTTTCATAGTTGGCCGGGCGTCTGTTTCTGACTTGTCACGCGGCATCATAAGGCAGAACTTCCCTGCATTTCTTTGGTGTAAAACTGCGATTTCTTTGCGTGCTTTGAAGGCGTGCAGTCGAGATTCTGAGGTCAATTATTTTCCGTTTGCGGAGAGGTCTTACTTGTGTTTTTTGTTTTGCTTTGTTCTGTGAACAAAGCTTAATAACATCAAGAGGCGTGGAAATAAGACGGCTTAAATGACACCAGTTAATAACACAATTTGAAAAATTAAGAATTGGCAGCAGTTTTTGTTTTTGTCAGAACCTAACTTTAGGCTACGCCTCGACATTTTATTTAATTTATTTTATTTTATTTTATTTTTTTGCCCTTACGGAGATTTCGTCCTGAAACGCAGAAAATAGTCTCCCGCTTTACTCATCTCTTGCTTTGTTCTTTTGTGTAAAAAGTAACAAATGTTTTCAGTCGAAAGTTGAGGTGTTGGACTTGACAAAAAAGAAAAACATCGCATGAAGAAGAAGGAATGAAAATGAATGTACTGTACATTTTTTCAATGCATATTGCTGGCCTATCAATTCCCATTGAATATGAAAGTGAATTTTAGTAATTTTCTGAATCTGTTTGCGCCTCACGCAGGCTAATTCAAACATTAAACAACTTCGATGACCAGAAAAAAATGGATTCACTTTAGGGGAGACCGGGTCTAGTCGTTACACGTCCATGTTGTTGCATTCTAAATAGTTCCGATAATAAATCACAGACGGCGCTCTAATTTTTCCTGCTGCTCCGCGAAGGTGACCCGCGTCTTTACAAGACAGAAGTAAATACGTCGAAAGGCTAGTGTTTCGGAAAAATACTCAAAAAAGTAACTTTCTTGGTGTGTGGGAGATTTTGATTCACATCAACTGTAATTGACTCATACCCAGGATTTTCTGTAGCCTATTATGAGAGAGGAAGACATTAGCCAGTGGGTCATGACACACCCATGTAAAGATTGCAGCATTTCAAAATGTTGGGACAATGGCGAAGGGTTGCTGATGGACTAGTTGATACACCCAAGTTGTTACAGAAAGAACTTGCCCCAAAACCTGTAATAACTTGGGCAAGATCAAATGACCTCACCGAATGACTTTCTACCTTTCTGTATTTCAGAAAGATGCCTTAAAATTACTAATGAATAATGAAACGTGGCAATGCCATTAGGGAATGACTCAAGAGGTTCCTTACTGTGGCTTCGTGGGATAATAGTAGTAAGGCATCCCCCTTAACTTCCCAAAGTGGGAAATGCGTCTCACTTAAGCAAATTCTTTATGTGACAAAATGCCCCACAACCTGCAACAAACTACCCCTCCTGTAATAAACTACCCCATTTGTTACTGGTGATAGGGGTCTATTTTTTCCTTACCAGCATTGCGCATGCACAAAATATAGGCTTTGGTGCAGATCAGTCATGTAGTCTAATAAACTTTCAATCTTTACAGTGTATATTGGTAACAAAAACCTGATAATGTCAATTCTACAGCCATCAAAATTATTTTAATTCTGCATTACTTTTTTAAACGGTCGTCTGTATGATTAGTTCTTAAATTGCCTTTACCTATTACTCCTCATTGTTTTGATTTTATTTCTGAATGAAAATCACCTTGTACAGCATTTTTTCTACGAATGGTGGCATACAAATAAATTGTATTATTATTATTATTATTATTGTTGTTGTTGTTGTTGTTGCGAAACCACTAATACTAATAATACTACAGCATCAGGCAAGTTGTAAAGTTCTGGGCGGACGGCATCTTCTTATTCTATTCTTTCTCATATGTAGTCAGCCAGTACATCCATGGCGTGGCCAATTTCCAAAATTCAGAGAGGCCGAAAATAATGACGTTGAAAAAAAACCTGATTGCGCAAAGGCCCCTCTCTTGTTGTAAGCTGGCTTTAACATCCCGTCATGGCAAAAAAGGCATGTTGTTCTTTTACTAATTTGGATACATGATTTACGTGTCAAAATGGTAAGTTCCCTGTTGCGCTGCTTGCTGCGAAAACCGCGCACACCGTGCAATAATGTTTTTTTTTTCTCCCTCTCTCTCTAAAACCGTAGTTTTACTGATGTCTATGGATAAAATTTTTTGTTTTTTTTAAACCTGATTTTAGTCATATTGGTCAGATCACGAAAGCTCTCACATATAAGTACGTCCTTATATGAAAAAGTAACCAATAGCAACCTTTTTAAATAGATTTTTTATTTCTGAAAAGGGGTGTTTTGCCTATTCTGCTTACTATGCGTCTTGCCATGACCGGTCCGGCGCCAATTGACCATAGAGGATCAGTCTAGTTTTTTTTTTCTTTACGTCATTGATGACAGGGGAAGTCTCATTAATATTCATGATAGAAGCGCCACTTGATTGGACGATGAAACGTTTCCAGAGTTTGCATAATAGCAATTATCATACTGTAAAACCAAATGTTTAAGTGCTGAACATATGATAAATATTTTTGCTTGGCACTTTTTAACCGTCAAAGTGTTTAGATTCAGTTTTGATGAGTATTCAACAAATCTGAGAAATCTCTGTCACAACATCCAGTAAACATCAGAGTTTTGAATGAGAGCACTTATTAGCAAAAATAATCACGAGGCATGTGGCTTATACACTCTGGCATTTAGATAATAAACATGTATCATGTTCCACAGTTTTACGGTGCAGCAGCTTTCTTAATGTGACTTACTGGTTAGTTATAAGCTCTTATATAACGTCTCATGAAAATGAGATATTACTAACATTTCAGAGTAATAGGGTTGAGGACCGGGCGAAGGGATTTTCACCATTATCAAATCTGATTAAAAAGTAGAAATAGAGTAGGCTAACATGAAATGCTCAGTCAGCCCTTGCGAACATTGCAGAGGGTGTTCGACGTCGAGATTTCTTACGAAAATATCATAATCTGCATGAAGCAATCTGAAGCGCACCAGACGTACTTGCCGATGTAGAGATCTGCCCTAGGCCTACGCTGCTTGTTGAGAAAATTGTCTACACGACAATTAACAAGTTCTGCAAAAATAAGTACTTAGTCAATTTAGCTCAGTACTACTGACGTGGGAATGGCCACAACATTTTTTTCAGTTTGGAAAGAATTGCACGCTACTTCAAAGATGTGCAGTCAACAAGAATCGGCTGGAGTAATCAGTGCCTGTCGGTCCCTCTAATAACCTGAGAAAACATAGCAGTAAAACAGGCCTGGTGTTTGTCTTGGCGCAAACAGTGTGGCGATAAGACAAGCTGCTGATCAGTGTGTCGGAGCCAATTCGGAGCTCAAGTGTATGTGTGTGTGTGTGTGTGTGCGTGCGTGCTTGCGTGCGTGTGTGTTTTGTGTAAGTTTGGTCTGAAGTCAAGTGTATACATATTCAAACACACACACACTGACACACATACCACACACACAAACACACACACACACACAAACACACACACACACACACACACACACACACACACATTTGGGTTTATCTGTAGTGCTGACCTTTGGTATGGAGATTGGCTCTGGGGGAGTCATGCTCACCTGTACAAAGGTGTAACGTTACCTCTCTGTCCCTCCTGCTCAGCTGCAGCGGTGACAAGCGAGAGGAGACACAGCGTGGGGTGTGTGTGTGTGTGTGTGTGTGTGTGTGTGAACCTGACCTGCTCACATCACTGCTTACCTGGCGTATTTCACAAATTCACCAGTTATAAAGAATGAGAGTGTATGTGTGTGTTTGCAGGTCTGTGTTTGTGTACGTATACTCAACAAAAAAAAAATTTTATGAACACTGTATTCTAACCCAAGTTTGTGAAATATACAAACTGAATGTAAATCCCAGGTGTTTTTTTTTTGTCACTGGTGTTAATTCAAGACATAAAAATGCATCAAAACATTATTTTGATCAGACGGCTTCATCACCCCAAGAGAGGGTTATAGACGGGGAAGAGGAGAATCGCAGTTAGTTCTGACCATTAAATCAAAAAAAGCCAAATAACGTTAAAAGCCATTTCAATGTCTAGTGTGACCCCCATGTGTTCTCAACACTGCTTAACAGCGCCCGGGGAAGCTCAGAACAAGAGAAAATAAAAGTGAAAAAAACCTGTGGTCCAGAACTTTTTTTGTTGAGTACTGTGTGTGTGTGTGTGTGTGTGTGTGTGTGTGTGTGTGTGAGAGAGAGAGAGATTTGCATACCTTTACTTGTTTGAACCAACTCCTGTGAATCCACAGTTTTGAGGATATTTGGAGTTGTGAGGACATTTTGGGTGGATCTCACACAGGATTACGGCTAATTGGTAACAGTTAGGGTTATGGTTACACTCTGGGTCAAGTAAAGGTCAGGGTCAGGCACAATTTGGTTACAGTTAAGGTTTCAGAGAGGCCGTAGAGATTGAATGTAAGAGAATACCATGCAGAATAAACTTACAATCGTGTGTGAGTGTGAGTGAGTGTGCGTGTGCATGTGTGCGCTTTTGACTGCATTAGAGTGTTTCTGCATGTGTTTGTCTTTACCTGTGTGTGTGTGTGTGTGTGTGTGTGTCTGTGTGTGTGTGAGTGTTTGTGTGTGGGTGTTCATTTTTGTCTTTGCTCATGTGTTAAGCGATGTGTGTGCATTATGCACTATGGAAAGAGTGTTTTGGTGTTTGCTGATAAACTTGCTTCATGACCGTCACCTGAGCACATTTCCACAGGACATCTGCACAGTTAACTCTCTCCGTCTTCAGACTACAGCTATGGGCGCCTGTCAGCAGTTCTGTAGTTTACACTCTCTACATGATTGTAAAGAAGTATTTTTGTGGACTCCTGTTGGGTACACTGTATTTTGCCCAGGTTCCTTGTAAATTGCCCATGTTTCTGTTGTAGAAACTAAAGAATACTTGGTACCTTCTATTACCAATATCTGCATAAAATGTTCTTGGGACTACAAATTTACAATGCATTATTATCATTATTATTATTTATTTTTTTATTTTTTATTATTATTATTATTATTATTATTACTAGCAGTAGTACTAGTAGTAGAAATAATAATAGTATCTGTTTTTCCAAAATTAAGCATGATATTTTGCAATTATTAATGCGCCTTGCTGAAGTGGTGCGACTTTACGCTTGAGATGTTTGTCGCATGTTCAGAGGGCGTGTGTGTTTGCATGGCTGCATTGGCTTGCGGTTTTGCATGTGTAATTTGGCATCTGTTTATCACATGAGCGGTTTTCACACGACCGTGATGGGAAGTTAAATTGAATAGATTAGTGTCAGGTGTATTACATGTAATGACTGCAATTTAGGTTGGATTACCGCATCTTGATTAAAAATTTCGACTTCACTGACATTTTAATGAATTACCTCAGGTCACTGTGAGACTTGTGGCAACACTGATTAATCAGAGACTGTTGCTGAGTGTATAACTGCGTGTTGTAAAGATGCTTACGTGAGTTCGTGAAATGCTTCCCGCCCCGAAATTTGCTCAGTTAGGGCTGACCTTGTTTTCAAAAGACTGTGTCTCTCTTGGAAAACGCAGACACCCTGCATTCATACGTTCGTTAGAAAGGAAGTATTGGATTGAGGTACTAATCAGGTGTCAACCAGTCTCATGTGATTGTGTTGACTTCCAAGTGCAGGGGCTTAGAATCTTTGCCGTTTATTAGAAGACACTGGGCGTGGTTGCATAGGACTCCACAAAATATTATTGAGAAAAGCCGACATTCAATTTTTAGGTGCTCTGTTACTCTGAAAGACTATTTTGGCTCTGTCCAACTTTTTCTCATGGGCAGCAAAGCCTTCAATATAGCCTCCCAGAATAATAAGAACAGGCAATTTAACCAATAGCAAAGATCACCTTATACCTACCCCCAAAATGTACCTGACGCTTACTTTGATAAGGACTAGGTACAGCGCCATCCATAATTATTGGCACCCCTGGTTAAGATGTGTTAAAAGCCTTAAAATAAATTCAATTTTTATTGCAGAAGCATACTCTCACATTGAAAATTGTAGAAAAATGTGACCTTCAACTCAAGTGAATTTTAAGGGAAAAAAAATCCCTGACTAAGAATTAATTATTTTTCATAAAATCATCTGTTCCACGATTATTGGCACCCCTAACGATTCCATGGAAATAAATGTAATTGAAGTATTTCTGTAATTTTTACAGTGGTTTACAAAGTGGATCAGAGTACCTAGGAACATTTAATTAGTAATTCATCACTTCCTGTTTCCCTGGGGTATAAATATGACGTGACACAGAGGCCATTTCTCTTATCCACTCTTCAACATGGGAAAGACAAAGGAACACACCATTCAAGTAAAGCAGATGTATGTCGACCTTCACAAGTCAGGTAAAGGCTACAAGAAAATAGCCACTCGCCTGCACCTGCCCATATCTACTGTCAGAGGAATCATTAAAAAGTTTAAAACAACTGGAACAGTGGTAAACAAGCCTGGAGGAGGATGCAAGGTTATTTTGCCACCACGCACAGTGAGGAGGATGGTAAGAGAAATAAAAAGTTCTCTAAAGCTCACTGTTAAAGAATTGCAACAAATGGTAGCATCTTGGGGTCACAAAGTCTCCAAAACAACCATCAGGCGCTATCTACATGCCAACAAGCTGTTTGGGAGGCATGCACTGAAAAAACCTTTTCTCACTCACAATCATAAACGCAAATGTCTGGAGGTCGCTAAACGGTATTGGGACTTCAACTGGGACCGTGGTCAGCTTTGGTCAGATGAGACCAAGATAGAGCTTTTTGGCAACAAACGCTCTAAGTCGGTCTGGCAGAGCACAAAAGATGAGTATGCAGAAAAGCCCCTCATGCCCACTGTGAAGTATGGGGGAGGATCAGTGATGCTGTGGGCCTGTTTCTCTTCCAGAGGCCCTGGGAACCTTGTTAGGGTGCATGGCATCATGAATGCTTTGAAATACCAGGACATTTTAAATCAAAATCTGGTGGCCCGTGCCCAAAAGCGGAAGAGGGGTCGTCACTGTGTCTTTCAGCAAGATAATGACCCTAAACATGTGGCCAAATATACACAGAAATGGTTCACCAAACACAGAATCAAGCTCCTCCCATGGCCATCTCAGTCCCCAGACCTCAACCCCATTGAAAACCTGTGGAGTGAGCTGAAGAGGAGAGTGCAGAGGAGAGGACCCAGGTCACTGGATGATTAAGAGAGATTGTGCAAAGAGGAATGGTCAGAGATCCCTCTTTCTGTATTCTCCCATCTTGTGAAAGATTACAGGCGAAGATTAGGAGCTATTTTGTTGGCAAAAGGGGTTTGTACAAAGTATTAACATGAGGGGTGCTAATAATTGTGGCACACATGATTTGAGGTAAAAGAATTATTTCTTAATGTGGGATTTTTTTCCCACTGAATAAATGCACTTGAATTAAAGGTTGGATCTTCCTCTTTTTTTCATTGTGGCCCTATATTATTGAGAAAAAAACTGAATTTATTAGAAGCTAAAGAACACATCTTAACCAAGGGTGCCAATAATTATGGAGGGTGCTGAAGTAAGTGAGCTGTATAAAACCTGGTCTTAAAAAACCTCAGAATTGCTGTGTCTGGGGCACAACTCTACAAGCTATTCCACTCAGTGTCCACTATCTAAAAAAAATCTTTTTGCAAATTAAAATACAGGCTGGGTCAACCGTGTTTCACACAGACATAACTGGACATTACTACTGACAGACCTGACTGTATTCAACTGTGTTTGTGTCTGGATTTGTCATAAAGATGCAAATTGGCGCTGCAGGTTTCTGAATGGTGGCTTGTAGCCCATTGTTCTTGCGGCGGGTTGTGCAGATTTCACAGTTGGAGTTCTGTGTCGCTGGGATAAGGGGGCGGATGTTGGGGTTGGGTTTTGGGTTGCTGAGGTCGCGCTGTGCTGCAGTTTCTGGAAGTTTCACCACTGGGACACGACGCAGCGCAGTAAGTTGTGACACTGGCCTCTTCTACAGCCACCTATCTGTGAACTTTGAAAGACAGATAAAGAGGTGGACTTTTCTTTCCGCTGTCACAAAGTCACACGCGGTCATGCTGTCACACATGCATATACACACACACACATACACGTATACAGTTTCACACACGGACAGATGCACACACACAGGCACACAGACACATACACATCAGCATTCGAAGTCATGCTGTCACACACACACACACACATGCACGCACACACACACACACACACACACACACAGTGACAGTAAAGGGACATACCAGGGAGTGTGTTGTCACTCTAAAGGGTAGCACTAAAGTGAATCTTTCAGGTGTGTGTCTGAGTGCTACACGCAGTCAGACCAGTAAATATTCTGCTAAAGCGGATTAGCAAGAAACTGGTCTGGACTCCTCATCATGCTGACAGAGGTACTGGGATTTTAAATGGTGTCTTTTCTGTGTACAATGTTTTTTTTGTTTTTTAAATAAAACATAGGCACAGATTGCAGTTTTTTTTTTTTTGCTCTGAAGTTTTGGTCTTAAATTGCTTAGTAACTTCCACAATCAACAAAATATTTTCATCATGATTAAAAATCAACACTTTGAATTTATTTGCTGGGTAAAATTATAAATGCGATCTTGACTGAACCGAGCCCTGGCCGCACATAGCTATATTGAACACACTGCTCGCATTTAAACATGTCTGTTGGATACAATCTCAATCCTTTCTTTTGAAGGCTTGGTCGAGAAATTACACTCTGTAAACTCACACCTGCAATTGCTGTGTTGTCTGAACAAGAGTGCAAACTCTGTCATGCTCAATATGATTATCTGGATATGGGTTTGGGGAGAGGGTCTAATCTTCCAGGAACTTCATATTTTTCTGACTGAGATATTTAAAATGTGTGTGCAGATGTGCTAAACTCGCCTAATGTGTCTTGATGTCATCCTTGATTTCACATCGACATTCTTCAGTGTGTTTTGTGTGGCTAACAACCATTATTCTTGCCGGTATTGTGCCTCCTGTCGCAATCTGGGGCTCTGTCTTTAGGACCCCCGTCAAAATGGGACATATCATCTCAAGGGGGTATCCGATATTTTCAATGAAGAGTTAGCAAAGCCTGACCAAGCAGAACCACTGTTCTGTTCTGAGATGTGGCTGTGATTTAAACCAGTGTTTCCCAGCCCTGATCCTGGAGTAAGCCTGCCTGGCAAATTTGCATAAGATTACTTACCCAGTACAGCTCATGAAGTACTCCATTAGTGTTCTCAACTACTTTGTTGCTAACAGAGTTTCCAAACTACTTGATTCAAAATGTTAGTAAGCAACATTGCCGCTTAGCTTTTGGGAAATGAAGCCCTGATCAGCTGAATCGGGTGTTTTAAATTAGGGAGGCATCTAGAATGTGCAGGGCAGGAGCGCGCCGGGATCAGGGTTGGGAGACGCTGACATAATCGCTGTGACTCAGCCGCTGTAACACTGTCCCGACGTCTCCGCAGGCGATCCGCTGCACGCGGCCGAGCTGCGCGTGTGAGTGCTTCCGGCCCGGGAGAGCGAGCCTGAGGACGTGCGAGCGCTGCAAACACGGCTGGGTGACTCACGGTGAGGCAAGCGCGCCGGCGGAGATGCCGAGATTCCCAAAATCACCTCAATGGCCAAATAAAAACATGCTGGCATGTTTGGATGGTTACAGTGGTGAACTTGTGGGGTGCTCTGAAGGATAGAGTAAACCGCAAATTGTTTTAGGCTACTTCAGACCATACAATGCACTGTTTATCTATATTTTGTGTCTTTTCGCACTTTATTTTTACACTTGCTTTGTCAATGTAAACGCCCATTTACTATGCCAATAGAACCCCAGAGAATTTAATTTATTGTGTTCAAATTGAAGGGCCTACTTGATGATTGACTGTCCATTTTCCTGACTGCTCTCTCTCTCTCTCAAATATAAATTTGCTTTATTGTCCTGGGTAAATCAGTAGAAATGTGTTGCCAAAGCGTAAGAAAAACTAAACAAAATAAAACAAGATAGAAATGATAAAGAATCAATAGCCTACATGCGATAATAACAATAAATGTAAATTTAGGATAATTATGATATTATGGTCAATAATTGATAACTATTGTCAATGATATCATAATTATCCCATGTTTACATTTATTGTAAAAGACCTCAGTCATATTGGTTTTTTTGAGTTCATAAAATCTGATATTTCCCAACTTATGGTCAATAATTGTTTTATTGCATTTAAAAAAAATGTGTGTATTCCATGTAGCAGTTAGCCAGGCCTGTGTTCAGTTCAGATTTTTGGCAATCTACGAAGTCTGTCGCTTTACCTTTGAAGGACAAGTAATCCGTGAATAGTTTAACAGCCATGGATGTCGCTTTCTTTGTGTTGGCGGAGTCAACATTGCTCAGAAGTGTCTCTTTTACTTCATTGGCAATAACAGAGATACGGTTCGCCGTTTTGTTTGCGTAAGCTAACGATGCCTGACGTGACGCTCTCACAGATTGAATGGAATATTTTCCCTCCAAAGTTCTCGTTGGTTAAAGCACAGGGCAAAATTTCTTTTGATGGCTGCACGGCACAAGGGTTTTCAGGGCAATACCGTATTTTAAAGGAGCATTGTGTAGAATTTAGATTGATATTTTGGCAGAGATGGAATACAACATTCATAGCTACTTTTTTAGTTGAGTATAATCACGTGAAAACAATCATCTATGAGTTTCATTTCGCTCAGAATAACATGCCAACATGTTGCGCCGCCATTTTTTCTACGGTAGCCCAGAAGGCGAAAAAAGTAAATGAATAAAGCACTGACACAAGAGAGCGCCTTTCACATTTTCGCAAGTTTTGTGGCCACCATAGGTTTTCTGAGAAAAGGAATAGTCAGTTGATTGTAATCTATAATCTGACCACTAGATGGCTCTAAATCTTAGATAGTGAACCTTTAAAGAAGATCACATGACCCTTTATTAGCCAATGAGAAGGCATGGATAATTTGTAAATGTAATAATAAACAAACAATGCACAGGTCTCTCTCGCTCCCTCTCTCACTTACTCTTTCTACCTCTCTCTCTCTCTCCCCCCTTGCCTCTCTCTCCCTCTCTCTCCCCCTCTCTCAGCTCTGGATAAGTTGAGCACGCAGCACCTGTTCGGCCCGGTGCAGGTGGAGCTGGTCCAGCCCAGTGTGGTGTTTGACATCAGCTCCCTGATGCTGTACGGGACTCAGGCCCTGCCGGTGCGGCTGAAGATTCTGCTGGACCGGCTCTACAGCGTTCTGAGTCAGGAGGAAGTGTTACACATCCTGCAGGGGCTGGGCTGGACCCTGCCGGACTATGTCAGGGGATACATACTGCAGGTGCGTCTCTCTCTCACACATACACACACACACACACACACACACACACACATATGCACTCACACAAACACACTTACACAAACACACACACTCGCACACGCACGCACACATGCAAACAAACAGACTCTCACACACACACGCAAACACACAGACATGTACACACACACATGCATATGCACACATATAGACACGCATACACATACACACTCAAACAAACGCACTCATACCCACACATTTACACACGCAAACACACACAATCTCATTCATATTCATGCACACATGCAAACAAACAGAGTCTGTGATACTCACACACACGCGCTCACACACACAAACACAAAGACATGTAGACACACATGCATATGCACACTCGCGCATATGCACACGCATACACATACACACTCAAAAAAACGCATTCATACACACACACATAAACACACGCAAACACACACAATCTCATTCATATACATGCACACACACAAAGACACACACAGACATATACACACTCGGACACACATACGCACGAACACACTCACACACGAACATGCAATCACGCACACATATGCATACACAGCGTTTGCACACATACACACAGAAACAGCACACACAATCATTCTTTGTTCATCTTTTGATCTGATTGTCATTAGAAGTGTGTTCTGCTGAAATGTTTTCTTCTAATGGTGCAGGCGTTTAGAGGTCCTTGTCAGAGGGCAAAGTCAGTGGATATAAGACATTCTGATCTTGATACTGGTATTTACTGCGCAGTAGATGCTCAGTTGCTGACACATGAGCTGAAATTACGATAATTGTGTGGAGGCCAAACAAGCCTCGGTCTTGAGCACCAATTACAACTGCTGCTGGAAAAACGACGATGACCAGAGTTTCATTTGTGCTGCCTGTCAGAGGTAATTTACTGGGCTTTAGGGGCAGATGTAGATGTAGCTCTAGTTGACACATATTGTGGATACATATATACAGTGTTTTGCTAATTTATTAGACCCCCACCCAATATAAGGTTTATGCCACAGCTGCCCTAAATTAACACTGTCGGTAATTACCAAAATAATTTTTATGTCTCTGTTATGGTTAATCCACAAGTATACGTAAGCTCTTTAACTGAAATAATATTTTTAATGCTAAAATATAAGTATTGTTGTTTTCCATGAATTTTTGAATTTACTGTTTCATAAAAAAGCAAAAAAAAAAAAACAGTTAAGCATATTATTATTTTTTTGATTAAGATGCCATATAGCAATTATTTTCTTGCATTCCTGAACATAAAAATTTGTGTTAGTGGTTGAATGCTGAATGCAAGCTGTTATCCAGGCCAAAGGAGGCCATACAAAATATACAGGTGCTGGTCAACGAATTAGAATAATTTCAAATAGTGCAATCGTAAAATTTTCTTGATGCATTTTTTGTGCAGAAAGCAAATCAGGTGTTCACCGCACCTGTCCTACTTGTTAGAGTAATTACAGAACTCGCTACCTATAAAAAATTTGCTCAGCTGAGCTTTCCAAAAGGCCCATTTAGGCCATTTCACTGTGGCACTGTTGTTTCATTGAATTAGAATCATTCACAAGTCATTTCATTGAATTAGAATAAGTGCTTGAATTTTTGTTTTCTGTGAAGAGTGTTCACTGTGCAGTATAAAGTCAGGGTTGAGTAGAATTTCTAAGTTGTAAAATCAATCATGGGTCAGCAGCGCGACCTCTCAACCGGAATAGTGGCTTTCATTGAATTAGAATAATGGAGAAACCGTTTCACTGAATTAGAATAATTTTTATTATAATTAGAATCATCACTTTCTCAGTATTTTGTGGCTGCCCCCTTGGCTTGTATGACTGCCTGAAGTCTCCGCGGCATCGATTTGACCAGCTTGTCACAAGTTTCTGCACTCACTGCTTCCCAGGCTGTGGCGATGTTCTGCTTCAGTTGGTCCAGCGTAGTCGGCCTTCTGTCGCGAATTTTCCGCTTGACGATGGCCCAAAGGTTTTCAATGACATTGAGGTCAGGCTAGTTGGCCAGCCATGCCAAAACTTCAAGCTGTTTTTCGGCGAACTAATCTTCGGTCGACTTTGGCGCATGAGCCGGTGCAAGATCCTGTTGAAATATGAGGTCTTCTTCGCCAAACTGTTCCTCAACAATCGGAATCAGGAACGTTTCCAGAACATGTTGGTATACGGCAGCATTGACAGTCTTCTTGAGGAAGCGGAGTCTCCCTACACCCCGAGCGGACATGCATGCCCAGACCATAACGCTCTGGGGAAACTTGACGGATCTTTTCACAGCCTCGTGGTTGTTGGTTTCGCCACCACAACGCCAGACACGAGGACCTTGGTCACCGAAGGAGATGCAAAAGCGTGATTCGTCACTGAAGACCACTTTCTGTCAGTCTTCAGCAGTCCACTCGCCGTGTTCTTTGGCCCACTTCAGCCGTTTCTCCATTTGTTTCTTGTTCAGCATCGGTTTTACTGCTGGAACGCGAGATTTGAAGCTGAGTTCGCGCAGACGACGGTAAGTGGTTGATCTCGAGATGTTAGTCCTGGTCTGCTCGTTCCACAAGTCGCTGAGCTCGGAAGTGGACTTGAACCAGTTGCTGACTGCGATCTTTCTCAGCTGCTTGTTGTCACGAGCAGAAGTTTTTCGGACGCCAGAACAGTTGGTGTGCTTGCTCCAGTCTTTCTTGAGAGCTTTGCAGACGGAAGACTGGCTGATGCCGAGCTGCTCAGCAATTTTAGTTTGGGTCAAGCCTTGTTGGCGAAGGGTTGAATTTGAGCCACTATTCTGGTTGAGAGGTTGCGCTGCTTACCCATGATTGATTTTACAACTTAGAAATTCTACTCAACCCTGACTTTATACTGCAAAGTGAACACTCTTCACAGAAAACAAAAATTCAAGCACTTATTCTAATTCAATGAAATGACTTATGAATTATTCTAATTCAATGAAACAACAGCGTCACAGTTAAATGGCCTAAATGGGCCTTTTGGAAAGCTCAGCTGAGCAAATTTTTTACAGGTAGCGAGTTCTGTGATTACTCTAACAAGTAGGACAGATGCGGTGAACACCTGATTTGCTTTCTGCACAAAAAATGCATCAAGAAAATTTAACGATTGCGCTATTTCAAATTATTCTAATTGGTTGACCAGCACCTGTAGTTGTTTTTTTTTTTGGTTTTGATGTGTGAATCAGGACTATTTGGAGGTTTCAGTTCCTTATTTGCCAGAGAAATGGCAAAATAATTTTTAGTTTTTAACAAGTTTTTGACAAATGACATAAATATTTGTGTTTTCTCAGTTTTTTATGATAGGTGGTCTAAAATGTAAAAAAATTTAAGCACTGTAAGTAAATTTAATTTGCACCTGAGATTGCATGGGGTGGATGATATCTCTGGTAGTTATATCCCCATTATGTTTTTCGTCCGACCGCCGCCACCGCGGAGCTTTGTCACATAAAATTCACCATTTTTGCTATATCTTTGGAACTATTTCTCCAATTGACATGAAACTATGTGCAACTGCAAGGTCATGACCTCACAACGTGTCACGTGATGACATCATACTTGTATGGTTCAATATTTTGCCACCAGGTGGCGCTTTGTGGTGGAAAATTACCATTTTGGCCATATCTTCAGAACCATTTGTCCGATTGACCTGAAATTCAGGGATATACCCCCAGCCGTCGCCTCCGACGGCATAAGCCTAGTTATGGAATAGATGCCAGCCTCCCCATACACAGGTTTTTCCTCATAGTCGAAGGGACCATCTATTGGGCAATCTGTTTCAGTGCAGAGTTGAGGTTTTCCTCAGTGTGTGTGTGTGTGTGTGTTTGTGTGAACATATCTGTGTCTCTGAGTGCTTGTTTGTGTGTATTTGTGCACATACGTGCCTCACACTATGAAATTATGAAAACTACAATTTAAAACTAATTGATATAACTCATCTACTCCTTCACAGCAGTGCATATGCATAGTGTATGCTCAATTTAAAAAGATGGACGAATCATTAATTGGCCAAGCATTACACCACAGTAAAACTGTTTTTTTACGGGTCTGTAAGGTCACATATTATTCCAAGCAGGAGAAAATTTCAGATGAAAATTATTGCTGAGCAATATTATCCTCTATATTACTCGAAAGCACAGCACATTTAATTAAGCATTCACACACGTGCATTTGCCGGATCACCTAGACGAAAGAGGCTTTTCCTAATATTTAAATGAGAGATCTGCGCTTCATGTGTGATCAGTATAATGACCAAGGTCACGTTTCCCTCTGCTCTAATGAGAGTAACTGAAGCCACAACGTCAGCAGCAACGCCAAACAGACCTGGCAGAGGTGTTTTTAATGAAACATCCGCAGAATAAATGTCATTTTCTCAGTTAAGCAAGGTTTCAGTGGTGCCAGCTGTTGAACTTTGAACCTTGCTTGCGCGCGCAGTGTCTGCAGTGATGATGAAGGCTTATAAGAGATGCAGCACTGACAGTGCATTTTCGGTATGGAACATCCACAGTTAGGAGTCTGTATACTGACCATTTGGTGTGGATGGGTGGTACTGTCTTTAAGGATGAACACCAGAAAATTAGGCTTCTCAATGACAACAAAGACAGAGCAGAATATCTTTGGTGACAGCAAGCCAGATAACTTTTCCTCTGCACTCTTGCGCCATCTTCTGTTGTACTCCGGACGTTTGTCTTGATCCGTGATTTGTTAAAATTGGAGTGGAAATTCGCAGGACAGATGATTTCCAAGAACAGGGTTGGGCAGCCCTGTTTGCTCGAATGAGTTATCTTCAGGGATCTCTGAGTATTAGAAAATATTGTTTTCAGTTCCTTGCTAGATAAGGAATGTGAGGCAAAACTGAAATATGCTCCAGAGGTCTGTATGAGCGCAGTTGCTGTAGGTGATGCAGGGCAATTAGGACAGGAAGGGAAGTGATGTCATTGTGATGTCATTACCTCGCAGGATGCCATGGGCAAGGTGCTGGACCGCTGGAGCATCATGTCACAGGAAGAGGAAGTGGTAACACTGCAGCAGTTCCTGCGTTTTGGCGAGACAAAGCCCATTGTGGAGCTAATGGCCCTGCAGGAGCAGGCAGGGCAGGAGGTGGCAGTCACCCCTACCGACACCGAATCGGGGATCCGGACATTCATCGAGAGTAGTAGCCCCGCCCCCACCCCTGCCCTATTGGCCCGCCTGCAGGGTAGAGGCACCAATAGCGTCCACCATTTTGAGAACCTTCCTAAGAGCCTGGCTTTCGTACTACCATTTCAGTATATCAATTCTGGCTCAGCCCCTTTTCTAGGACCTCCAGCCAATGAACTTGTGAGGGAGCCTGGGCTGGCGGCCAATGGGGGCTCACAAGAACCCGTCCTGACCAATCAAAATGATTCAGCTGAGATCCAAGGCTCGGAGGGCTCCCTCTCACCTTGTCCCAGCCTAGTTTCCCCAGCGGGAAAACTGAACCCTAAAATGGAGCCTAAAGGGACCCCGTCCCCTTCCACTACACCACCATTATGTCCCAGCGGCCACCATGTGCAACCCCACCCAAAAATTGGGCTGAGGAGCCTGTCAGTACACCCTTCCCTGTCCTGCAGGCAGTATCGAATGCGGCGCTTGGGTGTGGGGTCCCGCAAAGGCCGAGTCTGCTGCGCTTCCTGCGGTAAGACCTTCTACGATAAGGGCACCCTCAAAATCCACGTCAATGCCGTCCACCTCAAGATCAAGCACCGCTGCACGGTGCAGGGCTGCAACATGGTTTTCAGCTCGCTGCGCAGCCGAAACCGCCACAGCGCCAACCCCAACCCCCGCCTGCACCTGCCCGTGCTGCGCAACAACCGTGACCGTGACCTCATCCGCACCACAGCCAATCATGGCACCGCGATCTCGGCTGGCCGCACCCGCTTGGATATGCCAGTTATGTCTGGCCTCGCTGACATAGAGACGTCTATCTTGACTGGCCGGCCTCATCAGAGGATGACCATCTTGTCTAGTCGCGCCCCCTCAGCCACGTCAATCATGACTAGCCACTCCCACCTGGAGACAACTATCATGGCTGGCCAGGCTGTCCCATACACATCCCTTGGGACCGGCCATGCCCACTCTGTCATGTCAAACAGCACAAGCTCTGTCCACTCCACTGCACCCATTATCTCCACTGTGCCTCTGATCTCTGTCCACGCCCACTTGACCCCGCCAATCATCCCAGGCCACTCCCACTTGACCCCTCACCAGCTGACACCACGACGCACCTCCGGCTTGGACCCTCTCCTGCAGGGCTCTTTACTTTTCCCCTCCCCACAGCCCATACCGCCATTTTACCGCATGCTGGTACCTCCAGCTGCAACGCTTATCCAATCAACGCACGTCTCCCGACCCTCCCCCACCCAGGGTGACCAATTGGCGCCACCACCCTCCTACAGCCCCCGCCTCTCCTGCCAGGACCCCACCTTCGATTCAGCCCCAAAGAAAAAGTCCCGCAAGTCCAGCATGCCGGTGAAAATCGAGAAGGAGGCAGTGAGCTCGATCGGTGACGATGAGGAGGACGGGGAAGTCGATCCCTGCAGAGTCACGGAAAGTTCTACTGATAGACGCAGCATCAGCGGGACCAGGCTAGATGGCTGCCAGCATTCTCCTTCGCCAGGAGAGGGTAGCCCATCCCCAGGTCTCCTGCTGTGGTCAGAGGAGAACCAGGAAAATGGCAGTATCGAGAGTGACCACCAGGGGGAAGCAGAGAGGTGGCAGGAGGCGTCGAACACCTCGACCAGCGAGCGGGAGCGGAACGGTGTGTCAAACCAGCGAGAGGAGGAGGAGGCGGGGGAGGCGGGAGAAAGGGAGGTGCTAAAGACGGTGCCTGGAGACGTGAAAGAAGAGTGGGCGGAGAGAACGATCCACTCCTCGCCTCCTGCGCTCCAGCCGATCCTCACGATAACAGAGGAGCTGAGGGACCCCAGGTTCGATGTGGTCTACGCCGACTGGAGGGGACCCAACCCCAGCCTGTCCCCCAGGACCTGCCACGTCTGCAGAAAAAGCTTCAGGAGCTCGTACAGCATGAAGCTTCACCACAGGAACGTCCATCTGAAGGAGATGCACGTGTGCACGTTAACCGGCTGCAGCGCGGCGTTCCCCTCACGGCGCAGCCGAGACAGGTGGGTCACAAAAAAACACGGCCTGAAAGCCTTCATGACTGATGACGGTGGGTCTCCAAAAAAACCTGTTGGAGACCCACAAATGTCGCTAAAGTTTTAGGGGGCGGGGTCTGGTCTGACATGCTCTTCCCAAGCTATTGATGATTGAAATTAATTATGCCCATTATTTTACGGAGGTTGGAGAAAGAAAACATTGGAAGAGTTTGTTTCCAAAACGTAATAAGTGCCAAAATGACAAAAATTGAGATCATACCATAGAACAATAGGCCTGTGCCTCTTACACATGGTGCAAAAAATCAGTTTTTTGAAATTCATACCGTAACGTGTATTTCTTCACAGTCAAGGTTTGGCTTTTTTATAACATGATATAGACGCCAGAAAATATATAGAAAAAGCTGATTTACTCAAAATGACTAAAGTGAAAAGTAAGCTGAAGTAAAATATATTGCATTTTGGAAACAGACTCTTCATTCCAAAGGGGCTATAGGACCCCTAAAATAGGCTTAGTGACGCCACCTGCTGGAAACCTGCATGTTTGCTAATAATGGGTCCCCCCCAAAAAAGCTTGAGACCCCTCATCTCTGATGACTGTTGGACTCAAACACAGCTGAAAGCCCCATATGGAACATAATTCAGCCTGGTCCTGGTGCACCAAAAATGAAATTTTTGCCCTACATCTTTAGATTGAATGCTTCACATTCCACACCTGGAATGGCCCAGCTGGGCTCCTGACCGCCTGTGCCTATACACAGTAGAATTTGCTGAAAATATCCTATTTATGAGTTTACTTTCAGGCTTGATGTTTTAATCAAATTTTATCAACCATTACTGATACCTCGCTGTATCTTTCATTTGGAGAATTGCATCATGGGTGAAATGCTGGAAGCACAGTGAAGATGGCTGGTAAGCTCCTTCTTTAAGTTTCCCAGCTGACAATTTTCAAGCAAACAAACTGCAGTGAAACCTCACTCATAATATAGACGCATATTATACTGTTCAGATTGAAAATAGGCCTCTAGGGAATTCTGTTGGATGTATGATGAAGCAAGTTCAATATAAGCCAGGATTTCTTTGCCGGAGCTGGCTCAGCAAACCCTAAACTTGCAATTAAAGAGTCCATAAGTTCCCATGGCATGTTAAAGGGGAGCCACCTTTGTGACATTGACAACCACGGCTTTTGGCTCAACATAGCTTACTAACCCATGAATCTCACATCGCAGTACACCATTTACATTCTCTAGAGCAGGGGTGTCAATCTGACCCGTAAACGGGCCAAGAGGCTGCAGGTCTTCAATCCTACCAAGCAGAAGCTCACCTGAAAGCATTGATTTAATCAACTGATCTAGGCCTGCACCACTGATTAGTTGCATCAGGTGCGCTTCAGCATTGTTGGAGTGAAAGCCTGCAGCCTCTTGGCCTGTTTACGGGTGAGTTTGACACCCCTGCTCTAGAGCACCACCCAGTTTCCTTATCCGTGGCCTGGTCGCAGAGTTAGCAGACTCAAGCAAAGTAACCCATGTGTCCCGCTGACCAGCTGGCTCCTCCAGCATTTGCTTAAGGGTCCACTGCCATTGCCAGGGCAACTGGCAGCTATAACCCCCCCTCCCGAATGAGCTGGGTCTGCTCAAGGTGCACTACCTACTTTAGTGCACTACTAAAGAGGAGCATCTAGGAGGCATCTTAACCTGATGCCTGAACCACTTTGGCCACCTTTGTCCGCTTGTATTCATGATTTCACTCTTTTGGTCTCCACCTGAAGGTTGAGGTCATAGGTCAGCATTGGTACGTGAACTGACCGGTGACCGGAGAACCTTGCTTTTTGGATGAGCTCCATCATTGCCTGAGTGGCCTGGTGCAATGCCTACATCAATGCCCACTTCCCGTCCTCATTGATTACCAAGACCTTGAGGTACTTGTGCTCCTCTGCAGAGGGCAACAACCCCCCCCCCAAAGATTATTGATATTTGGAGTCTAGGAGATGTATACCACGAGTTCACAAGGTTTATAATGCTGACAGGAACAAGACCTTGTGGATGTGCAGAAATCACTTGAGTGACCCTGAAGAATCCAACTTAACTGAGCGCGCTGTCACTTCTGAATGTACAACCATCCTTATTCACGTGCCAGCTCACAATGAAGTTTTTGGTCACACTTCAGACGTAGCGTTGCTCATAAAGGATTTATACAGCATTCGGCCTTCATAAATGAGACGTAATGTCTTTATAAATCATACACCAGCAAATGTCATGCTTTGTAAAGGGTGAAATTACACATCTTTATTCAGCATGTGATGCCAGATGTGATATAACTGAAAATGTGGCATAGTTAGTGGCTAAATGCTATATAGGGTGATATTGTCAGCTAAATGACATTTTCATTGTCACATCTGGCATCGCATACTTTTTTTTGGGGGGGGGGGGGGGGCTTATTGCTAATTTCATGCTCATGCTAGCACCTTTTCTCCTTAGAATGGAAAGAGGGCATAAACATCGCTAAATTCTGGCTAATTCAGGCTTTTGATGAAGAATAACCCGCTTCTTATGATTATTATTGGAACAGACTGTGTAATGCCTCTTTTACACCGGACGCGAACCGAATTTTTCGCACGACAGGTTACATTCAAAGTCAATGCAAAGACGCGTCTTTGAATGTAATCTATCCTGCAAAAAATTTGTTTCTGTTGTGTATAGATCAGGAACCAGACGCGAGAACCAGAAAATGCAGTAGAGCTTCTTTTATTTGTAAAGGGAGGTGACCCCCGCAGGGCGAACAGTACAAAGTCCAGTCCAAAAGTCGAAATCCAGTTGGGCAAAAATAGTATCGAAAACCAGGGCAGCAATCACAGTAATCGTAGTCGGACAGAAATGGGTCTGGTACACAGGAATAGTACTATCAGAGAGACAAGCCAGAATCCACAGGACGTAATCCGAATCGTTACCAGGGCAGCAAACAGATCTCGTAGTCGGGCAGAAAAATGGTCAAAACACACAGATGCAACAGTAATCCAAAAACACAAAGGCAAAAATCAAAAATCGGGCAATCCAGTCAGAAAGATAAATTACGAAGAATCGAGGCGAGAAACGTGGCACAGGAAGCTAGAAAGATACAATCTGACACGGAAGTGCTAGAAAAGACACCTTATATACACATCCGGGGAGAACACATGACAGGGGAGAACAGGTGTGATCAATGAAACGATAATCAGGAGTGACACATGAGGAATAATCTAATTACGTGAATTTGGCAAATGCCAACACGCAGACAGGGATCACAAGACAATCCCATGAACAAACAACAGCTCCGGTTAAGGAGTACTAAAGTGTACAGTCTAAAGAAAAGGAGAGCAAGAGATATAAGTGGAAAACTGCAGCAGAGATAATTAGGGATAGGCAAGGAGGCGGAGACTAGAATTGGGCGACAGCTGAGAGATCGTTAGTCAATTAGTATGTGCAGCTATACAATCCCGAGTGCATGTTAGTAAGTTAGTAAAAATATACAATGTTAATAAGGGTTAGTAATTATCGAAAACAATAAACTGTTAGTACAGATAGTAGATAGTAAAAGAGAGAGGAAGGAAGCACACGAGATAATGGAAGAAGATTGAAACCCTGAAACCAATAAATCACCCGAATGACTGGCACACAAGACTAGGGACTGTGGGCAAAGACCTACACAAGACAAGACAGGTAGACGTAGTGCAATGCATGGAAATGAAAACATGACATGATAACTAAATGATCTAAGACATGAAAAATAACAACACAATGAAATCCAAACTACCAAAACACAATACATAATCCTAAGAATGGTCAGACAGGCAGTGGTCACTTAAACACAAGAATCCTAAACATGGCTGAGCCAGGCACAGAACTTAAACATGAAATCAGAATGGCAGAATCATAACAGTTTCGCTTTCGCTGTAAAAGCAGCCTTACTTCTGAGTGTACAACTAAAGAAATTCTGTATCTTTCACTCTTTCAAGCGCTCTGGCTGGAAAAAAGTTTTTGTGGCTCTTTTTTTTTTCTTTTTTTTTTTTTTTAGATATATAACACTTGTACAAAACATCACAGGATACATGCTATACATAGACTTCACATTAACTGAGACAAGAATATAAACACAATTACACTTGGAACGGGGGATCGGCATAGTGCAGTCAATCACGTAAACAGAGTTTCATATATCTCCAATGTTTTGATAGCTTTACAGTGTTTGCCGGATTTAATAGACTCAATATATTAATGAAACAAGGCTCCATAAACCAAGAATTTGGGTTTTTGTGATAAAAATTTGCTGGTATGTATATGATATTTACAGAGGAACAACATTAAATTATTAATAATAAAATAATTGATAATAAAAAAAGAATTTGGATCATTTACATCTTTTTTGGTCACTACGAATAAGACACGTTCTTTGTTCACACTAAAATTAGTAATATTTTTGTGTACATAGTTATTTATATCAGTCCAGGAGATATGACTATATGAGCAGTGCCAAAATAAGTGAACTATTGTTTCGTCCTCATTTTTACAAAAGCTGCAGCTGATATCCATGTCAATCTTATATCTAGAGAGATAGGTCTTAACAGGATAACATCTGTGTAATATTTTGAAAGATACTTCTTTGACTTTGTTTGTAAGAAGGTATTTTTTTTGGTAGGACCCATGACCATTTCCATTTAATATTACTGAACATGTTATTCCAACAAAAAAAAAAAAGCTGCAGGGGGCTTTGTGACGCTTTCTCTAAGAACAGCATTTCTTATGGCACGGTTATTAGCTTTTACACTCATTAAAGAACATTCGGCATCAATATAAATGTTCACGGGGTCTAAGGAAGGAATAGGACAATCTTTACCCTTCAATGCAAATGTTAATAACATTTTGATTCCGGCGGGAATTGCATCAAATACAATGGCATAATCCCTTGGACTGACTGGAAAGTTGTAAAGATGAATAAATTCTTCGTATGTGAGTAGTAGACCTTCGGAGTTAAACAATTGAGAAACCAACAATATGTCTTTGTCAAACCAACTCTTATTAAATAGGATGAAGATGGGTTCTTTTAGAAATTCTTAATCCATTTAATTTTGAATGTTACTTTTAAAGTGTAGAGGTCTAAGGCATTGATACCACCATAGCATGGCTTATTCATTAGTATATTTTTTCGA
The DNA here is from genome assembly GCA_029721435.1 of Gymnothorax reevesii. Lineage (NCBI taxonomy): Eukaryota > Metazoa > Chordata > Actinopteri > Anguilliformes > Muraenidae > Gymnothorax > Gymnothorax reevesii. The sequence continues at coordinate 11,332,704 of CM056574.1, forward strand.
ATTTGGTGAGGTTTCTTTTTCCAAATAAAATTAAATAAAAGTTTGTCTATTTTCGTGCAGCAATCCATAGGTACATCCATTGCTTGGGCATTGTAGATTACTCTAGACAAGCCTTCTACCTTGGAGAGATCTTCCAGATATAGATAAGTCCCTTTGAAGCCAGAGATTGAATCTCTGTTCAATTGTTTTAATTATTGGATTAAAATTATCTTGGGTTCTAGCATTCTGGTCTTTTTTAATAACTATGCCAAGGTATTTAACGGTATGTTTCACCGGTATGTTATGCATACTGTCTTCTGCAAAAGTTTTAATCGGAAGCACTTAGCTATGTTTAAATAAGGACCTGAAGCTTTGAGAATATACCTACTGTTTCAATAGCTTTTTAATCTGATTTTGGTTCTTTAAAAATAAAGTGGTATCATCCGCTAGCTGGCTGATGAGAACAACTTTATCAGCAATGGATATACCAATAATACCACTGTTAGTTAAATGATTTGACAGGATTTGCACAGCTAGAAGAAATAGATAGGGTGAAACTGGACATCCTTGTCGGAGACCTCTATTGATGTTAAACCTTTTTGAAGTACCATGTCAAAGTTTGATAGAGCAATTACAGTTTTTGTGGCTCTTTCTTCATGTTGGAGTCTTTTGGTGACATCAGTGCGCTTGATTTGACACCCCCGCGCGAAACTGGGAGCATGTGTCCCTATTTCAGGTGATAACGTCAGGCTACCTGATGCATACAGGTGCATACATTAGCGACGTCGGCCTGTCAAAACCGCTGCATGTTTTAACATATACAGGCGAGATGAGGGTGAGATGACGCTAATGCAGGCTATACTCGTTAGCACATCGGAGAAACACGCCCGGGACGAGCTCGCATCAACAGCTGTCACATACGGCATCTCAGCGCTCCCCGAGTCACATCAACCATCAAACTGTTTTACGGTCAAGAAGTTTAAGAGTCAAACTTTAGAAAGTCTTCCACGAATCTTCTATAAATTCATGTTTTAGTGTTGTTATCTCCTGATGATATGCATTTTATCGGTAATTTGTGGATTATGTAACCAGATAGATAGCATTAAGTGCAAATAAGTTATGTACTGATGCATTAGTACAGATTGTTACCTAATAATAAAATCTAAAGTATTGAGCAACTGAAGCTTTCTTGAGACAAAAGAAAAAAATCAAGTACTATTTGCTGTGGTTTATGTACTTAAAAATGTGTTTGAATACAGACTATGCATTTTGGGGAATCATTATTTTCTTTGAACAAGATTTAAGACAGTGGATGATATTTTTTGTGCAATAGGTATGTTCCTCTGTTCATTTTAGAAATGTGGTTATCATCCGTGCCTATCCTGTTCAGTTGTCTTGGCCCAATGGGCAATGAATATTTTCATCATTTTGCCCTGAATTGTACAAACTATTTAATATTTAATCTGAAATATGATTTATTGTGGATAAACACTTATATGTCTTACTCACATATGAGGGAGTATTTCTGTGCTGAATATTCTAGACTAGGGCTTCTCTGTAAAGGCTGGTAAGTGTGAAGTTCAGATGCAGCGACAGGCGAAGGTGCACCAAGCAGAGCCAGCCCAGCTGAATGTGATAGAGAGAATGGAAGGAAAAAAGCTCGCGTTTCTGAACGAAAGACTAAGTCCCAGAAAAAAGGCGAGCCTAGAGAAAAAGAAATCTCAACAAACGAGAAAAAAGCAAGGCACCAAACAATAGTGCGAGAAAATCCCTAAAGAAGCTGAGCTTCCCAGAAATATGGAGAAGATATTAGTCAAACGAACCCTGACTACAGATATCTTAAGCCGAAGCGAATAACTACAAAGCAGACACTCCAGCAAAGGGGGCGTGGCGGACTTCCGGCTTATATAGACTCCGGGGAAGTGCCGCCCAGATATAGTCAACCAGCTGAGTTAAAAATCCGATGGAGAAAGGATTTGATGTCGTCAGGGACGAGAATCACAAAAAGCACACTCCCATACCATGACATTCTCAGTGTTGGTCCTGGTGCCCTCCTGTGTGATGGCTTCCGTTTTGACCAGCACCGCAATCGTCCATGCCATGAAGAATGAACATTCCAAATCTACATTGTGATATGTTGAAAATTTTATAAAACAGACGGACATGTGACGGATCAAAGTGAAGAATCTGACTGGTGATCTTTGGACTCATATTCTAAGACAACTAACCAAGACAACTATTGTAGTTAGCAGTCGATTAAGAGTCAAACCTGTTTTGTCTCATGTTTTTTTTTTTGACCTCCAGCAAATTACTTTGGAGGAGTTTAAACCACTTGTGCCCAGCAACACGATTTCAAGCTTATTTATTTTCTTAGTGTATAATTTGTGTTTCATTGTTTGAAATGTTATAACCTGAAATTAATTTGCGGGAAAAATAAAAAGTTGACTTAACTCATAAAAGTAAAGCAACCAGCTGCTAAGCACTTTTCAATTTGCTGAACTTTAAGTCCCAGTAGTTGCATGAACTCACCTCTGACAGAACTTAAAGTTGAGCCAACTCAAAAATCCTTTGCAGCTGGTTGCCTTTCTTTTTTAAAGTTTTGTCAACTTTTTTATTTTTTTTGCAGTGTTGCAATAATGAAAAATAATTTGTGCCACGGTTTTTGAATCATTAGAGATGCATGAATATTTCAGCTGGGGAACAGGTACGACAGTGAGATCCACTGGTAACAGGCAGAAAAAACTAAGACTGCAGTTAACTGCTCTGCCTGCTGAATGACTGCAGGTTCAAATCACGGCCAAAATTAACCTGCTGTCCTCATGGATCATCCAACATTAAATCAAAGGTGAAAACTGAGGGATAAGATCTTCTTTCAGACAGGACACTCATGTCAAATTTAACCATTTATTTGGAATGACAAAATACTGCTCAAGTGATACTCTGGAACAATCTGAGCAAGCATGACACAGACGTCCCAGGAGATCATACCACCACCCCCCGGCAGAGCCTGGTTCACCGTGTTTCAAATTTTAATTCAGTTCAATTCAATTTATTTGTATAATGCCTTTCACAGAGACTGTCACAAAGATGCTTTACATTGAGATTAAATAAATGAAAGGGCAGAGCCCAGCCTATTCCCCCTACAGCAATTGAGACAAAAAAACTGTGGAGTAGTTTCTCCAGAAAAAACTCCCCAAAGGGAGAAATCCCAGGAGGAACCCGGCTATAGTGGGGAAGCCCATCCTCCGCGGGCTAGCTAATCAATAATGAAATAAAGTCAAATAGAGTAAAATGGCAAAAGAGTTCCATTAAAGTCCATGTAAACAGTGGCGTCTGTAGCTCCAGGAAGTGGCAAGTCGAGGATGAAGCAGAACTGGATCAGGACCGGATCAGGACAGCAGCAGCCAGCGCTCAAAATGAAATGAAAGACAATACAGTTTACAAACAATGCCGATACCATGCAAAATAAAGTTAATACCATGTAAAGACAAGAGTATGACACAAGTACTGCCGCAGACTGTGCTGTTGGAAAGGAGGAGGCTGGGCAGGTGGAGGGGATGTTTGTGTAGGTCTGTAATGGGTCTTGGTGGGAATGGTAGAGCTTGGTTAGTTGAGATGGAGCGCCGGCTTATTTAAAAAGATGCACAAATTAGGTACGTGACGCTGATGTCCAATGCGATTGGACAAAGGATGGAGCCAAGACTGACTTCCTTGCCTGTCTGAACTAACACTGACGCTCCATTTTTTAAATTAATTTCCCACAACTTTCTTATTGTAAATTTCATTTCTTATAAAATGATGTACTGTCATTTAAATTGTGCAGGAAAAAAAACAGTGATGATCTACAAGGAGACAATAATTATACCTTAATTCTGATTCTCATGTGTGAACAAAATAAGTCAAAAGCACGCCAATAAAATCTGTCAAAGCTCATACATTTAACAGTGTAATTACGATTTTAGCGGAAAATGGTCCTGTATGCTAAGCAATGAACTAGGCTTTTTTTTTGTGATTTCACGTGAACAACTCTCACACCAAGGTCACAAAGACTTATTCTGCACAAATATGCAGCGCTAACTGGCCTTCTATTTACACTCCATTCTAATATGTGCCTGATTTACCTTAAGGTGAAAACCAACAACAGATGTTTTTTTAAAAACAAGGCGATAACAATTCCTTTAAAAACAGCCTCCCAGTCGCCCCCCCCCCCCCCCCCACCCCCCAGCCGCGAAAGTGGCCTTGCGGTTGAAGAAGTTGGAATCAAATTAAATAGGACTGAAGTGTCCAATTTTATGAAGAATATGACAGTTTAGGGGGCAAATGATATGTCTTACTTTGCCCCAAAGCCCTGCATTTCTTATTCATTATTATTTGTGCTGCTGAAAACAGACATGGATAAGAGAATATTGACTAAAAGCTTTGTTTCAGACAGTGGCTTTAAGAAAAATTCTGACAGTGGCGACAGTCAAATCCTTTTAAAAGACAGAGCTAATAGATGTGAGATGCTTCAGTTTTTTGACTAGTGGTTATTAAACTTGGTACTGGGGGATCCCTCTGTATGCTGGCTTTTATTCCAGCCGCAGTGGCGATCCCACAGTTTGAACTAGCTGATAATTTTTCTAAACTGTGAGCTTTTAATATGGGTTTACTGAAATAGTTTAATTACATCCTGTGAGAAATAACTACGCTGTGATGCTTTCAGTGCAGAGCAGAGGAAAAGGTGATAGTGTCCAAGTGCGAAGAAGAAGGTCTTTATCATGTGGCTGAAGTGGAGCTTCAGACCCAAACACATTTACAAACACAAAACAGGGAATGCAGTCCCTAATGAAGATACAGAATATAATGCAGGACTAACAGTGAGTTTGCGTTTACAAAGTTTAAGTAAAGCGCTGTGTGTATACGGGCTGCGCTGTGTGTATACGGGTAGCGCTGAGACTTTGCGCCGAGGGAAGGGAGGTGTGAGTTGAAATAAGCTTCATTGGATGGCAGGAGACCTGAGTGGCGTGTGGGAGCTGGAGAGTGGCTTAGAACTGGAGCTCCGGTGATGCGGACCGTTGTGGGCGAGGCATGACATATGAAGACCACAATGTAAAAATGATCTGTGTCACATTTTCACGTTGTGGAGAAATTATGAACTAAAAATTCAAAACTACCATAGAAACAAAGCACTGAAAAAAATATGCTAAATATATAAAATATATAATATATTATCACAATATATAATGACTTATATTATTATAAATATTATATAATATAAAATATAAAATATACAAAAATGCAAAATTTTGACTCTGATCGTTTTTCCTTTCTGGTCTTCAGATACATTCTATGAAAAATGAATATTCTTGAGGAATGTCATGCGTATTTCTCTATATTGGTTTGAGAACCACTAGCAATTGCAGCAAAAAAAAAAAAGCTAAGCCTGCAGTTCATTGTTGTAGCGAAAATAGCACACGCAGTGGACCCCAGGGCCGAGTTTGACTATAACCATGACAATGGAGATACAAAATATTCCTTAGATGTGACAGTTGATGTGTGGATGTGATGATATAACTCTGAGCTCATTTTAGATCAGGATTATCCTACCCTGGTCCTGGAGGGCTTCAGTATCCACTGGATTTCGTTTTCACCATCTAGTTTGGACCTAATTAACCAGGAGCGGTTTCTTAACTGTACAAGTTAACCATCTGCTCTCATTTACCAATGAAGGCCTGAGTTAGCTGCTTCAAAAAACTGTGGACACTGTAGCCCTTCAGGACCAGGGCTGATGATCTCCTCCTTTAGATGGACATTATGTCGGATGTGTTTTCATTCTGAAGGTGGATGAGCTTCAACTGGTTGAGAAAATTAATATGCCTTAGGTATGGTAATGTTGTGTTTCAGGTGGTCATACATGTTTTCCATAAGATAAAATAATGTTTTAGATAAATGACACAAATGTTTTAGATATGATAATGGATGTTTTAGACAGCGATGATGAAATTTTAGCTAGATTGGAGTGATGATGGAAGTGTGTTAGGCATTGATGAAAACTAATGCTTTGATAGATTTACTAATGGATGCATTTTATTCAGTGACGATGATATCGTGTTTGACAGTACGTACAGTACCAGTCAAAAGTTTGGACACACTTTGCGAATGTCCCATCGCTCTGTTTTCAGAGAGATTTGAATGGCCTAACTTCTCAATATAATCTCAAATGGAATCTGGTAAGAAGTTAACAGTCAGAAGTTAAAAGAAAGTATTTTACTGGTTTGAATAGTGTCCGAATTTTAGAATTCTGAAAGAAGCAATATTTTGAAAGTAAGCAGGCAGACAAGCTCTTTCCATTTTCCAACAGCCAAATTAAAAACAAGCTGTTTTAGAATTTTTTTGGGCAAAAAAGTTAATGAAAAGTAAACCACAAGTGCAGCGCATCTTTGGGAACTTAAGACGGCCACTCAGCAGCAAACTCATTATAGCCATATAACTGCCCTTGTAAAAAAAAATGTGAGTATTCTCTGTAAATATGACAGAAAATGCTGGTTAGTTTGATGGATTTAGGAATTAGATTTTTTTTGCAAAATAAATGGTACCTATTTCTTTATTTAGCATGTCTTGTAAGAAAAATGTGGGTATGTCCAAACCTTTGACTGGTATTGTATATGTGATCATGGATGTGCTTTAGACGCTGGTGATAATGAATACATTCCCTGGTGGTCACAGGCACAGCTCCAACATGAATCTGCATCGGAAGCTGCTGACTAAAGAGCTGGACATGGCCGTCTCAGACCTGCGGCACACGAGGCAGTCCCTGATTTGTGGAGGCCACGAGCGCGGTCTTGTGGCTTTTAGAGGTCCAGAAGACTCATGTGGTCGAGATTTGGAACTTCCTCCAATAAATGGATGCAGCCTACATTACCCAGAGTCCCACACTGCTGGAGAGCATAGCACAGTCTCCAGTGTGTGGTCCAGCCAGAGCACCCCGTCTTCCACCACATCAGACCCTGGAAGCATTGAGGTGAGCTCGCTGGATAACAGTGGCTCAAATGCGTTTCGGGACTGTGGAAGGGTAGCGGTGGATTGGCAGCCTTCTGACTCCTCCCCCGTGTGCCAAGATTCCGCCTCCTCAGCATGTAACTCCCCTCCTTTGTCGCATGACTCGTCCCCTGGCCCAGAGACTCCACCCCCGTCACTGCAGTGCTGCTCCGAGCCACCAGGGGTAGCAGTGAGGGAACTTTGTGACAAATCCATCACCGCTGAGCCAACGCTGACGGAAAACCCCCGCATAACTGCGATGCCGAGATATGGGAGCGAGCTGCCCTGTCACGCGCGATATCCTGCCATGCGAGGCCAAACGGGAGGCGGACAGAACACCAGGCTGCACAAAAAGGTACAGATTGCTGCTATAATGGACTGATACACTCCATCCCTCTTCTACCCAGCTGGACCTCAAATTTACTCAGAACCCAGAGCTGCATCCATCAAACTCCATTCATTTCCATCCATACTGTGGCTGTAGCTTTATGTGTTAGCCGGTAATAGCGAGTTAAAATGACCGCACTCGTTATTGACCATCACTCAGAAGAACACTGATGCCCTCAGCTCAGTTCTCCTTGCCTTGGGCTAACTGGTGATACATTTTCATAAGCATTGCTGGGAACGTATGAAGTTGGGGGTCGAATCCCTCCTCAAACTCAGGCAAATCTTTGGCTCCTGTAGTTCCTGGAGACACCTGAAATCCCAGTCATGTGAGCAGAGACCCGCAACCTAAAGGCTCGGAGACTTATACTCCTTGTGCTGACGAAGTTCTGGTCTTCTCTGTCGCCTGTCCCAGATGTAGGAACCACTCCCAACTGTTTGACACTGAAAATGTTTATTTGATATGAACAGCCATTTTCCATCTTTTCCTGATTGCTGCTTGCTGAACTGACTATGATAAAGATTAAACAGAAGGATGAAGATGAAGAAGTTTTTTTGCGCTGAAATGCATCAGCTAAAGACTACTCTATGTCCGAAGAGAACTGAATTCATCTGCACATACTCCCCAACAGACCCTGTAAAGAGTGCCTGTTAGTTTTGGTTTTTTACATTTTTTTACGAAGTTGGCAGGAGGTTATGTGATCAGTGCCGTTTGTCTGTTTGTTTGTGAACAAGAGAGCTCAAAAAGTGATAAACGATATCTCTTAAATGTCATGAGTGGGTCGCTATTACATCAGGGATGGACCCTATTGATTATCACCTCGATCAGTCAAACAATATGGCCGCCACGGCAGCCATCTTGAAATCCTATGGCACCCGATAACTGAACTTTGCTCCGACTCGCCAAGATTTGGACTGTGCTACCTCGGCAGAGGTTTGCACTCTAGGAGTGCCTCTAGTTCAGTCATGTTTCCTGAAAAAAAAAAAAAAAAAACTGAGATTAAATCAAACAAAACTGCAAACCCTAGCTGCGTGTGCCCGTGCAGGCAAATTTGGCTGCTATTGGTTTCTGGCATGTGTATTTTTGGTAACACTTTACTTGAAGGTATCGTCATAAGAGTGACATGACACAGTCACGAACTCGTCATAAACATTATGTCAATGTCATAAACGTTGTCATTAAGTGTCATTCGGTTTTTGAGATGACAAGTTGACATTGTTTTGGTTGTCTTGATTATGACAACTTCGTCATAAGAGTAAAATGACACTGTCATAACTGTTACATGACAAATGAAACAGTTATGACAGTGTTATGTCACTCTTATGACGGCACCTTCAAGTAAAGTGTAACCGTATTTATTTAGGTTTGTGTTGTATATAATGTGCATTTTCCAGTGGTGACAAATGAATATTATCATGAAAGAGGTAGTAATTCATTGTGGATATAGGCGTATGAAACATGGATACAGCACTTGCTAGTAATATCTGCATTGTGTGTACAGTGTACAGTCTCTATTTCGTAACTCAAACTGTACAGTAATGTATAGGACAACAAGTGGTTCCAGGCTTAATATCCAGTGTCCCCTAATGTCAGTATGATTGTCCTTATTTCTCTTGACTTGATGAAGAGTGCTCCTTGTTCGAAATACGCCTAGTTTGATATGTGAAGTCGCACAAGATGCAGACTTTGGAAACTCCAGTGGAATCTGCGTGAAAGTGTATGAAGAGGAGGGAATCATATGCATCGATGAGTGAATAAGTTTGATCCCCGTTTCATTAAACTTCACCGTGTCATAGAAATTTTGCTGTTGTAAAGTGTGCAGTCAAGTAGTAACACTGATGTATGAGCAAGATGAGCCCTTGGGCTTGATGAATTAACTTATCTTGTTTCTCAACTGAGTCACTGAGTGATGTTCATATGTTGTCTGAATACCTCTTGTGATTTCTATCAGAATTCTTCAACATCTTTTATATTAAAAGTGCATCCTTTTCTGGTGAAAAGGCTTCTTTGCGTGTTTCCTGTTGATGGAGCTTGTGGGTACGAGAATCCAGTGGTTGTTGGGAGACGTTGGCAGTGAAGGCATTCTGTCAGAATGGCGGGAAGTCATGATGTTGTGTGAAGACACACACAGTCCTCACTGCAAGCAAATTGTGGTAGATAAATGCATTAAGTATTGGACTCCTCTGCAGATAAACAAGTTTTGAATCATGTGCTCAGCGTAGCCCCATTTTATTTAAAGATGGTACATTCCACAATGAGCTGTCAATGAACAGCTCGATATTTACGGGTTGTGGGCTTCAGCTAAGTCTGTGAAAGATGCCGATCATGTATAATGAAAGGATAGAATGACCCAAAATTAAAGGATGGCATTTATGTGCAGAGAACGGAGGAATACAAACTACCTTGGTGAAGCCGTTTCATTCGAAGGTTGAGACTGTTAAATGGCATCTGAGAAAGTGACCTTTGAAATCCAAATTTTCCCCAACCCCTCTGACTGCAACATTCGCACCACCAGAGGTTAAAATTGCTTGTGCTAGAACGTATATAAAAGTTCAGATGTTATGTGTATCTTCTCTAATGTGCAAATGCTCAATTTGTACCCTCACAGAACCGGGCGTTGCTGATTAAGTACTACCAAAGTGCGACATCATTAAAATTTAGTTGTGGAAAATATGTTTTCTGAATTTCTTAGCCCGTGATAGCAGATGGGTACTCTCACATAAAGCACCAGCACCCTAGTTTTTATTCAATTTGGTGCATTCAGAGCTGGTGTCGTCGCAATGTTTTCATAATGATGGGGTTTTTGGTTTGTAGTACATTCAAAATAATGTCCCCTCCGCACACAAATGTATCTAATTCCTGTTTATTTGTGGGAGTCGCTTTGACATTGCTGAATTCCACAAGCTGTCCGCTTTGGGAATAATCAACAAATAAATACATATTTTTAGTTGATTGTTACAAAGCTGCCAAACATCACACGACAAACCGGTGAGCACTAACACTACCCAGAGGGCAAATTATATCCATATTAATGTTTCTTTATTATTGCCTTATGTAGGACCCGGAACCATGAGCAGGTGTATCTACAACCCCAATTCCAAAATAGTTGGGATGAGGTGTAAATTGTGAATAAAACCAAAAAGCAATGACTTTCAGATCACATGAGCCAATATGTTTTTTACAATAGAACATAGATAACTATTTCAAATGTTAAAACTAAGATATATAACATTTTTATCCACAAAATGAGCTTATTTCAAATTTTCTGGTCGCAACAGGTGTCAAAAAAGTTGGGATGCATGTGGGCTCATAAAGCAATCAATATATAAGAGAATCCGCTGAAAGAACATTTAGCAAGTAATTAAGTTAATTGGCATCAGGTGTGTAACATGATTGGCTATAAAAGGGATGTCTTGGAGAGGCTGAGTCTCTCAGAAGTTAAGATGGCCAGAGGCTCTCCAATCTGTGAAGGTTTGCTTAAAAAAAGTTGTGGAATACTTTAAAAACAATGTTCTTCAATGTCAAATTGCAAAAGCTTTGAAGGTCTCATCATTCACATTGCATAACATCATCAAAAGATTCAGAGAAACTGGAAAAATCTCTGAGCGTAAAGGACAAGGCTGAAGACCTTTACTGGATGCCCGTGATCTTTGGGCCCTCAGACGCCACTGCATCACTCACTGGCATGATTCTGTCATTGACATTACAAAATGGGCCCAGGAATACTTCAAGAAACCACTGTCTGTAAACACAGTCCACCGTGCCATCCACAGATGCCACCAAAACTCTATCATGCAAAAAGGAAGCCATTGTTGAGCATGATCCAGAAGCACCGCCATGGTTTGTGGGCCATGGCTCATTTAAAATGGACTGTAGCAAAGTGTCAAAGTGTCCTGTGGTCAGACGAGTCCAAATTTGACATTGTTGTTGAAAATCATGAGCGTCGTGTCCTCCGGGCTGAAGAGGAGAAAGGCCACCCCTCCTGTTATCAGTGTCCAGTTCAAAAGCCAGCATCTCTGATAGTATGGGGATGCATTAGTGCATATGATGTGGGACAATTGCATGTTTTAAAAAGCACCATGAATGCTGAAAGGTATATAAAGGTTTAGCGCAACATATGCTCCCCTCCAGATGACATCTATTCCAGGGAAGGCCTTAAACTGCTGAAATATATAATGCAAAACCACATACTGCAGCTATTACAACAGCATGGCTTCATAGAAGAAGAGTCTGTGTGCTGAACTGGCCTGCCTGCAGTCCTGATCTTTCACCGATTGAGAACATTTGGCATATAATTAAATGAAAAGTCCATCAAAGGAGACCCAAAACTCTCCAGCAGCTGGAGGCCTGTATTACGAGAGCGGCATCAAATTCCAATGGCTAAACTCAAGAAACTTGTCTCCTCAATGCCCAGACGCCTCAAAAAAGCAGAGGGGATGCTACACCATGGTAAACAGGCCCCTGTCCCAATTTTTTTGAGACCTGTAGCAGCCATTAAATTTGAAATGAGCTCATTGTGTGGATAAAATTGCAAAATTTCTCACTTTCAACATTTGCTATGTTATCTATGTTCAATTGTGAATAAAATACTGGCTGGTGTGATTTGAAAGTTATTGCATTTTGATTTTATTCACAATTTACACTTTGTCCCAACTATTTCGGAATTGGGGATGTACAACTATCATACAACTACTTGCGGAGTGCTCCAGTTTGTTAAGTGTCATGAAAAATTTTGGACACACACATTTGTCACTGGAGGCTTGAAGAGACCCAAGCTCTTGAAGTGGAACGTGAAGCACCGCGGCATGCTCTCGCTCAGGCTGGTTTTTCTCATCTCCGCTGTGCTCGCTTCAGACACTTTATTGTCTCTGGCTCCATCTTCTGGCACATTATGGTAACGCCCAGTACAGTAAAGCTTCAAGAAATACAGTATGTGAGTACATTTTTTGGGCGCAACGTTTCCACCTCCACAGCCTCTTCTAGTACTACAGCTGCTATCACCACACGTGTGACAAAACACACTTTTATGCTTTTCTTACAATAACAAGGCAATCAGAGATAGCAGACCTGGCCCCAGCCACGGGCTGACAGACAGACTGACAGAAACACACACACACACACACACACACACACACACACACACACACACACACACACACACACACAGACATGATCATTGCTTAACCTGGCCCCCTAGGGGAGGGGCCAGGCAATTATGCATACACACAAGGAGATAGCACATTGGAACATTTATATTTTCGGCTTTATTTCACGGTCAAAATTTCAGACTACAATCTATAACAGAGGTGGGCAGCGAGGGCCGTATCTGTCCCTGGTTTTCACACTAACGTCTGGTCTTTAATTAGTTGATTGTCTCAATTAGCCAAACCATTTATGAAATCTTACGTTTCATGCGCATTTCTTTAAATTATCATGAAACTACAAAGACTAGTCTTGTCTCCCTTCATAAAACATTTTCCTTTGATCGAATCATTGCGAAAATCTATATTTGTGCATGCAATCAATTAGCTAAATTAGTCAGGGTAACCGATATGAATAAAAACCTGCATACACACCGGCCCTCCAGGACCGTGATTGCCCACCCCTGATCTATAATGTCAGCTGAATATCTGAATGACAGCAGAGGAGCGTTTCACGACCTGACAGTTCTCATGATATATTGCGTTTTACTTCGGTCTAAATTGCACGCAAGCAGCAGTGATTTGTTTTGCTTTTCAATAGCTTATTGGCTTAAGTAGGTGGAGACCGAAGTCGGAGAAATAATGCAGTCGTTTCAAATTAGCTACATTTCCCTCTATCAAACTCGAGAAAATCAAATTTGTGCAGAAATTCCGAACAATCGATCATTGCGTTGCAAAGACCTCATGAGGTTGTCATTGTAGTCTAGGTAGCGACTCTCCTATCTTTGATGAAATATACTTGAAATCTCTAACCCCTTTTTTCTGGGGTAAAAGGATTCACTCATACGAGTCCTCCCTATGGAACTAAGACCCCATAAGCCAACACTCTAACCACATCAAATTTTCATATCAGGCTACTGCCTGTCCAAAGAAAAGTTGTCATTGGACATTTATTAACAAATAGTCTCCTATACTCAGAAACAATGAAAATGCAAGACCAGTTTGGATTCAAATAATTTTGTGACTCAAATTTATTTTCTTATTTTAACAGTTCAAATATGTTGGGTGGGTTGACATTGATGAATTAAATGCGTTAATGGGCCGATTTGGACAATAATAAACAGATGCATTAAACATAACGAGCACAAGTTGAAAATGAAATATCACAACAAGACTGAACGGAACACACATTTAAAAATGAGCTCAAAAGAACAGTCAGTATCGGGTGTGACCCCCACGAACATCCACACAGGCAGTACGTCTCCTCATGGACCTGACTAAGCGTCTTAAGTTGTCTTGGGAAAGTTGCCACTGCTCTGCCTGTAGTGCATTCTGGAGTTGCTGCCTGGTTTGAGGTCTGGGTACTCATGATGAAAGAGCTCCTCCCAGTTGGACGTACTGGACCCAAAATGTACTGATGCTGGACATACTACACCCAAAAGCCACTTGCCGGGCACTTACTCCCGCCATAGCATACCCAGGGCCCTGTTCCGTTGTTCAGTCGACAGACGTGGCATTATGACACTTAAAAATGTTTTTTGTGTGGATTTTATCATGCCTTTATATAGGGAAGACAACCCCTCCTTCATTTCAACCTCTGTACTTGCACAGCTCCTAATCCCATATGTTGGACTCCATGGATTAATGAGAGTCCAACTCACACTGTTGAGTTATATCATGGTCATTGATGAGTAACGAGGTACACATTGTGACCCCAATGGTCACTTAAGAACTCAAAATGGACTACTTAGGTCCTGAGCAAAAATAAACCAAAATTTAGAGCGTTCCGTTTTCATTGCCTTTGAGTATATAACTGGATCTATTATTGCAGCTATTAACATATTTCAGCCGGCAAGAATTATTTGAACCTTAACTGATGTGGCGCATAGCTTCCCATTTCATTAAAAATACAAGCATTCAGAGAATTCAGTCTCGCCCAACAGCCCGAAATTTATGACATGCCGTGAGGTCAGCCCAAAGGTGTTTACGTGTGAAAGATGATTGAAATCGGTCAAGTGGTTCTGGAGATATCTGCCCGGAAACACACATACACACATACACACACAGACAGACAGACAGACAGACTCACAAGGTGATTGCAATAGTCTCGCAAACCCCTACGGAGGCTCGACCAAAAAAAAAACATTAATCGGAAGACTTGTTTCACTTGATTCACCTTTAAAATCTGCTGACCTTGATTTCAGAAATGAGGTTCTAAATTTTACAAATTGGTGTGAAGTTAACTTCTTGATTTTGAATACTAAAAAGACAAAATTCATGGTGATCGATTTCAGAAAATCGCCTTGCACTTTAGAACCTATTTTGATAAATGGTGAGAAAATTGAAATTGTTGATAAATACAAGTATTTTGGCACTATCATTGATTGTAAACTATCTTGGAATGACGATGTTGATTATTTGTACAAAAAAGGCCAGCAGAGATTTTATTTCTTACGTTGTTTAAACAATTTCACAACTGATTGTTCTCTTATGGTACTCTATTACAAAACATTTACTCAAAGCATTTTAAGTTTTATCTGTTGCGCTTTCATGTTTTTGTTGTCTGCTATGTGTCTTTTACGATGTAACCAAAATTTCGTTAGGGATAATAAAGTAAGTAGGTATGTATGTATGTACCTATCTATCTATCTATCTATCTATCTATCTATCTATCTATCTATCTATCTATCTATCTAAGACAGAGGTGGGCAGCGAGGGCCGTATCTGTCCCTGGTTTTCACACCAACGTCTGGTCTTTAATTAGTTGACTGTCTCAATTAGCCAAACCATTTATGAAATCTGACGTTTCATGCGCATTTCTTTAAATTATCATGAAACTACAAAGACTAGTCTTGTCTCCCTTCATAAAACATTTTCCTTTGATCGAATCATTGCGAAAATCTATATTTGTGCATGCAATCAATAAACTCAATTAGTCAGGGTAATTGATAGGAATAAAAACCTGCATACACACCAACCCTCCAGGACCGTGATTGCCCACCCCTGATCTAAGACATAGGCTATTCCTTGGTGGCGGGACAGATATTACCGTGTTTCAGAAGGGGGCAAATTATTGCCCTGAATCAAGCAAAGAAAACAAGGAATGAGAAATTGTTTATGAGGAATCATTCTCACACGTGGATTGGCCACCTCGAAATCCTGACATTAACCGCATTGGAAGTCTGTGGGATGTGTTCATGAGAACTATACCGTAGTTCAACTATCCTGTCGTCAAAACAAGGTCTCGGCCAAAAATTGATGCAACTCTATTTGAAAATAAATGCTCTGATGTTGCATATGGTTGTCAGTACAATGACACAATGAATTTGTGCTGTAATCAAAGCTCTAGGGTTCCAACGAAGTGTGTGTGTATGACTTTGTCATGGACAGGCAGTGTATTTTTGTGTCGTCAGCTACTAATACAATTGTTCTAATGCAGACCACCGCCAATCAGAACTGCAATCGGAAAGCTTGAACTTTCCTAGTGCTTACGCTCCGAGTCGTGACCAAGTCATCATGTCCAAGTCAAATCAAGTCACTGGTCATCAGCTCAAACTCAAAGCAGACGAGGGAGAGCAGTGAGGAGTGAAAGGGGGCAGGGGAACAAATTAGACAATGAGCTAACTGATGAACAAGCAGAGCGGGGAAAGCTGGGAGAGTTAAAAGCTTACATTTAGGATCAGAAAGGGGTCAATGTCAACATGAAATGCAGCTCATGGCTCTCAGCTTTGCCCACTCTGCTTTTTAATTAGTTAGCTCATTGTATAATTTGTTCCCCTGCCCCCTTTCACTCCTCATTGCTCTCCCTCGTCTGCTTTGAGTTTTAGCTAATGACCAATGACTTCATTTGACTTGGAGATGATGACTTAGTCACAACTCTGCTTACGATAAATAAACACCAACTGGCTGAAAAAACAGTCACCACCTGGATTTAACTTGACAAACAGCCAGAGCTTTTCGATGGATAATTACCACAGTGATAAAAATGTTTCAGCTGGCATCAAGTTATTTAACTTTAACTGATGCAGGGAGTTGCTTCAAATCCTTTAAACCACCATGTCGGAGTACATGGAAAAGATGTTAATTACTCCGTTTCAGAAGGGTCAAATTATTGGCCTGCATCAAGTTAAGAAAACCGCTCAGGAGACTCTGGGTTGAGAGCACCTCCGCGCATTATTAAAACCTAGTGGGATAGTGGTGACCCATACTGATGGCAGAGGAACGTTCCAAGAAGACAATGCCAGGAATCACTGGGCTCAAATTGTGGAAGTGAGGTTGAGAGAACGAGCGATCATTTTCACACATGGATTGGTCACCACAAAGTCCAGACCTAAACCCCACTCAGAATCTTTAGGATGAACTGGAAAAGATTTCAGGCAGTGGTTCCATTCTCACATCAATACAAGATCTTGGCGAAAAATGAATGCAGCTCTGGACTGATATAAATGTGACATTGCATGAGCGTGTCGAAATGATACCACGGCTAATGCGCGCCATTGTCAAAGCTAAAGGCGGTCCGACAAAATATTAGACTTTATGCAACTTTCTTTTTTGTTTTGCCAAGCAGTATATGTGGGGGACTGGGAAGTTCCTCGTAGGCTGCGTTAATCGGGAGGATAACCAATTAATGATACCGAAATCCTAAGCATCAGCAGTAAGAAAGCGGCGTACTTTTACTAATATTTAGTGAACTTCATGTTTTACTTTTAGGTTACAAGAAAATCCCACATATAGCACATACGTGGATTATAACGTATAATTAAGATATAAACATAAACTGCATTGAAATGTATAATTGCAAATGTCACTGAGCCACAGAATATTTACATTGTTGCCGTTTCAAAATAATTTCGGAAACTCGCACTGTAAATTTCACAGGCACATTTAGACATTTAATATTATGATTCAGAATTCAACACACTTGGCAGATTAGTTTCACTAAATGCTGGTCATCTTTTCGCAATTCCACTCCCCTTTTTATTATATCTGAATACGAATGAAAATTTCTCGATGAACCAAGGCAACGTATTGGTGCAACAGCGTTCCGGGCATCGGTGTGGTCACCTTCACCTTTTAACCAGAGCCGACAAACGACATCATTTATCAGTTCCTGGTTCATGGCTCTGAAAACGGGGAAAAAAAGCGAGTGCTGTTGCGTGGCCTAGCAGCCTTAATACCGCCTGGGACTCTCGGATTGTGGCGTACAGGCAGCATGCAATTGTTTGAAAAGTTTTAAAGATGTATTCATGCGACTCCCATTTAAAAACTCCGCCGGCATTCATCATTAACCACTTAAAGATCCCACATATTCTTCATTATTTTGCGTATTTGGCTTAACCTTACAGCTCTGAACCAAGCGGAGGTGAACATAATCGTTTGAAATTTCATTAAGCGTGATAACGCGTGGCTTTGATGATCGTTTTCTCATAAGAATACTTAAAATTCTAAAAATCGTTAAAACTTGCCCCCAGTACGTAAGTACATGTCTTCAGATGACAATCAATGTTGATAAATTATAACTGTCCCCCCCCTATTCGGGACAGTAATGGTGCAGTCCGTCGCTTAGCTGCGCGGGAGTAGAGAGTTTGTGGTTTACAGTGAGCCTTTTTGACGATTCAGGTAGGCATGTGTTGTTTTGCAGTGACGAGTATTTCCCTTGCTAAATTACTACAGTAGCCACAAAGACGCATTACAAATATCCACCTCCCTGGTATGTTGAACGTTTAATCTCTCGAACTGTAATGCACATAGTGTGTGGAGACATGGGTCATTTATGTTTCTGGAACATGCAAGCTAACTACGTAGGAAAGCCAGCGTTGCGCGAGCATCTGCGTATTTTGACCAGCCTTGAGAAATTGCACGATGTGAACGCGATAGATTCGAATTGTAGCGCTGAAACGTTGCACAGGAACGAGCATTTAATTGCACGTTTAGCATTTTTTTTGTGTTTGTCTTGCTTGCCTGTTGGTAATGTGACCAGCGCAGGGGGAGGGGGGGTTGTCTCATGGACACGGTTCCCTGCGGGGCGCGTGCGTGCTGCTGATGTTGTGGGCTGGACCCACGTGCTCGCTCTCGCGCTTTGGATTTCGCTCTTTGCGTGAATTTGGAAGTTTGTTTTTGACACAACTGTAGCTTCGAATGGGGGCAGAAGGGGTCTAACAGCGTTAATGTAGTGTTATTGTCCTCAGAAGCATTGCTGTCACCTTACCTGTCCCACTATTAGATACACCAGCTCCAAAAATGGCTCGAGACTTCAAACCCGGAGACTTGATTTTCGCTAAAATGAAAGGATATCCCCACTGGCCGGCCAGGGTAAGAGTGTGCATTTTTCAGAGCAGTTTACTCTTGAGACTTAAATTTGTAATTTGCCTATTTTTAATCTTTAATGAAGTTTTTGTCCCCATGTTTGTTGCTGAATACGGCGAGTTGCCATATTATACGCGTGCGTGTGCGTGTGTTTTCATGGACGCGGGTGGTATTCGGAGCTTTTTCCACTGCTTGTAATGCAAATATGTATGCGGTCAATATTTTTTTCTTTTCAGATTGATGAAGTCCCTGATGGTGCAGTGAAGCCGTCTAACATCAAGTTTCCAATTTTCTTCTTTGGTACTCATGAGACGTGAGTTGAGCTTGATAACTGGACTTGAATTGCACTTAAATGGTGCCCTGTCATAATTCATTCAAATTGAACTGCACCTGTAAACTAGGTTTTTAATTATGTTGAATGGGGCTAATCTTTCAAAGGCCGCTGCAGAAAAGATCAGTTTGACTGCATTTATGGCTTTTTTTGGTTTCTCAGATAAATCAAATGTTGTTTTCCTGGCACGCTACTCTGTAAAGTAGCCCCGAAGTCCAACGTTGCGGAGGCATGTCAATGGCTATCTTCTGAAAATTAAAAATTGTAGTTGCTGACAGGGGAGGAATGTTAGTGGAGTACAGTGTTTTTATTTTTATGCGTTGCTTTGTTTCAGTGCATTCTTGGGGCCCAAAGATATCTTCCCCTACTTGCCAAACAAGGAGAAATATGGAAAACCAAACAAAAGGAAGGGCTTTAATGAAGGCCTTTGGGAAATCGAGAACAATCCAAAGGTTGAGCTCACAGGACAGAAGGTATGCTGTCGCATTATGGTGGTGAAAGAAGTTTGATTATATTCACGAGGTGTTTATTTGTCAGTTACCAAAAATGTTAAAGATCAAGACAAGTGTGGTGCAATGCAGAGCGTTGATTGCTATGCCTCAGCCTGTCATTGGGCCATTCCACACAAAGTGGTCCTGGGGCAGAAAAATAAAATATTGGATTTTTTAGTTTTTATCCATCTCTTTTGAAAGTTAGACATGAAATCTATCAGAAAAGTGCAACAGCAGTTTTGGCAATTGAGTTGATGATGCGCACTAGGGCATCAGATTCTGGGCTATTTTTAGGATTCTGAAGAACGGAAAACAACACAATATCCAATTTAAGATCTTTATTAATATTCCAACACAAAATACTCATTTCCATCAGTTTTTGATCAAAACAGGCACATGCTGCATGAAAGAAGAGATTTTCCTCCACAACTTTGTAGATTTTGAGGAAACATCGATGAAAATCTGGGGCGATTTCATGTAACCTGCGTAACGCAAATCATCAGTATTTTTTGATACTGGGAGAACTTGATGCTCCAGAAAGCGAACATTTCTGATTCAAAGCTAGGATATGGGTACAAATAAAATGCAGCAAAAATAGCTCAGATTTATTTGCTTCTCCTTTTATACAAATCCATTTAAATATCTGTAACTTGCGTAACGTTATGTAAGTTACAGAAATCTAATGGCTGTATAAAACATCAAGGCATTACTCTCAAACTTGTCCTCACACTGGTGCATACTAAGACTGTATTAAGCACAGAAAAATACTTGATACATTTTCAGATCAGCATTTGAAACACTTTACTGCCTTATTTCAGGGTGGAATTCATACAATAGATTTTCATTAGAACCTGCTCCAACCATACCAACAGGGATCGGTGGCGCCAGCTTTCCGAGAACATTCTCCGGTCTGTAATGAAGAATGTTTGGTTTCTCTGGCCAGTACTACTTTCCCTTTCTTGCTGGTTTCATGACCGTATCTTCCAGATCCACACCAGTGACGGACACAACTTCACCAGGAAATTTCTTGCCATCATATATTACCAAGGCCCAATCTCCAACCTCCAAAACCTCGGAACTTCTAGACTCCTCCGTACCATACAAAACAGAACCAGATGGTTCACTGTCAGCAGTTGTAATGAATATTTCAACTGTGAGCCCATTGCTACAGGCTACAACATGCATCTTACCAGTACCTGAAGCATCTCTCACATCTTTCCATGGATTCTGCTTCTTGATACACTGCACTCTTGCACCTCTCTTGTAGACCAATTTTAAGTCACATGACCCAGAGATTTCCTTTCCTTCCTTTATGGCAATGAGTGCGGCTTCTCCATGGGCTTAATTCCATGAATATTACATACATGAAGGAGATTGGGAAGAACCTGCAAAATCGTTATCCTTGCGCATGAAAAAACCCAATGGTTTCTGAACAAAAAGGTCTTCATTGACGAATCGCTTGTTCCATGTCGTAGCATTCTAATGGCTTCCAAACATTGCCAAATAAAAAATTGAAATGATAGAAATCTATTTACAACAGAAATATGTAATATAATATTAGAAATATGTTAGGAAGTTCAGAAAAAGGCATAAAAATGTCTTCATAGTCAACAAATGAATTTTCTACCAACCAAATTCAATGTTAACTGGCGTAACATTGTTTTTGTAACTTGCGTAACGCAGACATCCTCTGATTACTGGTATTTATTTCAATATTAAGGTACCAACTCTTTCTGTTTTGAGAAAGTGTGACATTGAATTTTGATGCAATGTAAAACAGATCTTCTTTCAATGCAACACTTCAGAGTTTTTGCAATTACGAAAAAGGATTTTGATTTGAGATCTGTCTGAATGAAACTTGCGTAACGCTGAAAACTCATCTGGAGCAAGGATTCTGCTAACAGTGGTCAAAATATTTTTATGTCATGTGAAAGAGTAATGATCTAGGTTTAATATGCATATAAAAATGAGAGAGATTGTTTTAAATAAAAGGTTGTGACCAAAATTAGGTAGAGAAAATCTGTCCGAACGGTAACTTGCGTGACGCGGAATGGCCCCATTGCTTCATACGCCTTAAAAGTTGCTCCTGGGCCCCCACATACATGCGACCATGACCTTTGACCTGATTACTCTCCAAAACCTCATCAGTCCAGCTGCCCTTCATGAGGAGTCTCCATGTCTAATTTGGCAAATCTCACCACTCCTTCAGTACATATGGAGCGTACAAGTTATTTGTGGTGGACGTCTGCATGCACAGAGGAACAACTGGAAGACATCATAGCATTGATCGCGCTAGGTCTATTTGCTACATCTTTTGGTGATCACTGCCCCGTTTATGGTTCCAAGTTCCAGTACTGATGGAACACAGTCAGTCACTTTGGATAGAAGCGTCTACTATAGAACTGTAATGTTGTAACTGATCATTGCACATGTTTGAGTGATCTTCACTCATTGCTAATCATGATGTTGATGTTAGTTTGACGAAAGTGCTTCTGTTTTATTTGCCCGTCCCCCTCACTACTGACTGACACCAAAGACTGACATTCTACATCTGGAGTTCTTAAACTTATGCAGAAAGGGCTGGTGTGGGTACGGGCTTTCATTCCAAGGTTGAATTCTACTAGTCAGCCCCTATTGTCTTTGCTAAACACCTAGATTGGTAACCGTGTGGCTGGATTGAAGGCCTGCATCCACACCAGCTCTTTCTTGACAAGGTTGAGAAGACTGTTCTCACGATTTTGCAGGTGAGGCCAGCTGGCCTGACGTCAGACAGCAGCGCAGAACAGGAAGATGAGGAAGGGAAGACACCGGAAAAGAAAAGAAAGTCAACTTCTGCTAAAGTAAGAAGGGGGTTTGAGGTGAAAAAGATTGTCAAAGTGCCAGAAGGGGTTGTCAGTGTTTTCTTTTTTTTTTTCAGCGAATATGTGGCCTTTACCGCGTCTTCTTGTGTCATCGGTATCGAGTTTGTTACCTCACTGAAACGTGGAGTCTGATATACTCGAATGTGAAGTTTTTCCAACCAAAAATATTAACCCAATTCCTTCTACAGTTTCTGGAAGGTTTATTACAAGTTGAAGATGGGAGGAGCCTGTTTTACTGAGAAGTTCTCAACCCATGACTCTGATTAGGCTTTGCAGCAGTGTTTCATGCCTTGAGGGTTTGCAATGAGAAGATGGTCTCCAGATCTCATTGAAAGATATGCCTGTCAGCTGCAGATGGGTGATAATGGTTAATGTTGGCATTTTCACTAAAGAATGCTGGTTTACTCCCAAATCCCTTTCTTTGGCCTCTCCTGTGCCCTCATATGCTAGCTTGTGCTAATTTCTGAATGCCAGTGCCAGGCCATGGCTTCGGGTGCTAGGCTCTGCTATCCTGTAATAACGTGGTACTACGAGGGTAAGGGTATACTATGCTGTGGTACCCTGCTCTATTTTTGGCTAACCTGTGGTTGCCTGTTCTATGAAGTACTGGCATGTAGCAGCATGTGCCCGATTCTAATCTGTGCTATCTGACATTAGTTTGTGGCAGCCTGTGGTATTAGTGCTAACCTGTGGCAGCCTATGCTGTCTGGTGGTTCCCAATGGTTGTCTTTGCTATCCATTGCTAGCCTGTGGTAGGCTGTGCTAGCCTCTGCTAGCCTGCACTATCCGATGCTTGCCTCTGGTTGCCTGTGCTATCCAGTGCTAGTCTGTGGTAGCCTTTGCTTGACTTACTGGCCTGTGCCATGTGGTGCTGGCCTCTTGTAGCCTAAGCTATCTGGCGCTAGCATCTGGAAGGCTGTGCTAGTCTTTGGTAGGTTGTGCTAGCCTCTGCTAGCCTGCACACTCTGACAATAGCCTCTGGTAGCCTGCGCTTTCCAGTGCTAGCCTGTGGTAGCCTTCACTACTCTTGGTAGCCTTTGCCATGTGGTGCTAGCCTCTGGTAGCCTATGCTGTCTGGTACTAGTCCTTGGTAGTCTGTATTGTCTGTTGCTAGCATCTGGTAGCCTGTGCTGTCCGTTGCTGGCCTGTAGTAGGTTGTGCTGCTCTCTGGTAGCCTGTACTATCTGGTGCTAACCTCTGGTAGCCTCAGCTATCTGGTGCTAGCATCTGGTTGCCTGTGCTACCTGGTCCTAGCCTGTGGTAGTCTGCTATCCTCTAGTAGCCTGTGCTATGTGGTGCTAGCCTCTGGTAGCCTGTGCTATCTGGTGCCATCTCTTTTTGCCTAAGCCATCCGGTGCTGGCCTCTGGTAGCCTGTGGTAGTCTGTGCTAGCCTCTAGTAGCCAGTACTATCTGATACTAGCCTGTGATAGCCTGTGCCATCTAGTGCTAGCCTGTGCCATCTAGTGCTAGCCTGTGGTGGCCTGTGACAGCCTCTGGTAGCCTGTGCTGTCTGATGCTTGCCTCTGGTAACCTGCACTATTCTGTGCTATCCGATGCTAGCCTGTGGAGGCTTGTGCCATTGGGCGTTGGCCCATGATGGCCTGTAGTGTTCCGCACTAATGCTACATAGGGCTGCTCTTCTAACTCTGTGCCGCGCACCTGTGTGTTTGGTTGATCTTGCTCCAGGAGGGTGGCAGTACGGTGGAACAGGAGGCGGAGAGG
Organism: Gymnothorax reevesii; assembly: GCA_029721435.1. Lineage (NCBI taxonomy): Eukaryota > Metazoa > Chordata > Actinopteri > Anguilliformes > Muraenidae > Gymnothorax > Gymnothorax reevesii. Next base: position 11,356,938 of record CM056574.1, read on the forward strand.
GGGGTCATAGATGAGCCTGTGACCCCAAAAGAGGATGTACGTACCTGCATGGGTTCTCTCGGCCGCTGCCGAGAGAGATCATGGGATATAATGGGATGATGTGGGTTTTTTTTTCCTGTTTGGGATGGTATTTTTGGTACATTTACGTGGGATATGGTGGCCAAGCATGCTTTTGAGCCAGCGGCAATTAGGAAACGTTTTTAATGCTGTTCTGGATGGGGTCGAATGGTCTTCTGTTTTTATCCCAAACAGAGGTCACATTTTTCTTTCTTAAATGGAGAGCACCCTTGTCGAGATCATTGGTACTTGTGTGTGCCGAATGCACTATCTCAGCTGGATGTTAACCTGAGAATAAAATGATGAGACAAATTATTGGACCAGGCCCTTTGTACAAAAATCCCTCTGACTCTCAAATGTGGCCCTCGTAGGGTAAGCGTGGTTTGTGGCCATAAGCCTGTACACGGGGAGATCTGCACGTGTGGGTTTTGTGTTGATTTACGGTCATTCTGCAGGCGTAATTTCAGAATTGGGACGCTAAATCTGCCTACTAAAAATCTGCCTACTAGTGTCCACGCACACTAAAGATTAAAGCCACTTTCACACCTGACGCGAAACAAATTTTTTTGCACGACAGATTACATTCAAAGTCAATGCAAAGACGCGAATACACGCAGATTACATTGACTTTGAATGTAATCTGTCGTGCGAAAAATTCGTTTCCCGTCCGGTGTGAAAGCAGCTTGATTTTTTTTGAACTGCTTTATTTGTTCTTTTTTTTTTTTTTTGGGTTATCTATCAATGAGCCTGTGATTTGGTGCTGGGAATTTTGTTCAATGAAGAGTCTCTCGCCTCTTGTTTGCTTTTTTTTTTTTTTGGTCTAATTTTAATGTGCATGCTGGCCACAAGGAATCTGGGCAGAATCCACCATGCTGAAAGTGTGCTATGCAGGATTTTTAACCTCGCAGTAGTCCTGGTTTTACGATAAAGGAAACCCATCCTCTCATTTTCATATTTATGATGAAAAACATTGGGGAGCAGGGATTTGGTAAATATGCAAAAAGATGGATTTTGCCAGTGCATCATGGGTATGACTGAGCTGTGTAATTATACCTTGTGTTTCCTATGGTGAAGTCCTGCATAGTTTGTCTTTACATACTGCACACGGCGTTTATAGATGATTCCGCCTTTGCGTATGCGGTTTGTATAAAGTGGTCTCATGCAGGTTTTTGTGGTCATTTGTTAAAACATGCACGCATCTTTGCTGGTACTCAGCAAATGACTTTCCAAAATACTTCCTGTCTGTTCCTACTAAAATCAGATGTGAGTGGCGTTGATTTGTGCTGGGATCAATTTGTGTTTCAGCCGTTTAGATACATTTTTTGCTTCCTTTGCGTTGACTGATCTTTATGGATGATTTGGCTGTATGTACATAATGATTGCTTAATATTGGATTTTCAAACCACTTTATACAAAGCCTGCTCATACCGAAGATGAATGCTTCCCCTCATCCTCATCCTGCATGCACAGGTCTTGTCTGGGATCGGTTTGGGGGTGCTTTTATTTTGACTGGAATATTTATTGCACCCAATAAGATTTTGTGGTTGTCATCTGTCCTCTAGGGGGCGATATACTTCCATCAAATGGTTTTGTATTTCGTTCAGAATGAATGGGCATTCTCAGATCTCTTGAGGCGGCTCTGAGATTATGTGATGGTGTTGAGACATGGCTTGCGTTTTTTTTTTTTTTTTTTTTTTTTGATAATCTGCAGGCTGAAAAAAAAACTGATGACGCCCTGCCGAAACCCAAACGAGGCCGACAGAAAAAGGTGAGTTTTACTGGAGTCTGTTGAGTTTACTTGACGCCATTTAGGCAGTAATAATAAAGTTTACATTAGCATGGTGGCAATATAGGCCATTCAGCCCAATTAAGCATGCCATTTTATTTTCTCTATCCCTGAAGTGTACCTAACGCTCTGAATAGCTTGCTGATATCCATCACTGTATCAAGCCTGGTCTTGAAAAACCCTCAGTTTCTGTCTGCTGTACATTACCGAACAAGCTATTCCACTCCATTGCCGCACTGTTTCGGAAAAATATTGGTAGTCGAATGGTTGGAATAGCTTGTTCAGTCATATAGTAGAGCTTGGATCACGACACCTAACCCTCAGATCCAGCCCCACTTTTATTTTCTCCCTGGTAACGAAGTACATAAACAATTTTTTCCTGTCTGGCCAGACACTGACCATCTGACTCTTGGGTAAAGGAAGGATGGAAATCCGGCCGTTCTCGTAGCTCGAGGACTATGAGCTAATGACACCAGACAGAGACTCCTGCTAATATGTCAAAATCAAACCAGCTGCCATCTTGACTCTTTTACATTGGTTTTTCCGGAGAGTTCTATGTCAAATTTGTCTGTTTTTCAGAGTGAAGCGGAACAGGATTCAGAGAAAGATGAAGAACCCATTAGCCCCACATTGAGCCCCACAGGTAAACTAGAGCGTGTTAACGTTGCATTACCATTATTTAGCTGACACGTATATTTGAGACAAGTAACGGTCAGTTAGACGTAGCTGAGAACAATCCCCCCTCCACCTGGGCAGTGTGGATTTTTAAGGGCTTTTTTTGAAGGTCCAACAGCTGCACTGATCTTATTTCGGCTACAACGGGGTTTATCACGGACCTACAGAATCCCAGTCAAACATCTTGCTCATTATGCACTGATGTGTACCCATTTTCAGTGGAGAAAATGTATGTGTGCATATGTAATGCGTGAATGACAAAGTCTGTGTAGATTACTGAGTGATGTGAGCTCCAATGGGATCTCTGTTTAATATGTGCGTGCGTGCGTGCGTGCGTGCGTGTGTGTGCGTGCGTGACGTGCGAGCAACCTGGGAAGCAATGTGTATCGTGGCGCCTTTGTTTGCAACATGAAGCGTAAGTTGTGTGTCGCTAAGGTGAGCAGAGCATCTGTGTGTGTGATTACCTCTGTGAGTGTTCTTGTATTCATATATTTACATGTCTCTATTTGTGTGTGTGTGTGTGTGCGCGTATGCGTATTTGTCTCACAGGCAGTGAATTGACTCCGAAGCGCAGAGGCCGGAAGCCCAAAGCGGAGAAGATGTTGTTTCTACAGCAACAGCAGGGAGCCCAGGATGTACAGCGTGACATGTACCGTATACACACACACACACCTGCGCTTATATACACATACATACACCTTATACATGCACTCACCCCTTATGCACACCGCGTATGTACACACAGACAGAAATAGGAATGCTACACTCACGCACACAGGTCCACATCTACGTGCACAGAGGTAGGAGAACAGAGTGTATGAGTTAGGAGTACAGAGTGTGTGTGTGTGTGTGTGTGTGTGTGTGTGTGTGTGTGTGTGTGTGTGCAACAGCAACTCGCACAGCATGTACTCTCATGCAGAGGGCTTGTGTACGTGCTATGAAATGTTGTTTCAGTGTCAGTGGAATGTTTTGCCAGTGTTACAGCGCTACCGCTGGGCAGCAACGTTACAGATACGTTTTGTGTTAGCTGGGTGCGTGAAGCTGTGAGCCGTGCGTCGTGGACGTCTCGTCTGAACGCTCGTCCTGTCTTTTTCAGGGAAGTGACGGAGACGGAAAGGAAGAGGAAGAGGGGGGCGGAGGAGAAGGGCAGAGGGCAGAAGGCAGAGGAGGAGAAGAAGAGCGAAGGAAGGAAGAGGAGAGAGGAGGAGGGCAAGGAGGAGCCGGAGAAAAAGCGCAGGAGGAGCGGACGGGAGGAGAGCACCTCCGACACAGAGGACGAGGAGGTGCGTGAGGCGCGGTGTCACAGCGCGCCGTTACTGAGAATTACAGTGTGTCACAGTGTGCCATTACTCAGGATTACAGTATGTAACAGTGTGCCATTACTCAGGATTACAGTATGTAACAGTGTGCCATTACTCAGGATTACAGTATGTAATAGTGTGCCATTACTCAGGATTACAGTATGTAACAGTGTGCCATTACTCAGGATTACAGTATGTAACAGTGTGCCATTACTCAGGATTACAGTTTGTCACAGTTTGCCATTACTCAGAAATGCAGTGTGTAACAGTGTGCCATTACTCAGGATTACAGTGTGTCACAGTTTGCCATTACTCAGGATTACAGTGTGTCACAATGTGCCATTACTCAGGATTACAGTGTGTCACAGTTTGCCATTACTCAGGATTACAGTAAGTAACAGTGTGCCATTACTCAGGATTACAGGGTGTCACAGTGTGCCACTAGTCAGAAATACAGTGTGTCACAGTTTTCCATTACTCAGGATTACTGTGTGTAACAGTGTGCCATTAGTCAGAGATGCAGTGTGTCACAGTGTGCCATTACTCAGGATTACAGTGTGTAACAGTGTGCCATTAGTCAGAATTACAGTGCGTCACAGTGTGCCATTACTAAGGATTACAGTGTGTAACAGTGTGCCTTTTCTCAGGATTACAGTGTGTCACAGTTTGTCATTACTCAGGATTACAGTGTGCCATTACTCAGGATTATAGGGTGTCATAGTTTGCCATTACTCAGGATTGCAGTGTATAACAGTATGCCATTACAGAGGATTACAGTGTATAATTGTATGCCATTACAGCGTATAACAGTACGCCATTACTGAGGATTACAGTGTATAACGGTACGCCATTACAGTGTATAACAGTACGCCATTACAGTGTGTAACAGTATGCCATTACAGAGGATTACAATGTGTCACCGTACACCATTACAGAGGATTACGGTGTGTAACAGTACGCCTTTACTCAGGATTACGGTGTGAAACAGCACGCCATTACTCAAGATTACGGGACATAACAGTGTGCCATTACTTAGGATTACAGTGCATAACAGTGTGCCATTACTGAAGATTATAGTGTTTCACAATGTGTAACAGTGCGTAACTATGCGCCGTCACTCAGGATTACAGTGCGTCACAGTGCGCTCTTGGGGGTCAGAGGGCGTCACAATGTTCAGATATATTCCAGAGGAATTGACAAAAATGCCTCTCTATGCCTCTCAAAATACAGCAGAAATCGCAGGGGTTTGGGCAGAACGTCTCATTTATTTATTTATTTATTTATTTATTTATTTATTTATTTATTTTATTATTTTTTTTATTTAATTATTTTGACACAGAAAATATTGACTGAAATTGACAAAATTCTCAGTCATTGCAGTGAAGTTGCTGATAGTTTATTATCCCCCGCCAACACGAAGTGGGAGGGGGATATAGGTTTGACGTCCGTCCGTCTGTGTGTGCGTCCGTCCGTCCGAGATAAAGGGGACAGCTTTACTCAGAAACTACTACAGATACAGCAACCAAATTTGATGTGTAGCTTCAGACCATAAAGGCCGAACTCAACTTTGAGTTCGAAAATGAGAAGCGCACGATTGGCGGGGGATGTTGTAGACCATGTCGACTTGTTTGAACTTAAAAGAGTGTTCCAGCACTGAAAAAAATGGTATTTTCATAAAACTTTGCTATGTATGTGGTAGAAAGGTGAAACATTTTTTGAAATTAGTGCTTCATGACCTAAGAAAACTGAGAAAATGGGCTGTAGTATTTAGTTTTGCACAAAAGGTATAAAATTTGCATTAACCAGGATTCACTGGGTGCGTTGTTTTCCCAGAACTAAATATTGGGTTGGCACCGAACATCCCTTTCCAAAAGTTACCAGAGCTGACTTGTTCCTGGTCATTTGCTTCTTTTAACATGTTTTCCTATGTTAATAATAATCTATCGGCAACTCAAGACTGCTCTCTTAACACGACCTAAAGGCGATAAATTAGAAGGCGAAATTCAGTTCAGAAAGATTACTCATAAATAGGCCTATGCTTTATGACAGGTACTGCCGTGGATCTTTCGTGCTGGCTTATTGGCAGATCAGATGATTGAACCTGCATCTTATGATTGTTTAAATTAAATCAAAGGCAAAGATTATCAGCCCTGCAATAAGAGCTTGCAACACCTGATGATTTGAAGTGTGTTTGGGGTGAATGTATTGTTAATTCGGAAAAATGATTCAGAACAAGTTGGGACTGAATTGTTTTAGAGGGATGTTCTGTGTCTGGGCAATCTTCGATTTTGGCAACACCAGTGATGCTCCGTACCAAGATAATTCAGATATCATAAATAAAATTGTGTATTGCATGATTCCATTGGCTGCTGTAGTGCTGCCATATTGGTAAGGAAACGCTGTTGCTAGTGCTAGAGACATCAGTTTCGCCCCGCTAATTTTGACGATTTATTCTAGTTTCCATTTGGGATTCGAAACTTCTCAAAAATGGGTAGGCACTATCTGTAGTTCAGTCCACTTCCCAAGAGGCAGAAATTATCTGCCAGATGACGCGAAACGTGTCTTCTATTGGATCATTCCTGACGAATACGCTAAAATTTTCGGTCCAGGCAACATTGACGAAAATTAAAAGTTGATCATTTGCATATACTGACCGTAATGTTATTACGCATCGGTGGAAAATTGGTAAAGTGTCCCTTTGAGAGGGGCAGAAATAAATAACCATTAGTCGAGTTGGAGGCGTAAGTTTTCGGTAGTGTTATGGCCCCAATTTGTTATTACATTTATAACACAACAGCAACAGCAAGGGATGACAGACACAATTTAAAACTTAAACAATTTAATTAACAGACAAAGACTAATAACAACTAACTACGCTAAAGACCAAGATTGAATACTACAAAAAGAAATATTTACAGTCCCTTGTTGTGGGGTGGCTTGGTGATGTCCTGGGTGAGGAAAAAAAAATGCTCTAACACAGGCGAAAATCCACAAAAGAAACTTCACAGGTCTTGAACAGAAATGGCAGGTCTGGTCACACGTATCCTTCTTCTTGCAATTTCTCCTACTACTCCACTGTCTCAATTCTTCTCCTTATATACTCTTTTGCAGACCCCACCCACATTTAGACCTCTTTTTTTTAATTTTCGGGGACTTGCCCCAGACATGTCCAGGACATGTCTAAACATAATCCCAGTCTGAGTTTAACAAAAAAAGGTAAATACTGCCATCTAATGGCCTATATTCACATTACAGTAGTCAGTCATGGCCAGTGCTAATATAACTTTGCAGTCAGTTACGGCAGTTGTTTAATTTCCTGCCACTATAGTTTGTGTCTGACTGCAGGGCTTTATCAGCCTGTGATCTGCGTCACACGGTCAGGTACAGACCTGTCAAATGCTTGCTCTTCCAGAACAAGAACAAGAGCACAGCCGGTCGACGACGTAGCACGGCCAAATCCCAGCCGGTCGCCGCAGAGACGGAAAAGGAAGACAGGCGACGCAAACAGGACGACGGCAAGACCATCGAGTGAGTGTGTCTCTGGTATCACTGTTTTCAGGGTCCAGATCGTTTCATCAAGGCTCCTGACATATTCTTTAATCTCATAACGCAGGAATCATGAAATCTGGCCCACAGATCCTAATCCAGCCCAGGTTTTTCTTTTCTCCCTGGCGGTAAATTAACTGAAAAATGAATGCCTCTGATTGGCCAGACCGTGTTTACACCTGACTCACTGGGAAAGGAAGGGTAGAGAACCAGCCAGTCCGCCACCTCCACAGACTGTGATTTGAAGATCCCTGTTTTAAGATTTCAGATCGCAAATCTGCGTGGTTAGAACGTCCTTGACTGAGCTGTTTAATGCTGATGCCACAATCATTACATACTAAAGAAAGCAACAGAGTTCTGGAGCTTTGACTCTGAATGTTGGAGTTCGGAGAAGTTACTGTTGAAATGCTAATTGGAAATATGCCAATAGGAAATGGTTATCTGAGCAGTTTAATATTGGGAGAAAAGTTACTCTTCAAAGGGATCATTGGCAGTTCGAGGCTAGACAAGGTGATGTTGTGAACTGGAGGATAAATAAAGGGAACAGGAGAGGAACAGGAGGTACGTAGTGGAGCGAAATGTAAGGAATATGTTCTTCCCTCCATCTTCCAGGCAGAATAAAGAGGATGGAAAGAAAAAAGATGACAGAAAAGGAGAGAAGAGGAAGGGTGAGTTTTCTGCTCCCGAATGGGCCATGATTGGCTGTGTTTGGGTTTTTTATTTATTTATTTATTTATTTTTTTATTTTTTTTGCATTGGGCTGTCTCGGGTCCTGAGTGAGTCCTCAGGCGATGTTGCTGAAGTTTTCTCCTGTAAATGCAGATTTGTCCACAGAGTCCAGGCTTCAGCGATTACACGGCGAGATCAGAGTCTCTCTGAAGATCGACAACCCTGTAAGTGTGACGCTTAATTTTTGATTATTTTTTTAAACCAGAGACAGTAAGGTCATGTTTAGAACTATAGATAAGAATTGTGAACTCTAGATTGCTGAATATCAGGGCAGTAGTGCTTGTATAAACGCCACTAAGATTGTGCTAAAGTACTATGATATACTACGTATTGTTAATGTATCAAGAGAAAGGAGATGGAATGAGCTTTGGGAAATTGCTGGGATTCCAGGGGTTGTGCTAGTATTACACAAAATGGCCGCTGTAGTTTTAACATCAAGTTATTCGGGGAGTTTCCCGGTGTCATGGCTAAAGTCCCAACCTGGCTCTTTCAACCTGCCACCTAATCATCACCCAATCTAATTGGCTGTGCAATTTGTCCTCTACCTCTCGACCTCAACGCCCCTCCCCCCAGGGCTCCCTTGAAAAAGAGATTTTAATTGTAACGGGACTTCCCTGGTTAAATAAAGGATAAATAAATAAAATAGAATTCAAGAACTGGAGGCTGCTCTCACTGACCGTTCTTGAGTCCTCCAGATTCTCTTGGATTTTGTTCTAACCACTGGAGTTTGATCATTGGCGCATTCCTCGGCCAAATGGTGTACATGTGTCGTGATATCAGAGAGTTGGATTCGTGATTAGGAGTGCATGGCAGGATTTTTACTGTGTGACCTCCTAGATTTCATACATTTGACAAGGAAAAGACTGTTTGGCGACCACCTGGTTTAGGGGATTATGGGTCGGTTTAGGGACATGAGATAATTGTCTGTGAACAGGATGTGAAGAAGTGTCTTGCTGCCCTGGATGAGTTGGGCACCCTCCAGGTCTCCACCCAGCACCTGCAGAAGCACAGCGAACTTATCGCCACCCTCAAAAAGGTATGTTAAACCCCGCCAACACTGTCAAGCAGTGCATTGTCTAATCATGACTAAAATACCCACGCGTCTTCCAAGAACGGTGCGGCTGGTGAGCTCTCGATAATTACATTGCATACATTTAAGTCATTGAGCCAACATTCTCATCTTGGGCAATAAGCGACACAAAGTTCATCAGAATAACTGTTAGTGGTGTACCACATGGATTAGAATTTGGACCCTGTTGAATTGCCTGTATAGGGTGTGTGTGTGTGTATTGAGCGAATCATACTGCTTTGGTTTGTGTGTTTTGTAGAATAAATAGTTGGACAGTGAGATGATTGTAAAGGGCACAAATTGCTACCTGGTTGCCTCCCTGAGGTAGAAACTGCCCTCAGAGTTCAGGACTCTGTTCTGTATTTATCAGATTTCATATATTCATAAGTTGTGAACTGCGCAGGAATTGCAACCCTTCAAAATGATGTCATTGCATAAGTGCGTGCAAACCTCTCGATACAAGCTACCCGATTGTCAGGATTGAGTGTTTCATGCATCAGACAGATGGACGGGGTTTGAGTTTGCAGTATATCAGGCTGGTGGGAGGGATGTATATTTCAGTCACTGCTCCGATTAGCAGATAAACTGGTTGAAGGCATGCCAGGATGTGATTGACAAGGCTTCCAAACTGAGTGGTATGTGCTTCATACGTCAAGCGGATTACTGGGTTTGCAGTGGTCTGTGGGGTCAGTGTGTGGTGCTAAATATTTAATTCCTGTAATATGCAGATTCGCAGGTTTAAGGCGTGTCAGGACGTAATGGACAAGGCAACCATGCTGTACAATAAGTTTAAGACCATGTTCCTGGTGGGGGAGGGCGACTGCGTCATCAGTACAGTGCTGAACAAGTCCCTGGCAGAGCAGCGACTTCACGAGGAAGCCAAACGAGGAGCGCTGAAGAAAGCCGAGCAGGAGCAAAGCGCAGGTGAGCAGTTACGACACACCTGGGTTAAACGGCACACCTGTACGAAGACGCACCTGTGTCATTAGGAGAGATGGGTAATCAAATATGGTACCCCAGCAGACATATGAGCTGCTACAGTTGACTACATTGTGTGTACCGTAGATAAAAGATATTGTTGTTGACATTAGACCGCGCAAAAAGACTTGAAAAAAGGCACGCCTGTACGAGGATTGCTAAATGGTCCAGGACTACTATGAAGTGGTTCAGGTCATTTGAGTGATATGTCACTCTTCCAGTCGGGCCTCTATGTTCAACCTTCTCTGAAATTTGGTAATTGGATTTGACCGCTTTGTGTCGCCAGGCCACGCTAGTTTACATTTTACTTTTCATTTGATGTTGTGCTTGTGACTTTGCGTGCGGCTACGGTGTTTGATGATGGCCGGCTGTGGGGCTCATGACTGGTGGCCATGCATGGATTATGTGAAACTTGCCTCTGGTGAGCAACCAGCATCAGTGAATCAGTGGCTTTGCCTCAGTCTACAGAAGGGCTCTTGTGTTTGCTACATATTCAGCGTTAGGACAGGAAACTCAGTGATTATCCACCGCATGCTCATGAGCCCTGAAATTATATTTCCCTTAATATCAGGTCAGGGAAAAACATAACTGTGTTGTTGTTTTGCTCTGTCTTGATGCTCGTAGAAAATGAGTTCCAACTTGTGAGGAACTTTGAGGAATTTGACTGCTCGTTCAGTTTGTGTGTGCATAGTGTGTAACTGAGACTTTGTTTAGCAGCCTGGGCTCTGAATACTGATATGTGTCTGTGTCTGTGTCTGTGTCTGTGTCTGTGTCTGTGTCTGTGTCTGTGTCTGTGTCTGTGTCTGTGTCTGTGTGTGTTTCAGAGAAAACGGTAAATGGAGACGTCGGCTCTGAGGAGAAGCAGGATGGCCGAGAGAAGCCAGCAGAAGAGGCTTCAGCACCAGAGGGGAACAGGTGAGATTAGTGGTGGAGCTCAGGTGAGACACGGATGGAGCTCGAGTGAGACTGGGCGGAGCTTGAGTGATACGTGGGTGGAGCTTGAGTGAGATGGGGAGGAGCTCGAGTGGGACGTGGGTGGAGCTCAAGTGAGACGGAGGTGGAGCTTGAGTGAGACTGGGAAGGAGCTTGAGACGCGGGTGGAGCTCGAGTGAGAAGCGGGTGGAGCTCGAGTGAGACTGGGCTGAGCTTGAGTGATACGTGGGTGGTGCTTGAGTGAGATGGGGAGGAGCTTGAGTGGGACGTGGGTGGAGCTCAAGTGAGACTGAGGTGGAGCTTGAGTGAGACTGGGAAGGAGCTTGAGGCGTGGGTGGAGCTCGAGTGAGCCAGGGGTGGAGCGCGAGTGATGTGGGTGAAGCTCTGGTAAGATGGGGGTGGAGCTCAGATGGGATCAGTGTGGTGGAGTTCTCAGATGGGAGGATAGAGGTCACAGGGTGTATGAGATGGGTGTAATAAGTAGGAGGGGCTTAAGATGGAGTGAGATTAATATGATCATCGGCTCAACATGTCACACTGACTCCTTCACAACATTGGTTCAGAAATTGAATCGGAAAATCGTAATTTGTATCAAAACATCATTCTAACTCATTCATAGGGTTCGTGCTCCTGTGTACCCCAGAGTTGTCCTTTTTAAAATGTGTAACGCGGTTCATTATTTTATGAACACCAGATTATCCTTTTAACCTGCCACACAGTGTGATGTTTCTTGTCTTTATTTTAGTGTTACCAAGGCCCAGGAGGAGTCTGCTTGAAGTTGAAGTGCAAATCCAACCCTGGAAATGAAGTTTTACCGAGCCGTCCTGTACGGGACTGATCCTGTGAGGACACACCCAGACCCCACTGTGCAATGTGCGGAGACGTTCCTTCTCCGTCAGTGATTGGTTACCAGCCAACTGTAGGACCTGCTGTGATTGGTCTGTCGAGTTTTTAGTGTTACGTGTCAGTTGACATTTCAGCCGAAGTGTTCCAGTTCCCTTCGTCTCAGCCATCATGCAAATATCTTTCTCGTCCTTCATTTGTCACGTCGCCTCAGTTGACTCGTGTCGCTCAGCTCAAGCGCATCACAACTGCGAAAAAATCCAGTCCAAGAGAATAAATCCTCTAATGTTTTGCTTGAAATAGCCTGGACTTGCTATTTAGCGCAGTAGTTCAGCCAGCAGGTTTAAGTCATTTGGCAGCATCAGCTGCTCAAGTTTTTTTCGGTGGAAGACGTGAGCTGGGATGCTTATTTTCAGACGCCAGAACTTTCCCATTCTGGCCGCAGAAAGCTCTCCGCTATGGCCAGGTCTATACAGGCAAAACTGCAGATCACTGTGAGAAACTGGAACACTCCTGTAGCCCTCCATTATCATTCCTGTTCGTACTCACCAGTTTAGCACTTCACATTGTGCTGTCGCTCACCCACAGTGGCAGTTAGAAGGGTAGGTTTGTCATCTGGGGCGAGTCTCGAGTGGCCTTTCATTCATAAGATGTGTCTCATGCTTGCACGCTCACGGTCCATGACCTTTCTTGAGTGGACACCGATCAGCCACAACATTAAAACCACCTGCTTAATAATTGTAGGCCTTCCTTCCTGCCGTCAAAAAAAACGTCTCCGTCAAACTGACGTCCGCTTGCATTCCTGGACCCAGGGTTTCCCAGCAGAGCGTCGTGCTCCCTCCACCAGTTTGTCTTTTTCCCACAATGCATCCTGACGCCATCTCATGCCTGGGTGCTCATGAACCCAACCGAAGTACGCAACGTAAAAGAGACCTGGGCTCATTGGAGTACGCAACCTTCGGTTCCTCCGAGGTCCAGTTCTGATGCCCGTGTGCCATTTGTAGACGATTTTGGCGCTGGACCAGGGTTAGAATGGGCGGTCCGACTGGTCTCCTGGTGCAAAGTGCTGTTCGTGGCAGGGTGTCATGTGCCTTGTGTTGTGACACATTCCTCACGTATCATTAAAATTTTCTGCAGCTTGTGCCAGTGTAGCCCCTCTTGGTTCGGACCAGAGGAGATGGCCTCTCTGCTTTTGTGTATTGATGAGCTTCAGCCTTCCAACCCTTGTTGCCAGTGCCTGGTTTGTCCCTCCTTGGGCCGCAGTCCGTAGGGACTCATCACGAAACACTGACAGCACCTCACAAGCTTTGCCAACTTTGGAGATGCTCAGACCTGCACGTTTGGCCATAATGATTAGGCCCATTAATAAAGTCCCTCAGGTCCCATTTTCTCCCACGTTTGACATTTCTACTACAGGAACTGACTGCTTACCCTGTAAAGTCTGAGTAGAACTTGACTGGCATCCTTGTTGCGAGATGATCAACGTTATTTGCTGCATCTGAGAGTGGTTTTAATGTTTTGGCTCTTCGGTGTGGGTGTACATATTTCTTAGCTTTTGTTTCAAAGCAGTTGTACTGCCAACCAAGGAACTGATGAATCTTGTGCCAAGGTTTTATTTGCCAAATTCTGTCATTCCCGTTTATTTTTTTTAAACTTCGTCCAGTTTCAAAGTTGACCATTTTTCTGACTCATCCCTGTAAATAAGAGTATTTTTGAGTGTGAATCCATTTTGCCTCCATTAATAAAGCAGTCTCTACATCCATAATGAACCACGGTTTTCTGTAGTCCTGTTGAACACCATAAAATAAAACTTTTTTTAAAAAGGCCCGATGTAAGTGAGAAAAGCAACGATCGTCGCGGCTTCACGACCGGTCAGGGGCAGTGGTTCTTCTGATTATATTTAAACTTATGCACAAATTTTATGGTCGGCACAAGGAGGGGTATATGCAGAGCTACAATTTGTCGAGGGCCGTCGACTTCAGTACTAGTGCCGTTATCCAATATCAGGGCTATGGTTTACGCCCAAGAGGACGACGGGCGTGATTCATTTTGCGTACTTTCATGAAAGTGCTCGCCTTTATGTGAACGTGGGGGGGAAAAAAAGCATTTATTAATTGCTATATTTATAATTGTAACACTTCTTTAGTGATTGTCATTTCAAAAATCTCACATGCTTGCAGGGTGTTCAGCTGTGTTCAAAAGTAAAATGCCAGCACTCCTTGGGCAGTTGAGTTTGGAACACAACGTAAACCTGTCTCTACCTTATTCTCTATACTTGTCAGTTGACGCAAATAAAGCCTACAGTACACATTCTGCACATCAAAAATTATTCCAAACTTGAGTGGGTTGAATCAAAATCTGGTAAGTCTCGCTTTGTCCCAAAACACATTTTGAAAATTATTTAACCTTGCCCATTTCTTAACCAACTGTACGATGAAGCAAACTGATGGCACATCGTTGCCACAATTAAATTAAAACTAAATGCATGCAAATGAGAACGACTCATTAGAAGATGACATATCCCCCTGGCCCCTGATTATTTGTGAAAGTCACGTCAATCCTACACCTTCAAAGAAATTCAAACAAGAATGTTGAGGTGATTTTCCTCTGGAATGATCTGGAGGTATGTACTGGCAACATCTAGCAAAGACTATGAAGCACACGTTGGCAAAGGCAATTAAAAAAAACCAAGGGTCCTTAATAAACAGTGTTTTAGTTCTGCTCCAGATACAAACCCAGCCCTGCGACTGGGTCCATGTCACTTCCATGGAAAGGAAAAAAATAATTTCAGAAATATGAAAAGGCACCACTTCAGTACTTCGGTAATGCACATACAAAGTTTCAGAAAGATCTAATGGACGTTTTTGAGTTCTGCTCTGGAAACAAACCCATCTCTGTACAGAGTCCAAATCCAACTGGTTTACATGGAATTGGAAAAAAAATAACATTTCCAGAAATCTGAAAATATGAAAAGGCACCACTTCAGTATGTGGGTAATACACATGCAACATTTCAGGAAGATAATGAACGGTTTTTGAGTTGTGCTCCGGAAACGAACTAGGCCTGATGTGCACAAAGTCCAGATTTGTTTCCATGAAAACGACAAAAATAGGAATCCCGAAATTTCCAAAGTAGCAAAAGGCACATCTAGACTATACATAGAATACATGTATTGAGTTTGGTGCTGATATCTTGCAGTTTCCGAGTTCTGCTCCAAAAACAAAATGATTACGGACAGATGGACGAGGCGATGCCAATATCCCCCCGCATTCTATGCTGGGGGGAGAATAATAAAATTGATGATGCAATCATTATACATAAAATTATCAATAAATATGGTCAAATTCTGTTGGTGCCTTCTGTTGAAATTAGAAATGGGTTGTGCTGCAGTTTGGGCTTGGTTCTGGCAAGTTATGTGGACTGCTTTATGGATCAAAAAGACACACAAAATTGCCTAATGCAACCTCAGTTAAATGACACCATCTCTGGTGCCACCTAATTAACATGGGAAAAAAAACCCTAAATTTCAACTTCCTTCTGTATTCATCTCGCCACCTGATTGCACATCAACATTGCAGGAAAATCCCAGTTCGTTTTAGAGGCTGGTGGGAAATGAGACCAGATGTAGCATTTAGTTTGAGCGGTGGCGTCAGACAACGTGCATGAAGTAAAAACTGGGCCCAGGAGTTCTGAATTATCGGTTCAAGGAAGTATTTTCAGTTTGAGCGTGTTCGGAAACCACCAGAATGTGCTTGCGCGGCAAAAACTAGTAGTGTCACTTAACATTAGCAACAATGTGTTGCAACATTATGGAAATGTTCTGTATTTGCAAGGCTGTAAGCAACGAGGTCTTGTGGCTGTAATCAGCCAATGGAAGATTCTTGACACTTTGTTTCAAAATTCTCTGAACAATACATCTATATCTGCTGCAATTTAACAAAAAAAGTTTATTATTAAACAAAGATAAAAACATTCTGTATAGAATTATACACTACATACAAGTTCTGACTTTTGGAATTTCTACAGTTCAAAAAAAATAAAGTGCTGATCCAAGTAGGACCAGCTGAATTTTTCTTCAAGTCGACACTTTGGAAAATCTTAAATTGCAACATGATTTTCACAAAGATTTTCTCAACGCTGGCCACCGGCTTCCCCTGATCAGCGCATCAAATTTTTTCCACAAGCGGCCTAACCCTAGCGGCCTAAATCAATCAATAGCAACTTTCAGTCCTGTATGGCAGCCATTTTAGGAAATATATCTCAGTTGAAAGCGCCTGCATCCACGTAGGGGTAGGCCAGGAACTGCCCCAGCTTGTTGCCGTGGGGGTCGTAGTGCAGCATGCGGAAGCAGACGTCGCAGAAGAGGCACGGATCAGTTGGGGCGAAGCTGTCGTTGGTGGTGATCCACCTGTGAAACACAAGCACCCTCAGCTCTCGCCCGAAATCCGATAGCTAACGCTATTATCAATCACATATATAAACTATTCTCCATGAACGTTGGGCTAACAGTCTAGAAAGGTAGTGTGCAAGAAGCAAAAATGGCTGCTGATTGGGGCATACGCTGAAAACAAGAAATTCAATCATTGTACAGCTGCTATTATTCAATGCATTTCAACACAGTCCTGAGTACTGATAATGGCTCTCCAGCCAGGGGATCAACAATCAATAATCACTCGTAGGGTAAGGATGCTGCAGTGAGATCATACACAGGAGAGACTGTTCGGGTGGAGCGTACCTGCAGATGTACAGGTTACAGACCGCACACTTTCGGGTCATCATCCTGTGCTTGTAGAGCAGGAGGGGGTAGAGTTTCGCGTCGAGGCAGTCCTCAGGGTGGGCCAGTCTGAGGGACAAGCACGAGAAGGCAGGATTACAGTCAGCAACGCAGCGAAGCGACAGCCCTACTCTGCTTGCAGCTTGGGTGCAAGCTGGGACCAGAGGGGTGTATTTTTGATTATTTCAGACAAAAACTAATACATATTCAAAAGAAAAGAAAAATAATAAAAGCACTGATACAAAAAGAAATTATAGAAGTTGATGGGTTTACTTTAACCCTTTAAGGATCAGGTCAGCGTTCTTAGCCTCTGCTGATTCTGTCAACCAGTATTGTGACATCAGTATTAGAGCAGTAACCAACAGTCTGATCAAGGGCACTCGCCGTTTTACTGAAAGGGCTGGTGTGGGTGCAGGCTTTCATCCCAAATGTGCAGTAACATGCGGGATTTTGCCAATTAAGCCCGAGAGCAGGGCTATTCAACCTTACCCAGAAAATACCGGTTCAGCAAAGAAGACTAAAAAAGGTCTTTGGTAATGAGCTTGATTAGAAGGATCAGGTGTGTAAGTGCTTGGTTGGAATGAAATCTGCACCCACACCGGTCCTTGCAGCATAATGTTGAATAGCCCCGCCCTAGAGTCTTTGCTAAAAACCTTTATGTAGAATCAGGGGTGTAACTGCTTGCTTGGAAACCCTGCTCCTACACCAGCCCTTTCTCGAAAAGATCAAATGCACCCTGTTCTAATAACGCGGGTAACCTCATATTCCCTTATAGCAGAGGTCTCAAACTGGCCCATACTGAGGGCAAGAGGGCTGCAGATTTTTGTTCCAACTGAGCAGAAGCACATCTGATAAAACTAATAACTGACTTAGACCGCTCAGTTTAATTAAATTAAGTATTTCAGGTGTACTTCGGCTCAGTTGGAAGGAAAATTCGCCGCCCCCTGGCCTTTTACAGACCCGTTTGAGACCTCGGCCTTTGAGGATGTTTAGGTCTGTAAGATTTTATTGCAAACCTATTTACTCCACCAGAGATCACATCTGGCTGCTTACAAATACAATCATGCACGCAAAATCAGAAATAAGACGCCTTGAGCTGTGTTCAGAATTGCATATTGGCTTCTTCATAGTGCACATGGTACCTAGAATATACTGGATACTACATACTACTCAGTCGCTGCATTTAGTATCGTGCCCACGCAACAGTCTTCACAATGTTGTGTACTGTAGAGTCACATGACCACCAAGCAATTTAGATCACCTGGTTCTTGGAGGGCTATTCCTGTTGCCTGCATTGCATCGTGGGATATACAATACACCAAGAATAAAGCGCCGGCAGCTTACTGTGAAATTCAGCCAATGTACCATGTCATCCAGACATACCTTAAAGACTGAAAACTTTCATTTAGATCGCATATGATATACGATTTGCCATTTCTGACAGCGATCAGAGCATGAGCAGTAATTAGTGGGCAAATCCATTCACGCTCTCACGGGACAGTAAAACTTCCGGAAGCCTAGACTTCAAATCCTGTAAAGTGTGTGACATATCGACGGGCTAACCAAGCTGACCTGATGTCCGTGATGATGACCACGTGCTCGCAGTCTCCCTGGTGACAGTACAGGTAGGGGTAGCCCACTTTGATCTTCAGGTCCCGAAACGCTGTGTCCTCCATCTTCGCTGTCTGGAACTGGGGCAAATCGCACTTCTCGCCCCATTCTCGAATTGTACTGAGGGACAAAGAAATAAAACCACATGCACACACATTTATGTTTTTTTAAGGACTGGTGGCACTTCAGGATGCTCCTGCTTGACCTTGCTACAGTACGTTTTATGATCACCTCATAAAGTGGAAACAGATTTCCCAAACATCTCAAATTATTTGAGCACCTGAAACCTGTATTCACAAGTAATTAAACAGTATTAGACTTAAATTACCAATTTTTCTATAAAGTAGAAAATACTCTGAAGGTATTGTGTGCTTGACAAGTGAAATTTTCTAAACCTTCGCACAATAGAGTCAGAATTTGTTTTACTGAGAAACACTGAACTACAAGTAAGCGCTGAAGTCTAAATATAAGATTAGAATGCTTGGTGACATTATTTTTTCAGTGAAAAAGTAATATATTGTACTGTATTACACTGGTCCAAGTCCTTTAATAGTTGAATATTTGCGCAGTCAAGAGGAGGTTCGAGAGCCAATCAGCGAGAGTCCGATTACAGCCAGAAATGCTCGTTTATCCCCATCCCCCCCACAATCTGGACTCAGTCCAGAAGCAGAATTAAAGAAGCCAATCGCCGGCCTCGTGATGACAGGTTTGGCATTTCACATCCGATACGAGAGACTCGCTCCCCCGCATTAAACCCAGAGAGGCGCCTGAAGACACCAAGCGTAGAAAATAAAGAGTTTCGCCGATTATCACAGCCTCGCAAGACAAACCCCAAAAGGAAGTGAGCGAGGATGAGTCAGCGATGAATGATGTTGCTGTAAACAGATGGTTCTTCTGAGGCGACGCCTTTATTCTGCAGCCCAGTACTGCAGCGCATGTGCGATCCTGGGCAAAATAATGGCCAAAGCCAATAGTGACAAAATATTGAGCTTTCAATGACTTTTCAACAAATCATTGGTTAGAAATTAAGCAAGAATTGAAAAAAAATGCACTCCAGAGGTTTTCTGTGCCACCGTTTACTCACTCGATTAGTAGTACGGAGGAAAAGCTGGAAACTGCTTCACCGAGAAACGTCTGTCGATGCTTTAGACTACGAGAGAACACTACAGACAGGCTGGTTTCCAACAACTGAAAACTATTCTTTTTCTGAAGAAGATCAAACAGATGTTTTTTCCAACTCTTCTCTCCGCAAAAAGCTGCCTGCATGTTTACCCACAAGGCTTAAACCCAGTGGCGGATCTAGGATTTTTCCAAGTAAGGGGCCATATTTCTCTAAGAGGGGCCCAGCAAGTATTTGTCCAACATTTGTGCACACAGTCACATTTATGACATGTATATCACCGCTCATATCAAGCTTGTGTGCAGCTGAAACCATGTTATCCATCAGAAAACAACTATTTAATTAAACATTAAGAAAAGGACTTGAAACCTTGAAATATCAAGGTGAGCTCTGGTAGAGGTGAGGTGGAAGAATTCAACTATTCAGGATACTGAAATTATCCTTCACTCAGCAGTGTCCAAATTTTTTCACGAAACATATAGCCTATGAAATTGTAAGCCCTATGTACTGAATGTTATATTGAAATACAACAATTACATGACTGAACACAACATGAGATGACAATGTGCAAGTATTCTGACCTTCAGTGAGAGAGATCCTGATAATGTCGGGGCAATGCCTACATTCATACAAACTGTGCTGTGGTCAAGTAAGGTGGATCTGCACTTTGATTACTACACTGTCTCTTTAATTTAGGATACATTCATTTTCTGTTTTCAATATTTTTATTCACAATAGTCAAACAGAGGTAAAATATTGAGTGCACATTAATTAAAATGTGGTGCAGATTCACACAATAGCACTTCATTACAATTACTAATAAATTGGTACAAACAAGTGTGTTATGAGTTTTAACATTCAAGTTACCAGCTAATTGCTAAAGTTGCTCTTCAAGCAGAAAATCTGCAAACATTAAGCACCAATGTCAACTGGGATTTAACAGAGTGACCAGTACTTATCTTCTGTGCCTTTTCATATCGATATCAGACATATTACAGTTACTGTTGTTGCTGTGCCATGATGATGTCTGACCTGGTGAGGAGGGATTAGAGCTGCCCTGTTCCTGATCATGACCATCCTCTGTCGTTCCCTCCCTCTCTCCCTGCTCAGTGTCGCTGTGGTATGAGTGAACAAATGAGTGTATATAGAACTGTAGAGGCTGTCAGAGCGAAGAGTTGAAGAAATATGGCGTCCAGTGCACCGCACCCCTGAATTTCTCATTGACTATAATGGAAAAAACTCCTGCTATTATTGTGTTATCTAAGAAGGTATACAATCGTAAATCCTTCCTACGTAAAATTTAAATCGAGGCGCAATTTTGCTTGACATTTTCAAGAACGAAGTTATAAGGAGTTGTTTTAGTCAACGGTTAATCATTGGAAAGTCAATGACTCACATCTGACTCTGATTGGTCACTCGGATAGTATTGGTGTGTAGCCTACAAGAACATAGCTCAGTAACAGTTAAAACTAATAACGCCAATGTTTTGACCTCACGGAACAGACAGCCGAGCAGCAAGCAGAAACGCTGTCTTCGCTGGCAATCATTGAAAGCCAGCCAGTTTGGTGGACTGTCCCAGCAAGGATTGAGTAACAGTAACAATTGAAAAAAAAAAAAAAAAAAAAACCCACACACCTCACAGCTTGCTCACAAAATAGTCCGTACATAGAAAGCTGCCTGATAAGGATGCTTTTATGTGTACAAGAATGAACACCACAAACGTTACACGAACGTTTCTGCCAGTTCATCCGCTATGGCTAATGCCATCTGTGTATATGCAACTTGGCTAACATTACATGGGCATGAGAGCTATAGCTGGCCATCACTCTTTGTAAGCAATGTGAGTTTGTGCATACTAACTTTATCTTGCTAGCTAAATGACCGATAAAGTTTGCCATCATAGCCGTCTGCAGCGACTTGATTACCTAGCTAACATGCTAATTAGTGGGACATGTTTTTACATTTTCAACGTCTCGAATAGTGTCGAAGTGTGTAAAATTGCGCATTAATTTTCATTCTTATGTTTTTTTATCACAACCATGTTGAAATCATTTCAGAAGACCCCTTTGTTTGGCAGATAATGGCAGGAATTTCTCCATTAGTCTATGGGAAATTGAGGCCATATTGATTTCTTCAACTGCGCTCGAAGAAGGAAGCGGCAGAAGCTTCTCTAGTTCTTTTTTGGTGTGAACCAGTGTTCATTCAAATTGTCATCTTCTACTGTGAGCTTCATTGATGGTGAGTATCCCTATTTGGCGCAGTACTGCCAACAACTGTGGGGCATGGAATTGCATTCACCTATAATCTGTCATTCTCGGACAAACCGACAGATGAGTGACCGGAGAGGGGCACATCAGGCCCCCCCCCCCCAACAAACAATCAGGACCTACTGGCTCAGGTCTTTGCACTCTGGGTATCGCATGTCATTGTAGAATATTCCCTCGAAGAAGAAGAAGGCAGACTTGAAAAGATCCTGAAAGAAATGAATAAACAAGTAACACATCAAATTATCAAGCACTTTAACCCTTAGCAATTAAATTATTTCAGTGCTCTGATTTTTTTGAAAACTTATCTTGTCCTGTTGAAAACCCTGTGGAGGCGCTTTTAATCAAGTCGTCATATGATATATTCACAATAGCAAAAAGGAACTGGCGAGCCTAGTTGGGCTGAACGGCCTTAGCTTTGAATTTGACATCTTGCATCACTGAGCAACACTACTGGAATTCAGCACTCTAAGAGTTAATCAATTTGAAATTTTTTTTCTGAATTCTTTTCCAAAAAATTTATGTGTCCATCCATCAAATAAAATATGTCTCATTAGCTGTGGTAGTTGATCATGTTAATGCAAGTAAATGAAGGTGCTTGAGTCCATGTGTTTAAATGCTAGTGCATTTGCATGAATGAGTGTAAATACCGTAAATGTTGGTACGTGCCCAGTACCAGTCAAAAGTTTGGACACACTTTGCTGATCTCACAGCACTCAGTTTGAGAGATTTAAACTGCCTAACTTCTCCATATAAACTCAAAATGAATCTTCTGAAAAGGAAAAGGAAAACAGCCAGAAGCTAAGAGAGAATGATTTTGAATAGTGTTCAAAATTGTTTCTTAATGAATCCCAAAATATCTTGCGAAGTAAACAGCTCCTTCCGTTTTACAACGGCCAAATTTAAGTCAAGCTGTTTTGGGACTTATTGGGCAAAAAGAGTCAATGAAAAGCAAACAGCAAGTGCAGCACATCTTTGTGAACTTAGACACCCACTCAGCTGCTAACTCATTATAGCCATATAACTGCTCTTGTTAAAACAGAAAAAAATAAATTAATCAAAAAATGTGAGTACAGTCAGCAATAATGACAACAAATGTTGGTTAGTTTGATGGATTGAAGAATTAGATCTTTCTTTGCAAAATAGTGGGTCCTTATTTCTTAATTTAACATGAATTGTAAGAAAAATGCAGGTATGTCCAAACTTTAAACTGGCACTGTGTGTGCGCGCGCGCGCGCGTGTGTGTGTTGATGCACTTGGGTTAACATCAGTGTCTAAACACAACCAAGAGGACGTGTTCATGGTGAATGCTGGCGCGCGCGTGTGTTAGTACATTTGTATTTGGGTGTAAAAATTAGTGCCAGTATGCAAGCCAGTGGGTGTGTTCGTAGTTAATGATGGTGTATGCGCATCCAGGCACTGGAGCGCATGCATTAGTGTGTGTAAATGTGCTGTATGCATTCCCCAGAGCGCAAAATCGTTCAGGGATGGTGTTGGGGGGGTCCATACCTTGCTGACGAATTCAGGCGCTGCGTCCGGGTTATGGCTGAACTCCCCGCTGACCTGAAGATCGATCACGCAGCAAATGGAGTCCCTGAGGGCCGTCAGCTTATGGGAACCCAGAACCATGAGAGTCTGCCTGGCCCGCACATGCTTAAACTGGGACAGCACATCGCCCAGTGTGACTTTCACCAGCAGAGACACTCGAAACAAACATCAACTTACCGACTCAATCAAAACTCATTTATTTACCCACCCAATCAGCCCTTACGCATTTCAACGGATACAACACGTCACCCAGTGTGAATTTAACCAGCAGACACACTCATAACAAACATTCACTTATCTACACAATCAAAACAATTTTACCCACCCACCCCATCAGCCCTTACGCCAGCGATGGGCCACTGCAGTCCTGAAGGGCCAGTGTGTGTTGGTTTCTGATTCCATCAATTACCCTGACTAAAGGAGCTAATCGGACGTAAACACAAACATGGATTTACTCACAGAAAACAGATAAAATGTTTCATTTAGGGTCACAAGGACAGTCTTTGCAGGCCATTCATGAAAATTTAAAGCAATTCAGCAGGAATGTGATAAATGGTTTGGCTCACTGAGATAGACAGCAGATTAAAGTTCAGAAGTTGATGCGAAGGTCAGGAACAGATAAGGCCCTCATTGCCCACATCCGCTTTACACTCTTAAAGTGGGAAAGCAAGTCCCCCCCAAAGTGAATTTCACAAGCAGAGACACTCGCAACAAATATTCACTCACTTCCACAGCCAGCTCCTACAAGCTTAAACAGAGACGTCACTATTGCGAACTTACAAATCAACAAGAGTTTGTCACTGAAGTGACTATATCCCCCGCCGTTAGGTCACCAAAACCGACTGGTGTCTGCGCATTCCCAGTAGGAAAGTTGGTACCAAAAAGAAATGAAATAGATTGACTCCTTCGAGATATCGCGCCGACAATGGTCGGGACGGACGGACGGACGGACGCACGCACGGACGGAGCTGTATACCATATCCCCCACTTCGCGCTAAAAGCGCGTGAGGATTAAAAAAAAAAAAAAACAAACGCTAACTAAACCGTCCTTTCTGGTGACATTTATTGTAAAATTACCAAAGAGGAAAAAGAAGAGAAGAAATGCTGTTTGACTGAGTTCCCTCCTCTCTCTGTGTGAGCGCAGTCATCAGGGAGCTGCTGCAGTTTAGACAACACACCCTAATGCAGCTCCACTGATCATTCATTCACAAGCCACTGAAATTCGGAGGCCCGTGTTCAGGTACGGCTGAGGAGGAAATGACCTCACACTGAAATCACTCTTCATCACTTCAACTAACCCTCTGCTGTGCAGGGTGATGATGCCAGAAGGTTAATGGTCTCAACTAAATTGTCCTCGGCACTTTATACCCTCGGCGTGCCCTAGTACAGCAACGTCATACACCGTGACCTTTGACCCAATCATAATTTAGGTTAAAAATAAATAAATAAATAAATCAGAGCTACAACTTCGCCCTCAAATAGGCTTTAGGAGACGCCCCATATGCATAACCTGTTTAAATATGAGGGCCATCCCGACAAAGGTTCGCCAACTAGAGCAACAAGAGTAACAACTGATGGAACAGAGACTGACGGATGGACGGACGGACCGACAGAGGAGGGGGCCATAATTCTCCGTCGTCTCGGCGAGAGAATTACCGAGAGAGTAAAAATAGCGACGGCAGTGCAAGAGCAAGGGTAGCCCTCCCAGTCTCGGAGGGCACCAGAGTCCGCTGGTTTCTGTTCTCACCTCCCACTTTAGGGCCATGAAACCCGGTGAGGCGAGTTAACCGAGAAGTCAACAGCCTGAACTGGATCAATTAAGTTTAGAGAAACACCATAAACCAGCGGACACACAGCTCTCCGGTGTCAGGATTGGCCACGAAAAGCTACGGGAATACAGTATTAGGTAGAGAAAGTCACCCTCTCAGCGATGACAGGAAACAGGATGTTGACGGTCAGGATCATCTCTCCTTCTGGCAAAAGGTTCTCCATATCCTCCGGTTTCCTGCCCATTCCCAAAGTCTCCTGCAGGGGAGGACGGGGGGAGGAGGGAGGAGAGGAGAGCGAGAGGAAGGTTAAAAGAATAAAACAGATTATAATGCACATATAGTGCACGCGTGTCAGTTGCCGCACAACGCAAACATGACAGCACGAGCCTGCAGCGTAACTATGGAAACTGGAAAAGATGAAGTTAGGAAGAACTCAGGTGTTGAGCCCCCGACCAAACTCAACAAAACTGGACCAGGGACTTTAGCCCCATTTCTCTGCATCTCACTCACTCTGCCTCACTGTTTAAGGGACCTTCTTGATTACACAACAGTTAAAAAACTGGGACGAAAAATTAAAGGCCTATCGCTTTTGTGTGTGGTGTTACACATACATACACACACACTTAAAGATTATCATTTCCAAAATCAGTAATATTTTGTCCATTTTTGTGGGAGAAATTGACAGCCACACGCTGACATGCACACAAACATGCGTCCGATTACTTTCGTATGTAACTACAGAAAACACTCACCAGTTCAGCTGCATACAGGTCCTGCCTGCAGGTGTGATTTCTGGTGAGGGTCTCCTTATAATCCTGCCTGCGCTTCCTCACCCTTCAGAACCAGAAAGAAAAATAAATAAGTATGTTCCACGGAATACACCAGGGCTTTCATAAACCATGTCTACATTTTTTGTCAAAAAAGATTTGATACTCGACTTCTCAAGTAAGAGCTCCCACCCATTTTTGGGGCCTGAAAAATTTTTTGAAAAGGTTACTCTGATTGATTTAATCACCAAAAAAAAAATAAATAAATAATAATAACAATAATAATACGCACAAATTTAAATAATTATAAAAATAATAATCAGTGACTTCCAAAATTTTAAAGTGTCCATTCAGAAAAGCAAATATAAGCGCATGATTGGAGACGGATGAGGGGAAGAACGAGAAAGGTTGCTGTGTCATTCCATGTCAATCATCAGATTTTCAAAACATCTGTCACCATGTAGTCATAGATTGCTTCCATATTTTCATATTAGATAAATATGCATTAGTGATGAAAAAAAATCCGAAATTTCGGCTCATTCAGACCAAAAATGAATTTTGATGAATTATTTTCTGAGAGTACCGTTCGTCAGTTTTTTTGTCAATTGGCATTTTTCTTGTATTTAACATGGCATCACTTTTTTATTATTACACCTATAGCTTTGAAAATTTGCATCTAAGCCAATGTTATACTGCTTAATCAGAAAACCCAGTCCAGTTTACTCTCTCTTTCTTGGTTGTGGAGTTATGAGGACAGCCGAAGTGCCTTTTGTTCAGGCAGTCCCATGTTTAGGTCCACAAAGCTCCCCCAATATAAACCCTAGCATAGGCTCTCTGGCAATTTTTCCATTCATTTGTGTAATGTGAATATAGGCCACTGGATGGCAGTATTTACCTTTTTTTTTATTCAGCTCAGACTGGAGCTATGTTTAGACATGTCCCGGGCATGTCTGGGGAAAGTCCCAGAAAATAAAAAAAAAGAGGTCTAAATGTGGGTGGGGTCTGCAAAAGAGTATATAAGGCAAAGAATTGAGACAGTGAAGTAGTAGGAGAAATTGCAAGAGGATGACCAGACCTGCCATTCTGTTCAAGACCTGTGACGTTTCTTTTGTGGATTTCTTTGCCTGTGTTTGAGCATTTTCTTCATCCAGGACATCACCAAGCCACCCCAAAAAGGGACTGTAATTATTTCTGTTTTTTCTTATTTATCAATCTTGGTCTTTAGTTGTAGGTTGTTATTAGTCTTTGTTAAAAATTAAATGTGTTTTAGTTGTTGAAACTGTTTGTCATCCCTTGCTGTTGCTGTTGTGTTATAAATGTGATAACAAATTGGGGCCATAACATTTGCGTCTGCTGAATATAAATCAGGCTGAATTCACCGTGAATTCATCACCAATTGCAGTCAGTACCTCGCCAAATGTGAAAAAAGCTAAAATGCCACCTGTTCAAACCCCCGTATCTCCAGGGGCACAACTTGGATTTTCTTCTATTTTTTTTACTGATTCCTCTATTATAGTAGAAAGGCCACTCCAAAAATTGTTGATGTGTTTTGACCAATATAAGTTTCGCAGGTGTCTGAGCAGCGGTGGGGTCATCTCAAGAATCTCGAAGGCTTTGATAAAGTTCTTCACGTTGTTTGGTCTTCCCAGGGAAATTCAGTCAGACCAAGGTAGCAATTTCACTTCAGGATTGTTTCAGCAGGTTGTGTATGAACTAGGTGCAAAACAGATTCTTTCTAGTGCCTATCATCCAGAAAGTCAGGGTGCCTTAGAGCGGTTTCATTCCACTCTCAAGACAATGATGAGGACTTATTGTTATGACCATGAGAAAGACTGGGATGAAGGGGTTCATTTGCTGTTGTTTGCAGCTAGAGAAGCAGTGCAGGAGTCTACTGGATTCAGTCCATTTGAGCTAGTGTTTGGTCATGAAGTGAGAGGACCTTTGCTATTATTGAGTGAACAATGGCAAGAGAAAGAGCCGCATATCAGTCTGTTAGACTATGTTGGCAAGTTCAAGGAAAGATTGCGTGCAGCTTGTGACCTTGCCAAAGAGAACTTGAAATCAAGTCAGGGAAAAATGAAAACTTGGTATGATCATAAGGCTAGAAGCCGTGAGTTTAAACCAGGAGACAAGGTTCTTGTGTTGTTTCCCTTGCAGTCCAATCCATTGCAGGCTAGATTTCATGGTCCTTATGAAATTCTGACAAAACTCAATGATCTCAATTACATTGTGAAGACTCCAGATAGGAGAAAACCAAAACAATTGTGTCATATTAACATGCTAAAGCCTTATCATGACAGAAATGCTATGGTTGCAGCTGTCACTTCAGATTCTCAAATGGTCGAAACGTGTGAAGATGAGGGGGAGTTTCAAGATGATGAACCAAGAATTAAAGCTGAAGTTCTTTCATGTAAATTGTCAAACACTGAAGTGTTGCAAAATCTTGATGTAAAACTCCAGCACTTAGAACCCTCACAGAGAGATCAGTTTGAAAGGTTGATCAAGAAATATAAGGATTTGTTTCCTGATGTTCCAAAGAGAGTTACTATAGTCTCTCATGATGTAGATGTTGGTGATGCCAAACCAATAAAACAGCATCCATACCGGATGAATCCTGAAAAGAGAAAGATTGCTGAGAAAGAGGTTGAGTACATGTTAGAACATGATGTTATCAGACCCTCCAACTCAGATTGGAGTTCACCCTGTGTGCTAGTTCCAAAACCTGATGGAAGTACTAGATTCTGTACAGATTATCGCAAAGTCAATGCTGTAACTAGAACTGATGTGTTTCCAATACCTAGGATTGATGATTGTATTGATAGTGTAGGGCAAGCAAAGTTTCTGACCAAGATTGATTTATTGAAGGGTTATTGGGGTGTGCCTTTAACTGAGAGGGCCAAGAGCATCTCTGCTTTTGCCACACCATCTGGATTGTACCAGTATGAAGTCCTACCCTTTGGCATGAAAAATGCCCCAGCCACGTTCCAAAGGATGATACAGTCTACAATCGCCGGATTGCCACACACGGGTGCGTACATCGATGACCTGATCACATGGAGTGACTCCTGGGAAGAACATCTAAAAGATGTAGAGACGTTGTTCCAGCGCCTGACCCAGGCTAACCTGACTGTTAACCTGAGCAAGAGTGACTTTGGTTGTGCTACTGTCACCTATCTTGGCTACGTCATAGGCCAGGGTAAGGTGGCATCCATAAATGCTAAAGTCCAAGCCATCATGGACTTTCCAGTTCCTGACAACAAAAAAGCTTTGCGCCGCTTCCTTGGAATGATCGGGTACTACCGCAAGTTCTGCAAGAACTTTGCTGAGATTGCTCTCAGTCTAAGTAACCAACTGAAGAAAGGCGTAAAGTTCACCTGGGATGATGCATGCCAGAGAGCCTTCGATCACCTGAAGTCTCTGCTGTGTCACTTCCCCGTGCTCAAATCTCCTGACTTCAACAAACCGTTCTCCATCGCGGTCGATGCTAGCGACCAAGCTTGTGGATCTGTGCTCCTACAGAGAAGTGACTCTGATGACATTGATTCCAAAATCCAAAAATTGTTGATGTGTTTTGACCAATATAAGTTTCGCAGGTGTCTGAACAGCGGTGGGGTCATCTCAAGAATCGCTTGGCATTTTCAGCTTCTTACACATTTGACTATGCAACATTTTAAGTGTTTTCAATCATTAGTCAATCACATCCTAAATTGTACCAATTCCTGTATTATTGTAGACATAACAAAACAAAAAAAAGCTGATGTGACTTGAACGACATACACTTCAGAACTGTCTAAATAGGGGTCATGCAATTTTTGAGAATCTCACTTCTTTGCATCAATAAAATTTACTGACACTAATTCTTGTAAACTGACTGTCAAATTAAAACTTTGTATTCCATGCTATGTTAATAGTGTTATTGCTTCCTAAATGCCGCAAAGAGCACAACAATGTTGTCTGTCCCAGTTTTGTCCAACTTATACTGCCGGGCTGTGCGTCCAGTGACATCCGGAGTTGGAACAGTTTGGAGAATGTTATTGAATGGCACCCAGCATTTTTCAGAAAAAGTCCATGTTAACGCTTGTGTCGTCTTGTTTCGCTTCATGGAAGACAATAGCAATAATCAGAAATTATTGATCAATAACTGGTTCAGGTTTCTCCCTGCCAACATGATCTACCAACCTGTATATACTGACCTGTCTGTGAATGTGTCATGCATTGATGAATTGAGAACTTAAAATTATTGTGATTCAATAATCATTAACATTGTGTAAGAAGCTGAAAATGCCAAGCGATTCTTGAGATGACTCCACCCCTGTTAAGACACTTGCAAAATTTATATGGGTCAAAACACATCGACAATTTTTGGAGTGGTCTTTCTACTATAATAGAGGAATCAGATTAAAAAAAAAAAAAAAAAACAGAAGAAAATCCAAGTTGTGCCCCTGGAGATACGGGGGTTTGAACAGGTGGCATTTTAGCTTTTTTTTCCCCACATTTGGCAAGGCACTGACTGCAGCTGAATGAATTCATGGTGAATTCAGCCTGATTTATATTCAGCAGACACAAATGAATGGAAAAATTGCCAGAGAGCCTATGCTGGGGTTTATATTGGGGGAGCTTTGTGGACCTAAACATGGAACTGCCTGAACAAAAGGCACTTTTGGTGTCCTCACAGCTCCACAACCAAGAAAGCGAAAGTAAATTGGACTGGATTTTTCTGATTAAGCAGTATAACATTAGCTTAGATGCAAAGTTTCAAAGCTATAGGTGCAGTAATAAACGTTATGCAATGTTCAATACAAGAAATATGTCAATTGGAAAAAAAAAAAAAAAAAAAAACCACACACTGACGGACAGTACCCTTGGAAAATAATTCATCAAAAATTAATTTTTGGTTCGAATGAGCTGATATTTCAGATTTAACAGTGATATATATTTATGCAGGTGCATGCAAAAAATAAGCCAAATTGCGAAGGTGGTAGTGAGACCCATTTGATCTTCTGACATGGAATGACCCTGCTAACAATTTTAATTTCCGACAAATCTAAACGTTTACCTTAGGGTCATCAACCCGGGGTCCGTGGGAACCACATCAGTATCTGGAAGTTGATCTTCGGGGTAACACTTTAAAGTATCAGGGCTACAAAAAAGAACAAAATAACGCTGTTTCATTAAGGATTGCGGTTTCAACAGGTGAAAGCAAACCCATCTCTGGACTATTTGCGATTAAAGCGAATCCACAGCGTCTAACCCAAGAGGCACACGAACATCAGGCACGGAACAAGTAGCTCGCTAAATATAAATATAGTTATATTTTATTACCAACCTGCAGATAGCCTGCAGCTCATTGACAGTTTCTGGAGGGATTCCCATGTCGGCCGCAAATTCTTCATCCTCGGTTTCCTGATTGACAGGTTGGAAGGAGTAAAACTTAGGATTTAAAGTCTCTTTCCACAGATTTTCAAAGGTACCAACATGGAATGGCTTGGTGTTTATGTCTATATATTCATACGTAGGGACACCGTCACCAGCAGAACAACCGCTGCTCGAAGCCGCCATGTTTCTCTTCTCTCATATGGTCAGCAGACGCATTTAATACAACAACTACGGTGGCTCGACGAGGCTATAATAAAGAAGCATGTTTTTAGTTCGCAATTTCATAAATCCAAATATTAAAGTATATTGCCTAAATATACAATAACAACCACCACGAATTTCCATTTACCCAAACCATACTTAGGAAGAGCACTACGTATGCTCAAAAATAGTTCAAACTAAAAATCAAAAAGATCTATGATTTTTGATATTTTTGAGTAAAGTATTTTTGCAGGTTTACATGTAGGCCTACTATACTACCTGTTCGACTTAGCGGTGGTCGTTGCGTTATTCAAGTCCAATGAAATTATCCAGAGTGAAAGTGCAGAAAGGCCAAAACTGTGAGATAAGCTTTTTTCAACAGTAATTATTGTTCCCAATGTGGCGTCGTTTTTTGCAAAGAGAACATTAAATAAAGCCTGTTTAACTTGATCTTTTCAATTACCTAAAACTCATTCATTGTTCTCACTTACGGCGGATATTTTCCGAGGTCATGGGATTTTCACAAAATTCAGCTCTCCTACTTCGAGGAAATAACGTGATGCGCAGAGAATGCGGGTTTTATTTTAAGCGGGTAATTAAATTATAAGCTCAAAGAAGCGACGTGACGTATCCAAGTTGGACAGGGATTCATTTTCTTACAATGATGATAGTAAGTGGGTGTGCTTCGTTCGGCCAAATATGGGCGGTTTAAGTCTTCGAAATTTCGGAAATGCTGGTTGATAAATTCATCGAAGACGGGACGAAGACCCATTTGAATCTTATCAGCGGAGCCTCTGATAGTGTATTATTTATTGTCCTGTTTGGGGAGATAACTCGCGATGAATGATACAGACGAACTGTGTCCGCTCAAAAATGAAGGCGAGGTAACGCACACCAAAGTAAGTAGAAGTTCATAGGCCTACTCTAATTGGATATTGCAATTATTAAATCACCTACCAAGCGCGTACTGGAAAATGTTTGACTACCCTACCAACCTATGCTTTCATTTTGCAGTGATTTTTTTTTTTCTCCAGATGTTTCAACGCAATTTGACTGTTACAGTTAGGCTATCGGTTGTAGTCGATCTGCTACTCGGTATCAAGTTTTAATTAATTAGCCTAGCCACAGAAACAACATTAATTAAAGCTGTGATGGTTCTCTGGTTCTGGTACGCACACTGAATGCTGTTCCTCGTTTCCTCAGCATTTTAATCCGAGTCTTTTAACAAGCTGATACATTTTCTGATAATTGAGATTTATTTTGTGCTACATTGCAAACAACTTCAATTTATATATGAAAACATTAACTGTTTCGACTGAGATGGATTAATTGGCTCGTATACTCAACGCCTTGACGACCAACACTTTGGTGTATCAAAGTCAAAGGAAACCGCCATACCTTCATTATGATTTTCACAAATAAATGAACCATTATGCGGAGAATGGCCCATGCAGTGTGTCAGCATTAGTTTAACATCAAGGTTTCCAACAGACGGTCCTATAGGTATTCCCTGGGGTTTCTGATAATTGATATCCAACAATATTATAAAGAATTTCAGTGTTGACCTTCTTTCGCAAAAATCGGCTACAACCCATTTAAACTAATTTTAATTCAATTTATTTTGTGTGGGGGGGTGGGATGGGATCCCTGGGGTAGAAAAGACAACTAACGGCTGCATTAATTTTCCTCAATCACTTGTGTTTTCAGGCCACTGCTAACGGTGCATTGGACGTCGCCTCTACGTGAGTACTCAGGCCCTTTCTAGAGTGACCGAATAGA
The DNA here is from genome assembly GCA_029721435.1 of Gymnothorax reevesii. Taxonomy (NCBI): domain Eukaryota; kingdom Metazoa; phylum Chordata; class Actinopteri; order Anguilliformes; family Muraenidae; genus Gymnothorax; species Gymnothorax reevesii. The sequence continues at coordinate 11,390,064 of CM056574.1, forward strand.
GGACTTATGGCCAAATGCAAATCCTCAATCACATATTCAGCTGATCATAAGGGTGGATTGTACTTGCATAAGAGCACACAAGCCAATTCTTTCCTTTGATTTGTTCATGGGGCCAATGTTTACTCTGCAACAAACTTGATCAAGTACAACTGTGTATTCATTTTTATAATTGAATTTCTTCGCCTCATTGTCCACCATGTGTGTAAACAATGACTTTTGGGTTGAGGGATCTAGCGCTTGAAGTTCCATTGTAAGTAAATAATTTTTTTTCTGTTCAGAAGCGAAGAGCCGAGGATGGATCTCCGCACTGCGTTAGAGGAGTGCTCGCTGACGCGGAACCTCTTTCTGAACGACAAGTTCTCTGAAGCGCTGGCCATTCTTGAACCCTGGTATGAATCTCAGATTGGAATGGGCTAGAACCTGCTCCCTCAATGTCAGCTATGATAATATTTTCACATTTCTTTGTGACATTTGGAAAGGAGCGGTTGTGGATTCAGTTTGAGGAGCCTGGCTCAGATTGTAACTAGAAAATTCATAATTCAGTTGAAGGTCAACATTTACCTTCACAGCAACATTCTCTTATAGCTATAATGACAATTCTCATCGTTTATCATTTTTAAAAAACACATTTTACCTGTATAGCGCTTCTAACAATGAGCTGCCACCAGGGTGCTTTACAGAGTAACAGGGGGGAAAAAGCAGGGGCAAAAACCAAGCCTGAGCCACCAAATGGAAAGTAGTAAGGTCAAAACAAAAATCTGAGGGGAAAGTGCTCTAGTTGTGTAGAGAAAAATGTCCCTGAATGGGGGAGGTCACTGGAGAATCCCAGAAACTGAGGAGGGGCCCATCCTGTGCTCGTTGGCCCAGCGTAAGGCAGAGAGAATGGACATTACAGGAATGTGACAGGTTATTTACCATGAATGATCCCTTCATTAATTTATTAATACCCCACCACCGAGTGGAGAGGAGGATATTGCAATGGAGCTCCTCCATCCATCTGTCTGTCTGTTCGTCCGGATAAGCGAGGACAGGTATTTTCAGAAACTAATTTACCAATAATGACACTTTTTTTGCATGTACATTATGTGTCATAACCTTGATTTGATTCATAAACAGGCCTACGTGGTAGAGGAGGTATTGATAACAACGTCTTGCTTCAATTAAGCCCCTTTCACAGGAAGGGCAATATAAAAAGCAAATAGAAAAAGCTAAATAATTGTTAGCAGTAAAATGGGGAAGTTATGGGTTCAGTGTGGATAGGGTCACTGAGATAAATGGGTTCAAACTCTTAAATGGATGCCTTTTGTTCTGTTTTTATCCTCCGTGTGAAAAGACCATTAAGGTATTAAACTTGCAGGTAAGGCAGAAAGTCCTAATGAATGGATATGCAATACATGCAGACACTGCTACTGCTGTGCAAGCATTACTGGGTGCGGTGACTTTGTCTGGGTTGCAGGGCCAAGACCAGCATGTACCACGCAGTGGGACACAGCAGTATCCTGGTCATGCAGGCTGGGATGACCTTTGACCCCACGGACATTCAGAAAGCCATGGATTCACTCAGGGAGTCGCTGCAGACGTGTCAAAGGTAGGGGTGCATTTCTGCACCGAGTCTGAGTTCTGTGATGGGACTGATTGTGATGCCGCTGCATTTTGTTTATTTGGTGTTAAGAACCAAAAGCAGATACATTTGGAAACAACTCTTTGGAGAAAATTTGCATAACCTGAATTGCTTTTCTAAACATTATCTGTGTACAGGCTTTAGAAAGTCAAAATAACCTATACCAATTGCTTTATCTACCTCCAATTAAAGATATTTATGTATTTTTTCAGAACAAATTTTTATGGATTTCTTTTTTACAAATCAAATGTTTCACAACTGCAGCACTGTGGTCAAGGATGTAAATGCAGCCCGCTCAGACAATGCACTTGTCAAATGCTGAAATGCACTTTATGAGGAATGCTTTTGATAGACTTCTGTATGCAACACGTAATCACTCCAAGCTGGCTGCTGAACTTGTCGAATAAAAATATATTTTTCATATGCATTCATCGTTATACATCTTGTTTGGTCCTTGTCCTAGTTGTGGAAGACTGGAGCCTATCGCTGCATACAGAAGACATGCAGTCCATTGCATTGATATTTCCCTCTAAGGATATTTCTCAAAGCAGGTTTACCGATTTAGCTGGATGACTGTTCTGTGTAAAACCAGGGATAACTCGTTGTCCGACGACGTTTCAGATTTAGGAAAGCTTGGGGTTTCATTAAGCCCCATTTTCCCAGCTAAGTCCGTTGTTCCGCACCGTGAAGCGGAATCCAAACCTTAGTGTTTAGTGCAGCTGAATTGCAGTGCCTGACTGCTTCTCTCTCCTGTGCAGGTTCAGAAGGAAGCACAGCGTATTCGAGACGATAACCAGCCTATTCTACACACGAACTGATGCGGGTCTCACGGAAGGTGAGAATATCTGCTTGCATTGCTGCGTGTGGACATTGGGTGGCGCTGGTTTCCCTGTTTAGAACGGAAAATAACTTCAACGACAAATGCGGGCAGAGTAGCCGGCCTGCCGGATAAAAGGAAGTTAAGCGCGTAGAAATCCCCTCGATGGTGGTAAATTTATTGTCAACTTTATAAAAATATGAATCTGTTTAACTGCTTGTTACCACTGATCTGTACAGAATTAGAGGATTGCTGTTGACGTCATAATTTTAAAGTAACCAATGTATGCTGCCATAGTGGTATGTCCAACTATAGCCTCCAGGGCCATAGTGTTGTACCCACAGGTATCTCATACCTTCATCTCTTCACAAACACGGAAAATCAATTTTAAAAAAGAGCAATATTGACTGTTGTCTTTATTTAAGATAGACTGGGTGTAACATGCAATCGTGTACCATGTATGTAAATACCTAAGGATGTCTTGTGTTGAGTTTACATTTCTGAGGTTCTAGCTGAATAGCTGACAATGAGCGACGGTGATAGTCGTAGGACGTATTAGTGCTGGCTATTTGAGGTAAATTAATGCCGCTACCCACTGAAATGCCAGTGTAGCAGAAATACACACATTAAACTGCTTAGCTGGGAAGAAAAAAAATCATACTGTCATTAAGTAATTTTATTCATCATCAAAGCATTATTGCTGCGACCCATATAAGATTCTTTGAATTCTGGCTCGATGAAAATGGTGATAAGACGTACGTTTCCAACCTCACCATTTGAAAGCTTGTTAATTTTTTCAGCTGTTAAAAATCAAGAATCGCTTTGGTAACAAGAGCACATTCTACATTGAAGAAAGATACAGTATGTTATGTATGACGTGATTAAAAAAAAAAAAAAATCGTTGCAATTCAGAAAATATGACAGTGCCAAAGTTACGTACTGTACCATGTCATGGATTTTCTAAACCAATACCTTATGAAGATTAAAATGGACGAGGGTCAATATTTCTCGTTTTATTTTTTGATATTTCTGTGTCTGTGATGAGATGGTTTCTCCTCAGAATGCGATACCTTTGCCTACAATGCTATGTCCCTGGAGACAATTGGCGTACCAATATAGTGGCATAGTTACCTCAAAAATACGAGGCCATCAGCAATACAGTAAATCTGTTGGCTACACATCACTGGCTGCCACCTTATACTATCAATGGTTTCTGTTTGTCTGCCCTACACTTCACTCATCACCTCAGTGACCATTTCACCTTCTTGGTATGTAAATTTACTCCACTGCTGAGAATCCATGGTTCAGCCAGGATTATTGTAACTGTTCTCCTTTTTAAAATGTGGGAGAAGCGAAGCTTTGAGATAGTTTATGATGGCGCTGTGATGTGCGTTACATTTTCTCTGTCGTGTCCACAGAGGAGATGCACGCTGAGATCTGCTACGCCGAGTGCCTTCTACATAAAGCCGCCCTCACCTTTCTAGAGGTCAGTGCTACATCATTGTTTGACCAGTGCTTCCTTTTTTTATTATTTTTTTTTTTCCCACAATTTATTTTCATAATGGGTCTTCAAAAGAGTCATTGCGCACAAATGTAAATGTAGCACTCTTGTGTTAATAAAACAATACAATTACGGCTACTGGACCAGTATCTACGTTCAAGAGTGGAGAGTGGTGAAATAAACTAGAAATGACAAGACTAGTGACAGGGGTTTTGTATGAAATAAGCCAGTTTAAATATGAATATAAACAATAAATATTCCTGGTTCTGCTTTGATCACTCTATTATTTAGATGTTAGATATTACAGGTTTTATATATATGATAATATCTAGCATCTTTATTTTATTATATATATACACACACATACATATTAGATGTTAGATATTATAGGACTCTATATATTAGATGTTAGACTGGTCTTTTATGTTCTTATTATTGGCTTATTTTAAATAAATTGTGTAATTTAGTTTCCAGATATTTTAATTCTACAACCCCAATTCTGAAATAGTTGGGAACAAAGTGTAAATTGTGAATAAAATCAAAATTCAATGACTTTCAAATCACACCAGCCAGTATTTTATTCACAATAGAACAGGGATAACATAGCAAATGTTGAAACAGAGAAATGTCACAATTTTATTCACAAAATGAGCTCATTTCAAATTTGATGGCTGCTACAGATCTCAAAGAAGTTGGGACAGGGGCCTGTTAATGATGTTGTAGCATCCCCTCTTCTTTTTAACACAGAGTGGAAGCGTCTGGGCATTGAGGAGACAAGTTTCTTGAGTTTAGCCATTGGAATTTGATCCCACTCTTGTTCACTACAGGCTTCCAGCTGCTGGAGAGTTTTTGGTCTCCTTTGATGGACTTTTCCTTTAATTATGCGTCAATTGATCTCAATCGGTGAAAGATCAGGACGGCAGGCAGGCCAGTTCAGCACACAGACTCTTCTACTATGAAGTCATGCTGTTGTAATAGCTGCAGTATGTACTTTTTCATTGCCCTGCTGAAATACACAAGGCCTTCCCTGGAACAGATGTCATCTGGAGGGGAGCATATGTTGCTCTAAAACCTATATATACCTCTCAGCATTGTGTTGCCATGGCTACTTGATAAAGTCTGACAAGACATTACAATCACTCAGCATAAAATAAATGATAATTGAACATAAAATAATCAAACAAAATGTAAAACTACAGGGATTAATCAGTTAAAACCAACACTTTCTGACAACAAACAACATATCAGAAATACATATAGATCGTGCTGCAATGGGTTTGGTTGACCATTTACATCACTAACTTGCTACAGTCCAACACATTCATTAAACAGACAGAAGGAAAAGGTGAAACTCACCAAAACCGTCTTCACACTTTCATGAATCGCCACTAGAGGGTAGTAGAGTAGATTCTCGGCTTGGTAAAGGATAATTTTTCTTAAAGATGTTTGTGTTTATGTTAGATCTTGTGCTGATTGATTTCGTGTCGTTTCTGTCTTTTCCGTTGGTGTTCTGAGCCAAGCAGCTCGCGACTACTGAGGAGTCTTAAAGAGACAGTAGAACATTAAATGAAAGCGTCAACTTTTAAAACTTTACTTCAGAGATATGAAATTAACAGTTGGAGGGTTTTTGGCATGAAATGGCAAGTATATTTATACATTTATGGTTATTTATGACTATCGGGGTAGTATTTGAATAAACAATTTATTACTGTATTTTAACTATGGATTATACAGTGCTTAATTTTTTTCACGATTTATTTACATGATGGGTTTTCAAAAGAGTAATTGCACACAAATGCAAATACCTGATGGGCTTTTTTTTTCAGTGTATTATATATAGTGTACGTATTGTGGAAACTGGTGGGTTAACAGATTGTGGCCATCTTGTAAGGTTGCGGTATTTCCACTAATGACATATTTTATGTTAAGCACACACTCTTGACCCAAATATTGCAGGCCTATCGGGTGATTTTTGGAAATTGGTCACCTCAAAGTTGTGTTGGCCAGATCTTGCGTTAACAACAATAGAAACATGGGAAAATCACTTTTCAAAATGGATATACTGCAGTTCTAGAAACTACCATCCTCTCCGTGCAATTTAATGGACTTAATCAATTTCCACAAAACGTTTGAATGCACCACTTTTTTGGGTTTCCAGTGAATAAGACCTATTGTGTGAATATTGATAAACAGTGCCGTAAGAAAGTATTTGCCCCCTTCCTGATTTCTTACTTTTTTCCATATTTTTTTACATTTAAATGTTTTGATCAACAAACAAATTTTTATATAAGACAAAGATAACCCAAGTAAATTCAAAATGCAGTTTTTAAATGATGATTTTATGAAGGGGAAAAAGCTATCCAAACCTTCCTGGCCCTCTGTGAAAAAGTAAATCTCCCCCCTTAAATCATTAATTAATTGTGATGAACCACATTTTGAGTCCAATTTCACTAGCCACACCCAGGCCTGATTACTGCTGGACCTATTGAATCAAGAAATCACTTAAATAGAACCTGTTTCACATAGTGGAGTAGGCTGAAAGATCTCAAAAAGCAACACATCATGCCGCGATCTTAAGAAATTCAAGAACAGATGAGAAACAAAGTAATAGACATCTGTCAGCCTGGAAAGGGTTACAAAGCCATTTCTAAGGCTTTGGGACTCTGGCGAATCAGGGTGAGAGCCATTATCCACAAATGGAGAAAACTTGGAACAGTGGTGAACCTTCCCAGGAGTGGCCGGCCAACTACAATTACTGCATGAGCGCATCGACAATTCATCCAGGAGGTCAGAAAAGAACCTAGAGCAACATCTAAAGAACTGCAGGCCTCACTTGCCTCAGTTTAAGTCAGTATTCAGTATTTAACAATAAGAAAGAGACTGGGCAAAAATGTCATCCCTGGAAGAGTTCCAAGGTGAAATCCACTGCTGACCAAAAAGAACACAAGGGCTCGTCTCACATTTGCCAAAACACATCTTGATGATCCCAAAGACTTTTGGAAAAATATGCTGTGGACTGATGAGACAAAATTTCAACTTTATGGAAATTGCGCGTCCCGTTACATCTGCCCTTAAACTAACACAGCATTTCATAAAAAGAACATCATACCAACAGTCTTACATGGTGGTGGTAGTGTGATGGTTTGGGGCTGCTTTGCTGCTTCAGGACCTGGACGACTTTTAGTAATTGATGGAACTATGAATTCTGCTCTCTACCGGAAAATCCTGAAGGAGAATGTCCAACCATCAGTTTGTGACCTCAAGCTCAAGCGCACTTGGGTTATGTAACAGGACAATGATCTGAAACACACTAGCAAGTCCACCTCTGAATGGCTTAAAAAAAAAAAACAGATTTTGGAGTGGCCTAGACTTAAAGATGCAGCAGCATGACCTTTTACGGGCCGTTCATGCTCAAAAACCCTCCAATGTGGCCAAATTAAAACAATTCTGCAAATTAGAGTGGGCTAAAATTCTTCCACAGCGATGTGAAAGACTCATTGCCAGTTATTGTAAATGTTTGATTGCAGTTGTTGTAGCTGAGGGTGGCAAAACCAGTTATTAGGATTTGGTGGGGCAATTACTATTTCATATAGGGCCAGGTGGGTTTGGATAGCTATTTCCCCTTGATAAATGATTCATCATTTAAAAACTGCACTTGGTATTTACTCAGGTTATCTTTGTCGAATATTAAAATTTGTTTCATGATCTGAAACATTTAAGTGTGACTAATAGGCAAGAAAAAAGAAATCAGGAAGGGGGCAAATACTTTTTTCACGGCACTGTATAAAGTATGACCATGGAAAATGCACGCCGCAGCTGACGAACAGCAGTCAAAATGTTCCTTCTTAGAAATGGGGATAAATTATCAAAAATCTAAGAGAGAAACTCTGGAACACACAAATGTTTCTAGGCAATTTATTATTGTGCTGGTGTCTGACGTTTTGGCAGAATGTCGACAGTACTTCAGAGTCATACATTTTATCGAAACACTAGTCACCTGCACCATAATAAATTGCCTAAATAATCGTGTGCTCCATAATTTCTTTTTTTTGATTTTTTGTGGGATATAAAGGTTGATTTATTGAAGTTATCATTTCTTTTAGGATGAAACCATGATCGGCTTCATCAAGAGCGGGATCAAGATCAGAGCATGTCATCAGATCTTTAAGTAAGCATTCTCATTAAATCCAGCTATCTTTAGAGATTACTTGAGAGACACACCCAGTATGTTTTATTTTTATTTAACTTATTTTTATTCAACCTTTATTTAACCTGGGAAGTCCCGTTGAGATTGAAATCTCTTTTTCAAAGGAGCCCTGGGGGTTTGGGTGGAGAGGGAGAGGACAAGTTGCTCAGCCAATTAAATTAGGTGGCAAAATCATCCCCTGATCTATGAATGATTACATGCAGACCTGGGGTGGATTACGCATAATCAGTGCGATAACGATCACAATGATTAAGAGATATTTTTTAAAGATTACGATTTCAGTCCTTCGAAAATTTATGATTACGATTACATGGGTTTAGAATTTAGAATTACGATGATAATCTAGATTACAATCATGATTACAACTGGTTAGACTAAGGTTTCTTTGTGGCAATATTTTTATAATGGTATATGTATATTGATGCATATATATATTTATAAAATGGGATGTGTAATGTGAATATAGGCCACTGGATGGCAGTATTTACCTTTTTTTTTTATTCAGCTAAGACTGGAGCTATGTTTAGACATGTCCTGGACATGTCTGGGGCAAGTCCCCGAAAATAAAAAAAAAAAGGTCTAAATGTGGGTGGGGTCTGCAAAAGAGTAAATAAGGCAAAGAATTGAGACAGTAAAGTAGAAGGAGAAATTGCAAAAAGAAGGATACACGTGACCAGACCTGTCATTTCTGTTCAAGACCTGTGAAGTTTCTTTAGTGGATTTTTGCCTGTAAAAGAGCCTTTTCCTCACCCAGCACATCACCAGAAAACCCACAAGGACTGTAAATATTTCTGTTTTTTTTTGTTTTCCAATCAATCTTGGTCTGTAGTTGTAAATAATAGTTTAGTCTTTGTTTGTTAATTAAATGTGTTGAGGTTTTTAAAACTGTGTCTGTTATCCCTTGCTGTTGCTGTTGCGTTGTAAATCTAATAACACATTGGGGCCATAACAAATTGGGGGCTCAAGTCCGGGATAGACCATTTTATGAGTCATTTATTGAAAATCTAACATTTCAAATTGTAAAATTGTTTTTTTGAATTTTCCGATATAAATATATTGTCAGATCAACAGCAATGGATGATTTCTTGGCATCACCAACCGTTGAGGTTTTGAAGTCTTTTAAAAAGACAGAACTGCTAGAAATTTGCAGACATTTAGAGGTAACAGAGGTAAAACCAGCCATGCGAAAAGCAAGACTGGCTGGAGAGAGAGTTGAATATTACATTGATGAAAATGTGTTTGCACCCGGAGATCTGGAACAGTTTCCAGTGGAAAATCCAAATATAGAAATGGAACTTAAATTAAAACTGCTAGAGATTGAAAGAGAGGAAAAAGAGAAAGAAAGGGAGGAAAGACAAAAAGAAAGGGAGGAAAAAGAAAAACAAAGAGAATTTGAGTTAGAAAAATTAGCAAGAGAAGAGAAAAAAGAAAGAGAGAAAGAGGAAAGAGCAGAAAGAGAGAGACAGAGACAGAGAGATTTTGAATTAGAGAAATTCGATAGAGAAGAAAGACTCCAAATGGAGCAACTAAAAATTAAAATAGCAACAGAAAATAAATTTTGTGCCAGTCAGGAGGTAAAACTGGTGCCTCCATTTGCAGAAAAAGATGTTGACAACTATTTCCAGTGTTTTGAAAAGGTAGCAAAGAGTTGCCAGTGGCCAAAGGAACACTGGCCTCTGATGTTGCAAACTGTCCTCAAGGGTAAAGCTCAACAAGCCTATTCGGCTTTGTCTGCAGATGATTCCTCTGATTATGAGGTTGTCAAAAAGGTTATTTTGAGAGCTTATGAGTTGGTTCCAGAGGCTTACCGACGGAAATTCAGAGGTCTGAAGAAATCTGAAAATCAGACTTATGTTGAATTTGCTAATGAGAAGCAGGTTTGCTTTGAGCGCTGGTGTACTTCTATGGAGGTCAAGGATGATTTCAACTCACTAAAAGAGATGGTGTTAGTTGAAGAATTCAAGAACTGTGTTAAGGATGATATTAAGACCTACCTTAATGAGAAGCAAGCACTGAATTTGCAGTCAGCTGCCAAATTTGAAGATGAATATGTTCTCACACATAAGTCTAAATTTCAGTCTAGCAGTAACAATAGATGGTCCCAATTTCAGAAAAAGGGTTACGGTGATACCCAAGATTCCTCACCCAAAGACAAATCTGGTGATGGTGCTCAGAAATCCAGTAACAGGTCTGATCAAAGTGTGAAAGCTGACAGTGACAAAAGTGGTCTAGTTTGCAGTTATTGCAAGAAATCTGGTCATGTTAAAACTAACTGTTGGTTACTTAAAGCTAAGAAAGAAAAAGAAAAGGATACCAAACCAAATGCCTTTGTGAAAACAAGGTTAGAAACCCCTGTAGTAGATGACCGATCTGCTAAATTGCCTGCTTCTTGTGGGGCTAAAAAGCCTGATACTGCTGACTTTGTGAGGGAGGAATTTCTTCCATTTGTGTCAGAGGGATTTGTGGCTCTGAATGAGCATACTACTCCTGTCCCCATATATATCCTAAGGGATACCGGAGCTTCTCAGTCACTTTTGTTGATGGACTCCTTGGAGTTACGTGATGAGACCGCTTCAGGGGATTTCATACTTGTACAAGGTATTGAAGGGAGGACTGTATCTGTACCCCTGCGCTCTATATTCTTGAAGTCAGATTTAGTTACAGGACAGGTAAAGGTGGGACTTATGTCAAGTCTACCTATATAGGGTGTTTCTCTATTGCTAGGCAATGACCTGGCTGGGGGCAAAGTAGTTCCCCCTGTACATCTTACTTCACAGCCGAGCACTGAAGATGGGGATGAGGACCCATCTCTGTATCCTTCTTGCGCAGTGACTCGTGCTATGGCCAAGAAGGCTAAAGAAGAAGATGATGTGGTGCCGTCCAGTACATTGAATAGTCATGACTCAGGTGGTTCGCCCCATGACTCTGATTGGCCTACTACGGTTTCTCCGTTTGAGAACTTATCAGACACTTTTATCAGTTCATTGTTCAGCCAGCCAGATGGGTTTGGTGATTCTGATGGGTCTGGAGACTTGTCTCTGTCCAGAAAGCGGTCGATTGAGGAGCAAACTAATGATCCTGAAATTTGTGCATTAAGGAGGAGAGCCCTTCCTGATAAAGAAATGGACACAGTTCCAGTTGGGTATTATCTCAAGGATGGTGTGCTGATGCGGATGTGGCGCCCTCCTGATATCCCTGCCAATGCAGATTGGGCAGTTGTCAGGCAAATTGTTGTTCCGAAGGTCTACAGGAATGAGATCTTAACAATGGCTCATAGTTTACCTTTAGGAAGGTCATCTTGGTGTTAACAAGACTGTTGATAAGATCATGAAACACTTCTTTTGGCCTGGGCTTCGGGAAGACGTTTCCAACTTTTGCAAAACCTGTCACACTTGTCAGGTAGTTGGAAAACACCAGTTAGACCCACCTGTAGCTCCATTGCAGCCTATCCCAGCATTTGGGGAGCCATTCTCTAAGGTCATTGTTGATTGTGTTGGTCCATTACCCAAGACTAGATCTGGAAATCAGTACTTGTTGACAATCATGTGTGCATCTACCAGATTCCCCGAAGCCATACCTCTACGTAACATCAAGGCAACTGCAATCTCGATGGCTTTGATAAAGTTCTTCACGTTGTTTGGCCTTCCCAGGGAAATTCAGTCAGACTAAGGTAGCAATTTCACTTCAGGATTGTTTCAGCAGGTTGTGTATGAACTAGGTGCAAAGCAGATTCTTTCTAGTGCCTATCATACCGAAAGTCAGGGTGCCTTAGAGCGGTTTCATTCCACTCTCAAGACAATGATGAGGACTTATTGTTATGATCATGAGAAAGACTGGGATGAAGGTGTTCATTTGCTGTTGTTTGCAGCTAGAGAAGCAGTGCAGGAGTCTACTGGATTCAGTCCATTTGAGCTAGTGTTTGGCCATGAAGTAAGAGGACCTTTGCTATTATTGAATGAACAATGGCAAGAGGAAGAGCCGCACATTAGTCTGTTAGACTATGTTAGCAAGTTCAAGGACACAAAGAGAACTTGAAATCAAGTCAGGGAAAAATGAAAACATGGTATGATCATAAGGCTAGAAGCCGTGAGTGTAAACCAGGAGACAAGGTCCTTGTGTTGTTTCCCTTGCAGTCCAATCCTTTGCAGGGTAGATTTCATGGTCCTTATGAAATTCTGACAAAATTCAATGATCTCAATTACATTGTGAAGACTCCAGATAGGAGAAAACCAAAACAATTGTGTCACATTAACATGCTGAAGCCTTATCATGACAGAAATGCTCGGGTTGCAGTTGTCACTTCAGATTCTCCTATGGCCGAGATTTGTGAAGATGAGGGGGAGTTTCAAGATGATGAACCTAGAATTAAAGCTGAAGTTCTTTCATGTAAATTGTCAAATTCTGAAGTGTTGCAAAATCTTGATGTAAAACTCCAGCACTTAGAACCCTCACAGAGAGATCAGTTTAAGAGGTTGATCAAGAAATATGAGGATCTGTTTCCTGATGTTCCAAAAAGAGTTTCTATAGCCTCTCATGATGTCGATGTTGGTGATGCCAAACCAATAAAACAGCATCCGTACCGGATGAATCCTGAAAAGAGAAAGATTGCTGAGAAAGAGGTTGAGTACATGTTAGAACATGATATTATCAGACCCTCCAACTCAGATTGGAGTTCACCCTGTGTGCTAGTTCCAAAACCTGATGGAAGTACTAGATTCTGTACAGATTATCGCAAAGTCAATGCTGTAACTAGAACTGATGTGTTTCCAATACCTAGGATTGATGATTGTATTAATAGAGTAGGGCAAGCAAAGTTTCTGACTAAGATTGATTTATTGAAGGGTTATTGGTGTGTGCCTTTAACTGAGAGGGCCAAGAGCATCTCTGCTTTTGCCACACCATCTGGGTTGTACCAGTATGAAGTCCTACCCTTTGGGATGAAAAATGCCCCAGCCACATTCCAAAGGATGATACAGTCTACAATCGCCGGATTGCCACACACGGGTGCATACATCGATGACCTGATCACATGGAGTGACTCCTGGGAAGAACATCTAAAAGATGTAGAGACGTTGTTCCAGCGCCTGACCCAGGCTAACCTGACTGTTAACCTGAGCAAGAGTGACTTTGGTTATGCTACTGTCACCTATCTTGGCTACGTCATAGGCCAGGGTAAGGTGGCGCCCATAAATGCTAAAGTCCAAGCCATCATGGACTTTCCAGTTCCTGACAACAAAAAAGCTTTGCGCCGCTTCCTTGGAATGATCGGGTACTACCGCAAGTTCTGCAAGAACTTTGCTGAGATTGCTCTCAGTCTAACTAACCAACTGAAGAAAGGCGTAAAGTTCACTTGGGATGATGCATGCCAGAGAGCCTTCGATCGCCTGAAGTCTCTGCTGTGTCACTTCCCCGTGCTCAAATCTCCTGACTTCAACAAACCGTTCTCCATCGCGGTCGATGCTAGCGACCAAGCTTGTGGATCTGTGCTCCTCCAGAGAAGTGACTCTGATGACATTGAGCATCCCGTGGCATACTTCTCCAGGAAGTTCAATCGCCACCAAAGGAACTATTCCACAATAAAGAAGGAGCTGTTGGCTCTGGTCCTTTCTTTACAACACTTTGAGGTTTATGTTTGTACAGGACAAAAGCCAATGATTGTGTACACTGACCACAATCCGTTAATGTTTTTGAGTAAGATGAAAAACAAGAATCGGAGATTGTTGAATTGGAGTTTGATTTTACAGGAGTTTGACTTGGAAATTAAGCATGTGAAGGGTACAGACAATGTAATTGCTGATTGCTTATCCCGTGTTTGAATATGTATATATATATCATGTGTTTATTTGAATATTGTATGATATGTGTATATAGACAAGTGTTCACTTAACCATTTTGTATTGAAAAGAAAAATTTTGCCTTTATGAGTCAAAATTTTTCCCTTTTGGAATGGAGGTGTAATGTGAATATAGGCCACTGGATGGCAGTATTTACCTTTTTTTTTTTTTATTCAGCTCAGACTGGAGCTATGTTTAGACATGTCCTGGACATGTCTGGGGCAAGTCCCCGAAAATTAAAAAAAGGTCTAAATGTGGGTGGGGTCTGCAAAAGAGTATATCAGGCAAAGAATTGAGACAGTAAAGTCGAAGGAGAAATTGCAAAATGAAGGATACACGTGACCAGACCTGTCATTTCTGTTCAAGACCTGTGAAGTTTCTTTTGTGGATTTTTGCCTGTAAAAGAGCCTTTTCCTCACCCAGCACATCACCAGAAAACCCACAAGGACTGTAAATATGTTTTTTTTTTATTTTCCAATCAATCTTGGTCTGTAGTTGTAAATAGTAGTTTAGTCTTTGTTTGTTAATTAAATGTGTTGAGGTTTTTAAAACTGTGTCTGTCATCCCTTGCTGTTGCTGTTGCGTTGTAAATCTAATAACAAATTGGGGCCATAACAGATGTGAAATGATTAGACATTGTTTATGTATTGTAGAATTACTTGTGAAATAATGACAACTTGTACAACAACAAATAATCACAACGGTCCCTGCAAAATTGGAGATTACGATTACGGGCCCATCGAAATTATTGATTACGATTATAATTTCAATGGTAACCATAATAGTAATCGTAATACGGATTACAAAACGACCATGCGTCTGGTTGTATGACATTAGCCTTGGGCCTGACTTGGTAAGTTTCAGTTTGTAAAACAAGACACTGATGGGACTTTGTCTCACCATCAATGCATGAAATTGTGCTGTTGTGTGACTGTGTACAATGGCAAAAAATTCAATGTGAAATCTCATGCAGGTTTAACGCTATGATTCTAATACAAAGTGAGGCTGGGGTAGGACTTGTGTCAGTATTAATGTGTGAAATCAAACTCAAATGTGACTTCGTATTAGTGCTATCCTCGCGTGTGACTCTTGTGATGTTACTGAAGGGGTCTGTACTGAAGAATAGTTCTCAATAGTTCAGTTTTCTCCTCTAAAGGCCGATGTTCAGCGTCCTATCACTGTTCATTTCCTGCCAGGGAATGCTTCAGTTTATTAAACACGGCCCCGGATCAGCTCAAGCAGAGCGACACCTTCAAACACTTTCAGGGCGGAGTCAACCTGGGGATTGGAACCTTCAACCTGGTGAGACTTTACTCCAGTATATTAGCTTCTTCACCGGGACTGCCCAACCCCTGCCTAATTTGGAATATCCGGATGTACTAATTAGCTACTCGGTAAGATCTCAAGCTGTTGATTAAGGTGCGCATTGCAATAGTTGGAGCAAAAAGGAAGATTGGCATCCAGGTACGGGGTTGGGCAGTGCTGCTTTATTGTGTTTTGGTGTACTCTACTCTGTGTAATCTTTAAGCAGTGATTGGAATTGAGTCACTTGGGTCCAAATAGGTTTTCTTTAGTTATGCCTTTTACTGTACGTCTTTAGTATGGTTTTTTTAAGTACAGATAGGTGAATAATTCAAGGAAAAAACCAGAATAAATTAGTGGACAAACAGTCAGGGTGCGTTTGACTGCGTCTGCAAGTAAGCCAGCTGCGTGAGATTCCCGAAAAATTCCCCCCAAAAAAATTATATGATAGCTGCAGCTATCGCGGTGTTTGGAGGTCTTATTGCACAACTTTGGCAAGATTCTCGCATCATTTTTCTGGAATCTCGCGCAGCCGGCTTACTTGCAGACGCGCTCGAACGCACCCTTAATGATAATTTTGCGTTCATTTTCCTGGCATGGTTTTGGTCCACGCATCTCCGTAAAGGCAGAGGGGTCACCGCAAATCTATATAGTTATGCTGTGTGATCACCTGTGTATCCTATATTGAAGCATTGCTACCACGATGGCAGTGGTCACTTCCAGAATGACAACGGCCCAAACCCCACAGGGCACAGGGGGTCACTGAATGGTTTTTTTTTTTTGAGAACAGAAATGTTCCTTAACATACCCCACTGCCTTCAGTCATCAGATCTCAATCCAACTGAAGTCTTATATGAGATATTACAACAACGTGTTCGACAGCGTTCTCTGCCA
Organism: Gymnothorax reevesii; assembly: GCA_029721435.1. Classification (NCBI taxonomy): domain Eukaryota; kingdom Metazoa; phylum Chordata; class Actinopteri; order Anguilliformes; family Muraenidae; genus Gymnothorax; species Gymnothorax reevesii. Next base: position 11,406,240 of record CM056574.1, read on the forward strand.
AAATCATTAAAACACCAGATGAGGGAGTATCTCTAAGAGTAAAGGTACTCCATCCCTCTCATAGTTTTACACTTGCGGACTCTTTGCCAAGACGTATTGAAGTTGATCTGGCTACTTGTAGAAGCCCAGCTATTTACTAAAACTGTTTTTGGTAAAAAATTTTTTCATTAATTTGTTACTTGTCTGTTATACTTTCCCTATTTTTCTGCTAATAATAGCTGTGGTTTTGCTCTCTTGAAGGGATTCTACGGCCCACGTTTGCCATTGCTGGGCTTTTCCTGCGCCTGCCCTGTTAAGTGTTTCAGGTGAGCGATAACCTGAGCTCACTCTTCTCTTCTTACCACAGATGCTGTCTCTTATGCCCAGTAGGGTTTTGCGGCTGCTTGAATTCATTGGATTCTCTGGCAACAGAGTAAGTTTAGCATATTTGTATTTGTTATCAGTGCTTTTGGGCGTATAGTGTGGTGTGGGGTGGGCATAGTATGGCTTTTGTCTATAGTACAAGTCACCCCGAGTTTACTATGGTTTAGCGTAGGTATTGTGTGGTACATGGCGGCTGTGATATGGTTAATAGTGGTGGCTCTACTGTTTCCCGGTTTGTTCAGGAGTTTGGCCTGGCCCAGTTAAGAGCGGGAGCTGCCAGTGACAGTTTGCGCTCAGTCTTATGTGTCATAAGCCTCCTCATGTACCATTTGTATATCACAGTCATTTTGGGTAAGAACATGCTCTCCTCACTGCAATACCATGTAAGACCACACCCACTGCACTGTCAAGTTAACTAAGGCCACACCTGGGGGTTGTACTATGAAGCATGTTCAGTATTAACCAGACTCTCTTTACGTGAGCTGGCTTTGTTAACCCTAACCTTGCAATCAGAGATCCCTCAAGTTCCCATGACCGGTTAAAAGAAAGCCACCCATGTGACACTGAAAACCCTGGCTTCGGGCTCAACAAACCTTGCTAACCCGCTTATCTCATTTTGTAGTATACCTCCCTGTTGCTCTGCCCCACTTAGAGATTACCGTGCTGCTGCAAAACAAACATCACCCGTTAAACACTTCGTGTTCCACAAAGCACGATTACTCAATTAGCCGCATAACTGCACAGAGTAAAACCTGAAAACTTGTCAAATCTGGAGCATGCACTAAAGTTGAGATCTTTCATAAATTTTACTCTGAGCAGTTATCTGGCTAGCTCGGTAAGCTAGCTTTCTGGAACAGGCCTCAGATCGCTTTGATTATACGGTCGCTGAACTTCCTCCTCGTGGTTTTTTACTGACTCCCCAAATGGTCAATCACTTTATTCTTGAAAGAGGAGTGTTTTTAAACCTCTGTTCTGTTTGTTTTAAGGATCATGTTATGCTTTAATTGGAAAGGAACAAGTGCACTTGCTATTATGACTTATTTCGGTAATTTTATGCATTATAATGTGGTTTGTCTAGTATTATGTTATTGTGGTCAAATAATATGCCTGGTTTGGTTTCTACTGTAGGAACTGCTGAAGGGAGTTTGTCTGAGGCTGAAGCTCTGCTGGAACCCTATATTGAGAAATTCCCCAATGTGAGTGAAAGACCTACTCGCCCCAATATTAAACCCATTAACCTCTGCAATAGCAGCCGCTCACCCAAATACTGAACCCACTTACCCCCTTAACATCAACTCGCCCACTACATCACCATGACTATATCGTTGGGTACTAAGGATGTCACGATGCCTAAAATTCAGTAGTCTGTGCCAATACCAGCAAAATTACTCAATTCTCCATGCCAATTCAATACCACGGTAAAAAAGTAAGGAGGGATTTTCAAAGATCCCATTGACTTAAACATACGTATGGTCACGTGACTACTTGCAACAGTTCGCAGTGACCAACACGAACACCGAAGAAAAGGTCTACTTTTTTGTGACCTCCTTCTGAATGCAAGTATCCACTGGAACACACTGAAGCGTAGACTGCCCCCATGAGTTCCGGAATAGTCACAGCACTGAAACTTATCGTACCTCGGTACTTACAGTGCCTCAAAATAATAGGCATTGTTGGTGTTTTTTCATTTAAGAATTGAATGGTATCGCAAGTATCGGTTCTTGTGACATCCCTAGAAAGTACTCTTACTCCAACTCACACACTTTATCACCAGTGCCTCCTCTTACTCCTCAGGGCTCGCTGATAATATTCTACATAGCCAGGATTGCAATGCTCAAAGGAAACTTTGAAGAGGTGAGAGATCTTTTTGTCAGCCCATGTCTCTGTCAATGGTAGATTGTAAACCTGGCTGTCCCACTGTGATGTTTTGAGGCAGGTATAAATGAATGTGCTAGTCTGTATTGAAACTATACTTATTCAATTGTGAGAGACTGCTTTTTTGTGACCTCGCTGTGTGGATGATAACAGTCATTTTGACTGTGCTGTATGTTGTTTTGTGTGACTGTGCTGTGACTTTTTTACCCCTCAGCCCTCAAGGCTGACGGGGTATTGCTATCCTTCGTGTGGTTGGGCGGGCGGGTGGGCGTCTCCAAAAACTTTGACATCGGGCTGAGGGGTATTCCGTGCATCGCACGCCTATTTTTTCTATTTTTTGACAGTGTTGTTCACTGACTGTGCTGTGACTGCATTTATCTGGCTGTGTTGTATTTCATAAGAGGTGTGATTGGTTTGTATTTAATGACTGTGCTGCAACTTGGTTTTGTGTTTAATGATTGTTTTGTGAGTGGTTTATATTGAATGACTGCGCTGTGACTGTTTTGTCTTGAATGACTGTGCTGAGACTGTGCTTTGTGTTTTAAAGACTGTTTTGTGACCGCACAGGCACAGATGGGCTTCCTGCAGTGCATTGAAGCACAGCAGGAGTGGAGGCAGATCCATCACCTGTGTTACTGGGAGCTGATGTGGGGTCACTGCTTCAAGCAGGAGTGGCTGGAGGCCTATCGCTACGCCGACCTCCTCTGCAAGGAGAGCAAGTGGTCCAAGGTGCAGATATTCATTCCAAGGTTCCTACGGATGCTGGAAAGCTTTGAAAGTGATTCAGTTAAAATGTGGTGTTCTCAAGGTTAGGAAAGAGCATGGATTTTGAACAAAAGTGCTCATAACTGATTGAAATGGTAGTGCTAATTTGCACTGCTTTAATAATCATTTGCTACCTGACTAAGTAGTTTGAGAAATATATCATTTACATCAGTTGTAAGGAGCTGGAATAGGTTGATTTTGAATCCCCGTACAAGTCGTCCGTAATTTCAGTAACTGCTGGGCCCACACAGAATTTACCCACATAAATGCAGGCAAATTAGACTCTCCAGTTGGTCAAACAAGTAACTTATATGGATGTTAGAGGAAACTGAGAGTATCTTTGGGAAAGGTCTCATGGAGCTAAGCGGGTAAATTGTTAGAACACAAAACCGTATCTTCGTAGCATTCACTGCTGGTCACTGAACATGTTTAAACGGGCTTCAGTTCTGAAATCCCTGATTGGATGCACGCTGTTCCTTGCAGGCGGTCTTTGTGTTTCAGAAAGCGGCCATTTTGAGCATGCTTCCAGAGGAGGACGTCCAGAGAACTGGAGAAAATTTGGTGGAGCTGTACAGGTCTGTCCCATTTCCCCATCTGTTCATCCGTGTAAATATGCACTGTACTCCATATTCCCATATTCCTACCCCCTCCAATGTTAACAACAGACTGACCATTACACCAATAACTAGAAGGCACTCGGGGAGCACAATACCTCCCCATTGCATTATCCTTGAACATGGATTGATTGAGTCTTTACTCACACAGGAATTGTTTTGGGTCCTGGATTAAGAACAGGAGGTGGATCTTCACTGAAATTTAATCATTCCCTCCTGAGCACAGAATCTATCAAGACAAGAAATTTCATTGACGTCCATCCAGAACTTTTGGAGATATCTTGATCACTTACAAACAAGCAAACAAGCCAACAAACACTTGCCAGTGACAACCTATGACCTCCTAGTGGAGGTGCAATCAGTTGAAAATATACGGTGGAGTCATAGCGTCGATACTGCAATCTTTAGTAGCCGTGTAATGGCCCACTCAGAAAGTCTTTTCATTTGTGTTTTTTACCAAATGACTAGATACAACGGTTTATTCCTCTCGTGCCGCATCTTTGATATTATTTACATTTTGGAGGTGATTTTTGTCAAGGATTGTCATCCCATATTTGTGTACTTGCCCTGACAATGAGCGCCCGTTGGTCCTCAACCTAAGCAGCGCTACTTTCAGATATATAGCATATTTATGTGCTTAAAAGTACTTTTGAAAACATATACACACAGTGCAGGGGTGTGGCCTGTGTGTATATTTGACTTTTGTTATTCCTGTGGGTTTGGTAGGCGAGTGGAGGGCTTGATGCTGAGGTTTGCTGGGAAGTCGATCCCGACTGAGAAGTTTGTGGCGAGGAAAGCTCGTAGATACTCGCTTCCCACCCCAGTTCCTCTGGTAGTGCCGGCACTGGTGAGTCCATTACGAGAACCCGATCTTCATGTTTTCCTTAAACAAACCACAGCTGCCAAACCCATCTCCCGGAAATGTACCTCAGTAGCATTCTGTTGACCCTAAATTGGAGAAGTCGGTGAAATCAGCATGGTATTAGTTAATTAAGCCAAAATCCCTCCAGCAGCTACTTTCAGAATTCATCTCTGACATGAATCAATCTTCTCATTCTTACACAGAATGTAGATATTAATGTGCATGCATAGAAACACATGGTAACACAACATGCAGGCCTATACACCGCCCAGCAAGTGAGAATTTGAGTTAAGAAAACCTATTGGAAAGCAAATTTCCAGAAACTAGGTCGGGCAGCCTTGCAGTGAACTAAAGCCTTCAACAGCACTGACATGAGTTTTACCCGACTAAAACTCTGTTATTCAAGTCTTACAGCATAAAATATTATTTTAAACTTCTCCCTGTTTGACAAATCATGTTCCTTGTGGGCCAAAACCTGCTGGTTTTCCACCCTTTTATTACTTGAAGGACGACTTTGAAATCGCTCTGACCAATCAGCAGTGCTAATCGTTTTGTTAGTTACCCAGAAGAGAAAAAAAACTGGGCTGGATTTGAACTCAAGGGCCAGATTTGAGGATCATTGTATCTGATACGATTCTGCAGCGGATGCAGGTTTTTGTTTTAGAAAGACTCTAAAAGCTTCGATCGCTGGATGCGATTTATTGAAGTCTTCATTCAAGAGACTGGGTGGTGCTTGTTAATTAATTCTAACAAGTGTTTCAGTGATCAAAACTCATGCCCACATCAGGTACATTTTGAGACTGGAAATCCCCAGCATAATACGTGCAGTACAACAGACTGAACCTAAATTGCTTCTTTATCCAATCTGTTCCTGCTGTACTGTAAAAGATACAGAGTATTTTTTAATGTTTTGGTTTCAAGCAGACTGCCTGTGTGCTTTTATTTCGCATAGGAAATGATGTACGTGTGGAATGGTTTCTCCATCGTTGGGAAGAGAGCTGAGCTGACCGCGAGTTTACTCGTAACTCTCGAGACTGCCGAGCGACACCTTAGCCAAGCCTCCAGTGTGTGTGCGTGTCATTGTGTCCCAAAATATTGTGATTGTTTATTGATCAGAAGACTGTGTATGAATTTAATGTGCAAACTACATTCTTCTATCTTATATCCTGTGTTATCAAAGTTCTTTGATTGCAGATTTTTCTGTATTTTCAAGTGACCATTCGGAAGTCAGCAATGGCTGGAGTTATACTTGCTTTTTAACCACATATCTGTATAGGCGACTGTCCTCGTAATGAGTGGAATAGTTCACAAATAGCCCATGTACATTGCGTGTTACTGGAAGATTCCACTAGAGAGCACACTACAGAAATGATAGATCAGACTGTATATAACAGAGATCCTCAATCTTGCCCAGGAAGGGATGGTGTGGGTGTAGACTTTCATTCCAACCAAGTAGTTGCATATCTCATTCTAGAGATCAGGCTCTTTAGCAAATACTCTAAGGCAGGGCGATTCAACCTTTTCCAGAAAGGGCCGGTGTGGGTGCAGGTTTTCATTCCAACCAAGCACTTACACCTGACACCATGAATCAATCCCTTGAATCTTTGCTTAAGAGCTTGATTAGTAGAGCTAGGTGGGTAAGTGCTTGGTTGGAATGTAAACTGCACCCACACCAGCCCTTTCTGGGAAGAAGTGAGTTACCCTGTTATAGAGTTTCCAAATTTCAGTGTAAAGCACTGACCCTGTGACGACATAGTCATTATCCCTATACTGCCCTCTGATCCTATGACATCATTGTGACAACATAGTTATATCCCCACACTGCCCTTACACTGCACCTAGCTTGCACGTGGTGTAAATTTCTGTGTGCGTGCACAACCAACGCTCCAAACAGACACAGAATACGTGAGGTAGCCATCATGGGAACACACACGTGTAGATGAAAGCAAATATATCTTCAGCTGAAGTGATTGTGTTTTTCTGGGTAAGAGCGAGAGGCAAGTTGGGGCTGTGTGGCTGTTTCTACAACCACTGGATCATAACTAGCGAGCTGCTTTTAAACAGACCCTGTCGTAGTACAATTTACCCAATGTACACTGCTCAAAAAAATAAAGGGAACACTTAAACTACACAATGTAACTCCAAGTCAATCACACTTCTTTGAAATCAAACTGTCCACTTAGGAAGTAACACTGATTGACAATCAATTTCACATGCTATTGTGCAAATGGAACAGACAACAGGTGGAAATTATAGGCAATTGGCAAGACACCTCAATAAAGGAGTGGTTCTGCAGGTGGTGACCACAGACCACCTCTCAGTTCCTATGCTTTCTGGCTGATGTTTTGGTCACTTTTGAATGCTGATGGTGCTTTCACTTTAATGGTAGCACGAGACGGACTCTACAACCCACACAAGTGGCTCAGGTAGTGCAGCTCATCCAGGATGGTGCATTAGTGCAAGCTGTGGCAAGAAGGTTTGCTGTGTCTGTCAGCGAAGTGTCCAGAGCATGGAGGCGCTACCAGGAGACAGGCCAGTACATCAGGAGACGTGGAGGAGGCCGTAGAAGGGCAAAAACCCAGCAGCAGGACCGCTACCTCCGCCTTTGTGCAAGGAGGAACAGGAGGAGCACTGCCAGAGCCCTGCAAAATGACCTCCAGCAGGCCACAGATGTGTATGTGTCTGCTCAAACAGTCAGAAACCGAGGCCATTAGGATGGTATGAGGGCCCGACGTCCACAGGTGGGGGTTTGTGCTTCCAGCCCAACACCGTGTATGACGTTCGGCATTTGCCAGAGAACACCAAGATTGGCAAATTCACCACTGGCACCCTGTGCTCTTCACAGATGAAAGCAGGTTCACACTGAGCACATGTGACACATGTGACAGAGTCTGGAGACGCCGTGGAGAACGTTCTGCTGCCTACAACATCCTCCAGCATGACTGGTTTAGCAGTGGGTCAGTAATGATGTGGGGTGGCATTTCTTTGGGGGGCCGCACAGCCCTCCATGTGCTCGCCAGCCATTAGGTACCGAGATAAGATCCTCAGACCCCTTGTGAGACCATATGCTGGTGCGGTTGGCCCTGGGTTCCTGCTAATGCAAGATAATTCTAGACCTCATGTGGCTGGAGTGTGTCAGCAGTTCCTGCAAGACGAAGGCATTGATGCCATGGACTGGCCCGCCCGTTCCCCAGACCTGAATCCAATTGAGCACATCTGGGACATCATGTCTCGCTCCATCTACCAACGCCACGTTGCACCACAGACTGTCCAGGAGTTGGCAGATGCTTTAGTCCAGGTCTGGGAGGAGATCCCTCAGGAGACCATCCGCCTCCTCATCAGAAGCATGCCCAGGTGTCGTAGGGAGGTCATACAGGCACGTGGAGGCCACACACACTACTGGGCCTCATTTTGACTGTTTTAAGGACATTACATCAATGTTGGATTAGCCTGTAGTGTTTTTCCACTTTAATTATGAGTGTGACTCCAAATTTAGACCTCCATGGGTTAATAAATTTGATTTCCATTGATGATTTTTGTGAGATTTTGTTGTCAGCACATTTATGTATGTAAAGAACAAAGTATTTAATAAGAATATTTCATTCATTCAGATCTAGGATTTTAGTGTTCCCTTTATTTTTTTTTGAGCAGTGTAGCTTGCTAATGCCAGAAGTGGCAGTGCATCCATTGCAGTACACATGTCCCTTTAGAAGCGGCGAAGGTGTTGCGATGGTCTGGAAAGAAGACTGTAGAAGGCCTGTGGTGATGGATGATAGCATTGTGAATAGTGTGCATTGTTTGTGAGTGAATCCTGAAACTTAAGTCGTCACCTTTCCTCCACTGGTCTCCTTGTCCTACATGGAAAAATGGGGGGAGGAGACATTTTTCTGAGTATTGGGATGCACCTTGGGTGCCATTGGTGGGTGTGGTAGTAATGCCTTTGGCCACACCCCTCTGGCTCCTCCCACAGATCCCAGTGAGTATCACCACGATGACGAGAGCCTACTGCACATGCTCAGGGGCCTCTGTCTGAAACACCTGGGCCGACTCTCCGAGGCAGAGCAGTGCTTCACACAGGTCATCTCCAGGTAAGCAGTGGCCATATGTATAAGGGATTCACACTGGTTACTTGCAGGTCAGCAGTGAGCATGGGTTCAAGTGATTCAAGCAGGTGATAAGCCTATGTGTAGACTACTTACCTGGATAATATCACCTGCTTGAGTCACTTATACCTGTGTACTCCGCTTATGTGGATATCACAAGTGCATCACTTGTCCAGGTAAGCAATCAACAGAGCAGAGGTGTAAAATCCAGGGGTCAGAAAGTGAAAGTCCTGCCAGGTTTTTCTCCCTCCCACCGAATCAGCAGATCACTCTCATTGGCTCCATCTCCTGTCCGAAGTAAATCCAGGTGGTTGGAATAAAGTTCTGGGGAGGATTTTACTTTACTTTCTGAACCCGACTTTACACCTCTGCACACAAGTTATATCCAGGTAACCGTGTACTTGGGAGTGCGGCGATTGGAAAATGGTTGTGATCAGAAGTTTGCCGCCTGAGTGTGTTTTAACTCTTTTATTTCAGTGAGAAGATGATAAAGCTTGATGATTACCTGGTTCCTTTCAGCACGTATGAAGTGGGTCTGCTCTATAAACAGCGAGGAGACTTTGCTAAAGCCATCAGCATCTTGGAGAGTGCAAAGTGAGCCTCAGTTTATCAGCAGTTATTTTACATCTTCTGTATTCTAATCACTTTGTGAAGTGGTAATAATGGCCATCAAAGGCAAAAACAAATGTAGAGATTATTCCTTTGGGTGAATATGAGTGGTCTGGAGGTACATGCACTGTATGGTGATTGTAAGTAGCTGTTGCACGAAAGCTACACTCATCTGCTGCCTCTCCTGTGTTTTGATGCAGGCAAAATTACAAGGATTACTCCATGGAGTCGCGGCTGCACTTCCGCATTCACGCCGCTCTGGAGAGCCTCCAAGACTCCAATTCTGTCTCAGGGTCTTAATCCTGCTGAAAACCCCACCCTAGACCCTCAGGCATCCTAAGCTGGTTTAAGCCGTGCTTTCCACACATCTAGCAGGCTCATCTGTCGCTGGTTGCGACTGGTCTGTGGTCAAACTTGGTGAAAGCTATACAAATGACGGTGAAAACTGGTAAATTGCCAGATGTGTGGTCTTGATCACTGTTGGATACAAAATCAGTTGAGTCAGGTGTGAGGAACCTCATCCAGAAAGGGCCGGTGCAGGCATTCATTCTATCTGGGGTGCGTTTCCTGAAAGAAGAGATGCAGACTTGGAGTTAGACCAATTGACTGTGAATGGAGGAACTATGCAAGTTGCTAACTTAGCAACTACGACTTTGGGAAACGCACCCCTGAGCAGTGACTAAACTAAGTCCACCAATCAGCCAATAGGGATTTTGCTATGGTTCTTGACTTGCTTACTTGGTTTGAACGAAAGCCCGCATCGACACTGGCCCTTTCTGAATGCGGTTTTCCACCCCTGAGCAAATTGATGAAAACGGTTTAAACCAGCTTGGACTAGTTCAAGGAGGAATTCCCTCTGCTCCCGTCTCTGCACCTTTTCTTCATCGTGCATTGACGCTGTCACCTTTACCGGAAACTTCATTATCCTTTATTTTTCCTTAACTCTACACCACCATTGTCTCACTCACCTTAATACAGTGATGTTACATTGCTAAATACCATACAAGTAATGGGCACGAGTTTTAAACGGGTTTACTCTGTTTATTCAGTTGGTGCTTATGTCCAATATTTATGATAATGTGAGAGAGTACATTTCTCTGTTTTTGAAATGTCTTTAAAAACTATTTTCGATTCAGAATTTATTTAGTTCCAGGCAACCTGTTTTTGTACTCTGAATGTTATTAAATAAAATTGCAAGATGGCATTGATGAATTAGAAACATTCGCCGTTTTTGTTAATGCTTTCTTTCACTTCTATTCTTGTTTTTCCTTTACAAAACAGTCGGGGTCAGCAAATAAATTTCGAAGCAGTTTTGTGTAGTGGAAAAATCACTTTTTAATGATGGCACAGATGCATGGCTATTGGATCAAGCATATTGAGACGGTTATTCCGTCTCATAACAGCAAATAAATCATTACTCATAAAACAGCGAAAGCGCAGCTTGTTTTATCCAGCCATTCTTTAAAGGCGCTGATGACGCGGAGGTCAGCTGACTCCGGGAAGGAAGAGGAAGAAAAATGGAAGGTAACAGAGACGAAGCAGAAAAATGTATAAGCATCGCGACCAAAGCTGCCGAAGCTGGGGACAAGGAGAAGGCTGTAAAATTCTTGAATAAAGCGGAGAAACTCTATCCGACGGACAAAGCGAAAGGTAATCAGCACCTGCTTTGACATGCGTAAATTTGGTGATTTTTTTCCCCCCGGTGGCTTGCCGGCTGTGGTTATCATGTTAAGTGTACCGTCAGTGTCATTCCACTCCGGCTGCTGTCCGGCGCCCCCGGTGCGGCAGCGCGCCGGTGAATGTGGTCATTACCTCAGGTCGCTCATTTTGAACCGGCGGATGAAGTTACTGACAAAGCGTTAAGCTGCTTTCACAACGGACGCAAAACCAATTTTTCGCACGACAGATTACATTCGAAGTCAATGCAAAGCGTCTTGGCGTTGACTTTGAATGTAAGCTGTTGTGCGAAAAATTCGTTTCGCGTCCAGTGTGAAAGCGCCTTTATTCAGCGGGTTTTACGTTTGTCGTGCACTTTATTGCCAATAGCTGAGCCACGGTCTGACATTTCAGGCGGTGGGCAACCAAGCGCAGCCTGAAATGTCTCCAGATGCTTGACCTAATATTATACATCTTTCCGTGTTACGTTTCCTTGGGCTTTCCAGTTCACCAGGCTGTGCGCCTCAACATGTTTGTCCCGTCTTTATTATTATCATCTGTCACTTTTAGAACGGCCGGTCAGAGCCAAACCATGTAACTATAGGATGCTTGATTAGGGCTTTTTTTTACCGTGCTACGCCATTTCCAATCGTCCAGAAAGCACAATCAGAGGACGCGTGTAGCCTACGATTCCGATGATCTGTGAATTTCTGTTTGAATACAATGAGTTTGGTCTGAATTGACTGATTCCATGTAACCGGCTGGCAAACTGCCTGAGGAGGTCAGATAAGTAGATGACGTTTATCACCGCAGTAAACCTTCAGCCTTCACGCCACCTCTCCAAGCGCTGGGATTAGGATGGGGTCGACACCTCTTTAATAAACGCTATTACCTGCTTAAGGGGCATCTAAAGTCCATTCCCAATGTTTTTGTTTATCGGCAGTCCGCGAGTCGCACCTGCGCAAACGAACCGAAACATAAGGATTATCTGCGCGTGTACTCAAAACATTGGTTAATGGATGAATGAAATTGGTCATGTGACAATGCAAGATGTCAACAAAAGCAAGTGTTTTGTTTGTAAACATTTGACGTTCAATGTACCGTCTGAGAATTGACTTTAGATGCCCTTTGAGGGGCAGCGGTGTGGTCCCGGGAGAAGAAGGTATGCTCAGTAGGTGCTGATACGTGGGAATACTTTAAGTTGACTGAGAAAGAAGTGGCTAAACTTCATAGATTTGCGTATTTTGTATATCCTCCATTACACCGCTGGGTTGTTTTATTTTTTATTTTCAGACTTTGAGAATTCAGCTTTTGGTCCTTTGAGTTTACCAACATTCTAAACTAAAATTTGCATTTAAAAGTGGTGTATGATCAAATCAGTTTTCCATTTGGATGAATCTGTTGAGTGCCTCATCTGAGTAACTGCACCCACTATAGCCCGCGTCTTAATCTATTAACATAATTTCCTTGGGAATAAAAGATGCCAGCTGTGAGTTGCATGCTTTGTAATTGATATTTTGGATTGCAAGTGTATTTAGAGGGTTAACAAAGATTGCATGGTGATTTTACTCACTTTTTGACCAGCTCGTTTGGCGCAACACTCAGTTCTCACAAACTTTACAAAATCTTGGCCAATTTGCCTATGGCTGACATTTTCTTCTGAAGTCATTCTTCAGTCCTGGGACATTCTGATAGGAGCACATATTTACATCTCTTTATAATGACATCTATCCATGTACATGTTGATCTTTAACCAATGACCTCTTCTATTTATTTCTTTTGACATATAACTTTCTGGATCTGGACTCAAACATTCACTTTGCATTTCTGAATATAATTGTGGCTGTGTACTTTCTCTAATGCTGCTACCTTGAAAAGGTTTTTCCGTTCTGCTCCCTGTGATTGTGGTTGACTGTGTGTACTGGTGTCCACCAGATCAGTCTAGGCTTTTCACAGCCGGAGTGAAGGTAACCGGAGCTGTACGACTCCGATAAGGGAGATGGGCAGCCCTGACCATCTGTAGTCTTCACTTGAATAATTCACTGGAAGCTGAGAAACGGGTTGGGTAGAAAGAATTCTCCAGACTTTATCTTTATCATCAGCTGATGTCAATCCATCTGTTAATTATCATTCCCAGGTCCCCACTTGTGCCTGGTCAGGGTCCTGCGGGGCCACTTGAGTTTATTCCAACATGTAGTGGATGTGAGTTTGGAACGCAGCGCAGACAGTTTGCCAATCCATAGTAGGGCACAAGCATCATTTACTCACACCATCATATGAGCAATTTACTGTCTGGTCTGGGAGAAAACTCTCAAAGGCTCCAGGCCGAATTCAAACCCGTGACTGTCTTGCTGTGGGGCAAAAGTGCTTCCCACTGGACCATGAGATGCATTTTGACACGCTGAAATATTTCAGGGGTTCAATTCAATATGTACATATTGCTGAATTTTCGGAAATGTGTTCAGTCAAGGAATTTGAATGCAGCGATTCTCTCCTTTAGAAATGGCCCTTAAATTTAGAATATGTACTCGTCTTGAGTGAGGCCAGTATTCTCACTCAGTACCTCCATCTACAGGATGGGTATTGAAGCGATTCAGGTCAAACCACTTGCTCTCTGATGAAATGGGCTTTAACCTTGGGTATTACATTACTATTTATTTGTTTGAAAAATTGGTCATTTTGTACATCACTGCATTCTAAGAAGTCCATGACGTCAGATCGCGAAGACTGTCTCCTCCTGCTGTGCTGCTAACTGCGTTAGGTTTTGTCCTCGGTTCTTGCATGGGGAGCTGTTCAGCTTAAATTAAACCGTTCAGGAACAAAGTTGGACTGCCAAAGTTAAGCCATCTAGCATAAGAAGCTCCTTAGCCAACAGTGTTGTGAGAAAGTGTTTGCCCCCTTCCCCAATTTTTCTGTTTTTACATATTTTTCATACTTAAATGTCTCAGTATATCAAAGTAATTCTAATATTAGAGAAGGGTAACCTAAATAAACACGATGTTCTTTCAAAATGATTTCATTTATTGAAGGAAGAAGCTTGCCAACCCTAATTATTCCTATGTGAAAATGTAATTGCCCCCTAAGTTACTAAATCAACCCATTTAACAAATATCAGCGATGACTGGGTTCACTGTCACTAGACAGGCCAAGGCATGAATCCACTGCCTACATCGCCTAAATGGAACCTTTCTGGCAATGTAGAGTAGGCAAAAGCAGCACACGATGTAATATAAAGAAATTCAAAATCCGATGAGAAACTAAATCATTGATGTCTATCTATCAGTCTGGGAAGGGTTACCAAGCAATTTTAAGGGCTGCGGGACTCCAGTGGACCACTGTGACAGTCATTTTGAACGAATTAAGAAAATGTGGAACCGTAGTGAACTTTTTCCAGAGTGGCTGGCCTATCAACGTCTCTTTGAGAGCCCATCAACGATTCATCCAGCAGGTCACAAAACAACCCCGACCAACATTTAAAAAAGCTTCAGGCCTCACGTGCTTAAGCTAAGGTCAGTGTTCATGATTCTGCAGTAAGGGAAAAATGGCATTCATGCGAGAGCTGCAAGGCAGAAACCACTGCTGAGGGAAAAACACCAGGCATCGTCTCATTTGCTTTTAAAAACATCTTCATGATCCCCAACCGTTTTTACGAGGGGTATTGTCGTCCCTTTGGCGGGCGGGCAGGCGTCCGGGCGTCCGGGCGGCTGCCAATTTTGTCCGGGCGATTTCTCTGTAACCACTTGGGTTAGGAAGTTCATATTGCATATGTGGACTCCCCATGGGGCGTAGGTGCGCCTTTTTAAGGTTTTGTCCCAGTTTGACCTTTGACCTTGCAGCAGTGACCTTCGGGGCTGAGGGGTATTGCCCGCTTCAGCGAGGCCCATTTTTAAAAAAAAATAAAATTCTGACTGGTGGGACAAAAGTGAAACCTTTTAGGAGATTTGGGTCCCGTTTCACCTGGCTCAAAGCTAACGCGCCATTCCCCAACAGGAACATCGTAACAACAGTCGAACGCTGCGTTGATCATGTGATAATCTGGGGCCCCGCTGCTGCTTTCCTTGTCAAATTTTTTGTTGTTTTTATCCTGTTTGATACATTTGATTGTTTTTAATTTTATGTCTTTGCTTGTGAAGCACTTGGTGACTGGTGTCTGTGAAGGATGCTATATAAATAAACTTTGGTTCCTGGTGGTTACGTGGGCGACTTGCCATTTTGTTCTGGAACCCTGAATTCTGCTCTCGTCCACAAAATTTTAAGGAGAACGTCCTGCCATCAGTTTGCGACCCAAAGCTCCAGTATAGGTGGATTATGCAGAAGGACAATGATCTGAAGCACACAAGCAAGGCAACCTCTGCATGGCCCGAAAGAAACAAAATAAAGGTTCTTTGAATCCAATTGAGATGCTGTACCATGATCTTTAACATGCTTACAAAATGTCCAGTGTGGCTGAATTAAAACAATTCCGCACAGAAGAGCGGGCCTAAGTCCCTTCAGAGCAGCATCAAAGACTCATTGCCAGTTATTGCAAGTGTTGGGTTGCAGTTGTTGCCATCATGGGCTGCAGGTTTAGAATAACTCGTAACCTTCAATAAATGAAATGTTCATTTTAAAGCTGCTTTTAGTGTTTTCTCACATTGTCTTCATCTTATATTAACTGTTGGAGCTCCAAATGCAGCTATTGTTGCTGAATGATGCAAGATATCAAAATCAAAGCTGTTAAAATTATCTTGTTCCATTAGCTCTTGTAAACAAGTTGCCACATGATAGGTTTTCAACAACAGAAAATAATTAAATTTGGATTTAAAAAAAAAAAAAAAAAAATTATTTTGGCGCTCAATGGCTTAAAGTATACAAAGTGCTTACTGCAAGACAATGGATATGCAGTATCATTACAATGCAATGCTAACAATTCTCCTGTGAGAGCTCTTTTGAACAAGTCGCATAAGTTTTCATAATCACATTTAAATGAAAAAAAATATATTTTGGCACTCAGAGTTAAAAAGACTTTGATGATCTGAAACCCTTAACTGTGACATATGGGCAGAAATGGAAGAGAATGGGATGAGGGCGAATGAGAGCATCTGGCCTAAATGAAGCCGTGCATCACAGCTGGGTGTTCGGCCTAAAAAAAGCCTTGGCACAGTGGAAGTGGCTAAATGAAGCGCATGTGGCTGGATCAGACTGTGTCAGGACCATCAGCGTTTAGGCTCCTCAGACACTGTCAATATTAAGAAGCCTTTGGCCGTAATGGTGGTGTGAGGGTCACGTGAGGTCATTCCTCCCTGACCTGACTGTAAGGAAGCTCCTCAGATGTCCATGTTTATGGTTTTGTTCTCTTGGCTTTGATCACCTGCCTCGTGAATATTCCATGACTGTCAAAATCCTAACCGTGGAGAACATCTCGCCTGTAATATTCTGAACATCTCCTCCTAAAATCACTGCTATTTCCACCCATTGGATTCTTACCTATTGTTTGGTCTCAGGCAGTGGTCATAGGGGGTCAAAAACCACTCCTGAAGACCGCAAACGAAGCCAGATCGGTCTGATATTCGCGCTGAAGACTTGATGGCTGCGGTCGAGTGTTCAACTGTGCCACGATAAAGAAACTTCCTGACTGGGCACGTGCAGTGATCTGACGGAGATGGGATGTACTTAAGACCTTAGAACTTTGAAGTTGTGACTTGCCTGCGATGCATGAGGTGTTGGTTCCTGTTCCAGCGCTGTTGGAGGCCCTGACGAGGAATGGGAGCTCAGCGAGGAACAGAAGAGCGTCTTTCCAGAGGCCAACGGACGGCTCGGAGAACGGTCGGAGCGCGGCAGATGGGAGCGGGCAGGAGGGCGGCGCCGGAGAGTCCACCAAGAGTTTCACCAAGGAGCAGGTGGAGGGAGTACAGAGGTGAGCGTGACTCTAGCTCTCACCTTACGGACTTTAAGTGTAGTATTTTCAGCCACTCTCTCACTCACAGAATTTCACTCTGCCTAGTGTGACTTCTGTATGCTCCACCTCTCTCCGTATCTCTTTGAGAGGGATGAGTGTAACTATGGTTGTGTGTGTGTGTGTGTGTGTGTGTGTGTCCATCTCCTTGTTCCAGTGTAAATAATGACATTTTGCCAGCTTATTTAGGCTTTTGTTCAGCGGTGTCCGACACATTTACATACAAATCTCCTGCACTGGTTGATTAGTGTAATATTTGGGTATGTGTCTGTGCCAGATTGATTCACACTATTTATTAAGACCCATAAAGCCTGAAATTTTGTTTCTGTATTTTAGAATATGTGATTGTCAGCTGTATTGGGCAGAAGTGTGATCAGCTGCTTTGGTTGTGAGCTGTGTTTGGTATTGTTTGGATTAATTTTTTAGATTCACTTTGTAATAGTCTGAATTGCTATTTAATTAATTAGAAATATATTCTTTGCAGCAGATAGATTCAAAATCAAATCAGGCCTCTCTCTTCTCATGCAAAACCGTCTGTATGATGAATGTTCTTGATTTTAATTCAGATATAAGGTTGGGACTCTTCTCCCTGACAATGCCATTTGTTCAGTTAAACTTATTTTCGAGCCAAAACAAAAATTTCATAACAAAGCAAGGCTATTGGGCTGGATTTCTTATGTTGGGGGGGGGTGTTGAGATGTGTCAATAAATGACCAGCTTGTGTGATCTGAAAGTTTGACCTGTCCTCCAGTTAGAGTTCTCCCACTATGTGGTTTGGTTTGCAAACAAATGGAGGTCTTTTTTGGGCTGTTTTGCAGTGGATCTGGGTTTGAGCCTAACGATGTTCAGCCTGACTCAGTGCAGCTCAGGCTGGGTTTCCATTGAAGTTAACTGCGTCACGTGTCACTGTTAACGTTTCACGATTTTCTTTGACGGTCTCTACCAAGTTCACATAGACCAAGTTCACTTTTCACTTCCATTTTCACGCGAACAGTCATTGGGTTAGTTCACGCCATTCTCCAGGCAGCAAAAACTTACTTTATTGCAGTCAGTCGCCAACGTAATCTGCCAGTTTTCGCATTCGGTGAGGTTCATTTCGTTAACCCAACCGTACTTCTGCTAGTAACAGTGACAAATAACTTTCAGAAGGCTGAAGCACAGATCAGGAAACGCACACGTGCTCGCAATGATTGGGCTCACTCAGTTCTCAGTGATTGATTGATTGATTGATTCTCCTACTGGCATTTCGCCTGTTCACATCCGCAAAAAACAAGCAAGTTCGCTCTTTGACTCGTGCGTGACATGAAGGAGAAAGGTGAAACGTGAACGCCCTTGGAGCCCCGCACAATTGAAATGACGTCTTCATGCCTCCCGTCACGCGTGAATCACGAAAAGTGAATCGTGAGACGTGAAAATGAAGTTCACTGGAAACCTAGCCTGAGGGGTTTGCCCTAAACGGTATGCACTGGGTCTCAGTTAAATGTGGCTGTCCATGGTACTGACGCCCTGTGAGAGATTTCAGGAAGCTCTGTCATTGGCCAGAGAGGGGAGCAACCAATCAGGGGGCACTTAGAAACATGATTTAATTTGGACCTATGAAAGCAGTCACCCAGCCTATGTTTATGTTTACATCTGTCTACTGTGTTTAATTATACGTGGCTAAATTCACAAGATAAAAATAGGATTCAGGGTTACTAGGAGACAGTGAGGCTCAACCACTTTTATCCATCCTCCCATGAGCCTTCAGGGTTCGACTTCCCGTCTCGGTACATTAATGCGGTACTGTGACCCCACCCCTGGTGCTCCGCAGGTGAGCCCGTTCACCTCCAGCCGCTGAAAGCTGTCCCAGTGGGATTATGGGTGAAAACCAGCCAACCTGCAGAACTCCTGGCACATTTACATCTGCGTCATTCATGTGTTTTTTACGGTCGAATAAAAATGGCTTACACGCGATTCATTGGATTAAATAAATTTGGAGCTGCGGGGTTGCTGGTTTGATTCTGGGCATTGACCTCGGTCACCTGACCCCCCCCCCCCCCCCCTCTCATTTTACATTCTTCCCGTCCATACTATATTCCTCCTCTCTCTGCACACTCAAAATAAAGATCTGACGAGCCCTAAAAATAAATATATAAATAAATAAATAAAAAATTGGTGGGTAAATTTGGAATGGCTTTTGTAAATTGCTTGGGCTAAAACTTTCCTTGTCACAGTTCGTAAGCACTGCGATTTAGACGCTAAAAATGGTGATTTGAATCCCTGGTTTTGCAGTGTGTCACCAGGTCCCTCAGCGGTGTGCTCTGCTGTAAGTGTTGAGTGAGGGACCTACCCCCTCGTTTAAGGTGCTATAATTGTGGCGAGTTAATTAGTCCCCAGCTGGGGCCCTACTTCACCCTCTGTGGCGTAAGGCCTGGCTGTGCTCTCCGGCAGTTTCGGGGACAGGTTGTTTTCAGTCTCAGAGCACCAGAACACACCCGAGAAATTTACAGTCATTCTTTCCCTCAGTCTGTGAGGGTCACCTGTTTTTTATATATATATATATATATATATATATAATATATGTTTTCTTGTCATTAGGATAAATGTAACGAGGAGTGCAATGAACAGCTGTGGTCAATTTGTCAAATTTTGTGTGGATTTCATACCAAAATATATATGGACTGTCCACAAAAAAAAAAAAAACAAATTTATAAAACTAGGTAAGAAACTGCAGGCAGTTTTTCTTTAATGAATCAGGATTAATGTGGAATTTCTTCATAAAAGGATAATCTTACAAATTTTGCATTATTTTTTTAAATGTCACATTTAATTTTTATTTATTCCAAAATGTGCAAAAAAATGGCGCACCTTTCTTTTCTGTGAGCGTGCACTGTTTACTAACGGGACCTCTGAAGTGTGAAAACGACACAGAAAAGATGCTGCAGACAATGCTGCGTAAAGCCAATTTCACACCGGACACGAAACAAATTTTTCGCACGACAGATTACATTCAAAGTCAATGCAAAGAAGCGAATACACGCATTTTGCGTGTATTCAAGTCTTTGCATTGACTTTGAATGTAATCTGTCGTGCAAAAAATTTGTTCCGTGTCCGGTGTGAAAGCAGCTTTAGACAGAAAATTGGCGCACCCCCACCCCCATTTCTGTGTTGACCTTTTATCATTATGGCGCAAATTTTCAAAGAAATTCTTTTACATTTTGATTGCTCTGAATTGTTTTGTTTGCAGGTACGACGACTGTCTTAACAGGGGGGGGGGGGGGCGCCGTTGTTGATCTGCGAGTGCGGTCTGTGTGTCTTTCTGTGCTTCAGTGTTTGACTGACAGCTGTGGACCTCACAGGGGTGTGTGTTTGGTTCTGGGCATCTGAGCTAAGCCCTGTTTGCCCTCTGCTTCAAGGCCTGTTACTCCCAGTTGCCGTGGTGACCCCAGAGACCCTCTGATTGGCAGCGGGAAAGGGAGAGAGGAAGGGCGAGTGCGGCGAGGCGGTTTATCATTAGAGGAAGCTACAGAATCATTTAGTTTCTTAGCGCGGTGTGTCTCTGCAGAATTATGCAACAGCACCCATGCAGGACGGCAGGTCTCTCCCCGCGGCGGCGACTTATGCAAGAGGGCCAAAGTATTGCATCGGCTTCTCGACTCCGCCGCTTTAATTCGTTCTCCTGGGCTTGTCTGTCTTATGGAGATCTCCGGGGGTTTCGAGCGCTCGCCAAATGTCATCACTTTTGACTTGCTTACGGAATGAGTCTTGGTACTCAGGTGTAGCTTGTACTAATTTACTTTGCTGCTAGTATTTAGTGGAAAGTGAATTCTCTGAAATGCTGGTATTTTTTGGACGTGTTTATGTTGAGGGGTCTCTTTCTTTTAAGTACAGTTAACCCCATAAACTCTAACTTTTCATTTAAGTTCTCCCTAAAGTAGGTTCTAAACTTAAAAAAAAAAAAAAACCTTTATTTTTAATGTTATGGGACAATGTTGCATATTCTGTATCTGCTGGTTGCAGTGCTTCACTGAAGCTACATCACACTTATAGTGAGAGAAATATTCAAACCCAGGGCGCCATGTTTTTATTGTCACAGCATTACATCAAATGGGAAATGTCGAGATCATATGCATCATTTTATATACATTTCCCTGTAATTCAGTTGGATATACAGTACTGTGCAAAAGTCTTAAGCACCCTGAATTTTTAAAAAAATTAAATCTGGCTTTAAATGTTTACTTTTAGTTTTCCGCATTGGTGTTGCCGAGGATAAAAAACAAAAAGTATATTTGAAATTCCACAGTTTTATTGATAAATGTATATTTCATTAATTTCATTAAAAAGTTGTTGATAGTGTAGCCTTGATGGAGCCCTGATGTAAAGATCCTCATGGCTGTCTGCAGTTACTTGGAGGGATAAACGCGAGTGAGACGGTCAGTCTGCTGAAGAACGAAGGTAAGTTTTCCACTCCGCTTGGAACAGGCATGAAGTCAATCAACTAATAAAACTGTAGGACATCAGCACGGTGTCCCAAACTTTTAGGCAATGCGTAGTCACACCAAATAATGGTTTGACTTAAATTAACAGTTTACAGGAATGTCACTTGCGACCGTTTGTTATTCATGGGATGACTTTTGCACAGTACTGCATTTGGTATCGTTGGAATTCTTGGGATCTCTTCTAGAATTTAAAATTGGCCTGAACTTCCACTGGATTGAATACAGGTGGTACATTTGACCGACCCATATATGGGTCTTTTGGGTTATGGAGTTAAGCCAGCACACGAGTTCAGTTTACTGCCGTGGGTTTCTCTTATTTGGTCAGCGCGCTTCATTTCTAGTCTAAGAGAGCCGGAGGTTCTTTATTATGACAGTCTGTTCGTCCGTCCGGTAGGTCAGGCAGGGAAGGGAGCCGAGGGGGAGACATGCGTGTTTATGAGTAAAAACACATTGTAGTTTTTTTTCCTTGATTTCGCCAGCCAATTCTGACCAAAAAAAACCTTGCCTGTCAATTTAATCTTGTAATCGACTACTTTAATTGATCAAGCGTGGCGCGCAACTACGGAAACCATCGCAGCCTGTTTCCTGCCAGAACCGTGAGTGAACCCCTCTGAAGTTGGCCAGTAGTGACCTGTCTAACTGTCTCTCTTCAGGGTGAAGAGGTGTAAGGATTATTATGAGGTCCTGGGTGTCGGTAAAGATGCTGGCGAAGAGGAGCTGAAGAGGGCTTACAGGAAACTGGCGCTGAAATTCCACCCTGACAAGAATCACGCTCCAGGAGCCACAGAGGCCTTCAAAAGTACTGCTTTATTCGCTGATGTTTGCGCTTTAGTGTGTACGCATGGCCAAACGTATGTGGGCATCTGCTCAACCAACATGGCAGTACAAAACCACCACCCTTTTTTCTCTGACGTAACAGCTCCTACTCTTCTGTGGTGGCCTCCAGTAGATGTTTGAACATTGCTGTGAGGATCTGCCTCCATTACAGTCAGAGATGCGTCATTGAGGTTGTGCTGGGATGTTGGTCGAATACCTGGATTTTTGGTCAATCCCCGCTGTGTTAGGGGTCAGGGCTGTGTGCAGGCAAGCCAAGTTCATCGTCCGCACATCGAGCCATTGGTGAAGCATGCTCAGTGCTCCGTAGGGATTATTATTCTGAACCGGCAAAGGGCGTTTCTGAAACCATCGCTCAGAATCACACGGAAGTCATTGTGGGCTATAGCGGTAAGAATTTCCATCGGTAGAACAAAGAGACCTGGGCTGTCCACATACTTTTGGCCATGTGATGCACGTATTAACACAAGCTGATAAATGTGGTTAATTTAGGCCACTGCTGAGCCACAGTTTTATTGTGCGCTCTGATGTGTCCTTTATCACTGTATGGTCGAAGAGTACACTCGTACAGTGTCTGCTCCTACTAATGTAGGGTCACTAGATATCTGATTTTGGACCAGAATGTGCAGTTAGGATAATGATTGGTAACATCTCAGACTGAATAACTGATTGGAATTTTTGCACTAGTTTATAATTAATCCCATCTTGCTCTTGGTTCTACTAAATGGTAAATCTAGCTACACTAACTGCATGGCCCTTCAAGCTGATGCAACACATTGACTTTGCATCATTGAAAATACAGATGGTGCCTTACTCTCGTAAAATTTAGTCTAAATTGCTGTGTTATATAAAGTGCAGATTAGGGAATGAAATATGTAGAGTTAAATGAAAAGAGATTGGTATTTAAATAATGTTCTCTATTTTTATGAAATTTTACTGGGTGGTTTTCTGCCTTATCCGGAGAGGGCTGAAGGGAGTCCGGGCTTTCGTTCGACCCAGGCAGTTACACACCTGATTCCACTCATCAAGGTCCACCGCAAGTACTCTAGGGCAGGGCTGGTCAAATCCAGCCCTCAAATCCAAATGCAGCGCTGGTTTTCTCCTTTTCCTGACAACAAGTGAACAGATATTGCCACTGATTGGCCAGATTGCCATCGCACCTGACTCCCAGGTAAAGGGAGGGCGGAAAACCAAGGTGCAAAAACTATTGAGGGTCATGATTTGTGGAGCCCTGCTCCAGGGGTTAGTCAGTAGAATCAGGTGCGTAACTGCATAGCTATAGTGAAAGCCTGCGCCCACACCTGCATCTCTGGGTAAAGTAAGGAACGTCCTGAGGTGGTCTGTAATGGCGGGATGACTGTTTTTTACGGCAGAGATCGGAAACGCCTACGCAGTCCTCAGTAACCCGGAGAAGAGGAAACAGTACGACCTCACGGGCGGAGAGCAGCCCGCCAGTTCTGGGCATTCCCGCGGAGGATTCGACTTCCACTCGGGCTTCGAGGCAGACATCACACCGGAGGACCTGTTCAACATGTTCTTCGGTGGCGGCTTCCCTACCGGTGAGCGCTGGGCGTAAATCACTCCTGACCGTCCACACACTCGCGGCTCCACTCTGGGGAGAAGAGATTTGTGTGGGTTAACTGTCCTCTCGAGGGGAGCAAACTTCTCAGACATACTGTCTTTCTCAGTGTATAACAGCACCCATATAGGGCTTTTCCACTGGCACCTACTCTGTTCTGCTCAACTCAACTCCGCTCGGTTTTTAGGGTTTTCCCTTCAGCCATAGTACTCGGTACCAGGTACTTTTTTAGTACCTCCTCGGCCAGGGTTCCAAGCGAGCTGAGTCGAGCCAAAAATGTGACGTCAACAGACTGCAAGCCATTGATTGGCCAGAGAGTGATGC
This sequence comes from Gymnothorax reevesii, assembly GCA_029721435.1. Lineage (NCBI taxonomy): Eukaryota > Metazoa > Chordata > Actinopteri > Anguilliformes > Muraenidae > Gymnothorax > Gymnothorax reevesii. The sequence goes on from CM056574.1 coordinate 11,430,237, forward strand.
TTGCCATGATGACCCCACCTACAATTGTAATGGAAAGCGACCGAAACAGAGTCGAGTTGAGTAGAGCCGAGTTGTGCTAAAACTGTAATGGAAAAGCGGCAATAGACTCGCTGAACATTTCCAGAGAGAACAGATTTGTGTAGATGACTGAATGGCACAGACTTGCTGTCTTCCTCGGTGTATAACAGGAGCATCTAGTGTCAGTCCCTCTCCAGAGGGAACGGAATGGTATAGATTCACCTCCCTTTCCCTGAATTCTGTACTCTGTCTGATCTGGGGATAATGTAATCATATACATGCGGTGTCCTGGGGATAATGTAATCATATACATGCGGTGTCCTGGGGATAATGCTGTCATCATATACACGCGGTGTCCTGGGGATAATGTCGTCATCATATACACGCGGTGTCCTGGGGATAATGTCGTCATCATATACACGCGGTGTCCTGGGGATAGAACATTTATGTGGGTGAAAATCAGATCCTACTAACCCAGAAATTGAAAGTTCTGGGAAAACTGGTTCAAAAATTTTCTTAAAAAATTTCTTAAATTTTCTTATTTTCTTAAAATCCATATGTTTGCAAGATTAGTGATGTTTGTGTTTTAAAGAACTTGTAACTGATGTTAAATATTTATGATTTAAGCGTTGTTAGAGTGCGCTGCACACACTTGAATCATGTTTCACCAAGTGCTAGATACAGGTACAGTGCAAAATATTAGAATCACTTGAACGTGTGGGGTGTAATCTTATGTAATGTTGCATTGTTGGCTATAACTCTTTATTGACTGTTTAATGGCATGTACCACAAAAACATGCACTTTATTCCCTGTTAAGTGAACCTGTAAGTTGACGACCAATATTTATTCAGCATGATTTATCAAGATTTATCAAAAAATTATAATCGGAGCAAAAAAAATGAATCACAAAATCTTTGGTGCAAAAAAAATAGAATCCAATATGTTTATGTTACACATTGTCCATGTAATAGTTCATTTTAATCAGCAGTGCTCTGCCTTTTGCATTGATTACAGCTCTAATTCTACACAGCGTGCAATGAGCCGGTCTTTAGCACGGCTCTCTGGTAACAGAATTCCAGGATCTTTTCAGGCATTCCTTCAGCTCAGTAAGACTGCTTGGCTTCATTGGGACAAAATTTTTCTTAGCAATGTTGAAAATCGGGTTGAGGTCGGGTGAACTCGCTGGCCACGGCGAAACCTCAATGTTGTTAGCTGGAAACCAGTCTGATGTACTCGGCGGAATGAGCGGGCGCCAAATCCTGCTGGAAAGTAAAGTCTTCAGATCCAAAAAGATATTCAGCAGTTGGTAAATTCCTGCAGTGACTGTTATACTATACTATTATACTATAATCCCAGCTGCACAAGGAAGAATGTTAAATTCCCTCAGAGCATTTTGATTTGGGGAGGTATGAGTGCGGACGGCATCGGGCCTCTGTATTGAAGTCAATAGTCACTGCAGGAATTTACCAAGAGTTGCTTGAGAGTTACATGATACCAACTGCCCAACATCTTTTTGCATCTGAAGACTTTACTTTCCAGCAGGACATACGTCAGACTGGTTTTGGACTCACAAAATTGAGGTTTTGCCTTGGCCAGCGAATTCACCCGACTGAAAACTTCTGGAACATTGCTGAGAAAAAGTTAGTCTCAATGAAGCCAAGCAGCCTTATTGAGCTGAAGGAACGCCTGAAAAGATCTTGGAATTCTGTTACCAGAGAGCGATGCCAAAGACCGGCTCATTCCACGCCGCACAGAATTAGAGCTGTAATCAATGCAAAAGGCAGAGCTATCAAATATTGATTAAAATGAACTATTACATGGACAATGTGTAACATAAACATGTTTGATTCTATTTTTTTTTTTGCACCAAAGATTTTGTGATTCACTTTTTTTGCTCCGATTATAATTTTTTCAATGCTTGATAGATCATGCTGAATAAATATTGGTCGTCAACTTACAGGTTCAGTTAACAGGGAATAAAGTACATGTTTTTGTGGTACATGCCATTAAAAAGTCAATAAGGAGTTATTGCTGACAATGCATCATTGCATAAGATTACACCCCAAACGTTCAAGTGATTCTAATATTTTGCACTGCAGTAGCCTCTGGTTCTCACCCACTTCAGTTGAGGTGACTTGACTTCAGAGAACTGAATATTATGGATTCATGGTCTTCCTTTTGGTGAAACATGGTCCTTCACTCTCCCTGCCCAGAACAGTGATGATCCTCGCTGCGCTGATGATGAACAACATGTGATCTTGAATGCCTCTCATTGTCTGCGCTCTTGGAAGAAGAAGAAGAAAAAAAAAAAACAAGCCAAGCCCAAAATGGCTAAAACTGAAGCTTTCTTTGGTCTCAGCAACAAGTCATTCGTCGTAAAAATTGGCAAGAACTGGACAAATAAATGAAGTAACTTAGTTAGAGGAAGCTTTTCCCATTGATTTCTGTATTTGTTTAAGCTGTGCGGGTAAACTTATGGACAGCTTAATACAGAAAGAGAGGAGTTAAAAAATATCTGATCAAATCAGAAAATGACTTTTTCAATTGAGGCACCCAACCCTTTCTGCAAAAAATCCCTTAACTCATTAGCTTTAATTCTCACAGTGAAGCAGTTTCTATTTTTTTTTTTCTCTCCTTCAGACGGCTCACTGCAATAGAAGTTAGTGAACAAATGCAGGCACAGGCCTCTGGAGTGCTTTCGTTGAATCACTGCAAAATTTCAGACACATGATTTGTTGTGAAGACCATTAACCCTTAGAGCACTGAAATAAATGTTAAAAAATATGTAAATTTAATTACAGAAGTATCTTCTGCTGATGAAAACCTATCATGTGGCAACTCATTTAAAAGAGCTCACAGGGGAGCCATTTTGAACAAGTTGCCGCTTGATGGGTTTTCAGCAGCTTTAATTTTGACATTAATTTAATTTTACATCATTGAGCCACTATAGCTGCATTTCACGCTCTGCGGGTAAAAAGCTTAATATCTTTCCAAAGTGAATTAAGCCCATTTTATTTGCTGGGGAGAGTACACGATGATTGCCATAAATTGAGGTTCGGTTTCCTGGTCATAAACTGACGGTGTGGTTCTCTCCCCAGCGAGCACCCATACCTTCACCAATGGCAGAGCCCACTACAGCCAGCACCACCAGAACCAGACCACCACGGAGCGGGGAGGCGGTCGGGGCGATGTAAGGGATCGGGGACGCTGAGGGGTGTGGGTGTGGGTGGGTCAGTGTGTGTGCGTCTGTGTTATGACGATTCGAGGGATGCTTCACTGGCGATGATCACGTTTGTGCATATTACCATTGTTGGTATTAGTCGCTGCAGTTGTAGAAATTGTAGCTGTTGTAATGGTACCAGTAGCATTAGAGTTGCATGGTTTTTAAAGGTACAAATTGCCATTCATGTACTATTATTATTGTTATTTTTCTCATTCGCAATCGATCCCGCATGGCTAGACATGCTAATGTACTCGGACATAATCTTAGCTACTCTCATCAAATAGCAGTGTGCAGTCTCTGTGTGCTTCAGGTAATGTAAATGTATCTCACAAATAGTTATGAGGAGGAAAACAAACTGAAAAAGCAGATTATTGTACTCGTAGGCCACCATTTATACAGCCAGTCTGTGTACTGTTGCATTGTAATGCGTACTGTAGGCACGCACTGTATTAGAGTTAACACTTTGTGTACTTTAACCCTTGGAGTGCTGAAATAATTTTTTGGAAAATGTATGTGTTTAACTATCTTGTGCTGTTGAAAACCTATCATGTGGCAACTAGTTCACAAGATCTCCCAACAAGTCACCACATGATAAGTTTTCATCAGCTCTGATTTTGATATCTTACATCAGTGGGCAACAATGGCTGCATTTGGCACTCCAAGGGTTAATATCCCTTTAGGTAATCTCACTCTGTTGAAGTTGTTGTTGTTTTTTTTATATTCCCGAGAGTTCAGCTGATGGTTTCTACTTTCATAAAGTGTTCTGACTGTGGTGGTTGATCCTGTTTGTGTGATAAGGGAGGGCTGTGATCTGTTCTGTTCATCAGGGCGGATTCTCCATGTTTATCCAGCTGATGCCCATCGCTGTCCTGATCTTGGTGTCCATCCTGAGCCAGTTAATGGTGTCCACTCCCCCATACAGTCTCTACTCCAGACCGTACGCATTACCTTATCCCTACTGCACGGCTAACTCATTATCGCACTTGTAGCCGCTACCTGTGGCAGCCGCTGAACAGAATGCAGAAAGGGTGTAAAGCAAACCTTTAAACTGGTGATTGGTCTCGGTCTGCTTTCAGTCATTTTCCATGGAAAAAAAAAAAGTCAACTTTATGAACATTCAGTCCTCTCGGGTGTAACCAGTTTTCTTTTTAAAGGTGAGACGAGAAATGAAACGCTTCATTCGGATGTGAAATTGTGCACATTTTAGTCTGTCTTTTTATCCCCCCGGCATATAACGCGGGGGGATATAGCGATACCCATGTCTGTCTGTCTGTCCGTCCGTCCGTACGTAGGTAATCATTTCGTTTCCGGGGCAGAACTCAAAAACCGTTCAATATTTCTTCACGAAATTTGATGTGTAGATCTGATATATCATGTAGATGTGCCTTTTGGTATCTAGGAATTTCTAGAGCAGTTCATCCATGAATGTGGGGGGCCGGGGGGGATGCGCCATTGCCAGATGGCTCTGTTCAAATGATTAACAACAAATCACGAAGCGCACGTTCGATCGCCTGCTTTGCAGAATAAGCAAAAGGTTAACATTGAAAATGCAGAGTAGTTTTTCCTTTTTTGGCAAATGGTAGCCTATTTCGGCAAGTGAATGAATATTTTTTTTTTTTTTTTTTTTTTAATTGAATTTTTCATTTACTCGCTTCAACATTTCATGACGAAGGAAACTGCGTGTTTAGTTGCTAACAGAATATTAGTGTAATTGTGTCCCCCGGAGGACAGATTTCTTATGGGCGCTCTACAGCCACAGTTCTTTATAGATTAATTATACCCCCCCCCCCAGAGGGAGAGACGTATTGTTTTAAGTCCGGTTCCCGTTCCCGTCGGCGTTTCCACTTCGTTTCCGGAGCATAACTCCAAAACCGTTCGCATGATCTTAATGAAACCTCGCATTATTTATTACTCCGGTCCTGCAGTGGTGCCTTTTGGTATGTGCCTGTCTGTCCGTCCGTCTGTCTGTCCAGTGGGTAAGGCAAGGAAGGGGGCCGGGGGGGGGGGGGGCGTACATTTTTATGAGTAAAAACACATTCTAGCTTCACATTTGGCATGGACCTCGTGTGCAGTAAGGTCACAAAGCCTCTTGATTTTGGGAGTGATCGGGCGTCTGGAGATGCACGTCGGCCTGCAGTGACTGACTGAATGTCTGCTGGGAAAAATGTGTTAATCTGGGAAAATGATTGAACACAGGTCTGTAATCATCTGTTTAAAGGGATGTTTTCCACTCCACCAGTTGTTAATCAGCCATCGCTAGTCACGGCTCCAAACTGCATTTCTAACCCCCACTTCCTACCACTGCACAGCTTTTATATTGTACCTCATTACTCTACATGGTCAAAAGTATTTGGACTTTCCGTGGTCTAGACCTGCGTTTCGTGGTTCAGCAGAGGTCATTTGGCTAAGTAGTCAAACCACATTTATTTAGCAGCGGTTTTCACCCCATGTAATGTTCAGTAAGTGCGTAAGAAAAGCCATTGGACCGACTAAAACAACACAGGTCTAATAGGGTATTATTTGTATGAAGTGTTAGTTAATCACTGCCGTGAAAACGTCTAGTTTTCATGGCAAATTGAATTGAATTTTTTTAATGAAAATAAATTGAGCTACGACTGCAAGTATGGCTAGTCAAAGTAGACATGAGGCATTGAATACCATAAATGTGACACAGATGTGAAACACCAATATGGATGCAACTGCAATGTGACCACGCTAGACCATAGAATTTGGACTAACATTCCCTCTCACGTGGGTAAACAGGTTAAATGTTATTTAAACTAGTTTATGTATACATGTGTGCTTGTATGGGTTTATGGGCACTCAAGCTTGTCACGGATACGCCTTTTCACAGTAAAAAATGATATCAGAGATGTTTTTTTCTCATGTTGTCTTCAGGTCCACCGGACAGACGGTGAAGAGGGTGACTGAGAACCTGCACGTGGAGTATTTCGTCAGCAGAGACTTCAGATCCGAGTACAAGGGCCCGGCTCTGCAGAAAATCGAGAAGAGTGTGGAGGAGGACTACGTGTCCAACATCAGAAACAACTGTTGGAAGGAACGGCAAACGAGTGAGCTCAGTCACCCTGATTTAACTGGCTATGAACACTGTCCCCTCCCTCCCCGCCTCAGGTGGTCACTCGGAGCTTCTCAGCAGATTCCGCTGCTCTTCGTCAAGCCTCGGTTGTGTGACCGAAAGTTGATATGCTGCTCCGCCTAAAGCCCAACGCTCACTGGAAGCGTGAGTCGCACGTCAAAAAATTGGTTACATTAATTTCAATGGAGCAATGCCCCCTGGCAGCATGTGACGCGCGTCAGATTTTTAATTTTCGCTACTGCTCAATTTCTGAGGCGTCAACTCAATAGAAACACATTTGTCTTTTAGGTTATTTAACTATTTCTCCTTGTCATGGTTGGTGACACACATTTAGCGGAAACCTCAGATGCAGTTGTCGAAACTGATATACCTGCTTTTTAAACAAGTAGCAGTTTTGAGAGGAAATCCGTTATTTTGCGGGCATTTAAGTTATCAAGCGATTAGGTTAGACAGAACCTAATTCAAAGTACACTGGTAAGAATTCAACACTGCTAAGTTAGCTAGCTAGCTAATTCGCTCCTGGGTGAAGTAAAGTGAATCATAATCAATATTTACGAGATGGCTAAATTTAGGAGGAAATTATGCCTGTATATAACGTATAGTGCATAGTAACCCGACCGTCGCCCTTTGCCATCACTTAAAATAAGCTTGGTCGGTAGGGTTTTTTTTTTTTTTTCCTCAAAATTAAACGTTGTCTTGTTTAATATTTTGAGATTGACACTCATGGCTTCTCGGTCGTGTTGACAGCTGTCAATGTGGATGCGGCTGACGCTTTCAGTGAGTGTTTAAAAGCGTCAAGGCAACATTCGGAGTTTGAAGCGAGGCTTTGCTTCGCGGACAGTGGGTGTTGGGCTTTACATTTCTTTGCCGGAAGACCGATTTACGCAGTTGTCTAAATCCGCGCACTACATCGCCACCTAAAAATGGAGGCAAAACAGCCCTTCGCAAAATCTGTGTGTGGCGATCGTGTCTTGACACGAGGCAACACGATGTTTTCACCAATTTGACATCGAACCCAGTGCTGCTGCTGCGGGACGCCGCCATTTTTACAGATGATAAAATGTTCTGGGTAATGGCTTGCACAGTCACACATCCGAGGTTTGATGAGGATCGAATCGGCTGAGGTTTGCCGAGTGCTCAGGTGATGTTTGGGAAGGGTTCTGTCACAAAATGGCCCCCGTGCCTCACCCAGGGGAGGTGCTGTATATTGGTGGTGGTGAGGTGAGATTCTCGCACATCACTGTGAAGCGATATGAGTATCTGAGGAAGCGCTATATAAATGCTGTGTTCATTCGCCTAGCCACTAATGCCCAAATTTCATTTCAAAGCAAAAACTTACATTTTATTGGTGCAATGAATGTGTAACACTGAAATGCTGGTGGAAAAATAATTATTTTGTCATCCAAGACCCCATTACAAATGAACACAGATCGTTGAAGGCATTAAAAAAATAATTGTTCTGAGAAAAAACGTAATTGGATAAAGCTACAATCTCCAGTCTTTGTTCTCAGTGTTGCATAGAGATGTGTCTCAGAAAAAAATGGCACAGTCACCTTTTAGAGGGTTGCATAATGCTGTCACAGATTCAAGAAATTCATACAAATGACAGCCACCCCGCCCCCACTGCTGTAAAGGGAGACTCTCTTAAGTACTTTTCCCTGATGCGAGTTACTTCCCTTGATTAAACTACTGCAGCTTAGCCACAGTAACGCATTCAGTTGCGTTACAGAGGTGAAAATGTGCCGAGTCCCAAAAATGAGACTGTGGTCATTAATTGGGTTAATTTGTTCACTGCCATTACAACTGATGCCTTTGATTGCTTAAGCCCGCTAATTCTTCCCATTTAAAGGTTCCCTTTTATGTCACCAGGTGCACAACCAATTAGCTATTACAGGCCATTTCAAAACATTTGCCCCTCTTGACATCACATGGGGAAGTAACCAACCAGAGGCAAGAAGAACTGATCAACTTCAGCCAAGCAGTCAATCAAATTTCATTATTCTGGGTGGTCACTCCCCCTTGTGGTGTCAGGGAGGGGAGATTTTGAACTGGCTCGTAATGGCTAATTAGTTGTGCACCTGGTGGCTTAATAGGGGACCTTTAAATCTTATTTTACTATCGGTCCCCAAGTTATGCATGTAAACCCCCATGTCCTTAAAAGTTGGAACACTGCGTAAAATGTAAAAAAAAAAGAATGCAATGATTTGCTGATTATTAAAGCCCTGTATTTAGTTGAAAATGGTGCAAAGACGACATGACGTAACAAATGTTGAAACTGAGAAATTGTATTGTTTTTTGTCATCGGTTTCTGCTCATGACAGGAGAATTGTAAAGCATTATTACAGCGTATGCCTAATACTGAAAGAAAATCGCAGCTGTAAAAGAGCCAAAGCTCTCCAGCATTTGCAAACAGGTTCTTGGTTGGGTTGTGAATTCTCATAACTCTAGAAATACAGCTCTGAAAATTACCAATTCGATCACACCATTCCTGAACCAGTCTCATTATAGAGACTATGTTGCAAGCTTCACCCATCTGGCATTCTTGTTTGTGTTTCTGATGATTTGTACATGTCAGAATAGGCTAGTTGACTTCAGACTCATTCTGGGAGCCTCCTCGTACAGATTCATTTCTCCGTTTGGGTCTCGGCCCAAAGTTTAAGAAACATTTCTGTTGACAGTGCTCCCACTTAAATTTGACTCTTGGAGGGGGTTAAATTGTGTCTTTTTCAACAGTGCAGTGAACAGCACTGCCCCTTCACAGCGAGAAAATCATGGGTTTGAATTCAGCCTTGGACTCCAGGCTTGGGGAAATGACGTATTCTCCCTGCATTCACTTTGACTGCCTCCCATCAGTCCAGTGATAACCAGTACTGTTCCTGGAGATCTACCATTGACCAGGCTTTCGACTCTACCGTCGTAAAGCACAACACCTTCTACAGCTGAGATCTTGTTGAGCTTCTAACTTCTGAAATGGTGTGCTAAATCAGGACTGCAGTGAAAATCCTCAGGATGGTATATCTCCAGGAACAGGGTTGGGTTACTACTGGCTTAAACACGTTGGTCACATTGGAGGAACGCGGGGAGAACGTGCAAACCAGGCGAGCATGTCAGTGAGTTAGTTCTAATTGTGGGCATTTGAGTTGATGGAGACTGAATACTTACAGACTGCACTCGACGTGTAATTTGCGCTTACTGTTTATGATGTGTGCGGGGCCACTTGCCGTGCTGGTGTTCTGATTTTCCCACTGTTGGCTTCCACAGAATCGGACCTGCTGTACGCGGCTAAAGTCTACAGAGACGAGCGGCTGCGCAAGAAGGCTGAGCTCATGGACATGGACAACTGCAAGGAGCTGGAGCGGCTAAACGAGCTGTACCGCGGCGGATGAGCCGCATAGCTTACAGACTGTTTTCACGCGCTCGTGTAAATTCATTCATAAACATGTACACTTTTATAAAGCGACGATGAGTCAACATGGGGGGCAATGGGGGATGGGAGGGGGTCAGCATTTCCCTGAGTGCTCGTCTACCGCCCCATCCTCCCGCCATCGAAGACGAAACGGCCCTGCTGCATCTCCATCATCGTCCATAACGGCCATCTCTAAAATCTCCACAGATCGGTTAAAAAAAATGAGTAAATCGCGAACATTGTGCGCCGGGGACACAGATTATATGCTCCCATGCACGAACCCGCCCATTTCACTCCACCTTGCGTTCATTTGCGTACTTTCAGGGGTTTTCAGCCCCCGCGAAATTACAGTCTGTAGACGACAGGAAGATAGCTGTTGACCAATCCTGCAGGGACTCAAAGCGAAGGAAAAAAAATGCAGAACTTCTCAGATGATGGATAGCTAAACACAATTCCTTCACGTGACTGTACATATTTTACTTATGAATGTTTGAGGTTATGCAAGAATTATTTAAGTATGTAGAGAGCAGAGTTTATCTTCAGTGCCGGACTAACAATTTGAATAAAGTTTAAATTATTACCAAAACAAAAAAAAGTGGTCTTCATTTATTTCTCTCTCTTTGATTGCACTTCCTGTTTTTCAAGGGACCTGGATATACATTAATATGATGCAGTTGATATGTCTACTTTAAGGCAGCGAGACACAGTGGCCTTGGTTTTCTTTGACTAAATAGTCAGAACATGGAGCACTTGCTGTATTTTGCATTGCAACATTGGACAGAATTTCTCAAGAAAATAGATGGGTCAGTATATGAAAAAACAGGGGTCAACCCCAAAAAAATGTATACATAAGGTTTTTCTCTTGGAGGTGTAGGGCTAGGATGTGCTTGACCCCAGAAAAAAAGTAGGCCAAAATTAACCCCTGTGAAAGTGGTTAATTAGCACATTTTAGCACATTAAATGCTGTTGATTGCATCATTCGGCTACATGTGGGCTATGTGATGTCAAAGTTGCCATCAAGACATTTAATTCAAGTAGTTTAGCCTAGGTAGGTAAAGAAAATGTTGGGTAATAAAACCAAGTTGCTAATTGCTAAATATTTTCTTCCAGAACGTCACTGTTCTGCACCAGTGGTTGACATTCTTTGGGAGCTCTCTTTCTCTTTTCATCAGGACACTCTCAATTGGCAGGGAATGATGAACATAGTTCATAGTGGCGCTGAACATCCCGGAAAGTAGTCGGTCACATTTCTCCCTATGATCGATATGTATCCCGGTGACCCAACCTGCATTTTGTCCACTCTCCGCTACATTTGCAACCTAGCAGCCAGACACAGCATCTCACCAATCGTGACATTTGACCAACCCTTGTTCCCCAAAGCCTCAGAAATAATCTACAGTTCACCAGAGGGGAGCCACTTGAAGAACATTACATTGATGCTGGGAAGCTTTCATACCTTGATGAACGTTCTTGGTGCCATCGGTACACTTATGCAAGGTTTGGGATTGACGGACATGCTTGAAACTGTTTATGGGGACAATGCAGTTAAACATATGATGGGAGGCAAAGCGGAGCAGAGAGCACTGTGGGGACATCTGTTAGTTGAAAAATGCCTGAATGGAATGTGAGTCTCTGAAATGATGGGTAGTGATCCTGAGTTTGCTAATTCAGTGAAGTCATGTGAGGATATGTACACCTCGTTGACTGAAGGAAAGGTTACATTGGAATCTGTAGCTACAAGTGAGATAAGTGCTAAACTTCAGCAAGCACTTGACAAAAAGAAGCAGGAGCTATCTGATCAATCCAGGACAAGCATGCTTTGGATTTCGTACATGAACATGGTCAAAATTGCCTGAATGCTCTTGATGGCAGATCGAGTCTGCTCATGGGATAGACATCTCAATGCTGTTGGGTGAATGCTTGGCAATATTTGCCGCAGCCGGACACTACAATTACTTAAAATGAGCATACTTGTACTTGCAGAACATGCAAAACCTTGAAGCAAAGGATCCTGCTGTCTTCCGAAAATTTCAGGATGGATTTCACGTAATTAGGCGATCAGGCAAGTTTTGGGCTGGCCTGGGTTGCGACCTTGTAATCGAGCAGACCCTGATAAGGTCGTTGAAGTCAACTGGCGGTTTGACACATGGAAGTGGAATGAGTGAGGAGCAGTGAGCCTTGTCGGTTTTATCCTCATCGGTTTGTTTTGAGTGCAATCGTGCAATGGAGGACTTTAACAAGCGAGCATTTTCAACGAGTCTACAACATAAGGAAATGAGTGCAGCAAGGATAAAGAGAGATCAGGACGACCTTGCAAAAATCAGAGAAAAACTTGAATCATGCAGTCTGTTCTCGGATGACCCGACACTGAGAAACATCATTCCTGGAGTGGTTGCTCAAGATAGCGTAAATGTTGATGAGTATCAAACAGTTGGGAGAAAAATCATTGACAAAATGAAGGGCCTGCCAGTTTTTACTTATGCAAGTAAACGAAAGGATAAAGTGAAAACACTGGGTGATCCATGTTCTGTGAAAGTTTCTCAAGACCGGTCTATCGATCCCGCCTTACTATTCCAGAGACTTCTGGTCATATCCAATGCAGGTTATGTATCTCCAGAGGAAGTTCTCGATAACAAACTCGGTCCATTCCCTCCTGCACTCTTTGAGGCAAGCAACATCATGAGAAAGCCAGAAAAAAATGCAACTTGCTAATGCAATTGATGAAAATGCAAGAAGCTAATCAGATGAGGCCATGACAGACAAAGTGTCAGAGACTGACATCTGTGTCTTAGATGGTGGTTCCCTGATGCATCGCGTTCATTGGGTGAAGGGGACCAAATGCAGTGCCATTGCTGAGTCTTACGTGGACTTCACCCTAAGAAATTACGGGATGGCGACAGTGGTTTTTGATGGATATCTTGACCGACCATCTGTGAAAGACAGTACCCATCTGCGCCGTCAGCAGAAACAACACCCTAAAGTGAGCTTCACTCCAGCCACAGTCTTCTCTGGAAAAAAGGAGGAATTTCTATCACAGGGCTGCAATAAACAAGGACTGATCAATATGATAAGTGACGGTCTGCGCGAGAAAGGCTGCACTGTCATAAACGCGGAAGGAAATGCCGACAATGACATTGTTCAGGCAGCTATTGCAGCTTCCCAGCACCAAGTCACAACTCTAATTGGAGAAGAGACAGATTTGTTAATCCTTCTTCTCCATCATATGGACTCTAGGAAGAAGACATTGTACTTTCGCTCTGTCAAGAAGTCAAAACGGGTGTACAATATCAGCAGACTCAAGGAATGTCTAGGACACTAGTTATGTTCAACGTTACTGTTCATTCATGCATTCACAGGATACAATACGACCAACAGAATTTTTGGGATGGGGAAAGAAACCATTCTTTCAGAAATCCATCGAAGGTGATAGAGTTAGAATCCTGTGCACTTGCTTTTTCATAACCTGGCCAGACAGTTGATACTATAGCAGAGCATGGCAACCAGTCGATGGTTCTGCTCTTTGGTGGAAAGCCAACTGATTCTCTTCAATCTTTGCGACATTCTGTATTGAAGAAGATAGTAGTGTAATGTGAATAGAGGCCACTAGATAGCAGCATTTACCTTTTTTTTGTTCAGCTCAGACTGGAGCTATGTTTATACATGTTTTAGACATGTCTGGGGCAAGTCCCCGAAAATTAAAAAAAAAAAGGTCTAAATGTGGGTGGGGTCTGCAAAAGAGTATATAAGGAGTAGAATTGAGACAGTAAAGTAGTAGGAGAAATTGCAAGAAGAAGGACACATGACCAGACCTGTCATTCTGTTCAAGACCTGTGAAGCTTATAGTGGATTTTTGCCTGTGTTAGACCATTTTCCTCAACCAGGACGTCACCAAGGAACCCAACCAAAGGGGACTGTAAATATTTCTGTTTTTTTTTACTAATCAATCTTGGTCATTAGTTGTAGGTTAGTGTTAGTCTTTGTCTGTTAATTAAATGTGTTTAAGTTTTTAAAACTGTGTCTGTCATCCCTTGCTGTTGCTGTTGTGTTGTAAATGTAATAACAAATTGGGACCATAACAGTAGTTTCTGCATCATCCTTTGTAGCGCCAGCCCGACTCCCACCAACTGCATCTGCGTCAAAATACCCTTCCCTGCGTGCTTACGATCAAAGAATGATACGGCTAGGGCTTGAAAGCAACCTAGATGCAACTGACTGGGGCTGGAAAATTGAGGATAACCAGTTCATGCCAGTTATGACGACAAAAAACCCTGCACCGGTTAGTCTGTTAAAGATTGTGCATTGCAACTGCACGACAGCTCGCACAACTCAGCGCTGGACATGTAGGAGGTAGGGATTATCTTGTACTTCTGCCTGTGGACGATGCCAACTTGAATCATGTGAAAACCCAAATAACAGTTTTCCTTTGGATCAAGATGACACAGGCAGTACTGATGGTGGTCATGATGACTAATGGTATGTGAAAAAGGACTCAGACACTCAGTCTTATAGACTAGAGTTTAAAATTATTATCTATGGGTATCAGGGTGACAGTCAGATTGACATGATTTTATCACCCCCCCTCCAAATGATGTGGATGACGTTAGCCTGAGGTTGCCTGACATTATGATGTCACTGCTTTAATTGGTTTATCATACCATGATGTTTCGGCCAATGCTAACATACTTGGTAATGTCAAGTGGAATCTACTGATATAAGACTAACTTTGAGCATGCAGTGATGATGTTCGGTGGAAACAACTGTATCAGCCTTTAATTGGGATTAGTAATTAATGTACCTAATAAGGACAAAATGACCAAATATTTTATCAGGACCTTTAGTACAACATATATTATAAAAGGCGAAACCAACATGGTCAAATACGCTTTTTATAAAGTGTTTATTTGATGAAAAAATCTGGTGTTTAGTGCGCAAATTCGTCAACAGATTTTCAATAAGATCATTTGGTAAATTGGTATCATGTCTCTATCTGTTGGTAATACATGTATAGGGTCTAAATCAAGCCAGCAAAAAGTTTACTGTACATTGAAAATTTGGGGGGGTGGGGGTCACAATTTTGCAAATCTGCTAATTAACCACTTTCCCGGTGGCAGATTTTTGCCTATTTTTTTCTGGAGTCAGGTACAACATAATGCAACAGTTCAAGCAAAAAAAAAAAAAAAACCTTTTGTATAAATTTTTTTGGGGTCAAACCCTATATTGACCCGTCTAAAACGGTTTAATCACCCCATGAATTCTTCCAGCTTTTACCACTGGGTGGCGGTTAAAGCGCAGTTAGGCGTTATTCTTTCCCCCTGAAAAGCCAACTTTCCTTCAGTTTTCTCTGAAAACAATGGTGTCATTGCATGGCTCACTGCAGCCTCGAACTTTATTTCAATTACCAAAGTTTAGAAAAGGATTACGGCCAGTATAATAATGTGCATCGAATACAAGAAGCATCACCCGTGAAAGCGCTGGCACGAGAGATTCACAGTCACAGCGGACTTTGGACCGAAGCGATTTACCCCAAGGATGTTTTGTGCAATTGCAGTCACGTGCGACTTCCAACCCGGAACGAGTAGGATAACAATGTCGTCACCTTCCCACAACTCATCAGCTGTTCAGATAGTTGAATGGAACGACTTAAGTGAGCCTACATGGCAATAAATTATGCGCTTTTCGTTAACAGAAGATAATGCACAGTCTTTATAACGGAGACAACGGCACCGGGCGGACTATGCGCCCCTTCTTCCGCTGCGGCTTCGTAGCGCTGCTGTCGCTCGCCTTTGTGACCCGTGCGACTGCCTGCGCGCGGGACCGCGAGCCAGAAACCCCGGACTGGCGAATGACTCTGAAAACCATCCGGAACGGGATTCACAGGATAGACACGTACCTTAACGCGGCGCTAGACCTCTTCGGAGGTGAAGATGGGTTGTGTCACTACAAGTGCAGCGACGGTATGGGGTATACAACTTAAGTTATTACCGAGGGAGTGAGATTACACTCTTAAACGTAGCGTCGGAAGTGCATGGTCTTTCTACAGTTAATCATTCTGGTCGAGCCATCGCCACTTCGCACCACAGTCTTTAGTCGACGTAGTAAAGTGTGCGCCATACGCGCAAGTCTCAGCGGTAGTTATATATGAGGCAATGCGTGCTTTATTCTTCATTTAATTATTTGATGCCGTAGCGGATCACCTGTGGCGTAGAGAATTATTATTCTCTGACACGGTGGTCGTTTGGGATGGAGTGGGCGTGTTTACCTTCAGACGGGTCTGCGCCGGGCAAAGTTCTCTGCAGTCAAGGAATTGTTGTGATTCTAAGCGAATTAACAGTCCCATGCACGAGTTTTTCTGGATTTTCATTTTTTTTAACCACTTTTACTGAAAGAGGACCGGGAAAACTAATGATGAAAGTTTTTTTTAAATAATTGTGGGAATGATCAGAAATTGTACAGAGGGAAATGCCGCGTGGGTGTCCTCTGTAGTACCCGTTTGTCGAGTGGGGCATGTTGTTAGTATTTCTCACGAGGCTCTGATAATGGATAATAAGTTATTTAGAGTTGTTTTGCCACTACTGTCTGTATAGGGATAGTCAGGTCTTGCAAAATCATGCCTGGGAAGCGGCACTGGGCGTGATCTCTATCTGCTCAACAACCTCCTGAATGTTATCTTGTTTAAAAAAAATGTATGCAACCTCCTTGAAATGCAGTGCGGTTCGGCTGAAGGCATTTTCCCCCAGGATTTAAGCCGCAAAGTCAATGCAAAGACGCGAAACAATGACTGAATGTAATCTGTCGTGCGAAAAATTCGTTTCGCATCCGGTGTGAAAGCAGCTTTAATGATAGTCAGCTGCGGGTTGGCTTGATATGCTCATGCTTAGTTAAAGCACTCCTCCTTCTTGGCAAACTACTCTTTGGTGGTCGCTGCAGGGCGGGCGACGAACGTGGAAACGTCACATAAACTTGCTCCATATTCTGAAGTAACGTTTGATAACTGGGGAGAGGTTGGTATAGAAAGGCTGCAGTGCCACCACGTGCCTGTTCGGTGCCATTTACCTGATACAAGGTATTGGAAGATACTGGACCACCTCAGGGACCAAAGTCGATTGTAAATCTGACCCATTTACAACGGTCTGCTCTCTTTTCAGTAGAACCTTCACTTTAATGGGCTGGGTTTGTTTTTTCTTAATTTTTGGAGACTCTTTGTAGTGGTCATCTGAAAAGATGCTGCATCTATGAAGTTTGAGTGAGTGTTTTTGCTTATAAGTTATCTCAAAGAGCTCTGCAATTAGAGTGAGCTTTGGGTAGGAAAGAGAAACTTCACTTTAGTTAAGACCAATATGGACATGTCAGAGGGCTAGTTGCGTCTGATTTTGCGGTTCAGTTGCCCTCAGTGATTTGGTTTGTGCATCACCAATTTAGTCATGACGGTGACATTAATGTCCTTATTATAACATTTCACATTAACTCAACGTAATTGGGACTGTTCAGTCATGTATTGACCGAGTGCTCGAAGCCGAGCGGGTTAGTACTTCGACAGGCAACCGCTCAGGAAAATGAATTGCTGCTGAAAGTGGGATCAGCGGGCCAGTAGGGGGCAGTGATTCATCTGGTCATTTTAACCCTGGTTGTCAAATGCAGTGGAGTGGACATTGAGCTGCAGGAGACACCATCTTCTGGATGAGACAACAGACCAAGGTTCCGCGTTATTGTGATTCCATGATATTCATCACAGAGAGCAGGGGGTGGTCTTAGGTCCACGATTAAATTCCAAACCTCGCTCTTTTAACCTTCGCCCTAATCATCCCGATTTCATTGGCTATAGAATCTTTCCCTCCCTCCTCACCATGACTGAAGTGTTGAGAGCGTTCTGGCTCAAAATGGCTACCCAGCATCACCCAGTGGTGGTGGCTGAAGCAAGCTTCACCTTTGACCTGCCATATGTTGGCGAGAAAAGCAATTTATAAATGCAGTGGCTAACCTCATCATTTTGATAGTATTCATTCATATGATTTCTCCTCACTATTATGATTATTTAGTGGTGCCAAATAATTGTAGCTAAATCTGCGGAATAGAATCTTATAGAAGCTTATGTGACTCCACGGTGCCCCGTATGCCGTCATGGTAATGCTTAAATATGCAATTTTTGTACTGGTAAGTACTATCCTGTCACTCGTGAGCTGGACTTTGTGCTTTATTATGCAGCTATTGTTCTTTTATTTGTGCTTTATTATGTTGTTATTGATGAAGGATTATAATTAGCATTCATTTAAGAAGAGCACTGACCTCTAATTTGATTTTCTCTCGTAGGTTATAGGCCGGTGCCTCGTCGTGGTTACAAGCCACCCCCACCAAATGGATGTGGATCTCCCATGTTTGGAGTCCAGGTGAAGTGTTGTCTTTACCGGTGTAGTGTTCTTCAGTACAGTGGCATCCTCATCAGTCAGTGTTAGAATTACATGAGAAATCAAAAATGTTGGTTCAGGCTGATAAAAAAAAAAAAGAACTATTAACAATGGCTTTGAAAAGTATTTGTTCTCCTTCACTGCTTGCACACTAAAATAATTTCAGCAAATAATAAGCTCAAAACAAGCTGGACTGACAAAGGGAAAAGAGTTTTTGGAATTTTTTTTTCCACATTTATTAAAAAAATAAAAAAACAAACGTCAAAATTACTCTATTTGATGAGTATTGACCCTTAAGTTGAAAAACCATAGCTCAGAAAGGCAAAATAAAAATAAAATAATTAAGAAAGAAAAAAAAATTACATAAAATGCAGTCAGAATCACAAGTTAAATTGATATGCATCTGGTAATTAGTATGGAAACAAACATAGATGTTTTAGATGAGCAAACATGCTTGTGAGACCTACAAATTAGAAGTTTAGGTTTGGAAATTTTACTGAAAATTCATAGATATTACAGAAAGTAAAGAGTTATAAAAATGAGACGAAGTACGCGACTGGAATATTTTCTTTTTTTTAATCAGCTGTTAACCTCATTGATGTGCAAGGCACAATAACAAATAAATCCAGGTCCGTGGATAACGCAGTACACTGTTGAGAACGGGGGAGCCCGTCTTGACTTATAACAAAACAAATGTCAACCCCCCTCTCTATTTGTTTGAGGTCACATGGGCCTGTATTTTTTCATGTCCCTCTTATAGTTTGATATTGGAATTCCGTCCATGACCAAGTGCTGTAACCAGCACGACCGTTGCTATGACACCTGTGGGAGTGACAAGCACGATTGTGACGAGCAGTTCCAGGTCTGCCTGGAGACCATCTGCAGGAATGTGCAGAGGACGCTGGGATTGTCCCAAAGCGTGCAAGGTAAGCAGCGCAACTGCGCAAGCTGAGCAGGTCTGGGATCAGTGGGCTTCCGTTCTTTACTTTAACTACTGCTTAGTGCAGTATTTTGCATGTGTAGCGCTTTTTACTGAATTGTCTCAAAGGTGCTTTACAGGAGGAGTCTCGTACTGGTCCGTCTAAGGTCAAGGGGCTGCAGGTTTTCAATCGAACCGAGCAGAGGCACACCTGATATGCTAATCAACTGTGTAGTGTGAGATTAGTTGATTAAATTAGTTCAATCAGGTGAGCTTCTGCTCGGTTAGAATGAGAACCTGCAGCCCCGTGGCCCTTCCACGGACCAGTCGGCGACCCCTGCTTTACAAACAAGCAGTAGAGCAGAGGCCCAGCCGACGTCCCATAAAATAGCTTATTGGGTCCAAAAAAAAGGAATAATTTTCACAAAATTGTATTTTTTTAAATGTGTATTTTGATATTTCATTTTCCCTGTTCCCAGTTGGCGAGTAGCACAGAGGTGAAGGGTTTGGTGGGCAGCCTTTAAAGCCTGAGTTATGTGGCGTTTGCATGTTCACCCTGCGCATTTCCTTCGAGTACTCTGCTTTCCTCTCTCCATACAAAAAACACCTGAAGGCAAAAATGAGGCTTCCTGCCTGACTCTGGAATATATAGATACAGTCGGCAACAACGGGAACGCCCACAAACGGCACATCAGGTTAGAGCCAAAGGGGAAAACAAACTGGTCTCTGCCATTTGCCGTAATGCCGAAGAGTTGCTGTGTGTCCTTTTGTACCGCAAATAAACAAAAAAAAAATCGCCTATTAACCACCGTAGCATATCTGCTACATAAAGTGAAAGGGTTAACTGCCTGGACACCCTGCTGGTTTTGTTTCTTATTGCTAAATAAACATTTGAGAATAATTTGAATGGTCCGTCAAGTTAAAATTTTAAAATAAAAAAAAAAAAGTTAAAAATTTTTTAAACTATTTTTCCAAATATTGGCCATAGTGAACATATTTGCCTAGGGAAATGATTTTTACACAATTGGAAATGGGTTTGGTTAATAGAGGGTTAAAGTTGTACATTTTACCAAATAATAAAACGGAACCACAGAGGAGGACAAAATGCCTTCAAGCTATCAGAAGAGAGGACGAGTTTGGCAGATTATGGGACCCAACACCGAAACGTGTATGACTGTAGGCCTCGGAGTCGGATCATTCACCCAGTCTTTTAAAACGTATGGACAACAATTCAACCTCGGTATGTTCACTTTTTTAATATATGATCCTTGTCAGCAGGCAATAGCGACTCAAAGTATGTCATGACGACTTGTTAGCGTTAGCAAAACAAGTTTAAATTCCACGTTTTTACAGTACAGCGGACGTGGGAGAAAGGAATGTTTTCCCCCTCGGCTCTGACGTTTATGGGCGTTCCCGTTGTTTCCGACTGTATCTATACAGATGCTATTAGTGCACCTTGTGAAGTGAACACATTTAATCATGTTTAAAAAAAAAAAAAAAAACATTTGTTTATAGTATAAAGTTAATGGCGAGTGTTGAATGAACCAAGGTGAACGTTTGTTTAAAGTTCATAAGTCCCTCTAAACAACTGGAAAACACAATTATCGTAATGCAGTGTCCGCCATCAAGTGGTACTGAGACGGGCTGAAACCATTTGGAATGGGTCTGCAGATTTGGAGTCCACTGACTCAGAAATGACCAAGTTGGGAAGTGAAATGATGTTTGAGAAAGAAACGCGTTCGCCTCCCGTAATCTTCATTCGGTATAAGCTACTGTGATTCACCCATTTTCAGTTCTAATTTAAGAACAAAATGTGCCCCCCAAAACCTGACTACAGTTTCCTCTGTACAGAAGCTGATCAGTTTATCACAGTAGCCCTCTGCTACTTCCCTCTCCTGTGAAATATTGTCCCATTTATATCTTTACACGGATTTCTGTCTATATCTGGCCGATGACAAAGGTTGCACTTTTTCCAACCTGTGCGCCACTACATTGGAAATCAAAATGATGCCTTTGAGGCATCCATCCTGAGTGGACCATGCAAGAGTTTAGGCCCTTCGTGACTTCACTGTCCAGCTGTTTACAGACTGCTCTACACCTGTGCCAACCTGTTTGGGACCTGGGTTTAAATGGTATTTAGTTTTGGATTCAAATAATTTTCTCTGCTCTGTTGAGCTTGACTGCTACATTAGAGCCTTACTGGAGGTAGTCATTAGAGGACCCAGTCAGAAAAGACAGAAGTTTGATCTAGAATTGAGATAATGGATAAATGGATCGATAATGGACAAATTCAAATATTTGTTAATTTTTTTTTAAGTGTATACTTCTATCCCCAGCACTATTAGACTTCACCTGTGTAACGAAAAGCTCAAAAATGTGAGAATTCCAGAATTTCTCACATTTTTGGTTTATTCTCCTATTCCACTCTTCCAAGAGCACCAGCTTTACATTTTGTTGGAAACTTTTTATCTCCTGAGCACCTAATATCCCTCTTTTTTTTTTTATAAGGAAAAGCTTGTTGATACTTTTGGATATCACCTAAGGGATTGGGTGGAACTGCTGTCTTTTGCAGGTGGACAACTAGAAATATTTATCCTAGGAGTTGCAAACCGATAGAGCAAATAAATTTTGGGATTACCTCTGCTATAACAGTACGCTGGACAAGCCCAGGCTAATGCAGACAAGTGTTTGAATTCGAAACAACCACCATCTGAGCCCTGGTCAGGCCTGTACTTACCTGTGCTTTTTCCTTGTCGTTTCCCTAGCCTGTGAATCAGCGGTCAGGCTGCTGTTTGACGCGGTGATGCACCTGGGGTGTAAGCCATACCTGGACAGTCAGAGAGCATCCTGTATGTGCGTCTATGAGGATAAGCAGGAACTGTGAACAGGCTGCAGGGGCGTGTGATTCTGGCACCGACGCACAACGGCAGACGAGCCATCCTCGGCGTCGCTCGCAACGGCTGCATTCGCTCTGGTCGATAGCAGTGAGAGATGTGGAACAGATCAGAAGTTCACACTGTATGCATCAGCAATTAATCTCCAAATAGAAAAAGACTTTTTTTGAATTCTGCCATGTTCTGTATCTAGTGCGGGGATGTCCGGTCTCTGCCTCGGGTATTCGCCCGTTTCACAAAGTTTTTTTTGTGTATTACACTTTTGTGGAAAATGGGCAGTTGTTTCCTCTGCAATTTCATCTGTGGGCCTGTTTCGCGGTCACTAGTGAGATTCATGCGAGGTACAGGATCAATCACAACCTCTGCCATCAGCAGATAGGTCAGCTGTAAGTGACAGAAAAACACGTCTCACGTTCAAGACAAGGAAATCTTGTTCTTAGGAAATGGTAGTCAAAACGCCGTATTTTCCGCATAATTGTTTAGACACACGAGTTAAACTTTTGAGGATCATGTGATCTGTTTCAATTATTTCAGTCTCTTCAAAAACAATGCAAGTGATGACAATGATTAATGTAGATAATGGGGATGGGATTTTATCTGTTCTGTTTTGACATTTTATAAACTGTCTTTTTTTGTCTTTAATAATGTAAATAATTACACTACTGACCGCATTTGCACTGATCATATGTGAGAATCTATTTTTCTAATAATGTTAATTAAATGTGTTAATTTATGATGAAGCTAAATTTTTTTCTAGTGACGAAGTGAAACAAATGCAAGCCTCCAGAAAGGCAAAAAAAATTATGGGTAATAGACCATTCACAATTACAACAGTAGCTGTGGGGAAAAAAATAAAGAAATAATGCCGATCAGATAAAATTGGAAAATACTATTCAGCTAAATGTCCCTAAGGAGTTGGAACACTCAGCCCCAAGCAAGTATACAGTGTTTTTTTTTCCCTTTACAGGTCACGTGATGCTAGTTGAATCCCCTGGTTTGATGGTACTTCTGCAAGTTACTCTACGGGGAAAATATTTCATTCTAGCAAACAGATTAACACAGCTTACAACGAAGAAAATACTCAATGTGTCAACATATGAGTGGTCCTAGATGCTTGTGTATTACGTGTGCCTTGATGGTGATTTAGACCGATCAATTCACACTAAAGCAACCAATCCAAGTCCTCTAGAGAATATTCCAGCTGTTGGATAACAATTGGCATAGCAACTCTTCAAAAATAAAATTATGGCGGTAAATCGTTGTGCTCAAAAGTTTGCATACTCTAGCTGAATTTGTGAAATGTTGCCTTTTTTAAAAAAAAAAAATGACTCCTCGTGCAGAAAACTTGTCTTTTCTTTAAGGATAGTGATCATGCGAAGTCGTTTATCATCACCGGGTGTTTGGCTCCTTTATAAATCATAATGATGACTGAAATCACCCAAATGGCCCTGATCATAAGTTTACATACCCTTGAATGTTTGACCTTGTTATAGAGACACTAGGTAATACACTCAGGTTTAAATGGCTATTAAGGGTTAATCTTCCAAACCTGTGGGTCTTTAACTTGTAACTAGTGTGTGTATAGTCATTGAGTTTGTTAGTTCCTGAGTGGATGCATTGATCTGGCTAGAGAAAGAGCCATGGGGAGCGGAAAAGAACTGTCTACGGACCTTTGTAACAAGATAATTCAACTTTTTAAAGATGGGAAAGGATATAAAAAGTATATCCACAGACTTTAAAACGCCTGTCAGTACTGTTCAGTCTGTGATTAAGAGGTGGAAAATCAGGGGATGTGTTGATACCAAGCTAAGGTCAGGTAGGCCAAGAAAGATTTCAGCCCAAACTGCCAGGTGAATTGTTTGAAACGCAAAGAAAATTCCACAAGGTACTTCAAGAGAATTACAGGATGTTCTGGAAAAAGATGGTGCAGTCGTTCCAAGGAGCAGAATAAGGAGGTGCTTAAACAACAATGAGCTGCATATTTGAGTTGCTCAAAGGAAGCCATCATTGTGCCAATCCCACAAAAAAGCCCGCCTAAAATATGCCAGACAACACCTTGACACACCTCACAACTTCTGGAATACTGTCATTTGGAGTGACGAGACCAAAATTGAACTTTATGGTCACAATCATAAGCGCTATGTTTGGAGAGCAGTCAACAAGGCCCATGGTGAAAAATATGCCATTCCCACTGTAAAGCATGGTGGTGGCTCTCTGATGATTTGGGGGTGTGAGAGCCCTAAAGGCACAGGGAATCTCATGAAAATTGATGGCAAGATGAATGCAGCATGCTGTCAGAAAAGACTGGCAGACAATTTGCATTCTTCAGCATGAAAGCTGTGCATGGGACGTGCTCGGACTTTCCCGTATGACAATGATCCAAAGCATGAGGCCAAGTTGACCCTCCAGCGTCCTGACCTCAGTATCATCGAGCTGCTTTGGGGAAATCTCAAACATGCGGTTCATGCAAGACGACTAAAGAATTTGCAGGAGCTGGAGGCATTTTGCTAGGAAGAACGCGCAGCTATACCACCTGAGAGAATTAAGGGCTGCCGACAACTATCACAAAATACTGTATGCTATTCTTGATGCTAAATGGGACAATACACCGTATTAAGAACTAAGGGTGCGCGCACTTTTGAGCAGGGTTCATTTTTTCCCCCTTTATTGCCATGTTTTATATGATGATTGTGTCATTCTACATTACCTACAGTTGGATATGAATCCAATAAGAAATAAAGGAAATGTGTTTTGCGTGGCCATTCATGTTTTCGTTTCTTTTTATTAATGTTACCCATTTTACAATTTCAGCTTTGGTATGCAAGCTTTTAGAGCACAACTGTATGTGTAAGACTATGATTGCTCAGACATTGGGAAATTTAGATATGCTTCAGATGAGCAGTGTTGGCGAAAGAGGCGAGCTACAAATGCAAAAAAAATCCGTACAAAAGATTCCTTTTTTTAATCATCATGGACACGACATCTTTTCGCTTAAATACTTCTGGACACTTGGCAGAAATGAACACGGGCGCTTTCAACGACCCCCAGCTTGTATAATTCCAGTGGACGCTTCTGGCCAGAGATGGCGCAGTTGAGCATATATCGGTACAAACGCCGTTTCCCTCCATGGGCTTTCCTTACCGCGAATAACTTAGCGTTCGGCTCAGTTCATTTTAGTTCCCATTTCTTCCTCCATTGGGGCATCTCTCTGCCTTTTGGATTGAGTTTTTAAATCCACCAGAATCCAGGAGGGGAAAGAACTTTTAAAGGGGAAGATGGAGATGGACAAGAGGATTCAGCTGGAGCTAAGAAATAAACCACCGACAGTAGTGAGTGTTTTTAAGGACCTATCCCTTCGCCATGCTAACTCGCTAGGATTTGCTCGGCTGGTGACCCATGTTGCTTGCTAATGGGGACCACATGGGTCTGGTACTTTCTGCTTTCACGATGCATGAAAATAAATTGATTGGCTCCGAAGTTTCGAATGCAGCTTCCGTGCGACACCAGCTTGCTTAATGTTGGGCCACAGTGGCGCGTTTCAGACGGGGATACTCAATGAAGGCGGAATAACGTAACGTTTGATTCGCTTGCGAGCTTAAAAAATAAAAATAAGTAAAAATAAAACCGTACCAACCAGCCATCATACTGTTATTACTGCTGCCTCTTGACCGTTTCGCAGCTCCCTTCAATTTCATTTAAGCTGCTTTCACACCGGACGCGAAACGAATTTTTCGCGCGACAGATTGCATTCAAAGTCGATGCAAAGACGCGAATACGCGCGTATTCGCGTCTTTGCATTGACTTTGAATGTAATCTGTCGTGCGAAAATTTCGTTTCGCGTCCGGTGTGAAAGCGGGTGTATTTGTCTTACCGGCTGGATTGCCCGTCTTTAGTGAAACGGCCGTCGCCAGCTCGTTAACCCTGCGGGGCGGGCGGGCTGCTTCATTTTGCGCTGTAGGTTGCGTTTTACAGGATCCGTGCGATGCAAAGGGAAGTTTGTATTTTGAGACCCAAGAGCCACGGTTTGTGCCCATCAGCCAGCTGAGTAGGGTAACTTAAGCTTATTGATGCAAACCCGATTCGAAAACGGCTCCGTATGAGCTCGGTTAGCGCTGCACACAAGTCAGCCCGGTTCCTGAACGCCATAGTAGTTGACCATAGCCGCTTTCACACTGGACGCGAAACCAATTTTTCGCACGACAGATTACGATTCAAAGTTAATGCCATGACGCGAATACACGCGTTTCGCGTCTTTGCATGGACTTTGAATGGTAATCTGTCTCGTCCGGTGTGAAAGCAGCTGAAAAGTTGAATGCAATGATGTTGGACAACATCAGGACGGCACTGCCGATGGCATGTAGCACATCTCTCCCCGACTCTCCTCCCATATTTTACATTTTTTTGGAAACGTCTCCTCGATCGTTGCCCGTTTTTATCTCAAGCCAGCTTTGCATGTGCTATTGAATGAAGTTCAGAGGAATTGCGTCGCGGTTCGGCCTTTGTTTCTGCGTCGGCGTCTCGTGGGCAAATGACTATTGCGCAAAAAAGTCCCCTGCTAGCCATGGAGTGAAGTTATCGGGTTTATCAAGAGTTGACGCCACGTTGAAGTTTTAACGGTGACTTATATATTTTTTTTACCTGCCCAAATTGGCCAGCGAGTTGTTAAATTTGAGTCGGCTAATTACAATAAAAATAAGAAATGAGGTCTAACGTCACAGCTCAACTGTTAAGTCTTGCAGATCCAGAGTCTATGTGGGCCAGCTAGCTAATGTTAGCCCGTCACTTTTTTTTTTTTGCTTCCCGCCATATTATTCAGCCGAACGAAAATGGAAGAAATACGGGGATAAATATAGTACATTGGCAAGTTGACCTGCCGAGCAATGCGGTCGGAAATGAATATATTCTCTTTTAGCTCGCGCATGGATTGCGTATTTCCAACTCAAAAAGTTTGCATATTTTTTAATCAATTCTGACGAATGTTCTGGCCTGGGCTAGCATGCTAATATCAGCACTGAGTGATACATTTTTACCACAAACGTTTGGTCGAGGGACATTATTCGCAAGCGTGCAACAGTTGCGAGTCGTAATATCGACATACAGTGTAGCTATAGCCGCCTCGCTATGATTTGAAACACCTTCAGAAAGGTAGCCGAGTTTATCGAATCTGCGTAGGCATTTTAATCAAATAATAATCATTCTTTGTGCTGAGAGTCCGACATACTGTGTCTTGGAACCGCCATGTTGTCACTGCATGAGGCTGCGTAGAGCGGAACTTAACGCCCCCGCCTGAGTATTGGAGGAGAGCGGAACTACCTCCATCTTTGTCTCCTATTTCCGTTCGAACGTGTCTCCTTCGCCGCGGACAGAAAGCGCTGATGCAAAAATATGGAGTCCGTGGTGCGTTCCAGCGGCCATTGCGCGCGCCGACTTTGCCTGCGATTAATTCGGAATTTAATCGATGGGCGAGATCTTTCGACGCATTTCAGCAGTCGCGGCTCTCTTCGACGCGGTTTTGCGCGAAGGCGGCGGTAGTTGCGCGGTGTGTGCGCTCGCATTGCCCTAGTGCGTGTTTGCTCTTAAAAGGGCAATGACGTCCCCACACCAAGCGTGTAAGTGGATCAGCTATGTGCTTGACTGCTGCATCAGAGGCACGGGCCGCTCTGCGTTTAGTTGCCTGGTATCAGCAATTAATCTCCTTTATATGCAGCACGTTTGTTTGCCCCCGACTCCTTGTAGCTTTTCAGAAACCCTCTGGATCAGGGGATCCCACACTCCGTCCTGGGGACCCACTGATCATGCTTGTTTTTTGTTCCAACCACACTTACAATCCCAGAATTAACAAGTTATTAATTTTTTTCATGAATTGTTTTCAGGCCAGAGGGACACTTCACCTTCTTTAACTGCTTTGACAAAAATGGCTACGCTGTGCTGTGGCTATTCCACAGTGTTTCAAAGCACCATTTATGTTGAGGTCATTTTGTGACATTGCTCTGTAGAAAGCTAAAATATGGTGGCAGTAAGTTTTAAATGATCAAAATCAAGACTGTGGTGAATCAAAAAGCTGAAAATAGGCTTCTGTACGCAGATGGTTAAGTTCTTTCCAAAAGGTTTCCCTAAACATAATCTCAGAAATCACACCAAACAGCTTTGACTCATCACAATTTTCTTCGTCTTTGAAATCTTAATTGTCTAATAAATGATAAGTTTTAGTGGTGACATGTCCAGAGTTTCAACAATTAAAAGACAATTGATTCTACAATTTCAAGAGTGATTTTTTTTTTCCTCCCTTAATACAATACAGTAATTTGTAATATTGCACAATTTTAATATCCAGCTCTTCGGCGATCGCCCCAAATGGCTATTTCATGGCTTAAAAGTGTAAGTAATCTTACGGGTAGCGCTGTTAAGACACATTAGCGACTCGTTAAAATTCTGTGATTGCAACTGTGGCTGGAACAGACGCCAGCAGACACAGTGGGGCCCCCTGGACCGAGTTTTGGAACCCCTGCTCGAGAGGAATAATTGCGCATCAATGCGGTAACCCAGCCTTTGACACAGGCAGGATTCTAATGCATGAGTCTGAAAGTGGCTCAAATTACATTATTGTACATCATCAGTCTCTTTACAAATACTGAGCCTAGTTGCTATGTTAGGTTGTTCCATACTACCTACACTCTTTTTTAATTTAATTTTATTTTATTTATTTATTTTATTTTTTTTTTTTTTTGCTTCAGTCCTAAAGCTAACACAATGGGTGTGTCTAGTTGATGACAATTTAGAGCTAAAGTTGACGGAGCTACTGACGATATTTAGATAAGAAAAAAAACTGGTTTGAGCATGATGGGGCTTTCACCCCCAAAGCACACTCATCATGCTTTTAACTGTGTTACTTCCATATTTACCCTGTCTCTTCTCTTTCCCTCTAGGTACGAGAACTAGTCCTGGACAACTGCAGGTCCAACGAGGGGAAAATCGAAGGCCTCACCGCAGAATTTGTGAATCTCGAATTTCTCAGCTTGATAAATGTTGGCTTGATGTCGGTTTCGAACCTTCCAAAGCTTCCAAAACTGAAAAAAGTAAGACACTTTGTGGCTTCCATCTTCACCAATCACAGCCTCACATAATGGTAGCGTTCTGTAATATCTCGATGCTGATCGATTTCAAATCCTGATGAAATGATGTTTGCTTTGAAGGGCACAAATTGACCTAAAATAGGTTTTCACGATGTTGGAGTTATGCAGTAACATGGAAAGAATTGCTATTGAGGCGTATAAAAGAAGATATTTGGCGCTCATGGGATTAAAAAAGTTTCCATGTAAATGTTAAGCTGGTGCCCTGGGAAGCATTGGATAGGAGAATAAACCAAAAATATTGGAATTCCAGGCACTCCGTGAATAATTATTTCAAAAAGAAGCAAGAGGAATAAAAAGCCTTTATTGTAACATGGCCAAACCATTTAAAAAGCTGACATGTTTTGACCTATGCGGTGTTCATCACGCCCTGATGTGTAACATAGCATAACATAGAGCAGAGGACAAGATATTCGCTCCAACCAAAGCTTATCATTTTCTTACCTTTCCAACATACATGACATTTTGGGTAATTGAGAGTTCGATGGTATGTAGGGCTTTATCAGCCTTGGTATTGCGGAAGCCCCTCCATACTGAAAGACCAGCTCCATGTCCTGGCTGGCTGTTCTACTGTGAAACATTAGTCTATATGTTGCTGCAGTTTGTGTCAACAGTGATGGATGTAAGCTCTCCTACTACAATTTGGTCATTTAAAGCAAAATCTGTATTGGACTGGGTCTAGTGTCATGTTTACCAATTGCTGAGTTAACCTGATAATTGCGCTGAATAAAACATGGAAACATTTCTGGAACATGGAGTGCAATACAAAGGGGTGTTCTGGTTGAGTTTTGTTCTGAAGTTATCCAGATAACTCTTTAATCCTGTTGTATTTTATGCCCCTGTGAGAAAGTTATTCTCAAGATGGAGCGCACAAGGCATTTAGAAGTAGTACAGTGTCTTATTCGCGGCTGCTGTTTTTAGCAGTTGGATTTGAATGTGGTCTGTCTGTGAGGAGTGGTTTTGAGCGTAATTGAAACTTTCTTTCAGTTGGAGCTCAGTGACAACAGAATTTCCGGCGGTCTGGACGTTTTAGCGGAAAAACTCCCAAACCTGACGCATCTAAACTTGAGTGGGAATAAACTCAAGGACATCAGCACGTTGGAGCCGTTGGTAGGTTCATCTTGCCACCTGTGTGTGTGTGTGCGCGTGTGTGTGTGTGTGCGCGTGTGTGTGTGTGTGTGTGTGTGTGTGTGCGTCCCCAGCTGCCGGATTATTTTTCATAAATGATGGTAAAATTCCAGTGTAAGTACAATCTCATTCCAGTCAGGTGCAATCTGATTGGCCAAAGTGTAGCTCAGGGCAGAAGCGCTACCACAGCTTCGTTAGAAAATATTCACACACACCCCGGCTCACTTGGACCCACCGATCCTGGGCCACCCCTCCCTCCTGCAGTGACTATGGGAGGTTTTAGCGGTCTGTTTATAACTTAAATCTACCTTAGCAGGGCAAATCATTTAGCAATGAGTCCCAGAAAGCACCTCTGCAAGGGCGCTTTTTTATTTTTATTTATTAGAGATTTTTTTCTGTTGGAGTGTTGAGTTCCGTGTCGTATTGGGCATTGGGTGGGGGGTGTACTTCTCACTGGAGTAGTGAAGAAGATCACTTAAATCACATCAATTTACCTGAGGCTTTTATACAAACCAAGGCATTGCCCAGGGTAAAATTATTGATTCCCCCCCAGAATGTAAAAGCCTAAATGTCCTCAGAAGTGCCTAAAACAGGCTGCCTAAGGGGGTTGAATTATTGGGGTGCTAGAGCACTGACTTGGATTTCTTGGGAAAGTATGGGAATATTAAAAGAAAAAAAAAAACTACTTTCCTGTTGGTTAACCCTTTAATGGTTTTACACAAATAGAATATTATGGTTGGATCGTTAGTCTAGTCGACCCTGATGAGGGATGTCCGCCGCTCTTGCGTGATTTGCTGATCAGCATGTTTCTTTTTTTTTTCCTTTGCAAGAAAAAACTGGAAAACTTAAAGAGCCTGGACTTGTTCAACTGTGAAGTGACGAATCTGAACGACTACCGGGAGAGTGTATTTAAGCTCCTGCCCCGACTCACGTACCTGGACGGCTACGACATGGAGGACCTAGAAGCGTCCGACTCGGACGGGGAAGCCGACGGGGTTGACGACGATGATGACGAAGGTGGGCGAGTTGGCTGCCGTTATATTACTCCGTTACTGTGGTTTGTTTCGATTGCTCAACTGAATGTTTATCTTCTCTATCTTGTCCCAGCGCTCGCTTCACAGCATTCAACTGAGTTGTTGTTGTTGTGTAAGTTTTTAAACTCAACTAGTTGTGGACCAGCTGAGTTAAGATGGCTTGAACACGGTCAGAGCTGACTCGCAACCTCTAGCGGTCACAAATATTGGTCAAACTTGGAACTTTGTATGCAACATCTTTCGTGCATGAATTACTCTGGGATTATATTTCAGGCTGACACCTTCAAAAGTGGGTCTGGCCAGGGGGTCATATTCATAAACTGAAGTTGTCGATTTTACACCCTTCTAAAGATGAAGACCTGAAACTTGGGTTGTAAATGGTATACGACATGTCTTCACAAATGAATTATGGGTTTTCACGAGCTTCTGAAATGGTCATTTTGTGACCTTTGACCTTCATCAACCATAGAAACCTGTTTGAGCGACTTGTATCCTCTGGCACCAGTTGGTTGCGGTGAAGTTTGATGAAACTTTGCGTACAACGCCTTTAGTGCATAAACTAGTTTGGTGTCACATTTCAGCCTACCATCCCTCTCTCAAACAGGGAGACCAGTGGAGTTACACCATCACTTGGATCTTTAGTTAAAAATTCTGCTGGTGGATTGCTTTTAGTTTAACTTTGTCTGTACTAACTGCATGTGTGTGTGTGTTTGTGCGCGCGCACTTGATGTTTGTCTCTCTGAATTAACTGATGGTGTGTGACCTCTCTGACCTGCGTTCTGTGCCCTTTACCACAGACCATCGGTTTGTATTTAATGTGTGTTGCGTTTGGGTGATGGCGTTCGCAGAAGGAGTAATGAATAACATCGCGGTCCTGCGGTACCGTGTGCACGTGCCTTGTGGTGTGACG
Source organism: Gymnothorax reevesii (assembly GCA_029721435.1). Classification (NCBI taxonomy): domain Eukaryota; kingdom Metazoa; phylum Chordata; class Actinopteri; order Anguilliformes; family Muraenidae; genus Gymnothorax; species Gymnothorax reevesii. The sequence continues at coordinate 11,462,399 of CM056574.1, forward strand.
CTCTGTCTGTCCGTGCAGAGGGAGAGGGAGAAGAGGAGGAGGATGAGGACGGAGAGGAGGAGGACTTCGATGAAGAGGATGATGACGATGATGATGAGGAAGAGGCAGAAGGAGAGGGCGAGGATGATGATGATGTCAGCGGGGACGAGGAAGTAAGGCATCCCCTGTGCTCCGTGGCATTTGGGCATAAGGACCTCAAAGATGTTCTACTGGGGTACAGAGTAATGGGCTGCTTTCGACCAATCGTATCTGCCGACCGTGGTGGATGTCACAGTGCAGCTTCATAATGTCTCCACTCCCCTTTTTTCAATCGTTTTTACCTCCGCCAAACAAAGTTGGCAGGAGGTTATGTGGTCGGTGCCATTTGTTTGTTTTATAGTTTGTGAACAAGATGACTCAAAAAGTAATGAAAGGATGTCTGAAATTTTGTGGGTTGGTTGCTAATACTTCAGGGATGTACCCTGTTGATTTTCAATAAGATCAGTCCAACAGTACGGCCGCCACGGCAGCCATCTTGAAATCCTATGATAACTCAATAACTGAACTTAGCTCCCACTCGCCGAGGTTTGCACTCTCGGAGTGAATCTAGTCTATTAATTAAATCCTTTTCTTTGCCCAAATCGCAGCAGTGTCTGCTAGATGTGAAGACTAACTTTTCCTGGTTTAGAGCATCCATGAGAATGTTTTCAGCAACGGTGGGAGGGCTTAATTCCCATCTGCCAACTCCAACAGTGCCTCTCTGAAATGCGGAATTCAGTGTAAGTTGAAGGAGCTGTGTCACGGACACTGCACATGCTCACAACTCTGAGCGCAGAAAATCCTCTCAACTGCAAGTCAAAATCTAGGAGGTTTTTTTTTTTTTTTCCTTTTCCTTCCATGATATGATTATTGGCGATGGCAGCCGGCCCACATTTTTCGTATCCCTTGGCTAAACCCTAAAATAGCGCTGGGAATCCTCAAATTTTCATAGAAAGCCCCTTAATATAAAAAGCATAATGCCGGCGTAACTAAAATATATAAATACAACGCAAAACGAAGACAGATGAGCAAGGATGGACTCAGATTATGACTTGCAGTCAAGCAGATTCACTTTCATGTGATGCAGGTTCTGAGCATGCTCAGTTATTGTGACACAGCTCCTTTAAGCCATTATACTGTTATATACTTACTGCTGTTACTGTTATATACTGCTGTTATATACTTTTTTTTTTCAAAAGGAAAAAAAATCTGCTTGTCCACAATAGCATTTATTTTTCTTTTTAAGTCTCCTTGCTTAGGAGAGTCAGTATTTGAATCTTCAGTTTTATTTAAACTGGGTGAACATGATGGTTATTTGTATTCAGTAATTCTACATACTCGCTCTTGGTTTTTTAACAGTGAGTGATTAAGGCCGTCACATTCCTGAGATTTACCGGTTAAGAATAGTGGCAGAACGGGTCTTAGGAATCCATGCAGACTTGAGTAATTTTGTGATTTTAGCTGCTTAACGTGTGGTTTATAAGTTGGGCGTTTGCCGCAGATCTGTGCGTCATGCAGTCCAAACGAGCTCCTGTTAAATTTAATTGGCGCCTGTCACTTAAGTGTGCCCGTCCGTGTAATCCTCTTACAGTTTGTGCATTTCACTCCTTTTTGTAAACTGTGTAAACTGGTTTTCCAGGAGGAAGACTTTGGCCCCGATGGGGGGGTTGACGACGAGGATGATGATGATGACGATGATGAGGAGGATGAAGGTGATTTTTAGTTTTAATGTTTTCCCCCCCTTCTTTTCTGCTTTCTGTGATAAACTGTTGACCGCATAAATACCTACTCACACGTATGCAGGTCCGTCAGATGCAGCTGCTGCATTCAACCATGCGAAACTTGGGGCCCATTTTAAAAATTCTTGAGGAAACCTTAGAGCATCCAAGGATCCCAAATATGTCCTGCTGACTTACAGGGAAATGTGTATAAATGATGTACACAATCTAGATGTTTCCTATTCCACGTAATACTGTGGCGATTAAAAATGTAGCATCCAGGGTTTTAATACTTCTCACATAAGTGTGATGTAGCCTCAGTGAAGGCAGGGTACAGACCAGTCACACTGATGGCAACATGGGCCTAACCTTGGCTAGTTTTTAGCTTAGCCCTCAGCCTTTATACATAGGTCGTCATGGAAACGTAGCTAAAGGGCAGGCGCTAGGCTAAAGCCCCCCAAAGAGTACATGAGATTAGAACAGTTGGGTTGTATTACATTGTGGTAGCATGCCAGTGGGCTTTGGCCAAATGGTCACGTGACTTTCTTGGCACCATTGTCATGTGATGTCTTTATTCCAGAAGAGGAGGACCCTGGGAGGGGCCAGAAGCGGAAGCGCGAAGCTGAAGACGAGGATGAGGAGGACGACGATGACGAGGATTAAAGGGCAGCGAGAGTCCAGTCGGTCACCACCGCCCATCCCCCGCCCCTCAGGTCTCTGTTCCCGCCCGTAAGAACGGACTGGAGTCGGGTGCGTTTTTTTCGCTCCGCCCTCGCCCTCCAATCCTATGTGTAAATCCATGTCTGGACTTTGGGGACTGGTTATCTAGTTTGGGATCTCTGCTTTTAATATTCTGTTGAATGAATTTTTTTTTTTCTTTATTTTGTTTATTTTTTTCCCCCCTTTGTTCCCTCCCTCCATTAAGATTATTGCTATAGCAACAAAGTGCGACAGGTGAGCTGTGGGCTTTTTTTTTTTTTGGTTTTGTTTTGTTTGTTTCTCGTTTGTTCGTTTTTCCTGTCCACGGCGTCCTGTCTCGCAAATCGAGGTTGTAGCTCCACTTTTTACTTTCTGTAAGTCGACAAAAACCTTTGTAAATAAAATCTTAACATTTTGCGCTTCGCTCTCCTCGCTGTGGTTTTTCCTCATACGCCTCCTAAAGCGAAACTCCGACTTGGAAATGAGTAACCATGGCGACCCATTCTAGCGTGAAATATTGTGAGTTTGCTGTGACCTGCAATTCCCAATAACTACAAGATATTCAGGGCGTAAATGAATCTGCTCTGATAGTTTATGTTCCCCCTCTAATTTTGTTTCCAGTCCCATTTAGTCCTAGTTGAAGTGATATAAACGTGACAGTGCAAACTTAACACATTTGAGTTGTGTGCATTTGGTTTTTGTGTGTAATAAATCAATGAAATTAGCACTTAAAAACAAGCACACCATAAGGCACTAGTAACGAGACCCCAATGGTTTGGAATAGTTCTGATTAATCGCTTGCCTGAAATTGGCATTAACACCCTACTACTTTGAAATGAGTCATCAAGAATACAATTTTAATCTAATTTTCAGAGGTCGAGGTTGCCTGGCTGGCAGCAGTGAGGCAGTGTCGGAGTTTGAGCCGTTTCATTCTGATATAGAAAGGCTCCCTGAAAAATGTTGCGTGGGTGGCTGTCAGTATAAAATGGTCTCCTCGCTGCTCAGAATGTTTTATATTTCAGAATCGGCCCTACTTTTTCAATGTCTTCTAGCTACATTAAAAGCTGGAAAAAATGTAAAATTCCCATTTGTTTACCTTATTCTTACAAGTAAAACTTCCTTGAGGTTATCGTCGCCCCTGGACGAAGTTGGGTTGCTACAATGAATTCATGCTTGTTGTTGCCGCTACATTTGTCGACACTTTCTTGTGGACGCTGTACTGGCTGTAATTTTTGACCAATTTACTTTTGAGTATGATATGGGCATGTGTTATACTTCAGTTAAGACACCTTTCAATTTCGGTTGTCATGGCAACAGCATGGGCTGAATAATGCGCAAAAAAGTGGAGAAGCGGGCTTTCGCGGGGCGACACGCCTGCGGTCGCAACGACCGGACTGTCCAGTTAACCGTGTAACTGCCGGCTCAACCTTAATCCTTTCACCCCCACCAGTGCCCAGTTCTCACTGCCATTTCTCCCCATGGGCTTAGTTGACATTCTAACTAAATTTCTGGCCGTCTGTTTTTATTACATTACATGTACTTTAGCAGCTGCTCTTCTCCAGAGTGACGTACAAAGTGCAAAAGTTTTTATGCCCCCGCCCTCTTAAGAGGAGAGGGGGCATTATGTCAGCACCATGTCCGTCTGTCGGTCGTCCGTTAACTTTTCGTTTCCTTGGGATAACCATAGAATTCCTCGTCGGATTGATGCCATTTCTTCATGGCATATTGGGAGTGGCTAGGGGAAGGTTCCGTTCGAAAAACCAGCGTCGTGCGATATCTAATATGGCTGCCACAGCAGCCATCTCAATATGCCCTTGATCAGCATACAGGCGGGGGCATCTGCCACGCTCTGCGTTGCTCTTGTTTAAAGTGCTGAGGTTATTCCTGATTGTTAAAAGAAACAAAGAGCGCCGTATGGCACTACTGGGTGTGAAAGGGTTAATGGATTGGTTTTTTTTTTTCAGCAAAACATACCTCACATGAGCGATGAAGCTGAATCAATCAGGTGGAGGTAAATTCAACGCATCCCTCAATTAGATACTGGGCATCAAAGGGCTCGAACAAAAGCTATAGCAGGCATTTCAAGGGTTAAGCTGATTGAGTAGTGGGAGGGTGTGGTTTAAATCTGGCCTGGGCCTTTATTTGTAGTTAGCATGTTATAGGCACGGAAATTTCCCCTCTCCGTCCAAAAGGCATGCATGATGGGTTAACTGGAATTGCTAAATTTCTCATAGGTATGAGAGTGTGAGCCCTGTGATGGACTGGTGTTCTGTCCTGGGTGGTATACTTACCGTTTCCCATTGGGTGCAGGAATTGACTCCAGCGCCTGACCCCTGCAACCCTGATGAGGAATTTTGGGGATTCAATCATAGCTGTGTGGGGCTGCTTTGTGAGGCCCTAGATGACATTTGCCGGCAGGAAGTGCGTAGGCGGCGTGTGGTGCTTTCTCCCTGGTGACTGACTGCAGCAGCGACCACTTGGGCTGACTTTATTCTAAATCCAGTCTGAAACTGTGCCGCCTCGCATAAAATCAAATGATGCAGGTTTTTCAGGCTTCCAACCCTAATGACCCTTGACCTCCACTCAAGTCCAACCCACCGTCCGAGATACGTGGCTTTACTACTTTCTCACTTGGGTTAAGATGGCGTTGAACACATCTGCAAATAATTCTGTTCGACTCACTTTCTGCACATGCTAAATGAGCAGTGAATGGAGATATTTCCCCCGATGTCGTGGACGAACTCGAGTTAATTGACGACAGCCATGAAGGCCACCTGGAGAGCAGCTCGTTCAGACGGTTGCTGGGAGAGGTTTGCAACACGCGAACAGGAAGTGGCGACGGATGTAAATTGTAACTCGTGACAGGAAGCATCTGAGGTCGACGGAGGCAGGTGGGCCCGGGTGCCGCGTTGACTTTCAGCGACGTTTGAGGGTCAACATGCTTCACTTCTGTTCAGATGGGGGAACCCCAGTAACCCCAAAAATGTAGAGACGTTTTCATAAAATACAGCCACGCATGAGATAAGAAAATATTTATTGAATTCACTGGTGTGTCATATTTGTACATTGCAACAGCTCTTTAAATGTAGTTCTCTGGAAAAAAAAGACATCTGCCAAACACTCGGTTCTACACCGGAGAAATTTTTGAGGAACCGTGATCCGCCTGTTCCAAAAACCCTGAGACATGAGTGGCTGGAAGCATTGGCATCCACTGCGAACCACACAGATCTGTATCATACAGGATTCACCTGTGGACAGAGTATTCTTTGTCCGCCATCTTATTATTCCTCCAGCAACTAAAGCTATAAGGTAAAGGGTTCCCGGTTCACTCACGCACACTACCCTCCACCAAAACGAATAAGGACCGCTAACTGATGTACAAAACAACTAAAATAGATACAACTACATACAAGTGCCCCTTTTCCGGGGCAATACATTCCCCTCATACCCGAAGTGCAGTGCCATTTAATGGTGCGTGTGTGTGTTCAACAGATGCTGAAATTACAGTTTGTAAACAGCTGAAACTCAGCACATTTATCCCAATATCATATTTAAATCATTTGTTCAAGGCAGTGATAATTCACAATTATGATTTTGGCTTTCTCTCCAAATATAAAAACATAAAATAAATAATGGCAGCGTTTATGTAGAAGGATCTACTAGTGCAGATGAGAGCTGTTTAAATAGCATCTGTTGTGCATTTTTGCTCTGATGCAAATAGAACCACCATCCATTCAGACACAGTTCAGTATAATCAGCCCCATCCAGCACTGACAGAAATTGCCAACAGAAGCTAATGAATGTGAACGCATAAAGTTAAAATTTACACGTCATGACACGAATTTTGAGATAAATGCTGTTAAAGTTGGGCAGTTTTTATACTTGATCTGAAACAGCAGTTTAACCCTTAAATGCCCAAATATAGTAAAAGTTCAAAGAAAAATCTATGCATTCTGTTAATATGTCCTGGGGAGGGGCTAATAACAGCCCAATAGCAATTTTTAATTTTTGGTGACCTTTGAACTCATTTTAGTTTTGTGTCGCATTGGGCATTTTGGGGATCTTATTGCTAAAATGACTTGAATGATAAAACAGTTGACATATAGCTGAAGTATTAGGCATAGCTTATTTTTCATTAGCTTACCTGTTTGTCTACTTTATCCAGTGATGAATGGCTGCTGATCTATCGTGTGGATTCCACCATGGGGGCGGCCATATTGGAAAAGTTAGCTAGTGCAGCCAGTGTAGTGTCAGTTCCACTTTTATGCATCAGATGGCAGCACTTGATGGTCTAAACATGTCACTAAGGGCATTATGTTGCAAAATTGATGTGTGGTCAGTGGCTTTGACAACACCCAAAATCGCGTGACAAATTTGTCACGGGGGCATTTAAGGGTTAACTCTTGCATGATTCAATTGTAACTAATAGGTGAATCAATCATTTTTTGACATCGAGCACTTAATTGATACATGCAAAAATTTTAAAAAGTCCAAGTGGCATGAAATGTCAGTTTCTACTTGATATGTTCATATATTTTTTGGTCAACCACATTCGGTGCCCATTTCTCTGGTCACAGAAACACAGTTTTAAAAAATTTAACACGGCTACCAACAAATTGCTAATCCAGGGGCATGGTAAGATTAAAAAAAAAAAAAAAACCTTGCATAGTTCAGAAGCATAAAAACAATATGGAAAACCTAAACCAAAGTCAATTTTTATAAAAGTAAATATATATATATAATTTTACACATGGCTAAGGACCTGTAAGGACTGTATTTGAAGGAGGACGGCCGGACCCCGTTCAGCTGTCCTGCAGGTTCTCAGTCCGACCCCAACAAAGCTCACCTCATTCAACAGCTACAGCAAATACCTTTTTCAGCTGCTAATTAAGGGAGTTCTGAGCGTTTTAATTACGGTTGGAGTGAAAATCCACAGAACAGTCGACCTCCAGGACCAGGGTTGGGCTCCCATTTTAGATGGGAGACATATTTTGAGAAGGGGGATGCATGGCTTGGATGAGGTAGGTGGGTGGGGTTTATTTCGATGTGGGCGGGGTTTGGATGGAAATGGGAGTTGGGGTGAAGAATTTGGTAGATATGGGTGGGGTTTCGGACGGTGGGGTGGGAAATGGGCTGATATGAGTGGGTTTTCTATGGACATGGGGTGAGGTGAGGTGATAGGTGGGGTTTAGATTGATATGGAGTGGGTATAGGTTGATAAAGGGTTATCTGGGTGGGGTCTAGAAGGAGGGGGGACAGATCTAGGAGGATAAGGGTTGGGTTTAAGTAGATTTGGGGTAGGGTGGGGTATATTCAGATAGGTGTGGGGTGGGGTATAGGTTAATGTGAGTGGTGTATTGGTGGATATGGGTGGGGTTTAGGTATGTGGGACAGTATCAGTATAAATGGATGGGGTATACATTAATTTGGGTGTGGTATAGGAGGAGGGTGGGGTTAAGATGGATATGGATGGAATATAGGTTAAATTGGTGAGGTGTTGGTTAATGCGGGAGAGGTACAGGTTAATAAGTGTAGGGTATAGGAGGAGGGTGGGGGATAGGTGGATTTGTGTGGGGTATAGGGTGAGGGTGGGGTTTAGGTGGATTTTGGCGGGGGTATAGGTTCTTGTGGGTGGGGTATTGGTTCTAGAGGGTGGGGTATTGGTTCTTGTGAGAGGGGTATGGGTGGAGGGTGGGGTTTAGGTGGATAAAGGTGGGGTTTGGGCAGAGGCGTTGCGTAGGTTCTTGATCTCGAGCTCCAGCTGGGTTATTTTGACGTCCCTCTGTGCCAAAGCCTCTCGCAGTGAGCTGATCTCCTCCTGCTGCCGGTAAAACGTCTGCAACAGCTGGAGAGAAAACAAGCAGTCATTATCAAAACTAATAAATGATTACAATAACTGTCTTTCAGTCACCAAAACCAAGCATCTAATGGCTTCTTCTGACATCTTACTAAAGGCAGCCGTCGTCCCGAGCTGCTGTCAGAGTAGACAAACGGCCCATTTCCACAAACAAGTTAAAAAATAATGGAAGTAGATTCTTAGCTTCCTGTACTCGTAAACTGGTATTAGTGTATAAAGTCTTTAATCGGAAGAGGAAATGGAGGATTACCATGAACTCAATTATAGACCAAATTATGCTGTATACTGGCGGAAAAACGTTTCAATTTTTGGAAAAACGAAGGGAAAATATTAACTCTGTTCAGACTAATCCAAGAGCAGCACCCTGCTCTGTGCCGTGCATAGACAGTTCCGATTTTACCTCATTTTCCGTTTTCGGGGGCGACGGCTGGTCACTGTTGGTCATGCCATTTTCGCTCTTCTCCCGGACGTCGTTGGCGTAGCCGTTGGACGCATTGATAGACTGCTTTAGATCCGAGCGTATCTGTGCGTAACTGGAGTCCAGGGTGATGCCAGAAGGCTTCCCCGAGGTTAGGTCCGAGTACGAGTACACCTCCTCTGGCTTAGATCCTGGCTTCAGCGATATCAGGATCGGATCTGGAATGGATCAAGCATTATCGTAGAGCCAGGAGACTCCTTTAAGAAGTGGGAGGGGAGGGGGGGGGGGGGGGAATCCTGCTTCAAAAAGTACAAATCCATCCCAAATTTTTTGAGCCAAGGACCAGAAACCGCTGCCTTTGAAGCTACACTGCTCATTTAACCACAGCTTTTATCCCAGGGCACTTACAATTGATCTGACCGGGCAGAGCCTAATCGTTCCCTGGAGTAATGTGGGGTAAAGCACCTTGATCTCGCTCTTAAAACAATACCTGATACCTTTTTCACCCCCACTGCCTTTATTGTTTTGCGCAGAATTTTTTTACATTGTGGGATCATGGAAGCCTGTAGCCTAGTCGTCAGGTTAATTGCCCGAAACTCTAAAAATTAAGAGCTCAAGTCCCACATGCTGCCACAATAGAATTAATTCAGTTATTCAGCCCATAACAAACACCTCTGAAACCAAACTGCTCAAGAGAAACTAACTCACCTGCTCCATGTTCTGAGATTGATTACAGAAGCCAGATTTGAGATTTGAAACGAAGATTTAGCTAAATACTAGTAATGCAGTTAATTTAAAGAGTGTCCCTTTGCACCTTGGACTCTGCACAGAGGGTGAGTAAAATATCGGCAGCGCCCCAGAAACATACAGTGGGGAAAATAAGTATTTGACCCCTTGCTGATTTTGCAGGTTTGCCCACTAACAAAAAGTGCAACGGTCTATAATTTTAATGATAAACCTGTCTTAACAGTGAGAGACAGAATATCACCAAAAAAGTGGAATAAGACATTGAATGCATTTTAGGAATTTATTTGCATATTTTTGGTCAAAAATAAGTATTTGACCCCCTGGACAAACAGCATGTTCATATTTTGTAGAAAAGCCATTATTGGCCAGCACAGATGTCAAACAATTTTTATAGTTGTTGACAAGGTTTGTGCACATTTTGGCAGGGATGTTGGCCCACTCCTCCCTGCAGACAGCCTCCAAATCATTCAGGTCCCGAGGCTGTCGCCTTGCAACCCGAATTTTAAGCTCCCTCCAAAGATTTTCAAAAGGATTCAGGTCTGGAGACTGGCTAAGCCACTCCAGACCCTTGATGTACTTCTTCTTCAGCCACTCTTTTGTTGCTTTGGCGGTGTGCTTAGGGTAGTTGTCGTGCTGAAACACCCATCCTCGACCCATGTTCAGCTCTCTCACTGAGGGAAGGAGCTGTTGGTCCAGAATTCCATGGTATATGGCCCCGTCCATCCTCCCCTCAATGCAATGGAGTTGTGCCGTCCCCTTGGCTGAAAAGCACCACTGTGCTTGACGGTGGGGATGGTGTTCTTTGGGTTGTACTCTGTGTTCTTTGCCCTCCAAACACGGCGAGTTGAGTTGAGCCCAAAAAGTTCTATTTTGGTCTCATCTGACCACATCACCTTCTTCCAGGCCTCTTCTGAGTCATCCAGGTGGTCAATGGCGAACTTCAGGCGGGCCTGTACAAGTGCCTTCTTGAGCAGGGGGACCTTGCGTGCGCTGCAGGATTTCAATCCATGACCGCGTTGTGTGTTACCAACTGTTTCTTTTGTAACTGTGGTCCCAGCAGCCTTCAGTTCATTAACCAGTTCCCCCCTTGTGATTCCTCACCGTTCGCATGATCAGGGACATCTCACGAGGCGAGACCTTGCATGGAGGCTTAGACCGAGGGAGGTTGGTGGCAGTGTGGTATCCATTTCCTGATCACTGCACCGACAGTTGATCTTTTCTCTCAAAGTTGCTTTCCGATTCTCTTGTAGCCCATCCCAGCCTTGTGTAGGTCAACAATCTTGTCCCTGATGTCCTTAGACAGCTCTTTGGTCTTGCCCATTGTGGAGATGTTGGAATCTGGTTGTTTGGGAGTGGACAGGTGTCTTTTATACAGGTAATGAGGTGAGACACGTGTATTTGATGTAAATAATTAGTTGGGATTGGGGGTGTGTCTTAAAGAAAGACTAACTGGCTTGTGGGACCCAGAATACTTGCTGTTTGGTAGGGGGTCAAATACTTATTTTTCCTCATCAGATAGTTATCAATTTTTATAAATTCATATGATGTGATTTTCTGGAATTTTCTTTGTGATTCTGTCTCTCACTGTTAGAATGTACATATGATTAAAATTATAGATCGTTGCATTCTTTGTAAGTGGGCAAACCTGCAAAATCAGCAAGGGGTCAAATACTTATTTTCCCCACTGTAGCTCCAAGTTTTCTTTAACCAAATGGCCTAGTCTTCAAACCAAAATTACAAAAGTATCCACACCAAACATGTCTGATCATTCAAAGCTAATCAGTAGCACGTGTCTGTTTGAAAGAGGTCTAACCAGCAGCACTTCAAGTTAAATCTCCAAACTAAGATCAGACATCTTGCAGAACTGTTTAAGGGGGGCAGGGTGACCAGTCATATGCCAAAAGCCAAGAAGACCACAACAATTAAAAAGACCTGCAGCCACAAGTCAACGCTCTCTGACAGGAACAGACAGGCATTTGGATGGATAATTTCCAATATCCAGACTCTAAAGTTAAAAAACAAATCGCCACAGAACTGAACCAAACCATCTCTGAACCAGTCTGAGCAAAGTCATCACATCGCTAGCTTCACAAAGCCAGTACTTATGTCAGTGTTTCTGATGATTTGTCCAGCCCCTGTACGCGCTCGTATTTTAGAGCGATTCTCACCTTTGTTCATGCCGCTGAGCCACTCGGCCGCGCTCAAGGCCGGCCGATTCCCGGCAGTCATGGGATATAGGTCTTCCTGGTACGACCCCGACTGCGCGACAGACAAAAAACACAGCATCGCTGTGAAATCTGAGAGCGATAGATTGCTGCTGTCTGCTTACGCTTGCACACATCTAAGGGAACTCTGTGATCATAATTTTGAAAATGAATTCCCTTGTTTTGGTCACACTTTAGATGAAGTGTTGCTCATAAAGGCTTTATAATGCATGTATAATGCCTTCGTAAATGAGACGTTGTCTTCATAAATCATACATAAGCAAATGTCATTCTTTCTATAGGGTGAAATAACACATCCTTATTCAGCATGTGATGCCAGTAACCTGTATGATACAGTCGTTATGTTGCGCTCCTCACTGACTGACTGTCGCAAAACTAACGCCTGTACGGGAAAGCTCTCAAAGTGCTTTGCGCGGCCTCGTTATGAGTGGGAGGCTTCTTCTTCTTCTTTTTGGTTTTAAGGCAGTTGACAGACCTGTTGGTGTATTACCGCCAACTACTGGATTCATTCAACATAAATTTCCCTATTCCTCTTATATCAAATTCCCACCAAAGCCTCGCCAAAGCGAACGGTGCACTGTGTCTAACAATGCGTTTGCACTCTGCATGTGTTCAGTGTGATTACACTTTCGATTCGTCTAATCTACGAGCCGAATGTAGAAGCAATGCATTGGCCTTTGAAGAAGGAAATGACGTCCACACCAAAGCTGCCTGCTGATTGGTCCAGCCAAAAAATTTCAGGCGAAGCGCCGCGAGGTAGCTTTCCTTTAACGCCCTGATGGGAGCGATCGTCAAAGCCACCTAGCGGACACAAGGGCGTTAATCATTTACGTTAGTGATGCCAGATGTGACAATGACAATGTCACTTACCTGACAATGTCGCCCTTTATAGTATTTAGCCACAAGCTAAGTCACATTGTCAGTTATGACATCTGGCATCACATGCTGAAGAAGGATGCGTTATTTCACCCTTTACAAAGCATGACATTTGCTTATGTATGATTTATGAAGACATTATGTCTCATTTATGAAGACATTATACATGCTGCATACAGCTTTTACGAGCAACACTTCATCTAATGACTGACCCTTGTTTTTTAAGAAACCCCAACTATTTTTACACGGCCAGCAGTTGTCTTTTCAGCGCCCATGCGGGAAAAGCAGCACGAATCTGCAGTGACTTTTTCTACGCCAGTGCTTGACAGAGAGTCTACTGGTCCACCTGACAATTTAAGTCTCTGTCTTTGCAGGGAAGGTAAGCGATCAGTGACATCAGCAATCAATTTTGATGAAGGTTCACTCCATGGTAACAGCGAAATACTCGGAAATCCCAATTTTCTTATGAAGTGCTTCTTTAAGAACATTCTTTACTGAAACCAGGCTGGACGGAAAGCAGTTAAGATCAATGATTTAAAGATCTACGCCAGTCCAGCCATCTTGAAAATGTCAGTCATTCTAATGCTTGGACTTCATGTGCATGAACTCTAGCAGTAAAACCAATACAATTCGTGAGTAAAACCAATTCATTACGGGCTGGTGTTGTAAACATATCAAGTTTATTCAGGTCTAAATTGAGCTTTGTAAGGAGAATATTCACTTAAAGTAAAATGTAGTTTATGTAATCAGTGTCAGTGTCACGGTCAGGACCCGAAATCTGCTTGTGAGAGCACAAATGTATCAAGTCTGTCACCAAGTGCTCCCACGAATGAAGTAAATTAACAAGCACACACACGTAACGGCCAACCATCTCTCTTGCCCTCTCTCTCTCTCGCTCCATCTCACTCACACACACACACACACACACACACACACACACACCCCCCCCCAGTCTTACCCTCCGAGGGACGATCATGGATAGTGGCTCGATTATACTCTTGGTTGTCACCAGTTTGTAGAATCTGAAAACTTCACAGGAGTTCACATCCAGAGCCCTCTTTGGCATGACTCCTGTATGGGAGATCAGTTTTCATTGCCTACTGACTAGTCATGAAATGCCTAGTGAAATAACGAAATATTACAAGTATTATACACCAATCTGGTGGTAGCAACAAATTTACACTTAGGATTCTCTGATCCTGTAGCTGTTTTGTTGTTTTGTATGATAATATCATAACAATTATTACATGACATACGGATTTGCCCTCTCCTGATTGGTCAAGGCAAGCTCCGCTGGTCACTGCAAACCCCAATATTCACCCCGCGAAAGTGCGCGAGACGTGAGTCTAACAATCAGATGCAGATGACCTCAATGTAAACATAGGTTAGGCTGCCTCGCAGGAGCTCCGGACAGTGGCTGTACTTCGTGTCACTTTGTCCTTCTGAGGAGCTTTACATTAGAGTTGCCGTCCTGGTCTTATTTTAAATTTTCAAGTACGGTCATATAATAAACAAGTTATTGACTTCAGTTATCAATGAATCCAATGATTTATCCACCTTGGACAAGTGATGTTCACCGAGGCTGCACCTTGATGAATATCACTTTTCCAAGGTGCATAAGTCTTTGGATTCACCTTAACTGAAGTCTATAATTGCATATTAACACATACTGGTCCTATCATTATTCTCATGTCCTGCCATGCTTTTGGTATTATATTTTTATCACACTACTAATATACAGATTCTGTTATAGTTGTACTCATATCCCACCATTTCACTTATTATACACAGTTGCTGCAGCTATAATGCAAGGTCATGCTATTACAATTATGATATACTGATCCTGTATACGCGAACATCCTGTTAGTGCACCAGGATGTTTTTAGAACATGTGATTCTGATATTACGCTTCTTGTATATGGTTGCTGTGATGCCTACATTCATACTTATTCTGCAATTACACTCATTATATTCAGATCCTGCTGTTACAACACATGATCATATTATTACATTCAATATACATTGGTCATATTACATTTACAAACTGAGCCTACCATTATACTTACACACATTTTCTTTTCTTACAAATCACAGGCACTGATCATGTTAATACGCTAATCATATAATACACAGAACCTGTTATTACGCGTGTAAAAGCAACCTGCTTGAAACGATCAAAGTTGATCTTCGGTCCCTGCATAGACCAAACCTTATGTGATCTTGACCTTTGACCCAATGACCTACAAAACCTAATCAGTTAATTTACACTCGGTTAGACTTTGTCAGCGTCCTTTCACTCTATCAGTACACAGCATGCGCACAAGATGTGTGAGATGGGCAGACAGAAAGACAACCAAGAAACAGTACGCAGGAAGAGAGCGAGGTAATGAAAGAGTTAAGTTAAATCGACATACTCACCCATCCCTTTCTGTGCCATAGGAGAGCGGTACTCATTGAGGAACTGCATGTAAGGCTTCTCTGAATTCACCTCATAATAACGAATATAACCCTCTCCCTGGAGACAGGACAGAACGGACATATTTCACGTTAACGTTATAAACCCTTTGATCGCTACGGGCAATTGTAGTTGCCCAATAATGTAAGATATCAAAATCAGATGCTATTGAAAACGTATCGCGTGGCAACTTGATTAAAAGAGTTCCCCTACCGGAGCTCTTTTAAACAAGCTGCACATGATAGATTTTCAACAGCTCAGGATAATTGCATTTTAAATTCCTTGACAAATTTATTCGGCACTCTAAGGGTTAACATCAAGCAAACTCTCATATCCAGAGTGAATGACTCAATATTTTGAGTACTTTCACAGAGCAGCCAATATTTTATGGCAAAATTTAAAGGCCGTTTCCAAGAGAGGAAACCACAGGGAAGTAACAGTTATTACAGCAGAGTCTTTAAAATTACATTTGCTGGGCTGCTGAGTTGGCTCACTTGGTTAAGACACCGCAATTGTAATGCAGTAGTAACTACTACGGGTCGGGTTCGATCCCCGATCATAACAACCGCCAGTGCAGCGCACGACTGATAAAAGCGCGGTGTGAATACAACCTCAGAGGGGGCTGATGGTAAGGGGAAAAAAATATATATATTGCTTTGAGCGCCACTCATACGCCTCCTGTTGGCCAGCCGGGTGCTCGTCAGTGAGATTCTAATAAGCTTTGATCATGTTTGGGCGTCTTCTGCCCTCGTTCTGAACTTATGATAGTTTCAACCAATAACTGTAAAGATCCAGGGGATGACAGGCGCGTGCTTTGGAGGAGAGCCGCGAACTGTCTTTTTCTCCTGAGCTGGCAACTGGGGGTTGTATACGAGCAAGACTTGTATATAGTCCGTGGATTCGGCATATCAAATTCGGGTGGGATTGGAGATGCCAAATTAATTTAAAAAAAAAATAAAATAAATGTATATATATTTGCTGAGGGGACTTCAGATTTATCCCCGCTATTTTTGTGCACGAGTGAGGAATGTCTACTGCATATTTGTCTTCATTTCAAAGCTGTTATCGGACTGACTGCTTGGGGTTTGAAAGTTTAAGATGGTTCAGACATTTTTTAATATATTTTCATCATGAGGTGAGCTGGAGTCACGTCTGATTCTCACCTTGCCGGCGAGATAGAGCATGTGTGTGTCGGGGTCGTAGAAGGGAAAGAAAACGCCAGAAGAACCGTCCATGTCTTCCTCTACCAGAGGCCTGGAGAGATCCTCCTACGGGAACGGAGAAAAACAGCGGGATGACACACTCGTGCATGCACTAATACACACACACACACACACACACAACACAACTCATACATGCTCTCAGACGCTCTCGCACACACGCGATCCAGAATCAAGTTAATCTTGTTCTCAGCATATCCTCAGAAACCTCTTCATTATAGATGGTATTGTATTGTTGGTGGATTTGAACAAAATAGTCAGACGATTTGAGCCGCTAAACAGCTCATGATCGCATTAAAAGCCATGTATTAGACACATGCTCTCAGCCAAGGCTGCATCGGCGGCGTAAGATTCATAGGACATAAATCTAACAAGACGACAGTGTCATCACTATATCCCATCACAATAAAGACCCATAACTCCATACAAACTATGCTTTGACATCCATTTTCTAACTCAACGTAGATCATGAATAAATTATCAAGCATGCAAAATTTCACACATCTAGGTATAATATCTTGTCCCCGTTGTGGCCCAGACGGATGGATGAAAGCACACATGGATGGACCTCAATCCAATATCTCCCCGTTCCCACTTCGTTGCGGGAGACGATAAGGTACAGTTGGTGTGACCGTATCAGTTAATTTGAAGCTATTTATATGTAACATATACAAGAAAGCTAATACAGCAAACAACGATCCTAATGGTCTTTCAAATCAATGCATCAAAAATGGCCTCTGTAATGGAGAACAATCATAGGAAACAGGTAAATGTAACATAGAATATGACAGCCGTTATGAGCACTTAGATGTTCCAGCCACAGCAAGTGGGAAAAAATGCAATGTTGACCTCAGAACACTAGAGGGCAATATCGCCCCAGGCTCGGGCCTCACCTGATCCCAGAGGGCGATGTGCCTTCTGTTCCACTGAGAATTTCCCGAGGAGAAGATCATCTTCAGATTCCCAAGGAACAGCACCTTGTTTACCTTCTGTGACTTGCATTTACCCTCCTGAAAATATTAATAGACATGCGCAAAATGAAAGAAGCTCAGACAAATTTATACAGCCCGAGTTTAATAGTGTTCTGTAGAGCAGTGGTCACCAAGCCCGTTCCTAGAGCTGTATCGCGCTGAAGGTTTTAATTTCAACCCTTAATTGGATTCATCTTGATCTACCAATATCCACATCGATGCAGATCCCCAACTGTCGAAAAATGAAGTGTGCTTTGTCTGGGTGGAGTGACAATTAACAGGACCGTAGATCTCCAAGAAAAAGGGTTGGCGACCAACAGTAACAGGTTAACGCTCGAGGCCGATTCCAAAAAGCAGGCTTCACTGTCTTGGCTGGATATGTTCTCCACGTAAAACCCAGTCTCCCCAAATCACGGACACGAACTAAGCAAAAATAGCTGTTCTGAGGTTTATTAAGCGTAGCTATCCTGTTAGTTCAATAATCCTGCTTCGTGGAAAACACATCCCACATAAGCCGCCGTGGACTGTGGTCACACATCAATGTTTGTGTGCACAGTTCAGCCGCAGAAACGCTGATGGCAAACAGACAGCAGTTGAAAAGTGGGTGTGATTCAATTAGTCATGAAACCACCGTGTGACAGCTCGCCTGTAACGCCGAGGAAAGAAAATATACCCTTGGATTTAAATAATCGTCACATTTTATGCAATCAATGTTATATAAATGTGACTAAATATGATACTTATTGAAACATGCATCTCAATCTATAATTATATAATAAACGCACATTAAGTTTAATAATAATAATAATCACCATCATAAAACATAATTACGTAAACAGGAAATTAAAAGTATAGAATTACAGTTTAAACCTGTTTCACACACATAGCAGAGCCAGACAGATACACGACGCGATTTGAAAGACCATTTCAAACCTCCTCCTCCCCAAAGAGGTGCGAGTTCTGTATATGTAGTGTGGACAGGCAGAAATCATGTGACACCAATGCTTTTCACATCTCCGTCAGTTTAAAAGTCTTTGCTGGCATGACCTCACCCTTTCCTTCCAAATTAAGCGTGAGAAGGGGCCAGAAAAAGAACTTGAAGAAAAGGGGATTATAAATGACTTCTTTAACTTCCAGAGTAACAGTGAATCAATGACAAACACCTGTGCTAAATCATATTAAAACATTAAAATACAAGTCACTGACATGATTTTGTGGAATTCAAAAAAAGTCTGATTCGAAAAGTAATAATCTAGCAGTCAAGCCTCGTTGTAAAGAACTTTTTGTAACTTAAACTATTAACTTCCTATGGATCCAATAAACATTGAATGAACACTCCCCTCCAAGAGTACTGAGCATTTGCCTGTAATCCCAAGACGGACGCAGGATTCTGTGCAGGAATCCATTTACACCCAGAGAAAAGCTGGAGCTCATTATGTGGAGTGTTTTGTCAAAATTCTGAGTCACAGTTCTAGAACTCCGCTGGCAATTTGTCGGCAGGAGGGACCGTTGCATCAGCATTAGAAATGTTCACTTGAGAACATTCTAATCACCCATTTGTGACCTCACACTGTAAACAGGAAGCAGCAGAGGTGTAAAAGGAGTGTTACCTGCAGGAGGGTTCCGCTGCGGGGATCAATCACGCGGATCAACCTGTCCTTGCAGGAAGTGGCCAGTAAACTGCCGTCTGTGTTGAAGGACATTGAGAGGATGACGTCATTGTGGAAGCTGATGGTCTTCACAGGGTTCTTGATCACCTGATCCGGACAGTCCAGGTTCCACACCATTATCTGTCAGCACAGTGGCAGGAATGCCAAACATCAGTCCCCTTCCACCATTTTGAGTACGTTACATACTGAAATAATGTAGGCACTGTAAAATTAACTGCAGAAATGTATGCATATTATGAACATAGGTTCCCCATTACAAATTAAATTAGCACTTGTTTGAAAAGCAATTAAGTGCAAAAATATGTGGAATCTTATACCCATGGGATACGCTGTGCACAAGTTCAAGTTATATCCATGTTTGAACATGCCGATCCACTACGGTGTGCATTTGTGTCCGAACATGTGTTTGCGCTTTAGGTGTGTTTGGTTTCATGTCCGTGCGCGCTTGTGGCAGCACGCGCTAGCCTATGCGTGTGTGTGTGTGTGTGTGTGTGTGCACGTGCATGTGCGTGTGTGTCTGTGCACTTGTTTTTCCAAAAAAGAATAAAAGGCATTGCGGGGATTAGAGGACCCCGCAAGTATAGCAGAGTCTGAAAAAAACATATGCTGGGACATTTTTGGAGTCCACTTTTGGAGTCAACTCAAGGGAATGGTTTAACAGTGCGTCAAGGGCCAGGTTTAAGTCACGGGTTACAAATGCGCTCATGGTTAATACTAGGCCTAGTTTTAAGGTTTGGAGTTTGAATTACACAGAAGATTAATGCTAGTCGTTAAACTAGGGATAAAAATTGGGTATTTTGGTTGATGAAGAATAGATTAAGTCAGGGTTAAAATTATAGTTAGGATCAGGAAAGGGATAAGGATCAGGGTTGATTTTTGGGTATATAAATAGGATTTTGTACCAAAATTGATTGCCTCAAGTACAGTTAATCCAAAGGTGAGAGTGCATGCGTTGTGTGTGGGTGTGTGTGTGTGTGTTTATAACTGGCAGTGCCAGCTGCGCAGTACCTGGTAGTCGTAGGCAGAGCTGAACAGGATGTTGTTTGCTGTCGGATGCCATTCGATGAGCCCCACCCTTCGTGAGTGACCCTGAAGCTCTTTTTGGGCGACGGTGATGGTCCTCAACACTCCTTGTTTCGGGATGTCCCAGATTTTAACCTGGGGTACAATCCAGTGTCACCAAAATAACTCTTCCTGTGTTACCATGCCAACAATTCCAGTCCTACCCCACAACTGAAGACCCCAGCGCTAAAAGAACTAAAGTGAAGAAAAGTCCATTTTGAGAAAATCAACTTCATGAACTATAGAAGAGGTTTTCCCATCCTAACTTCACAGAGTGTGAAAATGTGATTTAAGCACTTTTAGCGCTAGACTCTTCAATTCTGTTCCTATTTTCATGCACACGACTTTGACGTGCATAGGGGACACTCTGTACCCATCCCAGTTTGTTAAATAGAGCGATTCAATTTGGACTATACTCGTGCACCACCAAATAAGGTCTTGGGTGGCCCAAGAGTCAATTAGGAGCCTCGCGGTTGCAGTTTGTGTATAATGACACAGCCTTGCTTCGTCTGCATGAAAGGACCCACGTACAAGTATTACCATTATAGAAAATCCTGATGCATCACACCTGAATTAAAGGCACACTCTGCAGAATTTATCATAACAATACAGAATAACAATGCTAAAGTGTATCGATGACGCACCAGCTATCTTTATCTTCATCTGTCTACATCTGTATCAGCTGCATCCATAATGCGTTTGGGAATTGTCTGGGTGTGGCAGTCTTGTTTCTGAGCGGAGGCATGATTGTGGCCGCAGGGCCGACAGAGGTGAGGAAAAGAAAGTAGGTTTGCCACGGCAAAGTGAAGCTAAATGCTGACTAGCCTTGGAATTACCTTTCCTCCTTAGCCCCCACAGCTAAAATACAAATACAGACATTCAAAAACCGAAACAGATTTGAAATATGAAGGTGGATGTGAGCGGTCTTAGATAATGATTACACAATTTGTCACAAGTGAAACAACCTCGCAAGTGACATTCCTGGCGAAACATGTTTTTCACGGCATGGAGTACTGCAGTGGTGGCCCCTCATCTCACAGGACGAAAAACGAGTTTCGTCAAGAATGTCACTTGAGACCTTTTGTTTCTCATGAGATGACATCTTTGATAGTAAACAAGAACCACACAGGAAGATTAAAAATCCCTCATCATACGCCTTCAATGTAAGAATCGTGCCAACTACTGGCAAAGGCACGGCTGTTGATTCTCCAGCATTCTCGGGCCTACCGTACTGTCCTCCGAGCACGAGGCGATGCAGAAGTCATTGAAAGGGTTCCACTTGATGTCCATAACATTTCCTTTGTGCCCCGCAACCCTGGGGTGGTGAGGGTCCACTTTTCCTGTCTGTAGCGAGGAAAGAAATAGGGCGGTAACTTCCTGTGTTCACCCAGACACCCCCATACTAAACATCCAAAGAACAGCCAATCAGAACCCAGCTATCATCACAGCAATAAACAAATCATTAGAAGTCCAGGGCCCAACAGTCCCTGCTCAACCAGTGCTGTCATTTTACTGAAACTAACAGTCTACCACCGAGAGCATCAGATCAGCTGAATCAGTGTCCATTTCTAAAACACGTCTTAAAACAAATTTTTATCAGCAGGCTTTTCCTGGGTCTTAACAAATTTTATCATTTATTTATTCATTTATTTTGAATTTTATTATTATCATCATTTTTTTACTTCTTTTATTTCTATTTAATAATAATTTTACTCCTTTTTGTACTCCTACTCTTGTTTGTTTTACTTTTTGTAAAGCACTTTGTGCTCCTGCTGGAAAAGTGCAAATAAAGTTATTATTAAAACTAGATCATAGGGGAAAAAAAGTAATATATTGAAAAAATTGCATAAAACCACTCCGGTTAATCACTTGCCATTCCTAGGACCCTTTAATTACATCCCTTTGCTCACACCATACTTGCGTGCGGGCATATGGGATTCTGGCACATTATATTACCGACTGAGACATTACCAGGGCTATATATACTAATCAAATATGCAGTTTTGGTCTGACGAATGTAAACGAGGTGAACTTAATCTGTACAATTTCTAATGCTTTTAAACTCATTTTCTTGAGAGCTCTGCATTTAGGGTAACCTTTAAATATGGACTTTGGGTCTTCAGCCCCTGAGGTGTAAAAAAAAAAAAAAACCTGCATCTGATGGATTCTTGATTTAATGTTAAACCCTAAATTAAATTCCTACCAATAGCTCAAACTATTTTTGTCACTTTATTAGTGTTTATAACATGACCTGATAGTACCTTGATCTAAAAAGTTCAAATGCAATATAGTTTTAATGTGCAGCTCCATCTGTGATACTTGAATAAGGGTTTCTATAAGTTATCTGCCCATCCATTTAATGGTTGAAATTTCCCTGACCCAGGTACAGTACCGAGTTCACCTGGGATCAGTTTTATGTGTAGTGGAACAGTGGGTCAAAGTTTCTCACTGGAAACTCAAAGGTCCCTCAGGAATGTTCGACACTAGCCATTGAAAATGGAAAACAAGACAAGACCATCCGCGGGCCGATGCGACCATTTTATGAGAGCGAAAGAAAGGCAGACCTTTAATTACTGAGCGACACAGTCGCACAGGCCTTTTTGGCAAAGGACATAACATTAGTACAGCAAGACTATAACTCTGGTCACTTGAGACCCATCTCCTCGTAAACCTGATCATTACATCCCACAGCCAGAATAACGGCTTAGCTTCAGCGTAATCACAGCCCGGGGGTTCAGCTTCCAGCTTTGAGACTTCAAAGTTACTGACCCCCGACTCTGAGATTGCAGGCCACAAACAAACCTGTTATTTTCATCCATACATCTATTATCGTCTTGGACGGAGTGGAGGGGTTGGGACTATTCCTGCATTCACTGACTGAAGGCAGGAATCCACCCTGAACAACCTGTCTCACCATCGGAGGGTACACACATCAGTCACTCACACACTCTCAGTTGTGGCGAGTTAGAACCTCCGGTCACATCGGCATGCATGTCCTTCGATCGGGCGAAGAAACCGGAGCATTTGAAGGAAACCCACGCAAACACTGGGAGAAAATACAAACTCCTCACAGACAGACTCAGGCCAGATTCGAACCCTCAATCTTGCTGAGAAGCAACTGGACCACCATGCCATGGGCCTGCCGAATATTAAACATTACATTTCTTTTAACTTACCTTCTGAGAGTGGAAAAAAAGATCAGTCACTCGTAACATGATGCATTTCATTTCGGGTATGTATATATTGGCCGGGTAAGACAAAGGTGCTATAGTTTCAGAGAGATGAACAACACTGACCACCACCAGCCAGCACTCCACAGTCCTTGTCCTTGTTTTCCCTCTCTTTCAATGCACGCCTGTGTTCTGCGTGTGTCTACGAATGTCTGACTGTGTGCTCCATCAATGTACCGATTTGTCCATTGTCTTGTACACAAGAATCACCTCTTGTTGAGCGTGAAGACTGAGGTCAATGTCATAAATATATTCCGGGTTTCAAGTTTATATTTGAGGAACCATATAAATTGTCATTTCATTTTTTATTCAAAAAGGCAAGAAACAATAAATTTCAAAATTTAATTAAGTTTCTAAACTTCAAGTCTCTCAACTCCAAATCCAATTCTAAATCTTATGAACTCAAACCACACTCCTGCTAAACAGTTTTTTATCTCTAATCATTTAAATAGTTCTTGTAATTTTTTTTTTGTCAACATAAGAGTCAGTATTGTTATGGCCCCAATTTGTTATTACATTTATAACACAACAGCAACAGCAAGGGATGACAAACACAGTTTTAACAACTAAAACACATTTAATTTTTAACAAAGACAAAGACTAATAACAACCTACAACTAAAGACCAAGATTGATAAATAAGAAAAAACAGAAATAATTACAGTCCCTTTTTAGTGGGGTGGCTTGGTGATGTCCTGGATGAAGAAAATGCTCAAACACAGGCAAAGAAATCCACAAAAGAAACGTCACAGGTCTTGAACAGAATGGCAGGTCTGGTCATCTTCTTGCAATTTCTCCTACTACTTTACTGTCTCAATTCTTTTCCTTATATACTCTTTTGCAGACCCCACCCACATTTAGACCTCTTTTTTTTTTAATTTTCTGAGACTTGCCCCAGACATGTCCAGGACATGTCTAAACATGACTCTAGCCAGAGCTTAACAAAAAAAGGTAAATACTGCCATCTAGTGGCCTATATTCACATTACACCTCCATTCCAAAAGGGAAAAATTTTGACTCATAAAGGCAAAATTTTTCTTTTCAATACAAAATGGTAAAGTGAACACTTGTCTATATATACATATCATACACATTCAAACACGGGATAAGCAAGCAGCAATTACATTGTCTGTACCCTTCACATGCTTAATTTCCAAGTCAAACTCCTGTAAAATCAAACTCCAATTCAACAATCTCCGATTCTTGTTTTTCATCTTACTCAAAAACATTAACGGATTGTGGTCAGTGTACACAATCATTGGCTTTTGTCCTGTACAAACATAAACCTCAAAGTGTTGTAAAGAAAGGACCAGAGCCAACAGTTCCTTCTCTATTGTGGAATAGTTCCTTTGGTGGCGATTGAACTTCCTTGAGAAGTATGCCACGGGATGCTCAATGTCATCAGAGTCACTTCTCTGTAGGAGCACAGATCCACAAGCTTGGTCGCTAGCATCGACCGCGATGGAGAACGGTTTGTTGAAGTCAGGAGATTTGAGCACGGGGAAGTGACACAGCAGAGACTTCAGGTGATCGAAGGCTCTCTGGCATGCATCATCCCAGGTGAACTTTACGCCTTTCTTCAGTTGGTTAGTTAGACTGAGAGCAATCTCAGCAAAGTTCTTGCAGAACTTGCGGTAGTACCCGATCATTCCAAGGAAGCGGCGCAAAGCTTTTTTGTTGTCAGGAACTGGAAAGTCCATGATGGCTTGGACTTTAGCATTTATGGGTGCCACCTTACCCTGGCCTATGACGTAGCCAAGATAGGTGACAGTAGCACAACCAAAGTCACTCTTGTTCAGGTTAACAGTCAGGTTAGCCTGGGTCAGGTGCTGGAACAACGTCTCTACATCTTTTAGATGTTCTTCCCAGGAGTCACTCCATGTGATCAGGTCATCGATGTATGCACCCGTGTGTGGCAATCCGGCGATTGTAGACTGTATCATCCTTTGGAACGTGGCTGGGGCATTTTTCATGCCAAAGGGTAGGACTTCATACTGGTACAATCCAGATGGTGTGGCAAAAGCAGAGATGCTCTTGGCCCTCTCAGTTAAAGGCACACACCAATAACCCTTCAATAAATCAATCTTGGTCAGAAACTTTGCTTGCCCTACACTATCAATACAATCATCAATCCTAGGTATTGGAAACACATCCGTTCTAGTTACAGCGTTGACTTTGCGATAATCTGTACAGAATCTAGTACTTCCATCAGGTTTTGGAACTAGCACACAGGGTGAACTCCAATCGGAGTTGGAGGGTCTGATAATATCATGTTTTAACATGTACTCAACCTCTTTCTCAGCAATCTTTCTCTTTTCAGGATTCATCCGGTATGGATGCTGTTTTATTGGTTTGGCATCACCAACATCTACATCATGAGAGGCTATAGTAACTCTCTTTGGAACATCAGGAAACAAATCCTCATATTTCTTGATCAACCTTTCAAACTGATCTCTCTGTGAGGGTTCTAAGTGCTGGAGTTTTACATCAAGATTTTGCAACACTTCAGTGTTTGACAATTTACATGAAAGAACTTCAGCTT
Source organism: Gymnothorax reevesii (assembly GCA_029721435.1). NCBI lineage: Eukaryota > Metazoa > Chordata > Actinopteri > Anguilliformes > Muraenidae > Gymnothorax > Gymnothorax reevesii. The sequence continues at coordinate 11,488,106 of CM056574.1, forward strand.
TAATTCTTGGTTCATCATCTTGAAACTCCCCCTCATCTTCACACGTTTCGACCATTTGAGAATCTGAAGTGACAGCAGCAACCCTAGCATTTCTGTCATGATAAGGCTTTAGCATGTTAATATGACACAATTGTTTTGGTTTTCTCCTATCTGGAGTCTTCACAATGTAATTGAGATCATTGAGTTTTGTCAGAATTTCATAAGGACCATGAAATCTAGCCTGCAATGGATTGGACTGCAAGGGAAACAACACAAGGACCTTTTCTCCTGGTTTAAACTCACGGCTTCTAGCCTTATGATCATACCAAGTTTTCATTTTTCCCTGACTTGATTTCAAGTTCTCTTTGGCAAGGTCACAAGCTGCACGCAATCTTTCCTTGAACTTGCTAACATAGTCTAACAGACTGATTTGCGGCTCTTCCTCTTGCCATTGTTCACTCAATAATAGCAAAGGTCCTCTCACTTCATGACCAAACACTAGCTCAAATGGACTGAATCCAGTAGACTCCTGCACTGCTTCTCTCGCTGCAAACAACAGCAAATGAACCCCTTCATCCCAGTCTTTCTCATGGTCATAACAATAAGTCCTCATCATTGTCTTGAGAGTGGAATGAACCCGCTCTAAGGCACCCTGACTTTCTGGATGATAGGCACTCGAAAGAATCTGTTTTGCACCTAGTTCATACACAACCTGCTGAAACAATCCTGAAGTGAAATTGCTACCTTGGTCTGACTGAATTTCCCTGGGAAGACCAAACAACGTGAAGAACTTTATCAAAGCCTTCGAGATTGCAGTTGCCTTGATGTAACGTAGAGGTATGGCTTCAGGGAATCTGGTAGATGCACACATGATTGTCAACAAGTAGTGATTTCCAGATCTAGTCTTGGGTAATGGACCAACGCAATCAACAATGACCTTAGAGAATGGCTCCCCAAATGCTGGGATAGGCTGCAATGGAGCTACAGGTGGGTCTAACTGGTGTTTTCCAACTACCTGACAAGTGTGACAGGTTTTGCAAAAGTTGGAAACGTCTTTCCGAAGCCCAGGCCAAAAGAAGTGTTTCATGATCTTATCAACAGTCTTGTTAACACTAAGATGACCTCCTAAAGGTAAACTATGAGCCATTGTTAAGATCTCATTCCTATAGACCTTCGGAACAACAATTTGCCTGACCACTGCCCAATCTGCATTGGCAGGGATATCAGGAGGGCGCCACTTCCGCATCAACACACCATCCTTGAGATAATACCCAACTCGAACTGCATCTATTTCTTTTTCAGGAAGGGCTCTCCTCTTTAGTACACAAATTTCAGGATCATTAGTTTGCTCCTCAATCAACCGCTTTCTGGACAGAGACAAGTCTCCAGACACATCAGAATCACCAGACCCATCCGGCTGGCTGAATAGAGAACTGATAAAAGTATCTGATAAGTCCTCAAACGGAGAAACCATAGTAGGCCAATCAGAGTCATGAGGCGAACCACCTGAGTCCTGACTATTCAATGTACTGGACGGCACCACAACATCATCTTCTTTAGCCTTCTTGGCCATAGCACGAGTCACTGCGCAAGAAGGATACAGAGATGGGTCCTCATCCCCATCTTCAGTGCTCGGCTCTGAAGTAAGATGTACAGGGGGAACTACTTTGCCCCCAGCCAGGTCATTGCCTAGCAACAGAGAAACACCCTTTATAGGTAGACTTGACATAAGTCCCACCTTTACCTGTCCTGTAACTAAATCTGACTTCAAGAATATAGAGTGCAGGGGTACAGATACAGTCCTCCCTTCAATACCTTGTACAAGTATGAAATCCCCTGAAGCGGTCTCATCACGTAACTCCAAGGAGTCCATCAACAAAAGTGACTGAGAAGCTCCGGTATCCCTTAGGATATATATGGGGACAGGAGTAGTATGCTCATTCAGAGCCACAAATCCCTCTGACACAAATGGAAGAAATTCCTCCCTCACAAAGTCAGCTGTATTAGGCTTTTTAGCCCCACAAGAAGCAGGCAATTTAGCAGATTGGTTATCTACTACAGGGGTTTCTAACCTTGTTTTCACAAAGGCATTTGGTTTGGTATCCTTTTCTTTTTCTTTCTTAGCTTTAAGGAACCAACAGTTAGTTGTAACATGACCAGATTTCTTGCAATAACTGCAAACTAGACCACTTTTGTCACTGTCAGCTTTCACACTTTGATCAGACCTGTTACTGGATTTCTGAGCACCATCACCAGATTTGTCTTTGTCTTTGGGTGAGGAATCTTGGGTATCACCGTAACCCTTTTTCTGAAATTGGGACCATTTATTGTTACTGCTAGACTGAAATTTGGACTTATGAGTGAGAACATATTCATCTGCAAATTTGGCAGCTGATTGCAAGTTCAGTGCTTGCTTCTCATTAAGGTAGGTCTTAACATCATCCTTAACACAGTTCTTGAATTCTTCAACTAACACCATCTCTTTCAGTGAGTTCAAATCATCCTTGACCTCCATAGAAGTACACCAGCGCTCAAAGCAAACCTGCTTCTCATTAGCAAATTCAACATAAGTCTGATTTTCAGATTTCTTCAGACCTCTGAATTTCTGTCGGTAAGCCTCTGGAACCAACTCATAAGCTCTCAAAATAACCTTTTTGACAACCTCATAATCAGAGGAATCATCTGCAGACAAAGCCGAATAGGCTTGTTGAGCTTTACCCTTGAGTACAGTTTGCAACATCAGAGGCCAGTGTTCCTTTGGCCACTGGCAACTCTTTGCTACCTTTTCAAAACACTGGAAATAGTTGTCAACATCCTTTTCCGAAAATGGAGGCACCAATTTTACCTCCTGGCTGGCACAAAATTTATTTTTAGTTTCAATTTTAATTTTTAGTTTCTCCATTTGGAGTCTTTCTTCTCTATCGAATTTCTCTAATTCAAAATCTCTCTGTCTCTGTCTCTCTCTTTCTGCTCTTTCCTCTTTCTCTCTCTCAAATTCTCTTTGTTTTTCTTCTCTTGCTAATTTTTCTAACTCAAACTGCCTTTGTTTTTCTTTTTCTTCCCTCTCAAATTCTCTTTGTTTCTTTTTCCTCCCTTTCTTTTTCTCTTTCTTCCCTTTCTTTCTCTTTTTCCTCCCTTTCTTTTTCTCTTTCCTCCCTTTCAATCTCTAGCATTTTTAATTTAAGTTCCATTTCTATATTTGGATTTTCCACTGGAAACTGTTCCAAATCTCCTGGTGCAAACACATTTTCATCAATGTAATATTCAACTATCTCTCTAGCCAGTCTTGCTTTTCGCATGGCTGGTTTTACCTCTGTCAGCTCCAACTGTCTGCAAATTTCTAGCAGTTCTGTCTTTTTAAAAGACTTCAAAACCCCTACGGTTGGTGATGCCAAGAAATCATCCATTGCTGTTGTCAATATATATCTAGGAAAATTCACAAAAACAATTTCACAATTTGGAATGTTAGATTTTCAATAAATTACTCACACAATGGTCTATCCCGGACCTTGAGCCCCCAATTTGTTATGGCCCAAATTTGTTATTACATTTATAACACAACAGCAACAGCAAGGGATGACAAACACAGTTTTAACAACTAAAACACATTTAATTTTTAACAAAGACAAAGACTAATAACAACCTACAACTAAAGACCAAGATTGATAAATAAGAAAAAACAGAAATAATTACAGTCCCTTTTTAGTGGGGTGGCTTGGTGATGTCCTGGATGAAGAAAATGCTCAAACACAGGCAAAGAAATCCACAAAAGAAACGTCACAGGTCTTGAACAGAATGGCAGGTCTGGTCATCTTCTTGCAATTTCTCCTACTACTTTACTGTCTCAATTCTTTTCCTTATATACTCTTTTGCAGACCCCACCCACATTTAGACCTCTTTTTTTTTTAATTTTCTGAGACTTGCCCCAGACATGTCCAGGACATGTCTAAACATGACTCTAGCCAGAGCTTAACAAAAAAAGGTAAATACTGCCATCTAGTGGCCTATATTCACATTACAGTATAATAATGCATTCGGTGAAACACATACTATAATGGACTTTAAAGGAGGAGACAGCACCTCAGCAAAGTATATTTCAGTGGAAAGTAGAACATTTGAAGTATCTAAAATGCATAGTTTTATTAATTAAAATTTAGTAATGATCCAGCGCGACCCATTTTTAAACCAGCGAGTCTTCAAATTGGCTTCAATACCAGGGGGCAGACATTTTTACTTGGGGAATCTTCTGATTTTGAATTTGATCTTTGGAAACCTCACCTTTAAAAATGCTTCATAACCTCAACCTCTTGGTGTTTTCATCTCCCGATTAGCCAAAGTTGCTCAGACTAATTGGTACAAACCGACGACAGTCTAGTTTACTTTTGATAGCATTGTTATGCATTGCACCACAAAATTATGAGGCGTCTTCTGCACATAAATGACAACGTAAAATATCTATAGGTCTTCATAACTTCAGTGCTCGTTAAGCACCACAGATTTGCAAAAATTAATTTGCGAGGCTGCGGAAATCCTTTCTTCATTTTGAATGTTGTCACGGCTAAAGGGCGCTGTAAGGTTGCACAGCTGTGAAACAATCCCAAGGACAGCGAAAATAAATGCTGCAAAGTCAGCAAAAAAAAAAAAAGCACCGCACTGGATCATTAACTAATTAAGATTTATAAAACTATGCCTTTTAGACACTTCATGTATTCTACTTTCCGCTGAAATATACTTTTCCGGGGTGCCGTCTCCTCCTTTAACTTTTTTAATGTTTCAAGTACTGGACCAAAAAAAAAATTTTTTTGAAATGATAAACCACCATTCTATTTTCTATTTTAGCAATTTCTCATAGACATTTCCATTATGACATTTCACCACAGCTTCACAAATTTAAGGCATTGAGCATATTAATATAACTATGGTATCATCAATACTATGGGATTTATACATGGACTGCAAAATTACTTGCAGACTTAGAATATCGGCACACATCAAAAACTCAACAGCTCGATAAAATTTAAATGATGCGATTCATATTTTATCATTGGCCTGCCAGTCCGTTCCTCTCCAAAAAGTCCCCACAGAGTTTTGATTTACATTTTGAGAGGTGGTCATGCTCGTAACGTAATCTCCGTGATAGTTTTTCATTATCAATGTGGACATCACTAAAAATTCCAAATCATTGTGTGGTAGTTTATTCATACACAATAATCCTTAACAGAACCACACATGTGGATAAAATTAATTTTTTCCCCAAAGATGAAAGCATGGAATTTGCAGTAGAAGGTAAACCGAGACTTGAGGATGTGGATACTGGTAAACAAGCCCTCAGGGTGCACAAATAGCTCAAATGACCATGTAACAGATTAAATGTGCGACTCCCTAATGCCACAACTATTCGCAGATCGCACTCCAAAGTGCTACTCGGTCGGAAAGATTGTGTAAGTTTGACTGACTGACTTCTTCACAAGTCGGGACAGGAATGTCACACAGACCACAGCATACCAAAGAGGATGATTCCTTCAAAACTAGATCTGCAAGAGCAAGCCCGCCCTGGGGTGTGTGTGTGTGTGTGTGTGTGTGTGTGTGTGTGTGTGTGTGTGTGTGTGTGTGTGTGTGTGTGTGTGTGTGTGTGTGTGTGCGTATGGGCTATCTGACAGCCTCAATCCCATTGAGCAACAGTGGCGAGAAATTTGCACTCAGCTGAAGAGGATTGAATTTCTAGAATGGTATGTTTTTTTTTCTTTTTCCTTTTGAAATATAACTTACAAAAATTCAAAATGCGCGTTCTAGAACTCCACAGTTTACAGTCACTCGCTGTGATCATCATTACAACTTTCAGTTTGGAACAGTCTTCTATTGCACCAATTGTAAAAAAAAAACAAACAAAAAAAAAAAAAACTGATAACTTTGTTGATTTAGAGCCGTAATGTCAACTGGAACTTTGAACTAACTTGTGATCTATTTGAAGACTATTTGGGTTTAGCATCTCACCGGTGGCTCAACAGAGTTGCATGGAACTTATAGACATCTAACAATAACACGAGCCAAACTCTGTCCATCTGTCTCAATCCATTTTTCTCCTCAAATCAGTCGGCCAGTCAATCTGAAACTGCACGCGGGTATTGAGTATCGCGGGATTGACAAAGCTGATTCTTGGATTTTCACAAATTTAAGCTCTTCATGAGCAGAGTAAGGGTGTTGACGAGCACTTTGGGGCAAGTTTGCACAGAGTCATGAGGCACGCTTCGCTTGCTTGGAAGTCTTAACTTTGTTGTGGCGTGCACATCCCCGGGCGTGAACAAGTTTTTAATTGAATCATGCATTTTTTTTTTTTTTCATTCTTAAGGCTCATATTGGCTATCGAACACCTTGAAGGGTTAATAATCGCAAGAGATCATGCATGCAGAGGAGAGAGCAGAAAAAACCTATCAGAACCTTTGACCATTTAGTCAAAGAGACACCCCTAAAATCAAACAGCGATAACCAGCGTGAGGACAATCACGCCATCCAGACGGTCGAGACGCGACAGTCTTCGATAAACGCGTTGGCCACCGATTCCACAGTTGACCATTGAGTGCCTAAGACGAACCCTACTGGTGATTTTTCACGCAACTGTGTGAGGAAACCAGAGGCGATCTTCTGGCATTACAGGAATTCAGGATGTTGGCTAAGGGGGCGTGTCTGGAGTTACACTGTGGATGATGACATCATTTTGCGGGGACACTGACTGGGAGTGTTTTGTAAGCGCTGGAGAAGAGGGTGCAAAGTGCGACCCAGGCTCGGTAGGGGGATGTTTCAGGTAATCAGACGCTGGGTCGTAAACTCATTAGCTTGGAGGAGTGTGTTTGGGCGTGAGCGTGTGGCAGGGGACAATGGGTTCAGTCATATCAGCCGTCCTCTGTTCATTCTTCCAGGAGAGGGGTTGAGACGGGCCGAGGTTTACATAGTCCGTCCATTCTTGAGAGACGTACGTAATACTCGAGCAAAGGCCAAGACCAGACACATGAAGCGAAGACGTGAGAGAGAGAGAGAGAAAGAAAAAGAGCCATTCTTTTGATGAATCCTCTTCAGTCTGAGAGCACATAAATTATGTTGACACACACAAGTGAAGATATCTTTGCGCAGCCAGCGCACAGTCTGATGTTCAAATAACCGCACAATACATAATAACAGCCATTAAAAATACATTACTGTAACTCAGAGATATTTATAGTCATTCATATTTCTTTTTAAGAGTGAAAAAATTTTGAAACAATGTCTTATCTGGTAAAAGAATGAAGAGGGGCTGCAAATCCCCTAAATTCTGACAGCAAAGGGCGTATTTCATGTTGCGGTTTTTAAGACCTGCCATTAGTCAACTGTACATGCACACATTATTCTTTTGCCTTGGATAGATGCAGCGATAATGTCTGTGAGATTGTTTTCAGGACCCAGACCATGTCTGGCCGATAGCACTCTATAGAGACGTCCGTCAGGTAGTCGAATCGGAAACGCTCGCATTTAGCATTTGATTTAGCCGTAGCGCTACATCTGGAAAACTGCACAACTGTAGTGTTATGTGGATAGCAAAGTGCAACATCACCACTAAAAGATGGCCTTACATGTATAACAGCTGAACACTGATGAATAATTTTTGAGGTGATTGGCATACAACCGTAGCATTCAGAGAGTAGCCTTTCTGAATACAGTAGCACGGCAGTAATACGCAGAGAGAAATTACATGGCAAAGAGACTATAACAAAAGTATTTAGCGAATGGTGAATACAGCATAACAGCAATTCTTATCAGATGGTTTTAAAAGGAGAACAGTGTATAATGTGAATAGAGTATGGCAGTGGCATTTAGGAAATGGTTTTAAATGGTGAACAGCATGTGACAGTTGTGCTTAGATTAGCAGATGGCTGTAAATGGTCAATTGAGGATAACAGCAGTGTTTAGCAGATGATTTAAAATGGTGAACAGTGTATAACAGTAGTGCTTAAACTAGGCTTATGCCGTCAGAGGCGATGGCTGGGGGTATATCCCCGAATGCCCCCAATCCTCCAATTCCCCATTCCTTGAATAGACCTTGAATAGACTTTCATTTGAACTTAACTTCAGGTCAATCGGACAAATAGATTTGAAGATATGGCCAAAATGGTAATTTTCCATCACAAAGCGCCACCTAGTGGCAAAATACTGAACCATACAGGTATGATGTCATCATGTGACACGTTGTGAGGTCATGACCTTGCAGTTGCACATAGTTTCATGTCAATTGGACAAATGGTCCAAAGATATGGCAAAAATAGAGAATTTTATGTGACAAAGCTCCACCTTGTGTCAAAATCTTGAACCAAACCGGTATAATGTCATCGTGGGACACATCCTCAGGTCATGACCTTTCATTTGCACTTGATTTGAGGTCAATCGGTATCTCTAGAAACAAATATTTCCAGAGATATAATAAAAACAGTGATTTTTCAGGTTTTGGCCCCTGGTAGCCAATCTAGAAATTGTAAACTGTCCAAAATCAAATCAGTTCTTCCTCTTTATGATACTTACCTATATGCAAAACATGAAATTTCTAATTGAAATATTACTTAAGATATCGTGTTAACACATAGGGCAGCGGCGGCGGCAGCCGGACCAAAAACATAATATCCCCAAAACGCCGTTCGGCATTCAGGGATATAATTAAACGATGACTTTAACTGGAGAATAGAGTGAGAGAGTAGTGCTCAGCTGAGGGTTTTAAATGGTGAACAGTGCATGACAGTGGTGTTCAGAAGAAGCCCTTACATGGTTAATGGAGAGGACAATGAAGGCCCCGCCTCCCGCGCACTCTGTAACCACGGCGATAAATCGAGGATTGACGGCGCAGAACTGGTTGTCCTGGACGCTCCGTGTGATGGGGACCCCATCGTAGCGATTCTCTTTGGCTGCAGGTTTACCAAACACGTGCCGAAACTTGGAGCTGCGGTACTGAGGGCGCCATGACATCTGCAACACACAGGGTGAGAGCTCAGGTTACGCAACTCAACATACCCAACACTTTATGCCCAACACAGTCAGATAAACCCAACACATTACACCCAACACAGCCCAATATACTCAAAACCTTACATCCGACACTGCAATACCCCCACCATGGTCTAATACACCCAGCACACAAGGTCCAATATACCTAACACAGCCCAATATACCCAACACTGTCAGATAAACCCAACACCGCAATACCCCAACTTAGTCCAATACACCCAACACTTTATACCCAACACAGTCCCATATACCCAACAAACTGAAACACAACCAACACAGCCCAATACACCCAACACACTGCAATATACAAACACAGCCCAATGTACCCAATCATTACAATACACCCAACACAAACCGATATACCCAACACAGTCCAATATACCCAACAAATTGTAATACATTGAACACAAGCCAGTACATACCACACATAGCAATACATACAATACAACCCAAAATATCCAAGACTCAGCGATATACAATAATCCTATACCATTTACCTACACGTCATACATCTAACAGACCCCAATATTTGAATCATGCAACTAACTATAATTCTACACACCCCTATAACCCTAATGTTGCACAATAGAACAACACAAGGGGTTTTATTCAGGATAGTCAGGCACAATTATTTCAGGTCAGCGAATACCTGGATGTGATCATCGACCAATGAAAATTTACAAAACATTTACTCCTTAATTCCAGGAAACATCAGCATCAATCAGTGTAAGTGTGAGGGGAGCCACTGCATACACGACACACAACCAGCTCAGGACCCCTGCCTCAAAGTAACCCATTGTGTGAGTGTGTGAGTGTGTGTGTGTGTGTGTGTGTGGGGGGGGGATGAACTGAAGAATGCAAGGTTTAGACTGTGCGTGTGTGTGTGGGGCCGTCAGTGGGACTGGAGGTCAGTGCGATACCCCCATCATCCCCCCCCCCGGAGATCATGCATTAGTTATATTACGCTCCCCCCATGATATCACGCACCACCCAAACATCCCAGGGGTAACGACCTGACTGTCCTCTGTCGCGTTTTACAAGCTCAGAAACGAGAACGCGACCCGAAGTACCAGCTGCAGTTTGGCACGACACGGTGCACTATCAGAAAGCGTCGCTACAGGAAACCCCCCCCCAAGAATTGGACAACCGCCAGAACGCACAAGCCCACTCTTCGAACCCCGTCACAGCTACTGTGTCTGTGAGGAATGTGAGCATGTCTCCAGCCGGCACTTTAACCTTTGACCCGCTCAAACACCCAATCAGGCAGAGGCAGTAATGTAGCCGCTTATCATTACAATAATTCATCTCCAATGTACCACTGTAGTATATTTCTGATACATTATTCTATTTGATGTTTCAAAACTGCTCCACATTATACTATACATTATTGCCTGTCCCCACATTACTTTGTAACTTAATAATATCCTTTTTTTATAGCACAACGCTATCGTTCCGTGTTAAAGCAGTATTTTCAGAGTACAAACAGTCCCAACTATGTCAGGTTAACGCAGAAAACATTCCTGTGCCCTCTCCTAATCTTTAATATTGGTAGAAGTGATTATGGATCATAATAAAATCAATCTGAATACAGTAAAAGCACGCAACCGCAACATAAACGTATGACTGCACAGAGCAGCGGCCCAGACGTTTCACAAAACAGCCGCTAACACCCTGCAAACAGCAGCTAGGCTTCCACCTGAGACGCCTCCAGGGCTGTAACCTCCTGAGATTCACGTCCCTATGGAATTCCTGTTGCACTTGCCAAAGGCCCCCGGTCATGACAGCACATCATCTCAGAGCTGCCTCCCTCCCCGAGTCAAAGGCGGAATGCGTGAAAACATAACGCCCTCTCTCATGCATGCGCACATGTACGCACACGCCCAGAACGTGCGGACAGCCTACAGTGCTCGGTCCGCAATCAACACCACCGAAGGTTCGTCAGTGGCAACATTTAATCTTGGGGAAAGGAAAATCAGTTTTGAACAGGATTGGGGTTTTTTTTGTTCTCAAGTAAGCGAACACAAAGCTGTATGTCGATAAACTAGCGCTGAGTCCACAACTGCAGGAGTCCATGAGCTCGCTAGTCATGCTAACGGCTAGGGAAGCAATTGTGCAAATACGAACAAAGACAACACTTGACGTCACTCCAGTTGCCTTCTCTCCATCTTCCCGACTCAATCACCATCTTTCTCTCTATATCTCCATCTCTCTGTATCCATCTTTCTCCAACTAAATCACCATCTCTCTATCAAGTGTTCCATGTCCATCTATCACTCTCTCTTTTCTTTTCATCTCTCTCTATCCATCTGTACCTTTCCATCTCTCTCTCCATTTTTTTCTCACATTCGCATTCTACATCCCTTTACCTCCATCTCCCTCCATCACTCACTTTTTGCACCTCTCTCTTCCCCCCAGTTTGACCTCAGGGGGATATACGGGGTTCTGTGGAGGTCGGGGGTCGAGGGTTGGGTTTTGGTCTGCTGGAGGGTTGCCAGGTGTGCTCCAGTCATTAGAGGTAAATCTCCCTGCAGCAGGGCATGGGCAGGCACGTCTGGCAACCCCACACCTCCAGCTGTTCCGCCACTCCCAAACTCCCACTGACAACCTGACTGCCTCATGCTGAGTGAGTGCCTGCGAGCACCAGTATGTGTGTGTGTTCTCATGTTTACCTATAATTCTGAGGACCAAATAAATACTCTACGGCAACTTAAAAACTTCTCTGTACTTATGAAGTTTAAGTTTTTTAAAGCACCATGATGACACTATTTATTGGGTCTCAATGAAGAAAGACATAAATCTGGATCAAGGGTTAAGTTAAGGTCCAGGGTTAGGGTGGGGCTCGTGGCTACAATTAGATGTAGTTTTAAAGACAGGTTTTCAAATAAGGTTCAAGATTAAGGCGGGATGTTGAATAAAGGTGAAATATTTGGCTATATTGGGGGATTTGTAGATCACGGTAAGGTTAGGGTCAACATTAGGGTTATATTTTGGGTTTTGGGATAAAGAAATAGAATTTAGGGGCAAAAATTATTTTTGGTCCCCATGAGCATAGAAAAACAAGTGTGCGTGTGTCTCTGTGTATTTGTGTGCGTGTGTGTGTGTGTGTGTGTTTATATATATGTATGCTTGTTTGTGAGTGCAAGAGCATGTGCATGAGATTGTATTTATGTGTATGTGTATTAGTGTGTGTGTCAGAGCATATGCAGGTGCGCGAGATTGTATGTGTGAGTGCGCGCATGTTGTGTGAGTGCACGTGCATTCGAAATTGTGTTTGTACGCGTGATTGTGCATGCTTGTATGAGTGAGAAAGTGTGAGTGTGTGTGCGCGTGTGTGTGGGCCTGCATGTTTTTGAGTGTGTGTGTGTTCTGTGTGCGTGGCATTCGCAAGCATGAGCGTGTCACCTTATATGGCAATATCTTGTCATTACAGATCTTCATTTGGAAATACCTGGTTTGAGAGACAGAGCGAGACAGTGACTTGTCTCAGCTCGATAAAAGCAGTTCATCGAGGTGCGATAACAGCCAAATCAGGCACTACGTCTCCAGGAGAAACATCATGACTGTCTCCAAAACTATGTAATACAAGGATTCACAAGTTTCCACAGTTTCTTAATGCATCCCCTGCCAAACTATCCATTACCCAGAATGCAAAGCAGATTTAAAATCCACTGTCAGCGCACCCTTCCCTAGTGACTGTGAGCTGTCCACCACAGAGGAAGATTAAGTGAGAGCACGATTTGTAATGTGCTGTAAATTAGTCACAAGTCATTCAGAAGCTCCCACACAGAAAACACGAATGTTGATTTAAGGTGGAGCTAACGCACAGCTGTCATACGAGGACTTGGCCCCGAGTTAATGTTTCACGTCAATTTACAATAGCAGAGAGAATCTATGCATTTTAAAATAAGACGCTTGGGAAAAAAAAAGTTTAAAAAACATTGGTTCACGGCACATCTATCGACCACTTTCTCAGATTTTACTTCAAAAAAACCGCACAATGAGAGAAAGGAAATTAGCCTGCATAATTCAACAATGACACGCCATGGCGCGACTCCACAGTCTCCGTCTCGACGAGCCAGATCTTGTAGCCGAACACAAGTACAGAGAAGTCCGTAAGCGTTCGGGGAGTGACGCAATCACAGTATTGGCTCTGGACTCTCCTCAGAAAATTCAAATTAAGCAATAAAGACGTCGATGAACGAACCGTCAGTTTTATCAAGGTGACTGAAGGCAAGGATTGTCAAATCACAATCCTCGAAATCCGAGAACTGCTGGTTTTCCTCCCTCCATATTCCTAGCGGTCAGGTGCACAGGCAGTCTGGCCAATCAGAAGCGCCAATTGATCAGTTAATTAGTTACTCACCTGGAAGGAAAAAAAAAAAAAATCAAAAAGAACAGAGCTGGATTTAGATTTTAATTGGAGACATTTTACCTACAGTCTCTTCATCAGCACGCTAAATCAACGTCCAGTAGGATTTAGATTTAAATGATTGATGTGGCCGACGGAATCAAAATAACAAAAAATGGTGTCACTGTACAATGAGTCATGAGGCTCACTTGTATTTAGCTGATGCTTATCGTGCAGGAGATGGGAGGTTTCCGTGCTTCTCTCTAGATTGTTGCAGAGGGGGCGAGACTCCTGTCCCATGTGTATGAGGGAGCAGATGTCAAGAGAGGTGGGGCGTCTTATCTCCATGGTAATCAGTCACTAAAAGGCCCCCCGATGATGATGTCATTTAAAAACGCAGGTGCGGCCTTCCTTCAGAAGGCTTATCGCCAGTGACCTCGGGCCTCCAATCAAACACGACCCTGTTTTGTCTGTAGGAGGCAGAAGAGGAGGGGTGGGGGTGAGCTCTTCCACTATAGAGAAAAGGAAAGAACTGCCACTGACGTGAATGTACCTTAGCTAAGCTCAAACTGTGAGATGCTTTCCTTTGACAGTATCGAACAAAAATAAAGCACCCAGGGTGAACATCAGAACTTTGATTGAGCATTCAAAGCTGGGTGAGGGGTTTGGGTGTAAGTTAGACTGGAAGACGAGGGTTTCTTTCCCCTAGATCTAGACTGTAAGGGTCAACACTTCGACTCGCCCAGTAATCACACACATCACAGGCCTAATGGCAGACTGAGAGACATTAGCCTGAAGCCCTACAGCAGGGTAAGGGAGGAAAAAGCCACCATTAGCGCAGGGTTTGCGGCGTTTGTGATTATCAGGCAGTGTTCTGTTTTGACTGAGACACATCTGGTTTAGCCTGTGGCAGGAAATCGGGTTCCTTTACAATCTTTATACCCACAATCTCAACACACCTGGGCGTTGTGTATGTGCCCACTTTTGCGGTTAGACTATGTACTGTATGAGTCCTTTGTCTACGTGCTATAGAGAAACTTTCCGCTATTGTGGCAGCAGGCAGCCTTCAGAGGATAACGATAATAAAAACCACAAATAACTTCACAGATGTAGGACCCCTAATGTTCACAATAACGACAGAATTTACGTAAATGCAGACACCAGCGATTAGGTCTTAGCCTATTTGGAATTCTCAGCACGTGCTATTCTCATTTTTACTCAAGTACCACTGTTTTCTGAATAAAATAGTGAGAGACGATCGTCAACTAGAGGCTGATGGGAAATGCAAACAAATACAAGACAACCAACAATAGCATTCCTCTCAGATCAGTTGAATATAAAACTACATTACCCATGGTGAAATTAAAGTGCATCTTCTGACGCACTCTGTGCTTATGTTTTTTTAATGTTCTTTTGTCATATCTTTTATCATCTGTAACCCAATTCCAACCTGGCAGTGATCTCCTCCCAGGTGAGACCGCACCTTTATCTCTTAATGAAACACGCACCTGTGGGCTGAGCAATCAGCAGCCACGCTTTAACAGGAAACCACAATCATAAAAAAAATGAGTGCGCTTGTCTGAGAGAGGTCCCAGCTACCATAAAACATTCCTACAATGTTATTGGATGGTTATAGGAACCTTGTGAAATTTCTTATTTCAAGGCAGCACACCACCGTTATAACATTACAAGTTAGCAGAGAAATCTCAGGTGTGACGCAAGACCGAATCTCACACGACTGAATGAATGATATATCCCAGCTCGCAGAAATCATTCTCACAATGTTGCTGAAATGTTTTTACAAAAGTAACAACAGTGTCACATTACACTTCCATTGTAATAACTTGTTGGGTTCAATGTTGCTGCAAGACCCAAACCCCATTCAATAGGCCACATGTTCTCACAAATGTCACTGGAATGTTTTGTGGATGTTTTCAACACAACATGACAACACTATTGGTGAGAATGGGCTATGTTTTTGCAAGGGTGTTTAGACCCTAACCTAGTGCACTTCATCAAATGTTCTCATAATGTTGCCAGAGTGTTTTGTGAACATTTAAAACTGTATCACTATATCACAGCACCACTGGCGACAATGTATGTCATCAAAATGGATTTTTATTTAGGTCGGACGAGTAGGTGTTGTCATGCCTGGTGATTCGCCATACATTAGAAAAAATTGTTTTAATTATACAAGACTTAAAAGTGGATAAAAAGTCGACATATTATAATTGAGTAAGTACTGCACTTAGAGAATCCTCAGTTGACTTCCATTTATTTTGCAGCCAGAAACAGGTTGACTGCTGCTTAGTAGCATTACCACCAATAATTCAAGGAGTGGCCCTTCTCAAGAAATGGAGTAATTGCTAATTGCTGCAACCATTCATTACCATCAGTGTTACGACCAACTCATTTTATATGCGTCTCAGCCATTTGTCCAGAACGCAAACTGCATTTTCGTTCTGAAAAAGAACCTTCAAAAAAAAACCTTCCAGAGCGAAGATTTCCAGACACTCAGTTTACTCCATTAATCTTAGGACAGGGAAATAGGTTTTTGGCTTGTGATGTCAGTGACGGCGCCTAATAGCGAGTTTTTAAGGCTTGTGATTGGCCTTCACAGTCTTGTGTTAAATGATATTATCATTGTTCGTTGATTCAGCATGCACTTGACAGCAGTTTAACTGTGGTTTCTGAGTCTTCCTGAGGATGGAGATTTTTTTTTTTCCTGGAAAAGGAAGGAGGGACAACCTTTTTTGAAAGACACACTTGTAAGTGCAAACTTGGCCTAACATACAGACTCAGGGTGTTTAAAAAACAGCTGTGTCCCCTCACTCCATTATCGGGACGAAGACTTTGAAGACACTCCCTTGCCCACCCTAGGGCCAGGTTATCTCTGTAAAATTCATTCTCTCTCTCCAGTCCGCTTCCTCCATGAATCATGTTATGTTAGGATTTTTAGGGAGGGTTGCCCAACGGTTGCTATGCCAATCAGTTGCGCATTAAACCATAATCCTAAGGGCATGGCCTGATGATAAAGGATTTGGTTTGAGGTGCCATTCCTTCTTAAATCACTCCGGGGGGGGGTACGATGACTGGACTCGAAGGTGCTGCATCTTCAGCTCAGGGGATGTCTCTCTGTTTGCTTTGCAGATAAGGCATCGAGCCATCGCTTGTCAGAGAAGGGGAGGCTAGTCCGGTGGAGTTTAGCTGCAAGATCTATGGCAGGGGCCAGGGAGTTCCCCAGGGATCTTGGGGGCTCACCGTACTAGAGGTGTCTGGAGTTCACTAAATTTAATGGGGCAGGGGGAGGGGGGGGGGTTTCTTGGCAGAAATGCCTCCCACCTGCTCCTGAGACCTATAACAGAGAGATAAAAGAGACTGTCCAGTTTTAACAGGGAAAAATCAGAGAAACTTGAATTGAAAAGAGAAGACAGGGTGTGTTGTAGTCGGGAATCAAACCTTGGTCTGCACAGGGCGGTGGTGTGGTGAAATCTAATGAAGTGACCGAAGACTTATTTATTAATATTTATTTAGCTGATGCTTCTTCCGAGTTCCCTAAATCTAGCCCTAGAACCCAAATCTAGCCCTGGTTCTCCTTCCAGGTAATTGACCTATGGCTAAGCCCCACCCTGAAATCCGATGAGCCAATCACAGTGCGTATTCTCTCCCCATATACTCGGACATTCTGAGCCTGAACTTCCAGTGACATGCATTACGGAAACTCGGAATCGTTCGCTTTTATGGGGTTTAAAAATGTTACTAAGTTTGAAAAAAAGGTCAAACGCTGTGCTTGGGGTAAATGTTATTCCGATACAAGGTATCTCGAGAGGCTGGGCGATGGGGTGTATTTTATACCCTTCCCAAAGCCACATCATAACCGAGAGAAGTGTCTCCTCTGACTGAAGCTTTGTGGAACACCCCACTATCAGCTTAACGTAGCTAACAAAGGTCAACAAGGATGTCTACATTTGTTGCGAGCTAAGTCATCATCGTGTTTAAGGTGACATCTTGTCACTTCGCTGGAGATGAATGTAAAGTTATCTTTTACATCGCTGAGTTAGCTAAAGTTAGTAAACTCTATGGTTAACTTCAGTGCTGACGGACGTTGGCTTAACGTGAGCTCCTAACTGCGTTGTTCACCATGTCACCTTGTTTACTTAGGAGGTCAGTCACGTCAGGTTAGATTTCTTAAATTCGGTAGCAATAATAATAAGCAAATTTAATTTATTACCCTGCAGTGCACGAACTACGCTGATCCTCTATCTTGTAGTGTGAGAGGGTGACGGAAACGAGATGCGGTTGATTGCGTTTGCACCGAGACCTGAAAATTTTTGCTTCTAATTTAAACTTTTCTTTGACCTCCACTCCAAATTCATTTATGTATCCCTCCACTGCATAGTGTAACCCTATTTTTCTGACCCTCTTGATGATATTTGAGCCTTCTATCCCCAAAAATCATCGATAGCATCCTGAAAAATATCTCCGACTGTGATACCAGCCATTTTTGTGCCTGTTCTAAAATGTTGATCGTTTGTCCGAGTCAATGGAGGGGGCAGGGCTTAGCCATAGGTCAATTATGCAAACAATTATTAACACTGATTGGCCAGACTGTCATCTCACCTGACTCCCGAGTAAAGGTAAACCAGCAGTTCTCGGCCCTTGAGGACTGTGATTTGAAGAGCCCTGTAGTTGATTCCTAAGTTAAACAAAACAACTTACAGTGCTTTTGACCAATCAGGGCAATCCCCTTGGACCAATGTGTGGTTAGGGCCTTCCTAAAGGGCCCAACAGCTGCGTGATCTTACTGCTGATACACTGGAATTTGACCCAACAACCTGAACCCCAGTCCAATGTGCTAGCCTGCTAGCCACCTCCATGTTGATTTCTTACTGAAAGCAGCATTGAAAAAAAAAAAGAACTATAACCCTCATGTCCAGAATGACACCATAGATAGTCATCATTCTCCTTGCCTGAGCAGTGGTGCATTATGGGATGCTTTACATGCCTCCCAGTAATCCAGAAGCTTGAGTCACTTTAACAAACAAGACAACGGACCAAAGCAAGTCAACACATTTCACCATTTCAAATCTCAAGAAGCTTTAAAGAAGGGCAGAATGACACAGCACCTGACTGAAAAGTTGGTCAGCACATTTGGCAATACCATTCTTCAATTGCCTTAACACCACAAGCAACCGGTTGCATCTCCCATAAATGCACCATTGAGCTTGAGTGCTCTTGCAAAAGAGAATGCAAGCAATACTGCAAGATCTGCGGCAGATGATTGACAATGTTTTCTCGACTCCCACACAAAGGACGGAGGCCCAGTCAGCGATGTACAAATACGGCATGCTGGCAATTTTAGCAATTCAAACATGCAGAAATATATTCATATCTTAAGAAAGATGATGAGAACAAGCCAGTCAGCTTAGCGAGGCTTATCGTTCATCTACCAAGGAAGCAACAACAACGTCGAGTTCAGCAGAAGATGCCTTACAATAAAAAACACGCAATACAATAAAAACAACAATAAAACATATAACATCAAAAAAGCATTAAATAGTTTGATCACCCGCCATGGTTTGGCACTCTAGCCTGAACACAAAACGAGACAGCGGGCCTGACAGACCGGCAAGAGGGGTGACAGAAGTATAAAAAGGCACTTCCACACCAGAAGAGGCATCTACAGGTCAGATTTCATGGAAAAATGTGAAACGGTTTTTAAGTTCCGGCCTGAAGATGGACAGACAGACATGCCAGAGGGACAGCACTAACTCGCACATCCCCCTTCCACTTTATGGCGAGGATAAAAAAGTAAGAAAAACAAATAAAATCAGAAGGAAAAAAGAGACGGCTATTATCATAAAGAAAAAAAAAACAAATTTACAGAGTGTGCCAAACAGTTTTATTTTGCTGAACAAAACATAAGGCAAGTAGCCTCATCTGAATTACATTCTAACAAAATGCATAGAGACACAAATACTGAAAACATTTCCAGTGCGCGCAGAAGTACATTTAACTCTGATGCAAGTTCTTTTGAAACATGGGAATCCCTCATTGTCACATGACTGATATTGATTATTACACAGTCTTAAGAGTGTTATGGTAACCTATAGACTTAGGGCTAGAACTTTGGACTGGGATTCAGAATTTTATTGATTTGATTCAATCCCGATATCAGCCACAATTAGACCAGTGCAGATACTGGGCCTTTAAGAAAGGCACTTTAACTTGTGCTGCTCCTGAAGGATCAGTCAAATCAACTGTCAGTCACTTTGAATGAAAGCATTACCTAAATGACTGTAACTGCGATCAGAACATTCCATCTGCATATTTCTGCCACACATTAAGGTTTTAAATAGGCGAGGGAGACTCTGCCTCTGATATGCCGACATTTTGGCTCAGGGGCAGCTGAACAGACAATACTGGGCCGGTTTCTGTAAAATCCTTCACATGTTGATGTGCAACCCCCCGGGTTATGCCACGAAAAAGTGAGAATAGTCGCGCAATGCCCCCAAAATGTTGGTAATCTCATACGCATACTGAAAATTAACAAAAATGCCAAAACATCCACCCTGCAAATGGGATTAAAGCTGATAAATGTTAACTTAAGACTAATTTTGAAAAGAAACCATGCAGTATAGTGCAACCCAACTACATTTGATATAATCCCAAAAATCCATGTGAGGCTAATACAAAGATCATAACATTAGATATAAAACTCATGCAGTCAGTCGCTTGATATACACAAAACAAATTTATTATTCTAATGCCACAATTCAACACTCCTCAAAGGCAATGCTAAGCCAGACTCCTTGTTTGCCTTTCATGGACGAACCAACTAATCACAGGGAGGCTTTGTAGGTGGACTTTGAAATCCAGGAGGCATCATAAAACCTTTTTGCATCTTTCAAGTTCATTTTATTACAATGGTGCTTAAACTGAACACATGTGAAATTGGTCTTATATGCTAATTCAACGTTCAATCATCACTCGCACCAATTCACGACAAAGGCTTAACAAAAAGCCAAGTTCCCGACTCATACCCAGCGCTATAAAGCAAAGTGAGTGAAGTGACTTGAAACAATAGCGAATTGGACCTCAGCTGCAAGAAATCAGTATTGACAGAATGACAATAGCCCCTCGTGCAAAATGTCCTCACAGGCGCCATAGAGACTAAAAGGACCTGACAGCGTTGACAGCAGTAATGGTGGCAGTACAATCCACCAAATAACCCCGGAGATGGTCAGTTACAATCACAAGCCGCTCCGAGTGGGTAAGAGTTCGAGGTTCTGCAAGCAGTAGAAGAGAGAGAAGCACGGATTTTGTAGAGCAAAAGATAGTCATATACCCCGAGGTGACGAATGAATACATGAGACTGACCGGCTCGTGCATTCTCGCACCTGCACGGTGTCCACCAAATGGTTTCGGTGAGGATACGTCACGAGCCAAAGTAAAAATTGTACAACTGCATCACACTCTTTTTCCTTCAATTCCACGATTTTGTTCAAGCCGTTATAGTTTCTAAATACGTTGACATGTGCACTTTCTGATCTGCACATTTTCTGCTTGTTCCTTTACCAATCAAACCCCAAATTCGTCAACAACAGCCTACTTGAATAAGGTAATCAGGCCCAATTCGAGGTAAATGGGTAAACTGGTCACCATACATCAGAGTATCTCAAGTCCTGATATCAAAAGTTGCGCTCAATGAGCGAATAAACAGCTGACATATTTTTAATTTTCCAAAATAATTACATAGCCTACATGCTATGTTACCAGAGCGCAGCATGGCATTTAACAAAACAAGCACTCCGGTCTTATTCTTATTTAACTATTCATCACTTTGGACACTTGCAAATTATTTCAGGAAATTTTGTTTTGGCTTGCAGATACTAACCGATACAGCGCGTCACCTGCCCGTCTTCGAGTACGATTACATGGATGTTAAGCATAACGTGGGTAGTTTAGTTTGGTTATTGACATTGCAGACGAATCTTTCCGAAACAATTCCAGAGCGAAAGCAGGGCAAATGTGCGCGCGCGCCCGACACACGACCTATGGGAGAGTACATTCCTTTATCAAGTTGATCTCTACTTCTTTAATGTTAGCAGCGCTGCATCATTAACGCGCAACATCGCTGTTACAAGTGAAAACTGGACGCAACAAGGGACACGGCGACGCACATCATCAGTCGCAATTCAGATTCTCTGAGCTCGCGCCCATTGCAACGACGAACCAGTCTTGGCTTTTCCAACGTCACAACAACAGGACTGAAGTGATGGGCAAGCCCGACCATGCACCCCAGTATTTTTTTATGCATTTCGCCCCCGGCTTGTAGACTGGTGCGATTAATGCGTAGATCGCAGTCAGTTTTATCTCACCTTCGTGATGGTCAAGTTCGTGCGCAGGTGGGGAGCTGTCTCGCGAGCGGCGAACTGAAGTAGCCTGGCCCACTCTGTCGCTCAGCTTTCTGCAGAAACAGGTTGTCACTGGGGAGACTCGTAATTTCCGACTGTTCGAAATCCCCTCCTGTCCGTGAAAGCCTAAGTTGTTTGAAGTTCATTCATGCACAGGTCATGACAGAGGGTTTCAGTGAAGCAGCGAGAGGGCGGCGGTTGAGTGCGCAGGCTGCAAGGTGCTGTAACAACAGCGCACCACGCAGTGCAGACGCATTATCTCGTAGCGGAGCAGCGCCAATGAGGGGATGCAATGAGGAGAAGGGAGGAGCATTTGCTGCGGATCGAACGCCAAAGCCAAGGCTTCCCACGACGTTGCCTCTGGGCTTCCACTGCCAGACGGACCGAGCAATCAGACACGCCAGGCTTGACCATGAAGTGACTTTCTTCAGCTCTGATTTGCTCACCTGTGATCATTGGTCGCCGGTGGAGCTGTCGGGTGATGTGTGGGTTATAGGCATCCGACATACGATACATACATATCACCATAATTGTTATTTTACTGGAAGTAGCTATAGGCTGTGGTCCTTGGTCAATTTAACCTTCATTGTTGATGGTTAGCAGCAGTGTTGAAAAAAAAATGACCGAATTTGGACAACGGAAAGGTTCAGTTTTAGTATACAGACCGATTAAATACGCTGCCTGACCAAAAAAAGTCACCCACACTAATATTTTGTCGGACGGCCATTAGCCTTGATTAGGCTACGGCATGCATTCGCCATGGCATCATTTCGATAAGCTTACGCAATGTCACAACATTTGAGTGGCTGAGAGCAAACGTCTACTATCTGACTTTTCCGAGTTCTGAGAAGGCAGTTTTGTTTGAACAGAAAAATCACTTTATTTTAGTACAAACAAAAGATGCATATTATCGTAACGGACTCCAGAAAAGATCAAAGTATAAAATAAAGTGATTTTTCTGTTAAAACAAAACCTCAAATCTTCAAATTCTCAGAACTAGGAAAAAGTCTACTATCCGATTTTTGATCTCAGCCACTCATTTACTTTTGTCCAGAGTTTTTCGCCCAGATCTTGTATTGATGATGGGAGAATCGAACTGCTGAGTAAAGTCTCTCGCACATTCCAAAGATTCTCAATGGGGTTAAGGTCTGGCCTCAGTGTTGGCCAGTCCTTGGGTGAAAATAAAGTCTCATGATCTCACAGTTTGAGATCAATGATTCCTAGCATTGTCATATTGGAATATGTCTTTGTCATCAGGCAAGAAGAAATCCATTGATGGAAAAGCCTGGCCATTCTATATATTCGGGTGCTTAGCTGACCTCATTTTTTGGGCACACATCGTTTACTTGGGATATTTTTGTTTATGTATTTATTTCTCTCTCTTCTGTTTTCTTTGTGAAATAAATTTGTAATTAAATGTACTTAACTCGCCAAGTTTGATTGCACATTTATTTGATGCATATTTGAGTGTGATCAATGTAATATGTGTTGATTTGTGTTTATATCTGTTTATTGGATGTAATGTTCTACCTCCTGTTCTTTTTTTTTTTTTTTTAAGAATCAGTGCTTCTGGTTTTAAAAAGTTTATTCAATGTGAAAACCGACTGAAGTCATCACTCTGGAGGAGGATAAATCTGGACTCATCTGACCTCGTGACCTTTTTCCATCGCTCCAGAGTCCAATCCTTATGCTCACTAGCAACTTGAAGCCTTTTTGTCCTGATTAGCCTTAAGGCTAGTCAGCTGTTTAGTCCCAATCCCTTGGGTTCTCTGCACGCTGTGTGCGTGAAAAGGCTCTTACTTTCACTATTAAACGTGATCCACTGTTGATTTTTTTCAATTTGATTTAAAAAATTTTTTCCAACCACATTTCTTTCTTGAAGATGATGGTTCACCCCTATCCCTCCAGGTTTTAATGATGATTAGGCCAGTTCTTAACCTCATTCAGTTGTCTCAGCAATCTCCTTAGTGTTTTCATAGCTTGATGCAGGCGAATAATTTCACCCTTCTGAAACAGTGACATCTTTTCCACGACCACAGGGTATGTTCTCCGACAGCGTTATTTAAGAAACGAGAGGCTACTCATTGCGTCTGTTAAGGTTAAATAACTTGTTGCCAGCTGAGACAAGTGAATTACTGCTGGAATTTTCCAGTTGAAGGATCTTAGCTATTTGCTAACTTAAATCCAGGTGGTGACATTTTTGGCCAGGCAGCGGGTATTGAAACTTAATGCATAACTTTTGTTTATGTTCAAGAAAGATCAAGTGGACGTAATAGTGTGCGTCGATGAAGGCGAGCCCCATCACAGCCAGGCAAAACATTTTATGAGCAGATAGCTTGACCGAGCCTTTCTGAGGCGCAGATAGCTTGACTGCAGTACACCAGCTTCGCAATCCCACTACAAGCATTTTAACTCAGTGTTTTTTACCTCGGTTCCTTGTCCCCAGTGTTTGGAGGGGGTGGACTTTGTTCCGACTGAAAGCAAAGTATTCCAACGAGTTATGCATTTACTCTTCCATTATTGCCGGATGATTTACTCTCTTAAAATGGCATAGTCTGAATTAGCTATGCGTGAAAAGGACGACGTGAAATTTTAATAGGTAGACTGGCCTGTCCTCTCTTTCTACGGTTGCAACTCGTACCTTCTATATTGTTAATAAATTAGATCTAAACTGCTCCATTTTAAATGATTCGGTAACAAAATGACTGGAGAAATCAAACTGTTGCCATTTGCTGAATTCAAGGAACCCGAAAAATAAGCTTCTGTGAAGTTTGTGGAGTTTACTGATAAATGGAGCTGTCCAGAGATTTTCTGTTTTTGGAACAGTGTAGGAAAGATAATTTATGATTTAATGAATATCAAATTTCCTGTGGGCCATGCACTCCATCTCTTGCTTGATGACTCAAAAGTCCCCATTAGTGAGGGCACACGTAAACTATGGCTGGCAGGCGCAACTGCAAACAAAAAATTAGTAGTTCATAGATGGTTTCCACCCCTTGACCTTTCTATGAAATCCTGATTATGTGTACTAGGCCTCCTGTGCTTAAAATTATCCTCATTATGAGTTAATCATGCTAAGTCATTCTCTACCAAAAATAGACAGAGCGTAATAAATAAGGGAAGAGAGTGACTCACAAATTAATAGAGGCGTTTACTCTGTCCTCATCTTTATCACTATACCATTCAATTCTTTAACATTTGGATTACTACTGCAAGCCGCGTGTCTGAATATTTAATTGATGGTCAATATTCATTGATTGCTGTGCATGTGTTGGCAAGGGTCTGGGTGGGATATGGGGTTTAAGGAAACTGTAACTTCTGTATTTTTAAAGCATTACTGTGTGGGTTTCCACTTGTTTAAAAAAAATAAAATGTGCGATTATTGGACGGGCTTTGCAAAACAGAACAGCATCTTACGAGAGCCGGGGTTGATTATTGGTCTGTATTGGTCACTTATTTGCACGTGACCAAATTTGAGACTTCAGTCAAGATGTCGATAACGCGCGCTGGTTACGTAAGCTGGAGACGCAGAGATGATCCGATTCCGAAGCTCAATTTCAGTAAGTCGGTCAAAGTCATGTGAGGTTTACTCAGATGGTTGGTTTTGTTCGCGGAGTGAAACAGCCGTGTTGTCCTCTATATTCTAGCGTAGAAGGGGTCCAGGGAACACATTCGTTGTTTCTTTTCGTGTCTGGACGAAGTTTTAACGTCGCCACATTAGAATAGTACTGACCTTTCGACAACTGCTGCCATTCGCTGACTTGTATTTGCCACTATTTACCATGACAACCTTAGCTGGAGGCGTGTTTTGAAATTCATCATTTTTAATATTTGATGTACAGACGTTGCCTGACACTAAGTGAAAACGGTTTGCAGTAAATAAAATCTGCAGTGGGCCGTGTAATGTCTTCGATGGAGAAGGCAGAATGTGCTGGGCTGCAGCTCAGGCTTCAGCTCAAGCCTTCAGAGGCCTTGTTCATAAAAAAAAGTGTAATGCAGCAAAAATGATTTTCTAGCCACTTTCTCCTGCGGATTTGGGAGGAATTGAAAAGCTACGCAATCGATAGGCTTGTGCTCGTTCGCTGGATTCGAAGCTGCGATTCAAAAAGTAGACACTACATACACGTCAGCGAGCCCATGGTTATATAAATGAGAAAAACTTCGATCATACATCACATTTCTTATTTCATGCGTATTCAGCAGTTTCCTTCGAAATCTGCGCTACTCACTTTAGAATTTTAGAAAAGCGTCACCAGGTTGGTGTGGGTCGTAGGTGCTGGAGGAGGGCAGCTCTTGGTTGATTTTTTGTTTTTTTTAATTTCAATTTTTAATTTCACTCCAAACCTATGGAGTCCTGTGTTATACACGGTGCTAATAAAAAAAAAAGGACTTAATGCTGAATACATCTGTCAAGATTTTACCGGAGCCGATACCTGTCCAGATATTCCTTTTCTCTGTGTATTTGTTGAATGGTTGCTGATGGTTTTTAGATGTGTTAGATTTTTATTCAGCAAACGAGTGAAAATGACTGCATTATTAGGCTATTTGTCGGCCTGGGGTCGTTTTACAAATAACTTTGTTTACTTTATTGATCGTTAACCTTCTATCACTCATTCAAGTTTTATGCTATAATTTGGTAAAACTATTACCAAAAACCATAATGGTTTTTCCCTTGCTGCACTGTACCACAGAAGAAGAATGGGGCCGAGCGCCGATCGGTCAGCAGCCCGGCTAGCTCAGTCGGTAGAGCATGAGACTCTTAATCTCAGGGTCGTGGGTTCGAGCCCCACGTTGGGCGGCGCAATATTATTTTGCCAATAATCACCTCCTCAGTTTACATCAATTTCATATGGACAAGACGACGTTAAAGGACATCTAAAGTCGATTCCCATTGTTTTTGTTTATCGGCCAATCAGCGATCTGCACCTGCGTAAACAAACCGAAATAGAAGGATTATCTACGCATGTACACAAAACATTGGTTTATATGAGTGAAATTGGTCATGTGACAAAGCAAGACGTCAACAAAAGCAAGTGATTTGTTTGTAGGAACTGGACGTTCATTTTCAAAATCTAAACCTAACTTTTCAATTTTTGACATTGAAGTCGCCTTTTACTAGAACTCCATAAAATTGCATTGTAATAAAAAAAGTGTGTATTCTGTAAAGTGCTTTAATACATTGTTTAATACCATATGATCTGTCTATCATGTGTTTTTGTTTATTATTTTTTGTTAATCCTTCTTTATTACAAATTTTGTATAATTTTGGCTTAATGTGTTTTTGAACTGTAAAGTGCATAATTGTTCAATAAAAAAAAAAAAAAAGAACTGGACGTTCAACGTCCCGTCTGAGAATCGACTTTAGATGCCCTTTAAGCGCACCATTCAGCAAATCATACTACAAATACAAGTGACAAGGAAGCAGGCACAAGAGAACTGGTCATGTTGCACCTCATGTATTGTGAATTATGTAGATACATTTTGTGGAGATCTGAGAGAGAGAGAGAGAGAGAGAGAAAGAGAGAGAGAGAGCATTATAACGCTGTTGTTGTTTAAACAAGTACAACCCCAATTCTGAAATAATTGGGACAAAATGTAAATTGTGAATAAAATCAAAACGCAATGACTTTCAAATCACACCAGCCAGTATTTTATTTGCAATAGAACGGAGATTACATAGCAAATGTTGAAACTGAGAAATTTTACAATTTTATCCACAAAAAGAGCTCATTTCAAATTTGATGGCTGCTACACGTCTCAAAAAAGTTGGGACAGGGGCCTGTGTACCATGTTCTTTTTAACTCAGAGCAGAGGCATCTGGGCATTGAGGTGGCAAGTTTCTTGAGTTTTGCCATTGGAATTTGACCCCACTCTTGTTTAATACAGGCTTCCAGCTGCTGAAGAGTTTTGTGTCTCCTTCTGATGGACTTTTTGTTTAATTATACGTCAGATGCTCTTAATTGGTGAAAGATCAGGACTGCAGGCAGGCCAATTCAGCGCACAGACTCTTCTACTACGAAGCCATGCTGTTGTAATTGCTGCAGTATGTGATTTTGCATTGTCCTGCTGAAATACACAAGGCCTTCCCTGGAATAGATGCTGTCTGGAGGGGAGAATATGTTGCTCTAAAACCTTTATATACCTTTCAGCATTCATGGTGCGTTTTAAAACATGCAAGGGTCCCACACCATATGCACTAATGCATCCCCATACCATCAGAGATGCTGGCATTTGAACTGAACGCTCATCACAGGAGGGGTGGTCTTTCTTCTCTTTAGCCCAGAGGACACAACGCCCATGATTTACAACAAGAATGTCAAATTTGGACTCATCTGGCCACAGGACACTTTGCCACTTTACTACAGTCCATTTTAAATGAGCCTTGGCCCACAGAACACAGCCGCGCTTCTGGATCATGCTCAACAATGGCTTCTTTTTTGCATGATGAAGTTTTAGATGCCATCTGTGGATGACACGGCGGACTGTGTTTACAGACAGTGGTTTCTAGAAATATTCCTGGGCACATTTAGTAACGTCAAAGACAGAATCATGCCAGTGAGTGATGCAGTGGTGTCTGAGGGCCCGAAGATCACGGGCATCCAGTAAAGGTCTTCGGCCTTGTCCCTTAAGCACAGAGATTTTTCCAGTTTCTCTGAATCTTTTGATGATGTTATGCACTGTTGATGATGAGACTTTCAAGGCCTTTGCATTTTGACATTGAGGAACATTGTTTTTGATGTATTCCATAATTTTTTTGCAAGCTTTCACAGGTTGGAGAGCCTCTTGCCATCTTTACTTCTGAGAGACTCAGCCTCTCTTAGACATCCCTTTTGTTGCCAATCATGTTACACACCTGTTATGGCCCCAATTTGTTCTTACATTTATAACACAACAGTAACAGCAAGGGATGACAGACACAGTTTTAAAAACTTAAACACATTTAATTTTTAACAAAGACAAAGACTAATAACAACCTACAACTAAAGACCAAGATTGATAAATAAGAAAAAACAGAAATAATTACAGTCCCTTTTTGGTGGGGTGGCTTGGTGATGTCCTGGATGAAGAAAATGCTCAAACACAGGCAAAGAAATCCACAAAAGAAACGTCACAGGTCTTGAACAGAATGGCAGGTCTGGTCATCTTCTTGCAATTTCTCCTACTACTTTACTGTCTCAATTCTTTTCCTTATATACTCTTTTGCAGACCCCACCCACATTTAGACCTCTTTTTTTAAATTTTCTGAGACTTGCCCCAGACATGTCCAGGACATGTCTAAACATGACTCCAGTCTGAGCTTAACAAAAAAAGGTAAATACTGCCATCTAGTGGCCTTTATTCACATTACACCTCCATTCCAAAAGGGAAAAATTTTGACTCATAAAGGCAAAATTTTTCTTTTCAATACAAAATGGTTAAGTGAACACTTGTCTATATATACATATCATACACATTCAAACATGGGATAAGCAATCAGCAATTACATTGTCTGTACCCTTCACATGCTTAATTTCCAAGTCAAACTCCTGTAAAATCAAACTCCAATTCAACAATCTCCGATTCTTGTTTTTCATCTTACTCAAAAACATTAACGGATTGTGGTCAGTGTACACAATCATTGGCTTTTGTCCTGTACAAACATAAACCTCAAAGTGTTGTAAAGAAAGGACCAGAGCCAACAGTTCCTTCTCTATTGTGGAATAGTTCCTTTGGTGGCGATTGAACTTCCTGGAGAAGTATGCCACGGGATGCTCAATGTCATCAGAGTCACTTCTCTGTAGGAGCACAGATCCACAAGCTTGGTCGCTAGCATCGACCGCGATGGAGAACGGTTTGTTGAAGTCAGGAGATTTGAGCACGGGGAAGTGACACAGCAGAGACTTCAGGCGATCAAAAGCTCTCTGGCATGCATCATCCCAGGTGAACTTTACGCCTTTCTTCAGTTGGTTAGTTAGACTGAGAGCAATCTCAGCAAAGTTCTTGCAGAACTTGCGGTAGTACCCGATCATTCCAAGGAAGCGGCGCAAAGCTTTTTTGTTGTCAGGAACTGGAAAGTCCATGATGGCTTGGACTTTAGCATTTATGGGTGCCACCTTACCCTGGCCTATGACGTAGCCAAGATAGGTGACAGTAGCACAACCAAAGTCACTCTTGCTCAGGTTAACAGTCAGGTTAGCCTGGGTCAGGCGCTGGAACAACGTCTCTACATCTTTTAGATGTTCTTCCCAGGAGTCACTCCATGTGATCAGGTCATCGATGTATGCACCCGTGTGTGGCAATCCGGCGATTGTAGACTGTATCATCCTTTGGAACGTGGCTGGGGCATTTTTCATGCCAAAGGGTAGGACTTCATACTGGTACAATCCAGATGGTGTGGCAAAAGCAGAGATGCTCTTGGCCCTCTCAGTTAAAGGCACACACCAATAACCCTTCAATAAATCAATCTTGGTCAGAAACTTTGCTTGCCCTACACTATCAATACAATCATCAATCCTAGGTATTGGATACACATCAGTTCTAGTTACAGCATTGACTTTGCGATAATCTGTACAGAATCTAGTACTTCCATCAGGTTTTGGAACTAGCACACAGGGTGAACTCCAATCGGAGTTGGAGGGTCTGATAATATTATGTTTTAACATGTACTCAACCTCTTTCTCAGCAATCTTTCTCTTTTCAGGATTCATCCGGTATGGATGCTGTTTTATTGGTTTGGCATCACCAACATCTACATCATGAGAGGCTATAGTAACTCTCTTTGGAACATCAGGAAACAAATCCTCATATTTCTTGATCAACCTTTCAAACTGATCTCTCTGTGAGGGTTCTAAGTGCTGGAGTTTTACATCAAGATTTTGCAACACTTCAGTGTTTGACAATTTACATGAAAGAACTTCAGCTTTAATTCTTGGTTCATCATCTTGAAACTCCCCCTCATCTTCACACGTTTCGACCATTGGAGAATCTGAAGTGACAGCTGCAACCCTAGCATTTCTGTCATGATAAGGCTTTAGCATGTTAATATGACACAATTGTTTTGGTTTTCTCCTATCTGGAGTCTTCACAATGTAATTGAGATCATTGAGTTTTGTCAGAATTTCATATGGACCATAAAATCTAGCCTGCAATGGATTGGACTGCAAGGGAAACAACACAAGGACCTTGTCTCCTGGTTTAAACTCACGGCTTCTAGCCTTATGATCATACCAAGTTTTCATTTTTCCCTGACTTGATTTCAAGTTCTCTTTGGCAAGGTCACAAGCTGCACGCAATCTTTCCTTGAACTTGCTAACATAGTCTAACAGACTGATTTGCGGCTCTTCCTCTTGCCATTGTTCACTCAATAATAGCAAAGGTCCTCTCACTTCATGACCAAACACTAGCTCAAATGGACTGAATCCAGTAGACTCCTGCACTGCTTCTCTAGCTGCAAACAACAGCAAATGAACCCCTTCATCCCAGTCTTTCTCATGGTCATAACAATAAGTCCACATCATTGTCTTGAGAGTGGAATGAAACCGCTCTAAGGCACCCTGACTTTCTGGATGATAGGCACTAGAAAGAATCTGTTTTGCACCTAGTTCATACACAACCTGCTGAAACAATCCTGAAGTGAAATTGCTACCTTGGTCTGACTGAATTTCCCTGGGAAGACCAAACAACGTGAAGAACTTTATCAAAGCCTTCGAGATTGCAGTTGCCTTGATGTTACGTAGAGGTATGGCTTCGGGGAATCTGGTAGATGCACACATGATTGTCAACAAGTACTGATTTCCAGATCTAGTCTTGGGTAATGGACCAACGCAATCAACAATGACCCTAGAGAATGGCTCCCCAAATGCTGGGATAGGCTGCAATGGAGCTACAGGTGGGTCTAACTGGTGTTTTCCAACTACCTGACAAGTGTGACAGGTTTTGCAAAAGTTGGAAACGTCTTTCCGAAGCCCAGGCCAAAAGAAGTGTTTCATGATCTTATCAACAGTCTTGTTAACACCAAGATGACCTCCTAAAGGTAAACTATGAGCCATTGTTAAGATCTCATTCCTATAGACCTTCGGAACAACAATTTGCCTGACCACTGCCCAATCTGCATTGGCAGGGATATCAGGAGGGCGCCACTTCCGCATCAACACACCATCCTTGAGATAATACCCAACTGGAACTGCATCTATTTCTTTTTCAGGAAGGGCTCTCCTCTTTAGTACACCAATTTCAGGATCATTAGTTTGCTCCTCAATCAACCGCTTTCTGGACAGAGACAAGTCTCCAGACACATCAGAATCACCAGACCCATCCGGCTGGCTGAATAGAGAACTGATAAAAGTATCTGATAAGTCCTCAAACGGAGAAACCATAGTAGGCCAATCAGAGTCATGAGGCGAACCACCTGAGTCCTGACTATTCAATGTACTGGACGGCACCACAACATCATCTTCTTTAGCCTTCTTGGCCATAGCACGAGTCACTGCGCAAGAAGGATACAGAGATGGGTCCTCATCCCCATTTTCAGTGCTCGGCTGTGAAGTAAGATGTACAGGGGGAACTACTTTGCCCCCAGCCAGGTCATTGCCTAGCAACAGAGAAACACCCTTTATAGGTAGACTTGACATAAGTCCCACCTTTACCTGTCCTGTAACTAAATCTGACTTCAAGAATATAGAGCGCAGGGGTACAGATACAGTCCTCCCTTCAATACCTTGTACAAGTATGAAATCCCCTGAAGCGGTCTCATCACGTAACTCCAAGGAGTCCATCAACAAAAGTGACTGAGAAGCTCCGGTATCCCGTAGGATATATATGGGGACAGGAGTAGTATGCTCATTCAGAGCCACAAATCCCTCTGACACAAATGGAAGAAATTTCCTCCCTCACAAATGGAGGGAAATTCCTCCCTCACAAAGTCAGCTGTATTAGGCTTTTTAGCCCCACAAGAAGCAGGCAATTTAGCAGATTGGTTATCTACTACAGGGGTTTCTAACCTTGTTTTCACAAAGGCATTTGGTTTGGTATCCTTTTCTTTTTCTTTCTTAGCTTTAAGGAACCAACAGTTAGTTGTAACATGACCAGATTTCTTGCAATAACTGCAAACTAGACCACTTTTGTCACTGTCAGCTTTCACACTTTGATCAGACCTGTTACTGGATTTCTGAGCGCCATCACCAGATTTGTCTTTGTCTTTGGGTGAGGAATCTTGGGTATCACCGTAACCCTTTTTCTGAAATTGGGACCATTTATTGTTACTGCTAGACTGAAATTTGGACTTATGTGTGAGAGCATATTCATCTGCAAATTTGGCAGCTGATTGCAAATTCAGTGCTTGCTTCTCATTAAGGTAGGTCTTAAGATCATCCTTAACACAGTTTTTGAATTCTTCAACTAACACCATCTCTTTTAGTGAGTTGAAATCATCCTTGACCTCCATAGAAGTACACCAGCGCTCAAAGCAAACCTGCTTCTCATTAGCAAATTCAACATAAGTCTGATTTTCAGATTTCTTCAGACCTCTGAATTTCTGTCGGTAAGCCTCTGGAACCAACTCATAAGCTCTCAAAATAACCTTTTTGACAACCTCATAATCAGAGAAATCATCTGCAGACAAAGCCGAATAGGCTTGTTGAGCTTTACCGTTGAGGACAGTTTGCAACATCAGAGGCCAGTGTTCCTTTGGCCACTGGCAACTCTTTGCTACCTTTTCAAAACACTGGAAATAGTTGTCAACATCCTTTTCCGAAAATGGAGGCACCAGTTTTACCTCCTGGCTAGCCCGAAATTTATTTTCAGTTTGAATTTTTATTTTTAGTTGCTCCATTCGGAGTCTTTCTTCTCTATCGAATTTCTTTAATTCAAAATCTCTCTGTCTCTGTCTCTCTCTTTCTGCTCTTTCCTCTTTCTCTCTCTCAAATTCTCTTTGTTTTTCTTCTCTTGCTAATTTTTCTAACTCAAACTGCCTTTGTTTTTCTTTTTCTTCCCTCTCAAATTCTCTTTGTTTTTCTTTTTCCTCCCTTTCTTTTTCTCTTTCCTCCCTTTCAATCTCTAGCATTTTTAATTTAAGTTCCATTTCTATATTTGGATTTTCCACTGGAAACTGTTCCAGATCTCCTGGTGCAAACACATTTTCATCAATGTAATATTCAACTATCTCTCTAGCCAGTCTTGCTTTTCGCATGGCTGGTTTTACCTCTGTCAGCTCCAACTGTCTGCAAATTTCTAGCAGTTCTGTCTTTTTAAAAGACTTCAAAACCCCTACGGTTGGTGATGCCAAGAAATCATCCATTGCTGTTGTCAATATATATCTAGGAAAATTCACAAAAACAATTTCACAATTAGGAATGTTAGATTTTCCACAAATTACTCACACAATGGTCTATCCCGGACCTTGAGCCCCCAATTTGTTATGGCCCCAATTTGTTCTTACATTTATAACACAACAGTAACAGCAAGGGATGACAGACACAGTTTTAAAAACTTAAACACATTTAATTTTTAACAAAGACAAAGACTAATAACAACCTACAACTAAAGACCAAGATTGATAAATAAGAAAAAACAGAAATAATTACAGTCCCTTTTTGGTGGGGTGGCTTGGTGATGTCCTGGATGAAGAAAATGCTCAAACACAGGCAAAGAAATCCACAAAAGAAACGTCACAGGTCTTGAACAGAATGGCAGGTCTGGTCATCTTCTTGCAATTTCTCCTACTACTTTACTGTCTCATTTCTTTTCTTTATATACTCTTTTGCAGACCCCACCCACATTTAGACCTCTTTTTTTTAATTTTCTGAGACTTGCCCCAGACATGTCCAGGACATGTCTAAACATGACTCCAGTCTGAGCTTAACAAAAAAAGGTAAATACTGCCATCTAGTGGCCTATATTCACATTACACACCTGATGCCAGTTAACTTAATTACTTGCAAAATGTTCCTTCAGCTGATTCTCTTATATATGAATAGCTTTTTCTGCCCTTTTTTTGCCTTTGCCCTAACTTTTTTGAGACCTGTTGCAGCCATAAAATTTGACATCAGCTCATTTTGTGAATAAAAATGTGAAATGTCTCAGTTTCAAGATTTGAAATGTTATCTATGTTCTATTGTAAATAACATATTGGTTCTTGTGATCTGACAGTCACTGCGTTTTGATTTTATTCACAATTTACGCTTCGTCCCAACTATTTCAGAATTTGGGTTGTATTTATTTTATTCGTAGTATCTCATGTAATCCTTGTGTTTTTCATGTGAATAAACATGCGTCCTGTTTTGCAGTTATTCTAGCTTACGCATGCGAATCCAGTGGGAGGTTGTCCGTAAAGCCCTTACTAAAGTGCGTGTTCGTAAATTTACAGCATCCCATTTAAGCGGGACTTGAATAGAGCAGATGTGCGTGCAGTCATTTTTTCCAACCGAGCACTCAAGTCTCTGATGCTCTAATCAAGGTCTTTAACAAAACCTCTTGGGATTGATCACGTTGCGTAGCTGAACTACTTGGTGACGTTAAAGCCTGTAGTGATTGAGTAACCAGTTATGGTGAAACACTGCCGCCTACTGGCGGACAAGCAGATGCAACGTACTTCGATGCCGCAAAATAAAACTGTATGAGAACTCTGAACGATTGGCCGTTTTAATTCAGCCATTTGTATATATCGTTCATGGTATGTACATTATGAGACTGCATAGTGGATTTTTGCTCTCCATCGAAGGAAAAATCTAGGTTCCACCGAGATTTGAACTCGGATCGCTGGATTCAGAGTCCAGAGTGCTAACCATTACACCATGGAACCACTGTGTTTGGATAGGAAAGTTTGCAGTTCTTTACCCTACACTTAATCTCCCGACAGGCCACTCTTTGAGATCTTTACATTCAAAATACACTGCCCGGCCAAAAAAAAGTCACCGTTTGGAAATTAATGAACAAATTCTAGAATTGGATCATTATTGTGGTTACTAATATGTTTCAGCTGGCAATAATCATTTTTCCCCTGACTGATGAAGCGCATCGCTACTCATCTCTCAAAAAATCATGTCAATAGACACATCCCTTGCTGGTGGAAAAGATGTTACAGCATTTCAGAACAGGCAATTTATTGGCCTGTATTTAGCAAAGAAAATTCATGAATGCAAAACCAAATATGAGGAATCATTTCCACAAACATATTTGCCACCACAAAGTCCTGATCTTCGACACAGTAAAAGTTATTGGGATGTGCTCAAGAAAGACCACCGAGTGGTTCAACCATTATGTCGAGAAGACAAGATCTCGGCCAAAAATTATGGCATGTATGATCGAAAATAAATGTTCTGGCATTGCATAAAGTTGTCAAAACAACGACAAAATGAATTTGCACTGTAATCAAAGCTACAGGGGTTCCAACTAAATATTTGAGTGTGTGACTTTTTTTTTTGGCCGGGCAGTGTATGTCCTGCCGAATTTCTTGTAAATGTGTATGAAATGGTGCCCAAGAGCTGGATGTTTTCTATTTCATGTATGAGATGAGATGATGAGATAAACTTTACTGTCCCTGCAAAGAAACTTGTCTTGGGCATACAGTGCACAAGGCTGCATACACAAACAAAGTCATTAAGACAATACAGTATGTACATTACTCACATAACATGACAATATGACAACAAAAGGGACAAAAATAGTCACTGGTGAAGAAATACAGCCGCAAAGTTTGTTAAATAGGCTCAGTGCACGAGTGCATCAGAGGCGTAATGAAGTGCATTGAGCCAATAAGAATAATTTAAGCATAATTACCATTAAAGATGAGCAGCCCGAGGTAAAAATAACATAAAATGCATTAGGTGCATCAAACTCCATTATAAGTGCAGAGATACCAAGTTGAGAAGCATAAAAATGCACAACTTAATATAAAAGCAACAGGTAAGTCCTTCGAGGAGCGTTTCGTTGGCAGGTGAAGCTCCTGTGTACCACAGGCCCTTAGGCAGAGCTACTTTTTACAGAGCAGCGAGATCGAAGTGAGGACGAAGGAAAATTTATAACGGTTAATTCTGCATCTAACCGCTCTTTAGCGTTTTCCTGATGGCAACAATTCATATTCAGGAAAAAGTATTCGAGAAGGGTCGTCTAAAATTCGACTAGCCTTTCTGACCCCACTTCTCTCATACGTAGCCCGAAGTGACAGGTTTACTTTCATACCCAACACTTTGAAGGAAGTATTTTATAATGGTCATGACTCTGGACCTCCTTTGAACAGTGAGAGAGCCAAAGCACGCATCCATTCTACAAATCGGATGATACTCTCTAGCACAGCATATTGGAAAGTCAACATTAGCTCTGCACAGACACCAGACAATCGAAGTCTTCGGAGGAAGTTGAGTCTTTGTGCTAATCTGGAGCATAAATAATCAGCATGGGCGCACCAGCTGAGCCAGTTATCCAGCATGATACCTAGATATTTATATGAAGACACCTGTTCGATCACAGTTATTCAGGGTCACAAGATCATGGGCTCTCACTTCTCTTGGGTCATGAATAATTTCTTTGCTTTTGTTTATGTTAAACAAGAGATTGTGGCTGTCACTCCAGACCTTGAAGATGGCAATCTCCCTGTGGTAAACAGAGGCAGTCATTTCCTTGCAATTAACTTACGATAACGGTGTCATCTGAAAGTGTGATTACATCATTATTAGGCTGTGTGCTCTTACATTCATTGGTATACAGTGTAAAGAGTCAAAGTTTTGTTCAATGGCTGTGTGGTGTTTTTTCCCCTGCCTTCTTCAGAAGGTGGTGGAGCGCTCTTTGGCCAGTCTTCACACCTGCCCGCTCATTGCTCCTGAAAACAAGCTTCTTTTTTTATTAATACAGGCTATGTCCTCCCTGGTAATGTGTGGCTTGATGTTGGGATAGTGTCTCGGCTGCGTCCACACAGAACATGATATAATCAGTGATGGTCTGATGAAGTTTGCGCTCAGGAACAGTGACCAGGCAGAGGTGAAGACTGCTCAGAGAGGGCGTCTGAGGAAAGCTAGGGAAATGTAATGTTGCGGCCATGAAAACGTGGTGCAGTGGGTTTAAATATTTCAGTCAGAATAAATGTTTATACAAGTGCTGCAACACGCAGATGTAGAGACCAAATCCGTTTGTGACATTGTCCCACAATATGGGAAACTAGAGGCACTCTGAGTGCCCACCTCCGCCAGGGCAGCGCATTCAAAATCTTGCTGAGTGAAGAAATTTAAGGTATCTGCAACATTGGATTTCAGTATGGCTCCGATGGTGACCTTATTGTTTGATGCAGCATTTTCCAAACTGCTACATTCCATCCCTGATGTGAGACCTATCAACTCACAAAATTTGAGTGATATCACTGTGTGAGAAGTTCAGTTATTGCCTGTCATAGGATTTCAAGATGGCTGCCTTGGCAGCCATATTGTTTGACTGATTGCGGTCAAAATCAAAAGCGTCCATCCCTGATGTAATAGCAACCTATCAACAAAATTTCAGAGATATCTTTCATTACTTTTTGAGTTATCTTGTAAACAAACAGACAGACATACGCTGAGAAAAACAACCTCCTTGGCAGAGGAAAAAAATGCTATTTAAACTACTGAAGAGGAAATTCAAGTGAAAATAAGATACTAAGGGATGAATTTGGTTACAAATTTGATTTGCAATCTGGCCGTAAATTTACTTCCAGTATATTGACAAATTATTATACTCTCACACATTGACTGCAACCCAGATAGCATGACTACATAGAAACAATGTTGATTTTCCATCTGAATCATCAGGATGGTTGACATTGAAATATCAATGATAAATCAATGTTGAATCACTGTTACAATAGCGATGAAACCCGACATTGATATAGCGACATTGAAACAATATTGATTTAAAGTTATGATTATAATTGATTGAGCATTGATTCCTAGTCGACAGGGTGATGATACTAATGTTGAAAAATCATTGAAAGCACATTGATCTATGGTTAGGTTGAAATCTCAACATTGTTTCAATGTTCTTTTTAATTAGATAACATTGAAATTCCATTGATCTTTAATTAGAAAATGAACATTGATTCAATGTTAATTGAGGGTGCACGTTCAACGTTGTTTCAATGCCTTAACGTTGACAAAATAATGTTGATTTAACATTGTTTCAATGACTCTTTGCTATCAGGGAAACGACATAAAAGCCAAGAACTGATACCAGCTACTGAGAGCATCTAGGAAATCTAAAAATTGCAGACAACAGGGCTGAATCAGAGAAAATTATTTGTTTGTCCCATACATTGTGGAGCCTAAAGCACTCTGCAGCTGAATCATAACTGACCCCAGCCGGATCACTTGCCTCAAATATAGAATATACAACAAATTAGTATCAGTCGCATAAGATGACAACAATTAAAAGTAACATTTTATTCTTAATATATTTACATTTTGGAATACAACATAAATGAGGCATACATGTTTAATTTGTCTTACGTGTAAATAAGAATCTGCAATAAAGCATGAAACAAGTTTATGGGAGAGCCTCCCCCCCCCCCCCCAATTAAATATATGATTGTGGAAAACGCAAGCTGCCTGAAGTATCAACTTTGGTTCAAAAAGACTTCCTGAAAGGAAAGCTGAAACTACACTTTACCAAGACATGCCCATTTTAAGGGGGGGGGGGGGGGGGGGGGTTATTGAGCAAAGATGACAAAGAAAAAAAAATTAAGTACCGAGGGCTTGTTTTCCCATTGTGAGATGGGGCTCCACAATTTTGAAGATAATCCATTCCTTGCCAACAATTCC
This sequence comes from Gymnothorax reevesii, assembly GCA_029721435.1. Classification (NCBI taxonomy): domain Eukaryota; kingdom Metazoa; phylum Chordata; class Actinopteri; order Anguilliformes; family Muraenidae; genus Gymnothorax; species Gymnothorax reevesii. The sequence continues at coordinate 11,527,630 of CM056574.1, forward strand.
AGAATTTTGTATCGGGATTGGCTGCAAAAAATAATCATAACTTTGTCTATTAATGTGAAGTGGAGCAGCTATGTATATGGTTTACTAAAAAGGAAACAAAGTCTGGAAAAAAATAAGTGGTATTTCTTCTCGCCCTCTCCTACTTTTAAATATTCTTATTTCCATACTTTTCTGAACTGGCAATCATCCAATTCTATACCCTTGTTGGAACCCTACTTGGAAGCCCACAGATCCTGATTGCAGAGGTACATTCAAGGGAAACACCCTCGAGGCCCAGAGTGCGACTCTGTTGATTAGGCCAAGTAAGGTCAAGATGTAGACTCGACACAAGTAAGCATTCGTAGAGGATCACAACTACAGTGTGGCATCACCCAGAACGCCTGCATGGAGACAGGAATTTATATACCCCTGGGATCGTTGTTTTATTCATTTGGTTTTTACTGTGAAGCGCTTAAAACACATCCTACATAAGCTTCAAAGGTCAAATGTGAGTTCAAGAAAGTTGAACAAATCTATGCAGAGAACTCGAAGCGGACACGGAGTTTAATAGTCTTTGGAAATAGACGCTCCTTGAACTATACTGGCAAGGAGTCACCGGCTTACGATGTGATCCAATTCATCGGTTAAAAATTATTACAGAATCACAAAAATTAGAAGCGATACTCTTCGACTAAAACAGCTTATTGTTCTGAGAAATCAACGGACATTACTATTTCATTCCTGGCTGTCGTGTACCCGAAATACTGCCCACACGTAAGCCATGACGTGGGGTCATTGCTGGTCTCATGAAGCCGCGCACTCTCAACGATGTTTATCAACGTCGAGGGTGTAATCACACCCATGACCAATGGGGGGCGCCAAATCACCAGATCACGCTAGCGATCGCTCAGCTCTTGTCCAGAAAGGCTGGATAAGTTCAGAGGGTTTCATTTATGAAAGATTGCGTCGATTCCATTCTAATGTTGCGAACGTGTGAAATAAAAATGTGGTTCAGCGTCAAAATATTCCAATTTCTTTGGTTGTAGGGAGGCTCGTGAACTTGCATAGAGTTTTTAAGTTTATAAATCAAAACAAGCTTGAAATCTTGCAAACGTGCACAGGCCCATTGATGGAATGCCTTTTTTTTATCCCAGCCGCGCGATAAGCGCGAAGCGGGAGATATAGCATTGGGCTCCGTCCGTCCGTCCATCCGTACGGACACATACAATTGAGGCGGCAGGGGATATTGCCATGTTAGTGGCAAACACTTGTTTTCACTTTGTATGAATCCCAAATTCGAAGGTGAAAGTGGCGTGCCTATCTTTTTTTGATCGTATCACAGTTCATAAATGAGGCTTAGGGACAAGTCGCAGAAACTACGGAGCCTAACCAACTGACCTTTCGGCCCCTATAAAACAAATTACTCTCTCCGTTTTGCCTCCATACAGCAATGACGATTCAATAATTTGTAAAACTTAGCTCTTGATTTTTGGCACTCTAGCTGGAGAATGTGCTTCAGAGTCTGTTCAAGTACAGGATAATGTAACCAACTCCAGAGAAATAGAAAAAGGAAGGACTTAGCTATATTCTCTTTTCATCGCTCTCTCTCTCTCTCTCTCTCTCTCTCTCTGTCACTCCCTCGCAGGGGATATGAGTGCACTAATCTCCGTTACCACACACAGAAATTGGATTAATGCAGCGAGGGCCACAGATGTGATTCAGTCAACTCTGTAATATTAAATTATCCCAGCTATTTATCGCAATGGTCTTATTCATGCATTATCCTGCTCATCTCTTAATGTGTTTTGAGAGAATATGGTCCAATACGACCATAAACGTCTGACATTTATACGGCCATAATCTTTCACAGGGTTTATCTCTTGTTGTGTTTGCCAATCCAACGTAACTACAAACTTATCCGATGTCCGATATTTCATGTGATCTTACGGTAAGCACTTTTAATTGCATTTTTGGAGCAAATTGAGCTGTGTAGGTAGTTGGACTGATATGCAAATGTATTTACAAATAACCCCTATGGGAAACAGATTTGGGGGGGGGGGGTCAGTCTTTTTTCTGGGTGGGAATCATCATCTTCTAGTTTTACCCAGTTGAGGTACTGAATTCTTTCTTACGGGCTTTATCAATCTGCAAGTCCCACAGTCTTACACTGGCAGAATATGGAATGCAACCAAAAAAAATCTACAGAAATACATCAGTAACACAAGTAGATAAACATGATAAAATGTATAGCGTTAAAGCCATCATTGTGCATAATATTCAAAGCGCTCTGTGTTGTAAAACTATGGCCTCTGGACAGAACACAGTCTCTTGTCTTCTCCTGCACCTTCGACTAAACTTAAAAAGGCACATTTGGCGATCCTGACGGGAACAGGAACTGTGGGCGAAGACGTGGGAAAGACGCGGTTGGTTGAATGCCGCCGGTGACGCGCAGATTACGACAGGTGGCCCCACCCTCCCTCACGTCAGCAGGCCCATGCGTGTCAGTTTGGCCGACAGGAAGGAATGCAGCACAAAGACCACCGGCTTGGGATTGGAGTGCAGATCAAAGACCTAGAAAAGAGAGGGAGAGAGAAATAGGATTAAGAGGTGATAAATGCCGCCTCTGCCTCGATAACCAGCTTTGACACACATATCCGTGAGACTCGCAGGGTAGTCAGTCGCGTGACTCGTACTGAACGGCGAGACACTGATCAAGCTGCATATGGAGGAAGGTAAATACGACCCATTTTACGATTTTCCTGTGAAATTCCACTCTTAACACCTAAGAGGGCCATATGGTACTCCCCCATAATGCCTTCGCATTCCTCAGATTGCCATATGGCACTCTCTCTGTCGCTACGTTTAGACCAATCAAAACAATTGCTTAATGTTTCAACTGGTTGCTATCCTGCCTTAACCAATCAGAGCAAGCCTTTAAGATGACATTTGTATGATCACATGGCATAGCAACACTCAAAAATTTAGAGATTCTCACCCACAATTTCTCGTGATCAAAATTGTGGGAGATGCATTTGCATCTCCCCGACGGTGATAGTCGGGAGAAACTATGGTTTAGTTCTGGTGGTTTAGTTTCTGTTCCAGGCGCTGGAGGCTTCAAAGTTTATAGCATTTTTCTCTAAATTTGCAGAGTGAAAGGTTTTTATTTGACAATTATGCTCAAGATCAATTCTCGGCAATTTCCGACATCCAATGTGGCTGCCGGCCAAAATTTTGTCAATTTTTTTTTTTTTTGCAGATTTTGTGTTTTCTGCTCATTTTGAGCCCAATTTACATATATATATACACACACACATGTGCAGGGGTGCATATTAATGTCATAGCAAGAGTAAAAACAGTAACACTGCGGCTGTAAAAATTTGCAAGTGATCTCTCGTGGGGATCGGGCAGATACTTGACTCGGTCCCTGTGGCGACCAAATTATCTAGTCTCCAGTGATTCAGAAGTATCGGACTTCAAAGGACTCTTACCGGAAGATTCACAGTTTTGCAGAGAAGTGAAAACTCGGAGAGTGACCTCAGCGTTTCTTCTGTTAACGCAGATGATTTATTTGACTTATCTTCAAGTAAAATTAAGTCCGTACGTGATGACCGAAGCCAAATTCGAATCCTGCAACTTTTCTTTGTAACATACTAATGTTTGGCTAATAGGTTTTGCCATACAGAACTTTCTATAAGGGTACAATGAAAAGCAGCTAACTGGCTGAAACTGCCTTAGGAAGGAGGGAGGGAGGGAGGGAGGGAGGGAGGGGCCTGGTGAAGGTTTCACTCCTAGGAGGTAAAGGGTTAATTAGTACTCTTTTAGCTCAATTGGATTTTGGTCTAAAACATGTATACGCAGTAGCTGCTGCCATAGACTGTAACTGTATCCTAAAATGACTGCAGCTGAGTTCAGGAGTGAACCAGCCACAGTTTAAAGAGAGTCCGGAGATCTAAAACTGAGACGAGCCCCCGGGAGCTGAGCTCTGCATCTCAGCTACAGACTGATACACTTTCCAATTCCTTTCCATAAAATCAGGGCCAGGAGAGTAGCTTAGTGGTTGGCTGTTTATCTCACAAATACAGAGCTGCTATAGGGGCTTGTGATTTAGCCTTGCACCGGGATGGATGAAGTCACCTGTTGGGCCCTTGAGCAAGGCCCTTAAACCCCAATGCTGCTCCCTGTTCCTACCTCTCACTTTCAGAATTTGCAGTGGTTCTCCCCGGTAATTCTCCCGGGCCATGTTTTAATTCCTTAAAGTCTAACTTATCACTTAAGTTTTACCTGAAGTAGGTTCAAAGTCAGGATAAAGCACTTTTTTCTGTAGGATAATGTCATATATATACTCTATCTGCTAGCTGCAGCTCTTCACTGAAGCTACATCACACTTGTATGGAGAGAAATATTTGAACCCAGGATGCCATGTTTTAATGGCCCCGGTATCACATCAAGTAGAAAATATCTATATCTTGTACATCACTTTAATTCAGAAGGATGTATATGGGATCGTTGGAAACCTTGGGATCGCCACTAGAGTCTAAAATAGGCCTGAAGTTCCTCAGGTTTGAATATAGCAGCTGCATTCAAGAAACCCCATATGGGTCCACGGGTTTTACGGGGTTAAAAAAAAGTGTTAAATTAAGGTGATTACATATCTGTTACCTATACTTACACCCCACTTCTCTGAACCCCCAAATATAAGTGCTTAAATGTTTTTCAGCTCACCAGCTCCCCCTCAGCCCCACCAAAGTCCAAGTAAAGGTTTCGGATGCCGTCGTCTCCCGACATCTTGAGCCTTTCGAAGGGGTAACGGAAGAGAACAGCGCCCCCTGCAGCCTCCCCGGGTTCGCGCGTCACGGTGAAGCCTCGCTCGTAGTGTATGGTGAGGCGCACATCCTGTCTGTTCAATACACAGCCTGCAGGGGGCAGCGAGGCACATCAGAAACGTCACCTAGTGGGGTCAGTGCACGATCGGGGCGATTTAACTTTCCGAATACGGTTCTTGCATGTCAGAATTTGGGTGCTATAAAACTTTGAGAACAATATTGAGACCTCCCCATACAGGAATATACCACTGGATCCCCCTCCGGAACAGACCAATAGTCCACTCCAAGCAGGAATACCAGTGGACCAGCCCCACCCCCACACACACACACAAGAACAGATCAAGGGACCACCATACAGGAACATATCAAAGGACCCCCCCCTCCCCCAATACAGGAACATACCGACGGACACTTCCTTGATGAGCTCAGCGGCAGCGTGACCCCCCTGCACCAGGGCGCGCGTCCATGACGACAGGTCCCAGTGCGTCTCCACGCGGAACAGGTGCGACTCGATGCCCTGCCCGGTGCCGGTCCGCGTGGCAAACACCAGGTCCGCGCCCAGCGCGGGGGAACTGCGGGCACTGCCCGAGTGGACCAGCCTGCAGGAAGCCAAAATACATTCTCCTAATTCTCGACTCATCTCCTCCCTCCGTAGTCTCAGTTAGGGGAAGGAGAGGAGGGGAGGAAACACCGTCTCCCGAGTACTGGGACTCACCCCGGTCTGAAGCAGATTTCTAACTACTATGCTCTTGAAATATTCTATTAAACACACTACACACACTTCTACCAACCGCCCACCACATTTCATGATATGGGGAGTACTCTGGATGCAAAGGTTGTTGAGTAGATCATATTTCCTGTAACTGTAGGTCCTTAGAATTCCGAAGTATAGACAGTGCTATACCGTTGATTTGGATAAGGTCACACTCAGGTCGAGTTACGGACCTTAATTATCCCAGAAGGCCAATTTGTTGAACGAATAGTAGTGAAAAGGACAACAGAATAAGTAAAACAACAATAGAAAACAGTAAACATCAAATGGGGGCTTAGCTACATAGAATTATTTAACAGGTTAATTGCAACGAGGGCTTGCCAAAACCCAACTCATTTTTCTTATCTAGTCGACTTGATTTACCCAAGTGAACAGTTTCAATTAATGCCAATGTATTTCACCTTACACATCCATGTCTTCCGCAGGAATTCCAAATAAACAGTTTGTATTAAAGTCATTTTGAACCTTTTTCCAGAAAAGAAGTTGTATCAATGGCCATTTTCTATGAGACGATAGACTACTTTATTAGCTGCTTGAATGGAGCACATTTGCCGTTCCTGATGTGGCCATTACTAGTGAAAAGCTTGTTCCTTCTGCATTTTGTAACAAGCATAATTTAAATTTAAAAAGTACATAAAATCTTTCTTTTCCCCCATGAAAACTATTTTTACAATCACCAAGAGTCCTCGCCTAATTTCAAAGGTGCAAGAAATGAGTTTGCTTGGACGCAGAATTACTATGTTCTCACTCCAATTACTTGCTGCACATTCAGATTTAGCCTGTTTGTGCACAAATTAATTCTGCCCTTGTAGCAGACTTTGCTCAACTAGTTTGTTCCTAAAATGTACCAGGAAGCGCAGTGCTGTGTCATGTTTACAGTAATCACTGTGACAACACTCTCCAACGACATAAGCCTCTAATGACTTAAGGGGGCCATCTACCTTGAGATAGAAATAAAAAAAAAAAAATCAACAAAAGGTATTACTTATGTATTATAATATCCTGCTATTATAGATTGGATAATACTCACGAATGACCAAAATAATGATTCATCATATGTAGAATGAAAAACAACGTCTGGTTACCATGGCAACGGTGGCCATCTTGGATTTTAGGCAATTTTTTTGGGAAAATTTCTCATTTGGAATTGCAGATATTTCCTTGCAACCTTTTAACAAGACTTTTAATGACCTTTAAAATGTCATTACAGTTATTTTGAGAAAAATTTGATGTTTTTTTCACCATGGATACAACTAGCACCTTTTCTTCCCCCTAATTTTAAAGCAGACGGCCCCCCCCTTAACCCTCTGATGACCATCACTGCCCTCAGCTAACTGAGCCAACCTTTCTTGCAAATAAATGGCCTTTCAAATCGCAAGAAAACAAACAAAAAAAAAAAAACCATGAGCACATATTTGCCCGGCTCTTCCACACATTTCGTCCCCTCACTCTAAATACTTCATCCACTCAGTCCCCAAACGGCTCTCCATGCATCACAATGAAGTCGCAATATTCTGTCATCTTACCTGGTGGCCAGTAGGGGGTGTGTCAGCAGGGGAGCGGTCCAGGATTCGCGGGTCCAGGGGACCGAATCGAACAGGAGGATGTCCTTGTCTGTCAGCGCCATGACGACGGGCCTGAACTGCTGCCGGCCGCCTTCCGAGTGGACCTGTTAAACACAGCCAGGGAAAGAGAATGGCTTCCGCATATAGTGAGCTCCATAATATTTGGGATAGACATCCTTTTTTTTACCCCATATGTAGGGTCTGTACCCTACAATCTCACATTTGCAGACAAATGATTCACGTGTGGTTGGATTCAGTGTGGATTCTTACTAACAAAGGATAATCTCAAGCGTAATGGTTTCACTTGATTGGAGATGTCAGAACGTTTCGTACGTGTACTGTACGTTGCATGCGCGCGTGTGTGTGTGTGAAGTCCTCAGTGCCGAACAGGAAGTGGTAGAAACAATAGCGGTTTCCTGTTGCCTTGCGGTCTGACAGCACTTCCTGTCTTATCCAGGCTGAACGCCTGCTACTTGAGCCAATCACCAGTGCAGGCCTAAAACAGCACAGCCACACGGCCAAGCAACACCACAGATGAACAGGGACACTAAAAACAGTGCCAGATTGCAAAGAACAGATTGTGCATAGCCAAGGAGAGTGTGTGCGTGAGTAAATGCAAGTGAGAACTAGTTACTCTATACATCTGGGATTTAAAGGAGAGTATCATTAAATTTTGTTGATACTGGACTCAGAGGTACACTTTCAAAATGGCGTCGTTCCTAAACATCGACTATGACTACAGCAAAGAATATTACATATTAGTATTGCTTGGGTATTGAACAATTATCTCATTTAAGTGTTGAAATAATACTTTATATGCCCATTTATAATTTATGCACACTCACAATCAGCATTTTTAGTTTGTTTTGACCAGCTCCCGCAGTCACCGTGACCGACTTAACCCAGCGAATGTAACGTTGGCTAGTCAGTTTTGGCAAGCAATTGAGTCACCCAAATCTGCACTGTGATATTGCACAGCTGATGGAAATCATACGAGAAGCAGGCATGCTATTTAAAATTCTTCAAAAGGGTGCAGTTTTTCCTCGGGCGAAATTCCAGAGGGATTTCAGAAAACAAACTGGGAGCAACTGACAACGGCATTTCAGCTGAGCAGAAAGTAAAGCGGTGAGATACTTGATTGCAACCGGCTCACGGTTGCCATGAGACAGCAGCATCCTGCAGGAACTTGGCCTTGACAGCTCTGCGACTTTCCAGCAATATTTTCTGCAACAAACACTCAGCCTTTGGGACAACCGAGACTATAATGAGAAATTACTAAACAAAGAAATAAATTTGGGCATTTTTTTAGCGCCCACCTCAGGAGCATTTTGGCAGTAATGAGTTTCCCAAAGACACTGATCACCAATGTATTCATGCAGAACACCCACATGCATGCGTGCGCGCCCGCACACACACACACACACACACACACACACTGGAGTGCAACAGAGCATTCGGTCAAGAAAGCAGCAGTTTATGACTAGAGTGGACAGAAGAACTGAAACGCTCGTTTTTATTTTATTTCTTCATAGATCTCTCGTTTATAAAAGTAGATTATTGGAGGGGACAAGGTCCCGTCATTTCAGTATTGGAGGGGGGACACATTCCCCCGTACCCCCCCTTAGATTACACCCCTAGCAGGCACATGCCTGTGTCACATGGATTCACCAGCTAACTTAACACTCAGGCGACTCCGTGGCAGCAATTACACAAGGAACAAGAGCAGGGCGTGGCATATGATCAATATGATGAAGGGCATATTGAGATGGCTGCTGTAACGGCCATATTAGATATCGCACAACGCTGGTTTTCGAAAGGAACCTTCCTCTAGCCACTCCCAATACGCCATTAAGAAATGGCATCAATCCGACGAGGGATTTTATAGTCATCCCACAGAAACGAAAAGTTAACGGACGACGGACGGACATGTTGCTGACATAATGCCCCCCTTTCCTCTTTGGAGGGCGGGGGCATAAAAAGGTTAAATTTTCAATCACCGAAAGCCAGATGGTATCATTCATAAACAAACACCCTTGTACATCAACAAGCATGCACTCTCAAACACACACTGACACTCTCAATCACTCATGTGTACACACACACACACAATGCACACACACCCATTTGTATAACTATACTTGTGAGGATATTATATTGACTTACATTCTTTTTGTACAGCCTTTTCTAAGCCTTAGCCCAAACCAAATTATGCCTAAACTCAACCTCATCCAAACTCTTGACTGTTACTCTAACCCTAGCTTTTACCACACAGCCGTAATCCGGCGTGTTCCTCAGTGAGGACCACCCAAAATGCCCTCAAAACATCTGTGTTTTCTCAAGAGGTGGTTCTCTCGAGAACAACACTAAAAGCCTATGAACACACACACACAGTCACTGTCACACAAACTCTCACACACAATTAGGGCCTTTCTTAGTTATGCGTGTGACCAAAAATATAACTAGAGGCACTAGTAGAGCGCAAACCTCCGCCAAAGCAGCACAATCCAAATCTTCATGAGTGGGAGCAAAGTTGAGTTATCGCGTGTCATACGATTTCAAGATGGCTGCCGTGGTGGCCTTATTGGTTCACTGATCGCAGTGAAAATCATCAGGGTCTTTCCTTGATGTAATAGCAATGCACCCACAAAATTTCAGCCAAATCCGTGCATTAATTTTTGAGTTATGTTGTTCACAGACAGACAAACAAACGGGTGAAAACATAACCTCCGCCCCGCAGGTAACAAATAAGAGAAGAAAAATCTCCTCCATTTACAAAAGCATTGGAGACTCATGATTGTGGACCTTACATGGTAGTACTACTAATCCATGTCTATCAAGTAAAAATTTAAATAGTTACATTACCTTTGACTACTTAAGGTCAGAGGTCAAATATGACAGGTCACGTGTGTGACACGAAACAGGTTTTTCATAACTCTCTTTGACTTCAAAAACTCTGCGAAGTTGAAAAATCTAGAATGTTCTTAGTTTTGGGGTATATTGGGAAAGTAGCAGGGAATAAATCGAAAGTTACGAATGTAACTACGGTTCTATGAATCCCGAATGACCGCCAGAGGGCGGTGCTTAAAGCACTGAATATTCCCCTTCGCGCATGCGTAGTGCGAGTATGTATACCAACAATGTCACCTGTGACCTGCAGGTGACCCAAAGAAGATTATATCTTCCGGTGTCACCTGAGGATCGTTTCTTACAGAATCTTCTCGCGAGCACACGAGGATTCTGAGTGACAGAGAGCTCTGGCGGTCATTCGGGATTCATAGAACCGTAGTTACATTCGTAACTTTCGTTCTATTTCATCCCTGCTGACCGCCAGAGGGCGGTGCTTAAAGCACTGAATGACTTATACCAACAAGGTCACGAAGAATCCGAATCACGGACCTTCAGTGTGCAAAAAGTCAGAAGACCCCGGCCGCAGAACCACGGCTAAGGGGTGGGGTGTGGCGACGTTCACCCTGTAGAACCTGGAGAACGTGTTCGGTGACAACCATGAAGCTGCGGCACAAATGTCCTCCAAGGACACTCCCCTCAGGGCAGCCCATGAAGTAGCAACACTCCTGGTAGAGTGGCACCTCACGCCAGGTGGAAGGGGACGGTTACTCGTCCGATAGGCATGGGTGATGACATTAATAATCCAGTGGGACACACGCTGCTTGGAGATGGCGCAACTCCTGTTGGGGCCACCGTAGCAGAGAAAAAGTTGTTCAGACCTTCGAATGCATACAGTAGCTGCAGTGTAGGCCTTCAGAGCCCGCACTGGACATAACAGTTCAGGCTCATCCCCACTCTCCCTTGGAGAAGGGTCAAACCGAGCCAGCCGAATAGGCTGGTTGCGGTGAGCGTGAGCCAACACTTTAAGGAGAAACGCTGTGTTCGGCCACAGAGTGACCCCTGAGCCATCAGAGTTCCACCTCAAACACGAGTCACTGACAGACAGGGCATGCAGCTCGCTGACACGCTTTGCAGAGCAAATGGCCAGAAGGAACGCAGTCTTACAAGACACCACTTCAGCTCCGCTTGTGTCAAGGGTTCAAATGGGGGCCGGCTTAGTGCATCCAGTACCAGGGGAGATCCCATGCTGGAGCTCTTGGGGCACTCAGAGGATGTAATCTCTGAGCCCCCTTCAAGAAGAGGAACACCAAACTATGGCTCCCCACAGTGCCATTGTCAATCCTCACATGACCACAAGATATTGCCGCTACGTACACTTTCAACGTCGAATGAGACCGACCTTCATCCAGAAGAGACTGAAGAGGTCAAAAATAGTTGGCACAGAGCAGCGCACAGGGTCCTCATCCCGACTTGTACACCAGTCGGAAAACAGTTTCCATCTATTCTCATATTGAAGACGAGTGGACGGCGCTCTAGCATTCAATATGGTGTATTCGACCGGGATCCGCACAGGAGCTAAACAGCAACTCGGGCCCTCCAGCAGCCAAACGGACAGTTGGAGGCATCGTGGATTGGGGTGCCAGATCCGCCCCGCCAGCTGGGACAGGAGATCCCTCCTGTCGGGAAGGCGCTACGGTACACCGCGACAGAGTCCGTGCAGCAGTGGGAACCAGCTCCTCCCTGGCCAGAAGGGAGCCACAAGGAGGACACTGCGACCCCCCTGAAGGATCCTCTGAAGTACCGACCGAATCAGAGGAAGCGGGGGAAAGGCATACAGGAGGCCGTCCGGCCAAGGGTGGGCCAATGCGTCCTGGCCCGAGGGACTGGTTGTCTCGGCTAAGGAGAACCACAGAGGACAGTGGGTAGAGACTTCTGAAGCGAAGAGGTCCACGTCCACTCTGCCGAAGAGGCTCCAAATAGTGCTGACCATTTCCGGGTGGAGGCGCCACACTCCTGACGGAGTTTTTGACGGGAGAGGGAGTCTGTCAGGTTGCTCCGCTCTCCCGATAGATACATTGCCCGAAGGCTGATCAGACGGGGGGGCCGCCCACATGAGGAGCTCTTCTGTCAGTCGCAGCGACCGCGCAGACTTGGTCCTGCCCTGATGATTTATATGATATACGGTTGATGTGTCTGACCTTACTAGGACATGCTTGCCCCTCAGGTGTGGCAGAAAGTGCCTGAGTGCCGGGTGAGCCAAGGCAAGGAGACACCTTTGTGACACCCTGAGCTTCCTGTGCCAGTGTCGCTTGGCATCCAAGTGGAAGCTGTTCAGCCACCTCAGCAGGGGGCATAGTGCCAGCAAGCTCAGCGGAACCACAGCTGAAATGGACGTTAGTTCGCCCACGAGGCGAGGAAATGCAAGGAAGGTCAGCCAACGGCCCTCTTGGAACAGGGCAAGAAGGTGAAGGATGTCGCCCACACAGCGGGGGGCGGTCTGGCTATCATGGCTACACTGTCCAATGCAATCCCAATGAAAGTTGTAGCCTGAGATGGCACCAGGCAACTCTTTCCCATATTCACCTCGAGTCCGAGGCAGGCCACGTGGGACAGGAGACATGCTGTATCACTGGACACCTGAGCACGGGATGGTGGACAGACCAGCCAGTCATCCAGGTATGGGAGAATTTTCAAGCCTTGAGACTGTAGAGGCGCAAGGGCTGTGGCAACACACCTCGTGAAGACCCTTGGAGAGAGGGAGAGCCCAAAGGGTAGCAACCTGAACTGCCAGTGGCGGTCTCGGTAGGCAAAGCGGAGAAACCGCCGATGTTTTTGAGTGATGGGGACACGGAAGTAAGCGTCCTTGAGGTCAATGGACGTAAACCATTCTCCCTGTGCCACAGTTTGCAGGACATCTGCAGTGGTCAACATGTGGAAAGGGATGACCTTCATAAATATGTTCAGCCCTCTGAGGTCCAAGATTGGGCGAAATCCGCCAGTCTGTTTCGTCACTAGGAAGTATGTTGAATAGTACCCCCGGGGACGCGACAGAGGGTCCACGGGCTCGATGGCGCCTTTGGCCAGGAGGGTGGATAACTCCTGGCCCAACACACGAGCCTTTGCCGGGTCGCTGATAGAGGCCATTTTGACCCAGCCAGAAGTGAGGGGCCGGCGGCGGAATTGAAGCTTGTACCCGTGGGTCAAGGTGGCAACCACCCACGGGTCTGAAGTATGAGCAGCCCACTGTTGGAGCTGATGTGAAAAATATCCGACCGCCGGCCCCACGGCCTCAATGTCTGGCTCCCCGGCCCCAAGGGCCCTAAGGGGGGGGGGGGGGGGTGGAGCGGGGGTGGACAGGCGGGCAGGCCCTCGAACGTCCCAAGCTGGTCTCCGCATGGGCCGCTGGGCAACACGACGGCCAGTGGAGTGGGTCGGCCGTGGTAAGCGGGTGTGAGAAGCAGCCGAGGAACCCCTCGTTCTGCTGGCAGGAGGCCTATCAAGAAGAGGCATCCGCCTAAGGCCTGCAAGCCGCTGCCTGGTTTGCACAGCCTGGATGGTCCTTTCCAGTGCTTCCTGGGCTGCAGGACCAAATATCTCTCCCGGTTCCATGGGGAGACTGCGAAGGAGTCTCCTGGATGCCTCTGTCAAGTTTGACTGAGATAGCCAAACCTGGCGACGAGCCTGAACCAGGATGGACATCATCCGTCCAAGTTCCCTGGACAGAAGGCCGAATGCCTCCAGTGAGGCATCACAAAAAGTGACAGAATCAGCAGCCACGTTGCCCTCCTGCAGTGAAGCTGAGAGCGCCAACGTGAGATTCGACAAAGAGCTCCCCATGCGGCAAGCACGTGCTCCAGCATCATAAGGCCTTGTGAGAAGGTCTCCAACAGGCCTGCAGCTCCTTCAGATAGTCCTTAGAGTGGGGAATAACGAAGGTAGTGGGGGCTGGCCTGCGCCTGAAGAGGGCACTAGCAGGTGCAGCTTCTGCCTGCTGTGGTACATGCATGTGCAGTCGATCTAAAGCCATGCGCATGATTGCTCGCATGGAGCCATCCCCCAACCCAGCCACTGAACTCGGAGCCGAGGAGTGGGCGCCCCGCTCAGATGCCTGGGAACCCCCATTTTACGAATCTCTCCCATAACCGTGGAAGTAGGTAGCCGAAGCTGCCAGGGAAAATGTATCCTCCTCAGGTACCAGCACTGGCATTGGAGGAGAGGGTGTCAAATCACCTTGCAATGGGGCATCAGGCTGGCAGTCTCTGAGCATGGGCCTGACCTGGGCCAGCTCAGCAGACAGCTGATCGACTTTAGATGAGAGCCTGCTTTCTTGTCTCTTTTTGAGCAGATTTCGCCCTCTTCCTGGAGGGTGCGACTGCTGTAGCCGCAGCCCGCCGCTTAGAGCGTCTCTAACAGGCCGGGGGAGACTGGCCTGATGGGGGGAGGTCACTTTCATCCCCTTGATGTTCCACCTGCGCCCGACTGGCAGCCCTCACCGCCCAAGGCAAGTAACTGCAGTTCATGCAGGGGTTGTCTGACGGCGCCTCCCGCAGGTGCTCAGGACCGAGGCATGCGGGGCATAGGTCATGGCCGTCCTCTGGCTGTAGAGGAGCCTCACATGACGTACAGAAATGGGAGTCATCCATTGTGGTGGCGCTGGAGGCTTACACGACACTCACCTGTCCAAATAAGCCCAGACGCTCCCGCTAGTATGCTACAGGGGCTTGCACTGGAGGGAGGGAGCGCGTACGCTGCCTATACCGAGTAAGGAACCCAGCTGGTATTTAATGAATATTTCTTGGATAACCTGAGCGCGAACGCTAAGGACAAACCGAGTATGGACACCGTAAGCCGGAGGGAGGGAGCGCGTACGCTGCCTATACCGAGTAAGGAACCCAGCTGGTATTTTAATGAATACTCCTCGGATAACCTGAGCGCGAACGCTATGGACAAACCGAGTATGGACGCCGTAAGCTGGAGGGAGGGAGCGCGTACGCTGCCTATACCAGCAGGGGCTCAGTAACAAATCCAAATCGGGACACAGCACAAAGCAAAACACAAACCATATGCTGGGAGGAGGCAGCGCGCACGCAGCCTCTACCAACAGAGGTTAATGCAAACTCACCAGCAGGTGTAGCTATGCAAGCGTTACCGCTAATAATTACTCACGCTGGACACCGGGAAAACGCTTACGCAACCCGCCAGCCAGCAAACAAAGTCAGCTTGACCGACTAATTAAACGTCGGGACACAGCACAAACACAAAAACAGACCATATGCTGGGGGGAAGCAGCGTGCACGCAGCCTGTACCAACAGAGGTTAATGCAAACTCACCAGCAGGTGTAGCTATGCAAGCGTTACCGCTAATAATTAGTCACGCTGGACACCGGGAAACGCTCACGCAACCCGCCAGCCAGCAAACAAAGTCAGCTCGACCGACTAAATTAAACGTCGGGGCGCAGCACAAACATATAAACAAACCATATGCTAGGGGGAAGCAGCGCGCACGCAGCCTGTACCAACAGACGTTAATGCAAACTCACCAGCAGGTGTAGCTATGCAAGCGTTACTGATAATAATTATTCACGCTGGACACCGGGAAACGCTCACGCAACCCGCCAGCCAGCAAACAAAGTCAGCTTGACCGACTAAATTAAACGTCGGCACACAGCACAAACACAAAAACAGACCATATGCTGGGGGGAGGCAGCGCCCACGCAGCCTAAACCAGCAGAGGCTAATGCAAACTCACCTGAAGGTGTAGCCATGCAAGCGTTACTGCTAATAATTATTCACGCTGGACACCGGGAAACGCTCACGCAACCCGCCAGCCAGCAAACAAAGTCAGCTTGACCGACTAATTAAACGTCGGGACACAGCACAAACACAAAAACAGACCATATGCTGGGGGGAAGCAGCGCGCACGCAGCCTGTACCAACAGAGGTTAATGCAAACTCACCAGCAGGTGTAGCTATGCAAGCGTTACCGCTAATAATTAGTCACGCTGGACACCGGGAAACGCTCACGCAACCCGCCAGCCAGCAAACAAAGTCAGCTCGACCGACTAAATTAAACGTCGGGGCGCAGCACAAACATATAAACAAACCATATGCTAGGGGGAAGCAGCGCGCACGCAGCCTGTACCAACAGACGTTAATGCAAACTCACCAGCAGGTGTAGCTATGCAAGCGTTACTGATAATAATTATTCACGCTGGACACCGGGAAACGCTCACGCAACCCGCCAGCCAGCAAACAAAGTCAGCTTGACCGACTAAATTAAACGTCGGCACACAGCACAAACACAAAAACAGACCATATGCTGGGGGGAGGCAGCGCCCACGCAGCCTAAACCAGCAGAGGCTAATGCAAACTCACCTGAAGGTGTAGCCATGCAAGCGTTACTGCTAATAATTATTCACGCTGGACACCGGGAAACGCTCACGCAACCCGCCAGCCAGCAAACAAAGTCAGCTCGACCGACTAAATTAAACGTCGGGGCGCAGCACAAACATATAAACAAACCATATGCTGGGGGGAAGCAGCGCGCACGCAGCCTGTCCCAACAGAGGCTAATGCAAACTCACCTGAAGGTGTAGCTATGCAAGCGCTACCGCTAATAATTATCCGCTGGACACCGGGAAACGCTCACGCAACCCGCCAGCCAGCAAACGAAGTCCGACTAAATTAAACGTCGGGACACAGCACAAACACAAAAACAGACCATATGCTGGGGGGAGGCAGCGCCTACGCAGCCTGGACCAGCAGAGGTTAATGCAAGCTCACCCGCAGGTGTAGCTATGCAAGCGCTCCCGCTAATAATTATCCGCTGGACACCGGGAAACGCTCACGCAACCCGCCAGCCAGCAAACAAAGTCAACTC
This sequence comes from Gymnothorax reevesii, assembly GCA_029721435.1. Classification (NCBI taxonomy): domain Eukaryota; kingdom Metazoa; phylum Chordata; class Actinopteri; order Anguilliformes; family Muraenidae; genus Gymnothorax; species Gymnothorax reevesii. The sequence goes on from CM056574.1 coordinate 11,544,496, forward strand.
GACCGACTAAATTAAGCTATGTGCTGACGCAACCCGCCAGCCAGCTAACGAAGTCAGCTCGACAGACTAAATTAAAACGTCGGGATAAGGATGCGCGAACGCAACCGTCACCGATAAGTAATTAACAAACGCAGCAAAGTAACGTAAAGTCTCTCTCAACCAGAGAAAGATCGCCGTCGCAGTTCCTGGAGGGCGAACAATCGCTGCTCCGACCGACAATGGTCGCGGAACTACTAGCAACGGAATTTAGTAGTAAAGCAATAGACTCATTGCTTTCCAAGCAAGCAAACTACGCGCGAGAAGAAAATAAGAAACGATCCTCAGGTGACACCGGAAGATATAATCTTCTTTGGGTCACCTGCAGGTCACAGGTGACATTGTTGGTATACATACTCGCACTACGCATGCGCGAAGGGGAATATTCAGTGCTTTAAGCACCGCCCTCTGGCGGTCAGCAGGGATGAAATAGAACTGACCCTTTAAAGTGTCTGGTCACGTGTGTGACATTTTGGTTCACTTCTCAATAGAATGGCCCATCAGCGTTTTGCGCCCGTTACCTGCTCTGCGAGCCAGCCGATGTGTCGGAGCGGGCGCTGGGTGTTAGCGCTGATCCGCGTCAGCACTTGGGGCAGCAGCGCCGCCACGTTGGTGTGTATGGCGCTGAACCAGGACTGAGCGCTGGGGGCGTCTTTACACCGGAGCACCAGCGTGTGGCGCCCATCCGGGGACAGGAGCTCCAGCAGCCTGCAGGAGGAGCCGACATCGCTTAGCATTAAATCACAGTGCATTACCGTTATTCATCAGACCCTTTTACCCGCAGTGACTTTAAGGGGCCTATTTACCCTTGAAGTAAATGTGCTGAAAAAGAGTGATGTCACTTCCGCTGGGGTCAACACTCACTTCCTTGACAACGGTTCACGCTCACAGTACAGCAACACATTCACTCGTACACTTAACACACGGCACGAAATACCTAAATATTTGACGATCAAAAATATAGCGAGAAATGCTTCCTGTCCTTTTATAATGAGCATATTTTGGGTGTAAGATTGCTGAAAATAAAGCTTAATTCCATACATAAACACGAGGACCATGGCAATAAACACTGTTCTAGTTCTTTGCTTATGGTTTGGTTCGTTTGGCGTGAAACAGTTGCCACGGCTATGGAAAGTTGACCTCAAAATGACGTCACTACTTTTCCAGCGCATTACAGGGTTAAGGGTCTTGCTTAAGGGCCCAACAACTGCACTAATCGTATTGTGGTAACACTGGTCTGGTAAAAACACCTACACCTCAAGGATATCGGCCACTTCAACGCAGTCATCGTCTTTACGGTACATGACCTTTATTTGATGGGCAGCTTGTAGCTTAGCTACTAGCCTTGACTGCAATGTAGCAACTTAATAGCACCAATGATGTTGTATCTATTGGTTGCCCTCTGTCTATCTACTGGCTGCCAATTGTCCATATGTCACACAGCCCACCTAGAGCCGTCTTCATCGTGGATAGCGCGGCAGTAGCCACAAGGGCAAGTTTAATTCAGCGGTTTGTGCCTTGGTCGGACGCAGACGAGATGAGATTGATGCAGCTGATCGGTGAGAACTAGACCCCTCGTCCCACATTGCTCTAGAGGGGGGATTAGCTCCCGCTACATCTAATCAACTGTGAGTCAACTGGATAAATGAGTCAGCTTAGGGCCACATAAATAATTCATTTGGTTAGTATCCCAGCTCATCCCAGAAAAACCCTCCTGCCCCCGACTTTTAAAAGTTTTTTTTTTTTTTTTAAATTTTGAAAAAAATCTGTTAGAATTGCACCAGGAAGGAAGGGAAAAAATGCTAAGAATCCCTGCCCATGCCGCAGACGATCTGTTCGGCTTTCAATCACTGCGCTTATGGGTTTGGCAGATTAGTTAATATGTATTCACTAGTGATTTGGGTTTATTGCGCTATTTGGATAGCAGTCTCTTATCATTTTATAAAAAAAAAAAAAAACCCACTAAAAATGAAAATGTGAAGGGTGCTACCTACTAATTTTTTTGTATTTGACCCTAATAGAGCAACTCTTAGGTCCTTGAACAAAACTCAAAACTTCACATTACTCGCGGTAGACGGGGACGCTGGTCAGCGGGAACTAGAACCCACAACCTCTTTTCTTTGGTGAGGCAAGCACGCGCTAACAGCCAGGTTTTGAACCCACAACCTCTTTTTTTTTTTGGCAAGCTTGATGTAATAACTGCCATGTAGCTTTGCAATTTGCGTAGCCTCACCTGTTCTCCAGGTCGGGCATGGTCAGATTCCGGCTGATGTAACACATCCTCAGAGGAATGACCTTCCGGTCTTTGGCCCCGCTCCCAAACTGGTCCTTCCTGTCCTTAGCTCCGCCCCCTATGTGTTTGGGCGAATAGGAGTCCTCGCTCCCGCTGATGCTGGGGGAATGAGGCCCCGCCTCCTCCCAGGGTAGGTCGGCCACCAGGGATGGCTTTTTTAAGAGTGGAGAAACCTCCTTTATGTACTTCACTGCAGGAGAGGGGAGACACAGCGAGGTATGGAAGGGGTGTGGTTAGTGGGTGTGTCACACTTTTGAACACATATGCACAGGCATCCTCAAATCTGGCCCTCGATTCCCAATCCCTGGATCCATTTCCTGTGGGGAACTTAACTAAACAATGAGCACTGCGGATTGGCTAAACTGGCTTCCACACCTGACGTTTAGACGAAGGATGGAAAACCGGTGGTTCTCAGGCCTTGAGGATCAAGATTAGAGGAATAGGGAAGGATTTAAACTCACGCTTAAGTGAACAAATACACGGGCACACACTTACGCCAGCAGACACGGACATTTGCGCAGATAAATACACACTCAACTGGATAGACAAACAGACACAAATGAACAAACACAACCAAGCACATACCTATTTATTTAGTGACATAATGTTTGTTGACAAAGACTTTTTTTTCTTGATTTGGCTCCACACACTACAACTTTATATTTGTAATCAAACAATGTGTATGAGCATAAAATACACTGCATGTTATCATTCTTTATTGACAGGTATTTCTATACATTTTACTTTCACCAGGTAGAAATGAAATCCGATGTCCATCCCATGTCACGGGGCGATAATATTTGGGACAAGAGGCTCAGGTGTATTTATTTTAATCATCTGCTTCGCTTCAGGTGACAGAGAGCTTTCAGAACCTGGTCTTTAGTCCAGGCTTTTACTTCATTTTTGAGTCCAACTAACTTTTTGTCAACATGAGAACCTGAGACGAGAGGATAAAAGTAGCCATCATAAGACTGAAAAACCAGAAAAAATAAACTCTGATGCATCTGCCAAACCCTACAGTATTTAACTGTTTGAAACAGGACTAACTGCACTGGTAATCAGGCCTGGAAATTACTCCACATTCATTGACAATTAATTCATTGGCCACACAGAAATTCCACATTATTAATCTGCAGTGTTTATCTTATTAGGCCTTCTTTGTTCTTTCCTAATCAGACCTCCATAGACGCCTGGGTCAGGTGCTAGGTACACTGGCTTTGTGTGAAGAACCAGGCTACTGGCCGCTAATCCTGCGTAGCCGAGGTTTCTTAGTTACAACAAAAGGGACGGTGCAGGATGAAAGGAGCTGCACCCCAGTGTCCAAGAATCCAGCAGCTGCGGTCTCTGTGTTTCTGCAAATGAGTATCACATGAGATATCTGAGCGCGCTGCTCACACAATAACATTACAGTTACTGGGTGTCCGGCGTAAAATCATTTGTGGGCACCGTGTCCTTGACAACAGTAACGATAGCAGAAACCTCATGAAGAGAAACATTATCAACATGCCATATATCAATGTGCAAAACTTAATGCCTTTCATATGATTACATCAGTGTAAATGTACAAAGTTAGTCGTACTGTAGTCCAGCTGCTCTAAGCCCAAATCCCCCAGGTGCCCGATCCTCCAGTGAGAGTGTAATGCTATACACAGACACACACGGAGCCATTAGCCTCTACGGCCCTGTTACGCCATCGCCGAGCACTTCCAACGATGACCTCATCCCCGCACAACCTTCTTCTGTGAGAGAGTCCGCCAGCCTTGGGGCCAGAGAAACTGCAAATGTGTGTGCATGTGTGTGTGTGCATTTTGGAAGTGTTTAAAGCTGTATATGGGTGTGTGTAAGTGTGTTTTTCATGCCTGTGTATGGGTGAGCAGCAGTATGTGCATGTCTGATGCCTGGGTGCGCGTTTGCACTTGTGAGCATATGTGCATTTTCAGTGTTAAATGGGTGTGTGCAATCATGCCTCTCACGTCTGATTATGGATCTGTACCTCTGAGTGCGTGTGTGTGCGCGTGTGCGTTTGATACCCGAATATGGACCCAGGTGTCTATGTGTTTGACTCTTCAGTACTAATCTGCACATGCCTGCATGCTCAAGTGTGTGTGTGTGTGCGTGTGTATTCCTACTCTTGAGGGGACATTTGGTCTCCACAAATGCTAAAAACAAGACTTTTTTTGTATCCCTACATTGGCTGCTCCCCACAAGGTAACTGGGCTATTTTACGGTCAGGAGTTCAGGTAAGGGTAAGGGTTAGGCTAACGTTACGGTTAGGTTGAGGTTAGGGATGTAGTGTTTATGTTTAAGGTCAGGGTAAGGGGTCATGGAATGAAAGTCAGGCCATGGAACGCCCCCCCCCACAAAACACGATTTAAACACGTGTGCATGTGTACGCGTGTTCACGTGTGTTCAGTACCTGAACAGAGACGTGCGTCCGTGTGCGTGTGTATGTGTGGTGTGTGCGTGTGTGCGTGTGTGTGCGTGCGTGTGCGTGTGCGTGTGCGTGAGCTTTCCTCTCCCAGATAGGAACCCCACGCATGTCACCAGTGACATTAGCCTCCCTCGGTATCTGCAAAGCTCTGTTATCCACAGAGGTCAGGCAAGCAGATGCACTCAGACCTGGAGCCGGGATGCGTGAAAGAAACAAAATGGAGTCCAGAGACGCCCGGTGAAGAAGAGGAGGAGGAGGAGCGAACCGGGGCCCGGGGCCCGGGGCCCGGGGCCCTGAGTGGAGAAGAACTGCGTTCTGCATCAGATCTGTCTAACTGGGCCAGAACACACAGAAGCCCGCAGGAGCAGCTCAGGACCTTGTTCTTAGCCGCCGCCACCCCCTCCCCCCCTCCCTCTGAAGAAAACAGCTGAGTCTGTCTCATCTCACCCCCCCAACTTAAAAAAAAAAACTGTGGTTTTCAATTCTCAGCTCCTAGTTCACCCCCCCCCCTCCCCGCCCTCCTGCCAAACACCACATCCACACTGCTGCTGCCACGGTTTAATGAGAACAGCGTGTGCGTGTGTGTGTGTGTGTGTGTGTGTGTGACTCCTCAAGCTGCCTTTCCAAAAAATCCTGCAAAAGGCTGAGGGGGCACTGTACAGTCCAGCCGCACGATTACGTGCGCTTAAAAATATGCCTGCGCAAACGAATTCATCACAATCATGTGGTTTAAATTCCACAACGTGCGACAACCAACCCAAACGCAGCTCTGGCACTATATCTGATCCCAACACGCACTGCCAGAACCTTCTATTACCCACACTGCACTCATTCCAAATCTTTCACATAAAATGTGCTCCCACTAAAGGACGCACGCAGGCCTCCTCGCTGAAGCAACCTTTCAGAAAGTCCTACTTCCTGTGTAACGGGTGAGAATCTCCTGAATGATGGTCGACCTCGACTGAATATCCGGCTCAGGTGCAGGGAAAGGAAATGATTGGCGTGAGCTCGCGCGCGCGCACACACAGACACGGACGCATCTCCATGTCCATACACACAGTGCCTCCCAGTAGCATATGGACTGACCACGCATCCCACTTTGTTGTGGTTTTATATCGCACGCAAGATAAGGGACAGTACACCGATCGCAGCGAATTGCAACCTGATGTCAGAGAATCCCGCAGCTGCGGTCTTCGTTTCTCCTCCAAATGAATACCAGAGGCATCTGAGCGTGCTCACACAATAACATCTCATTAGCTGTTTAGCAGACACTTTTATCAACATTGACTAACAGTTGATTGGATTAAGCACAGGCCAAGTCCACCTGTAGCAATGTGGAGTAGAGGGCTTCCATAAGTGAACCAGCAGCTAGAAAGATCCTATCGTAGCTACTCTGGGCTTTTATTCGCGAACCATTCAAACCCCAGTTAAGCATCTAATCCACCAAGACCACACATCATTCGCAATGACAGCCACCTTCTTCGAGAGCGATGGAACAGAAATTGTTTAATAACAAGCACCCTGTGCTTCATGCAAAGGCCATTAGACAGAGCAGCCAACAGCCACACCTCCAGCACAATATGCCCAAAGAAACCAATCACAGTCCTGGCTATGGTCCTGACACGCCCCTAAAAATGCTGATGTCCTCCTTTTGAGAACTGGACGAGAAGCCCTCGGCAGCAATTTCGTTTCATGTTCAACACCAAGTAAACTCATTGACCAGTCTCTCACATAAGAATACCCTCAAACTGCGAAACGAAAGACTCAATCACAAAATGGCGGTGGCAATAATGGTCAGGCTAGTGTTATCTCGCATAGCCAATCCAACTGGGTTAATCTCTCTACAGCTGGCACAGGTAACTCATTCCACCATCAGCTCACCTTACAAGAATATCATAATATCTTTATTCAGTCATCAGCATCCATGTTACCTCATCATTAGTGCCACTAACTCATTTCCAATGGATTTTGACCTTCAAGCAACACCAAAAACAATTATACTCATATATGGAAAACCAAAAGTTGCTGAAGTTGCCACTTCAGCTCCTTGTTTGCCTGGGCATTCCGTACAGACTGCAGAATCAGAGGCACACGGGCCATATCAAATAGAACCGTCCTCCTATCCAATTTTGCTGACTTGGTCAGGAACGTATACTCAGTTGGTTTTATTTAAGGGTCCAATAAGGGCCACACTTCAGTAAACCACCCTAGATTAATGAATGACAGCATCGTGATGTCCTGAGCTGGTTTTCAGTCCATCTATGTGAGCAAACGCATCATAATTGCCATCACTAGCAATTCCCATCATGCCCTGTGATGCAGTGGAGTATGAAAGGTATAACACGCACTGCTATACCTCTTGTTGTTCGCTGCTTGAGCAGGCAATGGTGACCAAGCGATGTGTTTATAAGGCATTTCAATGTCACTTCCAAAATGTTACACCACAATGGATGGCAATGAGCATGAGAGCTTCGTACTCCAGTTTGGTAACAAAGGTTTCCTTTTACAAGAAAAGACCCGACCTCCCTCAAAAAAAAAAAAAAAAAATTGTCCTTAGGGGATAAATGTGCAAGAGTGCATGGCCAAATATCTCCTTAATGAAATAAGATGCATCTTTTCTGAAGCCAGAAGGGAACTACACTGGAAATAAGAACTTCGGTGTTTAATTTCACATAAACTCAGAAAAGAAACAAATCTTAAACACTTTTTACCACAATACCTTCCAAACTCTAAGTTTCCAGGGTTAACGAAATTTTCAGAAATTTAGAAATCCAAACGGGGTAGTGGTTCAAGTTACTCGAGCTGGCACAGAGTGTTGTGCAAACATGCCTTGTCCTGAAAGAGGACTGACCTGTGTCCTATCCATCGAGCAGAACAATTAACTTCCTAAATCTGTCATTTAACCCGAGTCGGTCCGTTCAGAATAGTTATCATTTTCAGAGATGGCCTCAGAGAAATTCCACAGAGAACCATGGCAAGTCGAAAGTGAGAAGCAGGGACCGTTCTACCTAAATAAAAGCTCATGATTCTGAATGTTCCCATAAGTGCAGAGTGAATGTATTGATATATTATGTTGCCAATGATGTTAATGCGTTGTGAATAAAACACGAAAGGCCTGAATTATACATCTGACTGGCATTTTGAATTTTCTTCACAGCTCAGTGCCTGTGCGCCCCGCGGGTGGAAAAGTCGCCCTGTCGGCCATTAAACGCATAAATTAAAAGCTCATTTAAAATCATTCCGGGGGGCCACTGTGTTTCAACTGGTGTTCAGACTGCACAAGTCAAACTTCATCTGTACCGCAGCGGCGATCAGGCGCACTGTAGCATACGCCACTATAGAATGTAAAACAATGAGCTTCACTAATTGCGTACCAAGACTCAGCAAATCACGCATCAGTGTGTCAGACTGACAAACGAGCCCCCGGAGAGATTTCAGCAGCAAATCTGTCTGCTCATTATGCTGAATTTATTTCAATCACGGTCCGGTGTCATTTGTCATATTTTTCTTTACGTCCTGACAATGTTAGTAAGCAAGGCTGCCTTGAAACGTGACAGGCTCCGGCTGATCACAACTTGGGGCGACTGTGGTCGGGGGGCCTCATACTGAGAATTTAGCGGAATTTTGTTCCGAGAAACAGGCAGTTAAGGGCGGGGATTCATACGCCACAGGTTCCAAAAGACAGCTTTCTAAAACACAAACAAGGCCCTCGTGTGCTCTGGTAGCGGGCAAAACTCCCGCAAATCGCCAGCACTGGCAAACTGAGAGCAATTACTGGCCATTAGACCCAGTTTCCGTTTTCTTTCCAAGCCCCCAGGCGTAAAACCACGAAGCGTTAAGATGTCTGTTGAACTTTTTCTACACCACCTGTGCTGTAAATGAATATTTCCTCCACAAGACACACTCACATCACTCGTTAAGAGCAGCTACATCTGTCATGATCTTAAAGCTTCCCGCACCTGGAGCCTCGTAACTATACCCCATCCGCAATTATTCGATAAATTTTCAATGAAATGTGAAGAAAAACAGAATCTCCGATTTTCCTCCTATCCTCTATAACCATCGGAATCTCTGGGTCAGGCTGCAAACTGCTAACTAGACAACTGCAAAAAGTTGCGTTTTCAGCCTTTTGCGCAACTTCAACACTTCTAAAAAAAAAGACTAACTGATTTTACGCACATATGGCTATGGAGATTTGATTGCTTACTTAAGAATCACATTGCGAGGACAAACTGCACTTCTCAGAAATAGGATTTAAAGGCACAGTTGCCAAGTAGAGCGCCAAACTTATCCGTCCAACTCCGGCCTCTCCAAATCCCCGCGATTGCGTTTGAGAGCTTACCCTCCAGAGTCACCTCCTTGCCGGCCTTTTTAAGCGCCTGCACCGCCATGTCGTGCGTCGCTTCTCGGAGGTCATTCCCGTTGACAGACAAGATAGCATCGCCGACCCGTAGAGCCCGGCTCTGGTCCGCTGCCAACCCAGGGAAGATCTTTGAGATCAAAATGGGCATTCGGTTCTCCCGACCTCCCTTGATACTAATACCCAACCCGCCCGACTCCTGCTTGACAACACGAACTTTCCTCACCCCCTCCGCTGTGTTGATGTCCGGACTCATGGTCGCTTCACCGTGCCTGGAGCTAAAACTAGATCCAGGACTACCGTAGCTGGAACCTGGGCTGCCAAAATCAGAGTTTGTTCCATTATCATGAACTTGCCTTCCCGAACCTGGGCTTCCGTACCCGTAACTGTTGTCATATTGACCACGACTAACCCCGCCGCTGGACGGACTGTCGCTTCTCCTTAATGCGCCGTGATTCGAGTATTGCTGCGGAAGAGGGGACGAGCCGCGATTAGAGCTCAGATTTACCATCCCGGTATCGTTCCCGTTCGGTACTCCATTACGCAGGCCAGATGGCGAGTTGTACTCCACATTGCATCCTGGTCCGCTTATCTCCGCTTCAGCTGTTAAAGTTAGAGTTTCGCGGGCCAACTCGGCCGTTACGCGGACCCACCGGTCCCGGAGCAAAAGATCCAGTTGTCCATTTTTGTCCGCCCGAGTCCAAATAGCCATGCTAGACGTCCAATAGAAGATTAAAGTAGCTTCAAACTGAAGTCATCCTCAACTTCTCGCTCTTTTTAGAGTGCGTATAAGCACTAGGCTACTCTAAACCTCGACACACCCACATACGCGCATAATTTCGGGAAAAAATGGAAAGCGAGGGGTAAAAATACATTCCAAACGAGGGAGGGATGGATATAACGATGGGATATAAACTGCCTTATTTATTCATGATGGAAATCGGAGCAGATCAGACCCTGAGGTAACAGAAAATGCGGTCTGGGGAGCAGGATGACGGTGTCAACCAATGGCGAAGTCCCTGAATTAGCTATTCATTATGGAGGCGGGGCGATGGGCCGGAATGCGCTTAAAAGATCCGCTGGTTCAGCAACATCTGACAGCAGTCTACTGCTGCGGAGGACTTCAGAGGCACATGTGGGCTCTATTTAATGTAATTTTCAGCGGGCTCTTCGCGTATTTGTTAAATATTGAGTCATTATTGCGTTAACAGCAGTTCATCTACTATTTCTCCTCTTGTTGTTTGTCTTCTTATCACCATTCTTCCCGTTTTCTGCACTATTCTTAACAGTCTTCGAGATACAAACACCAAGGCACTAGAAACATTTGCGACCCTATATTAGCTTCAACGCTTCATAACAGCGTTTTGATTCCAGAGGTATTTTTGGGTTTTGTAGCAGGAAAATTACCATTGAGAATGAATGGGGAAAAGTTGAGTTTTTTGAGTCCTGATGTCTCGAATCTTGGCCTTTAGCAACAAATGTATGCCTCCCGCAGCAATTGCTTAATCGGTATGAAGAATCATTGCGGATCCTGGATCTTAGAAAACAGACATGCTTGATATACTCTTCCAAAAAAGAAACTATACAAATATTGAATTATTGATTACACTTTCTTTTCAATATGTTTTCCACCTATGTCAAAAAAATTCATGTATAATAAATTGATGCTAGAAACAATGTATAGTTTCTTTTTTGGAAGAGTATATTAAGAGCAGTGTTTCTATATTCCAGTCCTGGGTACTAATAGCCCTACACCTTTGTGTGCTAGCTGAGCAATAGCATGATTCAGTTAAGAAACCAATCCTAATCATGGTAAGTTGAATTAGGTGCGATAAACCACAGCTAGTACAACCATACATTATACTTTGGCTACTTTTTGCGTTAAGGAACACTCGAGGAGGATTTGCGGGGGGACAAAATTAAATGTAATAACAAAGAGACAATTATTAATGTAAAAATTGATTTTTATAATTATTTTAAGCACAGGGGACCAAATATCGTGAATATTCAATAATAATAATCAAATATTCTGGTATTAAAATGAGATGGATCAGACTACTTTGCAAAATAAAAGTTACCCACAGGTTAATGTTAGTTTTCTGTGTAGTTTTATAGCAGCTCGCTCTGTTTGGTGAGCGTATTTTGAATTGGTACATCACTAATATTTAAACTTTATCAAAGTGTTGTTTTGGCCGCGCCCAGGTAGATCCATGAATGCAGGAAATACTTTATTGCAAAACACTGTTCTAAATTAGAAATGTTAATGTCTAAAGGCACTGTTTCTTACTTTGGGGTACCAGATTCAAAGAACTAAGGAATTGATGATTAGCATGAGCTGATTAACTGAATCATGTTCATTGCTGAGCAGAAGCACAAATGTGTGGGGCTGCGGGTCCACAGCACTGGAGTTGAGAATCACTCATTTAGGGAATTCTTTTTTATTTTATAATCTTGGCTGATCACAAACTTTAGATAGCATACAATATGTTGTGGATCATACAACATGACCACGTGCAAACCCATGCACATTTGCTTCCGTCTATTTAATAAACAATCATCTCATGACCAAAGAACGAGAGTCAGATTTAGAGGAGAGCGTACTCCGCAAAAAAGCTAAGGAACACTGGAGTTTGACCCAGGTATGTGAAATGAACGTAAAAACTCAACGTAAATCCCTAGTGTTGTTTGTTGGTGTTGCTGCTCATCCGAGACAAAAAATGCATCAGAACATTTGATCAGATGACTACCCCAGAACAGGGTATCCACAGGGAAGACCACATTCACACCAGGTCCAGACCATTTAATCAAAACATTAAACAGTGTCCAAAGTCATGTCAATACCTTGTGTGACCACCACCTGCTCACACTACAGCTTGACAGCATCTCAGGAAGCTCAGAACAAAGTAATAGAGGGGAAAAAACTGAGATCCTTAATTTTTTTTGTTGAGTACATGTCCGGTCGATGACCGAAAACTGCTCATGACAAACAGTACCGGAGGTGACAAAACCATCGGTGAACCTATTGTTTTTGAGCAAAACCAACACTGAAAAGGCTAGCTGGTTCCACTTCAGCTGTGAGCATTTACAGAAGAGGCTAAGAGTAGAAACGCTGCTCCTCCGCGTCGAGAGGAGTCAGTTGAGGTGGTTCGAACATCTGGTTCAGATGCCTTCTGGACGCCTCCCTTAAGAGATGTTCCAGGCATGTTCAACTGGGAGGAGGCCCCAAGGCAGACCCCGGACACGCTGGATGGATTATATCTCCTGGCTGGTTTGAGAACATGTTGGGGTCCCCCAGGAAGAGTTGATGGCAGTGGTTGGGTGGGGGGGATGTATGGGCCTCTCTACTTAGTTTACTACCCCCGTGAAAAAAAAATAAATGAGTAGATGGATGTATGGCATTTACAGAAATATAGCCCATCACTGGGTCAAGATAAGCATTGGTCCATTTCCTCAAGAGTATTTTGAGGTTGGACTTTAACTAGAGTTCAAGTCTGATCTTCCTAAAAACTCCACAAAACTATAGTCTACCTCCCATTTCGTATAGCGGAAGTTCGCAAACTCAAACAGGCAGCCAAAACTCAAAATGTGTCCTGCATGCAAATATTATATCAGTAAAACAATGCATCTCAAACTTGAGGAGGTAGGTTAACTAACATCTTGTGTTTACCAATACACATCACGTATAACATTGTTAAATAAAAAATATGGTCCTATCAAACCCAGCCTCTGCTTTAATTAGGCCCAGTTTGAAAAGGTCTGATGACACACATGCAGTTAATCAGGTCTATAATCTTGAACGATAATGCAGAACAACTCCATCAGCCTCAGAGATTAAGGCGTGCTATTTCCGGATTCTTGGCTGTGCCTAAAAGCCTTTGGAAGTGGGTCAATAAGTTGTATTCCCTGGTGAAAAATGATTCAATCTTGCTTACCCACACCCATGTTTACCACTTCCTGGACCACATGATTCTGCATGTATAATATTCTTGTGTGAGAGGGACGAGAGATGTTTCCTGACTGGGTTTTATCGGGCACATTGTGTTATAGCTGGCAGTCGCTGTGTTTGGAGAGCCTGCTAACAATAAATGTTCTCATGGTGTTCCTGAATTTATATTTTTGTTATTATAATAACACTGCAACTACACCGCAGGAACATTGTGAGAAGATTTTGTGTCCGAGCTGGGTCATCTCTCTTTGCACAGCAGATGTCCAGCTATAAAACAAAAAAACAATCTTTTCAAAACATTGCTGCAAAGCAGTGGCAGTTTTACACAACTCAAAAATATTCCAGTAACATTAAAACAACATTTATTTTGGCTGGGTCCTTTCTCCAAGCACAAAAAATACCTGACCGTAACTTAAATATTCTGGCGCTGACATCAGTTTTGCCAATGTTAATACCCACAAGACAGCAGGGCATTTCATTGTGAGAGGATTATGGGTTAATAGTGACATCACAGGACCCAGGATCACAGCAGGATTACAAACAGAGGACTCTTTGGACTACTTTTTTTGTTCTTTCGCTTTATTGCAGTTGAGGTTTACTGTGTGACGACAACAAATTTGGTCAGAACAAGATCTGGAGACGGAGGAGACGAGTGGGGGGGGTCACATGACCCAGAGGCAGAGAACATGAGGAATGGCGCAAGACAGGGTCCCCCTGGGGGTCAGAGTTCTGGCGTGTTCAGAACCATCGGTACACACTGGGCACACCTCGGGTCGGCCCGGCTGCCCCATAACATTCAGAGAGTCCAGTTCCTTCACCAATGCCAGTTCACAGAAAAACAAAAACACTGGGGATATCACAGCTAGATCCCAGTGCGGAACACTTCAGAACATTCCAGAAACAATACTATGGGCCCGGCCCGAGACAACCCTCCGGGAGGACACTTCCCACTTTCCAACAGGGGTGCTTTACTGATATCTGGGACGTCCCTCTGGTCCCTGGGGGCCTGGGTGGGGGGGGGCAGGGACAGAGGGTGGTCACATGGAGAGATGCTTTATTTCTGCACAGTGGTGAGCATCTGATATCCAAACCTCCCTCCCACCATCTTTCCCTTTTTCCCTCCCTCCCTCATAACTTCCTGTTTTCCAGGCCTACTCTAGGTTTCCATGGCCGATGAGTATGTGTACGCGTCTGTGAACATGAGCTGACTGAAAACACACTGAGCATCAGCACAGAAGGGGCAGGGTTAATGGTCTTTACAAGAATAATACATTCAGAAACTTCATCTCAGTCCACCATTTTGGCTCCATCTCAATCCAACAACTTGGCTCCATCTTCGTCCACCATCTTGGCTCCTCCATTCAATCATACTTTGCTGTTCCATACTCCTTGGCAGCATGTCCCTACCCCAGTGGTCTCAATCTCAAATCCAGGAGGGCCGTTATATCCCCCGCATTTTTTTTTTCCAAGAGTCCCTGGACATTAAGTGCTTCATCTAAGTCGCCGTTTGGTTTCTAAGTCCCAAATTTGCTTCCAATAAAATGTAAATTCCCGAAACATCCAGCTGAGACTGTGGCCCTCCAGTAACTGGAGGTTGAGACCGCTGCTCTACACACCATCCCCTGGCTCCTAACTCTGTTCAAACTCCTCCCCCTACCTTTGAGCGACCCATCTCCGTTCTCTCTCAGTGTCCGGTGTGCAGCAAGTGGGGTACGGTCAGGATTAAGGGTGGAGGGTCAATGGGCTGGGAGCTATGTGATAAGGCATGTGTCTGGTCAATCCCTTCTCGGAAGATGAAGGAATGTTCCACTGGGGGGAGGGGGGGGTTGGCAGGGTAGCACCCTGTTGTCGGCCGTCGCTTCACGTGTACCGCCTGCCCGCAGCGGAGGGGCGGGGCGAAGCGCCCGGACGTTGGCGCTGCTCGGAGGGCGGCGCGCTCCCCCGCTTGGGCGTGTTGTTGAGGAGGTCCAGACTCCGGCGGCTGGAGGAGATGACGTCGGCCACAAACTTGGAGCACTCGCTGCAGACGTCCCGCAGGCTGCAGCCGTTCGCGTACAGGTGCGGGAATTCCTCCTCCACGGGGCGGCGGGAGAGACCGCGCAGGGACCTGCCCGAACATGCCCCGCGCGGGGTCGCCACCGAGCAACACAGAGTGAGAGTCAAAAACGTCAATTTATCAGAGAGAGAGAGAGAGAGAGAGAGAGAGAGAGAGAGAAAAACGCATGAGGTCAGATTATTAGTGAGATACAAACACGCAGTCAGTTTCAGAGAATGATACACACTCATGCAGTCAGTTTATTTGGGGAAAAAAACACTTATAGTCAATTCATCAGAGATAGAGACACACACACACACACACACAGTCAGTTCAGAGAAACACACACACACACGCACACAGTCAGTTTATCAGAGAGAGAGAGACACACGGCCAGTTGTTCAATCCAGAGGAGGACAGAAGTTTTCAAATGCATCATCTCTTCGTTTTTCAGCAGAACAGCTGGACACACACAGGTGGTTAGTTTTTTCCGCCAAAGAAAGTGGAGAAAGCTCCCAGAAGTCTACAAATCAATGCTTCTGTCAAAAATCTGAATCTGGAACTAAATACTGAATGAAATGGTAAATGGACTGCATTTATATAGCACTTTCTAGTCACATGATATGACCCCAAAGCCCTTTACAACTTTTTGCCTCACATTCCCCTGATGTGGGAGGCTGCCATGCAAGGCGCCACCCTGCACATCAGGAGCAGTGCGGGGTTCAGTGTCTTGCTCAAGGACTCTTCGACACGTTCTCTGGAGGAGCTGATGATCGAACCGGGAACCTTCTGATTCCTGGGCCGCCCGCTCTACCTCCTGAGCCATGCCACCCCAGACTCAGTCTCAGTCTTCTCCGAAAAGAGCCCAGTGAGGATGCTGGTTCTGTTTTGGCCCAGCAATAACAACTAATTGGACAAATAAACCGATGTTGTTGTTCAGTAAAAAATTTTAAAAGCGATATTGCACAATTAGTTCAAGGTCATTTAACAACACATATTACGCACTTGGCAAACATTTTGAGAGTTGAGTCAACTTACAAAAAAAGTGGGTTGTTAAAAATATGCACGCAGTGTTTTCATGTTCTTAAGGCAAGCAGTCACTTTTCTTGTTAAATAAGATGAAAGTTTCCCAGCGTTCCTTGGGGCAACGGACTGTTGCCTCGCCCCAGTTCATTGTTCTTCAGTTTATGTGTTCCAATTGTGTCAAGAGGAAATGTACGTGTATTGCTCATCGAGTGTTTTTGTTGCGTCATTTATTGTATAAATAGTTTTACATTATCTATTCACGATTAGTGTTAAGCTGCTTTCGCACTGGACGCGAAACAAATTTTTCGCACGACAGATTACATTCAAAGTCAATGCAAAGACGCGCGTCTTTGTATTGACCTTGAATGTAATCTGTCGTGCGAAAAATTCATTTCACGTCCGGAGTGAAAGCAGCTTTACTGTTGCCTTAAGTGATGCAGTTCCCTCCTACTTTCGAATCATAGTTGTTACCGATGAAGATTCCCATTTATAAGCCTTAGTCAAGAGGGTAAAATCAGCATTTATTATTGGGAAGTAGGACAGAAATTAAATTTGCATGGTAGTAACTTTGTGTAATTCAGACTAGACATTCCGACTCACTTTGACAGATGATTTTATTCTGTTTCTCCACAAAATATTTTGTTGTTTAAATAAAAAAAAAAAATAAAAAATAAAGTTATGTTCAGCTGACAATTGAGGCAGACCAAGGGCGTTATTTTACATCAGCAGTTGTACTGTA
This sequence comes from Gymnothorax reevesii, assembly GCA_029721435.1. Taxonomy (NCBI): domain Eukaryota; kingdom Metazoa; phylum Chordata; class Actinopteri; order Anguilliformes; family Muraenidae; genus Gymnothorax; species Gymnothorax reevesii. The sequence continues at coordinate 11,561,362 of CM056574.1, forward strand.
CTAAAAGTTTGGTGTGCACACAGTTTCCAAAAAAAAGAATGAAAGAAAATTTAAGTTGAGTGAGTGAATTGGGATTTACGGAGCAGGCCACTCCACTATCTCTACAGGCTGCATGTAACAAGCAGTATATCATATGCAAATAATGACCAGGAAGCGTATTACTGAAATTCCACAGCCTCCATGACTTTAGCTTCAACCCAACTCATGCATTATTGTCAACTTACTTATAACAAAATGAATTAAATGAATGTTCGTTATCCAAGGCCCAGGGCTGATTTCAGTTGGAGAGGCTAAGATGAAAGGTCAGCGATACATTTCCTTTTCCGGTTCTGTGGCTCAGAGACACAGGCGTCAGCAGAATCAGGTCGAGTCCTCTTACTAAGTGTTGAGAGACCGTCTCAGGGAAAATGATTCGGTAATGCATGTCCTATTTTGCACCCAGTAACTTGGAAAGCCTGATTTAAACTGACATCCTGTTGCCACAATGCAGTCAATTTTTGAGTTCTGTCAAATTGCACCGCCAAGTCCTCAGTTCTGCAAGATTGAGGCAAGTCAGTCTTTTTCTTTGGTGCATGTCTGCAGAGAGGACCGCTGAACTGAAAACAGGTGCCACACAGGGTCTTATTGAATTATATTTACTTCTATTTTTCCCAACAGTTGCGTAATATTTTCCGATAAATGTATTATTGGTTGTGTAAATATTCTGTAATTGAACCGAACAATAAAAAAATAGCAGGTTAACTGCCGCTGGGGTTCGCACCAGCCTTGAAAAATCCCCATGTCGGTACATGAGGCACAAAATTCCGGCTCCTTTCTTCCACACTAATGAGTGTTGGGACCCCCAGCAGAGACAGGCAAATCTCAAAGGGAATATTACATATGGTGCAATCATTACTGTTACACTACTTTTATTCAGCAGATACCTTTATCCGGGGTGACTAATCCCTCAAAGAGCAATGCTTTTATCCACAGTGACTAACAGATAATTGGGCTAACCAGTGGCCAACCCCCCCCCCCCGAGCGACATGGGACCGAGGACTCTGTAGCTCCACTGACCTTTTATCACAGCTACAGTGGAGCTTGAAGCACCACCATTTTGAGTCATTGTGAAATGCCCCAGTGATTTGTTGACTGTAAGAAACATCATTAGTTCGTAATGTGGGGGTCGGGGAAGAGACAGGCTTGGGGGACCTGCATAAAGAGAGAGGCAGACCTACTTCAGGAGGTCAGCCAACAGACCGCAGGTGCTCGGCTACATCTGACCTCTCTTAAAGAGGCAGCCATTTTCCTTCCCTCTCCAATGAAAGCAGACCTTGCGACATACTCTGGAGAAATCAGATGTAATGTCCTTTAAAAGTCCCCTATTGTGCCACCAGGTGCACAGGTAATTAGCCATAATGAGCCAGTTCAAAATCTCCCCTTCCTGACATGACAAAGGTGAGTGACCACCCAGAATTATGAAATCTGATTGACTAGCTCGGGTGAAGGTGGTCAGTCCCTCTTGCCGCTGGTTGGTTACTTCCCCATGTGATGTCAAGAGGGGAAGATTTTGAAATGGCGTGTAATAACTAATTGGCTGTGCACCAGGTGACATAATAGGGGACCTTTAATACATCACAATCTCATCAGTGAAGACAGCCTGCACCATTTATTGGAAAACTTTGGAATACAAATGATGTGTCCAAACTCTACAGCTGGCAGGGATTGCGGTCCACATTCAGCCTTTCCTTTCTTACGAGGTTGGACCAGTGTTTCCTTCTGGAAGGACTCAATTAAGCAGCTAATAGCCTCCTTCCCCTGATGAAATAGACAATTGTCATGGCTTCCAGCCAAACTACTTTCAGTTCATGTCCGTTAGGAAGGAAGTACCTTTGCTCTTCAGAGAATTCGGATGCAACTGTTACCCAGGACCTGAAGGGTTGGTGTTTGTGCCCTTGTGTAGCCACAGTGCGGTAAGTGCAACTGTTGAGCTCCGCAGTAAAGCTCTTAACCCCAAATTTCTCCAGGGGACAGGATTGGCCACTATTTACACTCATAAACTGCATGTCGCTTTCAATGAAATGCAAGCTGTACAGCTGTAATGATGCATTAAGGGGCGGGGCTCACTTAAACTGCTCGCCCCTCTGCGCGTGTCCGCTGGTCCCGCACTCCAGCCCCACCGTGTAAACTGGGATGTGCGCCATCTTCTTCGAGGGAATTTTCATCTGCGAAATGAAGTGCCAAGTCAGGACAAACCGGTCCCGCCCAGATTTTCGACAGACAGGTAAAGCCTATAAAGAGACCAACTGGAGCTTGGGGATGAGGTTAATCTTGATTTTTCGGTCTTCAAATTGTTTGATCTTACAAACAGACTCAGTGAAATTCATTCATCCAACAAATTCAGGTCGCTAATCCAAATGTAGCCAACCCTGGTCCTGAGGGTCCACAGACTGAGCGGTTAGATTTTGTTTTAACCATCTAATTTTTGCCTAGGAAATCAGGTGAGGAGAGTAAATTCAGCAATAAACTGATTGAATGGAACAATTTAGCTTTAGAGTAACACAAAAACCAGCAAACACTGCGGGCTCTAATTTCCTGGCGCAGCGCAGGTGGCGTAGCGAAGCGCAGCCCGCGCAGTGGTAATTTCGTAGGGCGCAGCCCGCGTAGTGGTAATTTCGTGAGGCGCGCAGCCTTCGGTAGACCAAGGTGCGCCGAGATGGGTGTGGCGGCGTAGTAGGGGGAGGTGTCACATATTCATCAAGACGCAGTGACAATTTCGTAGAAAAAGTCTCCGCTGGAGTTGCGCAGAAAACTCGCCAACTCCAACCTGGTTTAATTTCCGTGCAGAGGTAATTTGGCTGACCGGCGCAGAGAGCGCACACGTCACCGAAATCTCACAGGCAGTTTTACAGAATGTCTGGCACATTTCAATGCAAGAAATAATTACAGGAAGCACGATTTAATGTAACTATCTGAATAAGGACATAAATTATTGTATCTATATCGATTGTCCTGATGTCAGATTAAAGGCGGTTGCCACGCGTAATGGAAACTTGACCGGGCTTAATCAACGCAGCTGAATCTGTGATGCAAACTAACGACTTCACATCTTTCTCAGCCAACCACAAACTGTGTATATATATATATATATATATATATATATATATATATATATATATATATCGAATGCTTGCGTTCTATGCTCATTAAAGCCGCTTGCACACTGGACGCGAAACGAATTTTTCGCCCGACTGATTACAGACAAAGTCAATGCAAAGACGCGATAGTTGGACAGGGTTTTAATATAGCTCCGTGTCCGAAAGTCATAAAAGTTCTAATTTTTTCGAGTATTCCAGGAATTATTAGACGTGGAAACTTGGCCATTTTTGTGTTCGACCTTCACAGAATGCAAATTGATAGCTATCGACTTTTCTTGGTCTTTTTAGCCTATTCTTCTGTTTTCTTCCGTTGAAGATAGCCAGCAGTCTTTATTCGGTCTTTCTTTTGAAAATTAGTCAGATGGACCGAACAGATTCACGCTTTATTTCCACAGCTGAGATAAAACAGTGCGTGAGCAAATCAATTCCATGACCATTGACAGTGTGAAGAAATTATCGCATGCACGATTAAGACTGTCCGACACGAAATGCAAAATACTCCATGTCCACCAGCCAGCAAAAAGTAAAAGTAGGCTATTGAAATGAGAACAGATTTATAACGGGATATCCAACAAAGATGACCCGCTAAAAATAAATCCCAGTGTTCATTGGATGTTCTGTTGTTAAAATGTTTCTTTTTATTCTTTATTTCGGTATCAATCTGTTCTAATCGTCCTCTTTTTTTTTTTTTTAGCTGTCAGACACGGAGGCATTGTACATTGTCCCATGCCTGTGTCGACTCGCTGAGCAGAGCTTAAACAGAAACATTGATTGAAATTCTCGGTACTCATCTTAAAGAACTGAGCCCTCTTATCAAAACATTCACGTTTAATATCGACAAGAGTCAGCAGATTTGAAGAAATTAAAAACAATAATAGACTGTCGAACACGGAGATTTATTAAAACCCTGTCAGACTTTCGGGCACAAGACGCAATCTGTCGAGCGAAAAATTCGTTTCGCGTCCAGTGTGCAAGCGGCTTAATACAAGGCTACTATTATTGTCACTTCGGTTTTATCGTCTTCAGTGGGGAAAAGGAATACAGCCTGATTGCTATGATCTCGTACTGAGTTAAGATCGCATATTGAAAATAAATGTGTCACGTATCTTGCATTGTTGTCCATGCATGTTAATCCCAAAATTTAAAGCAGCAACAGTTTGTAATTCATGGGAACACGCTATCCATCGTTTCTCTTGACAGTGAGCAAGAATTGACTCGGCTGTGTCGCCTATATTCTAACACATTAAAGGTGAGGTGAGGAGCTCATTTGACTGGTGAATATTTGACTCGGCTGTGTTATACCCAAACACGCCTTCTTTGCCAACTTGCGCTGGAAGGAGGGGCAGAGGCGGGACAGAGGAGTTCTTGCGCCAGGCTACGCCGGGCACGAAATTGCCACATACGCCTGGACACACCCCGTTGGCGCGGCGCACCCCCCATGCGCCGCGCCTGCGCCGCGCCTACGCCTGGTCTACGAAATTAGAGCCCTGCGACTCTACAGGACCAGGCTCGACCGCTCCTGCCCGAGTCTAATGAAATGTTTTCTTTTTTATTTTAGTCATTCAGAGGATTTCGCCCAACGTTAGAACCAAATGCTGGGGTGGACTTGGGCTAAATCTAGACAGCAAGAGCCCGGAAAACACGTGGACATAAGACAGGAAGAGGAAGCTAGAAAAAAAAAGGGAGGAGCCCAGAAGAAGGGACGGAGGAGGCAGAAAACGAAGCGGAGGAGGGAGGGAAGGTAGAAACTGGAGGCTCAGTCCAATCGCTCACTTCACACCACTTTCACTTCGTCTCCTTCCTGACTCCTCTCGCTCAGAGCTCCAGCCACCAGGAGCACGAGAGAAACGAGGAGGAGATGTTAGGATGATGACACATGGATCAGCTCAGTGGAATGTCCTCATTCCCTCGTGAGTCATTCTGAAGTGACGTCGGCACCTGACAGTTACAGGCGCGGCTGATAGCAGAAGCTTCGCTCTCCAAACAATCGTTCAAAAGTGACACTTTCTCCAAACACGATACTCAACCGCTCGACGCCAACCGTCCTTTTCATTTTGTCTTTTTGATGTCCATGTTCAAAATAAGAAGCGTCGAGCAGACAAAACCACACAGGTACAAAACCATGTTTAGGGCCTCATTTGAAAGGCAACATCCTGTAATCTCTGGAAATCTGCTCATGAAAAATGTGACTGAAACGCAAGCTGCACAGCTTCAGCTCAAACGGGAGGATTTTATTCTTTGTCACCTGCATCGGTGTTCCGGTGGGTTCCATCAGGTTAAGCAAGCGACTCCTTCACTGAAGTTCAGCTCAGGGAAAATCTAATCCTCTTTCCGAACTCATTCAATAGATTGGAATCGCCTATCTAGCAGGGGACCCCGATCTGAGTCAGACTCGGGGAAAAGGAGAGAGCGGTAGAAAGCGAGCGATTGGAGCGAGGCCAGGGCGTTAGGAGGGGTGAGCAAACATCAAAGACCTCCGTCCCGGAGACAGAGGGCTGTACCTTATTACTGCAGGATCCGCAGACAGACCTGCACAGAGAGCACAAAAGCAGACCTGGGTTTTATTCTACCGAGCTTTTTCTCCAGAATCAACCCGTACATCGCTGCTGCGTTAGCCTGGTTAGCAGAAACTTATCAAGTGAACCTCAAGTTATGGCCGATCTTGGGAAAGACCGTCAGAAGAGTGCCACATTCAAACCAATTACAACACATCCTGAACATCACTTCTGTTATTACCTCTGGACTCTTAAGAAATATAACCACAAACCTTTCACATACACTGCCAGTCAAAAGTTCTTGCACACCCCAATAATTTCTGTGATCATTACAATTTTTTGTACTTTGTTCTTGTGTAATAGTCTCATGTTGGTTGTATAACAGAAGGTGGGAAAAACTGAAGCCCAGTGTGTAAACCGTGTTTATAACAAAACACATGAAGAAAAATGATCAGTCATTAAGTCAGTATTTAAGCAGATCAGTAACGATGGTCTAAACCAGTGCTTCTCAAACCTCTCCTGGAGTCACACCTGTCCTGTATGTGTTAGATCTCCCTGCTCCAGCACAGGTGAGTCACATGATCTACTCATTATCAAGCAGCTTCAGAGGGCTGACAGCGAGCTGATCATTTCAGTCACCTGAGCGGGATTCCTTGCAGATTTTTCTTGTAAATGTATAATTTGTAATAAACAAGTATTGGGTTCCAGTGATTTCTTTGTTTTAAACATCCATGTAAGATAAAGATTGACAAGATCCTATGGAGGGTAAAAACATTTGACTGGCAGTGTACACGCTATCACCAATTTATACTTCTACATTTTTGTACATTTCATGTGAATTTAGATTGTAGATTTATTCTAATTATAATTTTACTTCAGTTTTATCTTTTTTATTGTTCTTTTAAAACTGTCCGCTTATAATTGTTGCATTCACAGCACCCTTGAAGCTGAGCGGAAGTGGCTGAATTAGTGCAATCCTCTAGAGTACACTCATTTACCAGGACATACTATACATACTGTGCCCACCTTTTACACAGCAGACAGGTCGAGGGCCATGAGAAGAGAGGGAATTTTATTTTACAGCAGCAGCACACCTGGAGAGAGAGAGAGAGAGAGAGAGAGAGAGAGAGAGAGAGAGCAAGAGAGAGAGAAAGAGAGAGAGAAAGAGAGAGAGAGAGAGAAGGAATGGGGAGTTCTGTATTTATTTCATGTTTACGATGTGCTCATACTTCTCAGCTGACAGGCTATGATAAGAGGCAGGGCAGCGGAAACTCATTTCCTCTCTGAGGACAAGGCGGCTCTTTTATTTTCTGTTCCATTGTATTTCTGTAGACACCTGCCACCGATTCCCCCCTCCGAAATCATCCTGCTCACCAGGGGCAGATTCCCAGTGATAAGACAGCTCAGTCTGTACAGCACTAATAATACTCCTACTGCTATAACAACAACAGCAACTTCAGCCACTACTACAAATATTATTACTGCTACTAGCACAACTACTACTGCTAATAATAATCATAAAGATAATAATAATAATAATAATAATAATAATAATAATAATAGCTAGTTCCACTGAAGCATTTATAATGACGCCATGACACACTGTTCTGTTTACATTATGAAGAATGGATCTTTTTTTTCCAAACGATTTGTCTGGTATTCAATATCACTGCTCCATAACTCTCGTAGTGATGGCTGCACCAACAGGAACACTACATTAGCATTGAGACGGTGCACACATTTATAGTCTGAAGGGTTAAATACAACTTATAGCGTTGCTAATTCTCATCAGCAGCACGCAGAGTGATGCGTGAGTGTGCAGGAAATCTCATTTCCTTCCTGCAGATCTCAGGTCCCCTGGTTCCCTCGAGCTATTTTTACTTCCCTTCATTAAAGCAACACTCTAGAGATTATGATCTTTGATAAAAACTGGGTCATATTTGACAAGTGAGAATTGGCAAGGAAGCACAGAGTCAGTCAGTCAATGACAAAGCATTTATGTTTTAAAGAACACAATTAACCCCTAGAGCGCTAAATGCAGCTATTGTCGCTCAATGATGTACAATATCAAAATCAAAGCCGTTGAAAACCTATCATGTGGCGACTTGTTTAAAAAAGCCCCCCTGCGGGAGCACTTTTAAACAAGTTGCCACACGACAGGTTTTCAACAGCGAAAGACAAATTTAAAAAAAATTAAATTTTATTATTTCAGCACTCTAAGGGTTTAAAATGTAACAAAGGCCCAGCGGTGCAATGTGTTCATGCATTTCAAGAAGCTGCGGCCAAAATTGTTGTTGTGCAGTGTTCAATTACTGTGGAGAATTTCTTCGTGGAACACCATTCGATCCCAAAGAAGTTCGTGCTAGCGGTTAGGTCTTCCATCAGATTAAAATCAGCCAACTTTAGGCAGAATGTAATGAGTGGCCTGTCTCCATGACAACACATCTGTAATGTAAACGGAGGCAACGGGAGTGGATATGTGAGCGCGGAACATCACCTGCGCTCCATCTCACTGTTCCAAACTCAGGTGGGAGTTCTGTTGTGAAGCCAGAACCATGTAATCGATACAGCAGGCTGCCTGTCCATTGATTGTGGCTTTGAGTATATTTGGAAAAATTTATCAAATACTGGATTGCAGCCTTCAACTGCTGGGAGCCCTCAAATGCCCAACTGACAAATGTGCTCACTCTGGTTACTGCACAACAGGAGGTAACGTCCAATATATTCCTGTGGGCTTTGTGCTTTACAAAATGAATAGCTACACTGATTTTCACTAAAAGCCTCTCTCTCGTTTCCTCTCTACCACCCGTCTCCTCGTCACTTCAGAGCACAGGTAGGAGGTCCAGGGGAATGTTCCAGATTGAAGGGTCCCCCGCCTAGGCCTCGCAAGGGAAGACTCCCGTGTATTGGACCACTCGCGAGTTCTTGCTCATTTTTCAACATGGCTGCCAGCTAAGGTTTGCATCAAATTCCATCAAAAACAAGCAGTGCGGAAGGGGACGTCGACTTGAAAAGCGAGGCGAGACTGCTCCCGCGTGTTCACGCTAGTCTACGCAAGACCAAACATAGTTTAATCGTTCATGAGGCAAGAACTCGCGGGCTCTCGCCCAACCCGGGGGCCTTGAACAAACCCCAGGTGTCAGACAGTTAAAGTCCTGCCGTGTTTCTGTTGCAAACCATGACCCCAGCCAGAAATGGGCAAATTAGCAAATCCAGGTAATTATCGTAATTAATGGAGCCCTGTGTGGAGGAAGGAAGCATTCTTCACCCCCCTGCCCCCCCCCCCCCCCCCCCCCCCGCATCTGTACCGTCTCCCCCCACCACCCCCTTCCACTGTTATCATTTGAATTTCCCTCCAAAACCCCATGTAGGTCATTCATTGGTCTTTCCCCCACATTCACTTTTCCATGTCCAATCAATAATAACTCTGTTGAGTAAAGAACCGCCCACTTTCTTCTTGTGTAAGCTTGCGAGCGCTCTTCTGGGAGCGCTCTTCTGGGGGCTCTCTTCTGGTACCAGAGGCCAAAGACATCAGCAAATTTTTTTGTAAGCGTCACACAATTATTTTCTCACACTCTGATGACCAAAATAAATGGGATTAAAGCGATTGCTGCTCAAACTCCTCCTGGAGTGCCACTTGTCCTGCATGTTTTAGGTCTGTCCCTGCTCCAGCTCTGGTGATTCATACAATCAGCTCATTACCAATCAGCTTTCAGGGAGCTGCAGCAGGGAGAGGTCTAAAACTTGGACAAGCGGTGCTCCACGACGGGTTTGAGAAGCACTGGATTAAAGACGACTGGCTTCATCGTTCAGTTCCACAACAACTGTCACTGTCTGATCTCAGGTTTCACGCCTCTGCTTCAGTCATTTTTTGAAGCAACCAAAGGGCGGAATATCAGTGGCGGCAACATTGAAAATCTGCGATATAATGCTCCCAATGATTCAAGCAGTGTTTCAGCAGAGGTGACGTAACAGGAAGTGATGTCACAGGCCGCACCTTGCCCTTCCGCAGGCTGTTGTACAGATCTTTACTTTGCAGAAACTTCTCCATTTCAGCTTTCACCAGTACGCGGCGCACGTTGATGACCTCATCGACAGTTAGGGCCAGGCTCTCCACAGGGTGGCTGAACTCCTCCTTTGGTACAAACAGAGGGGCAACAAAGATGGGAAATGTAGTCCATAAAGAATGCAATTTTCAATGATAATATAGGATACCAGAGTAGATATTGACAGTAATGATAAGTAAAGATATCATTACTAATACATGATGGTATGCCATAGCCTGACATGGAAAATAGTTCCTCTTTAATATTATAGCTCACTGAACATTACATCACTGCACTCTATTGTATTTATATGTTTATTCAATGTTTTTGAATTTCTCTCATGCTTTTGCAATATGTATGTAGCACCAATAAATCCAATGAGAATCTGACATTTGAGGTGATGATGTCAGTGCAGGCCGAGGGAATTCAGTCTTCTGCCATCCGACCAATCTTATTTGTTCCGCCAATAATTAGAATCGCAATGCGTTAGCGCTGGGCTACAACAATAGCCCGCACGCCCACCGGTCCTATTTTTGGATTAAACTGGGCGCCCGGACTGGTGCTACACATTCTCCCAGTATACCCACCATCCACTGGGGTCTGCAGCTGCCCCGTCTTGGAGATCCGGCCTCCTTGGCCTCCACCCTCTCCTCCACGGCGCTGAGGGACCCCCGCGGGGAGTAGAGCAGCCCCGGGGAGGGAGGCAACCAGCCCTGCACCGGGACAGAGGCTGCCCCAAGAGAGGGGGGGGCAGTTTCATTTGTGTGTCTAACCGAACAAAGGAACAATACACATTTACACAGGTCCAAGCCAAAGTGCAGAAACGAATTAAAGGGAGATCAATGAATGAAAAGCGAGATGTGGTGGTGCAGTAGTTAGCGCACTGGTCCCTGGGTTGAGACGTCCTGAGTTTGAGCGTCATTTGTTGAAATGCTTCACCCTCTCAGTTCTGTACGTCACCCAGGTGTATGATTGGGTAATGGCAAAATGTTGAGGAAACCAAACTAAATTCCAGGTGGTAACCTGCAAAGACTAACATCCCATCCAGGGAGAGCAGGTTTCTTCATACCACTAAAACCGGTAAAAAGCGCCAACCTGCTGAGCGGCTTGGATCAGGACAGACTTTACTAATAAATAAATAAACAATTAAATAAATAAAAGTACACTTCATCAAAAGAGAAAGGCTTTGTGAAAACCAAACAGTTGGTGACAGAATAATTCCAGTTTCTTAAGATTTACTTCCACCTATGAAGCAGGTTGGGAATTTTTGGATGAGAATTGAGATTGGGACAAAGCTGGAGTACCCAAAAATAAAAGGGAGGACCCAGGCACGGACAGGAACCCAGAACTTCCTGTCCTGCCAAATACTGCTTCAAAACATGAGACAAGACTTTCCTCCACTGAAACATCAGCACTAGTGATCGCTATTTGGCCCCCCCTGGTGGTGGGTCAGGCGCACAAATCCAGCTGCTCAACTACCAGAATTAAAGAAGTACCTACTTCGTCACTTGATAGTTCTTGCACACGTCTTCAATTGATTTTATTTTTGAACAGGCACCAGCCGCAAGCACAGAGCCCCTAGTGGTGACGGGAGGTATTGCTGCACGTTAAGCCTCTGATGACAAAGAAGCAAGTGTCCCCATTGAGGGCCAATAAAAACTGAGACTTCGCGGAGCCAAGTTTATTTCGTTTTGGACAAATTCTTAAATTTATCTGCACTGAGCTAATTTTCCCTCAGGGACCTTTTTATCTGAGGCACACGCCAGATAATACAAAACCAGTTTTCACTCCCATTTATCGCTACTTCCTTAGGTCCCCAGAGTGCACTCCTTGGACCACAGAAACGCCCCCATTGTGCAGCCTCTGCTGCCAAGAAGGCCCCTAGTTAAACATGCAGCCATTAAGAAACTCTTGTCACTGAGCAGCTCTGACAAAAACCTGGCCTCTAGGGGAGCCATAGAGCAGATAAATGTCACTAGATGCAAAATTGAATCCACGAGTCATAAAGACATAGCCTGACTCCGCCAGCCTTCTTACTTCCGCTTAATTTCATTTCACTTCAGAACACAGTTTGATCACTCGGAGCTCTGCCTCGTTTACCATCCGCAGAAATTACGCCGGACCAACCAGCGAACAGAAGGCGTGGCCGAGAGCGATTATGTAGCCGCTGCGCCGAGTTTGAAATTGCAGTCTCCGAAATCAACAATGGCCACGGACATGGACACACTGGAGGCCATTCGCTCTATCGTGGAGAAAATCTCGGGTATCAGCGACTTATATCCACAATAAGATGAACTTTTGGTTAGTTTTTTGAATGGAAATGATGTTGCAGCGCTACTCCCAACAGATTATCATATCTGCTTAATAGCCATCATGAAATAGGCACCCTGTTCATCTCCATGAGAGACAGCCGAACCACCTCAGCTAGCTTGTAGCTTCTAGTGTTACATTGCCGCGAATTTCACACTAACTTAGCAGCAAACTTTTTAAAAGCCGTGTTTTTGTTCATGTCACAAGACCAATTCGCTGTCTCAGTGTTTTGTTGTCATTACCCATGAATGAAATGCCTGTCTGAGACAGCCGAACGCTAAGAGCCAAACTGTGTTGCTATAAAGTTAGATAGCCAGCTCGGTCTGATGTTAGCGCAAGTATGGGTAACGGTTTTCAGTTTTCGAGTCAACACAGATTTCGTCCTGATGTAAATAATGCGTTATTCTCGCCGATTCTGCCGTTGGTTTCAGGTCTCTTGCTTTTTTAAAAAATAAAAGTAGCAGTATCTGCAGGAAAAACGATAGCTCAATAGTTTGTTTCTTGTTAGGAGAACAGCAAGAGCATCTTTGGTTCTTTAAGGTGAATGAGTGAAGGCTAAAATTTGGTAGATGGGCAATATGTATGGGTACAGTATTAATGTGCTGATCAGTTTGTTTTTGCGGCATTCCTGGTATGAAGGACTGTGTTTACAGCAGAAGTACTAGGCGGCTGAGCCGACGCATAACAGACGTTATCGCCATACGTTAGTGATTAGTTTACGGGTACACCAATGATTTTAAACTTCTGACAAGCGCCCACCCACCAGGAAGTAAACACTTGTCAATGACGACTACCCAGACTCTGAGTACGAAACAAAGCGAAGTAGCAGAGTCTGGTTTTACCAGGTTAATACAGACATGCCCTGCTGCAAACTTTAATCAATCAACCAAACTTTCCATGTACAGGACCTTTCATGTAAGCAAATCTACTGCACAGAGCTTCTCTCGATGAAACAAGAAACTAATGCAAACAAGATGTGACACACAGTAAAAACAACTGAAAGTACATTCTAGCAGACGAAATGTCTAGTTGCGCCCGAGACAAACCTCTGTGCATCGGGGGAGGCCCCGCCCCTCCCAGGGTGCGCGCTCGAGGTCGCTCGGCCCTCCGTAACACGATGGCGCCGCCCTGCTGGCCGGAGTCTGGCAGCGACGGCAGCAGCTCCCCTCTCAGCTCGGCCAGGTCGTGCTCCGAGAACGAGCGGTCCCGCTTCAGAGGAACGGGCGAACTCTCGACCCGCCGGATATCCGCGCCGTCCGGGGACTCTTCCTCCTGTAGGGGCAAGAGCCGTGAGGAAGAGGAGAGGGGAGTCCAGTGATGTTACTCCAGTGCAGGTCTGACTACACATCCCCATGCCCTATCTGATGGGAAAAGGGTGTTTTTGAAAGGAAATTGCAGTCCATGAATCATAAACATAAGGGGGTTTTTTCAGTAATGTCTGCAAAATTTAAATAATGGTATCTTTATATTTGTTGGATGCACATACGTTATAATTCGGATCCACATTCCAGCAAGCGTTTGTACACAAGATAAACGGCACTTTGAATCACAGTCGGGACCCAAATGGGCATTTACTTGACCAAACATAAACCCATGATGTTCATTTCCAGGAACTGAGTCGGCCTTCTCTTTGTGAACAAGCCCCAATAGTATTGAATCAGTTTGTACATTCTTCATATCAATACAGCAAGTGCGGAAATAGTCGCTATTCCTTACTTCTCAGAAAAAATATGTTTTCATGTCAAACGGTAAAATTGGCTTTAAATAGTTTTATAGAACTTCATTAAAACCTTCCAAATTTACCAATAAAACCGATTTTAAAGAACATTTGTTTTGTACAGCCATCGTTTTCACACAAAAAGGCTGTAAAATTTGGCCCCAACTCTTTGAAAAAAGGTATTTTTAACCCAGAACAACCACGTCTCACCAATCATATTACTGACTCCACAAGAGCAGGGTAAGGACTATGCATTCACTAGTTTAGTTATTAACTCTGGTCCTGCCTTGAGGCTCATGCTTATTGAGGACAGGCAAACAGGTAAATAGCTACCGGGGAGCAATATATCAACAACCAGCACACAGGGAAACAAGTGTGGGTCCTCAATATGTCGGCAATATGTCAACCGGCAGGACCGGGGTAAAGTATAAACTTTTATTTCATGTGGCCAACGGATGAAAAATCTAAGTAGGGTGAAATGACGCCTCTCTACACAAGGGCCAATCAACTGCCCTAATTTTTTAAATTATTTTTTAATTTTTAAAGTGGTTGCACTGAGGCTTGAGCCACTAACCTTTCCATGTCCAGGTTAAACACCCCCCCCCCTCACAAGCATCCACACATCATGAAATCAAGACCATTAACCTTTTAAGATCAAAATTACACCACAATGGGAAAGTACGTGGACATGCTCTTTGGTTTGGGGCTGTGTTCATGGACCTCTCAGTTTCTACCAAAGAAAATACTGAAGGCTACAGCATATGATGCCCTTCCAGAAGATTCCATGTTACTAGCAGTTCGGAGAAGGCCCTTTTCTGTTTCAGCATGTTAATATCCCCGATGTACACAACAAATCAAGCAAATCGAAGAAACGGCGGAAACTTGGGCAGGTTTGCTGGACGGCGCCTTGATTTTTGGTTGAAAATCACCATATGAAGTTAGAGCGTAAACCATCAGCAATAATTGGAGGGTATTTGCGGTCATATCACATGATCTTCATGAGCATTACACACATTTTATTCCTCATAATGACAGCACATACTGGACTAATACTGTACACCAAAACAAATTATATTCATGAAACATAACTCAAACATGAGAGAAAATATTAAAAAAACATTACAGGACACTGACGTCTCATCGGTTTGCTGACACAGCATCACATTTTGCCTGCAAATGGACTAAAATATTGATTACGAGTTAAAGGGAACAAGCCGACTCAAGATAATCACTCGCGCTGAGATGTTTTACGAAGACGGGCCCTCGAAGCTATTCTGAGAAGCGGTCAATAACTCGAGATCCGTTTTGCTGAGACAGCAGCGCACTACTTCTCTCTCACCTCGAATATGTTCATCTCCTCCATTTCCGCCAGGGTCGGGGCCTTGAGCAAAATCCGAGGGCGGGAAGGGGGGCGGGCACCAGTGTCCATGATTGACAGGTCAATACAGGAAGTGGACTTCACGTCACACGGACAGGTTTGGGCAAGGCAGGGAAGCGAGCCAAACGCTACAGTAGGAGAAATGGTTTAGTTACCAAACCAAGAGATACGATCTGAGAGGTCAAAGAGCAAAACTAGCCTCATAATTCTCAAATTGTGGTCAAAAAATTGCCTACTATTTATTTGTTCAGGGAAAGTATCGTCCAAAGTCAAGGAGAAGTTGCTGAAAATCAAAAAGTCCGCCTAACAGCTGTTATGAGCTTTTTCCAATTGCTAGTTTTTATCTAAAAACTTGCAATTAAGTGTGTGATGTTATTTTGTCACGTTTCCATTTCTTTTAAAATGCCCCAGGATTTTCGGCTGTGAGGGCAAATATTGCCCCTTTAAATTGCGTAAATTCCATATCCTGAACCACACACACATACACACACGTACGCACGCACACGCTCACACACACACAGCAAAACCTTTCAATGGTTTTCAAATTCAGTGCACTGCAGTCAAATTCTCTTCAGCAGCGCTTAGACCCAGCTGAATGCATTTAACAGTGATCAGAGCACATTCACGTTACTCCACTGTTTTTTTCTGTTGAAATGTATGAGCAGCTCACAGCAATGGCTGGAAGTCATTTTCTCTGTCTTTGATCTCATTTTATTTTCCACGCCCGGTCAAGGGCCGGTGAGCAGATGGCCACACTTTCAGTGATTAGAGCCCAGCTGAGTGAACGGGTCAGTCTATAACGGAATCAACTGAAACCTCAATTTGAATAAATTATATAATTTTTTTTCACGTTACAGAAAATCAAAGTACAAGATCAGATTAATATTTATTAAATTACATATCTGTATGGACCGTACTCCACACACAGGCACACGAGCATGAAAACCTATTACCTTTCCATTCATCCGTTATCTAACTCATTCATTCCCATTCAGGTTCACGTGGAGGCTATACCCTTTCCCAGAATGCAATGGGCGAGAGGCAGGAACACACTGTGGATAGTTACACTGTAATAGTCTCCCAACTGCTTGCACAAAACACACTGCAAAACCAATCAAAGTGTAGCACGAGCAACATAAATCAGTTAAACACCTAAAATCGAAGGTTGACATGAACCGACACTCACCAAAAGTGTCACATGGGCACTGACAGTGATTCATGGAAACTGACAGCAACCTTCACATAATGACCGGTGACACCAGTGAATCATGGGAGTTTGCGAGACAGAGTAATTATCATTAGAGGGACAGACGCAGCGATAGGATTAGAGGGCATTAAATTAAACAGAACTGCCAGGAGGGAGAATGATTGACCGAGAGTAGCAGGAAGTGACTGTCGACAGTGAAAGTAGCTGGCCAGTTAGAAACTGACACTAGAGACCATAATGAAGTGAGTAACAATGATAAGTAAGACATTAAAGCAATTAGTGATAGGCTTTGATTGAGTGATTGACAATGAAAATAAGTAATATCGGGATACATCAATTGATATTAATTGACAGACTGACTAATCAATTGTGTGACAGTCAGAGTGAGGGACAGAGTGACAAACAGTTAATAATGAATTAAATGACCTTGAGAAACAGACTGATATTGTGTCAATAACTGGCTGCTACTGTTGCAGTGATAAACAGAGAATATAGATGTTTTCATAGTCATGTAAATGACAGTGAAAGATAGAGTAACTGTGAAAGAGAGTGATTCACACGTTAAAGTGACAATGACTGCGATTAAAAATGAGAGATAGAGACTAACTGCTTGAGGCAGTGACTGACAGTGCGTAACAGTGTGCACCAGTGCGTGACAGTGAGAAGCAGAGCTTCGTAATGAGAAAGTGCTTGACAGTACGTAACAGTGCGTACCAGTTATTGACACAGCGTAACAGAAACAGTGTGTAACAGCGAGACAGTGACTGACAGCGCCTAACAGTGGGTTTTAACTATTAAAAATGTCAGAAAAAAATCTAATGGCATGAAACCGATGATATGTACTCTAGCTTGAGAATGTTATCTGTAATCAAAGATGGATCTGCTTGGGTTGCTAAATCAAATGGAAGCAAAGCCAAGCAGATCCAAGCTGCTATTAAACGCGGACGACCTAAATCTGGCTAAGGCACCTGAATTTCACCCCCTCCTTTCCTCGTTGCATGGCATAGAGGGCAGTGGTGCAGGGGCCACAGAGCTGTAGGGAGGCGTCTGTCATCAACATCATACTCAGATATCAGATCATGGATGGCAGAGGTAAGGTGGGGCTAGTTTATGATGGAATAGCTTCCTTTTCGGAAACAGAGAATACAAACGTTCGTGCGGGCTGCGCAGTGGTCCATATTTGCTGTCAGCCCCTTGCATGTCTCAGGGAAAAGGACAGAATTCAGGGACAAGGCACAATATAAGGAGGGCCCAGCTTTGTGAATGTAGGCAAGTCTGATTTAATCAATGATGATATAATAAATGTTACCCATCCCCAGTCATAAGGCTTAATGACCTATGGCCCATGAAATGTGACATAACCATTGTGGAATCAAAAGCGAAGAGACGACGCCCATGACCCTTCGACGTCTCGTTTTTGGGGATTTTAACACTTTTTTGAATTTCTCAAAGTTCAAAAATTGCAATTTCCGAAAAACACTTTTTTCTCAAAAATTTCCCAATGGATTTTTTTCCCGTTTTCATATGTATTCATGTGTTCTACGCCATGTTCTGAGCACATATCATTGGTTTCATGCCATTAGAATTTTTTCTGACTTTATGGTGAAAACCCACTGTGGTAACAGTCATTTCACTGCGCCTGAAGGTGAGCAACAGAGGGACGCAATGAGGAATATCGACTGATGGTGCGTAACAGCGAGACACAGTGGCGTAAGAGTGATTGGCAGTAGGTAACGCACGTCTCTTGCAGCTGGGTGGCACCACAGGCCGTAGTTTGCGCTCCTGTCTGATCTCCGCCAGGATTCGCTCATGGAGGCACTGTTGCTCCTGCAGAGGGGGGCGAAGACTTCGCTCCGATACCTAGGAGCACACGCACGCCCGCAAACACACACGCAAACACACACACAGACACACACACAGACACACACACAGTGAACAGACCACTGTTTATACTCAGTATTCTGTTGTTCTTACAGGACACACTGCTGTTTCCACTCAACACACAGCTATTCTAACTGAGAAAATTACTATTCTGACTTAACCCACTGTTATCCTGACTGAACGCGCAGCTAATCAAACTGTGCAAACCGCTATTCTAACTGAGCAAATCGCAATTCAAGCGGTGTACACCGCTATTCAAACTGAGTACACCGCTATTCAAACTGAGCACACCGCTATTCAAACTGAGTACACCGCTTTTCAAACTGAGCACACCGCTATTCTAACTGAGCAAACCGCTATTCGAACTGAGCAAACCGCTATTCGAACTGAGCAAACCGCTATTCGAACTGAGCAAACCGCTATTCGAACTGAGCAAACCGCTATTCGAACTTACTACATGTTTCATTTCACTGATCACATTGATATTTTTACAGAACAAACTGCTATTCCAGCTGAATACACTGCCACTCACATACAGTACACTCAGTGCACTTATCACTTACCACAATGTCAATCAAATCGGGTCTTAGTTATAAAGTCTGTGAAAGTCTGAAAATCACTTATTACGCACTCTTTATAATACAAGCATACAACCACACAGCATGTCCTGCATAAGGCAGCATCAGTGATGTTATTGTAATGAGCAAGAATGCTTCTCAGACACACTCCATTGCCATAAATAGGCTCCTTTAAGTAGACTGTAGCTAGTTTCAAGGGAAGTACTCTCAGGTACACACACACTCACACACACACACACACACATCTACACACACAATGAAAGCTAACCATTACATTTAAATTGCCCAACGCTTGCAGCTTTTGTGTTTAAAGTACCTTGCTGGAACTACTGCAATGCATTATAGGATTCTTGAGCCAGCCAACAGCTCAGCATTTGCATAGGACTATATTTCTCCAGGAGTAGCACGACATCAACTTTTTTCCCACATGCATTCATGAATATTGTGATTTTGAACCAAACTAATAGCATCTTCTGTTGGAATACTAATGAAAAGCATTTGCAGATGCAATCTAGGCCATGTTAAAAACTTGATGATGTTTTAAATGTTTTAATGGTGGGAGTGGGTGGGCAAAATGGACATGTAGGGGGGGTGGGCGAAATGGACATGTAGGGGGTGGGCGAAATGGACATGTAGGGGGTTGGGCGAGATGGACATGTAGGGGGTTGGTGAAATGAGGTGGGGCAGGGAACAGGGCTCACAGGTTTGAGTGGAGGGCGTGACCTGATGAAGTCCAAAATGAGCTCATGGGCGTCTTGCTTTACCCTCGTGGGGATATCACCGTCCACCTGAGAGAGAGAGAGAGAGATCAGAGTACTGATGTCATAATCTGTATTTTCTGGCTTCGTTATGCTCATAATTTATTGTTTAATTCATCATTCATGTGTTTGGGGTTGTAACTCGTCTGCTCCAGTCGCATCTTGTACGTCTTCCATGTGATTTAAGCCAAGCACTTCCCTGTCCACGTTTGTGCATCTATTCGGGTATTTCCGTGGGTTTCCGTGGTTTCCGAAATTCTTCCTTCACGTCTAGTTTGCTGTATTTCCCGCTATTCTCGTATTAACATATTAAGACTAATACTTCATGTTACGTTATGTCATTACTACCATAGACTAATATACTCATCCTGAGTACTTCTGTGTATTAATATTCACCTGTCATGTAGTGGTGTGTAAATATCGCATTGCTCATTTTTACTAATACTCTTTGCATTTGCTCTAGTCTGTAAACTCCGCCCTCCCGTTTCCAACCCCTGACTCTGCTGATTACTGCGATCTCCCGCACCTGTTTTACCATGAGCGGCCTCCCGTTCTATTACGCACTTAGGCGACTCCCTGACTGGAGTCTGTTTTCATGGATTGGTTTGTCAACTGTGATGCGTGATCATGGTTTGTCTTTCCCTCGTGTGCTTATTAGATATGATTGTTTAGTAACTCCCACCTATCCTATTCCCCGCCTAATTTAGTAATTTCCTTGGGTATATTATGTCTCAGTTCACTACAGATTTCCGCCAGATCTTCACTCCTTTTTCCCCTCTCGCCTGAGCTTAGTGCCAGTATTCTCATTTTGATTCTCGTGTACAACTATAGCCTGCGTCTGACTGATTACTCCTTTGCTTAGCCCTCTTGTTTTGATTGCTGCATTTATTGATTCTTGTGTACGATCCTTGCCTGCCTGACTATGTCTCTATGCTACACCTGGCTTCCCGACCCATTGCCTGAATAAACGACTACGGTTTTGGATTTCCTGACTCGCGTTTGGTTCTTCTGTCAGCCTTGTCAACAGATTACAGTAATGAAATGCTAAACCTTCACATTGGCCTCTTAATGCAGGTGAAATAACTCTGAATACTAGGGGTTTTTGGAATGCTATAGAGCACTCTTACTTTCAGTAACCAGCGGCGATTGTCATATTGGCATTATGTGTAATCTTACGGTTATACATTAAAAGGTCCCATACCATGTCACCAGGCATGGCCAATGAGCTTTTACAAGCAATTTTAAATTCTGTTCCTTTATGACATCACAAAGGGAAATGACCACTTACAGGCAATGAGGACTGTTCAGTCAATCAGTTATCCCCCTCGTGATGACACAAAGGATCAAATTTTGACATGGCATGTAAAAGCTAAATGCTTGCGCACCTGGTGATTCGATAAGGTGATTTGTAAAGGCAAATGCACCAATAGAAAAACTGTGTGTCGTGGCTATGCAGTAGGAAAGCAAGTAACAAATACACAAGATGTCAGGACCTTGGCCCTAAGGCACAGTAGAATAATAATTCAGAAACTTCCTCAAAGGAGGCCTGGCAGTAATCAATATTTAATGTTTGTGGTGTGTACAGCTCTGTGGTTTTTAATCATTGATCGATCAATAAACAAAACAAAGAAAAACTTGAGGGAGAGAGAGCAGAGAGAGAGAGAGAGAGAGAGAGAGAGAGAGAGAAATAGGCTGATAAACAGAGAGAAAGAGGGATATGTCAAAGGACAGAAGTACATGCACACTGATCACAGTGACTCTTCCCTTAACTGGCTGCTTCATTCAGGTGAGTTAACCCTTTAAAGCAGTCGCCTCCACAGATGTAGCTGCGGCTCTACTGTCCCTCAGGTTTTTATTCCAACCGTAATGAAGCAGACTCATTCAACAGCCGGATATCTCACCAAGCTGCACATCTGGTACAGTCAGGTGAGATTTGTTACAGTTGGGGTGGATGTCAACTGCAGCGCTCCCTAAATCACGATCCTCCAGGGCCGAGAATTTTTTCACGCTCCCTTAACCTGGGAGTCTGGTGTGTCGACTGTCAAGCCAACAAAAGTCAATAACTGCTCACTTAATGGCCTGGCAGGAGAGAAAAAAAGGGCTGGATTTGAATTTGAGGGCCGGATTTTGAGAGCCCGGGGCGACAAGACCGTAGGTCTCCAGGAGCAGGGCTGGGTAACACTGCATTAACCCTTTCAATACTGTATAAAGTAATTTAAATTTTCTTCCCAGCATGACAGAGGTTTTCCTATCATGTGGAACTGGCAAGGGCTTCTGGGACTTGTCTGTCCCTAAAGGATATTTGGAAAATATTGTAGGACTTGTGACAGTAGTAGGAGGGGTTTTTTTTGTTTGTTTGTCATTGGGTTTATCGCGGCTCGGCTCGGCTCGGCTCACCATGACTTTGCGCAGCTGGTATTTCCGCGCGCGGATGTCCTGCATGAGCATCTCGAAGGGCGTGAGACGGAACTCTGTGGGCAGGGGGTCAAACTGCTGCTCCTGAGCCCTCTTCAGTTTTACACCCTGTCTCAGCTCCCGCATCAACTGCACCCAGAGACGCGCCTGCAAGCGCGCACACACACACACACACACACACACACACACACACAGTGTATATTAAGCGCACACACAAACGCACAGAGTGTATATTCGGCACACACACGCACACAAGCACAGAGTGTATATTAGGCACAAACACACAGTGTATATTAGGCACATACACACATATACGCAAACACACAGAGTGTATATTAGGCGCACACACACACAAACACATAGTGTATATTAAGCGCACACACACACACACAAGCACACAGAGTGTATATTAGGCACACACACGGGGTATTAAACACACAGACAGACAAAAACACACACACTCATTTTAAAGCAGCAGTTGGTAACTATGAGGAGAGAGGGGACTTGGCATGAAAATGTGAAAAAATGCAACTTTCAGATCCCTCCCCCTCCCTCTCCACTGCACTCCTGCCCTCAGACCCTCCCCCTGAGGAGACTGCCGTGCACGCAAAGGCACGCGAGCTGTTATGCATGCAACTGTGGAGAGATTTAGCATTTTCACCTTATGGAAACGGCCAAGTTGCCAAGGCTAGACATTACCGTTGTGAGCAGTCAACATTGCAAGCCAACAAACGAGCAGAAATAAATCATGTCGACATGAAAAGTAATCTACAGCAGTATGTATTCAGTAAAAACCCAGCACACACCTTTTCAGTAAGTTACCCATTTTTTTGAGTACAGAAACTGTTGTGAATCCTGCTGAATGGCCAGTAAACCATGTATGACAGCATTTAGCTGTGAGAGCACAGAAACGTTACACATATTTATAAGGACAATAACACAACTGATAAGACTGCCAGGTCACTTCATAAAGATATTTTCTGCTACTTTCTAAAAAAAAGATGCCAGTAACGTTAGCCCTAGCATGGGAAACAAGCTAATGTCAGCTCGACTGCAACATCACAGTAACATCACATGCTCTGCAGAGTACTGTAACAATTACGAGACTCTGGCTATTCGAACAGCGACTGTGCTTGTAAGCAACGTTCACTCGCTTATTTGCAGAGTGAAAATGAATTGACGCCGGTTAGGGCTGGGGTAAGTAGCAGCTGTGCATGTGAGCGACGCCAACTCGTTTATTTGCAGAGCATTGCGGAGCAAAAATGAACCAACGGATAAAGCAGGGGTTCACTTGTCAAGCTGAAAAATTGCTAACTCTGCGTTGGTTTTTAATCCTTCCAGATCACGGAGTTCCCTCCACCACTGAAAAACCACTCCGATGTTCACTCTGGTTTTATCCCGGTTTTGTCTAATTCTTCCTTTTGTGCTTTTTTTCTTCTGGCTTTCTGTTTTACTCGTCTTAGCCATGTGTGCTGTTTCTGGTAACTGAGGTATCGGTATTTTTCCTCGCTGATGGCTGTTGTTGCATCATTAGTTTCTCTGAGCTCCTGAACCCTCTCTGAGATTTGAGCTTGACTGAGCACTGGCGTGAGCTGAGAGGCTGTCTGCAGCGTGTGCATGTGCAGTGTTTGACAGCTGTCAGACACTCCCTTAGACACCATCCTGGCACTGATTGGTTCTTTTTGGTCGGTCCGAACGATTCTGGTAAATTGCAGTAGGTGCAGTAGGGGGGTTTAAAGGAGGCTTTTTTTTTTTAATGACAGCGTATTAGTTTTATATAATACTGTCTGTACACAGTGTCAGTTTTAGCCAATATGACAAAAAGTTACTTATATAAGACTTACCAACTGCAGCTTTAATACATACAAAGGGTGAAATGAACACACGCAAGGTTCATGAAATTCATACACACACGCGCTAAGTGTCTTAAATATAGGCACGTTTAAACACTAGGCGTGTAATTAACGCACCAAGCCTGTGACTATGTGGATTTGACACGCCCTGTGTGTGTGTGTGTATATGTGTGTGCGTGTGTGTGTGTGTGTGTGTGTGTGTGTGTGTGTGCGCGCACGCCCACACGTGTGCGTTTCTCCATCTCTCACCCAGTCTGTGTGCTTCAGGGCGTCCAGGTCGGCTGTGCATCTGTCCTCCTGCGGCTCCTCGCTTCTGATCTTCTTCAACATCTGCAGACACACAAAACGCCAAAATCACAGACAAGTCTCTGTGTGCCTTTATAAAAAAACAACAAAATCATTAACTTAATACACGTCATCTGAACACAAAAAAACGGACTTATTCCAGGCTGATGAATTAATGTAAGAACCATGGTTTTTCAAAAATAGAGCGGTCACTCTGGCTACCTTCTTAACAAAGGCCTAGAAAATGCAGAAAAACCAACCAAAAAAAATGTGTGAATATAAACCTTGTGTGTCTGTCAGTACATTTACATGCACGGTTAATTCGAGCTACGGTTATTGCTCGATTAGACCATTTAATCAGACTACTGTCCTTGTCCCAGTATACACGCTCGTTAGGGAAAGCAATTTATTGACTGAAGCATGTCCATCTCCGCTATGATAGGTGGCGGAATGCCCCCTTTCAGCTCGTTCGTGTCGGACCTTTTTCTGGTTGATCTACCAGGTCACAGACCAAACAATCGACAAACAAGTTAGCTGGCAGCAACTGGTAGCATGTCAAGTGGCGAGAACATGGACAACTTTATGGCTCTATACATTTCATATGGGCTGTATGCTATGCTTTTCGCGATGCATGCGATCCCCGGTGGTTATGGCGTTAGCAAAAGCTAGGTGGCAACGCTGCTATGCTCTACTCTGTGCCCTCTCTACTACCCCAGGGTGCTCTTCCCAAAAGCATACTAACATAGTTTGTCTATTAAGCCTGTGGTTCCAACTATGCAAGTCAGCATCTGTGCTTTCGGGAAACGCACCCCTGGGTTTCCGGTGCATGTTTGATGCCAGTCGAGCAAAGACTAGCGGGAGAAAGTCGTTTTTCCAATGGCGAGTGGAAGGAAAATTTTCTGATTACAAGCAAGTCATTGGATAAAGTATGTGGATGACTGGAATAAGTTATGAGCCCCCAAGGCATGACTGTTCAAGCACCAATATCGTTGCAGACGAGGATTGCTACTGTTCCGTAGAAACCCGACAGTCGGCCAGAACACAGTGGTCGCCAATAAGATTGGTGTTTACAAGTCCACAAGACTTCCGGGTCAGAGCCCGCACGATGAACTGCGCAGCATGCGCAGAGCGCATAGTCCAGTTCGGTTCGATTCAAGGAGGAGTAATGCGCCTAGTAACCGCATTATCTGGGTGTGTAAGTCCGACTGTGAGAAGTTTTATTAAATACGATTCCAGTCGGACTAACAAGTTTACATGTATGTTTTTTTGTGACGTCATGTAAACGCACTCAGTGCCGAGAACTCAAAAGTGCGTCGAATAACCTTCAGGTACATTCCAGTTGACAGTGTACATTTTTCCGCAATCAGCTCCGTGCAATACAAAGGAAAATCACCAGAGGGCAGTGTTTATATCGTTTTACACTACAACTGCACGTAAACAAAGCGGTGGTCTTATTCGCACAGAACATAGGAAATGACTCATGAGGGTGGATATCATGGTTGTTTATACCCATAAATTACGGCTGACAGCCTCAAATTTAACTTCATATACCGTGTGCTCTAATTCAACGTGCTCAAGTACAACTGGAGAGGCAAACAAACACTTTCTACCACGCAAATCAAATCAAATTATGACTATCCAAGCATCACAGTTCTTAATTCTGGAGGTCAAATATATTTATATATAAGAACACAATTGGCAGGCACAAGCATTTATTCATAGACTAACTGAAAACAGAGGCTTTGTATGCTGCAGATGAAATATTCATGCTTACCATTAGATTACAAAAACACGATCCAAAACACAGAAATGAAGAGAATTAATGTCTCTGAAAATGCAGTGCATTTTATTTCCCCTTTGTAACAAATACCAGCTTGTTAGGGAGAAAATCTATCCGATGCTGATTTGATGCACTAAAAACATTATTTCATTCTAGCCACTTGAGGCCTTTGCAATGAATCTCCACAGAAAATATACGGAACAAACACACACAGGCACACAAATATGCAAACAAAATGGTAAGAACACGCACACACTAAACATATGGTCATTCATTTACACAAAGACACACACACACTCACACATACTCAGTCTTTTACACACACACACACACACACACACACACACACACACACACACACACACACACCTCTTTGGCATCTCGAATCTTAATGAGGAAGGTCTGCAGCTCCAGAGTCTCCACGAACAGGGCCCGGCACACCGCCTGGTAGTGCTCCGGAGCCTGGGCTGGGTTAGGGAGGCGTGAGGCACACAGCGCCATTGCCTGGTGGAAGGAGCACACTGCACGCAGAGTCCCCCCTCCCTCCTCCTCTTCCTCCTCTTCCTCCTCTCCGTCCTGCCCGCTGTAACCCTCGTCCGCCGTCCCGCTGCCCGACTCCCCCCCGACCATGCGCTCGATGAGCCGCTCCAGCAGGGGGCTGAGCTCCCGCTCCTCATTCTCATCCAATCCCCAGTCCAGGGCTCGGTATATAGTCACGCCCAGGGACTGTACCATCTGCAATCACAGGAGTTTGGGGGGGGGAGGTGGAATTAACTTTACATTACAGCAAGTCACATGACACAAGCATTGCCAAGTAGTGGGCCTTGAGCAAAGTTCCTCTGGTGGTACTGTGGCTACACTGGGGCCTAAACCATTATTCGTCGAGCCCAACACCTTAGCTACCCTCATTACAGAATGTGCCACTTCTTACCAGTATGAAATTTGTTAACATTAAGAAAGAGATGGAACCCTAATCTAATACTCGACATTCTCTTTTGAAAGGAGTAAGCTGTGCCACTAATTCATACAACTTTGTGCTTACATGGATGTCGTCTTTTATTAACTGAGTAAGGAGCATTAGTGAAGCAGGTGCGAGAAATTTACCTGGCGTTCAGGGACAGGAAGTAGATGGGGTCCCTTGTCGTCGTCTGGAGAGAAGAAGAAACAGTGATGAGCGATGGTCATCAAAGCAGTACGACAGAGTGCATGCTGGGATACGGCTCTCTCTACTGACATTTCCACCCCTCGGCCCCATATCACCCCCCTGCACTGAAAACATACATTAATAAATCACGGCGCCTCTCTGGAAGCCAGTGTCAGGTGTCTCCAGCCACTCAACGAAACTCGACCCCATAAAGAGCCACAACAGCCACGGCGCAGACATCACTAACCCCGCCCCCCGAGAGGATCACTGCTCATCTGTGTCTGCAGTTCGGAAACCAGAAACCCTTTCAATGCAGTCATTCCATAACCCTTATCGTGCAATTTACCGCAGTGATCCCAACCCGTTATACTGCACTGACCCCCAACCACTTCACTTGCAGAGATCCTGAAGCACTTTCACTGCAGTGATCCCATATCACTTTATAAACAGTGATCCCGAGGCAATTTACAACGGAAATGCAAAAAAAAAAATTAATAATTCAACTGCAATGGTCCTATACCACTTTACCGCAATGATTCCAACCCCGTTTACTGCATTAATCCCAAACTAGTTTACTGCCGCAATCCCAATCCAGTTACTACAATAATCCCAAACCAATTTAAAACAGCGATGCAAAAATTGCTTTACTGCACAGATCCTTTAACGCAATGATTCCAAACCACTTCACTGCATGCATTCCAAACTGGTTTACTGCAGCAATTTCAACCCATTTTACAGCAGTAATCCGAACCTGCTTCACTGCACAAATCCCAATCCTCCTTACAGCACTGATCCCAAACCGCTTTACTGCATTGACTCCAAACCACTATACTGCAGAAATCCCAATCCACTTTACAGCGCTGATCCCAAACCGCTTTACTGCACTGAACACAAACCACTTTACTGCAGAAATCCCAATCCGCTTTACAGCGCTGATCCCAAACCGCTTTACTGCACTGAACACAAACCACTTTACTGCAGAAATCCCAAACCGCTTTATCGCAGTGACATCATGCAGCACCGAGGAACAGGCCGCAGGATTTCCTGTAGATAATGGCTCTGCTTGAAACAGCTCGAAGGCTCTTCCTGAGTAAAACCAGTCCCGGATCAGTGCTTATCCAGCTGGTAATTGGCTCGTGGGCTGAGCACTGAAAAGCCATCAAACTGCCTGAGTTTTGAAAGCAATGCCCCTCTGCGCACATATAAATTTCAGTCGATACAACAGAAGAGGAGCATCATGCCAGAGGGAACGGGAGGGGGCGTGAGAAGCAGCCGTAATCATAACCCCAGATGCCCTGTCTGAAGGGGCCATCTGTGCGTGATTTAGCTTTGATCGGCCAACCGGCTGCAGGTTCGCCTGCAAATTAGATCTCTCCCGCACATTTAACATAAAAACACAGAAAGTCCCCCTTCAAACTCATTCTTCATGAGAATGCCACCGTCCAGATGCTCAATAAGCAATGTAGCAACAGGGCTGCATGAAATTAATGACCGGATAACGAGGAACGGATTCATGGAGTCAAAGCCTGTGCTTCCCAGAGCACGATATTTCAGTAACTCCAGGACTGCGTTCAGATCTATACAACTCCGGAACAGAAACCAAAGTATGAAAGGATGCTCTGCTCAGCACAGTAATCCAGCTAACTCAGTAATCCTGCTTTGTGAAACAGCACATGGCTCTTTTCTAGAATCTTGTGCTGTGATCACACACTAGGTCCATGAACATCCACTATCCAGTGGACCCTCATTACAAACTAAGTCTAGCGTAAGTAGCCGCTATTTAGTAGATTAAATCAGGGCCTCTTACTTTTGTGTGAAAGACGGTTGGTGTGAAAACATACCAGCATATTTCATGGCAAAAATCATCCAGTGGCTCAAAAACCTCTTGGCTAACAGTGAGGGCATCTTTAACACAGCAGTTAGCATGGCTGTCTCACTCCATGAAGACTGAGTTTCGGTGTTGCCAAATTTCTGTCGTTAAAATCAAACCGGTTTTCTCCAGAAAAAAAGTATTATAGGTCAGTGGTTCAGCAATGTTTAACGGTCACAGCTACAAAAGACCACGACTGGGCAGAGAATGATTCACATTTAGTTTATTTACCCAGCTCATCCTGGGAAGCTCAGCAGATTGTGTGTGTGCTGGTCAAATTGAGTTTATAGCACTGCACTTTCCCTGAGGTCAAACAATCCCCGATGCCCCCGTGCAGTGATGGGGACACTGTACTGAAGGAGACGTCACCTTTCGAATGAGAAGTTAAACCGAGGTCCTGACTCACAGCAGTCATTAAAGGCCGCATGACTCTCTCCGACAAGAGTAGGGGGTGTCATGGCTATATTTCCAATCAGGCTCTTTCAACCGGTCCCCTGATCACCCCCCTGATTTAATTGGCCATAAAACTGCCCACATCCTCTCCACCCCAGCAAGCATTCGGTCTCAAAATGGCTGCCGCCCGTCACACAGGTGGGTGCTACATAGTGGGGGTGTCTGAGGCAAGTAACACCCACATCACTACACAGCGCCCTCACTTTGCTAGAAAAGCACTATAAGAATTCAACAGCGATCATTCATCCTTTGTTCAGCACATCCACAGCTGTCAGAGGACAGGTAAACGCATTCTTACAGTCTCCCTTTATCTATACCCACTTCTGATCTCTCACGCACAGGCAAGACTGCCTTTGCATAAATTCTCTTACTGACATAGCAACACAGCCCACACATAACGACAGAATTCAAAGTTCAAAGGACAGATGCCTTGCTGCAGGTCCCGATCTCATTATCTGTCAGTAGACAGCGCGCGCTCTCTTATCGTGTGAGATATGCCAGGGAGAAGGGGCCGATAGTTATTAATGGAGTCCTAGCGAGGGAACACCCGTGAAGGGGTTTACATCGTTATTTAGAGAGCAGTGGCGCACAGACAAAGCAGTGTGTCACACAATCGCCGAACTGCGCCGCAGCACTAATGAAAGATGATACTGTCTTCCCTATTCCTCATTCAGTCTGGGACAAAACCCAGGGCTGGGGAGGCAGCGGTGCGGAGAAACCTGCCAGACTGGTAACGAAATGTTAACAGACAGGGCTCTGGTGCACCTGGAATTGGAGCAGAGCCCTCGACCGGGGCTGCCGTCCGATATTTCTGGCCGTACCGTCCTGACAGGTGCGAGGGAATGTTTTCCCGAAAGGCCTGTCGCCCTGTACTTCCTTGGTGAGACGGACTGCCTCTGTTGCTGTGGAAACTAAAAAAAGCTGGCAGGGGCAATGAGTTAAGACAAGAGAGGGAGAGAGGGAGAAATGGAGAAGGGGGGGTGAGAAAGAACGAGAGACAAGGAGAGAGAAATAGCGGGAGCTCAACGGGGCAAACCATGACCTGACCTTGAGTGACCTTCGCCATCACAAACTGCCAGTTTAGCGTCAAGAGTAACAGAGCGGCCGAGAATAAACGTGGAAAGACGTCAAAATCACCGGATCCGACAAAACTGCTAAACGGGCCTGTCGTGATTAGAAATACTGTCTGGCACAAACGAACTGATATTTCCATCCCTGAAGAGAATCCAATGAAATTTTATTTTTGTAGAGCTTTTTACAGATGGTCTGTCACAAGTCTGTCTCAGTGCAACACAACTCAAAAATCAATGTTTGAATTAGCCTGGTTAGATTATTCACAGGATTTGTGCTCTAATGAGTCACTGTCTCCAAAGAGAGTGACGAAGGGTTGCTATGATATTGCTCTTCATAGCGCGAGCGAGCAGCGCGTTAATAGGGTCTAGGTATGCTGTGACAATCATTTTAAAAGACACACCGAAATATCCAAACAGCAATTAATAATCAATGCATCCATTATCAATACATTTCAATACAGCAAATTTCAAAACTGCTGTCCTTAATCCGTGTTACCTTTACTATACAAAAAGAAATTAACTCATTGGTTAAAGAGGAAAAAATATGCCACATTT
The DNA here is from genome assembly GCA_029721435.1 of Gymnothorax reevesii. Classification (NCBI taxonomy): domain Eukaryota; kingdom Metazoa; phylum Chordata; class Actinopteri; order Anguilliformes; family Muraenidae; genus Gymnothorax; species Gymnothorax reevesii. The sequence goes on from CM056574.1 coordinate 11,592,297, forward strand.
GTTCCATTTTTGCAAACGCTACCTCTTGGTGGCTTCAAAAGATAGTTTGATTGATTCAAAACGTACACTAGTTGGCACGTACTTGCACACACATCCATAAATATCCATTCCTTGCGGAAATACGATACCCGGCCTGACCTTGTTTTGATCACAAAGTCCATTGAAAAAGGGCGACACAGAGGAATGCGGTGGAACAGAAACTGTGGTGCGAAAGAGGGATCAGAATGAGGTAAGATGAGGAAAAATCAATGTTACCCAGAAATATCATAAGTGCAGATTAATCATTTTTGCTGGGTAGAAAGATAAGTTTTTCCATATTCAACATTACAGGCACAGTTGGGGACAACGCAGTTCAATGCAAAAATAATAGAACATCGTCAAATACTATCATTCACCCAAAGACCTTTGATCCATATGCAGTAAAAGCTTTCAGAAATGAGCATTTGCAAAATGGCCGCCCAGTAAAAAATGATCTGTCTTGACAAATTTCAATAGTACTTTAAAAAACTGATGGTAATAGAATGGTACAATTGACCCAATAAAATGGTAAATGTTGCATGACTTTGTTAATTATGAAAAAAAATAAATAAAAACAGTGCATACATCAGGAAGAATTACGCAAGCCTATTGGGGGAAAGTTAAGCACCTTTCACAAGCATTAGTAGGAGACATCTTAAATGTCAGCCTTTACCTCACTTCAGACATTCCTCATCTCAAAGCAGAAAAACTGTTTTCCCCCAGCATCCAAAACACCGAGGTCTGAGAGTGAAGCCTCTCATGTACTTAAACTCGCATTTTTCTAGCCATCTGCCAGTTCGAGCTGAAATTCAAAATGTCCAAATTGCTGAAGAATAGTTTGTCTTTTGGATGATCTCAGGAAGTTCTCTTAGCCATGAAGATCTGGCAACCCATGTGACTGACAGCTCAATCATTCAACGAGGACATCGTTCCTCCTTTTGACTTGTCGGCAATATCCTCTGTAGTTTAACTGCAAATTATCCAGAGGGTTCCTTCATGGTCATTATATCTGCCACATGCATTTTTTTTTAATTCGTGGGTCAAAAATCACCGAGCAATCAATGTGTGTTCAAAACCACGCAGGGAACATTTTTATTACTTCAATAACGGGACCTGCAGCAGTCATTCAGGGCCAAGAAATAGCCTACTTTCCCCGCATCGCGTCGATGACATTGTCACTCGCACAAAAGTTGGCATGAAAAAAACCTAAGAAACACAATCCTTCGCTTTAATAATATTACAAACGGGCAAACCCAATTTAAGCAAGTCCTATTTTCTGATCTACCGCACAGAAGAAATGAACATTTTTCATGTACTGTGTTGTTTCTGATCTTATCTCGCCTCTGATCTCAGAATTACAGCCATTTCGAAAGTGGTCGAAATCCAATTAAAATCTGCGGCCAATTAAAACTGCCATTCTGCAAGATCCTTTCCGGTCGCCCATTTTGCCATTATTACAGCCAATCCGCTCACGCAAGCATCGGGATTGATGTTAAGACGTTACAAACAGTTGTTATCACAATTATTTCGTAACTTATCAAAGTTTTTTTCGGTATGATAACACTGGCTCATTTAAGATCCAGGAAAAGGGATTAGAATAATCAGTACTAAAAACTATACTTCTTTCAAATAGCGGAATATGATACGTCTTGAGGACCTTGGTGTATTTTGTTCATTTAAAGGTTAAATATGGCAAAGAATGGACGAGGGGTGACGGCAGAGAGCAGATTTATGATTAAACAAACAGTTAATATTCATTTGAGAATATCCTCAGCGGCAGGAGACAATCCAAACAGACCTTCCGATGCCGCTTCAGACATCGCAAATGGAACCGGTCGCTGAGTTTAATTGATTTCCTTAAGAACCCCAGAAAACCTTGGAGACAGGCAAGGTGGGGGCTAACCGCCCAGATTTACAAGCAGGATGAGGCCAAAAATAAACTCAAGCAACGTAAAACTGGAGCCGTCAGGCCCTGCAGGGCCATATGAAAGAATAACGAAAACATTTTTCCTTAGGAAAATGGGGAAAACACTATTTGTATTCATGTGGATTACCACAGCATTAGAGCCAGGGACGTTCTCGAAAAAAACTGAGCGCATCAGTGATCAAAAATAATTCAGCTCTGATAAGTACAAAATAAACTCCTTCTTTAACACTAATGAATATTTACAAAAATATATGCTTAGTATATCTGCAGCCTTTAAAATCAACGAAAATATCACGGATTATTTTGTAAATGTAGAGGCTACTTTCACTGTTAAAAAACGTGCCCATTCCCTTTAACCATGAAAACAGAACAAACAATTGCATGTCACATGTGGTTTACTCCTTTTGGTGAGTAAATTGTATGGGTGTGGATCTCGCACTTCATCGTAGCAGGACTCATAAAAGAGTATCAGCATAACTGCGCGCCCCGATGAAAAGATAAACACGGCAAATGTGGGCCTATGAGAGCACACACACTGCCGACAACAATTCCAACTTTCTCTGAACTGTTCCGGGTCCGCAGTCCGCTGCGCTCATATTTTTTATTGACACGCGGAAAATGTTTCAAACCTGCCCTGCGCAGGCATTGGCCGGCTGCGTTGTTATCGGTTTGGGTTTATCTATGAGACGCGGCAGCCGTTAGCGCAAGAAAAACTCCCAGCTCCCTGTCAAGCCTGCAACCAGCTGCCAGTGACAACTGCGCGGCATGAATAATTGATCATTTACCGGCATATCCCAACCCTATTATTCCGGAGTGAATCAAACTCTTAAAAATGAATCAGCACATTCAATAACGTCGTTGCCTGAATTCTAATAAATGAAGCCCAAACACTGATTCCCTGCGGGCTCTGCAATAAAGTTTTCTCGGAAGGTCGATGCTATAAATTTGCAATAGGATAAATGATTACGAACGGGCTCCTCACCATTGCTGGTGCTTGACTCTTTCCGCAAGGACACTGTCCCATCTCTGTACAGGAGAATTGAGGACGGATCCTTCACCCGGGAGAATCTGGTTTCCGCCGCCAGAAGCGGCTTGCTAAGCCCGTTGCAGCATTGATAGCACACCGCCCACGCTTGCTCCTCGTTGATGGGCTGCTCGTATGATTTCAGCACTTCTTCCAGAGACAGCTCCCTGGGGTCGGACAAGTCCCGAACCTCGGCTCGGTCCGGTGGGGGAGACACACGGGAGTCCCCGTCGGTTGCTCCGCTGTTTGCTGATCTGGCCATGATTGCGTATATATCCCCATCCCTCACGCGGACGGCGCCAGATTCATGCTCCGCTCTCTACCCGACTACTTCACCGCGTTCACTGCGAGCCAGCGCAACTGCCGCAGCTGCGAGTTTCCATAACAGCAAATGGAAGCAATCCCTAATCTGCAGGAATGTCAATCAGGAGCAGCCGGTACAGGGGAGGCGGACAGGAAGAGCTGGACCTGACGCGTCGCTGACAAGAACCCCTCGCCAGTGGAAGAGGAGGGCGAGCTTGCATACGCAATAGCCGCAGAAACGTTCTGCGGCGAAATGGAGCCAGGGAGATGTGAATAGGCTCGAGTACGACGCTATCAGCCACCGCGGCGCGTGTGTGGACTACATGTTTTATGAGAGGGAAAGTGTGTGAATATCACTGCGTGCGGTCTTCGGCGACGCAACCACGGCTCCGCCCCTGGCTTGAGCCGGAAAGCCCCCGCCTACAAATTAAGATGACGGACTTGCTAACTTGAGAAAACATAAACAAAGCAAGGACACCCACTTAAACCACATGACTTTCTCCAGTTGCCCATCTCTCCTATTCCTATGATCCCCTAATTATTGTCCTCGAAAACACCAGCACAAGCCCTAAACTTTAGAATATGCTCCTCACTGTAACAAAATTGTCTACGTTGCAAATGCCCTCGAAAAAGCCCATTGCCGCCACCGGAATAAATTATTTCCGACGACTTGTTACAGGTGTATTTGACACGGTGTGACAGAGGGGGTGAAGAGAATACGGATAAAGCGACTGGCACGAGGCAGCATGACGCATAGGAGCATCAGCACAAGAACAAAAAGTACCTGCATAGGACGGAGAGGAAAGGGGGGTTGAGGTCTTGGCTTGACATAAAGGTTTACAGGTCTTATCACCTGTAGATCTAAACCTCCCCAGGGACACTGAAAATAAATTTACTTTTACATCAGTTGAAGAAGTGGAGTCTACGTCACGGTTGGAATTAGGAGCTGAAATCTACAAAAACTCAAGATATGTCAATTTACATTTGGAATCCTTTCCATGTGAAAAAAATTACAATAAAATATTACCGCAAAGTAACCCCAAATCGGAAAATAACATTGTTCTGACCAGACGCGGAAGAGTTTCGTGAACCAGTAAGCATATTGATGTTATATCCCGAGATCACGTCATATTAGATCATTTTGATTTATTTCTATACCATAATTTTGGCATATTTATGCATGCCTGAATTTATGACAATGGAAACATGCTCTTTTACACTATTATTTGGAAACATCAAGATCTCACTAAATCATGGGCCTCGGTCAATCACATTCTAATTACTAACTAATTATAGCTAATAATTTAAATGACCAATTACCAATGATGCAATGATTTCCAAAACATTCAAAGAACGTATATCTGGGGGGAAAGTACTACATCTAGAAAATTAGTTATTTAAATAACGAAAAGCACAAATGACAATGCACCTCTATTTCCGAGTGCGCCACCATGAATCTACTGGCAATTAATCATACAAATGAAATAAGTGTACACTATAAGCATTTCAAAAGATTAATGTTGATGTAATCTTGCAATAAAAATGCTGCGACGAAAAAGTAAGGTCAATCGTTTCAATAACTTCAATCAACCTCAAGTGATTGCCTGCACGCGTAACAGGAATTCAACCTTATCCAGATAAAGCTAATGGTTTTCACAACCAAACAGTTTCACACCTGATACCATTAATTAAGGTTTTTAGCAGATGATAATTCGTAGAAAAAGGTGCGCAACTGCTTGATTGGAACGAAGACCTGCTGCGCCCTCGCTGGCCCTATTTGAATAAGGTTTATTCAAGTTAATTAAAAAACACTTAGGTGGTTTTGTTGTGAACAGCAGCGCCACAATCTACTGGAGGAGTTACCTGCGCATTAAAAACAACATTGAAAAATCCGGTGAAAAATCATAATTAGATTAATTTTATGTTCCGAGCAGCTATTTACCCTCTGATGTCACATGATAGATAAAAATTATCCAGCATGTCGTGAGGAGTGAAAGTTCCATATTCATATAGTGATATATTGGGGGAAAACTGCATAAAGAAAGGGGGAAATGCAAAAATCAAAATTTTAGCTACTGAAACTGGACACATGGTCATAACCACTGAGTATCTATAAGGCAATGAAATGATAAAGAATCCAGCTTTTTCAGTATCATGTTTATGTTATTAAGTTCAAGCAAAGTATCTTCACAGTGCTCAAAAAGAATTTGAAATGCATGTTCTCAGTGTCCAATTGTCCAGTTTAAAAATGTTTTTTGCCTGAAATCAAAACCCAAAAGAGATGAACAACGAGTTAAATTAAAATGTAATATGAAAGCAATGATTTGAAGATTATTTCACCCATATTACATTGAAAACAATAAAACAATGAAATACAATACAGCAATACAGTGCAATACAATAAAACAATCTCTTTTGGAAAGAGATTTCCAGGGTGGGTTTGTCTGCCACCGGTGCCAGCTAATTGAGCATCTGGAGAGCAAGATCCTTGATCTTCACGGCCAGTTGGCAGCATGACATTGTTTGCAATCTGTAGAGTTCCTAGAGGAACTAAATAGTACTGTATGTCGTTTAGAGAAATGGTGTGTACGCCGAAGCAGGGTGGTACTGGGATCCCAGAGCAGGCAGGGAGAGAAAGTTGGGTGACTGTAGGTCGACAGCGCAGGAAAGGATGTGCACGCCGTACAGCGACAGCTTCTCCAGTGGTTGAGGTGTCCAACCGATTCCAGCCCTTGCAGGAACTCGACTTGGCCCCAGACCCTGAGAGTGAGGGGACTGATGAGCAGCAGGGCACCCTGTTGGCCTCTACACCTCAGAAAAGACAATTATTGATAGTGGGGAACTCAGTACTTCGAGGAATAGATACCTTAGTCTGTTCGCGCGACAAGGAGTCTCGTACGGTGTGTTGCCTACCTGGTGCCCAGGTAGGAGACCTCCTGGAGCGTGCGGACAAGCTCCTGGCCAGAGCGGGGAGGGATCCAGTTGTCATGGTCCATGTTGGGACGAATGACAAAGGTAAGGGTAGGTTTGAGGTTCTGCAAGGCAAATTTGTGGAATTAGCTGAGAGGCTTACGAGCAGATCCTCAAAGGTAGTGTTCTCCGGGATTCTACCGGTACCACGTGCAAGTAGAGGAAAGCAGAATTTTGTCTGGAGGTTTAACATGTGGGAACGAACCTGGTGTAGGAAAGAGGGGTACAGGTTTATGGTGCACTGGAACTTTTTCTGGGACAGGGGTGACCTGTTCAAGCCTGACGGGCTACACCTGAACCGGAGGGGTACCTTTGCACTAGGCCAATGTATGTTGAGGGTAGCACAGGATTATTTAAACCAGGGACTTGGGAGGCAGGGAGGTTAGTGAGTGTTACACATAGGGAAATGCAGACTGCCCCAATGGAGGCTGACGGCGTTTCATGCACTTCTGATAATATACTTTTAAAGCAACAAAGCGTAGAGGGGGGCTCAGGGCAGCGGCCACATGGGGAATCAAGGGGGAAGAGCATTAATAATAACCAGAAATGTTTTTATTTAAATGCAAGAAGCATAAAAAATACATTTCCGGAACTTGAGGCTGTAATGATTAGTGAGGGCTATGACATAGTTGGGATTACAGAGACATGGCTATTTGAAGAGGATGGAGATGAATATAACATACAAGGTTATAAGCTCTTTAGGAAGGATAGATGTAATAGGCAAGGAGGGGGCGTAGCACTCTATGTGAACGAAAACATTAATGTACAGGAAATTCCCAAAATTGAACATTCCTTGTCCTGTGAAGATATCTGGGTCAGGCTCATTGCCAAACACCAGACAGGTTAAAACATAGGAGTATGCTATCGACTACCAGCTTTGGACAGTACAATCAATGAAATGCTTTTTAGGAGGATTACACAAGCTTGTAGAGGTGGTGGGACTATTATTATGGGAGACTTAAATTATCCTGGTATCAATTGGGAAATGGTGAAAGGACAGGGTAGGGGGGAGGAAGAATTTCTGGTTGTAATAAATGATAATTTCTTGGTGCAGTATGTTAATAAACCTACCAGAGAGAAGGCAATTTTAGACTTAGTGCTCTGTAATGACCCTGATAGAATTACCAATGTTGAGGTACTGGAGCCACTTGGGACAAGTGATCACTCTGCTGTTAATTTTGATGTTTCATGGGAAGTTAACGCCTTTGCGCGGAATACAAAATTTTGCCAATTTTTCCTGTTGTGCATGAGCCTATTTAAGCTTTAGAACTCAGGATTTGTGACACAGAGATTTTTGAAAATTATTCAAGTGAAGCTAGACATTTGGAAATTCAATTACAGAATTGTTTAGGAATTAAATTTTGGAATTTACGGACGCCGGCGTCTACATCTGCAGAAAGGGGTTAAAAAGGTGTATTCTAAAACAAAAATTTTCAATTTAAGGCAGGCAAACTTAGACCGGATGCGCTCATATCTAGCTGAAATAAAATGAGACACACTCCTGGTCTGTGAGTCCGTAAATGAGATGTGGGAAAGATTTAAGGGGGTTTTACTTGCATCACAATGCAGATTCATTCCAAAGGTGTCCAAAAGTAAGCTGAGCAGAAATCCTCAGTGGATGACCAAAAGTATTCGTAGGATTTTGAGGGAAAAGAGGAATCTTTATGAGATGTACATAAAGGATAACAATGAGAACACGAAGGCTGAATACTGTAAAATGCGGGCTGTGGTCAAAAAAGAGCTGAAGAATGCTAGAAGACTGTATGAAAGACAAATTGCAGAGGGGGCAAAAACTAACCCTAAGCGCTTCTTTCGGTACTGTAGCAGAAAAGGGAAAGTTAAAGAGCAGGTTAAGTGCATAAAGAATAAAAATGGATCGCTGCTATATGATAACAAGCATATTGTGGATGCCTTAAACAGTTACTTTGTTGAGAATTTCACCTCACAGGGTTATTTGGCCAGAGGGCATGTCAAATGCTCAAGATTATTTAGCGGAAATTGAGGTTCGGAATAACGAAGTGTTAGACAAGTTGCATAAACTAAAGGCAGATAAGGCGGCAGATAGCCTATATCCTAGAGTGCTCAGGGAAGTTGGTGAGATCATCTTTAAGCTGCTATCCACTATCTTCAGACGGTCATTTGAAACTGGAGAAATACCAAATGATTGGAAACAGGGCAATATAATACCAATATATAAGAAAGGGGACCGTACCGAGCCAGGAAACTACAGGCCAGTCAGTTTAACTTGCTCTGCGTGCAAAATATTAGAATCTATCATAAAAGATGAGCTGGACTTATTTCTTGAACGTAACAGTATCTTGAGGGATAGCCAACGTGGTTTTCGAAAAGGAAGGTCATGCCTAACAAACCTTCTGGAGTTTTTTGAAGAGGCCACCAGGACTTATGACCAGAGCAGGGCTTATGACATCATATACTTGGATTTTCAGAAAGCATTCGATACAGTACCACATAAGAGACTAATTTTTAAAATGACCTCCATTGGAGTTACTGGAGGTATTCTGAAGTGGATTCAAAACTGGTTACAGGACAGAACACAAAGAGTGGTGGTCAGTGGTATCTCATCTGAGCTAGGTATGGTGGGGAGTGGCGTCCCCCAGGGATCGGAGTTGGGACCCCTGCTGTTCCTCATCTACATTAATGACCTTGATAGGAATATTGAGAGCAGATTGGTTAAATTTGTAGATGATACTAAATTGGGGGGTTTGGCAAATAGTCTAGGGTCCTCTAAAGTGATTTAGGTAGATTTGGATAGAATCCAGAATTGGGCAGAAATGTGGCAAATGAAATTTAATGTAGCAAAATGTAAAGTTGTACATGTAGGTAATAAAAACATTAGACGGGATTACTTCGTGGGAGGTTTAAAACTGGAATGTGCTGCACAAGAGAAAGATCTGGGAGTGATTGTTGACCAAACCCTCACAGGTTCTAGCCATTGTTCCGTAGCAATAAAAAAGCTAATCGGATGCTGGGATACATTGGCAAAAGTATTGAGTACAAATCTAAGGAGGTGATGCTTTTTTTGTACAACACGTTTGTTGGACCACATCTGGAGTATTGTGTACAGTTCTGGGGACCATACTTTAAGAAAGATATAGAAGCTCTAGAGAAAGTTCAGAGAAGAGCCACACAGGTTTCGCTTTCTGTTGATGTATGGTGTATCCTCATGTATGGAGTTCAGAAATTCCGACTTCCCAGTGCAAATGGAATGCAGCATTAAATGTTTCAGCTGTAATTTTTTCCCTACTTTTCCAGCAAACAAGCCTTAAGGTGTGTAACGGTACGGGGTCTTTGCTGCATTTTCTATTTCAAAATGTGCCACTCATTCTCTGGTGAGGACATGGTGGGACCACAGGCTGGCCAGTCTAGCACTCACTCCTGCTATGTGTTCAGACCGTGGTTTTGAGTTGTCTTGTTGAAGTAAGTATGGCCGTCCCTGGAAAAGATATCACCTTGATGGCAGAATCTGTTGCTTCATGATCTCTACTCTTTTCAGCATTAATGGCGCCTTCACAAATGTGCAAGTCACCTGAGCTAAGGGCATTGACACATCCTCATATCATGCCAGGGCAGACTTGTGGCTGGCAACAGGCTGGACGGTCTTTTCTCTTTTGGTCCAGACCGCACAGTGTCCATTTTTTTCTAGAAACAACCTGAAAATTTCAATTGTCTGACCATAATACACATTTCCAGTGAATGGTGGTCCATCGCAGAATCCTCCAAGCCCAGAGAAATTGGCAGTGATTCTGGACACTTAACAGAAAGTTTCCTTTTTGCATAGTGTAATTTTAACTGGCAGTTCTGGGTGTAACTACTTGTTTTTGTACTTGACAAAGGTTTGCTGAAGTAAGTCCTGAGCCCCTGCAGTTATATCACTCATTGATAAATGACGGTTCTTGATGCAGATCCGTCTGAGTAATCAGAAGTCACTAATATTCAGTTTAGGTTTGTGATCTTGCCATTCATGCAGAGAATTTGCTCCAGATTCCCTGAATATTTTAATTATGTTATGAACCACTAAAGGTAAAATATTTGGCCCATTTTTGCTCTTGAAGGACAAGGTTTTTCCTGCGGATGCTGCTGTTATGCTAATTATGAACACAGTCACCTCTAGACATCAGGTGTCTCAAATCACATTATTCAAATGTTTTACTTCTTCTTGAGTTCTAAACTGCACCTGTCCAAACTTTTTTTGGGATGCATCACGGACCTCAATGGCAGGTATGAGTTTATATCTACAAAATAGATCATCAGAGAATCGATTAAATATAATGTCTTCGTACTGTCTGTAATGAAACATGTCAAAGTAAATTTAGAAATCACTGCATTCTGTTTATGTGTTTTTTCCATTCTGTCCCAACCTTTTCTGAGTTTAGGTTGTGTTTGAAGTGCACTATAGAAAAATTAAACATCAGGCAAAAAAGGTCATTTGTGAATTGATACTTCTCCCGAAATGTGGCCTGGAAAGGCAAATATTCTCAAAAATTATTTGTGGAATGCAACCTTTTGAGGCTATTCCATAGCTTATTGAAACAATATGATTGCAGCTGTGGTTTGAACAAGTATCAGCACACACTGTACAGGGCGCCCCCTAGGACCAATTTTGGGAACGAATGGATTTGTCTCTCCCAGACAAAAACAGGGAAACACTGTACTCGGGGAAATACAGATCTTCAAAAATACTGCCACAGTACAAGCTTTGTGAAACTCACTGCAGTCTGTTTTTGCTGTGAGTTCAGATGAGGAGTCAATGCTGTGGTGATTTTTAGAACTGTTATTCTTGGGTCATTTGACATTTGTTATTGAACCCAGTGTCTGTCTGTCACTGTAGGAGATCTTTGATGTGCAGCTGTAGGTGTTTCATGTTAATGCTGTTCTGGTGTCTGCCGTATACTGTCATAATTTGCGGTGCCACAATAATATTTATGAATATTTTTTTTCCGTTTTTGAGGCTGGCACTCCTGCAGTTTAAGCGCCAACTATTTGGAAACTCGGTTTGTATCCTCAACTTTTGAAGGTGCAAATGCAGTTTAGAGAATTCAAAGTTAAAGGCACTTTTTGATGTGCTCTTGAGATTTTTTTTCCCGACTGCTGTTTACCGGTAATAAACGAATAAGGGGATCCAAGTGTTCCCACAAGATTATAAGAGGTGGAATACTGGAAGATTCTTGAACATTTTCCCCGCATGGGTACAAAGTTAGGTTTGTCTCCAGTAGTTATTTAGGTGTATTTTTGTTCAACTTGGCCCCCTGTTCAAGCCTGTTCCTGTTTAACAGGAAGTGGAGCAGTTTAACGCAACAAAGCACCTTTTCACTACACATGATGCCCAGTGAGAGGCGAAACACTGACATCACTGAAATCTCAGTCCAAACCAGCCAGCTTTAATTTATTATGGAGCAAAAAATGAGATAGTTTTTCCTATTTCCACAAATGCTTGCGCTCTTTGTTTTTGTGCGTGTGTAACAGGCAAACATTCAGTCCAGAGGCTTCATTCATTAGTTTGTTTTCACAGTCCGGTTAGTAAGCACGAAGTAAGACTGCAGCACCGGCAGTTTCTCTATTTCCACAAAATTATGCATGAACTGATTGTTTTTGTGAATGTTTGTGCATTTGGAGTTGAGCCTGATTTTTTTCAAGCGCCGTTCAAAGAAACTTGTAATTGTTTATGCCCTGGTGTCGAGGTTTGAATCTGTCTAGTATTGTCATGTTATTGTCATTGTTAGGATGCATTATGAACACGTTGTTATTGCGTTTATCATTTTTCATGTTTGATTGTTTGCTTTAGCAGTTCCATGTATTAGTGCAGCCATTTCCTGATTCTTTCACCCGCTATGTGGTGACTGTTTTCACTCTCTCACATGGACCGTCCCCTCCTTCATTGTTTTATTGTTTCCTGTTTTGTAGCCACACCTCCCTGCACCTTCCCAGTACACCTCACCTGCAGCCCATTGCAGTTAATCAGTTAGCTGCCCCGTATATTCGCTCAGCTCTGTGCTACAGATCGTGAGTTTGGTGCCCAGATGTCTCTGTGTCTACATTACAAGTGGATCCTAATTTTTGAGATTCCTTGGTCAAGATCTTTTTTTTTTTTTGGTTTTTTGATTCTGCCTAGTCCCTAGCTTGCGATTGTTTACCTTTCTTTGATTTCCTGCTTGGCTTTCTCACCTCCTTCTTGTCTTCAGTTTTGGCTCTTTGTGTACCCAAGCCCTGGTTTTGATCTCTGGACTGTTCTGCTATTGTGGTACTGGATTCTCCCTCGTATAATGGACTCTGCCCACCTGTGATTGACCTAGACTGTCTGATCAGGATTCTTAATAAAATCTCTGAACTGGAACATTGTCTGGGCATGAGTTCTGTACCTGCCCGTCTCACCAGCCGACTAAATAATGCATTAGTGGTTTCATTTTCTGGTCAGTGTCCGTACAATCAAAATTTTGGACTGGGTGGATTTGGTGAATCTATGGGGTGACTGCCACTGCCATGTGTGAACAACACTACAGAAAACTCGTGTATTTATTTCCCAATTTCACTCTGAAAAATACAAGTTTTCATTTTTACACAGGCTTAATTTATTGAAAAGCTGACCAACTGATCGAAAAAAAGAGCATTCTGTTCTATATCAGAATTACAGCAAAAAAAATTCAATATATTTTTACCTTATGAAAAGCAAAAAAGTCTTTGTACAGCAATGACTCATATGCAGTCGTCATTCCATGAGTAAAAGGGTCAGTCTTTTGATACAGAACTGACTGCAATAATGTGAAAATATATTACTTAACAGAACAAGAAAAAAAAAAAAAAGTGAAATTTTTATGTTGAATTATTAAGCCTGCCAAAAGCATTGTATTTCTGGTAATGTTTACTATGGAGTCAAACTAATAAACCATCAGTTATTTTACACCCTGTAGCAATCCATTTTTTTATTTCCATAATCATAAAAATTTTTATCTTACTGACTAAAGGCGAGGCTGTGTTGTTTTCAAGGGAACACTTTAAAAAAGGAGCCGTTTTAAATTCTGTGTGTTGCATAACGTCTCCGAACTGTATATAGAAAGTCAACAGTGACCTTTTCAACCCTCAGGATTAGCCTCAAAAGGTGACCTAAGAAGAGGTCTAACTCCTTTCGACAAAACTATCTATTGATGATTAGAGCGATTATCACTCCCTAAGAAAAATTCAATGGGCCCGTAAACCCAATTAAAGATTTTCCCATGTCTGAAGTGAACTTTGAAGCCTTACAAAATCACACCGAGCCAAAGGGGCCGAGACTTCGTTTTGATTTGATGGTTATGCAACCAGGAAGTGTCGTCATGGTGACCAGCTAAAGCCTCTGTTCACTGGCAAATCAGACTGTGTTAACCTGCGCTTTGGTGTTCTGTTCTGAGGGCTTCATCTCTCAGCCTCTGACATTCTGGACCTTTTGTCCATGAACACAAATAGAGTTGAGAGCAGGGCCTCAAACAAAGGAGATGTACTTCAGAGAGGATGGGACGCCCGTAAATTGTAAAACACACATCTAAGACATAATAAGAAAAAGGCTGGCGTATGTGCCACTGATGGGTATGAATAGCCCCGCACTTTTACAACTACAGCAAACAATGAACTGAATGGGATTTGCATTTAAAACGTAGTTATGGAGACAGTAATCCCACAGAACAAATGTCCTCAAATCCTCTGCAAACCAGAGTAATTGTATGCATTTAAAAACACAGAATTATGATACTAATATGATATTGCTTGGGTAGCCTAGGGGTCAATTATTTCACTGGTAACCAAAGAATTGCTGGTTAAAGCCCCCAATAGGATGTAAGATTCTGACCACAGTGGCAAAGAGGCTGTCGAGCAGATTCTTAGCATTTGGGCCCTTGAGCATGGCCCTTGACCCTGAAATCGCTACAGATCTGTCTCTCTCTGTCCCTCCTCACTAGCAGCTGGTCTGTCTGGCATTTCTCCAATCACATCCTTGACTGAGAGAAACATGAGTTCAATGGCATTTCCCTGGTTAAACAAAGATGTAAAAAAAGTTAAAAACTCACTATGCAGGGCTACAGACCTCATGAAAGCTAACCCAATATCACAAGAACCAAATTTCACACCTTGATCATTGTCTCGTACTGCTTCATTGGTTATTTCACGTAGAAGACAGATTTCTGTGAGTTTCAATAAACTGAATTCAAAATTGGAGTACAAATTTCTGAACTCAGTTTCAGTGCTGCGGATAATTTGACTCATTGTATTCACAGGTCACGTGATTTTATTTCAAGTCGAGAGGCTTGCAACAAATAATGTTGTTTCTGCCAAATGCCTGCGGTAAACTAACCTATTTGAGAGCTAAACATTATTGATTGGATGAGTTTAATCGCCCTTCATCCATTTCATCAAGTAGCAAATGAGCACCCTAAAGAGGAATTAGGTTTCTAGTATTAAGTCTAACCGGTCCGCTAATCCGCTAAATTAGGTGTGCTTTTAGCACCGTACAAAAAACTCAACAAAAACAATGGGTGCATCCTTCCCATACGTGATCCGTTTCTTAATTGACATCATTTATTTAAAGCGCACGGTGTATTCAGCAAGGCTGAGGGAGTCATTTTAAAAGGTGGAGGATTGTTAAATGCTTAGAGCGGAATGATTTTAGCAATGCGGGATTACCCTCCCCAGAATATTTAACCTGTAAAAAGGTGGGAACGGGGGGCTGGGGGTAAATTACCAGGTACTGGAAACAAAAACAACATTATAGCATTTATGTGTGTAAGTGAAATTTGAAATGCTTCTTCTGTGTAACTGTTAATACGATTAGATTTGGTTTGCCTTTTGGGGAGTCTTTTTAGTTAAATAGGACTAAGTAAACAGAAAAGAATTACAGTAGGATGGGATGTGTGTGTGTGTGTATGCATGCCTGCAAAAATGCATGCGTGTGTTTGGGTGTGTGAGTGTGTTTGTGCGTGTGTGTGTGTGTGTGTGTGTGTGTGTGTCAGTGTGTTTTGATAAATGAATTCCACTGCAAAAAAAAAAACATGATCATAAAAACAGTCCATTTATCTTTTCTAAACCATTTTGTCTCACTCTGAGCTTTCACTGCAGATCAATAATGATCTTGCAAATGGCTGCTGTAAACAGAACTGCACACAGAATGTTACCCGTCATCAAGTTTCACCTGACAAGGACAGTGTTCGACCTCACTGTCATCTTCTTTCCTTCTTCAGTTTATGCTATACTCATGATGCCTAGGTCCAGACTAACTGCTCTTGTTCATCGTTTTTGAAACATTTAACCCTATAATGCCCAGACACAGACATCATTATAGGAAAAATATGACCCAGTAATATTTTTGAGGTATTGAAGGGTAGTATTCAGATCCACTGTTCATTATTAGGTTCTGCGACAGTAAAATATACAGTACATTGCTGAACAGAACTTCTTCTAATTCCAGGAGTATAATATCTGATACAGCCAAAAATCAGCACCCCTCCAGAACTCAACAATCGAAATTTCAAATTATTTATATGTTATGTATAGCTATCCCTTAACATGTATAAGAACTGGATGATGCGCACTCTATAGAGATGCTAACGCACGCCTCTTGTTGACCTTGACCTTTGACCTTTTAACCTCAAAATGCACATTTGGACAGGGTACCCTAGGATCATCGACCCCACAATGTTTGGTCACCCTAGCTTCAGTAATGGCCGAGCTGTCGCGCGGACAGACAGACAGACGGTGCTAAACTGTATACCCACGCCGCCTCGTCGGGCGTGGGTAATAAGTTTTTATGTAATATTTACCTTGGAATGCCGAACTTCACTGCCAAAGTCCAAGGAAATGCATGCATTCCCATTCACATGGGAGCTACTAACCTGAAGTGAGTGATTAGGGGAGAGACTCCTATAATCTCAATTCTTCCTCCAGGTGGCAGCACTGTGTATCAGATATGATGCAGTGAGCAGTAGTAGTTGTGTAGCATCTTACCAGGTGGACTTCAAATTTGGTGTATCATATATGATACAGGGGGCATTATAGGGTTAATCATGCCTCTGTCATCAAATTATTCTGTTTGTCACAAAGGTGCCATGTTTTCTTAGAGCAACGAAGCACTGGGGTCAGGAATAACTGGAGGAGGAAGTTTTTCTTTTAATTTGGCATTTCAAGAATTAGCCTAAGCCGAAGTAGAGGAGAAAGTCAGAATGTTGAGGATAAATTGGAAATTTCGCCTTTATTCTTGAAACAGTAATTCAATTTTATTCTCGAAATGCAAAAAAAAAAAAAAAAAAGTAAAATAAATAAATCTTCCTCCCTTGATTTATTTTTTCTTATGCCTGACACTAATACCAGAAGGACTTTATTCTTAAAGTGCAAATGAAAAAAATCTCTCCCTCACGTTTCCTTTTCCTTCTGCCTCGCCCTAGTACTCTTTGAGCCGAAATGCACAATTCAGGATTAAAAAGTAAAATTCCTCCCCAGTATGAAACTCAGATATGAGGATTTACTTCTCAGTATATTAGCTGGAGGTGGAGTTGATTGACATCAGCTCTTAAAGAGTCAAACTAAGGCTGAAGAGAAAAGCTTCAGGATGGTCACCCCGAGGGAACGCAGCAACGCACCTCTAAACAAGAGACGAGAGAGTTTAGGAGCTTTACTAATTTCTGACTAACGTTTTTATTTTTTTCGCAATTGATTTATGGCTAGTGCTACCGCACCCGCCTTCTGTATCCCTTACATAGGATCAGGGCCTGTTCCACAATACAGGATTGCTGATTTAGCCAGATTACTGCTCAAATTAAAACCCAGAACAGCACTTTTTAATTCAGCCCAGGTTCCTGATTTGAGCGGTTTCCTGGTTTTACTCGGCGTAATTATCTAGCGAAACTGAGTAATTTCCCATTGTGGTCCAGGTCCCCAGTGTTTGTGAAGGTGAACTTTGGATGTAGGTTTTCGGCAGGTCTGATCTCATTAGCGTTAAAGTTTGTAATCAGAGCACCCCAAGAGGCAGAAGACTGAATAGGAGAATATTTCGGGTATTTACTCGAACTAAATTCTATCAGCGGATTCTCCTGTCACGGCCATGGATGTAGTCACGGTGCGCAAATCTGAACCACCAGATTATTATTGTTTTTTTTTTAGTCTGAACGCCTGCCGATTCAAATTGAAATGTAAATACACAGAACCATTGAGGGTTAGACAGCAATCTGCGATTCACTGAAACAATTTGTCCCAAAATACAGTGGAAGATAATCAGGGGAGTCTTTAATCGTGCTCTGTTGCGCCCCCTCCCTAGTAGTTTAGATGGTATGATCATAACATGACGTCAGTCGCAAGGTTGAACTGGAATGATAGAACGCTGTTTGCGACGTTTGTAGAGCGCTGTCCCAGTTTTGGATGAATTTTGTTTTTAAGGAAGTCGTATCATTGTGGCATATCGTAACATATCCTTTAATTCACTAATCGTACTTAGTATATTTTGTCGACGGATATTTACCATAATCTGCAAAAATGAAATGGATGTTTAAGGAGGATCATTCACTGGGTAGGAAGGTTTATTTTCTCAACTCTTACTTTGCTATCGTTTTCCTCAGGATCATCGCCGCTTTCATATTTTATTTTTATGAGTTGTGTAGTGGGTCATCATTCTGTGTTGTTGAGGCCTGGAACATGACATGGCATACCACGGACTGTATTTCCTCGCATGTTCAATATAGGACCAGCTACGTGTTGACAGTTTTGTTCGGGTCTAATATGTAAACAGCGAATGAATAAAGCAAATAAATACGTCGGATGTACGTTAAGTGCCCATTACATACGCAGTTGACAGCAATCCTAATTCCTGGGGGTGTAAATAACCAGACCGAGCGGGTTCTTCAATAGCAGTCAAATTAACGCAGGCCGTCCGTTCCAGAATAATCAGGAGCTTTGTAAATATGGCTTCTCTTTCCCCTACTTCAGAGTGGTGTCGCAAATCGCAAAAAAAGAGATAAATGCGAATGTCATTTCCGCACAAGATAGACCGATTACAAAAAAAATCGTCTGAAATAAAAACCAGACGTGTTGTAAATTAAGAAGGTATGAAACAAAACTTGTCTCTCCGACTGAGGAGGCGCAGTCAGCTGGCTGCGTGTGTGAACGGGATACATTATCACGTTCCATGAGTGCTAGTCTCAAGGAATGAACTCAAGCCAAATGCCACAGCCCAGCTTCTGGTGCAGCCCTCGATGCTGGTGGGATATTAGCAGGCGGAGCTGAGAAACATAGTAAATTTTCCCCTTTCATTTTGCTTTGCACCGCCGACCGTCGGAGACTCGGTTCTTGATGAGCCTGTTGTTCATCATGACTGACCTTTCACCTGGATTGCGCTTTCATAATTTGTAGGGAGAAGCAAATGCATTAAATGGTCAAACTGCGTTCAGAATGGTGATCTGAATCTGATTCGTATGGGGCCACATAATCAGGCTTCCGAAATCACTGTGCGGTGAAATTTACTGCACTCGCAAAGCACGTGAAACGTGGACATGTCCATCATGCCCATCATCGCCAGTGTAAAGAACACTGCTAGAAATGAACCACGAGAAGGGTTATCGCAGAAATGCGCACAGCCAAGGTGGACAGTGGGAAGTCCATACATGCACACGTGAATATTACTGTGGAAAACAAATGGTGAACAGGTATGAGAGGGACGCGTGATGGGGGTGAATAGATTCATTGCCGAGTAGCATTGAATTACATCGGTTAAGCCATGAATGTGCCCTGCACGTGCCCGGCAGGGATCCACACCAGCTCGTGATCACCCGTTAGACTGCAGTGTGCTCGAATACCCATGAGGTGTGCATAGGTAATAAACAAGTGTGTGAAAGTCCAGTGTTCTGGAACCTCTTATTCTGCACATTTCTGCATGTTTTGTGTTGGAGTTTAGACGAGGGTGGTGCAGCACGCAAGTTAGTTATGCCTCAGACCAAGATGTTTGTTGGTTTGAATCTCCCCTTGTTTATGTGGGCATCTTTCCAAATACTCCAGTCTCCTCCGTGCTTGAAATACATGCACTTCAGTCCTACTGGAGACTAAATTTTTCCATCACAAAATTTGCACTTTATATGACTGGTGCACATCGTGTGCATTATTGCTCTGAACCTTTGTGCTGATTCTTTTTTTTTTCTTTGTTACCCGGTTAAAATAAAGGTTAAATTAACTAAGCAAGTTATAAATTTACTTATTATCAGTGGTTGTTGGTGCTCATCTGCTCAATAAATTCCAAGGGACTGCTGCTCAGTCTCGACCTTCAAAACACACAATACAGCAGTACGGTAAAACTGCACTTTGGTGTGTTTTTTGCCGAGGTGGAGGATTGGGTATTGGGTGGTGTTGCAGTGACAGTCTCAGTCCAGGATTTGAGCCCATCGCTCTCTGGTCTCAGGATTGCTAAACTCTACCTGTCTTCTCTTTTCATAGAGCACAGATGTGCGGAGTCCGCAAAAATCCGCAACAAATACCCGGACAGGGTCCCGGTAAGATTGTGTGTGTGCGTGTGTGTGTGTATTTATATACACTTTATCATGAAGAGATACCACTGTGTTCCTCCTTGTTGACTTGAACCTTTGGCAAGTTATTTTGATTTGTCTCTTTGGTACTTTAAATTTTTTTTTTCCCAGAATGCTAAGTTGGTGTAGTGGAGCTGAGCTGAATTCAGTCACTGCACTTGACAGGCATTAGGATGTTCAGCTGAGCTTTTGAATAGTGCCTGTGATCTTGTACCTCGAAGGGTTAAGAGCAATGCGGTCCGTGCTGATTGGCAGGAGGAACTGCTTTGATCCTCAGAGCATGCTCAGATGTGTGGAAAACCACTTAAATGAATTGAGTCTTACAGCACTATTTTAATACATGGCGGAGTGCATATTTAGAATATGATTAGGAAAGTACAACTTTTCATGTATGAGTGACAGACCTTCCTGTGATCTGGAAAAACCTAGTGAATTTATCACTGGCAAGTATTCTTGCAACTGAACAAATACCTTTCGATTCTGGACTTTTCCCAACCAAAAAAAAAAGAAGAATAAAAACTTGATTTTGACAGTTCAAATAACTCTAATTGCTGGTGTTTTAAGATTCTCACCACTCTAAATTACTGCAAATGAGGTTCAAACTCAGTTTCTCCCTAAAGTGACATATGTACTAGGTTTTTCCAGATCACAGGAGAGCTGTATTGAAACGCTGACGTCTGAGTTTCACAAAACGAGATGACCAAGTTAGCTGGATAACTTCAGTGAGTAGAAAATTCTGAAATATCCAAGATCTTGGTCATGGACTGAAGAGAAAGGAGCCATTTTAGTTTTTATTGAGCACCGTTTACCAGTTAACTTGGTTAATGCTGTTGACCATTTAATCCTGCTTCATGAAATGTCCTGTTTTTATAGCTGATACTTTTGTTTCGTAATCCTGTAAACTTGTTTCAGGTGATCGTTGAGAAGGTGTCAGGCTCACAGATAGTGGACATTGATAAGCGGAAGTATCTTGTTCCCTCGGACATCACGGTGGCCCAGTTCATGTGGATCATCAGGAAGAGGATCCAGCTGCCCTCGGAGAAGGCCATCTTCCTGTTTGTCGACAAGACCGTCCCACAGTCCAGGTCAGAATACTAGCCTACCCTGTGCAGCGCTATCCACCACCCCATTACGCACCTCGACATTGGCTGGTTGAATCTGACCGCACGATCTCTGTCGTGTGAATCTCCTCTCTCACTCCCCGTTTCTACGCTATCATGGCCAGTGGAGCTATAAAAGCCCAAAAAATATAATTGATCGAAGATACAAAATGGCTGCCATCAGAGCTGTTAGATGATGGGTGGTAACAATTCTAGGGCTCCGCAGACTGGGAGTAAAAAGGGGGGCCACAAATTTTCCATGTTTATTGAGGGCCCAGAGCAGTGGATCTTTAGGGATCCCACAATTCCTAGCAGTGCCCCTTGTTGTTGTGGTTGTGTGTGTTCGTTAGACTATCTGAACACTTTTAGGGAGATAAAGTATGCTGCTTTATGGAATGCTTTGAGTCTCGGTTAAAACCTAATTGACTTTATGGCACTGGGCCTCTGTTGTAAGTTCGGGAAAGTGCACTTAGCCTCCTCAGTCTTTTATAGGCTTGTACTGTGCGGTCAGCACTGCCTGTGTGTTCTGTGTGTTGGGTAGAGTGTCCGCAGTGATCAGGATATGTTTATGGACCTAAAATGGCAGATCAGTTAGCACAGGGATCATGGATCCAGATCGTTGCACTGATGGAGGGCTTTTCTCACAAACCGGTGGTGAGTCAAAGTGCCGTAGAGCAATGTGAAGGATTCGCCTCAACCACCACCAGTAAGTACGTGGCATCCATCTGGGTAATGCACGGCAGCCATTTTGTGTCAGAGTGTTCACCACACTTCAGCTGTGGTGAAGAGAGAGATGATTGCTTAGCCAATGTAATGAAAGTGTTTTGGTGGAAGATTAAAAGAGCCAGGTGTTGCAACTCAGACAGCAATGAGTGTTTCTTTGTGATTAGTGTGCTGGGTTTTTGGGGTACAGGCATTGAACTGCCATGGAAAAACCCTTAATTTCTTGACCTCAAATGTGAGCTGAGCAAATACACTAGGTGAAGACGGGAACACCCTAATAATGTTTCATTCTAGCTACTAGTTGACGGTTTTGGCATAAAGTGTCATCTTGCAATGGTTGTGAAATTTGACAGCTGAAGTATTGTGGACATTGAAGTGTGAGGTGTTTCGCAGTGTATCAGATATACTGCTGTAGAAACAGGACTTTTCACCTGGGGTTGGCTCCTGTCGTTTATTTTCCACTGCCTTCTTTCTTTCCTTTGTAATTGACTGAGAACTCAATCACAGACCGCCATCAATAAGGAGATTAAATCATTTAAAAATTTCTCCACAAAAGATCTCAACTGGGAAAGTTGAATCTAGCTTTGTTGGTATTTCTCTTTTTTATGTGGGATATATAATTCATGTATTACTAATGGTAATGATGTATAAATGGTTATAAATTACACATGGTAATGATGATTATAATATACAGTACCAGTCAAAAGTTTCGACACACTTTGCTAATGGCACAATGCTTTGTATTTAGAGAAATTTAAATGGCTTAACTTCTCTATATAATCTCAAATGGAATCTGGTCAGAGTTAAACAGTCAGAAGTAAAGAGAATAATTTACTTGTTTGAACAGTGTCTGAAATTTTAGAATTCTCAAAGAAGCCATATTTTGAAAGTAAGCAGACAGACAAGCTCTTTCCATTTTCCAACAGCCAAATTAAAAACAAGCTGTTTTAGAATTTTTTTGGGCAAAAAAGTGATTGAAAAGCAAACCACAAGTGCAGCGCATCTTTGGTAACTGAGACGGCTGCTCAGCAGCAAACTCATTATAGCCATATAACTGCCCTTGTAAAAAAAAAGTGAGTATACTCTGTAAATATGACAGAAAATGCTGGTTAGTTTGATGGATTTATGAATTAGATCTTTTGTTTTTTTTGTTGCAAAAAAATGGTACTTATTTCTTTATTTAGCATGTCTTCTAAGAAAAAGGTGGATATGTCCAAACTTTTGACTGGTACTGTATGAATAACAGTGTGTAAATGATTATTATTTATAATTGATGATTATGATTGGGCTCTGGCCCTACCTCCGTCCATCTGCTACATCGCCTCAAAGTGACGTTTGAGCTGGTAAGGATGCTCCATTTCTAGAATGCACACATCTTTCATTTTCCTGTCTTTGTTTAGTCACTTATTTTTACTTTCTCGCAAGCTGGTTGGAATTAACTACAAGAAAATATAAATTAAACAAGAAAATATTGGTTAGATTTTTTTTAGATGTGAATGATACGCGATCAAAAAGAACTTGTGTAGAAATACGTTGGTAGAAGCCCGCCTTGTGTTTTGTGAGTGAATGAAACTATCACTGCTCTCTGTCGCCCCCTGTAGCCTAACGATGGGACAGCTGTACGAAAAGGAGAAGGACGAGGACGGATTTTTGTACGTGGCCTACAGCGGAGAGAACACGTTCGGCTTTTAAACCCCGCAGCAGCGCGGTCTGACCGCTGGCTGACCACTACCATCCCTTAACCCTACGCCACATCGCGTCCCCCGACCCGTCTCAGACGAGCTTGATTGTACTGCGGACAGACTTTGGTTTCAGGAGAAAAACGGAATAAGCGGAGAGAATGATCCCCATATTATAGGCATTATGGATGCATCTGTATCTCTGGTACCCGAAAATTGTGTTGACACCGTATTCATCATTAGATTGTTGAATTATGTTTAGTGAAAAACATAAAAAAAGAGTGCCATTTTGTGTATACCGGGTCACTGGATGGTTTTCTGTATTTGAAGTGCTTGATATTTTTTATTTTGTTTTATTGTTATACAACAAATGTTTGTTTTACTGTCGTTTGGAGTTTTGTTTTCTTTCTGAAGATTATATTTTAAAGAATTTAAATTAATATTTGAAAGGTGAGGTAGCTGGATGACCTAACCAATAAACTTAATAAATTTAAAATGTGTATTCCTGTCCTCATTGTGGAAGTTTTGCCCTAAGTGTTTTGGTAGTCCAGAGGAACCTCTTATTAAAAAGTGTATTGATTTGTGTAAGCTGAACAGTAGAAAAGCAGCATATGGTCGGAAAATATCCCAATCTATAAAAACGTTGATGTGATAAAATTCATGCTGTGCTTAATGAATCGCAGCCAAATTGAAATTCTGCACACGAGCACCGGCTTGTGCATGCTTTTACATTGCAAACAGTTTGTTTTTATTCATGTAAAATCTGCAGGGGAAAAGTGACGATGGCTCCTTTTGTTAACGAGGCTTCTGGGCACTGATTCCTGTAATGCAACCGCGTGTCTCAGAATTCTCTCCGCAGGCAGTTAGCATGTCTTCATTAGCCACAGCTACTGCTATGCCTGCTTCATGAGTCCAAATTAAAGGGTGTGAATGCAGGCTGTAGGTTTGTGGTCAAGGACAGCATTGTACTTGGCTTAGGCCCAGGGTATTGACGGGCCGATGTTGGTGCAGTATTTCATTCCGGCAATGCAGTTGCACGTCTGATTCTAATAATCATCCCCGGGGGTCTTTTATATAGAGCTTCATTAGATCAGTTCTGTGACTGATTAGTTGGAATGAAAGTCTGCACCCACACTTGCCCTGTCTGGATGAGGTTGAATACCCCTGGATGAGGCCATGAGCTCCAGCACATTAGAGCTAAAATAAGACGTTGAATGTGAGTTCAAAGTCAGTTATAATTTGAGGGGCTTTACTTTCGTACGGGCAAACTTGCGCCACTAATCAAAAACATTCCAGGAAAGTGCTTCAATTAATCCATATATTATTGTCAAGCAATGTGCAACCATAAAATGTATGTCTTAATTAACTGTAGTGCTTTCCTGGAATGTTTTTGATTATATGTTTTCAAGGTTAAGCACCCACACACAACTGAGGTTTGAGTGTTTTTTTTTTTTTTGTATGTAGTTTTAATGTCACTCTTGGCCTCCGACAGTGAATTGCCTTGTGGATCTATAGGAAAGGTGTCCGTTCTTCTTAAAAAAGGGCTCTGTAGGTTAACTGATTAAATTAATTTATGGGTGATGTTTCTCAGTCTAGACCTTGCGATGATGAATAGGGTTTCTCTGGGCTGGGCTAGAATTAAAATCCCAGACCTACACCAGCCCCTTGTCAGACAAACTGTGGAACTCCTGATTTAAAGGGTCTACATGCCCGGTTTTGTTGAGAGGTAGAAAAGGAGGACGTCTTTAGACTGGTGGAGCGCTTGAGCCGGAGAAAGAAAGAGACCTCATGCCAAGTTTTGACAAACAAGGCTTCATGGGAAATATGAGTTTATTGCGTTCAGTGCTGTGACAGAGGAGTACAACCTCACAATTGGTTGTGCACCATCAGTGGGAAAAGAAATGCTTTTTACTGATATTTGATGATGAAAATTCACTTTATAAAATGGCTGTTGCTCTCAGTAGCGCTTTCTTGTGCCATTACAGTGGGGAACGGCAGTCCTGGAGGGCCGGAGTGTACACGGCTGTCTTCTGCCATCATTATCCTGCTTGAAGCTAATGAGTCACTCGTCAAAGCAGATTTACTCACAGATTAGGCTGTAATAAAAAGCTACAGTACAGTTCTGCGAGAGGAGGAAGCTGTCACCTGTTGGTACATGGATAACAGAATGTGGGTGAAATGTCACGTCAGGTAAGCTATTGCACCAATCACATGATCAAGGGCGGAAGTTTGTCTGAAATCCAGAGGCACGCTTGCCCTCCCCTGTCCGTCCCTGATTAAGTGTATTGGGAGCTCTTCCAGAAGACAAAGGCAGAGGGTGCAGCCCTGCGACCCTTGACCTGCGACCCTAGATTACGGGTTGTGATGTGGGGGAGGGGTTGTCGACTCTTTCCAGCGTCCCGTCCGTGGTTCTGCCCTGTGGTAGAACAACACGCTAACCCACCATAGGGTAAAACCACTGACGCGACCCAGGACGTTTGGCTGCACACGCCTTTTTGCTGACATCATAAGAGCTGGACGCACATTCTCACACTCACACACACACACTGTAATACAGATCTCATTGCACCCAAGTCTGCAATGCTACACCAACATCTGGACACACACATCAGGAATGTGACAGTTTTATCTGTTTTCTTTATTGTTCAATCCCTAGTTTATTTCACAGCTGAACTAATTTTAAAGTAATCTTCAGTGCCACCATCTCCACAATCAATGTTAAAAAGATCTGTTTACACTGTTTACAATAAAAAATTGTAATCAGTGTGTCTCTCTGTAGACCTGCCTTTGTTTTTTAAACTAACTCGGAGTACATTACATTTATGAAGCCGATGTACAATGAGCAGTTACAGATAATAGCCATCATAAACAGACATTATTACAGTGACACAACATGGGTCAGATTAGACGCAATTCATTCAATGTACCAGTTTACCAGTTAGTTCAGTCACAAACAGGAAAACAGTCAACAGACCAAACAATAGGTGTAAATGTGTGGCGCACACACTGACGCACACGCACAGACACACTCACAAAAATCCTCTATATTACACGTTTGTACACCATAATGCTCTCTCACACAAACTCACGCATACAGTGACTCACCCAAACTTTTGTGCTGCGCAACTGCATTGTGAGCGTATTAGACTGAAGATGTAGAGGTGTGTGATATCACAAATTAAGATAAAGAATTTGGCTTGGCCTCCCGTGGTTCCTCTGCGGGAGAGCATTGGTATAAACCACACACACCCAAACCCAAATACTGCCCCCAGCCCTAAAAACACAGTGCCAACAGGTAACTTTCACATCTCCCCATAATACTACACACACAGTGTTCATTTACCAAAATAAAAGACAATTTTACAAAACCAAAGACCAAAAATCATACCTGTAAAGCAGGGATCATCAATTGTGGCCCTCGAATCCAAAGCCAGTCCTGATTTTCTTTTCTGCCTGATCATTTGTAGAACAATAGTGGATCTCATTGGCCAGACTGTCTACACCTGACTCCTGAGTAAAGTGAGAATGGAAAACCAGCAGTTCTCGGACCCTGAGGACCGTGATTCAAATTATGATCCCTGCCGTAAAGACATAGGCCAATTGTGAAAAATATGATGACTTACATTTAAACAATGAATTGGCATAAATTATCAGATTGGTGAGCACAAATGCTGCTTGCTTACATTTTGTAAGGAAAAAGTTTATTACAAAATTCAGGGCTCACCTGTTGGCTCTTAGTTTCTGGAAATCGGCCGCGTAAAAAAGGGCGAATCCCTTTCAGGATTTTCACAAACCTCTCAATATTATAATTCATACCTTTATTTAGGCCCGTTTCCACCGCAGGAACTTCGGAGTAATTTTACAGGGCTGGGGCCGTTGTTGCATGTCTCCACCGCCAGAACCACCCCTGAAGGACAGAGTTCCGGAACTTTTACAGGGGCAACAAAAGTCCCTGCCTCAGAGTAGGTACTCTGAACAGCCCCGAAAAACTTGGGGTTTCCTTGGCGCTGATTGGATTTACTCAGGGCGGGATGTGATGTCAACAGAAAGGGACAAAATAGCTGGCATTTTTAAAACTCAGCAGACGACGAGGGGTCGCATTTTTAAAAGGACGCCACACAACTTTACAGGGACCTTCCTCCTACTTCGCCCTCTCAGCGGAGACACGGCAGTTGAGAGAGCCTAGTGAGAGGAGGTTCCTGTAGTAGTTCCTGCTCCCCAAATACTACCAGGAACTTCTTCAGTGGAAATGGGCCTGTCATTTCAGTAGGCTTTACACGGACTGCAGGCGCATCTTTACAATAATCAGGTATAGGAGTGAACTCATGTAGTTCAGAGAGCCGTCGGCAAACTGTAATTGAGACCATTGGTCAGAACAAAAACCAGCGCCCAGATCAGTCGTTTTGGACTGGAGTCACGCACCCCTGTCTGAATTAAGAGTAGCGGGTGTGTCTGTGGGTCCCACTGATGAATCTGGGAACAGCTGAGCAGCGCAGCAATGGCAGGGGTTTCGCGGGTGAATTTAGCAGAGCCTATCGAAAACTGACACACCCCTGTGGCATTTCACCCGCACCTCCACTGAGTGCTCCAATACCTCTGTCCTCTCTCCCAGCTCCTCATCCTGCAGCAGGAGTGTGAGGTAGACGGCCGTGTTCATTCAGTGCCCCGGTGTTCCTCTGCGCACTTTTAAACAGCTAAATCGCTGCCGCTAACAATAATACTTCTCTCTTCTTGGATGACTAACTGTGGCTTCCTGGATAAAACATTACTGCCAGCCTGTACAATCGCAGCGATCTATGGTGGATGGCTCCAATTCTTGGAAAATAATAGAAACTTTTTTTTAACCTCATAAAATCTACAGACCCATATATGGGTCTATTAAATGCAGTATTCAAACCTGAGAAACGTCAGGCCTATTTTATATTCCAATGTAGATCCCAAGGTTTCCAACAGTCCCAAATATGCCTTAATGAATCACAAGAACATGAGTATAAAATGATGTACAAGATCTACATATTTTCTATTTGATGTCATGCTGTGGCCACAAAAACATGCCATCCTGAATATTTGAATATTTCTCTTAATATTAATGAGATGCTTCAATGAAGAGCTGTTAGCAGCGAATATGTACATGACATTATCTGACAGTATGGGGGGGGGGGAAATGCTTTTTCTGAAATCTACCCAATTTAAGGGAAAACTTCTGTGAAAAATTGAGTTTGAGGGGGTCAAAGATAATACTGATTTTATTGTTTCTTCGCCTTTCGAGCGGAAATCTTGTGCAAAAGGTTTAATCGCTTAATGAGCAATTGAACAATGATGAATCACTTGCCAGTGTATTCCGAAAACCCTTCCTATTCGATGTCCTGTTCTGTATCTACGCTGCTGCCACACGGAAACATATGAAAAATAGCTCTCAACATTTCCCAAATAAAGCATGGCATTCTGTGATAAGACAAAAGCTCTAACTGTCATCTGTGTGTGTGTGTTTGTGCACGGCATAAAAAGAAAAATAAGTCTTGACAAGCATATTAGCCCTGTGCAGTCTTTGACATCTCACTTCTATAACTTTTTATTCTTTTTCAACTCAAAAAAAAAAAATGGCTAAGGCATAACAGTGAGACAGTTTGCCTCCTTTCAATTTTAGCAAAATGCGTTTCGGACAATTTCATTCTGCAAATAAAAATGCCACTCAAAACCCACTCACACGCATTAATACTTTTTACTCATTTTTTTCTGAATGTAAATTTGGGCCTCATTGCCATTGCTAAGACTGATTTATTCGCAGCGCATACACAGGAGTGAAAGCATTGGACAGTCTGTACTATAGCTGGACACAGAAGCAGACAGGTTTTCCACAGGAAGAGTCTGCACACCAGCTCCAATACAGGCATTGTGATCTTACTGACCACACCAGGACTGTTACAACATCTCCCAGAACTACCACCTGTAATAACTAGCTCCAATACTAAGGGGTTGATACTCAACTAAGCATTAATGTTTCATATACAGAGTCACTGCTGAATCGGAGGTACAGGACTGCAGTCCCGTGAGGGCAGCACTCCCAGGTAAGATCTCTCTCAGTTTTATATCCCCACGTTTGAGCTCCAAGCTAAAATCAGAAAGATCTAATGGGGAACACAATCTTTTTCAGTGGATTTTAGCGTCAATACAGTTGCATTACACTGTCTGCAGTAATACAGCTGTGCTATTGGTGCTAGTAGGAGTATGTGTGGCTGTAAATCAGCATTAGGAATAAAACAAAAGGTGAGGTATTGGAAACTGACCTCAGTGCAGGGATCTCGCTCTGTAGAGGGTGGTTCTGCGTCAAGATGCTGGTAATAGATCTCCATGACTGCTCTATATTTCTCTTTCGGGTGAGGTTTAGGGTCCACATATTGCAGGACCTTCCATATAATGTTATAAGAGGTTTGAGACGGATCGAGAACCTACAGAGAGTTTAGATACTTACAGGGCGAAGATGGAAAAAAAAAAAAAAAACCTGGATGTTCCAATGGGATCCCAAACTCTACGCTTGACCCCGCCCCTTCATCCACCACTACCCAACCTGAACTCCTTAACCCCCACCCCCCTGCCCCACACCCAAAATGTACTGAGAAAGTAAACAGGGGAGTGTGATGTCGCAGCGTATGGAGACTGGGGCTGTGTTCATGTGCGCTCCAGACCGCCAAACTCCTCTGGACAATAGAGCCTTTATTCGTTTCCCTGGCTACTGCCGTGCCCGTGTCTCTGAGCCACAGCCCGCGAAAATACATGTGACTGAACTCGGGTCAGAATCACGGTTATGATACATCAGCAGCACCACGGACATCTTATCTGTTCAGGCTAAAAGAAACATTGATGATCCTGCGCTATCAAGGAGTAAAATCTGGGTTTGGAAAGTAGAAATTCAACCGAACATATTGCACTAAACACATTGGCCGTGTGTAGAATTGCATCACTTGTTTTGTGCATTCTTCACCAGTTTATACTGGATAATACATCCACTGTCACAGTAACTATATTGCGTATTACACTGTAGTTAGTGGGCAATTCCAAGTGAAGCCATTGATTTGCTGTCATTAGCATAATTCTTAAACCAGATGGAAGAACCAATGAGTGAAACTGAGTGGCTGAAATTTACGGCTGAAAGAAGGACATGCCCGGACCCTGGTTTGTGACCCCTAGACATACGGTCCCCGCCATTCTCCCATTCGACTCTTTCAGATCTTGATCGGAGTAGATACAGGACTTCAGAGCCAATATGCTAATGTGTCTGTGGGGAAAACACAGGAATGAACAGCAGATGACCCCTACAATGTCTCTCTTTGTGAGGGGGCCAATACACAATCTTATCTGCCCCCATTTCATCCACCTGAGCACTCAGAGCAGTCCTTTTGAGTGACATCTACTCCAGAGGTGGAGGACTCCAGTGCAGGAGAGTCGAATTTTCAAACAGTGAGGTGCAGCCAGTAAATCAACTCAAAAGAACCACTTGCAGAGAGGAGTCAAGAAAAGCAATGAGTGGCCCTCTAAGGGCCAAAGTCTTTAAGACCTTCGGTCCAGCAAAATCGTTTTGCCATTGCAAAACCAACAAGATGACACTGTCTTAACCTGTTAACTGTCACTGAGCCCTAATTAGGGCCCAACAGAATTTTCAAACAAATTTTGAATCCTATATTTGTAAACTATGACTTAAATCCTCAACCAATCCAGGCAAATGATATAGCATTTGAAAGCTTAGACGCTCGGGATTTCATTTCTACCCACCATTTTGCCCTATGTCAATCATAACAAATGCGATAAATCAATTTCTCAACATTGACACCACATACTTGAGTACAATGAATCTAGTCAGCCCTCATCATCAAAGTTGTGTTGTGACGGTCAAACCGTGAATGATCCGTTCCATTTGGTCTCGTTCGAAAGCCAAGAACCTGAGCAATCAAGATATCCACGTTGCTTGTTCAAAAATTGAAGATTAAGCTGTATATTTTATGTAAATACTCATAACAGCAAGTGAGCATTTCAAATGCGGTATAACAACCCGGCCAAATGTGAGAAAACGCAGGCGACAGTTAACAGGTTAAATATCTTCAGCCACCACTAAATCCCGTTTTTGAACTAAATTAAGATCATGACCAGTAACATGCAGACATACGATTTCATTCATGATGGTGAAGTTGTTGCTGTGAGAACACCCCCTCCCTCAATTACCTCAATAGATAGAGGAACTCCATCACAGTATCCCCCGATCCACTTCCTGTCATGGAGGGGATAACACCATGGCCAGCGGTTGGCCATTGTATTTGTTTTTATTTGTTTTGCATCAATCATTAGCAACATTACTGGTTCAGCATATGCTAAAAGGCTTCCCGCTGGTGAAAGGTCGTAATAAATCAGGCCCTGAGACTGGAGTCACCCACCCCTGTTCTGCCCCATATTGCTGCCCTTAATGGCACCTCTCCCTCCCTCCTCCATACTCTTCCCCTCTACATTTAGTACACTGACAAATAACACTGGAGAGAGGCCAAAAAATTGAGGAAAAATACGGCCCACTCCTGCTCAACGATGCCTCGTGAATAAAGCCCAGTTTGTCGGACGGTTTGGGTGGAGTATCTGCGGCAGTCTGGTCCGGCAGACGGGGAACAGAGACCGAGTTGTAACCAGGAGAGAACGACCCGTCTCTGTGGAGCGTTCGGCTGTTGATCTGGGATTTCTGCCCAGTTTTAGAACAGCGGCCAACTGCGGAACGAATCACCACGCAGTGCACACACACCACACCGCACAGAAATACTCTGTGTCCGTTTCCGTCATATTAATAAAACGTACCTGAAAATACTTTCGTTGTGGATAAAACAGATTGGTGCAGTTCTGCATATACTGAGCAACAACAGAAAACACAAGGTCAGCAAGTTAGCCAACGTACCCGCCTGGTCAGCCCGACGAAGTGACCGCAAGCAAAGAAATTTTTGAGAAAAAAAATGAGTGTCAATGAGAATGTGCCGATGATAAATAATATTTTTATAATAATTAATAATAATAATTAACTTGCAGTTCTTCTGTTGCTCAGTATACATTAGCAAAGCCTCGTGTAAACCTTAAGTTGGGAACAACGTACCATATACATTGAGTAAAATTAAGGCGAAAAGACATTAATAATTCACCTTATGACGCGTAGACTGTAATGGCGCCTGGAAGGGTCTTCGGAAAATTCTAACAGCCGTCCGATCTGTGTGCAAACACGCAAACAGCGGCCCTCTAACTGGCTAATGAATAGCATGTTCTTTGTAAGCAGTCGATTCCTCACAAAACACGAGGAAAACTCCATCTGCAAGCATGAACCAGAGTTAAAAACACAGTTACTTTACAAACTGCAGGGTGCCTTGCTCTATTTTTCACCGACATAATCGCTATTGAAAGTGGCGCCAATTCTGATAGTTAAAATCTCCATTTTAACTGGTCATGACGGTAATGATCCAGCAGTGGATTTCCATTAAATGAGAGGACAAAATATATACTTTTTCAATGCACACTCACACTGCATTCTCTCCCCCATACTTTACAGGATATAGATGAAAGAACGGAACAGATAATAAGATAACAGTTAATTATGTTTTATTGAAGTTAATTCTGTGGACCAAAGGGAAAAATAGAAGTTTTACATGCAATGTATATTTTGTTTGACACATTGCGTAATGTTCACAGCTCTTTTAAATGAAAGGACAGCAGATGAGGTCTACGGTCGCCTTTCCTGAACTTAAAATCCCCGCTGACACACCAGAGATGGTGGAGATATGGCACAGCGGCCACAGACCCTGTGCATGGGATAGAACTCAAAACAGAGCCAGACAGAACCGCCATCAGAACACACAGGACCACAGGGAGGGCAGCCGACTCAGAAATGTACAGCAGAGATTTGTGGGTGCAGCGGAGAGATTGGGGTCCGTCCTCACACCCGAACACATCACCGCCGCTGGTTCATCCCCGTGAGATTCTTCAACTGAGAGGGGGGGGGGGGGGGCAAGATGGGCAAATGAGTAAATGATAGAAAAGAAGACAGGAAAAAGCGGATGGAGAGAGAGAAAAATAAGGTTAATCAACTATTTATCATGATTTAACAGACACTTTTTTTCAAATGGACTTACTGTTGAATAGACAAAGCAAGGGGCCAATCCCCCTGAATCAATGTAGCGTTGAGAGTTTGACTCAAGGGCCCCAACAGCTGCACTGACCTTGTTGTGGCCCCATTGCAGTTTAAACAGCCAATCACTAAAGCTCCAGTCAGCCACCTTTACAAAAAGGGAACAGCTGCCCAGGAAAGGTTGGGTAGGGCAGCATGAGCAACACTAAGTGAAATCTTAAGGCCACATGACCTGGACCAATCAGGACGTGCGCTCACATGCTCACAGCCAATCAGAGAGCCCCCTAACATGCCCGAGACCTATCAGACGACACACTCACTGTGACGGCAGCTCCCATAAGACCTTGCACCACAGCCTCTCCGGTGGACTGAACCTGTGAAATCAATAGATAAACATACAGTCAACACGACCTCCGAGCGCATCCCAGCTGAACGGAACCAGGTCCTTCGAATTATAATCTCAGACAGATATTATTATTATTAGTCCTTTTCCACCAGGAGGTCAGTGCACTCTAGAGAACTTCTAGGTAGATACACCATACATTTTCATTGGTAGATACATGTCTGTTGACTGTGGGAGCAAACGAGGGTCCTAGAAGGATTCACACAAGCATGAGGAGAACATCCCAACTCCACTGTGGAAGGATAGAGGCTGGGACTCAAACCCACAACCTCTTATATATTAAAATATGAAAACCCTTCCGTTGTGAACAGGACCAATACGTATCCTTCTACATACTAAAGGCCAAGGACCCTGTTAGACTACAGTTAATGCCATAATGTGTACGGTACATATCGAACAAAAGAAACAGTCACACTCTACCAAACCCATGGGTCAGACGTTAAGCCTATTAACCCGTTAGCGGGGGCAGGGAAAAAGCAGGCAGATCCTCAAAAATAGACACGTACCTTCTTCGCAGTGTCGGCCATGTTCATCATGTCCTGGATACGGTTGTCGAGGAAGCTCCAGGTGTCCTGGAATTCGGGGGAGGAGTCCTGCAGCATCACAAGCTCAGTGGTGTTATAGATCCCAGTCAGCGCGGCCCGGCGAGTGTACCAGTTCAGCTACGAGAGATGGAGGCCAGGAGTAAAGAGGGAAAGAGAGAGAACAAGAGGAGCAGGGAATACAGAAAGATGGCAGGCAGAGAGACGAGGGAAGGGAGAGAAGGAACGACAAAAGAAGGAAGGGTAGAGTGAGGAGAGGGTGAAAGAGGGAGGCATAGAAAAGAAGTATAAAACACACAGAGGAGATTAGATGGCTTCTTTCACCCAGGGCTTCATTATGAAGCTTCAATCAAAAACTACAATACTCATAATCCATGACAAAGGCAGAAAGTGAAGCACAAACAGGGGAGAGAACTTAATGGAGGCAGGAAACTACAATTCCCATAATCCACTGCACATACAGAGACAAGAGGATGGGCAAAGGACAGAACTACAGGAGAGGACAACATTCAGGAGCATCAGTAAAACTACAATGTCCACAATCCACTGCACAGAGAGGAGGATGAGCACACGAGAGAGCCGGAGTGGAGCGGAGTACATTAAGGAGCGTAATTAAAAACTACAATACCCATAATCCAAGGCACATACAGGAAGAGGAGGACGTGCACAGCAGAGAGCAGGACTGGAGTGGAGTACATCAAGAACAACAATACCCATAATCCGCTGCACATACAGACACACAAGTAACATGTAGTTCTCGAAGCAGAACTCGTCCTCTCGACTCAATGCTGAACCCGGACCAAAAAGGCACAATACTCGGCCAGAAGTATGCTGACACTCTTTGGTCTGGTGCTTTTTTTTTCACGGCTCATGGAAGGCGCATCTTAATGCTTGCATGATGTTGGATGATCTGGGGCTGACATACTATAGTGCCCATAAACGCATATGGACAGAAGCGAGGAGGAGAGGGAGCGCTTAACAGAGGAGAGAGGAGGAGGAGGTGTAGTAACCTTGGCGGAGCCGGGTCGGACTGAGTGGAGGTGCTGATGGACAGGGGAGAAGATGAAGGTGGAGGTAGAGGAGGGTTTGGGCTCAGAAGAAGCACTCACATCTGTGGACCGATCTCCTGCGTAGTACCAGATGTCGTCGATGAGAGTCGACAGGTGCTTCAGGCTGTCGGGGATGTTGTGTGGCAGCAGCAGGATGCTCATGGCCTAGAGGGATGCCAGAGGATGGCAACAGTCAGGAATCTTCCAGAACTAGAGGCACTCCTGGAGTGCAAACCTCCAACAAGGCAGCACAGTCCAAATCTTGGTGAGTGGGAGCAAAGTTCACTTATCACATGTCACAGGATTTCAGGATGGCTGCCGTGGCGGCCATATTGTTTGACTGATCGCGGTGAAAATCGAACGGGTCCATCCCTGATGTAATAGCGACCCACCCACAAAATTTCAGAGATACCCGTTCATTACTTTTTGAGATATCTTGTTCACTAACAAACAGACAAACAAACGACACCCATCACATGACCTCCTGCCAACTTCGTTTGGGGGAGGCAATTGGGCCGTAACCCCCGTCTGAGAACCAGGGGCTCATTCCCACATTCCCCTCCATCTCCCAACACCTTTCCTTCCTCCTAACTCCATCTGCGAGGAGGCGCTTCTCATCACACTAACTCATGCTTCCATACGTCCTCTCTCCTGTCACGACCCGAACACTGTCGCCCCCTGCAGTCATGGAGGATGATCCAATCCCTTAAATGCACTTAGACGCAGAGACTGAGAAGAGCTCAGCGTGAGGAATCGAAGCTGTATTCTATACGGATGTCACTTACTAAGTGGTATGATGTATAAATGCCTCACCACACGCGGCTCGTAGTTTTTCCCTCATGCTAAAGCGTCTCCTCGCTTACTTCAGGCATGCAAGTCTCTTCCTCACATCTCTCTCTCACACCCCTTCCCAGGAGGGACATGTTCTGATACAACCTTTTTGTGAATGTGGTGGACTGTATGAGCGGACCTTTACCTACTGTAGCTCACATTTAATAAGTGAGCGAACACATGTCAAATAAGCAAGAAAATCTCATTAATTAGAGGCCAAAAAATGGGCTGTCTTACTTTAGCACCTCAGAAAAACATTTTCAAAAGAGACATTGTTGGCATCATGTCTGTTCACCCTTGAGTGTACAGGCCTACCAAAGAAAACGTAGCCTCAGCACACAAAAACTTTGAAATGCCTACATTAATCGCGGAAATAGCAACAGAAAAATAATACCCCGCTACCGAAACTGCAAAAACCGCAACATAAACTGTTGACTCGTAGCATAAGACTATGAAACTGCAACATCTTCTTTCGCATCCGTCTTTGCCATTTACTGCGCTTGCGCGTACCGGCCCAGGCTGCTTTCAGAGATAGCGGAATCAGGCGTGTCTCCTTCGGTTGGTAAGTAAAACTTCCAAATATGACGTTATTGTTAATGCAGATGTTTAACAATGAATTGTAAGACGTAGCTGTTGCATCCACATTCTCGTAAATTTGCTTATTTTAGCATGTCACCCTGCCGAAAATTAACGATGCACTGTCGATTTCGCTATAGCCTTAGAGTTGCCTACTTGACGACTTTCTCGCTTAATCTGGCGACTTTCCAAATCGGGATTGTTTGTCCACTCAAGACGTATGTATACGTCTTGAGAAAGTCGTCAAGTTGGCAACTCTAAGGCTATAGCGAAATCGACAGTGCATCGTTCATTTTCGGCAGGGTGACATGCTAAAATAAGCGAATTTACGAGAATGTGGATGTAACAGCTACGTCTTACAATTCATTGTTAAACATCTGCATTAACAATAACGTCATATTTGGAAGTTTTACTTGCCAAGCAAAGGAGACACGCCTTATTCCGCTATCTCTGAAAGCAGCCTGGGCCGGTACACGCAAGCGCAGTAAATGGCAAAGACGAATGCGAAAGAAGATGTTGCAGTTTCATAGTCTTATGCTACGAGTCAACAGTTTATGTTGCGGTTTTTGCAGTTTCGGTAGCGGGGTATTATTTTTCTGTTGCTATTTCCGCGATTAATGTAGGCATTTCAAAGTTTTTGTGTGCTGAGGCAACGTTTTCTTTGGTAGGCCTGGTGTATACGAAACAAATATACAGAACGCGCATTCAAGGTGCAATACCCGTTTGAACCACAGGGGGCTACAGTGCTGAGGGGAGCTTGAGTACCAAAAGCATGTTACCTTTATTCTACTATCGTCATTTTCCAATGAGAGTTTTAACATGAATTATAGCTGTACAGACTTACGTTTCAGTAGTTCGTAGCACTAGAGTTGCTGAAGGCTTACCTGTGGCCAGGTGTCGACGTACGGGATAATCATTCGCAATCGAGCCTCGATGGCATCCCTCAGGAACTCTGCCATTTCCTTGGGTCTAAAGGAAACAGCTGGATTACAGGCAGACGACGCAGGATTTTTAACTATGCTGAGGCTCTCTGTTTACAGTCAGACATGTCCTGCTGAACCCCGCCCTCTCGCAACCGTTCTTATACGTCAAATCCCCATTTCTCCACAGCTGCTGCTAAAAGAAGAGGAAGAATTCCATGGCTGACTCAAGCTCTAGTTTCTTTGCTGTACCCAGCATTGACTTGTTCACCTCCACAGGCCATCAAGCTACACAAACACCACATTATTCATGGATTTATGTTTATAGGTGAGTTTGTAAGTGAGTAATAGGGTGTAAGCATTACTGAATGTGAGCACATCCGTGTGTGTGTGCGCACGTGTATGTGGCCTTTTATGTGTGTGTCAGAGTGTCTCCATGCATGAGTGTGTGTGTGTGTATATATATCAGTATGTATGTATGTACGTACGCGCGTTAGAATACTCACTCTGCAAGGCCCATCTGCACCTGGTTGTGCTCGTCGGATAGAGACTGGGTCAGCTGGGCGTTACACTGCGCGATGAAGTGCAGAATCAGGTCTCCTGCACCGTTAGTGAACATCTCCGCCGCCGCTGACGACAATCCCAGGCTCTGTCACACAGCAGAGACAAGGAACATCATCTGCCAGCCAGCATGGCGCAAACCACTCCTTGAACATACACTTCTCCAAGTCGCACCACCCTCACCCAAACCGCATATTATTCACTGATTATACATGTCTGTAAGCCACACCCCCTCAGCAAACCACACCTCATTCACTGCACATACACTTCTCTAAGCCACGCCCCCTCATCCAAACTACACCCCATTCACTGCAAATACTTATCTAAGCCACACCCCCACACAAAATCACACCTATTCACCACACATACACTTTAGCAAACCACACCCCTCACCTAAACCACATCATATTCATGGCATATACATTTCTCTAAACCACACCCCCACATAAAACCACACCCCTTCACCGCACATACACCTTATTAAAACAGTAGCACAGGCCTCACTGCAGCTTCACTTCAGGGCTTGAACTAAAAACCGTCCACTTCCCACCAGCTCACCTCAGCCCCGGCGGAGATGGCCTCCACAGACCAGCCGTGCTGTGGCACGAACTCCACCGCGGCCGTCAGGATTCGAACTTGCAGCTGCTCCTCCGTCTCGCATTCCCCATTCTCTTCCCCGCTAAGGTCTTCATAGCTGTACAGCGGGAGCCCAAACACTAAATAAACACAGAGCTGACTACCCTTCCACTGCGGCGAGCGGTGCATTCAAACTCTGGCCCCGGGATACACCAGCCAAATCCACGTTTTTGAAACATCCGACCTCATACTTGCCTGGTGCAACTATTTACGGCCATGAGTGGTGAACTGAAGTGGACCTTAGGTGGAATACGTCAAATACGTGGATCTAGCTAGTAGTCGGGAGAGATAAAAGTGCAGAACTTCAATATTTTGTTTGTTTTGTTGCGACAATGAGAAATTCCTTCCAGGGTAGAGCTAACCCAGGGGTGGGCAAAGAGGGCTGTAGCTGTCCCCGGCTTTTCACACAAACTTATGCCTTTAATTAGTTGATTTTCTAAATTAGCCAAACTATATATATATTATGACATTTGTGGCGCATTTCTTTAAATTATCATGAATGACCACCAAAGACTGTTCTTGTCTCCCAACATAAAACACGTTTCTTCAATATGATCTTTGCACAAATATACATTTGTGTATGCAACCACTTAACTCAATCAGTCGGGGAAATTGATAGAAATAAAAACCTGCATGCACACTGGCCCTCCAGGACCGGAATTGGCCACCCCTGAGCTAACCTGTCGTTCGGCTTTGGAGACTCCTCCTCTGGCACGGCCGCCTCCGCCTCGGACGGGTGCGCTTGATAATGCTGGTGGTATGAGGAGGAGGAGGAGGAGGAGGACGAAGAAGAGGCAGTTTGATCGGATTTGGACTCGTCCTGTAGCAGCAGGGCGGCTCGGTGAAACCCGCGGCCCCCGGCGCAGCACTGGGGGCCGGAGCCCACCGGGACAGTCACTGGAGCCCAGGCAGAATAAGACAACTTTTCAAAGAGCCGTAGCCTACTACATTATCCGCAGAAATAACCACAGAAAGCCAATTGAATATAAGCAAGATTCGTAAAACCTTGCAACCAAGTAAAAATATGTAAAACATGAACAAAGAAACCGATGTCTAGGACACGCAAATAAAGAATCTACAAATAAAGCTGCTCACACCGGAGGCGAAACGAATTTTTCGCAAGACAGATTACATTCAAAGTCAATGCACTTTGCACGCGCGTGTATTCGCGTCTTTGCATTGACTTTGAATGTAATCTGTCGTGCGAAAAATTAATTTCGCGTCCAGTGTGAATGCGGCTTCAGACCAGAAGAGTTCCAAAGGGCATCATAATATTATAGATGGTTAATTTTAGCTTGCTTGTCTGCTAACTCCAGTCAGCAAACTTTCACCATCATGAAGGGAACCGTCAGCTGTCAGCGTCCACAGCGAGCATAAACCGACCAGCATGCAAAAGACGGACAAAAGACAGACACGGGAGAACCAAACGGCAGCTGAACTGCGGACTCGCTGCCGATGCTCGCTGTCAGTTTCCTCATCCTGTCATCGCGCAGTAAGCGAGCAAACCTTCTTTTTTTTTTTTTTTTTTTTTTTTATTGCATATTTTTGTTGTACAATCAATACATCAACATTATATCCAGTTTTACATAGTACAAATTAAACACATTTCAATGGACAGTGAACATGAATACAAAGGATAGAGACAAAGACATTAAGAGGATTCGGGGAAGAGGTTATAGTATTTGTACAATAAATTTGCATTTTTTTTATTCTTAACTAATTTCAGAGACCTAAGAAGCATATTAAATTCCAGTACGAGCAAACCTTCTTCATTCTGGATATCTTAACCATGTGACGTCATGTCAACACAGCAGAATATACCTGCCTTACTAATATTAGATCACTAAGGTAGTCAGCGAGTGTCGCACTGCCCTTCAGACTCACCTTCCAGCGCATGTTAGCAGGCCAATATAATCTCAGATTCTGGGACGCAGCGCTAACACACCACCACTGAACATGTTTGTAATGATCGCACCCTTCGACAGAATCCGACTCACCGCGGCTAAGACAACGAAGAGCCCGTCCCACTCGCAGCCCTCTCAAGAGCACCGCCATAACCAGCAGCAATTTCAAAACAAGCACCGAGCCAGAGCGCTCATGAACAGTTCATCCCCGACGCATATAAAACACGTCACGTCTCGGCTGCGGGTTGCTGCCATGTTGACAGTTTATTTGCATTCAAGGAGATTCTTTATATAATAAATGCATGTTTCTGGAACTTGACATACGAAATATGTTCACCTGAATGGATATTCAATGCAAATGAATTATTCAAGCCAGTATTTTTTTAACCAGACTCAAGTGAAAAAAATCTCAAAATAGTCCCCTCTGGTCATAGTTTAAACACAAATATTAAGTACTTAACGAAAAAGGCTACTGACATGGTGTGATTGATTACCACCAAATTTATTAATTAACTTATTACTGAGTCGAGGCAGTGCACCTCTGCAAATACTTTCAACAATGCACCATGCAATCATTCCAGCCCTGCTCATTGACAAACCGGCGTGTACCCGTTGCAGAATCGATCATTATCCTGATAGAAACGAATAATAATCAACCACAAAATGATTTTGTACTGTAACAGTAACAATGGCAACAATGAACCATGAGAGTAGTCACATGATACTCCTAACCACAGACCTGTTAACCCTTTGAACGCCATAGGCAACTAAAGTTGCGCAATGGTGTAAGATATCAAGACCAGGTGTTGAAAACTTATCGTGTCAACTTGAGCTCTTTTAAACAAGTTGACACATGATAGGTTTTCAACAGCTCAGGATAGCTACACGCTAAATTCCTTTAAAATTTATTCGCCACTCAAAGGGGTTAATGCGAATCGCGCTTGGAGTAATGATGTCATACACCTATGAGTCCACCCTCATGAACTGTGCAATACAGTATAAACAGTATAGCCCACAACGTGCACAGTTGTATGACAACAAGCTGAAATATTGCATGAATAGTGAATATGCACTTTCCTGACCTTCTAAACAAGAGCCATCATGAGATTGCATATCCCCCCGGCCCCACATCATCAGATTAGCAAAAGGCACCACTTCAGGTCATGATTAATGTGCACACAAAGTTTTGTTAAGAAATATTGAACGGTTTTCAAGTTGTGCTCCGGAAACAAAATGTTCAGACAGACGAACGGATGAACAGACAACCGCACCCATGACTATATCCCCCTGCATTATATGCCGGGGGGATAAAAATGTTGCAGACATATGCGAGTAGGCATATGCTAGTCAACGTTCGAAAACAACCAGAGGCCTAAAATAACCACTGTCCAGGTCAAAGCACTAAACAGGGACCGAAAAAAGCCCCATTACACATTCGTGACTGGTCTGGGCACAGCTGGATTTAATCAAGACAGCAAGAGAACTGACAACAGGCCAGGCTCAACATGTAGATCATGTTATTTTTTTATCAGAACTTCTAATAGTGTCAATCGGTATTTTTCACATATTGCAAAAAAAAAAAAAAAGAAATTTTTTTGCAGCAATAGCTGCAAATTAAAATTAAAATTAAAAACATTCCTGTCATGTCACAACATTTGGTGCTTTAATCAAACTGGAGAGCCAGTGATTTATCGGTCAGATATGAGCACAAAACAGCCGTCAGCATCTTCCTTCTCCAAATATACCATTGTCTTGTCCCCTAAGAAAAATGTGGCATTTTTTGAGCCCTTTTTG
This sequence comes from Gymnothorax reevesii, assembly GCA_029721435.1. Taxonomy (NCBI): domain Eukaryota; kingdom Metazoa; phylum Chordata; class Actinopteri; order Anguilliformes; family Muraenidae; genus Gymnothorax; species Gymnothorax reevesii. The sequence continues at coordinate 11,634,942 of CM056574.1, forward strand.
TGTCGCCTGCGAAGCATAGCGGCACATAGGGATCACTTTGTCCGACGTCTGTCTGTCCGGTAGTCACACTTTCAGTTGGTAGTCACACTTTCACATAAGCTTCGCAGGCGACACGTGTTCACCTGAACACTCTAGTTAATGGAATTCAGGTACTTGGAGAGTAAAAACAATCGTACGTTTCCGGCAATTATGTTGCCAAATCCACCAAAAAAAAAAGCACACAAAAAAAATACAGACAGACCCTTTTAATATGAATCTGACCTTTGGTTTGTACCCCAAGTCTAAGACAGAACACAAAAAACAACACTGTTTATCCCCAGGCATAACACACAACTCGTCAGCCCAAAATTTGAAATAGAAGCGTGGGAGTATCATTCCCAGGCTTCATACGACATGCCAACCCCCAAACATCACACTATTTAAACCCAGGCTATGCAGGGGATTTCCTCGCCAATTTCAAGGTTATCATTCGCAGAACCCAGCTAATATAGCAGCCAATTTATGCACATTATAGCTACAACTCCTGCGTTCATTCGCCGGTTGGCTGCATTCCCTTTCAGACAGTACACACAAAACACGGATGGGTCAAAACTGCTCCGAAGATTTTCAGAACACCAAGTACAGGTGGATGAGTATGATGTATAGCAGAAGTGAACACAGACAGTGCATCACAATACTGACTGAGCCGGGCGGATTTACACCGTTTGAGGTGATATTCCTGCACAGTATTTGCAGATGTGCTGAAAAACAGGTACTCCCTCTTCTGAATGAGCCAAACTTGACTGATGAATCTAATTTTTTCCCCACAGTAAGAAACACAGTCAACAGGAGGCGGGCGAGCAGCTCCAGTGCTTTTCTGGAACCTTTAAGGGCCCCAGTGTAGCCACAGTCAGATCAGCCATTGGGGTCCGGGACCGCTCATGTCTCCAGGGGCCAGGGGCCAAGGGACCCCTGATTCCTCTTATCAATTGTGAGGAGCTTTTGACAACTTTGGATAAACACGTTAATCACTGAAACACATTTCCATCCATCAAACCAGGTGACAAGCCAGATGAGCAAATAAAATAGAATAAATACTGCAACTCAAACACACAGAGGACACAGATCTCCATAAGACAGACGTTGGGTAATGTTATTTTTTTTAACATCTGTTAAAAACAGTGTTATGGTTTGTTACGGGGAGCAACACCTCCCCATGTGCAGCCTGTCCAGCTACAGCCACGACTCCAGGTCTGGGGCTAAAGGTTTGTCCGTCACTGACGAAGAGATGCAGAGAAGTCCATTCTGATGTCACCAATACTGGGGTCAAAGGTCAGGTTATAGGACACAGCAGCACTGCCTTCCCCAGAGCTGTCCCAGGGGGAACTGAAGAAGTAAACGCCTTGTTTCCGGTGGGGATTCCATCCACAGTTACCCTGCGGGGAGGGACACAAGGAGACACTGTCGAGCATGACACAATGACAAAAAAAAAAAAACCCAAATCAAGGAAAACTAAACAATACTAATTCATTCTGCAACTTTTGTGTGCGTTTTCCCATTTTTTAACATGTTGTATCATGGTCACAGAGACAAAATTTCAGGGATTACCATGTACACAGACAGAGAAGACATATCGTAATTCTGACGAAAAATATTATGTTGGAATCTAAAGAAATGACAGCAATAATCTGGATAGGAGAATTCATGACAAAAAAAAAAGAATTATAGCACCATAAATAACCATAGAAGCCTGCAAGGCCAGAATTACAAAACATTACACACACAGCCAAGGTGATTTCACAAGTACCTGCTCATCGATTGGCCCAGTCAGACCCATGCTCACTGTGATGTCATCGGTCAGCTGGTATTCCATCCACAAGACTACTCCGTGGCAACGGCCTCTCCTTGAAATCAAACACAGAGTGGCAATGATGATCATATAGAGGGAAATATTAACATCATTTATGCTGGTATTCTTATCATTTCTGATGTCAGGCCCACCCAAGACCACAGCCTCATCATACAAATCATGACCACAGAGTCAGCTGTGTAAGTGATGTGAGTAAAACCTGGCAGCCCAGCCTGTATTATCTGGAACATGGACTGAGGTATACAAGAGCTGTTCCTGGTTTCACTCAGCACACGTATCCAGCTAACTACTCCATCTAACGACCCCTGGATAAGAGTAAGATTTGCCAGCTCGCACCTGACGAACGGTGATGTTCCCTGACTGTTGATTGGCTGATCGGGAACGCACTGGCGGAAGTCGAAGCTCATGACGGGGAGGGGCTGGGTCAGAGCACGACAGGGGTACTCCCACAAGGGGTGTGGCTCGGCCTCACGAGACTCCCGAAAATCCAGAGAGCGCTAGGGGAGGGGGCGGGGGGGGTTTAAAGACAGGAGGAAACAGGCTCATTCATCCTCCTTTTGATCTCTAAACTGCAGACTATTTCATCCTGCACCGCAACCACCCGTACATCTCTCCAGAAAAAACAGCCTCAAAAAACTACACAGAAAAAAACAACACTGACACTACTACATAAACAAAATTTCCACAGTTTGGGTAAATAAACACATTTTAAAACAGCACAACACAGCACATTACTCAAAAAAGCACAAAACCGCGTGAGATGAAGCCACTAACATAAGATGTAGGAAGCAAAACGAACATTAACATCAGAACCCAAACCTGGATCATCTCGTCCATGGGCCGCACGTCAAAGCCTTCACACGTACCACACGGAGCCCTGATTCTCCAAAGGTCCTAATGCACAAAAAAACAAGGGAAGGAGAGGAGAGAGGGAAAAGGACTTCATTTTTCCAGTAGTTCGCACTGTGAAAAAAAAGTGTTTTTCTTTGCGGGTGGCCATATATGAGGAACCACCTTGCAGCCAATCAGCATTGAGTATTTACTCAGACCGTGGTATAAGAGGAGTTACTGAACGCAATCTCAGCAGACTGCAATCAACTCTGAAATCTCTCCAGGACGCCTGCATCCCTAACCATCCTTACCCGAAACTCCACGGCCATCATCCAGAGGGTGGCGCTGTGGGGCAGTACGGTGGCGTTGGGGCGCAGCAGGCCGCTCAGTTTGGTCCGACAGTACCAGAAGAAGAGCGAGTGCCAGGGCAGCAGGCTGGTGCTGAAATAGGGCTCCCCGAGAAGTACTGACACCTGCAGCAAACACACAGAGAGGGACCCCGACACTCCAGATAAACACCTTTCTTTCCTCAACCCGTCTCCTCACCAGCACCTCCAGATAGGGGAAGGAAACATGTGGAGGAGGGAGGACACATTCTTGAGTTTTAGGATGGACTACGAGGGATCCTTCTGTCCCTTCTCCTCGCTTCCTTTCCTCATTGTCAGCTCCAATCACACATCCAGGCGACAAGGAAAGGAAGCGAGAGAAGGAAGTGAAGACTAGGGCTGAGAGGAAGCGTAAATGAGGTAGATGGAGACGTCCTGCCCATCGGATGGATAGACGGACAGACAGACAGGCACATACCAAAAGTCACCACTTCAGGACCTGAGTAGTAAGTATGCAAAGTTTCGCTGACGAGAACAGGAACGCGAACGGGAAACAAGCTTAAAACAATATGTCTCCCCTCTCCCTCTAGGGGGGGTGGGGGACATAATTCTCAAACTAAAGAGACATCGGTGGAAGGGGGGACAAACGGCCCCTCAGGAGAGACGCACCTGCTCTCCCCCGAGGTCCTGAGCGGTGAGCTGGTCGGGTCTCACGCCGAGCACCTGCACCTGATCGTTCAGACTGTTTCCGTCCAGCACCTGCAGGAGAGACCGAGAAACATCACACCACACGACGCTCACTCAGTGCAGGCTTTTATCCGAAGGGACTTACAGTCGATTACAGTAAACAGGAGCCAAACTCTCTCTAGAATGGTGCGCGGTTAAGGGCCCTTCTTCAAGGGCCCAACTGCCAATTGAGTCACTGGCCTTGTGAGTGAGAGACAGACACTTTACCGGCTAGACTGAACGCTGCTAATGAAGAAATGTCGTTAATTCCGCTCTGAAGGCTGTTTTACACTTCTGTGACCGGCGTCATTTTTTGCAACAACTTTTTGATGAATAGAAAGTTCTCTTTGGATTTCAATGCAAGTCAAAGAGCAGTCAGTGTCATTTAACGCCGTCAACATTGTGTGCGCTGAGACCTTGATGATGTAACCATTTTGAATTCAAAAATCTGTATCAGATTTGCAGTATAGAATATAAAATATCACTTTAAACAATTAATTGATGGTTTAATTAATGATTTGTGATTCTGGAGTAATATGTCTGTTTATTTCATGGACAATTTTAGATGTTATACTTAATATATGAAATGGACAGTCTGACCCACAAAACATGATTCACAATAAATACCTTCACTATAAGAGGCAAACACAACATAAATCAGGTTAAACTGCACAGGCTAGAGAGCAGCTTTAAGCCGAAACCCCAGCACACGTCGGACAGCAGGGAACACAGGCCTCACCTGCTCAATCACCTGCTTGAACATTCCAGAACTTTCCAAACTGAACACCTGCACAGAAACACACACATTTCTGCAGTTAGCACACTTATGGGGACGAGCAGGGTGGGTGCATGATGTGACTTAGTTGGTGTCAGATACGTCGATTGGGAGAATGAGTCTGAAAGCTCTAGAAGGACGACGCTGGATGGCTGATGGGAGGTCGAGCGACTGAAGTTTGAGAGATGGGGGGAAAGCGACGCTGTAAAAGAGTGACGTACCTTCCGGGCTCCCAGGAGACGAGCAAACATGGGGAGCAGACTGCCGTCGCTGACCCCCAAACACACATCGTCTGTCCCAACCACCTGAAACACACACACATGAACACACAAAGTTACTCACACGCGCGTGCTCCAGTCACTGACCCCCAAACACACATCGTCTGTCCCCACCACCTGAAACACACACACACGAACACACAAAGTTACTCACACGCGCGTGCTCCAGTCACTGACCCCCAAACACACATCGTCTGTCCCCACCACCTGAAACACACACACACACACACACACACACACACACACACACACACACACACATAAACACACATGCACACGCACACACACGAGCGGTTGTAACTCACACTACGCAGGGCTTGGGTGTAACACTTGTTGCGCTGCCAGTCATTGAGCTCGCCGAAGCGAGGGCGTGTCCACACCAGGTGTGATTGACAGGTGCAGCATGGACGAGGGGGAGGAGCTTCACTGCAGTAGTCAGAGAGAGAGAAAGACAACGAGCAGTTATGCTGATTATGTGTGTTTATAAGTGCTTGAATGTGTGTGTGTGTGTGTGTGTGTGTGTGTCTGTATGTGTGTGCGCGCGCGCGTATGTATCATTACCTTTGTGACTGCAGACTGTACCACAGGCTGTAGTCGTCATGTGACACAGTTAGGCTGAGTTCCTCCCCTTTTGTCACGCTCCGTTCTGCCGGCAGGAAGTAGATGCTCTGCATCCAATGATCCCGCCACTGAAAAAAAATTGCAGCCAATGAGACGAGCACATACTCAAAGAATGGCCAATCACAGCAGTGCATACTCACATAACAGCCAATCAAAGATGAGCATAATGAAAGTGCCGCCAATTAGAGCTGCACATACTTTTTATTTTGTATATAAATCCTTACTGAACCAACTGCATGCAGCAAGGCTGATCAAATCGGTGTCCTCAGGGCAAACTCACACACATACAAACTTACAGGATAGGACTCGGGGTTGCTGTATGTCCAGCGCGGCGCCATGGAGCAGACGATGGTGCCGTCGGGGTCCATCTCAATGTCCCACCAAGAGAGAACGACCTGAGCGAGACCGTCAGCGCTCACCTCGAACCGACAGGAGTGGGACTGACCTGCACTGCTCACAGGCCTGCTGAAATCCACACTGGAGAGAGAGGGAGCGAGAGAGAGAGAGAGAGACGGGTGGAGAGAGAGAGGGGGTGAGAGAGAGAGATGGTGAACATGTACACCAAATGAATGCATGTACTGGGAGAGATGGACACAGAGCTTGAGGTGTTCCAATACCGATACTGATATATCAGATAGCGGTTCGATATCGACTCAAATAGCTGGATCAAGTGTCTGTGACGAGGGGTCTATCTGGCATCGGATGCTTTTATTTTTTTTTAAATTACAATTCAGCGCATTTATATCCACATAGTCATTCATTGTATTGTTTCATGGTGTTAGAAAAGCTATGTTTAACACCGATAACGATAAATGCAGCTATTGTTGCTCAATGATGCAAGATATCAAAATCAAAGCTGTTGAAAACCTGTTATACAGCTACTTGGTCAAAAGAGCTCCATAGTGCCAGCACAAGATAAATACATTTATATTATTTTAAAATATATTTCAGTGCTCTAAGGGTTAAGTTAGACAAGACGTTGAATTACACATGACAGAATGATCCCAGCCTCTCCCACACAGTGAGGCAAACGGCTTATCAGTTAAACACGAGTATCAGATCGATACTCAGTATTGGTCGATACCCAAAGCCCAGGTATCATTGTCAGGACTGAAAAAGTTGGATTGGCGCATTCCTACACAGAGAAAACGACAAAGACTGACAGAGAGACAGAAATAGAAATGAGAGAGAGACAAGAAGAGAGAAGAGGTGTGTGTGTGTTTTCTTGTACTTGCTACACAGTGAGGACTAGAAAATGTTTGTTCCTAGAGTTGGGACATTATTTTTGACCGTCTTCACAACTAAGTCTGATTTATTAGTTTAGGTTAAGTGTAAGGTTAGAATTAGGGATAGGTTAAGGTTAGGGTGAGGGTTTGGATTAGGCATACATTGCTCATTGTTAAGATTACGGAAAGGCTGTAGAGACACACAAAGAATGAATGGAAGTCAATGTAATGTCCTCACAAGGACAGAAGCACAAGGAATTATGTGCGTGTGTGTGAGAGAGAGAGAGAAAACTCCCTCGAGAGACCCTTCTCTCCCTCACCTGAACATGCTGCAGACGGGGCTCAGGGGGGTGAAGGTTTCGGGGGACACCTGACTCAGCTGCACGTCGCAGACAGAGGGCGCCCCAGCACAGCGCCCCACCAACGCGGGAGGTCGGAGGTTGTGACCTTCCACCTCTATGGGCCGAAGCTGCGTCCAGCTCCAAAGCCACTCTGACTGCACCAGCTGGGCGTACACGGTGGCTCGGTGAGGGACGGCCTCGCAGCCCGTCTGACGGGACAAACACACACACACACACACACACACACACACACACACACACACACACACACACACACACACACACAGGTGATCAGGGTGAGAAAAACTAATCTTTATTTTTCAAAGCACTCAGTATTTTGCCCTCACCAGCTAAAATACAGGGATCATTTTACTCAAACCCATACCAAGTGACTGCCATCTTGTGTCCATACTAAGTAATTGCTCTTTTACCTGTGCAAAGAAACTGCTATTCTCTGTCTGAGCATTCAGTGAACACTTGTCAGTGTCAAGTGATGACTTATCCTACAACCATACTAATAAGCTTTAATTTTCCAACAGTGTTTTAAAACAAAAACCATCACCATCCACACTTAAACGCAACCCCAGAGTCTTCAAACTACACTGGGGTCAGCAGCATTTTCGAAACTCTCCTTCTCAGGGTTTTGAAAGCGCCAGTGTAGAGTGAACAAGAGGCAAAAACTTAGCATAGTTATGGTTTTGAAAACTAAAGTGTATCAGTGTGGACGTATCCTGACTTTATCAGCATTGAGCAGGCCTCGGTGAGGGGAGTCCGTACCTGCACCAGGTGTGCGTGTGCGTGTTCGTAGCTGGGCAAAGCTCCCTCTCCGATCAGCTCCGTGTCGAACAGCTCAGTGATCAGGACATTGGCTCGAGTCTGCATGTCTCCATCTGATCCAACAGGACAGGTAATTACAGCTTACAGCTACAGTAATCAACAGAGTACGCGCTAAAAATGGAGCCATCATCAGCGTAGAAGGTGACCTAAAGTCCCAATAAAATCAGTGCCGCGGTTGGACCCATAAGCAAGACCCTTAACCTCTCAAGGCCCAGGGACTGGCCCCCAGCTGAGTCTAATCTACTATAAGTGAAATGTGCTTGGACAATATAATCCAGTTCAATGAGAAATTTCTTCCCAATGGGGATTTTTTTTCTCTTTACAGTCTGAGGGTTTGCTTCATTCACCATTTTGGGTGTTTAGGCTAGGAATCCGCCAATCTGCCCTCAAATTTATCTGCAACATCGATAAGCATCTTTGCGACAGTAGCTCGGTTAAAAGCGCTAAACTAATAAAATTGAATTGTATTCAAGTCCCTTTGATTATAAGCCTCGGCTAAAACACCGCAAACAGCGGTTAACACTTCGGCCTGCATCATCGCCAGTGTGTGTAGGCGTGCTTACACATCCGTGCGTCTCTAACCTGGCCCTACGGTGACCTCGGTCGAGTGTTTGTTGATGATCTTGATTTTGTCGCCGAAGCCGTTTTTCTCCACGATGCGAATGGCAGCGTCAGCCATGGGTTTGAAGACCTGCAGTGACACAGAGAAAAGCCCAATCAGAGGCACGTCAGAAACTAGCATTATCTTCGTTTTTACTCGCTGAAAAAATATTTTTAGCGGAATATCTACTTCCTATTTTCTAACTTGTCTCCATGGTGATGGATGGACCTCAATCTATACTGAACAACAGAAACACAAGTTCGCAAGTTAGTAATGTACTTGTATGGTCACATTTATACAGCTGCAAAACAAAGAAATGTTTGAAGAAATGAGTGAGACTGTCCATGTGCTAGTAAGAAAGAAGATTTTTATTATAATAATACTCATACTTAGTTTCCTGTCAGTCTTCAATTAACTTACATTTCTTTTTTGCTCAGTATATTTCCAGGTCAGAATCAAGCAAGGAAAGAAAGCTGCAGAAAAATACTTCTGCGTTCCCTTTAAACTGGAAAGTCAGAATTTCCGAGTTCCCAGTTGGAAACTTCAACTGGTACATCCCCTGAAGTCAGATTTCTCACTCAGAAAACAGCAAGAACCTAACCAGCCCTGAGTTCCGAATTCAACATGGCTGCTCTCTGGATCAACAAATTGAAAGCCGTAAAAATACTCAGTTTTCACTTGTCATATGTGTGCCGTTGAATCGGTCGCATACAAAGTACTGTACAGCTTTTATCCATAGACATGTTGTTACGGTGTTTGAATGTGCCAAGTGCAGCGTAATTCATGGCAACTGGTATAGCAACCAAAAGATAACAATGGCTAACGTGGACAGAGAAAACTCCGCTGACCCCAATTCAGCTTCCCGACTTTCGGACTGGAACACAGTCAACTCGGGTTTGACGTCATTCCCAGTTCCAACTTCCGACATCCAAGGTAAATGGAACGCAGAATGAGCGCTCCCCCCACCCGCCACTGTCTCCACCACCTCACCTCCACGGCGTAGCAGAAATCCGCTCCGGCGCTGGCAGCCATCATGGACAGCAGTCCGGTCCCTGTGCCGATATCCAGAACCACGACCCTCTCACCGCGGGCCTTCACCCGCGCCACGGCTGCCCGGATCCCCTGGTAATACTTCACATTCTGATAATCACATAGGGCGATAACCGGTTATTTTGGGCCGATTTTCAAAACCTACTTCATAAATACACAGTTTCAACAAGGACTGTGCATCATGGTCAACATTATTGACTGAGGTGACTGTCAAGATTTGAAACTTCAAATGAGATTAAGCATGCAAATAGACCTCCGATTACACTCCATCTACAGTGGGTAACTCTCCTCCAAAATACTGCATACGATATCCCACAAAGCGGCATAATCAGTGCTTACCCTGTCTTTGTCGTGTAACATGTCCGCGTAGCAAGACCTGAAACAGGTGAGAATTGAGAAAAAAAGTGAATGTTCATATATATGCGCCTACCCCACCTGCTGCATATCGAGGGGTTTAGAGGTTTTGAGAAAAATTGAGTTTTAGGTTTGCAAATGCTCTATTAAATTAGGTACATCGTTTACGTCATCTTAAATGTCAGTCACTCTTTTACTGTACGGATCAGAAGTATACTGAACATACACATTTTCACGAGTGTGGTACTGCAACATCATGGCCAAAATTGCCAAAATGGACACGTCACCTCCGTGCTCAAACAATTCAAGCACTTGATGTGACATAACTTCAATCTATGACCATTGTGTTTTTTGCAATGGAAGACAGATGATTCTGTAATACTATTCATGTTTATTCATCAAAATATCAATGTTTAATGCATATAAGCAGATTTGTAGGACATACCACAAAATGAAAATGTGAATTCAGTTTAAAACTGAGGTGCATGGACATATATTTGTGCTCTGATTCTGATAAACGTGACAGGAGGTTAAAAAAAAAAAAATCTCAAAATCACAAAATTTGGACATTCACTGCGCTCAAAACCCTCAACTAGTGTGATGTACGTCCCCTAGCGTACATGAGCGCAAAAACACTTGACATAACTGTTGTTTATAGCGTGGCATTAAATTTCAGAGAACAAACGAAAATTGTAGAATAAATACAGCCAAAGCTGATAGTGTCAATTTTTCAAACTATAATCCCACAAATAAAACGCCTCGGAACCATGAATCCATTTACCAGCAGTATGAAAATGCTTTATCAGTGGGACTAACCTACAGAGCACATCCTCATGCATCCGGTGCCATTGCCTCATGTAATTCGAAAATAGATCATTGGTCAGTTTCATAAATAAGGCATGAAATACACAGAGTAAGCTGTCGCCCAGTTCAAATCGGCGACGTAGTTCTACTCTAAAACGAGTAAAGTTATGAAAGTTCCCGTTGCCGCCATTAAAATCGCCCAGGTAGCATCTGAGCTTTTTACAGAATTTTGATATTTCTGATCGTTATAGAAGTTTTACATGACACGCGTAAAAGCTGTGTGATGTGGACCATGCAGCTCCCGTCTCCTCACCGGGCGATCTCCTGGTGATAGTCATACTCCTCTCCCTCCTCCACCCAGTCCACCGCACCCGTGGTCGGGTTTGCACGAGCGCAGAATGTCTTCATTGCTTCGAACTGGTACCCAGTTCTTTCCCAAATCTTTTTATATTCCTCACAATCACAAAACACCGCTACTATGCTTAGACCAGCATTGAGTTTACGGGGGCGGCCATTTTGCTAATTCCACTGACAGCATCATTCACCACGTGACATGAACGTCAGCCCTCATGCTGGGCACAGACACGGGCCGTAAAAACGGTCTTTCATACATGGCGTTTAATATCCACAAACGAATGGAATCGTTCAGGGGATTTCCATTTGAGCCAAAAAAAAAAAAAAAAAAAAAGAGTAAAATCCGTAAATGAGTACTAAGTGTTGTCGACACAATTAGACTATGTCCACTGGCTTTTAGCCGTGATTTGAACAGATTTTATTTCTCATACTGCGCACATTCGGCGTTAGCGGATTTTTAGACTGGAGTGTGCACAGGGCGAAAAAAACACCACAAGACTCCTGCAATCGAAAAAACAGCGTTTATTCCCTTCTAGATTTTACATATGACGACAGACTGACAGGAAAACACATACACAAGGAAAGCAACAGGCAGAAGTGTTAAGTCCAGAGGCCAGAAAATAGAATACCACCCATCTTCCATCATGCGGATACCAGCAATTAGTGCGAATTGTGCCAATCCTGGTGCATTGTTTAAAAAAAAAAAAAAAAAAATACAAGAGGAGACATTCCACTTTCTAAACCAGGATTTTACACTTAGAGTGAAGAAACACTGAAACTGACATAAGGGAACACATCCAAACATTATCATTTAACATCTTTCCCACCCCTCTGATTACTAATGGTTGGGAAAACGGTGTGTCCCCATACTCGGGCAAAAGCGTACTACTTTGCCCTGCTCGCCTCCTGCCACACTTCATGAGGAATAGCCACCAGCCTTGTTCCTGACAATCAACCATACTTAGGTTTTCACTGCAAATTTAGTCTGGCGCACCAAAGTGAAAAGGGTCTCCAGCTTTTCTGCTAGGTGTACTTCGTCAGGGTTGGAGTGAAAACCTACGGGACGGCAGACCCCCAGAGGTGGTGTTGGCCGCCACGGCTCGAGACACAGGACAGACATGAGAAAATACACTTTCCAAATTCTAGGGCTGTGTCTCAATCCTTTTAAAATAAACCCTCATTTTCTGACTGGTCATAAAATGCCCGGTTAACCCGCTCATTTCACACAAAAATAGCTTGTTAACAGGACATTTTATGACGTCTGAAGACACAGAAATTTGACATCTAAACGCGGACACAAAAATAGACGTTTTGGACGAGATGGTGTTCCATAGCAAGGAAAGGATGCAAGGGTAGGAAATGAGGATTTTATTTAAGAGATCTGAGATGCAGCCCATGATGCACACCTTGATACCAGGGGAAAGCAAGTGGAACCTGACCCCTGACCTCAGAGTCTTAAAGGGACAGAAGCTCAATCTCATCTTATTAATGAATTTAAATAAGTACTGGAATAGAGATACGATACAGGAGCGGGAGCAAGAGCTACTGAGGACTAAAATTAAATAAACAAAACATATATTTAAATAAAAAGTTAAATTAATATTCAATGAGAGCCAACATTTAAGAATTACCTCTGTATACAAGATTTTTTTCAGAACACCAATTTTGACTTAGGAGTCTGAAGTTAAACTTAAATTCAGTAATTACAAAATAATTGGTTTTTGTTTGGAAGAGGAGGGGAGGGAAAAAAAAAACAAACAAAAAAAAAAAACCCAACCTTGCAGCAAAGGCCAAAAGGCCCCCACACCCATCCGATGGGTACCATGGACCAGTACCAGGGGATTATGGGTAATGCAGCTCCACAGTATTCATCTCGCATGTCAAAAGTGTTAATATACTTAACTTTACATCACAGTGAATGAAGTCCTGAACGACAGGGTTGAAGTAGCATGAATCTATGGTTTTATAGTACACCTCCGCAGAATTGAACTTCAGAGTATTACGTGTTGTGATGATGTGCTGTACAATAGAAGGTACAGGTCTGTTGCGTCTTTTTGCCACAGATAAATACAAGTGTTGAATGCAGTATAAAACTACTCTGGTAATATAATGTGGATGTATGGTGTCAATGCTCAGTAGATGAGAGGGGTATAGGTGCAAACACTGTTGAGCTTGCGTGTTAACATGGTGTAGATGTACAGAGTTATGGTGCTGCAGATGAGATTTATGCAGTTGCACCAATGCAGTGTCGAGGAATTGTTTTGCTACAGTGCATATGTACCATGTTAAGCCATTACAGGAGATAGGCAAGATAAGTCCTTGAAGATTTCCCCCTAACTCAGGCGATATAGAAGGTCCTACAGAATACTCTCCCGGGGTGCTCCACTGGGCTGGGGGTCAAAGGTCGCAGGGGTGAGGCTCCAAGTGTGCAGATCCAGGAGTGCCTGATTCAGTTTGTCCAGCCACTCTGTGCGTTCCTCAAATGTATCAGCTGAGAACCAGCGCCTGCAGGCCCCAGAGAAAGAGCTGCTGACCTGGTTTTGCTTTCCAAACTACATTTCCCTAGATGCAACACACAAACGTCACCACTTCAACACTTGGCAATACATGGCTACAAGTACATAAACATTACTCTGTCTCAATGATGTCTCATGGTTTATACAACACCAAGTTCCACTGAAGAAAATTCTTGAGGCTATAGCATACCATCACATTCCAGAATTTAATAATTTTTGGGAAAGGTCCTTTGTTATTTTGTTTGTGTGGTAATACTTGACTAGATTTCACAAAGCTCTTAGCTCAACCCCATCAAACAGTGTTGGGATCAACAGAAGAAAGTTGGCTTGGCCTAATCTCCTGACACCACAACTCATTTGCTTCTCTCTCTGGAAATGGAACAAATAGCCAAATCTCCATATCAAACGGTCCAAAAGACAAGTGGAAATCTTTCCCAGAAAACAACTGAGGGTTGTAAAAGCAAAGTGTGTGTGTCTGTGTGCATGTGGGGCGGGGGGAGGTGTCCCCATATTCATGCCTAAGACTGCAGAACTTTATAACACCAATTTTCAACAATTTAACAGCTTCAACGTGGGTTGTTTTTAGCACTTGAGTGTATAAGACCCATGCTGAGGAGGCGAAGGTAGCGCACTGTGGCAGGGTGTGGTGTGGAGGGTCGTACTTATCCCTGGTCCGGAGGCAGTCCTGAGGCTCGATCCCGCCGCTCACCAGCTCTATGGTGTGGGGACGAGTGCACAAATCCCTCCTCACAGGCCGCACACTCAGAATGTTGCTGCAGGACAATGATATCACGCCCTCTGCTGGCTGGGAGGGAAAATGCAGAAGACCATTTTACTGCATATTTTATTTATTTATTCATTATTCAGCAGGACTTTCTGAATTTTTCTTGAAGGCTATATCACAGCACCTTTAATATTGTCCTAAGCAGGTGTAAATAAGAATCTCATACACACACACACGCACCCCTCACCTATGGGCAATCTGGAGTCTCCCAACGGCTGATGTGCATGTCTTTGGAGTGTGGGTGTTGAGTTAACCAATAAAAGCACAGGTAGAATACAAAGACTCCGCCTTCACATAAGAGTTTCAAATCCATAACCTTGTTGCCTTGAGCTAACAGCACAACCACCTGCACCACTGTGCCTCCCCTCACGTCCACACATCCCCAATGGGTGAAATGTTAACATGCACTGTGGAGTCATTCAAATCCCTAATTTTTTCCCCACGCTTTCTTCCTTGCTCATGACACGTTAATCAATCAAGTACTGCCATCATAATGAAGTTCAGAAATGGCTTTCTAAACACATCTTAAAATGTCTTCCATTATGTCACCAGGTAAACGGCCAATTGCACCATTTCAGGTCCAACCCATTTCATAATCTCTTCCTTGGTGACATCACATGGGGAAGTGTTTGCCCGGAGGTTAGAGGGACTGTTCAGCTCTGGCCAACCAGTTAATCGATTCCTTCATTACTCTGGGGGGCCTCTTTCCCTTCTGATGTAATAAAGGCCAAATCTTGAAAAGGCTTGGATGCCCACCTGGTGACATGTCAGGGGATCTTAAAGCAAGGAAAGACGTCCTAATTCTTTGATTCTCTCCCATGGTTTTCCGTGCCTCCCTGACAGAAACAATTCCGGAAAAATTAGCCACTGAAATTGAGCTCAGAGACTTGAAACGTTTCTTCTCCCCGCTACGGCCCACGGTCCATGTTCTCCAGGCCCACCTTGCAGTGCTGGTAACTGGGGTAACTCCAGTAGGAGAGGCTGTCGCCCTGCAGGCAGAACCAGCGACGCTGCCACGTGGCGAAACCGCGCACGTCCTCAAACATGGTCTGAGAGAGGCGAGGGTAAAACAGAGGCCTTCAGTGACACAGACAAACTTCACTGCAGAACAACAGATGCACATTCAACAAGGCAAACAATTCCCAGTAATCTACGTTTCTTCTTCGGTGCAGGACTATAGTTGAAAGATTCTAATAAGAGCATTTGGTTTAGTTGATGATTCATTCATATACTGGTTCTTAATAGAATCCAAAGCAACATCAGTATTGTTCATTTTCAATATTTATACCAGTATTCATTGATGATTTCTCTCAAATATTTGTCGTCTTGCCATCTTCCCAGCCGGTAGTCATTTTTGTTCCCCAAAGACAACCTTCTCAGGGAGAACAGAGGGGTTTGAATATGTTGGTAAAACCAAGTCAAGGTTAGCCAACATTCGTCACATTGAATATGCGTCCGTTAGCTCAAATATACTATAGAGTTAGCATTTCTCAATAGCGCATTAAACCATGTACATCACATTTGGCCAACATGCAGAAGACCAATATCCACTTTGAGATTTTCCAGAAGTAGAAAATTCATATTGGCTGTATGAGCCAAAACAACCCTTTCAACCTCAGCCCATGGTTCCAAGTTTGGTCCAGATGTGGAGTCTACCTGGATTTATTAGCTCTGTAATCCTCATGTGTGAATCAAACCGGAACAGTGTTCCTGCACAGACAGGAGCAAAACGAGTGGACAGACGCAGGCGAGGCTCACCAGAAAGCCGCAGCGCTGGACTTTAGAGTGGCCCTCACACTGCAGCTGAAGGTAGATGTTTCCCTCCAGTGGGGACAGGAAGGGTACCTGCAGAGACCAGGGTGGCAGCCATGAGGGTCAGAACAGCAGAAACTCCTACAAACATCGACTGAAGACTCACCACTTCAGGCTATATTTCTCGCCTCTCCCTAGCTCTGTAATTGAGTACTATTCAAAGTTTAATGGAGCTGGGCCTTTCTTCTTCATCACTGGTGTCATATCCAGCAAAGTTTGGTTTTTTTATGCCATTATGTCAGTATGTTATCCTACAGCAGCGGCTAACAACCCTGTTTCTGGACATCAATCATCCTGTGCATTCTAACTCCAGCCCAAATGAAGCACGCCTCATTCCACTCCAGAGACATAATCGATGACCACTACTCTACATAGTCTATTTGATGAACCGCTGGCGCTCAATCTCGTGCTGGCCAAGTGTGTCAAGCTCAGTGCAATGGAATGATACTACAAAATTCTAAAATGCAGCACATGACCCTTGTTTTCAGTTGAGAATGCACAGTTGCGGTGATGCGACACTCATTGTAAACTCAGGCATCAAATGGGGGAATGTGGAGTTGGTGAGTGACGTAAGGACCAGCCACACCTTGTCCAGGGGGAACTTGCACTGGCCCAGGGAGCTCAGAGTGATTTTATGGGATCCGACCAGGCAGAAGTGACTGGACCGGCGGGGGTCAACGGTGGGCAGGGTGGAGGCTGGCAGGATGTGGAAATTTCGAAGTCAGCAAAGGCTCAATTATTTATTTTAAAACACACAAAACATGAAGCAGATTCCCGAGCGACAAGCCAGACTCACATCTCGTCTTGCGTTTGATCCCCTGCAAAATAACAAAAAACAAAAAACCCCACAAATAAAAAAAAAACCTCAGGATGGTTAAAATCTTTAGTCATTTCAGGCTGCAGCTTTTAATGATAAAGATCAGCAGATGATTGAATCAAGCAGGGTTAAAATGGGCAAATTTATAGCGAAATGTGTAAGGTCCCTGTCCAGAGTGTTTTTCCATAAACAAAAGACAACAAAGCTCTGGCACTCATAAAAAAAAAATTTAAAAAAAACCTTTTCACAGAGGGCAAACATGACAAACGTGTCTCAGCTGTGAGCTGTCATCATAACACTAATGAAGGCTTACAGCTGAAACGCATTTGTCGCGTTTGTCCACAGTAAACAGTTTTTTAATTCTCTATGAGCACCAGAACTTTGTTTTCTTTATATATCTGTTTTAGTACCGAGCACCAGGACTATTTTTCTAATAGTTTAAGTTGCGTACACTGCTGATCTTATTTTCCATACATTTTAAATCATGTAATATTATTTGTCTTACAAAAGAACATCACTTTGTGTGGTAATAAACATGGTTACAGATTATATTCACAGCTGTTGCAGCTCTTATAGAAAGTGACTGATCACTGAGTGAGCCCATGTCAATGCCACTTGAATGTGAACAATACAGAACTCCCTCTCAAAGACTGCAGGTGTCACAACCAGATAAACACTGGGAATGTGGCCAAGGGCTACTTACAGTGATTGAATTCAGGAGTCGTTTTGGAGTTACCTACAGACGCAGAGGTCATAGTCAGAAACACGCACACTCACGCGCGTGCACGCACACAGTACAGTTCTTACATGCTAGCACAATAATCTAACATACACACCGTACATACATCATGTAAACAGTGAGTAAATGCCCCAGCTAGTACCTTCGGCTTGGAGGCACATTTTTCCGTGGAGCTACTCCTCACAGCTGAAGACTACAAGAAAGATGGGAAGTCAAAACATGCAGAATAATTTGCCACAACATACAGATGTGGCAGAAACTCTACGCGTATCTTCAAGACCTGGCTGGAAACAGCCCCAGACACTAGTTGGCTCCTAAGAAATCCAAGCAACTAGAGCTGAAACTCACAGGGGTCAGAAATTACAAATACTGCTCAGGGTTTCCTCCAAACCAAGTCCACGTCCTGGCTAAATAATTGGGCCAATTAATTAAATACCACTGATTAGAATAAAATACTAGCAAATCAGCGAGTCGTAACATTGAGCTGAACAGCCTGACCTCATTGCAACGACCAACAGACGCTGCTAAACGGTATAATAATACAGCACAGTGCAGCATAGTATGCTAAGCCATGCTAGGCCTATATTATGATGATGCAACCAACAGTCACTCCAGACACCAGGTTATATTGTGTCAAGTCACGCTATATTCTACCATGCAACCAGCAGCCTCACCAGACTGTAGACCTCCACATCGATCTGAAAGCTGGAGCGAATATCCTGCCTGAAAAACAGTTTGAGAAGGAGAGCATATGCTTATGCAATGTTAACAGAGACTACAATAGACTATGGGTGTCCAGTGTTAAAGGAAGAAGGCAGGCATGGGCGCAGTGTTTTCAGGCACCCACCGAAATGTGCGATTCTAGCGATCGAGACGTTGATTGGAGAATATGATTAGTTTTTTAGCCGAATTAAGTGTAGTAGTGCTGGGGGAGAGCCAAAATCCACAGCCAAACTAGCCGAGGTCAGATAAGACTGGATGTCACCCCAGTAGATGGCAAACAATAAGCGGTTACAGTAGATGAGAGTGCAAAAATAAGACATTTGAACAGTATGCCAAAAACATTTAGTGGATGGTAATGGCAGATGGCACTTGCCCAAGTTAAACTCATTTACCTTCATGTTCGACAGAATTCCAAACCAACATTGACGTGGACAAGGAGCCGTGGAAATAGCTACATCAAGCGCAACCATCCTTTTACCGCCCATAGTACAGAGTAACATCGCAATAACGATGCTTAGTTAACATGTGGTTGTGCCGTCCTGCTTATTCCTCTCAATCCCGTTCCATCAATACAAAAACTGTCCCGATCATCGTGATCTGCATAATCATTGCATTAGGGGCGAGGAGGTGTACATTACGTGTACACATTACATACATATAGTGATAGACCACGGGTCACCAACCCTGTTCCTGGAGGGCTACCATCCTGTATGTTTCTGGTCTCTCTCCAACTCAGCACACCTGATTCAATTAATTAACAGCTTAATTGCCCAGCTCGTGATCTTATTAAGTAGCTAATTAGTTGAATCAGGTGTGCTGAATAGGAGGTAGGAGAAACCTACAGGATGGTAGCCCTCCAGGAACAGGGTTGGTGACCCCTGGCGTAGACTGAACAGAGGGTCGGCACTTACAGGGTGATGGAGGTGGGGAAGGAGAGGGTGTCTCCGTTCTGAGCATCAGTTGTCGAGGCTAAGGGCGTAGCCACAATGTTACAGGCTCCATAGCGAACGAGGACAAAGAAGTAATGCATGGGCTGGCCTGCAAGAGGAGTAACACTGATAAACTTCAATAAATAACAAGATAACTCGAGTCGTGCATCGACCAATCCCCATATTTCGGATAAAATGGACGGCGGCAGCCATATTGGACGTCCGAAATTGACGAAAATCGGTCTTGAGCATTGTCATACATACATCTTCACCTGCGTTAAAATTTGAAAACATTGCTGTAATAATTGTGGCTTCCAGAGCCCGAAACATAAAATCTCTGCGGCAGCGGCGGCGCCGGAACTAAATCATAGTATCTCCCGACTATCGTCGTCGGGGAGATAGTTTTTTATTTTTGTATGAGCAATACCAGCAATTTGATCACACAGCAGCGACCTGTGGAATACGTAGAAATCATGAACGAGAGAAGTGAGGGTGGGGAGAGGGCAGCTTTAAAAAAAAAAAAAATAAAAAAAAAAAACCCATACTGAGTAAATTAAACACCTTCGCTCCTTCAAACTGCAGTTCCAGCCCTCGCAGATAGGGGAAGCTGAATGAACAGGTGCATCTTCATGTCTCCCACTCTGGGGGGAAAAAAAAAAAAAAAAATTCTACAGATGGTCCCACCTTTATATTTTGGGCAAAGTTCTGATTCCTCCTGGCACAGTGAAGTGCGTTAACATGACGCTGGGTGGGTGGGGATTAAAAAAAGTATTTACCGATTTATTGTGTTAGCCCAAATAAAATCAGACTTATACATGTCCGATTACAAAATACATGTGAACATGCTAGTCCTACTGGAATCGTACAAAATCAAATTTCCCAAAGTCGGACTGACCCATCCAAATATTGTGGTTGAGGCAAACTGCTCCATGTATACGCTTGAATCGAACTGAACTGGATGATGCGCTCTGTGCATACTTTACAGGTCATTGTGTGAACCAGGAAGTCAAACAGCACAAAGGGTAACCGTTTACAGCCGTAAAGTTGTCCATGTTTTTCCTACTCAACAACTTCCAGTTTCCCCATCAGCCAACTTGTCTGTCGGTTGTTCGGTCTGTGACGTGATAGGTCAACCGGAAAAAGGTCCAACACAAACAAGCTGAAAGGGGGCATATCGCCGCCTATCATGGTGGAGACAGACTTGCTTTGGTCAAGAAATCGATTCCCCTCTCGTGCATGTACACTGGGACAAGGACAGGAGTCCGACTGAATAGCCTAATCGAGCTATAACTAACTCCACTTAACTGTGGATGCAAACGTGCGGACTGAAAAAAAGGCAACTGACAGAATTGATTTTCACTATCAAGGTGACATGTATAATTTACTACTTAATCATATTGCTGAAGGTGGATAATTTCAGAACCTATTCTAAAGCCTGATAATAAATATGTCATTATGCATCAAGATCCGCCAAACATTACTTCAAACACATTTTTAATGGATTACAAATGAATCAAAAGGCATGTCGGCCAAGAGAGCTCCGCTGAGGATGTCTGAAGTGTCCATGTCATAACTTCATTTCAGAAATCCTTGAAAAGTAGTGCAATATTAACACACATGAAAAAATACGAAAAGAGTCTAAGGCACTCTGGTAGTGAAAAAAGTAAAAAGCCTTTATTAAATGGCAAACGCATCGGCAAGATTAAAAAGCGCACCTACGCGTTACGGCCATACAAGGCCTTCATCAGGATGACTGAACCATTTGTGAATCAAAGCACCATTCATATAGATTAGGAAAGGAAATGACATGGAAGAGAAAAAAAAAAAAAAAAACATCAACAACAGGTGATACAGGATATATAAAACCTGATAAACAACAATAAAGGACACAATATCGCACATATTAAGGGCAAGGAGAAATAACAAATCAGAAAAAAAACTCACATAAGACGTGTCTCACCCAGAAACACAAATGTATATCATAAAAATGGAGAATAGTCCATTTCTTCATTTAAACCTGGAAATTCCATGGCCTTGAGCTGCTTTACCCGTTTTTTTCATGATGTCATTTCCTTTCCCAATTGAGTGACGTGACAGTGCCTGTTCCTGCGTGGGAGGAGCAGAGGAACTCCACTTTGAGTGGCAGCTGCAATTTCCTTTCCTAATCTATATGAATGGTGCTTTGATTCACAAACGGGTTAGTCACCCTGATGAAGGCCTTGTATGGCCGTAACGCATAGGTGCGCTTTTTAATCTTACCGATGCATTAGCCATTTAATAAAGGCTTTTTACTTTTTTCACTACCAGAGTGCTTTAGACTCTTTTTTCGTATTTTGTTACATTCTTTGCCCCTCGCCTAAGAGCACCTGGTTCTGTGATTTAGATTTTCTACCCGAGACGTGATCCTTTTCCCCCCCGATTCACTAACACATATGACACATTAATGAAAGACTGAAAAAATGAGCATAAACACTGATTTTCTAACTCTAAAAGGCTGAATCTCAAGAACCGGGATGTAGAATTCTCATTTTCGCACGGGATATTCAGAACAAAAGAAAGGCTCATAACATATTAGACAAAAAGTTATCAGACAGTTTTTGAGATATTAATGAAAGACTGAAAAAAATGAGCACAACCACTCATTTTCTAAGCTAAAAATGCTGAAAAAACCAAAAGGTAAAATTTTCTAATTTTCACAGCGAATATGCCGAATAATCATAAAGGCGGCTCACACCAAATTAGAACAAAAGTTATCAGACGGTTTTTGAGGTATTCAACTTTGAAGTGAAATTTTGACGCTGGACGGACAGACAGACGGACGCTGGAAGACTCGGCATTAGAAAAGCTTCGCTGACTGCTGACTATGGTCACAGCGGAGCAAAAAAGTTACAGTTTGAGATATTAATGAAAGACACAAACGCTGATTTTCTAAGTCCAAAATGCTTAATTTCTCAAACCGGGACGTAAAATTTTCCCATTTTCACAGTGAATATTCAGAATATCATATGGAAGACTCACACCAAATCAGAACAAAAGTTAGTTTTTGAGATATTCAGATTTGAAGCGAAAAGTTGATGCTGGACAGACAGACAGAACCCTACGACTCCACATTAGAAAAGCTCCACTGACTAACTGTCGTTACAGCGGAGCTAAAAATGGGAAAAGATTTCAAAGTCAGTCAGTTAAATTGTTCCCCAAGTGACTTTGTTTAGTTATTTTTCCTGAAAATAATGGGCTGACTGCTCCTTTAAAGCATTATTACCCATAATCCTCGGCCCTACCATTCAGTAAAATTCATAGATTTGCCAACCATTCATTTCCCTGAGCATTACGGCTACCGCTAGCATCGGATGCTAATGCTAGTACCTGATGAGACTCAGATAAAGCAGTCGCCACTAGTTGCTGAACTTGAGTGATGTCACAGTACCTGTTCGTGCGTGGGCGGAGCAGAGGAACTCCACTTTGAGTGGCAGCTGTAGGTTTCTGATGGAGACGGTCCCCCTGCAGGGTTCTGGGCACGGAGCGGCCGACTCGGACTCACGGTCTCCAGAAACCCCGCCTCTGAGCCTGGACACTTCTGCCAGCAGGGCGGCCCGTTTTTCACCTGAAAAGGAAAGAGGGATGGAGAGAGATGGATGACGACAGTGTCCATGTGTGCGAGAGAGAAAGAGGTAGGGAGAAAAATATGGAGAGAAGGAGAGAGAAAGAGAGAAAATGGGGGATAAGAGTCACAAAGAACAAGGGATGCAATTATTCATGTACAAAAATTATTTGTTGTATGTGTGTTTGTATGAGAAACGCATTCATTAATGGAACTTAGCTTTGTTGTTTATGTGTACTGCATGCATATCACATAAGTCTCAGCATCTTAGTGTTGTACATTCATACTATGTTTTAGAAAACATTTTGGCAACACTTGACGCGTAATAATTCCAGTAAAGCATAATAAAGACAGGAAACCTACAGGACACCAGCAGCAGTCTCTCTGCCTCAGCCTCCGCCAGAGAGTCAATCCGGGGGCTCCGCTCAGCGCAGCAGCTCAGGGCCTGGAGGGTCTGGGTGATGATTTCCTGCAGCCGAGCAGCCTCCTCCCACAGGCCCTGGGGGGGGGGGGGTTTAACTCTAAAAAAAATCAGTCTACTCCCTGCGCCCCCAAAACCCCAGATTAAATTAAACATGGTCCAGACAGATAGAGTTAGCGGGACATGGCAACGGGGCTGCATTTGCCTCAAACTTTGCTCCAGGAGATTAGATGGCATGAGGATTTTCACTTAAGCCTCAAGAAGGCACATCTCATTCAATATCTAGATCCATCATCTTGAACATTCTCATTTCAACCTTAATAAAGCACACCTCATACTTCAGCTCAAATTTTTGGGTGCATGCCTCATTTCATGAGAAAAGTAACCTCAGTTACTCCACATTTCACACTTCCAGACAGCACCGAGACTAGCGGAAGAGGAGGAGTTATTCTTTCAAGCATTGGGACTCAGCTCTTGGTCAAGTCCTGGTGCCAAACACTGATTGCGATGGAAACTTAGATCTCCAAGACCAGGGTTGGTTCCTACTGCACTAGGAACTTAAAAAAAAAAATGCAGTGGTTGAAACTGGTCCCGCCAAATAGGCAGGATAACAAGTACTCCAGCGTGGAGACTCCTCCTCCTATTTGTTCCAACCACTGTATTTGCCAACAAGTAAAACGTTCAGCCAAGAGTTAAAAAGTAACAAGTGAGCCAGCCGGCTGGAGTTCACGGATGGAAGAAACGCCTTGCAGGACACCCCACAAACCTCGACTCGCAACCTCCGTTCCACAAACACCAACCTCCTCCAGGCCACCAAGACCAAGCTACATACCATGGGCGACAGGGCCTTCTGCTCGGCCACCCCGCAACTGTGGAACGCTCTCCCTGATCATGAGGGCACCGCCGTCTGTTGATGCTTTTAAGGGGGGGCTACAGACCTACCTTTTTAACAAAGCTTTTTTTTTTGTTACACTGGTATTACCTCTAGGCTTAATGCCTGGATGTGCTTTTAATGTTTTGTTTTTTTGATCTTTTTATCATGGTGTGATGTTTTTATGCAAACATCTACTGTAGCACATTGAGATATTTTATGTAAAATGAAATGTAAAATGCATGATAAATAAAATTCATTACTACTATTCTGTCCAACAACTTACCTGCTCTGTGCTGGCACACACACAAGGGAAGAGCACATTGCGATTCCGTCCCAACTCCGCCCAACCCATTAACCGACTTTACCCTGAGGCAAGTGCCCCCCGCCTACTGACCGCAATCCTCTCCTTGGTGTTGACTGACGGCCGGGGGCGGGACCTCTCGGGCTCAGGCCGGCGCAGCTCAGCGATGGAGCTCTTGATTGCGTGCAGGGATACCGGTCGCCGCGTTCGGTAGGTATCGATGCTGTTGGCAAAAGCAATAAATTCATTTTGCATC
Source organism: Gymnothorax reevesii (assembly GCA_029721435.1). NCBI lineage: Eukaryota > Metazoa > Chordata > Actinopteri > Anguilliformes > Muraenidae > Gymnothorax > Gymnothorax reevesii. Next base: position 11,659,688 of record CM056574.1, read on the forward strand.
TTTCATGCTTCAAATGTAGCCAAGTACTTAACCCTTTCAGCACCCAGTGATGCAAGACAAAGTCTGGCCGAGCCCAGGCAAAGACAGTAAACCCAAGAGGAATGGCCACGTGCGTGTCCGTGAGGCGTCTCAGGTTGAAACGTTCGGTCACCAGCATGTTCTTACCTGTAAGGCAGAGAGCCGTCCACCAAGAGAGGAGAGGATGGTTCTTCTGGGGTCAGGGGCAGAGAATCCGGCAGGCAGTTGGAAGAAAGTCGCTGAAGGGTAAAAAGGTTCAAGAGGTCAGGGGTCATCGCTGCCATTACAGGAATCAAGCAAACATGAATAAAGCACCTGGAATGTCCTCACTCCTTCAAACATCAGGTGAGGGCAAAGCTAGATTGATTACAAGGTCAGGCACCGGGGTCAGTAGAAAGGAAGGGGTAAGCATGTGCCTAAATGAGCGCTCGGGCAAGACAGGAAGTGCACGAAGGCTCCTCACCAGCGAGGTGATCACCATCTCCATGGAGTGGCCGAGAGGGGAGAGGACAAAACTGGGCGGGATGGTCGACAGCTCCTCCAAACTGCTGTCCAGCTGTGTGTGGCCATCATCTTCCTCCTGACCCTCCCCCGTCCCATCATCCACCAGCTCCGTCTCAGAGCTTCCACCCTCCTCTTCCTCATCTGACATGTCCAGCACTCCCCGAAACATCCGATCAATCATCTCTGAGGTGTTCAGCTCCTCCTCGAGGGAGCCCAGCTCAGACCCTGTGGAGAGAGGAGCAGCAGATGGGTTTTGTTGTCAGTGGACTGTCATCCTCGACTGAATGGAAGTTGCACCCAAGTCCTCCCAACTTCCTGGTCTCCCGTTTAGTTAAGCACAGTCAACAAAATTCGAAGGAACAATTAAGATGTCCATCCATCTAGCCATTCATTAATTCCAGAATACAATAATTGTTTAATGTTAGAAACCCAGGGGTGTAAATGTTCTGCATGGGGAGGGGGAGTGGCTGTGATTGCGAAAATCGCACATACACTGTATGGACCAAACGATGTGAATATTCCCTCAGTCTTGAACCATTTTCCTCAGACCTCCATGACTTAGGCTAAACTTCTATTTATGGACAGTTCCGTGGAAAATTCACAATTATGACCATCTTTTATTTTTATTTTATTTTTTTTAAATTTGGCATCTCCAATCTCACCCGAATCCCACCCCAATTGGGGAACTATGTACAAAGCTTGCTCGTATGCGACGCCTTGCTGCCAACTCAGGATAGTGAGACAGTTCACGGCTCTCCTCCGAAGCACGTGCCACTGCTTCTTATACACTCATTGGTTGAATCTCCGCAAGTTCAGAAATAGGGCGGAGGATACCCGGACATGAACCAACCCGGAGTCTTCCTGGCGAGCGCCCGTCTGGCCAACAAGAGGCGCTGGAGCAACGAACAAAGCTGTTGTTGTATACCCAAATCCGGCAGTCCCTTCCCAATTTGAAACCCTGTAGCGCGATAGCCAATTGTGCGCTACTCTGAAAAAGCTGCCGACCCCTGCCGGTGGGTACGCCGGGGCTCGAACTCGCGACATGGTGATCACCTGTGCACTGCAGAGCAATGCCTTAACCGTGTGAGCCACCCGGCAGCTCAGTTATGACCATCTTAACGGTAAATAAAGATCTTCCCCTATCCAGAAAACGACAATGGCCCCCATGCCCAGGGCAAGGTCCATGCATCACTTTTTGTTTTTATTTTTTATTTTAAATCTAATAGAATGACTGAGCAGAAATACTGGTGGCTGTTCAAGCAAAGCCATATTCATGCCGGTGAGGTTTTGTGTGAGATATTGGATGAGCTGAGACAATAGAATTGTCCCAGTACTTGTGACCGAGAGGAGTTTATGCGCAGCCCACCTGCTGTGCTCTGCTGCAGCTCGTCAGTAACAGATTCCAATCCACCAATCACATCCTGCACTGGATCAAAGGTGACGTTCTTCAGGTCACCCACCGCGTGCTCTTCTCGTGTTCTGTACGTCGAGCCATCTGGAGACCCAGTCATGCCCAGCTCCTCAGATGGGAGTTCTGTCTTTGGTTTATCTCGAGATCCTCCCATGTGATTGACTCCATTTGACAGGCCCTCGTATCCACCCAGGCAAGACGGCACCTCTTCTTGTGATCCATTCGATAGGGTCTCTTTTTTCGGCTTACTTGCAGATGTCTCCTCCTGTTGCTGTTTGCCATTGGAGGTGCCCTCTAATACCCGTGGTTGGCCTGAGGGAGACCCCGCCTCCTCCGGCTTTTGGCCTGAGGGAGACCCCGCCTCCTCCGGCTTTTGGCCTGAGGGAGACCCCGCCTCCTCCGGCTTTTGGCCTGAGGGAGACCCCGCCTCCTCCGGCTTTTGGCCTGAGGGAGACCCCGCCTCCTCCGGCTTTTGGCCTGAGGGAGACCCCGCCTCCTCCGGCTTTTGGCCTGAGGGAGACTCCGCCTCCTCCGGCTTTTGGCCTGAGGGAGACTCCGCCTCCTCCGGCTTTTGGCCTGAGGGAGACTCCGCCTCCTCCGGCTTTTGACCTGTGGGAGACTCCGCCTCCTCCTGTTTTTGGCCTGTGCGAGACTCCGCCTCGTCCTGTTTTTGGCCTGTGCGAGACTCCGCCTCGTCCTGTTTTTGGCCTGTGCGAGACTCCGCCTCGTCCTGTTTTTGGCCTGTGCGAGACTCCGCCTCGTCCTGTTTTTGGCCTGTGCGAGACTCCGCCTCCTCCTGTTTTTGGCCTATGGAAGACTCCACCTCCTTTTGGCATGTACAAGACTCCACCTCCTGTTGTTTTTGGCTTGTGGGAGACTCCGCCTCTGCCTGTTTTTGGCCTGTGCGAGACTCTGCCTCCTCCTGTTTTTGGCCTGTGGGAGTCTCCACCTCCTGCTGATGTTGACCAGGAGACTCCGCCCCTTCCCGTTCTCGATCTGCGGGAGACTCCGCCTCCTGTCGGAATTTGTCAAACTTCCCTATAGAATAGCAAACTGGTTTCAATTCACATACTGCCGTCGCCAGGCAAATACATAATCACAGCTGGACACAGCTTTCCAACCACCAGCGAGGCCTGCATTACCCATAAACTCACCCACATCATTCAGCTGAGGACTGGGCTCCAGGATGAAGCACTGGACCTCCTCAGAGGGCACCGGTCCCGTCGCGCTGCCGTGGTCCTGCAGCGCAGTCTGTTCCCTGGCGTTCCTAGGCACTTTGGCCGGCACTGGGGGTTCAAACTGTTCAAAATTCACAAACATTTAACATCTGTTTTAACCAGGGTAGGTCTATGGACAACTCTCCTTCACAGATTCCCTGAGAAAAATGAGGAATAAGGAAGCTACAACATACCAACACAAGTCAAAAATTATCACCAGTTAAAATGATGATTTCTTGATATTCATGATTTAAAAACCAGGTTCCACTCCCTATCACGGCTAATCACAAGCATTACCCGTACCTAAAAACCCACCTCAGCCAGGAAGGAGTCCGAAAAGCTCCGTTTCAGCCAGGGGTTTTCGCTGATCGACTGGGACCTGAGGAGACGCAGCTCCTGCTCTCGCTCCTGATCCAGAAACAGGTGCATCCAACAGCAATCGGTCATTAAAAGCCAAGAGCACAAAGACCAAACTGGTGTTCAACAACCCCGTTCCTAGTGATGAACCATCCAGAGGGCTGTCAGTGCAACTATAATCAGGCACATCTCAACCATAGACTGTATAAAGAGACGAACGAGGCAACAGTGACGTCACCCATTGGTTTCAGCAAACCACTTTGGAGGCCTCAATTTTGCAATTTTGTCATTTTTGCAATTTCTATTGGATGAGAGCATGAATTGAAGATCCAGGTAGGAGCAAGGGGTGGGTAGATCTGACCGTATCGGACGAGGACCAGAGGATAGCCACACCCCCAAAGCATATCTGGCTTAATGCCTTATTCTAGTACAGGGGTGTCCAATTTTATCCAAAAAAGGCCGGTGTGGGCGCTGGTTTCTGCGAGAGCCCAACACTAACACACCTGATTCTACCGACAAAAGGTCCAGATTGAGCCCCCTGATTAGTTAATAAGTGGACTCAGGTGCAGTAGCACTGCTGGCGAGGACAAAAAGCTGTACCCACAAAGGCACCCCTGGACACCCCTGTTCTAGTCTATTTGGGACCATAATTTACAAAACTGAACATCATGATATATCGAAGCAGACTTGAAACTTGCGATAGACACCACAAAATAATGTGGAAAATCATTATTGAAATAATAAAACAGTTGGGAAAGTAGGGTCATTTTCTCAGATTTCTATAGCATTTAACTTCTTCCTGCAACTGACAACGTCACCACCTCCTGGCCATTAAATAGAATGCAATTTTAAGAGATTTCCGCATTGGCTTCACTTTTCAGACCCAGGTGCTGCGTCCATCTTTTTATACAGTCTATGATCTCACCTAACTAGCAGCTCAACATGATCTCTTGCTTTTGTGAGAGGTCAGCTTTGCTAGGGCTGTGAGACAACTTAGTTGAACAACTGGAACAGGCTTGATAACCACTGAACTAAATTATTCATCATGCATTCGCATTGGATGACCACTCAGAATGTTAATCTTGAAAGTATTATAAAAATAACAGATGATCCCAATCCATAATGTAAGAATCACTGCCGCAGCCAATCGAGAGGGAGTGAAAGCCCATATCTCAGGTGAGCAGAGACCTGAGGCAGGTAAGAGGCAGTAGGAACATGGCGGGTGAACAAACCTGGCGAATGCTCTCGGTTCGACTCGTGCTGGGCGTTTCGGCGCTACGCAGCTTCTGCTGGACGGCGCGGACGAAGCTGGAGAGCACGCGAGGACGGGGGGAGGACAGGAACAAGGGGGGGCCATCTTGACGTGATTCAAACTGCTCCACTCGCAAACGGAATTCGGCATTGCCTGTGCGGAGAGAGCATCGGCAGCCAACACTCAGAGCAACGGTCACCAATTGCCAGCCTCGTGCATGATGGAGAGCCACTGTGCCTGCATTAGCCTGGCAACCATAAAGTCCAATTCATGGTTAATACGGCAGCATCCAAGTGGGGGTGGATGTAAGAATTAAGCAATACTAGAAAATTTGCGTCCATGGGAGACAGATGTCCCCGCATCTGGGACACTCTACAAAATGTACGGAACTTCAAGCACCTGAATAATGGTCAAAATTTTGAAAAATTCAGAAACACAGTGTGAGATACACACCTTTTGGGTCTCCACAAAATGCAAAAGCTCTATGAATTCTGTTGTGCCGTTTTTGAGATGACGTGGATAGACAACACATTCTATAACAAAGTGAGAGGGGAAACTTGACAAAATATACCCAAGTTCAAACACCCGAAAAAATTCAGCATCAAGGTATGAGATGCACACCGCTAGTGTCAATATAAAGCGCGTGTTGAAGTTCAATGAATCCTGTAGACTGGTTTTAGAGTAGAAGTGGATAAATGATAACTCTCCCATCAACATAATCAACCCCGTTCAGACATAGGTACATATGAATGGAGAGACAAGGACATCCCTATATGCCAACAGACATATAATGGCAGGGGTATAAAAAGCAATCAGAAAGGCAGTTGCCACACAAAGTCTCTGGACAGTACCATACAAGCTTCTCTACACATGAATCAGTCACCTATCAGAGTAACACAATTCCCATTGATAGTCTTCTGAATAAGAGTTCAGGGACAATTGCCTTGGGATTTAACCTTGTAGCAAAGAAAACAAAAAAAACAAAACTAAACTAAAACACAAAAATGTCACATTGGCAGCCAGTCACATTCTTTCCTCTGATTGACAAAGGGCTGTTTCAAGTGGTTTACAGTGGTTTCGCTACTTTGGATTTTCGCTACTGCACTTTCGCTGGAGCACATTGCACTTTCGCTACCACGTCCGAGTCCTTTCCCTACTATAAATAAATGCAAGTTGAGACCATAAATATTACTTAAGATTCAGCAGTAAAATTTCATAACCATTTGCATTACAGCTGAGAATATTATGTTGGGCTCTGACTCAATACGGACAATTCAAACAAAGATCGAATCGGCAACAAACATTGATTGATCAAAGTAGCAAACGGACTTGGACATCATGGCGAAAGTGCAGTAGCAGAAGGCCAAAGTACTGAAACAACCGGATACCTTTCAAATAAGAGGCAAGGCATTGAACATGAGGCCCTTCTCCAACTGGCTGCCTCAGAAATATGTCTTTACTGGCCTGTCCTATGCCAAGGACTCCCCTAGTGATATCAATAAGGGCCCAGAATCCAAGCCGGTTGTTCAAACACTATTTCCCAGAAACGGGAAAGTAGCGATTAGGTTTCACCTTTTGTCTGATGTTTAGGGTAAAGCAGAGTAGGCGCAAGTTTAAGCTGGAATGTGATTTTCATAGGCAAGGCCTTTAAAAGCGAGTTCTCACCAAAAGAGTGCAAATCTGACTTGGCCTTGTCCTCTTCCTCGTGGAGGTCACTCCCGAACAACCCTGGGTCGGACAAACACCGCTGGGCCGCAGGAGGAGCTCCTGAGGATACTGCTCCACCTGCTGACTTCACACCTCCACCCAAATGGAAAAAATGAAAGTTGACCAACACAAAATCTGAGGAGCCCAGCTGCATTCATCAACCAGCCCAAGACAAGTTCAACAGCTCACCTGAGCGAGAGCTCTTCAGTCAGAGACACAAACAGAGACCCAGCAAGTGCAAAGTTCAACAAACCAGTGACACCTGCATATCAAACATCTCATTGCAAAATCGAGGGCATTGATTTAAATGTGGTCCCCACCCTCTTCAGCTGCTAGAACATCCTCCACTTTTCTGTGAAGGCTGTGAACTGTGCTGGTGTCCCTGGGTGGGGACTGACTTCTTCAGCCAGAAGAGCATAAGTGAGGTTCGGAAGGGAGGTTTGTGATTAGAACTGGTTTGAAGTCAGCTTTCCAGTCTCTCTCTGTGCCTGAAGGGAATCAGGTCAAGGAACCGTGCAGCCCAGTCAAGATCTTCTACACTGATGTCAACTATGTGAAAGGAATTTGCCCCCTGAACAAGGTAACTCCAATCCAAAGCAGGGCTTTCCCTAAACCATTGGAAGTACAGAACCAACTAAAATGTCTTTGTGCTTTATAATACTATGCAATTTTACCAATATTTTGTGTCAGTGTTCACAAGAGGCCTAAAGAAAATTAGCCCCAAGGTCCTCCTGAGTTTGCACATCACAAGACCATCAACGTACAAAACCCAAAACCAGTGAAGTTGGCACGTTATGCCAATCGTAGATAAAAACAGAATACAATGATTTGCAAATCCTTTTCAACTTATATTCAATTGAATACACTGCAAATACAAGATGTTTAATGTTCAAACTGAGAAACTTTCTTTTTTGCAAATAAACATTAAACTTAGAATTTAAAGGCAGCAACACATTGCAAAAAAGTTGGCACGGGGCCTTTTTACCACTGTCACATCGCCTTTCCTTTTAACGACACTCAGTAAACATTTGGGAACTGAGGAGACCAATTTTCGAAGCTTTTTAGGTGGAACTCTTTCCCATTCTTGCTTGATGTACAGCTTAAGTTGTTCAACAGTCCAGGGTCTCTGTTGTCGTATTTTATGCTTCATAATGCGCCACACATTTTCAATGGGAGACAGGTCTGGACTTCAGACAGGCCAGTCTAGTACCCGCACTCTTTTACTACGGAGCCATGCTGTTGTAACACGTGCAGAATGTGGCTTGGCATTGTCTTGCTGAAATAAGCAGGGGCGTCCATGAAAAAGACGTTGCTTGGATGGCAACATATGTTGCTCCAAAACCTGTATGTACCTTTCAGCATTAATGGTGCCTTCACATATGTGAAAGTTGCTCATGCCTTGGGCACTAATACACCCCCATACCATCACAGATGCTGGCTTTTGAACTTTGCGCCTATAACAGTCCGGATGGTTCTTTTCCTCTTTGGTCCGGAGGACACAACGTCCACAGTTTCCAAAAAAAATTTGAAATGTGGACTCGTCAGACCACAGAACTCTTTTCCACTTTGCATCTGTCCATCTTAGATGAGCTGGGCCCAGCGAAGCCGGCGGCGTTTCTGGGTGCTGTTGATAAATGGCTTTCACTTTTTGTATTGTCGAGTTTTAACTTGCACTTGCAGATGTAGCGACGAACTGCAGTTACTGACAGTGGTTTTCTGAAGTGTTCCTGAGCCCATGTGGTGATGTCCTTTACACACTGATGTCAGTTTTTGATGCAGTACCGCCTGAGGGATCGAAGGTCACGGGCATTCAAGGTTGGTTTTCGGCCTTGTCACTTACGTGCAGTGATTTCTCCAGATTCTCTGAACCTTTTGACGATATTACAGACCGTAGATGATGAAATCCCAACATTTCTTGCAATAGCTCGTTGAGGAATGTTGTTTTTAAACTGTTCGACAATCAGCTCAAGCATTTGTTCACCAAGTGGTGACCCTTGCCCTATCCTTGTTTGTGAATGACTGAGCATTTCAGGAAAGCTGCTTTTATACCCAATCATGGCACCCACCTGTTCCCAATTAGCCCGTTCACCTGTGGGATGTTCCAAATAAGTGTTTGATGAGCATTCTTCAACTCTGTCTTTTTTGCCACTTCTGCCAGCTTTTTTGAAACATGTTGCAGGCAAATTCCAAATGAGCTAATATTTGCAAAAAATTACAAAGTTTACCCCTTCGAACATTAAGTAACTTGTCTTTGCAGTGTATTCAATTGAACATAGGTTTAAAAGGATTTGCAAATCATTGTATTCTGTTTTTATTTACGATTTACACAACGTGCCAACTTCACTGGTTTTGGGTTTTGTACTTGTCTGAGAGGGTGTGTTCCTTGTGCACATTTACCCCTTCTGGATTGGACAGAGGAGGTGGTGGGTGTGTCCAGCACCTCCCTCTCCGCTCCACTGAGACTGTTAATGACCGGAGACTCCGCCTCCTGTAGCTCAGGGTCCCGGCTCTCCTCTCCAGAGGGGTCCGGGCAGCGATGCTTCAAATCACCGATAGATTCTGTCATTGGAAGGGAAAAACATCCAACAAACTGACTCACAGGGACTGCTGGCTGGATGCTGTAAATTTCCATCCATCAATCCATACATTATCTGACCAACTTTTGCCGGCTGTGGTTGGGATTGTGGGGATTTGGGAGGGGGGGGGTGGTTTTCCCAAACCATAATAGGCAAGAGGAAACACACCCTGCAGGACATTTCCTCAATCCATGGCAGGGATCACACACACACACACACACACACACACACACACACACCTTAGCCATTCACTCTTACCAACGGGGGGTGACTTAAGTCTTCAACTAATCAAACTTGCAAGTTCTTTAGATAATTATTACAGGCTACAATCACCAATATTATGACATACTGCAAATATTTATGTATACTGCAAAATAAACTAGGCTTATGCCGTCGAAGGCGACGGCTGGGGGTATATCCCTGAACGCCCCCAATCCTCCAATTCCCCAATCCTTGACTAGACCTTGAATAGACTTTCATTTGACCTTAATTTCAGGTCAATCAGTCAAATGGTTCTGAAGATATGGCCAAAATGGTAATTTTCCATCGCAAAGCGCCACCTGGTGGCAAAATATTGAACCATATAGGTATGATGTCATTATGTGACACGTTGTGAGGTCATGACCTTGCAGTTGCACATAGTTTCATGTCAATTGGAGAAATAGTTCCATATATAGCAGAAATGGTGAATTTTATGTGACAAAGCTCCACTTTGTGTCAAAATTTTGAACCAAACAGGTATAATGTCATTGTGGGACGCATCCTCAGGTCATGACTTTTCATTTGCACTGGATTTGAGGTCAATCGGACAAATATTTCCAGAGATATGATAAAAACAGTGATTTTTTCCGTTTTTGGCCCCTGGTGGCCAATAGAGAAATTGTAAATTGTCCAAAATCGAATCAGTTCTTCCTCTTTATGATACTTACTTAAGTGCAAAACTTGGAATTTCTAATTGAAATATTACTGCAGTTATCGCTTTAACATGTAAAGCAGTTTTTGGCCCCTGGTGGCCAATCTAGAGATCGTAAATTGTCCAAAATCGAATCAGTTCTTCCTCTCTATGATACTTATGTGCAAAATTTGGAATTTGTAATTGTACTGAAGTTATTGCGTTAACACCTAGTGCGGCAGCGGCGGCCGGGCCAAAAACATAACATCCCCCGGAACACCATGGGATATAATTAACAGTTTGAGAATTACCCAGAAGCTTTTGGGTTTTAAAAAAAAAGGAAAAAAAAAAAACAGTTGCTGACATTCTCCAGAAATACAAATAAATGAAGAACAACTTCTGTATTTATCTTGATAGTCTAAATATACCATGGCGTAATTCAAGCCCTGATCTTAAACACATTCACTTACCTTGGGAAGACAGGACATTTTCCTCTTCACTGGAAAGGGGTTCCCTCTGCCGTTTCAGGCCCTGACTAACCCCAGTCCCGCCACCACCATCTTCCTCCACCCCCATCTCCTGCACAGGCACTGCCTCAGTACCCACACTCTCTGGGGTCTACAGGCAACACAGATAAAGGCAACACAGTCTTACAACTCGTGAAAATTGTTTAGCCTGTGACGGACGTGTTTGGGGGAGATCCCACAATCCATTCAAAAGGGAGGTCCCATAAGATCCGCTCATAAACTGGATCTTGGGGCGCTCCTGTGTATGCTGACATTTGTTCCAGGCACAATTGCAATCACATGATTTTGAAAAGCTGTTGATTTGTCTTAACTAGGTGCATTTCAGATTTAAAGCAATAATTTACGGTCTGAAACCACATAAAGACCATAAATTATTGCTTTAAATCTGAAATGCACCCAATTAAGACAAATCAACAGCTTTTTAAAACCATGTGATTGCAATTGTGCTTACTTTTCCCCTCAAACTTGCGAGGAAAAGTACACTTAGGTCCAAGTAAAGATACATGTGGTAGGGGAGAATAAGGACAAATTTCCAAGTTTTAGGCGACTTCACCGTTTTTACCATCAAAGTTTGTTTTAGACATACGGGCAAACAATGAATTCGCAACATCTTATGACCGTATCAACGGCATTAACGCCGAGAATGAGAAGAAATCTGCAATAACATTACTGTCTTGGTCCATTTGCAGACCCTCATCTCTGATAACCATGAACTTTCGAATGATACCAAGACAACAGCCGATGAGCAAAAAAAATCTGCCATTCAAAGGCTGATCTAGTTAGGATTTACTGCTGCAATACAGTACATTGACTGAAAATGTCGGCAATAGATTCCATTCACCAAAAGCACGAGCCCGAGGTAGATTTCTGAATAAATTGTAACTCGCGACACGAAATTATCAGACGGATCGCTTCAAGTAAAAAAGATTATAAAAATAATCCCCCGATTATGATCCCCTTACTCCAACTCCGTCGACCGAGGATGTTTTGGTGGATGGAATCTACACTCTACCGACCGCTAAGTTCATTTGATTGAAAACAGATATAAAATGGGCCCACCTTTCACTTCACGCTGCAAGGGAAACCTGTCCCTTACTCGCGAAGCCTTTGCACATAAACTTGAATAGTAAAACTGCATCGACTGACCAATGATACAGACAGCGAGAGAACATTTTACGTTTTTACAAACATGTCATTCCCAAGTCCTGACACTCATCAACATACCTTCACAAAAGAATCCATCATGGCCCGGCATTTAAAAATCACCGAAGAAAATATTGTGGTGAAATTAAAACGACACAGGGGCAAGCATCCTGACGTCACCACTAACTAATATAGGCCACTAATTAATTGATCTTTAACACCTGTGATTGTGCCGAATAGGCGGAAGACCTCAAGATATGAGTGATGATTTGACAGTATTCCCTCACTGTGGTGTGATCCTATTGTAGCTGGAGTTTTCCCCAAATTTAGGTATGAAAAATCATCCGGCACCCCGGACAGTTTGCCAATCCTTCGTGGGTCGCGCATACTATTCCCACTCTCTTCAACCACTATAACAGTTTACTTATAAATTTAATTTTTTAGTGGATGAAGCGACACTGAATTTGTGCAGTAACAGTTAAATATACTTTGCGGATAGTCGAGTACGAGCAGTGTTCTAACGAACGATGGACAGTTCGTATGTTTTATGCCTTATTTTTTGTCCTATGAATATCCCATGGTTTATATCAAAAGAAAGTATTCCGGAATTAGCCTTGGGGGGGCGCTAAAGTCAACCGAAAAAATGCAGAAAGACGCTGATCGGGGATTTGTTTCCAGGATCACCTCTGTTCGTGGATGACGACCAGCAGTCCAGGATTGCTGATAGGAGGAGGAGGTCTAGGGCCCAGTTTGATGGGTCAGTTTACCAATCTCTCCTGAAAGCATTTACTTTAGTCTCCATGACTAAAGTTGATATTTTTTATCATTTGAAAACTCAGAACACCACCTCTAGCCTTTCTCAAATTCTCCAATTCTTCTCCTCCCCACTCCTGTTCCACTATACTCCTCTTCTCACTGCAGACATTTTGCCGCATGTCAGCTGCTTATTTAAGATGAATGTTGACATCCCCAGCTCCTTCACATCTATAACTGCCCCCCACCCCACATTGTCCCCTCTCCCAGTTTGCGTCCTGTTTTTTCCAGCCTCCACTCCCCCAGTACCCAAACCTGAGCCATTGACCCTGCCTCCAAGCCTCTTATCCACGTCATCACACCTGACATTCTCTCTTGCAAAATTTATGTTCAGAATGTTTACCTTCTTTCAAGTATTCCAATGTCGCCCCACTGAAGAATGCCTTTCTGGTCTCTTCCCTCATCCAGAACTACAATCCTATCACCCTTTCTTTCCACTTCTGCTTCTGAACAGCTTATTTGTTTCTGCTAAATAACCTGCAGTCCTCAGGTAGTCCAGCTTTCTCGCCCGACCACCTGACAGTGGCTGCACTCCTGAGTCACTTTTGCTGCATTTGCTGCCCCTTCCCACTGTTCTGTTTCTCCTCAATCTGTCGGTAGCCCCCTATTGTCAACCACCCTGTGCCACAGTCCGCTCTGGAAGAAATGGATGTCTGTGATACAGCCCAGAATTAGAGTCTTACCCCTCCAGTTAGTCCCTGTATTCCGCTAGTACGATATTGATGCCTTGCTACAGGAGTTCCCCAGGGCTCTGTCCTTGGTCCTTTTCTCTCTGTATTGCATCTTAGTACGGTAATCCCTGCCAATAATTTATTCCCACTGTTGCTAATAATGCTGATGATGCCCAACCCTCTTTTTTTCAAACACTGATCCCATCTCCGCTTACCTGAGGGACATCTGAGTGACTCGATTGAGGACCATCATCTTAAACTAATCCGAGGTAATATGGAGTGGATCCATTCTTGTAGTCATTCACCTTCTACCCTCACAGACTTCAACAATTCCTTAGATGTCTTCGCAAAAAAAAACTCCTGAGGTGTGATTAACACTGTCACTTTCTGAGAACATTGCAGTAGGCACACAGACAACTAAGCTGAGAGCCCCAGCATGGCTCCAAAATTCAGTCTCTACACACCTACCTGATATCTCTGCTCTGCCAGTTCAGAGAAACGAGCACCTCCATCCCTCTCAGTGCCCGCACTTCCTGGTCACGTCTTTCTGTTCAGGTTACCCTGAGGTGCAATGACCTTTCCCTTGGGGGTCAGGAAAGCCTCTCCACGACCACTGACGGACAGCAATTCAAATTACACTTTACCCTCCTTAGCTCAGTAACATCTTATTTTATTAAAACTAGATCCCTGAATTATTTACCTGTTCTCATTATTGCTTGCTTAATATCATCTGTCAGGATTGTTCAATTGATTCTTTCCAGTCATGAAAGGATATTGAGAAGCCTTGATGTGTTCAGTCTTGGTAAAAGGAGGCTTGGTGGTCACCTCATCAAGGGCTTTAAATGCGTGAAAGGTATCAGCAAGATTCATTTCGCTGGGTCATTTAGAACAAGCAGAAACTCAGGGGATTTTAAGACCATGTTTGATGCTGTGTTGGATACTAAGTCAGATTGATGCAGCGCTAGTAGTTCTCACCTTCAAAGAACCACATAACATCTAAAATGTTGACTTCCAATTGGTTATTTCAGACATAATGCAGGCGTAAACTGCTGGAACAAATGGGGCTGTGTCAGCCCGACCTCATCCGCAATCTAGTTCCAGGGTATCCCATGTGTTGGACAGAAAATAGGGAGCTTTGTTTGGTAGAATCAAAGGAGTAGCAGTTAGTTTATGTTTGGGGGAACAGAACAACTGAGACGGTGGCGTCCACAGTACGTGCAATTTTTTAAATTGATGCTGGGTGCAGTAGCACAAATGTCATGATCCCTTTTATTACACCTCTCAGGTGACCAGATATATTGACAGAAATGCTGTGCTGTTTATTTGTAATGGTAAGCCTATTGGTCTCATCAGTCATAGTCCAGTGCGGTTGTGTCTGAACTCTGTTGCCTTGATAAGGCCATTGTATCTCAATGTACTCTGTGTGGAGATTGCACTTATCACCCAATATTTGTAAATGAAACGGTATTGGGGTTAATATTTATCCATTATCTATACCCATTTCTTCCTCATAAGTGTCATGGGGGACCGGAAGCCCATCTCAGCTGTCTGTGGGCATCAACGGAGACACATCCTAAGGCAGCTTGCCAATCCATTACAGGGCACGCAAACCATTCATTCACAGATTCATACACACATATAAACAGGCAATTTAAAGCCCCCAATTAGGCTGGCGTGAATGTATTTGGACAGTGGGAGGAAACCAGAGAACCCACACACATACAGGGAGAAGTTCAAGCTCCATGCAGGAAGACCCCAGGCCAGGTTAGAACCTGCCATCTTCACATTGCGCTGCGGTAGTACTAAACAAAGCGCCAACGTGGCCTCAGCAGTGACATGAGTTTTCCATTAGTTGTTGTACTGCTCATTCTGAGTTGCAAGTCATTTCACTGCAGTCTTACCAGTCCAGCCTGACCAGAACACAGAGGTCTGTCTGCGCCCAGTGGAGATGTGGCATCTCTCCCCTGGCAGTAGAAATCAGATGCCTTCTTGCAATACCAGAGGAAAACAGAAAACATCTGCAGAATGTCCTGATTTGCTTTCTATGACTAACGCAGACTTCAGTTCACAGGCATAGTGTTCCCTCCGGCCTAGTTTGTGTTCCATGCTAACCAACAGCATATGAGGGCACTGTATGTTTTAAGTGCTAAATGCGCTAAAATTTTTATTTGTTTCGATAACGAGCGGTGATGATGAGTAGTGCCTATAATTGGTTTGCCATTGTTTGACATGTATTTGGAATGTTACATTTGTTCTTTTGCTCTCATTATGTTATCGTTTTTATTTAGTAAGCCCATGTGGCTGGGCACCTTTTGGCCCATGAAATTTTGAAAAATAAATCACAAACTTAGTTCACCAGGTTCATAAACTGCATCCAAGTACCTGACAATCTAACTAGCTGCAAATAATATTTGAAGGGTATAGAACGACTCATCAAATTATATCACAACATATTATATGCATCAGACCATGACGTGGTCATGGATAAGTCACTTGCTGTCATTAGATATTCCATGAAAAGCAAGATAAGCACTACCAGTGAAGATCTGCAAATGCATAATGGAAACTTCCAGACAGACAAGTTGACTTCTAACATTGAAAGTTCACCAGGTAATAAAGCCTGACTCGCATTGAGGACATGAACAAGGTGTGGTTTCGGGCTACAGGGCGTGGTTTGGAATGAAAAACCATGCATGTCACCAGCCTGCTCTACTTACACCTCAAGCCATAAATTCATTTTAGTACAACCACCCCTCTCTCTCCAACAAATCAAGCCCCGTGTTGAGCACTACGGACAGGAGAGGGCGCCAAGTCACAGCCGGGTCAGCATTTCGCCAATTCCCCACAATTCGATATGCTGTCGGTCTGTTGCTTTAACAAAGCATCACATATTGAACGTATAAAGGCAATACTGAACTCTCATGAGTCATGTCTCTTGCCTGCCGATTGTAAAATGTCTCGAAACGTTTCCCATTTCCGTAGAACGCGATCTACGGAAAGGCCGAAGGCGGCATTTAATTTTCACGAGTTTTTGAGGGTCTCGCCGTTTGTCTGATGTGGGGTGGCAATGCGAGCGGTAAGCCGCGCTTGATTAAGTCTCCGTTCAGTCATTTTTCAAATGTTCGAGTCAGCCTCGGAAGAAAGCCTACACTTCTTTCTCATGTCAGATATTCTAAACCGGGGTGATGAAGATAACCCTGAATTTAAACAGAAGTCGGTGGGATTAAGGACGACACCTCATTGATCGTAAACCGAGAATTACCGCAGCTAGGCTGTACTGGTGCACTGTAACCCAAAGGTTCACATACTTTTAGTGATGTAGTACATCTATGTAAATTCTCATAGACTTGAGAGAAAGATCCGACCTCTCCCCCCCCCAAAAGACGACACAGGAGACTTCTGGAATTTCCACTCTTCATATTAATGTACAGTTATGTGGAGGGGTGAAAAAAAGCTGAAGATGGTTTACATACAAAAAAAAAAAAACATTAAAAAAGATGACACTCACCTACCAATAAAAAAGTGGTAGCTTGATAGCTTGTTGGTGGAATGATCAGGGAGAAGAATGGGGCGTCATTATCATCAAAAACATTAATACTGTTCTGGACACCCATGCATTTAGCTCGACATCTATTCAGATATTTTCTATAAAAATATTCTCATGTACCAACAGTAAAGGATGTGTTTGTTAATTTTGCATTAAATTTCCACATTAGCAAGGTTGTTTCGTGAAATAAAAGTGCACACACGTACACACTCACACACAGGAATTGTCCTTTTGAACTCAAGTCTTCTGCAGTCTCCACACAAACACAAAATATCTTGGTCCAACATGCATTATCATCAAAAGTGTTGGTGATCAATTGAAAAACACTTAAATTAGGAGAACAAATTACCCCAGGGCGTTCAATGAAGTTCATGTCTGAAAAACTCTAGTTCAAATTCAGGAATGTTCTCTGTACATTTGCACATACTGGCCTCTACTCATAAAACTTCTCAGAATAATCTTTCTGATCTAAGATCAGTTATGCCTTCTGTGCTCATAGTAGACAAGGTGAGGGGTAACTGGTCTGAGATCAGCTTTTCGGTCTCTGAAATACTTAATTAATCCAGGTCACTGCATACTAACCCTCCATATGGAAACCGGTTATTTGACAGCTGGGCAGGATACTATACAATGGTCACAATGAGTGCATTTCCGCACCCGTGTGTGTGTGTGTGTGTGTGTGTGCGTGCGCGTGGGAGAGTGTGTGTTATGTACAGGGCAGGGATCATGTCTGCGGCTGGTGAAAGAGGAGGGAACGGGGAGGTCGTGCGTCTGACGTTTCTCAAAATATCTTCCCCTTCTTCTTATTCTTTTCCATGGTCCTGAGAGAGAGAGAGAGAGAGAGAGAGAGAGAGAGAGAGAGAGAGAGGGAGAGGGCGAGAGGGGGGGAGAGAGAGAGAGAGAGAGAGGGAGAGGGCGAGGGGGGAGAGAGAGAGAGAGAGAGAAAAAAAAAAAAAAAAAAAAAAAAACATAATCTTAGTTTGATGTTCAAATGCGCAAGGATGAGCTGAAATGTACATGTAAGTAAGCATGATTTGTGTATTTAGGAGTGTGTGTGTGTGTGTGTGTGTGTGTGTGAAGACACATATGTGTTCTTGTACTTGCAACACAGTGAACACCAGAAAAGGTTTTTTTTTTCCTCTTACATAGCGGGGACATTTTTGAGAATTGAGGACATTTTCCCAACTACAAAAGCAAATTATGACTTTAGTTAAGGTTTGGTGTAAGGTTAGAATTAAGGCCAGGTTAAAGTTAGGGTAAGAGTTTGGGTTAAGGTTAGAATCAGGGATAGGTTAGGGTTAGGCTAAGAGTTTGGGTTAAGGTTAGTATTAGGGATAGGTGAAGTTTAGGATAAAGGTTAGGGTTAAGGTAAGGGTTAAGGTTAGAATTTGGGATAGGTTAAGGTTAGGGTAAGGGTTTGGGTTAGGCATATGTTGCTTATTGTTAAGATTAGAGTAAGGCTGTAGAGGCATACAAATAATGAGTTGAAGTCAACGTAATGTCCTCACTAAGGTAGAAGTACAATGAAGTGTGTGCGCGCGCACGCAAAACTCTCACTTGAAAGCATTGAACTGTTTAAACGAGAGCATGAGTGTGTCTGTATGTGCATGTGTGTGTGTGAGTGAGAGTGAGTGAGTGAGTGAGTGTGGTGTGTGAGGTGTGTGTGTGAGTGAGTGAGTGAGTGAGTGAGTGCGTGTGGTGTGTGAGGTGTGTGTGAGTGAGTGAGTGTGGTGTGTGTGTGTGTGTGTGAGTGAGTGAGTGAGTGAGTGAGTGAGTGCGTGTGGTGTGTGAGGTGTGTGTGAGTGAGTGTGTGAGTGCGTGTGGTGTGTGAGGTGTGAGTGCGTGTGGTGTGTGAGGTGTGTGTGAGTGTGTGAGTGCGTGTGGTGTGTGAGGTGTGTGTGAGTGAGTGAGTGCGTGTGGTGTGTGAGGTGTGTGTGAGTGAGTGAGTGTGGTGTGTGAGGTGTGTGAGGTGTGTGTGAGTGAGTGTGTGTGTGTGTGTGTGTATGCACGTATGTGTGTTTGTACATGAGACTCACTTGGAGGCGTCGAGCCTCTGCTGCTCCAGCCGCTGCAGCTCCTCCCAGTTACTCTTCTCCTCCTCAAACTGCCTCCTCCTCTCCTCCAGCTCCTTATGCTGCGCCTCCAGATTCTTCTTCATCTGCTCGTGACGCCGCTCCAGCTGGGGAGGGAGGGAGACACCGCCTCAGCGCCTGTCTGTCTGTCTGTCTGTCTCACTGACCAACTGACTTACTCACTCTCTCACACTTGCTGACGACGAGCCAATACTCCACGACAGAGATATTTACATGTGAAGTGAATCACACCTCCTCTCTGCTGCATCCTCCACCATCACGTGATTGGGGTGCAGATCCCAGGTTGTATGCAGATATTAATATTTTGTGAACAGCGGCTCCCAACTCAGAAATATTTATATTTATACAATATAAATATTTCCCAGCTAATTTGCAGGCCGAAATCAAGCTGGCCACACACTGACAACATTATTTTTTTTAAACTAGCCAGTGCTGGTTGTTTTTTAATGTGCTGCTATTGCTCCAGCCACTCGGTGTCTTCAGACATTTATTTACCGCATAGTTTTCAGGTCAGAAATGCCTCCTTGAGCCATTAAAAAAAGAGTGAAAAGAAATCTTCAGGGCAGCCAAAGCCTGTTTCAGTAGTTGTTTCTTGAATGTTTCATTCCAACACGTCATATTGAAGGTGTCTGTATACCAGGGTCGAATAAACGCAAATCAGCTAGCAGGAATGTGCCAGCTCCTTAAAGCATTCTTTAGAAAGTAACGTCAGTCGCACTTGGAGGTGCGGCAGGTACGTAGCCAATAGAGAGGGGTAGATTTACAGGTCAGTCATTTACATGTCACATGTTCCAGAAAAAAATAAATAAATAAAAAAACATCCACTAAGGACAGTCCTCATGTTCCTTCAGTCATTACCTACACCCCGAACCTCACACTCATTACACAGAGACTGCAGTCTCCTCGATGATGGCAGTCTTGGCCAGGAAGGATGTCCTGAGTGGTGAACTTGTACAAAGCAAGTTCAACGCAGGCCAGGCCTTCTGTACATGAGCTGCCTCGACAAACCCGAAACTCGCCATCAGAGATACCATCATTTACCATGGCCAGGTCAGGAGAGAGCCACCTTCGAGACTTTTAAAATCACAGCTATAAGCTGAAAATACCTCAATAACCCACTAAACTTGCTTCACAGTACACACCTCTGGTGAGGAGCTACAGGAGTAACAGAAAGGAGAGAGACGTAAAGGGTTAAAATAAGCGGGAGAGATGATCCCTCAGATGCTCGTACCTCAGGAGTAACAGAAAGGAGAGAGACCTAAAGGGTTAAAATAAGCGATAGAGATGATCCCACAGACGCTCGTACCTCAGGAGTAACAGAAATAATCCCACAGACGCTCGTACCTCAGGAGTAACAGAAATAATCCCACAGACGCTCGTACCTCAGGAGTAACAGAAATTATCCCACAGACGCTCGTACCTCAGGAGTAACAGAAATAATCCCACAGACGCTCGTACCTCAGGAGTAACAGAAATAATCCCACAGACGCTCGTACCTCAGGAGTAACAGAAATAATCCCACAGACGCTCGTACCTCAGGAGTAACAGAAATAATCCCACAGACGCTTGTACCTCAGGAGTAACAGAAATAATCCCACAGACGCTCGTACCTCAGGAGTAACAGAAATGATCCCACAGACGCTCGTACCTCAGGAGTAACAGAAATGATCCCACAGACGCTCGTACCTCAGGAGTAACAGAAATGATCTCACAGACGCTCGTACCTCAGGAGTAACAGAAATAATCCCACAGACGCTCGTACCTCAGGAGTAACAGAAATAATCCCACAGACGCTCGTACCTCAGGAGTAACAGAAATAATCCCACAGACGCTCGTACCTCAGGAGTAACAGAAATGATCCCACAGACGCTCGTACCTCAGGAGTAACAGAAATGATCCCACAGACGCTCGTACCTCAGGAGTAACAGAAATAATCCCACAGG
Source organism: Gymnothorax reevesii (assembly GCA_029721435.1). Classification (NCBI taxonomy): domain Eukaryota; kingdom Metazoa; phylum Chordata; class Actinopteri; order Anguilliformes; family Muraenidae; genus Gymnothorax; species Gymnothorax reevesii. Next base: position 11,680,359 of record CM056574.1, read on the forward strand.
CGCTCGTACCTCAGGAGTAACACAAATAATCCCACAGACGCTCGTACCTCAGGAGTAACAGAAATGATCCCACAGACGCTCGTACCTCAGGAGTAACAGAAATAATCCCACAGACGCTCGTACCTCAGGAGTAACAGAAATGATCCCACAGACGCTCGTACCTCAGGAGTAACAGAAATAATCCCACAGACGCTCGTACCTCAGGAGTAACAGAAATAATCCCACAGACGCTCGTACCTCAGGAGTAACAGAAATAATCCCACAGACGCTCGTACCTCAGGAGTAACAGAAATGATCCCACAGACGCTCGTACCTCAGGAGTAACAGAAATAATCCCACAGGCGCTCGTACCTCAGGAGTAACACAAATAATCCCACAGACGCTCGTACCTCAGGAGTAACAGAAATGATCCCACAGACGCTCGTACCTCAGGAGTAACAGAAATGATCCCACAGACGCTCGTACCTCAGGAGTAACACAAATAATCCCACAGACGCTCGTACCTCAGGAGTAACAGAAATGATCCCACAGACGCTCGTACCTCAGGAGTAACAGAAATAATCCCACAGACGCTCGTACCTCAGGAGTAACAGAAATAATCCCACAGGCGCTCGTACCTCAGGAGTAACACAAATAATCCCACAGACGCTCGTACCTCAGGAGTAACAGAAATAATCCCACAGACGCTCGTACCTCAGGAGTAACACAAATAATCCCACAGACGCTCGTACCTCAGGAGTAACAGAAATAATCCCACAGACGCTCGTACCTCAGGAGTAACACAAATAATCCCACAGACGCTCGTACCTCAGGAGTAACACAAATAATCCCACAGACGTTCGTACCTCAGGAGTAACAGAAATAATCCCACAGACGCTCGTACCTCAGGAGTAACACAAATAATCCCACAGACGCTCGTACCTCAGCTTCAGAGTCCTTCAGCTTCTGCCGCTTCTCTTTAACCTTCATCTCAAACACCTGCTCCATCTCAGTCTCCATCTTCTTCATCTTTAAGACGTGCTCTCGCCGCTCCTCCTCCATCTGAGCCAGGGGGCTCCTGTTGGGCCGGGGGGGGGGTGACGACACAGGAGTTTAGCTACAGGAGACGAGCCAACTGACAATAGATTTAAAATATTGGAAAACCTTTTTCAAAAGACCTGCTCTTGTTCAGAGTGACTGCAGTTTTTTAACGATGAGGCAATATCTATATTATTATTCTGTGACAATTAATTCATGTTTTTTGTTATTCGTAATGCTAGGCTCTGCTGAAAAGTAGTCTACCTTAATGGACCACAAAAGTGGCCCCTTAAACTCTCTTAACTTCTCACTTGAGTTTTCCCTTAAATAGGTTAGAAGTCAGAAATAGCATTTTTTCATATTGTCAGACAGCGTCACACAGATTCTGTATTTGCAGGTCGCTGCGCTTCACTGGAGCAACATCACGCTCACATTGCGGAAACTATTCAAACCTGGGGCGCTGTGTTTTTATGGGTACAGCATTACACTGAATGGAAAATATCTAGATCTTGTGCTTCAATTTATACACATTTCCTTGAAATTCAGTGGGATGTTTTTGGGATCATTGGAAACCTTGGGATCTCAACGAGAATTTAAAATAGGCCTGAAGTTCCACAGGTTTGAATAGAGCAGCTGCATTTGATGGACACGTATATGGGTCCTGAGGTTTTATGGGGTTAATGTAATGTTTTCATTGGTCAGTTCTCCTGTGTGCCTGCACGTGTATGTGTCCTCATAAAGAGCCTCTGTCAGTCTGTTAGTCCCGTACTTGGTCAGCTGGCCCTTAGCTTTGGTGGCGTCCACTCCGTTGCAGGTGACTGCTGCCAGCTTCTTGCTGCGGTAGTTCTCGTAATGGACATTATTGGTCACGTCTTTCAGATCCTGCATATGGGTCCTGAGGAAAAAGTTAATAGGAATCAAAACACAGCTAATGCTAGTCATATGAAGTTAGTGACAGACAGGCAAGGTTAGCTACACATGAGCTTAATGCAATGTACGCGCATTCACCTCAGCTGTTATTACCCAGCTAACAGTCCACATTGACAGTACTACACCCAACACTGCCAGTGGATTAAAAAAAGTTAGCAACATGAAAACTAGCCAAGAAACTAATAAATATAAAGTTGAGGTATTAACCCCAGCTTTTATCAGCCGGTGAACAGACCGCACAGACAATAGTATACTCAAGGTTAACAGTCAGACAAGCTGTAGTTGCTGCACAAGAAATAGCAAAGAACACAAATAAGACATTGGTGAATGCACCTGTATGAATGCAACTGTTTCTACCCAGCTACTGGGCCGTATCAACAATACAAAACTCAGGGTTAACCGTAGCAACTCAGAAAAACTTTAACAGATGATAAGAAAACGTTAGCACATGAGAACTAGCCAAGAAGACAATAAATGAAATGCGGTTGTATTCACCCCAAATGTAATTAATAGCATTCAGGAGCTGATTTGACTGGTCTTGGTTCTGCTCACCAGCAGAAGAATTGCAAAACAAAACCTACACCAGCCCTCACTGAGCAAGACTTGACACCCCCTCCCCTCACCCCCTTTTTTAATGGTCTGAACAACTTTAGGGGGTCCTCAGAATAAATCATTGGACAGGAAGTTAGCAAGAATTAAACATAGTAACTTAGTAAAGGATAGCTTTTCCCTCGGATTTCTTCAAGCATCAAGTCTTATAGGTCAACTTTGGGACACGTTTTTACAGACAGAAAAGTCAATGTTGTTCTACTCAATCTTGTTGGATTCAAGCAGATGATGAGCAGCCAAAAATCACTTCTCGGCTAGTTTGTGTTCAATGTGAGAGCCAAAATTCTCAACCGGGGTCAATCGTGGACCATGAAACCCCTTCCTCCATCCTCCGCAGCGGAACGGGCACCCACTAGTGCCATTATTCGCCCAAAAGTATACAAGACTAATAGACCCAGTCGAGATGGATTTTTCAGGTGTTTTTCAGTGCTTGGGATAGCAGACCTGGGGCTTGGCACGCCTCGCCTTACCTGATCAGCATGTTCCTCAGGACCGTGAAATCGCAGTGCTCACCGTTCTCCACTGAAACAGGAGAGAGGGAAACCGTTAGAACAAGGCAACATATAGAGCACATTTTCAGTCAGGCAGCTCAGTGGCCACCCTGGACCCTGTAAAAGGACCCCCTGAGGCTCTGGGTGCCTCCCAATACTTAATAACTGTGCCCACCCTCCCAAAACTCCTCTCCTCCTTCCGTTATTCCACATTGGAATAGGATACAAGTGAAGGAACAGGGAATATAGCCTTTGGAGAACTGGGACCCACCGTCAGAGCCAAGGAACTAGGGGGCCATCCCATGGAAGCACAAATACTACGCTAAAATTCTGCCAACATCCCAGGCGAAATCTGAATATAAACCAGCTTTTACGCTTCATTAAACTAAGTATAGAGGGAAAAACTTAACCGCTGAAAATAAGTCAGCAATAATTTGAGGAATTCTGAGTTTCCGTCCTTCCTGGGGTGGCCATCCAGTAGTAACAGGAACCAGGGCTCAGCATTCCCACAGTAAGTGCAAACTCCAGCGGTACCACTGCTGCCAAAACAGGCACATTTCCCAACTGAAGTCCATTCAAAACTAACACTTCACTAAGGCTTGATGTTTAAAATGTTAACAGTCATGGTTAAATTCAAACATTTTTATTTGCAAACTAATTACTCTCCAGGCACCAATTTTGCTCCTGAGCCCCACAGAAGATTCAGTGTGGGCTTCGATTCCCCTCGCCCCGTTTAGGTAACCCCCGAACGTTTGTTTCACCATCAAACATGGCCGCCCCTGCGAGTTAGGGAGGCCTGCCATCGAGCAGCTGCCACGAGAATCTACAGAATCGCTCAATGGAGGCAGAGTCTTGTTCTTCACACACCTACAGGCTCGGAGGTCTTCCAACGGCTCCCCACACCTAAACCGCAGATCCTCAGGGAGCAGGGGAGGCCGAGTCAGGCAAGTGCAAATGTCACCCCCTGGTGGCGACTGCCGTCACTTACCTGACCAAAGCGACTCCCGACTGGCTGACGTGCGGCTCCCCGGGGACCGAGCCCACGTCTGGCCCCCCCCCAGCGAGTGAGCCTCAGAACCTGGCTTGACTGACTGCCTATCGCGGTTTAAAATGGCGGTTACATGACGCGGTGATGGTGGCAGGAGTTGACCAGGACTCGTGAAATGAGCAGGGGGTGTGGCTTTAGGGAGTCAGGGTTTGGAGGGGAGGGGTGTTGGGGGAGGGAGGCAGGTTTGCAGTACTACGTAGGGCAGGGGTGTCCAGTCTTATCTGAAAAAGGGCTGGTGTGTGGCAGTACAGGTTTGCATATTAGCTCAGTGCTAACAGATTCAATGCAGTCTAGACTTAGATAAACAGGATCAGTTAGCATGTTAATGTTGGGCTAATATGCTAACCAACAAACACAGACTGGCCCTTTTCAGATAAGATTCAAAACTATGCTCAGGGTGGCGATGGTGAAGAACTGATGGCACTGGAGCCAGTCGGGATGCCTCCCTGCCCTTCGCCCAGAAAGCGGAGATGGAGTCGGAGCAAGTCTCCGTGCTCGGGCGCTCAGACGTGCAATCAACTTTGGGGGAAAAATAAATTCTGACGGAAAGTGCAGCAATCCAGACATTCCTTCATCGGGCATTTGAGGCCAGCTTGGGAAAGCGCGTGCGTGCGTGTGTTTGAGAGTGTATGTGCGTGTGCATGAGAGAGTGTGTGAGTGCATGTGTGTGTGTGTGTGAGCGCGCATGAGAGTGTGTGCGCGTGTGGGCGTGCATGTGTGTGTGTGTGTGTGAGAGCGCGCATGAGAGTGTGTGTGTGTGTGTGTGTGTGTGTGTGTGTGTGTGTGTGTGTGTGTGTGTGCGTGAGCGTGCATAAGTGTGTGTGTCAGCGCGCATGAGAGAGTGCGAGTGTGTGTTTGAGAGTGTTTGTGTGTGAGCACACAAGAGTATGCATGTATGTGTATTTGTGAATGTGTGTGTGTGTGGGTGTGAGGGAGAGAGAGGGAGAGAGAGAGAGAGAGAGAGAGAGAGAGAGAGAGAGAGAGAGAGAGAGAGAGAGAGAGAGAGAGAGGAGAGCAAAGAAATAGCAAGTGAGAGAGGAGGACTGAGAAAGAAATATTTTCCTCTTATAAAAGTATACGAGTTCTCACGTTGTAATTTATCTAGGTCTTCAGTCATGTTGTGAAAGTAGTCAATTAACTGTAATCACTTGTATATTTTTTTTTCTCACTTGTTAATTGCAATTACTCAGCTCTTGTTGACTTGACTTAAGCGTTACCTTCCAGTCTGCGCTCTGCTGTTTGTGACACCATATGAAGAGCCTCATCTGACTTACGGTGTGTTACCGTTTCAGTTATCTTCACATCAAGCTCACATGCTGTGTGTCGCTCTGGACAAAAGCCTCTACCAAATAACAGTAACATCATGTAAAGAGAGAGTGAGAGGGAGAGAGAGAGGGTCTAACAGGCTGTGGATTCACACATGCAGAAGAAACTGTGAAAGATGAGTTAGATCTGCTGCTCTACTGCAGGAGGGTCGCAAGACGAGCCCCTAGATACAGAGTTGCAACCACTCAAGAACAGGAGCCATTTTGTTTCCACTGTGATGAACAGAACTATTTCGCAAAATAGAAATCATTGGATTTTTATCTTTCCTTTTTCGAAGGAAAAACATTAATTGCAAGATAAAAACAATAAACCAGCAAGCAATCCCAGGTGAAAAAGAATTACACTTAATTATATTAAAAGTATATTTGTTGCATACAAAAGTTATTACAAATATACTTTTGCAAATTAAGCACAAAAAGTAATATATTTAATATATACTTTTAGAAAGTGTACACTTTAAGTGTACTGAAGTAGTACACAAGCAGTATTCAATGACTACTTGAGCACACTTAATTACACATAAAGGGGGCGAAAAAAAACATACACCATACTTAATACAGTCTGTAAAAGTATAATTCAAGTATAGTATTTTTTCACCTGGGATGGTAACAGCAAGGGCCAGGCAATGCCTGATAACACCATGGAAACAAAATGGCTCCATGAGCAGACTTTCTGGAGCCTTCATGTCGCAACTTTATCCATCTAGGAACTCTAGATGTAAGCCGAGAGCAGCACTACGCTCTCCATTAGCTAAGCACAGTGACCTCTGAACTATGACCCCAGGTCACAGCAACAAAAGGTAGAGGGAGGGATTGAGGCCTGAGGGAGAGGGAGAGAAGCAGATGTGGGTTTGTTTACCAAAAATGCCCTCTGTCAGTCATGGAAAAGCAGAGACAGAAAAGGGGGAAAGAAACAAGACAAAAAGAAAGAATGAAAAACTGATAAATGAGTGTTTACACACCAAAACAACAACTGAAGGTCAAAATAAAGACACACCCTTCCCCCCAGAGAGGTAAGAGAAACCAAGGAAAGGTGAGAAGAAATGTGTCATTCAGTGAAGGGGGTGGTGCAAGACAGGAAAAACTACAACTCCCATGATGCACCCTTCTCCAGAATCCTCACAAGACCTGACTGAGGAAAATAGAAATTCAGGCCCTTAACAAACAGATTCACCAACATAAATTCCTCTCAAACACCAAGGAGGTATTCTGGGACACAGGGTAACCGAATGGTCTGTTTCCTGATGAGGACAGTAGAGTTTGTCGGTCTAACCCCCCCCCCCCCCTCCCCCCTCTGAGAGGGACTTGAGATTCTGACTTCTTTGTTTTGGCTGATGAAGTTGAGAAAAATGACGCTGCACGGCCTTTGAGCGAAGCCTTTATTCCCAAAACTAGTCCAGAGACTTTACCCCCGTTTCTCTCATGCTCGCCTTACTTGTTACTGCTCTATCTGGCATTTCTCCCGAAACATCCCAGGTCTTGAGGGACCTCATTAATTCATAATCGTTTTCATCGGCGCACCCTACCTTCGGCCACGCCCCACGGGTACTGACGGCCTCGGATCTTCCGGCCGTTCACCTCGATCACCACGTTACTCCCCACCACGGCCAGGGGCATCTTCTCCTATTGGGGGGGTGAGGGAGGAGACGTCACCAGAGTTGGGCCATACGGCCAGTGCCATTACCGGCCAGTCAGAGAGATAACGGTCGAATGGTATATGACGGACGACGGCGCAATGGTAGGATCTGAAAAGGACGGCGGAAGCACGAAACCTTGATTTTGCGGATGAGCTTGCTGTCCTCGTCGTCTTCGGTGTCGGGGAACTCGTAGATCTTGATCTTGTGCTCTTGAATCTCCTTCATGATCTGAGCGCGTGCACACACACACACACACACACACGGATGCGCAAATCCAAACAAAACACACCCACACGGGCAAATATTTACAACTGCAGTCAGTAATATTTGGACAGCGACAGATTTCCGCATCTTTAGTTCAGCACATCGGAGTTGATAAACAGCGGATGGACGCGAGGTTAGAATCTCATACCCTACTCCAGAAGAGCTGCGGTCTCAGCTAGTTTTTTGCCATTTCTTTAAGTCAGGAACTAAAACAGGCACTGGCACAAGGTGTTGTCACTCTTCACACAGTACGCGACTCAAATTGCACAGACAAGATCAAGAACACAGTGAACACCAGCTGACTCAACAGCCCCACAGGACTGCAGGTTCAGATCCCTTATGCAGAGACACGCTGGTATCCACTGAGGGCATTTATACCCAGATCATGTGACCTATGTCAGGACCGCTGCCCTTTCAATAGAGCGCAACTATCCACCAGACAAATCAGCAAGGGCACATCCCCCAATTCACCAATACTCTATTCCCAAGTCAAATGTGACAACATAAAGCACAATAACAGATTTAGGTCGCAAATGCATCAACAGAATTTTTGAAGTCAATTACTAACACTAAAATGAATTATAAATTGACCAAAAAATGAATGATAAGGCTCCTCCTCTCGTGATTATAATGTGCAAACAAAATTTAACCCTTAGAGTGCTGAAATTAATGAAATTTATATTAAAGAAAAATAAATAAATAAATGATCTTGTGCTGTTGAAAACCTATCGTGTGGCAACTCGTTTAAAAGAGTTCCACAGTGGGAACAGCTTTAAATTTGATATTGTGCATCATTAAGCAACTATAGCCGCACTTAGCCCTCTAAGGGTCAAAATATTCCAGAAAATAACATAGTTATAGAGCTGATCAGTGGTAGTGAGGCTGGTAGGAGGGGAATCTATAATATCACTGATATCGTTCACACACAGCCATGATGTGCACGCTCCTTTCTTAAAATAAGTAAATGCATAATAATTACGGGCTGCCATGTTTGTGCCATCACAGGGACGCACCTGTTTTTTGAAGAGCTGGCACTCCTCGGGGGTCAGGGTGTCTGCCTTGGCGATGAGCGGAATCACGTTAACCTTGTCGTGCAGTCGCTTCATGAACTCGATGTCCAGCGGCTTCAGTCTACGGGACAGAGCGTTCGCACATGACGCAGGTCGCCGGAAAGCACACCAGTCTACAGATTCTACATGCTCTCAGATAATCGTTTTATGGAACTGCTGTGCAAAGCTGTTGTGCACCGTCTCGATGGAGACCTCACCCTGTGGCGTCCAGTCAAATTATTCAGGGAAACTTAAGGCATCTGGGACCGTGATTATCGATATTTCTTAAACTGCTGGCTGTTTAAAACTGAACAAGAAAGTATTATGTTTTCTACGACAAAACAAATCCAAGAGGAATGTAACCCTTTCAGAGGAACATGCACTGTTTTGGTCACAGCTCACCTCCAATAGAGTAAAATCAAGGTTTACTTGATTTATTTTGTATTAAATATAAAATATATGCTGCTTCTTTATTTAACCTTTTATCAGATTAGTCCCATTGAGATTAAAATCTCTTTTACAAGAGAGAGCTGGTCTAGATTTTACAGCAGTAAATAAAATTCTTTAAACTCTTATCAAGACAAAACAAACTGAAAAATGCAATTCACTAAAAGAGCAGCAGTCATAACACAATTAGAATGAACATTACTGGGTTTTGATAGACTCTGCTTCTGTGCACTTTGTTACAGCTTTGAATTCGCTGTGTGTCACTAAATCCTGACACTGCATCTCCCTCTGTAAGCCGTTTCAGGTTGAGGGAACAAAGAAACTAAAGGCCTTCGTGTCAAACTCAGTCCGAGTCTCAGTAACAGACATAAGCACAATGTACCGAGGCCGCACTCCATCGGAGCCACTTTTCTGGGACGCATGAAACGATAAAGACACAGGATTTTCCCAGGAGTCGCCTTATAGATAAAAAAGGCTAATGACTAATTCAAGGTGTGGAAAGAGACCGCTTATTAACCGTTTAATATGGGTCCTAAAAAACCCAGATTCCAGATTTGACCTGTCATCTGATGGCCGCACGGAAAGTACCAGAAGACAACAGAACTTTTCACGTACCATGTATGAACACACACACCTCACAATGAACAGGAATCACACCTGTGCGTTTAAAACCATTACACACAATTCTATCCACTGTCTTGGAACAGAGCAGACAAGAAACAGAAAACTAAAGATATTTTCTCACGCACACACACACACACACACACACACACACACACACTAGATAAAGACCCAGCTGATCTCATCTGAGCCGGCCAGAGGAAAACAAAGACCGTCTCTGCTCTCCTTACTCCGAGAGAGAGAGGGAGAATGAGAGGGAGAGAGAGAGAGAGGGAGAGAAAGAGGAGGGGGGGGGACTGACGTCTCATCCTCGCTCCGTCTTACAAACCAAACGATTCTTCTCAGCTTCCACAGCAGGTGCAGTGCGGCGGTACGAGTGGGCAGGGTCACTGCCAGGGATTTCGGACGCCACAAGAGGAGGACACATTGGCCCCTCCGCTCTAGGAAACCCCTGATCTGAATCTTTTTCTGAGGTCCCCCCTCGAGCCAATGGAACCATCTTGCGTTCCTCCACAAGGCCAAAGTCACATCACAGGTAAGACCACAGTGGGCAAACGGGTCGAGCAAAATGCTGCATTTTTTTACGTGATCTGAATTCCCCCCCCCACCTACCAGAGGTGACACTTTCACTGTGTACTTTCACAGAGACGAGGGGTGAAACTGATCTCAACTGCAGATGATGCGCGAGGCACGGCAGCCATTTTGTGAAGTAATGCTCACCATACATCAGCCAAGCGGGAGAGTCAGAGGACTTCTTTTCTTAATTATTTCAACAGACAGTCTGAAAAGAGGTCAAAGATGGGTGTCAGATCAGGAGCACTGCCGTCGCGAGGATTAGAATGAGGATCTAAACCTCCGATCCTGGAGGGCTTTTGTATCCTCGTGTTTATGCTGCGTTCCTGCACTTCAGCGCTTCATATAAGCCACTGTTTGACCAAACTGTCCGCACAGCTTGCTTCCTTGACCCAAATGAGCTACTCATTGACTGGAAATCCCAAAAATCTATCAAAATAGCAGCCCCCGAAGACTGGAGTTAGAGAGCCTGGGATTCGTGCAAAATTGGACTCCCCAGAGCTCAGAGTTATGTCTTGCCATGTTTTACTCCTACCCCTGATCACAACCAGCCGATTCCACCAGCTAGTTCTACCGCTAGGCCAAACGGCTGTTCCACTTAGCACACCCAGGTTAGAACAAAACAATGGGACAGATTTTATTTTCTAAAACCTGGATTGTCCAGGTTTTAGAGTTAGTTAGATCACAAACGATCACTAACTACAGAACCATTTCCTCTCTGAGTGATGCCTGCACAGGGTCTGCACAGTATCTGCCTCAAAGCCAGTTTCTGAAGAAATGACACAGAACTGAACTTGAGATTTTTTTTTTTTTTTTGCGGCTGCTCTAAATAACTTCCCCGTTTGAATCGGAGTTGGGCTGTGGAGAGCTCTGGGTTTCTTTTGACTAAAAAACAAGCACATAGTTCGCCAAGCTGCTCAGCTGCAAGCGACCAAATCTCAGCCCTAAAAGGATTGTGGGTAATGGTGCAGCGCGTATACTGGGCTGCGATTGGCCGGGACCGAACAGAAAGCTGGCGGGAGTTAGACAGGCTCATCTGCGTTTGCATATGGCGCAGTAGGGAGCGCGCTCAGTTGAGCGAGTTATATAAGGACGTGGGCTGCTGGCAGCATTTAGCATTGCTGCACCCACCCACCCACTCACGCACGCACGCATGCATGAACGCGCGCGCCCACACACACACACACACACACACACACACACACACACACACTCAAGTGTGCACACAGAGGCTATCACACTTGCACAGTCTCTCACACATCCACCCACACACACATTCATGCAAGAGCAAATTCTCTCACTCACACACACACACACACACACACAAGTACGATTCTCTCTCTCACACACACTCATGCCCTCTCCCACACACACTGACACACACACTCCTGCATGCACGCACAGTCCATCTCTCACACGCAAGGATGTGCACTTGCCATTTCCCTCTCTGTCACAAACAAACACACACACACAGCCAACCACACCTACATCAAACCACAAAAATTACCAAAGCTCAATATCCAAGCGCCCAACCTCACTCCCATCTTCTATTCACATTCCGTTTACAGAATAAGCAGTAAACTGAATTTCCGATGGCACGGACCCAGTTACCACTGCTCGGCAGAAGAAGGTCCCACTGCGAGCTCCTATTCATTACATTCGCATCCAACTGTGCTGATCTGGGATCAGATTTTCACTGACAGCACATTATCGTAGGGAGTGCATTACAGGCGTGTAGAGAAATCTAACCGCCGCTCCCACACTGTAACGCTGACTGAACTCAAGCTCTGGACAGTGGGAAAGAAAGGGTGAGAATTAAAAAAAAAAAAGAAAACACCAATCCATTCGCCATCATCAGCCATATTCACAAAAAACCAATAAAGGATTTTGGATGAACCCATTTACACGTTGCAACCGATTTCAAAACACTGCTGCCAAAACAAATACGGCCTTCGCACGCAGACACCATTGCTGGGAGCCTGTCACCAAACCTATCATTTCACGGCTTAGAATATTACAATAAAATCTCATAGTAACGCAAAGCCCGAAACGTAAATCACCACAACATTAGGAAAAAAAAGATCCAGGATTTGTCAGACGAGGAAAAGACTTCCTCCAGCCTCCTCCATCCTCTAAATTATGTCAGCCGATGAAATCGAGCCAACCTCCCACATCGCCTAAACACAGTCGCTACAAATTTCTAAAAAACAAAAAAAATTCAGCAGTCCATGGGATCTGTCCATCATCGCCAGTGGAATTAGTTTAAAACAATTATTCTTACAGTTTACCAATATATGGCAACTATCCCCAGGCATAATGAAAGTGTGTTGCGGCCGTAGAATAAGTGCAAATAAATGCTTCTGAGTGTCTGTATCTGTATTTCAGAGAGTATGAGTTTGCATGTGTTACACGGCACATATCCTGCTTGCCAAAGCAATTTCCCTCACTAGAGATGGGACATTTACATCAGAGCCAAGGCTCAGCTCCAGCACAGTACCCACCCGTGGCCAGAGGGGGCGATAAAGTACAGGCAGCAGTGCACCCTGTTGTCTGGCATCTGGCGACGGTTCACCCTGGACTCTGCATTCAGGAAGTCCTCACACTTGCTGTCTATGTAGTTAATGACAGGCTGCCAGCTGGACAAGGAAAGGGGACAAAATGAGAGAGAGAGAGAGAGAGAGAGAGAGAGAGAGAGCGAGAGAGAGAGGGGTGGGTGAGAGGGAGAGAGGGTGAGAGAGAGGGGGGGGGGGAAGAGGGAGAGAGTTAGCGAGAAAGACTTATGACTTTCTTGAATAAAAATGTCTTGCTTCCAAAAGGTCACTAAACACAACATAAATTACAACATTTATTACCCATCCTATCCTCCAAACCAGTATAAAACATGCCCACTGCCCTTTCAGAAAAACACCCTCCCCCAAAACAAAACACAGAAATCTCACGAGCGCAAATATCGGTCCAGCAAAAAGATAGGCGATGGAGATATATTATAAAGGCCTATTTTCTCTTCAAATCATGTAAAAACAATGCTACAGATTTAGCCTGAGTGATGACACAGGCAGAGTCAGCAGGAGTTGTACCGTGAAGACATCACACGCTAGCCGTGCTAAAGCTACTGCCCATCCGAGCCTTAGCCCTTCGTTCAAGCCTCTCCACTAGTTCGCAATTTTCAAAATCTGTTTTGGGTGTTTCTGGGCGAGGACTGTTGAGTGTAGATGGCTAGGTGGGGCTACAAGGCCTCTAAAGGCGAAGAGGCGAAAGTAGATGCACTAAAAACCTCTTGGCCTTCTTCAGAGACTCCAGCCATCCTCGGAGCAGGCAGGAAGGAGGGCATGTCTCTGTTCGTAAGTGGAGAACCACAGCTTGGCTAAACATCCCCCATAGTTTGCCTTTAAAAGGATTCAAACGATTACACGCGGGGGCAGGCGCAACGCATCCCGCCTGAGGGAGACAGGTTAGTGTTTTGGGTGCTGAATAACCTCAGACCCCCTCAGACATTCGACCCAGACTTATACCGAGCATCAATGATGTTACACCATAGTGTAGCATATAGTTGACGGCATAATTGAAAAACACTTGTTTTGAATCCAGCAAGAAACTGACTAAAGCAGATTTGAGGACGTTATTGCGAGGAGGAAAAAAAAAAAAAAAAAAAAACAAACTTCTGGTTTTTCCATGACTTTCACCATGTGAAATTAGGTCCAAAATTAATTCAAGACACACAAACACAAACAGATGCCACTGACACCAACACCCCTTCCGGAGTGGTTAAAAAAATAAATAAATAAATGTACAGGTGTGTCCTGGCGCTCAGACACACTCACTTAAACCTGCTCACCAATTGCTGTTGTCCACGGCATCTCCGAACCCAGGGGTGTCCACGATGGTGAGCGTGAGCTGGACTCCCCCCTCCTTTATTAGAACTTTGGACTGTTCCACCTGGAGCACAGAGGAGAAGACGGCCTTAAGACAGCGACCACAGAGAAAGTGAATTTAACGGGACAAGGAGCTTCAAATAGAGTACAGGACTCAGCTAATGAGCTCACCCTCAACTCAAAAGTAAATTACAGTCGATTAGACCGAGCGGGGCCCAATGCACCTGGATGGTTAAGGGCCTTGCTCAAGGGCCCAACAGCAGCTGCAATGATTTTATTATGGCTACATCGAGCCTTAAACCGCGGGTCCCAGTATAACAACCTGCCCATTTGGCCATGAAATGCCCAACAGCGGATCCTGCTGCACCACAATGAAACCGTGTGTGCTCACAGACACATTATCTCTACTGGCACTACACATCCTGTTCTAAAAAAGCTCGCCCGCTACGCATTTACAAACCATCGCTGGCTTCTGTGGGAGAGAAAAATGAGGACTACGTTTTAAAACCCCACCACAGGGAGGAGGAGAGAAGATTCCGAACATGAGTGTTTTTTGCAGATGTGTATAAATAACTTCCCTGCAGGTCCGGCCGTTCCACAGGCCTGGCCACAGCAGACAGCCACACGAGGCAGGCCTCCCACAGGCAACGCTGCCCAATTTAGCCAGTGGCTTATAGGCCGGCCAGCCTGTCCCCGCCCTCCTCTAGTGTTCCTTTGGCGTTCTGTATGCAGAACATCGACAGCCTCAAGGCTAATTTATGCGAGCCTCAAGGCCAATTCATGCGCATTTATGCCAATTTATCACTTAGCCAACAAGCGGTTCCGCAAGAAGCCCACCAGAACGAACGCGATGCAAATTTTACAGTTCTACGTCAAGCCGAGGCTTTAGAAGAGGAAATCAATCTTTCCCAGAAAGGGCCGGTGTGGGTGCAGGCGTTCACTCCAACCATGCAGTTACACACCAATTCTATTCATCAAGGTTGGCAGCAATGGCGTCGGTCAGCAGAATCAGGTCCGAACAGGATGGTAGGAATAAAAGTCTGCACCTACACTGGATCCTGCCGGAAAAGGTTATCCTGGCTTTAGAATGTCAACAATGAGTGTCAAGCCCTTGAAGGTGTGTCAATGGTTCTAACAACCGTCAGAAGTTGCCCACAACAAAATGTCTACAATGATGGCCATGCAAGTTTACCAGCACTCATTTTTTTCGGAGAACAAAGACACTTGTGCAGGAGGTTGAGGAGAAGCTAGTCGCTGTAGTATGAATGCGCACCATTGCTGAAGAACAATGGCACAGTTCCTCCCAACTGCATCTCTCCAGAAGCCCATCTGGCCTCACCAGCTACTCGAACCAACAACTCTATCGACTATGCTCCATTATCAGGGTACAGTGCTCATGTTGCGCTGGAGTTAAACTGGGCTTTAAAATTTCTTTTGCAGGTTTTTATTCCAGGCGGGAAACTCTCATAAACAAGTGTCAAATTTTGTGAGAACATTCTTGCCCTCCCCCGTCCCCCCCTCCCCCATGACTGACCTCCGGAGCAATCTGAGCCGCTTGACCCCCCACCCCAGATGCCGCCCCCATACCCCGCCTACCCCGCATGCCTTTAACACGTCCTTATAAGGACACAGCCTCGCACTTCGCAGTTCTGCCGCCCTGCATGTCCTCAGAACAGTATAAATTTCCATCCTCTGGAAAATCCAAATCTCACACAATCCCGCCGCAGGAGAAGCCTTTAAGATGCCACATGTGCTGAAAAGACAGATATCCGCAGCCGGATTGTTTACGGTCTAACCAAACGGAGCCAGAGGCACTTCGATTCGGGCTTGAACAATTTTTTTAAATTGATGGACAAATTTACCGCCAGCTAAATCCAGACAGTAGGCCCCGTCAGCAAAACAAGACAAATAACACTTTAATTCAGCACTAGTCCAGTGTGGCTGAGAGGCTTTCCAATTTCCACACATCATTCCAAAACAGTCATGCGCGCGTGTTGATCTGGTGATGAGAGGAAGAGGGGATTAGGATAGCGATGCAATTTGTTTTTGGCCCTGTAACAAAAATATATGGACAATATTCATGACCTGCATTGCACATTGAATAGCGCTACAAGTATTACTGCTGGTGCTTGGAATTGGCCCACCCAGTTCTAACGAAGCAGCTCACTGAGACAGAAATTCTTATTTACCAGGAGGGCCAGGGAGAAACTCCACGGAGGGCAGTTAGAAGAATGGAGAGTGAATGAGAAATGGGGGTAATGCCCCTGGAGCAACTCTGAGGTAAAGGGCCCTAGTCAACGACCCCAAGGACAGAGTGCGTCTGAAATTTATCGCTCCAGATTCAAGTCAGAATCCAAATCGGCACAAGGGGCGCCAACCAGAAACTCACCGCCAGTCCCTGCTACAGTGAGTCAGATGTGTCTTCTAGCAGGTGCGAGGTTTTCCCAGTAAAATCTCACCCACACTCTGCTCCTACTTGGATATCTTCAGCAGTACTCATTTCAGAACCTACCACTTGGCTTCCTTGCAGTTGAGGCTACGCTAACGGTTAGCCTGAACCGTGTGTGTGTGACAGACTCCGTATGTGTATTTGTGTGGGTGTGTGCGGGCTGTAAGGTCAGGGCGAGGGCGATCTGACTCACCTGCACAGTCTTCTTGATGCGCTGGGAGGGGCCGGGATACTCCTTGGAGTAAAGGTCCGTGAGGAAGAGAGAGTTGATCAGGGTGGATTTCCCCAATCCCGACTCACCTGGGGAGTAGAACACAAAGAGTGCGCTCAAAACGCTCATATTTAACCTCCTTTCTGTCTTACCAGAGAACAGCCATGATTTAAGTGTATATTGCAGGTTAAAACACTACTCTCGACTAATGTGTATGTAAAGCCTTCAAAATGTACAAACAGTATTTCAGTATTTCTAAAACTATCTACAAATGCTGTTAAATGACACTTTTTGTCTGTTTCTGTAGTAGGTGTTTTTTTTTTCCAACGTAACCTTGTAATAACGTCACGTCGGGGATTTGTGGAGGAAAGTAGCCTCCAGGGCGAGTGATTGAGAGCATGAAGAAGTGGCAAGAAACACTGCAGAAATTTATGATGGGTCCCAACCATAGAATTTCGAGCCGGTCCGGCGTGAGACGGGGGAGGAAAATCCAACAGATGCCGGCCCTCAGACTGATTAATGCTTCTGAGGCGAACGAGTGGAGGGTTGGCGAGGTGTCCTGGATAATAGCTATATATCAACTAGTGCTAGAGCTAGTGTACGATCAGCAGTGAAAACCGTAACAAGACCACCACATATTTTACGGTGTATGAATAACACAGTGAAGAAGCCAGCGTTTTCTGTACATCTACCTGCCGGGATAATGTTATATGTTCAGATGAAGACGTTGACTAAACATGTACTTGACAAATGATAACGAAGGCATCGTGCTAGCTAGTGGGTGTAGCTTGCCAGTTTCCATCCCCCCCTGTCAAACTAATGTTTATTTTATCGGGATTCTCCCTGACGTTGTAAACATATCCGCTTGACTGTCCCATGCTTTGATAGATGTTGTAGAGCTGTACCATACTAAGTCTTGCGGTGGCCGCAGTTTTTTTTCCTGCGGGTGCGAACATTCATGTGCGCATACATAATCATTGTTGACAAGCCGAATAAACAAAATCTCAAATGCCAGGCTTAATTTGGTATTGATCAAACTTCATAGCTGGTTCATGGGAATGCTATGGTCTGTCTGGGGGGAGATATACTGAGAGACAGAGAGAGAATAGTGTCCTTTGTCGCCACTTCTGACAGGTGTTTGTGTGGGCGGTGTCGTCCCATGGAAACTGCGGTGTGACATTAGTGTATGAAAAATTTTCCCGTCAGACGCGGACAAATTGAACCCACTGGCATAAAATTTGTTTATTTTTGACAGGGAACGAATGGACCCTGTGCCCTATTGGGGATGAATTCTTTCACCCCGCACAAACACAATAATTCACCATTGTAGGCTGCTGTATAGTGCAGGATCATTGACAGTCGTACTCTGACAGGCTCTTCTCTACCTTACGTGACATAAGCATTGCATTATGGGAGTGTCGTAAACCGCTGTTAAAAGTTCCGACTTTTTCGTATTACATTCCGTTTTCTGATAACCAGCAACATAAAATATGACGCATTATCGTTCAGATATTCATTTCCCACAAGAAAATTGTACAAGATCTTTGGAAAATTAACCTGTACTGTACACTTTAAGGATATTTTATTGTGTTAAATGTGTCTTTGAGGAGTAAGGAGCCAAATGCCGGGAATGTCCAGAAGATATCTTGAGCAAGGAAACCAGAGCGCGTCCTTTGCGGACGCATTAGTTCTGAAGACAGAACATAAACATAAAACGATCTGCGGAGCTCCTTTATCATATTTTGAAAGCATTTTTCCAGAAAATTCTGAGGAAGGACTCCCTGGGCACTTCCAGTAGAGCCGAAAATGACAGCTGGGTAGGAAATGGGCAAAGCGCAGGGACAGAATGGTGTCAAACTTCAGAAAAATGTAAACACGTTCCCCTCTCCCTCTCTCGACATCGCTCTCGAACACCCACGCTCTCACACACAAACACCATCTCGAGTGCACACACGCAAAAACCCACACATGCCTTCGCCAAAAAACACCTGCACTCTGACTCAAGAATGAGGACATTCTCTCTTACACACACACACACACACACACACACACCTCTCCTCTAACCCCAGACCTAACTCATCTCCTTCAGACAGTCAAAGGGACCGACAGATATTTCTTACCGCAGGATAGATGCCGAGAATTCCAGAAGCAAACATTGCACCTCTCGACTTCTGTAGTCCTCAAACTTAATCTGTCATCATCCTAATTGCCCTCAAATTTAAATGGCCACAAACCTACATGCCTACAGCTCAGAAACCCCTTAAAGCAATTTCAGTCGGGTATGTGCACGCGCTGTCACAGGTTTAAGTCAACTCCTGTATCCAAAGAGTTTGGGCCATTTTAAACTTGTAAGACGTGCCCGCTGACACTATCTGACAACCAAAACGATGTCAGAGAGAAAGAAAAATGTGTCATTTGACAGCATCTTGAACAGGGCGAATATTTGTAACGTTGCAGACACTGTTGTTGGTTGCCTTACGTTTTCAAAGGCTGGATGGACCGAGAGTTCGGTGGTTGTCATGGATTTAGTAGCATTCGCAAAAAGATCGATCGGTCATGAAACAAATTCACCTATGAGATGACAGCTTGCCCCGCAGACATCGGTCAACAGTTTGTCTGAGCATAAAAGCATCTGTATCGTGCAGTGCTCTTCTAAAGATGCCTGTCAACACATATCTTTCGAGAATAAAGGGGCGTTTAGGCACCCGCAGGCTCACACTGGGAAACCAGGAACAGATTAATCAAAAGAAGCTCCTCATGAGCGCAGCGCATCCTGGCGAACTTCCATAGAACCACAGGGTATGATTTTTCAAAATCATGTCGGACCTCAGAAACCATGACAGTGACCATTTCAATAAATATCAGATCTGACCTTTTCTATAACCCCTTACATTCTAACTTTTCACTAAGTTTTCCCATAAGTAGGTTCAAAGTCACAAAAAGCATCTTTACATATTGCAGGACAATGTCAAATACAATACATATTCTGTAATTGTTGGCAGCAGAACTTCACTGAAGCTACATCACACTTATACTCAGAAAAATATCCAAACCCAGGACGCCATGTTTTTACGGCCGCAGCATCACATCAGATGGAAAATATTCAGATCATGTGCATGATTTTATACTCATTTCCCTGTAATTCAACAGGACATATTTTAAATCATTGGAAACCTTCGGATCTCCCCTAGAATTTAAAACAGGCCAGATATTCCAGAGGTTTGCATACAGCAGCAGCATTTGACGAACCCACATATGAGTCTATAGGTTTTAACAGGTTTAAAGGAGCAATATGCAAGTTTGTGGCCAAAACTGGTAGTATAATCACATTCAAAACAAGTCGACATGGTCTAAAACATCCCCCGCCAATTGTGTGCTTCTTACTTTCGAACTCCATCAAGGCCTTTATGGTCTGAAGCTACACACCAAATTTGGTTGTCTTATCAAATATTTTCTGAGAAAAGCTGTCCCCTTTCTCTCGGACGGACGGACACACGCACGGACGGAGGTCAAACCTATATCCCCCTCACACTTCGTGTTGGCGGGGGATAATAATGCTGAGCGCAGTATCCCCTCCTCCTCTCCCCAAAACGATGTTGCCAGCTAGTTTGCCGGATCCAGCAAGAACTTCTCCTACACAGAGCTACCATGGCTGCGTTTCAATGTCACCAATGATTTGCTCTCACAGGGTTGTGTTCAGTTCAGTTCAGAAAAGATCAAGATCTAGACTAATGACAAACTAACTTTAGCAATTGTCATATTGTGCAACTTACACGTAACTCTTCTGTGTGGATAGCCCACTAAAGTCTATGCTGTAATATGCATAATGAATGAATGAGGACTCATTTGACCGATGTACAGTCTCAATTATATTTCATATTGCCATAATGGCTGTGTTAATGTTGGAACGGTTTGCACAGCGTCTCAGCATAAAGCCAGAGAAACGGACTAATAATGCTTTCCTAATGTTAGCAATGAAGAGCCACGGATTTTATTTCTCAAACAATTTGTTACCTAACGTTAGACAGTTCGATGACCCACGGCCACCTGCATACGCACTAACGTACCATGAACGAACATGCATAACGTTGTTCGACTGTAGAGAATATTTGAAATGTCCGTGACTACATTAAATAGAATTAAGTTAGCCGAACTTAGCTGAATCTTACCTACCCAGGAGAAAATTAGCAACTTCGGCGTCGGTCTTCAAATTCTTCTCTGCTTTCAGCCGTCACCATCTTTCAGAGGCATGTCCTATACAGATCCTTGTTCTGTTTCTGACTTTGTCACAATGTATTTCGGAATCATAACGAGGCCTTTTAGGTTTAATAACGTCAGATATTTGTGCTCCGAAACGCTGGTAGCTGCAGCTCAGTGGTGACTGGCAACCTAGATGCCAAAACGCTACTGACTTTGTGATTGGGAGATGGGTGGAGGGCGGCGCAACAGGCCAAAACACAAAATGACAACATAAACATTAGTTGTGGGCTGCAACTTTGCTTTTGTAATGAGTGTAATCTGGCTGGACTACTGTTGTCAGTGATATAAGTATTTGAAATTAACATCATTCCTTAATGCTTGGTGATATATCACGGCTATTTCATGGTTAATCAACATACATTTCTTACATATTGCTCCTTTAACAAAAAGTTTAATTTCTTTTCCAACTCCAACAATTTTAAAATCGTGGTTGTACAAAACCTTCGGACAGGAATTGCTTTCACGCAGGACTTTAAAATGAAGCAATAATAATAAAAAACAAAACAAAAAAACCAAAAAAAAACAGCACTTCCCAAAACAATGCCGGTTTTCCCCAATTGCGGAGACAGATACGGTGAACAGCCAAGAACCAAGCCCGTCTCCCTCAGACGTTTGGTAAACGGACCATGACATCTGACCTCCGTCTCTACGGATGTTAAATTCCTCATATTTCCTCAAATATTTCAACTCTTAACCCAGACAAAACAGCACACAGCTTTAAAAAACAAAAGGCTCAATGAAATTCTCAGCTCAGTAAAGTGAATGTCACATCAGTGAATTAAAAAAAGACTGGGTTTTCCCCACTGACATAAGGGACGAGCGCAGAGCTGCAAATAACATTCGTGTCTCCTGCCGTCTGGCCCTGTTTAAACGTTTAGCGGGAACATCTGTTCGGAGAACTGCAGCTGTGACCTGAGGTGACCCCTCACCCCAGGCCTTGGACAAGTTCAGCCCATCGAACACAGGCCAAACAAACCCAGCACAGTTTCAACGGGAAAAAACTGCCATAACCCAATGACATGCTGGCAAATCTACAAATATTTTGCAGAAAGTCATCTTTGACTACCACGACTGCACAAGACCAAATAGGAAGGCCTTTGTTGTAAATCTTTTAGAGTCCACACAAATGGGGGTTGAGGCATCGTCAATATTTGCATTTTAACAAAAAAATGGCAGTGGATTTGTCCACGGATTAATAATGGACTTCTAAAGTCACATCATTAAAAGCTAGACCATTTTATCACAGGATTTAATAAATGGATAAAAAAAAACAGCAGAAAAATGTCAACAGGTTGACAAAAATGTTTCATAAGATGACGAAGTATGAACTATTGCCACCATTTTAATTAGTCACCACTACAGTACAAACGTAGCTACTGTACTGGCCTGCAACATGTCAAATGTGTTACTATCAACAAGCATCAAAAGTTTGATTGTGTTCATTGCCTTAACTAATTGAGCCAGAGGCCCCGAGAATGATTTAAATGGCTTCAAAGACTATATTTCCAATGAAGCACACAAACAAACAAAGATGAGCTCTGTCAACAAGACGAGGGCAAATTGTTTTGGTCTTAAGTTGATGTCTCCAGTCAAGTGGAGCGGCTCTCCCATTTATTCCCGTATCACCCTTAGACTGTTGTGTGTTTGTCCATCAGGCTATGAGAGGGAGCTGAAGATTATGAGAAAGTGACTAAGAGCGAGATTGAAAGTGAGTGAAGGCCAGTAAAAAGACAGGAAACGGACCCTTTCCTCTGATAGCTTAGGACGGGACAGAAGCCAAAATCCTGCGGCGTCCATTTCAGCGACTGACACTCTCTCTGATACACACACACGAAAGGCTCCTCTCTAAGATTTAGGGCCAAACGGATCCCCACTGGGCTGGTCACGGATGCTTTCCCACACACACACACACACACACACACACACACACACACACACACACACACACACACAGTCAGCCTTCTGCAACCTGCTCTCCACTGCTCAGAGGTCAAGTTTTCCAGCGGTCGGGTTTATCCAACTCACAGTTTGCTGAATAAATTCTCATACCCCATAAAGAAATCTTGACATGAGTCAAGCTCTCTTTCCCGATTGGCAGTAATTTTGTCTTCCTCTTATCCTTGTACTCTATCTATGAAGCTACACTGATGAGTGGTGAACATTGAGCACTTTCTGTCCTGTCACTTATGATCAAGTTTTAATTGGTTTGATGTGTGTTTTGTTGGTATGTGGTTTGCTGTGAATCACTCTCTGCAAAACAAATCTACCCTCGGGTATAAATAAAGTAACCTTGAACCTTGAACCTTCCTCAGCCAAAAAGATTCACATTTTTAGAGGAAATATAAGCAATATATACTTATGCATAAAATCTCATCAACTCTTACGGGTTTTTGCAGCGAAAAAATAAAAACAATAAATAAGAGATAGCAGGCAACCATGCAGAGGAGTAACTTACACTTGGACAAGACCAAAATAAAGTACTGCTTATATCAAGAACTACAATTCCCATCATTCATCCGCCCTTCACTCCCCAAAAGTTCTTGGCAAAAACAGACTCTCCCAGCCCCAGGGAGGAAACATATGTCACATGACCACAAGCGAGGTGGCTTCATGTACGGACAAATACACAGATGCAAGGGCATGCCTATTACACATTTTCTCTCACAGACACACACACTATGAAGAGGAGGTAGAGTGACTCACCAACCACCATCAGCGTAAACTCAAACCCTCTCTTAACAGACTTCCGGTACACCTGGTTGGGCAAGTTGGCAAAACCAACATAGCCCTCCAGATTCCTCTGCTAAGGGAGAGAGAGACAGAGATAAAAACATGTCATTACTCCATTGACCACAGTGAAAAACACATCATTAGAACGCGGTTTGCCGAGGAAACATGCTGCCAGTCTGTCACAGACTGAGCGAAAAACACCAGGACGTCTGATACTAGCAGGATGAGAGCCAAGGTAAAGATGTAAACTTTCAGCACAAGCTCAGAGGCAGTCTCCAGGGCCAAGAAGGGAGATCAGCAGGGGTGGGGAGGTTTGTGATCAAACCACAGGTCCCTTCTTATTTGCCAAACTCAAAAAAAAAAAAAAAAAGGCAAAATTAATGCTTTGATCAAATCAATTTTCCAGCACACTGCTCGACAGAAAAGTGCAAACGGAAAACTTTTTAAGAACAAAGAGGTGTGATGCATCTGCTGGGATTACGCTAGACCGCCTGCGAAACTTCAGTCACGAGCCACTGACCCAAGCTCCTGAGAAGAAAACATCTAATCTCACACACACCTTCATACCCCCAAAAAAGGAAAAATTCTAAAAACAGCACAAGACAAAAACAAAGCAACATGAAATCACACGGGATATCTGTCAGGTACACGGAGCACAGGTGTGGCCGTGGGGGTGACAGGAAGGAAGTCTTAGATCAGACTAAGGAATGTTCTGTACGTCTAGTATAATCTCCATCATCAGGTCCACGTCGTCACGGAGACGATGCAGCTCCGAGCAGATGATGGCTAATGCTTTCCTGAGCTGGGGGCTCTCCTCCGTCTCTCTTGTTCTGTCGTTCTCCATATCTCCAGCCCTTTCTCACCTCCTCTATCAATCCCTCTCTCTCTCGCTCGCTCTGGGGGTCTCTTAGAATTGTATTTCTGCGCATAAAGTTATGGAATGAAGGCTGTTGGTCTTCAGTTATGATAGAAGAAAAACAAACTGCCTCTCTCACTCTCTACATCTGTCGCTCACTCTATCTCACTGCAGTGAGACACAGACACACACACACACACACACACACACATGCTACAGCGATCAAACACAATCGATCTTTTCCCCTCTCCAGCAAAGGACAATGGAAAAACTCATGACTGGAGTAAATGCCACGTATCCATCGAGACCCCATCACTTACACCCCCAGGCTGATCCCACTTCTGGAGGGGGGGGGTGTTAGCACAAAGACAGGCACCAACAACACTCTTCCCCCCCCCCCAAAAAAAAACACTAAGGACAAGAGTCAAAAGGGAGTACATTTAGTTAGAAATGTTTTCTGGAAGCGTACCCTATGCTGTGACAGCATTTTTTTCTCCAGGAAGCAAGAGACCAAACCCAAACCCAGAATAACAGCCTGAGAGCGAGAAGTGACCACAAACTTTTGCCCATGCAAAGCTTGCAGTGCAGCACATAAGGCATGCAGCGAAGGTCATGCACTGATATAACGGTTGACTTTATACGGTCCAGAGGCCATTTCCACACCACCGCTCCCAGTATTGGTTGCGTAACATTCTCCCAATCCATGTTCGATGCGTAATGACAGCGGGCAGATCGCTTGTGGCTCAATCGACGCCACCCCAACCGGGCCATCGACTGCATCAACTCATCTCTACGGTGGAAGTGAGCGAATCAGAGAGCGGCGTGAGTTTGTAGTCCGCAGTGTATTCACTGAGATCGACATTTCTCCCAAGAATACACATATAAGCCCACAAACAAAGCAGAGCATAGATATCAATGCCTGTGCGCGGGCACGTATGGTGCACAGGTGGCAAGATTAGGCAGACCCTCCATACGACCACCATCGGCATAGTGCAGAATCATGTTATACCCGAATACTGAAAAAAGCGGGAAACTAAGTTCCTCGAATTATGTTTTCTTTAATTTTATCAAAGCTAAAATCAGTGGAAATCTGGAACCAGGACCCCCCTGCCGCTGACCGTACACCGCAGTTACGTTTTAAGAGAGACAGTTTTTTTCGATCACGCCGATATGACAGCTGACCAGCCCAGCTGGCGAAAATAATGAATGACGTCATCTTCAGCGGAGGGAAGCCAGCGCATGCGGGGTGGCAACGTGTAGCCTGAGCCACTCGCACGGATGGCGATTAATAATCCTGCCTCTCTTTTCCCCCCAATTAACGATCCACGTTCTCTCTCGCCCGCACCAACAGTGCACCGGGGAGCAAATAGTCTGTAAAACACGTCATAAATTACGTTCTAGGCCATATCAAGTCACTGTCGCCTTCAATCTCAATTTATATTTAGCAGAATGTGTCATTTTTTCTGACCGTAGCCTAAATGCAAACGCAGGGATGTTCGTGAATAAACGACAACGACTGCAATTACTGATGCATTTTCGATATTTTCCATCTTAACTGTTCTCACTGCCAAAATCTGAAGGATCAGTAAATCGAAGCCTATTCCTAGTCCGCCGAGTCTTTCCAATCAGAAATAAATATGCGCGTCCAATAAACTCCAACACTATCCCTTCTACTTCAGTTTATCCCCAGAGTACCCCGAGACACGGTTTGCTTGAAACTTGATGTTGATCTGGCACACAGCCACAGAAAGGACAGAACCCAAATAAAAAACCGATGGTCATGATAATGACATGTGTCGTGGTTAGAAAATCATACCTCGCTACATGAGACGGTGAAAGACTGAAGACTTCACCAACACCTTATTATTCAAATGACAAATGAATTTAGGAAGGTGTACACGGCAGGCCAGGGACAGTTAACTTTCATGCCACAGTTTCCCCAATAACCCCCAATTGGACACATCCGCACCCCGCTCCCTACAGGCCCTTTACTTCGAGTCCAACCCGCGATGCAAGTTCGTCAAGGTATATAGAGAGGACGCTTCAAATCGTGCTATGAAGACCCAAGAAGAATTAAAAAAAAAAAACGTGCGTCCAAATTCTCGTTTTCACAAAGAAACGGCCCATACGTGCCGATCCAGGAAACCAAGCGCAACGCTATAAAACCAGTTCTCCACAAAAAAAATTCGCCCTGCTGTGCAACAGAAAACCAAACGTCAACACTGAAATCGGAAGAAAACGGCCAAAACCTTACACTTGAATTATGCATACTTACTGCAATGCTGGAAACTGCAGAATCTGGCCTCTCGATCATTTTAGTGCAACGACACCCACCCAAAAACCGAATAGATCAGGCATAAAAGGGGGGGAAAAAATCGACGGAAATAAAGGGCAAACGGGGCGATTTTTTTGACAGCCAAGCAATCTCCTCGCGATGCGCTTAATTTTGCGGTGGTATTAAAATCCCTGAAAGATCAATGAGAGGACTACAATGAATGGATTGGTGTGATGGACCCGCATACAAGACTTCACTACGGAACCGCAGCTTCACGGATAAAATGTTTTAGTAGCTATCTTGAAAGACGACCGTCCCCGCCCTCAAACCCACACAGCGATTGGTCAATGAGAGCCTGACGCTCTGACGTCAGACTAGACGATAAAGAGAAACCGGAAATATATACTTAGAGCACAGCATTGTGGTACTTGAAGTCTGACCTTAATTCCAAGTCTCTCTGTTGATTCGTACGTTTAGTAAGGATCTGACATTGCAGGTCAAGAAATTAAACTTCAAAGGCAGTAGTTATTACACTGTTATATGATGTTAGGTTTTCTGTCAGTTTAGTAACCCTTAAATGCCTCCCTATGACAAATTTGTCACACGATCTTGGGGGTTATCAAAACCTCTGACCCGAACATACATTTTGCAACCTAATGCCCACAGTGACATATTTAGACCATCAGTGCTGCCATCTGATTTATAGAAGTGGAACTGACACTACACTGGCTGCAGCATCTAACCTTCCCAATATGGCCGCCCCCATGGTGGAATCCACACGATAGATCAGCACCCATTCATCACTGGATAAAGTAGACAAACAGCTAAGCTAATGAAAAATAAGCTTTGCCTAATACTTCAGCTATATGTCAACTGTTTTATCATTCAAGTCATTTTAGCAATAAGGTCCCCAAACTGCCCATTGTGACATGTCACAAAACTAAAATGAGGTCAAAGGTCACCAAAAATTAAAACTTGCCATTGGGTTGTTATTAGCCCCTCCCCAGGGCATATTAACAGAATACATAGATTTTTCTTTCCACTCTTGCTATAGTTAGGCAATTAAGGGTTAAAGAATGTAAATCTGTAGTATCTGCACCGGACCATATGTTTAACGAGGGAATAAGATTGTCTTACAGGACCACACCACTATGCCAATGCCAATACAATGCCAATGTCTCTGGTAATACATGATACAGTGACACGACAAAGTCAAAGTATCAGGAAAATAAATCGTTTAAGTGGCCAAAAAAAGGTGACCAGTGACTGGGAGGGAAAAATTGTGTCCGTATGCCCTCTCCTGGCGTAACTAGGTAACTGGTCTCAATTTACCCGTCAAATATTGGTGGCACTTATGGATTTCCCTTACTATCTGTAGCCATTGGCCCCATCGTTATAGTACAGCAGCGCCTTTCATCTGCTCAGTATACTGTAAACCAGCAGACCCTACTGCTGTTACCGTCGGGTCACAATAACGTAGCCATTCTTAAAAAAAAATCAGCGCCGTATTCGGGTCCAAACACCGATAACCCCAAATTTCCCCTTTGTGTTGTAGTCCTGGCTGAGTCCAATCAAATGTACGAGCTTTGGATAATTGGTTCAACTAAAAACTGCAATAGATTCACTTCAAAACCAGCCTGCATTCACTTGTGTAGTGATCCCCGACGTCTGGTTTCAAGGCAACACAAGTTGCGAGACGGTCTCAGACTAATGCGGTGTGATCAAGTGTTTCTGATGAAAATTCAGTTGTTTGAGATCACAGATCGCGATTTTTCCATATACGGATGCATAGTTAGGCTACCAACACAGGCCGGTTTCGACACAAGTCCTGCCGATATCATTTAAAAACCACTATTGCCACATTCGCCTGGGTAGATATATACATTTCGAATTGCATAAAGCAGGTCCCGATGAAGTCCTGACTTTTCATCTACCGCTTCGATTGTGAGTCATTTGTTGCACTCTGTTTATGCATATAGAATCTTTGCTGCTATTTGATGTTATTTTCTCTAATTTGTTGAGGAAATGCTCTCAGAAGCATCTATTTTGGTAGCAAATTACCATAATGAAAGGTCGTTTTTGATTGGTTGCAGACAAGACCTCGCTGTTCTTTGAGCCAAACGCCAAGACAGAGCAAATGACGAATCAAAGACGACACTACCAGAATGAGAGCTATTGTAGGCATCTTCCCTTTCCAAAATAGTGCATTTTCCGGGTCATTAAATTTTCTAAATTAAGCATGATTTACGTGTAGGCCTACATTCACAGTGCTGCCCATAAGTATTTTAGGCAGTGGTCCAACTTGTTTCATTCCTCCAGCATATTGAATTTGAAAAATCAAGCGCGCGTAGAGATTGTCATGCGGTGGTACTCGAGTAACGGCCCTTTTTCCCTCACTCAATAAGTGCCCTCAGAGCAGGTTTATTTTTTCCCGAGGAGGGCTCATTGGGCGTGTTTGTTTCCCCCTCACGGCGACACCCTCTTTCTATTCTTGTCGAGTGTACGTTTTTGCGAGAGAATGATGCCCTTTTCTCATCGTATGACTCAGAGCCCTCAAAAGTCAACCCGATCCCCATTCAGCTATAATAAAGAGGGGTAGTTACATCCATATTGCGTAAGATA
This sequence comes from Gymnothorax reevesii, assembly GCA_029721435.1. Taxonomy (NCBI): domain Eukaryota; kingdom Metazoa; phylum Chordata; class Actinopteri; order Anguilliformes; family Muraenidae; genus Gymnothorax; species Gymnothorax reevesii. The sequence continues at coordinate 11,709,645 of CM056574.1, forward strand.
CTCTGGAGTCGCGGTGTCACCGTCCTGACATGGACTTTCAGTGTATCCTTTCAATCTATCTCCAACAAACTTAAGGGAATGGGTCATTTGGATCCCGTTCCTGTTAGACCGATGCAAACTGGACCCTGTGCAGTTGGACCCCTGACCCTAACCGTTTGGACCCCATGCCATTTGGACCCCAGGCAAGTTGGACCCCCGACCAGTTGGTTCACTGACCAGTTGGGTTAGGGTGAGGTTTAGGGTCTGGGGTCGGAACAGCATGGGGTCCAACTGGGTACAGTCTGGGGTCCAACTGGTCCAGGGTCCAACCGGTACCAGGTCCATTCAGTTAGGGTCCAACTGGTTTAGGGGCCAAACGACCTACACTCCAAACTCAAGAGGGAAAATGTGCCTACACCCTAACAGCTATATTTGCCGATCTCAGTGTGATGATCTGCTGTGGTGTGAGTTCTTTGAGGTACAGTATCTACTATGAAGCAAAAATACTGAGTAAAACAGATATGGTATATAAATCCCCTTGAGAATTTGTAATACAAACTTAAATGTGGGATAACAAATTTAAATGTACTTTAAGACGAAGGCAAGCATTAATATTATTCAACATAGCGAGACAAAACTGACAATATCGGCTTTTTAAAAAGTTAAAAATATTTAATTTACACAGCTAAACAATAAATAGTTTACAGTAACATTGATCGGGCATTAATTCAGTTCACATTTTGAAATCTGGTTGTGCCGAGTCAACAACATTCAAGTCCATTTCAGATTGTACACTTTCTTCAGAAAAGTACTATTTTAAGTCAGATTGACAACGTCCAACACGTTGAAGTAACTGAAGCAACAGATATATCGTTTATCACAGCGCTCTTCTGTTCTTATTTCCACAAAATGCGTGTCCATCAGAAAGTCGTGGAGCTCGGTGATACACTGTCAGTATAGGTGGATGGGCCTGAGGATGCCGCCATCGTCGAGGTTTCAGTGATCGATATGGTTGTACTCGCCGTCTTCATCCTGTTGTCTATGTGAGTCACATGACTGCTCACCCAGGTCAGAGAGGGATTGATACATATTTTCTTCCCAAGCTGGGTCACAAATCTGCATAGACCAGCACAGAGCGGTATTAGTGACTAACGAATTACTGCAACAAACTGTAGTGAAGAACGGCACAGCAGACAGTATCAGTCAGAAATCTGGACAAATCCACATTTTTCTAACGATACATGAAAAGAAAAGGGAAAAAAAACACCTTTTATTTTGCGAAACAGATCTAACTGAAATCCATCAAACTAACCAACCTACATTTGTTATCATTATTGTTGACCTTACTCACATTTTTTTTTTAACAAGGGCAGTTATATGGCTATAATGAGTTAGCAGCTGAGCAGCCGTCGAAGTTCCCAAAGATGTGCTGCACTTGCTGTTTGCTTCTCATCAAACCTTTTTTCCAATAAGTCCCAGAACAGCTTGACTTAAATTCGGCCGTTGGAAAATGCAAGGAGCTTGTTTGTCTGTTTACTTTGCTATATATGGCTTCTTTGAGAATTATGAAATTTTGGATTATTTTCAAAGAAGTAAATGATTCTCCTTGAACTTCTGACTGTTTACCTGTTACCAGAGTCCATTTCAGATTATATCGAAAAGTTAAGCCATTTAAATTTCTCTAAAAACAGAGTGCAGTGACATTAGCAAAGTGCGTCCAAACTTTTGAGCGGTACAGTGTAATGTCCTGTTGCTAGATGTAAACTCTGTTGTAAACTTTTCCATTTTCTTTTGCAATGAATAAATTACATTATCAGTTTGGTAAGCTTTAAGTATGTTGATAATGCAGCAGTAAAGTTTTGTATCACTGGGTTTAACCATTAATCTCGCAACCATTTGCATTTCAGTTGGTCACAATTTCATACCCACACAATCCTTTTTCAAACTTTTAACCTCAGTAATCTGGAATACTTTAGTAGATACTCACACTACGGCCTTCACGTCACACCTGCTGCTAGTTTTGTAATAGGAGACAACTTTGCTCAACGGTATCTTGATGCGCTCAGTCTTGAGACAGCAGTTTGCAACAATGGGAGCTGTGGGCAGAAGAACAGTGCCAAACTAAGATTGTGCAATACCTTACACCTCACTCACTCCCTCACTTACATACTCTCTTACATCTCACTCACTCCCTCACTTACATACTCTCTTACATCTCACTCATTCACTCACTCACTTACATACTCTCTTACATCTCACTCACTCCCTCACTTACATACTCTCTTACATCTCACTCACTCACTCCCTCACTTACATACTCTCTTACACCTCACTCATTCACTCACTTACATACTCTCTTACATCTCACTCATTCACTCACTCACATCTCACTTGCTCAGTCTCTATCACTCAGTCACCTACTCACACAAGTACTCCGCCACTCTCCAAAGGCACCCAGACACACACACACACACACAACACACACAACACACACACACACACACACACACACACACACACACACACACACGCACCTGAAGAGGTCAGCTTTAGACAGCAGAAGAGTACCAGAGGTACCAGTAGAGAGCTGAGGCTAATCTTGATGTTCATGTTGACCGGAGGCTGTTCGTCGCAGAGCGATCAGATTTTGGCTGCTGTGTCAGACGGACTGTGCTTAGTGTGATGCGAGACTCTCGCTTAAATACACTGAGTGTGCAGAGGTGTGAAAATTGCGGGGGCTTCCATTGAGCAAGTTTCCCATGAATCCCCTCTCTTTCTGTGAATGAGCTTCAAGGAGAAACACCCCCCTTCCCTCCCTCTTTCTCTTCCTCTTTTCTCAAGGGTTCTGCGTAGTGCTTATTTCATAAGTTACCGAGAACACAGAATCAGACATAAGAGTTTAATTCTCAGCCTATATGTTTATGATTTATAAATATCTACTAATGTGCTGACACAGAGTAGAGAGAGTGCTGGATTTGTGTAATATTAGCATTTACAGAACCACATTTACTTGACTATGGCAAGATAGAAAAACTGCCTCAGTTTTATAGTGAAAAGAAAAATGGATGATGATACTGTATCAATTGGTTTGATTGAGCAAAAGTTTTACCCCACAAATGATTGCAGCGCAAGATTGTATGCAGCATTAAAACATTTACATTACATTACATTTATTTAGCAGATGCTTTTATCCAAAGTGACTTACAGTAAGTGCGTTCAGTAAGGTGACTGACACTGCAGCCCAACAGACTGGACAAGGTACAATTCACATCCAGCATTAGTCACGTTAAGTCATGAACATGTAGAGCAAAGACTATACAGAGGGCAGTAGCACACAGGAAAAAGAAATAAAACGAATTGAGACAAACAGTAAAAGATTGTTATTTTTTTTAAGTAAATAAAAGCAGGGGAAGGGCGATCAGGTCAGAAACTGTCTAAACAAGTGAGTCTCAAGGTTACGACGGAAGAGCGGCAGGTATGGAGCAGTTCGTAGGGAGGTGGGAAGGCCATTGCACCACTGGGGAGCGAGATGGGATAAGCTGAGTGATCTGGTAGAACGACCAGCTTTCAGACCCAGGACAGGGGACGAAGTCATCCTGCTGCTGCAGAATGAAGTGGCCGGGCAGGTGTGTACGGGATGATCATCTCTTGCAGATAGGAAGGGGCTGTCTTGTGCTTGCTGCAGCACAGGCCAGAGTTCGGGCTTTGAATTTAATTCTGGCCACAACAAGCAGCCAGTGCAGGGATCTCGGCAGGGGAGTCACATGTCAGAACATGGAGAGGTTGAAGACCAGATGAGCAGCTGCATTCTGGATGAGCTGCAGGTGTCAGAGGGCACTGGATGGTAGCCCAGCCAGCAAGGAGTTGCGGTGGTCTAGACGGGAGATCACGGTGGCTTGGATAAGGAGCTGGGCTGAGTAGGTGTGCAGGTGAGGTCGAATCCTCCTGATGTTGTCCAGAAGAAATCTGCAGGACCGTGTTACAGCTTTTGAAGTCTAGTTGGTTGTCTAGGACAACCCCTAGGTTCTTCGCAGAGCAGGTAGCAGCTACTGCTGTGCCATCAATGGTGATGGTGAGCTGTTGTGGAGGGGATTTAGGCTATGATGCCAAGGTCAGATCATGAATAATAAAAAACAACAAGATCCCTTCTGAAACACCTCTAATATGCAAGGGCAAGTCTAACATGCAGTACTGTGCAAAAGTCTTAGGCTCTTGCAAACATTTCATTAAAACAGACAGGCTCAAAGAAATAATGAAATAAAAACTTTCCACATTTATAAAATTTATCATAAAGAACAGTTCAGTTTAAAACCAGTTAAAATCTGTATTTCTCCTTTAATATATCACGCATTCTGAAGTTCTATGAGAACAAAATTGGAGGGTTTTCATCTCTCTTGTTTTTATGTCTTGATAGTGTTGAGGTTTGGGCTGTATGGAGGTTATACCATCTGTTACTTTCTTAAACTAAATAGGGCATTGCTTTGTGGTGTTCACATTTCAGAAAATGAAAAAACCTTGTTTTGAGTGATCAAATTTATTCTTTTCTACCAACTTACAACCACGTGAGAAATTTAAGATCGAATATTTTTTGAATTTTCAGGGCACCTTCAACTTTTCCGTGGCAAAAACACCATTAATTCCTCTCGAAAATCACAAATAGAAATGGCGGACGAGGCCAGATGCTTCTGCTTTCAGCTGAATCAGCAGATCATGAGGTGAGTCAGACAAGCCCAACACGAATGGGCTCTCAAACAACTGCCGCTCTGTTCTCTGGAAAGATATTTACAGTATGCAAATGAATCGGTGACAGAAGTAACGCATGTTCATCCAATGACTCGTAGCCAAAGAATGACACCAAGATAGAGGCCCACGAACGGCATCCCTTGACTTAATTGGAGGAGAAAAAGAGAACGAGAGCTGAGTTATGACTCTATACTATGTGAGGGGTTATGTTGCTTGAAATATTAAACAAAAAAGTGTTCAAGGTATAGGAAATTGACACTTTCTGACGTCACATGATTTTTTTTTTACGGAGAACATTCAGAGCAAATTTCATGGTAAGTACAATGAGAGAGCAGATCATGGATGACAAGGACTGGGTTGTGCAGGAGCTTAAGAAATTAGTGTTATACTTTATTGTATTGTCATTACTTGTTTTTAGTTATAATAATAATAATAATAATTATTATTATTATTATTGTTATCTGTCTGTTGTTCATTGCAGCAGTTAAATAACTGAAATAAACCAGAAATGGAGTAGCCAGTAGGTGACAGCAACACACCGAAAAGTGCTCAGCCGAAAAAACAGGAAGCTGAGAGGCTATTTGGAAAAGGCTCGCCGACTGACCTTACTCTTTTTGTATCTGACTTTTAAAATTCTTAGTGAATTTCTTTTTGGTTTCTTTGTCTTATTTCTGGCTGGTTGTATGTTCAGATAGTTTTTGTTTAAGTTAAGGTCTGAGAACGAGCCACCGAAAGCCTCACCGTTTCTGTGTGGTCAAGAGAGAGAATTTACTTCTGAGGGCCCTGATGCAGCCTTTTTTATTTTTTTCTGTCTGGCGCTGGTGATTTATATGGGGCCCTTGAAATGCAATTACATGACAAAAAAAAAAATTTTGTGGCCAGATGTAACTGATTCCCTCAGTTTAATAAACTCATTCCCATGATTAAGTTAACAACCGGCCACGCGGCCAGGCTGAGTCATTCTCTTAATTAAATTAACTCATTCCCATGATTTTGTTCGCTCAATTTGAAGAACAAGTTATATGTCGTGGTCAGAGGTTGACTAGATTATGAGAACAAATTAACTACACCGTGGGAACAATTAATATCTCGTGGCCATGAGGTGACTAAATCTTGGTGAACAACATACAGTATCTTGTGGCCACGAGACATATATATTTTACATAATTGCTCTTCCCAGGGTGCGTAGATTTATGTGTATATTATATGTGTATTTTTCAAAATATTTTTCATATTAATACATCTTTCATTACTTCAGGGAAAAATGGTAGAACTTATTTACTTTCTGGGTCCAAGGGACCTTAGTATTGTGCAAAAATTTGGTTCACCATGTTACCGGAGCAACCGGAAGAAACTGAAATAACCGGTGGAGAACCGAATGGGCTTCAGAAGGGCATCCAAATTCCAAACTAACTGGACAGTGGATTTAAACCGCGGACCTTCTTGCTCTGAGATGATTCGCTAATTGCATGAATGAAAACACGAATGAAGTATGTTGTGTCATAGTTCCCTCTTGTTGACAAATTATGATCACAGTGGGAGATGCAATCTTTATAAAAAAGATTGATTTATTCCATGTTTTTCTTATTTCTTTTTTTGCAGCCTAACACAAACGCCAAGAACTCATTAACCCTTTCAGCGCCGTGGGCAACTATAGTTGCCCGATGATGTAAGGATACCAAAATCAGACGCTGCTGAAAATCTATCATGAGGCAACTTGTTAAAAAGAGCTCCCCTGATAGGTTTTCAGCATCTGAGGATAACTATTTTTAATTTCTTGAAAATGTTTTCAGAGCTCAAAGGGTGAAAAGTCACAGATAAATACACACAGAAGACAATACGACAAAAACAACCAACTCATTGGGATATTGGTCAATCATGAAGAGAAGCTGCCTGTGAAAGTCGGCCGGATGAGGAAGTGGAACTGAACAGAAAGTGCTTGGGTTTGCGAAACTTCGAAGAAAAGATTGCGTCAGGTGGCAGAGGTCAGATTATATGCAAAAGTGCCTACTTCTTATTGTCCCTTTGCACAAAAAGAGCACACTTTTCTAAGAACGTGAACAGAGGAAATTGTTTTAATGTGAAACAAAGTGACTCTTCCTGGAGTAAGTGACCCACTGGATAAAGTGAAACACTTCCCTTTTTGTGTTTTATTTTTTAAGTATTCTTTCAGATTGGTGTTCAAAGGTTGTTTTACAGGACTTTTTTGACCCTAGGGTTTTGAAATTAATTACAAACTCAATGAGGATAATTTTTTTTCTCACCATCTCCCTTTATCTTTCTTTTTTCTCACTCATACAATAAATGAATATATGGGGATATAGCGAAAGAGGCGCAAACCCACACACACACACACACACACACACACACACACTGTGTATGCAATATTTATATTCCATCCATCCATTCATCTGTCATCGAAACAGCGTATAGCTCATAGCCAAATATACAATGGGCAAGAGGCAGAAATACACCGTGGACAGAACTCATATTCATCAGTACTCAGAAATAAAAATCCAGGGTTATTACACAGCCAGGCCTTTCTGGGAGGGGTCAGTTTGGGGACTGAGGTTCATAATCATTTAGATAATGTTTAAAAATGTCATGACATTCCCTGGTAACCTGATTTTAACATATCAAATGGTACATCCACCTCTGGCAAGGATAACAGCATGGAGTCGATTCCAGTAATTTTTCCAGCAAATCCTTTCGAGATTCTTCACATTCTCGGGTTTCTGTTTATCAGCTGCCCTGTTCAACTCAGCCAGCAGGATTTCAATTACAATGAAGTCTGGTCACTTAGATGGTCATTGCAGAACGTTGATTTTGTTGTCATGGAACCATTTCTGTGTGGATCTTGAGGTATGCTTTGGGTCATTGTCTTGTTGGAAAGTCCACTTACAGCCAAGTCTCCCCCTTCTGGTGCAGGCAACCAGAATGTCAGCCAAAATATCCTGATACTTGGCCATTAAAGCTATAGTATGTAACTTGAACATGTCCGTAAATTTCCGTTTCATTCAAGCCACTACTAGAGCAGATGACACAATGCTGATTAAGCCGATCGGCTCCTGCAACATCTCGCTGTATTTTTCAGTATTTGCTGTTTTGTATTCTGTGTCGACCGGCGACATTCCCACGCTGGCACACGGGAAATTACGTGTTTTATTTTAAAACAAGAAGGGAGAAGGAGGAAGAGGGCTCCGGACCCCAGGTGACTTGTTTTGTATGGACCAGCGCCCCAGATTTCCAGCCTTCTGAGTTCACAATTCACTTTAATTCGAACGACGTTGGACTTGGTCTTGGACTTCGAGGTTGGTCGAAGAACTAAACCAGTTAAATTTCACGGACTCTGAGTGCCGTGACAAACTAAAGAAACTGGGCATGAGGCATGTGGAAAAGCAGCTGTGATGTGATTGTAACGTAAAATTCCTCTAGGGGGCGACAGAAGTTATGCCCTATAGCTTTAATTCAGTATGCCATTAATCTAAACCAATGCCCCTGGACCTCTTGAATTAACACAGACCCAAAACATGCCTGACCCACCATCATATTTCACTGTTAGTATGAAGTGCTTCTCCTTATCTGCATCTCTATTTCGAGGCCAAACATGCTGATACTGTATCTGAAACATGCAATTTTTGTCTCATCTGACCAAAGGCCCTATTACCAGATTTATGAAGGTCTATGACCACCTGCCTGTTTTGAACTGACAGTTGTTTTGTTTTCTTCATGTTGTTGGTTGACGAAGAGATATTGCGCGTGTGTTACCTCATTTCTCAACCCTAATGAAACCGGAAGGGATGTAATGGCTCGATGTGATTCCTGATGCGAGGCTTCGTTCTCGCGGCCCTCCTCCTCACACACTCATTACTTTAATTACCATCACCATTACCTCATTATCTCTGAGCGGCAGGTAAAAGTACTTAAAGGGCATCTAAAGTCGATTCCCAATGTTTTTTATTTATCGGCCAATCAGCGAGCTGCACCTGCGCAAACGCACCGAAATATAAGGATTATCCACGCGTGTACACAAAACATTGGTTAATGGATGAATAAAATTGGTCATGTGACAATGCAAGATGTCAACAAAAGCAAGTGATTTGTTTGTAAACATTGGACGTTCAACATCCCGTCTGAGAATTGACTTTAGATGCCCTTTAAGGCTCTGCATCTGCCTTCCCACTGCTGGTTGGGGGGAATTTTAACAATCACCCCTCCGTTCGATTTCTTTTCATTTGGAACATTGTTTCCTTTTTGTTTTGTGTTTTGTTGGACTCCTTTGTTAATTAAACTACTACTTATCACTTCCAGGCTGGCGCATGAGTCTCATTCCTAAAGTCCACGGTCCTAGAGCCTGCCATATGGACGCTTAGCATCTGGTAGGGCATCAACCGTTACACCTTAACACATAAATACAACTTAAATAAGTGGAATTTAATACCTGGTTTAATTTTGGTCGATGTTATTAATCTTTCAGGGTGCCATTAATTGTGAAACCTTGATTAGAAGAAGAAATTGATTTTTAATTAAATCAGTAAATGATTTTACCAGCTGTCATTTAGAGTTTCTCTATAAAAATATTTTTTAAAGAAATTTATTAAGTCAATTTTTGCTTTTTACAGAGTGTACTGAATACACTTTATTGAACAAGACTGTTGATAACTTGGTCTGAGAGGACTGGTATGAATGTGTGTTTCTTGGATATCTTGAATATGTATTTAAAGATATGATGCTGAAAAATTTAAAAGCATGCGTTGATGGCCTTCTTGTCTGAAATCTGTGAATCTTGGCATGTGGCTGTTCTGAGATTTTATGACCATGGTATTAAGCTGAAACAAAATGTGTGGTCCACCACTTCTGTTAAGAGCAAAAACGCCTCATTTGAGGATTGTGTATCACGGTTTGCTCCAAGCATAAATCAGATTCTTATTCAAACACACAAACACACACACAATATAGTTGCCTTTGTGATAACTAAAAAAAACACGCAGGTGAGCACTTGTAATAATAATGCTGGTATTAAAAACTGATGATATTCCAATATTAGCTCTGTACTGCATAACCACTCATGCATACAATTTGTTATCTTTGTGATAACTAAACAAAACACAGGTGAGCACTTGTAATAATAATAATAATAAATATAGCCGCTACCGAGCGGCGATGCACCGGTGGCCAAGCCCCAGTCGGTCCGAACTCCACTTTCGGTCGACCTCACTCCCTTGGGTCTCTCAGCCTGGTTGAGTTTTGCCTTGTCTGAGTGCTCTGCCTATTTGGCAAAGGGGAACATTAAAAGGGCTCGTGTTGAACACGGTCATAGGAATTTATTCCGAGGACTGACCAGTGTATTCGACGGTATGGCTATGGATAGGTTAGGCTAGGATTATTCGCCGCAGTCTGGCAGGAATGTCGGCTCGGTGTAGTGGCCTGCCATGTGGCCAGTTAAAAACTGGCCCGCCGTCATATAAGTGAAATAGTCGTCAGTACGGCGTAAAACCTCAATCAATCATTCAATCAATCAATCAGTCGACCTCACCTTTCAGTCAACTTCCCTTTAAGTCAACCTCCCATTCATTGTAGGGCTTCTGGATTGTCACTGGCGTCATTTTTAGTTTGATAAGTTCAATTTTCAAACTTTGTGACTCCTCTTACGGTCTAAGACTCTTTTATTTTGCACACAGACACAATGAGAAGTAGTGGTATCTTCTGGTGAACAAATATTGAAGGAACACTGAAAAATGTGGAAGTTGTCGTGGTTTGACATAATTATGACGTCATCACCTATATCTCGAAAACTATTGGTTAAAGGGGAACTTTGTTGCTGAAGGCATGTTTTCTTTAAAATAATCTCAAATACGTATAGACATGACTCATAAAAGGGATTTTCAAAAAAGCGAAACAAAAACGAGCAAAAAATAGCAATTATAGTGTGTGCGGCTCTACTCCGATGAATCGACGTCCTTTGGCGCGTGACGTCATACAGTGAAAGATTGGAACGTCATGTGTCGCCCACATGCTTTCAACCTTTCAAAACAAACCACTCTTGTCAAAGACGTTACAGACAATGCCGCAGTGCAGCGTAGTAGATCTTCGCCAATAATGTCCGCATTACCTACTACGCCGTTGGAAATCTCTCCAGCTTAGGAATCGGTGCAAAGCAGCACAAATCGGTACTTTTCGGATACTCCAGTCGTCGCGATTCTAAGCCGGGCTTCACCACAGGAATCACCACATACGCCGTCACTATTCCTGGCCTCGCGTTGTCGGCCATGCTTTCAAACCACAGGCGCTTGGCGACGGCCAGAAATATTGATATTATTAAAATACATGATACCGCAGCCTACCCGCCTATTCTCTATTTATAGATAGAGAATAGGCGGGTAGGCTGCGGTATCATGTATTTTAATAATATCAATATTTCTGGCCGTCGCCAAGCGCCTGTGTTTCAAACACGCCGCCAACGTTCAAACTTTTCACTGCGTGACGTCACAGAGTAAAAGCCTTTTGACTGAATGCGACTCCACAGGCTTGAAAATTGGCTACTCATGAGCTTTTTAAAACTTCTTTCTGCTAATATTTTTATTCACGACCAGTCCCTACACAAACTGTACGTAATAACAGTCGACTTTAAAAATAAATAACAGTTTTCGTTATGGTAGCAAAGTTCCCCTTTAAACATCCAAGCTGTTGCAACTTTCACAAAATGTAAGACAAATTTGTACATTGTGACACAAACCGCATGCTTTTATGTGCTACTGTTGTCAAATTGACGAGACATTTTTTCAGCTTTTTTGGGCGGGAAATAAATAAAACACGTGATGTAGAGAAAGCAACATCGTATTTAACTTTGGTTTTGAAAAATAAAAGGTTTGTCCCCCACTATTTATTCGTCACTTCCGGTCTAACGGCGTAAGACTAATTTATTTTGCATAATGAAAAGTGGTGGCATCTACCAATGAAAAAATCTTGAAAGAACAATGAAAACTGTGGAAATGATGATGGTCTGACGTAATTATGTCATTACCTGTACCAAGAAAGCTATTGGTTGGAGATCAAAGCTGTGGCAACCTACCCGAAAGGTATGACAAATACCTACATTTTGGCACCAGCCGCAAGCCTCTATCTGCTAGCATTATCAAAATACGAGCGCTGAAAGTTGAGAAAATAGTTTTCAGTTTTTGGCGAGAAATTCAAAAATGACGTGGCCTAGAAAAAAATGACATCATATTTGTAATCAGCGTCCCACATTGGATATAAATTGACTTTGAATGATCAAAATGTGGCAATTTTAGGTTTGATCTAGTTTTTGGCGGGAAATTAAAAAATCACGTGACATAGAAAAAATATTAATATCATATTTGTAATCAGCGTCTCACATTGCATATAAATCGATTTTGATAGATCAAAATTGGCCAATTTTAATTTTGACCTACTTTTCTAATTAATGTAAATAGCGATTATTGGCTAATTGACACGTTTTCATAGATCAAACGAACAAAGTAACTAGAGAAATATCACAAGATGTTATATTTCATATTTCGTCAACCGATGTTAAGCCAGTCTTCAGAAGAAGCTTGTTAAAGATTTGTGACGTCATCCAAGATGGCTGCCAAATCCCATGACCTACTTTCGCTTTGAAAAGTCATAAAGTTGTCATCAGCGTTCCATATTACATATAAACAGATTTTGAACGATCAAAATCGGTGCATTTTGAGCTCGACCTACTTTTGTAATTAACGTAATTAGCAATAAATCAATAATTAATCACTTTTCACACACTAGAGAAACAAACTCAATAGAGAAGTATACACAGATGTTATATTTTAAGTTTCATTGCCCTGTGTGAAGCCGTTCTTGAGAAGAAGACGTTTAAAGATTTGTGACGTCATCCAAGATGGCCGCCAAACGTAGTGACCTACTTTCATTTTGAAAATACGAAAAGTTGTCCCCCGCGACATTATGTTTACATACCAAAAAGCAGATCACTAGCTGCAATGGTTTTGATTTTATAAGCAATGAAAAGTGGCGGAAGAATAAAAAAAATAAGAATAATAATAATAATCCCAGCAAAAACAAGAGGTGGCCCAAGCCAGCTAGGTTGGCCACCTAACTAATAATCCCAGCAAAAACAAGAGGTGGCCCAAGCCAGCTAGCTTGGCCACCTAATAATAATGCTATAATTAATGATGATACTCCAGTATTAGCTCTGTACTGTATGACGATGCCCTCAGGATCACATTATGTTTTGGGCCCTGAGCCCCACACCTATTGCATTTTGATGTTTTTTTAAAATATCAAGTTGGTACGTTCTGTACTCAAGAACTATCCAATAAGGGGCAAGACTGGGGTATGATGTGTATTTTTGGGGTGGGACCTCCTTTCAGGAGGAGGATCAGTCATGCCACAAGGTTTGCTCAAAGGGCAAGTAAACTGTCAATATTTCTTACATTTAAAATCGCTAAATCATTAAAACAAATATATATAGATGGATAAATATCTCTCACAACATTTCAACAGGTTCTAATGAGTAATTGTTTTGATTTATAAGTAAATTGGATTATTCATCTGTGTTGCCCTGGAACGACTGAATGCAGTCATGTTCATTTTTCAATGTTGCCTCAGAGGAACATTATGCAGTTGTCTAGCTACTTGATAGATAAATACATACACTGTGTTCGATATTTGTATAGGTGTGAACAGATGTTAGTTGGTGTTTTTGGATCAATTTAGAAACCAGAGGCGGTCAGTCAGCAGTTACGAAGGCCTTCAGAAACCTCGCCTTTCATTACTCAATAACCTAAACCTCTCGCAGTTTAATTTTCGCAGTTTAATTCTGCAACAATTGCTCGGACTAATTGCTTGAACGACAGTCAAATTTAATTTTGATTGCATTGTTATACGATACACCGCAAAATTCTTCTGTACATACATGGTGACTTTAAATATCAATATAGCTTTATACAACCTCAATTCCAAAATAGTTGGGACGATTTGTAAATTGTGAATAAAATCAAAATGCAATGACTTTTAGATGTTATTTACAATAGAACTATTTACATTAAAACATAGATAACATTTCAGATGTTGAAAATAAGACATTTTACATTTTTATCCACAAAATGAGCTTATTCCAAATTTTCTGGCTGCAACAGGTCTCAAAAAAGTTGAGACACAGACAACAATGGGCTGAAAAAGCTATTAATATATAAGAGAATCAGCTGACAGAACATTTAGCAAGTAATTAAGTGGCATCATCTGTGTAATATGATTGGCTATAAAAGGGACATTTTCGAAAGGGCTGAGTCTCTCAGAAGTAAAGATGGCCAGAGGCTCCCCAACCTGTGAAGGCTTGCGTAAAAAAATAGTGGAATACTTTAAAAACAATGTTCCTCAAAGTCAAATTGCAAAGGCTTTGAAGGTCTCATCATCAACAGTGCATAATATCATCAAAAGATTCAGAAAAACTGGAAAAATCTCTGTGCGTAAGGGACAAGGTCGAAAACCTTTAGTGGATGCCCGTGATCTTTGGGCCCTTAGACGCCACTGCATCAGTCACTGGCATGATTCTAAATGGGCTCAGGAATACTTCAAGCAACCAGTGTCTATAAACACAGACCGCCGTGCCATCTGCAGATGCCACCTAAAACTCTATCATGCAAAAAGGAAGCCATTGTTGAGCATGATCCAGAAGCTCCACTGTGTCCTGTGGGCCAAGGCTCATTTAAAATGGACTGTAGCAAACTGGCAAGGTGTCCTGTGGTCAGATGAGTCCAAATTTGACATTCTTGTTGAAAATCCTGGGCGTCATGTCCTCTGGGCTGAAGAGGAGAAAGACCATCTCTTCTGTTACCAGCGTTCAGTTCAAAAGCCAGCATTTCTGATGGTATGGGGATGTATTAGTTCATATGGTGTGGGACACTTGCGTGTTTTAAAAAGCACCATGAATGCTGAAAGGTATATAAAGGTTTTAGAGCAACATATGCTCCCATCCAGATGACATCTATTCCAGGGAAGGCCTTGTGTATTTCAGCGAGACAATGCAAAACCACATACTGCAGCTATTACAACAGCATGGCTTCGTAGTAGAAGAGTCTGTGCGCTGAACTGGCCAGACTGCAGTCCTGATCTTTCACTGATTGAGAACATTTGGTGCATCATTACATGAAAAGTATGTCAAAGGAGACCCAAAACTCTCCAGCAGCTGGAAGCCTGTATTAAACAAGAGTAGGATCAAATTCCAAATTCAAATTCCAACTCAAGAAACTTGTGCTAAAAAGAAGAGGGGATGCTACACCATGGTAAACAGGCCTCTGTCCCAACTTTTTTGAGACCTGTAGCAGCCATCAAATTTGAAATGAGCTTATTTTGTGGATAATATTGTAAAATTTCTCAGTTTCAACATTTGCTATCTTATCTCTGTTCTATTGTGAATAAAATACTGGCTGGTGTGATTTGAGAGTCATTGCATTTTGATTTTATTCACAATTTACACTTTGTCCCAACTATTTCAGAATTGGGGTTGTAAATTCTGCGCTCATGTAGCTTGAGAAATAGCTCAGATTAGCGTAAATCATTAAGCGATAAGCCACGAGAATCCGATTTATTGCATTTATTTTGCCATCCTTACAATGCCTTATCAATTACATAAATGTAGACAATAGGCATTCACTTTTTCATTATAATTTCTTATAGGTCATGTTTTGGTCTTGGTTGTTCAGTCGATGAATTGTTTGATTGTTAATCGGGCAAACTAAAAGGAGGACAGCTAGAAGACAATCGATTGGCAGAGGGTGCGGTTACTGAAGGCCCTCAGAACACCTGTGTCAGGATTATGTGTAGGAACCACAAGCGAGCACCAGAGAGTACAAAAAAAGGGAGGCTTTATTTCTGACGGGGGGAGACCCCCAACAGAGCAGGCAACGGTACAATGTCCACAATACAAAAATCAGAATCCTTAGGGCGAAATCCAGAGCCGTAAAACAGGGCACCAATCACAATACTCGTGGTCGGGCAAAAATAGGTTCAGTACATAGGCACTGGTATGTCAGAGAAGCAAAAGCCAAAATCAGGTGGGCGTAAACAGAGTCGAATACCAGGGCAGCAATTATAAAACTCGTAGTCGGGCAAAAAGGATTCGTAAACGGATGCAGATGTTATGACCTTTGCCCTAATATTGGTTCTGCTTGGGCCTGAATGGAACGTTCCACTTCCGGGGGCGGGGCGATACGTTTATAAGGGCGCCACGTGCACTCCTGTGGGAGACTAGCTCTTCTTCCATTTGTAATTAGCGTTTCTAAACTGTGAGTATTTTGATTGCCTTCTGTGTTGGACCGGTTTGTTTTGACCTACGATTCTTGCCTTGCCCTGCATATGGTTTGTTTGGATTCCTGTGTTTGACCCTTGGCCTGTCGCTCTGTGACTTTGATTTTTGCTTTTGCCCTTCCATCTGGTTGCTCGGTAATAGATGCCCGGTTTTTGACGTTGATTCGCGTGTCCGACCACCTCGCTCGTCTCGCCCTTTCTGTGCGCTGTTCGGTTACTCTGGTTAGCTAGGGTAGTCCCAGCTGGATCTTACTATCCTTCCATCGGGATACCTCTTTATTGTTTTGCTTTGTTATTTTCCCTTTATTATTTTTGGAGGTGACTCTGGGTGGAAACTTGTTTCCGAAGGGGGTACACGATTCGTTCGCTCAGTCCACGCTTCTGGACGGAGCGTTCTGGAGTTGCGTGTTTAAAAGCCGCCCCGTGCCTGGTAAACCTTCGAAGACTAGCGGTAGGTTTTAGTTAGCTCTGGTTAGGCAGTATAGGGACCGGAGTGCTGGGCAGCGTTCGGGTTTTTTTTTAGTTGTACTTGCCACAGTTTTCTCTCCCCGTGCTTCCTTCATTTATCTATCTGTGGTCGCACTACCTAGATCGGGCCGTAACACAGACAACAGTACTAAAGAGCAGAGACAAAAATCGTAAGTCGGACGGTTCAGTCAGAAGAGTAACACCATGGGTACAAGGCGAAGACGATAACAGCACAGGTAAACAAGAGAAATGTTCTGACAAGGAAGTGCTGTGAAAAGACTCCTACTATACACTCACGGGAAGTCACATGCTTAACACAACGCAGGTGGAGGAAGTCAGACTGATTACAAAGGAGGGAACATGAGGGAGAACCTAATTACATGAAATAGGCAACAGCCAAAACGCAGACAGGGATCACGAGACAATCCTATTTGATAGATATACAGCTCCGGTCAAGGAGTTCTCATGTGCATAGAATAATAAGAGAAAGGACAAAGTGGTGGAGAATCCACAGAAACGCAGCAAAGAAGATTAGGGAGAGACAAGAGGCGGTGATTAGAACAGGGCGAGTGCTGAGAGATTGTTAATCAATTGGTAAGTGCAGCTATACAATCCCTTAGTGCTCGTTAGTAAGTTAGTATTATATTCAATGTTAGTTTGCGTTAGTAACTCTAGTAAAAATAACAAACTGTTAGTATGGGTTAGTAATATAGAAAAAGCAAGGCGACGGAAGTAAACAAGATTGGAAGGAATGGTTGAAATCCAGAAACCATTAAATCACCTGAAAGAGTGGCACACAATACTGGGGCTGTGAGCTGTGACAAGACAAGAGACCAGACAGGGGGAGACAAGGTGCAATGTATGGCAGAAACAAAAACATGGACCGGAATGAAACTTTGGCAAAATACAAAACATGGGAACACTAAACTAGACAACACATGGACAAATCTAAGTAAACAAATCACAGTACATAATCCAAGGCATGGTCAGTCAATACAGAGATCAGACAAAGCATCAAAAACATGGCAAACCTAGCAGAATCTTAACAGCCTGACTGGTCAATGACAGTGAGGAGAACTGGCCCTCAAATCCTGGTCTGATTGCTCGTCACGTCAGCCTGTTTTGGGTCAATTTACAGTATGATCACCTATCAACCAAAAAAGCCTTTGACATACATTGGAGAGAATACCCACTTTCTACTTAGTGATCTATGCACGTTGGAGAGTATATCCACTTCTCCTGAATCCACTATACCGCTGTGTACACCAAAGGCAATGTTTGGGAGTTGTGCTTTTATTAAAGCACTTTAAAAATCAGTGGGTAATAATGATCTCTCTTCAGCATCACCATAGTAAAACCAAAAAAGATTATGTCTCTCTACTAATTGGGGGGGGTGGAGGGAGGGGGGGGGGTGATATACTCAACCATATACAGTATATGTCATCATCATAGTCCTTTAGTGATTAGAAAAAAGAAAAAAAACATTTTTTTTCCGCTAAGGAGACTTTATTCAGCGAAGGGTTAGGTACTGTGACAGCGTGTAGTGTAAACGGCTCACTGTGTTGTTACCGAAAGGAACCCAAATGAAAACTTATTCTTAAAAGCTCAAAAGTATCATTTTCTGGACTCAACAGGCTAACTTTTGAGCTCAGCGCATGCGCTGTCATGATTTCCTGTTCTGACCCTTGTTCTAATATACGCTGGCTCAAACAATCAATGAACAAGCAGAGGATTTGTTAAAAAAAACTTTAATAATTCACAAGTGAACTTTAATCCAGCATGATTGCACAGTTTATAAAACTCAAAAGACAATAGATTAAAATAATCAATTGTATGCGCAGGTAAACACGGCCACTGTCGTTTTATGAGCTTGAGTTCAGAGGTCAGATTTACCAAAGCTATCAGAACTTGATAACAATGTTGCCACATTCAGTTGCCATTACTTGAAAATCAAGAATCAAATCAACTGCCAAAGACGATCACATGCTGTCTTATTCATTTAGCACTGGCTCTTCTTGCAGTAAGCGGTTGTTGTTGTTGTAAATGAATGGTTTATTTTCGTGTCAAGCCGTGAATTGGTCCATCCCTTATTATATTATCAACACACTTTATAAATAAACTTCCAATACCAAAACGATGATGCACAAAATAGGAAAATAATTACAGTAAATTAGGCCCTGAGTTTGTGACCACAGCCAGCTCAGGAAGTAGGCCGCGCCTTAGGCTTTGGTCGTCATCGCTCCAGGCGTGTCGGTGCTGTTTTTTGGCACGGGGGTGGAGGCCAAACGTCTTTCCACCACAGCCGCCTGACTCATTACCCAGGTGTCCGCAGGATTCACACATATGTGCCTGTCTCGTTTGGTGACAAACCTGCAATGAGAAACGCACAACGCGATTAGTGTTGCGGCAAAGAAAAAGTACACACTTGAATTGAAGAGAAGGTGAATTAAGATAACAGGCACTGAGGTGAACTGGAGCTGCACATCAATCTAATCTCAGCCCAACACAAGCTCAACACGCTCTTACTCACCTGAGCAAGAGTGTGTTGGTCTGAGAGAAAGTGTCCCGAGCAAATATATTCACTTCATGCTCATTCAACATCACCATCCAAAATCATGAACACTGATATGATTTAGTCAATCCCTGCAGGTATAACAGCCTCTCTTCTTCAGGAAACGCTTCACATCAGATGCTAGAACATGGCTGTGGGAAATTCTTCCACTGCAGCTAGAAATGTATCCCATTGTAAAAAATAAAAAGTTGACTCAACTTGGGAAAGTTAGGCTACCAGCTGCAAAGCGTTTTGAGTGGGCTCAACTTCAAGTTCCTCTACTCTGTAGAGTTTAGCTGACTTTTTTTTTTTTTTTTTACAGTGTGGCGAGGTAGGGCATTGGTGTTGGGTGATTGTTCTGCCAAAAAGTTGATCTCAACAGTTGAAGTCAGTGTCTAGTCAAGGTTTACTTGTTAAACCGTGAATGGACTGCAATTAGTGTCTGGGTGCACTTTCATGCTGAAACAAGAAAAGAATCTTCTCTAAACTGCTGGAAGCACAGAATTTTCAGGAATGTCACTGTAAACAGTGGAGTCAAGATTTTACCTCCATTGAACTGGGAGGTCTGGCCCAAAACATGAAAAACAGCCCCAGAATGTCATAAAGAAGCATACATGGACTTTAGGACGTGTGAATGTAGAAACGCAGATGCAGTGTGGTCCACAAGCGGAATTAGCATAGCATCAGCGCTAACTGTGAGTGCAGTATAGAAAAGTCTTCCGGTCCTGTGTATGAGACTTCACCTGCACATAAGTAATGGACATTTGGATACTCACACAATGGCTTTCTTGGGACAGCTGCTGCTTGTCTTGTAGAAGTACACCACCATGGCCAGGGGAATCCTCTTCGTCTCATACCTCATACAGCATTCCTTCCCGGTGTGACTGGCCACAGCTTTGGAGGCAAATGCGTACGGACTGAGTTAGTAGGACTCAATAGAGGGGCAATTTCTACTTGCACACATGAAACCAGACGCACGCACACATGCATACACACACACATGCATATACGCAAGAACAAACACAGGCACATGTAACTGCAGACATTCATACACACACACACACACACACACACACACACACACACACATATGAACTCATCTGTATATACTCACGCTTACACACACGCGCAAATAAACATTTTACGAACATGTGCAAACACACATACACACTCACACGACATAAACACATATACTTGTGCACATGCGCACACATATACTCTCTCACACACAAATACTTACATATTAAAACACTCACGCAAACACCTGCACAAACACATACACACACATACACATGCATACTCATGCAAACAAGCACGCACACACGCACTCTTACACACACGCATACACACACACACTTGCACAAATACATACGCACACATACTCACACACTCATACTCATGCATGCTCATGCAAACATGCACACAAAGAAATACTCTCAAACGCGCATGCACACACACTTGCACACACACACACACACACACACACTGCTCGCGCAGGTCTAAGATACTCACTGAGGAAAACAGGCTGTAGACAGCAGAAAAGCACCAGAAGTACCAGCAGAGAGCTGTGGCGAGTCTTTGTGTTCATCTTGACTGGAGGCTGATGGCTGAGAGTAAAATTTCTGGCTGCTGTATAAGAGAGAGGGTCTGTGCCTGGAGCGATGTGAGAATCTCTCACTTATATACACTCTATATAGAGGTGTGTCCATTAAGGGTATTTCATCGCAGAAATTCTTCTAAATATTGAGGAAGCTCGCATAAATTCTGCTTCTAAGAACCAGGGTCACAAATTACTTCTGCAGCCTTTCTCACTCCACTGGGTCACCAGAAAGTGCATATTAATTAACTCGCAGAACCGCAAATATGCTGAGTAAGGAAGTGAAAACAGAAGAGTTTATTTTTATTGAAAGAGTCGTCTGCCTTTCTTGTTGGCAGACTGAATGAGCCTGACTTCAGCACTGGATCCCTGGGTGTCAATGGCCTGGTTAGTGGGTTTGTTCCACACATCCATCCTTCCTTAATCTTACCGGCATATTCCTCCACAGGGTCACAGGAGAACTGAAGCCCATCTTCATATTCGATGGGGAAGATGTAGAAATGGAGCCTGAACAGTTTGCCAAACCATCGCAGGAATAACACACAGCATTCACTCGCACACTCAAACCTGGTATGTGTGCGCACTTTTACTGCTTATTTATTTTCAAGACTTTATGATTATTTATTTCCATTGTTTTTTTGTTTTTTTGTATAATATATTGTTGCACTTTTAATTTCGTTGTACTCGTTCGATGACAATAAACGTAATGCCCCTCCTCTTTGGTTTCCTGCCCTCTCAATCATTCAATCAAAGCTGCTTTCACACTGGAAGCGAAGCGAATTTTTCACGCGACAGATTACATTCAAAGTCAATGCAAAGATGCGAGTACGCGCGAATGTTATCTGTCGCGCCAAAAATTCGTTTCGCGTCCGGTGTGAAAGCAGCTTAAGCCCCGGTTCACTGAGTTAATTGCTTCACCTGTTTCTCCTCTGTTAATCATCATTTCCTTTTCCAATTTAAAACTTAGTTTCCCCCTTCATGGGCTGGTAGCGTTAGTCTGCTCTCACGTTTGTTTAGTGCACTCCCCTTTTTTATTTTTGTATTTGTTTTTTTGTTATATTCACATTCTTTATTTAATAAAACCCACGTCCCTGCATTTGGGTCCTCATCTCCAATCCAATTACCCAGGCGCTCATTAACATCTCTGGGTGCCAGGGCACAATGACAGAGTCATATTCTATTCTACAGGCCATTTAGAATCTCATTGTGAAATATGACAGCCGTATTATGTCATGGCAACTTAATTCTGCTCTCTCACTCCACTTGTTGTGACATATTTTAGATATTGAACTCAAGGTCATAAGTTTTCACAAGTAAACCCCTACTCACAGATATAGATGCCAGCATCCATAAATTCCAAAATTAAATTCCTAAATAATTCTGTGATTGAATATCCAAATGTCTTGCTTCACTGAAATCACTTTCCACAGTCTCTGTGACACAAAGTTATACTAAATACTGAGTTATAAAGCCTCAATAGGCTCATGCACAACAGGAAAATTTGGCATTATTTGTATTCCGGCAAAGGGGAGTTGACCTGCATTTTTTAGGCAACCGGTGAACTTTTGTTTCAAAGTTTAACCAGCTTGAAAAGTATTAGCATGTGTTAGTGGGGCAGGCGTGTTTTTGGACTGTGGGATTACCCCCAAAAAAAAAAAAAAAAAAAAACCCAGGGAAATTCAGAGAGCAGATGCAGACTCCACACTGGGAACGAACCCGCGCTCTCCATTCTGTCAGGTCACCTACTGCATCCCTGCATCCCTCACCACATTCACTTTAGATTCTGAAGGAAGAAGGACCAAACCAGGAGGACCGTCAGCGTTTGTGTGGTTGGCTTGACCTCTTCAGGCAAGCTTTAAGCTGCTTTCAAACCGGACGCGAAAAAAATTTTCGTTTCCCGTCCGGTGTGAAAGCAGCTTTACCGCAGAAGAGTACAAATTGAAGAGTATTCTGCAACCCTTAAAAGTAAGTTCAGGATCCAAATCAAAGTCAGATTTAATGAGAGACCTGATAAATAAATGACAGTATTAATGAAACGTTAGCTTGCAAATCAAACTCATTTTTCAGAATTGCAGCATACTCTCTTTGGGGGTAACACATTACAAAGTAACTAATTACTGTAATCAGATTGCATTTATCTGTAACGCAGCAATGTAATGCATTACTTCGATAACTTAAGTAGTCAGATAACAGAAACAAATAAATTATATGGAAGGGGCAATTCCAATCTTAGTATGAAAAATGGTGTTTATTTCCAGTAAAAACGGCAGCGGTCAGAAATACGGGTAACGTTACTCTGGGTTCAGCACAGTCACAGTGAACCATGAACAATCGAAAGGCTTTACCATTTATACCATACAACATGCATATGCATATCAAGTCAAGAGGATCGGTCCTGAGTTCAGTGTATAATAATGAGGTACATTATGATTAACAAATGGTCAGAAGACCATAGTCTACTCAGCAGTGTAGCCGTGTCGGTGCTAATTGTGTTTGAATGGTCTCTGTTTGATTAGGATGCTCTCAGTATGTCTCATCTGACAGTTGATGGCCGTCGTTGGCTTTTCCTGTTTTCAGGCGTTACCATGAGGCCAGGGAGTGGGCCTTCTCTTTATTACATTGACAACATTACACATTTCAGAGCATGTGGCGGTTCTATGCTTGTTGATTGCCGGGGCTAACTAAATTACAAGTCTCCCGCTCTGCAGCAGAACGATTCACAATTCCTTACACTTGCATTACTTTAAATTCTTCGTCTATCGGCAGGATGGGAGGATTTCTTCCTTTTGAGTATATCAGCGATTGAGACCGAGGACAGAAAAACAAATTGGATGTCCTTTTTCAAGTGTGTTTATGCCAGTACTGTAGCTTTGTACTTGACTCACTTTTCTGTGAAGTGCTGTTTGGACTGATTTTTGCAACTTTTCTGTGGTGTGTGTCCTCCTTAGTGGAATAAATATTTGTTAATCAGGGCATATGCCAGGTTTTAACATGATATGGTTAATTAATTAACTTATGGTGAATTTCAGACGATGGTGCTGAGTCATCCAAAAGTAATGTAACTAGTAGTGTAACTATTTACTTTCAGCTGTGAGTGATTAAGTAAAGTAAGGGATTACTATTTTAACAAGAGCAACGCAGAGCGTGGCATATGCCCCCGCCTGTATGCTGATCAAGGGCATATTGAGATGCTGCTGTGGCGGCCATATTAGATATCGCACGACGCTGGTTTTCGAAAGGAACCTTCCTCGAGCCACTCCCAATACGCCATTAAGAAATGGCATCAATCCGACGAGGGATTCTATAGTTATCCCACGGAAACGAAAAGTTAACGGACGACGGACGGACATGGTGTCGACATAATGCCCCCTCTCCTCTTTGGAGGGCGGGGGCATAAAAAGTAACTAATAATGTGTAATACATTACTTTTTAAGAGTAAGTACCCCAACACTGCTCTCTGGATTTGAAGTGAATTACAAACAGTGTTCCACAGAAGTATTACCGCAGAAAAAAAAATGTCCACTTTCGCTACATACGTGCTTTTGGCATTGATACCCAACCCTTCTGCAAATAATTTTATCCAAGTCTAACGTGACACGTCTGATTCTACTGGTGAGCAGCAAAATGGAAGCTTCAGGTTTTGAATAACAGTTGTCAGGCTCAGCATGACGACCTACAGAATGCGGAGCTCCAAGAAAAGTCAGGCACCGTTGACTTGAGATCAGAAGATGAATATGGGGTCAAATTACTGCGTGATCCACTCTTATTCCATGGCAAAAACTGTATTGCGCACGTGTATGTGTTTTCTGTTTTTGGTGAATAGTAAAAATCTGTTTTGAGTGTTCAGTGCCCTCCCAAATCAGGTGTCTTGAGGCGCGAACAGCTGCTTGTATCTTTAAATCTGAATGGATTTTTCACATGTGAAAAAAATCCTTGCAGAATCAAATCTTGGTTTTCATATTTGCCTTCATCTTTGGCAGCTACACGTGAAGTCAGGAGTCATATCATGAAGAAAACAGGATTAACTGCTGTTCATCCATCTATCATCAAACCCATTTGGGGTCACAGAGGGGGGCCAGAGCCTATCCCAGCATGCAATGGGCGAGAGGCGGGAACATATCATGAACATATCATGGGTACACAGGCGGTGCGTTGGCTGCTGCAAAGGGACAGTCAATCCTCACCCATCAGTGCTGAATGACCTAAACCTGTCGTTTACTTTTCTTGATTAGAACGTTTCTCAGACTAATTGGTAAAATGACAATGCAATTTATTTTAATACATTGCTTCATAAAATTGAGGCGAATCTTTCGCACATAAATGACGTAAAATATCAGTATGTCTTCATAAAATCTGTGGTCGAGAGGCCTGCGAAGGACGCAGGACAGCCCGCGAGGCTCACTAAGCAACAAGCTGTGAAACGTGCTGGGCAACGTGCAGAATTTTCCAACCCATCAATAATGAAAAGCGCGAGAAATCCGAATGTGTGAGAGTTGACAGATATGCGTCATTAATGAAAACTGGCCACACCTGATAATGTTGAGAGTTTCCAGAATTTCTGCAATGGTAATTTAATGAAATGAAAACAGGACAATAATTATCAGTGCTCATTCTAACTTAACCAGTAGAACTGGCGAAACATGATAATCCTTCGGATTTTTGGAGGACAAGTAAATTAAATTTTATTCAATGATTGGATATGACCTTTTTTCAATCATTATTTTTAAGGGATGGTTTTGAGCTTCCCCGATTGCCAGTTCACCAGTAGGTACTGGTGGGTACACAAATGCTAACCTCGAGTTCACCACAGTGCAGTTCATAAACACTGAAACCAGGTGGTCAGTCAGCAAGTTACCGGCATCCATCATTATAGTTAAAATTTGCGTAGTTGTGATTGCGTCGAGCACGCAGCTTTAAATGATCCAGAGTTTCTACTGTTTGTAACCACCTGAAAGCCCTGACAACGAAATACCGGCACAAGTTAGTGCGGCTCAAGGGAGGTGTTCCCTGCACTCAACCTTCACTCAGAAAGGCATACGAATTTCAGAGTGAGTGAGGTCTCTGAAAGCAAATGAGTGTTAGGGCAATCTCTGACTCGTTTAGTATAACCTGACACTAAGTAAGTTTTAGTACTCACTCGCACTCAATTAGTGTGAGTGTGGTTTCTGAATACGGGCCTATGCATATCATCAGTTTGAACGTTCTTAAAAGATGCCTGAGAAACAATCAATTTTGGGGCATTTCCTGGGCTCAGTATAAACAAGGCTAGTTTTTTACTCATGAGAACAAATGTGTATACCCCCCCCCACTGCCACCCAAATACCCCAAATCACAGTTTAGTGGCCGATCAATGCACCTACAAAATTTGGTACAAAATATTGAGAAGACTCTGAGTTATGGTCCGGAAACGCTAATACCAATGAGAACCGAGCCAAAAACAGCATGTCCTCTCGAAGGGGCAGACTGGTTGGTTGCAGAAG
The DNA here is from genome assembly GCA_029721435.1 of Gymnothorax reevesii. Lineage (NCBI taxonomy): Eukaryota > Metazoa > Chordata > Actinopteri > Anguilliformes > Muraenidae > Gymnothorax > Gymnothorax reevesii. The sequence goes on from CM056574.1 coordinate 11,735,785, forward strand.
ATAATAGTCGCTGATAGTGTTCAAGTAAAACCTTGGGACAGTTGTAAGCTAATCGCAGCAGATTCTCCATAGGACAGGGGGTGAGAATATTCTAAGCAATTGTGACTACAAGTGGAATTACTGATGGACGAGAAAAGATTTCGGTCAAATAGGACAGAGATTTCTCCGACCGCTTTGGCCGGTGCTTCGCCATGACTTGCCTGTTATGGACTTCCTTTCTGTGCTCAATCGTGGTCACTCTGACGCAGGAGACACTCACTGAAACAGAAGGAAGGATCTCAGGGGAAGTTCCTCTTTATATTCAGAGAGATGAAGCACTGAGAATCTCTTTAAGGAGGCCACATTCTGCGAATCACAAATATAAATATTCCTTTACCATGAATTTGCCCTCTGAGACTCCTGTGCTCTCACGCACATGTCCTTACATTATGTAAGAATGTCTGAAAAATTAAGTTTCCTCTGGTGACTTCTAAGTCTTAGAGTGCTGAAATAAATTTTCAAAAAATTATAATTAAATGATCTTCACACTGGGTTTTAAGAGCTTGAAAGTCTGAAAAAAGATACTGAAACAAGACCTGTGTCATTTTGTAGGTCTAAGTGAGCAGATAAAGAAAATGCAAAAATAAACAAGCATTCAGAGAATTCATAGTCTCGCCCATAGTTATCCGCCAACATGATGACCTTGACCTTGACCTTTGACCTATGACCTTCAAATTTATGTCATGCCGAAAGACTCTCACAAGGAACCCGCCTGTGTAATGTGAAGGCAATCGGCCTCGCGGTTCCAGAGATATCAGTCCGGACAGACACACACACACAGACACACACACAGACACACGAAGCGATTACAATAGTCTCGCGAAACCCCTTCGGGGGCTCGACTAAAAAAAAATTTGTTGGTAATTTTTGGAGAAAATCCATTTTTTATGTGGCAGTCATCTTGAATTGCAAAATCCGAAGAAAAGGGTTAACAATTACAAGCCATTGTGTTTTTTTTTCAATAGTTTGACTTATTAGATAATCATACCACAGGGTCCGATTGGTGAAAATACTAAATGGGTATTACCATGGTAACCAAATTTATTGTACAAACTATGAAAATATTAAATCCCTGAATATAACCCATCATGTTGCTCAAAATGTTGGTCAACTTTAGTCCAATAGTCCAAAACTCTCCTTTTGTGTGGCAGGAATTGGCAGCTGATGACATCATGTATAATAGGCCTTTTCATTCATTACCTCAGCTGGAGTGGAAGTAGAAACAAGATCCCCAGAAGCAATCCAGTGGCCAAGGAGGCTACATCTGGTGAAAGAAGAATCCCATAAATAGTTGCAGGGAAATGAATGCTTCACCTTACTATGCAGAACTGATGTCTTAATCCAGCTCATAAGTTCAACAATGAAAACACCAGCAAGCCATCCAGCCACACCCCTCGCAAATGCATTTGCAGCAGTGGGAAAGATGGTCACTTCCTGCTTCGGACAAAGCCTAACCAGTGGATGGGAAGACCATGTTGCCGACTTCTGTGAGGCCTATGCGAAACTTGGCATCTCGATCACATCCACATCATCCGAGACCATTTGCGTGAGTTCAGTAAGTGCCGTGGTTGTGAATTGGCTAGATATTCTGCGCAAGCTTTCGAAGCAGTTCACGCTGACTTCTCAACATTCTGGGAGAGGAAAAAAATAAGGGATAGCAGCAACAAACTATTTGGTTTGCGCTTAAAGCAAGCCGTCAAAGGGTACAATAGCTCACATGTCTAAGCATTACATTTAGCTAGATAGAACATTTTTGCCACGTGAGGGTTAAAGAAAGGAGATGGACTACTATTACTATTTTTCACATTCTTTTGTTCGACGACCCTGCAGAGGAGACTTTCAGAAATAAATCACCAAAGCACAGAAGTTTTTTAACCCTTTAACGTCAATTTGAAAATTTCAATTTGGGTGCCGATGGAGAAAGTGGATTTTCTCCAAAAATTCCCAACAGGTTTTTTTATTTTTGCATTTTCTTTATCTGCTCACTAAGACACACAAAATGACACAGGTCTTGTTTCAGTATCTTTTTTTCAGACTTTCAAGCACTTTAAACCCAGTGTGTCTTGTGCTGGTGAAAACCTATCATGTGGCAACTTGTTTAAAAGAGCTCCCCTGCAGGAGCTGTTTCAAGCCACCTGATAGGTATTCAGCAGCTTTGATTTTGATATCTCACATCACTGAGCAACAATGGCTGCATTTAGAGCGCCCTCCATAATAATTGGCACCCCTGGTTAACATGTGTTCTTTAGCTTCTAATAAATTCAGTTCTTTTCAAAATAATGTAGGACCACAATGAAAAATAAAAGAGGAAAATCCAACCTTTTATTCAAGTGCATTTATTCAGTGGGAAAAAAAATCCCACATTAAGAAATAATTCTTTTACATCAAATCATGTGTGCCACAATTATTAGCACCCCTGATGTTAATACTTTATACAACCCCCTTTTGCCAATAAAACAGCATCTAATCTTCACCTATAATGTTTCACAAGATGGGAGAATACAGAAAGAGGAGGACCATTCCTCTTTGCACAATCTCTCTAAATCATCCAGCGACCTGGGTCCTCTCCTCTGCACTCTCCTCTTCAGCTCACTCCACGGGTTTTCAATGGGGTTGAGGTCTGGGGACTGAGATGGCCATAGGAGGAGCTTGATTCTCTGTCTGGTGAACCATTTCTGTGTAGATTTGACCACATGTTTAGGGTCATTATCTTGCTGATAGACCCAGTGACGACCCATCTTCAGCTTTCGGGCATAGGCCACCAGATTTTGATTTATAATGTCCTGGTATTTCAAAGCGTTCATGATGCCATGCACCCTAACAAGATTCCCAGGGCCTCTGGAAGAGAAACAGGCCCACAGCATCACTGATCCTCCCCCATACTTCACAGTGGGCATGAGGTGCTTTTCTGCATACTCATTTTTGTGCTCCTCCAGACCCACTTAGATTGTTTGTTGCAAAAAAGCTCTATCTTGGTCTCATCTGACTAAAGCACACGGTCCCAGTTGAAGTTCCAGTACCGCTTAGCGAACTCCAGACGTTTGCGTTTATGACTGTCAGTGAGAAAAGGTTTTTTCCGTGCATGCCTCCCAAACAGCTTGTTGGCATGTAGATAGCCCCTGATGGTTGTTTTGGAGACTTTGTGACCCCAAGATGCTACCGTTTGTGGCAATTCTTTAACAGTGAGCTTTGGAGAACTTTTTATTTCTCTTACCATCCTCCTCACTGTGCGTGGCGGCAGAATAACCTTGCATCCTCATCCAGGCTTGTTTACCACTGTTCCAGTTGTTTTAAAATTCTTAGTGATTCCTCTGACAGTAGATATGGGCAGGTGCAGGCGAGTGGCTATTTTCTTGTAGCCATTGCCTGACTTGTGAAGGTTGACACACATCTGCCTTACTTGAACGGTGTGTTCCTTTGTCTTTCCCATGTTGAAGAGTGGATAAGAGAAATGGCCTCTGTGTCACGTCATATTTATACCCCAGGGAAACAAGAAGTGATGATTTACTAATTAAATGTTCCTAAATACGCTGATCAACTTTGTAAACTACTGTAGAAATGACAGAAATACTTCAATTACATTTAATTCCGAGGAATTCTTAGGGGTGCCAATAATTGTTGAACAGGTGATTTTATTAAAAATAATTATAATTATAATTATTATAAAATATAATAATAATCTTAGTCAGGGATTCCCCCCCCCCCTTAAAATTCACCTGAGTTGAAGGTTAGATTTTTCTACAATTTTCAGTGTGAGAGTTTGCTTCTGCAATAAAAATTGAATTAATTTAAGGCTTTTAACGCATCTTAACTAGGGGTGCCAATAATTATGGAGGGCAATGTAGCTCTCTAATGATTGAATAAATTGTACTGCAAGATTCCATAGTACTTAAAAATGTAGTGATACTTTGTAAAAAAGAATGAAAATTCTTACACAGCTCGTGTGATATGAATGTAAATACCACAAAGTAAAGCTGGAAGTCACTAGTTTCACACAAAAAGTGTCTGTCTTAAAAGGTAATTTCATCTTATTAAGAGTCTTTACTCATTGTTTTTTCTCTCCAAATTAAAAATATTATCTTAAGTTACCATGTGCTGAACAAGGGCAGCATGGTGGTGTTATGGTTGGCACTGCCACCTCTGGTTGGCACTGACAGTGGGTTCGATTTCAGCCTGGAGTGTTTCTGCATGGATGTTGTGTGTCCTCCCTGTGTTTGCATGGGTTTCCTCTCACAGTCCAAAGACATGTATGTCAGGCCAATTGGCGACTCTAAATTGCCCATTAGTGTGAATGGTGCGTGTATCGTGGGTTGGATTGGCAAGCTAGCTGTCCAGGGTGGGTCCCTGCCTTTGGCCCATAGTCGGCTGGGACAGTCTTCAGCTCCCCCACGACCCCAATGAGGGAGAAGCGATGTAGAAAATGGATGGATGGATGTAGTTGACGAGTAAAATTCACTTATCCACTTGACAAATCTCGAAAAGAGTCAAACATTATCTCACCTCATTTGCAGATTTTATGACATGTTGGAAAAATAAATTAATAGAAATGTGTTTAAATTCTAAATTCAAGATTAAAATGCTTGCTAAGATGGACTCATTTTTAATTTTTTGCACTGTCCCCCTGTGCAGTATTTTTATAACCAATCTGTGGAAACACAGAGAAAACAGTTTTGACCCAGTTCAAATGTCAGAGCACCTTACAGTTACCAAATCCTCACCGGAGAGGTAGTTGACCATGGGTAGCCAACTGTGGTTCTAGAGGACAATAGCATGCTGTTTTTTGTAGAGGTGAGTTAATCGTGTAATTACCTGCCTTAATTCAACATTTATGTCCTGAGTAATAACAAACATAACGCGTTGCTGAAAACCCCTCGGCCCGAACAAGATTTTGTGCCTCAAGGTCACAGCGCTAAGGTCAAAGGTGAAATCCAGCAAAAACATGACCTTGCACATCCATGTTTCACAGTGAGTTACCATACCAAATTTGGTGAAGCAGCGATCAGTAGTTGCTGAGTACTGACCCGGACAAGATTTCCTGCCTCAAGGTCACAGCGCTAAGGTCAAACGGTGAAATCCAGCGAAGAACATGACGTTGCACATCTGTGTGTCACAATGAGCTCCCATACCAAATTTGGTGAAGCTGCGATATTTAGTTGGCAAGTACTGACCCGTACAAGATTTCCAGGGTCAAGGTCACAGAGCTAAGGTCAAAGGTCAAATCCAGCAAAAAACCTGACATTGCACATCTGTGTGTCACAGTGAGTTTCCATATCAAATTTGGTGAAGGTGTGAGAATTAGTTGCCGAGTACTCACCCGTACAAGATTTCCAGGGTGAAGGTCAAAGCGCTAAGGTCAAAGGTCAAATCCAGCAAAAAAAAACCTGACGTTGCACATGCATGGGTCATAGTGAGTTACCATACCAAATTTGGTGAAGCTGCAATAATTAGTTGCTGAGTACTAGCCTCTTAAGTATTTTTACTTTACTGGTTGGAAAATGGCAAGATTTGTAGGGCTGAAAGGCCTGTTCTTATGGCATGTTATCGTTTGAGAGATAGGACCATTTCTGGGTCTGCAAACTGGACGGAGGGTCATGAAAGATAAAAACCGCGAGAGGAAGATGGTGTTTGGGTTTTGACATGAAAATGTGTATTTTGATCGGGTTGTTTGGTTACTGACTTATTATGCACATTTTGGATTTAGATTTTGGATTATGGAGGATGGAATGTCAAATATTTACCATGTGGTGGAAGGTGAAAATAGTTTTGTAATTTGTACGGACTTTATAACAAGAAAAACACAGAGCAGGTTTGACAGGTCTGTCATTTTCTTGTTCAATAATTTGTTAGTTTTTGCAATCATTCGTCCTCTGTTTCACCATTTGGGAACCCATCGATTCCTTACTTTGGGTAATTTTATCCCTCTTCCTCTACAGTTGTTACAGATAAATCAAAATGTGGATATAGAATTTATTCTTCACTGCATGAATGCGCATCTGTCAAAATATGTCTTGAGAGAATAAATTACTGCTCAGAACATATACCCAATTTAGACAAATTAAGAGCCAATTTGAGAAGTTCAGACAGAATTGTTGACCCCCTGGGTTTGGCTGATATTTTATTTCTGAGATACAGTACGGGCCAAAAGTTTGGACACACCTTCTCATTCAATGCATTTCAATGCGTTGTAGATTCTCACTGAAGGCATCAAAACAACAAATGAACACTTGCGGAATTATGTACCTATGTATCAAACAGTTGTCCAATAGAGCTGTCGGCTGTGTATCAACCTGACTTCTGCACAACACAACTGATGGTCCCAACCCCATTGATAATGCAAGAAATTCCACTAATTTACTCTGACAAGGCACACCTGTGAAAACCATTTCAGGTGAAGCTCATCGAGAGAATGCCAAGAGTGTGCAAAGCAGTAATCAGAGCAAAGGGTGGCTACTTTGAAGAAACTAGAATATAAGGCATGTTTTCAGTTACAAGTATTTCACACTTTTTTGTTAAGTACATAATTCCACACGTGTTCATTCATAGTTTTGATGCCTTCAGTGAGAATCTACAATGTAAATTGTCATGAAAATAAAGGAAACGCATTGAATGAGAAGGTGTGTCCAAACTTTTGGCCTGTACTGTACATCCAAATTTCAAATCCAGAACCATTCCTCTATTGACCCCCCTACCTCTTTGAAGTTTGAGAAAAAGGTTCCTAAAATGACCCCTTTTTAGGTCCGAGGCCCCCTTTTTTTGGCCCATTTTTCTCCAAACTCCACGGTTGTCCCACAAAAGCAACAGTAGATTTGAATTAAGGTCCTTCCAACTAAAAGATTCCTGCAAAAAGGCAACTGGGATACCTTTGAAGTTTGGAAAAAATACGTGATAAACTTAAGAGAAATTGGTTTGGAGCATTTTGATCCCACCCATTGACAAACTTCATGGGTGCCCCAGGTGGATAACTACATTCTGGTTATCTGCCCCCCACCCCCCATAGACCCACCTTCAATAAATTTTGAGCTGGGACACCACTGAAGTTCAGAATCAGAGAGATGGGAACGTGCAATTTTGTTAAAAGGGCCAAAAAAGGGGGTTGCTGTAGCCCAGGACAGAAGGGGTTGACAGAGAAACGGTTTTGATTTTGAGTTTTCGGTACTATACCTATTTAAAAAATAAAAAAATCAGCCAAATCCAGGAAGGTCAACAATCTAATGTGTCTGATTTTGTCTAAATCTCTCAAATTGGCTCTTAACTGCTTTTAAAAAAAAATCCACGGTAGCAATTGTGGTTCTAAGAAAAACCAGCATACAGGGTAGGACCCCAGGACGGAGTCTGGGTACCACTGGATTAAGTGATAGATGGACAGATAGTGATTCGACTTGACCATAATGTCTTGAAAATGTCGTCATTGTTGATAATTACTATGATACTTGAGTCCAAAGATTGTTGGTAGAAGCCTAATCTGGTGGAAATTTCCCCGGGAGTCTCTGAAAGCTCCTGAAGAATATCCAGTCAAAAAATAATGACTCTTGATGAAGGAAAATGTAAATTTTTGTCAAACATTTCTGAATATGGATGTTATAGATATTGACATGAGCCACAGAATCCAGAGAAACAATAATCTTAAGAGTTCACTGCAGCTCTCTCAAGTTTCGGGCTAAAATGTGAATACCTGTGATACAGCACCGACCTCTGGCGGAGAGGCGTCGGCATGTGCAGGTCTCTACGGCATTACGGACGACCCTGCCGCACGAAATGTAGAGATGTTCGAGTGGAAAGTTTATAGTTTATAACTGAGCCTTGGTTTCCTACGATCTTGCAGTCTTATGAGCGCATTTCCTTATGTTGTCCCTGCAGTAAGAGACAATATTACTCCCGCCGTTGAGGAACTTTTAAATCAGCGTTTGAGCTCCATCGGAATATTTTTTTAAGTACAAGAGCATGTTGGTGTCGCTAACAACAAACTGACTCGTTGCCAAGGAAATGTAATTGAGAAAATCGAAACTGGGCAAAGTTTTGCGCTATACTTGTGCTTTCATGAATGATTTCGTGAAGCCGAATTACTTATGTAACTCGACTTGGCAACTAATATTTCAGTTCCGTAGCTCTGGCGGTTAAAAATACGCATTTCATTAGTTATTTTGCTTGACTATCATACTAGCACGCCTCCGTCATCAGCGATCCAAATTTCGCGGAGAACAGAATATCCCACATTATTTAACAGATTGTCGGGGAAACATCATCATGCGGTCCCGTAAACTCCAGACCGGTACCGATAATAAGGGGCGGTATCTCACTCCCACGGTAAGCGCAGCGCCTGCGCGTTTACATGCGTGTAATCACAGTCAGCCAACTTTCAATGCATAGATTTAGATATTTTGCTGTTGGTTTGGTTATGAAGGTTCTTAATGTTCTCTTTCATATTTTGCATGATGGTGTTAACCTACTATTCGTGAACAAACTGACAGTGTGTTCATGTCTTCCGCAGGTTAACTTAAGCTTAGGACTCTCAGCCATGAGCGCCCTCACCCCAGAGCGTCTGGCGCAGAAACGGGTGAGTTTTACATCAGATTTTACCTGTATTTACTTTGCTAATTGTGCTAATAAATCATCTGGTGTTTCGGGATATATTGTGGAGAGACATTGTGTGACCCAGTGCGCCTGTCACGGTGTAAAACGGTGTGTTGGCATTGATGGGCACCGGAATAAAAGCTTTGGAGCCTTTTCTAAAAATGAAAGTCCAACACCGAGGGAGCTTAATTAGGTTGTTAACTGTGGTTATTATAAATAGTTCAAAGAAACCATCATATTTAACCGGAACAGTTAGCTAAAAATCTCCCACAACATGCATTTTGAAACAAGGCGACAATTACGAATTCTTTGGATTCACTCTTTAAGCAGTACTTTTAGTCGAAGGCGCATGTTCACTGTAGAAAGTGATAAGCTCAATAAGTCATCATAACTTTTTTCTATCATTTACTTCCACTTAACATAATGAGTTATGAAATTTCAGCTTAATTGCATGAGTTGCTGGTACTCCAACTCAAGGTTGGAAGCCACTTTAGTGAAATGAAAAGTTGAAAAAAAGCTTTTCTTGAAGTTGTGTTTACTTACCTTTTTAAGGCAGCAATTGAACTTAAGTTTTCAAGTTGAACCACCCTAATATTTTTAACAGTGAAATTTGATGATGGATCAGAATAACAGTATTGATTATAAAACTCTCGCACCATGAAATCCATCATTACGTCCTTTTCCTTGATCAACAGCTGTCTGGTCTTTTATTTCTCAGCTGGACCTTCGGCTGTGCACTGAACTTTCGAAGGACACCGCCAACGACCCACTGAAGACGAGCCCTCAGAAGCAAGGTTCGGCGCTATTAGTGTGTCACTTTTTTGGGCTCTTAAAGACCTAGTGCCTGGGGTTGCTAACGGGGAGACCAGTTCAGAGGCTGTTCGATCAGTGATGTAGTGCAGGGTGCACGCAGGTAAACCGGTAAAAATTTTTATTGCTCTTTTTTTTTTTATTGAATTCACGGCTGGTTTAACTGGTTGGGAAACCCGGGTGCCAAATTTATTGGACTGGCTAAATATGAGATGCACAGCTAGACCACAGCTGGTCCAAACCAAGTAGAAGATGCATCTCTGAAGCCAGCTTGATAAGTACATGCCAGTTAAAGCTGGGATTGTTGGCTGTCTGTTGATGAAACAGAACTCATCATTTCAGATAATGATTTCTCTCTTTGTCTGTCTGTCTGTCTGTCTGTCATCGGTAACATCATAGAATGCAGGCTGGGTTTCCAAAATGGCAGCAGACCTCCCCACCTTGCTCTGCTGGGGTTTGGCAGCCAGCTCTTGGGCCCTGAGTATACCCACCTCCCGCTGCCCGCGGCGGCTCCCTTTGGCTTTGCAGGAGACGTGGGTCAGCAGGTGCACAGGGCCAGGTCTCTACGCTCCGCCCACACCACAGAGCCCGCCCACACTCACAGTGACCCCGCCTCCCCGCAGACCCCTGGTGAGAGCTTACTCAACCTGCTGAGATGTGTAGGCACTTTAGATTCATAAAAAAGGGTTATTCTTTACATCAGGGGTGTCAAACTGGTCCGTAAAAGGGCCGAGGGGCTGCAGGTTTTAATTCCAGCTGCGAAGAAGCGCACCTGACACAACTAATCAGCCGTGCAGGCTGAGGTCAGTTGACTCAGTTTGTTGTATCAGGTGAGCTTCTGCTTGGCTGGATTTAAAACCTGCAGCCTCTTGACCCCTTTATGGACCAGTTTGACACCCCTGCTTTGCACGATTCCCTGCTGCCTTTTTGTGCTCCTTCCTTCCTTCCTTCCTTATTTTTTCTTTCCTTCACTCTATCTTTCCTTCCATCCTTCCGTCCTGCCTCGCGCCTCACCCCAAAATCAATGGAGGTCTGCTTTGTCATTAAGGCGATTCCAATCCCTTACGTGCGTTTAGAAATTGAAGTCGGTAGTACCCTCGAGATCTTGAACTAGGACAGACAAGAACATTCTTTGTGGAAGAGTGTATGACTTACGAAACTTTGTAACTGTAACTTTGAGTTGATGTTTGAGGGAGCGGGGACTCCAAATTTAGCAAATTCACCTCTTTCTCACCTCTCTTCCTTCCTTTATTTCTCTGCGGGGTGTTGCTGAGAACAAGGAAAGGAAGGAAGGATAGATATGAAGGCCATCGCCAAAGCTAATTTTCCAGTGGCCTGTTATCCTTATTTGTGCGATCTTTATTGGACCTGGGGAAGGTGATTGTGGAGATATTTTTCTCTGGGACTGGGCTCCCCAAATCACCATCATTGAGGTCTGGGCACTGCTGGTTTTCCGCCCTCCCTTAACCCAGGAGTCAGGGGTGATGACTGTCTAGCCCAGTAGTTTCCAAAGTCAGTCCTGGGGACCCACTGTGTCTGTTGGTTTTTGCTCCAACCACAATTATGATCCCAGAGTTTTAACAAGCCGTTCATTTTAGAATTAGTAGTTGCTTGTCAGATAAGAGGGACGCTTTACCCCCTTAAACCACATTTTGACAGAAATGGCTGTGCATTCCATGACAATTCGAAGCCCAACATGCATATTTTTTTATTGTGATGTATTCCACGTCAGCACGACAATCAAAGGTGGAAGTGTGTTTTATGTGATGAAATGCAAGACTGCAATCAGTCAGTAATCCGGTTATTAGGGTACAGAATGCTGGTGTTCAGGTTCTTTCCGGAACCTCAAGTGACATTTGACAGGTTTGACTCGTGATCATTTTGATTCATCGTTTGCTTTGTCTTTGAATTCTTAATTGCCTAATAATTGTGTCCATAATTTTATCTACTGGAAGCCCATTTATAGATTCATGTTATCAGTTGCAAATTTTCACTTTTTTATGTTGGAGAAATAATTTCCCATTTAGCGCAGTATGAAATGTTTTTCGTCATGGACGTTTTGCACATGTGCTTTAAAAGGATAAATATTCAGTGTGAACGAGAATAGTGCAATTAAGAACAACGAACAACTCATTAGCATTCTAAGATTGTAGCTGTGGTTGAAACAAAAAGCAGCAGACACAGTGGGTCCCCTGGACCGGGTTTGGGAACCGCTGGTCTAGCCAATCAGAGGAAATAACCGTGCAGTTAATTGCTTGAGAGGACAGTACACCAGGGCTGGATTTGGATTCATGGGCCAAGTTTGGGGGGCCCTTTTCTGGGAGAGAAATCCGACAGTGCATTTCTTAGTGGGGAGAGAATGAGAGAGAAACGGGTTGATGCCCCAAGAGCGGTTTTAGGGTTTAGAGCCTTGACCAGGGGCCCAATAATAACCTACTCACACTGCTCAGGGGTGTGTTTCCCAAAATCACTGATGCTAACTTACATAATTGGGCCCATTGACTGTGAATGGACAAGCTACGTAAGTTGCTAATTTCGTCAGCAACTAAGCTTTGGGAAACGCACCCCCGGAGGAGGGAGTGTTGGGTCCTGCCCAGTTTGGTGTAATAATGTGTCTGTCGGTCCTGACAGCACTGTCACCTGTGCAGTAAACAGAAGCAACTCCGGAGAAAGACGCAGCCGTCGTTTTGCGGTTTTATATTTTGGCGAAAACTTATGCCGTTGTATTTCCTAAAATTGGCGTAAATGTTCTGCCGAAATGAAGAGTACCAAAATAAAAGCCTTGTCTTTCCCTGGAGTTACTTTTGTGCTTTATTATATGAAACTAATCAGTGAAGCCAATAGATGAGTCACTGTGATGTAACGGGAGGTTCTGTCTCAGGTGACGGCAGGAATCTCGTGGAGCTTGCAGCTCCCGGTCGCCCGCTCGCCTTCCGGTGTCGAGAGGACGTCGCTTCAAGCCCTGAACGCCTGGATATGGATCGGTGAGTGTGAGGCGGGGCTGCAGAACCCTGGGGTTGGGGTCTGGTCCGGCTCTGTGAGGGTCTACATTGGTGTGAACATCGGCTGCGTCACAGGTTCTTTGGGTTTATTATAAAACAGGGGTCCTCACCTCTGTCCCTCGAATCCTGACTCAGCTCTGGTTTTCTTTCCTCCGGGGTGATTGAATAAATAATTGGTGCTTTTGATTGGCAAGACTGCCCTCACACCTGACCCCAGGTGAAGGGAGGGTGGTAAACAGGAAGCTCCCAGACCGTTAGGACAGTTACTTGAGGAACAGGGGTATATCATTTCTTAACAGAGTCACGAAAAAGAAGAGAACATTGCCTGAACGTTCTCAGCAATTACCAATGAGTCACTGGTGTTTTGGAAGGAACAGATGGCAGGCCTGTTGACCATGAGCTATATTCGTGACAGTGGCTGGAGTTCCAGTGGCCAGTTGATGGGTCAAGGTCCAGTAGCCACAATAAGATCCACGTAGCTGATGCGCCTTTGGGCACGGCCCTTGCCCTCCTGCTTAGTTTAGTCTGATAAATGGTATTTAAATGCCTGAAGTGTTTATAGACAAAAAAAAACATGCAGTACCATGCATTTGCCAGACGGTGGCAGCAAAACTCCGGTAAGAGATTAGAATTATTTCACCTGTACATTTAACGTAGAGTAACGTAACCAAGTCACACAGGCTAAGGTTAGGGGATGGAAGAAATGGACATTACATAATTTTTATTTACCAAGTACTGGATCTTACACACTTAAGGCCTGTTCAGAATCTCAAGCGCTTGCATTAGTGCGCTCGTGCACCTCTAAATGTGATCTTGAATGAGAGCGGGCACACTCACAATCTTTCAAGACCATGCCCTGCAACATACATGATGGAACTAGAACTCCTTTCTGCATTATCTGATAGTCGCGACAGTTTGTATATGGATGGTGATGCAAGCCTGTGTTTAGCTCTTCGTAGACCTAGATGACAGGGTTTGTTGCTTGGTCAACAATATTTACTTATCTGGCAGGTAGTTTGAAGTGTTTCAGACACACACATAAGTGAATTTTGTGGACAAGCTGTCATTAGTTGATGTCACAAAGGTTGTTGGATGCCATCTTTGCTAAGAGAAACACCTCTGAAAGGGTGACGCGTGAGCTCGCGGGCGTGAGCCCTGTTCAGGAGACATGGGCTGCATCCGAAAAATCTTTTGCCTTGGAAAGTTCCTAACTCCTAAAGAATGATCTGGAAATAATTATGTGGCAGCCATGACGAGAGCATTCAAATTTTTTAAGTGTTAAGGTGTCTCAGTGCTTCCTAATTTGCCTCCTTTAGCATAGGATACACAGAACCATCCTTTTTGAAAAGAAAGGCGATGTCACTATCCCACAATTCTGCGCAACAGCAATATTGAAGCGGCAACCACTCATCCGGCCAATTGCGAAAAGAAACGTAGGTGATGGCTGGGGGACTCATGGTCACGTTGCCTAGTGTAAGTGCATTCAGATTCTCCAATTAGCACTGCTGTCTTCCTACGCCATGAGGAATTCCCTTTTACACCTTTCCTTTACCTGATGACGTTCTCCACAAAGGTTAAAGGAAAGTGGTGAGGAATTAGAGGATAGGACGTAATGTTTTGACTATTCGGTGTTAGGTGCGGCCTGGAGGAGTGCCCCCTGCTGGAGGGAGAAGAGCGACTGCGGCTGCTTAACTTCCAGCACAACCTCATCTCCTGCATCGAGAACCTCTCCCACCTGCGCCGGCTCGTTTTCCTGGATTTGTACGACAACCGCGTCGACGAGATCGCAGGCTTGTCTGCCCTCGTCTCGCTACGCGTTCTCATGCTGGGGAAGAACAGGTGTGGACGCTATGCTAAGCTATGCTATGCTACTCTACGCTACACTCAGCTAGATTACCCTAGTCTAAGCTATGCTACGCTGCCTTAAGTTATGCTACGCTATGCAAAGCTATGCTACCCTAAGCTACGCTAAAGTATGCTATTCTGCACTAAGCTATGCTACGGAATGCTACACTACACTACGCCATGCTAAGGGTGTGCTAAGCTAGTGCTGTCCCAACCTGTCACTGGCGATCTAGCGTATGAGGCCTGCTAATAGCCTGCCGGCTGAGGCATTTGACTGGGGAGCTGGAGGTTGAAGCTCTGGTGTAGCTCCAGTAAGAGTAGTGCAGTTGATCTCACTGGGACAATGGAGCTCCCCAGTCTGCTTCATTGGAGATCGTCCCTGTCTCCTTTAATTAGTTGCAAGTTGCTTTGGATAAAAAAAACCCCAGATGCATTAATGCAGTGCATGAAATTAATGTACCATTCTGTAGGTGTGGCGATCCTGTCTAATAATTATCATTGTAGCTACATCTGTAGCTTTAGAATGAGGTTTGCTTTGTTGGCCTCGCAGGATAAACCTGTGGTGATGGTTGGTCTCCTGGAGTGGAGCTGGTCACCGCCGCTGCAGACACATCGGGGGCGTCGTAGAATTCATACGCAGACACAAATGTACAAAAATACCGCACGTCAGTACGAAGAGGTACTAAAATGAAATGAGATGCAGATGGACCTCCGCTTTTTTCAGTCACAGTGATACTGATCCTGCTAAAATGGCGGCCGCGGTTTCACAGCGCTAGTTCTGCCTGACATTCCTCTCATTTAGAGAGGGGAATAATCACAGATACCCCGTCTTCGCCCTGAGCCTCAGTTCCACCAAGCAGTCTCGTTCAACTCTGTTCACAGTGAATAAAACGGTTATTTTTGTGTTTCTGTTATCAAAAGTTGGCGATGGTACAGAAGAAATGTTCTAATCGGTCCCGTCTTTCGTTACCCTTCTGTTGGCGTACCTCGCACACTGATCCGATACTAAAAGGTGGCGCCATAAACACAGCAGTCCTTTGATTGGTCAGTAAGGACTAAATACAAACTTGCTGTAGGTGGTGGAACAGCAAACCAGATCTAGAGTTTGGGTTCAGGTCCTTACAGGTTACACATTGATTCTAAGGGCGCCGTACTGGAAGTGTTCGGTGGAAAAGTGGATTTTCCTGCCCTGGGTTGGTGGTGTTTTTGGGGCGATAATGAAAGAGCTGGAGACCTGGTGATGGGACATTATTAGGAATTGTATCACACCTCTCTAATGTACAGAAACAGGTGCCGTACTATAGCCCGGCTTTGAATGGCCGAGCCTTCAAGTCTGCATTTCTTTCATGCTACCAATGCGAGTGTGACCAGTGCAGGGTGCACTTTTTTAAAATGCTTTTATTTTTTTTTTTAAATCGTGCTGAATTTAGGAGGCAGAAACTTACCTCAGCTGACAGTGGTGTAATTGACATTCTACGGCCTATAATTAAAGCCATTAACTCCTCTTGGAATGTTAATGAAAGTGTCTCTCAGAGTTTTTTTGCCTCTGCGACTCTCCAAAATGACACCTTATATCTGCTTATTCCCAGAATTAAGAGGATACGGAATCTGGATACCTTGACGAAATTGGACGTTCTCGACTTACACGGCAATCAGGTAATGTAGCGTCTCTAATGCTAGAGGACAAATCCCCATCCAGCCAAATTCAAAAGAGTCTGATTCACAGTGCGTTCCATCCGTCTCTTAGCAGTAAGGGCTGTTGTTGAGTACTCCACCATTTTAGCCTCGCAGCAAGAAGGTTGCAGGTTCGTATGCAGCCTGGGGCCTGTCTGTGTGGAGTTTGCATGTTCTCCCTGTGATAACAAAGGCTTCCTCCGGGCACTTTGGTTTCCTCCAGTAGTCCAAAGACATGCATTTCAGGCCAATTGAAGACTCTGAATTGCCCATAGGTATTAGTGTGTGTGTGAAATTTGTGTGTGTGTCTGTGTCTGTGTCTGTGTCTGTGTATGTGTGTGCGTGTCTGTGTGTGCCCTACAATCGGTGAACCGCACAGGGTCAGTTCCTGCCTCCTGTCCGCCCTTCGACTCTGACCTGGAGTCGTCAGGGAATGATAATGGATGAATGGATGGATACTGCCTCTGCTTTATGACTAACAGTTCCTCTGTGACCCACTTAACCAGAACCACGTCCAGCTGGCCGGTGCCTGGCCCGGTTGGGCTAGCTGACTTAATTCTGGCAAACTTTCCTGTTAGCCTCTAAGTGGAAACATATTACCAAACTACTGCCTGCTTACGGCTCGCCGGGGCGTAAAGCTGTAAATCCCTCTGGTTCTTATTCCAGAAACAAAGTGCCAGCTCTGGCCCAGTTCTGGGCTTTTGTTCCTGCGCGAGGCTTCTTTTAAGAAGCAGGATTATACCGCTGCAGGCCGTCGCTGGCACCATGGCGATGGTGGGCGGCAGGGGGACCTTTTATAGGCCCAGTAATTTTGACTGGGAGGCAGGAAGTGCTCTGTGGGCTCTGGCAGCAAATAGAGGCAGAGGGAAGGCACAGTGGGGGGGGGATGCTGGGTACAGGCTGGCTAATTTTGAGGTGAGTAACGATTTACATCTGCATCTCGGGCCCTTGACAAAGGCTGGATGGTGCGGTGCTTCTCAAACATCCACAGATGTTTAGCTGTTGAAGGAAGTGTGATTGGTCTAGGTTTGATTAGAACCTTCAGTGCAATAGATTTCCAGCCACCGGGTCGGACAGGCTTACTCTACACGTTGAACACGCTTTGGTAGGGTTGGCGTGAAAACTTACAGGATGGTCAATCTCCAGGAGCAGGTCCGCACAGCCTTGCTGTTGCTGTTGAATTGGGTGAAGTTCGTTGGAGTTGTGATGGAAGTCTACGGGAGAGTGTGCTTTCCGGTCCAGGCTTTGACCGCCCTGCTTGTGCTGTGGAATTCGGTTTGGTTTATTAGGGTGGGATGGAACATCTACATGACAGCTCTTCTCCTGGAACGGGGTTGGACAGCCCTGCTCGAGCTGAGGAATGAGTAATTGCTTGTTAGGTTTAGGGTTAAAGGCCCACCGGGCTGTAGACCTCCAGCAACGGTGCGGGTTATCACTGCTTCACACGCTAAGAGCTCCCTGCCCGTGGAGTTGACAGGCGGGACTAGATTGGGCCTGCGTTGCCATGGCGCCATGGTGCAGAACACACTGAAGAGGCCTGTGTGTGGTCCCTGAGCTTTCTCTGTTCTAACCAACAGGAGGAATCCAAACA
This sequence comes from Gymnothorax reevesii, assembly GCA_029721435.1. NCBI lineage: Eukaryota > Metazoa > Chordata > Actinopteri > Anguilliformes > Muraenidae > Gymnothorax > Gymnothorax reevesii. Next base: position 11,753,317 of record CM056574.1, read on the forward strand.
CAAACAGTACGGGGTGTGTTTAAACGCTCTTATTTCCTTCACTCTACAGCTTTGGGCGTCTATTCACACCACCGGGCAGAAGTTTTTCCACACTTTAGTCATGGTTTCGTTCATGTTTTTGGCGAAATATAAGCAATTTTAACTTATTTAAATAACCTTAAATGGCACAGTGTAATAGCAAGAAGTCAGAAAGGATCTTTATCAGTCAGGACGCTTAAGTAAAATCTCGAGTTTATAAAGACGCTGTAATTTATCACTAAATAGGTTATGAAATGATGTCCATTTTTTAGCAAAGACAGTAAATTCAATCTAATTGGGGAAAGAATAATTAAGAAGAAACCACCTGCAGGTTTAGTACATCTGTGGGAGCTTTCACCGTAGTGCTGAGTGTCAACATTCAGAACCATATAACTGTCCTTATAGAGAAAATATAATGAATCTGCTCAGCCATCATGGCAAAAGATGGCTATTTATATGAAGATTTTAATATGTTCTTTCAAACAAAACCTGTCTATGTAGTCTTTTTTCCCATCTTTACCTCCTTGTAATACGTGGGTGTTCAAAGACGTTTGACTGGCAGCGCACAGCACATCGCCATTTTCATGCCCTGTTTTTTTTCACAGCTGTGAAACGGACAAAAATGGCATGGCGGTCTGCTCTTTCAACTGTAAAGAGGAACGATTTTGCTGTGTTACACAAGTTTGTTCAGTTCTTTAAGGGGCCGCTAGGTCTCTGTGTCATGAATGCAGTCTTTGTTGACTTCCCATAACAGTGGGTTTCATGTGAGGTCTGGCTTGGGTCACTTGTTGTCCAAGTCCATTGAGGAGATCAGAGCATACTGTAGGAGTCAGACAAGCCTGCTGGCAGAACCTGAGAAGGGAGAGATTGTAAGATTGTGGATAGAAGCCTGTTTCGGGTATTTGTGATGTGTATGTTATGTGGACAAAATGCCTCGTTCTGGAGCTGTATTTTATCATTTAGACTTGGCCAAACTTGGTTCCAGTGAAGGGAAATCTTCGGGCTCCTACTTACGAAAACATTTGAGTTGATACTGTGCCTCCTAAAGGTTCAGGGAGGATCCATTTCTGCTTTAGCGTGACTTTGCACCCTGGCACAGAGTTAGGTCCATACAAGATTTGTGGAGATTCGCGTGGAAGACCTTGACTGGCCTATGTTTAGCCCTTACCTCAACCCTATCAGACACTGTTGGGAGCAACTAGAAAGCAAACTTCAAGCCAGGCCTCATTCCCCGACATCACATTCAAAACTTTACAATACTTTTCCCCTTGGAATGGGGGCAGACCTCCGCAGTAGTGTTCTAACATCTAGTGGGTAGTATTGCCAGAAGAATGGAGGCTGTTTGAGCAGCACCGGTGGGGATGAACTCCATATTAGTATCCATGATGATGTCATGAGATGTTAGAGGAGCAAGTGTTGAAATATTTTAAGCTTTAGTAATGTAACTGAGAAAATAGGGCCAAACAATTTCCAATTATCTAAGACCCTTAGCAATCATTTTTGTGTTTGAGGTTGTAAGTTGTTTATATATCTATAAGACATGTAATTAGCCCTACAATATCTACAAATTTATACTGTAAAGGGGTACTTTGCATAAAGGAGACTTCTGTCAGAGCTGATTTGAGTCTTTCTCCAAACTCATAAGCACAAAGCTGATGGTCCATCCATCCTTCCATCTATTTATCCAGCTTATTCTTGTTCTGGGTCACACGGGGAGTCGGGGGGTGGGGGCAAGATCCTAACTCTACATCCAATGAGCAAGAGACGAGGAAATAGCCTGGGCAGTTTTCCAGTCCATCACAGTCTGAGGTTTTTGCTCTTTTTGAAACCGATTTTGTCTCTGTAGTCCACACTGCTCTGTCACCTCCTGCAGTTTTCTCCAGCTCCTGTAGGGGGCAGCAGATCTCAGGAGAGGTTTTACAAAGAGCCGTGTCCTCTGTTTGGGGGAGAAGTACTCACTTGGGACAGGTTTTGGCAGAGGAATGAGAGATTAGATTCTTTTCATGCAATCGGCTAGAATCTGATAATTCCTCTCTGGCCTAATTTTTTTTTTTTTGCTCGCAATTTTTGGCAGTTCTGAACGAGAGCAGCTTACCTAGTAGGGCTGGGAGGTGGATTGTATTTATGCTGAATGTGTAAACACTCTGTCAGAGCCAGGCACTTGCTAACCAAGATACTGTCTGCTCTTACGGACAGAGCAATGATTGGAATGGACCGAGAGGAGACGCATGATAGCATCCTGTGTGGGTTTGACGGGGTGGGTCATTTTGAAGATAAACCTACAGGTTTTTTCGAACACGAGATACTTATCTTAGGATAGATACCTGGAAATTTCATCTAGCACTCGGTTTCAAATGTAAATTTCCAGGTATCTAGCCTACGATAAACACCGAGTGCTCAAAAAAAACGGTAGGTTTATCTCCATTCTACCATGACTCAAGTCGAAGTTTGAAGTGGGAATGTCAGACGTCATAGCGGTCGCCTTTTTTGGACACGGAAATTAATAGCCTACGTTTTCTATTGAAGCGGCTCGATAATCAAGCGAGAGCTCTTCATGCAGTGTGAGGCTTTGACCCAGTGCGAGGTGAATAGATACCTGGTGTTAACCAATCAAAATGCAGAATTCACTGGAATGAATGGGAGAATTGAAGCCAAACATTGAGTTTGATATACTCCCTCAAACTCGATATGTCCAAGTTGACAGAGTTGTCCTTGATCGTTCTCTTTTGGCAGACCTGACCTCGATATGTTCATGTGGACAGACTTGTTCTTGATCTGTCAGTTCAACAGACTAGACCTTAATGTGTCCATTTTAACAGAGTAGGGTTTCCAAATCTTCACAGGAATGTGACGGAGCTCGATTAGCCGCTTGCTCCATTTTTACAGTGCAGTCGTCGTGTGTGTGAGATAGCCTTCAGCTCGGGGCACATTAGGACCTGCATGGTGAGCTGTAATGTGACTCTGTTGAATATAATGGGGTGAGATTATCTCATCAGACCTGCTGATAGACAGCTGGGAGACGAAGGTGTTTATGGAGTGAAGGGATGAACAAGGCTTGGCCATCCATACCTGGTCGTGTAGCCCAGTCGCTAAGGGTCTCAAATGGAGGGAAATCGTATCTCCCCGCCACTGGAAACTTTCCCCCATCTCAAAGTCCCAGTGTAATTTTGCTTGTGAATGTGCACTTAATGGAGAGACTCGTCACTGCTGAGGTCTGTGGAACCTGAGTGACTTACTGTGAACCCTGACCCTAGGTGTGCTACAGAGTTATTGTGAAATACTGACAGGTGTGTGTCAGTATCTGTGTGTGTGAGTGTCTGGCTCAGTCTGTGTGTGTATGCTGTATGTGTGTATCTACACGTACGTGCGTGCTTGTGTGTGTGTGTATGTGTGTTTGTGTGTATGTGATGTTGGTTTGTGTTTATGTATCTGAGCATGCACACTGATGCTTGTGAATATGTATCTGTGTGTGTGTGTGTACGCATGTGATGTTTGTGTGTATGTGTCCGAGCATGTGTGTGTGTGTGTGTTTGTTTGTCGCTGCGTATGCGCGCGCCGTGTGTGTGTCATGATTATGTGTATGTATTGTATCTGTGCATGCATGTACGTTTGTGTGTATGTACTGTATCTGCACACGCATGTATATGTTTGTGTGTGTACTGTATCTGCACACACATGTATATGTTTGTGTGTGTGTACTGTATCTGCACACGCATGTATATGTTTGTGTGTGTGTACTGTATCTGCACACGCATGTATATGTTTGTGTGTGTGTACTGTATCTGCACACGCATGTATATGTTTGTGTGTGTACTGTATCTGCACACGCATGTATATGTTTGTGTGTGTGTACTGTATCTGCACACACATGTGTATGTTTGTGTGTGTACTGTATCTGCACACGCATGTATATGTTTGTGTGTATGTACTGTATCTGCACACGCATGTGTATGTTTGTGTGTGTGTACTGTATCTGCACACGCATGTATATGTTTGTGTGGATGTACTGTATCTGCACACGCATATATATGTTTGTGTGTATGTACTGTATCTGCACACACATGTATATGTTTGTGTGTGTGTACTGTATCTGCACATGCATGTATATGTTTGTGTGTATGTACTGTATCTGCACATGCATGTATATGTTTGTGTGTATGTACTGTATCTGCACATGCATGTATATGTTTGTGTGTATGTACTGTATCTGCACACACATGTATATGTTTGTGTGTATGTACTGTATCTGCACACGCATGTATATGTTTGTGTGTGTGTACTGTATCTGCACACGCATGTATATGTTTGTGTGTGTGTACTTTATCTGCACATGCATGTATATGTTTGTGTGTATGTACTGTATCTGCACATGCATGTATATGTTTGTGTGTATGTACTGTATCTGCACACACGTATATGTTTGTGTGTGTGTACTGTATCTGCACATGCATGTATATGTTTGTGTGTATGTACTGTATCTGCACATGCATGTATATGTTTGTGTGTATGTACTGTATCTGCACACACATGTATATGTTTGTGTGTATGTACTGTATCTGCACACATATGTATATGTTTGTGTGTATGTACTGTATCTGCACACACATGTATATGTTTGTGTGTATGTACTGTATCTGCACACGCATGTATATGTTTGTGTGTATGTACTGTATCTGCACACACATGTATATGTTTGTGTGTATGTACTGTATCTGCACACACATGTATGTTTGTGTGTATGTACTGTATCTGCACATGCATGTATATGTTTGTGTGTATGTACTGTATCTGCACACACATGTATATGTTTGTGTGTGTGTACTGTATCTGCACACGCATGTATATGTGTGTTTATGTACTGTATCTGCACACGCATGTATATGTTTGTGTGTATGTACTGTATCTGCACACGCATGTATATGTTTGTGTGTGTGTACTGTATCTGCACATGCATGTATATGTTTGTGTGTGTGTACTGTATCTGCACACGCATGTATATGTTTGTATGTATGTACTGTATCTGCACACACATGTATATGTTTGTGTGTATGTACTGTATCTGCACACGCATGTATATGTTTGTGTGTATGTACTGTATCTGCACACGCATGTATATGTTTGTGTGTATGTACTGTATCTGCACACACATGTATATGTTTGTGTGTATGTACTGTATCTGCACATGCATGTATATGTTTGTGTGTGTGTACTGTATCTGCACACGCATGTATATGTTTGTGTGTGTGTACTGTATCTGCACACGCATGTATATGTTTGTGTGTATGTACTGTATCTGCACACGCATGTATATGTTTGTGTGTGTGTACTGTATCTGCACACGCATGTATATGTTTGTGTGTGTGTACTTTATCTGCACATGCATGTATATGTTTGTGTGTATGTACTGTATCTGCACACACATGTATATGTTTGTGTGTATGTACTGTATCTGCACACGCATGTATATGTTTGTGTGTGTGTACTGTATCTGCACATGCATGTATATGTTTGTGTGTGTGTACTGTATCTGCACACGCATGTATATGTTTGTATGTATGTACTGTATCTGCACACGCATGTATATGTGTGTTTATGTACTGTATCTGCACACGCATGTATATGTTTGTGTGTATGTACTGTATCTGCACACGCATGTATATGTTTGTGTGTGTGTACTGTATCTGCACATGCATGTATATGTTTGTGTGTGTGTACTGTATCTGCACACGCATGTATATGTTTGTATGTATGTACTGTATCTGCACACACATGTATATGTTTGTGTGTATGTACTGTATCTGCACACGCATGTATATGTTTGTGTGTATGTACTGTATCTGCACACGCATGTATATGTTTGTGTGTATGTACTGTATCTGCACACACATGTATGTTTGTGTGTATGTACTGTATCTGCACATGCATGTATATGTTTGTGTGTGTGTACTGTATCTGCACACGCATGTATATGTTTGTGTGTATGTACTGTATCTGCACACGCATGTATATGTTTGTGTGTGTGTACTGTATCTGCACACGCATGTATATGTTTGTGTGTGTGTACTTTATCTGCACATGCATGTATATGTTTGTGTGTATGTACTGTATCTGCACACGCATGTATATGTTTGTGTGTATGTACTGTATCTGCACACGCATGTATATGTTTGTGTGTATGTACTGTATCTGCACACACATGTATATGTTTGTGTGTATGTACTGTATCTGCACACACATGTATATGTTTGTGTGTATGTACTGTATCTGCACATGCATGTATATGTTTGTGTGTATGTACTGTATCTGCACACACATGTATATGTTTGTGTGTGTGTACTGTATCTGCACACGCATGTATATGTGTGTGTATGTACTGTATCTGCACACGCATGTATATGTTTGTGTGTATGTACTGTATCTGCACACGCATGTATATGTTTGTGTGTGTGTACTGTATCTGCACATGCATGTATATGTTTGTGTGTGTGTACTGTATCTGCACACGCATGTATATGTTTGTATGTATGTACTGTATCTGCACACACATGTATATGTTTGTGTGTATGTACTGTATCTGCACACGCATGTATATGTTTGTGTGTATGTACTGTATCTGCACACGCATGTATATGTTTGTGTGTATGTACTGTATCTGCACACACATGTATATGTTTGTGTGTATGTACTGTATCTGCACACGCATGTATATGTTTGTGTGTGTGTACTGTATCTGCACACGCATGTATATGTTTGTGTGTGTGTACTGTATCTGCACACGCATGTATATGTTTGTGTGTGTGTACTGTATCTGCACACACATGTATATGTTTGTGTGTGTGTACTGTATCTGCACATGCATGTATATGTTTGTGTGTATGTACTGTATCTGCACACGCATGTATATGTTTGTGTGTATGTACTGTATCTGCACACACATGTATATGTTTGTGTGTGTGTACTGTATCTGCACACGCATGTATATGTGTGTGTATGTACTGTATCTGCACACACATGTATATGTTTGTGTGTATGTACTGTATCTGCACACACATGTATATGTTTGTGTGTGTGTACTGTATCTGCACACGCATGTATATGTGTGTGTATGTACTGTATCTGCACACACATGTATATGTTTGTGTGTATGTACTGTATCTGCACACACATGTATATGTTTGTGTGTGTGTACTGTATCTGCACATGCATGTATATGTTTGTGTGTGTGTACTGTATCTGCACACACATGTATATGTTTGTGTGTATGTACTGTATCTGCACACGCATGTATATGTTTGTGTGTGTGTACTGTATCTGCACACGCATGTATATGTTTGTGTGTGTACTGTATCTGCACACGCATGTATATGTTTGTGTGTGTACTGTATCTGCACACGCATGTATATGTTTGTGTGTGTGTACTGTATCTGCACACGCATGTATATGTTTGTGTGTATGTACTGTATCTGCACACACATGTATATGTTTGTGTGTATGTACTGTATCTGCACACGCATGTATATGTTTGTGTGTGTACTGTATCTGCACACGCATGTATATGTTTGTGTGTATGTACTGTATCTGCACAAGCATGTATATGTGTGTGTATGTACTGTATCTGCACACACATGTATATGTTTGTGTGTATGTACTGTATCTGCACACGCATGTATATGTTTGTGTGTATGTACTGTATCTGCACACGCATGTATATGTTTGTGTGTATGTACTGTATCTGCACATGCATGTATATGTTTGTGTGTGTGTACTGTATCTGCACATGCATGTATATGTTTGTGTGTATGTACTGTATCTGCACACGCATGTATATTTTTGTTTGTATGTACTGTATCTGCACACACATGTATATGTTTGTGTGTGTGTACTGTATCTGCACATGCATGTATATGTTTGTGTATATGTACTGTATCTGCACACGCATGTATATGTTTGTGTGTATGTACTGTATCTGCACACGCATGTATATGTTTGTGTGTGTGTACTGTATCTGCACACACATGTATATGTTTGTGTGTGTGTACTGTTTCTGCACACGCATGTATATGTTTGTGTGTGTGCACTGTATCTGTGCATGCATGTATATGTTTGTGTGTGTGTACTGTATCTGCACACGCATGTATATGTTTGTGTGTGTGTACTGTATCTGTACACGCATGTATATGTGTGTGTGTGTGTACTGTACAGTGAGAGTAAAAAGTATTTGATCCCTTGCTGATTTTGTTGGTTTGCCCACTAATAAAGACATGATCATTCTATACTTTTAATGGTAGATGTATTCTAACATGGAGAGACAGAATATCAAAACGAAAATCCAGAAAATAACTTTAAAGAATTTATTTTAATTCATTTGTTTTTCATTGAGGGAAATAATTATTTGATCCCTCTATCCAAAAGCACTCAATACTTGGTGGCAAAGCCTTTGCTTGCAAGCACAGCGGTCAAACGTTTGTTGTAGTTAACCACAAGGTTAGCACACATATCAGGGGGAATTTTGGCCCACTCTTCTTTGCAGATCCTCTCTAAATAATTAAGGTTGGTGGGCTGTCGCTTGGCAACTCGGACCTTCAGCTCTCTCCATAGATTTTCGATTGGATTGAGGTCCGGAGACTGGCTGGGCCACTCCATGACCTTAATATGGTTCTTCTTGAGCCACTCCTTTGTTGCCTTTGCTGTATGCTTCCGGTCGTTGTCATGTTGGAAGACCCAGCCACGGCCCATTTTCAGCTTCCTAGCAGAGGGGAGGAGGTTGTCCCTCAGGACTGCACGGTACATGGCTCCATCCATCTTCCCACTGATGCGGTGAAGTAGCCCTGTGCCCTTGGCAGAGAAACACCCCCAAAACATAATGTTTCCACCTCCATGCTTGACGGTGGGCACAGTGTTCCTGGGATCATAGGCAGCATTTTTCTTCCTCCACACACGACGAGTGGAGTTTAGCCCAAATAGTTCAATTTTGGTCTCGTCTGACCACAGAACCTTCTCCCAATCACTTTGTGCATCTTTGAGGTGATCATTGGCATACTTTAGGCGAGCCTCCACATGTGCCTTCTTAAGCAGGTGTACCTTTCGGGCACTGCAGGATTTTAATCCATTGCGGCGCAAAGTGTTGCCAATTGTTTTCCTGGTGACTGTGGTCCCAGCTGCCTTGAGGTCATTCACTAACTCCCGCGGTGTGGTTGCAGGCCGATTTCTCACTGTCCTCATGATCATTGCCACCCCACGAGGTGAAATCTTCTGTGGAGCACCAGACCGAGGTCTATTGATGGTCATGTTATACTTCTTAAATTTTCTCACAATTGCACCAATGGTTGTTACTTTAATACCCAGCATCTTGCTAATGTTTTTGTAGCCCATTCCAGATTCGTGCAGGTCAACAATCCTGTTTCTGAGGTCCTGAGAGAGTTCTTTGGTCTTACCCATGTGGGAAAGTTTGGAATCTGTCTGATTGTCTGATTCTGTGAACAGGTGTCTTTAATACAGGTGATTAGTTAGAACAGGTGTCTTCAATTCAGGTATCAAGTTGATTGGGAGTGTCTAACTGGTCTGTGAAAGCCAGAACTCCTAATGCATACTAGGGGATCAAATACTTATTTCCCTCAATGAAATACAAATATATTAAAATAAATTCATTAAAGTTATTTTCGGGATTTTTCGTTTTGATATTCTGTCTCTCCATGTTAGAATACATCTACCATTAAAAGTATAGAATGATCATGTCTTTATTAGTGGGCAAACCAACAAAATCAGCAAGGGATCAAATACTTTTTACTCTCACTGTATCTGCACGCGCATGTATATGTTTGTGTGTGTACTGTATCTGTACACGCATGTATATGTGTGTGTGTGTGTGTACTGTATCTGCACACACATGTATATGTTTGTGTGTGTGTACTGTATCTGCACACACATGTATATGTTTGTGTGTGTGTACTGTATCTGCACACGCATGTATATGTTTGTGTGTGTACTGTATCTGTACACGCATGTATATGTGTGTGTGTGTGTACTGTATCTGCACACACATGTATATGTTTGGGTGTGTGTACTGTATCTGCACACACATGTATATGTTTGTGTGTGTGTACTGTATCTGCACACACATGTATATGTTTGTGTGTGTGTACTGTATCTGTACACGCATGTATATGTTTGTGTGTGTGTACTGTATCTGTACACGCATGTATATGTGTGTATGTACATGGGTGTTTGTGTTTCATCCCCCTCTTTCTGCCCTCAGATTACAGAGATGGAGAACCTGTCTCACCTGCTGGAGCTGCGGGTGTTAAACCTGTCGGGGAACCGCATCAGTCGGGTCGAGAGGCTGCTGGGCCTGGACTCTCTGACTGAGCTCAACCTTCGGCACAACCGTGTCTCCTGTGTGGTGAGAGAGCCGGGGGCCGCAACACGGGGCCAACGCTTAGCTGCTACATGGCGAATGAGGCTCCTGCCTGCAGTGAGATCTCTCAGCTGCTGTAAAGCACAGCCCTGACCACGTGTTTGTCCCTTGGTCTGGTGCACAATTGGGCGAGGCCTCATAGTTCTGCTGAAGGAAAGTTGTGATACATTAGCACTGATTGGGTATCCAAGATTATTTGGTACTCTCAGCAATGTGGGTGAGGTCCTTTGACATCTCAGAATGACTGTGCCCGCATGCACAGTGTGAGGTTCGTACGCGGTTTGTCGAAATCGATGTAGAAGACCTTGGCTGACCTACATAGAGCCCTGATGTCAACCACACCTAACGCCATCAAGAATAACCGTAAAGCTGACTTTGAGCCAGGCCCAAATGGCCAACATTGTGGCTGAGCCTCAGTGATTGTTTTCAAGCTGGGATGGAAGCAAATACACGCAGCAATGTTCAGACATCTCGCTGAAGGCCTTCCCAGAAGACGAGAGGGCAGCAATAGCAGTTAGAGGGAGACAAGCATCTTAACACCAGAAATTTTGGAGTTAGATGTCGACTTAGCTGGTTTCCCTGCTCATGTAGTTGTGCCGTGTGTTTGAGATGGGCAGTTGGGTGCAGTAGGGTCTGTTCATGACGTGTCCCCATTCAGACACGCTCGGTGTCGGCCGGTGGGCAGTGTTCACACTACATATGCTCACTGCTGCCAATACGGGTCTCCAGCTCCCATCTCACTGTACAGTTACTGCTGTAACACCAGAGTCGGGAGTAGGTGCTCTCAGCCTTACACAGAATGGGCTGGTGTGAGTTCAGGCTCTCGTTTCTGCTAAACTGACACACAGTGGATTCTACCACTCAAGGTCTCTAGCAAAGATTTGATGGGTTACGTAGTAATATTAGGTGTGCAGCTGCTTGGCTGGAAAGACCTTTTCTTAAAAAGGTTGAAAACCCTTGGCGTAGATTATTCCCCAGTTAGCTTCCAAGATCTCAATTACAACGGCTTGGGGGAAAAGAACTTGAGACAAAATGGTGGCCTCAGATTCGAGCGGGGCGCTGTAAGTGAACGATTATCTGATGGAAAGATAACATTATGACTGTCATTTTCTCGAGATTACTCATCGCCGACCGGATACTGCCTCATCATTATACCTCCTCTGTCTCGGAGCCGGCGTTCGCAGTGGTGTTTTGTCTGAACACGAGCCTGGAGGATAATGCGGGATTCGAATCCGCACGCACCCAGGTCATGCACCAAGACAAAGATCATCCTCCGTCTTCTCTATTTATCAGTCCTGTCTCCGTTTCCCATTAATATTTGGTCGGGAGGGTTTCCAGTGAAATGATGGATAATTTTTTTTATTGTTATTTCCAGGAGGGAGAGAAATATTTGCCCCTCGGCGATGTTCTTGTCTTACATCCTTTATTCCTGTTCTGCCAAGATTCTGTCACAGTCGCGACCTAAACAGGCTGATCTTTAAAGGTCCTCTCTGCCTGTTATTTTCCCTCCATCCCTGCTGGTTGTGAAGAGGATTTATGGAAGCAGCTGGTAGGGGAGGACTTATTTTATTCATTTTTTACACAAGTCAAAATTTACACATGAGATGATGCAGGTTACATAGCCTGCATAGTTTGTTACAGGAAATTATGTTACAAAAGGCACGTTTTTGAATCATGTAATAATACATCATTACCCCCCCCCCCCCCCCCCTCCAAGTTAAAAATGTTAATTTGTTAAATGTTCCTTTTTTATTGACGAGTGAATCTGTAAAATTGACTGGTGGCAAGTCAAACCGCTTCACCTAATTGACTCAAAAGTAAAAAAGTAAGGCTTCGAATCTAAACACAGGATGACCGAGCTTCTTTGTTTTTGTTTGTTTTTGCACAGCTGATCTCCCACCTGCGTTTCCTCGCTGCGTCTTTTCACGCACTTTCCTCGGAGAGAGACATTGTCACAGTTTATCTCTGCGGCTCTTAATTGTGTGTCTGTTGGGAAGCTCCTCGCTAGCTTGAACGTAGTCAGCAACGTTCGCAGTTAGCATTTGGTGCGCTGCGTTTGACTCGGAGGCGTCGGTGAGTCAGCGGTCCGCCGAACCCGAAAGCAAAGCGGCGATCTGTCATCGGATCCTGGGCGCAGTTCCTCGGGGAGGGAGTGTGCCGGGAAAATCTGCCGCGGAACGTCGGGAATGTTAAACGCAGGACACCCAAGACTGTGCGTGTGCTACTGTTCTCGCGTTTCCCCGTCTTCACAAAGCCCGTAGCTCGTCCTGCTGTCACGCAGCGCAGGGATGTGAGGCATGAGTTACGGCTGAAGACCGGAGCTGGAGGAGGGGGGCGGTTTACAGTCTGCTGGCTCGGTTCCCGTCTCCGCGGTTAATGAGCGGCGATGACACCGTCTCTCATCAGCTGAGGTGTGGCTGCTTTCACCGGCCGCTTTCACTGCCAATTTGATGTCGGTCATAACAAGCGCTGTAATGTTAGTTTATTCTTCTCTCTCAATCATAAAATTGTAGCCCGTTACTGCGTGTTTTTTTTTAACTGAAGTTTTAGTACCCTGTTTTTAAATCTTGAAATGAGCCAAATTATCTCGCCCAGATATTATGTAGGGCTTATTTGCAAAAACCAGTCATTTGCATTTTGATTTATTTTTCTAAATCAGATTTTTACATTTTGCACGCCAGGAAATATCAGTGAAATTCATGTTTTGTTATTTTATTTATTTTATTTTTTTACTTTATTGTGCAGTCAAAAAAATATTAATCAAATTGGTGGTAGTTTATGAATTTTTGGAATGGCGGGATGACTTTTACCTGTTTTAGCGAATGAACTGTATTATTTTTTGCCGTATTGAACTAAAGAGTGACAGAAATAAAGTCTGAAGTACTTTTTGAGGTTGACTCAGTAGTATTTGCATTGTTGACAGATGTTGGAAGCCAGAATTATGAGAATTTAAAGGGGGTTGGTGTGTGTGCTGTGCGCGCCAGACACTCATCATCATTTTGGTCAGATAAGTATTCATGTACAAACTAGTGGCAGAGCCATTATCTCGTCTGTCCCTCAGCAATATATCACAACACTGCCCGTACTATGAATCAGCAAGTCTGAACCTTTTTTCTTTTTTCTGGAGGAAAAGCGCGGAGTTTCCTCTGAATGCAGCGCAGCAGATGCTTGATGATAGATTTCCTGGATTCACTCTATTTTATTCCTCTTAGGAATGGTTTCTCGCTCAGAAGTGTTCATTTATCCTTAGCCTCGAGGTCTGGGTTGTCCATTGCGCTGTCCAGGGTTCTGAAATCAATAAATGTCGTCACCCTCGTGCTCAAACACAACTTTGCATTTGCAATGGCAATATTTAAGTGTTTTATTACTGCTGTGTTCATTCGCATGATATCTTTTAAGTGCTCATTTAAACCTGCCACTTCTTATAGGTGTGAAATGCATTAGTGCCCTTGATTTTGGAAGGAGATGTGGGGGATAACTAGTGTCCGGATAATTTTGGCCATAAATCATCTGTACGATGATGCACTCACATGGGTATCAGTGCAATGCCTTGTGCGCTCTGCTAAAAGGGTCCCCTTGTAGTTTTTGAACTCTTGGGTATGGCTGTCGCTTCTAAGGCTTGTGCGCCTGCCAGGGTCAATGCCTGCGTATACTCACGGGTTCAGGGGTCAGAGGCCAACCTGTGAAATGGAAGCGGCTCCCTGTCAGACTCTGGAGACTCCTAAAAGCTCAGCCATTTTCTGTATCATCCACGCGTGGCGTTTGCTCAGACTCCAGTACGGAAATTAGCGGGAGGTTAATGGGGTCTACTCTTCAGTCGTCTGGTGTTATTCTATCCCGGACAACGAGTCAGGGATACTGTGGACCAATAATCGTTAAGCCGTGTCTGCCACTGTGTCCGTTAAGATTTGCTTGCAAGCACCGCGCTGGCCGCAAATTTCAGCCAATTCCTTTCATATTTGAGGTGGGCCTTGTGTGCGGTAAGGTCACGAAGCCTATGGACTTAGAGAGCGATTACTTCCGGGGGTCTGGGGATAGGTGTTGACCCGCAGGTGACCGACTGTCTACTTAAATTATTAGGGTGCCGGCCCTTTAAGAGGTATCAGTGCTGCTCTGATGTTAGAGAGAGCAGGTAATGATGGCTGTAGGGCTGTCTGTTAGAATGAACCTGAAACTGCCAGTGTGTCTAAATTCCAGAGTGTGTGTTATGATGCGGTTTTAATTATGGCTTTAATATGGTGTACATATGTGGCGTCTCTCTTGGCTTGACTGACCCATGTTTGGCCAAGCAGGCGCAGTGGCTTTGCCACTATTTTCTTTTCTTTTCACAGGCTTTGGAAGTTTGAGTGGGTGGATGTGTTTATTTTTTTAACCAGCTCCTCAGGGAGCAGGGCAGGAAGATGGCATTATGTTGAAAATTTGCAGGGTGATTATAATTTTGAGTCCCAGAAACTCTTGGGAAGGATTTTGGCTGTGGCAGCTACCTAAGGCAGTTAGCATATGTGAATCCTAACAGTTTTTACACTGTAAACTCTATAAACCATCAAACCCCACAGGGGGGCAGTCTGCTTTTCATGCGTGAGCTCACCGGTCTTTTAACCTCCGTCTGTACTTGGCTGTTAGTATGTGCTGTTCTTTCATTACTTGGTTGCTGGACTGCGGGCTTTTTTATACAATTTAATGGTCATATATTCAAGGTTATTGATTTTTACAGGACCCTATCGGTGCAACTTGTCCCTTATCAATGATTGTAGGAATTCATTTAATACCAGCTCGTGCATATTTCAGGTAAAAGTAGTATTTTGTTATTGCTTTGTTTCCATGCCATAAACGCTGATTATTAAACTTGTGAATACTGGGTGAGTTAGAACGGTGATCGCAGTGTAAGCGAAGATTCCCTGCAGTCACAAGATAAATAAACACAGTCTGAACTCTTGGTATTTAGTATTTGTTCCATCTTACAGAACATTTAAACTGGGTATAAATGCCCTCATAATCAAATGCCCAGAAAGTCACTGGGTGCCACAAAAGGTACCCCTTTGCATATTAAAACATCAGCTTGAAAGCTTACATTCTTCTCCTAGCTGCTCATTTGACAGTCAGCTGATTTAATGTCATAAAGAGCTGGGCAGTCACTGATGATGTAATGTTTATTTGTTTTTTACTCGCGCACACAGGTCTGTCTGCAGCGGTCTGTCGTCGCTCATGTCAGGCTCTGGTCACCAGCGAGCATGATTGTCGCTCACAGTCTAAAAATCAGATTTGGACAAATGACTGGGGATGTATTGATTGGACTCATCCGGAGTCCTTCTGTACGCGTGCGCTCCTCCAACTGTTCCTGGATCAGATGGTGTAGAGTGTGGGGGAGGAGTCGGTGTGAGGGGGGCGGGGCGGTGAGATCCTGTCTGCAGTGAGGCCTGACGCAGCACAATTTACCCTCCCCCGATTCACCCCTCCCCCTCTCACTGCTCTCAGTGTCCTCTCCCCCACCCCAGTGCATCTCTCCCTTTCTCTCCCTCTCTCTCTCACTCTTCCTCTCTCCCTCTCTCGTCATCACCGCCCACCATATTTCACTTGTACCTCTCTCCATCCCTCTTTCTCAGGCTCTCCATCCCTCTCCCTCTTCTGTTATCACTCTTTCCATCCCCATCTCCCACCCTGCCATTTTTCCCTTCTCTCTCCCTATCCATCTCCCTCTTTCATTTTCCCTCTCTTTCTCTTATTCCCTTTTCTTCCATCCCTTTCTCTCTGCTCTCCCTCTCTTCCTTTGTCTCTGTCCCCTCTCCTTCCCTCTCCCCTTTCTTCCTCTCTGTCTCTTTCCTCCGCTTACACTCTCTCTCTGATCCCCCCTCCCTCTCCCCTCCTCTCTTTCTCTCGCCCCCCCCAAATGTTCTCAGTAAAACGCAGTAAAACACAGCTCATGCTGGACCGCTGCCCACGCCCGTGTCGGCCCTCAGCACGCTCGCAGCAGCCGACTCCCTGCTCCGATTCCCCGGCGCTGGGTCACTTCCCACAGACCGTCGATCACTGAGACCGTATCATTACGCTCAGTCGGCTCTACCGCATCCGCCGCGTCTCTCCCTCCCTTTTCGAGTTCCGCATGCTGCCATTCGGCCACCTGGCTGCGCCTGAGGCTTTTACAGCCCCCGTCGCTAAAGGGTAGCGCTTCTCCTGCAGCGAGCGTCTCTGCATTAGCGCAAAATCTCCTCCCCTCCCCCTCCCTCCCCTTTCCCCCCAGCCCCTCCCCCGATGCTAGCGGCCGCGGCTGAGGCAGGTTCAGTAGCATCGTGGGCAGGGCCGGTTACCCTGCTGCTGGTGGTAGCGCTGCTGCTAGCTCGGCTCTGTCAGAGCTGCAAGGTGATCAGCGGGGATGAGTGATGCTGGTGCTGCGGCAATGGAGGGTGTGAGTGCCGGTGTGATTGTGTAGCTTGCTAACGTTAGCCTTCCTTCTGTCATCTGCTCATTGTTCCTCTCTCTGCTTCTCTCTTTCTCTTCCTCTCCCTTTTTCCTTCACGCCTTTCTGCTGTTCCCTCCTCTTTGCCATCCCTCTCTCTTTCTCTACTTTCCTCTCTCTCTTTCTGACTGACTCTCTCTTCTGCTGTCTTTGTCCCTCTCTCCCTCTCTGCCATCTCTCTCCCTCTCTCTCTCCCCCTCGCTCTCCCTTGCGCTCTCTCTCTCTCTATCCCTCTCTCTCTCTCTCTCTCTCCCTCTCCCTCTCTCTCTCTCTCTCTCTCTATCCCTCTCTCTCTCTCTCTCCCTCACAGACGGAAGTGGACCGGCTTCCCTGCCTTCAGCGTCTCTTCCTCAGCTGTAACTGCATCGGGAGGTAAGAGAGCGAAGCTCTACCACTTAACCCTTTCCTACCCCCATCCCACCATCCACCCACCCCCCCACCCCCCTCCCCCCCCTGAACGACACCAGCCTGACCCGTCCCGCTTCTCCGGTCTCCCTCGCTGGGTCCATGCAGGACCGCCTCAGCAGGTAAAGGCTGACAGTCCCATTTACGGCCCGTCATGCCCTCTCACGTGTTCAGGGAGGCTGCGGTCTTTGCCCTGCCACTCCCCTTCGAGCCGGGCCGAGGCTTCTGCACGGCCTGGAGCCGCCCGGCAACTCGCCTGCAAGTTCCCTCGGCGACTGCGGTGGCTTTGTGTGGAAATTTACTGCGACGAGTTGAACGAGAGAGCGAAAAAGGGAGAGGGGGAGAGAGGGAAGGAGAGATGGAGGGCGGGGGTGTGTGATCAGTGCTAACACAGAGTATAACACTGCCACGTGCGCTCCCTCCACCTCTCCCGTCTCCGCAGCTTTTTCCAGCCCCGCAACTCTGTTTGAAGGAGAAAATGATTATTTACATCACTTAAGTCTCCGTCAGTCCTGCGGGAGACGGCTGGTGGGGCTCTGATTGCGCTGAAGTCGGTTGGCTGGTCTGCAGTGGACCGATTCCAGCACACAGGACGAGCTGTGGCCAGGCTGGTCTCATCAGGCTTTTTGTGCTTTTTTGTGGGTCTTGAGATGATGTGATACTGTGTTCAGTTTTGTCTACATTCTCCTGGGGACCTGGTTTTTTTGTCTGATGAATACTGTGGAGAGATTTGCGGTTATGAAAGTGCTGACTACTCTGTCTATGGATCGAGTGAGAGAGAGAGGTTGAAAGAGCGAAAGAGACGGACAAGTGATGACCTTATTGTTTGTTTCCTAAAGACACTTGCTTCACTTTACAGGTTATTTGTTATTGTCCTATTTGTAAAACAGTGATGATACAGTTTATGATGATCAGGCACACTATGCTAAAGCACTGCTGACTCATCTGGCTTTCGCGTGTTTAACTAACTTTGTAATTTACAAAGGTATGGTATGTATGTGGGTCTGTGAGACCCAAGTTATCCACCAAGCTATCTGCTTTTTACATTCTTTTAATGGCAGTGTTGAAGATGCCTTTAAGTCAAACCTGCTACTTTTTTTTAAATTCTGGGAATGTAAACAAAATTAATAGTTCACGATTGCACTTATCTCACATGGGAACCCAAACCTGTGTTCTTAAGTCCAAGTAAAATAATAAATGTGTTTCCTGTAATGCTGAATTGAGAAATAGGTAGGGTAGGTTGGCATTTTCTCTTTTTGCTGAAAGTTTTTTTGTAAAATCTTTAGAGTAGGTGATCTGGTTTTTTTTGTCTTTGTCACAGCAATATGTGTTTGCTTACAAACATTCAGCGGGCTTTTGTACGGAGCTTCGTACGCTCCGCTGGTGTATACCAACAGACCGCAGAACAGCTAAACCAGCGAACAAGAAAAAAAGCGATGCAAGCAGCCAATGATGTCGCGCCAGACATTGAGGGTTGGCTTCATTTCTTTCTCTTCTAAATTGAAAACATAGAAAAATGTTTAGGGTCGACCCTAATGCCGTCGGTAGGGTTGGGAAACCAGAAACACACCTATTTTTTTATTTGGTTTAATTCAGAGTAGATGATGGACTACAAGGTTGTCAGTTTACAGATAAAGTAACTCAGAACCTCTGTTGCACATTGCTGTCTGGGGGTATGTTTTTCAAAAGCATAGCTGCTACTTATGCCAGCAACTTGCACCGTTTGACCATATACTTTCTACTTTCAATGGCTCCGGCTAAGTAAGTTAGCATCTTTGCTTTTGAGAAACGTACCCTGGCCTACTTTCGTCTGCTATCTTTGATGCGGCCTCAAAATGCTGTAATTTTAACCGGCTCTGGCTGAGTTTGTTTAAACGTCCGCATACCAAAACACACTGTGTGTACTCTACACGTGGATTTACCTGGCAGATGGACTTAACCATCATGTCTTTGTACGGTCTACGTGCAGGTTGAACGTTGGGTCGAGAGAGGTAGTCCACGCCATTGTAGCAGGCCATCAAACTCACATCTAGTTGACTGCCTTCAGCGCAGTCAGGTCGTGTTAGAGTGACTGCCAGGCAGACACTGTGTGTGCCCACATACAGTGGCTCCCCTGGCTCTGTTTGCGGAGTGGAGTAACTGTCAAAGGCGCTGGGTATCACAGAGCTGATTGACTAATAGCTGCCTCTGGGCGTGTACCGCCTTATTTCCTGTTCCTGAAAAGCCGCTTGCTGTGCGCTGGTACTGCTCTGACCCAGTTTGGAGAGTATACTGTGGAATATTTTCTGTTGACTCGACTCTAGCAGAGTACTGTGAGTTCAACAATTACTTATGTACTTTGTGAGTTGATTAATAATTTAACGTCTTTACAATGTGCAGGTATGACCCCATGTATGGAAATCCAGAGTGATGCAGATGCTAGCTGGCAAACATGGGGGTGTAATTCTACAGGGTTTCGCGAGGGCGACAGGCCTCTGAGTCCTTCCTACATTCACCCAGGCTGAACGGAAGCCTCCTCTAACATTATGGCTAAATATAGACTCAAACAGCGCATGTGACGCTGGAGAGGCAGACCGTTACGCAGCTGCTGTGCTGTCGCTCGGAGAATCTCCGCCCTCTCTGATACGGGTTACAGATCCACAGCGCGCTCTCAGCTCTGCGCTCACGCCTTTAACTCGTTGCAGCGCGACACCACGCATCCTAGATCGGTGTTTCCCAAACCTCTCCAGACGCACCCCTTGTCCTGCATGCTGTAGATCTCTCCCTGCTCCAGCACAGGTGATTCAAATGATTTACTTATTATCAAGCAGCTTCTGGGGTTAATTATGACCTGATCGTTTGAATCACCTGGGCTGGATCAGGGAGAGATCTAAAGCAGGCAGGACAAGGGGTACGTCAGGAGGGGTTGGGAAACTCTGTCCCAGATTATATTTTACCTCAACATTCTGCCGTATCGCTGCCAAAACCAAAGAATGTCAGTATTATTGTTAAAGTATTTCAGCCTAAGATTTTGGCAGAAAATTTTTTTTATATATATATATATTTTTTGCTGTATTTGCCAATAACCTGGTAATTTGACTCACGTCAAGGTGGGGCACCTGCTACTAACTTAAGAATGCCCATTTTTCTTTTCAAAGCACATTTTATTTTCGCATGCGGTGTACAGTACACGTTTAACGCTTAAATTCTGCTGAAAAATTATTAATTTGTCATGGAGGACCCCAAATATTTATGTCCCAACATGTAAAGCATTAAAAAAAATCATTGTTTTGAGAAAAAACATAATTGGATAAAGCTATAATCTCCAGTCTTTGCTCTCCGTGTTGTATAGAGATGTGTCTCAGAAAAAAATGGCGCAGTCACCTTTTAGACGGTCGCATAGTGCTGTCACAGATTCAAGAAATTAATACAAATGACAGCCCTCCCCACTGCTGTAAAGGGAGACTCTTATAAGCACTTTTCCCTGATGCGAGTTACTTCCCTTGATTAAACTACAGCAGCTTAACCACAGTAACGCATTCAGTTGGGTTACAGAGGTGAAAATGTGCCGAGTCCCAAAAATGGAACAGTGGTCATTAAGCGGATATGAAAACATACAGTCGCAACTGTATGCGACTGAGTTCATCCAAACAGCATTTCTCCAGATGCAAGTCAGAATCCAAAGACTCAGCTGGGGCTCGACCGAGCAAGAGCAAGTTAACCTCTGGACTGCCCGGCCGCACCGGCGTGTGAGGGTGGGGCGTTGGGGTGTGTGGGTCACAGTGCAGCAGTGGCAGAGAGTGTGTCCTGTCTGGTATGTTTGCTCGCTTTCTGCTCTTCAGTACGCGTTGATGGACTTTAGGTTATACAGACTGCCATACAATCGGCTGGTTTTGCTGAATGCCGGTAATGTGTTGTGAAGTAATCGCAGTCCGTGTGTGTGTGCGTGTGGCTGCAGTTTCGATGAGGTGAGCTGTCTGGGAGAGTCCTGTTCGCTCTCGGAGCTGACCCTGGACGGGAACCCCGTTGCCCTGGAGACATGGTACAGGCATACCGCCCTGCGCTGCATGGTGCAACTCAAACAGCTGGACATGAAGCGCGTTACGGTGAGGACCACTGTCTGTGTGTGTGTGTGTGTGTGTGTGCGTGTGTACGCTGATGTGCGTGTGTGTGTGTGTGTGCGTGCGTGTGTGTGTGTTTTTGTGTGTACGTCTGCTGTATGTGCGTGTGTGTGTGTGTGTTTGTGCGCTTACGTGCATGTGTTTGTGTGTGTACCTCTGCTGTGTGCGTCTGTGTGTGTGTGTGTGTGTGTGTGTGTACCTCTGCTGTGTGTGTGTGTGTGTGTGTGTGTACCTCTGCTATGTGTGTCTGTGTATGTGTGTGTGTGTGTGTGTGTACCTCTGCTGTGTGTGTGTGTGTGTGTGTGTGTACCTCTGCTATGTGCGTCTGTGTGTGTGTGTGTGTGTGTGTGTGTGTGTGTGTGTGTGTGTGTGTGTGTACCTCTGCTGTGTGTGTGTGTGTGTGTGTGTGTACCTCTGCTGTGTGTGTGTGTGTGTGTGTACCTCTGCTATGTGCGTCTGTGTGTGTGTGTGTGTGTGTGTGTGTGTGTGTGTGTGTACCTCTGCTGTGTGTGTGTGTGTGTGTGTGTGTACCTCTGCTGTGTGTGTGTGTGTGTGTGTACCTCTGCTATGTGCGTCTGTGTGTGTGTGTGTGTGTGTGTGTGTGTGTGTGTGTGTGTGTGTGTACCTCTGCTGTGTGTGTGTGTGTGTGTGTGTGTACCTCTGCTGTGTGTGTGTGTGTGTGTGTACCTCTGCTATGTGCGTCTGTGTGTGTGTGTGTGTGTGTCTGTGTGTGTGTGTGTACCTCTGCTGTGTGTGTGTGTGTGTGTGTACCTCTGCTGTGTGCGTCTGTGTGTGTGTGTGTGTGTGTGTGTACCTCTGCTATGTGCGTCTGTGTGTGTGTGTGTGTGTGTGTGTGTGTGTCTGTGTGTGTGTGTGTACCTCTGCTGTGTGTGTGTGTGTGTGTGTACCTCTGCTGTGTGCGTCTGTGTGTGTGTGTGTGTGTGTGTGTGTGTACCTCTGCTATGTGCGTCTGTGTGTGTGTGTGTGTGTGTGTGTGTGTGTGTGTGTGTGTCTGTGTGTGTGTGTGTACCTCTGCTGTGTGCGTCTGTGTGTGTGTGTGTGTGTGTGTACCTCTGCTGTGTGTGTGTGTGTGTGTGTGTGTGTGTGTGTACCTCTGCTGTGTGTGTGTGTACCTCTGCTGTGTGCGTCTGTGTGTGTGTGTGTGTGTGTACCTCTGCTATGTGCGTCTGTGTGTGTGTGTGTGTGTGTGTGTGTGTGTGTGTCTGTGTGTGTGTGTGTGTGTGTACCTCTGCTGTGTGCGTCTGTGTGTGTGTGTGTGTGTGTGTGTGTGTACCTCTGCTATGTGCGTCTGTGTGTGTGTGTGTGTGTGTGTGTCTGTGTGTGTGTGTGTACCTCTGCTGTGTGCGTCTGTGTGTGTGTGTGTGTGTGTGTGTGTGTGTACCTCTGCTGTGTGCGTCTGTGTGTGTGTGTGTGTGTGTACCTCTGCTGTGTGCGTCTGTGTGTGTGTGTGTGTGTGTGTGTGTGTGTACCTCTGCTATGTGCGTCTGTGTGTGTGTGTGTGTGTGTGTATGTGTGTGTGTGTGTGTGTGTGTGTGTGTCTGTGTGTGTGTGTGTACCTCTGCTGTGTGCGTCTGTGTGTGTGTGTGTGTGTGTGTGTGTGTGTGTGTGTGTACCTCTGCTGTGTGCGTCTGTGTGTGTGTGTGTGTGTGTGTGTGTGTGTCTGTGTGTGTGTGTGTACCTCCGCTGTGTGCGTCTGTGTGTGCGTGCTTCTGCTGTGTGTGTGTTTTTTGTGTGTTTGCACGTACGTGCATGTGTGTGTGTGTCCATTTCTACTGTGTGTGTGCGTGTGTATAGCCATCTGTGTGTATGTGTACTTCTGTTTTTTCCTGTTGGACTGTGTGTTACAGTGACAGCTCTGGCAGGACCTCGGTTGCCTGGGCAGGGCCTTCTGTTACACAAGCTCCCCCTCAGCCTCCTGTGCTAGAGGTCTGGTCGCATGTGAACAAACCTGCTCCAGAGAGGGTTATGGTTGACATGTACAGGGGATCTCTCATGGAGAAGTTTGACCCCAGTGTGTATCCTGTTAAATGTGCTGTTTTACACATTGTACAGAAGGCCAGGCCTCGGCTCGCTCAGCATCTGATGTTCTCGGGGTGCTAACGCTGGCATTCCTGATTCATGCGGCACTCTGTGCTCATAAGCATGCTGTGATATTGTGAGTGAGGAATTACCCTGCGGCTTTCTGACAGATGAGACGAATGTTTTTTGCCCCACGGCCCTTATGGGCTGATGGTGTAATGTTATACCCTGTGGCGTTTGGGCGGGCGGGCGGTGGCTCCACTATTTGTCCGGGTCAAATCTTCAAAAGTGTTGGTCAGTGCAGCTTCAAATTTGATGTGCGGGTTCCTTGTGAGAGGTTGGTGTGCTACGTAAGGGTCATTTGTAGATTTGACTTTTGACCTTGGCGCAGTGACTTTAACCTTGAAAATTTTGTCTGAGCCTTATTTCCAAAGGTATTAAGCACAGTGGTTTCAAATTTGATATGCCGGTTCCTTGTGAGGGATCGGTGTGGAACGTAAGGGTCACTAGTAGATTTGTCCTTTGACCTCAGCACTGTGATTCTGAATTGTAATGCGGGAACACAAGAACTGGTAGTTGGTATACCTGTGCCTTCCCATACAGTTGGTATATGCTGCTATTTAGTAATAATCAGCTAAGGGCTGCGGGGTTCTCTCAGCGTTCAGTGTCGGCTGTTTTTTTTTTGTTTTGCATTCAGTAGCAGAAGTCGCACACTAGCCATGCTAGCATGCTGCCATTTTGCATACATTTTCCCACTGGAGCTTCATCTGACTCAGCGTCTTCAAGCTAATTGGCTCTGCTAACCACACTTAATTTGTATGCATAGCTGCCAAATAGAGACATGACAATATTAGGAGCGACTTGAGATAATTTGGCTCTTTATAACGTTTGCTCTTGGAGTTATTATTTCAGTTGTCAAGAAAACTGCCACTGAAAATGAGCAAATAAGTTCCGCTTGAGTAAAGAAAGGGCCGAAGTCTGATTACAAGAGCAGAATATTTGTCTGCCTCAAGTGTTCAGTTTGTTAGGTTAGTTTCCATGTCATTCATTCTCATCCCCAGTGAAGCAAGCATTTTAGAAACATATTGTCTTCTCAGAACAAAGGAGCTAATATCTTATTAAATTATTTTTAATCTTCCTGCATGGATAAAGTAATTCAGACGGACCGTTTTTGCGGTTTAAGTCTGGAGTCTTCACCTTACGGTTGCGCTCTTTCTTGTTTGGTCCGGTTAGTATGGAGGGACTTTACATGCCTGCGAACAGGCTGCATCATCAAGCTACATCAAGAGATGCATGGTACCAGTGCTAATTTCCACTGTGTTTCACAGGACTGAAGATCTGATTAGATGCAAGTTTTTCTCAGTGTCTCGATGGGCACAGTGTACATTTGCCTCCTTGTGCGATGAGCCCTGCCGAAAATAAACCTGCTGCCTGAATGCGGCCTGCATATTTGTGTGGCGTCTCTGCGTTCACTGATTTCTGTGTTTTGCTAGCACTAGTCATTTTTCTGACTGCGTTCTTGCCACCTGTACGGCACTGAAGATATCTATTAGCATGTATGCTCATGTGTACGTCTTGTGTTTGCCAAATTTTTCTTAATTCTGTCTGTAGAATGGTAGAGAGTGAAAAAGTAATCCTGTTTTAAAGCCATAATGTGAACCAGACAGTGAATAACTGAATCAATTAAGTATTGGATTTGAGTGGGATTGTGTTGTCCTTAAATGCGCAATACACCGAACTGGATTTGTCCTTAGCTTTAAGGTCAGTGTTCACGTAAAATCAAAACTTGGCGACTTCATCCATCAGCATAATGGACTTGTAATGGACTTGCCAGACTATTGTTCATATCGAGAAAAACACCTAATGTAATTTGCAAATCTCAAGTTGGGAATCTTGATTGAATCCAGACCAGTGTCTGGTTTGCTTTGCTACTGCAGCGGCAGTGACTGCTGGCGCACACACGCGCAGACACACACACACACACACACACATGCATGCGCATCCTTGTACTTCTATCCTCGTGAGGACATTACATTGACTTCCATTCATTCTATGTATGTCTCTACCGCATTTCTGTAATGTTAACAATAAGCAGCATATGCCTGACCCTAACCTTAACCAGTCCCTCATTCTAACCTCACCCGCAGCGTTAACTAATAATTTGCCATTGAGGACTGGCAAAAACATCCTCACTTCACAATAATATCCCCACTCTGTCGGAAAAAAATTATTTTCTGGTTCTCACTGTATAGCTGGTATAAGAACAAACACTCGTCTGCACCAGTTCATAATGACCCTTTTCTTTAGCGCCAGTGGTATTTAGCACGTTAGCACTCACAGGAGCAACACTGTGGCAGGGGAATTATGGGAAATGAAGGTCAGAAATATTAAATTGGAGGAACAGAGCCCTGGAGATGGAGACAGTCTTCCTGAGTGAGTAACTGAAAGCAGGGGTCTGACTCCGGTGGGACTCGGCTGAGTGAGACCGTTCGCCTTGGACAGAAGTCACGGAATTATCGTCTTCTGGCACGGAGGGAAAAACGCTTGAAGCGCATGCACTGTGGCAGAAATTCCTGACTGACTAGCGAGGTCAGAAGTCACCCAAACAGGACTTAAAGTGCAGACTTTCCCCGGCCAGTGAAATTCAAATCACTCTGTGGATTAAACCGTGCCGCTGAAATCTGACATGCGCCGTGTGAAATTGTTTCACGCCTTTGGCAAACTTTGAAGTGATTCTAACCCTCTCACTTCACTGGCAGTATTTTTGTTTTATTTGGCCAAATCGTAATCAAATTAGGATTGTCCAAACATAAGGATAAAGCTGTTGAGATTGATTCATGTTTTGAATTTTGCAGTGTGCTCAAAACTCTGATGTTAAAACATATTGTAGAGACTTCGGGAATTTGTCAAATTAATTTCCGCTTTTGGTGCAGATAGATGATTTGCGAGAGACCTGTCGTTTCTTTCGGCGCTCGGTGAACAGGATACAAATTCTGAGAGACTCTGAGCCTCCGGTAGCTGCGCACAAAAAGAAAAATAGTCCTTTGTGAATCGTGGACTGAATCGCTGAGAAACACCTGTGGGTTGCCACAATGCCCCTCTAGAGAGCAATTCCAGGAAGTATCGGACTTCCCCTCGTAAATCAACTTCCGACTGTACCGACTGTAAGAGAATGTGCTTTACTGCAGGAAAGACCTGCCACTCGCACTGAAACATGGCATTTTTACGGCCAACCTGCCCGTGCGAAAAAGAAGCTTCCCTGAGTGGTATACTGATCATTTTCAGAAATTTGAAATCACTTGTGAAAAGTGTCCCGTGAAAGTAAACTCAGTCTGATGATTGTAATTATTTTAATGCAATTGTGTCAGAGATTTTTTTTTGATTTCTGTTATATCAGACTTCTGTGAAAGCATGTTGCTGCATGGCATTCGTGAAGGAAAATGAGGTTATTTTAATAGTTTTAAATTGGCTTTAGGCCGTATATATCTGCAGCATTAATGTAGCGATAGCACTTAAGACTCCAGTCATATAAAGGCCTGTGAAACTGCATTTTGAAGCCAAAGAACCTCGAAAGAAATTCTGAAATATATGCATAATATTAAGTCCCATAATATTGTTGCGGGATTGCATCATACATATTATTGTTGCTTGTGACAATGTGAGACTCTTGGGAGTTTGGTCCTATTAATTAAATAAACTCTACTTGCGCGTACAAGTCCAATGAAAATCCTCTAAACTGAAAAACGTAAGTCAGACCCAGCAGGCCATTTTGTCTGATCTTTAGACTCGAAATCTTACTTTTATTATACATTCATTTCGAAATAAGACTGTTACCAATGAGACTGGGCATGTTTCCGCATTGCAAGGTTTGCCAGTGGCTGTAAAGGTTTGTCCCTGCAGTCCCTCCCACTGCTGCATTCTTCACCTCCACCTCAACGGGCAACAGGTGTGGCTCGTTGAGGTGGAGGTGAGGGCAGGGTATTTAAGGGTTGGCCGCACCTCAGGAGCGCAGCAGCAGGTGTGGCTCGTTGAGGTGGAGGTGAGGGCAGGGTATTTAAGGGTTGGCTGCGCCTCAGGAGCGCAGCAGCAGGTGTGGCTTGTTGAGGTGGAGGTGAGGGCAGGATATTTAAGGGTTGTCCGCGCCTCAGGAGCGCAGCAGCAGGTGTGGCTCGTTGAGGTGGAGGTGAGGGCGGGTTATTTAAGGGTTTTCCGCGCCTCAGGAGCGCAGCAGCAGGTGTGGTTCGTTGAGGTGGAGGTGAGGGCGGGTTATTTAAGGGTTGTCCGCGCCTCAGGAGCGCAGCAGCAGGTGTGGCTCGTTGAGGTGGAGGTGAGGGCAGGGTATTAAAGGGTTGGCCGCGCCTCAGGAGTGCAGCAGCAGGTGTGGCTTGTTGAGGTGGAGGTGAGGGCGGGTTATTTAAGGGTTGTCCGCGCCTCAGGACCGCAGCAGCAGGTGTGGCTCGTTGAGATGGAGGTGCGGGCGGGTTATTTAAGGGTTGTCCGCGCCTCAGGAGCGCAGCAGCAGGTGTGGCTCGTTGAGGTGGAGGTGAGGGCAGGGTATTTAAGGGTTGGCTGTGCCTCAGGAGTGCAGCAGCAGGTGTGGCTCATTGAGGTGGAGGTGAGGGCGGGTTATTGAAGGGTTGTCCGCGCCTCAGGAGTGCAGCAGCAGGTGTGGCTCATTGAGGTGGAGGTGACGACAGGGTATTTAAGGGTTGTCCGCGCCTCAGGAGCGCAGCAGCAGGTGTGGCTTGTTGAGGTGGAGGTGAGGGCGGGTTATTTAAGGGTTGTCCGCGCCTCAGGAGTGCAGCAGCAGGTGTGGCTCGTTGAGGTGGAGGTGAGGGCGGGTTATTTAAGGGTTGTCCGCGCCTCAGGAGCGCAGCAGCAGGTGTGGCTCGTTGAGGTGGAGGTGAGGGCAGGGTATTTAAGGGTTGTCCGCGCCTCAGGAGCGCAGCAGCAGGTGTGGTTCGGTGAGGTGGAGGTGAGGGCGGGTTATTTAAGGGTTTTCCGCGCCTCAGGAGCGCAGCAGCAGGTGTGGCTTGTTGAGGTGGAGGTGAGGGCGGGTTATTTAAGGGTTGTCCGCGCCTCAGGAGTGCAGCAGCAGGTGTGGCTCATTGAGGTGGAGGTGACGACAGGGTATTTAAGGGTTGTCCGTGCCTCAGGAGCGCAGCAGCATTCTGGTTGTGAAGCCCTGTCGTTTTTGTGCTGCTGCTCCCCTCGTGTTTTATTTTATTGATTAAATTAAAGATTTTTATATTTTTATACTCATTACGCATATACCTGTGCGTTTGAGTCCCTTTCCAAGCATTTGGGTCCATGGTCCCAGTGCCCGCCGGCTTGTTCTCTCCAGCCGGCGGGGCAAAACCATGACAGTGGGTCCTTACGTGAAATGTGGTCCTAATCATGTCAGCTTTGTGCTAGAGGGTAAGACCTTATTGGTAGAGTAGTCCAACCAGTGTTAGCCTTGTGCTGTAAGGTAAGCCCTTATTATTTGCATAGTCCTAAGTATTAGCCTCGTGCTGGGAGGTAGGACCTTATTGGCAGTATGGTCCTGCAGTGTTAGCCTTGTGCTATGAGGTCAGCCCTTATTGAACATGTAGTCCTAACAGTGTTAGCCTTGTGCTAGGAGGTAAGCCCTTATTGGCAGTGTAGTCTTAGCGCTGTTAGCCTTGTGCTAGGAGGTAAGCCCTTAATATATCCCCGAACGGCTTTCCGAGGATATTATGTTTTTGGGCCGACCGCCACTGCCACTGCCGCCGCCGCCACACCACCCTACGTGTTAACGCGATAACTTCAGTACTATTTCAATTAGAAATTTCATGTTCAAGTATCATCAAGAGGAAGAACTGATTTGATTTTGAACAATTTACAATTTTTAGATTGGCTACCAGGGGCTAAAAACAGAAAAATCACTGTTTTTATCATATCTCTAGAAATATGTGTGCGATTGACCTCAAATCATGTGCAAATGAAAGGTTATGACATGAGGATGATATTATACCTGTTTGTTTCAAAATTTCGACACAAGGTGGAGCTTTGTCCTATTAAATTCACCATTTTTGGCTTGTCTTTGGAACCAATTGTCCAGTTGACATGAAACTATGTGCAACTGCAAGGTCATGACCTCACAACGTGTCATATGATGACATCATATCTGTATGGTTCAATATTTTGCCACCAGGTGGCACTTTGTGATGGAAAATTACCATTTTGGCTTTATCTTCAGAACCATTTGTCCGATTGACCTGAAATTAAGTTCAAATATAAGTCTATTCCAGGTCTATTCAAGGATTGGGGAATTGGAGGATTGGGGGCGTTCGGGGAGGCTTAAGCCTAGTTGGTAATGTAGTCCTAGCAGTGGACTTGTACTAGGAGGTAAAGGGATAGACAACGGAATTTCAAAATACAGTTTGGAAGATGGATCATGTCATAAACTAATGATTCATGCGAATGTTTGAACATACAGAGCTCACACAACTAAGCTGTCCATCTCCCAAAGTCGGTCCTGAAGCAGAATTGACAATTTCATCGAAAATATTTCAACCAATCAGAAGAATCCTCGTGGAGATGCTCTGACGTCACATGGGCGCAGCACGTTGAAGCTATACATGGCGAGTCAGACTGCACAAGCATTGGGATAGTTGTTAAATTACTCTCTGTTGTCACCATTTTTCTGTGCCAAAGGACACTGCTAGTCACAAACAGACCCTACTATTCGTGAAAATGTTCAAGAGGGCTGAAGGCCGAGAGAGAGAACAATATGCCTGCGTGTGCAGCGGTTGGGTTGTACATGCAGGGCTGGTTCAGGTCAGCAGCATGACCGCACATTCTATGCTGCCGTGCAAAGGCAAAACACCCTAACATCACATTTGGTCGAAAATGAGTTATTTTTGAAGCGAAGGATACCGCACACTCTTGTCCTGCTGCCAAGTTTTTATTCAGACAACGTTTCGGCCTGTATGGCCTTTCTCAAGTCTGACTTTAGAAAGGCCATACAGGCCGAAACGTTGTCTGAATAAAAACTTGGCAGCAGGACAAGAGTGTGCGGTATCCTTCGCTTCAAACTCAACTACTACCCATTACCTGCACCTCGTAACTTCTGGTGTGCGTTGGCTTTCCTTCTTCGAAAATGAGTTATTGTCATTTTGGGCATATTGAAGACCTCCTTTATCATGTGGATGAATATTTTGAGTCAATTTGATTGTTTTTATGAAAAAGTCAAGGTCCGTGTCAACAGAAACTCTGAAAATTCCACCAGAAACCATGACAGAACGCCGTAACTGCAGTTACTGTGCTTGGCCTTCGTTTTGGGATGCTGACGTTGAGTTAAGATACTCTGGCTTTGTTTAGCTGCACGTCAAAGCGTTATTACTGCACAGCCCTGAAGTTACGGTCAGTGATAGTCGGGGCAGGCTCGCCTACGTCTCACTCACACACCTCCCTGTCAGCTAGCCTGCCTGTCATCAGGCCCATAAGCAATTCAATGCACATCCTACCTTTTCTTGTAAACCGATGAAATCCATACCAGCCACGTCATCTGGAATTTTTTCCACGATAATCCACAAGCGTTAGAGTAAATGTTCCTTAGATGCTGCAGGTGTGCAGACCAATTCTTTATGATCAAAACGAGTCCGCAAGCTAGGCTGATTGTATCTGAGTTAAGCTGCTTTCATATCGGACGCAAGACAAATTTTTCCACAATAATCCACGGTTAGAGCAGGTCCTTGGATGCAGGGCAGCAGAACACTTCTTTATGATCAACAAGTCCACTAGCGAGTCCTACCTAATGTCCATAGTTTGTTGCAGAGCAAATAGACACAAATTTCACCTGTAAAACTCTTTGTTTGATTGATTGCGTCTGAGTTAAGCTGCTTTCACATCGGATGTGAAACAAATTTTTTGCACAAGAGATTACATTCAAACTCAATGCAAAGATGTGAATACAGGCCAAACGCATGTATTTGCATCTTTGCATTGTCTTTGAATTAAAATAATTTCCTATATTTACTCATACTGTATAATGCAAAGTAACTGATCTGCTGGCATCTGTCTCTAGTGCCGCACAAACTGAAGCTTTTCTCTATCATGAAGATATGATGTAATGTAACCACAGCTCTGTATATCAACAATTAAATGTATCTAATTCATTCTTTCAAAACAAATGTCATTGATGGTTAGGCTTTAGGTAAGTGCTCTTCTAATGGTCTTGTGTCCAGAAAACAGCATCCAAATATTGAATTTATGCAAGTTTACAGTAGAGGACTAAATGCGACTACAGAAGAGTAATGGAGAGTGGAGATTCTCCCTTGCGCCCGTGTGATGTCACACATCGCCCTTCCGGGAGGCAAAATGGCAGCTCAGTAGTGGCCTTCCGACTGCCACACAAAAACGCTCACAACTTTTTCATTAATGGGCAAGTACGCCTGAAGTTTTTCTCATGGGCTCTCAATATTCTAAGCTATCAGCCTTTGTCCTTAAATTCCGTTGTCTGTTCCTTTTAGGTAGAATACTGATATTACGCATGAAAATCTTTATTTCATCACTTGCATCAAATTGCTTTATTGATATGAGAAGCAAACATTCAAATTAGTTGGGATGGAGGTGATTTGCGTAAATTATGCAAATTAGGTGTCCAAGATGGCTGCCGCAAAGGGGAATAGTATGATAATTTCATAACACCATACCTCAGTAACTAATAGACATATCAACTTCTTATTTTACACACAGGTTACCTGAGCCAACATCTATGGGCTAAACCTCTCAAAGTTGCATATTTTAACAAAATGCAAAGGTTTTTTGAAATTTTGCTCTTGACTTGAAAATTGTCTACTTCATTATATATTCAGCACTCCCTGAAATTAAAAGAGTACCAAAAGGGCCATATTTTTGAGGTTCAGGACAACCATCATGCTGTAAACTACACTGCCCGGCCAAAAAAAACGTCTCTGTTTGGAAATTAATGAACAAATTCTATAATTGGATCATTATTGCGGTTATTAATATGTTTCAGCTGGCAATAATCATTATTACCCTGACTGATGAAGCGTGTCGCTACTCATTTCTTAAAAAATCATGTTGGAAGACATATGCTGATGGTGGAAAAGATGTTACAGTATTTCAGAGCGGGCGAGTTATTGGTCCGTATTTAGCAAAGAAAACCATGAATAACAAAAACAAGTATGAGGAATCATTTTCACAAACAAATTTGCCACCACAAAGTCCTGACCTTAAACACATTCAAAGTTATTGGGATGTGCTTAAGAAAGACCACCGAGTGGTTCAACCATTATGTCGAGAAGACAAGATCTCGGCCAAAAATTATGGCATTTCTGATCGAAAATAAATGTTCTGGAGTTGCATATAATTGTCAAAATAATGACAAGACGAACATGCACTGTAATCAAAGCTACAGGGGTTCCAACTTAATATTTGAGTTTATGACTTTTTTTTTGGCCAGGCAGTGTATTTATGTTCCAAACTTCATGAAAATCGGACGAGTGGTTTTTGAGAAATGTCGGGTGAAAAATGTGGAAATGGTAATGGTATTTTTATAGCAGTAATCTACCTTCAGCCCTTATTAGTTGTATAGTCCTACAGTGTTCTAGAAGGTCTGCCCTTATTGAGCATATAGTTCTAACAGTGCTAGCCTTGTGGTAGATGGTAAGCCCTTTTTGTGAGTAATGTCCTAATGGCGTTAGCCTTGTGCTAGAAGGTAAGCCCTTATCTGTTGTATAGTCCTTATGGCGTTAGCCTTGTGCTACAGTCGCGCGGCCTTGACACGGTTAGCGTTGTGTTGCAGGAGGAGGAGAGGCGCATGGCGAGTGTTTTGGCGCGGAAAGACGACGAGCGGAAGCGAGAGAGCCACAAGCAAGCCGTCCACAAGGTACGAGCCGCTCTCGCCCGAGTCACTTTCACTCGTCCTCCCCTGTTTCATCTCTCCGTTGATCTGCTCTCCTTTCATCTCAATTTGTACGTTCTTTTCGTGTTGCTAGTGCTCTAAGAGTGCACACTCTCTCCGAATCGCCCTGCTGATGCATACTCACGAAGTGTGGTGTAACATTATTCAACATATATCTTCGTAACCTGTCAGACGTCTGTGCTGTGTTGTTTCTGACATGATGGCAGGGGTGTGGCGCTTGGACACTGAATCTGGTAACTCCCATCCTTGGATTAATTTCCCAATATATCTGAATCTCTACTCATTCAATTATCCGACAGTTGTACGCCTGGTATGGGTTGACTGGATGTTTTCTTATCTTCGTCTGCTTTGACTCCAGTGAAGAAACAGGAGTGTTGAGGCGTCAGTCTGTCTGTGCAATAAAGACTGTGAATTTATCAGTGTGCTTCAGCTCTCTCCTGTCCTGCTGAAGTGAAAGCTCTTCTCAGCCATCAGCAACAGATACTGTACCTCCAACCTTAGATATGTCACAGACAGATTGTGAAACCAGATATTTCATAAAGTGACTTAAAATTTCAGTCATTTTGTGAGATGGCTAGCGTTAAACTCCGGTCATTTCACGAGATGACACAAAATGACTGGTTTCACAATCTGACTATAACAGATACACTATGTACAGCAGCCATTTTGCACCAGAACACTCATCACACGGTAGTCAGACAGCGCTTCAGAGTTGCATACGAGTTTTAAAAATTTGGAAGTGTACCCACGCCCACTCCCCCCAATTGGTTGTTATCCTCGTAAATGATTTATCCAGATGGCAAACATCAAATTTCTGGACTAAATGCTCGTTTAAATGGGTGCCCTGCTGTGCTCTGGAGCCAGGTTCAGATGTTAGACGTGACCCTGGGGAATGCCCTAATGGATGAGCGCTTCGGATAAACGCTCGGTGCGAGGGAAGTCTTGCCTTGTTCATCCCTGCTCTACATGAGACAGGAAGAGGCTGTCGAGGGTCATGGCTGCCGTTAGAAATATGAGCCATACCATTAAGATTTTTTGTGGACCACAAACATAATTGAAATTGCACAGAAGTGGAGAATTTTTAGCCCTCTGGTTGTTCGTCCGTGAGTGCATCAGTCACCCAGTCCGCCACTCGTCTGCGCTGCACCTACTGAAGTAGCGGAGGGATTTTCACCAAATCAGGCACGGTAACTCCCCACAGCGGGAGGCTGAACTGATTAGGTTTTGGAGACCATTGGGTCAAAGGTCTAGGTCACGTCAGGTCCGTTGTATGTGGGGGCGAAGATCAACTATTTGGGGGTGTGAAACTATGGCTGGCAGAGGCATGACATTCCATGTTTTGCGTTAGTTTGCGCCTTGTTCTCTGGTGTTCTTTACCCGAAGACAGCCATTCTCCAAGGATCGTTTTAAGAGGCTTGTTACAGGCCTGACGCTGCTCAGTGCTGAAGCACTGAAATTTGTTTCCTGTGGCATCTTCTCTTGGACTTCTCAGACCCCTGTAACGACTCATTGCAGTAGAGTGTTGAAGATGCTATAAGGAAAGTAAACAAACACATTTTCTGTGATATGGTGGATATCCCTGGAGATCATTCAACGTACCTTTGGAAGGGAGGGGAGTCGATGCGCTGTAACTGAAATAGACCATTTATTAATGCTCTCTGTCACCCTTCTTGTGAAGTTGAAAACATTCCTTAAAGGACCAGTGACACCATTTCTGCGCATGCTAGCAACTTTGCATGAAATGAATACGCTTGACTGCAAGTCAAAATTCACTTCCATCCTCGCTAATCCGTCATTGTTTTGCATTGTTTTTATATATTTTAGATACTCGGGCATTATGCTTTTTTATATTAAAGAGTCTTCTATGGAAATTAGAAAATTCAATTCCTACTTCAGCACTTTAGCCAAGGGATATGAAAAATGTAAACTGTTAAACTGTTTACCAGACGCAATAATCATGGAAGGTATTCTTCTTCTATGATGTTTATCACAGTTGGCAAACCAACTTACATTCTGCATGTCCTTCGGCTAGACTGCTAGAATGGCGCTTTGAATCCTCAAATTTCCATAGAAATCTCCCTCCTATGGCATAATATCTGAGTAACTACGGTAGATGTGTGTGTGTGTGTGTGTATATATATATATATATACACACACAGTAAAAAACGAAGGTGTATTGGCAAAGATTGAATCCGATTATGACTTGCTGTCCAGCAGATTCACCTTCTTAGGCTGAGAGTTTTCTAAGTTCTGAGCATGCGCCGTCGTCGCGACACGGCTCCTTCAAGTGTGCCCTAAGTAACTCCTCAAGGTCTGAAACTATTCAATAGTGCATAAATTAATACCTCAGTTAACACAAGCACCATTGGTAAATCATTACTACACACATTACTTAACTGTTAATTCACGGTTAGTTAATGCTGACAACTGCATCAATTAATGTTAATTCATGTGCCCTGATTGTGAAGCGTTTCCAAGCAAGGAACAGGTGAGTTCCCCTCACCCCTCACACTGCTGTTGAGGACGAGATGGGGCCGCGGTGTGTCTTTGAGCAGTTTCGAGAGTTCTGTTGGAGGACAAACAGCCCGGAATTCGAGATTTTGCAGTGTTTCTCACTGCATCGCGTGCAAGCGCCTCAGGTGTCCCAAGGTGAGATGGTCCCAGTCTCGTATTCGACGTCTACTTCCGTGCTCCGAAGAGGTCTCGTCTGTTGGCTGCCTTGCAAGGTTTTTTTAAGGACCGTCAGTGATGTAGTGACAAGAAAAGAGAGCCTACCGCTCGTAGGTCTGAATCGCCGCGTGCCTCGGCTCAGCCTCTCGCTTTAACAAGCTCCACATGTTGCCCTCTCCGCGCGGAGATCCAGAGGAAAATTGAATAACAGAGAGGAAGAAGCGAGCGAGGAGGATTGAGTAATTCTGCCCCTTTCTGAACCCTTGAAATGTCTCGGGTTTAAGGTGGTTAATCTGACGTCTGTTATTTAATTTATGTGTCTGAATGTTCTTAGGAATTCCTCACCCGCTTTCTGGAGAAAATCCCCATTCATTTGCGAGGTCATCTACCGCGAGTCCAGCGTTTCGCGGGGTGCGACTGAAGCGAGGAGACGCACAGCACGCGCCAAGTCCGCGTCTCCTCTCCAGGCAGATTTACGCTGACGTTTTCATCTGTTTGCCCCCTTGAACTCTCACAGCCTCTTGAACTCCTGTTGTCAATTAGGCCTTTACGCTCTCTAATCCGGCGTGAAAGCCATGGGACAAGGTGGGCGTCATGGGGAGGCGATTTTTGACTCTCTGCCCCTCCCCCCCTCGTCCTCGTCTCAATGGTTTCCCCAGCTGTTCTCGATGGGGAGCTGAGCTCTGTGCTCTCCACTGCGTTTTGGTTTTACCCTAAAGCTGTTAAGCCCTACCGCTTCGCTGTAAGGGGCTGCTTCCTTCTCGTTAATCATACATTACCGTGAAGTGTCGGCGTGAAGGTGGTTCGGACTTCGTTTATTGATTGATCTTTAGTTTCCCTAGATAATTTGAAGACCCCTAAGCCTTTCAAAAAAGGCAAGCCATCGAACGCTTACTTGTCACTCGATCCACGAGTACGGTACGCGTTCAAAGAATTCACAGAGCGATTTCACGTGTCAGACTGGGTCACTTTTATTCATAAATAGATTTATATGTTCAGAGCTTGTTTCCAAAATGCAATATATCCATTGGACTCATTTTGAGTAAATCAGCTTTTTTTTGACACCTATTGCATTTTATGGAAAAACACAAACTTTGACCAAGAAAAAATACACCTTATAGTATGAATTTCTGAAAACAGACTTTTGCACCATGGGTACGGAGGACAGGGCTATCGTAACAAACTCCTCACATTCAAGCCAGTGCACATTAGTTTAAATTGGAGCTTACCAGCACAAGTTAGGAGTGTTGTGTTTGCGGATTGTTGCGCATTATTTTTGTGGACCGCCACTCAATTGTGGATCGCGTCGGGCGCATTTCTTCAGATGAGCATGCCAAGTGCCTGTTGTCATGAGTGACCTAAAGCACTGACCGCTTGTCCCATTCATTTTGGGGCTGTCATTATGTGGAATCGATGGACAGGTTCAGCGTCCTCCTTTATACTGCTGATACATGCAGGACATTCTTCTGCAAATCAAATGTATTTATTCAGCCTGGGGTCCTTGCTTCTACGTCAAAACACTCAGTCAACACTTGCAAAAATATATTTGATACATATTATTACCAAAAAAATGTCTTTGGTTACGGATTCACTCAAAATTAACATCACTTTATGTTGAGTTCAAATGGTCTGAATGTGCGGTTTGAGTGGCACTAACTTTACCAAATTTTGTAAACAGGACCTAAATATTGTCTATTTAGGGGAAAGATTTAGGGGAACCATTTCTTAAGTTATGTGTAAATAAGTTGTGGCTGTTTGCGTCCGTTACCCCTCGACCGAGCCCTACTGCTGCCTCCAGCCAATCACTGTTAATGCACACAGCTCTGTCTTCAGGGCCGCATGTGTACGGATGTATTTTTGCTCATATACATGTGGTAATTCACTTAAATCCCAGTACTCCTCCACAGGAGAATGAGATGTGGTGATTGTGCCGCAGGTGAGTGTACGCATGTGTTTGTGTGAGCGTCTGTGTGCGTTTGCATGTGTGCACATGTATTTCTGCGCTTTCACATGAGGTATTTAACTCTAATTCTCCTGTGTTGGAGCACAGGGATCTTGAGAGGGAAGAAAATGACGGACGCACAGCAGATGTGTACACGCATGCATGTGTTTGTGTGTATTTTTGTGCGCATGTCTGTGTGTGCGCATTTGTTTTTGCTATATTTGTGCCTTTATCAGAATGTATTAATTTGTAAGTGCCAGTGTAATGTTTGCACGAGTTAGGCTCGCGCCCGCACGCGCGTGTGTGCGTGCGTGTGTGTGTGTGTGTGTGTGTGTGTGTGTGTGTGTGTGTGCATGAGGGCCGTGTCTTAATGAACAGTGTAGCTCCCCCGTGGGTGAATATACACTCTTAGGGCTGTACCTCCCTGTGGGGTCATTCCATATGAAATCACTGGAAATGGGGGGACCTCCCAGCTCCATGGTCTCCGAATGACTTTGCTCTTTGGCATTTTGGGGCCTTTTGTGGCACAAGAAAATTGCAGTTGGTTTTAGCTCAATATCTATCTTTATCCGCACGGTTTTTGTAGGGCTTTGAAAAAGGGAGCGTGTCCATTTTAACCCTCTATAACCCGTTTGTAAGCATTTTCAACTACCTCTGTATCAAATACTAAGTAATATATCAACTTAATTTCTTCAGGGTGTCTCTATTTTATCTCAGAGGCTTGCCACATAGTACTTAACCTCACATTGACCCTTTTTGGGCCGTGCAATCGTTGACCAAAAAGTGAAATTTGAAAAAAACATACCGAAAGTGATCCTGTTTGTGGCTGGATTTTCTCCTATTTCTCAAAGACTGTTAGAGTTTGAAGTTGATTTTGGCTGAAGTGCACATATAGGACTACGAAACAGTGGAGAGAGAATCGAAATGCCATGCATGCATTTTGAGTAAAATTAACCCCTTTCCGGCCAGTCCAACTGCAGTTTTCCTCTGCCGCAGCAGACTCCAAAGTTTCAAAGTAATTTTGGGACCATAGAGCTGGGAGGTCAGGTGATTTCATGTGGAATGACCCTGTGGATAAGATCACCTGCTGAACGCTCATAGTGTAATGTAATAATGTGAAAATATGAGGTGGCGACGGGCCATTCATTCTCTCCTGTAACCCGGACCTCACTGATCCCTGCTGAAGGTTATGAGAAGTGCTCGGCTCCGCGCGGCGTCACGCGATACCGTTATCTAACACAGAGCCTGGGCCGCCGGTTCCCTCCAAAGTTCTCCTGTGTGTGGGAGCGTCGCATTCCTGCGCCCGGGCGACACTAATACCTGCGCTATTCATCGCCCGAGGAGGCTCGAAACGCGATACGCCTCTCCTGCCCTCACGAAACCCGCCGTGGGCCCTGCGGGAGGGGAGGGCTGTCCGATGTCGGGCCTGTACACCTATCACCGTTAGCATTTTGAGTCACTGGTAATCCATCATAAAAAGAGGCTGTGCCTGTTTGCACCAAGCTGTAAGGAGTCTGACTGCTCAGCTAAAACAGAAACTGATGAGGAATTCCTGGGATATGTTTTTTTGGTGGTGCAGTTGGTTGCACTGTTTCCTTATAGCAAGAAGGTTGGGGGTTTTAATCCAGCCTGGGACATTTCTGTGTCAGGTTTGCATGTCCTCCCTGTGTTTGTGTGGGTTTTCTTTAGGTACTGCGGTTTCCTACCACGGTACTTTGTCATGCATGTTAGGCTAATTAGAGACTCCACATTGTCCATGGGTGTGAGTGCATTGGGTGTGCGCGCGTGTGTGTGGGAATGTGTATTCGTTGCCCTGCGAACCGTAAATAGTATTTTCTTGCCTCTCACGCATTGCATGCTGGGATAGGCTCCAGTTCTCCACGACCCTGATCGGGAATAAGTCTGTTAGATTATAGATGTTCATGATCATGTGACGCAGAATACATCTTCACTAACTGCCCTCAGCATGACCCAACTGTTACCAGCGGCCTCCGACTAACAGCTATAAACAGACCATTAGTTGACATTTTTGTTGGAGCAGGCTGTTCCAAAATAGAGGTCATTACCAGAAAACAAGCCACATTTTCCCACCGGATGACTAATAAACACAAGACCCGTGGTGTTCTCGCCAAGAGCAACTTTTTCTGGCCTCTGCAAGCTGTTAAACGGCGACAAAGCTTTTTCTTCCCAATTTACCCCAGAAGTTCAGTAATGCAGTATATTTTCTGAAATTCATCTCTTGGTCTGTCTAATAACAGGATGGATGCCTCATTTTCTTTTTTGTTTGTGGGCATGGCTGAGAATGCTCCGGAACCCAACACTGGCAGGGGTCACGTGGCGAGTTACTGTGAAATATGTCTCGTGCTAATCCCTGCAGTGGAGATTGCGTCTGCTCTGTCAGCAGACAGTGCCTCTGGGTTTCGTCTTTAGTTTCAGGTCGCAATCGTAGCGTCACGGAAATTTTCCACCACTGTGTCACAGCCATGGAGCTACAGTTTACGGCAGCTAAACTGGCTTTATTGACTGTGAATCTAAAATTAAATAAGTGATCATTTTTCGAGAGCCTGTCACTCTGGGAATTTTGTCCAGAACAAGCGATTCCTTGCTTTACTTGACGTCCTCTGATATAAAGACCTTGAGTGTCAGCTGAATTTACTGCGGTGTTTTTAAATGAATGGGCATAAAAGTCAGACACATCTGGCCACCAACAGCGGCTGAAAATGTATATTACATAATATTCCTGTTCACAGCAATCTTAGTGTTGGTCTTTAAACCGCTAAACCTGCCATTGCAGGTTTGTCTTTCGTTACGTGATTTAAGCGTGGCTTATGCAGAGATCTAAAATTCCTGGAAAGTGTACCCTTCAAATGAAATGCCTCTGCTTTGCAACAAACAACTAACGCGGTAACAGCAGGGGGCGCCAAAGCAAAATTGCACGAGGAATATACAGTGACAAGAAATGAGTCTTTATTCTTGTGATTTCACGATTAAAGTACATCCATTGTGAGATTTAATGGCTTAAGCAGTTTCATTATGTCCTCTAATGACAAATGAATGCTTGTTTATAAATACCCCTCCCCTCTGAGCCATAGATGTTTAAATTGACATTCGTTTTCATGACCTTGCCATTCAAAATTTTTGTTTGAATAATTGCCAGTTTCGATGGACTGCTCCAGGCATATATTGTCATATTCATCAATAACTGACCTTTTGTTTAGCTATTGAAACCTTCAAAGCTGCGCCAATGGATATGACTGTAATTAACATTGTTGTCCTAACGCAGCATTGTTTGAGCATGAGAGCCAGTCGGTGAGTGATTTAGTCAGCTGGTCAGTCAGTCAGTTATTTGGTTTGTTAGGAAGTTTTGAGCTGCGCTGTCTACCCTGTGAATCTGTGGACAGCACGATTTGCAAGTGGCAGAGTCAGTCAGTCAGTTGGTCAGTTAGTTGGTTATAAGGTTTGTCAGTCAGTAAATCTGGAGTTGCATTTTTTGCTCTATCAGTCTGTGTTTGCAACACTGTTTGCGCATGAGGTAATCAGTGAGTGAGTGATTGCGTCAGTCAGTTGGTCAGTCAGTCAGTCAGTTGAGCTGGTCCTCAGTTGAGTTTGTATTGTCTGCCCTGTCAGTCTGTGTTGGCAGCACTGTTCAAATGTGGCACAATCAGTCAGTTAGTTAGTGATTGAGTCAGTCAGTCAGTTGATCAGTCAGTCGGTTATTTGGTTTGTTCATCAGTAAGCCTTGAGTTTGAATTGATTGACCCGTTCTTGTTGGTTTGCATGTGATAGAATCAGTCATTTAGTGCGTGGTTGTGTCAGTGAGTCAGTTACTCAGTTGGTCAGTCAGTTAGTGAGTTTGTCTGTTCTTCAGAAAATCTTGAGTTCACATTCTCTGCCCTGTCAGTCTGTGTCGGCATCTCAGTTAGACCATGAGACAATCGATCTGTTAGAGAGTGATTGAGTCGGTCAGTCAGTCGGTCAGTCAGTCACTTAGTTGGTCTGCTGTGATCCTGAGTTTGTCGTCTGTCAGTCTGTGTTGGCAGAAGTGAGAGTATGTGATTTGCTTCCTGCATTAGCGAGATGGCAGGTTTGGCAGCAGCGCTGTGCTCTGCACTGGCAGTGGAGAGAGTGTGTGTGATTTGTGTATTGCGTCAGCGTGTCATCCTGAACTTCTTGGTGCTCTGGGCACTGTAGTAGTGTATCTTCCTGACCTGGTGGGGGCGCTGTGCTCGATGTCGGTCTGCAGGAGAAGCGGCGGCAGGCTATCAGGAATGCGGCACAGCAGTGGGAGGAGCTAAAGGCCTGTCTGGAGCCAACAGCAGCGCAGAACGGCACTAAGGAGGAGCTTAGCCCCGAGCATGGCCCCGCCCACAACGGCCACGCCCAGCCTCTCTCTCCAGAGGAGCTCAGGTACAGGGGGCGGGGCGGCGGGGGGGTGGGGTGAGATTTGAGCGAATGGTACGCGCAATGAGAGAGAGGAGTTATCGGTAGGGTGCAACGGTTCAAAAAACTCACGGTTTGGATCGTATCACGGATTTGAGTCATGGGTCGGATCACTTTTCGGATCAACAAAAAAAAAACAAAACAAATGTAACTTTGCCCTCCATTTATTTTGTAAAACACTTGTGCCCATTAAATAAAAAATAAAAACTTTAAATTATATAAAAACAAATTAAAGTGAAATTTAAGGCATGATACCTTCTTCTTTTAAACATGGACCATGAATGAAAAACAACTTGAAGTGCACTAAGCAATGACACCTTCATGATAGCTTCTCTTTAAACATGGGCAGTGATTTAAAAACTGGCCTATGCCCACATCATCAAAACAGAAGAAAAGAAAGCAAGCAAAGCACACCTCTGCTTATAATTTTAAATTCTTTTTCAAAAAGATAAGGATGTCTACATTGTCTGGGGAGTCAACCACGGTATGGAGTCATTATGTCCCCTGCAGTAGAGAATACCCTCTCGCCCGGCGCTGAAGTGCCAGGCACAGTGAGATAGCATCTTCCCATCATGGCAGTGTGAGGGTATCTACTCATTGCTTATGTGAATCACCATCCACTGGAAAGCCGCTTGCTGCCTGGTAAGATGCCACCTCCACTTTGATGGGGTCAGCTATAGTTTTGCAGGATTAGCAATCAAACGGTTAATATGCTTAATTTATTCAAATCTGTAGATAGTCCAGTTAAGATGGCCTGCTTTTGTCGCATTTATAAACTTAAATAGCCATTTAACAGCACAGATTTACATGAATGTGATTCAAGCATTTTTTTTTCCAGCAGTGCAACCTAATTTATTGTAAGATTGAGCTTCATCAAAATGTTTCCAAAAGAATACGCTACTTTTGCGGGGAAGCGCAGCTGCACAGTATGCACAAAGGGATAATAATGTAGGCTTTTAAATTACTAACGCTCTTGCGTCAAAGCTTTGGTAATTGAATAATTTAGTAAATTGGTTATTAGTGCATTGTGAAAGTTCACCTCACGGCATGCATTTAAAATCAATTCAAATGCAAGCTATGCATCAAACTTTCATGTTCTCAAAATCATTTATGGGGTCTTTAGTCCAGCTTCTGGGAAAGTTGTATGGAGGCTACAGTATGAGATTGTATGAACGGCAATTATCCAGTTAATCATAAACAAAATCTAAACCTCATCTAAACAACATCTTCAGCAGCATTTGCTACTTAATATTCTACTAAAATGTAGAATTTCAAGGAGATTCCATCAATTGTCGTTATGCGATCTCATTGTAGCCCTCCACTGATGCAAAGCTTTATGTCTTAATTGTCAATGGTAATTGGTAAAGTATTTAATCAGTAGCCTACGTGGTCAGTTATTTAATTGAAGTAACTGTCCCATTCTAAATTAGAAACAGGTTGAGGGTTGTCCTGCATTACGGTAATTTCACTGGCTGTAGACTGATTTATTTTTACGAAAGCAAACTTAACACTCGGACCTCAGCTGGCAAAACTGCATTTAAAAGAAATTTTTCTTAGGCTCATCAAGCAGGACTCAGACAGAAAAAAAATGCCATTTTGTGAGCTACATGAATTCAGAAGCTACTAAAGACGTTGCCGTTTTATGTCACAGTTAACGTGGATGGGGAAATGCTTGATAATTGCAATGAACAA
Organism: Gymnothorax reevesii; assembly: GCA_029721435.1. NCBI lineage: Eukaryota > Metazoa > Chordata > Actinopteri > Anguilliformes > Muraenidae > Gymnothorax > Gymnothorax reevesii. The sequence continues at coordinate 11,797,405 of CM056574.1, forward strand.
TCCAAGAAGAGGGGAGCGGGACAGTAATTCTACCGACTGATTCACGCAGCTGAACGAATTAACACCAAGTAGCTAATTGGGAAACGTAGATGGGAACAGGTTTGGAGAAGGTCAGGTGAAAGCAGGGCGAGGTAATCTTCCGATGGCAAGTCCAGGATGCAAGAGTTTAAAATCAGCTAAAACGCTGCGATGAGAGATGGAGTTTGGAGAAAGTTTTTTTTGTAATTCTTTAGATTATTCGCATTCCTTCAATTTAACATTGTAGTGTAGTTCGGTCTGTCAGCTCTTCTCTATCACTTCATGGTCATTATTGGCAACAGGCTGAATTGCTTGATTGTCATTTAGGCTCATTATACGGGAGCAGATGTAGGGTTGGCCCGTTGAACCTAAAAGGCGATAGAAGCTGCCCAACCTCGCCGACAATTAGAGGAGTTCTAATCTGAGTTATCTTCCCGGAAGCACTTCAAATGATCATCGTTTATTTCAGACCGCTTGTGTGTTTCAAGAAGAAATGAGACACAACTGAGTACACACACCCCATAGCAGCAAGCTGTCTCATTTCGCTTTATGGTCATCGCAAATCGATAACGTCACACCCCAAGCGCAACCCTTTTTTTTTCTTTCCATCAACCAATCCGCGGATCATGTGTGTACCGAACCGTGAAGAGGGATCCGTACAGATTACGGATCAAAGATGATCTGTTGTACCACTAGTTACTAGTACACTGTACCCTTACATACTGTGACCTTGGATACAGCATCCTCACCTACTGCACCTTTACATGTGGTGCTCTTATACACTGTACCTTTAGGTACCATTCCTTTACATACTGCAACCACACATACTGCACCCTTATATACTGTACCCTTATAAACTCCACTGTGCTCCTATCCTTGCTCGATATTCCTGCAAAATGAGAGTTTTGTACCTGGCTGAGACATAGCCTCTCTGTTTGCTGTTGAAACATGGCTTATACCGTGGTTCATCTAGCTGGTTTGCAAATTCTCTTCCGCTAAATTTTGATTCCATATTGACCGCCCAATACCTTTTCAAAAGTGATTTATACATCACAGAATTGTAATAATCCCAAATGAGCCTAATTATCGACTGCTGTGTGAAATATTTGCATGCGCTCAATGCAGTTGATTTCATTCACATATAACAAGGGTAGTTACAGTCAGTCAGAGTAGTCAGATTGGGAGCTGTGGTGTTGTTTGTGGTGATGTGGCGTGTGCCGTGATCCAGTATGTATTGTATTAGCTCTACTCTCTGCAGGGTTTCCCTTCATCGCGTAAGATTCAGGTCTGTCACCTCAAGACCCTTTCCGTTGAGTTATGCTTTCAAAGTTAATTCTCTTTATTTATAAAGATGGAACAGATTTTCCAGTCTATATAATTGTTGTTATTTCCTCTCTAACACTGTTGACTGCGCTGACTCAGATGTGCTGCGGATGATCTGGTGTGTTTCGTGTCGCTACAGTCCTCTCCATGGCAACAGTTCATCTCATTCCCATAAATCCCTGGTTCGTACATCACCACAGTGCTGGCAACATTTGTGCTTCGATGTGAGACCCTTGGAGCTTGTGTTCGAAAACCTGTTTACATTCAGCCCTGCTCAATCCCACTGGTTTACCAAAAATTTACCTCAAGGGTGTTATAATCATACGCTTTTGCAGCCAAAAGCTCATGTCGTCGTTTGATATTTATTTTCCATTTTGATCCCTCCGCTGCTTCGCGTTGCCGCCGTCTGCAACGACTCCTGCTCCTGGAAACGACACCTTCCGGTAGCCGACCTCAAGGCCGGAGGGATTGGAAACGTTCCCGCTGGCGCCGGTTTTCCGGGCGATAATGTAGGAGCGTTTTATGTGGCGAAAGTAGGACCCGTTGACTGGCTCGTGTGCTAAAGCATTTTGTTACAAAAGGAGCAGTTCAACCTCTCGGCTCTCAAACTATTTGGTAGGTTGAAACAAGGCCATTTAAAAAAAATTGTTGGTTAGCATCCTTAACGTTTCAATTTTCAGGGAAGGGAGTTTTTTTTCATTTTTTTATTTTGTTATTGGAGTTTGAGATCCAAATAGAGCAACAAATTCAAATCACAAGTACATGTACTTGTAAAAAATCCAATCTGTCAGAGCCATAAGCCATAAGTCATTGAAAAGTGTACAGATCGTCTGCTGCGCGGACGGGGATTCTGGGCATTTTTCTCACTTCCTTTTTGGTGAGATATTACTGATTATTTCACCATAAAAATTTTAATAATCAGAGGCGGGAAGGTTTTTTCGGGGCGAGCAGGAATCCTAACAAACACATTTTTTATGTGGCCTAGTTCTGCTCGATTGTTGCAAAGGTTCATTCGTTCTCAGATTGCGGCGCTAAAGAGCTTTTTAACAGCCTGCGAGAAGCTCTCTTGCGGTTTCCTCTTGCTGGTTCCTGTGTGCTCTCCACGAGGCCCTCATCGGCTTCGGTTTTGGCAAAGATCTTCAGTCTCCCAGCCGTTTGCAAGGCGTGCGAGCGAGAACAATCCTTGACGCTTCCTCCCGTCCCCTTGCGTCTCACTGGCGGCGCAGTTGGCGAATAGACATTCAGGAAAATAATTTAGGAGGTGTTTCAGGGCTGATGAGAAAAGGCTGAAGACTAACGCACCCCAAGGCCTTGCGCTATCATGACAGACGGTTTATGCCTCGCCGCGACAGATTTGCGCCAAGGTCACACACTTTAGTCCTGGAGCTTCGTAGTATCCGCCCAGTCTTTTGCAGTTTTCCGTCTATCTGCGGGCAGTGAAAGTCTTCAGCACACGGCGCGTGAACATCTTAGCCCAGCATCACAAGCGCTTTAGCGCTCCAAAAACCAGCAAATACTAAAGCGCTTCAGTCCTTGATTCCAACACCACCAGATTAGTGCTGTACTAAATTCCCTCCCCAGAACTGTCCCCTTGTGTCTCTCTCACTCTTTCTTCCGCTCTTGATCCCTCTCTCCCTCCCTCCCTCTCTCTCTCTCTCTCTCTCCTCCCGTCAATCATACCTGTAATCTGCTTCAGTGGTTTGTTCGCTTTTTTTCTCTCTGCTTAGGCAACAGATCACTGTTGAAAGAACAAAGCAGCTTGAGCTGTATGTAAATATATGGTTTCTTAAATGAAGTAATGGGAGTATCTGATGAACTGCAACACTTTGATTTGACTCTCAGTGTTGAATGATGGCGTAGTGTACTGGGAGTGGTAACCGTGCAGGCTGGAGACCGGCCCTTTATCTGCACTCAGGTGCACTCTTGAACTTATTAAAACAGCACTGAACTGGAGACACAAGAGCTCATTAAAACCTGTGTGGGACTGTTTGCTCGACTGCCCCGCGTAGACATTAAGACGCTTTGCACTTGAAACAGTACATGGTTATTATTGAAAGCAGGTAGAGTATCACAATAAACAATGAGAACCTAGGTTTGAAGAAAAAAAAAACTTACTCTGGCTGAATACCAGGGCTGGAGTTTTCAAATTATTCAGAACTCAAACAAAGGAGAGCCTGCAATCTGATACAGGAGCATTATGGAGACCGATGTGATGCAGAGTCATTCAGAATGCCGAACCCGTGATATGCTCAAAGGTCTGAACTTTGGCTGACTTTAGTCTTTCGCTTTCTTGAGCTGAATCTGTTTTGTAGACGTGCATCCAGTGTGATCACGACTTTCCATCCTCATTTCAACCGATGCTGTAATTGATGTGATTTATTTGTGAAATAAGGGGCCCGTGGCTCCACAGATAAAGCCAAGACAAATGATCTCATCTCCTCTGCGATTTAACAGCAGTAGGTTAACTGCTCAGTGATTGATTGATTTTATGTATAGCGATACGAGATTGTGTGTTTGTTTGTGCATTCAAGCATGTGTGTACGCGCAGTGTTTGTGTGTATGTGTGTGTTTGCGTGTGATTCTTCTGATTTTTGAACTTAATAAGTGGAAAAGGTATTATTTTATTCAGTCAAAGACAGGGAGTATTCCTTGCCAGTGTTTAAGAGGGCGTGTGTTTGTATTTGTGTGTAAGACTGAGCATGAGCATAAGTGAGTGTTTGTACTGTATTTGCAAATGTATGGGTGTGTACGAGCAAACGTGTGTATTTGCGTGTTGAAGAGTGAGCATGTGTGTGTTTGCGTGTTGAAGAGTGCGCATGTGTGTGTTTGTGTGTTTGCTTGTGTAAGTTTGCTTGTGGTTTTGTGCGTGCTCTGTAAGACAGATTAGTTTTACTGTATGTTGGAGTTCTCCAGAAGACTGCTCTTCCCCTACAGACAGCAGATGCTCCTGGGGATCCTCTCCTCACAGGAAGCACTGGCCCCTTTACAGGCCCTTGGGGAACACCAAGCACAGGCCCCAGCGGCATCTGTCCCTCAGGCTCTAAGCCTTTCAGCACAGAAGGTCACACAAGCGCTAACTTTGCGCAAAACAAGGTTCTGTACAGGAATGCATGGCCCTTGTGCGAAACACAGTCAGTCCTCCTACATATACTTCTCAATAATGTTTTATGATCTTGGGCCTGCTGTAATGGTATCTCAGATAGAATATCTTGCAATTTATCTATTCTTGAGTCGTATTTTTTTTTTTTGTGGTAGGTTTTGTTATACCTCTGCCAGGAGGTAAAATGTTTTCACTGGCGTTTGTTCATTTTTGGTTCTTTCTTTCATCCATCTGCTAATTTGGTGTCTGAATGTCAATGGAATTTTGCTAGATACTGTGCAAAAGAGGAAGTGCTTAAATTTTGGTGAAGACCCGACGCGTTTTCCTGATCCAGGATCCAGAAGAATTTCTATGCTGTGAAAGACGGCACTGGGCTGTCGGGTTAGCTCACTTGGTTAAGGCGCCGCATTTGCGGAGCAGTTGTGACTACTACGGCGCGGGTTCTTATCCCCTGTCGTACCAACCAGCTGTGGTCGGCGGCTTTTTCAGAGCAGCACACGATTGGCTGAAGCACTATCGGGATGCAAACTGGGTAGCGTCTGCTGGGAAGGGAAATTAAAAATGATTGCCTTGTTTGTTGTTCAAGCGCCTCCTGTTGGCCAGCCGGGCGCTCATCCGTGCGATTCTGAGCTTGCTCATGTTCGGGTATCCACCGCCCTGTTTCTGAACTTGAAAAGGTTTCGACCAATGAGTGTAAAGATCCAGGGGATGACAGGCGCGTGCTTTGGAGGAGAGCCGTGAACTGTCTCTCTCTCCTGAGCTGGCAACAAGGGGTCGCATACGAGCAAGAATTGTACATAGTTCTCGGATTGGGCATTCCAGATTCGGTTGGGATTGGTGATGCCAAATTTATTATAAAAAAAACAAAGATGGCACTGTCGTGTGCCGGTGTCACATGACACTAGCACCCACATCAGCTGTTTGATTACATCTTTGCACAAGTACTTTATGCTCAGAGAAATTCAACTTCCTACTTCCTCCACCGACGATAACCAATCCGATAACCACTCTGTATTAATCTGGTGTGCAGATTAGCATCTCAGAATGCACAGTGTATCAAACCGTGCGGCAGATGGGCTACAATAGCAGAAGACTACATCAAAAAAAAAAACCCCACTCCTGCTAACCAAGGACAGAAATCAGTGGCTGCAGTGGGCACTGGTTGTCCAAAAGGAAACAAGAAAAATGAATGAATCTGGATTTTTGCTGTGACATACGGATAGAATTTGTATAACATGGTTTTTATAACTGTCTGCCAAATGAATGTAATGTAGAGTACTGACGCCTTAGCATTAGCCCGGTCAACAGGTTACAGATTGGAATATGCCTGAAGGCTGCATTCCCAAATCGATGGCAGGATGTGTAGAAACGAGATTGGCTCAACAGTAGCAGTTGTGAATTTCACACAACGAAAGAAAAATGTGAAAATATACCAATAGGTCATAAATAATGGTAATATAAATGATGAAAAATAATAGAGATGAGATTCATTTTGCAGTGGGAAGTGTTTGTTCTGTGCCTCACGTCCTGCGTTTCAGTCGCCTCAGTATTCTCCATGATTTCTCCGTGTTCTCTTTAGAGATGACAAGCTTCTGAAAAGGTTACGCGTTTGATTAAAGGCCCTGCTGAGATGAATATAAATGACCTGTTTGTTCCACACGCAGTAAATCTGGAAAGTTTTATCGCATTTCATCCACGGCATTAGGAGCCGCAAGTTTTATTTTTTTCCATTTCGTATCGCCGGTAATTTCTCAGTGGAGACAGAATCTTGGGAGCGTCTCCGATGGTAATTGTACATTTGTCAGAGCGGTATCTGGTGACCTCTGGGGTAAATGTACCTGGCAGCTTCTCAAGCGAGATTAAGGAGTACAATACGGTGCCTTCAGAAGGGATGGCTGTAGCGTCGAGCTCCCAGGTCGTCCGTTATTCTGCGCATGTTCGGCTCTGCTGGCTGTAGTCTCGCTGTGGGTCCATAGCTGATAGTTTTGTTTTGTCTGTCCTTTTGGCCGGAGGGTGTAGTGTAGCCTTCGGATTAGTGTTGTCTTTCAGAGACCGTTAACGGTCAGAGGCTCACCGATATATCGCAGTATCAGGGCTTCATGGCTTACCCTTCACTCTGAGACTGGTAGCCTGGCAGTCAATATGTTATGTGTGGTGATACCAGAAGTGTGGACGATGCTGGTTTTCGTACCAGCCTCGCTTTGGGGATTTAGAATGCATCAACTGGAGCGACCTGATATAGCACGAAACTCTCGTAAATCCCGAGATGAATGAGCGGGATATCTTGTAGACGTCCGCACTTCCGGTAACAGGGCCAGCTTCGCCAAGCCAGTGCATAAATGCCGGAAAGCAATGAGCTTTTTGCAGCTTCGCAATTAAAAATCATTGTGGATACACAGATGCGAACATGAAAAATGCCGCAAAATAAAAAAAAAAAAAGCTAAATTTAAGTCAAAGCCGGAGTCCATGTCTTGGAACTAAATGCTATAAATCACAATTATATTAGCTAGCATTTGACCGCGCGCAGGTATGGGTGGAAGTTCACTCGTCTAAATTTTGAACTTTGACCCGTCATTATCGGCGATCATATTGGCCTAGCAATGCGCCGTATCGGCTCGCTCCAATTAGACACCCCAATTCGTTAATTTGAAAATTTGTTATATTTTATTTGTTTTTGGTTGCGTATTTCAGGAAGGCCCTTTTCTGTGGAATCAATTTGTATTGATGTTTGACAGGGTATCACGGACATCTGTAGAAAAATCTGAACATTGTAACATATACAATGCTAACATACTATACATTTTTAGTTTAATTGATAAAAAAAACTGACAAAACAGTCTTTTTAAGTTTAGAAAAAACTTGCAGTTCACGTGTGCTGTTATTGCGCCTCATCTTTTTGTCAAACGAATCCCTCAGCAGTTGCGTAACAGACTAGTCAGTTCCTGCTTGAACACATAGGTCAATTTTTTGATGCAGTATACGAGGCAGTTGCATTCAAACAGGATTTATACACAGAACTTTAAGGATTATTGAGTTGCATTGTATTGAGCCGTATGAATTTCTGTGACGAGCACCAGACTCTGACCTTTACCCCATTCCCTACCTGGTATACCTGTACCCAAGTCTCTTGGCTCTTACAGGCTTGTCTGAGAACTGCTCAATCAACACAAAGCGCGGACGGGCAGAACATCGACACTCCCAGGTTACAGCGCTCTCGCCATTCACTGGCATTTAGTTTCAGCCTCCTTTCCTTCCGTTCGCTGACCTTGATTCTTTTGGGAATGGTGTCTGTCGAGTCCTGTGGAGATAAAGAACAGGGGTGCTCTCTTCCATACAGCCCTGAATGGGGCGTCTCGGAGAGCGAATCGGATTAGTCCTGCGGCACAATGACACGTTTGTCTGGGTGGTTTTGGCTCGGGTCCTCTTTCAGCGAGAAACACCTTATCCACCGTATGACAAATTGTTGTGTTGTGGCTGCAAGGTAAGACGGCTTAAGTGTGACGGTGCATCACAGGTCATCAACAAGGCTAAGGCAGCCTATCACTTCAGTTCAGGATCACTTGTAAACATTTGCTATTCATCAGCCTCTCGCTGCTAAGCATTGCGCTAATTAGCGGTTTGGTATTTTTAGCCATTCCTCTTGAGGAAAGGTCGTGTTTGGCCATCAGACATCCAGATATGATCCTCTAATTTGAGTTTGCATCCCCCATGTGAATACTTAATTGGATTGTTTGCTGTACCTGTGATGGGGAAGGCTAGGCTCCTGGCTAGCTGTACTAACTCTCTCACTCGGAGTTGGTCCAATTACCCTCGCTGCTCTTTTATCATGGGAGGGGACTTCCAGAGCTCTCAGGAAAATGGATAGCTAATAGATAACACTGGTAGAAAATGTGCTGATTACCAGTAAGCATAAAAAAAAAACCTGCTTAAATCTGCTCAGCAGTCATGTTCTAAAAATACATTACACTAAAATGAAGTTTGGGACATAAATATAGCAGCGAATCACAGTCCCCCACAGGTTGATCCAGGTGAATTAAGTAATTTTACTGGATTCAAATACTGTATCATGCTCGATTGATTTCGCTTTGTGCAACTGAGTCGACCGAGAGGACCAGAATGCTGGGTTTGCCCTTTTTGTAAGCAATTTTGGGTTCCAGTGCACCAGGGAATCTTGGTGAAGTGTGGGAAAGTATTCAAATTAAAAAAAAAACAAAAAAAACATAACGTCGCCCTTTTTATTTAATGCTGTGGTTAGATGCCCTCGTGGTGGTCTGTCGTACGTCCATAAACTTTTTGCCTTGTCGGCGCTCTAGCGCCTACAGTGTTTCACGGATCCTTTTCATATGTGTAAATGGGATGAAAATCTTGGCCAAGTTCGATTTAGGCTATGTTTGGCCATGCAGGTGCAGTGGCACTGCCACTATTTTTCTTATATGTAATTGTTGTTGTGGTAATTGCAGGTCCTCCGAGGTAGGGGGCGCAGGAGTGCAGAGCCTGTCCCTGTCTGACAGTCACCTGGCCGAGCTGGATGGCGATACTCTTCGGCTGTTTGGACTGGGGGCACTGGAGGCCCTGGAGCGGGGCTGGGGTGTGCAGACTGCGGGGGCTGTCACTGCCATCGCCTTCCGCTATATCCCCTTTGATGCCATCGTGCCGACACTGCCGCGCATCCGGGTGAAGTTCCCAAACCTGTCGGTGAGGCATCTCTTTTCGCACTTTCAACTTTACTCATGGCATTTATGTAGCTGCTGCCTACCTAATGGTAAGGAAAGAACCTTGTGATGATTCTATAGCCTAGCATTAACAAAAAATGAAGCCCATAATGGTATCATAGCTTAGCATGAGCAAGGAAAGAAACTCATGATGATCCCATAACTTTGCATTAGTGTGGAAGGAAGCCCATGGTGATTCTATACCCTAGCATTAGCAAGGAAAGAAGCTTGTAAAGAACTCATACTCTTGCATTAGCTGGGGAAGAAGCCTGTAATGATCCCATAGCCTGACATGAGCAAGCAAAGTAGCCCACGATGAGCCCATAGCCTAGCGCTATCAAGAATGAAGCTCACAAAGATTCCATAGCCTAGCATTAGCGAGGAAAGAAGCTCATAATGATTCCAGAGCCCAGCTTTGGCAAGGAAATATGCCCGTGATGATAATCATGGCCCAGCATTAGCTGGGAAAGAAGCCTGTACTGATATCGTAGCCTAGCATTAGCAAATAAAGAGGTCTGTAATGATCCCATAGCCTGGCATTGGTAAAGAAAGAAGCCCATGATCCATCGCTTAGCATTTGTAAGGAAAGGGGGCATGATTTTCTCACAGCCTAGCATTAGCAGAAAAAGAAGCCCATGATGTTCTTGTTGCCTTGCATTCCCAAGGAAAGGTGCACACAATACTGCTATAGCCTAGTTTTAGGTAAGGAAAGAAGCCCATGATAGTCTTGCTTAGTCTTGCATTAGCACGTACTGATTTCGTAGCCTGGCATTAAATGGAAAGAGGCCCATGGTGATCCCATAGCCTGGCATTAGCCAGAAAAAAGGAGCAGGATGATCCCCTCGCTTAGCATTAGAGAGGAAAGAAGTCAAGATGATTTCATTGTCTAGCTTTAGCAAGGTAAGAAGCCCATGATGGTCACATAGCCCAGCATTTTCATGGAAGAAAACCATGATGATTCGATAGCCTGTATTTAACAGGGGAAGTAGCCCACGACAGCCCCATAACCTTGCATTAGTGAGGAAAGTAGCCCGTACTGATTTCATAGCCTAGCATTAGCAAGGCAAGAAATCCATGATGATCCCTTTGCCCAGCATTTGCAAGAAAAGAAGCCCTTGATGATCTCATTAATGCGCAGAATGCAAATAATGCAAATTTTTCCCTGTCATGCATGGGCCTACTTAGGCTTTATAGCTCAGCATTTGTATCACAGAGAATCTGGAAAATTATTCCAGTGAAGCAAAACATTAGAAAATTCAACTACAGAATTGTTTAGGAATTAAATTTCGGAATTTATGGATGCCGGCATCTACATCTGTGCAAAGGGGTTAACAGGGAAATGAATCCTGCATAGAGTGGTTTTTGAGGCTCATCTGGAATGACTCCATCTCTGTTTCGACAGCACTTGGTCTTCCGGGAGGCCAGCATTGGTCGGCTGCCACAGTTAGCGGCGCTGGCCCAGGTTAGGCGTCTGGACCAGCTGACCATCTATCCCGAGGGGAACCCCGTCGTCAACTTGGCCCTGTGGCGGCCCTTCGTCATCTACCGACTCAACCACTTCAACCTGCAGAAGATCAACGGGCAGGAGGTGCGATGCCCCAAAGTGGCAGTGACCCAGCTTTTGTTTCCCATCCTGTTTTCAGGTGTTACTGTGAGACGTTGCTCTCTTGAGCCGCAGTGGTTAACTCTGTGGTATACTGTAAGTCTTGTAGACCACTCTCTCCATTCAGGAATTCAATGGTAACTTCACGTGACAATGCAGAGTTGTCCACATGACTAGCGTTCGTGGCCATTTTCGTTTGCTACAGCTAAACAATTTTAAATTGTAACTTTCTCAACATTTGCTTTTCAATGCTAATTCGAGTAATTATGGAGGATCGCATTGCTTTGACATCTGTGATATTAGCGGGCTTTTTTGATCACGGTCTTCCTGACTTGATGATGCATGTGAAATTGCCTGTTCTCTCAACTAAACTCAACTCAAACTATTTATAAAACACGTATCGAAACGACCGAGGTTGACCAAAGTGCTGTACAGTTGCACGTGGCTACAAGTACAAACAAATACACAACACTACAGCGCAGCACATAAAATCACACCAGCATAAACGATAACAAAATTACATTTCACCACTCGCTATCTACAACACAAAATGTGAGTCCAGCTCAACCTGAATTACAAACTAAGGAGAAAGAGTGGGTGTTCAGAGAAGACTTAAAAGACTCCAGGGACCAGACTCTCATTTTGTCCCTGTTGGCAGCCATTTTCATTTTCCACACTGTTCAATTTCAGATTCTTTTTACCTAGTTGTAGAATAGAATAGAAAAAGACATTGAGTATGTTTGCAAAGATTGGCTGACTATCATCATCCTGGACCTTCGCCAAGTGAGGTTAACACTCTCATTTTTTGCTGTTACTGGTTATTGAAGGATTTCTGAGTAATAATGAAATTTGCGAAATCATGACTGGGCTTTGCAACCCCTTTGTCCAATTGAATGAGTTTTCATTGTCCCGCAACTCAATTTTTGCCTTTTTGATGCAGAAAATGATACATTTTCAACTGAAAAGAAATTCTCAAAATGTCGCTGTGATGGATGCGATTTTTGTGGGTAATTTTACCAGAATTGGCTGCCAAACTGCTGCCGATTGGATTTTCTTAAACATTCCCAGAAAGTCAAAACTCCAGCAGTTTGGAGCCTTAATGCCTCCGCTGCAGCAGAACACGTCTGCAGTGCGTTTGCTGTTATCTGAAGGGGTCACGCTATGAAGTACAAGTCAGTGATACGTTTTCGCGGCCGTTTCTCAGGTTACCGCCACCGATGTCATCGCCGCCGAGAGGCTCTTCGGAACAATGGGCCACATCGCCGCCACTGAAACCCCTCCGTCCCGGCTTCTCCTGCTTCTAGAAGAATCTCGGTAACTCCGCCCCCCCCCCCCCTTAACCTTCTCTCCCCTCCCCCTCCCCATTCACAACTCTCCTGTCCTTCACCCTGAATCCGGGTCAGAGCCTGGCGCCCAATCAGAGAGAAACTGGAAAGTTTTGGCCTGGAAAGCCTGCATTGTGTAAGAAAAGGGGTTTGACTGGCGGATGTGTGGCACGCGTGTGCTGGAGGCTGGTACAGGGCATGGTGAGCTGAGCGACTGGCTCCTGGAGTTAGGGTGGCATTTCACTCTGTCAGCCAATCCCCTGCTGTCCCTGCCACCTCCCAGTCACCTGACCACGCAACCACATCCCAAAATACACCGTCGCTCAGGTCACATCCCATCCTGTATGTAAGGCCTGTCTTGGCATCAAAGCCGTAAAGGCTGTCACAGGAAAGCGAAAAGTTCAAGGAGGCAGTGAAACAAAAGGGTTTTTTACGGCAAGCTTTTTTAATCCTCCCCTAAAACTTCCTCTGTTTCTTTTCTGTTTTTTTGATTTCTTTCTGTTTTTTATTGTTAATATTTCACTGTTTTGTATGGGGAGGGGAAAGGATCTAATTTTCCATTGCTTGGGAAAGTGTGCTTGGTGCATAATTTGTAATTTGGTCATTATTTCCAAATTACTATAGAGTGAAATCTGGTGTTGTTGCAGCATTGTGACATGTTTATTACAGGGGGGTTTTGCAGATTTTCAGGACCGTAAGATTGCGTAAATGTTTTATTTGACCTACAAACCTGCACACTCCTTTCTGACTTAAGCCAGGCTTTCTGGCTGGTAACTTTATAATGTGAGAGGTGTTTACCTCGGTGTAGTTTGAGATATGTGCTGTAAATCATTTTTTAACGGTGGGAAAGGAATGCGTGTTGTGGTGGAGTTTGTGTGGTGCTCCATTCATTTTAAATTTAACTTGTTTAGAGAACCCATGTCATTTGAAGGTATTTTCAGAGCTGTGTTTGCATAAACTGGTGCACTGAAATCAACTGATGAATGTTACTTGTCATGCATGGGAAAGTTTTGTTTCTGTACCTTGTGTGTGTGCACATGTGCTTATTCATGTGTAGGTTTGCATGTTGAATATGTGTGTATGTGTGCTCCAATATGTATGTATGTATGCATGTGCGTGAGCGCTAATGAGCATTTACTGTATGTGCATGTGTGTGTGCATACATGTGCGTATATGTGCACATGAGTAAATATGCGCGTGTGTGTATATGTTTGCACATGAGTACATATGCATGTGTGTATATTCGTGCACACACGGGGTGCCGCGTGCGTGCAGAGGGCGTGAGATGCATGCTCATGCCTACACATGCTCGCTGCAGTCCGCAGCGCTGAGCCTGCAGCGCACCTCTGTAACCTGGGGAAAATGGCGGATCTTAGATCGCTCCAGGTCTGCTTATCTTCCAGAGAACGGCTGAAACATCTCACGGCCTGCTGGGGCGCAACTTCGGTGAAATGTTTGAGCGTTAGACTGGTACCACCCACTGTAGCTAAGTCCCCTCTTTAACACTGTAAATTAACAACGCAGGTGTGTTATACTTATGCTCAAGCTGAGCTCATTCATTCAAACAAACATGGCCTGAGAGAAAAGCCAAACACCTGGCTTTGACTCACCGCGGGAATCTTTTCACCAGAAGGTCATTCGGTAAACAGTTTGTGGGCACCTGACCCTTTCACATGGGCTTTATCAGTATGGAGTCTTTCTGCTGTGGTTGGACCTCAGGGTGAACATGTCCACAAGCGCTCGAGGAACTACGAAGATTCATGATGAATATTTTTTTGGTCACACTTTAGATAGTGTTGGTCATTTAGGCTTTATACAGCATCTATAGTGCCTTCATAAAGGAGACATAATGTCTTCATAAATCATACATACTCAAATGTCATGCTTTGTAAAGGGTGAAATAACACATCCTTATCCAGCATGTGATGCTAGATGTCATACAACCGACAGTGTCACTTAGCTAGTGGCTAAATGCTAAAAAGGGTGACATTGTCCATTAAGTGGCATTGTCATTGTCACATCTGGCTTCACATGCTGAATAAGGATGTTATTTCACCCTTTACAAAGCATGACATTTGCTTATGTATGATTTATGAAGACATTATGTCTCATTTATGAAGGCATTATACATGCTTTATAAAGCCTTTATGAGCAACACTTCATCTAAACTGCGACCTATTTTTATTCTACATCCTAATATAAGTGCTCACATGTTCCCTGATATATGAACCAATGAACCATAAACTACATTGCAAAAAAATCATAAACACCTCAGAAAACATATCATGAGTGCAAAGTTTTAAAAGAAGTGTGGCCAGCAATTGCGGTCTTCATGGAAGATGAAATTTACTTGTTTAATACATTTTATCCGATAAGAAAGAAATATATGACGAAAACTCGGTGCTTATGATTGGTTTGCAAAGCCATGTATTTTAGAGAGTTGATCTCTGTCAGAATCGCCCACAGATTTTGAGGCGATGGTGCGGACTTTGGCCCTGATGGATTGAGGGTTTGCATGGAAACCTATCCTGTCGTTTACACCGAGCACAGGGCATGTTTCTCTGTAAAAGGTGCGCCGATTTACTCATGTCTGTTATCTACTTATGAGTTAGTCGCTCACTGAAGGGTTACAGATCAGGTAGAGGATATTAGGTTGGTTAGTGAGAATGTATTGGAAATAATCAATCGACTGTTACATTACATTGCAGTGCTGTTCTTGAAATGACATTCTTATCAAAAGCGATTTACTGTAAACCCCTTAAACTCTAACTTTTCACTTAAGTTTTCCATGTTGTAGGAACACACTTGTAATGAGAGAAATATTCAAACCCAGGATGCTGTGTTTTTATGGCCACAGCATTACATCAAAAGGAAAATATCTACAACATCTTCTGCATCATTTTATGCACATTTGCCTGTAATTCAGCGGGACATATTTGGGATCATAGGAGAACTTTGGATCTCCACTAGAGTTTAAAATAGGCCTGAAGTTCCACAGGTTTGAATATAGAAGCTGCATTTGACTGAACTATATATGGGTCTTCAGGTTTTAAGGGGTTACTTTGACACTTTTTATCTAAGTGACTTACAGTTAATTAGACAAAGCAAGGGCCAGTGCGCCCCCCCCTCCCGGGAAATGTAAAGCTTGAACTATCAACCCTTTGAATCCATGCAAAACTGCATAAACACTTGGATATAGGCTGGCACATTCACTGTCTATGTCTGTGAGGGTGCTCTTGGGCATTGAGTGGATTTTACAAAGAACGGTCAACACATCCCTGTGGAATACAAAGCAGTGTAAGTGCAGTGGCTTCATCGGGAAAAGTCGCGCATTGCATTTGCTATCTGTCACAGATGCTCTAAAGCCTCGCCACAGTTCAGGCACGCTGTGGAAATGTCATTGAATTTGACGTTATTGGAGGATTAAATCTGCTCCACTTCAAACCTGCCCTTTTTCCAGCACCTCAATGTTGAACACAAACCGCAAACCTTTCGCTTCGAGCGCTCTGGAGCTGTCGGCGTGCTTCAGCCTGAGTCGTTAATGATAAATGACTGAATCGCATGTCGAACATGTGAAATCGCTTGCCAAAGTAGTCCACCTCTTTCAACACATTGTTCATAGTTCTTGTTTACTGCTTGTCAGAGCGCTGAGATTTGATTGTGTGTGTTCCATTCCATCGCTTTTTCAGGGCGAGGTTTGTATTCGGGGTCTGCGTCAAGAATTTGGAGTTTATGGGTTTCATTCCAGCGATTAAACACCATTTCTCTGCACAGAGGTGTATGACGCAGGCAGTGTGTTAGCGATGACTCGTCTGTAACTGCGCTGTATTTTCTGCGACAGAGAGTCAATATTCTGTCGAAATCGCGAAATACTATACAATTATTGACTTCAGTTGAGGTGAATTTAATGATCTATCCACCTTGGATACGTGTGTGGATTCACCGATAACTGAAGTCAACAGTTGTTTTATTATATGACCCTACTTGAAGATATAAGAGAAGGACGACAACTGTAACGTGAAGCTCCTCACAGGGACGAAGTGACACGAAATACGGACACTGTCAGGAGCTCCTGCGGAGAAGCCCAGTCTAATTTTAGCTGGAGGTCGTCTGATTGTTACTTTTGCCTCTCACGCACTTTTTTGCGGTTAACATCACCGTTTACTGTGACCGGCAGAGCTCGCCTCGACCAATCAGGGAGAAGGAATCATCCTGGCATATTATGCAAAGTTGCGTTTTCTTGTCCGCTGCTTTGTAATGTGCGGGGCATTTTCATAATTTTACTTCCATTTTCGCCAAACCTCAATTCACACCTGACCCCTAACCTCTACCGTGACGTCATGAATGGCGTTTTGCCATATTAGGACGAGGCTTTGGTTCTTATAAGGACTACTAATCCCAGCAAAGTTGCTGTTTATTCTGGAAGAGGTCCCCACTGTGTAACAAAAATGTGTCCACACACACACACGAACACAGAGGCAAGCACACAAATACTGATCTCAGCAGGTGTGTCAGCCTGAGGCCTGAGCTCGAGAGCTGATTGGAGTTTTCAGGCTCCAGCTTGTGTGGCGTGTTTCTGCAGTCTCCGAGTGTCAGGAGGTGAATAATGACTCGCGAGGCGAGATCGTTTCATGTCCCTCTGTGATAACGTCCTTCGCCCGCGTTCCTGTCCAAATGTACGTCAGTGTGAGCTCAGGCACAGAGACAGGAAACGCCTCCTGAGCTTCACCCCACAGGCGTGAGTCAGAATTTTAAAAGGACCCCGTAATTTAATCCCTGTGTGTTTTGTTTTGGCGACGACGCTGGAGTCGCCTCCTTCCTGCTCGCCTGGTTTTGCTCGGCCTGCTGTTACCAAACTTGACAGAGTTAAAATACTGTTGAGTTCCTCAGATCAGATATATTACAACTAGTTGATGCTTTTTATCCAAAGCCATGTACAGTTGATGAGATAAATTATGAGCCAATTCCCTTGGGGCAGTAAAGGGTTTAAGGCCTGATAACTGCACTGAACTCATGAGGACCAGGCTTGCGCCTGAACTGCCAGTCAAGCACGTTAGCCAATCAGCTATAGTGCCGTGCCCCGCCTCCAGAATTTCTGATTCATATTCAGAATCTCTGTTATGACCGGATACATCTTATGTTGCTGGTGGACAGGCAGATGGGCCTATTGAAATCTGCTCGCTGGTTCCTCCCTTTGTTTTTGAAAAGCTTAATTGTAATTGGCTCCTGGTTTGTGATGCATTTTCGCCCCCCCAATGCCCGGACTCGGACTCGGACTCGGACTCGGACTCGAGAGCTAGCAGGTTCTGGCCTCCGTCAAAGATGTGAAACTGATTTCGAAGGGTAATCGTAAAAAAGAACAAGTGTTTGCCACTAACATGACAATATACCCCGCCGCCTAAATTTCATGTGTCCATACGAATGTACGGACGGACGGAGCCCAATTCTCCGTGCTAATCGCTCGGCGGGGGATAAAAAAAAGATGGGGTTTCCGTCGGTGGAGGTCTCTGACAGGCTCCTAAACGTGTGTGGTGCGGAGTCGTTGGTGGAATGCAAAATCCATCACACCCTCCCCAGCTGTTTACCTCCAACACCAACCCCCCCACACACACACACGCACACACACACACTCCCATTCCAGTGTTTGGCTTTGACGCCTCCGCCGTCACATGTCTGTCATCGCTTCTTGGACCTCCTTGTTGTTGTTGGCTGCTTGGTAATTGCTGGATGAAGGCGTATCCTATACACACACACACACACACACACACACACACACACGAGCACGTGCGCTGAGTGTCTGTCGGGTGATCAGGTTCTGGGTGTACTGTCTCACTGGGCTCAGGACTGGAGGCACTCTGAGGTGCGGATTTCAAACGGGTGTGACTCGTGCGAGAAGGTGTGTGTTCTCGGATGAACAAACTTAAGTTCACGACGTGCGAGCTGCCAAGTCAAAATGATTGTTGGTTTACTATGGCCAACTTGTGGATATTTCGAAAACTTGAATGTCCTCGTCGTAATGACTTCAAACTCAACATTTAGATATCGATCCGCGAAAAGGCGAGTGAGTGAGTCAGTGAGTGAATCAGTGAGTGAGTCTCTCAGTGATTGAATCAGTCAGTTATTCGCATACCTCAGGCCCCACTTAATTGTTTCTACACTTGTATCCACAAGTTAAAAATGATCCTTGGAGAATCAAGCCAGATTATAACTCCACCCCTCCCCTGTCCCGCACAGGAAGCGGCAGCTGCAGTTCCTATTGGAGGGTCGCGGGCGGAGGGCGGGCCTGAGCCCAGAGGAGTTGCGTGAGAACGGTAAACTCCTGGGGGAGGGGCTTAGCCGGGCGCTGTTCAACTACCCAACCCGCGACGGCGGCACCGAGGGCCCCGAGGTGACCTCACTCTTATTCTCTCTGATACTTTCATATTCATTCTACACAATCATCATAATCAATCCCATGTGACGTACAGGTGATGCGACTAAACAGGGACCAAGCCCTCTTATACCTGTGTTGGGTTAAGGGCCTTTCTCAAGGGCCCAGTCACTGCACCTATCTTTACTGTGGTTACTCTACAACTTGAACAAACAACCCTCTGGGCCCCAGTTACATTAACCAATATGTTATCAGCCATCCTACGGACTGTAGACCGAAGCTGTGACAGTCGTTTTATTTCAGGTCCTTCTTGTAAGGCAGGGGAGAGAGTTTCATGTTTGTCCAGACCCTATAGGCTGCTTTAGACACCAGTGGGTTTCTATACATATTGGTCTGGGACAACAGAAGCCTCAGTGGTGCGTTATGTTATGCTGGGAGATCAGCTAATACTTTTACCTATGCAATAATCACCATATTAAAGAGGATCTGCTCATTAGCCTTAAGGGTCTGCTGTGTGTTGTGTCTAGTGTGCTAATACGGAGCTCTTTTGGCTAACACTCTATTCCCTCTCCGGCCTCAGGAGGGCGCTGTGGAGGCATCAGAGCGGGCTGAGAAGACCCCGGCGTACCTGCGGGAGCTGGTGCAGCACGCTACCGACACCTGCCTGAAGGGGGAGCTGCTGCACCAGCAGTGGGGCGCGCTGTTCGCTGAGATGGTGCGCGACTGCGTGCTCGAGATGAGGGACCTTCCGGCCTACCGCCAAGCCTGTCTCTACAGGGTTGCTCGTGGGAAGTGACCGGAATTAGTGGGACTGCTAACTTAGCGGAGTGGCAAGAAGCTTGTGTCAAACCACCTTGTCGTCTCCCGAAAGCAGGCAGTCTGCGGTAGACTGGTCTCAGTAAATCGTTGACTGCCAAACGGTTTACGCCACACTTCCTCCCAAAGGACACAAATCCACACCCAACCCTTTCTGGAGGCCGTGCCTGATATGGCGACGAGGGGCTTCTGTTTGAATGTACCGCACAGACATTCGTATACCTCCATGCCAATGCGGCTGTGGGATTACACATCTCTCATTGGTCCCCTTGCTGGCAATTTGAATGTGCGAAGCTATGCATCGGACTGTTGGCAATGTTTTGGTGACGGGTCTTCCCTCCACGCAGTCCTTACGTGAAGTCCTCTGGTGTTTTAGATTTTATTTTTTATTTATCTTTTTATATTTTGTTGTTTTTTTTAATCAGTGCACTCTTTTCTAGTACAGATGGGTTATGGGTAAAACTATGGGCCAGTTCCTCTGACACTGATTGAGTTTTAGTCCTGGACTAAAACTGGGGTTTGAGCAGAGAACCTCCATCACTGTAGGATTTAGTTGAAGACTAGCTTTGCTAGCGTCTGGTAAAACTGGCCCCATAATCTTTTGCCAAAAATGGACGAAATGGAAACGCTGTGCATTTTTTGTTTCCCAACTCTGTATTTGAGTTTTATTTTAATTTTTGAGTCCGTAGTTTCTAACAAATTAACTAAAATAAAATTAGTCACCCTTTAACACTCAGACTCAATTTGTTCTTATTAAGTAATGCTTGTGTTTTGGCCTCCAGTTAATTTTCAAAAGCAAAACGAACATCCTGCCTCACTGCTGCCATTCCTTTTTCTGTGGGAAGGGGGCGCTGTTTCCGCACGTCGTGTGAAATGTCAAACTTTCGCTGAGGAAACGCGCGGAACTTTAGACTTTGGCCAAACCAGAAGTGCCTGCTGTCGCATGCCGCCCCCTACTTTTACCAACCGCCCCTTTAACTTTTAATTAATTTTTCATGCGACAATAAATTGAGCTGGATTAAGGGAGAGTTTACTGCCTTCGGGTGGAAACAAAGAGGTTGTGTCTCAGGCCTGTGATCGAAAAAAACAAAGGCCTTGTTTATGTTGTATGGGGCGAAACCTATTGCTGGCTCTAAAAGATAATAATGACCTCTTTGAGAGGCCACAGCCTCGCTGAAGCTCTGTAAATACTACTGCTCACTTTCATTGACTGGAGTAGTCATAAAGTGGCCCAATACTTATTCTGTTCATTACACACTCACATACACACACACACACACACACACATACACACACAGCATGGCACACACTGAGTCACTGGACCTCTCTTGGCTCTCTAAACTGCGTTCACACTTTGTAGACGGCTTTCTAGGCTTGAGCAGGGCACAGGGTTTGGTCTGGCAGCTCAGGACATTGGCTTTGGCTGCGGTTTTGTTTACATGTTTCTGTTATTTAGCCGAGGCTGAGGCTATTGATGATATGCTGAGACTTCAGCGTCCGAGCCAATTACCTGAGCTGCGAGGCTACAGACTGCTGTGGGAGAATTTCAACTGAGTCAGCGCTGTTGTGTAAGAAATCTGAGGAGGCGGCTAATGGGAGTGCACGAATGGCCCTACAGGAAAGTGTGTGTGTGTGTGTTTGTGAGAGAGATAGAGTTGGTCTTTGAGTGAGTGCTGTTGTGCAAGAAATCTGGGGAGGATGCTAGTGGGAGTGTAGGAAGGGCCTTGCTGGAAACTGTGTATGTTTGGGGATGGATGAGTGAGTGAGTCAGTCAGTCAGTCAGTCAGTGAGAGGATGAGAGGTGCATTTTAATAATAGATCGGGTTGTTTGCATAGTCAGGGTTCTGACGCAGGGTTCAAACTCAAGCACTTCTCAAGCATTTCGCAGGTGCAACTTCAAGCCCTCCCTTACTGCTGTGGTAAATTACACACTTCTCAAACCACTCACTCAGATCGCGTTTTATGATGATACAATTAATGTTAAAATTCTAGCGGTTTCTGAGCACTTTGTTCAAAATCCAAGCGCTTTTCAAACTTGGAGAGCGCCGCATTAAAGCTTGAATTGTTTTCAGGGATTTCGAGCACCTGTAGGAGCCCTGTGTAGCGCTCACTCGCTGGCATCGCCATTAAAGTGATGTCGGAATTGAGAAGAAACTGAATGAGCTGCCAGGCCTGGATTCCTAAGGTTGGGGGAAACATGAGTAACAATGAAAAGCAGCTGAAGCCGCCTTGGCGGCGTTTCACTGCACATGTTCACGAAAACAGTTTCACGTCACGCCACCTCAGTGATTCGACAAGACTTAATTTGATTTGTATCGACAGGTTAATGGAAAAGTTAGCTTCGGCAAAAGCTATAATTGCAGAACTGAACGTTCTGTACCTGGGGTCAAGAGGCAGTGCAGATCGACTACGCTGTTCCAAGGAACTCTGCTTCTCGATGACGCAAGACTGAGGATTCCTCATCTTCATTAGCGGAGGAGCCGTCAAACTTTTTGCTGATCCACAATGATAATTGCGGTTCGCTGCGGGGGAAGCAATTTTGGTTTAGTGATTGACACTTCAGCAGGTCCCAAAAAATGTTTCTTTTTTTTTTTTGATTTACAGGGCATTATGTTACCATGGTTACAGACAGGTTGAGCAAGTGGCCTATTTTGAAAGCTTAACCATTCTGGATCTCAACTAGATATGCAGTTGGGTCCATAGGTATTTTTACAGTGACACAGTTCATCATCGCTTTGGTCGTGTGCGTGACCACAATGGATTTTAAAGTGAATCAATCGTCATGAACTTGTTGGGTTGACCTTAAGAATGGAGAGGCTTTCCAATCTATCTATAAAGCAAGAGGCGCCTGTCTGTGTGTGAGTCTGGCTTGCGTATCTCTCTGACTGCTTTGTCAGATCGGTATAAGCTTTCAGATATGGCTTACTCGTGGCACGATGGTGTGCACCAGTGTGCATCCAATGGGCACTGCACTAGTAATATTAAATACACCATGCCTGGACTACAACTGTTTTTAAACATAGTCCTTTCATCTTAGGGGCTCAAAAGTATTTGAGCAAGCAAACATAAATATAAATTGAATTTTCATTTGTAATACTTGGTAACAAATCCTGTGCAGTCAATGCTTGCCTGAAGTCTGGAACCAATAAACATCACCAGATGCTGGGTTTTTCGTCCCTGAAGATGTTCTGCCAGGCCTTTGCGGCAGCTGTCTCCAGTCCCCGCTTGTTCTTGAGGCATTTTGAATTAAGTTTTGCCTTCAGCTAGTGGATGTTCATTTGGAGTCAGGACAGGCAATTGACCCGACTGTTCCAGAACATTCCACATCTTTGCAAAACCAGCCCAACAAATGTTTAAAGCCGTGTGTTTTAAGTCATTGTCTGTCCGCACTGTTAAGCGCCGTGGAGTGGAGTCCCAGCCTGGGTCATTCTTCTCAAACTCACAAACTCTGCATCTGCGTGTTCTCCTTGTGTGAATGTGGGTTTATTACCAGTGCGCCTGTTTCCTCCTATGGCTCGACATTAACTTAAATCTACGAATGAGAATTAGCCTCCCTAACTAGCCTGGCTATCCCTGGAGCATTTAGAGAGATGTCCATTCAATGTGGATAATCGATCTTGTCTGTTACGACCGGTGGCGGCTGGTGAGGCTCAAAACGATCCCTTAAAATTAATGATTGGCCACAACCTGTTTTCAATCATTCATTTAAATAATCATTATAGAAACTCCAAAAACTCAATATTATCAGGTGTGGCCAGTTTTCATTTCTACTCCGGACTTCTCGCGCTTTTCTTTACTCAGCAGTTGGAAGCAACGCATGAGTTGTTTTGAGCCTCCCCAGTCGCCAGTTCACCCGCCGCCACTGGTTACGACCAGCTTCCTGCCAGTGATTTCCACAGATTATTCAGACTGTCATCACACCTGACTCCCAGGTAAACGAAAGGTGGAAAACCAGCCGTTCTCAGCCCTTGAGGACTGTGATTCGGGGAGCCCTGGCCTAGTGCCTGCTACTTGATTACTTCTCGTGGCTGTAAGAGCAAGTTGTATACAAGTGGCCAACATGAAATTTACCAGTTTGTCAAATACTCTCAGATGAGATTCAGTATACTGGCCAAATTTCACGGTAGTTGACTAAAGCTGTCTTCAGGGTTGACTGCATCCCATAATACAATGCAGTATTTGGTAACATCCTATTGAGACCTAGGTGAACTTAACAGCCTGGTGGCTGTGGTACTGTGCGGTACAGTAAAGGTCAAATACTGGCAACCACACTGGTGCGCTACTATGAGGAGTAGCATGTATAGTCCATTATATAATGATGCACTATCCCATAGTAAGGCCATATAAAAAAATTTTAAAAATTAGTTGGTTTGCATCCTTCATATTTCAATTTTCAGAAGCGGGCAGAGGTTTTCTCTTATTTTAATTTTATGATGATAAGAGTTGGTGATCCAAGTAGCGCAGCGCATCTGCCTGACCCATCAGCGGTGTAGTGATTGAAAGCCGAACGGATCGTCTGCTGCCGGACAGGGATTCGGGGCATGTTTACCCCCCTGCCATGTAATGCTGGGGGACATACGGTGCTCCAAATTTACTAGACCACCATCCAATGTAAGGTTTATGCTACAGCTGCCCTAAATTAAGTGTTGGTAATTACCAAAATTATTTTTATGTTTCTGTAATGGTTAATCCACAAGTATGCGCGAGCTCTTTAACTGAAATTATTTTTTTTTTAATGCTAAAATATGATTATTGTTGTTATCCATGAATTATCGAATTCCCTGTTTTACAAAAAAGTAGAAAAAATAGTTAAGCATGTTATTATTTTTTAGATTAAGATGCCAAATAACAGTTATTTTCATTCATTCCTGAAAATGAAAATTAGTTTAGTGGTTGAATGCAAACTGTTATCCAGGCCAAAGGAGGCCATACAAAATATGATGGTTTTTTTTTTGTTTTTATGTGTTAATAAGGACTAATTGGTAGTTTCAGTTCGTTATTTGCCAAAGAAATAACAAATAATTTTTTTTTCGTTTTAAACAAGTTTTTGACAAATTTCTTAAATATTCGTGTTTTTTTATGACAGGTGGTCTAATAAATTGGTTAAGCTCTGCAGTTGTCAGTGTGGCTGTCTGTGCGTCTGCGCTAATTTCGTTTCCAGAGCAGAACTTGAATGCCCTTCAATATTTTTTAACGAAACTTGTTGTGTGTAGTTATCAGGCTCTAGACTGGTGCCTATTGATATTTTGGGATTTCTGAGATCAGATTGCGGGGGCCGGGGTGTCTGTCCTCTTCTGAGGACTCTTGTTCTTCGTTTGTTTTTGTTTCAACTTCAACAGATTGTTTTAAAATAATCAAATCAAATAATAAATAATAAAAAAAATCGGAGGAGGGATGGTTTTATTTGGGGGTGGGCAGGGATGTTAACCAGTTACATTTTTTTAATGCTGCGTAACGCGATTCTGAGCAGTGAAATAAACTGCACAGAGAGCTCTAGACCTGCAGGGAGCCCTGTGGTCCGTCCTGCCGCCTGAGGCCTTCTGGGAGAGCAGGTGAGCCCTGTGCACTGCTGGTACGCTCCTCTACCATAGAAGTAACGCCAGAAATCTGAAATAATAATTCCTCGCTGACAGTGTCCCAAGGGAGAGCCATCCAAATAAAATGAGGAGAGAGACGTATTTCATTACCAAAGCTGTCAGAGAAAGTAATTCGTCACACCTTCACCTGGCTCTGTTAATGAACACCCCACCCCCCCATCGCCCTCCGCTGACACCTCTCATTACATGCTCTTACATAACTGTGGATTACAACCCTGCAGACTCACGCACACAAGCACAAAGTCTGCAGTAACTGGCAGTAGTGGTGTTCCCCATGTGTTAGACTGGTGGATTTTCTTATTTTCCGGAATAGTTATCCATGCATTTTGTCTTCTGACTGTCTGAGTCTTAATTCTAGCCGGTCCGATGAATCAGTGGTGACGAATCTCAGTGCAAAACTCCCTCTGTTCTAATCAGGACTGTTTTGATTAAATGCCGGGTGTTGCCGTCAAAATAGAAGGCCTGCATTTTGACTTTGTAATTTTGTCAAGTCGAGACCGGCGTCAAAGTCGCGAAAACAAACACATTTTCAGCACGAACTCCAGGCAAGTGGAGACTTGTGCTACAAGATGAAATAATAGTGAGGAATTCTATTTAAGAATGCAGGTCAGAGATTCAGATGGTGCATAAATCCATTCAAACAGCAGTGATGAGTGGTGAAGTGCCTAGACAAACTCGTATTGGGGCATCGCTTGGCCGATTTTAGAGGGCTTTCAGCCTCCTAAAATGCTCTTCAGTAAACACCCCCCCAACAAGAAAAATAATGTCAGTAATTTCAGTTAAAATCAGCTGGGAGAGAATATGCCAGGCTGTTCCCCTAGAGCAAAGGTTTCATAAATCTCCAGTGATTTCCCTGGTTGGTACTAAGGTGTATGAGATGTTTGTAGGTCAACATAAGGACGGCTCAGCCTTGGCTACTGATCAAAAACATTGGCTTGACCATGGATTGTAGCCTTTATTTAAAGAGGGTCGTTCCACTTAAAACTTGTTTCTCTTTTTAAGGACATTCTGGGAGAAATTCCCGATAGAAGAGCTGCAGATGAGGGAGGACAGAGAGAAACAGGGGTGACGCCCCTCGTGTGGTTTTAGGGTTCAGGGTTTTCTTATGACTAGCGCTCCTCCCCTCTTCATCTATTTATACAAGTCAGAATCTCAAGCGGTTACCAGTCAAGCAACATAACATTAGACTACCCTACTGCTGCTTTGACCTCTGACCCAGTGCTGAATCTCCTCCAAGTCTCTCACCAAAATCTAATCTGTCACTTCTGTTGGGAACAGTCATGGTGTTGATGCACAAGCTTAAAACAGCTTGGGCAACTTGGGGTGGTTTAAACAGGATTTTTTTAAAGTTGGGACTTAAGTGATCTTTTAATGTTTTTTCATTTGTGGTTATTGCATGTAGCAATGTTTCAGCACATACATTGCATGTTAAGGCCCACAAAATAACTTGGTGGGTTTGCTTGGGTCTCGGCCATTAGCTGTGGTTTCTGAAAAGGGTCAAGAGCGATTTTCACCCATTTTTCTTCAGCGTTAATCCGAGTGAAGGCAGAACTTCACGATATTTATTATTAAAATTAGGAATTCGCATTTCAATCTGATGAGGCATTGTTACTGCAAACAAAGTCGACAGTTTGCTGTGAACGGCTTATCGCGATTTGCAATTCATTAGGCTGTTTTAATCTGGTGCAGTCGACTGTGACAACTGCCTTGGCGCTTGAAGGGTTAAAGGCGGCATTTTGAGGCCCATGCCACGTATTACAGGAGTTTGGAAAAGTCGCGGACAACAGATGCACCGACGATGCAAGCACATCGAAGCGGCGCGGCGCGAGTCAAATTCGTCGGGAGTGCAGCTGATCTGAATCGGAGTTAAATTATTCCTCCAACGCATTTTGAGTTTCGGGAGTTCGACCGCAACTGCACCTGTTGCACTGAAACCTCGTACAGCAAAGACCCCAACAGCAAGCACTGGTTAGTCAGCTGACGATGCCTGAATTCTTTTTATCAGCTCCAATAGAGCAGTCTTACAATCCAGTAAGAAGAACGCTACACGGCATAATTTTTTAAGAGAGGTGGTTCCACTTTCACCTGAGGAGCAAGACTGAACGCATTCACTTTCAATTATAAAAAATGAGCCAGGGACAAACTTCACCATCTGATGTCGTTGCTCTCCAGACAGAGTTTTGATTGGTCAGTTCATTTAGCTTTCATGTTCTTATTGAAAGGTCTATCGGCTTGGAGCAAGTATGGTGAACAAGAAATGCTATAGTTTCTGGAGAAAAATTGAGTTCTTGGTTCTGTTTCAAATGTTTTTAGGGGCAAATTTGAAGTTCATTCAGTTGCTGAAGAAGTGTATATGATAGTAACCATAGTTATTAAAACAGTGGTTTAGTTTTAATGTGTTTTTAAAGATAAAAGATATCAATAAGTTGAACCGTACTCGAAAATGCGATGAGTGTCGAAAATTTGCCAACTGGAATGGGGATTCGCGCTAAAAGCGTTGAAGAGTAGTGAGAGTCGAGAAATGTCTGAACATCACTGAAAATTATTTCATTTAAATTGACCAAGAGAACTCCCAGTTAACTCCTGGCTAACAAAAGATCATTGCTTAAAAACTATAAGTAATATAGTTTTTAAAAGAGCATGGCGGAGAGTGGAGAAAATGACCACTTTTTAGTTATAAACATGGGTATATTTGAATTTTTTGGGTCTTAACAGAAAAGGATTTTTTTAAAAGCACAGCCAATAGTATGTATGTGCTTTTTAAAGTGCACAATGCATTATATTTTCTGAAAACTGCATGAAACTCAAACTGTGATTTCTTAAAACTTTTAAGATATCACGAGGTGGTTTCATAGCAATAAAGTGCCACTTGTGGTGATCTGTTTAAAGTTTCAATGAAGTTCCTGGATGAAATATGAAGAAGTTGGACATCATCAAAAAGGGCCGGGTTTCAGCATTCCTCTCATTGACTTCCGTTGTAAAAAGACATTTTAAAAAGTTAAATATTTCAAAAAGTATAAAGAAGATATAAAAAGGTTGAAAAGTAAGAAATGGAGCAGTGTCAATGGCCTTAATGGTGCAAAAGGAGTTAGAGGTAAAATGTAGAACAAACAATGTATATATACAGGAGCGTTGCGTGAACTTCGATGAAGCAAGCGCACAATTTGAACACTGCTACGAGTAGCCTACTACTAGCAGGTTCAACTTTGATCAACATTATTTAAAATAAATTAACCCATATTTACAAAACCACTATAAGAACAACACAAAGAAAAATAATGGACAACTTATCACAACCCACTCATATCAGTCATCCACTCAAGACTGAGGTGCAGTGTAGGTTAACCGTGCGTTTGCAGCGGTAAATTGCTTTCCGACATGCCCATAGCATGAATATGATGGCCAACTGCGAAAGACCCAGCCCTCTGCGCCAGGAGTAGCGATCATGTGTCTCACCTCATGGGAATCGATATCTGTAAGTTGTCCTACCCTTAATAAGGTTTGAACAGGCACGATTCTCTGAATGTGATGTGATCCAACTACACTAGAAACCTCCCAAGACGCGTTATTCTTTTGTGGAACCTCACAGTTATTATGGCAGTAGTCTTGTCTTTCAATAACGTAATTGACCATGAATCACATCAGCCTCTCAAGTCTCTGATCTCTCCCGCGCACGATGGCGACATCGCGACGGGACCGTTTTTAATACCAATCCTATGAGCCGCAGATTTTACTGGCGCGCTCGGCGCTGGGGCATATCTGACTAAAGGTTTGTTCTTTGATGCTGGAGATTTGATGCAGACATAAACGTGCTAAGCAGCTGACCAGCTGCGCATCCTTTGTTTAGAAACTCGAAACCCTGACCTTTACGCACACTCTCACTCCAAGATTACCCGACGAAAGCAGCGAAAGGGGGCGCAGCAAAGTGTTTTCTCCGTGCCGTTCCCATGGCTCTCACTTTCTGGAGAAAGGGCTGCCCAGAATGCGGAGGGCAGAAAGGACCACACTGGGACAGAATGCCGCTCATGGAGCGTCGCGCCGGCTAACTTTGGATTTTTGGAAAAGTTTGAGTCTATGATACCATGCTCCGGTGGTTTTTAGTTTAAACTGTCGGACTCTGGATTTTTACAGATTTCAGTGCGCGGGTGCCTGGATTTACGAGTCTTAAAGCACCGTTTCGAGACTGAGGACAATTGCTTTGAAGGAACGGCTTAGCCTACTCCACCTAAAACTCAGGGTAATACTCTGATATTTGCTTGAAGTTCAATTATGTGACTTAAGCACCGGATGCCATTGTTATTGTTATTGTTCTTGTTATTATTATTATTATTATTATTATTATTATTACGACCGTTTATGGTAATGGTAGTAAATGAATTGTCTTTTTGCTCTTATTAAATGCTACTCATAATAATGACTGATGTTCAACGTATATTTGGCTGGGGGGCAACATTCAATGCTTTTCGCTTCACTGCTGATGCAGAACATATGTCTTATGTCGTTTCTGTGATCTGTATTGACAACATTTGGCTGGTCGACTAACTGGGTTGTAACTTCATGCTGTAGAGATATGATGCTGTATGACTCACTATGTCCAACAGGCTCCGTCGAATGATTTACCTGTTGGATGGGGTCTACCAACGTGAGGTCTTGTTGAGAGAATGTACTATTCGGCACTGCTGCCTATTTCAGAAACAACCAAAACCAAGCGATTAACTTTTCGGCGGGATTAATACATTTAGGACAGTCTGTGTTTCGCCCTCTGGAAAATTAACTAGGCTAGATCCTTTAAATTGGTTTAGGGAATCTACAAATCGCCGACTTCCCATCGGACAGTGAGCTGTAAGTTGTTTCAATCCGCTGTTGACTTGAATTCAGATGTCCTTGGCTCCAGCTGCTCTGGAGGCGCGCGCTGCAAGGGCTCGTCATTGAATCATCAAACGGTTTCAGCGGTAAAATCCCTCGCGCTAAAGTTCTTCGACAGCCCCGCGCGCCACAGGGCTCGTGCGCAATTCAGGATTGTGTTGAGGCGGCACTTTCTATGACCCTTTATTGCTTTAGTAGCAAAGCATTTATAAACAATTTCATTGTGATTTTTTTTTTTTTTTTATTGCGTTTGAATATCACTTTGAGACGAGAGAAATCATCTCTGGAATGTCATCTGCAAACGGTCAGTTCTGATATGAGAGTTACTCTCATTGAGGTACCTTATTACCAGCACTGCTTTATTTCACGCCCTTGTAAGTGCTTGAGTCCCTAATCTAGCAATTTAACTGAAAATGTAGGAAAGTAACTCGTATAACAACTGTATAATCACTGTCAGCCAGTGCCCTACGGCTCTATCCTATGTAAACAAAAACATTACTTCTAAACATAATAATTTGGTGCAATATGCACCCTTACTGTCCATTGAAAGGCGACTATTTGCAGTCAGTTTGTTTCATTATGGTGTTTCAGGTCACTGTGAGGGGCAGCTTAACAAAAGGCTCCCTGATTTAAGAAAATACAAAAGTGGCACAGTCTACACAGCAAGACAGCAGTTGTCAACAC
The DNA here is from genome assembly GCA_029721435.1 of Gymnothorax reevesii. Lineage (NCBI taxonomy): Eukaryota > Metazoa > Chordata > Actinopteri > Anguilliformes > Muraenidae > Gymnothorax > Gymnothorax reevesii. The sequence continues at coordinate 11,827,819 of CM056574.1, forward strand.
AAAGAGAGGTCATAGAAGTGTCGAGAAGGGTCAAAGGTCGTAGAAAAAGGTCAGGCAGACAGCGAGCTGCGGTGGACGGAGACAGAGGACAGAAGAGGGGTATTTGTCCTTAAGCCGCGTACATCCATCAATCAATGAGGCTGCAACCTATTTACGCATTTACAAAAATGTTTTCCAAAGCACAAGAATTAAAACATTCAACACACCTAAGATATTGGAGATAAAGCGAAAGTACAAAGACTCCTGGATGAGCACCATGTCAGTGCCCCACAGTTTTCATGGTTTGGTTTCATTAATGGTTGATTGTCTTGCTGGGCTCTGATTCCATAGGAAATTCCGCCAATTTTCTCTCATTTTTTTAATTGCTACATGACTACCTCTTCAGACGACTTCGCCCTCGCTGTCAACAAGCAATGCTAGATACCCTCCTTCAAATACTCAGGTAAGGGTGCCCGGAAGGGCCATTCCCATCCATGGAGTTTTAAGCTGCTTTCATACCGGACGCGGAACGCTTTTTTCGCGTGACAGATTACATTCAAAGTCAATGCAAAAACGCGAATACACGCGTTTCGTGTGTATTCGCGTTTTTGCATTGACTTTGAATGTAATCTGTCGTGCGAAAAATTCGTTCCGCGTCCGGTGTGAAAGCAGCTTAAGGATGTGATTTCTGCTTAGTTCCCCTAGATTTGTCCTCCTTTCTAAATTGGCAATATGCTTCTTGTTTTTTATCACTTTTCCTTTTGATAAGTGTTTTGAAGGCCACAGACTCAGGCAGAAGTTCATGAATTCGATACACAAAATAGCGGATTTTTAACTGGAGGAGTCCAAGCTTTGGCATGGATATTGGTGCGTATTGCATCAGTGAATAGTCCCATCACTCATCTCTTGACCAGCACTCCTGAAATACCTGAGTATTGTAAATCAAGAGAAATGGAAAACCGTAATATTAATTTTTTGAAATGTTGCTCAGAATATAGCTTATGCTACAGATTGTTATGGTTTGCAGAATTATCATGCTGGTTATAAGAATAATTTCAGTTGAGATGGTGAGATCCAAAGTCTACTATCTAGCATTTGGTGATAAATGTGTTAAGTGTGCATAGTGCCCTCTGACTATGCTAAAATCATAAATATTTAACATCAGCTACAAATTCTTATTACAAGAAATATCAACAATCTGGCAAATATCCTTCAGTTTGTGGATTAGCAGATGCTAGTTCTCACCATCTCAGTTATTAGTTTGGTGCGGTTATTAGACTGAGCTGTCAGAACTAATTGGTGTTTCTACCACAGAATTTCCACTGTACTGTTGCTGCTGGGGCCAGATCTTCTGAACTCTCAGCTCTCGAACCAACACAGGAAGGTAAGTGGAGAGGGCTGGGGATAGACCATTGGCTTCCGGAAAGTTTCAGACTCTTTGATGTCCTCAGCGAGGCCCTCGAGCAGTAACGTGAATGGCAACCTTATTGAATTTCTCCCATTCCGTGTTCCCAGCGATGTTTAACGGGACGCATGGCGATGGACTTGGCTGATCACCCACACAAGCCGGTGTCAACTGGTGCCGTTGGAACTAGAGTTCCTAGATCGAGAGAGTCGCGACAAAACGGTTCCAGAAAATCTGGTCACAGAGCCATTTTGTTTCTATTGCGTTATTGGGTTCTGTCTCAGTGTGTCTGAGCTTTCTTCCATTTTCTCTTTCCTCGCATCTGAATATTTTTTCCTCTTATGTTTGGCAAAGAAATTGGATTTGACAAGCATGGCTAGTTTATTGTTTTCCCCCTGAAATGAATAAGTTTCCCTTCTTTGCAAAGTACGAAAAAAATCTGACGATTTCCATTGAGCTAAATGGCTCGGTTTCACGCGATGGAAACAAAATGGCTCCTATTCTTGAGCGTTCATGACTCTACCTTTGGACTCGACTGGAACATGCATGCAGTTTAAATCATGGGGCATGACCACGTCTATTAGATTTATCGGAGCCAGGTCGTTCGTCCGTTGCCATAATTCACGGAGAGCGCGTACCCTTAAACTTAACACCTGTAGGTTTACAACGGCTGCAAAGTAAGCCTTTTTATGCCTTCCCTCCTACCTCGCACCACCGCCTCCCCCCACCCACTTGAGCCTTCTGATCCAGCTTAATTTTATTGGTGTTTCCCATTAAAATTCTAAGGTGACATTAGTGGACAAAATCTCAGGAAGCGTAAATCTGCCTGCTTGCAGATGAAAGTAGCTGCTTTGGGCCAATCATATCAATGTTTATAATGAGTAAAGGTGGTTCCAGACGTCATGGGTCAATCCCAGTTTCCCCCAGGGGGCTCTGGCTCCTGAATGAGCAGACAGAGGCGAGAGGAGTGGCATAAGAATGCTTTAAGAGGTCTGGTGATTGCCTATCCTGGGTTTGGCTTCCCTCTCTCTTGACATCTGCGTGACCCTGCAGTAGGCGGTGTTTTTTGGGCCAGTGAGGTCATTGGTAAAGGTCAAATGGGTGAAGGCTGCTGTGATTGGCTGAAAAAAAGCAGCACAGGAGTCCAGGATTTGAGGTTGTACAGCTCTGGACTTTTTTTTTCTCCCGAAATCCCTCGTATTTCATTCTTGCACCTGATGAGACTGAATCCCTCTCCTGAGCGCCAGGGACTGTATTCATGAAAAAAACTCAAAGACAAAATGTTGTGATCTTGTTTTAAAGGTTTCGCCTGGTCCCTGGCCTAACAATGTCCATTACAATTTCAAAGGGCAAAACTGATCACGTATCACTTCAACTCTCCTGTAATCTGGAAAAACCAAGTGAGTTTATCAGTGGCGAGGGTCTCGCAATTCAGCAAAAACTTTTCCTAACTGTGAAAAAAAAACCGTTACCTGATTTTGACGGTTCAAATAACACTAATAGCTAGTGTTTTAAGATTTTAACCACTCTTAATCACTGCAAATGTGGATCAAACTCAGCTTCTACAAAAAGTGACATATGCACAAGGTTTTTCCAGATGACAAGAGAATTACTGTAGAGTGTTTTATTAATGCTGGCTTTCTCATACTGTTACTCCCCTTGAGAGAGCTAGCTTGAGTGCTAGCTTGTCAGCAAGTTGTCGCTAACAGGGTCTCTGCAGGGAGCCGCAGAGTGAAAGACTAGTATCTTCTCCCGGTCAAAACTGCGCTGAAACACTCCGGAGACTCCAGGGATCACTGTAGCTCAGGGCTGGCAGAGTTACAGTCACTGAGAGCCACATATTTTGGATTGATGTAAATAAAGAAGCAGCCCTCTGTATGTCAGCTTTGTCCTGGCCATGATTTGGCTTTCCAAAGGGAAGCAATGACACCAGTGATTATAATAATTAAAGCCCTTTGCAGTAACTGATACATTCAAGATTAAATTAGCTTGGCTGTTCTGAGAGCTCTTGGAACTGGAGAGCTCTTACAGTGTGTGTGTGTGTGTGTGTGTGTGTGTGAGAGAGAGAGAGACTGTGTGTGTGAGAAAGAGAGTGATAGAGAGAGAGGTTGTGTGTGTGTGTGTGTGTGTGTGTGTGTCTGTGTGTGAGAGAGAGTGATAGAGAGAGAGGTTGTGTGTGTGTGTGTGTGTGTGTGTGTGAGAGAGAGAGAAAGAGAGAGAGAGAGACTGTGTGTGTGAGAAAGAGAGTGATAGAGAGAGAGGTTGTGTGCGTGCGTGTGTGTGTGTGTGAGAGAGAGACAGGTTGTGTGTGTGTGTGTGTGAGAGAGAGAGAGAGAGAGAGAGAGAGAGACTGTGTGTGTGAGAAAGAGAGTGATCGAGAGAGAGGTTGTGTGTGTGTGTGTGTGTGTGAGAGAGAGAGTGATAGAGAGAGAGGTTGTGTGTGTGTGTGTGTGTGTGAGAGAGAGAGAGAGAGAGACTGTGTGTGTGAGAAAGAGAGTGATAGAGAGAGAGGTTGTGTGTGTGTGTGTGTGTGTGTGAGAGAGAGGGAGAGAGAGAGACTGTGTGTGTGAGAAAGAGAGTGATAGAGAGAGGTTGTGTGTGTGTGTGTGTGTGTGAGAGAGAGAGGTAGTGTGTGTGTGTATGTGTGAGAGAGAGGTAGTGTGTGTGTGTGTGTGTGTGAGAGAGAGGTAGTGTGTGTGTGTGTGCGTGTGTGTGTGTGTGAGAGAGAGGTTGTGTGTGTGTGTGTGTGTGAGAGAGAGGTTGTGTGTGTGTGTGTGTGTGTGTGTGAGAGAGAGGTAGTGTTTGTGTGTGTGTGTGCGTGTGTGTGTGTGAGTGAGAGGTTGTGTGTGTGTGTGTGTGTGAGAGAGAGGTTGTGTGTGTGTGTGAGAGAGAGGTAGAGTGTGTGTGTGTGTGTGTGTGTGAGAGAGAGGGAGAGAGAGAGACTGTGTGTGTGAGAAAGAGTGATAGAGAGAGAGGTTGTGTGTGTGTGTGTGTGTGTGTGAGAGAGAGAGGTAGTGTGTGTGTGTGTGTGTGTGTGTGTGTGTGAGAGAGGTAGTGTGTGTGTGTGTGTGTGTGTGTGTGTGTGAGAGAGAGGTAGTGTGTGTGTGTGTGTGTGTGTGTGTGTGTGTGTGTGTGTGTGTGAGAGAGAGAGAGGTAGTGTGTGTGTGTGTGTGTGTGAGAGAGAGAGGTAGTGTGTGTGTGTGTGTGTGTGTGTATGTTTTGTGTCAATAGCTTCTCCACAAATGCAGGATGTGTAGAGATGAGATGAGGCCACTTTTCATTTGCGATATTTATCTTTCCCTTTTGGATATAAATCTTTAGCTCTGTCTTGTTGGAGAAGTCTCCAGAACGTTCAGGACCTGGTGGCCCCCCAGGTTTATCCACTGCGGAATCTGGGCTAATATCGACAGGACAGAACTGCTGCCTGGATAATAGTCCATCGCTGGATTAGTCTGGACAGACCTAAATTCTCTGAATGATTTTCGCTATTGATGGATACCTCCTATTTTGAATTGTAGGTCAGCAATAAATAATGATCATCAAAGAGGCTTCTATCAAGTTTGGCTCCACTGCCTAAACCGTATATCTACTATCGGCCTTCACTGTTTTTCAAAGATGAGTTTTACTGTATATTATAGCGGATGCAGCCTTGTGAAAGCAATGAATGATTTTTTATCTACTGATTCCATGTCCTGATTCCCCCTCCTCCCTTTATTTCTTTAATAAGGAAATTTTCATACCACGTTTTTTATTTTTTCATATAATATAGGGCTGAACTCGTTATGTTATCTGATATACAGTGACGTTGTGGTCCCTGGATAAGGGGCGTTTACTCTTTTAGGTAGATGGGCGGATCTCTGAGGAGAAAGTGGGTATACTCTCCTATGTATTTCAATGGCCTTTTGGCTGATTGTTGAGTATAGAGTAAATTGACAGAAAAAGAAGTAGATGTACTCCATGTACCTGCATATGCCCTCCACAACACCACTGGTGGTGTCTGGTAATGTAAATTATAGCTGAAGTGATCAATTAAAATTTCCATTAAAAGAGATGAGTCCCTAAGTCCAAAAGCTAACTGTAACTTCTGTGGTTTTGTGTCTACACAGGTTCCCAAAAGGATAGAGCCCCTGCAGGTCTCTGAGTCTGGGGGGCCATCAGAGCCTGGTTCCTGGGGCCCCTGGGGGCCGGCGTGGGGGCCCTGCTCCCGCACTTGTGGGGGAGGGGTGCAGGAGCGGACGCGACCTTGCCTGCCCGCTTACCCGCCCGAATCCGCCCACCCCCACGGGGGCCCCGGAAGCGTGGTGTCGACCCTTCGGCCCTCCGTCCCCCTGCACCGCGACTCGGGGCAGAATCTGCACATGAACGGGACAAGGGCCCAAGCAAGGGGACACAGGAAGCTGAGGGGCCAGCACAGGGACCCTCGCGTTGGGCGCAGGTGCTAACCCCCCCCCCCCCCTTTTTCAAATGGAATTGGGTCTTCTCTTTCTTCCTCCGCATGAGTTAAAGGCGGGGCTGGACTGCACTACATGGCCAGAAGTACAGCACGTGGAAGCTAATACAGCATCTCATTCATGCATTCGCAACTTAAAGGTCCCCTATCAAGCCACCAGGTGCACAGCTAGTTAGCCATTATGTGCCATCACAAGTGGGAGTGACCACCCAGAATAATGAAATCTGATTGACTGCTTGGATGAAGTTGATCAGCTCTTCTTGCCTCTGGTTGGCTACTTCCCCATGTGATGTCACGAAGGGAAAGGCTTTGAAGTGGCTCGTAATAACTAATTGGCTGTTCACCTGGTGACATAATAAGGGACCTTTAACCCCCTTACTGCTGGAGCAGCCTCTTTTCCGCCATGGGCTGCAAAAAAAAAAAGTCTCCCCAAGCATTTTAATCTTGTATTTACACTGAAAACACTTGAAGGGTTCATTTACAAAAACAGATAAAGGTCATTCTTAAAATGGATAAACCAACAGCAGTTTGATGAATATTCCTTTGACAACACCATCAAAAAAAATCATCTAGGAAAATTAAAAAAATTTTCGATATCTTACTGAAATAACCCAACACTAATTCGATTTATCTTCCCCTGAGTCCACATTTAAAACACACGATTGAGTAAAATTAATCAAAGTGCTTATGACTGTTTTTGCAAATTAGCCTTGCCTTTTTTTTCTCAGTGAGGCAAAAATTCTGCCACTGATGAGAAATAATTTTGACTCGTATCTAGATTTGTCTATGGGGTAGGAAAATTTCATTCTCCCCATGGACAAATCTAGAAACGAGTCAAAATTATCTCACATCATTGGTGGAATTTTTGCCTTTCTATGAGTTCTTGCTGTTCTTTAGATGTTAGAACATTACTGCTGGATTGGGCTTCCATTCCTACCAGAGGAGCATTAATCAGGCTTGTTGGGTTATTAAGACTGGCTTTTCTTCTGGCATTCGGGTTGATTCTAATGGTGTTTACGGGCGAAGCGGCCCGATTAAGCAATTCTCTAATGATCTTGACTAACTATGTTTACATTTTTACTTTGTACATGGGGACATCGACATTTAGAACACATAAAGGGGGACCCCCAAAATCTTAGAATTAGGTATATGTTATAGCCTGGCTTGAGTCATGTAATTCGACCCCAGACTAGAGTGTCCACATACTTTTGGCTAGTGCACCATCATCAGCACTGTTTGGGCTGTGCTCCATTCCAAGGGGTCCATCTGAAATGCGACTCGCTTTTTTGACTCCTGTCCAGCCCGAAGATACTCCTTTATAAATAGAGCCACTGTCTCTGCTTGTTGGCGGTCTCGTTTCTGTGTGGGGCCTTTCTTTAAAAAGAGACTTTAAATAAAACGGCCCTTGTCAGTTGATTAATGGACGTGTTAAATTTAACTGCAAATCCTATCATTGAAAAGATAGCTCTTGAGTGGACATGGATGGACTAGAATTCACTTTTGTTTAAGTTAAGGAGCTGACTCTTGGTTTGATTTTCTGTCCCGATGTTTTTGAAGTTTGCGAACAGGGGCCACAGCAGCGCTAACGAGAAGTTATGTCATCTGCCTTCTTGCAGGAGAGGCAGTGGTAATGGCAAACGCATCACTCCCGGCATGTACGGATACGGAAAGATGCCGTTCGTCATGCCGCTTCAGACGGGCGCCGGACAGGGGCAGGAGCAGGGCAGTGCCCCACCCCGAAGACAGCGCCGGGCCCCACCTTTGGGGCCCCAAGAGCTGGGGGGCCATCAAACTACGTACGGGCATCGCGACGCCAACTACGGCCACCACATCGGCGCCCCCTACAGGCCGCAGGGGTCTCTGCAAAATACTCTCTCGTCCAGGACTTCCCTGTACCAGCCTCGTCCTCTTCCCAACCCACAGCCAGGCGTAGGCCCAGACAGGCCACCTCTACAAGCAGGGCCCAACAGCGCCTTACCAACCTCCTCCTGCACAGGATCCCCAAAGCAGTTCAAGATGTGTAACGTCAATGTAAGAAAATCTTATGTGCTCGTGAAGACAGTTTTTTTTTCAGTGTTTACATCCGCAATCCTTCAACAGGGCATGTTTTGATGTGCAGTCGAGTTTGGCATCGATTCCGTTTCCTGATATGAATTGTGAGCAATTCTGACTTGTTTCCGCTGTTCAAGGATGAATGACATGGCAGCCAACTTGATAAGCTTGTGACTTTTTATTATTATTTTTTTTTTACTGGTCTGGATTCAGGGGTGTGCGGGACTTTTCGTGGATTTGTTGCGGTGGCGGTTTGATGATTTGCTAATCTTTTACTGCCCTTTAGCTTGAAATGAATTTGAGAGGAAGAGGGAGAGAAGTTATTTAGAATTAATGGAGGCCGGTGGAAACTAGTTTTTTGCTTCAAATGCGGAGGGGGAAGACTTTCCTTGGCGTCGGTCATAAAGTCAGGAATTGTCTGGGGGGAGGAATGCATTTTGGCTGATCTCAGTGCAGTTCTTGCCAGCAGCCTGATTGACTGAGGTCAACCCCTCGTCCCACAATGGCTCCTGTAGTTCCATCAGGAGCCATTTTACTTTGGCGCACTCCCGCAGATTTAAGCGTCACTGGGGGGCACCGGCCTTTCAGGCTTGTATCCGCTTTGTGACGGTTTTAAAATCCCCGATGGAAGGCCTGCAAATCCTTTTGTCCCATTGTGGAAAAGGCTTTACTTCAATAAGTTAAATCACCTGATGTGCACACAAACTTTTTGCTGCAAACTAGTTCGGTTGAAAGATTTTAAATGTCTAGTTTTTGGCAGCAACTACAGAAGATCGGTTTTGCCTCGGTATCAATGGTATGAGATGACTTTTTACCTCCGCCAAGGAGGTTATGTTTTTGCTTCCATTTGTTTATTTACTTATTTATTTGTCTGTCTGTCAGCAGGATATCTCAAAAACAGTTGCATAGATTTTAACCAATCTTTCTAGGATGTTAAAGTAGCACAAGAGGAACAAGTCGTTAACTTTTGGCATATCTGGGCCAAGGTACTGCTGAGATATCGGCCAAAGTTCAAATCTAGGTATGGACTCTGGTGAGTCCAGCTCAAGGTTTTTTTTTTTTTTGCGAGTTTTTCTTATTTACCGTACAGTGTAGTAGATAGACAGGAAAGATGCGGAGAGCAGTGGGGATGACATGCAGAAAAGGGCTCCTGCCGGATTTGAATCTAGACAGCTACTGGAAGGCCTCAGTCTAGCATGTGCTTTAACCAGTGCGCCACCAGCACACCTATTGGAGGACTTTTTTGATAGTTGTCCGCCGAATGTAACTAATGTTACATGGGTGCCCAGTACTGCCATGAAGTGTATGAACTGTAGATGATTGTACATTACTTCCCTGTCGGCAGCCATTTTGGCTCACCGCTCGCAGCTTTAACTGGTTGGTGAAGTTTGTCAAAAAAGTTTAGGAAGTTATTAATGTCATTTTTAAAAGTTTTTATCAGCTGCCGAAAGTCGCCTGTGATCTGGAAAAACCTTAATTAGTTTATCAGTAGCAAGCGTCTTGCTATTGGACAAAAACTTTTGGATTCTGGACTTTTCCAGAAAGACTGTTCAAATAACACTACTATCGAGTGTTTTAAGATTTCCACCACTCTTAATTACTACAAATGAGGGTCAAAACTCAGTTTCTACCAAAATTAACATATGTACTAGGTTTTTCCAAGTCAAAGGAGACGTTGGCAAACCTTAGCTATTGTTCGTTCACTTGGGGGCGTGTCTGCTTTATAACTAAATAATACTCAGATTTTGACTGCTATAACTTGCACTTGCGCCTATATTACTGAAGTTTGTTTTTTGGTCCATCTGCAGCCTTGTCCCCCGAACAGCCCCACTGTGAGAGAGACGCAGTGCTCCTCTTACAACAACCACCCTTTCATGGGCCGTCTGTACCAGTGGGAACCATTCAACGAAGGTAAGCGTCAGTGCCTGTTTTTGCCATTGTGCCTTTTGCTTGGTGCTGGAGAGAACTTAGCACATTTACCCCACTGAAGAATGGTGTTAATTATCCCCTGCCACGAAGTGCAACGAGATATATTGGATAGAGGACCGTCTGTCCGTCCAGGCCACAATGGGGACAAGATTTCCCCATTATACCAAGATGAGTGAAATTTTGTACGCTTAATAAGCTACTCATGATCTACGTTGAGCTCGAAAATGGATGTCGACGCTTATTTTTTTACGGAGTTATGTCCCTTGATTTTGGTGGGGAATTGTGATGACACTGTCGTCTTGGGTTTTTCTGGTGTGGAGTTTGTATGTGTTCACATGCGTTTTCTTTGGGCACTTTAATTTCCCCTCCCTGACCAAAGCTGTCGAAGACAGGCTATTTGCAGACTCAAAATTGCTTACAGTTGTCAATGTGCGAGTGAACGGAGTAAGATCCTTGTGGTTGATTGGCAAGTTCTCCAGGTAGTGTTCCTGCTTCCTGACCATTGCATGCTGGGATATGCTTCAGTCCCCCTCCTGTGACCCTGACCAGGAATAAACAGATTTAGATGATGGATGGATGGTTGAATGGGTGGATGTTATCCCTACTTTTCATCTAAGCAAGAAATGGTCAGTGATACTGTAGTATTGAAGCATCACCTCCCCCCATTGCTGCGCTGCTTAGAAGGAAACTTGAATCCTGGTATGTGCTTCTTATGAAATACAGCTCACCTCGAATTCAGTGTGGCTTCAATTGGAACAGAGCAAATTACAGTTGCATAATTACAAATGCGGTTTACCATACATTTGATTGTGAAGGCATTGTTTGCCTTTTGTCTTAATGGTTTAAAAGCGTTGATGAATAGTCGGCTTATGAATGTAATCATTGAGAGGAGCCTGTTGGAGAATCCTTGGGGTATGGGGCGATTGCTGTTGTGTTTTTTTGAAGCACTTTTGCCAAGTCACATGGGGACACTTCATTCACTGGTGAACTTCTGGCAATCCTTGCTCTTACATGTTTTGAAAAGCATTTGGGACAGTACCAAGATCACTGTGTTTGCGTGCAGCACGTGGTATGGCACCATTTAACTTCAATTGTTTGGCATCTTGAAGGCTAAACAATAATGGTGTAATTTAGAATAGTTGTGGAGGTTGCGGGGGAGGGGGGATTCTGTATTTTTGTACATAAACATGAAATTAAGGAGATTTGTATTCTGTAGTCATGCTGTGGTTGATAAATTGGCCCTAGTCTTTTTACTGGCAGTGGCCTGGTGTTGGTAGCGACAAGAGCTAATATTCATCGGCTGCTACGGTTGACTTTGCCTGCCCTGTGACTCAACTGCTGTCAGGGAACTTAGTCCTTTCCAACACAGCTCTCTTAAGTTTCTTTATGGATGGATGTCGAAAATGTGTGTATTTGTGTGTGTGTGAGTTTGTGTGTTTGTGCGCAAGGATGTGTGTCTCTGTATGTGTGCATGCGTGTATGTGCATGTACACACACGCCCCTCCTCCAAACTCCAATGGAAATTGACCTCATCAGCACCTCCGGGAGCACAGTCTCCCTAATTAGCTTCAGAATCCTTTTCCATTCAGAAATCCGATTGCTTTTTCGGGGCCCAGTTTAAGGTCGCGACGACAAGTGGGACAAACAGCCAAAGGACTTCGGACTCTGAGTATGATCTGAAGGGCAGGACTCTGAGTATGATCTGAAGGGCAGGACTCTGAGTATGATCTGAAGGGCAGGACTTTGAGCTACTGCCCTCAGTGATGGCGATTGAGTTCAGCTATGATTCGATGCCGTGAAAGGCGTAGGGCAGGCAACCGCACTCAGTTTGTGCCTGTAAGTATGAACGTGACCATTCTGGTGTTAATTTGCATTGTGATGTTTTTAGCCCCTGTCACCAACTGATGCAGGGGATATAGGATTGGGTTTTGTTAGTCCGTTCGTCCGTCCGTCCATCCGTCACACTTTCAATGGAGACAAATTACCTCGAAAACTATGAAGGTTACATGGGTCAAATTCATGAGCTAGTCTTGATTTACGTTGAGTTCCAAAATGGATGTCGAAGCTTATTTATGTACGGAGTTATGGCCTTTATCACGGCGGGGCATAATGCTGAAAAAGAAAATGAAACTCCCGCACTCATAGGCTCCAAATATTTAATAGAAGACAACATTTCGAGCCAATGCGCTTCGTCAGGTCATCTTTTACAAAGGCGTTTTCAGCGCACTTAAATAGGTGCTCACAGACGGCTTCATCGATGGTGGGTGGACCTACCAGTGAAAAGATTGGGTTCACATTTGTATATCTCCGTGCAAACATTCAAAAACCTTATCAAAAGGCAGAGAGAGCGAAAAAGCAAGATATATTCTTCATACAGGTAAGGTTTTCGTGGATAATTACAAAGGTAACAATACCACAAGTGTATGAACCCATTACAAAAAATGATTTATAGGGAAATCTTCATTTATTACCTTTGGAGACATAGTATCCCGAGTATAAATCCAAAAAGACTCTCGCTGCAATAGCAATTTATTTGTGTCGCCTCCGAGTCTTGGACATTTGACATGTTCGATACCCAAATATTTTAAAGACGCCACATTATGTTTTGCCAACATGAAATGCATGGCCACCGCGCTTGTAGGATCCTGGTTCCGAATACTGGAGCGATGCTCAGAGATGCGTGTTTTTAATGCCCGGTTGGTTTTTCCTGCATATCCTAAGAAATTTTAGCAAATACACGACATTAGTTGTAGTGCAGGTAATGATGCCCCTCATATCAAAGCGTTTCCCTGAAATGGGGTGTGTGAACGTGTGGCTTTTAGACATAAAACTGCACTGTGTTCAGCGTCCGCATCTATAATTGCCCTCATGGACGCTATTCAGAAAAGTTTCAGGTTTCTGGGGCTGGCGATCTGATTTGGTCACTATTTGTCCAATATTCACCTGTGGGACTTGAGTTTGAAAAAAAAATAAAAATAATAATTGAACAACACTGGTACCTCCTAAGCTGTGACCCAAAGCTGTCTACCACTTTCAAGGACACGCCAAAAACGTTTACAAACATCCCCCCAACATTGGACAAATAGTGACCAAATCATACTTTTAGAAATAATGATTGAAAAAAGAAAAATTTTTCGTGTCCTAATATCCTGCTACACCCATAACAACATCAAGAAATATGCGTAGATCGTGTCCTGCACATAAACTGTATAAAAAGATGGACGCAGCACCCGGACCTAAAAAGTGAGGCCCCTGCGGAAATCTCGAAAATTTGCATTATATTTAATGGCCACCAGATAGCGACGTCGGTGGTTGCAGAAAGAAGTTCAATGTTACTGAATTCTATGAGAAAATGACCCTACTTTGCCACCTGGTTTATTATTTCATTCTTATTCTTTGAAATGGCTGTTTGTGAATAAAATGATACAGTGTTTTGGTGATTTAGAGCCACAGGTAACCAGTTACAAAATGTTAACAATGCTTTGCACTGAAACCAGGTGAATGGAATACAAACATTGAGGACAATAGACATGAAAAACATTGACTGGCCGTAATTGTCCATAAATGTTACTCATAGACTGAGGCCATTTATCATACAAAAGAATTGACTATGAAATGTATCTGATTTTCAAGAATTCAATATCTGTTTTGCGTCCTCGTTACACCCACAACGCCTGCCACCTTAGTACATTATGGGGCCGCTGAAATGAACTGATCACTCTGTTTATCTTCTTGCTGCTTTGTGATGCCCGTGGATGGGGTTTCACCACTGCAGTGAAAAACTTTGGAAAAGGTGTAATTGAATTTTCCTCACCATTGTGGCACATTTGTACAGTTTAGTATGGAATGACCCACAAATGTGAACGCAATAATTTCACTTGTAGCTCCACCCACCATCGATGACGCCGTCTGTGGGCACCTATTTCAGAGCGTAGAAAACACCTCTGTAAAAGATGACCTGACGAAGAGCATTGGCTCGAAACGTTGTCTTCTATTAAATATTTGGAGCGTTCGAGTCCGCGAGTCTCATTTTCTTTTTCATAGTCTTTCATTGAACTCAGCGCCCGTATAAGGGATGTGCCTATTTCCTTGTTCGGGGGGGTAGTGATGATCATTTCGTCTGGTTTATCGTGTTTTCTGTGACACATACAGAACACTGCAGTAAACAGCAGCGCGGAGGCTGACCCTGTATCCTCAGGTTGAGGCTGGTTCAGGGAGTGATTTGTTCAGTCCACCTCTGAGAACTTTCCTCACCCTATTAAAATAATGGCTTAAGTCATTTTTTGATGAAAATGAGTTTTTGGCCTAAATCGTCTCTAGATAATTATTCGATAATCTTTTTTTTTGTGTTTTCCCAAAAATGTAAAAAAATGACACGGGTCATTATTTTAATAAGGTGACGATATGGTGTTTTTTAGAGCTGTAGTTTTATGGTTATCGCAAATATCCTACCCGGTGTCCATCCGTTCCAGTTTGTGAGCTTTTACATGTGGCCTCAGTTGCTCTCGCCACCGTAAATAAGTTTGTCTTTTTTTGTACAACATCCCTGGAATTAAAGCACCAACAGTCTGGGCCCATTGGAAATCTGGTAGTGCCCACCTTTTACAGTAGATGGCAAAGTGCTGCACAATTGACTTGTTTTAAGGTGGTTTGTTTTGGTAATCAGTGCTCAGATTCACAGGACTGACCTGTGTGGATACTTTTGTAATGGCGTTTAGAGACATGATTTTCGGGGGGTGTCAGTGTGACTGTCTCAGTCTCATTACAGCTCTGAGTGACCCGGAGTGATAACAGCTGGTCCGACGGGGTAAATCCCTCACATTTAATGCGCAAACAGGGCTCAGGAGGGGACAGTACTGCGGGAGGGGGGCGGGTCGTTTCACACCGAAAGGTCAGAGATTTCTGTCTAGGTGCGAGCGCTTAGCTTCCTAATCAGAGGCGAGAAAAGGAGAGTGAGAGAGAGAGAGAGAGAGAGAGAGAGGGAGAGACTGAGAGGAGGAGAGAGAGACATAAAAGGCAGGTCTGAAAGGAAGAGAGTAGGAGAGAAAAAGGGAGACTGAGAGTAGATAGAGAGAGGAAGAGGGTGACGGGGAGAGAGAGTTTCTGACTAAAAGCAGAGAGGGGAAGAGAGAGAAAGCTTAGTAGTTAACTCTGGCACATTTACACTGATGTTTAACTGAAGTGTTGATTAATTAATGTGCACTGTCCCTGATGAATAAACAAATAAAATACCAAAGATGGAGGGAATCGTGAGAATTAGCAGAGTCATGCTGGATAGGATAGAGAGAGAGGGGGAGAGGGAGGGAGATGAGAGGGTGTGTTCAGGAGTGGGAAGGGTGTAGGACGAATTCAGCCAATAATGTTTTTAAAAATCGGTTTGCATTTGGGGGCAAAAAAGGCAACTGTGACAGGAAGAAAGCAGATTAGAGCCCTAATGGATGTCGGGATGAATTCAGGTCATGTACCTGCATCCTCAAGAGTCGAGGCCCCATCTCTCTAACCATTAAATTTCACTGCACCCTGGGAGTAAAAAATGCATTTGCTGGACTCATGCAGCAAACCCACAGAGTTACTTGTTTCCTCGGCCCCTCTGTAGTCTCAGCGGCAGATATGCGGAAGTGCCCTCGGGAGGTTCTGACCTGACTCTTGAGCCCCTGTACAGTCAGGTGACATGAGGTGTCTCCGCACTTTCTCCCACTAACAGCCATCTTGAGACTCATTGCCTGAGATGTTTAATGGGGCTGTAAGTACTTACATACGCTGTTTTTTTTTTTTCGTTTGTTTTTCCTGAGTTTGAGCTGATGATGGCTTAACCTCGTTCCAGCACCCAGTGGGAGGAAGGTGTAAATACACTGTGGACAATTCTCCGATTTGCCGGTCCTTTCGCGGGATCTGACGCCATTCAATCACACTCAAGTGGTGGGCAGTGGACGGAAAACTGGGGGGCGGAAACCATCCCTTGAACCGGATGAGATTAGTGACCCGATCACTGTCATTCAATCATTGTTCTTGGTCAACATGTTAGTTTCCCTTTTAATTAAATGTTTAGGCGAGTGAATAATAATGTCTATAAACTGTTTAATTCACATGCAGATAGGCAACTCTTCACGAAAAAAAAAACCACTGTGGATTTTCCGCGTTAATTTTTGTCACATCCTAATCCTAAGCAAGTCGTCAAACCTGTGTGTAATGATAGTTTAATTTAAAACGTTTGAAATGCGTTCTTTCTTGCGTTCAACTGGTGCGTTTGATTTCTTGTCTTAAGGAAGACAATTAGCTACACCTGAGAGGGGACAGTTCAAGTGTCTTTTACCCGGGAAATTGACTGAAAACAGATCAAGACTCAAGCAGTTTAAAGACATGTTTATCGCCCTCCTTGTTCTCTGTCCACCGCCCGCCACTGATCACACTGTCATGCCCTATATATCTTCCGTTAGCATACCTTCCATGTCTTTGGGGTTTAGGAGGTCACCATAGTGTCACTCAATACAGTTTGTGTTGTATGTGATAAAACACAGCAGATTTCGATTACACATTTATGGACATGTACGGACTAATACAGATTGTATTTTAATTTTAGTTTATTTCTTAATGTACACGTAAACTTTTTATGCGCATTTTAACATAACATAACATAACATAACATAACATAACATAACATAACATAACATGAATGGCAAGAACAGGCCTTTCAGCCCACTACACTCGCCAGTTTCTTTATACTATTGTGAATATATCCCTTCAGATGCTGAATGACTCAATGGTATCTAGCTTTAAGTCAAGCCTTCTCTTGAAAACCCCCAAGATCTCTGCCTCAACAATATGGTCAGGCAAACTATTCCACATTGAAATTACTCTTTGGGTGAAGAAATATTTCCGAATATCAGTGCTAAATTTGCCTTTGGTCAACTTCCATTTGTGACCCTGAGTTCTACTCATTTTACTGGAGTTGGTGAAGTACAATGCTGCCCTCGTGTGGAATCTATAGGAAGATGCTCGTCTTTTTCCATATGAGTTATTACACAGCAAATGCAGCCAGATATTTAAATGAACAGTTACAGAAAATTAAATTCCTTCCCAGTTCTTTGATCCGATCACCTGAATTTGCTAATTAGTGCAAAATATTTAGCCAGGAGGGAAAATTTTCTAGCAATTTCAGATGGCTGAGGTCAAACGTGGAAAGAGGACGCGTGGCAGAACCTTTATTTGATGTATCATCTCTGTTTTTTACAGTTCGGGGAGACCAGCCCTGCGAACTCAACTGCCGAGCCGTCGGATACCGTTTCTACGTGCGGCAGGCGGAGAAAGTCGTCGATGGCACGCCGTGTGGAGAGAATGAGACCTCAGTGTGTGTAGAGGGAGTGTGTCAGGTAAGGCTTGAATCCTTTGAGGCTAAATACTATCTTTCTCCTGGAGAAAAATAATAATTTTCTTTCTCTCTGCTCTGTGTGCTCACCTAAATAGGCTGGTTTTTGGGATAAAGCAAAGTCTTTGACTAAATTGGGGTTTCATTGTAGAATTTCCATTTCAAGTGGAGTTGTATGTGGCAATGTGGCACTCGTCTTAAAATATGTCTGTGAAAATGGATCTTTATTTTTAAAATGCATTGTAATCCCTTATGTTTTATAAGCATGGATACTTCATAAAAAGTAACGTGAGTTTTTCCACGTGGGTGGCAACATACATATTTTAATTTTGACATGTTTTTTGCGTGGATAGGCGTCAGATGATCTACAGGATTGTATTAGATTGTACACTTGGATGATCAAAATATTTTTCCTGAACCATTCTTTTTTCATGGTTTTTTTTTTTGAAGAGGGTAAGGAGGCCACTGGTGCCTCTCAGATTCTGCTCTTAGCATGGTTCTGTAGACATCGGCTGGCATTCTGTAAGTAGTTGTGTAGATTTCCTACCAGCAGAGGGCAGCACAGCATAACGGTGGCCCCAGCAGACTAGGACGTATTAAGGCGCATTCATTTCAAAGCACGTTTAACATATGCTTGCACTTCTGCGGTTTTATTACTCGGGCCGGTAGGCCACAAGTCTAATTTTCGCCTCCGTTCTTATTTTTTTTTCGGAGTCGCGATTGTCCTGCTCATGCGCGCGCGGGGTTTCGCGATTGGCCCGGGCCTAGACCCGGCCGAGTACAGGCTCTGAGGAGCCTCTTGTTTACCTAGACATGCATAAGAGATAGTTGATCCCTTGTAAACAAGATCATTTGCTTCAGAAGTAAAAAACAACAACAGCAAAAATAATCAATTTGCGGTCCCTGTCAGAACAGTAGTACAGTACATGGCCAAATATCTATAAGCAGGGGGCCTAGCCTGAACCAGGTGAAAGCAGGTGTTGATGAATGACTCTCTACTCTCGGTGCATGTGATTTAATGTGTTATGTATTTTATAAGGTATTTATCCAAAGTATCATATTCCACCAGCTCAATCAAGAGAATTTGCTCGGCTCAAATATTTTGTTAAAATCTTGGGTATCGTGTCAAATTGTTTTTATTCTTTTATCGGAGCGAACTGCAGTTCTTCTTTCGTGTTTTGCGATTTCCCGTACTCGGCAGAAAACAGGCGAGTGACTTCCTGAATCCGGCTGACTGCGCACACAGGAAGAGTCGGCATCTGCTCTCGTCCCTCAGTTGGTCCGAGTTTAGCGGAGCGAGCCAGTTTTGTTTCTCATTTCCTCAAGGGCTTGTTCTTCCACAGCTGTGTTTGCCATGGCACCAGAGAGCCTCTGTGAGCAGATCTGTGTTCTGCAGCTAATTACACTACACAGGACACTGAAACAGGAAGGCCTCAGACCATAGAGATTATACATACAAACAGCTGGAAACAAGTCCCTCTGAGCGGCTCCATAGTGTCCAATGGGAGCTGCTGCGTGCCACTCGATGCCAGTTGACGGAGGCTGCCATGTTTGAATGTTGGTCTTTCTGTCACCAGCGATTGTGTTCTGAGGGCTTTTTGTCCCTGGTTGCCTGCATGGGGAGTGATGAGTGGGAATAAAAATGGAATTAGTCTTGAATCAGTTGCTCAAGACAAAAATCAGTCCCAGGAGAGTAATTATTTCAATGAAAATGCATTTTTTTATATTTGATAGCTGAGTTAAATATAGAATAAATTTTGCTTCTGAAAAGTCATAGTATTGAAAGGACTTCAATTAGGAATAAGCTGCAATACCGTCAGTAACCACTGGGGTTTGCCAGCTCTTGGGGAAATGACAATCACTAGCCCCCCCATCGCAGCCAATAGTCTGCGAAGGCTGCCCGTAGATGTCATAACAGGCCGTTAGTTGCAGGTTCCACGGTATTCTCTTGCATGTTCTGGAACGGCGATTCCTACGGCAGCCATTACGGCTCCTACCCCATGTCTGTGGAGGGTCAGTGTTTCTCTGGAGACGTAGATACATGACAGGCTGAATGCATCCATAATTTGAGAAACCCTGATGTTTCGCTGTGGATTGCAAAGTTACCCAGAGTCTGAGTTTAGGAAAACCCAAAACTGCCCTTTTCTGTTATTCTGGGTTTTGACCATCAAACCCAGCCTTATCCAAATAGGTCAGTTTTTTAAATTACAAATTTAAGATATGCTTTAAGGCCTGTGCTGTATGGTTTATTGTCAATGGAAGAGATAAGTAAGCTCTGTAGAGCTGTATGAGTGCATCACAGGGGTTATAACTCATGTTCCTTAAGACTGCTGGTTTCCCACTGTCCCTGTACGATGATTTATATTAAAAGATGGCACAGGTTTGCTATAATTCTTGTATTTCGTCATGGTGACCAGTGATCAAGTCATGAGAAGTTTAAAAAAAGTAAGTTCAGCTCAGGTCTGTGTTAAATACGACTGTATGAGTCCACTGTGGGGATTTTTCTTGTCTGACCGCTGCCTTGATTTAATTACAACAAAAGCCCCGAGCAGCCCAGCAGTGTCTTCAGTCTTACTATGAAACCTCCTCCAGATTTCTTCTGTCCATGACGACTCATGATTCCCTGCTTTCTCTTCAAAATCCTCAAAAACTTAATTGGGGAAATACACTGTGAGTTGTACGTGCGCCAATAGTTGGTTACTAAACTGCGGTGAAAAATCAGGTAACGGCCAAGAGGTCCACCGTCGTTTTCTGACCACGCAGAGACTCGGCCTTCTGTTTTCAAAAATAAGTTCTACCTCTGGGCCAAAGAATTGTTCAAATCCAGGTGGTTGGATTACAAAAAGGGGGAAAAATGACTTCTCTCTGATCTGATATCATCAATCTCTAGTTCTGACCAGTGGTGGTTCTAGACAAATTTCAGTGGGGGGCCCAGGAGGGGCCAGTGTTAAATCAGAGGGGCACATTAATAACAACAATGAGGGCCCTAGACATGGGCCTGCAGCTGAGATGCGCTGCAACACCACTCACTCCCTGCCTCTCTAAACTCTCCTGTGTGAATAAAGGCAAAAAGCCCAAAATACTTTTAAAAAGCAACAACAATGATATTAAAGCATTAAAAACTTCTATTTTGCTTTAGCCTATAAAATCATGCTGAAGATTTTTTCATGAAGAAAAAATGCATTGACTGATGGCCATCAAAAATGGAAAATAAAATACAACATAATAAAGTGTGAAGTATCAGACAAATCAAATGGCTTATGCCCTTAAGAATGGGCGACTCCTTACAAAACAAAAGTCCTCATCAGTTATTGGGCCCATCAGAACCACAGCACACAAGTAACATTTGTACAAACTCGTCTGTATTCATGGCCACTGACTTGAGAGTCCAGTCTTCACACTGATTTACAAAATATGCTGCCAGTGTCTGAACACACAGCAGCTCACACAGGTGTGCAGGTCATGCTGACTTTAATTAGTTACGGACAGAGATACTTCGAAGGGTCTGGTAATCGAGGAGTGATAGTTCTTCAAACATAAATCAAAAGTACAAATATACAGTATACAGTAGGCTATCTGTGGCTTGAAGCTGGTTTTGAAAAGGTGTTTATTTATACAAATGTAACAAAATAGTACGAACAAAACAACTGGTTCTAGTTACTGTAATCACAATGAAATAAGTAATCAACATAATCATAAAACATACATACTGTATATATATAAACCCTCAGACACATTGTGCCATTCCCATTTATGGAAGCCAATATTGCTGTGGAGTGATTGATTGAAAATTTGAATTGGAAAAATGCTGCGGTCAACTGAAATATAATCGCAGGTTTGTGAACTGTACTAATACTAGGCAAATATTGCCATATAAGCGATTTATTTGGTTTCCTGTAATTCAAATTTTTTTTTTTTAACTCGAGCAAAAAATGAGGCGATATCCCTTCCTCGTTTCATAACAGTCTTAGAGGGAAAAAAAATGTACAGCGATGCAAACATCTCATCTCACAAATTACCATACCTACTTAGCACGGGCAGATGGGCTACTGTTGATTACTTTCCTTCGTAGCCTATTATTTTTCAAAATGGAACAGCCTAGTCAGATGAGGTTAGTGGTTAACATCACACCATCGTGTGGAACTTTTCATGAGTACTTTGCCGAGTGTGATTCGTAACGTAAATCTCAGAGACATTTGCAAACTTGACAACAAGCTTTCGTTGCCGGAATGGGGAACACCATGGCCACATCTACAGCAAATGACTTTATAAGGTGCAGTCGTTTAGCTTCTTTCGTCTCTTGCAACAGGTTGTTCTTGCTGGCTGTCGCTCTCATATTCAAATCCCAGCCAACGTACCGAGATCAGTGAAAGCAAACGCAGGTAGCCAACACACTTTGGTGTGTCGCTCTAATTAGTCCGTGTAGAATGTTGAGTGACATTAGGTCCAGTGTTGGTGCTAGCGCATATCATCGTAAAAAATATACAGTATAATTTTATTGTTCAGTCAGCACAGGGCCCAGCACGAGGGCAGGGGCATCGGCAGGGGGGCACAGGCCCCTGTAGGCCCCCGTGTAAAACCGCCACTGGTTCTGACTGACATTTTGGCTCCCCGAATTCTGTGTTCGACCGCAGTAAACTGGACTGGGCCATGTTTGACACACAGAGGCCTAGTATTATGGAGTGTGGATTTTTGAATTTGAGACTGTGCCAGCAAGGTAGACACCAGAGGGGTGTGTTCATATTTTTAAAGGTTAACCGCACTCATTTCTGAGGAGATTCTGGGTTTGAATGTGGCTGAAATCGATATGAGCAGGCCTGTTATTATAAGTCCGGTGAGAAAGCAGTGCGTGTCGGCGATATATCCCCCGGCTCAAGGCTTCACCCAATATTTCAAGTGTAACCAAGCTGAAAATCCCAAATTCTAAATCCCGTTAATCCACCTCTAACTACTCCGAGTGCAGCTCGTTTTTATTTGTTGTCAGGCTTACAAGTTTCATTATTCTTTCACCGCCTCCTGTGAAATGAGGAGCCGGCTCATCGAGATCGCAGCAAATCCCTCCTCGCCTCCTGAGTCTGAGATCACCGACTGCGGGAAAGAAAGTGATTTAAAATTATGTCCGCCATGAAGCAGAGTTTCATAAACGCCCATTGTGTTAGCCCACTGCCAGGAGACTCGAATACTTGAGTTGAACTGGGATGGTTATTTGTTCAAGCTGCAGTGCAGCCGCAATAAGATCAATACTGCTGTTAGGCCCTTTTGTTAGGCCCTTAACCCCAGTGTGTCCCAGAGGTATTGGCCCCTGCACATTATCTACACAGTATGTTGCTTTGCAGCTAAATTACGATAATGTGATTGTTTTTTGTGAGGTCAGAAGGGTGACATCACTCTGCCCGATCTGTGAACCCCCCTGGGCTGAATTGTGGGATCTTCCCATCCGTACGATTGTAGGGACTATCAGCGCCATACCTGACCAATAACTATAATTTATTATTAACTGAAATAAGAAGAATTCCGACAGTGGATTGGCCAACTATACAGGATGTGTTTCTCCCTCTGTGCCAGTTGAACACTGATATTCTCCAGGCTCCTCTGACCGTGACCTGGAAGCGATTAGGATAATGGATGGATGAATGACCTCAGACACGTACTCCTGCTGCTACAGACTCTCTTTTATGCCGTAAATCTCCTGCCCTCTCTCTCTCTCCTTGATTGGCCTTCAGGCTGGCATCTGGCTGGGCTCCTTGGACTCTATTTTCCTTTCCCGTTTGGTTCCTCTTTCTCTTTGTGCGGCTTGAAGCCACGCCGCCCTTGTTTCTTGGCTCTAGACCCTCTCCAGTCCGCGGTGACTCGGCTCTGTCCCCTGCCCTCGACACTATCCTCCATCATGGACAGGACCCATGCGGTTCTGCTCGCACCTGTGTCCCGCCGGGGTTTCACAAGCCAAAGGAAGGACAGGATATAAGGTCGAGCTGGCCCGGAGATAGAGACAGAGGTCACAACCTCGCTTCCTTTGCCTTGATAGGCCGGGAAACACGTCCCTGGCACGCCATCGGCTGTTGTACTTCAATGAAAAGGACTGTGGCGGTGACACACCCCCCCCTCACAGGTCGAGCTTAGCGTGACCTGACCTTAAGCCACTGATACACAGCGCCACAGCACACAATCTAAATGTTGAATCTTATCATCTTGAGAGCTGGAACTCCTGGCTGAGAGAAAGTTCGACTGAAAAAGGCTGGATTCGCTCCAGTATGTTGCTCAGGTGTTACCCAGATATGGCCTGGCTACGTCCTAGTATGTCAGAAAATTCAGAGAAGGTCATGGGTCATTGGATTCTGATTTATGAGGCTGTAAAGTTCACCAGAAAGGCTGCAGGTTTTCCCAGGATGCAGCGCTGTCAGCAGCAGGGGATGCGATTGAATGGGGTTGCCGGGTGTTGCAGGGTCAGGAAAGGTGGATATAGTGCTTCAGTGTTCGGACAGGACGCCGTCAGAATCACCGCAAGCATGTCCAATGACAGATCCCCTGCTTTGTTTCATTATTTGTGCAATATATTGGTTCTCTGAGCTGAGTTTCCACTGTGATTTCTGGAAATTTCTGGAGCAGTTCTGTGCCCTTTTGTGTTGAAGGCTTTTATTGGATAATTTTCTAGCAGCATGAACATCCAGCATTGTTTTCAGCTCATTAAGTGTGTTCTAGTTTGGTTTGCGTTGAGTCTGGATCTAAAAAGGAACATTTGTAAACAGCGAAGACTTAAAAACTGCTAGCAAGCTGCCAAACCCAATTTAGCATCACTAAACAGGAAATTGAGTTTAGAAGCGGAAGACACTCCAGACAAATAATAGACCAAAAAAAATTGTTTGATTCATAGGTCTGTCTGTTTTAAGTTATGTGAAGTCTGTTCATGGATGAAACCAGTAAATAAGCAACTGAAAGTTTTTAAATAGCTGGTTCTGTAAAAAAAAAAAAGTTTAATGTGTTAAATGACAGAAGAAGATTAAAAAAATTTTTAATCCTCTGGCAAACTTTTAACAAACTTCATTATGCCTTGTTATTCAGGCTCTACTGCTGGATGAGTATATTACTGCTGGCAAATGTCATTATGCCCTGCTACTGAGCCACTCTGCATATAATAACAGTTCATATCTTACAGAGAGCTTCTTGGTCTAGAATGAGGTGTGTCATATCGCAATGTCGAAATTGGCATCGCATACTTTATCACGCTTCTACTAGAGATGTGTACTGAATATGCACTGCATTCGAATACTGCTTATATGTTATGCAATCATTTGTGACCCTCAGCTCTGTGAAACAGAACCCTGTTCCTTATCTAACATACTGACTGCAGATGTGTCTGAATGTGTCTGGAATTTACAGATGGCGAAGATCGGAGCTTAACGGATTAATTAATTGTCCTTGAGTGCTCATTAACAGCACGTCAACCTTTTAAAGGCTGGAAAGGTTCCAACAAATTCAATTAAATGAAATTTGTTTAGTGCTGTTTACAACTGGGATTGACCCAATGCGCTTTTCACAGGACAGGGCCTGAACCCCGAAAGAGAGGCCAAAGAGTTAGTTGTCAGTGGCGAGAAAAAACACTATTTGTGAGAAACCTTGGGCACAATGTGGCTTCGAAAAAGGGGGAACTCGACTGCCTGAGGTCGGCTCTGGAGAAATGTAGAGAGACAGGGATGGATAATGCAGAGGACATATGGGGACTAGGAGACAGGAAACAGGGACAATATTTCACTGGGACGGGGAGAATGCAAACCAATACGTGCCATTAATTGCATTATTTGGCCTAAATACCTGCTCAGGGTCCCTCAGATCCTCTAATAAACTGCTTTTCACGGTTCCTCGGTCCAACCTAAAAACTAAAGGTGATCGTGTTTCTGTCGCAGCTCCTATACTTTACCTCCTGATATCAGGTCCCTCCAGTGCCGCTTTTAAATCGCGTTTAAAACTTATTCGTACTCCCTTGCTTTTCAACCTGCTTGATCTTTTATTTTTGGCCGTGTCAAGTTTTTATTGTGATGTCCTGTTCTGCTTCTACAGCTCTTTATCTGCTGCTTTTAATTCTGACTTTTGTGCTGTTTTTTGTCTGCCTGATTTTTCTTACAAATACTTTATTTTCAGTGATGCCATTTTGTTGTACAGATTCACAAATTTTATAGATGAACATTCAACCCCAATGCCGAATAGTTGGGACGAAGTGTAAATTGTGAATAAAATCAAAATGCAATGACTTTGAGCCAATATGTTATTTACAATAGAACACAGATAACATTTCAAATGTTGAAACTGCGACATTTTACATTTTTATCCACAAAATGAGCTTATTTCAAATTTTCTGGCTGCAACAGGTCTCAAAAAAGTTGGTACACAGGCAAAAAAAAGGGCTGAAAAGGCAATTAATATATTAGAGAATCAGCTGAAAGGACATTTAGCCAGAAATTATATCCCCGAACGCTGAATGGCGTTCCGGGGGATATTATGTTTTTGGTCTGGCCGCCGCCGCACTACATGTTAACGCGATAACTTCAGTAATATTTCAATTACAAATTACAAATTTTGCACATAAGTAAGTATCGTAAAGAGGAAGAACTGATTCGATCTTGGACAATTTATGATGTCTACATTGGCCACCAGGGGCCAAAAACTGATTTCAGTGTTAACGCGATAACTGCAGTAATATTTCAATTAGAAATTCCAAGTTTTGCATATAAGTAAGTATCATAAACAGGAAGAACTGATTCTATTTTGGACAATTTACAATTTCTAGATTGGCCACCCGGCGCAAAAAAACGAAAAAAATCGCTGTTTTTATCATCATCTCTGGAAATATTTTTCTGATTGACCTCAAATCAAGCGCAAATGAAAGGTCATGACCTGAAGATGTGTCCCACGATGACATTGTACCTGTTAGGTTCAAAATTTTGACACAAGGTGGAGCTTTGTCACATAAAATTCACAATTTTTGCTATATCTTTGGAACTATTTGTCCAATTGACGTGAAACTATGTGAAACTGCAAGGTCATGACCTCACAACGTGTCACATGATGACATCATACCTGTATGGTTCAATATTTTGCCACCAGGTGGCGCTATGTGATGGAAAATGACCATTTTGGCCATATCTTCAGAACCATTTGACCGATTGACCTGAAATTAAGTTCAAATGAAAGTCTATTCAAGGTCTATTCAAGGATTGGGGAATTGGAGGATTGGGGGCGTTTGGGGATATACCCCCAGTCGTCGCCTCCGACGGCATAAGCCTAGTTAAGTTAACTGGCATTAGGTGTAACATGATTGGCTATAAAAGGGATGTCTTAGAGAGGCTGAGTCTCACAGAAGTAAAGATGGCCAGAGGCTCTCCAACCTGTGAAGGCTTGCGTAAAAAAATTGTGGAATACTTTAAAAACAATGTTCCTCAACATGAAATTGCAAAGGCTTTGAAAGTCTCATCATCGACAGAGCATGACATCATCAAAAGATTCAGAGAAACTGGAAAAATCTCTGTGCGTGAGGGACAAGGCCGAAGACCTTTACTAGATGCCAGTGATCTTCGGGACCTCAGACGCCACTGCATCACTCACCGGCATGATTCTGTCATTGACATTACAAAATGGGCCCAGGAATACTTAAAGAAACCACTGCCTGTAACACGGTCTGCCGTGCCATCCACAGATGCCACCTAAAACTCTATCATGGAAGAAGGAAGCCATTGTTGAACATGATCCAGAAGCCCCGCTGTGTTCTGTGGGCCGAGGCTCATTTAAAATGGACTATAGCAAAGTGTCTTGTGGTCAGATGAGTTCAAATTTGACATTCTTGTTGGAAATCATGAGCGTCGTGTCCTCCGGGCTGAAGGGGAGAAAGACCACCCCTCCTGTTATCAGCATTTAGTTTAAAAGCCAGCATCTCTGATGGTATGGGGATGCATTAGTGCACATGGTGTGGGACACTTGCATGTTTTAAAAAGCACCATGAATGCTCAAAGGTATTTAAAGGTTTTAGCGCAACATATGCTCCCCTCCAGCTGACATCTATTCCAGGGAAGGCCTTGTGTATTTCAGCAGGACAATGCAAAACCACATACTGCAGCTATTGCAACAGCATGGCTTCGTAGTAGAAGAGTCTGTGTGCTGAACTGGCCTGCCTGCAGTCCTGATCTTTCACTGATTGAGAACATTTGGCACATAATTAAATGAAAAATCTGTCAAAGGAGACCCAAAACTTTCCCGCAGCTGGAAGCCTGTATTAAACAAGAGTGGGATCAAATTACAATGGCTAAACTCAAGAAACTTGTCTCCTCAATGCCCAGATGCCTCCACTCTGTGTTAAAAAGAAGAGGGGATGCTACACCATGGTAAACAGGCTCCTGTCCCAACCTTTTTGAGACCTGTAGCAGCCATCAAATTTGAAAGGAGCTAATTTTGTGGATAAAAATGTAAAATTCATGTTTCAACATTTGCTATGTTATCTCTGTTCTATTGTGAATAAAATACTGGCTGGCGTGATTTGAAAGTCATTGCGTTTTGATTTTATTCACAATTTACACTTTTTCCCCAACTATTTCGATATTTGGGTTGTAGCTTTTCTATTTCATTTAATTTTATTCATAATCATAGTTCAGCACTTTGGCTCAACATCTGTTGTTTTTAAATATGCTTTATTTACAAACTTGACTTCAGTTCACTTGGCTTTCACAGATATATAGAGCTGCTCAACATCTGCATAGCAGAGGGAATTAATGCCATGCTTTTTTATAACACTTTATGAGGGCAGCATATACAATGAGAAGGGTTAGGGCCCAAGTACTGACTCTTGGGGAACTCGTATTGTTTTTGTAGAGCAAGAAGATTGATTGTTTACATAAACAAATTGTGAACAATGTGATGGATATAATCTCAACCAGCTCAGCACCTTTCCTCATGTGCCAACAAGTTTTCAAGTCTTTCAAGTAACTTATGGGGTCAGTATTGAAAGCTGCTACTAAGTCAAGAAGCTCAACTATGGATGCGTATATATTATCCCCCCAAAGGTTGATGGACAGGCTGCACTCCACCCATTGCTTGACTGTCTGGCCGACATCAAGGCATGGATGGGCACTAACTTCCTCAACCTCTATGAGAGCAAGACGCAGGTCATTGTATTTGGCAAAACCTCTCTGGCCTTTTCCACCAATGCCCTAGGCCTTCTCGCCTCTAACATCCGGTCTTCGGTCAGGAATCTTGGTGATTTTTGGCAGTGCCTTCGAGTTCGAGCAGCAGGTCAGTGCAGTAGTTGGGAAAAGCTTTTTCCACTGGTGAACCCTAGCTAAGCCCAAAGCCTACCTGCCTCAGAGTGATCTAGAGAGAGTTATCCATGCCTTCATAACATCACAATTGGATTATTGCAATGCTCTATACACTGGCATTGACCAATCACAGCTTCGCCGTCTGCAGTTGGTTCAGAACTCAGCCTCCCGACTCCTCACTTGCACAAAAAAGCACGAAAACATCACCCCAGTCCTCGCATCACTCCACTGGCTCCCCATCCGTTACCGCATTGATTTTAAAATTCTACTGTCTGTTTATAAATCCCTCCATTGTCTGGCCCCCCACATACCTGTCTGATCTTTTACGTTACCACACCCCCTCCAGAGCACTACGGTCAGCTGACCAACTGCTGTTGGAAGTGCCGAGGTCCAGGCTAAAAATCAGGGGGGACAGAGCCTTCGCAGTAGCAGCCCCCAGACTCTGGAACTGCCTCCCCCTCCACATCCGTACAGCCCAGACTCTGGATATTTTTAAATCCCATTTAAAGACCAACCTCTTTTCACTTGCCTTTGATCAGTGTCTCGCCCTTCAAGTGTCAGTGAATAGTGTCCCATGGTAATTCCACAGTTACCTTTTAAATTATCTTTCCTTTTTCTTTTTCTTTTTAATTGCATTACATTATCTCTTATAGTCAATGTCTTTTAATTTTTTTTTCCTTTTACTTTTGGTGTTTCCTGTGGTTTTTTTTTGGTTTTTTTTGCACTTAAGCACTTTCTTGTGAAGCACTTCGTTGTGGCTCAGCCGTCTGTAAATGTGCTATAGAAATAAAATTGATTGATTGATTGATTGATCATCAGAAATGTGAGTAAGTCACTGATTACTTGAACTAGGGCTGTCTCGATACTATGATGTGACTTAAATCCAGACCGATGTTTTTCAAGGATATAGTTTCTATTTAGGAAATCAAAAAAAGTTATTTTGAAACTGCAGTTTTTAAAATTTTTGATAGCAAGACTGCTCTGAAAGCACACTATCCCCCGCTGCAGTCGCGACTGCGATGTACGTATCATCAGTCCATCTGCCGCACGTGCGAAGTTTCAGGGATGTCCGCAGAAAACTGTTGGAGCAGCTGATCTCACCATTCAAGTACCTCCTGATACAGACAGACGGATGGGCGGACATGCAGACATAATCTCCCTTTTGGGGAGGTTTGATAGGGGTCTGTAGTTATTGAGAATGTTTAGCTCCAGGTTTGACTTCTTGAGGAGAGGTTTGATCATTGCTGTTTTGAAGGATTTTGGTGCTTTTCGCAACAACAGCGGGTCATTAATGAGCTGCAGTAGAGGTAGATTAACTAAAGGAAGAGAATCCTTGCAAACCTTCGGTAGGTTTTGGGGCTAAAACATGTGGAAGATTGTTAAAGGGGAAATTAACTGATTGAATTTGGATTGTTCGGTAGGGGAGTACGAGACAAAAGAATTATTATCTCAATGCTCTGTCCATAAGCTGCTAAGCTCTAAGCTCCTTTGCTATGGGCCAGTAGCTGTTCACTCTAGTGTGAGGAGTGAGACTACCTTCCCACACGCACGCATACGCGCACACACACACACACACGCACACACACACACACCTGTGGCTGAGTGGTTTTAATATTTCATCTCAACAAAAAAACCATCCTTAGTAAATCCTGGCGCTACTCCTCTAGAATCAACTTAGTTTATGGTCCAAAGAGGAAAAAGATTTACGTGTAGTAGCTTCCCCCTACTCCTGACACTAACACCCAAAAATCAAACCAAATCCTGTTCTCCCCGTCTACTGGCCTCCTCAACACCTAATTCGAATGCGGAGCTCCAGGGAAGCAATCACAGGGCTTTCGTGCCGAGCCACTAATGCGTATCCCAGCCGCGCGAAACGCACGTTTTCTCTCGTTCCTGTGTCCCCCTGTCTGAGCTCTCGACACACAGCGAGACCCCAGGGAGTATCGCCAGACTGTAGACCGTACAGGTGAAACCAGTACTGAAAGTTTGATTTTGGAAAGACAAAGTTCGTCTAGCGTTTCTGTTGATGGACTTACAGCGTCAATGTAAGAAACCAGATGGGACATTAGGCAGTCTAATAGACATCTTGGGAGAGAGCAGTTTGGCCTCTTCGTGATTTATATCGCTATATATCAGGAGCGAGCTGACATGGGATCTGTGCTCGATTTATTCTGAGTTTAATGTGTGGGTGCATTTTTTCTTTTTTTTACCTATTTGGGGACATTTTCTGCTACGAACGCTGACCTTGTCAGTACCTGTAGTCCTCAAGAGTGCCAATACTCGGTCCTAATGATGAATAGCATCATGTCTGAGGTCCTGGTTAAGGTTAGGGGTCAGGTGTGAATTGACGTTAGATTGAGATGACGGTCGGGCATGATTCAGTTACGGTTAGAGTTAGGGTTCGCCTGTCCACAGTGAATGGAAGTCAATGCAATATCCTTTAAAGGATAGCTGTACCAACTGGCATGCGTTTATGTAAAGGTTTGTGCGCGTTTGTACGTTTGTGTGCATTTGAGAATGTGTCTGCATGTGTGTGTGAGTGCTTGCATGTGCAATTTAAATCCAGTTCACTCCCCGCCCTTGGGATTTGTCATTTCGAAGAGAAATGTGTTTCTCTTGTTGATCTGTTCAAAGCTGCAATAGTTATTATCCCCCGCCTCAAGGAGCGACGGGGGATATTGGATTGGGGTCCGTGCGTCCGTCTGTGCCACAATGGGCATAAAATTTCTCTGACACGATTATACCGAGATGCACTCAATTTGGGGTGTTTAATAAGCTACTCATGATCTACACTGAAATGGAAAATGGATGTCGAAGCATACTTTCTTTACTGAGTTACGGCCCTTGATCGTGGCAGGGGATAGTGATGACACTGTTGTCTTGTTTGGTGGAGCTTCGATGGGAACTCTCCTCATGTCCTGACCAATCGGAGATCCAGAGCATGGAAACAGCATAATTTTTGTCATAAAAAACACTTCGTGTTTCCAAGGCATTTGGCTCAGAATGGCGAGTTGTTGCTTCCTCCGCTTGGCTTCGAATTAATGCCTTAATGAGCTTCCTCGAACGGATTAGCGATATCCGAGACGAGGGTAAACGTATTTTGAAACAAATATGAAAACTGCATCTGGCTTCAGCTGCTTGAGCTGAGCTGTTATTGAGGTGTGGGACCAATGGCTGAGTACTCTGGTGCTGGTGTTAACCACTTGAGCACTACACTTGCGTGCAGTACTTTGAAAGACTGTGTTTGGATCCGTGTTATCCGGGGAGCCCTCTGTGGCCTCGGGACTGGTGTGTAAAGCACTGAATCTGCGGAGCCTGTCTAACACCTGCGCTTCGCTGACTGAGCATGTCTGAGCGACGCTTTCGCAGCTGACGATTGGGGGAGAGATTGTGCTTCTTTCACAGCTAACCTACACCCCTCCAGAACTCTGTTACTCCCTCTCTCTACCTCTCTCTCTCTCTCTCTCTCACCCCCTGCACCTCTCTCTCACAATCTCCCCCAGTCTTTCTCTCCTTCCCTCCCCTTCTTTCTCCCTCTCTCACTTTCTCACCATCCCGCTCCCTCTCTCCCTCCTTCTCTCGTTTCCCCCCTCTTTCGCCCTTTCTTTCTCCCTCTCTACCGGTCTCTCTTTCCCCTCCTTCTCTCTCTCTCTGTCTCTCTCCCTCCCTTCATCCTCCATTTTCCTCCCTCCCTCCCTCCATCTCTCTCTCTCTCTCTCTCTCTCTCTCTCACTCACAGATTTGTTCCGAGCCCCAGATAAGTTTGCAAGTCTCTCCTCTCGAGTGATGCAGAGCTGCTGGTCTGGCGATATGGTGCAGAATTAAGGAAGAGGGTGAGAGAGAGGGAAGGAGAGAGAGAGAGAGGGTGGGACAGAGAGAGAGAGAGAGAGAGAGGGTGGGGGCACGTACAGGAGCCGGGAGGCTTGCTTGCCGTAAGGCGACTGAACGGCGGTTGTCGTCCCTGGGGAGCGCGGGATAATGCTATCGCTGCTCACTCTGCTCGCGTTCGTCTGTCTCCGCGCTCAAGTTCTGGGGAAACCGCGGTCACAGGTCAGGGACCGACTCACTTACACCTCACTGCTCTGAACAACCACGTGTGACCAGACCTTTCATTTGATGGTCAGTGGTTTAATCTGTGGTTATTAGCCTGTTTTTCAACACATTTGAAGATTACAAAGGAAATATTATCCAAATGTGGCATTTTATATATTATTTTAATATTTAATATCTTTTTCAGATATTTTTTCAGTGCTTTGTTTCTAAGATCATAATTCTTCATTTCTCCACAACGTGAAAATGTGACTCTGACCATTTTTCCATTGTGGTCTTCATTTGAGAAGCCGTGAACTGTTAGTAGCTGTTAAAGGTTTTCTTTATGTGGCTGATTTGAGTGAGGCAATTTGTTCCACATGATTTTCCTGACTACTTGAGGATTAAGTCTATTCTATGAGATCAAAGTATTGAGAAATTTAATTAAGGTCGAATTTAAGTGTGGTTTTGACTGTCTGAATTGGGTTTGCTGCATCTGGAATGGCTCTCCACTATAATTGTCCTCAAATGAATCTCGTTCCGATCCCTCTCTCAGTCTGAGTTCCTGTTTGCCGGTCGTATATCTTCCCCAGAATCCGCACTGAGCGTGTGCGAGCTGTCTGCTCTATCGCCCAGCCAGCCTCTCATTCCACTGGGTTTAAGGGAGAAATCCTCATATCTAACTCTACCTGAGTGATAAATATGAAGAATTTGTTTGCAAAACGCAGTAAGTGCCAAAATTACAACAATTGAGATAAAACCATAGAGCGATAGCCCTGTTCTTCGTACACGTGGTGCAAAAATCAGTTTTTCGAAATTTATACCAAAAGGGGTGGTTTTTAATGGCCAATGTTTGTGTTTTTCAGTAAAATGCAATAAGCGCCAACATAGAAAAAGCTGATTTACTCAAAATGATTAAATTGGATATTTTGCATTTTGGAAACAAACTCTTCATATGCAATACAGCCTGAAGTGCACTGGAGCACTCTGATTTCTCCTATGGATGTTTCGAGCAGTTTTGCTGATGGATTTTAGTGATGACAATGTGTTAGCTCATGAGCCGAGACATTTAACTGAGAGGACAATTTACTCATGAGAATGATCATGACTGCACCTCTTGGTTCACACCAGAGTCAGACCGCAGCACAGGGTTCCTACAGGTGCTCAGAACCAAGAAAATGCTCAAATTTTAATGCGATGTTTTCCAGGTTTGAAAAGTTACGGATTGGAAAATTAAGTGCTTGAAACTGCTTGATATTGAAGCATTGATTCCTGTATTGGATCAATGCAGCAATTAATGTGAATTGCTATCTGACTGAGTAGTTTGATGAACATAGTAGTGTAATTTGTAGGAAAAAGCTTGAAAATGCACGTTAGAAAGTGGTTGATTTTGGGTTTGGAAAAGGTGCAAAACCCTTGACAGCCTGACCTGTCTTCTGAAGATTAAGCATTTTCAGCATACAATACTTATCACTCTAGCCTTTATTCACAAATACAGTGGGAGATGCGCTGACATACAATTCAGCTCTTTGAACATGAGGGTTTATTTGGAGTGTTTTTTCAGTGGGTTTTAGTACATCACTCTGTGATTGGTGTGCTGGCATTAGTAAGTTTGTTAAGAACAGTGTAATCACACATTTGTGATCTCACGCCTGAAAGGGTTTAACAGCATTTACACCCTCTCCCATTTTTTTTTAACTTCCTAGCCGGACCCAGAATATGTCACATAAAACATATATTCACATAAATATTTCCTAATTTCCCTCAAATAAAATGTAGCAGTCTGTTGCAAACTGGGCAGCAGGGGAGCTAACTGCATGATTGACGGGCCACTAGGACATGTTTATAATGAGGAGGATTAGGAGAAATGGAAGAGGGCTTAAAGTGCCCACTGTACTTAATAATTTGCTCACTGAAAATTTTGCTCCCTGGAAGAGACACCGGGGAGGAGAACTAGAACTAGCTTAGCCAATAGTAGTAAGACAATCCAGCCCTCGACTGAGAAAAAACCAGCGACCTACATATACAGGACAATCTGTGACTAAAGTTGATCGCGCTCACTGAACAATGATCAACCAATGAACTGCCAAACTCATGCGCACTGCCAGCTGCGACAGCGTCCATTGTTTTGTCTCAACAAACGTCGTTGGTGTCGTTTGAATATGGCAGCTGTACCATGTCTTAATACCTGCGGAAGGGACAGGGTTTCAGTCCTGGTCAGTAGTTCTCTGCGCGTACAGTGCAGTGCTTCTCTTTTCTCCAAGTAGTGAGTGCAGTGTAAAGCCGCTTTCGCACTGGACGCAAAACAAATTTTTTGTACGGCAGATTACATTCAAAGTCAATGCAAAGACGTGAATTTGCGTGTATTCACGTCTTTGCAATGACTTTGAATATAAGTGCAAAAAATGAGTTTTGCGTCCGGTGTGAAAGCAGCTTAAGATATACAATACATGAACCATTCACCGCAGGGCTTTAAGGACCCAAACAGTAGTTCTGTCCAACCTGCAGCACTCCCCTCTCCCAGTCTGCATTCATCACCCTAGTCTGGACCATTCTTCTGGTTTCAATAAAAATTGTCAGAGTGAATGTTTTGATTGATTTGATGGGAAATATATTTTGGCGTAATGCAGTCTTGTAAGACCTTGGGGGTCCACTGCAGATAAAGGCTGAAGTCAGGGGCTGCATCCATACTCTGTCAGAGGAAGAGACACTTTTCAGCAGATGCACATGAACCAGAAATAGTATGACTGGTAGCCATGACAAATATTCAAATGGTCTATTTCATGAAGGAAAGGAGGCAGTTAGCCACTTAGTTGCTTCCTTCCAGCAAGGAAACACAGGACCAACCTTAGAAGAAAGGAAAGATAGAATATGGACCACAAATCCTTTGCAGCTGTGGTGGTTGGAAATGACAATCGGTCCCGAAGTTTTCTTCTAAATTGCAAAGGCTATCTTTACCGTCGACCTCATGATGTATTGAAGGGAAGGACATCTCATTTTTCTCAAACATCCACAAGGTACCTTTAAAATCTATGTGCAACTTTCCCTTCTCCTATGTGATATTTTATAGAGAGGTCAAGGAAAAGTGGAGAGGAAAGGACAAAGGCCACCAATTTAGGAGAATTCAGATACAGCCCTTTGTCATTGGCTCATCACCTGAAATCAGCGTGACAAAAAGTGATGTGAACTGTTGTAAAATGCAGTGGTTCCTGGGGCTGTGTGGGCTAAGAACTGCAAAACAGTACATGCATCTTAAAACTAAACAGGAAAAAAAATTTCTGGAAACACATTCTGTTAGTCTCAGTGATGCAGTCCGCATGCCCCATATATGCTGAGCTTGTATCCTCGGTCTACTGCTCACCTGTAGCCACAATTTAAGCCATATATACTGCACAAAAATACTCCCTTTAGCTTACATTTTAAAACCTCAACCAACTGAATGAAAAGAAAAGTAAAAGTTAAAATAATAATTAAGATCAGGATGATGCTGTTGAAGATGGCCAGTGGATGTTGGTGCTTGGTGTTATGACATTAGAATCATATTATTTTAAAAAAATTTAAAACGTGTAATTAAAGCCATGAGATCATTATAGAAGCTGTCATTTTGGATCGTCATGGTTCCTGATGCAGTTGCGCTACAAGGTTTTTCGCTGTGCAAGAAAACAAGTTGAATTTTTCTTTACTGTGTGGTTTTTGTAGCTTTGACCCCTAGAGCACTGAAATAAATAATAAAAATAATATATATATATATAAAATTCATTATCTTGTGCTGTTGAAAACCTATCAAGTGGCAACTTGTTTAAAGAGCTCCCCTGTGGGAGCTCTTTAAACAAGTTGCTACATGATAGGTTTTCAACAGCTTTGATTTTGATATCTTACATCATTGAGTCACAGCAGCAGCATTTGGCACTCTAAGGGTTAACATGAGTGAGGCTGTTAATGGCAGGGTCTGAATGTGAAAATGAGGCGGCCGCCAGACCTCCATCAGCTGCAGTCCTTATTAAAAACGCTCAAGCGCTCCGTCGTGCCATATGGGACACACATGGTGGCGTCTCCGGGGACAAATGCATCACATATGAATTTGCGGCGACACATTTGGCGACCGCGTTGGGATACGAGCGTTTCTGAGGCCACGAAGTGCCGGATCTGCTGCCTTTCAGTCTGCTATATTCAGGTTCAAATTGCATTGGCTCCCAGCTGCAAGAACTAGCCAAACCAGAATCAATGGGCGTGATGTATAAAATGAAATACTTAATTGAGGATAAATTTCCACTGCACTGGGCGAATTGCTTGATTTCAAAAAAAAAAGTTTTCTGATATTGCACTTAATGAACCAGTGCCATTGAACCACAGGGAATTATTATTCTTAATTTTTCATCCCCGGGCCTTTGGTCATTAAGACCCACGCCCGGAGCTAGCCCGGGGAAATTAGCGTTCCTCCCCTTGACTCTAATTTCACACAGTGTATTTCCCGGTCCATCACCTGGGAATAATTTTCTGCTAATATTCACTTAGCCTGTCTCTCTTGCGGGGGCAGGGGAGAGGGGTCAGGGGTCAGGCCAGGGTTCTCTGTGACAACACCCTCTGAAATGCCCTCCACAAATACGTTTTGGTTTGTTTTTGATCCGTCTCTGTTGGGTTCACAGAAGCAGTGGCTTGCGATTGTCAGTTGTTCTGACTGGCAGTGGCCTCAGGGGTTAGTTAAATATAGCAGGAAATGCTCAGGTATTCATAATCCTGCACTTCGGGGCAGATTCCAGTCCCACCTACAGTATCGTGTGCTACATGCCTGCCCTGAAAGACCCAGGAAGTGAGATGGAAACATCGTGTCAGGAGTTTATGGATCATAGCTGAGCTTTTCTATTGTGCCAAAAATGACACTTCTTTTTAAGTCCAATGGTTTACAGTTAACTCGTGTGTACAGTGCTTTAACCCCATAAAACCTACGGACCTACATATGGGTCCGTCGAACGCAGCTGCTGTATTCAAACTTGTGGAATTTCAGGCCTATTTTAAATTCTAGTGGAGATCCCAAGGTTGTCAGGGATCCTGAATATTTCCTGTTGAATTACAGGGAAATGTGTATGAAATGGTGTACAAGATGTAGACATGTTCCATTGATGCAACGCAGTGTCCATAAAAATGTGGTGTCGTGGGGTTGAATATTTCTCTCATTATAAGTGTTATGTAGCTGCACTGAAGCGCTGCAACCAACAGATGCAGAATATGTGAGAGGAATTGTCTCCCAATATGAACAAGTGCACCGCCTATCGGCGAATGTCGTATTGCTGCGCAATACTAGTCCCCTACCGGTGTATGCATATTATATTTCCTAAAAAGTAGGTGAAAGTGACCTGAATAGGGTACATGACACACCCTCTCCCCAAGATGCATCCACACACCAACTTTGATGTCCATAGGTCATACGGTATTGAAGTTATGGAGCGGACACAAATGCGGACGGACCGACTGACGGACGGACGGAGTGCAATCCTATAGTCCCCTCCGTTTCCGGTAGGGGACTAAAAAAAGCTTTTTTTTAAATGTGGAAATCTACTCAAGGTCAAACTGAAGTG
The DNA here is from genome assembly GCA_029721435.1 of Gymnothorax reevesii. Lineage (NCBI taxonomy): Eukaryota > Metazoa > Chordata > Actinopteri > Anguilliformes > Muraenidae > Gymnothorax > Gymnothorax reevesii. Next base: position 11,865,905 of record CM056574.1, read on the forward strand.
AAAGTCAGAGTTTAAGGGTTAATGCCAAATACGATTCATGCCTAAGAACAAGGGGTCGACTTGTGCCCTTCAGCTTGCAAGCCTGCATCTTATTGAACCCCTCGTTCCAACAAGAAATTTGCCCAGTAAAGTTCGTTCAGTCGGTGTTGTATTGTTTGTCCATTAGCTGTGCACATGCAACATGACTGTCAAAGAAGCAAGACATATATAGTTAATCCTTTTTGCGGCAGGTTCAGAGCTCCAAACAGGTCTGTTGCATGTTATGTTTTGCCAGAGAGCGCATTTTGATGACAGATGACAGTCATTTTACAGGCTTATTCAGTATTTTCCAGCCGGTGTTTGGTATCCTACAGCTGGTTGCTCATATTATTTCCAGGCCGTCAGCCACTTTAACTGTAAGGCCATGTCCATATAGTGAATTATTGGCTGGGATGGAACTTGTTTTCAGGTTAGCGGCCTTTGCGATGTAAATATGGGATTTCCAGACGAAGGCGGCATAGCTGCGAGCAGAGTCATAATAAACAGAATGGAACTTTCCAGAAGCCCCTGGTTTAATGCCTATATTATAAACAGGGCCACATGTGCCAGCTTTCGCTGTCAATAAAATTTTTTTTTTTGAACAACGAAACTGGAGATGCTAAGAGTCACATAATTAATTCAGGCTCAGTACGCTGGTGAAGGGGGGAGAACTAGTAACTCGGTTTTGCTGCGTCAATGTTGGTGCCTGTGGATTGTTACAGTCTGGTCATTCTTAAGTGAAGAGCTTTTTGCTGCTGGAACTGATCTTCTAAACTCAAAAAATTAATGATAGATTTACTCAAAACATTTATGTTGACATGTTCAACTCAATTGTATTAAGTAGCTTTTTGAGTTGGTTTACGTGTCTGGATCCATCATAGATTTATGCACCACGAAAGCATCTGTTTTTGTGAGTATTTATGTGTTATTATGAGACTTAAATCCCATTATTCTATCTCCAGAACAAAATAGTTCGTTTTAAATTTCTGCCAGCTTGACAAATAAAATTATTCCCACCTTACTTGCAAATCTTGAAGTGAGTCAAGTCGTATCAACCTTTTAGAGTTTTTTCTATTTCCTATCATGCAAAAAGGGACTGAAATTAGATGGAAAGACCCAAATAGTTTTGGACAATAATACTTTATTCCTTTAAAAGATTTGCACATTTTTTATATCTGTAGTGTTGATGAGTTGTGTGTTTGTACTCTTTTTGATAGAGGCTTTAAATATGTGTGATGTCATCTGTCTGAATCGATTTCATTCCTCACCCTTTGCTTTACCTCTTTCTGATATTCTGGGGCTCACCTTGAGTTAACAGACATATGCTGTATAAGGTTGATTGTTCAATTTTCTCTGATAGTCCTCTGAATATCACTTTGATGATATCACTTCATTTCTCTGGGCAGGTTTCAGTCAGATTCTCGCTGGAGAGCCACAAACTATCGTGATTCTTCTGTGAATGAAACTTTGTGCCCAACGTGTGTGGAAACGATCAAGCCATATTTTACAGAATGACTCGCGACTGTCTGTGTATTTTAATATTTACTGTGCTTGTGACACAGGATACTAATTGCTCCTCTGTCTGGTCTCGTATTCTCTCCTGTGCCATTTATTTTTTATTTTTTTAATTAAGTCAACGAATGTAAGCGCAGCTGAGGGAATCCCGGATGGTAATTTCGGAAGAGGCGGGGTGTCAGCTGTTGGAAGATATGTCATCTCTTCCCTGATTGGAGAAGAAACTGGCTAATATTGTGCTTTTATTGGCAAGTCCAGTTCCTGCTGTTATGGCCCCAATTTGTTATTACATTTATAACACAACAGCAACAGCAAGGGATGACAAACACAGTTTTAACAACTAAAACACATTTAATTTTTAACAAAGACAAAGACTAATAACAACCTACAACTAAAGACCAAGATTGATAAATTAAAAAAACAGAAATAATTACAGTCCCTTTTTGGTGGGGTGGCTTGGTGATGTCCTGGATGAAGAAAATGCTCAAACACCAGCAAAGAAATCCACAAAAGAAACGTCACAGGTCTTGAACAGAATGGCAGGTCTGGTCATCTTCTTGCAATTTCTCCTACTACATTACTGTCTCAATTCTTTTCCTTATATACTCTTTTGCAGACCCCACCCACATTTAGACCTCTTTTTTTTAATTTTCGGGGACTTGCCCCAGACATGTCTGGAAACATGTCCAAACATGACTCCAGTCTGAGCTTAACAAAAAAAAAGGTAAATACTGCCATCTAGTGGCCTATATTCACATTACACCTCCATTCCAAAAGGGAAAAATTTTGACTCACAAAGGCAAAATTTTTCTTTTCAATACAAAATGGTTAAGTGAACACTTGTCTATATATACATATCATACAATATTCAAACACATGATATATATATACACATTCAAACACGGGATAAGCAATCAGCAATTACATTGTCTGTACCCTTCACATGCTTAATTTCCAAGTCAAACTCCTGCAAAATCAAACTCCAATTCAACAATCTCCGATTCTTGTTTTTCATCTTACTCAAAAACATTAACGGATTGTGGTCAGTGTACACAATCATTGGCTTTTGTCCTGTACAAACATAAACCTCAAAGTGTTGTAAAGAAAGGACCAGAGCCAACAGTTCCTTCTCTATTGTGGAATAGTTTGTTTGGTGGCGATTGAACTTCCTGGAGAAGTATGCCACGGGATGCTCAATGTCATCAGAGTCACTTCTCTGTAGGAGCACAGATCCACAAGCTTGGTCGCTAGCATCGACCGCGATGGAGAACGGTTTGTTGAAGTCAGGAGATTTGAGCACGGGGAAGTGACACAGCAGAGACTTCAGGTGATCGAAGGCTCTCTGGCATGCATCATCCCAGGTGAACTTTACGCCTTTCTTCAGTTGGTTAGTTAGACTGAGAGCACTCTCAGCAAAGTTCTTGCCGAACTTGCGGTAGTACCCGATCATTCCAAGGAAGCGGCGCAAAGCTTTTTTGTTGTCAGGAACTGGAAAGTCCATGATGGCTTGGACTTTAGCATTTATGGGTGCCACCTTACCCTGGCCTATGACGTAGCCAAGATAGGTGACAGTAGCACAACCAAAGTCACTCTTGCTCAGGTTAACAGTCAGGTTAGCCTGGGTCAGGCGCTGGAACAACGTCTCTACATCTTTTAGATGTTCTTCCCAGGAGTCACTCCATGTGATCAGGTCATCGATGTACGCACCCGTGTGTGGCAATCCGGCGATTGTAGACTGTATCATCCCTTGGAACGTGGCTGGGGCATTTTTCATGCCAAAGGGTAGGACTTCATACTGGTACAATCCAGATGGTGTGGCAAAAGCAGAGATGCTCTTGGCCCTCTCAGTTAAAGGCACACACCAATAACCCTTCAATAAATCAATCTTGGTCAGAAACTTTGCTTGCCCTACACTATCAATACAATCATCAATCCTAGGTATTGGAAACACATCAGTTCTAGTTACAGCATTGACTTTGCGATAATCTGTACAGAATCTAGTACTTCCATCAGGTTTTGGAACTAGCACACAGGGTGAACTCCAATCGGAGTTGGAGGGTCTGATAATATCATGTTTTAACATGAACTCAACCTCTTTCTCAGCAATCTTTCTCTTTTCAGGATTCATCCGGTATGGATGCTGTTTTATTGGTTTGGCATCACCAACATCTACATCATGAGAGGCTATAGTAACTCTCTTTGGAACATCAGGAAACAAATCCTCATATTTCTTGATCAACCTTTCAAACTGATCTCTCTGTGAGGGTTCTAAGTGCTGGAGTTTTACATCAAGATTTTGCAACACTTCAGTGTTTGATAATTTACATGAAAGAACTTCAGCTTTAATTCTTGGTTCATCATCTTGAAACTCCCCCTCATCTTCACACGTTTCGACCATTGGAGAATCTGAAGTGACAGCTGCAACCCTAGCATTTCTGTCATGATAAGGCTTTAGCATGTTAATATGACACAATTGTTTTGGTTTTCTCCTATCTGGAGTCTTCACAATGTAATTGAGATCATTGAGTTTTGTCAGAATTTCATAAGGACCATGAAATCTAGCCTGCAATGGATTGGACTGCAAGGGAAACAACACAAGGACCTTTTCTCCTGGTTTAAACTCACGGCTTCTAGCCTTATGATCATACCAAGTTTTCATTTTTCCCTGACTTGATTTCAAGTTCTCTTTGGCAAGGTCACAAGCTGCACGCAATCTTTCCTTGAACTTGCCAACATAGTCTAACAGACTGATATGCGGCTCTTTCTCTTGCCATTGTTCACTCAATAATAGCAAAGGTCCTCTCACTTCATGACCAAACACTAGCTCAAATGGACTGAATCCAGTAGACTCCTGCACTGCTTCTCTAGCTGCAAACAACAGCAAATGAACCCCTTCATCCCAGTCTTTCTCATGGTCATAACAATAAGTCCTCATCATTGTCTTGAGAGTGGAATGAAACCGCTCTAAGGCACCCTGACTTTCTGGATGATAGGCACTAGAAAGAATCTGCTTTGCACCTAGTTCATACACAACCTGCTGAAACAATCCTGAAGTGAAATTGCTACCCTGGTCTGACTGAATTTCCCTGGGAAGGCCAAACAACGTGAAGAACTTTATCAAAGCCTTCGAGATTGCAGCTGCCTTGATGTTACGTAGAGGTATGGCTTCAGGGAATCTGGTAGATGCACACATGATTGTCAACAAGTACTGATTTCCAGATCTAGTCTTGGATAATGGACCAACGCAATCAACAATGACCCTAGAGAATGGCTCCCCAAATGCTGGGATAGGCTGCAATGGAGCTACAGGTGGGTCTAACTGGTGTTTTCCAACTACCTGACAAGTGTGACAGGTTTTGCAAAAGTTGGAAACGTCTTTCCGAAGCCCAGGCCAAAAGAAGTGTTTCATGATCTTATCAACAGTCTTGTTAACACCAAGATGACCTCCTAAAGGTAAACTATGAGCCATTGTTAAGATCTCATTCCTATAGACCTTCGGAACACCAATTTGCCTGACCACTGCCCAATCTGCATTGGCAGGGATATCAGGAGGGCGCCACTTCCGCATCAACACACCATCCTTGAGATAATACCCAACTGGAACTGCATCTATTTCTTTTTCAGGAAGGGCTCTCCTCTTTAGTACACCAATTTCAGGATCATTAGTTTGCTCCTCAATCAACCGCTTTCTGGACAGAGACAAGTCTCCAGACACATCAGAATCACCAGACCCATCCGGCTGGCTGAATAGAGAACTGATAAAAGTATCTGATAAGTCCTCAAACGGAGAAACCATAGTAGGCCAATCAGAGTCATGAGGCGAACCACCTGAGTCCTGACTATTCAATGTACTGGACGGCACCACAACATCATCTTCTTTAGCCTTCTTGGCTATAGCACGAGTCACTGCGCAAGAAGGATACAGAGATGGGTCCTCATCCCCATTTTCAGTGCTCGGCTGTGAAGTAAGATGTACAGGGGGAACTACTTTGCCCCCAGCCAGGTCATTGCCTAGCAACAGAGAAACACCCTTTATAGGTAGACTTGACATAAGTCCCACCTTTACCTGTCCTGTAACTAAATCTGACTTCAAGAATATAGAGCGCAGGGGTACAGATACAGTCCTCCCTTCAATACCTTGTACAAGTATGAAATCCCCTGAAGCGGTCTCATCACGTAACTCCAAGGAGTCCATCAACAAAAGTGACTGAGAAGCTCCGGTATCCCTTAGGATATATATGGGGACAGGAGTAGTATGCTCATTCAGAGCCACAAATCCCTCTGACACAAATGGAAGAAATTCCTCCCTCACAAAGTCAGCTGTATCAGGCTTTTTAGCCCCACATGAAGCAGGCAATTTAGCAGATCGGTTATCTACTACAGGGGTTTCTAACCTTGTTTTCACAAAGGCATTTGGTTTGGTATCCTTTTCTTTTTCTTTCTTAGCTTTAAGGAACCAACAGTTAGTTGTAACATGACCAGATTTCTTGCAATAACTGCAAACTAGACCACTTCTGTCACTGTCAGCTTTCACACTTTGATCAGACCTGTTACTGGATTTCTGAGCACCATCACCAGATTTGTCTTTGTCTTTGGGTGAGGAATCTTGGGTATCACCGTAACCCTTTTTCTGAAATTGGGACCATCTATTATTACTGCTAGACTGAAATTTGGACTTATGTGTGAGAACATATTCATCTGCAAATTTGGCAGCTGATTGCAAGTTCAGTGCTTGCTTCTCATTAAGGTAGGTCTTAACATCATCCTTAACACAGTTCTTGAATTCTTCAACTAACACCATCTCTTTTAGTGAGTTGAAATCATCCTTGACCTCCATAGAAGTACACCAGCGCTCAAAGCAAACCTGCTTCTCATTAGCAAATTCAACATAAGTCTGATTTTCAGATTTCTTCAGACCTCTGAATTTCTGTCGGTAAGCCTCTGGAACCAACTCATAAGCTCTCAAAATAACCTTTTTGACAACCTCATAATCAGAGGAATCATCTGCAGACAAAGCCGAATAGGCTTGTTGAGCTTTACCCTTGAGGACAGTTTGCAACATCAGAGGCCAGTGTTCCTTTGGCCACTGGCAACTCTTTGCTACCTTTTCAAAACACTGGAAATAGTTGTCAACATCCTTTTCTGAAAATGGAGGCACCAGTTTTACCTCCTGGCTAGCCCGAAATTTATTTTCACTTTGAATTTTTATTTTTAGTTGCTCCATTTGGAGTCTTTCTTCTCTATCGAATTTCTCTAATTCAAAATCTCTCTGTCTTGCAAATTTTTCTAACTCAAATTCTCTTTGTTTTTCTTCTCTTGCTAATTTTTCTAACTCAAACTGCCTTTGTTTTTCTTTTTCTTCCCTCTCAAATTCCCTTTCTTTTTCTCTTTCCTCCCTTTCAATCTCTAGCATTTTTAATTTAAGTTCCATTTCTATATTTGGATTTTCCACTGGAAACTGTTCCAGATCTCCTGGTGCAAACACATTTTCATCAATGTAATATTCAACTATCTCTCTTGCCAGTCTTGCTTTTCGCATGGCTGGTTTTACCTCTGTCAACTCCAACTGTCTGCAAATTTCTAGCAGTTCTGTCTTTTTAAAAGACTTCAAAACCCCTACGGTTGGTGATGCCAAGAAATCATCCATTGCTGTTGTCAATATATATCTAGGAAAATTCACAAAAACAATTTCACAATTTGGAATGTTAGATTTTCAATAAATTACTCACACAATGGTCTATCCCGGACCTTGAGCCCCCAATTTGTTATGGCCCCAATTTGTTATTACATTTATAACACAACAGCAACAGCAAGGGATGACACACAGTTTTTAAAACTAAAACACATTTAATTTTTAACAAAGACAAAGACTAATAACAACCTACAACTAAAGACCAAGATTGATAAATTAAAAAAACAGAAATAATTACAGTCCCTTTTTGGTGGGGTGGCTTGGTGATGTCCTGGATGAAGAAAATGCTCAAACACCAGCAAAGAAATCCACAAAAGAAACGTCACAGGTCTTGAACAGAATGGCAGGTCTGGTCATCTTCTTGCAATTTCTCCTACTACATTACTGTCTCAATTCTTTTCCTTATATACTCTTTTGCAGACCCCACCCACATTTAGACCTCTTTTTTTTAATTTTCGGGGACTTGCCCCAGACATGTCTGGAAACATGTCCAAACATGACTCCAGTCTGAGCTTAACAAAAAAAAAGGTAAATACTGCCATCTAGTGGCCTATATTCACATTACACTGCTTACAGTCCTGAGGCTGAATGTTGTTTGATCCGGTCGTGTCTGTAAGGAAAAGCCTTGATCCTTTCAGGGATCTCTAAAATTTTATGTGCTTAATTCTCCTTGGCACTGGCAAATTCCTTGCTTGAAGAGGTTAAAGAACTATCCAGAATCTTTGTAGAAGAGTTGCTAGTCAATTTAGAACTGCAGTTCCTGCCAAATATGATAAAATACCATAGAAATCTGAGTACACCCTTGGGTTGCAGTTTTTTGGTGACATGCATAGCCACCATATTTGCTCCATATTGACTTTCAGCTCTCTCCGGAATCTCAAGAAGTATTACATCACAGCCGATTGGCCACGGTCTTATCCAGAGTGATGTAAAACACAAAGTGTGTCAGCTGATGCAAAAGCGCTGAAAATCCATAAGGGAAGTAAGGCCCAGAGCCAGAGGTGGGTAAACAGCTGAGAACTTGGACGGTCTAGAATAATCTGAATAGCCTATATTTTGCCTTTGCAAGGAAATATCATCACCATACCATTAAACAAATGCCATTTTCTTTATAGTTGGTAATTATGAATAAATTTGATTCTTCATCTGGGAGGCATCAAGGAGTGGCATTAAACTCATGTGTGTTTATGGAGCCAATTAGCTAATTTTTTCAGGTTAATTGGTGGAAACAGGAACGTGCATGACCCTGTCATGCAATGCATGGTGGCTTTTATATATATATATATATTTATATATATATATATATATATGTATATACGTATATATACAAAACCCAAAACCAGTGAAGTTGGCACGTTGTGTAAATCGTAAATAAAAATAGAATACAATGATTTGCAAATCCTTTTCAACCTATATTCAATTGAATACACTGCAAAGACAAGTTACTTAATGTTCGAACAGGTACACTTTGTAATTTTTTGCAACTATTAGCTCATTTGGAAATTTATGCCTGCAACATGTTTCAAAAAAGTTGGCACAAGTGGCAAAAAGACTGAGAGAGTTGAGGAATGCTCATCAAACACTTATTTGGAACATCCCACAGGTGAACGGGCTAATTGGGAACAGGTGGGTGCCATGATTGGGTATAGAAGCAGCTTCCCTGAAATGCTCAGTCATTCACAAACAAGGATGGGGCGAGGGTCACCACTTAGTGAACAAATGCGTGAGCTGATTGTCGAACAGTTTAAAAACAACATTCCTCAACGAGCTATTGCAAGAAATTTAGGGATTTCATCATCTACGGTCCGTAACATCGTCAAAAGGTTCAGAGAATCTGGAGAAATCACTGCACGTCAGCAACAAGGCCGAAGACCAAAATTGAATGCCCGTGACCTTCGATCCTTCAGGCGGTATTGCATCAAAAACCGACGTCAGTGTGTAAAGGACATCACCACATGGACTCAGGAACACTTCAGAAAACCGCTGTCAGTAACAACAGTTCGTCGCTACATCTGCAAATGCAAGTTAAAACTCTACAATGCAAAGCGAAAGCCATTTATCAACAGCACCCAGAAACGCCGCCGGCTTCGCTGGGCCCAAGCTCATCTAAGATGGACTGATGCAAAGTGTAAAAGTGTTCTGTGGTCTGACGAGTCCACATCTCAAATTGTTTTTGGAAACTGTGGACGTCGTGTCCTCCGGACCAAAGAGGATAAGAACCATCCGGACTGTTATAGGCGCAAAGTTCAAAAGCCAGCATCTGTGATGGTATGGGGGTGTATTAGTGTCCAAGGCATGGGCAACTTACACATATGTGAAGGCACCATTAATGCTGAAAGGTGCCTACAGGTTTTGGAGCAACATATGTTGCCATCCAAGCAACGTCTTTTTCATGGATGTCCCTGCTTATTTCAGCAAGACAATGCCAAGCCACATTCTGCACGTGTTACAACAGCATAGCTCCGTAGTAAAAAAGTGCGGGTACTAGACTGGCCTGCCAGTAGTCCAGACCTGTCTCTCATTGAAAATGTGTGGCGCATTCTGAAGCGTAAAATACGACAATGGAGACCCCGGACTGTTGAACAACTTAAGCTGTACATCAAGCAAGAATGGGAAAGAGTTCCACCTGAAAAGCTTCAAAAATTGGTCTCCTCAGTTCCCAAACGTTTACTGAGTGTCGTTAAAAGGAAAGGCGATGTAACACAGTGGTAAAAAGGCCCCTGTGCCAACTTTTTTGCAATGTGTTGCTGCCTTTGAATTCTAAGTTAATGATTATCTGCAAAAAAAAAAAAAAAGTTTCTCAGTTTGAACATTAAACATTTTGTCTTTGCAGTGTATTCAATTGAATATAAGTTGAAAAGGATTTGCAAATCATTGTATTCTGTTTTTAATCTACGATTTACATAACGTGCCAACTTCACTGGTTTTGGGTTTGTATATATATATATAAAAAATGTTGCCTATATTTAATATTGTTTGATTAAAGCGAATGAATGCCACAGTACCACGAAAATGGTATTACATCATGTTGTTGAACATTAGAATTTGGCAAGCTAATTGCAAAGTTTAGAGATTTCAACATTACAACTTATATTATCAACATTTACTAACGTAGATGCTGAAAATGTGGCAAATTTACAAGAAAACCAACAACAAGAAGTTCAAAGTGCTTGTTTATGATTAGGATTTATGGGTAATTAACTGGGGGAATCCCTCTTTCAATGCCAGATTAATGAAAGGAGTGTCATTTATTAAGGTTTAATAGCACTTTAGTTAATGTGTCTTTGATGGAAGCGGGTCCAGGACTATAATTTCCCATCCCTGGTCTTGAGTCAACTGTTGAAACAATAGAATTAATAGAACAATGCTGGTGGATTTTATGATTCCTGCAATGATAAATCATGTCAAAAATTGTCAGAAAAGTTCAGGTTAGTCTGAGCCACCTCTCCTTTGGTGATCAATGATCAGGCTGTTGAGGTCGTGTAGCAGCACAGATGTCTTGCCTCTGTCCTTAACCACATGCTGACTTTATTTTGGGTTTTATGTGGATGATCTGTGTAGAAAAGCCCTGCAACACACGAAGAGTTTGTTCCCAAAATGCAATATATCCATTTTACTCATTTTGAGTGAATCAGCTTTTTTCTGTGTTGGCGCCTGTTGCATTTTATAAAAAGACCCAAACCTTGACCGTGAAAACATACACCTTATAGTATGAATTTCCAAAAACGGATTTTTGCGCCATTTGTTAGAGGCACAGGGCTATCGCTCTATGGAATTATCTCAATTTTCGTAATTTTGGCACTTAGTGTGTTTTGGAAACAAACTCTTCACAAGTATTTCATCAGAGACTTCAGAGGTTTATTGTTGATAGAACTTTCATGAAAATGTTTTAGCGAATCGGTCCTCACCCTCTCTTTTCTCAGGTGGTGTGGGGTCACTCACTCTAAAGAACAAGAGCAGACTGAAGGCAATTTTTATTTTTCAGCAAAATTGCAGGCACTACATTCAATTGATTTGTTCAAAGTGAGGACTTTGAAAAAGGCTCAGTAAACCCTGGCCAATCACAGCCACCCTCTGGCTAAATTCAAGTTGCCTCCCTCTGGCTGTAGATTATTTGCCAAGATGCAGAGCAAACAGACCAAATATCTCATCTAGATCTGTTGCCATTGGGCTTTTAAATAACTTTATGTGGTTCTTGTATTTAATCGTAGTTTATTATCCCCCGCCACGAAGTGTGGGGGATATAAGTTTGACCTCCGTCCGTCCTTCCGTCCGTCCGAAATGGGGACACATTAACCCAAAAACTATTGTAGTTAGGGTTACCAAATTTTGTGTGTAGCTTTATGACATGATTACCCAGGTCAAGTTCCAAAACCAGATCCGTATCGCCATTTTCTACAGAGTTATTGCCCTTGTCTCATTTATCTAACTTAGTGCATGGTATGTTCAAAGGGGACAGGTTTTCTCAGAAACTATTGTACATAGGATTACCAAATTTTGTGTGTAGCTTTATGACATAATTACCCAGGTCAACTTCGAAAACCAGATCCGTCCGTCCGTCTGAGATAAAGGGGACAGCTTTACTCAGAAACTACACTCAAAAAAACCAGATTGGGTGTCTGCTAAATTAATCTAAGTGTAACATGTTGCTTCTACCATATAAAGTTATGTTTTGTGGTTGAACATCATGAAGTAATGTTATTTTAGCATGATGTGCAATGACTTAACATTTACTAAATTCAGTTATGCTGACAGAACCTAATGCTTTTTGGGTAAGATATCAAATGGCGTGTACAACTCCAGAACAGAAGGTGGCAGTAGTGTGCAAGCAGGGAGTGCATTTACAAACTTTACTTCCAGAAGTTGCAGAAGAAGGCAGAGCAAGGCACGAAAGAGACGGGCGGGCGGACAAGTTGGGGAAGGCGGTTTACTTTTAGGTGTTTTTTTTTTTCCTAAATTGATATCAACTGTCATAAACTAGGATAACAAATGTTTATATTGTTTAAAACAAATTTTGATGTCAGAATGGACTTTTATTGAATTATTACTGTTGATTTTCATATGACTGAAAGGACTGTCAACTAAAGTATTTGTGATTGTCAAACATACATAAGTCTTGTCTGATCAGCACAATTAATTAGTTGCGTTATATCATTTTAAAATATAGTTGAACCTACCCCATTAAATTGGGTCACCCACACTTAAATCAAACATAGGTAAATATGTTGAAATAACTTTTAAAAGTTATGTTGGATTTACTCCTTGTAATTAAGTAACAGTAAAACCGACACATTATGTTTATTCCGCATGTTTACATTAATTTCACTCAACAAAACTGTCTCTTGCTAAATGAACATATTATAATTGGGTGGAAATACTTCCCATAAATTTTGTATGTTCACCCAACAAATGATTATTATGTTGGACTTACCCCTTGTAATTCAGTAATAGTAACACCAACACCTTATGTTGAACCAGCATATTTCCATTTATGTCACTCAATAAAAGAATTTGTTGCTAAATTAGCGTATTATGATTGGGTGGAAATACTTTCCATAATTTTTTTATGTTCACCCAACAAATTATTTTTCTGAGTGTACTACAGATACAGTAACCAAATTTGGTGTGTAGCTTCACACCATAAAGGCCTTGATGGAGTTCGAAAAGAAGAAGCGCGTGATTGGCGGGGGATGTTGTAGACAATGTCGACTTGTTTATTGTTGTTTGTGACGCTTATGTGGTTACTGCTGTCTGTAAATCAGATTGCCCCTCAAGGATGTTAAAGATGATCTTAAATGAAACAGATTAGATACAGCACTGAGTAAAAGTCTTTGGAACAACTGTGTATGGTGAGGATGTGTCCAAAAATCATGAAATTAAGCTGTCAAAGTATTGTAACATGTACTACAAAAAGTGCGTAAACCTAGCTCAAATTGAGATTTTCTGCGACTATCCTTGCTTAAAAATTAGAGACACTGCTCCCTAGCTCTATAGTTTTTGGCTGTTTGGTTTTTCCCGGCACATTGGAGAATACGGCACTGTTCCTCCATACGTGTGCTGTCTCACTTGCTTATTTCTCCCCAGGTAATCTGACAAAGACGTGATGATGTTGAGATCAGGGCTCAGTCAAGGCTGTATCATCTGTATCAACTTTCTTAAATGGAATACATAAAATCGTTTTTTTAATTAAAACATTTTGTATCTCAAATGTGCTTTTATATCTGCAGTTATGCTAATTTGGGAAAGTGCCCAAATAAACATTTTAGACTAAACATAAAAGAATCTAGGGCGCCTCAGACTTTTTCATCGCAGTGAACATCTGGCAACCATTGTCCGTACGCAAGCTGCAAAGATTAAGCATGAATCAGGCTTAGGTCTCGGTTCACGTTCAAGGTTTAGGAATTTCACTAAGCAAGCTAATTGAACTGGATAATGTTGAGTGTAGCCTATGGCGCAGTGGCTAATGTGCTTCAGTGGGATTCAGACGGTCGGTTGTTTAAGCCCCAGTCATTACTGTGGTTGTTGGACCATTGTGCAAGGCCTCTAACCTCATACCGCTTTAGAGGGGATTACCCCCTGCTTACGCTAATCACCTGAAAGCCACTTTGGGTGAAAGTGTTCGCTGAAATGTAATGTACTGTTGCCTCTAGTCTTGTGTGATCTTCTATAATTTGTGTAGCCAGCACGATCCTGTCGTCTGTTCTGCTTGGTGCGGGCCTCTCGCCACCCTGGGGTGCTCTACCCACGACGCTCTGCAAAAAATAATGCAAAGCATTTTTAAGTTTGCTCAACTTCAAGTCTCAGTGGTTGTACAAACTCATGTTTGGGGAAAAAAAAACAACAAAAACTTGGAACTTGCAGCACTTTGCAATACTTTGCAGCTGACAGCCTTCATTTTTTAAGTCGAGTCAGTCTTTTATTTTTTACAGTGTATCACACACTGTGGTGTTGTATGTGTAATCACTCTGCAATGTCTAAAATGACTATTTTGTAATGTTACTGGGTTGAGTAACCGTGTTTAACAGTTTTTCCCACTCTAAGTCAGTAAATCGAGGTTGCTCCATGGAGACCTGTTTGAATTGGCAGCTGCAAGAAACAATTAGGCCTTTTTTCTTGGGCTGTTAACAGCGTTTTAACATTGTTGGCAGTTAAAATTATGTTTTTTATGGAAGAGTGAACGTGTCTGTCAATCAGCAGAAGGAATTCAAAAGAGTCTCCTATTATGCTGTTCAGACAAACTGCAGGACTGCGCTGCCCCAGCCTCTCCTCATCACCCACTGAGAGCAAGATCCTGGCCCAAAGCCTGTTAGACAGTATGAGGAGGTCATGTTTTTCGTTCATCTGTCTGTCTGTCTGTGTATGGGATGACTCAAAAAGTAATGAACGTATATCTCTGAAATTTGGTGGGTGGGTTGCCATTACATCAGGGATGAACCCTATTGAATTTGACCGCGATCGGTAAAACAGTATGTCCGCCACAGTAGCTATACTGTGTTTCTATGCTGCAGATACCTTAGATTTCTCACGAGCCATGTTCGCTCGGCAAGATTTCGGCTGCGCTGCCTCGGCGTAGGTTTACACTCTCAGAGTGCCTTGAGTTAGTGGTTTGTGATCCCTGTGTTAGATTGATCTATTGACTAGTGTCCTGGGTGCATTCCCGCCTCTTGATCCATTTCATGCTGGGATAGGCGTCAGCAAGGCCCCCCCCATGAGATCTTGAGTTGAATTGACTCAAGGTCCCGACGAGACCTCTTCCAGACCAAACCCTCAAGGCCGTTCAGGTGGAGAAGTGGACCAGACAAGAATGTTGCTGGTCGCCATCCTAATCCACTGTAATCAAATGCACAAACTCATGTGGTAACCATTGTCCGTGCGCTTTGGAGAGGGGAGTGCTGTTTAAATGGGCCCCAGTCTGACTGCGAAAAAGTCTCAGGAGGGAAATCAGTTCCTTTTACATTTGTTTTAGGTAACACTTTCAACTATGGCAACTTACGATTGATTACATGGTGAAGGGTCAAATTCCAAAGGAGTCATGTCGTTGCTACAGGACCCAACAGCTCACTTATCTTTTTGAAGCTGTATTGGGACTTGAGCCACCAACCTTCTAGTTTCAAGTTAAGCATTTTATCCACTCAGCTATAGGCTTTGGACTTCTCTGTAAGGAGGCTGTAGCAATTAACCCCATAAAACATACGAGTCATATACGGGGTCGTCAAATGCAGCTGCTCTATTCGAACTGCAAAAATTCAGGCCCCTTGTAAATTTTAGTGGAGATATCAATGTCGCCAACGATCCCAAATGAGTCCCGCTGATTTGACTGTCTGTCAAATGAATGATGTCCAGGATCTACAACCTCAATTCCGAAATAGTTTGGACAAAGTGTAAATTGTGAATAAAATCAAAATGCAATGACTTTCAAATCACACCAGCCAGTATTTTATTCACAATAGAACAGAGATAACAGCAAATGTTGATACTGAGAGGTTTTATGATTTTATCCACAAAATGAGCTCATTTCAAATTTGATGGCTGCCACAGGTCTGAAAAAAGTTGGGACAGGGGCCTATTTACCATGGTGTAGCATCCCCTCTTCTTTTTAATACAGAGTGGAGGCGTCTGGGCATTGAGGAGACAAGTTTCTTGAGTTTAGCCTTTGGAATGTGATCCCACTCTTGTTTAATACCGGCTCCCAGCTGCTGGAGAGTTTTGGGTCTCCTTTGACAGACTTTTCATTTAATTATGCAGCAATTGTTCTAAATCAGTGAAATATCAGTACTGCAGGCAGGCCAGTTCAGCACACGGAGTCTTCTACTACAAAGTCATGCTGTTGTAATAGCTGCAGTATGTGGTTTTGCACCGTCCTGCTGAAATACACAAGGCCTTTGCTAGAGGAGATGTCGTCTGGAGGGGAGCAAATGTTGCTCTAAAACCTTTCTATACCTTTCAGCATTCATGGTGCTTTTTAAAACATGCAAGTGTCCCACACCATATGGACTATTGCATCCCCATACCATCTGAGATGCTGGCTTTTGAACTGAATGCTAATAACAGGAGGGGTGGTCTTTCTCCTCTTTAGCCTGGAGGACATGACGCCCGTGACTTCCAGCAAGAATGTCAAATTTGAACTCGTCTGACCACAGGACACGTTGCCACTTTGCTACAATCCATTTTTAATGAGCCTTGGCCCACAGAAAACTGCAGCACTTCTGGATCATGTTCAACAATGGCTTCCTTTTTGCATGATAGAGTTTTAGGTGGCATCTGTGGATGGCACGGTGGACTGTGTTTACAGACAGTGGTTTCTTTAAGTATTCCTGGGCCCATTTAGTAATGTCAATGACAGAATCATGCCGGCGAGTGAAGCAGTGGTGTCTGAGGGCTCAAAGATCACGGGCATCCAGTAAAGGTCTTCGGCCTTGTCCCTTACGCAGAGATTTTTCCAGTTTCTCTGAATCTTTTGATGATGTTATGCGATGTAGATGATGAGACCTTCAAAGCCTTTGCAATTTGACATTGGGGAACATTGTTTTTAAAGTATTCCACAATTTTTTTACACAAGCCTTCACAGGTTGGAGATCCTCTGGCGATCTTTACTTTTGAGAGACTCAGCCTCTCCAAGAGATCCCTTTTACAGCCAATCATGTGACACACCTGATGCCAGTTAACTTAATTACTTAAGTTAAGCTAAATGTTCTTTCAGCGGATTCTCTTATACACTTAACAAAAATATAAACGCCCATGTAAATTATTTATGTAACATGAAATGTGTTACCCTAAATAAGCTGATAATGTCTTAATTGTGCAAAATGGTTATGTCTTGATTTTATACAACATTAGTGTTCATCTCTGCCTGTAAGCACCTGCTCAGTGATGCATTGATTCCACCCACAGCACAGGTGCGGCATGTGCAGACGCTGCTCAAACAGCATGAACAGACACTCCCTAAAACTGGGGACAATTAAAGGCCACCCCAAAATGTCAAATTTCATCAAAAGTCACCATGTGACAAATGTCGCAAATCATGCGGGAATGCGCCATAGGAAAGCTGGATGCAGGAATGTCCACCAGAGTGGTTGCTGCACAGCTGAATGCTCACTATCGGACAACTGGGCGTTTAAGAGTTTGTTGTAGACAGACTGGCAGTACAGCAAATCGACCTCACCCTCGTTGTCCATGTGTGACCACATGAGCACAAGATCGTCACATCCGGTTTCTCCACTTGCGTGATCGCCTCAGACCAGCAACACGCACAGCAGATGAAACAGTTGGTCTGCACAAGACATATCACCTCAAACTGTCTGGAACCGCCTGAGAGAGGCCAACCTTCACACTTGTTGTCCTCATCGTGATTCCAACCGTGTCTACGAGTATCCTTGATTGCCATACGCCACTATCTTGCATTAATGAACAGTAATCTGTTGCATATTGAACAATAAAATGAATGGGGTGTGACTTAATATAGTGTAAAACCCTGAATGCTAATTACATTTTGAAAGTGTCAAATTGGGCGTTTATATTTTTGTTAAGTGTATATTTATTGCTTTTTCAGCCCTTTTTTTGCCTTTTTCTCAACTTTTTTGAGACCTGTTGCAGCCAGAAAATTTGAAATAAGCTCATTTTGTGGATAAAAATATAAAATATCTCAGTTTCAACATTTGAAATGTTATCTATGTTCTACTGTAAATAACATATTGGCTTGTGTTCTAAAAGTCATTGTATTTTGATTTTATTCGCAATTTACACTTCGTCCCAACTATTTCGGAATTGGGGTTGTAAATGTTTTCTGTTTGATATAATGCTGCTGCCATAAAAACATGGCATTCTGGGTTTGAATATTTCTCTCAATATGTGTGATGTTGCTTCAGTGAAGTGCTGCAGCCAACGGATACAGAATATGTTTGTGACATTGTCTTAAAATATGACAAAAAAGTGTTTTCTGACTTTGAGGCTTCTCATATAAGAAAAGTTAAAGTTTAAGGAACTAAGCAGTTAGCCGAGGCCTTTCTCTGCAATCCAGCTTTAAGTCCCCCATGCATGTAATTTCATTGGAGGACATGGTGTGGGTTGCTGGGAGAAGGTGCCGGAATCAGTATGCTCTTTTGTGAACTTTTTTATCATAATATTCAAAACGTTTTGCCAATAAAACGGCTGGTATGCAGTGAGTGATCTCTGGCCTGGTGAAGGTGTGAAGGGATGTATGATAAATCGTGTTTGTGTAATACGCTTCTGGGAAACTTGTCGGAGAGAATTTAATTAGATTCCAATATCATTTTCGGTTATTTATTGAACTGTGGGAAACTCCCTGTGCCACCCTGCGAGATGTAACTGTTTCCAGATGAAGTAGGTTTATTCAGGGTATTTTAAGTCCCAATAAAAGTCTTTCTGAAAGGGACCGTTGTGCTTAACCGACTTAAATAAAAACTTAAGTGGTACATTTAAGCTTGTGTGAAAGCTCTGCGGTTAATGCTAGAAGCGCTTTGGAAAAGACTAGTACCATCTAGTCTTCCGGTACCATCTGTCTCTAGCTAAACTCCAAGAGCTTTTCTCATGTCACCACAGATTTATGTCAGCAGCCTTTCTTATACTGTGTGAGGGTCCCAACGTGGGGGGGCGTCTGAAGTTAAGTGGTGCAGGTTAGGGCTGTGAAAGGGTTTGGAAAATATGAAATCCATGCTGCAAAAGTATCCTAAATCGTCTGAAAGTGTGTGCTCGCTTTGGGCAAGGCAGCTTGGTACCACTGAAGGAAAATTTTGATGATCTAGCATCCAATGACATCACAGAATCCCCTGTGCTTCCAACATTTTGGGATGGGTCCATTCCTGTTGCTAAATGCCCAGAGCGGGTCCGTACACTGTCTGTCCTGTTTGGTACTGAAGATCATCTTGCCTACGCAGAGCCCTTATCAAAACTCCTTTAAAGTGCAGTTTAGATCAATTGGAAAGCCGACGTTGCGCCAGAACTTACGGACCCCATCTCTTTAAAGATTTGAAAAAACTGCAGTTCAGTCTCATTCCCACTTAGTCTGGTTCAGTTCAGTTGGTTACACATTAGTGTGGCTATTTTCCACTGTCGAAACTGGGTGACAATACCAAAAAAAACCTTTCAAATCCTTCCTGTTCTAACATTATTCCCGTGTTGAGGTACTTAGCACAGTGATCCGACTCTGAAAGGTGACACGAAGTTACACTGCAGTCTGCTGATTGGTCAAGAAAGAATCGGCGCTCTTGCTATGTTACTTACCTGGTTGATGTGACTAAAGCCATCCGGCATCAACCTCGGCTACATTTAGAGTACTGTTTAGGTACTGGTCCATATGGGTTACGCAGTGGTTCTAAGTGCACTATACTGAAGGTATTTGTTGGAAACTTGACTTATGTGGCCTGTAACTGCGGCCATAACTTTTAAGAATGTTAAACAATTGTTGAGATTCTTCTTAGTACAAACTTTGTGGGGGAGGGCTGTGGAACTAAATGCATAGAAACTCGCTTGAGTATCCATATCCTTGATATTACTTCAGCTTGTCAGTTGAGGCAAGACACTGGCTAAACCCGGTAGCAGCTACCCGGTCGCACTTTTGTACATGCTTAGACAATTCTGTAAAGTGCTAATGAATTATGAAGACATTTTCTGATGAATAAAACTCTTGACTCTGATCTAATTTGCCTCAGGTTAGGAGCCAAAGATAACCCCTCTGCTTGCCGGGCGTCAGGGGAAATGTTCCATTTTTCTTCTTCTTCTGGGATGTAAACAGCACTTTGAAGTTTTAATGTTCTAAAGTTTCCTGTTTCAATGTCCTGCTGAGAGGCCCTTACGTTAAAGAGGGAAATTGAAAAGAGCACAAACAGGAGCTAATTGGCAATACTGGCGAGCCGATCCCCCTGCTTTATTTGTCGCGGCCTCTGCCTTCACAGATGACACAAGATGGCCGCCGGAGAACATGCTCAGCCTGTGCTCTGCTCCAGAGGTTGACCTGACCCCCCACTGCTCTGATCTGAGGAGATCACATGTCCTCCTCTGCTTGCATATATCCTGTTTGGCCTAACAGTCAGGAGAGATCAGTAAACTGTCTGGTGACTGTTAGTCAAAAGGAGTTTGGGTAAATCAAATCAAAGATGCATTGACCCCTCAAACCTTTATTTTTTTCCTGAAGGTTTTCCCTGAACCCTTTCAGAGCCATAGGCAACTATAGTTGCCCAGTGATGTAAGTTATCAAAATCAGATGCTGTTGAAAACCTATCATGTGGCGGGAGCTCTTTTAAACAAGTTGACACATGATAGTTTTCAACAGCTCAAGATAATTACATTCTTAATTCCTTGAAAATGTATTCAGCTCTCAAAGGGTTAAGTAAGTTCAAAGTCAGAAAAAAAGCATTTTTTGTTTTCATATTATCGGACCATGTCACACACAGTATCTGCTGGCGGCAGCGTTTCACTAAAGCGATATCACACATCGAGAGAAAATAATCAAACCCAGGGTGCACAGTTTTTTTTTGGCTGCAACATTACATCCAACAGGAAATATCTAGATCCTGTCCATCATTTTATACACCTGTCCTAGTAATTCAGCGGAACATAGTTGTTAACCTTGGGATGTTCACTTGAACTTAAAATAGACCTGAAGTTCCACAGCTTTGAATACAGTAGCTGCATTTTACGGGTTCATATATGATGGATCCATAGGTTTTCTGGGTTTAATACAATGAATTTTCACAAAGTATTGTCTTGGCAAACTTTAGTGAGAACACAGATCAAATCCCCCACATGTGCAAGCCTGGGGCAGTAATGGTTTAGAAAAACTCCTGTATGTTGTCTGCAGCTGCCTGGCTGGTGTTGAAAAGATCTAGAGATTCCTCTATTACGTGGTCTGACCATCATTACACGGCTTTTTATAAGTCGCTCATCTGGAGTTGTTCATACGTGTAACTGCTCTGTTCAGTATATTCTCCTATAATCTCAGATTCATCTTGCAAATTTCTGTGCTGGACTGTGGATGAAATCTGCTTCTAAACATTTATCATCATTTTAAGATGCGTTTGATTGTTTAAGAAGACATAGCGTATGGTTTGAATGTTGTAGAATTTCACTTGTGTAGCCTTAGCTCTGGACTGTCAGACTGTATCTGCAGATTTTTGACTATTTCTGCACTAATAATTAATTCCAGTCATTGATTGTTTACGACCAACATGCCCTGCTGCTATTTGGTATAAAACCACAAAAGGCCGCGGATAATGCAGCCTACTAGGACTGGCGTTTGACCACCGTGCCCAAGATCCTTGGTCGTCGTCATGGCCTTGTGTCGGTCTCATTCCGAGTGAGTACGATATCGTAACCCGTAATTGAATGATGCCGTGTGCTGACAACCCTTCCTGTGTCATGGTAGGACAGTCACTGCAGACCAACAAACTGTTCCACAGCAAATCCAGACGCATGCTGTAAGTCCACATGCTGGGCATCTGCGGTTTACTGGCTCTGAAATGTTGGAGATGAAAGGTCTTTAACAGGGATTAGAAACTGGCTTTAAGGGGGTAATCTGGTTTTCATTGCATGCATTTTTCCCCAATGACTCAATTCAGATGGAGGAGTAACACGAGTGAGTGGGCACAATCCGAGCTGCTTAACTCCCTGCTGACGTGCAGTGTTCGGTCCCATGGGCCATTGAGTATGTTAGGTTCTTATGTGAAACTAGTGCAGTGCCACGTTCAGTGGCTGGAAGAACGGTATTTTTGTTTGCAACTTTCTCGGTTTATCAAGAACAGCTTGGCCAACCTACGTCAAACTTACTTGACTCTTTAGTTCGTCCTCTGTAATACACTCTGCGAGTCAATTGGATGAATGGCTGTTTAGATAAGCGAAGGACATAGACACGCACGCATTTCTCGCGTTATAGTATGATGATGATGATGATTACGTGGTCTTGCTTTGGACAGCTAATGCTTTGGCGATGCAGTGGGCTCCTGCTACACAGCGAGCACAGCTGAGCCCCAAGAATTCTGGGAATATCCAGCTGGAATCCAGGATAAATCCATCTTAATTACTGTTTATGCAAGAAAATAAACTAATTTCACGTGGTTTTGAGACTCAATATGTTTGTGTTTTCCTTGTGGGGCGGGGGGGAGGGGGGGGTGGTTATGGCTGTTCCCATTAGTGGTTTGCATTACGAGTGTGAAAGTTATTGTTATAACTGTAATTCTGTCCTCCATTCAGGCTTCGCCGTTAGCTGATCCCCACATTACTTTCACATGAAGGTTGTTCTCTGGGTTCATGCATGTCAGCATCCCTGCTGTCCACTAAAATGGAAGTACTCTGTCCCGCTGTGTTCAGCTCCATCGGCAACTGTTTGACAAAGCGAGGCTTTTATGCTAGCTTGCCCTGGATTTACGAGCTGCTGATATGAACGTCGTTTTACTTAGCAATCCTTTCCCTGAGAGATTTATAGGCTTTTCAGCCCCCTGCCTGTCCTTATGTACTCAACTGTTCTGAGGTGCTCTTACCAGAAATGGGGTGACTTCAGTGAGATAAACTGAGATTAGATTTTCCAAAAAAGAAATGTGTGTGGAAAATCGCGACCGTTACACTGAGTTTGATCTTTTGGAAGCAATATTGAGTATGCTAGTTCTTTTTTTTTTAACCCTTTGAATAGTAGAAAATTTTTTCTAGAATGTTTTTTTCAGAACACAAAGTCAGTTGTTCTTGAACTCTATGGCTTTGAGTTCCCTAGCATTACCAAGCATGGAAGAACATCCTCAATATTATTCTTGGTCAAACCTTCTAGTCAGGTGTAGGAATTTACTGTTAAGAGCATTGTAATCACACATTTGAGATCTTACTCCTTAAAGGGTTAAATCTTGTGGTGAAATGGACAAACAGTATATGGAAGCTATAGAGGCAGTGGTGACTGTGCTGATTCAGAGGAACTACATGACTGGGGCAGCACTTTAATAGCAGTGAAAGTCGTTCAAAGTTTCCAGGGAGCAGGCTAATGAATAGATGGACTCCACTCTTGCAGAAGTCAGGAACTCCGGTCCTGGACTGTCACAGATACTTGGAGTTTCTCTCCCACCAAAGAGTGCTTCCACGTTTTCAGTCTTAATCCTAATATCGCGAGCGTACTCCACTGAAACTAAATTATGGACGCTGTCTCTGTCCGTCCTTGAACCAGAGGAGATTCGTTGTGAAAAAGTTTCTTTTTTTTGAGGATCCCCTGGGAGAAATGGCAGAAGGTGTAGTTGAAAGCACTGAGAGTGAGAGCGTGAAACAACAGCAAAGCCCCTGGTGTGGTTTTGGAGTTAAGGGCCTCGCTCAAGGGCCCAACTGCTGAGCTTCTTCAAACATCATCTCTCCAGATGCAAGTACAATGCCAAAGTCCCTTTGGCTCAAACTTGACACACTGATCCTGCCCGTCAAGCAGCCTGTCACTAGGCTTTCCTGCTATGTTAGGATAATTGAATAAGTCTGTTGTGGGGCGCTTTCACACTGGGGGCCTATTTGGTTAATGTGAGCACAAATGTAAAGTGTCCTCTTGGAAGAGGTGGTCTCGGGCCCGGTCCTCCCATATCAGTACCCAAATGTGAAAGAGATCGTACTTGAGCACGGAGGATGACTGTTACGTGACGTCTTAGCTATTCAACTCTTAGGTTCCAACAAATATAGCAGCAAAAGAATCTCTCTGGTTAAACAAAGACATTAAATGCTTGCTTGAGATTTCGGCAGAGGAAAACCTATTATTACAACTGAATACTACACACAGAAACGCAGAGATTTATGGAATAATTTGCGAGGATTTACATTCACACGGTTACCGCAGACCAAAAGAAAAGTGCCGTGACAAACAAAAGAAAATGCGGCTGCAATCTATAATATATTTAAGGTCGATGTCTGTCTGTCTGTGTGTATGTACAAGTTTTTCTCCTACATTTTTCTGCCGATTATCACCAAATTTGGTGTGAATATCCACTTGGACACCTGGAAGGACTTGACGTTGCCCAATTTTTGAAAAACGGTCATGCATGCAAAAAAAATGGCAATTTCACTCTGGGTAGCGGGTAGCAGCTAGTATCTTATAAGTGCGGAACGTGGAGTGAAAGTCTGGTAGCTTTAGTGATGAAAAAGATACATTTCTGTGGCTGTTTGTTCTTTGTGTATATTTCACTATTCAAAACCACTTAGGTGCATACTGCCACCTACTGTATCGGAATATTGGACAAAGTAACTGTACTCGAGCACGGTGCAGCATTGCTAGTGTGAAAGCTGACCTGCAGGGGGAGAGGGGAGGGGGGGGCAGTCGTACCGTGGCACAGTACGGATCAATCGCACCTGGTGCAAAAGGGCGCTTTGTATCAAGTGGCTGCAATCTTATTGTGTCTATTGTATAATGGCTGAGGCAACAATGACTGAAAGAGTATAGGCTCTGGGGATCCAGCTTTCTCCTGGGTGCTGCTTGTGACTGGTTTGTCCCCGTTCTTCTTCTACAGAGTCTGGGCTGCGATGACTACCTGGGCTCGGGGAAGGTGCTGGACAAGTGTGGAGTTTGCGCCGGGGACAACTCCTCATGCAAGGTGGTTTCTGGACTCTTCCAGCACACCCTGACCAAGGTGGGCTATCACAAGATCGTGGAGATCCCAGAGGGAGCCACCAAGATCAACGTTACCGAGATGATCAAGAGCCGGAACTATTTGGGTGAGTGGTATTTAGGCCTTGTCGCCATAGCGCCGGGATGCCCCTCCCTGATCGCTATATGGACGGTTCTGCCTTCAGCATTCTGGCGTGAGCTGCTTGACTGAGGTGCTGTGGATTGGCTTTTCAAGCCCCAGCATAGTCTCAGTATGATCATTACCGCTGTTGGGCCCTTGAGCAAGGTCCTTACCGTAACTCTCGTGGTGTAATTGGCCCCTCTATGTTCTGTTCAACTGTATGTGTTTTTGGATGAAGATGTCAGCTCAATTGCTCTATTGTGATGCTACATAATTCCAGTTTCCAGTCCTTTGTCCAACACGGAAAGGAATGCTGTACTTGGCTTAGCTTCAGATATAGACAGATATGCAATGTGACAACTTTATTCCGAAGATCGAGGCTGAAGGAAAGAGTTTCTCATTACAGGCAATCTGAACTTGAACTACTTGAATGACCTCGCTGACGGAGAACTAAGTCTTTATTAGTCATCGTTTGATTTGTAAGAGTCATCCTTTGTGTAGCAGGGAGCATGTGGTGCTTAGAAAGTGTTTGGATTCATTGGAAATAAAGTGAAAATGAAACACAAGTGGCATGTAATTTGTTTTTTGGGCTGAAAGTCTTGAACATGCCACTTATTAAGGAAAAACCTTTATTTCTTATCCTCTCAGTGTGGCAAAGATGAGGGGGACATTTTTAATGAGAGTGGAATAATTGAAATGCTAGGGTAAAGTGTTAACCCCCTTAAACTCTGATTTTGGCGAGAATTTTCCCGCATGTAGGTACTGTATCTGCTGGTTGCAGCAGTTCACTGAAGCTGCATCATGCTTTTACTGAGTGAAATATTCAAAACCAGGACGCCGCTTTTTCATGGCCGTGGCATTGCATCAAATGGAAAATATCTAGATCTTGCACATCATTTTATACATATTTCCCTGTAATCCAGGGGGACATACTTGGGATTGGTGAAAACCCTGGGGTCTTCACTAGAGCTTAAAATAGGCCTAACGTTCCACAGGTTTGCTTAAAGCAGCCGTATTTGACGCACACATTTTGTACAAAAACCACAATGGAAAAATGATCAGTCAAATTTTCACGTTGTGGAGAGATGATGAATTCTAAATTCAAAATGATCTTACAATCAAAGCACTGAAAAAATATGCAAAAAATATGAAATATAAAAAATATTATAATAACATATTACATGAGGTCAGATGACCTCATGACCTTGACCTTGGCATAGGATGCGTTTTTTAAAAACTTTAACCTTAGCCATAACTTTTGTTTGGTTAGTGATAGGCCTTTGATACTTGGCAGCAACTTTCATCAAAATCAAAACCACAAATTGAAATAATGTTTATGTCCGGGGGCATCAGTGTTTCACAAACACATCTTGTTAATTATGGTGAGGAACTCAGCAGAATCTCCTCTCCCACGATTGAATCCTGCTGATGGAAACCATGAGGATGGGAAATTTTCAAATCAATTGCCAATTTGAGGAAAAAACAACCCCTGTCCTTAAAACGAGCCACTTCCAGATAACACTTCTGTAGTTACTGAGGGGAAAACCAACCTGAGCAAAGGATCCTTTCAGTGTCTGACCTCTGCACTGCCTCCTGTCTCAGTTTTATGGTTGAATAGTTGGTACAGTCAGAGATCAGATGGTCGGCAAATGCCTCTAAAATATGGGTTAGAGTCACTGCGAAGAGATCTGGCTGACAGAGGGAACCGGAGTGGTTTTGTACGTTGGGGTAACAGTTCAGTGTCGGGAGGGTCCACAGTGGAAAACATACTGCATGTTCCTGATATTTAGCTTTGAAAAAGTGCAGGGGAGGTTTTTTGAAAGCCTGGATTCACTTTCTTGGGATGTACGTTCTGAGCATGTGCAGTAATCGTGACACAGCTCCTTTAACTGGCTGTTGATTGACACAAAAGGCTGCGGACACTGAAATTTGTCACCTCTGGTGTAAACGGTCTTATAAATAGGCAATGCAAATGCCAAGCACCAAAACCTGATTGGCCCAAGGGAAAAATGAGTTATTATTTTGTCATAGTTCAATTCTGGGTCACTGCCCCTTTTACTCTTAACCTTATATGACCTTATAACCTCACAGTAGAGGACAATTTACTGTATTTTATCCCTGTGCTTTGGGTCTTTTTTTGTGCAATTTTTGCATTTAATCTGAAAGACAGTTTTGCTGAAGGACACTGTATTACTTTGTGAAGTGTTTGGTAGATGTTCTAATCCTGTATTAAGTAGGATTCACAGAGTCATAACTGTTGCAACAGCAGGCACAGGTATATTTATATCCCAGTATTACTTTCAGGGATATTGTGGATTAATTCTGATCGCCGCCACGTGCTTTGCTGCCAATGATTTTTAATGCCAATACAATAACTTTAACAGTTTTGATTGGAATCTTTTAAAATTTGGTGTGGACATTTATAACCGCTAGTGGAAGAACCTGATTAATTTTAGTCTATTCATAATTAATTTTAAAGCCATTAATTGACCGATAAATTCATGTTGATGCTTTTTTTTCCAAAATTTTAGCAATAGTGCATCATATTTTCCTATTTGACTTAATGGCGAGGATTGGGCAATTCCGGGATATACCCTCGCTATCAGGGCCGACAGCATCCTCATACCTATTGATGGTGATTACGTCCGTCAGCGTGTTTTGTATGTGAGTTTATTTGCTGAATCAGCAGGAACTGTAGTAGCCGATCCTCACATCCAGAGGGCGT
Source organism: Gymnothorax reevesii (assembly GCA_029721435.1). Taxonomy (NCBI): domain Eukaryota; kingdom Metazoa; phylum Chordata; class Actinopteri; order Anguilliformes; family Muraenidae; genus Gymnothorax; species Gymnothorax reevesii. The sequence continues at coordinate 11,893,545 of CM056574.1, forward strand.
GAGACACGAACGAACCCCCGACAGTTTGTTAGTTTAGCCCTGTACTGAGAATATTTTTACGACACCTCATGCTTTGATATCTCAGCTGCGTGTTTCAGAATTCAAGGTGATGTTTTTATGGCAGATGATATTACCTTTAATAAGAATGATTTTACTGACGCTTTTACCCCAAAGGACTTCTGGCAAGATCTACCACAACTTATTATGGCTACACTGGGACTCGGTTCATCAACACGCTGGATCAGATACGGAGTTCAGTGTGTTTATAGAATCCATAGAAATGGGATTCTGGTACAAACAGGCAATGTGGCATTGCTCTCTCTCTCTCTCTCTCTCTCTCTCCATTCTCTTTCTCTCTCATTTCAATTTAATTCAGTTCAATTTAAGTAAGCTATATTGGCATAACAAGTGTACATCTACATTGCCAAAGCGTAGGCATACATAATGAACAGAAAATAGATAATGTCTTGACAGATTGAAATATAATGAACACACAAAAAAGAACAAAATTCGAGTCATTGATCGGGGAGATTAAATTCTAAACCAGTTTTGGACAATTATACATCTTTTGTGCTTGTTTTCCACTCTCTCTCTCTCTCTCTCTCTCTCTCTCGCAGCTCTTCGCAGTCGCTCTGGGAGATCCATCATCAACGGAAACTGGGCCATCGATAGGCCGGGGATGTATGAGGGGGTGGGGACCATGTTCACTTACCGCCGGCCCAATGAGATCAGCAACACTGCCGGGGAGTCCTTCCTGGCCGAGGGACCCACCAATGAGATCCTAGATGTCTTTGTGAGTAACCAATCACCTCACAGATGCTAACAGTTGATGCTTATGTATTCTAGTGAAGGTTGAATGCCCGTTTGAACTGAAACTGGAGCCTGTCGCTGAACTCATATCAGATCTGTTTACTACCAGTAAAATAAACTTAATCCTTTCCCTCTGGAGTTTTCTGGGGAAACTTTTCTCCTAGTTGCAAACTAGTGCGCAGAATCCTTCTCGGTGAAGTTTGAAGCGGATGTAAGTATAAACGCATAGTATTTTATATCCTGGATGGTTAAGCATTAAAAATAATTGGTTACTTTCCTAACCTGTCTGTAATTACGGTAACATAATGTCATGCCAATTACAAAACCCCAAACCAGTGAAGTTGGAACGTTAGGTAAATCGTAGATAAAAACAGAATACAATGATTTGCAAATCCTTTTCAACTTATATTCAATTGAATACACTGCAAAGACAAGATGTTTAATGTTCAAACTGAGAAACTTTTTTTTTTTTTTGCAAATAATCATTAACTTAGAATTTAAAGGCAGCAACACATTGCAAAAAAGTTGGCACAGGGGCCTTTTTACCACTGTGTTACATCGCCTTTCCTTTTAACGACACTCAGTAAACGTTTGGGAACTGAGGGGGCCAATTTTTGAAGCTTTTCAGGTGAAACTCTTTCCCATTCTTGCTTGATGAACAGCTTAAGTTGTTCAACAGTCCAGGGTCTCCGTTGTCGTATTTTACGCTTCATAATGCGCCACACATTTCAATGGCAGGCCAGTCTAGTACCCGCACTCTTTTACTACGGAGCCATGCTGTTGTAACACGTGCAGAATGTGGCTTGGCATTGTCTTGCTGAAATAAGCAGGGGCGTCCATGAAAAAGACGTTGCTTGAATGGCAACATATGTTGCTCCAAAACCTGTATGCACCTTTCAGCATTAATGGTGCCTTCACATATGTGTAAGTTGCCCATGCCTTGGGCACTAATACACCCCCATACCATCACAGATGCTGGCTTTTGAACTTTGCACCTATAACAGTCCGGATTGTTCTTTTCCTCTTTGGTCCGGAGGACACGACGTCCACAGCTTCCAAAAACAATGGACTCGTCAGACCACAGAACACTTTTCCACTTTGCATCAGTCCATCTTAGATGAGCTTGGGCCCAGCGAAGCCGGCGGCGTTTCTGGGCGCTGTTGATAAATGGCTTTCGCTTTGCATTGTAGAGTTTTAACTTGCACTTGCAGATGTAGCGATGATCTGTAGTTACTGACAGTGGTTTTCTGAAGTGTTCCTGAGCCCATGTGGTGATGTCCTTTACGCATTGATGTAGGTTTTTGATGCAGTACCGCCTGAGGGATCGAAGGTCACGGGCATTCAATGTTGGTTTTCAGCCTTGTCGCTTACGTGCAGTGATTTCTCCAGATTGTTAGAACCTTCCCTAAATTTCTTGCAATAGCTCCTTGAGGAATGTTGTTTTTAAACTGTTCAACAATCAGCTCACGCATTTGTTCACTAAGTGGTGACCCTCGCCCCATCCTTGTTTGTGAATGACTGAGCATTTCAGGGAAGCTGCTTTTATACCCAATCATGGCACCCACCTGTTGCCAATTAGCCCGTTCAGCTGTGGGATGTTCCAAATGAGTGTTTGATGAGCATTCCTCAACTCTCTCAGTCTTTTTTGCCACTTGTGCCAGCTTTTTTGAAAAATGTTGCAGGCATCAAATTCCAAATGAGCTAATATTTACAAAAAATTACAAAGTTTACCTGTTCGAACATTAAGTAACTTGTCTATGTTGTGTATTCAATTGAATATAGGTTGAAAAGGATTTGCAAATCATTGTATTCTGTTTTTGTATTGTATTGTATTTACAATTTACACAACGTGCCAACTTCACTGGTTTTGGGTTTTGTAAAAAAATAGCGCGCTGTCGCGAGCGGGACCGCTCAGCCTTGCGCTTGCCCTGCCGTGGCGGCCATATTGATTTCGCAGTGGGACAGAAATCGATAGGGAGCTTCCTCTAACCACCCCCAACGTACCACCAGAAAATGAGAGCATTAACAATAGCAGAAGATAATGGAGGGCCAGCCGTCTCTGTTGCAATAACCCACAAATTCCTGCGTCACTTAATCCCATCTGGGGCATTTTTTTTTTGCAAGTCGAGTGCACTGCAAAGACTGTCTAAACCCAGAGTCTTTTACTGTTATTATGGGACTTAATTGGGAATATTTTTCTCTCTCAAGTAGGAAATTAGTTTATTTTAAATTACTGTGTGCTTGAAAAGTGAGTTTTTCTAACCCCATTGGCAAATCCTCAGATTACTGAAATAATTTCACCTCGTTGCACATTCTTCGCACGGCTTATTTGTTTTCTTATTGAGCAAAGAAGTATGATGGATGGGATATTTTGTCGAAATATCCTGTACAGATTGACTTTTTTTTGTTTCTGCAGGGTGTGACCTGCTGCTGTAGATTCTGAATGAGTGTACAAAATGCACAAAATGCACGCCTCACACTGTAAGCTACATAGGCAGCAGCCCGGCCTGAGGCAATCATGTCATTGCAATGGATTCAGATATGATTTTAGCCCTTATTGAACTTCTCTGGGGCATTGGGACCAATTAGATTTTCTCATAATTTGCAAACCCCACCCTCTGGTTCTCTTGTTTGGCTCAGTTTCAGAAGACAAGATCAGTCAAGCATTATGAAGTGTTAGAGTCCAAAACATGATGTAATTTACCCTGATCGGGCTGTGATCTTTCAGGATTCTCTGGTCTGCAGTTTATGGGAGTCACCGCCCCCAGTGTTATGAGTTGTATACAATGACAACCATCATTTATTGGATAGTGATGCATTTCGAATTTTGGTTTTGCGCTCCAGCGCTTTGAGTTTGAAAAGCTAGAATGACAGAGAGGTCAATGTGCAGATTGTCTGCCTTTTGGGTGTTTTCTTGTGTATATTTAAAAATGGTGGTATTTTTGTCGACAGTCCCCCATTTTCCATAATAAAATATTTCTATTTTACATAGAAAAGTTCCCATGTTTAACATTTGGTCACATGTACTTTGTGATGCACAGAAATCACCAGACACTGGGCAGCTTCTGTGGTGATGCTCTGCCCGGCCTGTACTGCAGCCATGTTCAATTCCCCACTTTTTTTCTGGGATTTTTTTGCCTTCAATCTCCTCTTCAGAATATAAAATGCATTCTCAGCTGGATTCAGATCTGGTAGCTGACTTGGACAACAGGCAAAAAAAACGATGAAAAATGTGTTACTGTCCAATGAATTATGGTGCTCACTGTAAGTGAAATTAATAATCGTCTCTCCTTTCTTTCAGATGATCTACCAGCAGCCAAACCCTGGCGTGCGCTACGAGTATATTCTTCCCATGGAGAAACCAGCCAATCCGCAGCTTAATCATGACATCAAGCCTGGCGGTAAGCCCCGCCCCCTCCCACTGGAGACACAGCGGGCAGCAAACAAACAGAGATAAAGCCCTGCGAGGCGTTCACTATCTCCGCGAGCGCAGTGGGAGGATCACAGTGCGAGTCGCATAAATCCTCATTTCACCCACTTTAAAAAAAAGCCTCATTAAGCAATTAAAATCGTTAGAGGCAATTTGGGGAATTAGACGAAAGCGATCGCTTGATAACTGCATTTAATGAGGGCTTGTTTTGCAAGTGCGGCAAATATTATGTGTGTAAACAGTGTTTTGGTTGGCGTTGTGTAATAGAATGTCCCCCCCGAGGCGCCTGCTAGTGTATGGCTTGGGACTGAGAGTGAGCATGTTTCTCTTCGGCTTTATTTTTCAGGAAATGCTGTTAATGGCCAGGGTGGCAATGTTCACCCAAGCCACCCTAACCAGGAAGGGGTTGACCATGGTGGGGGGGGCAGGTACCCAACCCAGACCTCTGATAACCAGGTGCCGGGGCCCCAACCTCCCCGGCGACAACGAGAGTACACCTGGAAACTCGTGGGCATGACAGACTGCAGCGCCACCTGTGGCAGAGGTGAGTACTGCAGTATCCATCTTAATTACCAGTGTTTGCTCTTTTTTCTTGCCTCCTCAATGGGCAAATCTTGCTGTGAGTAAGGAATGCGAGACAGGAGGGGATGGGGGTGAAAAATATGCTATTGGAATGAGCAGACGGGAGCGCAACTTCTGTTCATAATTTCCCAGTAACGTACATTCAGTGGAAAAGCAATAAATGCTTTTCATTAGAGGTGGGCTCTCAAGATTTAGAAAGTAAAAGTCCTCTCCAGGATTTTCCGCAGATTCCCCTAATATGCTAAGTAGCACTTGTTCTTTTGCCAGCAAGTAGAGCTAATTAGTAGGATCAGTGGGCTTAGCTCATGGGCAAAAGAGGACTTTCACTGTCTGACCCCAGCACTACCCTCCTTATTCTTTATATATTTCATGATATGTTGTTTTAATTTGAATTTATTTCACATTTGTACCGCAGAGAATAAGTGTTTGATGCAGGTATTTAAATTTTTACATCCTGTGCCCGATATCTACCCCGCCCCCGCAGGTAGCCGGCAGACGGTCTTCCGATGTGTCCACCGGGCGACGTACGAGCAGGGGTCGGAGAGTCTGTGTGACAGCGCCACCCGGCCGAATCCACAAGAAGAGCCCTGCAATACACATCCCTGCCCTGCATAGTGAGAGCCATTACGTGCCCCCATCCGCACAGCCAACTCCATCCATACCTCCGCACCCCCAACACCATCCATACGTCTATAGTTCTGTCCATCCCTTCATTATCTAACCTGCATATACCTGGTCAGGTTAGTGGGGGGCCTGTATTCTGTCCCAGCATGCAATGGGCGAGAGGCAGGAGCACACTGTGGAGAGTTTCCGAATCGATCACAGGAGTAGCCACTTCCAGTTGCTTTTATTAACCCAGAAAACCTACAGATTCATACATGAGTCGGTGAAATGCAACAGCTGTATTCAAACCTGTTTTATATCCTTGTGTTGATCCTAAGGTATTCAACGGTCCCAAATATGTTCTGCTGAATTACAGGAAAATGTGTATAAAATGTTGTACAAGATCTAGATACAGTATTTCCTATTTTATATAATGCTGTGGCCATAAAAACATGGCGTCATGGGTTTGAATATTTCTCTCAATGTAAGTGTGATGTTGCTTCAGCTAAGCGCTGCAACCAGCAGATACAGAATATGTGAGTGACTTTGTCCCACAATAGGAAAAAGTAGTTTTTCTGAACCCTTTCTAGGGATAAATATCAGTGAAAAGTTTAGAGTTTAGGAGGTTAACTGGGGTGAATCCTCCAGGAAATGTTTTTTCCACAATGTACCAAAAGTTCTTCATTCTTCATCTGATGGAAGGAGAAGGTAGTGAATGCAAAAAAAATTCAACCGTAGAGCATAGGGCCACCAGGAGGGCCTATCTGAGCTGAATTTCAGGCATGTATACAGGCCTGTTGAGTTTGTTAAGGGACCTTGTCAATATACTGAACAGTGAATGCATTCATTTTTGAACGGCCGCCTGTTCATTTTTGGATGCGTTCGAGGCTGCAAACCTGGTCACTGCATTCAATAATGAACACCCTTCCATTCTTTTTCCGATGCATTCATTTTTAAGATTTTAGATTATGTGTGCGGATATTCTTTTGTGAACGACGACTGAATATTGATGCCGGATTATATAAACGCTTGTACAGATCTATTTTAAATTCTCAGTTCCTGAAATAGTTCTCATTGTCATTGTTAGTTATTTTTTTCATATAAAGTGAAATTTTTCTCATTGTCATTGTTAGTTTTTTTTTTTGCCATATACTGGGTATAATCTGCCTGCTAAAGATCATTTGCCAATTTAGGTGACGCTTCAGGAATGGGATTATATACGACCTACTCCTGTTCTCTAAGCAAAAACATATTAAACTTAGTTGACTGAACAAATTAAGTATTAATCGTGCACGTCATCCAAAAGTCTTGTCACTGGTATTCCAGCGTGTCGCATGAATTCAAGTCTCACTCCTTGATCTCATATCCCTGAACCAGCTAATCCCCATGGCATCACAAGACTACGTAGTCCTTTATCTTGCAATCAAGCTTATTTATTAATTGAACTGAAACTTTATAATAAGGGTTATATTCATAAAGGGGGAAGGGGGGAGGGAGATGAATATTTATTAACATTCAGACATGCTGATTTTATAATAGCCTCCTGTGCACATGCAGAGGTTTTACTTTGCTCATCTGCTTGTCTAGATCTGGACTTGTTGTCTGCAGCTCCCACAGAGCGGCAGTTTCATGTGTTGTGACTTCAGTCTGAAAAAAATACTGTACAATAAATTAGAACGATATATAATATGACAAATGGTACAAAATCTGCGACAATGAATGGAACAAAATCTGAGTATCATTGCAGAACTCATCATGTACTTAGTGGGCTGTAAAGTGTGGCATTTTTTTGGCTTGCGCGTTCACTGGTTTAAAAAGAAAGGATCAATATTGTGGATAATTTTGCAATTTGATATGAGTGGGACTAAGTTATCCCAGGTCTTATACTCACAGAATAGTAGAATTAAACCTCGGCTGTCGCGCAGATGATGTGATACAATGCGTATAGTTTTAATCTTAATCAGCAGTGGATCTTGCAAATGAAAAAAAAACTACAATCTTTTGCATACAAATTGCCTAGTGGTCCACATCATGATTTGGAATTCTAAAATGCTTTTTTTATTAGAAGGAAAAAGTGGCTTACTGACACCTCACGGACGCGATGTTCATTCCAGTAAAGTATTCACACCGCAACATTTGAATGTTTTGGCTGACGGAACGTACCCCCAGTACCAGTGAATCGCAATTTATCTCCGGTCTTGAGTGTGGAATGTGTTAAAGCATCTTGTCAAACTCGATGAAAAAGTGTAAGTGTATAGCGGAAGATTGATGATCGGTAAAGATATAACCTCGAAACTGAAGATTTGGTAGGATTTTTTTAGTCGATGTGAAAACTGTCATTTAATAGGGATATACCTGACAATATACTTCTAAATTCTGCAGGATGGGAGACGGGGAATTTTTTTCTTGTATGAAGGAAATATTTATGCATGTTGGTGTAAATGTTGCAGTGTGGAGAGCGGATTCATTTTGTAATGTGAAAGAGGGTCGCTGCGTTCGTTTTTGGATGCCGTCCGGTCAAAAATGAATCCTTGCTCGTTCATTTTTTAATGCACTGCCGTTCGTTTTTTAGCTTAACATGAACGGAGATTCGTTCATTTTTGAACGCCTGTTCAAATTTGAATGCATTCAGTATTTTGACAAGCTCCTTAAAGGTCCCTTATTATGTCTCTTGGTGAACAGCCATTTGTCCTTTACAAGCTATTTCAAAATTTGTTCCTTTGTGACATCACATCCGGAAGTGACTGTCCACCAGAGACAAGACGGTTTGAACAATTTCAGCCATCAAGTTAATCGCCTCCTTCCTTTTCTGGGTGGTCACTTCCCATTGTGATGTCACAAAGGGAAGATTCTGAATTGGCTTGTATTGGCAAATTTACTGCACCCAGTGACATGATTGGGGGTCCTAAAGACCATCCATTTCAACAAAAATGTCACTCGAGAGTGAAACAGAAGAGAAGTAATTGAAGTTATATTTTCATGTGTATGTTTGGCTGGGACATCGGCGAGTGGTCAGAGTGCAGTAAAGGGTTAGTATATGATATCTCCTTGTGTTTATGTTCAGCTGGGACATCGGCGAGTGGTCGGAGTGCAGTCGGACCTGTGGTCCGGGCACGCAGCACAGACAGGTGCTGTGCAGACAGGTGTACGCTAACCGCACCCTGAACGTGCAGACGAGTCGCTGCCAGCACCTGGACCGGCCCGAAACCACCAGCCCCTGTCAGATGAAGATCTGCAGCGAGTGGCAGATCCGCTCGGACTGGACCACCGTGAGTCAGCACCGCCTGCTATTTATTTAACCGTAATTTACACAGGGGCAGTGTATCTGTCCTCAAGGACACCCTGGGAGAGACGCCAGATGCAGCAGTTGGACGTGAGGAGGAGTAGAGTTCCGAGATAGAGCTGAGACGTGAAGCTTTCAGAAAATCTGGTCATTGAGTCATTTTGTTCCTATTGCGATATCGGATCTTTTCTTTCCTCCCGTCCGAACGGTTTCCCCTCTCATGATTGTCGAAACCATCGCTGGCTGGTTTATTGTTTTCCCCCCAAAGTTGATACGTTTCCCTTCAGGCAGAAGAACAAAAAATAAATGCAATGATTTCCATTTTGCGAGACGGTATGGTTTTGATGGATGGAAAAAAAAGGCTCATATTCTTGAGTCCTTGCGACTTTCACAATCCCGGGACCCTCAGATGAGGAGGAGAGAAACAGGGCTAAATCCTCAGGAGCGGTTTTGGAGTTTGGGGTCTAGTTCAAGGGCCCAACAGCAGGGGTCTTCCCAAATTCATCTCTCAGGATCAAGGCGACCAGGTGCTCTAATCAGTAACTGAACAGCAACCTATTTCTGGGCTATGCTGCCACCTCATCATGGCTCGGGAAAGACACCTCTGCGCAGGTGTTAGATCCAGACTCAAAGGCATGCAATGACCTGTTCCTCTCATGTCATACATTGAGTCAGAAGGTCAAGGTGTTTGATTGGCATCCAGAAGGTTTTTGGGTCAAGCCTGGGTGGAAATAAGACCAGAGTCGTTAAGGTCCTTAATCCCTCAGGTAAGGACTGGCCTCTAATCAGTTGTAAGTTGAAGAGCATCAGATGAATATTAGTTATGTAACACACTGCTCAGAGCAACACGTAGCCAAACATTTTGAAAAGAGAACTCTGGTCCTGGATAGTTGTACTTTTGTGGTCTCCTCGTCCATCTCACAGCCTGGTAGAGGTGGAAAATCCAGTTCTAACCGTTTTTCATGATGTCCAATCAGCTGGAATTTGCTAATTGGCGTATTCTGTCTGCGGAGAGGAAGCTCTAATTAGTGAAATGATCTGGCTGTGTTCAGGGGTGGAGGTAATGCGTGATTGCTCTGTGACTTTCTCACCCTTGACCTTTACACCTCTGGATTCCACACAGTGACAGGGAAGCCTTGTGGTTGGACGCTTGACTGGTATCTGTAGAGTCACTGGTTGGGGCCCGCAGTGAGGCTTGAGAATCTGACTTTCATCTAAAACTTTCATCTCCCAACCCAGTCCTCAGGGACCTCCTGCCCTGCAGGTTTTTGCCTCAGCTCTACTCTTTCACACCTGATCCATTTATGGGCTTCATGCTGATTGGTTGAAAAAGATCTACCTGAACAGGGTGTGCATGAAGGTGCATTGGGCCTTAAATGGATCAGTAGTGCAGAAGTAAAGCTGCAACAACAGGACTGGGTTGGGAATCACTAATCTAGAGAGATGAGGTCTGGAAGAACTTTGCCGTTGGGCCCTTGAGCAAGGCCCTTAACCTCAAAACTGCTCAAAGGGCTTCACCCTGTTTCTCTTAGTCCCTTTGAACTTGCAGTTGTTCTATCTGGCGTTTCTCCCGGGGAATGTTTGAAAAAGTGAAACTGGTTCTCAATGGAACTGGTTACATGAAGGTAAAAGACAAAAACTAGACCACGGTCAGACTAACATAAGTTATTTTTTACTGTTCAGTTGCTGGTGTCATTTCTACTTTCTCTTGATTGCTGCACAGTCTGAGTAACGATTTTGAAAGTCAAAAAAATTGAGGTTGAAGTGGTTCTATTTTGGTACCAGGCTGGTAACTTTGAATTAACTGATGCTTGATATGAATTTCATCTTGTTTGCCCTGTGTTCTGTTGCTGCTACAATGACCCCTGTGTTCTTACAGTAAGCTGTGTAGCGTGAAAGAGTCAGTGATGTAGATGTAATGTAAGGTAAATAGAGCGAACTCGCTCTGCCCTCGGCTCTGTGCGTGTCCGCAGTGCTCGGTCCCGTGCGGAGTCGGGCAGAAGTCCCGAGAGGTGCGCTGTGTCAGTAACATCGGGGACACTGTGTCGGAGGAGGAGTGTAATGCGAGACTGAGGCCGAATGATGTGGAGAACTGTGACATGGGCCCCTGCGCCAAGAGCTGGTTCTTCACTGCCTGGGGAGACCAGGTAAACATTGGGCCGAGTTACCGAGGGCGGTCCTAACTGCTGTGTACGGAGCTTTACTCAGTACGTACATATTATACTGTGTACACCATGGATCTGCAAATCTGACCCTCAAATCCAAATCCAGCCCTGGTTTTCTTTCGTTCCCGATAATTAAGTGAATAATTAGTGCCCCTGATTGGCCAGACTGTCGTCACACCTGACCCCCAGGTAAAGGGCGGGTGGAAAACCAGGACTTCTGATTGGAGGAACAGGGGTGTACCTCTGTACTGCACTTCTCTACAAGATACTATCTAGACATAAGATGCTGATGCACTCCAAAGTAATGTTAAAAAATTTTATTAAACTTAAAAAAAATTATAAAATGAAAATTTATCACTTTAATTCTGCTCTGATAGGTGTAAACTTATTGCAATGCTGTGATATACCAGATGTTTTTTGGTGTTAAATATTTATTTGTGTTTTAATTTTATGTGCTTGATTAGCACTTTAGTTCATGTTAATGGAAATGAGATCACCCCAATGTGTGAGTGTATGTGTGTGTTTGTTCATTTGTGTGTGTGCATTAGTGTGAGGGTATATTACATTCATGTATGCTTACACACACGTGTGTTCATATGCATATGCGTGCATGTGTGTACCTGCAGTGCTCGGCTGAGTGTGGATTGGGCGTACGGACCCGGAGCGTGCTCTGTCTGACCAATCACATCAGCAGCCTGCCTCTGGAGGGGTGTGGCTCAGAGCGCCCCCAGGAGACTCAAGTGTGTAATAACGGCCCCTGTGACACGCGCATAGAGTGGTTCACGGGGCAGTGGAGTCAGGTGAGACATGAATACTTCCTGTTCCTGTCTTGGGGTTGAGTTGATTGTTGTGGTAAAGGTGCTTGACTGGGAGTCCGAAGGTTGGTAGTTCAACCCCAGTGTGGCCTCATTAAGATCAGTGTCACTCTTGGGTCCTTGAGCGAGGCACTTAACCTAATATTGCTTTGCAGTGGGTGTGGGGTCGCTCGTTTCAATCAATTGTTAGTCACATTGAATAAAAACTCTGTCATGTACCTCAGCAGTGCTTGTGGTTAGTGTCAGTGTTATTTGAACACTAGTTCACTTCAATTCAGCTCCAATTCGGTTCAGCTTGGTTGACATTATACAGTTACCCGTACAGCAGAATGTAGAATAAATAAACATCACCAAGTGTCCATAAACATTTTGTCTGAAGTGTATTTACGTATGTATCTGTGTGTACATGTGTGTGCGTTTGTGTGTGTGTGTGTGTGTGCCTCTCCTGCAGTGCTCAGCGGAGTGTGGGTCGGGTACCCAGCAGAGAGAGGTGGTGTGTCTGATGAAGTTGGACGGCGTGTTTACGGTGCAGCCGCATTACGAGTGCTCCTCTCTGGATCGCCCGCTGAGCCAACAGAGCTGCCAGCTCAAGCCCTGCGGTGCCCGCTGGTACCACACTGACTGGAGCACAGTGAGTCACCCGTCTAAACACCATTTCAGAGTTACCTGTCTAAACACCATTTCAGAGTTACCTGTCTAGACGCCATTTCAGAGTTACCCATCTAAACGCAATTTCAGAGTTATCCATCTAAACGCTATTTCAGAGTGGCTCGTCTAAACGCCATTTCATAGGTACCCGTCTAAACGCAATTTCAGAGTTCCGCGTCTAAACGCCATTTCTGAGTTCCCTGTCCAAACACCACTTCAGAGTTACCCGTCTCAACGCCATTTTAGAGTTACCTATCTAAACGCCATTTCAGAGTTACCTATCTAAACGCCATTTCAGAGTTACCTGTCTAAACGCCATTTCAGAGTTACCTATCTAAACGCCATTTCAGAGTTACCTGTGTAAATGCCATTTCAGAGTTACCTGTGTAAATGCCATTTCAGAGTTACCCTTAACTTACTTGGCTAGCTGGCGACAGATTCTCTTGAAGAATAAATCGAAACCACCACTTTTTTATATCTTGTGAAAAGCATAATAGGTCCCCTTTAATGTAAATTTTGTTGCCAGTCCTGCATTGTACTGATTCAGGTTGGTAGTATAAAGGAATCGGGGGAAAAAAATGGATAGCACATATGCAGTTATGAGCCTTTGCCGATGGGATGTTGCCTAAAAAATAAACCATGGGTGGAGATATTCAGATGAGGGGCGGAACAGTTCTCAAAAGCCTGCGTGTGACGTTTGAAGGAGAGCCAGATGTGAATGGTTGCCGAATTCCATGTTTTATGAAAAAGGCAGCCCACAAAAAATGACTGGGTTGCTTCACTGCAGAGTAAGTAGGTCGGTACACACTCCGGATACTGAAATATACGAACATATAAATTGAAAAAGTGAGGTTTTCATAATATGTTCCCTTTAAATCTGGAGTAGAGTCTGCATGTATGTGGATGTGACCCTGTTATAAAGGGGATGCAATCCCCTGATGATATGAAGGTAACTATCAACAACCTTAAACTGAGGGTCTCTATTTAAATCTTATTTTCATTGTGTACTGGAGCACACGACTCCAATATGCTGGCGTGCTCGAGAGCCAAAACTCACAAGGTGTGTCACCGTCCACATGCTTATGGATGTATTGCCGAGCCTCTTAAGCTCTTTAATATTATGGAAGCCAAGCTGACCATGAGCCTCCCTAGTGATCCATTTCTGCTGAAAAGCCATTGGTGACAAAAATATGAAATGGAATGTTTATTTAGAATCTTTTGACCGTAGCTGCCGGCAGCTAATATTGTTTTCTGCCGAAGTTTGCCCTTTCGAGTTACAATCTGGCATTCTCTCCCTGCAGTGCTCGAAGACATGCGAGGGAGGGTTCCGGGTTCGAGAGGTGCGCTGTCTCTCTGACGACCTGCAGCCCAGCGAGGCGTGCGAGGCCGAGACGAGGCCGGGAGAGCGCGATGCCTGCAGCCGGGAGCCCTGCACCCTGCACATAGGTAAGTTGACCACCAGAGGGCAGAGTAGAGCTCTGTTATGAGGGATCCAGAAAACCTGGTCATGGAGCCATTTTGTTTCCATCGTGTTATGAGGCACCGTCTCAAAGTGATACGTTTTTTTCCGTTTTCTCTTCTCTTGTACAAACATTTTCCCCTCTTAGGTTTACTGAAACTATCGCTGGCTTGAGTGTTGTTGACCCCGTGAAATGTATGCAGTTTCCCTCTGATGGAAAAGTCCAACTATGTCACCGTACAAAACAGCTTGGTTTTGCACAATGGATACAAAATGGCTCCTAACGCTGAGTCATCATGACTACGTTCATCTTGGAAGGCCAGCGAGGGGCAGGTTTTGGCATAATGCCTACAGTGTTTGACTGTCACAGCGATGGGGACTGATTGCAGCCACAATAAGTAGAGCTGTTGGGCTCTTGTTCAAGGCCCTTAACCCCATTGGCCCCAGGTTGATCTAATCAACTGTGAGTGATTCTGAATGGAAGCCTCAGCTTAATAGCCGTAACGTGCTCTACAAGGCCCCCAGCTACTTTTGTGCAGGGGATCTCAAACACCAATCTCAGAGCTGGGCTCGTCACATCTGCCTCTAAAATCCAAATCCAGCCATGATTTTCTTACCTCTCAGGTAGTTTTATACAAACAGTACTGATGATTCACCAGACTGAGATCTTGTGATTCCTGTGAATGAGGAATGGTGTCTCTGCTGGTCGTACCTCTGCCAGCTGGTAAGGTGTTTTCACTGGAATTTGATAGTTTGTTAGCTTGTTTCTTTGTTCATTCATTTGTTCAACAGTCAAAGGGATATCTCAAGGCATTATAAACGGATGTCCTCGAAATTTTGTTTGTTAATACTTTAGATACTGTGGTAAGGAGAAAGTGATTAATTTTTGGTGAAGATAGGGCTCATATTCTTCATCTAGGATGTGAAAGAATTTCTAAGTGCGTAAAGGCAGCACTGTCAAGACTCGATTAACACTCACGTTCAACGATGATTCCTCCGCCTTTGAATTTCAAAACGGTAGAGGTAATGCACTCACAGAGTGCCTTCTAGTTTTTAATGTCCTCTCGTTCTCACGCCTTCACGTACACCTTAATTCTAGGGTTTCATATTTACTTAACAGTTCTAATTCTTGGGGAGAAAACTGTGCTAATTAGCAAACCCAGGTAACCGTATGCAAATAAAGATTCTTTTTATTCTGACCCTGGATTCTTTACACCTCCTCGATGCGCTCACACCTCGCTCGAACTGCTAAAAAATCCTCTAAACACATGAGCATCAGTAAGACGCTGAAAAATTCCTGGTAATCTGTCTAGACAAGTGTCGTTGGTGTTCTTTTTCTTGGAAATCTTCGGAGAGTTTTTCTCCCGAGGGCCACGCCTTGTGTCTTAATACTTTGTGCTTTTTGCCTGTTTTTTTCCAGACGAGAACTGTCGAGACAAGTACTTCAACTGTAATGTGGTGGTGCAAGCGCGCCTGTGCGTGTACAGTTACTACAAGGCAGCCTGCTGTGCGTCCTGTTCCCGCGTATCGCAGCGGCAACCTGGAATCCGCGGGCGCAGATAGCGGCAGTGCCTTCAGCCCTCCACCAAGGGGCGATGCACTGTCCTCAGAGCTGGCCTTGCCCCCCACTAACACACGGTCTCATCACACAGGCCGTTGGTCTGTAGTGAGGGGGTATCACTGACTGTGCATGGACACTGTGGGTACTCAGCAGTGCTCTGAAAAAATTTTAAAAGACTGGAACTCGATTATGTGTGACCTCACAATTGTGCTTATCAGCAATGGGAATGGGTGGTGCTTCCCGATTGGATAAAACCACTCAGGAAACTCCTGGACTCATGCATGGATTCTGATTGGACCCTCTACAAGGGCTGAATTCATCCAATGACTGAGTACTGAAGGAATGCCAGATTGTACTGTGCTCTCCTATTCTCCGTAACAGCTGTGAATAGACTCCGGATCTCAAACCCTAAATGGTGCTACGGTCGAATCTTCGCACTCCCTTCTGGAAATTTTGGTCACGAACAATGTGGAGTATTTCTATCCACAGTTTCACTGGAATGATTGTATAAGGTTCTGTTTTTGGGACTGTATTCATATATTTTTTTACATACATAATGTATATAGTATCATGTATACTTTTTTGTATGCTGCACCGCACATAGAAACATTTATTTATGAACTACATTAAAGGCAGTCTACCTTGTTCTACCACTTGTTATTAAAACTGAGATATTTCAGTGTTCCTTACATATTATGTGTTCAGATTTCACGAGTAACTACATGGTGCTTCAGTTAACCGCAGACACTTTGGATTACTGCGTCCCTCGCACCAGGAAACCTCGAGATAGAGAGTTCGGAAAATTACATAATGAACGCCGGCCATTTTGAATAAGCGCCGGATTTGTATGGACTGCCTGCAGTAATATAACTTAAGAGAAAGAGATTGTATGTCTCAACTTTTTTAATACTCTATATTGATTAGATTTTTCCATGTATTAATAGTTAAAGATAATTGTAGCACGACCCTGACCATGATCTGACTCAAATGGTTCTGTACTACAACATGCCGCATAGAGTACTGGTATATACTGGGTACTACATGCTACTCTTCAAAGTAGTTTACAGTGGTGTAGCCAGTATATGACAGTAAACATGTTGAATACTACACAGTCACATGACCATCAGGCTTTTAAGATCAACTGGGTCTTGGCAGATTACTGTAAACCGCATTACATTGTGGGTTATGGTAAACCTCAGTCAGAGCTCTGGTTGCGCACTGTATAATTTGGCCAGTGTTGTATTGGTATCTTTGGCATACAGGTTAATCTCATATTGGTTGTACTGTGTAATGTAAAATGCTTGTAAACTAGATGGAGAGTAACCAGAATCCCTGTTATTTTATCATCCGGCCGTCCTGTTCTGCGTATGTTTCAGGCCTAGAATATTCTGACTTGGTCGATGGTTTAAACCAACCTCAGGACAATGTGCGCATGGGTATTACCCATTCTAAATCAGTCTAAAGAAGGAATACAACTGAAGTTCATGTTTTCATTCAAAATAAAAAGAAAAAACTCATGACTTAGCCTCTGGTGTATAGTATGTGTAATCAGACAGGCTTGGTGATGTAATGTATGAGCAAAGCTGATAGCCTGAAACCTTGGTTGCTGTGATTTTAATTTGCTTTAGGGCACAAGTCATTTTTCAGTTGATTTAAATCAACTGAAGGGAGGTGTTTGCAGTGAGCTTTCGCATTACTTTTTAATACAACTTTTTTCATGAATGTTTTTAAGGGCTAAGAAGTTAATTGGCACAGGCATAGCAGGAGAAGATATAGACCCTCCTAGCAATGTCCTTACTCCTCTTTCAAAATCACTCTCACACCCTTTGCTGACAGCCATTAAAAAGTAATAAAACTCGGCTTTATGATTGGAATGGTGGACGGTTTGATTGTGATTTCGCCTCTGAGCATAATTATTCAGGCATTCTATTTAATCTCATCAAAATGTGTGTACACACGCTGAGACATGTACACAAATATTTACTGCGCATTTTTCCCCCTGACACGATTGCGCACCTGCTCCCGAGTAAAAGCTCTGCCGCAGTTGTGTAAATGAACCACCAGAGGGCGATGTAACACTGTAGTACATTATCACCGGAGCGGTGCCGTTA
The DNA here is from genome assembly GCA_029721435.1 of Gymnothorax reevesii. Lineage (NCBI taxonomy): Eukaryota > Metazoa > Chordata > Actinopteri > Anguilliformes > Muraenidae > Gymnothorax > Gymnothorax reevesii. Next base: position 11,911,012 of record CM056574.1, read on the forward strand.
GAAAAATAATAAAAGTTTGCACGTTTCCTACGCACTTGGTTCATCTATGCAGTTTCGCCAAGATTTGATGAGTTTTCTGCATTTGACGAGTATTCTTGATCCAGCTCACTGTGACAAAAGGTTTCCTCCGCGGAATAACATAGGTTTGACTGACACCTTTGTTATTTCCGCTGAGGAACCCTATCTGGTTTAAATATTCGTCATGAGGCAAAATAGCTTTTTTCAGTAGCTTTGACATTTTTACGTCTGTTTGAAGGATGTCACGTTGAAAAAGCATCTCCGATGAGGGAGAGGGACCAAAGGACATTTTTCAGAGAATATGTATTAACTGAGAGGTGCTCATTGCGCTAAAATGTGCACTCAACTCAAGTGCAGCTCCTCTCTCTAACTATACTGTAACCATCATTCATTCATATCTGCTGATAATGTGACTTTATGTTGGGGAGACTGGGGTCTGATGAGCCATGGGGACCAATGAGCCATATCACTATTTTGCGATCAATCGATGACAGAGCTGCCTAAAATAGGCAAATTATTTGACCATTGACTGATGAGTCATGGGGATAAATCAGCCATATGACTATTTTGCCTATTTTAAACACCTTTGGCATCGATTGATCGCAAAATATGGCTCATTGGACCCCAGTCTCCCCTTAAACCTTGTAAATATGGGGGGACCATGTAAACTCCACACAGGAAGGCCTCAGGCTGGATTCCCACCCGTAACATTCGTGCTACCCACTGCACCACTGTGCTGCCCCATAGACATGTAATCTGATCATGTGGAGATGGCTCTTTCATTCCAGGGCTGTATGATGAGCTGCATTACGCCAATATTTTTTTCCCCTCTGATTTGGAATTGATGTTAGCCTAATATGGGTTCAGTCTGCAGTTATGACTGAAAATGAATGAGAATGCTTGGCTCGAAGGCTACGTGTGTTACGAAACAGTTCAATTTTGCGCTGCTATTGCTGCAGGCTTTTTATTTTTATTAGAATTTATTTCAAATGTTGTAGTATTTTTGGTATGAATAAATTGATTTCAGATTCCAGGCTTTTTAAGAAGAATATTGTGTTTCTAACGGAAATAGTTTCGAATTGCATCCTTTTCGTGTCTTGTCAATTATCATCTTGTATAAGTTACTGTGAAACAAAGATTGGTATCAAAACAAAAGGTCCTTTGCAGCAGAGTAATCTTTATATTTAAAATTTGACTGAAATGTGCAACAGAGTGGAAATGACATTAAGCAGCCTTTTTCGAACTCATTATGTTTTTTAAACCTTGATCATTTATTACTTCCATTTCAGTCAGGACAACTCACGATTCAATGAAATGGAACAATTTATTCATGGATATGAGCATTACATTGTATTTTGGCGGCAGTTCTGCTCTGGAGGAATAATCTACTTAGGCACAGCAAACATACAAACATAGTCAGGAACAGAAATCAAAATCCCCCCAATGTGAGCAGAACCAAACAGGTGGAGGCTGGGGTGGAGGCGGCAAGCAAAAACCAAACAGCATGTTGCATAGCATGAAGCGTCATTGCGAACAGCAGCGGAAGCAAGTGAGCTTGACGTCTTTCAAATAGACCGCTGTATGACCTCGTGATGTGTATCCTCCAATTGTTCGCCTGCTGGTGCTGACGTGCTGGTAGCTTACCAGGCTGCTGTCAGCTGACGTAGCTCTTCTCGAGTTGCCTGCCTGAACTAGTTACACTCATTTCAGTCAGGACAACTCACGATTCAATGAAATGGAACAATTTATTCATGGATATGAGCATTACATTGTATTTTGGCGGCAGTTCTGCTCTGGAGGAATAATCTACTTAGGCACAGCAAACATACAAACATAGTCAGGAACAGAAATCAAAATCCCCCAAAACAGCAACCACCGCCAAGTGGCTAAACCATGTATACAGTGGAGCACCCACTGCCTCCTGAATGACCATGAAATCCATAGAGATATCCAGGGTCAAAACATTGACTACTAAAGGCTGCCAAGTATTTAGTGTAGTTTTACTATCATCAATGCAGATAACCTGGATCAGAATGGACATATGATCATTAATGTATATTACCTCACCATGTGTAGCCTGGTTCCACTGCGGGGACCCGTTAGGCTCGTTTCCTCGAGAACACACCGCTTGGTGCCCTCACATCTGTACTTGCGGGCAGGGCCTCACTGTTAGTCTGGATGCTTGCCAGATCCTCTAGAGAATAGGCGCATGCCGCTCCCTCTAGTGCACGTCTGCAACCCCTACAGATGCGGGAGGCAAGATGAAGCATCATCTTGGTCCTGAGAAAACATTCTACCTAGTGAGAAAAACTATGTGTACAGCCGGAGCACCCACTGCCTCCTGGATAACCAGGAAGTCCATAGAGATATCCAGGGTCAAACATTGGCTGCTAAAGGCTGCCCAGCCTTTAGCGCACGTCTGCTGCCACCAATGCAGATCACCTGAATCAAAATGGACATTCTACCATTAATGTACATGACCTCCCATGTGTTGCCTAGTTCCACTGCGGGGACCCGTTAGGCACATTCTCCAAGGAACACACCGCTTGGTGCCCTCACATCTGTACTTGCAGGCAGGGCCTCACTGTTAGTCTGGATGCTTGGCCAGATCCTCTAGAGAATAGGCGCACGCCGCTCCCTCTAGTGCACGTCTGCAACCCTTACAGATGCGGGAGGCAAGATGGACATCATCTTGGTCCTGAAGAACATTCTACCTAGTGAGAAAAACTATGTGTACAGCCGGAGCACCCACTGCCTCCTGGACAACCAGGAAGTCCATAGAGATATCCAGGGTCAAACATTGGCTGCTAAAGGCTGCCCAGCCTTTAGCGCACGTCTGCTGCCACCAATGCAGATTGCCTGGATCAAAATGGACATTCTACCATTAATATACATGACCTCCCATGTGTTGCCTGGTTCCACTGCGGGGACCCGTTAGGCACGTTCTCCAAGGAACACACCGCTTGGTGCCCTCACATCTGTACTTGCGGGCAGGGCCTCACTGTTAGTCTGGATGCTTGGCCAGATCCTCTAGAGAATAGGCGCACGCCGCTCCCTCTAGTGCACGTCTGCAACCCTTACAGATGCGGGAGGCAAGATGAACATCATCTTGGTCCTGAAGAACATTCTACCTAGTGAGAAAAACTATGTGTACAGCCGGAGCACCCACTGCCTCCTGGACAACCAGGAAGTCCATAGAGATATCCAGGGTCAAACATTGGCTGCTAAAGGCTGCCCAGCCTTTAGCGCACGTCTGCTACCACCAATGCAGATTGCCTGGATCAAGTATGGACATTCTACCATTAAGTATGGCCAGCCAACCACCTGCGCAAGCAATTTATTATTTTTAATTCAATTCAAATTTTTCTATTCAATTATTTGTATAGCGCTTTTCACAGTCTATCACAAAGACGCTTTATGTTGAGCGATTAAATAAATGAAAGGGCAGTGCCCAACCTAATCCCCACTAGAGCAAAATGAGGCAAAAAACTCCCAGTAGGGAGAAAAATCCTCAAACAGTGGTGAGAAAAAACTCCCCAGTGGGAAGAAATCTCAGGAGGAACCTGGCTATAGTGGGGGAGCCCATCCTCCGCGGGCTAGCTAATTAAGCAATAATAGAATAAAATGGCATCAAAACAGTGGTGTCTAGCTCCAGGAAGTGGGATGTCGAGGAAGGAGCTGAACTGGATCCGGACCAGAATAGGACAGCAGCACAGCAGCAACTTCAGCTCAGATGGTCCAGGACTCCGTAGTGGAGGGAAAGATCCTCAGAAAGAGACACAGAGGAAAAAAGGGGGGTGAGGCACTGGATAAAACTACTGCATAAAATAGAAATACTGTCCTGTCTCAAGTGCCAAGTAAGAATTTAGGAACAATTTGTAAGTAACAGTCAACACCCCTCCATCCGCTTGTTGCATTATAATTCTACTAGAAAGAGACCATCAAGTACCTTTAATCCTAGGTTTAAGAGCAAGTAATGATTCATCATACTTCAAAACCCCCCAAAACCACGAAGTTTCATGAGGACAATTCTGGTCCTGAAAGGCCGGTGGGTAATGAAGGTTGTATTTCTTCCAATTTCAATGACTAATTGAATAAAAGGGGTTATATACAAAAACAAATTTGCTCATGCAGTAGAGAAAATGTTTCACATAGGGCGCCAAGTTATTATTTATTCATTCATTCCTCTTCCGTCGATCTTGTGAAATTAGAGATTCCGCAGAAACTTCAGATTTTAAAAAGTGCTTTTGCCAATAAGGCAATTAACTAATTAAAGGCCAGAAAGGGAGCAAAAACTGGGACAGATATGGCCCTCATTCCCCAAACTCTAAAATACGAGTATTCTCCCTTTAAGATAGTCAATCCGAGCGGAATGTGATGTACTATGATTATGCATGCACAGTAATTTGGTGCAATTTCAAGCAGTAATCCAAACCTAGCACATTAACATCACCTAGGCATTTTCAGGGATTTCTAGCACCCAAAGGAACCTTGATATTAGGTCTGGTCTGAGGCATGATGAAAAAGTCAAAGCTACCAGCAGCATCATTTTACAGACCCTGCATGTTCACAGCTTTGTGTTCATGCGTGTCACGCGCTTAAATTTGTTAGGAGATAACAGAGTAGGCCTGGTGGTTTTAATATGACATACTAACATGTCATCTAATTCTTAAAATTCAGAAGATGAAGCCGAAGCTTCAGAATCAGACCAACATTCAACAGAACATAATTCCAGCCATCTTTTTCATCTTATCATCTTTAACGGTGCTTTCTTTGAGTTAGTTTCTTCCTCTGTATTGAAGTGTTGATTTTAATTATGATATGAGCTCTTCGTCCTCCATGAGGTGCTGTTTAAGTAGTGCTGCGTCGGGTCCTGCCATGAGGACGAAAACAGAGGAATGGCGGAGTTCAGCCGTTTAGAAGGAACACCGAGGACGCACCATGGGGCGCATGCGATGTCCCGTGTCTGTAGCAGCCGGACTCAGCCGTATTAATGGAAACAGCTTAATGCTCTGGTACTGAACAAACCATAGACGGAAACGACCATTCATGCTCAGTTGGGTCTTAGGCGCATTTACAATGGACAAAACATTACTCAACTCGATAAATCATGTATGCATTCGACTGTTAAAAAATAAAAGCGGACAATTTTGCATACAATTGAAGCAATGACTTGGTGTTTTTTTTTTTTTTTTTTTTTTAAATAAATCAGTAGGCCAGAAAGATTGTAGAATTGAGGAAACAGGAATTCTTCGCGCCGCGTAGTCGTATGAGTGAGTATTCATGAGGTTTCCACCGTTACTTGTTAACAATAACAGCAATCCGGGCAGTAGTCAACATTGTTGCCCATATACCCTGTTAATGTTTGCTGTCAAACATCCATCTGCAACAATGAATCACCACGACGCAAACCACTTTCTGACATTATGTTCGCTGATGATCATCCGAACATCACGATATAACCACACCAATTCAACAGGCATAAAAGCATGGAATTTAGCGATTTTCAGGTCCCTGACGTGGTTCGCAAACTACAGCCCGAGCGCGACTGCCATACCATTCAAGTTCGCAAATTAAGAATTAAATCCTAGTACAAAACGCTTCACAGAAAAACTAGGGCTATGAATAAAAAGTACCATCTTCTCTGTGAGGCAAAGCAAACACTAGGTCAGCTCACAATTCATGAATCTTGAAGGAAAAGATCGCATAAGTATCCATGCACTGCCCTCGTGCTATTAAAGTCCTAGTGTTTGTATTTTATTAATTTATTTAATTTATGAGAGACAGGGACATGCTTAGCAACTAAAAGGAACAGATTTATATCCACAATTAAGCGGCCTTCAGTCAACAATGTAGCACATAAAGCAGAATTAATCGCAAAATTTAAAATTACCTGCATATTTGGATTCCAGGGTTGCACAGAAGCTGCCGATGTGGTAAACGGACCCCGTCGGTTTGGAGAAATTGGCGTTCCGCGACTAGACAGGAACCAGGTCTCCAACTGAATCAGTCCATAGACCGTCATTTTGACTTATAGGAGGAACCTCACTTGAATCAGAATTATCTTGGGTTTTCGATTTGAAAATAGCGTTTGAGGGGCGTTCACGCGCACTTTACCAGTCGCAACTCTAACAAGATAAAATATGATTGCAGCAGTAGGCTAATTAAATTTCAATCAGGCGCCCATTAATCCTGGAACACAGAGAATACACGCCAAAAGCCAAGAAGAAGCACAAGCAACAACATATTGTAAACTTAGCAGAAACAGAATAGCTGCATAATACCAAAAAAGACAGCAAAAGCAATCTGCGTAGCGAGGGACTGCTGCAAGCGCCAGAATAAACATCAAGCAAAAACCAAACAGCATGTTGCATAGCATGAAGCGTCATTGCGAACAGCAGCGGAAGCAAGTGAGCGTGACGTCTTTCAAATAGACCGCTGTATGACCTCGTGATGTGTATCCTCCAATTGTTCGCCTGCTGGTGCTGACGTGCTGGTAGCTTACCAGGCTGCTGTCAGCTGACGTAGCTCTTCTCGAGTTGCCTGCCTGAACTAGTTACACTCATTTTAGCCCAACAATCAGCAAATATTTCATAAGCTGGATGACGCAGAAAAATATGCCAAAACTGGAATCTGGGATAATTGAGTTCACTCTCTGATAAGGTAAGATATACTTTTATTGAACCTCATGAGGTAATTTGTCCTCTACATTTGACCCATCGTATAGTTAGGAGCAGTGGGCAACACCAGGGACCATCTCCAGTTCTAAAGCCAGTTCCTTGATCTGGGGTTCTGGTAGGAGTGTTCCAAGAATGCATGTTTTGCCGCATGAGGGAAACCGGAGTATCCGCAGGAAACCCATGCAAACACAAGCAGAAACGCAAACTCCACAAACTCCAGGGCGGACTCGAACCCATGACCTTCTTGCAGTGAGGTGGCAGTGCTACCCTCTGTGCCTTGGTGAGTAGTAGGTTTCACACTTCACAAGAAACTGCCACAAAGACACTTTACAGTGAGAAAATAAATAAATAAATCGATCGATCAATTAATAAAAGGGGCAGTTCCCCCTTCGTTGTGTCAGCCTAATTATTCTCAAACTGAAAACACCAATTACACGTGGAGTTCTGTGGTGCTTCGAGAAGCCGAACTGTCTATGTTTGGATCATAATTTATTATTCATATTTGTTCCTAGTTTTCACATCAGCGCAGACATGCAGAGGCCAGGCGTAGCTCAATGGCTGTTAATATCATTATAGGGCTACAAATAAGGCCTTTACTGTGAGAAACTGCTGTGAATGTTGCTGTAAATTGGGTGATAATCCTTCGAGACTGATCAGGACAGAATACAGATCTCACAGCAAGCCAAACAAGAAGACAGTGTCCTCATTATCTCATTATAATCAAGGGCTATAACTCCATAAAAAAAATGTTTTGACATCCATTTTTGAAATGGATTTAGATCACGAGAAGCATACTTAATTTCACGCATCTAGGTGTGATAGTTTCGGAGAAATCTTGTCCCCATTGCGGCCCGGACGGACGGACGGATGGACGGATCCCGAAACATTATAGAGCATACTGTGCTTCATACTATTTTATTCATCTCATGTGAATAAAGGCTCAATGATGGCCATAGCCTGTATTTCTACAGTAAGTACATGCAGCTCCCATTTGACTGTTCATAACTGGTTAACAGACTGGTTATATTGTGACATTTGCCAGCGGTTAAATAACATTATTTTGTCTGAAATATTTTGAAAGTCGTATACTTCAGACATGTATTGTGACTGATATTTGAATCTTTTTATCATCCTTGGCAGGATGTAAGGACATATGATCATTCCTAACATCATCACTCCCCAAGTACCAAAGCAACAAGAGAAAGGAGACCACAGGAGGTGTTCAGAAGAGTGTATTTTGGTAAGAGCAAGAGAACTAACTTGCGGGTCTATAATGGCAAGGTATTTTAAAACTGGAATTCATAATGTGTGCCGTATATTTCCAGTAACATCACTGAAATTGTGAGTTAATTTTAAAGTGTATTTTTATTTTGTGGCGACGCACCGTCAGCCCCGGATACGCTGATTCTTCTCATTTCTCCTTATCCTCGTGGATATATGACTGACTCTGCGCAGTGTAACCTGACATTTATGCTGTAGTGTAACCTGACATTTATGCTGTGTGCCAGGCCATGCGGTAAAGCCTTTTAGCTTTGTCATCAAACATCTCTGTGTCATTGTACTCCATGCCTCTTCCCAGCCTTAACATTTAAATTTTCACCTCATTATTTTTTACTGACATGTAGTTTTTAGCTCACTTGGTCCAACGGATCAAAGGGAGCTCATGCGATCACACGGCGGTGCCAGCGTCTGCGTTAACTTCGATTGTCTTCTGCCAAACCACTGAAGGGATCAATGCGAAATGAAGTGGGGAGGAATAAATGGATGTACAGACTATAAGTTGTTCAATTGGCGTAAATCTGCCCATAGGCGGCGCTATAGCAAACAAATGATCATAAGTCCTAAACCATTTGTCAAATTGACTTGAAATTTGGCCTGCTTCATGTTAGTCTGGGGTGTGATAAAAATCTATACGAACAAAGAGATGATGGGAGCGACCAGATTTAGCACTAAACTGTCGTAACTCTGGAGATGTGATGAATGAAGGGGATGTCTTGTAGACATCCGCACTTCCAGAAACAGGGCCAGCTTCGCCATGCCAGCGCATGCAGCCTCAGACTTGGCTACAAAGCCCCAGCCACTGCGGCACGTAAGTGATGAAGTGAATATCTAAGATTTCATTTATTATTTTAAATATTGTCTTAATTCAAATCTTTTTAAACAGCGTAAAAATAAAAATTAAATAAACATATTTACAAAATGACTGGGCGAGGTGGCGTTTGCACTACACTGTATACTGTGGTGTTCTCTCTCCATCCAGCTCTGCCGCCATGCTATTGTATTCAAACTCGACTGTGATTTGATTTAGTTTTCTCGCTATGCGATGAGAATTGTCAAGCTTTGCAAAAGACAAGCATTGTGGATATGAACTTAGAAAATACCACTAAATGTGTCCACAGCTTGGGAGTAAACAATGCACGCGCAGATATGGGCGGAAGTTCAGAACGCCGTTCAGCATTTCGGGGATATTATGTTTTTGGTCCGACCGCCGGCGCCTCCGCCGCGCCGCCCTATGTGTTAACGCATTAACTTGAGTAATATTTCAATTAGAAATTTAATGTTTTGCATATAAGTAAGTATCATAAAGAGGAAGAACTGATTCGATTTTGGACAATTTACAATTTCCAGATTGGCCACCAGGGGCCAAAAATCACTGTTTTTATCATATCTCTGACATTATTTGTCCTATTGACCTCAAATCAAGTGCAAATGAAAGGGTGTGACCTGAGGATGTGTCCCATAATGACATTATACCTGTTTGGTTCAATGTTTTGCCACCAGGTGGAGCTTTGTGATGGAAAATTACCATTTTGGCCATATCTTCAGAACCATTTGTCCGATTGACCTGAAATTAAGTTCAAATGAAAGCTCATGACCTGAGGGGCTTTATATTGTATTGTGTCTATTCAAGGATTCGGGAATTGGAGGATTGGGGGCATTCGGGGATATACCCCAAGCCGTCGCCTCTGGCATAAGCCTACTTCACTTTAGCTGTCGCCTGTCATCATCAAACTTTATAATCTTGTTAAAGAGGTGGACAAGAGCTGTAACACAACTACAGGCCAAGCATCTTCCATCATACTGAATTTGGTTTAAATCCGTAACTAGGTGGCACTTTAGCAAACAAATGGTCATAACTCTTAAACCAATTGTGGAAGCAACTTTAAATTTTGCTACTTCATAGTGGAAAAAGTTGCCATGAAAACCTGCTAGAACAAAGTGATAGGTGAAACAAGATGGCTGACATCAGCCAATTAAATGTCATTAAATTTCTATTTCATCAGCCCCTAAACTCACTTTAACTGTCATCAATCATGAAACTTTATACTATTGTTATAGATTTGTAAAAGGACAGTCTTAATTCAGATCTCTTCAACTGGCCAGATATGCGATATAGAGGGGCACACCAAATGTGATGCCCATTGGCTGATGTGTGGCGCTGTTGTCAGAAAAACAATGTGAAACAATGTGAAATTAATTTTTTTGTTTCCTAGCATTTGACTCAGTGGTTCTACTTTTGCATATTGTATCTCTGTATGAGAATCAAATAATGTTTCCAATGAGCAAAATACATTTTTAAATATTTGCCTGCTATTTGTCAACCAGGTAATAGCTGCTATTTCAAAGACATGGTAAAGACTAATCAACCTGAAATTTGCAGGGCAAAGTGAACAATGCACAGTTATGTGCCCTGAACTGGGAATTGTTTGAAAAACAGATGATGACCACATCTTTCTTGGACCCTGTAGTTACCGCTTGCGGTTATATTTGAAGAGTTTGTCCCCAAAACGCAATCTATCCATTTCACTCATTTTGAGTAAATCAGCTTTTTTATGTTGGAGCCTATTGCATTTTATGGAAAAACACAAACTTTGACTATGAAAAAAATACACTTTATAGGATGAAACTCTAAAAACTTGATTTTTACACCTTGTGTAAGAAGCACAGGGCTATCGCTTTATGGTATTATCTCAGTTTTCGTAATTTTGGAACTTATTGCCTATTGGAAACAATTCTTCATTTTTTCCCCACACAAATTACAAAAGGAGTCTTAAACTGTCCCAGTGTTGGACCCAAGTATAAAAAATACTACCACTTGTGTATATATAAAACCTTGTTTTAGCTTTGAATAAATGCCATTTTTTGACATTGCAAGGTCATCGTGACCCTGACTGAAGTTTGTTTATTTTTTGTCAAACTTTCTCTTTCTTTTTCTCACTGAGCTACAACTTTTGATCTTCTCTGTTGTTCTTTTTCAAGGCCCATAATGATGTTGGTATTTGTGCATCGGTAGCACTTTACATGAAGGCGTCGTGATAAGAGTGACACAGTCATGAACATGTCATGAACATTATGTAAATGTCATAAACGTCATTAAGTGTCATTCGGTTTTTGAGATGACAAGTTGACATTGTTTGGGTTCACAGAGTGAAAGCATATTTTTTGTTAACTGGTGAATGAGTCAACTTTCTTTTGCTACTCGTGAACTGAGACATGAAATCGTGTGTTGAAAATTACCGATGAATACATTGCAGTGAAGCGCTACTTACAAAAATAGGGAAAGCACAATCTTTATTCTGTTTGCAGTGTAATTCTATGCCAAGGCCATAGACACTGGGTTTTTGGGTATCGTCAATGCTTGACTTTTCTTTGGTGATTAATTTATTGCGGTACCAAGTTGTTGAGATTGTTTTCTATGCGTCATTGAACACACAAAATATTTCTGAGTTTAATTATTCATGAATCAGTATCATCTCAGAGCTGGAAAAATTTAAATGTACTCTGAACTCGTAATTGGAAATGGTTTGAATGACATAGCGTTTTTATAAGAATCCTTTTGCGCATTAAACTATATTTTTTAATAGAATAATGAATAAATATTTCTCTGTAAGACGTGGCAGGTTGATGGAATTCACATTTGAGGCCTGGTTATGATTAATTTGCCCTTTTGCGTGATGTAAGCAGCTTTCATCTGTTTCCTTGATTACTCGCAAGCTTTTACAATCTACTTTGTAAATTGTGTTTGGGCTGTAATGCAGGTGCACAGATGTGTTTACATTTTCAAAATTCTTCTGATATTCTCCCGCTGTCTCGATACTGCGCCTGTTTTACCAGCTGTTTCTCGGCTGTCGCTTGTTTCTGGAATGTTCCACATCGCAGTTCCGTGCGGCATCGCTGTATAGCCCACAGCCCTAACATCACTGACATTATTATCGTTCTTGCATTACAGATTGCAAGCGCGTAATTATCTGCACCGTGAGAAGGGTAAGTACTGTCCAGTGCTGCCCTCGAATGTAACTCTGGCTTTCGCTTTGGGGCTTCTGATCCCGTCTCAGTAAAGAGCTTTGGTCAGTCCCGACAGTGCTAAGCAAATTAAGTTGTACAGAGTTGATTTGAATAAATGCCCATAATCTTTACCTTTAAAGGTAAAAATAAAAAAGTAATACTACCCTGTGGCCTCTGCTAACTGGAGTCCTTCAGTTTTATGCAGAAAGACGTTGGAGAGTATGAAAGAGTCATATAGTCTTATTGAGATGTCCCTGTCCCCAATAAAGTCCCTGATCCTCAATTAACTGTAATTGTTCCCCCCCACTTCCCCCCACTCCAGTACTCAGTTCTGTGTGCTATATTCCTACTCTGGCGTACTATAAACACTCTGTTTAATGGTGCTCCTCTGCTACGCCACTTCTGACTTATAATGACACATTAGTAGAAGTGGGACTTCTGTTAAGCGATGAAGAGCGTAACAGTGGCGGAGGTGTTGGAGAGAAAGTTGCCAGATTGGAACAGGCAGAAAGAGACTCAGAAATGGAGCCTCGCAGGTAAAGATGTTGGGTTCGAGGGCGTATAAACAGATGACTGTAAACAGAGAAAAACACAAGGCCACAGGAACAGAATGTGCGCATAAATGAGTCATGAGCTCTCAGATGGAGGGGAGGAGTCGAGAATAGTCAGAGCTTACGCTGATCCGGGTGAGGAATGGAATACTGTCGTATTCGCTTTAGTGTGGATTTACAAAATGGGCGTTTGAAATCTGCAAAAAGTGTGGAGGTGGGGGGTCAAAAGTTCTTGTCCGTATTTTCACCATCGGTTGGCCTTGGGGACGGATGAATACAGCCCTCAGCTTTTGGTTCAAACTTTAACCCTTTTGGAGTAAGGGGTTAAAATAGTTTTTAGCCCTTTCCCAGCTATTTTCAAGGGATTTTTTATTTAAAAAATTGCTCTTATCAATTAATTTTTGAACCTTTATGGAGAAAAGCATGCAATATTACTTTGGGGCCTTTTCAAGTAGAAGTCAATTGCAATATTTTGAGGCCACAATATCCAACCAAATATTTGATTTATTAAAGGTACTATGCCCATTACAGTTCCATTACCCCCAATGTCTAAGAAGTGCACCCTGCATTATGGGTAATATCTGAGATGCTGCCGGGACATAGAACTTACCGCTTTCAGAGTTTGAAGGCACAATGTGATTATAAATTTCTTTGAAATAAAATCTTTGATATTTCCTCCCATCGTTGTGCAGTGCCCCCCTAAAAAGTACCCATTTGTGCCATTTCCACAGCGTCCATTGCTGGGGAAATACTTGAGTTCAAAGGGTTTTTTTATCAACCCTCCCATATCTAAAGAGCAAGCTAATAATGGTCATGTTTTTACGGAGGCCAGGGGATCTGGCTTGGTATAATTCTTTGAAATGGAATGGGTTGTAACCCCTCTTCCCGCCCCTCTTAGTCGTGGGACGTTCCAATCACAGGCGTCTGGAGAGTTAGGGTTGGGGTTGGCTCCGTTGAATGGAGCTTCTCTGACAGGGCAAGGCCCTCGGCCCTCCTAGGCCTCAACGGAGCCACTTTTAATCAACCCTGACTCTCTGGACAGCTGTGGTCTAGTGTTGGTACTTCAGTCTTACGCCTGAAATACACCAGGTGTGTTCGCGGCGCGACACGTCAGTCGCAGCAGAACGCACCCATTATTTTCTATTGAAGCCGCTAAACAGGCAACGTAGTCCACGCGCAATCGCGCTTGCCCGGGTGACAAATCTGTTCATTTACGCAGCTGGACTATTTTATTCCCTCTACGCACAACAACGCGGCCCCACCAACAGGCAAAAACTGCACAAAACTGTATCAAAAACGAGTACAACAAGTTTAAAAGTGATTAAAATTAAAACTTTGATTCTAACAGAGTCATAGGAGTCTAGCTTTGTTTTTGTTTGATTTATCCTGATGATATAAAAAACAAACAATCTAATCAAAGCGTATTCTGAAGTTAAAACAATTTATTTAAAATTGCACCTTTTACACCTTTTATTGCCGGCTATACCTCTCTACTGTACCCCTGGTAACAAACATATCACTTGCCAATTCTCACTGGCCCCATTTACATGGGTCCAAAAATCCTATTCACAATCAGATTGAAAGGTCAATCAGATTCAAGATGTCTCATATAAACACCTTAGCCAATCTGATTCACCCGGATCTGATTGTATTTCGGATCAGATTGTAAGAGGCAGTCTACGCCGATTGATAATTCACCCCATGCTCCATGTAAACGACTGAGTGGAGTGGATTGTGTTGATAAAGAGGATTGTTCGGTCCACGCATGCGCTCCTAGCACGTAAGAGGCTCGTAAGTGAAGTGACGTACGCAGAGTGACGTAATGCGCAGGTAAAAAAACACAATACAATCAGATTCAGCGGGGGCCATGTCAACGGGGGATTGAACGTGGATCTCTTTACTTAAACTTCATGTATACAGATCAAATCAGATTCACTTATTCCGATCGATTTAAATCAAATTGAGGAAAACTACCCATGTAAAGGTGGCCAACGTGGGCAGCGAAAGTGATCACCTGTGGATAAAAACAGCAGGAAGATTCACAGCAGGAGAGCTGCACATGAGTTGGGGGTTGGGGGTGTCCCACTCCAATTTCCAGGTGGGGGTATCCCAGGGTAGGGTTACGGACAGTTTGCAAAACAGTTTGGCACAAACATGGACGAGAAGAAGTTGATCGAAAAATTTAAAAAACACTCGGAGTTGTACGACCCAGAAAACACCTTTTATAAGGACAACCTTATAAAGGCGTCTATATGGACAGAAATAGCAGCTGAAGCATCAGGTGATCTGTAGAGTTTGTCGCTGTCTAAAGCCAGCTCTGCAACCAGGTTATGGAGGCTCCCAACTGTCGTCTTTGTAGATTCAGCGGATGAACCAAAAATCTCCTCCTCCTCTTTTACAGCCTCCAAATTAATAAAAAGAGGGCAATCGCCTTCTATTAATAGTAGGAGCTGTCCACAAATGAAAACAAAAAAAAATCTGTTCAGTACTAATTATTTCGCAACTCCATGCATAAAAACGCTAATCAATCAACTCGTTTTACACAATGAAAATTTGCAATACGGATAGGATCGCCAAAATGTGAAAGTGCAAATGCAAATACTTTTACAGTACATGTGCACCCAGGTCGTATTTTGTAATAGTTAAAATAAGAAATGCTTTAACGCACTCATTTTCCACTGCCGAGTGCTCGAAATCTCCTCTGGAAAACACGTCCAGCACGCGACCGTAGGCTGCAGAAACGGAACTGGTGGTGTAGCTTGTGAAACGCTGCACTCCGCCCCGCTTACGTAACTCGTCGCGTCCGTTCCAAGTGTACATCAGCCCTTATTCCTGTTTATCCTGTTCATGATGTTAAGCAACATGGTCTCCATCTTCTCTTCCTGGAGAAGCTGATGGCTTGATTTTCTGCCTGTTTATTCGCACTCCCAGATAGCAAGCACCTCCGCTCCGGATCTGCTCTGGCTCTCTGCCGACTCCAGCTGATCCGGCTCAGAGCCGGGGCAGATCCGGAGCGGAAGAACTTGCTATCTGGGCTGTTTTGTGATTGTTAGTGAACTTTGTTCAGCTGAATGTCTTCTATTTGCTGGGCCTATTCAGTTCATGATCAAAATGTCAACTGTGATTAAGTGCAATTTAGCTGACGTTAGTCACATGGACATTCAGTGTGGCTTACACAGGAAGTACAAGCTTGATTCGTAAGTGATTCTGCTTACAAAGTGCACAAAGGACGACCAAGCATATGTTGGACGGCTTAAAATTACCCATGCCGATGTGAGAAATGAGCAGGAACTGATATTGTTGCGTGCTAGAATATTTGACCCCAGTGCTTTGCCTGGAATGGATGTTGACAGACATAAAAAAATGCCCAGCACATCGATATGGCCTGGGATTGTGCTGGAATCCATCAAGGAAGTGCCTTCACCCACTGTACAACCACCGCTCGAAGTGTAAACCTTGCCGAGACAGAACAATTGGAAAAAAAAGTCACAGAAGATTTTCGAGGAGTGGAAGTTGCTCTTGCCAGTTGGATCATGTAGTTTTATTTTCAAATGGGATAGGCTATTATTGTGAGGTCAAGATCAGCTGCAATGTGAATGCGTCAGTTATCCTGATATACAACCATGCTGGAAATGTACACAGATTAGCCCTCAATGTAGGGTAGGCCTACATGATTTTTGTGCAAGATGTCCTATTTAGGAAAAGTGATCAGTTGCTGATCTGAACCTGTTTTTAGCTGAATGGCCTAGGCCTAGTGCCTGTAGGGGTGAAATGAAGTCCTGCATACGCGAAAATTTGTCGTGAATAAAAATTATCACGAAAATCATGAAGTGTCAAATAGTACAGCGATTCCAATTACACGCCAACATTTTTCTCTGCTGGTACGTCAAGTTTTCTTGTCAGTGATTTTTATCAATCAGCCAGGTGTTTTGTTGTTACATGTTCATCAGCACAGCTGATGCGTAATCAACTTGGCGTAATCGAGAGAAATTTGGAGGCAAATTCTACACTTTTGAAAATGATGCTTTAGGCCACACTCACACTTGAGGGCCAACGCAAAATATTTTAGCTGTGAAAATTTTTGCATACAGTATATGGTAGCTGCTACCCTGTGGGATTTTACACAAAAGGTGTCATGATTACATCACACATATTGATTGTCAGTGTTTGTTTACGTCCCGTCGATAGACCGGCGTGGCCGTCGTTACTCGTTCCTCATTTACGACTGCTGCCGACCATGAGCAAACCGTTAGACTGGTAGGAATTCACACCAACGGCTGATGCGTGCGCATTCCAACGCGGCCGATATTATGGGACTGGTTCCGCTAAAAGGATATAGCGTGCAGTGCTGTGAGGGGGACGAGGCATATGCCCGGTCCATAAGCAGGTTGGATTCATGAATTTGGCTGGTTACTTCTCGGGGAATACCTTGCACTGGAACGTCATTATACAGCGGCATCCAATCGGAGTATGCGCGGTTGTCCAATCAGCGCTCGGATCGGGGGGGCGGCAGCAGTCATAAATGAGGAACAAGTCACGACGGCCACGGCGGTCTATCCCGCCGGCAGCCCTGTTGAATAGACTCAAGTCCACGTCGATAAACGACGGTGAATAGGAGTAAAATAAATTACCCATCTCGGGATTTCCGGTTTCCCGAAAAATTTCCTGTTTTACAGTAGTACTTCCTCCAGTTGATGCGTTGTCATACATTGCCTCATTTTGAGAGTCTTGTCAAACATGAATACATGTTCAATTCTTGGCGTATATTTTTGTGCCATGTGGTTTCCCTTTGGTTTAATCACACCATATAATGATGAATTAAATGGTATCGTATCAATATCAAAATATTTATTTAATTACAAGTTCAATATTTCTTGGCCTTGTTGCTTTCTCCATATCAAAGCCCATCTTGACCATGTGATCCCTACTGCTCCAGTTGGATTCTCTCAAAATGTCCTCAGAGCCGTTCAGCATCTATCTCTTGTTTTCTGCCATAAAGGACTTTCAGAGGATGATCAATAGATATCAAAATCTTGCAAAACATCCTTGTCATTGAATAATATAAGTCCTGCCATCTGTTGAGAAAGTTTGAAAATTGAATGTAACATATAGTTTCCAACTTCCCCAACCGATGACAGCACTAGTCAATGAGTGAAAATAGGGTTTTTCATGGACTTCTCACCCTCTCAAGGGAAGAAATATCAAAGATTTTATTTCTGAATATTGATTATGAAGGCCTTAACTTTCAGCACCTACTTTGTTTGTGGTCCAGCCCCCTGCAGCATCTCAGATATAGGGGTGTCTTTGAACCAAAGGAAAAAAGGGCTTTCAAGGGTGGGCGTATAGGTGTGCTTAGATCTCCCTACCAGTGACATCAATTTTTTTCCAACTTGCAGTAACAAGACACCACTTCATAAGCATGCTTGAAAAAATATTGGAAGCCTGCAGCTTTGGTAGCTTTCCTTGGCAAGGGCTAGAAATTAACCCAAATTTCTCATGGAAAAAGGGCTGAAATCAAAATTTTGCTGATTACTCCAAAACCAGACCAGGGGGTGAGCTCTTATTTTGTTGGTTGTGTTATGGCCCCAATTTGTTATGACATACAAGACAGCAAGGGATGACAGACAAAATTTCAAACCTTAAACAGATTTAATTAAACAAAGACTGACAACTAACCTACAATTTATACTACTGACCAAGATTGATAATATACAAGAAAAAAATATTTACAGTCCCTTGAGATGGGGTTGCTTGGTGATGTTCCGGGTGAGGAAAATGCTCCAACACAGGCAAAAATCCACAAAAAGCATCACAGGTTTTGAAAAGAGTGACAGGTCTGGTCACATGTATCCTTCTGCTTGCAATTTCTCCTACTACTTTACTCTCTCAATTGTTCTCCTGATATATATATTTATTTTGCAACCCCCTCCCTCCTTTTAGACTTTTTTTAATTCTCTGGGACGTTCCCCTCTCAGACATGCCCAGGACATGCCCAAACCTAGCTCCAGACTGGGCTTAACAAAAAAAAAAGGTCAATACTGCTATCTAATCTTTTTCACATTACAGTTGTCATCTTTCAGTTAGGGGGTCCTACCAAGAAAATATCTTTGAAAACTCTTGACCTCGCCCTCATTCGCACTTTTCACCTGCCCTACCCGCAAACCCACTCTTGATAACTGATTTTTACCCCCCTGCATTCTGCTTTTTAATAAATTAGATGAGCTTCAATCAGTCAGTAGTTCATGGAAAGCCCCTCTGCAAGATTCTAATGGTGAAGAATTCAACTTTATATCAACAGAGGTAAAAAAAGCAGTGGTGACTTTTGTTTATGGGGGGTGTGAGCTTCAGGTTACTTGGATTTATGGGGGTGTGCGCTTCAAGTATCTTGGGTTTATGGGGATGTGAGCTCCAGGTTACTTGGACTTATGGGGATGTGAGCACGGTTTACTTGAGTTTAATGGTCTATGAGCTCCAGGTAACTTGGGTTTAGGGGTTGTGGGGTTTGGAGCCTATCCCAGCATGCAGTGGGAGAGATGCAGGGACACAGCTTGCCAATCCATCACATGACATGCCCACAAGTCACTCAGACACTCATACATTTGAGAAATATAGATTGTCCAAGTAACTTAAAATGCATTTCTTTAGACTGTCGGTGGAAACCAGAGTTACAAGCAAAAATCCATCCTAGAACAAGGAGAACATGCAAACTCGACACAGAAAAGCCCTCGGTACGATTGAAAACCACAACTCTCCCACTGTGAGTCAACAGCGCTTTCTAATGTTGCTGCCTTTTTTGATATTGAGAGTTTTTTGGAGACCTGAGTATAATGTGACGCAAAGCCTCTGTGTGTTATGGATTTGTAGGTTAATGCACATAAACAGATCATTCTAAATCTTAAATACAAAAACTATGAATAATAATAATGTAATGTCACAATAGTCATAGTGCCCAGCATTAGATCTACTGTATTTCACAGACATTCCCATAAATACTGCAGATTAATGCATTCTTGATGGTATCATATACAATTCTTGCATTGCCTGTCATTTAATGTAGTGCTTCCCCTTTAAGAATCATGAAGGCAGTTTTTACAGAGATTTGTGAGATGCATCTCTTTCTGTGATCAGACAACTGAAGCTCTGTCTAAGGAAAACCAAGGGAAATGCAGTTATGAGTCACCTGAAACTCACAAAAACAACTTAGTCTTTTAAAAAAGCAATTACTATGCAATTACCATGCAATAAAAAAAAAAGTGGTGTTTACAAGCCACTACTATCGCAATTTATTTGTGCTGAAATGTTAAAGCCCCGAGAGCAAGCTATAAATTAGCATGTAAGATGTGCTGTGCTGCTTAATAAAAGCACTGTGGCCAAAATGACTGCTGCACTTCTGCTGCCATTTTGACTCGACGGGGTCAGCTAACTCCCCAATCCACCCCGTCACAGTCCTCCTGGGACTTCATTAAATTTTACACTCCAGCTCCTGAGTCAATTGAGTCACCTGGTCACATCTGTGCCCGTCCACCTCCCCGTGATGTCACTTCCTCTGCAGAGTGGGCCGAGATCTTTTGTTGCCGTTTGCCGTTAAAGCCAGAGTGGGTTTTTCAGATGCAGAAAGCTTATAGCCTTTACACTCCCAATATATTAGCTATGCTGACGCTGTAACTCTACTCTTGGTTATTGAGTCACCACTTGCTTAAATCATGTGTGCGCGTGATATATGCAAAACTATGGGATGTTTAAGGAGGTGTTTATGTAAGGATACATGCTGGTGATTGTATGTGACTTCTATGAATATTAACTGGATTATACATATACACAAGTAATTTCTCATGTGTCATCGTCTCTCAAATTGATGAAACTCAACCGTTTCCACAAGCCTCCAGTGATTCTCAGCTTGTACTCGAGTGAAAACAGTGATTCTCAGCTTGTACCAAGTGACAACAGTGAGTCTCAGCTTGCACTTGAGTGAGGACAGGAATTCTCAGCTTGTACCAAATGAGGACAGTGATTCTCAGCTTGTACTCGGATGAGAACAGCGATTCTCAGCTTGTACTATTGTGAGGAAAGTGATTCTCTGCTTGTACTCTTGTGAGGACAGTGATTCTCTGCTTGTACTTAATGATGATAACGATTCTCATCTTGTACTCGAGTGAGGACAGTGATTCTTAGCTTGCACTTAGTGAGGACAGGGATTCTCAGCTTGTACTAAGTGACGACAGTGATTCTCCACTTGTGCTTAGTGAGGACAGCGATTCTCAGCTTGTTCTCGAGTGAAGACATGGATTCTCAGCTTGTACTCAAGCATGGACAGTGATTCTCAGTCTGCAGTAAGTGAGGACAGTGATTCTCAGCTTGTATTCGAGTGAGGACAGGGATTGTCAGCATGTACTTACTGAGGACAGTGATTCTCAGCTTGTTCTAAGCGAGGACAGTGATTCTCAGCTTGTACTTGGTGAGGATAGTGATTCTCAGCTTGTTCTTAGGGAGGACAGCAATTCTCAGCTTGTACTAAGTGAGGACAGTGATTTTCCACTTGAACTAAGTGAGGACTGGAATTCTCAGCTTGTACTTAGTTAAGACAGTGATTCTCAGCTTGTACTAATTGAGGACAGTGATTCTCAGCTTGTACTCAAGTGTGGACAGTGATCCTCAGCTCTTATTTGAGTGAGGACAGGGATTCTCAGCTTGTACTTAGTGTGGACAGTGATTCTCATCTTGTTCTAAGTGAGGACAGTGATTATCAGCTTGTCCTTAATGAGGATAGTGATTTTCAGCTTGTACTTAGTAAGGACAGTGATTTTCAGCTTTTACTAAGTGTGGACAGTGATTCTCATCTTGTTCTAAGTGAGGACAGTGATTATCAGCTTGTCCTTAATGAGGATAGTGATTTTCAGCTTGTACTTAGTAAGGACAGTGATTTTCAGCTTTTACTAAGTGAGGACAGTGATTTTCAGCTTGTACTAAGTGAGGACAGTGATTCTCAGCTTGTACTAAGTGAGGACAGTGATTCTCAGCTTGTTATTAGTGAGGACAGTGATTTTCAGCTTGTACTAAGTGAGGACAGTAATTCTCAGCTTGTACCCGAGTAAAAACAGTGATAATCAGCTTGTGCTCAGGTGAGTACAATGATTCTCAGCTTGTATTCGAGTGAAGACAGTGATAATCAGCTGATACTCGCGTGAGTACAATGATTCTCAGCTTGTACTCAAGTGAGGACTGTGATTCTCAGCTTGAGTTGCAGTCGTAACTGAAGGGTCCTGACCTCACCAACAGCTCTGAAGGAGCTGGTCACATCCAGAGATCTCCCTCTATCTGTGTTTCTGTCTCCTGCTTCCCATATTGTGCTCAGTCAGGGTTGTACTATGACAGCAGCATTCATTTCTAACAGTGAAATTTCTGTGTTATGGTAGTAGTCAAACTGCCTTCCTGTAGTTTTATGTCCTATGATGTTATGCGCATATTAAGGAATCCACCTCCTCTCCAGGTGTGGCTTGACCTCAGTTTACGTTGTGACAAAAACAGGAAAGCGGACACAAAGTGTGTGTAAGTCGTGCTGCTCAGTGAGTTTGTGTTGAAGTTTGTTTGTGACATCCCTGTTTGAGGGGTACACTGTGGGGTGCTGTATGCGAACATCTGGCAACTGCTGTTTTACCCGTCCTCTAATGTACTGCTCTTCTGTTTGCATTCAGTCACAAGCAGCAGGTACCGTCGTGAAGAACATTCTTGTGTCTTTCTAAGCCTATTGCTGGAATTGGAAACAGATACACACGCCTACGCACAAACACACACACACACACACACACACACACACACTTGCAATGTCATGTAAAGTATCAGACATTCTGGTTATATGTATCTTCAGTGTGATGAAGAATCTGACTGCAAACGCTACTTTGATTTAAGGAATTGATGTGCCCCTTGTGTTTATCTGCAGTTTGTGACGCCTGTGCAGTCTCCAGAGTCCTAGTTTTTTGTTTGCAGTGAATTCAGGGGCAGGCAGCTAGCGGATCGCGGGGAGATGTCGGCGAACTGAAACAAAAATATAATCGCGCAGAAAGTAAACAAACTTGCATAGTGCACCTTTAAGGTGCTTAAAGGCATTTAGGTACCAGACAGTGCAATTCATGGCTCATCATTTAGGTACTGAATGCGACTGTTTGAAGTCCGAATGTTGAAATGAAGAGCTGTTCGCTTTCCTTCACTCTGCTGAGGAATTATCCCTGTCGCACGAGCGCGTCAGATGGGCTGGGACTCGAATTGTCCACACCTGATGTTCATCACCTGCTTCGCGATGCCTCCTGATTCTGGACTATTTTGATATTCATCTGTAAACAAATGGGGGAATTTGGGCAAACAAGAGATTAGGCTGTACGTAATTTTCACTACTAGATTTGCCTGTTAATTGCAGATTTGAGTGTTTTATCCCTCAGTTGTTTTATATATTGTGTAAATCCTGATTCTTTGAACACCTGCACTTTTGTTTGCAAGAGGCTTTCTCAGTAGTCGTAGGTTTTTTAAGTAGCAGTGCAGGTGGTGGGGTGACTTACTGATAAAAAAATTATTCTTCGATAATGTGTTTTTTTTTTTTTTTTTTTGCAAAATTCATATTCGTTTGTGAAGCTTCTTTTATGAAGACAACAACTTTTCTACGCCTAAGCTGCCCACAATGTTCAGATTTTGAATTCATATTTTTTATCATCTTACTAAATGGGTTTTTTTTTTTTTTTTACTCAGAGCTTGGAAATAGAAGTGAAGTAAAGAGAGACCAAAACAAGATAACCGTTTGAATATTTATCCCCGTTTTCAGATGCATTAAAATTCACAGCAGATGGGCGTTGTTTTGTTTTCTCGCAGCTTTAGCTGAAAAATAAGACTCTCTGTCTCCCTTCGGAGGGAAAAACTCCCCTTTTGCACTCTCAGAATGTAAAGTGGATGTTCAAACGCTGGCCGGGATTGAAGTTGCTCCGCTGTTGCGTGGGAGAGGGGTATCGCCGTAGGGTCCCGTCCCCGACTCGCTCTTAGGCCTGCGGCGGACACGGCTGATGAGGGGAGCTGCTGGGCCCTTTGGGAGCCATTAGACCCTGTGGAAGTTTAGAGCCGTAATGGCTCCAGCCAGTGCACCAGCCTCTCATCAGCTGAGCTGCAGATTCCCAGCCTTGTGGTCATAATAGCTGGCCTCCGTGTCACTGCTGCCACACTAACAGTGACTGCTTCTGTTCAAACTCCGCTGAACTGTTTCTTCCTCCTACTGTACTCACAGAGCTGAAAAAAGGCCTGTTTTATACTGCGGCTGCATTTCACTGTGTGTTGAACCAGGTCTTCCTCAGTTTACTTGTTGATTTATGTATTCAAATACATAAATACATACTCTGACCCCTTTCCAATCAGGAGCGCCGTGAAACAAGGATGCGTGCTTGCACCGACACTCTTCGGCATATTCTTCTCCTTGCTGCTGTCATACGCCTTCAACCAGTCAGATGATGGCGTCTACCTCCACACCAGAAGCGATGGCAATCTTTTCAATCTTGCACGTCTCAGAGCAAAGACCAAAGTACGGAAGGTACTGATCAGAGAGCTCCTCTTTGCTGATGACGCCGCCCTGACAGCACACACTGAGGAGGCCCTACAGCGCCTCATCAGCCGCTTTTCATGTGCCTGTACAGACTTTGGTCTAACGATCAGTCTCAAAAAGACCAACATCCTGGGCCAAGACATCTGTAACATCCCTCGCATCTCCATAGGCGATTACACTCTGGAGGTGGTGGAGGTCTTCACCTACCTTGGCTCCACCATTTCCAACAACCTCTCTTTGGATGCTGAACTGAACACCAGGATCGGCTGGGCATCAATATCAATGGCTCGCCTGGGAAAGAGGGTCTGGGACAACTCCATGCTGACCACCAACACCAAGATGAAGGTTAACCAAGCCTGCCTGCTCAACATACTGCTGTATGGCAGTGAAGCATGGACCCTTTACTCTCATCAAGAGCGCAGACTCAACACCTTCCATCTGCGCTGTCTCAGAAGGATTCTGGGCATCACCTGGCGGGACCGTATCTCCAACAAGAACGTCCTAACACAGGCAGGAATACCAAGCATGTTTGCCATGCTCACCCAAAGGCGTCTGCGCTGGCTCGGGCATGTCAGCCGCATGCAGGACGGGAGAATCCCAAACGACATGCTCTACGGGGAGCTTGCCACTGGATCCAGACCCAAGGGAAGACCTACCCTCCGTTACAAGGATGTCTGCAAGCAAGACCTGAAGGCAGGCAACATCGACCCAGCAGGCTGGGAAGCTATAGCTGCAGATCGCAGCAAATGGAGGCTCGCCATCAACGTAGGCATCCAGAGAAGCGAGAAAAGGAGAGAGGACCTTTGGGAGGAGAGGAAACGGCGCAGGCGGCAGAGGGCGGCACCAGCACCTACAGAGGCTGGTACTCAGCACATCTGCAGAAACTGCAACAGAGACGGTCATTCCAGCATCGGACTGTTCAGCCACAGCAGGCGCTGCAAGACATCAACAGACTAACCCCTGGCGCAAAACCATTGTCTTATGAGACAGAAGGAAGCCGATGACGATACACTGTAGAGGGAATATATGCAAAAAAAAAGAGGAAATAATGAATGTCTAACTGACAAAAATTCCATTTAACACGTTTAAGACGTGTCCCATGGGCGGCAATGAGTGAAAACCGGGTTGTAAATGGACAGGCGTAAAGAAATCTTAGCTGCCTCCTGTTTGGACTGCTCTGACAGTGTATTGAGTTCTGTGTGAATGTACTACAATGCAGTCTTGTCCTCCGAGGTACAAAAGAGGCTCTGACAGGAATTCTCCCGGTTTAGCTCAGCAACAGTCCTTGTTGTTATGGTTACGCCTCGTAGAGTGGCTGGGTGCGCAGGTGACAGGGGAAATTAGACATCCGAGATGAAAGCCACAGCTGTAAGCCGTCCCAGAATTCAATTCTGTGCAGTTCTCCCAATGTAGGGAAAACAGTCTTAACCCTGAACTTTGTGATTTGTGCACGGTTGGATATTTGCTCCCAAAATGAAGAATATATTTTCATCTTCCACTGTTATCATCCCACTGACAATGCTTTCCTCAAGCAGGGTATATTTATTGCCAAAATGAACTTCTGCCATAATACCAGGCCTGAAACTTTTTAAAACCTTTTTATTTATTCACCCCGCCCATAACGAATGTTGCGAAGGGGTGTATGTGCGTGCGTGTCGCGTTTATTTATTGTCCCACAGTTCGGGACAGATTTTCTTCACATTTGGTCGGGACAATCCTTTGGGTGGAGGGAAGAAATGATTACTTTTTGGCGAAGATCTGGATCAAATCCTAGATTCTGGATCAGTTTGAAGATTTCGTGAGGACGGGGTGATGTTGCCTTCCAGACACACCCTCTAGTTAATTTATACGTTGAGCGCAGCAGGGCGTCGAAGCTGTCCTGATGTCCTGTCTGTGTATTTTTGCATGTGAGTGAGTGTGTATGCAGATTTAACCCTTTTAACCCTGCCCGCTCAACAATTTAATTGTGCACATTTTGAATCACTGTAACTAACTGGAAGATGTGCCGAACTTAGCCAGATGCATTTTTTCAGCATAACATATAACTTTGTGTTAGAATAGCCCAATCAGGTTAATCTTTCAATCAGATACAGTGACTCAATGTGCTCTGCCCAAAGGTTGAGGCACCTAAAGGGTTAAGTATGGTCAGGAAAAATGTACTGCATTCTCATTGGTACTCCATCCATAAACACACCATAATGAAGTGTGAGTTTGCTTAAGGCCCCGAGTCGGAATAGAGAGTAACAATTAATGCAAAGACTCTGCCTGATGATCCTTCCCAGAATCCTCTTGGCTCTCCGTACACTTGGTGGGGTTCATCGTTCCCCCCGAGCAGCTGATGACAGCTCTGAGCAGCGATATTAGCGGTAATTAGAAGCGCTTCCCACATGCAATGAAGAGGAACTGTGCGAGCGTTTGAGGCGCTTCAGATGCTGCCAGGGGCTCCGAACTCAAAGCGCTAGATGGGGCGTCGCGGTTAAAGTCAGGGGAGGCTGTGCGGCGATAAGGAGACGGGGGCTTTATGGCAGATTTGCGCAGCTCTGAGGTTCTGGATCCGTAAGGTCCAGGCAGACAAAGTGAGGGAATGTGATAGAGAGGATTGGAATAAGGCCGCGCAGCCCTCCTCGACACCCATAGGGACACTCCGAGCATCTCCGTCTTCTGTGGTGACACATGATTAAACAGCTTTGCACTGAATCATAACTTCCCTCATAGAGCCCAACACAAATTGCACGGCAATTTTAACATTTAGGCGCCCAAGCGCATACATGGTTTCACCTTGGCATAATAACAGCATCATAACTCAACGTTTCCGTTCCATTTCATTTACTGCTGTTTGTGCTACTGTTCAAAATGAAGGTGCATAATTGTTCAGCATGTTTTGGCAGGCTGTTAATTTGCTTTTTTATGCTACAAGCCATATGCCAGCACTTATTGGTCTGCTAGTTTTAGCTCTTAACTTCTGTATTTCCTGCACATGAAATGAGCTCATTTACCTGTTGAACGATTCTGGAGAAATAGGACATATGAGGCAGCATGTAGGATGCCAAATAATCTATCTTTTTGTGCAGGTTATTAATCGCAACTGCTCACAGATTATTAAAAAGTTACTGCAGTATTTGTAATCACTACAGCAGGGGGTAACTGCGGATAACAGTGTGGGCACACAGCTGTCCGTCATCATTAAGGAACTGGCTGTCTCAACTGACTTCGTCATACCTGAGTGAGGAGGTGCGCTGTGATTCCGTGATTCAATATCGAACTCTTACTCTAGGGTGACTGGAATGCAGGTGAAATCATGTGAAGAAGATCGGCCCTGGCCCTGGTCAGTAGAAATGCAATGCTTATTGGGACCTTAACATTGCATGAATGTGACCCAGGTTATTGTGCGTTTTTGTGTTGGGTGAACATCCATGAGGTATCTGAACATAAAACATTGGACACAATACAGTATAAACCTAGATTCACTCCTAGAGTGCAAACCTCCGCCAAGGCAGCACAGTCCAAATTTTGGCGAGTGGGAGCAAAGTTCAGTTATCATGTGTCATACGATTTCAAGATGGCTGCCATGACGGCCATATTTTTTGACGGATTGCGGTGAAAATCTATAGGGTCCATCCCTGATATACAAGCGACCCATCAACAAAATTTCAGAGATATCGGTTCATTACTTTTTGAGTTCTCTTTTTCACAAACAAACAAACAAACACAAACAAACGGCATCGATCACATAACCTCCTGCCAACTTCATTTTGTGGAAGTAAATATACAATATGTAATGCACACACACCTGGCACTGAAATGCATTCTCTTTGGTTCTCTGTGATAGTCTATTTTAGGGGGGTGGAATACTTGGCAGTGTCTGTTTCCAAAAAAAAAAACCCAAACTGTTTGTTGCAGTGGATTATGGTGCACTTAAATTGCAGCAACAGATGCTAAGTGCGGTTTCCACCGTGTGGGTTTAAGTGCGTTATAGTTAGCAGAGCTCTGTGAAACGACTCCTTCTCAACGTTTTCTTACGGAACGCAGTGGCTCGGTTGAGGCTGATCAGCCGGCCTGCGGTGGTGAGATCTCTTTATGGGAGGATCGGAGGTTTATAATCACAGCTGCACACACAGCGGACCCTGAAAGCTCTCATCCACCCAGCAGCGCAGAGATGCTTCTCAAGTGCATTTGGCTGCCGACTGCAGCCTGCATATGATATCAGCTAATCCAGAGACGAGAGGAACATCAGAATTTATTATGTACGCGGTTTAGCAAATTTGTACTAGTTTTGCTGGGTTGCTCATTACATTCAAGTGTGTTTGAGAAAACGATCTTTCGATATCTAATCGCACCGAAGAATATGTTTTTCCTCCGGGAGCTGGCGGCTTGGATTTTTAATTAAAACTTTCATCTCCGACAGGCGGAGAAGTGTAAATAATCTGTGCCAATTTGGCTCGGGTTGACGCGCCGACCGTCTCGGCTAATTAAGTATGGCACTTCAGACTGAGACAGTCCGTGTTGTTTCTTGGAAGCAAGAAGCTGCAGCATTAGCCCTGGTGGCCACTCCACTTCGCTCCAAGTTTTTGGATGTTTTTCAATGGATTTTCCCCCCGAGATTCAACTCAAACTCTATGTTTACGCTTCAAATCGCAAGCTCTTGCTGGCTGATAGTGCCTGTGTACTCTGTTTGTGTGTACTGTGGTTATAGCTATAGATGCTGGAGATACTGAGCAGCTGGTGACATAGCGCTGATGTGTTTGTCTAGTACTCTGAAGTTAAGGGATCTTTGTCCCACTGTTTTCACTGTGCAACCAGTTCAGCCACTAGAACAAACTTTGGTCACACTTTATGTGAAGTATTGGTCATAAAGGCTTTATACAGCATGTATAATGCCTTCATAAATGAGACATAATGTCTTCATAAATCATACATAAGCAAATATCATGCTTTGTAAAGGATGGAATCACACATTCTTCTTCAGATGATGCCAGATGTGACAATGACAATATCAGCTAATAATGTTGCCCTTTATCACATTTAGCCACTGGCTAATTGACACTGTCAGTTATATCACAGCTGGCGCCACATGTTGAAGAAGGATGTGTTATTCCATCCTTTACAAAGTATGACATTTGCTTATGTATGATTTATAAAGACATTATGTCTCATTTATGAAGGCATTGCACATGCTGTATAAAGCCTTTATGAGCAACACCTCAAATAAAGTGTGACCCAAACTTTATGTAGCTCTGCTTGTTCTGGTACATATGAAGTCTCAAGAGTTGTCAGTGAAATAACCAAGCTTTCAGAGCGCAAACATGCACCAGGCCTTCTGATGTACACAGATCGGCATCTGAGGATATTGATATTCTGACCAGCACGCAATACTCGTAAATGTGTGTGAAGAGGGTTATATTTTACTGAGGATAAACAAAGCAGTACAAAGTATACTTTACAGTAAATAATCATTGTGCAGTTATTTACAAACTGTATCCTGCTGTCACATGCTGTAATGTACTGTTTTCTTGAAACATACGAGTACATTTAAAACACTGGTTTGCCATTTTCATGTTTCGTATTTTGTACCCTGAGAATTTCAGTTCAGAGTATCTCTGCTGGTTTGGTGGGGTTGACCCGGGAAATGACACTCCAGATGTCACATGATCCGTGTGTCAGAGCCAGGCTCTGTGTGTGAGCCCAGCCCGTCAGTCACCAGCTCTCCTATGGCGTTAGCGACACTGATCGCCCCTGCTAGCTCTGCAGCCGAGCTGCTTGAGATCTCACCCTGAGCTTCTCTCTCTGGCCACAGTCGGCTCAGAGCAGTCTGGTGTGTAACTTTTGATGAAACCTCTTATGAGAGATCAGCTCGTGTGTTATGCTTGAGCTAGAGGAACTTTGAGGGAAAAGAGATACAATCTCAATAATTTTTTGTGCAATAGTTTACATTTCAGACATTAAAATATGCTGAGTGACAGTTATGATTCTTGTGAAGCTTGCATCATTTACTGCGACAAGAACAGGTGTTTCCACTGATACTAATCTGCATTTTAGCGTACACACTGCCACATACACTTAAACATATGCGCACACACACACACACACACATACACACACACGCACACGGACACACACACACACACACACACGCACATACACACACACACACGCACACGCATACACACACACACATAAACACACACACACACACACATGTCCTTGTACGTCTATCCTTATATCCTTGTGAAGACATTGACTCCCATTCATTCTTTTTGTGTCCCTACAGCCTTTTCCTAATCGTAACCATATCCAACCAAACCCTTGCTCTAACCTTAACCTACCGCTGATTCTAATCTCAACCCGAACCGTCACCAATAAGTCACAGTTTGCCTAAAGTGTCATCACTATCCAAAGATGTCGCCACACTGTTGGGTAAGTTTTATTTCTGGTCATCACAATATAGCGAGTACAAGAACACGCGCATAAACGCAAACGCACTCACAAACATTTACTTACGTGCTCAGTGCTCACGTTTCCTGATTTCTCCCTCCAAGGGATTCCTGTTTCTTAGATCTCTCCTCATCTGTCTTACCCATGTTGTTCACTGTTCCATTTATTCTGACCCCCATCTCTCGCCCGTCCCTCATTGGCTCCACTCACCTGCCCATAGGATTTATAATCCTCTCCTCTCTGTTCTCCTGCACGCTCGAAACTCTCAGTTTTTCAACGTCCTCATGTGCTGGTGTTATACTCCGTGCTCTGGCTGATTCCTGTCTCTGCCAGCCCCTTGTCTCCAGTTGTAAAAATGTTCATTTTTACTGCAAATTATCAATAGCTGAGGGAGAATATACCCCCAAACCCCCAAGTATAGGTTGGGGCCACACTTTTACTTCTCAAGTGATGTCCCTACTCTGGTCTCTTGGGGCCACATTTATACTCAGTGTCTACGGAAAAGATGTGTGCACCACTTTTTTCCCCACAGATTTTGGATGTATGAAAACAAATGCAACTGTAAAAGGATTGCGCACGTAGGCAGTATTCAAAGCTGATTCTGGTCGATTAATTAGAAATTGCAAGCAGTTTAGCATACTTATAATTTTAAAAAACTATATTTCTTACCATACACTGCTTTTCTTTTATTGTGGTCATGCAATATTATTAGTATAAAATGCATGCAATTACAAAAAAATAAATAAAAAATAGAAAATAAGGGCCCCAGTTTGTTATTTTTTGTCTGTTTCACCTGTTTCAGTGTGCTGCATCTTAACCCTTTAATCGCTGAATACATTTTCAAGGTGTTAAAAATGTAATTATCCTGAGCTGTTGAAAACCTATCATGTGTCAACTTGTTTAAAAGAGCTCCCATGCGGGAGGTCTTTTAAACAAGTTGCCACATGATAGGTTTTCAACAGCATCAGGTTCGGATATCCTACGTCACTGGGCGACTATAGTTGCTGGTGGCGCTCAAAGGGTTAAGTCCTGTGCGATGGTATGTTTTGTGTCCTCGTAAGTTGCGCCTCGTTTTTGTCACCCTGAGTTCGTCTTCGTGCGGTGTCCTTCGTGCCTTCCTCACCGCTCCCATCCCTTACATCTCCATCGTTAGCGTCAGGTGCGTTTCATTCTGGACTCCATTGTCTGCGCTGTTTTGTTTATCCCCGTTGTTCGTTATCATTGTGTTTACTCTCGGTGATGTTTTTCCCAAATCTCTTACCCAATTTATTCTCATAGTTTTGGTCTTGATGCTTTGATAAATCAAACCTCATTCTCTGAGATCTCTGCCTGGTGTCAGTCTTAGGTGCGCTTAGGGCTGCCTCGCCTCTGCTCTTTTGCTGAAAGAAGCGTTTGAAAGGTCAGACTCTATCCCAGTGCCAATCACTGTGCATAAGAACATTATCACCGCAGTCTCAAGGTAGAGCCAAAGGTTGAAGGCTGTGAATCGCAGACATAAAGGAGCACTTGCATACCAATGTGGCGCACAGAGCTTTATTTGTAAATAACAGACTTCTCCCAGCGGTCGC
This sequence comes from Gymnothorax reevesii, assembly GCA_029721435.1. NCBI lineage: Eukaryota > Metazoa > Chordata > Actinopteri > Anguilliformes > Muraenidae > Gymnothorax > Gymnothorax reevesii. Next base: position 11,943,122 of record CM056574.1, read on the forward strand.
GATGACTTTTTCATAACAAAAGCTTCCTCTCTTTATCACAAAGGGTTTCCTCAAAATCTGTTTTTTTAAGACTTAAAAAAATCATTTGAAAACTGAGCAGAAATTTTCAACGGTGCATTTAATGTCTAGTGGCTTTTTTTCCTCAAAATAACCACAGATGTGGGCTACTCTAGGTAATAGTGTATGGTGTGTATTTGCTAAAATCTCTCACCTCCTAAAGATTCAATTGACAAATCTTGGTCTGATTATTACACCTGCAAAGCCAGTTATAACAATATTATAGTGGCCTAAAATATGGAGACTATATGTAAAAATGTGCTGTCATTTCTAACTGAAACCAAAAAAGTATAAAATAGATTTTAGTACAAGTGGAGGTTATGCTTTTTAAGCATAGAAATCATTTGATGACAAATTGCGAAACTGGAAAAAAGTGCAGAGCAGAAGTAAGAAATAACATGGCTTTGTCACGAGCGTTATGTTATTACCTGGAAGTGTTTAAGTAAATACGAAAGTGTGTACATTTGTGAGCATAAAAGTATTAAGCCAGCAAATAGTTGAGTAAGAGCGTAAATGGTGCTTAAATCCTGCATGTAGCTCTGCTTCATCAGAAATAAATTCCAGGATTGTGGCGCTCACTGCACACTCTTTTTGTTGACCCTGGTTCAGATAAGGATTATGATAATTCTGCGGTCATTTTAGAGCTGTAATTCTGTAGCTATAAGCAAATATCCAACCGAGGTACCTTTTATCCCTGAGAGAGAGCTTCAACTCCAGGCCGCAGTACTTCTTGCTGTTTCTGTTTCTGGTGCTCATTTTTGCATCATTTTTAACACTGTTCCTCTCACTATTTTAAGTAATTTTGCAATTTTTATGACAGACAGGCCTAAAATTTTGGCATTAACTACACTCAGCCACTCTGGAGCTTAGTATCCACCTCTTGCTTTTGAGACCTAAGAAAGTGGGCAGGTCAGACCTCTTACGAAACTGCTAATTTGCATTTAGATTAACGGAAATGACCTGCAAAGATGCCTTTGTAATTGTGGTATTGAGACTTCAAGCCGAAAAAGTTCAAGTCAATTTTAAGGGACACTTTCAGTATTTTTTCCACCCCCTATGAAAAAATAAATGTGTCTGGAAGAATGTAAGTCAGTGTTTGAGTACGCATTGCATTAGTAGCATGTAAAAGAACATTCTGCGTGTCAATGTGTGGGTAAGGACTGTACGTATCATGGATGTAAATATGTTGGGCGCTGTATGTTGACCCCGGTAAAGCACCTCTGTAGCTCCACAAGGATAAACAGTGAAGATCAGCGTATTCACTGATATTCAGCGTATTCACACTGTTTCAGAGTCTGTGTGGGGGCTGCTCGTCGCCCGAAATCCCTCACTCACAGCTCAGGAGCCGAGACAGGCGGCCATTTGCATTCTCTGAAAAGGGCTTTCTGGAACTTCAGTGGCAGCTGGGAAATGACATTTCTAAGCTGTCTTTGTTATTTTATGAATTACTTAAGCTGAAACCACTTGTGGGCATTTAACAAAAAAAGTAAAAATCTGTCTGTGACAGACATCGTGGATTTAAAACTGCTGAGATGTGTTGAAGGTTTTGAATATTAATATTAATACTGACGTCAAATCTAATCCCCTAAAAGTTTTTGCCTTCACTAACTTATCTTGAAAAACGTCCCTCTGGTGGGTGTGACGTCCCGCCCAAGAGCGATCGCAGTAAGGCCATAAAACAAAGATAATTAGTTGGTCAGCATCCTTCACATTTCAGTTTTCAGAGCGGGGGGGAGGCGTTTTATTTTTATATCATTAATATTAGAGTTTGAGATCCAGATCGTAAAACAAATCCGAATCTCGAGTCCATTAATATCAAAAATCAAATCAGATCGGATCAAATCTGCCAAACCGATGAGTGCTGCAGTGATTGAAAGCCAAACAGATGGTTCGCTGCATGGACATGCATTCTGCGCTTCTTCATTTTTGACACAAATTTAAGGGATTTTCTTCCAAAATAGAAAAAAATTCAAAAATTAGATGCAGGAGGGTTTTTCTGGGGTGGGCAGGGGATGCTAACTGTGTTGTACTACTGTACATCCGAAATGCATAATAAAGGGACCCGAGACAGAGACGTACGTTCAGTCTATTTACTAGTAAAAACTCAACTCTGTATGCGCATGCGCGCATGATACATTCATTTAACCATTCTGTATCACTACATCTCCCCCTTTTAAACCAATGTTTCCCAGCTGTTTACAAAATCATGAATTTTGTCTTTTCAAGGTGATACTTCCCATTTTACTTACTGCTGGTCTTACTTAACTCAGATAGGGGGTGCTATTCTTACATTTACACAAATCTTAACATAAATCTTCAAAATCAAAATAAACTCTGAATGCACACATTCTGCATCTCATTCTTGTCTCCTCTTTTTTTTTTTTTTTTTTTTTTCTGCAACCGTCAAACTCATAACACATAAGAACCTAACTGAGAGGCAGGGTTGACTACCTGATCCTCTCTGTTGTGGTATGGAGGTTTATTCTGCTCCATGTATACACACAACACTATACTACAAGTTCAGTCTTTTGATGGGCTTGACCGCTCTGCCCACTCTGGTGCGTATTCCCGGATCTGGAGTGCTCGATGGAGAAGGCACAACTCTCAAATGAGAGCGGTTTCTTCTGAGACTGCCATTTGAGGTGTCAACGACGTATGACCTCGGTGTCTCAGCTGACCCGGAAACTACTCCAGTGCGTGGTTCGTTCTTTATCCAGACTCTCTGGCCTGGCTGGAGCAGTGTCTTCTCCTGTGCTCTGTGCCGTGTGTTGTATCCCTCAGCCTGTTTTCTTTTAAGCTCCTGATCTTTCAACTCAAAAGCTCTCAAGTCCGGCCATGCTGGTTTGAGGGTGCTTGGACACACTGGGAGAGGTGTCTGAATGTTACGCCCCATTAGGAGCTGCGCAGGAGATGCCCCATGAGCGAGAGGGGTCGCTCTGTATGCCATTAGTGCTTTGTGAGGGTCCTCATTCTTCTGCAACAGGGCCTTCACAGTTCTAACAGCACGTTCTGCTTCCCCATTGCTTTGAGGGTAGCGGGGGCTACTGGTCAGATGTTGGAAGTTGTAATCTTTAGCAAACTCTGCAAACTCTGCTGCTGCAAACTGTGGGCCGTTGTCGGTGATGAGTGTGTCAGGCACTCCATGACGGCTGAAGATGGTTTTCATTTTTTGAATCACAGCTGACGCCAGGGTGCTTGTGAGGTTAGCAACCTCGATGAATCGGGAGTAGTAGTCAATGACCACTAAGTAGTGACCTTTCTTCCATTCAAACAGGTCGGCGGCTAGCTTTTTCCATGGGCGTGACGGCAAGGGTGTGGTCAGGAGAGGTTCAGGTGCATTGTGACTTTCCTTTGCACAAATTTCACACTGGCGTACCTTTTCTTTTATCTGATGTGTCAGACCTGGCCACCATACTGCTTCATGAGCCCTCGCCATACACTTCACCATTCCCTGGTGGCCCTGATGAAGCGTCTCCAGAATGCTCTGTTGCATGCTTGCTGGAATCACTATTCTTTTCCTCTTCATCAGAAGACCATCAGCCATCAGCAGGTCATTTCTGTACTGCCAGTAGGACTTCAGTTGCGGAGCTGAACTCAGTCTGTCCCAACCTGTGCGGATGAGAGAAGACAGCTGAACACACACTGGATCTTCTTCCTGTGCTCGCCTAATCTGCATCAGTTTCTCTGGCGATGCGGGCAGTTGCTGAATGACTTCGTTGATGTGAGCTCTCACGTCACTCTGGAGCATGATATCCTCCTCTGTTGCTGCACCTTGAAGGGGGGCTCTTGAAAGAGCATCTGCTGCGATGAGGTTTTTTCCCGGAATGTGCACAATTGTGTACGTGAACCGCAGCAGTCGTAATCTGAATCGCAACACACGAGGGGGAATGTCATCAAGTGCTCTTGAGCTGAGGAGACTTATCAAGGGTTTGTGGTCTGTTCGGATCTCAAACTGCAGGCCCAGGAGGTAGGTTTGAAACCTTTCACATGCCCACGTGATGGCCAGGGCCTCTTTTTCAATTTGGGCGTATCTGCGCTCAGTTTCGGTCATACTACGGGAAGTAAAGGCCACTGGCCTCCACTCTCCTGAAGCTTGAAGTTGGGACAAAACACCGCCCAGGCCATAGGAGGATGCATCTGCTGACAACCTAGTTGGCCTGTCAGTGCAGTATGGGGCAAGTACAGCCGATGAGCTGAGCTCTTCTTTCACCTTTGCAAAGGCTGTCTGTTGCTCTGACCCCCATGTCCACATGTTATCAGCTTTCAGGAGGTCCCTGATCGGTCCTGTGAGCTCTGCAATGTTTGGGGAAAACTTTCCCACGTAATTCACCATCCCCATGAATCTCTTGACGTCTGTCACGTCCTTGGGTGGTAGCATGGCTGCAATGGCCCTGATCTTGTCGGGGTCTGGACGTATTCCCTCTCCGCTGACAATATGACCTAGGAATTTCACCTCAGTCATTGCAAACTGGCACTTGTCGTTCAGGGTGAGACCTCGCTGCTGTAAGCATTGCAGCACTCGATGCAGCCTTTCCTCATGTTCCTGTTGTGTGGCTCCAAACACCAAAATGTCATCTGCATGACAGACCGTTCCTTCAAGGCCATCCAGCATCTGCGTCAAGCGCTTCTGGAAATGCTCTGGTGCTGAGGATATTCCCAAAGGAAGACGGTTGAAGCAAAACCGGCCAAATGGCGCGATGAAGGTGGTGAGAGGGGCCGATTCCCTATGTAGAGGGATTTGCCAAAAACCTGCAGTGGCATCTAGCTTCGAAAAAATTCTAGCTCCAGCTAGTTTGGCGAGCGTCTCATCGACTGCCGGGAGGATGTGCCGTTCCCTACACACGTTCTCATTTAGGCGGGTGAGGTCGACACATATACGGATTTTTCCGTTTGGCTTTGGTACTACGACCATTCCTGAGCACCACTCAGTCGCTTCTTCGATGGGCGAAATAACTCCCATTGCCTCCATCCTATTTAACTCTTCTTGAACTTTCCCTCTTAATGGCAAGGGCAAGCGGCGTGGCACCGCGAGGGCAAATGGAGTGGCATTCTCTTTCAGCTTAATCTTATATTCTCCCTCTAGCTTCCCTAAGCCACCAAACACTCTGGGGTACTGCTTCACGTAAGCATTCTCTATTGCAATGGCGTCTACTTGGCTGAGCAAGCTGAGGTCCTGTATGGCTGGCAAGCCAAGGAGTGGGGTAGCTAAACCTGGAACAACATACACCTGCTGCTTCACAACAGAGCCTTTATAGCTTAGGTTGGCGGTGAAGTGTCCCTCTACTGCAATAGGAACATTGCTTGGCCCACACCCATGCAGCTTTTTAGAGTACATGTGATTTGGGATGGCTGTGACTGCAGCGCCGGTGTCGAGCTTGAACACCACCTGCTGGCCATTTACTCCAATTGACTTTTTCCACACTGCACTAGGTGTAGCAGTCATTGTGCCCAAAAACAAAGTCTCCACCTTTTCACACATGTCGCTCTGCTGAAGTTCCTCCACTCTCATTTTTGTTTTACACAGAGCAGCAAAATGGCCCTTTTTCTGACATTTCTTGCAGTCTGCATTGCGAGCAGGACATTCTTTTATTGAATTCCCATGTAACTTGCCACACCTGCCACATTTTTCTTTTGTATTTGTCTGCATTGGTCTGTGATTTTTGTTTCCTTGTTGACCAAATTTTTGTTTGTGCTTAAATCTAACTGCATCCATATTAGCACTTTCTGCACCATCTGTGCTAGCTTGCCTCACTGTGGGTTGTTGCTTTTTAATTTCCTCGTTTTGGCGAATTTTCGTCGTTGCCCTAGTCAGAGTCAGCTTCGAGTCGAGCTGTAACTTCTCTGAAAGCGCATGGTCTCTAATACCCACGACTAGGCGGTCTCTGATCATCTCGTCTTTGAGGACTCCATACTGGCAATGCTCAGCTAACTTGTGGACGGCTGAAATAAACGCCTCGGCTAATTCGCCAGGCTCCTGGCAGCGCTTGTTAAACTTAGCCCTCTCGTATATCACGTTATGATTACAGATGAAATGTTTTTCAAAGGCGTCTCTTACTTTCTCGTAGTCTTTCGTGTCCGCCTCTGCCAGTGCTAAAGTATTAAGCACATCGTCTGCCGAGTCTCCCATGGTGTATATTAGCGAATTCACTTGGTACTCCTGACTCTTCTGGTCGAGTCCAGCGGCTATGCGGAATCTTTCAAAACGTCTGATCCAATTTGACCAACTAGCGCAATCATTGAAATCAAATGCCTCGGGTGGGTTTATCGAAAACAAAGAATCCATTTTGTCTTACCTCCCGACGTCTTCGTCAGGTTGTGGCTATCTCGGAACGTTGGCTAGTTCAGCTCGAGAACCCCAACACTTCTTTTCCTCGCGTAAAGCCCAACTGGAAGGAAACTTTCGCTTACTTGCTTTTTAAAGCTTCCGTCTTCAGACGATTCGTCGACTTCTGACACCATGTGTTATACTACTGTACATCCGAAATGCATAATAAAGGGACCCGAGACAGAGATGTACGTTCAGTCTATTTACTAGTAAAAACTCAACTCTGCATGCGCATGCGCGCATGATACATTCATTTAACCATTCTGTATCACTACACTAACCACATTTTTTCTTTTTGGTCACACTTTATAATCAGGGGACATGAATCATGTTGTTATCATGCATTACTTCATGAATGCACCATGACACATCACGAGTTAACATGAAATTGTGCTTAATCATGTCTGAATTCATGCATTGACATTATATCAACTAAGGCATTACTTACTGTAATGAATTCATCATGAATCAAAAGTAATTAAGCATGATCATGATGAGTTTATGGTTCATTACAGACAGTCGTTTCACTTTTGGCAGAATGTAAATAAACGTTTTCATCATGTTTGTGCCCCCTTAACTAAAGTGGTGGACAAACGGAGGGTTTCATTACAACAAATTTGTGAAATGCAATTGGGAGAGAATCGAGGAACAAGGATCAAGGATATTTATTTGTCAAATACATATAGATATTCGCGTACAACATGTAGTGAAATGATGTAAAAGTCCAGAGAAAGAAAGAAAGAGGCAGAGGGTGGGGGATTAACAGTTTCTCACTGCTCATTGATCCATAACAGCAGGCCAGGAGTCATCTTAATGTAGGCGAGCCCAGCCCAGGCCCAGCAGCCAAATCATGATACATGAAGTAAGAATGAAGTAAAGGATGAAAACGTCTATTTGTACTCTGCCAAAAGTGAAACGACTGTCTGTAATGAACCATAAACTCATCATGATCATTCTTAATTACTTTTGATTCATGATGAATTCATTACAGTAAGTAATGCCTTAGTTGATATGATGCCATTGCATAAATTCAGAAATAAGTAAGCATGAATTTATGTTAACTCATGATATGTCATGATGAATTCATGTATGAAATCATGCAAGTGACAAGTGGCAAGTTTATTATTATTATTATTATTATTAAGGCCTAATTTCATAGGGTGGAAAGAATTATGGCAGAATTACAGTATATGGGCTGGTTTGTGCAAAGTGTATCACAGTATATCCTGTGCCCAGTCTAAGTTAATTCTGCCTGCAATCGCCCACATAACAGTGGTCCATATTCATTAACCTCCTTGAGAGCCGGAACACTGGTCTCAGACCAGCGTGCCCAGCTCACTTCCCCATTACGTCCACAATGAGCAAAAAAGACTAAGCTGACCCAAGATCAGCACGCGTACTTCGAGAACTTTCTTGAATTGCAGGCTGTGTGTTTTGGAATATTTTCCAAGTTAATCCACAGAGATATTCTCTTAAGAGAAAGAAACATCTTTTTTTTGTTGCTGCCGTGGTCTCTAATCCTCTGTTATAATAGTCTGTATTAATTTTGGAGAATTTAAATCCAAACTATGTGAATCAGCATTTTTTACACAGTGTATTTTTACTCCTGAAAGGCTTATCAACCTCTCTGCACTTCAGCAAAAATTTTCATGCGTGATCAAATGATGGAACTGTGGTCTCTCTTCTCCATTAAGGCTGGGTTACTGCTCTGCAGTTTCTGAAATAATTTGATTTATCTGAATAGCCTGGGTACACTGAAAAATGTGTTATATCGCATTTTGTTGGTTTGCCATTAGCTGACTGACTTCTACAACGTAGTCAGCACATACTGCATTTCATTTCTCAGTTTATAAGAGACACAGGGACTGTATTTGTTAAAAAAAGGGTCCTCTCGAAATGGCTGCCAGAAAATATTGATGTGAAGATTGTGTTTGTGTCCTAAATTGATATGGAAACAATTTCTGACATTATCTGATGTTATATTTGTGATTTTCCAAAGCGAAGCATTGTTTCTAAACCTGGCCGGTCACCAGGAGGATTTATAATGGGAGTTTGGATTGAGTTTGCAGTGGGGGTGGAGCCTAATTTTGAAGCTCTTTTTCCAGAGAAGAGTGTTTTTGATCTTTGGGTAGCAGTCATTGTGCCGTTGACCAAATCAGTCTGATAGAACTTTGAATGCTTTTGGATTGTTTTATTTTTTGGGTGCGTCAGCTTTGAAAATTCCTACAACTCCTATAATACTTTTTAACAGAATAGCCAGTAGGCCTTGCACTATTCAATTTGATGAAGGTGAATTAATTGGCTCCCTTAGTGAATGCAACTAACCTGTAGGCAGCTGATACCCATGAGAAACTCAGAAGAACAGCACAGTCCCAATATAAAATAGTTCATACTGTGACTCTAAACGTGAATTCAGATATACAAATTGGTGTTTTTGTATAATTATGACCAGTGAGGCAAAAATACTAATCAGTGAAGAATTACAGGGAGCCAGTCTCCAGACTACTGCAAAACATTTTCAATTATGCACGGCCTTTTTAACGTGATCTTTACACATGAGTGGTATATTAAATCAGATCAACCACAAGATTAAAACCACCTGCCTAAGGTAGTGAAGATCCTCCTTTTGCTGCCAGAAAAGCTCCATCAAACTGATGTCACAATAATTCCAAAACTCAGGGTTTTCCAGCAGATATCGTACTCCAGCTTATCTCCTTCCCTCAGCGCATCCTGATGCCGTCTCTTCCCAGGTAACTGGTGCGCACGTATCTACAAAAAAGCACATATAATGTAAAAGAAAATTGGACTCACTGGACCAGGCAACCTTCATAAGCTGCTCCAAGGTCCAGTTCTGCAGCTCACATACCCACAGTGGGTGCTTTTAGTGGTGGGCTGGGGTTAGAGTGGGCACTTAGATTGGTCAGCAAGCTAAGAAGTACAAAACACAGCAGGGTATGATGCACTGTGTCGTGACACATGCCTTGTGTGATTATGATTGAAATACTCAGCGCCTTCTGCCACAGTCGCCCTTCTGTCAGTTTGGACCAGACGGGATTGGTGCCATAGCCCCCATGCATTGCTAACCCTTGGGCGCTCTGTTGCGGGTTCATGGTTTGTCCCTCCTCAGATCACTGGCAGCAGGTGCTCTCATCTGCTGATAGGGAGCACCAGAGGAGTCTTGCCACTTCAGTGAAGCTCTCACCCTCTCCTCGGGCCTTAACGATGTGGCCCTTTGCCAGTGTTGTTCAGTCCCCTCTTCTCTCTTATCCAGGACATTGACTACAAGCACCGATTGTTCACTTACCGTCTAAGGTCTGTCTGCAGACTTTGACATGTGCCGCTGTCACAAGATTATCAACATTATTTGCTGCAGTGAACCTACGGTTCTGATTGGCAGAAGGTTAAGATGTCATTTGTGCCCTTAACGTCTCTCAGAAGTATTCACTTTGTTCAGTTTTGCAAAACACTGCAGAAATGACCGCACCCTTCATCACAAGTTCTTGGTGATTTTCAAGGTGGTGGAGGGGCATTTTTCTCCAGATTTCTGGTTCTTGAGCATTGTATAACTTATCAGTCTGAAATTGCCCATGAAGAAATTCTGTCACTGAGTCTCTTAAAAAATTGATGTATTTTTAAGATATTCACTTATCTCTATTTTTCCTGAGCACAGTATCTTCAAAAAAAAAAAAAACAGTAGAAAACTAGTTTCATTGATGTAATGTGAATATAGGCCACTGGATGACAGTATTTACCTTTTTTTTTATTAAGCTCAGACTGGAGCTAGGTTTAGACATGTCCTGGACATGTCTGGGGCAAGTCCCCGAAAATAAAAAAAAAGGTCTAAATGTGGGTGGGGTCTGCAAAAGAGTATATAACGAAAAGAATTGAGACAGTAAAGTAGTAGGAGAAATTGCAAGGAGAAGGATACATGTGACCAGACCTGTCATTTCTGTTCAAGACCTGTGAAGTTTCTTTTGTGGATTTTTGCCTGTGTTTGAGCCTTTTTCCTCACCCAGCACATCACCAGGAAACCCACCAAAGGGACTGTAAATATTTCTGGTTTTTTTATTCAATCTTGGTCAGTAGATTAGTTAGTAGTTAATTTGTCTTTGTTGAAAATTAAATGTGTTTAAGTTTTTAAATTGTGTCTGTCATCCCTTGCTGTTGCTGTTGTGTTGTAAATTGTAATAACAAATTGGGGCCATAACATTGATAATAGAAAATGCAGTAGATTTAACATAGTTAGTCAGCCCTTACGTTTCAAAATGGGACTTTCACATATATCATCTGATTCTCTTTTCTTGACATGACGGTCATATATTCAACTAGAGGGTGTGTCCGGAGACCAGATACCCCGCCCGCGCCCATGACCTTCAAATGTCGAAATGTGCCCGATCTCCCAATGTTAACGAAATTTTTAAAGTGATCCAGAATCCACAGCTTGATCCGGATCTGCACCAAGAACTAATCACTTCTCACTTGGGCCATTACCAATGCCTCTGTGAAGTATGAAAACGATCTGATCAAAACTGCAGGCTGTAGGCTGTCCACAGACAAACACACACACACACACACACACACACACACACACACACACACACACAGATAAATACTGTAAATGAATAAATAATGAAAGGAGATAAACACATAACCCCTCCCCCACTTCGTTTGCGGTCGGGGTAATAAATGTGTAAACAGTAAATGGGCAACTGAACAACTCTGTTTGATCATCAGACCCTCTGCCGTTTGGGCTTGTTTCAGTCCAGCCTATATTTGCACACCACAGACCTCCAGATTATAATTGAGGTGGACTGGTAGATTTTTCAGATGTTTTCATCATTCTTTGGCAAGATCAAACAGAAAAAAACTTTGTATTTTAAGAAAAATTAATTTAAAGAACACACACACACACACACACACACACACATATATATACTTAGCTCCATTAAAAAGGTATGTAAGGTACGGGTGAGGTATGTACTGTATTTGCAGCAAATGTTTTGCTCAAGGAGACGGCATCAAACGGTACTTGCGCTCACCCTCAATCGTCTCGAGCCCCTCTTCTCATGATCAGTTTTGGTTGCTGTCTGGAATCTGTCACGTACAGCCTGTAACCAGATGTGGCGCTCTTCAGCTGCCATCGTCACTCGTGGCTGCCCTAAGCGGGGTCGGTCAGTGACAGTGCCTGTGTTCATGTGATGGGCGTTGCTAGTAGGACGCCAAGAGCAGCGGCCAGAAATAAAAGGAAGAACCAGCAGTGTGCTGAGAGACTAAAACAGACCGAAATCACGAGACTCGCGCTGCCAACAGACCACACGCCGTCCGTGGTAGAAAACAGGCGAGCTCGAAAAAAACAACAAAAGAAAAGGGAATTATGCCAAAGATTCCCTTACTCACTAACACTTCTCCTGTTATGCAGCTAAGAACAATACTCTCTCTCATAAAGACCTTACCGGCTAAAGCGCCAAGGAGACAATGACACTCTAGCAACACGAGCGAGGCAGAACAGGAGCTTAAATAGAGTCCGGGTAACGCCCCCAATTAATGCCAGCTGGCCCAGGAATCTGATGGCAAGCAAAACGATATCGTCCCCGGACCAGAGTAACAAAAGGAGCTAATAAAGCTCCCAAACCATGACAGTTCAACTCTCAGATAGACAGCCGTCTGATTGTTGAATGGTGACAGTGCAAATGACGCCCCACCTCTCTGCGGCTGAGATCTGTCCGTAACATGCCAAAGGCTCTTTTTCTCTCTCCTGCGTCACAAGCCGTTCCATTTTCTTGATGCAGTGGTATTTTTTGTTGGCTTTATGTAGGCTATTGACCACACGAAAAAGAACAAGTCAAGTGTCACTGTACGCATCACAAACAGCTCAATGTTTGTTATTACTAAAGTGCTTGGCGTGTGTACGTGGTGCGCGTCAGGATTACAATACCACACACTTTTCTTTATTTCCTCTCGTGCCTCACTGGAAAAGCAATAAAAAACAATCGATTCTTCAATTTGCCGCAACTACAGTACATACCTCACCTGTGCGTTTTTAATGGAGCTAAGTATATAAATACACACACACACACGCACACACAGACGTGTCTGCGTAGACGCGTTTCAAAATTCAGAACTTTCTGAGCAAAGAATCTTCTGCAGCACCGAATCACTCTTCAAACTTTTTATCAAAAGCAGAAGTTATCAGAAGCAGAAGCTTTAGAAAAAAAAAGTTTTCACCCAGAGCTTGTTCAAATTTATTTTACACAGAAGATCTGAGGATGTTTTTTCACTTGAGATTGGGGGTGTCCCACTTTGCTTTAATCATTTCGCGCTAAAGCAGGAGTAGATCATGATAAAGTGCAGTACAGTCAGAGTAGACACTTTTAACCACAGTCACAGGGAATAATATCATCTCTGGAGAGAAGCTAGTCACAGTCGCAATTAGAGCCTGATGGAGATAAACAGGGGTAAATTCCCGGGGGCAGTTTTGCGGTTTAGAGCAACGGCGATCTTCCCAAGTGCTCCTCTCCAGATTAAAGCCCAACCCACACCGGGGCCTTGAACCCGCAACTCAACAGGCCAGTCAAGCTCACTACCACTCGACGATCCAACCACCCCGGCAGTTTGTTTACGGAGAGAGAGAATGAATCGTGTCGTCCTGCAAATTCTGTAACCTATAAATAAAATTCAGGCTAAAATCCTCAAAACAAACGGTGTCTCCAGAGATAATTCCACTCACTCCTTCCCATGGACATCGGCAGTCAGTTTGTTGTCGGGACTCTCCAAAGCATTGTATTTATTGAGGAGCTACTATGTCTATCAAATTTCGATTCTCTGAAATCTGCACCAGATCCAATTTTTCAGCTAATGTGGTGAGACCTCCCAGTGGAATAGGATTATATGTATAGGGCAGAATCAGCTGTAACTACTGGTTTCCTATAATGAAAATCCATCCAATGGAGTGTGATTCCTTGCTGGGACTAATTAATGCATGTAAATAATGTTAAACCAGTCAGCTGACCCTACTTGATTTACTCATTCATGGATAAATGTAGGCCGAGAGACCGATCAAAATGACCTACAGCTGATTGCTTGTTCATAGCGCAATACTTTCTATTAAATGGCCTCCTTGAATTGCGGTCACATCAGCCAGAGGATGAGACAGTTAGGTTTGGATTTTTGCCAGGTCATCGTGAAACTCCTAACTCCCCATGGTGGGTGTCATGGCGTCCTCAATAACCAGTTAAAAGTCTTGTCTGAAACACTATCTCCTACGGCACAGTGTCCCCATCTCCATAGGGCACAGGTCCATCAACACCAACACCAGTAGCTATTTAACCTTTTGAGCACCAAACACATTTCCAAGGAATTAAAAATGTAGTTATCCTCAGCTGTTTAAAACCTATCATGTGGCAACTTGTTTAAAAGAGCTCCCCTGCATGAGCTCTTTTAAACAAGTTGCCACATGATAGGTTTTCAACAGCATCTGACTTTGATATCTTACATCATTGGCGCTGAAAGGGTTAATTTTCCAAGGTCTTCCATCCAAGAACCAATCACACTCACAGTAAAATAGCCTTCGGCCCTTGGCAAGTGAAGCAGTGTTATTGTATTTAAGGCGACAGGCTCTCACACGGCCATTTGCTGGCAAAGTTCAAAACCATCTGAATATAAAAACAGAGATGCCAACCTCCACAAGAACACAATGTGACATTTCCAAGTCCTCCGGCGATTTGTCTCAAAAGTTATCATTTTGGCGGTCACTTAATTCACTCACTACACTTACAATGAAAGTAAAAAAAAAAAAACAAAAAACTTTATTTGTTGAGGTAAAAGGTGAAAATGTTAATTTTACTCAGCTTGAGGCGACTAAGAGGGTTGGAGTACGGACTGAAGCCTTTCCTTTGAGTCAACCGTTCTGTACTTTGTAACATGCACATTAATTCATTAATTAATTAAATTCGTGGCAGTTGGTCTTATCAGTTGTGACAGTTGCCACCAGAAATAATAGTAAAAATATCAACAACAACAACAGCGAACCGCGGCAGAAACAAAGGGACAAAATTATTAGTATCTTTGAGAATTTCTTTTGAATTGTTGGGGCTGAAGATGTCAGTCACACTCATAACATGAGGTTTGAACGAACCTACATTTACCGCGAAATCTACCCTTCAACGGATATTAAAAGATACTTGTTGTATATCGTTTCGGATGAATGACATACATGCGAAGCAATGTAATCAAAGCCGTTCAGTCTCCTCTATGACATACTGCAGTGGCAGCATAAACCTGACTGTCTGATCTCCGCGGCACGACATTATTGACACAAAGGATTTTGCTTTCATGGATTAGCCTCCGAAAGTTTGTTTTCTTAGTTTCTTCCTCGTTTTTGATCGCATTTTCGCCTTGAAGTGATTTGTTTGGGTAAAACAAAGTGCACCTTGAGAGAGGCCTTTGATTTTTATCTTGTCAGCTCCGAACGAGGCAAACACAATTGCCTTTAATCTCTCGAGCGATTCCTGTTCAAACTGACAACACGCTAAAGTATGTTCTGAAAATAGAAACGAATCCTTCTGCTGTCTTATGGCTGATGCATTAAAAGAACACAAAAGAGCCAGACTGGAGGGATTTCTTGGCTATTCTTTCTCTAAATTGTTGCTGGCATTGGTGAAGTGAATATGAACGTGCCATTCCCAGAAGAATATTTCAAAAGCTATAATCTCACGATGACTGTAATTATTTTGCCAATAGTGTGCTATGGTGGAAAATAAATAATAAGTGTTGCGACAAATATTTTATTAAAATGGCAAAATGCTGGTCTTCTGAAAAGGAGCAAATATAATGCTTGGTCACATACCATCAGAAAAAATTCAAATGGATTCAATTTTTAAAAAAATGTTCATTAGATCACTTTCGCAATACTGACTGCATGGTCGAATGACTGGAGTTCCAGAAGCTGACCGCTGGTAACTGATGTTAAAACCTTACAATAAATGGCCACAAACCAACGCACCGTGTGGCACCGAAGCACCATGTTGGTTACAAAGGTTAATTGTTGACGTAAATGAATCAGTACACCCATGGGCTTCTACCTTGTTTTGTTCACAGTGCAGCGTGCGGGGGTAGAAAGGCAATGTTGTACTACTATAGGATGAACACTAGAGGGAAGTGTAGCGCCACATCTATTTAGAGCTGATGCTCAACATACATGTAGTCATACGATAAAGGGTAACGTACATGAAGACATTCACATGAAATTAAGGAAAACAAACTCGCGTAAGCCATGATATTGCAATAAATGCGGTACAAGAATTTCCGTACCATCTCATGTTGATACAATCATGTTCACTTTTGGATTACCAATGGTTTTCTGCTTGTTTTTGCAGGGCTTAACAATTAAACGGATAGACAAATAAAATAATATCTGCCTTTGGTTTTTCAGTCATTCTGAAAGGTGATTTTATTTTGGTGTTCGAGCTAACTGTCACGGCAAGGAATGGTCACGTGATCTTCACAAGCTCAGTGTAATGCTTGGAATTCCAACCTTGCACTGTAAAACCCTAGACAGTGTGGTGCACTCAGTTGTTTGTGGAAACTGATGACCTCAAAAAATTTTTGAAAGCAAACTTAGTGATCTTGTGTTCATTTGGTCCTTTCAGACTATCTAGGTTTGCAGCGTGAAATAAAAAAACTTTTTGAAATGTAAAGTCTATCAGATAATGTTATCACCAAGGTAGCTGAAGTAGTGCTTCACATTGTTGAGGAGGGATTTTTCCTCAATTCTTCGCAGAACAGTTTTGTAATTGAGATATATTTTAATTTCAATACTGGTATCGTCTTGAAAGCGCCACTGTCAAGTACTGAATATTGTTTTGCATCAACTGTATTGCATTATGCAATATAAATCTCAGGAAAGTGCATTATTAGATTAGGCTTAATCCTTCTAATATGATGAAATGGTGTTTGATGAACACAATGATTGTATTGAAGCAAATCCTTTTCATATCTGTCTGTTGGTATGAATTTGACCGCCTATAAATGTACACTGTAGACCCTGACAAGTGTGGTGAACTCAAATGATTGTGGAAACCGATTACCTCAAAAAAAAAAAAGTGCATGTCAACTTAATGATTTTGTGTTCACAGCACTTAAAAACATGAGAAATAATTTCACCTTATTTCCTTTAAGTTTCTTCCACACAATGCAATTAAGTTGGCCTGCACAATTTTTTTTTTGCGGTAATCGGTTTCCACCAAACATTTGAGTTCACCGCACTATCAGGGTTTACAGTGTAGGTGCAGGAGGAGGGATAGTGGCTTTATGAGACGAGCAGTGTTACAGGAACAGGAAATGCCATCGCACATCTGCTGATGATGACAAACACCATCACGCCTGGTGTTTACTGAATATGGAGTTCAGTGCCCTTCATTAATATGTCACAACACGGGTGACACTTATCTGTCTGGCCAATTGCCTACAGCTCGCGGCGACTATTAAAAATTCATTAAAAAATCAAACTTTGACCCGATCAAAGTGTACGGGGTCAATATCTGGGAGGTTTATTGAGATGAGGTAATGAGGTTTGGTGGCGGCAGTCTAATGATGGTGTCAGTTTAGCACTGTGTGCTTTTATGCCGTCATGCATGCAGGAATTCTTGCATTAATAATACTGAGCGAGTGTTGCTGCCGCTGGATTCATCAAGCTGTCAGTGTAACTGTATGTAATGAAACCTCGAGCAGCGATTAAGCATCTTGTGCCGTCCCGCAATCCAATTTGGGTCCAGCGTTTGAGAAGTGCTTGTCTGAAGATCTCAAACCATCCAGCACGATGAAGATGCAAAATAACCGAGGGACAGTAGGCTTGGATTTGCTGTCCTGACAGCCAATTAGCTGAGGGTCAGGGCTTGTGTCTTTCTGTTCCAGAACATGCCTTGTATTCCCCTGTTATCTTTCTCCCAGCCAATGAGCTGCTGCTATTTACAATCCCGCCAACACCTGCCCTGTCACAACCGCTCCTATTCCTCATTAGCTTCACTGCGCATCACTTACGGAGGGAGCCCTTCATTGCAATCGGCAGTGAACAGGGTGTGCAGCGGAATGTTCCAGAGGCATCGTTACAGCCTTCAAAATCCAAAAACTATCCCAAAACGTCCCATCCGCTCCCATCTGTTGTCCTCTGAGATGCACCGAAATAGAGAAATAGGCCATATCACCGCTGAAGGAATCATTTTTCTGTCTACTGCGCGTGTGCAAGTAGCTGTAGACAACTTGATATCCAGTTGTAAGTCCGTAAATCTGACTTCTTAGCCTGCAGTGAACTGCCAATCCGCAGCAAACACATGTACTCATTGAGGGTGGATTTTTTCTTAATTTCGGTGACTGGAGTTAATGTATTGTGCAAATGAAAATCTAAGCACAGCAGTCACAGGAAATGGCTGAATATTCGTCTTACTGACGGTGTTCATGCTTATCACATGCACTGAAGCAAAAAATACCTTTTGTAAATGATCTTACAGAAGATCCTCTCAGTTCAGTGGGAATACAAGCTTCTACATAGCAGTAGAATTCAATTTATCACATGAATGTCATTTGTAATTTCAGTGAGGTAAAGTCAGATATAGGTGCTCCCCAGTCCAGGCTTAGTCCTCAAGCCAATGACTGATACCCACGGCTGTGACGATCATTCGCGTCCTCTGCTGGTGATTGGTCAATAACCCTTAGAGCGCTGAATACATTTTCAAAGAATTTTAAGTATAATTATACTGAGCTGTTGAAATTCTATCAGGTGGCAAATTTTTGTAAAAGACCTCCTCAGCCGGAGCTCTTTTAAACAAGTTGCCACATAATTGGTTTTAATCAGCATATGATTTTACTATCTTACATCAATGTGCAACTATAGTTACCTCTAGCGCTCTAAGGGTTAACATACTTGAAGCAGTGGCCATCGTTAGAGGAGCTAGGATGCCTGCTTTCTGGCTCAGAAAATGATTATTCGCTGTTTCCTTACTTATTCATTTGACAAGTCCAGTCCACTTGGGCAAGTCTGTTGTGAGCGCAAGCAGTGAAGATGAACTACCCAGGAATTTGTTTCCCCAAACACTTTGTTGCTGACATATTTAGCAACGTAAATAGTTTTAACCAGAACTCTGGTTCAGACCAAGTTGCTGAGGTGGTTATCAATGAGCCTTTCAGGACAGGTAATTCGGGACAGACAAAACCCCGCTCATTTAAAAGGCTTATATTTCAAATGCTAAGGTGCTTTATCCAGCTGTGAATTATTGATCTATTCTCTCAGGACTCCATGTACCAGGTTATTCCTCAGCAGTATTACAGGAAATGAAAGAAAGGCTCATTTTGTTGAAACAAATATCATTCAGCGCCTGAAATGAAATATCTACTTGAGACTGTTTACAAGAACATCACAGCTGCCACCGAATCAATAAATCGTTTGGGATTGCATTCCCACGATTTCACTGGTAGCTGCCTTCACAACCTGACGTTCCGAGCATCACAAAGATTTGCTTTTTAAAATTATTGACGCAAGGCTGAATCGAGTCAGAAATTCCAGAAAATATTTTCATGGACGACTTGTGTTCAAAATGGATCAAAAAAGTATATAAACGAGTGTAGCATTTCAAACTTTGAAATCCATGCTCTTTGGATGTACATTATGGATGACAGAGTTTACCCTGCGGCTTATTGCCTTTATGTAGTTCAAAATATGAAGTTTTTTTTTCAGTAAACTTTGATTTACTGGTTTTCTTCATGTCAGTGTCCTTCCACAACCCATAGACATACATGCTCCGCTAAATGTAAGATCTAAACTGCCTGTGGAGATGTATGTGTGACGGAACATGTGTGTGCCCTGTGATTGGTTACCTGTCCAGGGTGCATTCCTGCCTTTCGTCCAATAGAGTATTGAGGTGATTACATCACTGCTTATTAGCTGCTGGTGGTGAGAGTGCAGTCCCAATAGTAAGGTTAAACTTATTTTGGACACTATCTGTCATCACTCAAATTAGAAATCATTTTATCAGCTGTGATACTCAGAGATTAACCCCTTAAACTCTTACTTTTCACTCAAGCTCTCCATTTAGTAAGTTCAAAGTCAGAAAAAGCTTTTTTTTCCCCCTTAATGTAGGTCAATGTCACACACATATTCTGTATCTGCTGGTTGCAGAGCTTCTCTGAAGCACCATCACACACTGATATTGAGAGAAATATTCAAACCCAGGATGCCTTGTTTTTATGACCACAGCATGACATCAAATGGAAAATATTTAGATCTTGTACATCATTTTACTTTTGTATAAACGTTTCCCTGTAATTCAGCCGAACATATTTGGGATCGTTGGGAACCTCTGGATCTCCACTAGAATTTAAAATAATAATAAAACAATTATAAAATTTTAAAATAAAAAAAATAATAATAATAAAGTTTCACTGGGTTGAATACAGTGTACCTGCTGCATTTGACAAACCCATACATGGGTCGGTAGGTTTTACCCAGTTAAATTAAAATTTTTTCACTATGAATGTGCTAAGATATTGGAAATACTAAATACCATGAACTGCAAAGTTCCTTGGGGATATAATACAAAGGTGTTTTTAAAATGAGTTTTAAAAAAAATGCCTCTTTTTTGCTTCTGACACCAGTGTGATGTGTCACCTCTGCACTGCGGAGATGCTGGGGTTCGTTTCCATCAGTTTTCCTCCCATTCATTCTCTGAGTCTTCCTGTTTCGTACAGAATGCTCTTGAGATTTAGGCTAAGAAACAGTGTTTGCCTCTGTTTGCCTCACTCTGAGCTGACGAAATGAAATCAAACACATCTCTCGTTGTGGGCGAAGCTTCACTGGGCGAGATCACTTAAAGGTGCAAACGCAACAGAAAACGTAGCAGAAACGAAAGCAAACTTGTGGTGGCCAGGCAGAGACGGCAAAACTTTTCCTCTCATCAGGAGAAAACAATTCTTGTGGTTTTGCAAAATTCGCACAGCAATGGTTTTATTTAAGAAAACTCACATTCTGATTTGTGCACTGTAAGAAAAGATCATCAGCCCCATCATGATATATAAACTTATTTCCTCTCTGCAAAACCACTTGTCCTTACAAGGTTTATATATTCAACTCAAGTCTATATGTTTTCAGAAGTTAAACCTGAGGTTATCTATTTGTTGCCTAATTGTCCCCCACCGCGGTATAGCGAGCGGAGCGGGGGATATAGTATTCAGCTCCGTCCGTCCATCTGTCGGTCACGTCCCATTTGTTGTGAACACAATATCTCAAGAATGATTTGACCGATTTCATTCATCTTTGACTTCAGTGTGTATTAGCGTGATACGCCGACCCCAGTCGATTTCCGTGACCTGGCGGGGGACATGGCCACGTTTCGAGGAACGCTTGTTGTGGGTTGAAACAAAGCTTATCTTCACGGTGAGTTGACTCTCATTTTTAAGGCAGCTGGTGAACTTTCTTTTGTAAGTTTTACCAACTTGAAATATATTATGGCGTAATCATTCAATTCACATGTGTTTAAAGTACATTAACCGACAGCGAGATAATGCTCACAGACCTACAGCAAATGTTATGAGATTTCATAGCCTGAAACAGCCCCACTGGAACACACTGACCAGGAGTAAGTGGGTTAAACTGGATAGATAGATACAACCCCAATTCCAAAATAGTTTGAACGAAGTGTAAACTGTGAACAAAATCCAAATGTAATGACTTTCAGATCACATGAGCCAATATGTTGTTTACAATAGAACATAGATAACATTTCAAATGTTGAAACTGAGACATTTTACATTTTTATCCACACAATGAGCTCATTTCAAATTTTCTGGCTGTAACAGGTCTCAAAAAAGTTTGGACACAGGCAAAAAAAAGTGCTGAAAAAGCAATTAATATATAAGAGAATCAGCTGAAAGAACATTTAGCGAGTAATTAAGTTAACTGGCATCTGGTGTGTCACATGATTGGCTATAAGAGGAATGTCTTAGAGAGGCTGAGTCTCTCAGAAGTAAAGACGGCCAGAGGCTCTCCAACCTGTGAAGGCTTGTGTAAAAAAATTGTGTAATATTTAAAAACAATGTTTCGCAACGTCGAATTGCAAAGGCCTTGAAGGTCTCATCATCGACAGTGCATAACATCATCAAAAGATTCAGAGAAACTGGAAAAATCTCTGTGCATAAGATGGATGCCCGAGATCTACGGGCCCTCAGATGCCACTGCATCACTCACCGGCATGATTCTGTCACTGATATTACTAAATGGGCCCAGGAATACTTCAAGAAACCACTGTCTGTAAACACAGTCCGCAGTGCCATCCACAGATGCCAACTAAATCTCTATCATACGAAAAGGAAACTTGTCTCTTCAATGCTCAGATGCCTCCACTCTGTGTTAAAAAGAAGAGGGTATGCTACACCATGGTAAACAGGCCCCCGTCCTAACTTTTTTGAGACCTGTAGCAGCCATCAAATTTGAAATGAGCTCATTTTGTGGATGAAATTGTAAAATTTCTCAGTTTCAACATTTGCTATGTTATCTCCGTTCTATTGCAAATAAAATGCTGGCTGGTGTGATTTGAAAGTCATTGCGTTTTGATTTTATTCACAACTTACACTTTGTCCCAACTATTTCGCAATTGGGGTTGTTGACAGATGGATGGATAACAGATGGGTGTGTAGCTTGACTGAAATGTATCACTTCTGTATTTAAATTGGCTTCAGTTTTCTGTTTGTCTCTGCATTTACTCCTCCTCAATTTCACCAGTTATTGGCGGACTTCAAAAAATTGGGCCTGGGGGGGCATCGGGCAGACTTTTAAAAATTGGGCCTGGGGTGGGGCATCGGGCAGACTTTTAAAAATTGGGCCTGGGGTGGGGCATTGGGCGGACTTCAACAAACAGGGCCTGGGGGGAACGTGAGTATTGTGCCTGCGTGAACACTCTTGGGCTCGTGCTTTAATGATTTATTTGCAGTGATCTTGCTTCAATTAAAAGTTGTGTTGATCAAGAAGTACTGCGTAATATATCCAAATGGACTGTGTAAGATCATGAGCAGTGAGAATACATAATGTCTGGTTCATATTTCATCTCTATATCCATCCCTAAATCACTGAGCCGGTGTCCTGGTCTGAGGGTGAAAATCTTTCTTGAGAATATTCTCATACTCATTATACAGCATTTTTATTCCACTTTTCCGATACGGAATATTTAATTTATGCACAAGATAGAGCAATGAAGATATTAGTTCTGGCAGAGAGAAGCACTAGTTCTGACTGATTAGAGATCCTGCCATGTGCATTTGGGATTTTGATTATTCATGATGTGCATAACAATATTTGACCTCATGTGTCCTTAAGGCGGTGCTTCAGTATAAATTAAAAGTGTTCATATTTCTGAGAACTTTAAGTTTAACATTGCTCTTGTGGTCCAGGGGAAAAGAATCCTGCATAAACTTTGACCCCCAATACCTTGACGCCCATTAACTACACTAATCACTCTGTGCGGTGAAATAGTTTGTAGCAATAGCCTTTAAGCAATTTTTCACCCTCCATCTGCACCATGTGGGTCTCTTGGTGCCGCAGAAGGTAAGAGAGGGTTGTGAGTTTGAATCCGGCCCGAGGTATTTCTGTGTGGAGTTTGCATCTTTTTTTTTTTCTTGTGTGGGCTTCATTACTGCACTCTGAATTCCACCCTCAGTTCAAACGCATGCATGCCAGGCTAAATAAATGCTCCAAATTGCATATACTCCATGATTGAGTGTGTGAGTGTATGGTGTGTAATTTCTGTGATGGATTTGTGACCAGTCCTTAGTCAACTGCATGCTGGGATAGTTTCCAGCCATTCATTCACAGTGCATTGCCTCGGTCATTACAAAAGTGAAATGACAATTAATATTTTGTTTCCCAGCTAGCTGAACTGAATGACCAAGCTAATGTCATTTAATGTTTAATTCAATTTAATATTCATAGTTTTTGATGACATCAGATCGCATTAATGCAAATGTAACATTTATATTCATTTCATTGGCCTTCATTTTATCATGATTTGGTTTTCCCTGAATAAACAGCCAGGAGAAATGCATTCCATTTTATCTTCAGGTGCCTTTGAGAGTTGTCAGTTTTTATAGAATGCTCTTGAGATTGAGCCGAAGCGAATGTTTGCCTCGCTCTGAGCTGACAAGAAGAAATCAAACACATCTCTAGTGGTGAGCTAACAGGAAGAAATCGCTTAAAGGCACACACACAACAGAAAACACAACAGGAAATAAATCTAACTTGCCTGTGCGAAGCGGTGACAGCAAAACCCTTCCAGTCACCATCGTCGTTTTGTGAGCCTCAGACCACCACCACGGTTTAAAACACACATTTTTATTTGTAATCTTACAGTACACCAGTGGTGCAATACCCAACAGCAAGATGATACACGCAAACACGTTGCAAATGTCTCGAGTTTTCAAAGTCAATAACAGCCTTCAGATTTGAATCCAGCTGAACGCGATAGGATTGTCGGAAACCTGAACACAGTTTGGATTGCTCCGCGGGGGCTCTGGACCTGCTCTGAGTAAAGTGCTTTGGGTCAATCTCAATTGTTAAAAGCACTAAACAAATAAAATTGAATCCTTGAGTTTCCAAAGGGCCCAACTCCAAGGAACACAGTTTTTCTGCAAAGGGAAGAAAAAAAATTTTTCACCCACATATTCTAACCTACTGTAAATATTTTTACTTTATTTCCTTTCAAGAGGGTGACAGTGGGATACTTTTGGCTGAAATTCCAAGACAGTTACCCTTCTTGTTATAAGATATGCAGACCTCTAAGTCATTTGAGTTGGGCCTGATGGAAACTGTGATTCAGTTGAACTATCCAATGATACAAGCAGCAGCTGAAGTTAGCAACAGAGCAGTCCAGGCAAAGCATCACCAGGGAAGACACCCGGCACCTGACGATTCCTCTGGGTCACAGACGTTAAACAGTCCATCTATTCAGTCGTCTCTTGAAATGGCCCAGATGGAGTTGCTCTCTATTTCTGACCTCTTCTGAGATGTAGTAGGATACTGTAGTTCCTTTTACAGATGGTATCCATATTACACCTTCCCTGGTGTTATTGCTTCATTGTTATAAATGCTTGGCTGGAGTTGTATAA
Source organism: Gymnothorax reevesii (assembly GCA_029721435.1). Classification (NCBI taxonomy): domain Eukaryota; kingdom Metazoa; phylum Chordata; class Actinopteri; order Anguilliformes; family Muraenidae; genus Gymnothorax; species Gymnothorax reevesii. The sequence goes on from CM056574.1 coordinate 11,967,645, forward strand.
TGAAGCTGCTGGCTGAGACCCCGAGAGGCATTTATCTTTTCACGCAAGAGACTCTGACATTCTTGTCCTCTTGCAAAGTTACACATTTGGTCCTTCCGGTTCTATTCCAGGCTGGTTAGTTTCAGTTTACACTCTTTTGAGAGCAGGTCTTTGCATGACCTCTTCGGTTTCGTGGCGATCACATCCTTGGATCTCATGATTTGAAGAGTCAAGTTTGTCATTATTCAGAGGTAAAATTTGAGAAGCACTGAATGTGATACAGCTGAATTAATTTTCAGCCAAATGTTTTCTATTTCATAATTCACAAGAATCAATGAGATTCTTCAAACATTTAGTGTTTTGCGCGACTTTCAGAAGTATAACCCTGAAACAGCCAGTACTCTTTGCAAGTTGGTGGGCAGCCAATTCTAGGCCCCCTGATACATTTAGAGTTTATATGGGCATGTAGAGCATAATTGATGTCTACCTGTGGCTTTCTAACTCTCGTCGATTTTATAATGGAAAGTATCGATGAAGTCATATCAGCTTGGCACATCTTCGCTGGCTGATGAATGTATTCTATAGAAACCGCCCTGGATGAAGAGTCCCTTGGAAACTTAACAGTATTGATGGAGTCTAGTTTTCACAATTACTGTCGAATGGCTTTGCAGGTTCAGAAATAATTCACAGGTAGTTTCACAGCAAATGAGTCCATTTCTCGGCGAGCCATCCAATAGATTTTGTTTTCAAGAGGGATGTAAATCATTCAAAAATATTGATTATATAATAACAAAAAAAACTAACAAAAAACGTCAGCCAAACAAAATATAAATCAACTCCCTGGCTTAATCACAACAATTAAAAAGAGCTCTCAGGATAATAGCAGTGCAAGCATGTTTAAAAAGTGCTAATAAACACACTAAATTGAAGGTTTGCATGAAATTACAAGTTTACCCAACCAAGTGCAAATGACCCAACCCTCTTACCACCCACTGATATTACATTACAGGTATTTTACTGATGCTATATTCAACACAATTCACAGTTGACATAGTAGACAAAACCTTAGACAGGGGGTCCAATCCACCGTGGACTAATGTGGAGTTAGGGGCCTTGGACAAGAGTTCAACGATGGGAATTATGAGCTAATCTTATTGCGGCTGCACTGAGGGTTGGAACCTGAACTTCTGCATCCCAAAAAAGTTTTCAAACTTAAACAGATTTAATTAAACAAACACCTTTAACTAATCTACTATCGAAAAAAGTACTCTACTGACCAAGATTGATATATACAAGAAAAATAATATTTACAGTCCCTTGAGATGGGGTTGCTAGGTGATGTTCCGGGTGAGGAAAATGCTCCAACACAGGCAAAAATCCACATAAGGCTTCACAGGTCTTGAAAAGAGTGACAGTTCTGGTCAAATGTATCCTTCTCCTTGCAATTTGCTCTCTCAATTTCTCTCCTTATATACTCTTTTGCAGCCCCCTCCCTCCTTTTAGACTTTTTTATTCTCAGGGACTTTCCCCTCTCATACCTATCCAGGACATGCCCAAACCTAGCTCCAGACTGGGCTTAACAAAAAAAAAAAAGGTCAATACTGCCATGTAGTGGCTTCTATTCACATTACACTAAAGATTGGATTCTGAATCACCTCTTCAGAATGGTACACAACGAATTTGAACAGTTACGCTTTGTCATATTGACCACCCTGAGGGACCATTCCAGCAACTCATGCATCATTTGTATTAGAAGGGCTGCATCATTAACACTTAGCGCTGCAGTAAATAAATACAACGGAGACTTGTCCAGAATACTGGAGCACGTGTTATCAAATATGGGTTCAGTATATCAATCAACAGGATGTGCAGCGGGAGGAAATTGGAAAAACAAGAAACTTCAAAAATGTTGCAGTTCCGTACCAAACTCAGCCTTTGGTAAAGTGATGAATGAGTGAACAAGACTTTAAAGAGATAAACATGAGTGGAGTGGTCTTGAATTATGCTGCAGTTTGAAGGATTAGTATCTGGCGTCAACATATGCTGAGGATGTTATTCCAGACTCTCAGTGGTCATGAGTATGGATGTGCTATTTACGGGTTAACGGTTAATTAACTTTGATCTGAAATTTTCACTTATTTCCATGACATTTTCAAATGATTAATAAACAAACAGAAATAAGATACATTTAATATACATAATACATTCCTGTCGTAGCTGTATAGATGTTGGTACTTCAGAGCGTTGGCGCTAAAAGCAAAAATAACGAAGTGATTCATTACGTTAATGTATAGTGCATATTTTTCCACATATTCAAAAATAAGAATGTAAGCATTAATTTTCAAGATTACGGTGTGCACAGGAGGAAAAATGAAAATGTCAAAGCAATGAAGCCATTTCATTAAACTTACTGCTGTTGGATCCCGCAGTGAGATGCAGTGGCCATATTTCCAATGGGGGGTAATATCGCGAGCCGCTAACAGAAGCCAGGTTGACTGTGCTGTATCTGTTCTCTCCGCCAGCATCCTAAGCCGGCCCTCTCCATCTGTAATGGGGTTCGTGCCTGTCTGACTGCCCTGGGCATTAGGCTCAGGGAGTTTATAATGGTTTGGGGAGACGGTTCATTGCCGTTACCCAGCACTCTGTCACAAACTTTGTTTGTTTTTTGACCTTTTGTCTTATTACTGGTGATTTCCATAGAGGGTTTGGAAAAGCAGATCCATTCTGGTGACTTGTCATTTCCTGAAATGGGAAACACCAGGTATCAGGCCCATTTGGGTTTTGAAAATTCATACAGACTCTGTAGCATGATGCAGAGTCAGACTACCTTGCACTAAAAAAAGTAAATATTAGACTTACTTAAAATTTTCATTTCAAATGGTTCCATAAATAACTTCAAATTATTAACAGTTGTCCATGCAGTAACAAGCATCTACTAGCAGTTAATTAACACTTAACTAATGCACCAGAGTACGGAGCAACATTAGGTAAAGATACATTAGACCATTATAAATGCTCTTGTGATGAAAAAATATCTCCCAGTATCCTTAAGAAACACTTCAAACATTTAAACTATTCAAGAATGTATAAATAAATACCTTAGTTAATAGGAACACCATAAGGAAAAGGTGGACTCGATCTGGACACATCAGTGAACTGTTAACTGTAATTAACTCAATTAGATCATGATTATAACTGCATTAATCAAAGTTAAAATTATATAGGCCCTACCTTGATTTTAAAGCGTTACCGAGCAATTAAACGAATCTCGAATCTCAGAATTTAATGACAAGTTACTTCAAGCTATTGCATGGAACCAAATGACACAGCATTTTTCGGTAAAGCCGCTTTCACACTGGACGCGGAACAAATTTTTCGCGCAACAGATAATATTCAAAGGCAGTGCAACGACGCGAATATACTCGCGTCTTTGCATTGACGTTGACTGTAATCTGTCGTGCGAAAATTTTGTTCCGTGTCTGGAATGAAAGCAGCTTAAATCAAAAACTTGTGAATCGTGTTTGATAAAAATGCAAAGATTATCATTCTGAAGGATCTTTGAAAAAAATATATTCGAGGGACTAACTTTCTCTGAAAATTCCATTTTTGCCTTTGGATTTGGTAACTCCAGGGTGCAGTAAAGCCTGCCATGTTTTTTGGCCCAATTCCCTTTCACTAGCCATTTTACTAGCCTATCCAACGTAAAAAACAATAAAAAGACCTTTATTTCTGTAAATTCCGACCATCCAATATGACATTACATCCATTCAATTTCTTCAGTTTCTCCTTTTCAACTCCTTAAAATTTGTAATCTAAAATTTTGTGTATGCAGTTTGATGACAGCTCAACATCTTTTATATGGCTTAATGACACAAAAATGGTTCGTCTCATCCTTTGGAATTGAAAATATCTACATTTTCGCCACTATTTGCAGGTATTTCTACAGATGACCTGGGTCATCTAGTTGGACGTCTGTCAGTCAAGGAAATGCCAGATGTTTCGTTGGATTATGCACTCACAAACAAAAAAAAAACAAAAAAATTATTTTCCCATTTTCTATTACCATTATCATTTCATCCTTTAATCAGAGTATTTCCATAAAATGAAAGAAACTGCAACAGGAAACCTGGAATATCAAGTCCATATAAAGACGCACAGAGATTTGTAGGAAAGACAAAACGGATGAAGATCAGTAGCAAGTGTGTTTGTTATTCAGTTTCAGAAGAAAAGGTCTGCAACCCCAGCACAAAATATCCCGTATCATCCAGAGCTCATATAGGGTATAAAATTCAGAGCACTATGACACTAGATCTATTTCGGTTTGCTCTTAAAGGTCTGCGGTCGCTGTAAACTAAAAGAAAGGCCTGTAGACAGCTGTTGTACGTCTCTCACTACAGGGATGCAATACATTCTGGGCACCTTGCTGCAGTTTGCCAAGGACCGAGATTTATACGGCAGAAAAAATTTCACAAGCGATTAAGCAGTGACTGAGGTGATATTTAAACAGACCCACTTCACACAATATCAGCACATTTCCGTGACACAATCCTTCAGTCCTGCTCAATGCCTGCATCATTCAATGGCTTAATTTAAACGCAGCTCTAAAGCAGCCCGTCATTTTCCCTGTCAACATTCAGGCATCATCAAATTGTTTTCCTTGTGTAAGCTTGTCAAGAATATAAAGTGACGATAAACGCTAATGTAGCATTCAAAACAAAATGCTGCATATTTGCACTGCTAGCTTTCGCGGATTAGCCTTCATACATTCTGCTTTGGGCAGGGTGTTCCCTAGATTCCAACGCAAAGAGGGAAAGTCCACAGAAAACAAAGAAACAGGAAGTCAATGTAAGTTAGGAAAAATGGCAGCATTTCTTTTGATGACCACTGAAAACTACTCAATGGTCAGAACAAGGGAGCCCATTTTAAAAAGCATTTTTGGATTTAAAATATAAAATAATATTAAAATAATTTTCTAAAATGATTTTTGCAAATAATTTCCTAAATGTGAATTTCCAAAGGCCTGACTTAGAAAGATAACCAAGTAAAATACTGTTTCTGTTTTAAACTACCATGGTTGTATATTTAGTGCCTTTGATACAAAAATCATAATGATGATATTCAATGAGCTACATTCAATTATGCTGGGCTACACATGAAGCTATCCATCTATCAATCCATCATCACACCCAGTTTTCCCCAAACAGGGTCAGAGGAGCTGAAACCTGTCCCAGCATATCATGGCTGACAATCAGAAATACTGTACATCCCAGACCAGTTTGGACTACTTGGGTGGAACAAAAATGCACAGAAAAAGAACAGTCTGTTCTGAGCCCAGTGGCTCATCGGGCCAGTGCTTAACCCCCAGCGTCAGGAGCGACTATTGCTACTCCCGCTGGATGGGATGCTGGTCCATTGCAGGTTACCTCCCCAGCTCTTAGTCAGATGTCTCTGACATTTTTTGGTACCAAATTATACACCTGGGTGAAGTGAGTCACTGTAAGAAGTATTTTGCCCAAGAGCACACCGCGAAACCCAGTGCAAGGATTCAAACTCAGCACTTTTCAGTCCCAAGTAAAACACACTTAACCACTGCACTACCGCATCCCCAACAATGTATATCCCTGTGTACTCTTTGTGACTTGTGGTAATCTAGCAAGCGATACCATACAAGTACAAGTGTTAGACACAGGCATTAATCCTAAATTCTCCAGCAACGACAGGGGAAACGGAACATGTTTAAGTGATAGAGAAAGTTTATTTGGAAATATCGTTCTACAAACCCTGCTTGTGAGAGCAGAATAAATGAGATAGCAAAGCAGATTGCATGGCAGTGATAAAGGATTGTTATTACCATTCAATGCTGATTTCAAATGGGGAACCCTCACAACTGACAAAAAAAAGAAGCCTTGATATCCTGTTTCTTTTAAAAAATGAAATACCTAATACCACCATCATTTTGCTGCAAGTGGATTATGAGCCAATACAGCTTACAATTTCAGACATAAAAATAAAAGATATATATATTTTTTTACAATTGTGTTTTCAATTGATTATATAATGGGTTATTTTATTGCAGTCCTTAATACTATTGATTGTGTTGTGTTAGAAGATATATGGCAGCATTGCAGAAATCATGGCCAATCTTGTGCAGAAATTGTGCTCAGAGTTTTTCAGAACTTCTCGCTAGCCACCGGACAGAAGGACTTGGAGCTGTCCTGGGCGTCGGCCATGAACTGCTCGATCTCCTCCACGGTGCGAGGCACGCAGGTGAGCAGCTCAACACCATTCGAAGTCACGGCGACATCGTCCTCAATGCGCACCTGGTCGTGAGACAAAATGCAGTGAAACGATAAACATTTGGAATTCAGATCCAGCAGCACAATAATGCACACAAACACACGCGCACACACAGACATTAGACCCCCCCACACACACACAATTTACCACATTAATTTCCTTAACTTAAATGAGCAGAAATTGAATCGATCCCAGAAGCAGAGAGTCTACCAAAGAATAGGTGCTTTATGCCCAGAACACATGTATTAAAATTAAGATTCGCACATAAATGCACCTCCGAATAAAACGAATACCATTAATTCTGACTCCCTTAAAACAGAGAGCAGAATTAAACAATCTAAATTTCAAAGGTATAACATGAACATGAAATTTATAATTTTTTTCATCACAAAACAATGTGAACATGCCTCAATCCCATTGAAATGTGAAGTAAGATTCTCTAAACATTATTGTACTCTATTAGCTCCATTTTCCGTTGCCCAATTGCATCTGCGGACAAGAGGAGGATTCATTCTGACCTGTGGCCACATAAGGTTGTAAAGTACGAGTGAATACCAATGCACAGGCTGTCTGAACTCAGTATATGGCTTCAGGGCATTATACAGAGGCAATAACATTTCCTAAAACCATTCACATCCTTAAAATAATAATATTTTGTCCCCTTTAAGGGCTAACATTATTTCCTTACTTACACCTGCTAAACCATGAGAGTACCATACATATATTATAAAGAGTAATGAGAAGGCTTTTCTTCTAATAAAAGCACTGCTCGTGTAGAATATGTTGAAAGTTAAAAAAAAGTTGTGATGCGGCATCTTTGGCTGCACTGTAACCTCATTTTCAGTATTTTGTTTCAAATCCAATGTTTCGGAGTCAAGCCAAGAATCAAAAACTGGGCCACTTTATGGATCCAAGAGTGTGTGCCTGTGTGTGTATGAAGGTGTGTGGTTATGAGGTTTGTGCGCACCAGTGCCCTTGAGGAGCATACGTGTCTGTTGTTCATGTGGTTGTGTGTGTGTCCATCTGTAAGCATGCATGCGTGTCCGTTCCCATGTTCGCACGACTGTTCGTGAGCTGTGTCTGTCTTTGTATGTCCATCTGTCTGCATGCGAGTGTGTGTGTGTGTGTGTGTGTGTGTGTGAGAATGTGTACTAGAGCAAGTGCATGTGTCTATCTGTGCGTACGTTTGTATGCAAGTGTTCATATACACTGCTCAAAAAAATAAAGGGAACACTTAAACAACACAATGCAACTCCAAGTCAATCACACTTTTGTGAAATCAAACTGTCCAATTAGGAAGCAGCACTGATTGACAATCAATTTCACATCCTGTTGTGCAAAGCGAATAGACAACAGGTGGAAATTATAGGCAATTAGCAAGACACCCCCAATAAAGGAGTGGTTCTGCAGGTGGTGACCACAGTCCACCTCTCAGTTCTTATGCTGATGTTCTGGTCACTTTTGAATGCTGGTGGTGCTTTCACTCTAGTGGTAGCATGAGACGGACTCTACAACCCACACAAGTGGCTCAGGTAGTGCAGCTCATCCAGGATGGCACATCAGTGCGAGCTGTGGCAAGAAGGTTTGCTGTGTCTGTCAGCGAAGTGTCCAAAGCATAGAGGTGCTACCAGGAGACAGGCCAGTACATCAGGAGAGGTGGAGGAGGCCGTAGGAGGGCAACAACCCAGCAGCAGGACCGCTACCTTTGCCTTTGTGCAGGGAGGAACAGGAGGAGCACTGCCAGAGCCCTGCAAAATGACCTCCAGCAGGCCACAAATGTGCATGTGTCTGCTCAAACGGGCAGAAACCGACTCCATGAGGATGGTTTGAGGGCCCGAAGTCCACAGATGGGGGTCGTGCTTACAGCCAGCACCGTGCAGGACGTTTGGCACTTGCCTTGCCGAAGAACACCAAGATTGGCAAATTCACCACTGATGCCCTGTGCTCTTCACAGATGAAAGCAGGTTCACACTGAGCACATGTGACAGATGTGACAGAGTCTGGAGACGCTGTGGAGAACGTTCTGCTGCCTGCAACATCCTCCAGCATGACCGGTTTGGCAGTGGGTCAGTAATGGTGTGGAGTGGCATTTCTTTGGGGGGCCACACAGCCCTCCATGTGCTCGCCAGCGGTAGCCTGACTGCCATTAGGTACCGAGATGAGATCCTCAGACCCCTTGTGAGACCATATACTGGTGCGGTTGGCCCTGGGTTCCTCCTAATGCAAGATAATTCTAGACCTCATGTGGCTGGAGTGTGTCAGCAGTTCCAGCAAAATGAAGGCATTGATGCTATGGACTGGCCCGCCCGTTCCCCAGACCTGAATCCAATTGAGCACATCTGGGACATCATGTCTCGCTCCATCCACCAACGCCACGTTGCACCACAGACTGTCCAGGAGCTGGACAATGCTTTAGTCCAGGTCTGGGAGGAGATCCCTCAGGAGACCATCCGCCACCTCATCAGGAGCATGCCCAGGCATTGTAGGGAGGTCATACAGGCACATGGAGGTCACAGACACTACTGAGCCTCATTTTGACTTGTTTTAAGGACATTACATCAAAGTTGGATCAGCCTGTAGTGTGTTTTTCCACTTTAATTTTGAGCGTGACTTCAAATCCAGACCTCCATGGGTTAATAAATTTGATTTCCATTGATAATTTTTGTGTGATTTTGTTGTCAGTCACATTCAACTATGTAAAGAACAAAGTATTTAGTAAGAATATTTAATTCATTCAGATCAAGGATGTGTTAATGTAGTGTTCCCTTTATTTTGTTGATCAGTGTATATCTGTGTGAGAGAGTGCGAGTGCAGTGTGTGTGTGTGTGTGTGTGTGTGTGTGTGTGTGTGTGCACGCGTATGTGTACTGACCCCTCCGAAGTTGCGGAAACGCGCCAGCACGCTGTTGTCGAGGAAGCAGCTCTGTGCAGGCGAGGCCAGGGCCTGATCCAGCAGGTGGTCGATGAAGTAAATGCCCGGCTCCACCGTCAGCACCATGCGCTCCTGCACCACCCGATTCATCCTCAGAGACTTCAGCCCCGGCTCATCGATCCGCTCTGCGCCCTGAGCACCATAAAGCATGGGACAGGAGCCTTTATTATCATTACTATTATTAATCCTCTCCGCGCCCTGAGCACCACAAAGCATGGGACGGGAGCCTCTATTATCATTACTACTGTTAATCTGCTCTGCGCCCTGAGCACCACAAAGCATGGGACAGGAGCCTTTATTATCATTACTATTATTAATCCGCTCCGAGCCCTGAGCACCACAAAGCATGGGACAGGAGCCTCTATTATCATTACTATTATTAATCCGCTCCGCGCCCTGAGCACCACAAAGCATGGGACAGGAGCCTTTATTATCATTACTATTATTAATCCGCTCCGCGCCCTGAGCACCACAAAGCATGGGACAGGAGCCTTTATTATCATTACTATTAATAATCCGCTCCACACCCTGAGCACCACAATGCATGGGACAGGAGCCTTTATTATCATTACCATTATTAATCTGCTCCGAGCCCTGAGCACCACAAAGCATGGGACGGGAGCCTCTATTATCATTACTATTAATAATCCTCTCCGCGCCCTGAGCACCACAAAGCATGGGACAGGAGCCTTTATTATCATTACTACTGTTAATCTGCTCTGCGCCCTGAGCACCATAAAGCATGGGACAGGAGCCTTTATCATTACTATTATTAATCCGCTCCGCGCCCTGAGCACCATAAAACATGGGACAGGAGCCTTTATTATCATTACTATTATTAATTTGCTCCGCACCCAGAGCACCATAAAGCATGGGACAGGATCCTTTAATATCATTACTATTATTAATCGGCTCCGCGCCCTGAGCACCATAAAGCATGGGACAGGAGCGTTTATTATTATTACTATTATTAATCCGCTCCACACCCTGAGCACCATAAAGCATGGGACAGGAGCGTTTATTATTATTACTATTATTGATGCGCTCCACACCCTGAGCACCATAAAGCATGGGACAGGAGCCTTTATTATCATTACTATTATAAATCCGCTCCACACCCTGAGCACCATAAAGCATGGGACAGGAGCCTTTATTATCATTACTATTGTTAATCCGCTCTACGCGGATTGGTCTTCTCCATGCCCTGATCACCATAGAGCATAAGACACAAACCATTATTACTAAAGGTGTTATTATTCCTATTATTACAATTATGAATGTTAACAACATTAATGGTACCATTATCAATAACATTAGAACAGTTGCAGTGGTACCATAGGTTGTTGTCGCTGATATCATAATAATTTATTATTACAATTAAAAAATACCATTATTACTACATCTAAAAATTGAGCAAATGTACAGAATACAAAATTCAATCCTGACAGAAAACGAATAACTGCATCAAGACCAGGAATAAAAAAATGTGGCAATAAGTGCCGACTCACTTCTGTAGAGCTGAAAGAAATGTGTATGATACAACTGTTTCAAGGGTCAACGATTAGAAGATTTTTTCATATTTCAGTTGTGTGTGACCCCGATTTGACCCCAGCTGAGCGGCATCACCATTGCTTTCCCACACAGAAAACACAGACGAAACATTCCAATCAAGGATGAGAACCAGCAACACCCCCAAATCTCAACTCTTTACCCCAAATCACCATGGCGACGCAAAATGTTCTATATTTTATTGACCCATTAAGACCTGATGCGAAATGAGCATGTTTTTGATAATGCCAAAACTTTCAAGAAACACAAACAATGTCATGCAATCATGATTCCGCAGAATTTGGCAAGATGCCTAATAGGGTTTGTGCTTTTAAACTGTTTTGCACTTTGGGACGACCACATAAGTTTCAAACTCTGCATTTCAGACAGAGAAGATGGCCGAGGACCTGATCGAAAGGAGCAACATTGACCTTTATTGGGTTTTAAGAATTTGTCAATGGATATTCAGTCAAAGGTGGTCATTTGCAATGGCTTAAGAATTCAAAATGATTTTTGTTTCACGTTACTACAAGCTACAGAGGCTGGAAAACAAAAGTTTTAGTGAACGCTGACCATCCTGTCAGGTTTTTCGGAAAACCCTCAGGTGCGGTTGATTTCAAACGATGCCTTCAGTTTCAGAATGTTTCCTCAGAGGGCACCCAAGAGCTCAATGGGTTGAAGGAAAGTGTTAAACAATATAGAACTTGCCAAATTAAATACACGATTTTCACATCATCGGCACGCCATTGGGGACTTTGCCAACAGCTACATGTTAAAAATAGACCGGCCCCTACTGTGAAGTTCCCAGTTCACCACACGTCAAGGTCATCCCATTGTCTTGCAACTGAACACGTCACATTTCTGGCATGATCAATCGCCTCCATATCGCGCGCTCACCTCTGGGTACCCGCCCACGTCATGCACATCGATGCCCAGCAGGTGGCCCAGGCCGTGGGGCATGAAAATGGCGCCCAGGTGAACCTTGAGCATCTCATCCACATCACCTTTTAGGATGCCCACTTTCACCAGCTCCTCCAGCTGGACTCGGTAAGCTAGGCGATGCATGTCTGTCCAGAGCACACCTGAGGACAAGACACAGAACCAATCAGAACCAGATATATCCTGATAGAGCAAGACATACCCAGTCAGGACCAGACATAACCTGATATGACCAGATATAACCAGTTAGGACCAGATATATCATGATACAATCTGACAAAACCAGCCAAGACCAGATATACCCAGATATGACTAAACATAACTAGTCAAGACCAGTGATATCCAAATACAATCACAGATAACCAGTCATAACTCGATATACACAGATACAGCCTGACATAACCAGTCATAACCTGATATATCAACATACAACCGGATATAACCAGTCATAGCTAAATGCAACAAATTACAGGCATTCATGAACTGCCACAACCAGTCATACCCACACATACTAACACAAAACTAGTCTTAACAAGACATGAGAGGCATTCAGTCAGTCTGCACATTGTGTGATGACAGGCAGGTCAACAGCCCACTGGCTGAGGCGTGCGCTTGGGGACCAGAATATAAATGCCTCAGGATAAGTTGGTGGTTTTCCCCACAATAATACGAGTGCAGCTGTTGGGTCCTTCAGCAAGGCCCTTAACCCAAGGGGACTGGCTCCGGCTAAGACTAATCAACTGTTAGCTGCTTTGGATAAAAGGATAAGTTCCAACAACGTAGTACAATATATGAGTGCTGCCCATTTCCTTTTTGTTAAATGCATAATTATGCCAGTATTTTGCAATGCTTTACACATAACTGCCATTTTCAAATTACAAACACCAGCCGCAGTGCAGCAGCGGGTTTAGCTTCACGAGGTTTTCGCAGCAGAACATACCTGTCGCACAGCATCACATACAGTACGATGAAATGCTCTATAGCACAAAAGCCTAGCATTTCATCGGCTTGAGCTCACGGAGAAAACAGGATGTTCTGCCTAAGTAAATCAGTACCCAATATGTGTTTAAGAGACTACTTTATTTTGCTGACTGCTGAGAGTAATTACCTTCCATAACAAATTTTAACTTAGTACTAACAACCAATGGTTCACAACTGCCAGGATGTTTTTCAAAGGCAGGTTTTTATTTCTTCCTAAATGCCCACAAGGAATTTTTTTTTCTCTTTGCCAACTTATTCAGAAAGATGGTGTAAAAGAATCCTACTCCCTCTCTGCTGATGAAATTCCAAGAAGGCGCATTTTGAAGATTAGAGTTCGTTTTGAATTTGTCGGGTCGTTTGACTTGCCGTTTGAAGCAGCCAGGGAGCCGCTTCAGAAACTGCAGACGGCGGCTTCTCTTTCCTCTCCTGAGCTGTGAACGAGGGATTTCGGCTGAAAGGCAGCCGGCACACAGTCTCTGAAACACTGATACACTGATCTTCACCGCTGTGAGATGACTGTTGGGCCTCACCAAAGCTGCCTTCCCCAAGATATTACTGAGCAGAATATAGGCTCATGGTATGAAGAGTATTGCTAGGATAATGTACACCGCAAAGGCAGTTCTGGCAGCTTGCTGAGAAATGAACTGGTATCTACATCATACAGGTAAATTTCAGGGAGGTCGTATACAGTATACCACTTCCTATTTGGTGCCTCGATTGGTAACCTAGTAGAAATCTGTGGGCAATTCCATAAAGTGTTGTGGTAAAAAGGGAGAGGGCTCCACTAGAGGGCAGCATTCACCCTACGAAGAGGCATTGCTACAGCTGTGCAGACCTGCAATCACCTCAGCTGTAAGTATTCGACGTGGATAAAAAACAGACATTTTTTGGGGGACACTTGCTCGAAGCTGAAGATCGGGTTTTCACTGGAAATTCTTTTCCTACCATAAGAATTCGGTTTTCCATTTTTTGAATGTTAGCTTTTAGAAATCAACAAAAGGCCAGGGGTCCATTTACTTTCCCAATAACTTGTGTCATTTCTGACGATTCACATCAACCCAGCCGGGCATTACTACGAGAGACACCGAGAAGCTCTGAGAAGCCAGTATCTGTAACGTTCAACAAAGCCAGAACACCTCACCCCTTAACAAAGTAAAAAATCCATGGGAAGGTGGCCAAGGTTCTAGCCTGGAGGTCATCAACTGAGTCTGGGAAGTCCATGTGGGCACAGTGTTTACTGTCACAGATTAACCATGGTTGCTAATTTCAAAATGAGTCAAACCTGCTTTAGGAAAATACACATACTTCCAGACAAACAGCTTTTGGCTGAAATAACCTACATTTTTTCCAGCAATTTTTGCTAAAAATCTGGGCTTTGTGACGTGAGGTGAATCCCGCCTTTTTGAACTTATGGAGAAGCCTGAATAATGTAGTTAATGGCAGTCAAGAACACAAAGTTACCTGAGGAGGGAGAGACGCAGTACAGTGCCTGGAATAAGAACTATTTCAACAAGAACCGAAGCAGAGCTGATGCAGAATGTATCAGAGGCTAAAATGGTGGAGATTCTCGCAACAACCCAAGCTGCTCCAAGAACAAGGAAGAATACCACGTAACAAAAACCTGCGTTTCAAAGCAAGCGCAGCCCAGTTAAACCAGTGAAACGTATTTAAATGGAGGGAGGGTGGGTGAAGGGCTCTGTACCGGGTTTAAGGGCAGCTAGCACGGCACGGGAAGCCTTCAGCACCGCCTCGTAGATGGCTTTCTGGTCGGCGGTGAACTTCCCATTGGCTGGGAAGGAGCAGGTGATGTCAGAGCCGTAGCAGTAATACTCTCCGCCCAAGTCGAACAGACTGCGAGAAACACAGACGATTTCCAATGCAGTTGAAGCAGAACAGCAGTGGTATGCTCAGAAATGCAATGCGGAACTGATAATTACTATAAATAATGAAGTGCTTTAACTCTTCTCTTTTATTTGGGTCCTTGTACTTGCCATACCCAGGGAACAGAGTTCATTACATTTCCGACACTTTTAATTTACGTTTTTCCACTGCGTATGACGGCCATTTGCAATTTATTACAGTTATTACCGAACCCAACTCAGGGTGGCACTTTCAATGATGCACCGAGCCAGCTGCTTCGTTCAAATGGATCTTTGCACAAACTCCCTGTCCACTCAGCCCAGCTTGGCAAGAATACTGTATATCTGGCAACAATAATATATGGTATTGGTGTGCAATGATTCCATGTAAAATCGAGGCAGGGCACTTCACTCGATAGCGGATTACACAGCAGTGACAGGCATTACAGACTCACCACATGTCCCCTTCCTGAATGGTTTTGTCATTGGGGGCTCCAGCGTGGCCGTAGTGCAAGACGGAACTGTTCACTCCACTGTCAAAAGAGTGAGCACAGTTAGAAAGCAATTGAAAGGACGGTTAGTGTAAAGCAGTGATGCGCAATTCTGGCCTTCGAATCCAAAACTTTGCAGGTAATTAACAGTGAATAACCAGTGGTTCTGATTGGCCAGACTTGACTACAAACCTGACTCCCAGGCAAAGGGAGTGTGGAAAACCAATACTGCCCTGCCCTTGAGGACAGTGATTTGGGGAACAGGGCTGTAGTGTGCTGTCCTTTCAAGTGAGCTATTTTTCCACTTTCTAAAGCCTTAAAGCGCTAAATGCAGCATTGTTGCTCACTGATGTAAGATATCAAAATCAAAGCTGCAGAACCATCATATCGAGCTGCCACATGATAGGTTTTCAACAGAAAAAGATCATTAATTTACCGCCTTTACTCTAATTTAGGCACCCCTCCAATTTAAGTGCTACTTTCGGAAAGAATTTCTATTTATTCCAATATGAGCGCCAGCGTATAAGCCTCCGAATACATCAAAGCACGACCCAAACTGATCCAGAAATCCCTCAAGGTCACTGGAATTTCAACCGCCTTGCATGGATCTGAGGACGAACTTGTCAGGAATGACAACCTTGTTGAAACTGAAAGCGATCCGGAGATGGAGGAAGTAAGTGATGACATTGAATTTAACTGATGATGACATCACGAATGAAACAAATGAGGACTTTGTTGCACATGTCTATGGAGACACGGATGATGAGTCGGAATCTGAGGGATTTTAATAAACTAGGCACAACAGCCTTATAACAAACAACTCCATATAAGGATTGGGCAATTTGCACAGTTAAACGTAGAACTTTGTGTTCAGGGCCGAGTTTAATAGCCGCAATGAAATTTGCAAAAACCTTTATGAACCTACAGTTGTTTTTTTTTTTTTTTTTTTACTAAAATCGAGATTTCGTTATATTATTTCGTCTTCTTGGACCGCAGCAGAACAGACTACAGTACTGGTCCAAAGTCTTTGCCTTCCGGCTGTTCCAGGATGAATCAAATTTGATATTTTGAAACGTCCCAATTTTAATTGAGAGGTGCTCGGCAATCTGTCAGAACCGGAAACACCAAAGAAAACGACCCCACAATCACACTAGTGTTTGCTTTGCAGTTGGGCTGCCATTGTTGCCCAGGTAATGAAAAACTCACATAGCAGGCAATGGCAGATGAGCCCATCTAACATATAAATCTACTTCACAGTCACAGCAGCCAATGGCTCAGAAACCTCTGCTTCAACAGGTGATGGTAGAGAAGTTAGCAAATGCATCTCCAGGCCTCAGAATCCACTGAAATGGACAAATAGTAAGACCTATATCTGTGCAAAGGGCTAGCGCTACAACTCAAGTATTCCAAGAGACGGAGAATGCACATGAATGCATGGGGGTAGGTGGCATTTACAAGTTGCGTTTTGTGTGAGTGCGTGTGTGTGAGTGTATGCGCGGGTAGTTTTGATACTGTGGATATACTTGATACTTTAAAATAAATATAAACAATTTGAACTGGTTTACTGGCTTACTAGAGGTAATTACTAACTGGTTACTCTCACTGCTCTGCTTTTTGGACAATAATGTTAACATTATTTACATTGCTCTATCTTATTTTAAATTCATATGTGTGTAGTGTTTGATGCTTCGGATATTCTTGATGCATGAAAATAAATATAAACATTTGAGCTGACTGTATCTCTCACTTTCCTTTTTTAACAAATAAAGGGCAATTGTGTATTTTTATATGCTATGATGATATGATTGGTGTATTCCTTTTTTTTTTTTTTTTTTAATAAATTTGGCATCTCCAATCCCACCTGAATGTGGACTGCCTAATAGGGGAAATATGTACAAGTCTTGCTCGTACGCGACCCCTTGTTGCCAACTCAGGAGATTGTAGACAGTTCGTGGCTCTCCTCCGAAGCACGTGCCCGTCAGCCACCGCTTCTTATACACTCATTGGTTGAATCATTGCAACTTCAGAATGAGGGCGGAGGATACCCGGACATGAACAGAATCTTCCTGACGAGCGCCCGTCTGGCCAACAGGAGGCGCCTAAGCAACGAACAAACGGAACCATGTTAAATTACCTTTCCCGGCAGTCCCTTCCCAATTTGCATCCGTGTAGTGCAATGTCCAATTGTGCGCTACGCTGAAAAAGCCGCCGACTACTGCCAGTTGGTATGACCGGGCCTTGAACCCACGTTGTGATAGTCACTTCTGCTTCGCAGTGCAATGTTTTAACCGAGTGAGCCATCTGGCAGCTTGATTGGTGTATTCCTAGTCAGTTTTTAGGTTCACCCATAGCCACAGTATATATTGAAAACTCATTATTCAGGTTTTTCCCAGAGCCATTTTTTTTTGTATTTTATAATCTGGAAATATTTCCTCACAGAAGAGGATAATTGCCAAATTTATGACTAGTCTGGTTCCCATTACATCCACAAATCGGGCTAGCCTACAGATTTATCGGTCTGGTGGTTGATGTGAACAGGGTGACAGTGGCCGGCAATGGACTCAAAATTCCCGGCCTTAATTATTGTCTCAGTCCGCCACTGGGCATTAAGACTATAAGCATTTATAAATCATGAGTACATGACAAAGAAAGCGAATAGAGAGCTGGGGATAAAGTGCACTTCATTGGTATTCAGGTGCCCCAGTATGTATGCGAATCCAAGCCTTCAGCCCTCACCCCTGCTCGGTGACTGAGGTGCATTATTAATGCATGATGATTGCCATTGGGGTAGACTGTGACCTTTCATATACCTCCTCATTACACACACCTCTGTGCAAAGGTGAACTCAGTCAGTGTAAGTGTGCATGCGTGAGACAGTGAGAGAGAGAGAGAGCCTGCATGTGGGTGTAGATGCTCATGCCAGTGTATATGTTATGAGGCAGGGAGAGTGAAGTTCTGGGTGTTGGCCACCAGAGGTCAGCACCCCGCACACAAACAGGCAGAGCTCCAGCTGTACAGACTCGCAAACACAGCAGCTGCGGACCACCACCATGTGCGTTAGTCCATTAAGAGGCCGATTTAAAAGGCCTTCTTCCCTGGTCAGAGAGCAGGGAAAAGAGGCTGTTGGTGGGTTGTCTTTGGGTTCTGGACCCATTTTATGGATGCCTTCTGCTGATAGAGGTAGATCTGTTTTGGTTTAAATCACCCTTTGCGTATTTTGTGTTTGAAGTGTAATAAAAGGCCCTGAGGCCAAGCACTTCTGACTATCATCTGACCATCTGACTGTTTACCACGAGGTGCCTTGGCCAACGCCAGCGCAGTGCCACAGTTAGCATGCTTCAGTTCATCTGTTGAAACAGCTGTTCTAGCTGGGACAATTCACTGAAGCTGACAACTTGTAAGTGTCACAAAGCATATCTGAAAGTCTGAAAAGCAAGTTATTGGATATAAATTACTGAGATTGCATCTTTTTCATCTCAAAGTTCCTCGAGCTCAAGTATAATGCACGAGCTGGTCCCTCATAAGAGGTTTCGTCAAATGTTACACACCAGACTGCACTGAACCGAGCGCGGCCGAGAGAGAGAAGCTCGGGGTGAGATCTCAAACAGCTCGGCCGCAGAGCTAGCAGCTAGCAGGGGCGATCACGCCGGTGTTGCTAACCTCATACGGGCTGGGCGGATCGTAAGGCGTCTGTAGTGTCATTTCCAGGGTCAGTAGGCACAACAGAACAACCTTTGACTGAAATTCCCTTTTGCTCAGAGTATTGAACTAACAGGGAAACAGTGGAAAGTTTTATGATGCAAACGTCTACTAAAGGAAACCCATATGACACCTAATGCCAGTTTCTAAAAATACTGAACTTCTTCAAGTTGAAAACTAATCAGTGCGCACATTAACGCATGAAAAGGGCGTCAGGCGTCAGCCGCGTATTACCTTCCACAGATGCAGGTGTAGGAGGTGTGTCTCATCCCCCCGCGCCTGTAGCAGTAGTGCTGGAACAGGCTGCAAACGAGAGAACATCACACTTTCACCGGGGCGAAGGCACGGGCACGCGTGCGCGTCGTGCAGACGTTCAAACCCGCACTTCGCCAGCCACCTCGAACGCCGGGTGTAGATGTTAAGGCGTGCTTTTTCTGCAAACTCAACAGCAACATAATCAATGGAGTCTCAGGTGGAACTCATTTAGAAAAACCACGGCAGTGAACGGGCTCAGATTCGATAAGCATATTTCGCTCCATTACATTTGTGGAATTGCGGCACACAAGTCTAGCTCTAGATATTAACCCCTTAAACTCTAGTTTTTCATTTAAATTTTCCCTTAAGTAGGTTCAAAGAAAAAAAAACAAAACATTTTTTTTAAGTAGTAGGACAATATGTCACACACATATTCTGTACCTGCTGGTTGCAGTGCTTCACTGAAGATACATCACACTTATATTAAATAATAAATATTCAAACTTAGGTTGCCATGTTTTCATGGCCCCAGGATTAAATTAAGTGAAAAAATGTTTATATCTTCAACAACATACACTTTTCCCAGTCATTCAGCAGGACATATTTGGGATCATTGTAAATCTTGAGATCTCTGACAGAATGTAAAATAGACCTGAAGATCCACAGGTTTGAATACAGCAGCTGCATTTGATGGACCCATGTATGGATTTGCAGGTTTATCAGAGGTTAAGAATCAATTGCACGGTGAGGCTAGTATTCCTCTTGTTAATGACAGAGGGGTTTTCAGCAGCTAAGACCACCAATCAGCTCACTAAGGATTTGTAAGGCACGAGAGAAACAGCCGACAGGAGGAGAGGTGATATTTCTCTGGGTTTGCGGAATGATCCTTCATGGGTGCAGAAGTTATTAATGTCAGCAGATACACCTCTCAATTACACAGCCCATATATCTCATGTCTGAGCAACAGCGTCTCTCAGAATTGCACAAAAATGGATGAGAAGAATGATGGTTCTGCCAGTGACATCACAGACCCAAGGCCAGTATCCATCACGTAATGCCATACGGCACGTTTCGCCACGATATCTTCTCGCGCCGTTCAGTCATTTCCTGTTTTCTTCCTGGACGTCTGCCAAGCCAAGATGACTACATTTCACAACTCAAACATCAGTTTCTTTTGGACAAGGTTTCGCATGAATCCTACACAAAACTAGACACCGCATTTCAACCAAAATCATGCAGATCTTTTGATTTATTCAATAAGCATATTCAGTAATTCCGACACAACTTAGAATTTGGGACTTATTCCTCATTCGCTGCATCAGTGCGAGACATTCTGTCTTCAGAGAAAACCCTCGCAAGTCGTTTTATAGCTCCAGGTAACTATCATAATGTTATGAATGATAATGCACTTCACATTCTCTCTCGGGCCTTGTCATCACAGCCTTAAGTTTCTGAAAAATTTTAATTGGCTGTCAGTGTTCCTATAGTTCATTCTGCGGGAACAAAATGATCTGTTTGCAATCCCAAGGACATAATGTCATTGGTCACTGGCATTATACTGCCAATGTACACTTTGCCATCCACTTACGCAAGGAGGATTTCTATAAGGATATGCAGTATTTACTCTTGACACAATAGTTTTTGCGCTTGTTGCAGACAGGCCTTTATAATCCAGCGCTATTTCAGAGCCTCTCCCTCGAGATTCTAACCCTGCCTCCCAGGGCGGGCCTTCAATCACTCCCGAGTCTCGGCCGTCGCATCGATCCACAGCCAGCTGTAAATCTGGGAACTGCTTTGAGCTGTGGCCTGGGGTGAAAATGTGTCTCTGTTTCCAAAAGGAAACGGCCATCGATTCCACACTCCCTGTTTTATCTCACTGCTCTCCGGGCAGTGAGCCCTCTCAGACCCGAACAATATGATTCACGGCCTTCCATCGCCCGTCTTAAAACAAAGCTATCTTTCCCTCAGGTGCTCTACTGCTGAGTTTAACTCGTGTCAAATATTCGCCGCAGTCTAAAGGTAATGTGTAATGACAACGCCATAAGGTGCTGACAGTAAATATTACAACCGGGGATTGCATGCATAAAATCAAGGGTGACTTTGCCACCAGATATGTCCTCCGTCCAAAAAACTGCACATAAATAAATCTTTAATGCCCTCCGAAGGACCTCACAAAGATTCAAGGACATCATAAAATAATGCTGGAAAAATTAGGGTCGAGAGTGAATCATTTACAACAGCTTAGAAAAAATAGAGTTTTGCCGAAAATACCTTTACGCAGCGCACGGACAACCTATATTCAGAGTCAGAAAAGAAGCAGACGCTGGTGAAAAGTCGCATATTTTACCCTTTTTAGATTTGAGCCTATTCTCTAGCGTCTGTAAAACAAGCCATTGAAGTCTTCAGAGAAAAAAAATAGGAGAAAATTCTCTGCTCTGATTGGCTACCGCATCATGGTGTGAAATGAGCAATGGCGGCCAAAACTATACTGGGCTGTCCTATGAAACTGAATCCCCCTGTGATGTCAGAAGGTCTTTCAAGCGCACGATTTCTCACCAATGTTAACAACATGTTCCAGCAGCAACATGGAGGCAATCAGATTAGAAATTTTATTAGATTTTGGTAAGAGGAAGACAGTAAGGGCGAGGGATTTTCAAAATATGGGACCTTTTAAGCTGTCGATTCCGGAGATGGAGGTAACAGGGTTTTTCTACATAGCTGTTCAGAGAGGACTTGAGTTACTCCAGGTAAATATGAGGGTTTTTATCCCTATCATGCTTTAATCCACTGTAATACTTTAACATCCATCTATTACAACAGGACAGAGAGGGCATTGGTGATTAAAATGGTGACGTGTTTAAAAGACCTCCATTCTTATCAATATTTTCCCCTACTGAATAGCCACAAACTGTGATACTAATTGTTGTCACAGGACATAAATTCTGTATTCAAACTTACTCCCCCCTAGCTGAAGTACACTCCTGGCTTCCAATCTCCAATTTCATTGGATCAGATTTTCACAGATTCATTATCTGTGAAAAGCGTTATACAAATAAGTTTAAATTTAAATTGAAATCAGGCACAAGACAACAACACAACAAACAAACAAGTTGAAGTAATCATAATGAAATGAATAATAATGCGTTGCACTGTTTGATGACGTACACAGCCTCAAACACAATTGAGATGTTTTCTTCCGTATTAAAGTCATGAGCCAGTTTCATACTAATCAATGATAGCCGTAAACATGACAGCTACGGCTACCCCTCCGCTTTCGTCCTGGAATATGATGGGACATCAAATTACATTCATTCATTGCGCATTCTTACGCCGGGTAAAGAGAACACAAGATATTATGCAGAGCATATCGTACGGAGCAGGAAATATGGCATCCTCATTGATATACTTTATTTTCAATTTCCACCATATTTGCTCACACAAATGAAGTAAAATTACATTCTGGCCGGTGATACTGGTCGTGATTCTGGCTGTTGTATGAAGATGCCACTAACTGAATCTCAGAGAAGTGAACAGAGCAAACCCGGGTCACGATCTTGCATGCGCTGTTGAATCCCTATGTAAATTGCATGATGTGGTAATTAAAATGCAGGTACTGTACGCGAATACGCAGCAACAAGCAATCAAATCTTATTGCCACCACATGCTCTGCAAAATGAAAACTAACAGCACAGGCCCGCAGGTGGAGGCCTATAAACAAACTCAGAGTGGGTCCCATAAATGGGAACGCCCGACTGCCATGTAAAGTAATTGCCGCTATATCAAAGCACTTCCAGCTGCCTACGCAGCAAGCCGTTATTTCGCCGAACGAGAGGCTGATGCAATCGACATCAGCATTCCTGCTACCTTTCCTTCCCGCTACCTCAACTGCACATTCGCAACGATCACACCCTCTTCTTAAATTTCCCCAGAAGTAGCAACTCTCCTTGCTTTTAAATAATACTCATTGAATTCAAAATAAATCTTTCCAGAGGTGAAATAACAGTCACGTCACGGATGCGTGTATGAAAACTATATTCGGAACGGCGAAGCAGACATAACAAAGCCCCGCCGGGGTATTGATTCGTGATGCCCGTTACCTAATATTTTTCCTGTGTTTGTTCAAACGCATTCATCCTGGAGTTCGACCAACACCGTCGATGCTCGGAGCACCCGCCAGGCATCTTGTTCCAGGGTCGTCGATACCGACTGTCAGCTCCAATCAGTCATGACACGGAGATTGATTTTCAGCGTGTGGCCACAGAACCTGGCTCTCCATCCTGTGTCCGCCCACTTGGGAGCCCAAACGCCACTCACAATCGGAAGCGCAGGTATATGCTCAAGGCGGACGTGTTCAATGCAAGTGCAAAATAAACACATAAAAGGGCAAGGGGTGGGGGGCATGGTGGAGGCCGTGCGTGTCGATAAGGCGGAAAATTCCAGAAGCTAGGCTGGGCAATTCGCTGCTGGTCTTAACTATTACTGAACAGCAACTGATTTGAGGTCCAACCCTTTTAGCCATTGTAGTCCTTTCATCCAGTGTCTCAAACTGAGGTTTATATGCCTGTGTATATTAATGCTCAAGTATCTCATTGCTCAACCTTGGATCATGTTTGGTTCATAACGTGGGCAAATTTTAGTCAACAAAGCCTTTTTTGGACAAAGTGAATATGAGCAAACCGCAGCGCCCTTCCCCTTCTCCGCTGTGCAAAATCAGCTTGTGAAGGAGGCATTCTTCATTTAAAACTGACCATAGACCTTATAAAGCAAAGCACATGCACATCTAAGCTAGGCAAGTAACTGGCTAAAGAGATCAAACAAGTGCAATTACACTAATTGTGATGTAGTGATCCTCTGAAAGTGGTATTGGTAAGATTTCACAGACTAATGAAACACTGGTTGTAAAATTAAGAGATACACCCCACAGGGAGCTCTTTTTAACAAGTCGCCACACGATTGTCAACAGCTCAGGGTAATGACATTTTTTATTCCTAGAAAATGTATTCATCACTCAAAGGGTTAAACCTAAACCAGCTCCAAGGGCTCTATTCCCATTTCACACTCTCGCCTTTCCCTTCTAGAAACTTTTATACCCTTGAAAAAGAGAAAAAAACGTGCGAAAGATGCAGCGCAGATTCGCGAGTGTTGGACTCCGTAACAATCAAACATTCTTCCCACAAACGCCGTCCTGCCGGCACCTTCAAAAGTAGCCTTTGATGTGCCGAATTCGCACTGCGTGAACAATCCAATGCATGAGAATGAGGCGTCCTAGAAAGCAAAATCCGAACACTGTTTCCAATACAAATGACTGATCCCACAAGATGTCAAACACATGTACGATACATCAGGACAAACGGTGATGAAAAATAAAGAGCTTGTAGCTCTTTGTGCTGGATCCTGGAGTCCTGCACTACAATGGACTTGCCAAAATTTCAGAAAATATTCAATATAATTTTCATATGCAACCTTTAATTTTAAAGGGGCACTGTCACAGCCGTGGATGTACATCGGTTACCAGAGAGATTGTTCGGTTGTCCGCAATGTTGATTCGGTATACAACTTTGATTTCTTGCAACAGAGAATAGAAGGCCTTGGAAAGCCTGCAGTTTTAAAAGTTTTGGCTTCCCTTTTGTTTATTTTCTAACTAACTGCCTGGAATCAAATATTACAGACAGTAAAGACGGTAAACAATCCATGAGGGGGGTAAACTTGACTATTTCCACCAGTGAAGAGCTTGGACGAAGAAAGGGGCAATTCTTCAGGATTTCTGTTTATAAAATGGATTCCCAACTCACAGGGTGTTTCGAGTTCTGCAGGTCGTTCCTGTATCTCATTACATCAGAACCCAGGTGAACAGGGTTCCTGCAAAAAGCCACTCAAACACCATTAAAAAAGCTTCACATCGCAGAAACTGAAAAAAAAATAGTAGTCAATCTCAAAGCAATTTGGCGTGGTATTTAGACTTAACATGACAAGTAATAATTTATTTTGCTTTTCAGTCAAATATGACACAAATATTGCCAGAGGTCAGGTGGTTTGACTCTTCAAGAATTGCCAGTAATAACAAGCTATAATTTTCTATGTGGGAAGAGAGATTTTAAATATCATTACGAGACTAAAGCACTTGTGAAGACAGATACTTTTGCAGAGGGGGAGCGGGGATTGACTTACTGCGCATGACCTTGAAAGCAGTAGGAGGATGGAGCCTTTGTCGAAGTAAAATGCTAATTTCAGATTTTGCCATAGGGGATGCAGGTGCACTGCTGACCTAACAAATTCACCTCAAATCCAACTCCCAGCCTGTCTGTAAACCCACCATTCCACCCAAACAGGAAGTCCATAAAGATTAAAGTTAAACACTGAGGACTAAATTAATCTCAGCAAGCACTTTTTACACTAAAAACATAACTTTTATAATTTTACCCAACAAAAGGCAGAAGGATGCTGTTTTCAGTGGCATTTGTTTGTCTATTTGCATGTTTGTCCATCTGCAATCTAGCAGTTCGCTCAAGTTGCTCAAAATTTTCAGGAAAGATGCGCAGTGGCCCAAGCATCACCTCATCAAATTTTAAACCAAATTGGATCTGGGTCATGGACAAGGTCAAGGTCAATTAGGGTTTGATTAATCTCAAGATTTACCAGGGAGGTAAAAGAGCAGACAGTAACTGAAAGCAAGCTATTATTTAGTGTAAGAAAAAGGATTTTAACACATAATAAACTACTAAAAGGCTTGTTTAGACAAATAATTCTGCCGTGAAGATAAGGGTGCAGTTCTGGTTTTGAGGCTACAGCGAGAGCAGAGTTTAAACTCGTATTTGTTTAGAGCTGATGAATGCCTGGCTGGATGGAAAGAGGTATTAGGACAGACACCGCAATCCCAGCGGCTGCAGTCCAGGCCAAAGCCTCAGCAACAGTTTAAACAGCCGCAGCAAAAATGATCCAGAAAAAGTCATTTATTAACGGAGGGCGCCGTTTGCGGCCGATAGCTTGCATCCGCTCGTATGGATTTGCCCTTTTTCCATCATCGCTCTAAGAAAAGTGTCTCGGCAGGGGTCAATAGCTGCCATAGCAACAACGTGATCTAATTCTGCAGTGACAGCGAGCTTTGTAAAGACGCGTCTGAGGTAGCGATCACAAAGCAGCTTCAGATGAGAATCATTTAAAAGACAGATCGTGAGACGAGCTGTTACTATTCCATTTTATACTCATCTAATGCAGCTGCAGCAAATAAACTGACAGAATATATTCAGGGAAAGAAAAATGGTGCATTAGGCAGTGCTGTTGGGACCCAGCAAGACGATTTTAGGACAGAAACTGGCCTGGGCCTTCCTGCTTGGAGTCACTTCTCTGTATGTCCCAAACAAACGGCAGTTCAAAGCGACATCAGTCACAGGTGGCTGATGGGGAGAGGTAAGTGTAGGAGGGTCAATCACTTCAACATCATGAATTCTGATAAAATACAGCGGTCCGGGGCACTCTCGGGTTTCCTCGGTAAAGAGATTATTGTGAAACTCCTTACTTCTCCAAGGTTCACTAAACAAGCATGGAGGGAAACCTCCTCACTGATAGTGGTCCTCAAACTATTTTCAAATCAGGCTCAAGGACGGGTAGAAGTATGGTTCTGGGATGAGGCCTTACTTACTTTCTGCCAATAATTACGCACCTAATGGAGAGGACACAGTCATGGCTTTGAGAGAACTCCAAGAGACCTCTCAGGACTTCAGCTACCCACAAACATTTCACTTCAGACCTTTTTTTAATCTATTGTCATTTCTGTGGTTGATGATGTTTGTCTTTTCTTACATTTTACTTTCTTATTTCTATTAAGAAAAATAGCGCGCTGTCGCGAGCGGGACCCCTCAGCCTTGCACTTGCCCTGCCGTGGCGGCCATATTGATTATCGCAGCGGGACAGAAATCGATAGGGAGCTTCCTGTAACCACCCCCAACATGCCATCAGAAAATGAGAGCATTTGGCCAAGGTGTATTTCAGCTATCATCCGCAAACGAGAAGTTAACGGAGAGACAGACCGACGCCGGTCGCCACGACAATACCCCTCCACCACTTTTGTCCGCTGAGGGGTAAAAAAACAGGGTGATACCCGGGGGGGGATCATGAAATGAAGCACCTTAAAGTGCAGGTGATCATAATTACTTTGTTGTAAACTATCTCAAGGTATGAATTGCCAAGCACTGAGAGTAACAGGCCTTACTGGAGCAATGTTAGGGCAAATTAAGGTTCTTTTTCAAACAGACTGGGGGGCACAAGGGGGGAAGAAATTAGGAATTAGGATCCAGGAATGCATTTTACAAGCAAGTTTTACAAGACGTCCCCATAAACATTTCAACGTCATTGACTGAAGATAAATGAGTAAAAAGAAGGTTTTGCAATGACGTCGGGAAAACAAATAATGAATCTCCTTACTTGGCTCTGAAAGCAGGAAAATCGAAGACAGAAGATGCGCGACAGAACTGTCTGTTACATTTAAAAGTCTGCTCTGCCTTGGTAACACACCTGATTTTATCCAGGGGAGGAAACCTGAATATAGACTCAGGAGGTTTGACGTCAAACGTTTGTAACTTCAGAGGGAACATCTTGCAGCCTGGTAGCAGCGGCTAAAAAAAGAACGTCACCGCGTCGTTTCTCATGAATTAATTTGCAACTTTGCAGCGTGGCACGTTAGTCGGAGGGAAGAGAGCGAGAGAGCTGGCGGAAGGTGTTAGTTTCACTCAGTGCTGAAGGTAATTCTTTTTTTGGACTTCTTAAGAGTTGTTCTTCTCCCTCCTCGAACCCAGGCTGCCAGCCAATTAGGAACAGTGAACCAGCTAATGTGGAGTAACCAACTATAAGGAAGTTTTTTTAAGACTGGAGGTCATTAAACAACATGAAAATGAACTTGCGAGTGGCAAGGGCAGATTGCTTCAATATTGCTTCTGCTCTGGTCTCGTAAGGTGCTGCTAAGGCCATTCCGAAAATGGTCAGCTTTTTCAATCTTGCATTTCCACCTACAAAGGCTCTGCACAAGAGGTTACAGGCAAAGACTGAAAAAAAAAAGATAAAATGAATGGTAAACTATGCGAACACAGAGGATGGCGAGGGGGGGGTGGAGGGAGGATCAATAATGAGCGGAAATAACAAACCCAAGCGAGACAGGGGACAGACATGCCCAGCATGTCCACCATTGATTATCAATTCACTGGTTTATAATGGCTTTGAGCGAAAGCAAATGCACTGTATTCCCCCACAGCTGTGCTCCAGGCCGGTCAGCGGTGCGAACACTATTTTCATCAATCGTGCAAAGCAGTTTTTTAATTTTTCAGACCCTTTACCAGTGGACTTACTGTTCAAAAAAAGTTTGTGATGAATTCACTGGAACCAGTTTTATTCCTTTAGTATTCATATACAGGTATAAACAACAAATCTTTAGTTTTTCCATGCGAGGGGATCATTGTAGGCAAAGACTTTCAAATCAATACTGCCTCCCTCTGCAAACTGATCCCGCAGCCAAAGGATCTGGAAGCCGTGCAAAATGGCTGTTTTGAAAAGAGTCGTGTTCCCGGGGCGTCTCGATGGCACAGAACGCACAGCACTATTACCCCCGTGCCACGGTTCAGATTTCGCCATCGACGTTCGTTGCGTGACTCTCTTGCTCTTCCTGAATATTTCCGGTCTCTCCCTACACTATTCTGCGAAATCAAGGAGACAAAAAGCTGTAAAAAAAAAAAAAAAAAAAAAAAACATTTTTAAAAATATTCTACTTCGGGCTGCTCATTTGCCATCCAAATATATCCTCATAAATTTGTACCTTATTTTGGGAATGACAGCAAAGGGCTTTGAGAGTCCTAAGGACCAAAGCCATCCTCAGACAACCTGCTCGTTTCATGAGTAAAGAACACCGTGTTCACACTGCAGTCGACAGCCAAACGCACCGGGAGAAGCGTCTCGGCGCTGCTGGGTGGATGAGAGCTTTCAGGGTCCGCTGTGTGTGCAGCTGTGATTATAAACCACCCATCCTCCCATAAAGAGATCTCACCACCGCAGGCCTCAACCGAGCCAATGCATTCGGTAAGAATTCCGAGAAAGAGTCGTTTCGCAGAGCTCTGCGAACTAAACCGAACAGAAAACAATATGGTGAGAACGGCACTTCGGAGCTGCAGGAGTAATTTAAGCACATCACACGTCCTCTTGAAGACACGACTGCCAGTCTGACACCCACTCACCGGTTATGCAGGAAAACAGTCGCTAAAATTCTCATTTGCACCTTGGACACTTGAAGAAACAGAACGCTTCAAAGTTTACCTTACAGGGAAATTAGAGATCTCAGAGAATGAGTGCAGAGGCACTTCAAATACGGTTTAGTGTGCATTCACACACGCATACTCACAAACATTCTCACTAAGGCTGTGCATTACATTCAGTGCGTCTTCCCTTTTAAATAAAATAACCACAACCATGCAGTATGTCAGCCATCTATGTCTGTTTTTAATACATAATGTGTGAACAAATAAAACTCAGGGGCCACATGAAGTACATCCAGGTATTAAAACATCAAAATTAAACTAGAGAACTCTGTCGCCACAGGGACTGAGTCGTGTATCTCCCCAATCTTCAAATTTAGGACAAAATGGCCGCCGACAGCCATACTGGACGTCCGAAATACACGAAAATCGGTCTTGAGCATTGTCCAATCAATATCTTCGCCTGTGTAAAATTAGTAGAAATTCCTCTAATGATTGTTGCTTCCAGATCCCGGAACAGAAAATCTCTGTGGGCGCGGCGGTGGCCCCGCAACTAAACCGCAGTATCTCCCAACTTTCGTCGTCGGGGAGATACAAATATGAAATTTTTTTATGACTTACTATTGATCTAATAAGAAGGTGACCTTGAGTGCCATGAAAAGTGCCATTAAACAAAATGTATCATAATAATCATCATCATTATTAACCTCCGCCAGGAAGTTTATGTTTTTGGTGCCGTTTGTTTGTTGGTTTGTTTGTTTGTGTACAACATAACTCAAAAACTTATGCCCGGATTTTGACGAAATTTTCAGGGTAGGTGGGTATTAACTCAAGGAAGAGGTGATTAAATTTTGGCATATCTAGGCCAAAGTACTGCTGAGATATACTCCAAAGTTCAAGATTTCAAGTCTTTCCAATGGGCCGGAGTTCCAATCACCCTGCTTTTGGCTTTGCTGCCCCCTGGCGGAGGTTCTGCGCTCTCTGAGTGCTTTTCTAGTTATTATTATTATTATTATTATTATTACTACTACTACAAACACATGGTGTATCGTTTCGTCAGGCTGTCCATCAATAGCTTCAGTGAAAACTCAGAACTCAGAGGCTGCACAGCCTCCATCAGGCTTCACTGTAACCCGCTGCACAGCCCCATGTGAGGAAAACCACTCTGTACACACCATACTTGCCCTTTTAGCCTGCAGTAACAGACCTAACACTTCAATGCCAGCTGGAGTCAGGCATCTGCAGCCAGGAAGGCCACAGAGGTCATCAGGTGGGTCCCACCCCTCAGAGATTGAGCTTCCGTCAAATTTAAGGCCCACAAATAAGTTCAAGCTACATTTTCACCCAACAGTAATGAAGCACTGTCATGCACCGTATTTGACTCAGCAGAGATAAAGCCCCACCGAGTAGCCCCTTCTCTCGCTATCTACTTCAGATTCATGAGTCCAAGAGCAATAATATTAATAATCATTATTTTTATTACTATAAGATCTGGCAGGATCCATGTAAACGAAGAACGATCGGACAGAACCTGTGCGACCTTACAACTGAACATCGGACATGCATCTTATACAAAACCCAAAACCAGTGAAGTTGGCGCGTTGTGTAAATCGTAAATAAAAACAGAATACAATGATTTGCAAATCCTTATCAACCTATATTCAATTGAATACACTGCAAAGACAAGTTATTTAATGTTCGAACAGGTAAACTTTGTAATTTTTTGCAAATAGTAGCTCATTTGGAATTTGATGCCTGCAACATGTTTTGAAAAAGCTGGCACAAGTGGCAAAAAAGACAGAGAGAGTTGAGGAATGCTCATCAAACACTTATTTGGAACATCCCACAGGTGAACGAGCTAATTGGGAACAGGTGGGCGCCATGGTTGGGTATAAAAGCAGCTTCCCTGAAATGCTCAGTCATTCACAAACAAGGATGGGGCGAGGGTCACCACTTAGTGAACAAATGCGTGAGCTGATTGTCAAACAGTTTAAAAACAACATTTCTCAATGAGCTATTGCAAGAAATTTAGGGATTTCATCATCTGTGGTCCGTAATATCATCAAAAGGTTCAAAGAATCTGGAGAAATCACTGCACGTAAGTGACAAGGCCGAAAACCAACAATGAATGCCCGTGACCTTCGATCCCTCAGGCGGTACTGCATCAAAAACCGACATAAGTGTGTAAAGGACATCACCACATGGGCTCAGGAACACTTCAGAAAACCACTGTCAGTAATTACAGTTCGTCGCTACATCTGCAAGTGAAGGTTAAAACTCTACAATGCAAAGCGAAAGCCATTTATCAACAGCACCCAGAAACGCCGCCGGCTTCGCTGGGCCCAAGCTCATCTAAGATGGACTGATGCAAAGTGGAAAAGTGTACTGTGGTCTGACAAGTCCACATTTCAAATTTTTTTTGGAAACTGTGGACGTCGTGTCCTCCAGACCAAAGAGGAAAAGAACCATCCGGACTGTTATAGGCGAAAAGTTCAAAAGCCAGCATCTGTGATGGTATGGGGGTGTATTAGTGCCCAAGGCATGGGCAACTTACACGTATGTGAAGGCACCATTAATGCTGAAAGGTACATACAGGATTTGGAGCAACATATGTTGCCATCCAAGCAACGTCTTTTTCATGGACGCCATTGCTTATTTCAGCTAGACAATGCCAAGCCACATTCTGCACAAGTTACTACAGCATGGCTCCGTAGTAAAAGAGTGCGGGTACTAGACTGGCCTGCCTGTAGTCCAGACCTGTCTCCCATTGAAAATGTGTGGCGTATTATGAAGCGTAAAATACGACAACGGAGACCCCGGACTGTTGAACAACTTAAGCTGTACATCAAGCAAGAACGGGAAAGAGTTCCACCTGAAAAGCTTCAAAAATTGGTCTCCTCAGTTCCCAAACGTTTACTGAGTGTCGTTAAAAGGAAAGACGATGTAACACAGTGATAAAAAGGCCCCTGTGCCAACTTTTTTGCAATGTGTTGCTGCCTTTAAATTCTATGTTAATGATTATTTGCAAAAAAAAAAAAAAAGTTTCTCAGTTTGAACATTAAACATCTAGTCTTTGCAGTGTATTCAATTGAATATAAGTTAAAAAGGATTTGCAAATTATTGTATTCTGTTTTTATCTACGATTTACTTAACGCGCCAACTTAACAGACATAACAGCATTACTGTAGGCATGTACCCACAAACACACATGCAAGCACACGCCCGCCCACACACACACACACACACATTTACTAAGACATACTGTACAAATAATGGAGGTTAACTGTGAATAACAGATGCCAAGTTGAACGGTTTTTACAAGCTGTCAAACTCACTGACCGGTTTGTCGGCTCACATTTTGTTAAATTAATGCCACTACTAGATCATAAACACAGATACTTCACGATAGAAGTAAAAATGTAATTCTATGCGAAAATGCATGAATACGATTCAGACATGGCGAGATGAAGCCACATCTTTGCTTAACCTTGAAACACGGACAATAGCTGCAGATAATCTCCAAATCATTCACTGCCTTCATCCCTCAAAGCTAAGAACGCTGGCTGTCTACCCCGGCACGTACAGCTCGAAGGATAAGGCATCAGATTTACACAGCAGCTTAGAAATAATGATTGAAGCATAATGCTTTTGGACACACATACAAACACAAAACAATTTTGAGCAAGATATTAATCTAAATGTGATTCAATCTTTCAAAACAGGGGGTGGGGGGTGGGATGCTCTCCTTCTGAATAGCACAGGAAAACTCAACAATTAACTTTCAGAAATATACACATCCACCCATTCATCCTGCCATCCCTTATCCTAAGTCAGGGTCGTGGGAGGGCTGGAGCCTATCCCAGCATGCAATGGGGAAGAGACAGGTCAGCAATTTGTCACATGGATCATATGGTCATTTCACTGGGAAATTTCGAGTCTAAAATCAGCCTGATATGCGTTTTGGTTGATAGCGGAAACTGGATTTACCCAGGGGAAACCCACACGAACATGAGAATGTTTCTTCTGAGAGTACGCACTCAACAGGTCAATGGAAGCACTGTAAAGCCGCTCTCACACTGGACGCGAAACAAATTTTTCACACAACAGATTACATTCAAAGTCAATGCAAAGACATGAATACATGTGTTTCGCCTGATTACTGCCAGACCTGTTGAACCAAGAGATCACTTAAATAGAACCTGTCTGACAAAGTGATGTAGGCAAAAAGATCTCAAAAAGCAACACTTCATGCTGAGAACTAAAAAAACTCAAGACCAGACGAGAAACAAAGAAATTGACATCCATCAGTCTGCAAAGGGTTACAAAGCCATTTCTAAGGAGTGGCTGGCCTACCAGGATTACACCAAACCGCATCGACGACTCATCCAGGAGGTCACAAATGAACCCAGAACAACATCTAAAGAACTGCAGTCCTCACTTGCCTCATTTAAAGTCAGTGTTCATGATTCAACAATTGGAAAGAGACTGGGCAAAAGTGGCATCCATGGGAGGGTTCTAAGGCAAACACCACCGCTGACCAAAAAGAACACAATGGCTCGTCTCACACTTGCCAAAATACATCCCCAAGACTTTTGGGAAAATATTCTGTGGACTGACGAGACAAAAGTTGAACTTTTTGGAAGGTGTGCATCCCATTACATCAGGCGTAAAACTAACATATCATTTCAGAAGAACATCATACCAAAAGTCTAACATGGTAGTGGTGGTGTGATGGTCTGGGGCTGCTTTGCTGCTTCAGGACCTGGACGACTTGTAATTGATGGAACTATGAATTCTGCTCTCTACCAGAAAATCCTGAAGGAGAATGTCCAACCATCAGTTTGTGACCACAAGCTCAAGCGCACTTGGGTTATGCAGCAGGACAATGATCTGAAACACACTAGCAAGTCCACCTCTGAATGAATGGTTTAGGGGGCAATTACTTTTTCACACCAGGCCAGGTAGATTTGGATAGCTTTTTCTTCTTAATAAAATTAAATCATCATTTATAAACTGCATTTTGTATTTACTTGGGTTGTCTTTGTCCAATATTAAAATTTATTTGCTGAAACATTTAAGTAGGGATGTCCCGTTACCACTTTTTTGCCGACCAAGTACAAGTACGAGTACTGACATTTGAGTACTTCTCCATACAGAGTACCGATACGAGTAATTAATAATACCATAACAACAAATTTAAATTATGATTTTTTTTATTTTTTCAGCACATGTTCCCTGAACAAACATGACATCACTGCCACACAGATTTCACTTTAAACATTTCAAGTTTAGCCTGGGCAATCTGTGCATGTGGTGATAATATAAAATAAATAAAATAAAACATCTTTCCTGAATCAACATGTTACATGCAGTGCTACACATTACAAGTAACCTGTTACCTTCAGTACCATACAACTGTACAACTGAGAATCAAAACATTGCGTTGTGCTCTCTGTGTGGGGGCTAAGCCTTTTCAGAGTCCTCTTGGAGAAAAGTGAGAGGCAGGTTTTTTTTATAAAGAAAGCATCTCTGCGTGCTCAGGTGTGATCCAGTTTCTGGGTTCATCAACAATGTGTGTCACTGAGCTAAAAAGCTTTTCACTGTCCACACTGCTGCAAGGTGCTGACAGATATTTTGGCAGGAGTGGGAAACCATATAGTTTGCGCTCGGTTTTGCTCTTGTCACCATCGCAAATTTTAAAGTATGTCCACACTGCCGACATTATTTTCTCTTCCAAACGCACACCACGTCCACTTGCTCAAGCTTTTGCAACCGCACCCCCTCTTCCTGGTACTGTGTACTGGTTGACTTATCGTATAGTAGGCATTAGTGACGGTCCGTCGGCAGAAACACAGGGCCAGCAATAACCTCACCTTTCACTTCTTAATGACAGACACCTCTCGCAGTTTGCCTCTCCCAATTAGAAACAGTTGCTCAGACTGATTGGTGGAACCGACGAGAATCTAATTTATTTTTGAAAGCCTTGTTATACATTGCACTACGAAAATATACGGCGCTTACTTCCGCACGTCAGTGACTATGGAAAATATCAATTGCCTATTTCTTTATAATTTCTGGATTTGCGTAAATTAATTTGCGAGGTTCAATGAGCTATAAGCCATGAGAATCCGTTCTATAGTCATGAATCTAGTGACGGCTAAAGTGCGTTGTTAAGTACAATGTACAGCTGAGTGATAACGAAAATAACTGCCGTGCGAAGCCAGCTAAAGTTTCTGATTTTTTGCAGATTGTCATCTTTGCGGAGTCACATCAATTATATCAACATAGCCACTAAGTAATCTCTTTGTCATTAGCATTCCTTAATCATTACGGGTCATGCATTGGTGGTGGCTGTTCAGTTATTAAACTGTTTGATTGTTAATCAGGCAAACTTGATCGCAAACAGTTTACAAGCAATTATGCGGGAAAGGGCGGTGTTACTAAAGGCCTTCCTGACATCTGACGGCACGCCACTGGTAGGTATAGGGTGCTGTCATGAGCGTGTATTTGACGAGTACGAGTGCAGCAAAATAGGCCAGTATCGGTGCGAGTACCGATGCTGGTATCGGTATCGGGACATGTAGGTGTGACAAATATGCAAAAAAAATAAGAAATCAGGAAGGAGGCAAATACTTTTTCATGGCACTGTAAGCGGTTGCAGCTGTAGAACCAGACTACTGAACAACCAGTCTGTCAAAACTAGTTTCATTAGAACAATTCATTATACTTGGCATCAAAACATAAATCAATCGATGTGACAACCAAACAATTTACATTATGTTTTTGTGATCATCGCCATTAGAAGGCAAACAACAAACTGGCCAGCGAGCAGGCACCCGCCTTCTGTAATATAGATTCTTTTTCCTTTTTTCCATTCCTACGGATTTTTTTCCAGCCTTTTTTTTCTTCAAACGATTCAATTCTGCCGCATGACTGGATCGACCTTCTATTTTAAGGCACCTTCGCTTGAGTGTGTGGCCTTTTTCTAAAACCAGAGGAGCCAGAGTGGAAATAAAACAAACTGTTCGTCGTGTCACAGAAACTTACAAAGCAATGTGGAGGATAAAATTGCAATTGTAAGTAAGTTACGACCGCGTAATTATTTACAATTGCAGCAGTCATCACAGCTGGCTGGAGCGGCAAAATACTGAATACTAGTGTCAGCACTTTCCCTGTCGGTGTCTTTTTTTATTTACTCATGGTTCAGGCATTATAGATAACCGTATTGGCTTTCGGCCCAAACTGACACACAGATGCCCTGATCTCTAACTGAGGAAGAAAGGATATTATAAATGTCTGTCAAGTCAGGTGACCTCAGTGAAGGATCTGAAATTGGGTTGGATTTCTGTATCTCTGTTATAGACAGAGATGCTCGTGGTGTCGCTATGGGCAACAAGGTGGCCTTCGGAGCGCTATAGTTCTCTATCTCCTCTTTCTCTCCCTCCGCCTCAGTCCAGACCTCACAGATCCAGGGCCAGAGCCACACGAATCCGCCATAAAGTCCCCGACTCGTTATCGCCGCACAGCCTTGCCTGACGTTAGCCGTGAAGCCCCATCTAGCGCTTCGAGTTCGGAGCCCCTGGCAGCATCTAAAGCGCTTCTACCACTCATTCAGTTCCTCTTCATTACACGCGGGAAGCGCTTCTAATCGCCACCAATATCGCTGTCAGAGCTGTCATCAGCAGCTCGGGGGGAAACGATGAACCCCGCCAAATGTACAGAGAGCCAAGAGGATTCTGGGAAGGATCAAGAGGCGGAGGCTCGGCATTACAAGTTGTATTCAGAAGTCTCTGGCCAAATGGAACTCAAACATACTTCTTGCCACAAAGAAAAGCACATCAAGTAACCAGAAGGCACTGAGAGAGCGCATGACCGCCGCCGTTGTGACATTTGCTGGAGGAGGGAAGTCTGATTCGGATTTCTCCGAACATTAAGTATTTGTACAAAGAAGTGATCTAACGGCTGACGTGACTGTTAGTGTCATGTGACACTGGAGCTCGGCAGGGCCATCTTTACGTGCACAGAGATTCTTTTCTCAAAAATATGAGTCAAAATTTAATCACGTCCTCATTGGAACAGTATCCCTCAACACAAACATTTAATTGACATCCATCCATAACTTTCCAAGATATCGCGTTCACAGACGAACAAACAAACATACAAATGGCGGGGAAAACATTTCATTCTGGCAGACGTAAAACTAAATGATGGGTTAAGCAGGCCTAGTTCAAACAGTGTAACAGACATTACAAATGCGAGAACAGACACAAACACACAGATGTCAACAACCTGCCACACACTGCGTAAAAACAGACAGTGAGCATGCTGTGACCTCATAAAAAAATAGAGGCACTCCTAGAGTGCAAACCTCCCCCAAGGCAGCGCAGTCGAAATCTTGCTGAGTGGGAGCAAAGTTCAGTTATCGCGTGTCATACAATTTCAAGATGGCTGCCGTGGCGGCCATATTGTTTGACTGATCGCGATCAAAATCAATAGGGTCCATCCCTGACGAAATAGTGACTCAGCAACAAAATTTCAGAGATATCTGATCATTACTTTTTGAACCATCTTGTTCACTAACCATCGGCACCGATCACATGACCTCCTGCCAACTTTTTTTAGCGGAGGTAATAATCATAGCGACAAAAACGTGCTGAAAAAGCTCTTTGATTCAATGGCAGCACATACACAAACACACGTTTAAACTGCTTCATCTGCAGAGCAAATAGCCAATTGTAGCAACCCCATCAGGTTCATGGTCATGGCAGTTTTCCTCTTATTGAGAGAACTGCGCAAAATTGAATTCTGGGATGGCTTACAGCTGTGGCTTTCATCTCGGAGGTCTCATTTCCCCTGTCACCTGCGCACCCAGCCACTCTACGAGGCGTAACCATAACAACGGGGGCTGTTGCTGAGCTAAACCGGGAGACAAGACTGCATTGTAGTACATTCACACGGAACTCAATACACTGTCAGAGCAGTCCAAACAGGAGGCAGCTAAGATTTCTTTACGCCTGTCCATTTACAACCCGGTTTTCACTCACTATAAGGGACATATTTTAAATGAGTAAAATGGAATTTTTTTCAGTAAGATCTTTGCTGGTATTTGTTGATGTATTCCTTACACAGTGAGTCATCTTATCATGAAAAAACACGTGTAACAAGGCAGTTGAGCTCCTTGCACGACCTGGATACACATGCAGTCAAACGCAGTGGCAGTGTAAGGGAAGCCTTTATCCTCAGCTCTGTGAGTAAACTAGGAGGAAGAAACAGTTCAGCGGAGTTTGAACAGAAGCAGTCACTGTTAGTGTGGCAGCAGTGACACGGAGGCCAGCTATTATGAGCACAAGGCTGGGGAACAGCAGCTCAGCTGATGAGTGGCTGGTGCGCTGGTGGGAGCCATTACGGCTCTAAACTCCCACAGGGTCTAATGGCCCCCAAAGGGCCCAGCAGCTCCCCTCATCAGCCGCGTCCGCCGCAGGCCTAAGAGCGAGTCGGGGACGGGACCCTACGGCGATACCCCTCTCCCACGCAACAGCGGAGCAACTTCAATCCCGGCCAGCGTTTGAACATCCACTTTACATTCTGAGAGTGCGAAAGGGGAGTTTTTCCCTCCGAAGGGAGACAGAGAGTCTTATTTTTCAGCTAAAGCTGCGAGAAAACAAAACAACGCCCATCTGCTGTGAATTTTAATGCATCTGAAAACGGGGATAAATATTCAAACGGTTATCTTGTTTTGGTCTCTCTTTACTTCACTTTTATTTCCATGCTTTCAGTTAAAAAAAAAAACTCATTTAGTAAGATGATGAAAAATATGAATGCAAAATCTGAATGTTAGGAGCAGCTTAGGCAAATAGTCTTTTATAAAAGAAGCTTCACAAACCAATATGAACTTTGCCAAAAAAGAACACAAGTTAGAGGGGGATTATTTTTAATTGATAAGTGTCCGCACCACCTGCTCTGCTGCTTAAAAATATTAACTGTCAAAGCCACGAGCAAACAAAAGCGCAGATGTTCAAAGAAACCCGATTTACACCATTTCTGCCAAAAAATTTGAGATTTAAAGAAGCAAATTCACTCCCTAAGGCCATCTTTCAAATATTTGTCACAACTTAACTTGCTGTTTGTAGTTTATGGTAATGTTTTATAGTCAAATATTTAAAGTGTGGTTGTGACTTGAAATATTAAGAATTTTTTTCTCAAGGGACAACGAGCCGATTTGCCCTTACAGTTATGCAAGTGTCTTTGCCCATATTTAGTGGACTCTTTGTAACCAAAGCGATTTACAGTTAATTAACCTAAGCAGGGGCCTATCCCCCCCCTAGAGCAGTGTGAGGTTAAGGGCCTGGCTCAAGGGCCAAAAAGCTGCACCGCTCTTACCATGGCAACACCAGGCCCTGCAGCAATAACACCAGGATACAGGTGTTACATCCAATGTATGTATTTCATTACATTTAACACTAAACCAGTGTAAATTCATTCCATACATATTCTTCGCACAAGAAAAAAAAAAATCTGAGTATCTGTTCAAACCAATAAGCGATCCACTGCATGCCACCCAGGTTTCATTAAAAATTTTTCAGAGACAAGATTTATGCCCCCATGATTTCAGGATTACAAATTTTTGAATAAAAATTTTATCTTCATCATAAAATCAATAAAGTAACGTAGCAGAGGTAAATTGCAGGCTTTAACAAAACTGCAGTTTGGGCTCTAACAGCAATTAGCTGCTGCAACTCATTACATTCAATTCCAGTGCTTTAGTACTATTTCTCAGTGTGTGGGTCATAGCAATTTTTATGCCAAAATAGCATGTCTTAATATCGCCGTATGTATGTTTGCATACCCGCCTAAGGCAATGTCCAGCCATAGCAGTCTGGCTATATGCAGTTCAATTTCCTACCCAGCTGTTAAACAATACATGACACACCACTGACTTCAATCAAGAGTCACCTACTGAACTCTGCATTGTCTATTGTCAAGAAATTAGAAGCAAGTAATGATATTGAGTATTTCTGCATACAAATGTATTTCTGTATGGCTTTGATATCCCAATACCAACACAGCCCCAGAAACGTTCTGTTTGGCGATGCATCTACACTGCTGATAATAAGCTAATAGCCGGAAAGGTTTAAGGTTTTTCCATAGTATCCTCTGTCCTGCAGTCCAGCCCCCGCACCAGGACTCTTTAACGGGCTTGTTTTTCGACCGTCAGCAGGCAAAGTTAGTCTCGTCTTTCAGCCGCTAGATTGGTAGGAGAGGGCAAATAGTTCAATGCAGGGGCTACAAACGCTTAACCGCAACAATGGCAAATCATTTTCCAAAGG
The DNA here is from genome assembly GCA_029721435.1 of Gymnothorax reevesii. Classification (NCBI taxonomy): domain Eukaryota; kingdom Metazoa; phylum Chordata; class Actinopteri; order Anguilliformes; family Muraenidae; genus Gymnothorax; species Gymnothorax reevesii. The sequence continues at coordinate 12,008,186 of CM056574.1, forward strand.
AAAATAAAACATTGCGGGGTCTGTGGGGGATTTCTGCTGGTGTCGACAGGCAGACAGCCACAGAGATTTTACAGCCAATTTTACATCAGAAGGCCAGAGCTTTTGTTTTTTTTTTACAGCATTACATTCCGGTTAGTACCGGGCCACAGCTAGTGCAGTTTCAACAAATATACAACCATAATTCCAACATACAACAGTTCTTTAAAAATAATGTTTTACTTTAAAAATAATTAATTTCTGCCATAAAACTGAAAATGAAGAAAACTGCTAAAACTGTGTCCAAGATGGGGAAAGTCGTAAAAAAAAAAAAAACGATTCCACCAAGCGCTTCATGAACGTGGAGCACAAAACGAATGACGACCAATCCGGAGGACGTGGTCCAGACAAAACCAGATGTCAAAGAGACTCTCATTTGTTGATTTACAGCGACGGGAAAACATTTTACTTGAATGTTCCAAAGATAAAAGTAACTCGGGCTTAAATCGTTTCGTCACCCACACCTACCTCAAAGAAGAGGACAAACGCGCACTGAGTCCAGGCTAAGGTGATTTTACGAAGAAGGAGGTAGAAAGTAACAGGTGTTTTTCCTGAGGCGTATTTAGCCGGAAGCATTTAGTCTCAATAAGCAGTCATGTCTGTGATGATACCCCGTGAACAGAGAGGGTCAGGGGTTGTGCTCTAATGCTCCAGAACACTCCGCTGTGACCTCCCTCGAGGCAACTAAGGTGCTGCCATATACAATCTCACCAACACCTGCCCAGTCACAACCACTTTCACTTCTCATCAACGTCGCTGCACATCTCTTAGAGGGAGAGCTCGTACGCCAGCAGGACATAAGGACTTTGAGGCTTTCATGAATATGTTTAAGCTCTCAATGTGGTACATCTGTATTCGAGTTTCAAATGCTAGAATTGACAGTAAAGGATAATACAAGGACTAAAATTATGGACAAAGTGACTGCAGGCCATGTGTTCAGGAAGTAAACTTTATATAAAGTCCCTTTCAAAACCGAAGTTACAAGGTGCTGCTCAGTGCAAACAATAAAATCCAGAGATAAAAACAGGAAGCATTAATAACAGAGAGCAAGAATAAAAGTAAAAACAAAATAAAAAAGGGCTTTGAGTACAGAAGGTGACAGAACAGAACAGTGTTGAGAGACCAGGGGAATATCGCAATCTAACAGCGGAAGAAATCTGGTTTCTCCTCGCATCAGTGCTCGCAGAGAGCTCGCCATTTGAGAGGAAGCCGTGAGGAGGCGGACGCGTTTGCACTGACCGGAATCAACCGCCATAATCGCAGAGAGCCGGGTCAATCTCGCACCATAACAAACCGACATCTATGGTCAGCAGTCACTGAAAATTGGGTGTAAATTTTACATCTGACAGAAACTCAGACAAAATACGCCCACAGGACTCTGGGAGCAACAGGAGATGTGAAAAAAAAAAAAAAAAAAAAAACATCTTTCATGTGACCTTCGAGATGCCAAGCGCCGAATTACGCCTCCGGGGTGCTGTGGGTGTTTTTACATAACTTTTACCAATAATGAACATTCTGTCCTTTTCTCTTAATTTCAGTTCAGTTCGCAGGCAATGATGCGGGCTCCCGTTTAAAATGAAAATAAAAAGCTCTTTACCTCTCCATTTCGTACTCCTGCAGTCCTGGTTTCACGTGTCTCATGACCTGAGGGACAGAAATAAAAACTCAGAGAATGCAGAGGACTATACATCTAAAACATTAATAACATTTTAATCTTCATAATTTTATTCAAACGGTGAATATGCTTGTGACGCTTGGTTCCCTTAGATCAACATAAGGAAAACAGGATGGGTGACAAGTAGATATGGGATCAGAGGTGAAACTAGAGGCACTCGGAGTGCAAACATCCGCCAAGGCTGTGGCAATAGGATTTCAAGATGGCTGCCATGGTGGCCATATTGTCTGATCGATCGCAGTCAAAATCAACCTGATGTAATAGTAACCCACCCGCAAAATTTCAGAGATATCTGTTCATTACTTTTTGAGTTATCTTTTTCACAAACAAAACAGACAATCAAACAGGCAAACGGCACCGATCACATAACCTCCAGCTGGAGGTAAAAATGCACTGTCCCCAGTCACTCGTTTTTACGAGGGACTTACGTTTTGTAAAACTGCATCTTTTCTTGTCCAGACTGTAACAGCGGAAACAGCCCTTCAAACGTTCTTGAGTGATTGACTGACTGACTGACTGAGTAGCTGAGTGATACCGCTAGCTCAATGGTAAAACATGATGGGAATTGCCATTAAGGTGAAAACGAAAATTAGCATTGCGTTGGAAATATTAACGGTCTAGCCATATGTTAGGTTTTGACCAAGTCTTGTTGATCAACCAGTTTTGTAGAGTGTTGATTTAGCATTTATCCACCAGACATTCACGAGTCAGAAGTGAAAAAAAAAAAAAGACTTAAAATATTCTGGAAAGTTCCTCAGAGCCTGCTGCTTGAGATTGAATGCAAACAGAAGAGAAGTACTTAAGAGGACGAGAAACCCAGCAGTTGCCAGATGTTCGCACACAGCACCCCACAGTGTACCTCTCAAACAGGGACGTCACAAACAAACTTCAACACAAACTCACCAAGCAGCACGACTTACACACACCTTTACTCCATAAAGGAAAGCAGAGACAATCAAAATCCAGAAGAGAAGGGTATGTGACCATGTGCTTGTAGTTTATGCATGACTTAAAGGGCCACTCCTGCGTCCTTGCTAACCGTGTGATGACAATTAATACAGGTTAATGGACAGAGGCGAATAAAAGGCAATTAGCACCTTGTCCATTGACTTCTATTCACCATCTTCACAAAGGCAGCATGTAGCATGGTGTATCAGATTAATCTAACAAAGGTGGGAGGAGTCTCTGTCTGTATCCAGGTCTATCCTTTGAATTTCTCGACAACTGTTCATCCAATCGACTTCACATATGGCAAATGTATTGCAGAGGACCCAAAGGAGCCCAAAGTTGTATATCTGAAAAGTTCTCGAGAAAGCTGCACGCTTCAATACCATAGGCTAAGCAATCACTTGTTCTGAACAGGCATTTTCTTGAATAGGCACTGGGCTATATCTAAATAAACATCAGTGCTTCCAAAACATTTCCTCTTGTACGAGGAAGTCAGTTGAGCAAAATTAAAAACGCAGTAATTAGACTGCTGATGTGAACTGCTGCTGTCCAAGTCTGATGCCAACTCTTATCCACGTGGGTAGTCAGAGGACATAAGAGACACGCTGAATGGCGTTCCGGGGGATATTATGTTTTTGGTCCGGCCGCCGCCACCACCGCCGCCGCCGCACTACATGTTAACGCGATAACTTCAGTAATATTTCAATTACAAATTCCAAATTTCGCACATAAGCAAGTATCATAAAGAGGAAGAACTGATTCTATTTTGGACAATGTACGATGTCTAGATTGGCCACCAGGGGGCAAAAACTGATTTCAGTGTTAACGCGACAACTGCAGTAATATTTCAATTAGAAATTCCAAGTTTTGCATAAAAGTAAGTATCATAAAGAGGAAGAACTGATTCGATTTTGGACAATTTACAATTTCTAAATGGCCATCAGGGGCCAAAAACTGCAAAAAATCACTGTTTTTATCATAACTCTGGAAATATTTGTCCGATTGACCTCAAATCAACTGCAAATGAAAGGCCATGACCTGAGGATGTGTCCTACGATGACATTATACCTGTTAGGTTCAAAATTTTGACACAAGGTGGAGCTTTGTCACATGAAATTCACCATTTTTGCTATATCTTTGGAACTATTTCTCCAATTGACATGAAACTATGTGCCACTACAAGGTCATGACTTCAAAACGTGTCACATGATGACATCATACCTGTATGGTTCAATATTTTGCCACCAGGTGGCGCTTTGCGATGGAAAATGACCATTTTGACCATATCTTCAGAACCATTTGACCGACTGACCTGAAATTAAGTTCAAATGAAAGTCTATGCGAGGTCTATTCAAGGATCTGGGAATTGGAGGATTGGGGGCGTTCGGGGATATACCCCCAGCCGTGGCCTCCGACGGCATAAGCCTCGTGATTCTATGAAGCAAGGAATCATCTTCTCCGTTGGTATGGTACAGGTACAGTTCCCGTTTCCCATGGTTATCTCAAGAGCCGTTCGACCAATTGATTTCAAACTTGGCGAGCGTGTTGTTGAGGACCCATGGAAATGCAGTGTAGACTCTGAAGTTGTTTGGTGGCAAGGTTCTTAATAAATCTGCAAGTTCCAAACTGCTCAAGCAGCAAGTGAATGTGGACTGCACTAGTCAGAGGTAAATAGAGATCACTGTATATCAAGAGTGCACTGAGAGATGTGAGCAGCAGGGGTTGCTCAAGAGTCTTCAATTATTACAGCACCTGAAGGGAGTTTTAAACATCTCATAAGTGCTACATTGTGAACCCACAACCTCACCAACCGGCGACTTGATAACAGAGTCACTTCATAGTCTGTATATCATGAGAGTGAGAGGCATAGGTCTTTTGGCTGTGCATGTATGAAAAATACCCTCTTGTTTGAACAGCAATCAATAGGTCCATTCTGCGAAAGAAGTGTCATCACTGGGAGGTGGACGGGTTCAGCCGAAACCAGGTGATTCAAATGACTCAGGTGCTGGGGTATAAAATTTAATGAAGTCCCAGGAGGCTAATGAAGGGGACTGAGGTAAGCCGACCCCGTCGAGCCAAAATGGCAGCCAGGGGGGCAGCAGTCTCCTTGACAGCAGTGCGGTTATTTAGCAGCGCAGCACATCGTACATGCTAATTAACAGCTTTCTCCCGGGGCTTCAACATTTCAGCACAAATGAATTACCATGACAAAACTTCTAGTGGTAAAACTTAAGAGCATGAGAATAATATTTTTTGGCATAATATTCGCACTAAGCCGAGGATATTGTAGTTTAAGAAGATTTTCCGAAGGCAAAACTGTCACATTCGGTTAACATTCTCATGCAGCAAACAACAACTGTTTTTCCCCCCCCCATCTTGGAAGACATCAAAAAACAAGGCGAAAAATAGCAACACAAAACTCATTCAGTTCCTTGTACTTTCTTGAAGTCCCCATGAAACAGAAGTTATAGCAGGATGAGCACTCATGATTCGAAGAAGATCGAAGTAAAATAAATCTTTCGGTAGAATACATTTGTCAGGGGGCAACTTTAATTTGCTTGCCGTTGACCCTAGTGGGGCACACCAAATTTAAACAGCTGTGGAAGGACGTTCAGTGCTGGTGAGCAGGTGACCGATAGGATTTAATCACGAGCACGCCCATTCCGCTAGCACAGTGATCATTATAAAACAACGCGAGATACGCAGATACCCCGCCGAGGTGCAGGTGTTCTCGCCTGGTAAGAAATGTGACGGAGACACAGGGAGACCAACAGGAGGATGGATGGATGTATGAAAAGGCACGTCTACACACAATATATCCATGTATCAGATTTTGTGGAAAAACGCTGAACCGTTTAGAAGTTCTGTCTCAGAAAATGAGCCTCACAGATGGACTCGAGGACGGACTTGTGGACAGACAAACGGACACGTGGAAGGACAACACCCATTCCTATATCCCCCTTTCACTTCATGGCAGGGGTTAATAAAATAGTTTCCAGTAAAAGGAAGGCAACAATCTCTGGAGTATGAATCTGCATGTTCACTCAGAATAGACAAAATTGAGGGAGAATCTTACATGCGGTGCATATTCCACCACTGACTAGCCAATCACGACGAAGGGCGGGACTTCCTGCGACTTTTTAAGCTGTGGTTTGCAGGGTGACAGTAAAATCAGCTGGTAGCAATGTGTATCAGAGGAGGAACAAGGACGTCTTCATGCTCCTCAATCAGCAGTGGGGTTAGAAGCGCTACCTTGGACTAAAACCAGGCTGGGGACTAAATATACTCAGAAAAATTCAAATATCCTGACACTCTCGGCTCCCTTCCCCTCAATCTCAAAAGGCCACAAGGGCTCTCATGGTCAGAGCCCAGATGCCCAGCTATCACTGCACTTATTTGTTAGCGCTTTCACACCAGATGATGGACAGAAATAGACCGTACATTTTAGGTAAAGTAAAAAGGCCCGTGCGCATATGGGTATTGTGCTTCTAGTGCAACAAGACAAATATATCAAAAATATACAGATAGTTTTTGCCGTAATGTGAAAATTAAAGCGTGAATACAGTATATCACAGCAGGCCATCACGCAAACAGTTAGGAGACTTGAAATGCTGAACCCTGTAATCGATGCAGACAGTGACGGATCCACCTTGGAAAGAGATATTGCAGAAGCCGAAGATGAGTCTGTATTGAGTCACCGCTGTAGCGCACTCGCGCTGTGTTAGCGCCCGGGTCTCATTAATTAACGCTGTAATACAATCTGCCTTCACATCAAACTAGCCAATAGGGTCAAATCATCGCACGCTCCCATTTTAATGCGTGATTTAAATGGCTACCGAGTCCTAGGGCAATAATTTGATTTAATCTCTACAACGGGAGGAATAGAATGAGCTTGTTCAATTACCACACAGAATTCAATCATAAAACACGCTCTCTGCTCCGGGCTTATGTCTGCTCGACAGGAAACTGTCCTCTGCTAGAAATCTGGAAAAATCCATTAACATAAAGGACCTTGTGGAAGTTTCTTTTCAACACTTCGTAGTGAATACAGCGAAGTGCAAGGTATTTCATTTTAAGGGACAACATAACAATGCATCAACAAATGCTGATAATGGCGGAGACTTATCTGTAATTTTCTGTAAATCTGTCCAGCATTATTGACCAAAACAGAAATAATTTAATTGCAGTCTGACAAGAACAGGAAAAAGAGAACTGCAGTCGCAATTCAAAGCTCTCTGACAGGAACATATGGGCACTTTGCAGGATAGTCGTTAATAACCGCAGTACTACAGCTCTAAAAATCACCGCAGAGTAGAATTAATCGATATCCCCGTCTCAACACAAATAGTACATCGTGAGCACGTACAGACCTGCCCCTTTATGGCCCCTGCTGCAGTCATAGGGGTGCGAAGTGATATTTATCACCAATACAGAACTTTGTGGAAAAATAGAAGGTGCAAATTCCTAAGCTTTGCTTCGTTAACACTGTCGACAGAACAATCCCACCTGTCTTTTGGCCAGTAAAATAGTTAATTTAAAATAGAATTCTATTATGAAGTTTCAAAAAGACAAAAACAAAATACAACTGAATTATTGGTTTTCAAAAATTCTTTAGGATGAAAACGTGATCTACTTGTGTTCGCAAACAAAAACACGCCAGAGCTCGGAACAAGCAAACCGTGCTAACGCCTCTCGTTCAGCTCCAGCTATAATGCTGCTTAGAGGTTCAGAAATGGCAGCATTGAGAAAATTACTGTCTTAAGCACATAATTTTTCCATCATTTGAGCAAAAACAGAATCCCCATCATGATTATGGGGATTTTCTTCAGCAGAGTAGGAGTTTTTTTTTCTATTCTAGAGTTGAATGAAAAATAAATGTGTTGAAACTAATTGTGACAGCTGAAAGTGTTGTGGATTTGTCTGCAGGTTTCTTATAAAGATTTGGTTGCGGGTGCAAATGAGTAATTTTAAATGTAAAAAATGGCATTTTTGTCAGTCGAGCAACTGAAGTAGGTTTCTGCACATGACAGAGCAAAAACAAATAGCACTGCTAAAATGTTGCCTTTCCAATCAGAAAAATTCAAATTTACAAAAATTTTTAACAAGTAGAATGTATAAGCAATCAAATATGAGAACATGGATAAAGAAACGTGACCTTAGACTTTTCCTTCATGCAATAAAGTACCCGCATGACCTTCGACCTTAACTGCAAGCACTGACATGCTAATAGAGCTAGCTGGCTGGCTGGCTGCTCTCATTATAACCAGTGCTTTTTGAGCACATTTGCATGCATGGACTGCTGCTGCGAATATAGCGCACTGAAGTGCTTCACCGGCAAATGAAACAGGGGGGAGAACAGGAGCCGGAATGGCTGCCCAGCGAACCCAGAATCTATTGCATTCTTCACTTGTGCATTAAGAATCCATTTGCTTAATGGCCCCCGTTGCCCGCAGTGCCTTACACTTCCGAACAGAATGCCCGCCGGTACAGTGGTAAACATCGGCAGGGCAGGACTGGGCAGGTGTATTCATCTTTATCCGTCTTGGGTGAATTTGCTGGTTATGAAGACGTATGCTTGTTAGCGCACAGGAGAGCGCTGCTAAAAATGGGACCCAGCGCCTCGGGTGTTGCTAGGTCAGTGCGACCCCGGGGACCTGTTCGTTTTTTGTGCCACGGTTGCTCAGGGCAGCGCGAAGGCCAGACTTCGAAAATATGGGCCGAAATAAATCTGTCCAATGATGTCAAATGCCCGAGGACACCATTACAGTGAGTCTACAGAGCAAAAGCTGTAAATTATTGCTATTTCTCGCGATAGGTGACAGACGTCAGACATTATGCACAATTTCAAATGCAAATTGAGCCTGTGTACGATGTTAAAACGGCGCAGAAGACATTTCAAGGCTTGCTTGAATGACCCTTAAGACAACATTCAAAAGTAGCATAGAGCAGACCTTGGAGTGTCCAAATAAAAATATAAGACTGGTGTCAGGAGTCATTAACAATCAGTGCCAATCAACAGGGCAGAATTGTTTTTAAAAATATATATTCTCAGAAAAACCAAAATTGTCCTCTAATTACCCTTAGAGCACTGAAATAATTTTAAAAAAAATATGAACGTAATTACCCTGTGCTGTTGAAAACCTATCATGTTGCGCCTTTGAGCTCTTTTAAACAAGTTGCCACGTGATAGGTTTTCAACAGCTTTGATTATGACATCTTACATCATTGGGCAACTATAGCTGCATTTAGCACTCCAAGGGTTAATAGTAGCAGAAACCCAGCTAATTAAACAAAAATAAATAAATAAATAAACAAACAAACTTCAATTTCCCTCAATATCTTCTTTCACATTTTAATTCGAGCGATTTCAGTTTCTCATTTGTCCGAACTGCACCCACAGGTCTGTTGTGTTCAATTATTCTCAGCCTCTTAAAACGTACTTCAGTCACTCTGCTTTGGCTTGGCTGCCCTGTGACGACTAATTAAAACCTTTTTGGACGCGACACTGAAATAATGGCGGCCCCGACGGCATCAGGAAGTGCTTTGAACAGCTTTACCCTTTCAGGAGACAGAGGGCAGTTACATTTAAGCGTAACCTTTTGGGCCCTTTACGAGCACTGACACAGACAGTACTGCGGCCCCTTAGAAATTCCTAAGATCTAAAGACAATCATTGCTTTTTGTTACCTTAAAATTCAGCTCAGCTTGCTGGCACAATTATGGTCCAGTTGCATTTGTAGGGCATAAGAGTCGCTTCAGCAAACGGAAGAATAGCAGTAATTCAGGAAACAACCAATAAGCATCAGGGAATTGCAAGAAGGCTCAGTACAGTGAATCAGCCTCTGCTTTACTCATCCAGCCCGGTGTCTCAGTATTTACAATCCCATTAGCATGGACTGACATAAACTTATAAAGGAAAGGCAACAGACCACAAAATGTAAGGACAGAATTGTTCACTGCATACAGATTTCTACATTATCTGCATTAACTTGCAAGTGCTACCCTGGCGTACGGGAGGTCAGGCTATTGAACCGAACAGCGTGTGCATCAATAATGTGGTACAGGGCTGAAAAAATGCCACCATTGTGCAAAATCAGCTGTAATTTGTGCAACTCATCATCAGTTTTGGGAAAACAAGATCAGCGCACATGTAACGCTGCTCAAACTGCACGATGAAATTAAGCTCAACTGGGACTTGCAAATTAGTTCCACCAAATATTCTGTTGAATTTGCTAAAGCTAATTCATAGAGAGAAAATTCACAATTCCCATTCACACTGACACACTCTAAAAAATTCTCTATTTTTAACAGTCTTGTAGCTCTGATCGACAGACTGATAAGGGAGCCTATTATTTTTTAGCAATACATTTATCACCGCAGTTAAGCCCGACCCTCAAGAATGTTCAGCCTTTTAAATGGTCCAACTGAAAAGTCACCCAGTACACAACTTCACAAAAGTGTTTCTTCGATATATTCACGCATTTAAAGTCTGAGGGGGAAGTGCTGCATGGATTTATAGCAGCTGATATTCAAGGCTCAGCACATTCCACCATCACAAATACTGAAGTTTAAATCTCTGTGACGCATCGATTGCGGTTTGAAGAACGAGCTTGCGAAAGGAGCAATTTAGCACCTCATAATGTAATGCATCAAGTGTAACATAATACCGCATATAATGTGATGAAAAAATTGAATGAAAACTACTTTTTACATTTAATGTAACCAATTTTAGCATAAAACATTTCATGTTATTACCTCTGTCAAGGAGGTTATGTTTGACTTTCAGTTTGCGGGTAAGCTTGTTTGTTTGTTGGAAACATTACAGATAGAAGTTAAAAGATAAACTTTTATGAAATTTCAGAAGTGTGTCTCAGCCTAACCAAGAAGTGATTTCATACTGAGAATGATTTGGATCAATTTCTGGATCCAGGAATTTTTTTTTTAATTCGCTGGCGTGGTAGCACATAACACTACTCATGTGTCCCAGACACGTGAGGGACTGTTGGGCTTTGGCAGAGGTATGAGCTCTCTGAGCGCTCGTTCCGTAATGTGCCAAGCATTTTCGTTACATCATAGGTAGGTCATTATGTCATGAGCATTAATTTCAATTTTTTTTTTTGTTACAATAAATGCAGTTATTACATTATGGGAATTGATTACATTATGATTTGTCATATGCAAGCTGTTTTCTCTCGTTTTGGGATTTTACCTCTTTGTGGGCTTCACTGGAGATGCGGTTGGTGTAGCGAAGAACCTCGAGCTCCATGTCTGTCTTCAGTAAACGGCTGGGGGAGGAGAGATATAAGATTAAAGGACCCAAAAGAACAGCTACTAAGGGCAAGTGTCCTCGCTTCATCGATGGGAGCGGCCGTCTGGAGGTAGCATGTTGCTAGTTAGCCCATTGCTAAGAATTAGCCACAATATGGCTAACTGCGGCATCAAACTAATATCAGAAATATCACTGCAGGGCTACATGGGCACTCAAGGAATACATAGGCCTGCCTCCACCACTGTTTTTGAATTTTCATGCGATTTTGACCCGCAAAAATCTGATTACCTCTTACAGCTGTCAGTTTCATTGAGATTGGTCCAGAACTTTTCCCGTAATCCTGCTAGCAAACGAACAGACAGGGAAAAAACTGGGACAAAGTCATCACCGCCATCCAATTTCGTTGTTGGAGGAAACCATTAGACTTCTAAGAGGTACTTTTTGCGTTCAGACTGACCCTGCACAACATTTCCGATCGAGAGCAATGCAATCAATACTGGAAAGAGGCAAAGTAATTTTTACATTTCCTTTGAGTTTGGCAAAAATGGGCAATTGAAACAGTGGAGTATTAATACTGTAAGTGATTTTTTATTTTTGTGTTGAGGTGTTCGATGATTGATTTGGCATTTTGTTTAATGCTTTAGATGCACTGGATCATGAATCTACAGCAAAGCAGTGGGAAGCAATGTAGGCAAAGAATCTTCAGAGAGCAAAAAAAATTCTAGGGACTAAACAGCATTTTAAGGATTTTTAAAGTGCGCTAGATGAGTAAGGTGCCCATTCAAGAATGAATCTATAATTACATACATCTAAATACAAAGTGTGAACAGAATATACATTGTAGGAGCGGGCAATATACATTTACAGAAACGATATGCCCTGAAAAAAGTTATTTTTACAGTAGAGCATCAGTGTAAAAGAATTTACCAAGAAAACATGGCTGATCACTGAGACATCACCCTTGGCCCAGGACTGCTATACCATTGGTTAAGACAAGTTGACTGATTTGCCACCAGCCCAATCAAGCACGTACACCAATTCTTAGGGGGTACTTGTTTTACTTGTAAAGCATGCTTTACTGAAAGTAAAAAAAAGTACATGCAGCAATATATATATTTATAATCCAAAATTCTGAATACATTGTGATGCAAATTTTAGGCCATATTGCCCAGCCCCAACACGCCATCAACTCGATGAACATTCATAATCAGCAGGTGTACTCGAGTCCCGGTGTTTCCCATTTCTGAAAACAACAAGATGGATCTGCTCCTCCAAACCCTCTATGGAAATCACCAGTGATAAGACTAAAGGTTAAAAAACAAACAAAGTTTGTGACAGAGTGCTGGGTAACGGCAATGAACCGTCTCCCCAAACCATTATAAACTCCCTGAGCCTAATGCCCAGGGCAGTCAGACAGGCACGAACCCCATTACAGATGGAGAGGGCCGGCTTAGGATGCTGGCGGAGAGAACAGATACAGCACAGTCAACCTGGCTTCTGTTAGCAGCTCGCGATATTACCCCCCATTGTAAATATGGCCACTGCATCTCACTGCGGGATCCAACAGCAGTAAGTTTAATGAAACTGCTTCACTGGCCATACTTAATACTCCGCCTTTGAAGACGATGCCACTCGCACTCAATTTATCTTTCTCCATTCAAACATATTTCATTTTGGCACACCAGATTGTTTTCACTGCGCTACCAAGCCAAAATGGGCACCAAATCAAATCAAAATTCAAGAAATTTAATGGTTCAGGATGGAGGACATTTTTCTTATTGCTGAAATAATGAAATATTATGATAAAAGGAATAGCTCCCCTTCTGGAGTTTGCAGATAATACACGGTTTTGAGTATGCCAGACCAGTTTAATTGCTTCGCGGGCCTTTCTGGTGATCAGCAGGATTCTGTGGTAAGCAGCCCGATCAGCCAGTGCGTCCAGTGTATATTGTATGTTTATTTGAAATATGTGAACCAATTTGAATTATTCCCTAACTAGCCATTTCTTACCTTTAACTGAACACATTTCTAACGTCATCTAAAAGCCCTGCTTGAAGAGATTTTGGTTAAAAAATGTCCCGTATGTTTTGCGATTTTTTTCACTAACATTATGCTCTTGTGACCGTGACAGTCTTTAAGGAGAATTAGCTGTGGTTATTTAATCCCATCAAGACCACATGAGGTTGTCTACTACAATTAAAAATGGGGTATCAGATTTTAATTTAATCCGAGGCAGTGCCAATTGTCCAGCACAATATATATATATTTGTCTAGGAGCGTGTACATGCTGTTATGATGCTACCAATATTTTCATAAAATCATGAAAATAATCAGACCAATAGTGCAATAAAATCATGTGTAAAATCGGAAAACGCCAGTCGTTTCACGGCCTTACCGCACTGTCCCTCACCATACTGTCCCTCACACAACACCAAACACCATGCAGGAAAACACATTATCCAACTAAGGAATCGTAAGTTTAGCAAACTTGATGTCATCAGGATTGTAGCGTTCAATGAAAAGGTGAATAAACCATAAACTGCAGTCGGTGCCATTTTGAGTATTCAAGAGGAGATGAACCACAGATAGATTAACGCAAAGAAAAGTGCCTTTAAGAAGTACAGAACCAATCACAATGTTTACAATAATTTCCAGGGAAAAAAAACCTTGCATCACCAACATTCACCTGTGGAGCACGCAGCAGTGAGGTAAAATGGTTAATTCATTGTGTGTATAAGTGCTGTGTTACAATAAAGAGTGGAGAAAGGGTTCGAATTTTTCAGATTTCCATCTGCGGTGTGGCCACAGACTACAGGAAACTAGACAGGTCAGCGGCCCATGACCAATAGGCGTAGCCCCCAATCGCCCACATTTTCCATTTTGGCTTATTTTTGACACAAAATTGTCTATTATTTAATGAATTATGTTACCATGGCAACCATGTACTAACCACTGCCCATACACATACCAAATATAAAAGAAATGGCGTTAAATTTGCGGCCTGTAGAGCGTCCACAAGGAACTCTCTACGGTGGCTGTGGCAGCAGTGGAAGCATGAGGAGGCCAAATCCAGAGAAGCCCCAACTTCGTCCGGGCGCTACAATGAGTTTACCCAAAACTAGCAGTTAGTCCAGCTGGCAGTACAATTTTGCGGCTGAGTAAAACTGGTTTATCAAAAACACCAGCAAAGCAACACCATACTTAGAAAAAACATAATACGACAGATGGATTGTACCTCTTTATACATTACAGTTACAGTTGAAATGAGCAAAAATTAAAAAAAAATAAAAGTTTGCCAATTTCACTCATCTCTGCAATTCAAATTACCCGGCAGTTGTCAGTCTGGAAGTGAGTGATGTTGTTCGCTCAATGTCACGGTAGTTTGGCTTATTCATTGACATTTATAGAACACAAGATGCAATAATATTTGCTCATCTATATGCACTATCAATGGGAAGGAATGGGAGGTCATCTTTGGACGGGATTTATGAGCATAATTTAGCTACGCTGACTTGTAAAACTTCTCCACGATAGTGCTTAATTGAAACAGAGTGAAAAACATATTGAGATGGCAAAAATATTCATTACTGAACACAAAAAAGACTTTTTCACTCTGGCCTACATATCATTGAAAAATGCCAAAAGTGAGTAAAACGCAACAATAACGATGAGTAAACACAAGTTTGTATTGTACGTGAACAACGTTTACCCTCCACTGCAACCCTGAATATGTCACCACAGCAGTGCTTAAGAGTTTATTGCCATTGCGGGGTCAGTGAACAGGTTCTGAATTTATTACCATCCCTCCCAATGCATAAGAAGCACTCAAAATGTGTCCTGAAGAACGCCATACCCTTTACCCCAAATAAAACAACACTGAGAGAGTTACAGTTTTCAAGCTTCGAGTGAAATCAACAGACTATGCAATTCCCAGAAAACACTGCTCCTCTGTGAAAAAAAAAAAAAATAATAATAATAATATATATATATATATATATATATATATATATATATATATAACTGTAAAAACATAACACAAACTCAAACATAGCAGAACTGCCCAAAAATATAAAATAGATTCAAGAGCATGACCTGTCAAAGACCAGCACAAATTGATTGTGTAATCTCTTGAATTTAACAATGCAATTCATCACAGCGATTCTCCAGATGAAACTTTCTCAGAGCACATTTCATCTTAAATCAGAGTTCTCAAAAAAGGAAATGAAAGGCTCACTAATGGGAGCAATTTTAATCTGCCTTTCTCTGAAATACAAAATATTTTTTTTTTCTCCCAGAGATGGATGTTCAATGTCTGCCTGCGCTATGATTTGTAATGAGGATATGCAATTAACAGACGCTCGCTCCTGATAAAGTGAGCGTCTATCCGATTTTATGAAAAAATATATTCAGAATAAAACTTCAGAGCCTTGCGCCTACAATTACAAAGTAGGTTATTACACAACTAAGCGGGAGTAAAGAGCATATTACTTTAGAAGTAGGATTGAGTATGAAGTAAGTTACTCATGAATTGAGTAATCTTTGTGTTGTATTGTGAAGCACCTTGGGGACTTTTGGCGTTGTATTTAAATGTGCTTTCCAAATAAAATGACTTGACTTCACTTGAGTTTCAGCAGATTATTACCTCCGCCAACGAAGTTGGGACGAAGGTTATGTTTTTGCCCCTGTTTGTTTGTCTGTCTGTCTGTCTGTTTGTGAACAAGATAACTCAAAAAGTAATGCACGGATTTGTCGAAATTTTGTGGGTGGATTTCTATTACATCAAGGATGGACCCTATTGATTTTGACTGCAATCAGTCAAACAATATGGCCGCCACGGCAGCCATCTTGAAATCCTATCACATGCGATAACTCAACGTTGCTCCCACTCATGCACATTTGGATTGTGCTGCTTTGGCGGAGGTTTGTGCTCGACGAGTGCGTCTAGTTTTATTCTATAACTGAGCTAGGGGACAGAGTATGTTACTCTGTTATGGCGCAAGAGTACAGAGTACATTGCTCTATAACTGGAATGGAGCAAAAAGTATATTACTCCATAACTGAGCTTGAGTATGAAAGTATACCATTCTATAACTGAGCTTGAGTATAGAGTATGTTGCTGAATAATTGAACTTGAGTGGAGTATGTTGCTCATTAACTGGGATGAAGCAAAGAGTATGCTATTCTATAGCTGGGCCAGAGTATAGAATGCGTTTCTCGATTACTGAGCTTGAATACAGAATATGTTACTCTGAGTGAGAAAAAGCATAGAGTATGCTATTCCATGGCTGAACTTGAGAACTGAATATGTTACTCTATAATACAGCTTGAGTAAAGACTAACTTAATTGATAACTGAGCTTGAGTACAGAGTATATTACTCCATGACTAAGCATGAGTACAGAGTATGTTATTCTATAACTGAGCTTAATAATGGGGTATGCTAGTCTGTTACTGAGGATGGGGACTCTGTAACACAGCTTGAGTAAAGAGTATGTTACTCTATAACTAACCTTTAGTAGATAGTATGTTACTCTATAATTGGAATAGAGAAAAGAGTATATTACTCTAAAACTGACCTTTAGTACAGAGTATGTTACTCTATAATTGGAAAGGAGAAAAGGGTATGTTACTCTATAACAAATTAAGGACAGAGCATGCTATTCAATAGCTGGGCTTGAGTACAGAATAGGTTGCTCTATAATTGAGCAAGAGTATAGAGTATGTCACCACACAACTGAGCCTGAGTACAGAGTATGCTACTCTATAATAGAGCAAGAGGACAGAGTGTGTAACCTCTTAAGTCAGATTGAATAAAGAGTAGCTGGGTTTTACAAGTGGGATTCGGTTGAAATAAAAACCAAATTCTCTTGTCCTTAGCGTCACCTTGACAGGAGCATCCCTGGGGCGAGAGCTGGAAGGGGTCAGGGGGGACAGCAGAGGTGATGGGATCATGACAGACTCACGGACTCATCGCCACGGAAGAGCGAGTATTGCTCAAACCAGAGCGCGCGAGACGGAGCACCGTGACTGGATTCCCGCGCAGGCACCGCCATGAGAGCTAGCCTCTGTCACAAACACACGTCGCTGTCGTCTGAAGGCGGGAGGGATCCCTTTGAGAACGGAGATGAGGAATAACAAAGGCCTTCGTGAGAGGGAGCGCGCTGACGCGGGCATCAGAATCAGAGTCCGACCCTAATGCAGTTCAGGGAAGGAACTGTGACGGCCCTGTTGTGCCCAGTGTAGAGAAGCAGAGGGCTTATGGCAGTGACTCTTTCACTTCTTCCCCTGTCCCAGCAGTCCGAGGGGCTGTTCCTGGTAATTGATCAGCTATTGCCACTTTGGTAGTCGCATCGGTTTTGCATCAGTCAGGGGCCGGGCTGGATAATCTCACTCGTAGGGGTTACTCTAACCTCTTACTCTAAATTCCACTTTTCCTCTTTGGAGTCTCTTTCAGAGAGAAAAATTATTAGTGAGGAAATTATTAGGTACAGCGAGTTCTCCAACCCCTCTTCCATTTCTCCTCATTATTTACGCACCCTAGTGGCTCATCTTTGATACTGCAGTTGACTCCCCTCCGCACTGACTGTAACAGAACACAGCCGCGGTTCGAGGGCTCGGTTGGGCACTAAATAAGCGCAGTCAAGCTATTGCTAGCCTAACTCGCTGGCTTTAGATACTCTCTTTTGATATTCACCAATAATGCTTCACCACTCAGCATTCAAGACCTGACCTATTGATTAATAAATGCAAACAGGAGGAATATTTCACATTTATGTATTAATCCTATGCTTAAAGGTTAAAACTGTTTGTTGGCAGACCCTCTCCTAACTTTCTGATGTACCATATTTTGTTCAACAACCTAAATATTCCGATTTAAATACTAGCACAGCTCATTTGCAAAGAATGAACCCAGGATCTTGAAAATGATTAACCCTTTAAGTCCTGATTCCTCAGCTCAATCACATCTCGTCTCAGCAGCCTGTATAAAATCGGAAAGCAATCACTAAGAGCACACCGCCGCAGTTCAACTTCATTTATAACAGCAGTTCATCTTGCCATCTCAATCTGGAATTCAGAAAGTAATCACAAACTTTGAACAACCTTCCGTAAGAGGAACACCATCTCCTCTCCATAAAGCTCAAGGAAAATAGCTCCCTCCCTCGACAGCGATGCCGGTCACATCCGCGGCCGAAAATAAACTTATCAGCACAAGGACAGATCTGCAACAGTGGCCAACTCCCTTTTCTACAAATCAATCCCACCCATCAGGAGAGAAAAATGAACGGATCACACTTTCCTTCAAAATTCACTCTCATCACACAGCGAGTTCAATGCAAATCATCCAAAATTGTTGAAGAGGAAAAATTAATTTCAGAAAATCTCATCCTGTAATCACTCAAAACCATCATGCGCAGAATTTTAATGCCCAGGAAAATGGAAACCTGTTACGAGACCGAACAGACAAAAAATGAAAATTGCTCAAGAGGAAAAAACCGAATGCGAGGTAATCTGCAAGAATAATAACGCAATAATTCTGTAATCATTCAAAACTACCACTCGAGGCGTTTAAAATAGTACAAAAAAAAAACAAAAAAGCTGTCGGATACGTATGATGGGAATCGCATTGGACTCAGAATGAAAAAACTTTCCTGCACTGCAGGTCGTGGAAGAGGCTTTGTAAACCTGTTCCAGAAGTTTCCGAATGAGATGAGCACTAAAGCATGTCAGGTGTTTTTGGGAAAGTTTCACCTCTCTTTACTACCAGGTTCCTGGGGGACCAATTTAGAGCTCACAGCACCATAAACCCGAGTTACTGCCGCTCTGTTCGCCTCTGCGGAGGGGCGGCTGAATTCTACGCCACTAGAAACTCGGAGAAGAGCTGCAGAGATGGTTTTCATGAACTACTGACTGACAGTAGCTCATTTAAATCATTAATACACAAGGGGAATTTAAGTGAAAATGAGAATATTTCATTCCTCACCCGGATCAGCGTAAGCTCTGACTATTCTCGACTCCTCCCCGCCATCTGAGAGCTCATGACTCATTTATGCGCACATTCTGTTCCTGTGGCCTTGTGTTTTTCTCTTTTTACAGTCATCTGTTTATACGCCCTCGAACCGAACATCTTTACCTGCGAGGCTGCATTTCTGAGTCTCTTTCTGCCTGTTCCAATCTGGCAACTTTCTCTCCAACACCTCCTCCATTGTTATGCTCTTCATCGCTTAACAGAAGTCCCACGTCTACTAATGTGTCGCTGTGTGTCAGTTCAGGTGTTTGGAATACGCCCCAGTAGTAAAGAGGGTTTATAGCACGTCTACGGCCATGCTTGGTATGGAAGGGACTACTGGTCTGGGCAATGCAGTCACGGTTGGGGAGAGTTAAAGCATAAACTTTGGTAAATAGCTGAATGGAACCAAACCACAGACACTACCCTGCTGCTCTTCCCAGATTAAAGACTTCCTGTCTGTGCTACCTCCTCCGTTATAATCTCGTTTATGTGTCCCACCCTCCCAGCCCTCTCTCTCTCACTGCTTCTCAATGTGAGGGTCCTGGGGGGTTCACCCAGCCACGGACGTACAATGAATCTTTCGCCAAAGTCTAGTCCGCACCGCAGACCTGTCGCATCGTTCTTCATACTTCTTGACCGCCAGCAATTTAAAGCATTTAATTGTAAACACCAGCTGAAAAAGCACCATTGTTTGGATTCAGTTGACGGTTTTGATGGTGCGGTTCTGAGTCAGTGAATTGTAAGAAAAATATCGACCAAGTCAACACATGCATTGACTTCCTAAGCTAGTGAAGAGGATTTTGGACCTACGCCGCCATTTTGTACAATACAGAGCCAGGCCTAATCTGCACGGCACAGCTGCCGAGTCCTCCGACAAGCGCCTACGCTAAGGTCACCAAACCTGCGCCTGATTCGCATGAAAATATTTCTTTGTAGTCCAAACAGCACGCCATCTACTCAAATCAAACAAACTAATGAACAAAGAATAACCAACTGATATTGAGAGTACATTTTCTTGAAGGAAAAATTACCCCTTATTTGTTGTAATTCTTATGTTGAAGTCATTACTGATTCAGATAGAGAACAGGGGCTGCATGTCCTATAACTGAGACAAACACACTGACACTACAGAGCAATGTGTCTCTAAAAGAGCAGGACATAACCCTTTATTCTGGCTGCTTGAATTATAGTGTGTATTTGCTATTATGGTACAGGTTCAGGACCATATTGAGGACAAGGCCATCACTAAATATTCAGATTAGTCTGAACATTTATACTCACCGAAAACCCTAGTCCTGCCTCTAGGTAAATGCGTATCAAGCACCGCATACAGGGAAATGGCTACATGGGAACGATATATCGATGACTGGGACACAGGGAAACGAGTGTGGGTCCACTCTATATGGGCAACCGGCTGCACTAGGGTTAACATGCCCGTCTTTCTAATTCAAGCTGATCACTTTTTCATACCTTCATCAAAACAAACTTTACTGAAAAGAAAACAAATGTTTAACAAGTCGACATGGTCTACAACATCCCCCGCCAATCGTGTGCTTCTTATTTTCGAACTGCATCAAGGCCTTTATGGTCTGAAGCTACACACCAAATTTGGTTGTCTTATCTGTAATAGTTTCTGAGGAAAGTTGTCCCCTTTCTCTCGGACGGATGGACGGACACACGCATGCACACATGCACGGACAGACGGAGGGACGGATGGAGGTCAAACCTATATCTCCCTCACACTTCGTGTTGGCGGGGGATAACAAGTGGTGCTTGGCACAACAAACTCCACCCCTCGCACTTACTTTCACCTACTTTTCCTAAATTCAATAGGCATCTATTCTGGGTCAGTGGCGAATCCCTAAACCCAATTTGGGGCGAATGTGGCCTTTAATTTTGCTGTTAAAGTGTCAACAAACAAAGAAACAAACACACAAACAAACTGAACCAAAAATGATACCCCTCGCCCTCCCCCTTCGGGCGGGGCGGAGTAACTCGGGGAAAAACACTTTTGAAGTTTTGTGATCCACTGTTAACTGATGATGAAACTATCCGCATTCCATGCAAATATAGTAATTAAACGTTTGTTTGCACAGTTAATGCTAGATCTCAATGAACTGAAGGAATATTTTTTGTTTTCAATAAAATAATTTTTGCTCACGGTTTGTGTGCATATTAGGACCCCTCCCAAAGGACAGTACTCACCATTCAACAATCACTGGGTGCAGGAGAGCATTGTTCACTTGGAATCTGAAATGCAAGAAACGCTGCAAGTTAAATGATGTTTGGACAAATGACGCCCACAGTTGCAATATGCTGTAACCTGCAGAAGAATCAAAGCAGCAAACATAAATACGCAATGAAGAAAGTGTGGCTACAACTTGGAATGCAGGGCAGCGTAAGAAATTAATCCTCAGGGCTTTTCGCAAATGTAAACACCATCGCATGTCCTTTTCGTCGACAAGCAATTACTCACATACTATTAGCTCATGAAGACATTCGCGCATGCTGGGTAACAGATGAAAGCTGTTCAAATTATGTAAATGAGCAATTTCATTCACTGCATACCAAATATGCATTCCACGAATCTGCCATGTCCTCCCACTGAAGAATGAACTCATAAGTCCACAAAATTCATTTCGATGCAATAATCAGTGCAATAAAAATACATTTTTATACAACTGTGATACCAGAGTCCAGACTCGAGGGTCAACATGACACACATTTTGCAGACAGCGAGAGGTTACTTCCGATTAAATAATTCAGTAATAATAATAATAATAATAATAATTTTATTCTTTGTGCATTAGATGTAACAGAAATATTATTTCAATAACTAGCATTAAATTTACGTCAGTCTAAAATTGAGAGTGGTAGCAATACTAATGGTAAGATACTGGCACAGAGTGACATACCAGAGAGAATGAATTATGATCCATTTTATAATTGAACATTTACCTCATCCCTGCACTTAATTCCTCATAAACATCTGCAGTACATTTCTATTCGCTGACGAGATACAGAGAATTCTGGTTTTGCTTCATTCATCTTGGACACCGTTAAACCACGAGGAGAACTGCTAATGAAAATCGACACTTTAGCTTTGTACGCGAGTTCTGTTGCTTGTAGATGAGACCGGAGCAATTGTGATTTATTGCTTTGTAAACTCCTTTCCTTGTTGACTCATCTAGCCTCTATTATCGAATAATTACCCTCCATCTATTGCAATTAAAAGGGGGCATGTCTGGTAATTAGTGGTCATTCTGGGTACTATAATAGCCAGCTGCCTGAAAATTGGCTAAAGCCAACTCAGTATCTCCTAATAGAGGATCAGGAAGGCTTCCATTTTAGAGGACTTCTTTTAGATGCGATTCCTGGACTAGCTCCAAGATGGCCCAGTGTCGACAAGTGCCCATTTTAAAGTCAATTTAACCCTCAGAGCGCTGAAATACATTTTTTGAAAATATAAATTTAATTACCTTGTGCAGTTGAATACCTATCATGTGGTGACTTGTCGCCACATGATAGGTTTTCAACAGCTTTGATTTTAATATCGTACATCATTGAGCGACAATAGCTGCTTTTAGCACACTAAGGGTTAATGTTAAAGGTTAAACTAAGGGTTAAAGTTAAAATCCTGGCTTCTGGAGAATTTGGAATCCCAGTAGCATTAATGTATTGTGGCTATCGTTGTTTATCATGGTTTGTATATTATGCTTTTCATATGGAAAGGAGGGTAGGACACTCTCTCTTCACATTTATTGTCTCTCATAGTTTGGGATGATTTTAATGTTAGCTGAGGATGTATGTCCTGTCTCTTAACATGGTGGAAATAAGTGCTTGCACTTTGTCATGCTTTTTTTACCCCTGGAAATGTATTTATTCCAAATAAATCAAATCAAATAAAAAAAAATCTAAATGCCCTGAATGTAAACCATTGTTCGCATTCAGTGCTGTACCTCTGACACACTGTAGCAAACATGGTTCGCTGTCCATTCCTTCTCCAGAGTTTCACTCATTTGGCAACATCATTTTACTCCGCATCTCAGTAATTGATAGTGTACTTCCTGTGCCCAGTTCCTCTGTAATCAGCGAATCACTTCATCTGCTTAGAAGTGTCACGCGTTTGATTGTGTGAAAAGGTACTTCTGCTTTAAATTTGGGACAAGGAGAGAGAGAGAAAGAGAGAGAGAGAGAGAGAGCAAGGGAGAGAGCAAGAATAAAAGAGAGAGAGAGAGAGTGAGAGAGATGCACACTAAAGTGGAGATAGTGTGGCGACTCAATGAACTGCAGTCCAGTTTCCGAATCGCAGCATCTTGCACGCATTTTGCTTGTTTGCCTTCGTCCTTGAGTACATCCACTCCGAGTTCAATCCTTTATGTTTATGACATATGCCAACCTACCTTCACAATGACGTATGTACGATTAAGAAATGAACAAGCGGGAAAACACAAGCATATTCTTAACTTGAATGGAAGCGTATGGCACTGAATACATCTTGGCGTCACCATGTGCAGCGTGAGAGAACTTTTAACACACGGATTTCCATTTCAGAAACAGGGCAGCGATTTGCCCCTTTTGCTTGACCAATGCTAAATAAAAAAAATACCCCGAAGGCCGTGGTGTATTTTTCAGATTTAACATTTTGAACGAGGAAGGCGTGAGAGATAAAAATGTAATAATAGTCATAAACGCACATTAATTAAAATAATTTAATTAATTATTTGTGAAAATATTTAAAATACAAACAAAAACTGTGAGCTAATCACTTTGATAGCAATCAGCTACCAGCTTTAAGTGCAAACAAGGTGCAGCTCAAAGCAAAGTGTTTATTGCTTTACCTCCACCAGCCATAGCATCGTACTTCCTAAAAGTTGATCTTCAGCCACCAAGTACACCTAACATTAAGTGACCTTGACCTTTGATCCAAGAATGTCCAAAATCTCATTTATTTAGCTACCCTCTGTGGGGAGGTACTATGTCTGATTTGGCGAAAATCCCTTCACTCCTTCGGTAGATATAGTGTGAACAAGACATTTCTGATGGACAAACAACCAGAAAACTGTATGCCTCCCATCCCCATGTAAGACGTTTGACCGATACTCTGGGTATCAACTAAAAAACTCTTTAAATCACAACTGAACCTATGTCACCTTGACCTTTGACCTGATGACATGGTGAGGACCTGAACTGACATGTCCGATTTGATGAAATGCCATCCAGTCCGTCAGGAGATACGGCGTGGACAGATATTCGTGACAGACAGAGTAACGGACGGACAACCGAAAAACAGCCTCCTGCTCACTGTGTAAGATGCTTGACCAGGACTCAGATGGTTTTTGGTTCAAGTCCCAATGTAGCTGCAATATGATCAATGCTGTTGTTGGGCACCTGGACAAGGCCCCGACTCGGGGCGGGGGTCAAATCAACCGTGAGTCACTTCAGATAAGAGCACCTGTAAAATAACGGTAATTTCACGTATACACGGGCTCCCGTAAAATGTACGCAAAATAAACCTCACCTGCTGATCCCCTCGAACGAGGCCTCTCGGCAGATGCTCCCGCTGTCTGTGTTTTGTCCGCGCTGCAGAGGAAGAGCGTAACACACATTGCAGCGGGGGGAGATCCTTTTCAACAGACTGGCGCTCCAACATCAATTATCCTAAAAATGGTTTTTGAAGTGATTGGAACAGCAGGAATACTAAAGCGAATTGTTCAGTGGCTGTAGTTGACTGCAAAAAAAAGGTGTTTTGGAGGAATACATCATTTTCTCCTGCACTTGTGGAAAAATGCAGACACAACAGGCGACAGCGACAGGGAATTGCGGGCCCCATTAATAATGGATATTAGGCCGTGAAACTCCGGGACTACAAAGTACTGGGTGTTATTTCTCTCGGCAGAACTTGTACAATTTGGTGGAGCAGCGGCTGTGCGATAAACACAGACAAACGGCTCCAAGAACGAGCGTAAGACGCAAATACAGAGCTCATCCACAGAGCGGCGTTACAGAAAAGTTTTACGGTCTTGAGCTGCATTCATGTGGATTCAGGCAGACAGTAGACGGCAAACAGGATATCAATTCAGTGCATGAGTGCAACAGGGTGTTAAATTTGGCAAGGCCTGCAGAAAATGGCAAAGGTCGATGACACTGCCGTCCAAAGTGAAAATATTTTAACTTTTTCCTCGTCCTTCACGATGAAATTTACTACCGAATGTTCCATAGCTCTCTCAAGAGGAGAAACCATGGGCACTCGAGATAATCCAAAGCCAATAATAGTCATACATGTTCTGTTTTGCTGCGATGCTATTCCATCAGACCATTTATTTGCTTTTCCAGTACCATCCAGAATGTTCTGTCTCTTTGCTGTTTACTGTCTGCTTGAATCCATGTCAATGCAGGATTAAACCAAGCTCTAGGACCACAACTTAATGACGGCAACAACTACTGAATTGGGAATGGGCACGTAAACTTAAAATTGATTGAAACTACACAGTTCATCGATGTCGACAGGGATTCGAAGCCCAGACTGGGGTTGAGATGAAGTCATCAAGGTTCGGATCAAGAAAGATTTAAACCGGAAGAAAAATTCCAGTGGTGAAATAGAGGGTTGTCTGACAAAAAAAACAAAAAAGGAAAAAGAAAGAAAAAAAAAATTAGCCGATCAGTATGACAATGACTTACCAGTGTCAGGAGGACTGCCGGGTTCATGCCAGCCAAAAAGTCAGCGATCTGCGAGAAGATGGAAAGTAGTCATGAATAAAACAGTAAATAGTCTGGGGATAAAATAATGGCACAGGAGGCAGGAAAATTCATTGTAATGGCCAGCGATATGGGCAATGGATACAATGACATTGAAATGTTAGATGACAAAGCAGAGCCTCATGGTGCTTTTTACAGCGGCTCTGTACAAAGCATAAATGTCAGGTTACACAGCCCTGACTTGTAATATATCCGCAGGGACTATGATGAATTAAGAGAATTAGCATATCTGGAGGGCGACGGAGCGTAGCCACAAATCACAGCGAGAAACCAGAGGAAGAATTACAGCGAAGAACAATAGGCAGGCCGAGAGAGAAATGAAATGCCGGTCTTTCGTTCAGTTCGTGAGGATGAATAACTGTTGACTCAGACGAAGCATAATTTAAGGTCAAGTTTAAGTTTCCGGCTACATCAATGCCAGAAAACTGCAAACGCAGCCAAATCTTTCTTCTAAAACCGCTGGTCAGGTCATTGTTTGGCCGGGGCTTTTATCCTAACTGCTTTATCCTCAAATATCCCGTTTGAAGAATTCAAATAAGATGCCACTTATTTTATTATGGCTATTCGCACGTGGACAGCAGCCTGGACACAATGTTCGGGACGTACCGTCTGCGAAGTTTCCAGTACCAAGAAACTTATTAATACATCTGATCATCACCAGATGGACAAATGATAAGAAAATGAGAGGAAAGAGGTGGAAATCCAGTCAAATCCAAGACTGCCTGACCTCTCATCCTTTTATGATGACAGTTTAACTGGCACTAACTTTTTCCCTTGAGTACATTAAACATTAAAAAAGCATATTTTCCACATTTCAGGCCACTGTCACACACGAATTCTACATCTGCTGGTTACAGCGCTACACTGAGGCTACATCACACTTATACTGAAACAAATATTCAAACCCAGGACGCTATGTTCTTATGGCCACAGCCATAAGGGGAAATGGGAAATATCTAGATCTTGTACATCATTTTATAAACATTTCCCTGTGGTTCAGCAGAATATATTCGGCATCAATGGAAACCTTTGGAAAGCCTCTCATTTAAAATCGGCCTGAAGGTCCAAAGGTTTGAATAAAGCAGCTGCACTTGATGCAGCCTTATATGGGTCTGTAGGTTTTATGGGATTAAAGAAATGAGACTTGGAAAAAATTGAGAGCTGATATTTTGCCCTTCTGCACCTGCACAAATTCGGCATCGTTACAAATTCATCTGGTGTCAGCCGCCATGTCCGATATCAAGAGAAAACCTTGAGCAAAAAGATAAAAGCAAAAATCATATTTGCACCTGCATGATCTGTGCAAAAATTTGAAAGTAAAACAGAAATCATTTTGACCACTCCTGTGTTTGAGAGCAACTTTTCATACCTGCTGAAAATGGGTGAAACAATGAACTTCTATGATTCAACAAATTTAAATTAAAAAAGGTCATCTTTTGAGAAATTATTTGAATTCCAAATACAGTAATATCTACCAGCACTTGCAACTTGTTGCACTGAGGCAACTTTAGACAGTTAAAGAATAAAAGCATGCAACTGTATTAAAGCAACTAGAAATGCATGATGTTTGATGCTAAATGTCTTGGGCAAATGAAAATGTTGCAAATCACCCAGGCAACCAGCGTCAGTAATGCTCACAGTTAAACTTTACATAATGTGTTGCTCATAAAGGCGTCATACAGCATACATTACAAAGCCTTAATAAACATGTTCATGCCGTTCTTTAGAATTTTTAGCCATTAGCCAGATGTCATCTTTGATTATGTCACATTTGCAGCAACACGCTGCATTAAAGTAGCAATGCTTTGAAGGAAAACCTTACACAGGCATAATGCAATATTGATTAAAGTATTTAACATGCTGTCTGAAGCCTTTATATGCAACATCTTACAAAGTATTTAATGTGCAACTAAACGTGATTCACTTTCAAATTAAAAAATCTTAACAACTCCAGGTAACCTTGACATTTCAAATATTATAATTAGACTTAAACTTTTAAAAATGTCATTTTTCCAAGCCTAACTTTCCAGACTCCTCAGAGAACATTATTTAAATCAGACTGTTCATTGGAGATGCCAAAATGTGATTCCAATTTATAACTTTTCTGAAAGCTTATGTGTGTGGGTCATTCAATTCCAAACTGACACGGTAAAGTTAATTTTGAAAGTCTCTCTATTGGGCGTTATTCCCAGAAGCACTCCCGCAGCATCACGTTGAAGAATAATCCACAGAGAGAACGCAAATGCCTCTCTCACCATTGTGATCTCACGGGTCATTTTCTCCATGAAAATACAACAGACTTTCTGAAAGAAAGGCTCGCTACAGTATATCTGCACAAATTACCATGGTGACATAAATTTTAATTCCAGGCTGGCTGTGCTTGGTTTTCAAAAGCACTGAAATTATACCAACTCAGAGTGAGAGGACACACTGATATGATGATTACCTTCTAACCAATACCAACAAAAAGCACCAGACCACAAAGTGGATACAGCCCGGCTACAAGCTAAAAGATGTTATCCAAGGTGACCTATGGAGTTTATTTATCTCCAGTTTAAAGCTTTACAATTCAAATCTGGCAATCGTGAACTCGCTATGTCTACAGGCACATGTACCAGTGCTCAGCTATCAAAAGTGCATCAGATAGATAAGGGAGAACGGTAATAAAATATTTCTCCCTCGTTTACCGGTTCATATTCTAGGTGACTGCGGAGCAGAATGGGCTGACTGCTCTTTAGTCAGGGAGCGTGAGGCATATCGCATTGAGATATTGTGTCTGTTGGCAGTTACATCAAAGACTGAGGCCTTGGTTGCCAGATTTACGGTGAGAGGCAAAGGTTGGGCATAAAACAAGCCAAAGCACAGCTACAGCAGTAGAGACACTACACCAAATTAAAAAGAAATGACAGCGAGCACAACTTATTTCATCGACAAAGATAACGGGACAGCTCGGAGGGCTAAGGCCCACGCAGCCATAAAATAGATACGAGGACTCAAGTCGAGATTCACAGCGGCTGTGAATTCGCCAGTAGCTTTGCTAGCGGACCGGCTTCTCCTCAGCTGCGAAATAACTTCATTAGTGGAGCTGTCACCGACCCTGGAAGAAGCAGAGGGTTTTTAGTGTGGCACCAGAGCGAAAGCTCGCGGAAACTGCCGCAGAAAATGGAGGCAGCCCGCATAAAGTCGCTTAAACCTTCGAGTGCTGAAATAAAGTTTTGAGAGATATAAATTCAATTATCTTGCGCTGCTGAAAACCTATCACTTTGCGACTTGTTTAAAAGAGCTCCCACGGGGGAGCTCTTTTAAACAAGTCGCCACGTGATAGGTTTTCAACAGCTTTGATTTTGATATCTTACATCACTGAGCAACAATGGCTGCATTTAGCGGTCTAAGGGTTAACAGGCTTTGGCGCCAAGGAGAGTATAAGCAGGCTCATAAATATGAGCTGATGGAAACCGGCCTTTGCGAATGAAGCCATAATCATTGTGACTGACAGCTCTCTCTGACAAATGACGTCAACCCCCTCCGCTCAGGGAGCGGATCTACCGGCGCTGTGTCTGGAATATGCAAGACGTCTAACTAATGCGAGACCAGAACGATTCATTGCAATTTATTGCAACATAACTGGAGTTTTATTTGTGTTCACTACCTGGGCAGTTTAAAAACACGAAGGTGAACATCTAACGAGCTACAAACCAAATACAAGGACATTATGCAGGAATCAAAGATATTTCCAGATATCCCTGCACGCCCAAGAAAAATTATGAGGAGGGGTTAAAGGGGGGAAAAAAGCCGATCATGGCATTTTAAAACTTGCGATAAAGTATCGCTTTGAGAGGTTTAGCTAAGTGAATCAGAGAAGAGCTCAGGGGGTCGTGCTCAATGAGAAATTATTAACAGACATGGTAGACGACACTGAAAGCTCAATCTGCTCTCGATACGGAAGCTGGAAAGATCAGAGACTCGGGCTAGCGTTACGGCAACGGATACAACCGATACAGTGAAATGCTAATTGGCTCATTCCTGAGCCACACTTGAACAGGAAAGAGCACCTGAGAGGGAGATGAGAGCGAGCAGGCGCGTGCAGAGTCGGAAGCACCTGAGAAGACATCTCATTAATTTGGTGGACGGCAGTAAGGCTGCCAGATTTGGCCCTCAGACTTTTAGCCAGGAGCCAACAACAGTGGCGTCCACATTTAAGCTCCAGGAGAACCGACTCGGCAGGGTTCCTGCAGCGCGACGCACACAGAGTCTTCTCCTGATGAACCGTCTGCACGAGTTTAACTGGCAAACGGAACAGAGAAATAAGCAGTGGCAGGGCTGAGCAGGTTCCAGAGTAAACTCTGCTTTCCTGCATTTACAGAGGAGGTCGATGGGCTCAGACGTGCGAGTCGAGAACCCCAGCGCAGAAGAAAATGAGACTAAAACTGACCTGCGCATGAACTTCTACACTCTGTAAGACGAGTTCAGGCTCATTATATCAGAACTGTTTGGACTGAACATAACATCTCAACCAACTTTTTAATTAATGCACATCGCTGACTTCCAGGGCACGAGTGTATGAGGATGTTCAACTCTGCAGACGTTCGATTCGGAGTTTTTGCCCAAAGAAGTGCTTCTGAGCAAATAACTTTGCCTTGTACAATCAATCGTTCTTTTACCCGCCAATTTAACCCATAGGAAGCCAGATATATTTCTCCTAAAAGGAAAATTATTGGAGATATAAAACAGACTAAATTGACCACACTGAACAGATTTCTGAGACGGGTTTGTGACACTTGTGTCACACCGTGAGTTTGCAGGAGTTCATATTATCGAGCACGTCCTCCGTTATTGGTCACCTCTGGAAGTGACCAGTGGTCATCATCATCTTCTTCATCATAATGATATTTTCCCACTTGGCACTTGTGAGGCCTTTGGGGGCTCCTGCTTAAACTGCAGGTCAAGCAGTAGCATTAAGTCTGTCTTTCCAATCATTGTTCTTATCGCCTGCATACAGTCCATATCAAGTAATGGCTCAACTCTATTCCAAACCTACGTGGGGTTCTCTGGTCAAAAAGCACCCGCACCTGGAGTACACTATAGTCCAGTCTGCATACATGACCTAGATATGGCAAAAGTCACGTTTGGGGAGAGCGTTTGTTATCTCCCATAGCTGTTCATTCGAGATCTTGTAGCTCCAGTCAAGGTCGCCCCCCACTTGGGCTCTTAGGGTCCACGATTGGTCTTCGTTCTCTTCATCTCTGCGCATTCTTCTGTTCAAAGCCACCAGAGACAATTTTTCGGAGAAACCGATGCCAAATCCCCTCCACCTCGTTGATTTCTAATTCCTTGAGTTGTCCGATCTAAGGTTGTAAAATTAAAAACATACCTTTACGCCGGTTCCCTAAGGAGTCTGTGGAGGACAAAAATAATAAATAGGCCCAGCTCACATTTGGTACCCTACTGCTCAACTTAGCAAAAAAAAAAAGTCTTTCCCTGTTCAGGACATTTTTCTCCAGATGCAGTGGTTTTAATGAGTCCGAGCGCAACATTCAGCTTTCCTCTGAGGCGACATCAAACTCACGCACAGAGCCATCAATTCAAAACCAGAGTACAAACAACCAACCCATAAGCATCTGTATTCTACCCACAAATTTACACTGAAAAACTAATTGATGACAAATCATTTTTGTGAGCTACTAGAGGTAGCCATCTTGTTGTGCGCGTGTGTACTGGGATTTAGCACTGTACAATCTGTACTGTCGGGAAAGTGACAGTTTTTTCCATTAATGTCTTTGACTCTGCTCTATAATACATCAGACCGACTGATAGAGGGTATGTGAGAATGATTAAAAACTGCATTTATATAGTAGCCTGCTTTCTCATAGGCACTCAAAGTTCTTTAGAGTGATATGGGGGAAATTCACCCCAACGCCCAGTGGGTGATGCACGGCGGCCATTTTGTGCAGGGACACTCACCACGAAACAGCTGAGGGGGGGAGGCGGAGGACAATTTCCTCATCTAATTAGATCAGGGGATGATTAGGCGACAGGTTGAAAGAGCCAGGTAAGGAATTTAACCATTAGAGCTCTGAAATTAAAATTGCTATTATCCTGAGCTGCCGAAAACCTAGCATGTGGCAACTTGTTTATAAGAGCTCTCCTGCAGGTGACTCGTTCAACACAGAGTCCCCACCACTGCACCGGGGATTATTAGTGATTATTTTACCACCAACCACAGGCCCATCAAAACCTCTCTCTAAATCAATTTATTGACTGTGCAGACATCTGTTAAGCTTCAGTCAATAGGCAAGAACAAGGAACAGAACTTCAGTACGTAAGGTACCGGTAGAGCCCATACTGAGAGCGGACTTAGAATTATGCCAGAAATGATGCGCACAATCGGACTCCTTCAGCTGACTGTGAATTCAGTAGAACAATTAAGAATGAGATGCTTTTCATGGCGCATTAACTTTTCGTCACGTCAGTTTGCAGAAACAAACAATCAATTAGACTGAAAAAATAAGAAATATTCCAAGAGGGAGAAGCAGGCTTCAAGCAGTCTTGTTAACCTCAGCGTAGCCCCAAATGAGTTTGCCTTTGGCTTTCTTGAGGCAGGATGATAATCAAGCGGTTTTTCCCCCCGTTGATAATCTTAAAATGTTTGTGTGCGCAATGTGTTTTTATCAACTGAAAATTCCCATTCCACAGATAGGCAGAGTCATCTGAGGGGAGAAACCAATCTAATTGAAATCCATTAATAAAAGAACAACCAGCAGGAAAAATGAAATTCTGAGATGATGGAAATGACTTTGTGAGAAAACTCATTCTGACAATTTCATCAGTGCATTCCCACGGACCAGACAGAGTCCCACAGGCTATACAGATAACCCCAAACTGCATATCAGGGTGCATAAACTTTAATAAAAGACTTCATAAGTTATTAAAGACAGTTACCTGCGGTTATCAGAAGCTTCTAAAGTTTTTGGTGATAAATAGCCACTTCGTGGATTATAAACCCGGCGAGGATTGGGGCAGAAGCTGCACATAAAAACGTTCACTCAAAAACAGTGAAAATTAGTTGGGCGAAGCAGTACAGCGTTACTTTATCATTGAACCCTGCGAGGTTAATTTTCCTCACATTTGACCCACGTTACTCAGGAGCAAGGAGCATCTACAGGGCAGTACCCAGAGACAGCAGGCGCTGATATTTGAGCCTCGGGCTGCATCTGAATTCTCCAAAGAGACTTCCTCGCAAACGGACATGAACTGGAAATAGTTCGGCTGGTAGCCATGACGAGGAGCGCCAAATTATCTATTTAATGAAGGAGAGGAGGCAATTAGCTGCTTCATTGCTTCCTTTTATCAAGAAAACACAGGACAAACCTCGAAAGAAAGGAAAGATCGAATACGGACCGCAATCCTTTGCAGCCGTAGCGACTGGAAACGTCCTTCGGTCCATAAGTTCTCCGATGAATCGCGCAGACAATCTTTGCCGTCGAGATCATGACGTACTGAAAGAGAGGACATCTGATTTTTCCCGAGCACGCCTGAGGCATCTTTAAAATGTCCCAGCAACTTTCCCTCGACCCAGCTGACATTTTCTAGCGAGGTCAGGGAAAAGGGGGAGAGGAAAGTAAAATGGCCGCCAATTTAAGAGAATTAGGATGCAGCCAAATCAGGGGCAATAGTGTCACTAGAGTGAAGTAACTGACTCCTTTCTTCATCTGACGCGTAAGTGGGCCAAATGAGCGGGTGAGAACCAGTCCAGGAACCCACAAATTGAAAGTTCTCAGAAGAACAGGTTCTAGGTTTCTACTTTCTGTAAATTCAGATGATGATATTTGATGATATTTCTGTTTAAAAGAACTTTTAACTGATGTTAAATATTCATGTTTATACAACAGTTAGTTTGGACCGAGTAATTTGATTGGACGAGAGACATTCCAGGCGTGCTGATGATAGAGTAAACATCACTCGAACATATAATAGCAAAATGACTCCACTCACAGGTGTTTTAATAACTGTTGATAACACTAACTGCTGACCACAAACTTAGCAATACATTGTTAGTAACGGTCAAGTCCCTATCCATTTGTAGAACTACTTGCGCAGGCGAAGCCACATAACTGATTAAATACACAAGGAAATAATAATCTGTTGTCAGCTAATAAAGGTATTTGTAGAACTGTTGTATAAAAGCAATATTACACTCGAGGTTGTGGGGGTGTTGCTGAATATCATCACGGCTGTGATATCTTCGGCACTCGGCCTGCGGTCTCTCGCCTGCGACCGCATCACAGCCGCGATAATATTCAACAACAACTTCACTCTCTTTCGTGTGATATTGCTTAATTTAAGCATAGTCGGAGGGCGCTACATGCTCTCAACTCATTTTTCACCGACTGCCCTAAGATGGCCCCTGGCCTGCACCCACTCAGTTGAGAAGGGAACAGTCTCGATCCAGAGACACTGCAGAGATAAAGCACGACTCTCTTCATCTGTATTCACCGGCGGGAACGCACGCCGTCGAGCCCATTCTCCTTAAACCGCTCACCAGCCACGATCAAAGCCTGTCTAGGAGAGAGGGATTTCAAACCGATGCCGGAATGTGTCAGAGGGGAAGTCGCTGATCGCGAGTGCCGTGGTTCTCTCGGGACGGCACAGATGCCGTGAGTCTTTTACAGAGTCTTTTGGCGGTCCTCTCCGGAGACCGTCGAGCGGAATGGCACCGCTTCGCCCCAGAATGTCTCCTCATTTCGGGGACTCATTAGTGCTTTGGGGAGTCGAGTCTAGACTATCCTTCACCCGCAGTACGTACAAATGGCGACCTCTGGAGCGTGACGGTCATTCCAATCAGTATAAACAAAGCGCAGGCCAATGGGAGTAGCTGACGGCAGTAGAACTACGCAAGGGAATAGCAGGTCCCCGTGCCATATGGCTCGATGGCAGCTCTGGTCACCGCACGACTGAGCATTGTTGGTTTAACTTTGACTTCAAAAAAAAGACCAAATTCATGGTGCAGAGTAATTACAGACATGGTTCAGCACAGGTTTGCAATGCAGTACATAGCCACGCCCACATGTTAGCCCGTAGAGCGCTAAATGCAGATATTGTTGCTCAAGGATATAAGATGTCAAAAGGAAAGCTGTTGAAAACCTATCATGTGGCGACTTGTTTAAAAGAGCTCCCACAGGGATATATATATATATATATTTATTATTATTTCAGCACACAAAGGGTTGCTTTCCGTTCTTCAAAACTGAAAGTGCTGTAAAATATTATTACGATTATAGGGAGGCTATACAAAGGAATGTCAGAGAATGACTCTGATCAGACACACTGCAGAAGTACCTGATATTGCAGGAAAATGTCTTTTGAGTTCTGCAAGGACATTTCAAAAGACTTTCTGCATCAGGAAAGAAAGTTAAATAAATAAAGGAAAAGAATGCGCTTAGTTAGAATTCCTGGAATGCTTGTGAGTGATACAGGTGGAAGCATTATTTTACATTCTGGAATATAAAAGAAAATATGTCACCATTTCCTGCTTTCGTTTTCGGAGTGACAGCAGATTCCTTCATCGAGCACATCGTTGCCCAGAATGCAGTAAAACGTGATGAATTTCAAACCGCATTTTGAGACCTTAAAAAAGATGTCTGAAGTATTTATAGACGATCTGTTGCCATCAGGAGCTTTCGCACCGCATAGTTTTAAATGCCCGTTTCATGGAATGCAAATGCGGCTACGAGCAGCACAGACGCCGTCTCGTGAAAACAGGCTTCACACAGAATAAGAGGTGAAAATTACACTGGCAAACGTTCTGTCAAAACGTCCGCTGCCTCGATGAATAACCACTTGCAGCACTTCGTTCTTCGATATATCTCCAGTAAACACCAGCCAGTGTAAGCACATATAATTAGACGACGCTGCCCAAGGACAAAAACTTAGACAGAGAAACTGTACAAGCTCTTCACCAACCGCACATACAAACAAATACGTACATGCTAACACATCCATCTATCCATCTTTCATCCATCTATCTACCAATCAATCTCTGCTCTCTCTCTCCATCTTTTCCTCTATTTATCTATTCATCTGTCTCTCGATCCATCTCCCCATCTTTCGATCAATCAATCCCTCTACCTATCCCTCCATCTATCCCGCCACCTACCTAGTCTATTCATCTATCTATTGTTAATTTACTCACCCATTTTTCTATTATTTATCCATTATTATTCTATTAACTATCCATCCATCCATTTGTCTATCTATCCTTACATCTGCACCAAATAAACTCAGACACACAAGCAGACAGACAGACAGACAGCATGGGATTCACTCACATCACTGGTGTACTGGACCTCATCCACTGCATACTTCTCCTTAAAGTGCTCCCGAGGGTGGATCCTGCCAACAAACAAACGAAGCGCTCTGATTGGCTCATTCAGAACATACTTGAAGTTATTTAAGGTAAAGGAAATACCTTGTGATCTGATTCTGAACAGCCAGAATGGACAAATATTGTACTGTGTGTAACCCACAGTATGTATCTTCTCCTGGGCGGGGGGTAGAGAGATTGTCACGTGTTCACCATTCCTAATGATACAACGGGGTGATTAACCACCCAAAGGTGTCATACAATCTTGTATCTGCCAAGGCATGCAGGAGTCTCTATATCTACTACAATGAAAATGAATACCATTAAAAACATTAAAATAAAATTAATTAATAATGGCTTTATATAAAATTACATTTAAAGAATGTTTAACTTAATGCACAACTGAAACAAGCACGTCCACATTCCCTACTAATATGAGGTAAACAAGGTGCCTTTGGCAGCCACTGATGGCATTCGAGTTCGGAATCAACAAAGCTGTTTGTCGCTGTCAGCAATCAAACACAAAAAAAAACTGCCATTTTTAATGTATATGTTTCATGTATATGCATGTGGATGATGAATATATGTAAGGATATACAGATATGTAGCCTATGTATGGTATAGAAATGTGTAAGTGTGTATGTATATGTTTAAGTATGCAATTGTGTTTTTATATACTTTTTTTTTTTTTTTGCATGTATCCTTTGTGGAAAAAGTCTGACTGGGGACTTGGGATGCAAATCAGCCTAGATTATAGCCTAGCCAATAATCTCATTGTGCAAAACATCTTTTTTTTTTTGGTTCTTTTGGACTATGTTTGTTTAATTTCACTAAGTGCTTATGTGAACGTTCATTCTGCACTCTTCCCAAATCTAACTCACCAAATAAAAATGTGCAAACTACACAAGAGACAGCTAAGAATAGTCTTCCTTGACAATATACCAGAGCTTGTACTCCTATCAGTCAGAATTCTCATACCGAATTCAGAGCACCACAAATGCCAGCTTAATTCAGACAATCCAAGAGAACTAAAGGTAAGAAATCAAACATCTTCACACCCACACAGTTCTCTCGGTTGAATACAAGCCAATCCTTTAATTAGTTTTAAAGTCTACACGTTAATTGGCCACGGTTGGTATAGTAACAGGCATGAAACAAGCCCCTGTGTATTGCAGCTGTCATACATCAGTAATGAAGATCCTCACCCACGCGGGT
This sequence comes from Gymnothorax reevesii, assembly GCA_029721435.1. Lineage (NCBI taxonomy): Eukaryota > Metazoa > Chordata > Actinopteri > Anguilliformes > Muraenidae > Gymnothorax > Gymnothorax reevesii. Next base: position 12,045,454 of record CM056574.1, read on the forward strand.
ATCTGTGCTATTATTATCCGATCTATTTTTTTTTTTTTTAACCTGCAACCACAGAGTCAGTGCTGAATTACTGCAGATTTGAAGGGGAAATAATGGCCCTTTCCTCTCATAACGATGTTCATTCCTTTCTGAAAACACATCCTCCATTTCACCATCTTCAATAGCTGCTGCATCAGAGGCCCCGACAGACGTTCTCGTGAATTCAGAGATGAAATTAGGCGCTACCTGGAGACGACCCGGTTAGGTATGCGAAGAGGGAAGAATTTTTAATCTTTTTTCTTTTTTTGAAAGTGGGAAAACTAGGGGCCCCATAAATATGTATGAACGAAGAAATCTGCCAAGTAAATTGCCCTCCCGAGTAGAGAGGTTAGGACGGTAGAGACACAACACCTTCTTTCAGATTCCGAACTCGTAACCTGATATAGCCGCATAGCAGCATTTCAACTTTTAAGCCCCCTTTAAAGTGCGACTTTAATTGAAGAGCTGACAGATGCCGGTTAATGGCGATGTAGCAAAACAGCGAGAGCAACAGCGAACTGTCAGGAAATAAAACACGGGGTCACAGCAGTCTTAAACGATGTTGCAATGCAGTTTTTGCTCCCCTTTTTATACTTCATTTATTACAGTTTACTTATATACTTAATTTATTCTCATCATTTCCCCTTTTGCACAGGATACTGCCATGGGCAGGCAGCTTTCGTTCCCCATCTTCTCATAACAGCAATAATCCTCCGGAGGAAAAAAATTTGTTTTCAGAGGACGAAATGTCGCTGGTTTAGAGGCACAACGCGAACGATTTTCACCCAGACACCACCGATGAATTCCCACTCCTATATCTAAATTTGTAATTCTCATACCCCCATTCCACACAACGGTTCAAGCTACCATTCTAAGCCGTCCTCAGGACGGCTGCCTCTACAGAACAGACGCTAGGAGAACGGCCATTTTTGGCATTCTTGCGTTCCAGTAGCGATCTGTTAACGACTGTAACGATGCTGTAGGTTTCTAATACAGTTCATGTACCAACCATGTAAGGTTCGTACAGTGTGTCCATAACGATCTTTACCGTTTTAATACCGATCACTAGCGTTCCAGCAACGTTCCTTTCAGATCTCACACCATTGCTGTACCGAGTACCGTCCTCAACCGTTATTTACCGATTTCACAGCGACCGTAGCGTGCTGTTAGCAATCCATTAACGATCCAGTAGCATTATGTTACCGTAACGATCTACAGAGGTTATAAAAGCAAGACACATATCAAACATGTATTCAGTTGCCGTCCCACCCGTTCCTATCTTTCGAAGGAGTTCCGTTAACGTCCAGTGCCTGTCCGATAAGGCTCCATTAAGGTTCCCTCCTGACCTCTCCCGTTCTGGTACCACTCCCTGATTGGTATGGGAACGGTAACTAGAATGGTTGTGTGGATTGGGGGTATAAACTGCTGTGGTGAAGTTTCTGGCCGAGGCGCTTTAGTTTTCATCAGGTGTTTCAACCTGGGGTGCGTTTCCCAAGATCACAGATGCTAACTTACATAATAGAACCACTGACTGTGAATGTAAGAACTATGCAAGTTGCTAATTTAGTCAGCAACTATGCTTTAGGGAAACGCACCCCTGGTCCGTAAAAGGGCCAAGATGCTGCAGATACAACTTGATACAACTAATCAACTGTGCAAACTGAGATTAGGTGCTTATGTTAGTTGTATCAGGACATAAGCTTCTGCTCGGTTGGATTGAAAACCTGCAGCCCCCTGGCCCTTTTACAGAATAGTTTGAGACCCCTGGGTTTCATGAGGAGGGGTGGGTCTGGCTAGAAAGCCGGTGAACAAGTGAGAGTTTGAGACAGAAAAACAAAACCAAGGCTGAATCCATATGGTCTTTTCTCCTAGGAAAGTTCCAAACTCCTAAAAAATCGATCCGGATGTAATTACGTGGCAGCCATGATAAGTGCGTTCAAATTCTTTACTTTTTAAGGAAAGGTACCTCAGACAAGCAAAGGGTACACAGAATCATCCTTTTCGAAAAGGAGAGGACGCTATCCCACAATTCTGCGCTGCAGCAATATTTAAAGCGGAGTTCCCTTTTACACCTTTCCTTTAACCTTTGTGGAAAGCATCATAAAGTAAAGAAGAGTGGTTAGGAATTAGTGGATGGGACGTGATTTTTTGACTATTCGGACGCAGCCCAAGAGCTTTCGAGGCTCCAAATAAAAGCAGACTCACCCCTTGAGTTACCAATGCTCTCTCCCTTAAAGCTATTGAAAACATAGCTATTAAAATAATTATAGTTAATAACACAAATTTGAAATATAAAACCAGATGTGAGCAGGTCGGGATGAGGACAACGTCTTTGATAGTGAACACAGAAGCTCAGGAAGGCCAAATCCCTCATAGCAAGCCCTTAAAATGTGGATGCTAATATTTTGTATTCTCCTCTGTAACTTTGCCTTTATGTGGCCAAACTCCACATCCAGCATCTACATTTATTAGTTGTCATAGCAACCAAGAAGTCATTCAGGGCCAGAGGAAGTTCTTGACTGGCCAAATCTATCATCCAACCCGAGTCCAAATTAACTTGTTTTCCACTCGCGGGAGACTAGACTGGGTGCAGAACTCTCCAGAAATGTTCAGGTGTTGAAGATGGTTTCAGTAGAGAAAATACAAGGGGAATCGGTGATGTCTATATTGATCGCACAAATCAGACATTGATTCAGCAGAAAATTAAAAGGAACAAAGAATTAAACGCGACTTCATTAACATTAATCCTAATTAGTACAATTACTTTTACCCTTTAAAAAATTGTGAATTTCGCATGGTTTCCCCCCCACCCCCCAATTCTCTGCTGCTAAGCAGTCAATGCAAATCCCTGCCAGCCATATTACAGACTGGTGAGTAACAGTAGGGATCATAAATGTTAAAAGGCCATTTCTCTGCTCAAGAATCTCGCCAGAAAGACTGAGCAGACTGCCAGTTACACTCAGCCGTAAAGTGTCTCACTTTAAAATGAAGAAATAATTTCAGCTTCTTTATTACCTCGCTGGCACAGTAAGCTGGTAAGTAAAAGATATGTCACGCCATAACACAACACTACATTCTGAGCCAGCATTGGTAACCGACTGCGCCACGCACAAACAACAGTCAAGTGTCTTAGAATGAGAATATGCCCAATAGCTAAGTAATACTGTTTTCATCAGGAAGAGGAAATATCACTGGTTTTAATGCATAGGCTACTACGATTTTCACCCTGAAAGTTCTAGAAAGCAGCCACGCAGTGGCCATCGCCGCAGAACTTTGGCACATTCCTCTACCTGTAATCATTATTAGAAAATATTTTTGGATGGAATAGGTGTGGCAGCAGGGCCTGTGCGGGTGAGGAATGAAGGGCAGGTCATGACAAAGCGAAACTAAAAGCTAAGCGGGATTCTTCAAAAACCTGACAGAGCAAAGCCAGTTTGCCACTACAAGCAATTTCAAAATCTGTCCTTTGTGACGTCACAAGCGGAGTGACCGCCCAGAATAATGAAGGAACTGGTGAACTAGTTAGCATGTGGACAGGGTCATGTGGTTTAGACCAAACATTCTGCCGTAGAGATAAGCAGTTGTAACAAATTTAACCGTTTTTGACCACTGCCCTATTCACACTGATTGAGTTTCACTGGGAGAAGGTTCCATAACATTTACAGGAGCATCTCCGCTATTTTAGCCGGTCCGATTTCACTGCGCCATTTACCTGCTGCAAAACGCTCTGTAAAAATAACCCCAGAAAATACTACACCCATGCAGTTCAAATCCTTGAAAAATACAGAGTCGCCTTCTTGACTGGCAAATCCATCACTAATGTCCTGCATTAGTTTCTGCAAATGTGTGTGTTAGAGAAGGAAGAAATCTTAAACACACAGGGCTATGGCTGTGCAGGAGAGGAGCTGCCTAACCCTATTCAAAGTGCGACTTCCAGCAGCATAATGGGCTGTGTCACAAAGCACATACCACTGCAAGCTGGGTCCGAGAATACGGCCATGAACACAGTGTTCTCCAATGGCCTGCAGTCACCTGATCTCAATATCATGGGACATCTTTGGTCATGTGACAGAACAGAAGACTAGCAGCATGGCAGTGCAACAGACAAAGCTGGACCAACCCTGTGACGCAACAACTGGCCAAAGTCTGAGAAGTTTCCAGCACGTTATTAAATCCACACCATTTCAGGCATAGTGGGGGTCCTATGCAGTCCTGCCTTAACCTGCCGCTGGGCCCTGGGGCCGAGAGGCTCTATAGGCCCCCCGTAGCAGCATTTCTCTGCAGCGCAAAACGTATTAGTTTCCCTTTCTGAGCCAGAAAACACCACAATATTCACATGAACAGGTGACCAATTTACTCAGGCCCATAGTATAAACTCAAAGTATACTCAACTGTCAGTCTTAGACAGAACGCATTTTATTATAACAACCACACACACAGCGGCTCATAAGTGAAAGAGTAAACTGTTAGATTATATAATCAAGATGCATTAACGTTTTATTCCACTCTGTAACATATAAACAGCAAGTCAAAGTTTATGAAAATTGCCATTTCCGTTTAAAAGAAGATAAAATTCCACTTATGATTAAATTTGGGGTTCTAACTGTAAGTCTTTTCAGTTTTTTTTTTTCTTCTTCTTTTAAAGTCAAATAAGCCTATCAATGAGATAGAAATAAAAATCACAACTCGAGTCTCATAAATGTGATATCTCAGGCTCCAATTCATCCCTTAAATGTCAGCAAATGAAACACAGTGTATGCCTCTACTTGGCGGTCTATTCAAGTCAATGCGATGATTAATATGCTAGCTAGCATGCTAACGCTTCTCACCTTTGAATTAAAGTTTCTACAACAACTGTTACAAGTTTAACTTATTACTCAAATGGGGAAAAGTGGTCCCATGTTAGCTGGCAAATTATTCATCGCATTGACTTGAACAGACCGCCGATTAGAAACGGTAGCCAGCAAGACTGGTAGCCTCACCGTGGCGTAGATATTGCCTAAAGTTTGCCTATGAATGTAATCTGTCCGATCGCAACGCAAGAAAGTGGGATTACACGTGTGTAAAAACAAACATGTATGACATGGCTGCCGTAGACCAATTCTTGATATTTATGGGATAAAATATCATTCAATCATGCGAGAGACTACTGGCGGCAACGCGGTTCTGTAAGGATGGCAGCTACAATCGAGTCGTGTTTTAGGGGTGGGCATATTCCACGCATCAATTTCAGCCATAAACATTGGTTACAAAGCTGCTTTCGGTAGAGGTTAGTGTCAGTGTTCAACAAATATTTTATCCAATTTGGCACCCTACTGTGCGGCAGTAAAAAGTTCCTTCTGTGCCGGGAATGAAGGCGGGAGGGAGCGGGGTGCTCAGTGAGCTGTGCAGACAGGACCGCAGTCTTTAATCTGAAATTAAAGCTGATAGTGACTAATGGGTGTTTGGACTCCTGTCTCTGACACATTTCTATAAGTTTTTAGCTAAGGAGGTTTGGAATGGTATTTGGAGGTAAAATACGTTTGTTTGGAACATCATTTCTCCATCGGCAGAATTTCCATGCATTACCTGGGAATTCGTTTATAAATGCCACTTCCATGACTTGGTCCGCGATGACGAAAAATCGGCACACCTACATTTGAATACGTCACATAACAAAACTATCCCTCTACATTCTGATAGGTTGTTGTGTCACTGGGCCCTCAAGGGTTACTCTAAATTTGACCAATCAGCAGCTACAAAGACGAAAATCAAGTGATGGACAGAAAATGTGTCTAATCAATGCTTTAATTTTTTTTTAAATTATTGGCTCATGATAGGCCCCCGATCCTCGTAGGCCCAGGGACTTCAGCCCAGGTAAGCCTGTGCATTCAGGCGGCCCTGGTCCCATGCCTTATTATGGGGGTGTACCTAATTAAGTGGCCATTAAGAGCATAATGGTGCATGACAGTGTTGATGCAAAGAAAGAGTAACATACTTCCCCATCCATGTGGCGTAACTATCTGGCAGCTTCGGGACAAACAGGATGGACCTCCCCGTGTCGACATCGACGGCTCCATAGCAGTCCCCTTCAGTCACTCCAAATGCCCAATGGAAGAAAGACTCCTGTGTCCACAACAGCAATCACAGGTCAAGACAGTGGTGACATTTCAATGACGTCAAATTGTTAACACGCCTATTAACAATCTACCGAACCCAATTTTGGCACCCAACAAACACTTTTACACAAAGCGAGCCTTACATGGATAATGTGCCGTGTCGCAAAGTGCACGTCATCACAAGCTGGTTCTACAAACACGACAATGAGCTCAGTGTTCTCCAGTGGCCTCCAAAATCACCAGATCTCAATCCAATAGATCACCGGTGGAGATGCGACGGAACGGGCTTGGAAAGCGATACATGATTTGCTTTTTTTTTCTAATCGCAAATCCATTAGCAAAGCTTTACATTTGAACACAGCAATGAAAATGGATTGTAAAATCTGTCGCCAGAAAAGGGCAAAAGACAAATTTGGCCACTGTGTAAGAAATATATTGCGTCAATGCACTTGATAAAACAAATTAATTACTACAGTAACTTAGCTGCTGCTTTGCCCCAAAGCAACTTACAGCTGATTAGACTGAACAGGGGGCATTTGGCTACAGTGGGACTTGAACATTAGTGCCTAGATGGCGAGAGCCGCGACAACTTGAGAATAGGAGCCATTCTGTTTCCATCGCACAAAACCATCGCGCACAATTTTTCTTACCCTGGTCTTGCAACCAGAGTTAAAGGTATAACTGAATTCAATTTGAGTCAACTATTTTTCTTCCAATTATGGTTTGTTTAATTATTGAAAAAGGTCGACCCCAAATCTCAACTTGATTCAAACAGCAGATTGAGCATAACTGTCTTGAGAAAGTTGATTTTACCGAGAGTTGGCGAAAACGAAAATGATTTGCCAGCTTCACGGTAAGTGACATCATTTCAGGAACCATGTATGTATTGCATTGTAATCCATCAATGGACGACTCCTACGATTCTTCAAGTTCAGCTAGCGATTCTAGTAGTTCTTCATTGGGCAAGAAAGCGAGATATCGAGAAAAGGTTTCTCTCAGTGGATTCGACCCATTCAACATGCTGAAAAAGTCTTATTGTAGTGAAGATGTGTCCGGTTTTCCAAATGTCGAGTGTCCGTACATTCTAAACTACCTGCAGCTTCAGACCTCTTGAAGTACTTTTGTAATAAAATAGGAAAACAGATTCCGTGCAGAGAAATTTGTTTGCAATAAAGCAGGCATGATCGAAGAAAACAATGTCACTTACTGCCGTACAAGTGCCAGATTCCGCTGAAGGACCGAACAGTTGAACGACCTCCTCATTTTGTTATAAATGGCCTCGTCAATAGCTCTCTGCGTAAAAGTGGTCAAGACTGTTTCGTCAATTTTGTCTTTTTCAGTTTCTGGCTTCAGAAAGAGAATTTTGTTCAATCGAGACTGATTCTTTATATTTCCAAGACCAAGGTGTGAAGTTGATGCCCAGTCAAGATTCATCATGTCAGCTGGGTTCCCTGCATGTAAAAATACCTCCAGAGCTGGCTCAACAATATTAAGTTTCAAAATCAAATTGCGCTAGTTCTTGCAATTATTTATAAGCCCAAAGTAGGAACTTGACAGAAAGGAGGTTTTGCAGGGTATAAGCAAATTTGCCCACAGCCCAATTTGAACCATCTTCTGGTTACATGTGCCTACTTGTGGGACTGTCCAGAAAATAGATTTGAAATGTGAAATTTGCATACAGGAAGTGAACTGTGACCTATTTAGTGATTTCAAGATTTTTGTGGGACAAGCCCTCAAAAAGTCCAAATTTAAACCCATAAATGATTGTTCTAAAAAACCAGATGATTTTTAATGGCTACCTAACTACATGATGGACATTTTGATACCAAACATAAGTATATATGTGAAAAACTGAAGACGTTTCTGACAATTTTCCACGGGAAAATGCATCCATCTTGACCAAAATTGATGCAAAACGTACAGTTTATCTTGAAAAACAACTAGGTTCCTATGAAAACACACCAAAAATATTTTCACAACGGTTGCCTCAAATAGTTGGCTAAATAATGTGCGAGTGCCGTTAAATTGCGAGACCGTTAACATGGATCCGGGTGGCGAAAATTGAAACCATCCCTGTATTCACAGCACTTCACTTTTTTTGGGGGGGGGATTTTTGCAAATTCATGTTATGTGGTAAGGATCTTAAAACTCTTGAAAGTTTTCGATCAGACAAAATTAAGAGTGCTCTTGGGCTTCTTAAAATAAGCCACCACACTAAGTTATTACAGGCTTTAGGCCTGCCGAACTTATCTGTTTCTGTTGCGGACCTAAGAGTAAAACTGTTTAAGCGCATATTTCTTAGGGCCTCCCCGGCTAGGACACTAAATTCCATATTTTTAGCCAAATGGCTGACAGATGGCTGTGTTGTGAATGGTACTCTGATGTGTGCAGTACTGAGGCCTGGTCACTCTCCAATTGATATCGCTTTTTCTAGTCGTCTGTACCAGCCAGGTCCGGCTTGTAAAGCGTCTGTCCCTGAGGATGGGATGGTGGATTCTCTTAACTCACTCATCTTCAGCGACCGATACAACAGGCCGGGCTCGGCAGAGTGAGCCCTGACTAAACCTGACTTTAGTTAAAGCATTCTAAGTCTTTTTATCAACATGTCTCTCAGTGTGATTTGTTTTACTACATGTATCTGTATTTATTCTCCCATTGTGGAGGTTATCCATAAGTAGATTAATAAATAAATAGCAATATTTGCAATGACGTCCCAAGTTTTGTCACACGGTTGGCAGAAAGGCTCATCTTACACTAAGTTTACCAGTAGATCTCCATCTTTATGAAATAAAATATCTAATATAGAGATGCCAGTCAGTTGTTGTGTTATAGGCTGCACCAACAGGTTCGCTAAGGGTTCAGGAATCAGGTTTTTGAGGATTCTAAGCGATGAACCAAAGATGCTAGTTGCCATATTTCTTTGTTTTATGATCACGCTTCCAAGCAACCGCCAAACTGCGCTTACAAAACTATGGCGTCATTGTTTGTAAACAGTGAATACTGCTCTGGAAATCTTTAGATTTTTTGTTCTTTTCATGCAAGACAAAAACTATAAACCAGCGAGATATCGACAAGCATACCAGGGGGAAAATGTTCGTATGTGACCAAAAAAAAAGGGAAAAATAAATTCATGCACTTTAAGATGGTGCTCGATAACCTGATGGAAACGAAATGGTTCCATGACCAGATTTTCTGGAAATCTCATGTTGCAACTCTCTCTAAACAACTTGGGCTCTAGGCCACGCCCACACAGCACTGATGTTTGTTGCATAACGTGCTGGTCTGCTCTGCAATGTACAGTACCAGTCAAAACTTTTGACATACCCACATTTTTCTTACAATATATGTTAAATAAAGAAATAAGCACTCATTATTTTGGAAAAAAAATATCTAATTCTTAAATCCATAAAACTAACTGGCACTTGTTGTCATATCTGCTGAACACACCCAGTTTTTTTTATGTAAGGGCAGTCTTACGGCTGTAATGAGTTTGCTGCTGAGCGGCCGTCTAAGTTCCCTTGGATGTGCTGCACTTGCGGTTTGATTTTCATCGACCTTTTTGCCCAATAAGTCCAAAAACAGCTTGACTTTAATTCGCCAGTTGGAAAATGGAAAGAGCTTGTCTGTCTCTTTACTTTGTAAAATATGGCTTCTTTGAGAATTCCAAAACTTTGAACTCTATTCAAACAAGGTATTCCTTTATATTTCTGACCGTTTACCTCTCACAAGATTCCATTTTGGATATTTAGAGAAGTTAAGCCACTTAAATTTCTCAAAAAACACAGTGCTGTGACATTAGCAAAGTGTGTCCAAACTTTTGACTGGTACTGTAAATAAAGTGGATGCTGGTTTGAGTCGGCGGAGGGCTTTACCTGTCGGAAGACCACGTCCGTATCGGTGCAGTACCGCTGCTTCTGTTCCCCGCCCTGCAGGACCACCACAGATTTGGGGACCACGCCCTCCTTGGCCTTCAGGCCCTGGCAGAGGCGTCGGCGGTTTTCGGCGAACAGCGCCGCTGACACCCTGAGGGTCTCTTTACCCAGCCAATACACAGGCCTGCAGCAAGAAAACAGCCAAAATAAAGGACAATCCTCCCAATTTTACTTCTTTATTTTGTTTCACAGACCTTATTTTTCCTGCAGTGCGATTACACGTAGATGCTCAAAGACAGCAGACCTGAAGATAAGCTTGCATTGCACAATTCATGCTGGCATATTTTTACTGATATTTTTTCATTGTAACAGGAGTATACATCACTTGCTGAAAGATAAGAACCCTCATTCTATTTTTTTGCAGCAAATGAAGGCCGTTTAATATAGAACAAAAGGCCACCCCATTACCCGTATTTTTCATACTAAGGTCAACACCAATTCCTTATCGCTAACTTTTGCAGGGATCCTCAAACCTAGACCTCAAATTCAAATCCATCCCACATTTTCTGTTATCCCAGGTAAGAAAATGAGTTTACTCCTGACTCGTACTGGCTACACAGCCCTAACACCGATGTCCCTGGAAACGAGTGGGTGGAAAACCAGCAGTTCTCGAACCTCGAGGACTGTGATCTGAGGACCAAGGTTCTTCTGGCTAAACAATAAGTAAACAGCAAGAGGATGAGAGTACTTCTCCCTATCCATCAAATCGCTTGCTTGTTTTCAGTTATACAGCTAGACATATGATGCATGCAGGACCGTCATACACATTCACGGAGAAACTGTCTTAAACAGTGATTTAAAAAAGGGATCCTTGATCTTGAGTCAGCGTTTTCAAAGCTGTTGCACAATCTACTTCATTTACGTGATCAAAGGTTGAGCAGGAAGATCGCTTAACCGATAACTGTAGTTTTTATTACATGCCACGATAGCTTAAAAATCCTTTGCTTGTGCATTTAAAGGCAAATGCTCAGTGTTGAATGGGCCCTTCATTAGAGCATCCAAAATCGCCAAATTTAATGCTTGTGACAACAGTGGTTTCGCTAACAATGCTCATGGAGGATATAAAGGCTGTGATTCAGCTTTAGGCTGATGAGTTAGACAGTGATGCATAAAAAAATTCACACAGTGACAACACACGAAACGCGAAGATTACCAGGCAATACAGGCATACTATACTGAATCAACCGTGACCATATGTTGCCCAGTGTAAAATGGCAAAAATCTATCACATCATCGGCAATAAATTCACAAGTTCAGCACTGTCAGGTTCAATAAACTGAATTAAATTTCTATCCAGTGGGATTCTCGGATCAGCTCAAGGGTGTACAGATCATCTAGTGAGCAACCTAAGTTTTGTTTAATATAAAATATAGAAAATCCATAATTGGCGATGAACACATAATCTAAACCGAAACAGCTCAAGCAAGCTCTGCAAAGTTGGCAAGTGAAACCGATCACCGGTTAATATGAAAGAAAACTGCACTTCAGCACCCGGAGTCATAGTAACATTTAAAAAAAAATTGTAGGCACGCAGAAAATACAATGCTCTTCTCATAAGTTTTATTCTGCAAGAATCACTGTCGCTTAACAATACATGTATGAAATTTAAGACAAAAATGACAGCACTTACTCCTGACGTGAGGACATGCTTTCTGCCAGCTCGCCTTCGGTCATGTGACGCGTAGCCTCTCAGTCAGCTGACATACCGAGCACCGTACTTCCGGTATTGTCACGCAACCCAAAAGCTCTTGCACTACTGCAAGGCGGTTTGAAATACTATCACCATTGATTTATGATGACATTATAATTTATTTTGCGGAAGCTTCGCAACTAAATGGGCGATCCTTTACCATTTTTGGCATCAGAATAATAAGAGTTTGTCGAGCGTCGGCTGCGGACAGTGCGATATTCATACGATATTGTTGTCTCTAGCAAGTGAACTGTGATGTTTACGTTAGCTGAAATCATATCCTGGGAATTATCTTCTATCAGGGTTTTAAACGATTTTCTGCGACTGCGCGATGTAAATGCGGTCAGAGGTTTTGCAGTATTTACGATATGAGTCTTTGCGTAAAGCGAAACATACGTGGCAAATATCATTTATCCTTTTGCCTCTTCTCACACACAGCTAGGCCTAGTGTAGTTCAGATTTCAGATAGTTTCATATAACTGAAGTAAAACTTGACGATGGGTTGTGAAGTCTGGATATGGGCTTGCACAGTTCTGTACTACTGGAGGACAGTAACGCCAAATTTATTTTTTCTAGAAGACATTTGCAATACATTTGGCATTACTTCCTTACAGGAAAGTAGATTTACTTAAATATTTTCGGCAATTTGGTGATGGCTTGTGTGCAAAGAGTTACAAATTGGAAGTCGCATAGCTACAGAAATGAAACAAAGCTGTTGACAATGGGCCCCTGTAATGACGGTGCTTATGTTTCCTCTTGCAAATGTTCTGTCTGGTTTTGGACTGGCAAATGCGCGAGGCTCGCAGCTGTACGGTTTATGAATTATGCAGAAAATGCACAAGTAAAGCTTGGCACGGGCACAGCACACCAAGTGGTGACGCGGCCATTCAAAAGGCGGACGCACGTGGACCGCGTGATTTATTAATTTCTCACGTCGCCATAAAAATAACTCATTTTTTTCTGTCTTGCCCTTTTGTAATATTTAGCTTATTGATAATACGATTCATAAGAGTCTGAAATCTTTCATGGCTCCAAAATATATAGCAAAAATATGGCATAATCCCTGTGCCGATGGCTCCTTTCACAATTCATTAGGAACCTGAGATGGGCAGTTAAAACCTCTGCGGGTTGGAGTTGGGAGAAGGTAGTTTGAATGGGAGTTGGAAAGATGTTATGGGTTAGTGGCAAGAATGCCCAGTCAGTGCAAGCATACAGTGAATAAAAAATGTGCTTAAATGGGAAAGATTGGACAGATGTACTTGAGGGTGGGCACTGATCCCTAGTGGAGCTTCTATCTCAGTCTCAGGTGGAGTCAAGCTTTTACCCTGGTTTTCTGGATTTTCACGATGGCCATCTGCATAAATGTGGCACATATGTCAGTTTTTGAAATAAAATAGCAAGAGGCAATTGCAGCAGAACAATAATAAAAATGTTTTGAACATAATCAATCCTAATTTTGTCTCAGATTTTTTTTACCCCATCAAACATCATGACAGCAGCACAAGCACTAATCTATGTTACTGTATGTAGCTTATGTATTCTGTGTACTATTCTGTGTATGTGCATGTACCATGTGTTCCCAAGTGTGCGTATTAGGTGTGGTATGGCGTGCTCATTTCTTTCAGGCATATGTCCGAGTTTTATAATGCATGTTATAAAGACATTACTTTTAATTTTTAAAACCTGGCCCAATATTTCCAAATTTCCATTGAAAATCCCTGTTGGATTCTGCTTCAGAATTGCATCAGTCAGCTGGAATGTGCTGCTTCTCCATGTACAGAGAGTGTAAAAGTAGGGGAACCACTCCGAGGAACAGTCAATGTAGTTGCATAAAAATGCCTAATTTTCTTTTTGACAATTACTGATGCTGTTAGTGTTATCTTAGTATTTAGAAGCAAATTTTGATATGAGTGAAATGTCAGAGATGAGTTAAGAACTCTTTTAACCCTTTTGCACACTGCACATACAGTGCTCAACGAATTTATTAGACCACCTGTCATAAAAAAAAATGAGAAAACACAAATATTTAAAAAATTTGCCAAAAACTTGTTTAATAGAAATTTTTTTTTGCTATTTCTTCGGCAAATAATGAACTGAAAACACTTAATATTCCTTATTCACACATAAAAACCTATGTATATACAGTATGGCCTCCTTGGCCTTGATAACAGCTTTCATTCTTGCATTAAACCACTTAAACTATTTTTTATGTCCAGGAATGCAAAAAGTAACTTTTATTTGGCATCTTAATCAAAAAAAATTTTTTTTTTTTCAGATTTTTTGTAAAACAGTAAATTGGAAAATTAATGGATAACAACAATGATTATATTTTTGCATTAAAAATATCATTTCAGTTAAAGAGCTGGCGCGTATACTGGTGGATTAACCATTACAGAGACAAAAATTATTTTGGTAATTAAAAATTAATGTTAATTTAGGGCAGCTGTGGCATAACCTTATGGTGGTGTAGTAAATTTCTTTAGCGCTGTATGTGTTTCCCATACTGACAACTGTGTTTGGCGCATTATGGGGTGAGGAACAGCCGTCTTTAAACCTCTGAAGAAGACACATTACAAGCTTATGATTTTGGAAGTAATTTTACTCAGATTTCCACATACCAACAGTCTGAAGCTGATGAGTGTACTGAATGTGATATTTTAAAAAAAGTTCAGTGGGACATTACTGAAGTGTGAAAAACGTGGTCACAAACCATATTGGATGCTGCCTGAGAACTTTGGCCGTGTTTGCATTCGTGCCAAAAACTATGGCTAATGAAGATACCCAGTCTGGTTATATATTGGCAATGAGTGAGGACTCCTGTTAAAATTGTGCTTTTTCTTCATTTTGAAGAGGCAGCATTTGACAATGTGTCTGTAGATAAGATCACCTCGCCAGATAGCTTGCCAAGCTAAACGGGGATACAGTAAAATAATGCATTTTGAGACATGCCAAAAAAATTTGAAATCTCAACACGGTCATATTGGGTATCATTTATATGTCAGCATCATAAGAATAGTTTCATGTATTTGTGTATAAGCACTCAATGAACATACCAAATTAATGACTCAAAAAAAGTCTTACTGCAAGTTGTAAGTGTAAAACCTAAACTGAAGTGATAAAAAAACAACTTTTTATCAGTGTCGTTTCTGTTTTGTAGGACGAAAACAAACATGAATGCAAAGCACGTCAATATGTGACTATAGCAACCTGTACAATGCAGAAACACATTTCTCCCTATTCTCTGGTCCGGGGATAACACATCACTGCTCCACTACTTGCATTGGGGCTGGAAATATTCTAGACCAGATTACAGTTGCAATACCCAGATTCTGATAAGAGACAGGCCGTTCAGCAATAATGCACTTTGATCTTTGATCACCTTACTTGCCGCTAAGTTGAGCTATTATAACCAAAGAAAACGAAGGACTCCAGGGACGGGTCTGTCCCTTGCTTTGGCAAGACTTTGATGTACTCTCCACGTTTTCTAATCTCTTCTCTTTTTTCAGATTCTTGACATAATAAAATTAGCTTAGCGACGGTACTGTGAAGCCTAGCCACCCTAAAAACTTACATTTTGGAAATCTAAAATCAGGATAATTTAAGTTTAAGAGATGTAGGCGACAGCTTACCTTTCCACCGCAGATAAAAAAGGACGGCATACAAAAAAAAGTTATGGTATAAATGCAACCTTAGTGTGGCTAACTCTAACGCTTCACACAAATCCTGAAGATCATGCAGCCCAGCCCGAAGTACTCTGTGCAAACTCTTTTTTTTCATCACACAGAAAGGCAAGTGCCCCAATTCAGTGTCCATTAGCCTAAATGAGCATTACCGGGTTTGCAGTAATGAAAACGATCGTTCTTTCTGACCATTGCAGTCAGAAAGTGATAGTGTTGGTAATTCCATCAGTACTCTTGAATTGGATTGTTCTGCACAAACTCCAATAAAATGAATGTTGGAATTGAAAGGAAATCAAGTGGGAATTCCAGCCATTTCAAATGTGAATGTATCTCATTTTTTTGTATAATATACATGAGCTTAATGAGACTAATGATCTGCTGCTGTGAAAAACCCTATTTGGGCGCTGTTTGGATATAACTGTTATGAGTATGTGCAACGATGTATTGTGTTCAGTGCCTTCAACAAAGTAACTGATTTCACTGATATCTTCATCCAAAGTGACCACCTATACAACTGATTAGACTACGAAGCGGTCAGTGCCCACAGTGCATTGTGGGATTAAGGGCAGGAGCCCAACGTCTGCAGCCTCCATCCGTTCTTTAAGGTAAAAAATCCAGGAGTTAAACGGTGAAAATCCATTCCTTCTCCCTGCCACAGAATAAGATGACCACATTAACTCGTTCCACTTAGAGTAGCTGAATAGAGAGAGTTAGGACAACTGAAGAATAGGAGCCATTTTGTTTTCATTGCATGAAACCTCGCCATTTCTCGCAATGGATATTGGTGGATTTTTGTTTGTTTGTTTGTTTGTTCTTTTTCTGTAAGGAAAAATTATTCATTTTGGGGTAAAGCCATAAACTAGCTAGCAGTGGGGTAATGAGGAATATAAAAGGGTAAAATATACTCAGCCAAAATAAAAACTGCACACTCGTTTGGAGGTCGATAAGTTGAACATACAAGAAATGAGGTTTTAAATAATGATTCTATTTAATTCTGTACTCATTAAAGATGGTGTATCATATAAATAATTTTCATAATGTAACCAGTTGCACCGGAAATGCTACGGAAATGTCCAAGAGTAAAAATGGTAAGTTACAACTTGAATAAGAGCAGTGCGCAGGCGTTTACGTATAGTTTGGGCAGTCACATGACCTCTAAACAATTCATTCCTAGTGGACGTTGCAGTGACAAATCGATTATGCAAATGACATAAGACAATTTGTCGGTCTTCGGCTTTTGACGTCACACGTGGGCTACCAGAACCCACGTGTAGAGGTCGGTCAGCCGTGGTGCCAGTTTGTTGGAGACGTGTCCGAAGATCATGGATTGTCCGTCGACTGCATCCTATCACTGCAACGTCAATGACGGACGTTTCCGTATTCAGCATGCCAATGGCACGTTCATGATGAATGTTTGACAGCCATGGCAATGAAAATCAACAAATAATCAACTATAAAAACTTGTTTTTCCGAGATGTCACTCTAACGTGCTAACGTGAGCTCAGTTGCACATCTCTCATATGGTCACGTGACTAGGAACACGAGAAAACATGGTTTTAGCTTTAAGTATGTTCGCACATGCTACGTACCTGTGCATAATCAGAGTTGATGTGTGTCACAATGTCTTTGACAAAGTGATAATAAAAACTCTTTTATTAAAAGTTTCAAGAAAATATTTACAAATTTATGAGTTTGACTCCGTATACTTGGTCACGAGAAAAGAGAAAATTGGAAAAAAAAACCTTTTCACTTCGAGACGGTGCCCGATAATGTGAGGAAAACAAAATGGCTCCATGACCGTATTTTCTGGAACTCTCCAGAAAACTTGTAACTCTCTCTCTACCTTTGAACACTATTTCCAACTCCAGGCCAAAGCAAATCCAGGTGGTTGGAATAAAGTGTCAGGGAGGATATTTCCTTCCTGGACCAGATATTTCCACCTTGGTCCTTTCAGTACCCACCCTGGGAACTCACCTACGAGGAACTGGCCCGTTTTCACTGCGAGTGAAGGAACGGACCTGTTTGACACAGGGGGCAGTTTGAAGCAGACCCTCTGGTAGAGGTTAAATAGCAAATTTAATGCAGCTCTGGGCCCGTACTCACTGTGATGTGAATAGAGGCCACTAGATGGCAGCATTTACTTTTCTTTTATTGAGCTCAGACTGGAGCTAGGTTTAGACATGACCTGGACATGTCTGGGGCAAGTCCCCGAAAATAAAAAAAAGAGGTCTAAATGTGGGTGGGGTCTGCAAAAGAGTATATAAGGAGTAGAATTGAGACGGTAAAGTAATAGGAGAAATTGCAAGAAGAAGGATACGTGTGACCAGACCTGTCATTTCTGTTCAAGACCTGTGAAGTTTCTTTTGTGGATTTTTGCCTGTGTTAGAGCATTTTTTTTCCTTACCCAGGACATCACCAAGCCACCCCAACAAACAAGGGACTGTAAATATTTCTGTTTTTCTTGTAAATCAATCTTGGTTATTAGTTGTAGGTTAGTATTAGTCTTTGTCTGTTAATTAAATGTGTTCAAGTTTTTAAAACTGTTTCTGTCATCCCTTGCTGTTGTTGTAGCTGTTGTGTTGTAAATTGTAATAACAAATTGGGGCCATAACATCACAAAAAAATCTTAAGGTTAAAGGTCGATCCTAACTTGCTGATTTAGGAGGAACTCTTAAAAATAATGGGCGTGTCAGTCCTACTTTCAGGATTCCTAAACTTCTCCTCTGAGAGTATTTCACAAAGCATCTTAGCACTAAAACTATATGATACTGATAATAATACTAATACTAATGATACCATATGCAATACTAATAACACATTTCAACCCATGTTTTTTTTTTGTTTTTTTGCATTTTGATGTTATTTTTGTTCCAAATTTTCCTTTAATAATGTTCTTCCTTTCATACACAAGTTGTGCTAAAAGGAAGAGCGGTTCTGGTGTCCAGTTTAGTTTTCTCTTTCGTTTCGTGGGCACAGCCCCACATGTCTTATCAGCCATGGTTACTGCAGAATCTATATGATAATTTAAAGGCTTATACGCTTATCTTCAAATTGTTTAACAAGATACAGACATGTAAGTGGCTGCACTGACTAGTCTTCATATTATTCTTTGTTTTGTGTTTAATCAGTGAAAGATACATTTTTTTATTTCAAAAAGTTTCACTGTAAAAAGTGATAAGCTCAATAAGTCATCATAACTTTTTTCTATCATTTACTTCCACTTAACATAATGAGTTATGAAATTTCAGCTTAATTTCATGAGTTCCTGGTACTCCAACTCAAGGTTGTAAGCCACTTCAGTGAAAGGAAAAGTTGAAAAAAAGCTTTTCTTGAAGTTGAGTTTACTTATCTTTTTAAGGCAGCAATTGAACTTAAGTTTTCAAGTTGAACCACCCTAATATTTTTTACAGTGTTGTTTTAATATGGCAAGAGCAACATAATGCCTCTTTCCACAGTATTTTTATGATCAAATCACTCACAAAGACCCATTGCCTATCAACCAATCACTGCAGGGATAGTAAGTCAACTTGTTCCTGAAACATGCCATCATCCATATCAACCGAGTCAACCCTGCCTCTTTCTCTTAGCTTAAGAGTTTTCCTCGTTCATTTCAAAAAGTTGGTCTCAGCAGCTTTTTAAAAAATAGCTTTTTAGAGGAATCTCTTGGCTTGGAAGCTTTAGTGTCATTTAGGAGAACCCTTAGTGGTAAGATAAAATGTTTTGTGAATATGGGCCCTGAAGTCTAAGAACACATAATTCAACACTGCTCATAAGGGGATTTCTCAAACAACGGAGAACCAGTGTGAATCCGATTCGCAAGCAAATTTTGGGGCATTTAGACCTTAAATAGATCAGTTTGGAAACTAAAATATTAAATGGGCCCTGTTAAGAACTAGATGTCAATCCAATCCAAATGGGAATCATGACGTGGGATCGTGTTCTGGATCTGACAAAACAAAAAAGCAAGAAGGTGATGTAAGTTGCCTGGAACTGCTGCTGTGATCAAAATAGACAGTTTCGCTACATGGCTGTTGATTTTGTGGTTCCCAAACAGAGCTGAGGCAAGCACAGGAGCCAAACTGGTTTCCTTTTTGTGGGAAAGCCCTAAAAGTGGCCCACGAAAGGGAAATATTTCATCAACGTCAGAGACAGCCATCCCTGGTCTTGAGGAATGTGCCAATTTTTCTATTCCCCATCCACTTTAGACCTAAGCTGTCAGAAGAGGGGAGTTTACTGGGCAATTAAAACTTTAATTTAATCAATTAAGTGCTGAGTAACAACAAAAGCCAGTGTCTCTCCAGGAACAGGGCAAGCCACCCCTGATCTATGCAGGCCATAAACATTCATCTCTCTCAGAATGGTTTCCAGAGCATTACAAAATTGCTATAAAGTAATAACACTTTCATGCATAATTTAGTGCAAAATAATACATAAAATATGCTTTCCATTGTTTACAGCCCGTTGTCTCAAGATTCTGTGTAAATTAATGATGCACCCCGGAGTTTATTACAATAATATTACACTATGTAGCCATGATGCGTGAATATTTATGAACATCCTAAAATGAATGCTAATTTACATTGTTACTGGGAGTTCTGCACTCGTTACAAAAATAGACACCGGTGAAACTAATCATAGCCGAACATGAGCTGAGAAACGTAAGGCATAGAAGAACATTTGAGATTTCACTAACTGAAGTATTTATGATTTTTTTTTACATCTTCTCAACTATGAGTCATTGCCAACATTATTAGAAATGTGAATGTGCTTGGAAAAGAACACCAGAATATGAAGCGAAATGATACTAAGCGAATCCAAACTTAAAGAAAAAAAATGGGAAGACAAAACATTAATTCAGAATCATCGTTTACTCAGTAAAATGACACATTTAGTGCGGAGCAGAAATGTTACTGATCCTTTTGCTATCCAGCAGACGTCTAAACAGTTAACTGCAGCACAAACATGTTGATGGGATGGTAATTTGGCATCCATGCCCTGACCTCTGACCCTGACCCAACCTGTGACCTACTGAACTTAAGAAGAGAGCAGATACTGTGAGGACACTGACCCTGCTGCTGCCCCCCCCCACCACCACCACCACCACCACCACCACCACCAACAACCCACAGGTGAACAGATAGATGCTGCAGTGGAGGTGGGATGTTAACTAGCAGCAGCAGTAGAGTGATGCAGCGCAGCATCAGGCAGAGGCCTGATTTCTACAAAGGCAGCACAGGAGAGCTGATTAAATATCCCTCCTACCTGAGGGACAGAGCAATGCCTGATGAGCATAGGAGTGTCGGTGGGAACGCAGCCATATCTTGAGTTGTCTGCCAGAACTATCGATGTAAGCTACACCCCATGAATTCCTGTATTTGATATTATTTTTTTCTCAGCGCAATAGTCATCTTGACTTTTTTTGCATGCAAAGTAACAGCCCCACAATCGAAGAGACAGCAGCCCTGCCGCATACAAAGTGCACGACATGGTCAGAAGTTTGCAGACACACCTTGGCAAGCAAGTTTTTTTTGACAGAGGCCACTTTGTTCCACTCAGGAACATCTCCTCACTATTGCATTCTGTGCCTCCAACAACTAGGGAAAAGCCCTTTGGTTTCCCAGCAGGACAATGTCCTTGTGCACAGAGCAAGGTCCATACATGGTTTGTCAAAACTGATGTACTAGTAGACTGGCCAGCACACCGTCCTGACCTCAATCACAAAAAGCACAACTGGAATTAACTTTGAAGCAGACTTCGACCTGGATTACCCAACATCACTGCCAGCCCTCATTTATGCTGCTCTGGCTGTCATGATAGCAAGCCTGTTTGGCACCATCCTTACATAAGACACATATTTGCACTGTTGGTCCAGTTGGTCCTCAGTTTTATTAATTTTAAATAGATGCACTTCAATTAAATTAAATTGAACAGAAAAAGCTCGTCCCAGCATGGGGTGTCCAATACAATCAGCAAATGGACTCCAGCTGGGAAAAGGGCAGGAGTTTCACAGATCACACGAGCTTATCTCCACTCTCCCAAATTGAGGCTTTGCCGTACCTGGATAAGCCTAGCAATGCGATCACAGCGGAAAAATCCTAATTCTAGAGGGAACAAAAAACAAATTAACATTTTGCTTCCATTAAAAAGATAATACTGCTTTATGGGCAGATATTTTGACAGTAAGAACAAAAATTAAAAAGACAAGATGCCCCGTCATGCAGTGAATACACACAGAAGAGAAAGGGGATCAGTCTTGGTCATAATATTGATCGCTTTGAATTGAATGATTTTATGGTCGGTTCTGATAATGACCGCAGGTCCTGTGTTTCCTCTTCAAAAGTCTACTCGCCAGCAGTCACGAAAAGGAACAAAATGATTGGATTTTCCCACGTTTATTGGTCCGTAATTCTTCCGAACATGGCAAAATAATGTTGTTAACAAAGGGAGGGAAGACCCCAGAGATTGTTTCAGCGGAATGTAATCACATTTTTCCCCTGTCCTTGAGGAACATTCAGAGGTGTGGCACAAACTGAACACGGTCTTTGGAGAATCTGGTAATTTAGCATTCAGACTCACGTTTTTCATTCGGAGCGCCGTGCATCATTTTCATGTTGCGCGATAAAGATGATTTTCACTTCCTGTCTTGCAGAATGGCCGCAGCTACGGTCAAGGTTGCCTTGATCGTGGAGCGGTCGCAATATTCTGCGTGACTGATTGACCTTTGCATTGTGGCCGCAAAAGCAGAACCTGGGTGTAAAAAGCACGACTCAGCGGACAGTGTTCGTGCTGAAGTTCACTGGTGACCGTGTCCTTACCTCCTGACCAGCGGAGTGCAGAGCCCTGTGTTCTTCCTCTTCTGCGCGTGATGGTGAAACCGCCCGGCGCAGGACAAAACAGACCAGGTGAGGAAATGCATGTTCCTGTTCTGTTTTCGTCAAAATGAGCGGATTATTTTCAATGACTAAAAATCCACCGCGCAACCTGGAGTGGATTAACTAACTCAGAAGTAATTTGGTTAGAGAGCAATATAATATAACTATATTAATGGATGTTACATTCTCTTCAGCCTACACCATGATAAACACTAGAAACTGCAGCACTAGACAAATGATTGCACTGAGAAGTGAAATGAAACCTCGTATCTGTCATACTGTATGTGTGATTAGTCATAACTCAGCTAATGGAAGCAGACCACACAGGCAGCGTTATCTGGGGACCCCCATGAGTTATGCAGAGAGAGATAGGGGGAGAGAGAGAGAGAGAGAGAGAGAGAGGGAGAGAGAGATGCACACTGAAATGAAGAGCCAAGCTCAGTGAGAAAGCCCTGGCCGTATAGAGTGCATGCCGTCACATACAGTCCAGCCTGAGCAGGGAGGACAGGCCCTGTTTCCACGGCGATCAGGAGGCAGTGGCTTTAGAGCTTCATTTCCTCTACTGAATGCAACAGAATTACCAGGACCTACAATTATAAATATTTCAAAATTTGAGGCCATTATACCAAAATTCAACCAGGAAAATTGTGTCCATGGGGCATGTATGCACCTGAGACTGTCAGATAAAATAATTACTCCAGTTGTGCTTAGCTGAAAGGACAAACTTTTAAAAACAGAAAAAAAGTATGAGGTGCTCAATTTCAGGGTCCCTATTAGACATATATGCCAGCACAATGAATTCTGTTTATTGCTCTTTGAGCTGAAGTGGATACACAACATTCCCCATCAAGCAGGACAGATGTATGTACATACGGACAGACACAGAGACTCACCCTTTATGGGGGCATAAAATTATCACAATATAGGAAAAGATAAACCAGATGCTGGGGGAGTAAGCGGATGAGAGGCATTTGCCACAAACCGTGCGGTATTCTGACACAAAACAGGGTACGACCAGTGAAGCGCCATCTGTTTTCTATTATCTGTCTTGTTTCTGGTGGTTATTAATTTCCTTTTAATGTCAATTCATGTAAATTGCATTTAATCTTTATAAGTTAACGGTTTTTTATTTATTTAATTTCTCTGTGTTAATTACATACGTGTCGTGTGTCAGTGTTAATGATTTCCTTCAGTAATTGCTTTCGTGATATTGTTTATATACAGGAATGCTAATAAAGAATTCTTGCATTGATCTGTGAGAGAGATACAGAGAGAAAGTGAGATGTAATGACAGTGAACGTGAGATTAATGAGACCGAGAGAGAGAGAGAGAGAGAGTGTGTGTGTGTGTGTGTGTGTGTGTGTTCATAAGTCAGAAGGTCACACAAAAAACTGGTTTCTCACTCCAGACTCCAGGTTGAGAGAACTGAGGTGCTGAAGCAGCTTCTCAGGCGACCTGCCGAACGGTCTCCGAGGAGCAGAGACACGACCCTGGGGTATGAGAGCCGGCGCACGCTGACTTTATTAGCGCTTCCCCAGACTGCACTGGATCTGTTCACTCTCATCCGCTGGAACCGTCTCCGGTGGCCCCGCCCGCGATCTCTCTCTCTCTCTCTCTCTCTCTCTCTCTCTCTCTCTCTCTCTCTCTCTCTCTCTCTTCCCCCTCCCGAGATGAGACCGCGGCTCGCGCAGACGCGGCGTACGTGCCTGGGAAAATTAATAAAGCTCCGTCTTAATTTCAATATCCCGCCGCTCGCGGGACTCATCAAAGAGCCGCGGGGTTTCGTGCGAGTCATTTCCATTGCGGCTCCCCCAGATCCTCAAAATCCACGAAAAGTCAAAGGTTTACTTCCAACCAAAGTTAGTTTTGCGAAAGTTTTTTTCCACAACAAAGACGAGCTTCATCTTGAATTTGCTGGAGAGATTTTTGCCGCTGAGATGAAAGCGCGAGGATGCGCATTAAAGCCACTAGAGGGGGGTGGCCTCTGAGGGCTGGAACAGCATTTTGTGCTTTTTAAACTGCTCAAACACTGCACCTGAGGGGGTGTCGTCGAATTGGCAAGGGAAATACTTGCCTTTTCGCCTCAAATTGCCCACATATTTTTGTGAACTATTACCAACACCCCGGACTCCTCGGATGCAGTGTATTTTGATCAAAGAAACCGTCAAGCAACTCAGAGGAGAAACAAACTCCTGTCTGTATTCTCCCATGAACTACACCGGCAATTTGGCACTAAAGATTAATTCCAATGAACTTCTGACCTGCGTGTAGGTACTTATAACGGCATGGGGCACATCCAGAGAATTAGATGTACGGCACATCTATCTGAGCACATTTTCAAAGTCTAGAAATGAAGTAGAATCAGTATTGCAATGGCCCATGGATGTGTGGGCATACTCCATTAGTTAGATGAGTTGGTTTATAAAGAGAAAGAGGGAATATTCTCTCATGTATTTCAATGGCTTTTTGGCTGATAGGGTGGTATGCTGAAATTCACTGAAAAAGAGAGTTGATATACTCTGTATACTAGTGGCGGGAATTGCCAGAGGCCCCACGATACAATATTATCACAATATTCGAGACACAATGCAATACTGTTGCGAAACTGCAATACATTTCTCCAGTTGCCTGTCTCCATCCTCTATCTCATGAGAGTCACACCTTTGCTGTGCTGACCTGACCGGTCAGGGAGCACTTAGCATCATCTTAGCACTCGTCTGGACTGAAAAGTCAATTGATTTTTATCATTCTGGTACCCGAAAGTTGAGTTTGCATTTGCAACATATGTTGAAAATTTACGTAATAAAATCACAATACTTGGGGTTCTCTGAGGCGATTCAGCATTGCCATGCTAAATATCGCGATATTAGGCTGAATCATTTTTTCCCCACCCTAGCTGTGTACCTGTGCGGACTCTCCACTGCACCACTGAGTATAAACGTCTTCTGAAAAGGAGGATGCAAATCAAGAGTGGCGTTCCCTCAATGTGTTCGACTGAGTTGATATATTTTTGCCAACCTACCTGGCAAGATGCAACTTTACTTGTCCCCCGATGCTCAATGGTCAAAAGAACTCTTCAGAGGTGTTGAAAACTGACATGACTGTATGATCCTTCAGTGCTCTGCCCATCTGAAGGGGGTGTGATGGCCTCTTGCGGCCCAGAGTCAATGTTTTCTATGCCTGCGTTCTGTCTGCAGGCACAGGTCTGCTACAGTGTGAGTGGGGCATATCTTTGCCTCAGTACAGCAGTAGGGTGCTATTGACTGAATGCAAGGAGGTTGTGGGTTTGATTTTCGGGCCTGGAGCCTTTCTGTGTGGAGTTTGTGTTTGCTTAAATGCATGTTCTGTTTGCAATCCCACCGGCGCTGATAACCTGAACATATGCTACCCCGAGCCCTTGTTTCTTCAGAAGTGTCAGAAGGACTCCCTTTTATACGGACAGCTGAGGCAATGCTAGATGCTGAATTTCCAACAGAGCCAGGCAAAGTGTTGATGTGACAGTGGAAAAATTCTTTGCGCTATCAGTGTTTGAGCCACATACATGATCATACCGTCAGTGCACATGTTCCTGAAAGACATGGTAACTGTGAATGACTGTCAAGCCATGCTGTTACATGCGCCTTCCTTCCTCCTCCTGTGTCCTCCCCCCAGGCCTGTTACGCACCTGAGGACAATCCGTGCTCAGCAGGGGGGGAGGAGTATGAAGGGAGGTGATGGGGGGGCGGCTTCGCTCTCTCTCGCGCACGCGCGAACGCTTTTGTCCGGCGCACGCTGCGATTATGGAGGAGGCCTGGTGGTTTGGTTTGTGTTGATTTTATTTTCTTTTTCTCTTGATAGCAGGTTACATATATTCTCATAAGTTATTAGAGCTTATGGGCTTTGTTATTTTAGTTTGGAGGGTAGGAGGCCGGTGGTCCTATTTTCAGTTTTGGTTTGTAGGTTTAGTTTCATTTTTCTATAGGTTAGTTTAGTTGTGGAATACGGGCAGGGTCCTACAGCCCTATGTGGGTTGGCCTTGTCCTGTATTTCAGATTTTGTTTGGTTTAGCCGGCACCTACCATCCTTTTAAGTTCTTTGAGTTATGTTTATTGCTTTGTTTCAATTTCATCTGGTGGGACTTTGAGATTCAGATAAATACCCATTTCGATCTCAACCTGTTGTCTGGTCTCCCCTGTGTTGTGTGTCACGGTCTCTCGAGCCTCTTAAAAAGGGACCTTAACACATGCCCAAACCAGAATGCACATATTTTAGAAAAAACTCATTTATGCCAAAGTTACAAAATAGATCCAGTCACTGGAGCCACTGATGGCCCACATTTTGGGTATACATATAACCTAAAGACTTGAAAAATAAGAATTCCTAAAATTATCACCCCTAACTCGATATTTTACTGTGTGCAGGTTCTCTGTTTTTAATCACCGGCTCCATTGCCAGTGGGCATCAGAACTGAAAAAATATTAAGTTTAAATTAGGTCTTAAACTCAAATCCCTGAGGGCCACATTTTCTATGGTTCTCTTGTGGTTTTCGTTTAATCAGCAGCCAATTAAAGCCTTGAGAACAAAGCATGTGGACTCTTCGGCCAATCAGTGACTTCATTTAATCACACGTGAGGAGAAACACCACCAAACACCAGCAGGCACTGTGGCCCTCAAGGACTGGAGTTTGGCGCCTCTAATTTAAAGCACTGTGACGGACATCTGTAATGACCTGATTTATACTTGTTTGCGGTAAAAGTACATTTCTGCAAGGTTTCTACTAGCCAAGCCTAAATTTTCAGGAGAAACACAACAAAAACATCTCAATGTTTGCTGAAAAATGATTGCATCATTTAAAAGTGCAAAATTACAAAGTTATACGCAGAAAGAAATGACCCGCGGCCTCCAGTCTGTGGATTAAGCTTTTTTAAACAAAATTCAAATGTCAAAGGAGTACCTGATTGGCTGAGATGAGCATATGAAAAAATGCAAATGTTTTTTTTTAGCATGCAAACAACTCAAACTCATAACTCCAAAAGATGGGCATGATTTTAATTTCATAATACATATTAAAAGAATAATGCATAGTGATCATATTGGGGATGGCTTCCAGCCGAGAGGCTATGTCGCTGGACTTTTCAATACTGTCCCAATAAGAGCAGTGCTACTCTTGAGCCAATAACCCCACATTGAATTACCTTATTCTAATCAATAACAATTGACTTGGGGGGAAAAAAGTGTCAGCCAAATAGTAGTATATAGTTCTCCAAGCAGGGAACATCAGAAAAAAAAAAGGGGGGGGGCATTAAAGCTTGATCATGGTTGCCCTTCTCAGCAGCAAACCAGCCTTTAAAAATTGACTGTCCTATTTGAAAGCTTTATATCAGATAAAATTTGTTAACCTTCTCCTCTGGTAATTGGAGTGGATTTCTAATTTTCTGACTTTCCTAATCCCAGAGGAAAATGAGCCGCAAGGCTAAATGCAATGGAATAGAATGAAAAAACTATGAGGTGATTGGAGTGGGTTTCTGAGGACTTAAATGCCTTTCTCCCCCCCAATTTCTTAATCCCAGAGAAAAATGCGTTGCATGGAAAATTGTAAAAGTGTATTGTAAAGAATAGTAAAAGGTGTAAAGGCTCTTTTGTGATTTAATTATAATGCTGTGTGAGGTCGGAGCAAAAAGTTTGAAGACTTTTTGTGATACAGGTGCCATTGATAAGGCAGAGTTTCCGTTTCGCAAAGGCGAGTTCACCACTGGCAGGCCACCTCTCTGGACCTGGGCTGTCAATGCCCAAATGGACAGTCCGATAAAATATTCATATTGTACAGCCAGGACAACGCCGTGTAACAGGGCAGTCATATTGACTGCACAAGTGAAGGGACCGTCTGGAAACATTTGGCGTAATTATGTCAGACACCTTTTTCTAGCGGAATAAAGCAGCATTACTCTGATTAATGCACCGCTCGCTACACTCGAACACCCACCTCGGATTAGAACAGATGCTTTTGAAAATGAATGATGTTTCCAGAAAAAAATCATTCGTCTTGCACCCTCCACCCACCGTCCTCCATGAATTACCATCAGTGAAGCCCCCTCCTCCTGAAATTTATTTACTGTGGACATTTTCAAAGCAGCTGCCATTAATTCATATAGACGTGTCCTCGTAACGCAACAGTCTCCGCGTGGGGCCCGTTTAACATCTGCATACTCTGCGAAATAGTCGAACTCGCCGCGGTAGGTGGTCCATATTTCTCTGCTGTGGAAAATTAAAGTGAAAAAGAAAAGGGAATTTATTGCCAACATCACTCCTTTTGAGCAGCATATGAAAAAATTAGATGCAATCAGGGATAAAAAAACCCACTTGCAAGGATTACTCGCTCAGGAAAAAGTATGTCTTGATTTTTAACGGTTAATTCATAAGGCCCGATTGATGCCTGGACGCCCTCCTCGCCACGTCTCCGAATTAAAGCAATTGCGCTCCCCTAGAATTGATTAATTCCCGGCTTTTAACCTGAGAGAGCGACTCAAGAAGACAGCACAAACATTTTCACGTGAGCAATAAAAAGCACCCCTGCTGTGATACGTCTCACCGCACAGAAAATCGTCCTGGCTCTATAGTCACAACTATGAGCGTTTTCAAATGCATTTTTTTGGGCTGTGGAAATCACATATCAGCGCAGATTAGAGTGCCATCCACACCCGAAGTGGCAGATGACCTCGGCAAAGACGGCCAAAATACCTTTCAATTGCTCGAAGGGCGTTTCCATGAGAGATATATCCTCAAATCAATATTTAATGTTCATTTTCCAAATCATCTCCTGAAATGCAGAAGTGCTGCGGCTTGAAGCGACTGGCAGATATTGAAGTTAAATATACGGCCGCGAGACGAGAGGCCACAAGTCATTGCCTCAGTGCAGAAAAAAAAACCAAACTGATTATCCCGTGGCCCTGACACGAGCACAAATCACAGCCATCAAACTACCAACGTTGCCAGGGAACACGGTGCAAAATTAATTATTCTTTCAATTAACCACATGAGATGTAACATCAAATAACTCTTCTTAAAAAACCATGACCTACAGCTCAAACCATGCTAATGAGACGCTGTAGGCATAGTTAATGTGTTGGGTGCCGGTTGCTCATCCTGAGAGAGGTAGAAACAGATACCGAACTACAGCTGGACTCGTTAGAGCTCATACCTATGCCAGCATAGCTTGATTTGAACTTTGGCCCATATCTCAGCTGTACTTTGGCCTAGATATGCCAAAATTAAACCACTTGTTCCACATGTGCTACTCTAACATCCTGCAAAGTTTGGCGGGGCATGCTTGCACATATTTTGTCCCATTGATGTTGATTGAGTTGATTGTGCATTTAGGTTCTGTAGCTGGACTTTCTGTTGAGTATCGATCAGGAACCAGATGCGAGAACCAGGAAGTGCAGTAAAGCTTGTTTTATTGGTAAAGGGGGGTGACCCCCGCAGGGTGAACAACAGTACAGAGTCCACAATCCAAAAGTCGAAATCCAGTTGGGCAAAAATAGTATCAAAAACCAGGGCAGCAATCACAGTAATCGTAGTCGGACAGAAATGGGTCTGGTAGAAAAGAAATTCAGGAATAGTACTATCAGAGAGACAAGCCAGAATCCACAGGACGTAATCCGAATCGTTACCAGGGCAGCAAACAGAGATCTCGTAGTCGGGCAGAAAAATGGTCAAAACACACAGATGCAACAGTAATCCAAAATCACAAGGGTAGAAATCGAAAGTTGGGCAATCCAGTCAGAAACATAAATTACTTAGAATCGAGGCGAGAAACGTGGCACAGGAAGCTAGGAAGATTGAAAACCCAGAAACCAATAAATCACCCGAATGAGTGGCACGCAAGACTAGGGACCGTGGGCAAAGACCTACATAAGACAAGACAGGGTAGACGAAGTGCAATGCATGGAAACGAAAACATGGCATAGAAAACTGAATGATCTAAACATGAAAAATAATAAAACAAGAAATCTAAATACCAGGAACACAATACACAATCCTAAGAATGGTCAGACAGGCAGAGGTCACTAAAACACAAGAATCCTAAACATGGCTGAGCCAGGCACAGAACTTAAACATGACAGCAGAATGGCAGAATCATAACACTTTCCTTTCGCAGATTTGTCTCTTTCCCAACATTATTCCTAACCCAGTCTAGAGCTCTGCTCTCCTCTATCATGGGTTATTATGACAAGCTGAAAGGAACAGGTAACTATTAATTTGTCAGTGCCTACTGCAGCCATCAATCATTAAAAAGCATTTGAGGCCTTTTATTGTGATCTGCGTCTGGTTCTTTCTCTGAAATTTGTGACATTAAATTGGTTTGGCCATTTCGATGCTCAGATGGTTAAGACAGGTTCTCTCCCTTTAAAATCAGAAACATGTCAAGAGCTTGTGCCTTCTTTGGAAAGTGGAATAAACAGACGCATAAAATTCAACCACTTGTTTAAAGAAAATGAGGGGATGTCCAAATGTTGCCATGGAGACACCATTTACTGAAATAAAGTTTAAGTTAATTTTTAAATAGTGACAATTCAATGCAAAGAGAAATGCAGGCTATCTTCCAAACAAAACATACACAAACACACAAATACCAACAAGCAAAAAAGAGCCATCCATCTACAATAACATTATTTGAAGACATAACTACGTTGTACAGCAACTTGTTGTCCAGTAGGGTATATCGGCAGTCATAACAAACTGATCCACAGTGAATGAATTCTTGCAGGGCATACCCAGAATTGCCTCTAAAAGTATTTAGTCCATAACAATTATGTGCTCAAAGTGCAAAGAGTGCACAATATCAGCATATATATTTTGATCGTGTGTTTTGGGACTAAATGATAGCGATGGAAATTACTAGACTAGCTGTAAAGGAAAATTACTATTTTAACAACTTACTATGTTAATCTTGTCTCGCATCGACATATTCCAACAATGTGAAAATAGAAATTATTTCTGTCATGGATTTGCCCTGGGACTGACTGGGACCATGTACCCAAAAACAGGATCAGGGACCCAAACGCACAGGCTGAGTACAAACATAAAAATCTTTAATGAAATGAAAAAATCCCAGCGGGGAGCTGCAGCAGACATAACATACACCAGGGCTTCAGAAACAGAACACTGCAGCACCACACTAAGGTGCAGCCAACCCAAAAGCAACCCTTCACCTCCACCTTAACGAGCCACACCTGTTGCCCGTTAAGGTGGAGGCGAAGAATGCAGCAGGGGACAGGACTGCAGGGCAGGACCATCACGATTTCACAACTTCATTCAGGAATGAATAGTCATCTGAATATCATAGTCTTGGGCCATCATTATATTTGTCTTTGCTGTGCACAGTTCTACAGGAGGCGTATAATGGAGTCTCTCTGCTCAGTCTGGGCACAAAGCATTCAT
Source organism: Gymnothorax reevesii (assembly GCA_029721435.1). NCBI lineage: Eukaryota > Metazoa > Chordata > Actinopteri > Anguilliformes > Muraenidae > Gymnothorax > Gymnothorax reevesii. The sequence goes on from CM056574.1 coordinate 12,077,164, forward strand.
CATTTTCATCTGGTCTCGTTGGGCAAAAATGTGTTTTTCGACATAAAATTGCGAGTCACGTCATGGCTTCGACACAGCTTGTTAATCCCGACAGGAGGGCTTTTGAAACCTTCGTTTGATTAGAGGCGAGATCCCCACTCAGCTCGTGATTTATGTAGAGTGTGCTGCTGAATTGTACCTGTTGAACAGTGGAGTCAGACGTGTCTCGAGTCTGTCTGTGCAGCTTTTTCTCCTCTCTGTCCACTCGCTCTTTCAAAAAGAAAAAAAAGGCACATAGCAGGTTGCCTTTCCCAGCTGATTTAATTTCAAATATAACTCTCCTCACATTTATTTCAAATTTGTATTGGATCCAAAAAATGACTTGATTGGGCCAATTGTTTTACTCCAAGTCAAGAACAGTTAACTCCAGTCCTGGAAGGTCCAGCATTTTATGGTGTCCCATCAATTAGCGGCCAATTAAAGACAGGAAGACAAGGTCAGTACTCATCAGCCACTTAGTGACTAAAATTAATAACTTATACAGAAACACCAACAAGCTGCAGACACTACAGCCCTTCAGGTCTGGAGCTGCCCATAACCCATTATCTGGCAGCAGGACGATTAACTCCTTAAACTCTAATTTTGCTCTTAAATTTTCCCGAAAGTAGATTCAAAGTCAGAAAATGCATAATTTTCAGATTGGACAACGTCACATACATTATTCTGTATCTGCTGGTTGCAGTGCTGCTCTGAGGCTACATCACACTAATACAGGGAGAAATATTCAAACCCAGGACACCATATTTTTATGGCCTCAGCACTACATCAAATGGAAAATATCTAGATCTCGTACATCATTGCATACACACTTCCCTGCAATTCAACAGAACATACTTGGGATCGTTGAAAGGCTCGGGATATCCGGTAGCATTTAAAAAATAGCTGAAGTTCTACATTCTTGAATACAGCAGCTACATTTGACGAACCCATACGAGGGTTCATATGTTTATCGGCGTTAAATCGAACGTGGTGCGTACAACAAGTTCGAATATGAGCAGAGTCACAAAGGAGTCACAAACTCAGCGATCTGATTCACTTCTGCTTTTGACTCTCTAGGAGGAATACACATCTGAGATGTTCTTCATAAATCTCACTTCACGAGGCACCCATCAGCTCTATGCAGATATGTTGATGAGCATATGTTTGTATATGTTTCCCGCTCGCTGATTCATGTGGCATCTCCTGCATCTAGTGAGCAGTTTACTGCACCTCGAGGGGCTATAAATTAGAAGCAGATGTAATAAGATGTAATAGATACGCAAGCTGGAGGTAAAGAAGTGCGGAGGGGGCTGAGAGGCTCAGAGCTGCACAAACCCAAACAACTGTGAGTCACAAGGATGTCATTGCACACGCAGCACTGATCCATTTTCCATAACAGATATCTGTTTAAAACCAAACAGCCCTAATTTACTGTGTAGCCTTGGCAGTGATTTAACAACACATAAAATTACATGATCACATGATATCCCTCTTTGATAAAAATGGAAAATATTCACACAGTTGTGCGTGGGTTGGAATACAGGTGGTCTCATCTCTATCTTTCTCATTTCTTTCTCCAGTTTCAAATTGGTTTTCACTCATGTGGTAAAAAAAAATAAGTTGATTCAACTTAAAAAGCTGTTGTTTTCCAGGGTTCTGGCCTTTGGCCAGAACAGTATTATTCATGGTTTTAACAGTTTCATGTATCAAGATTCCATAGTTCATAGTTTCATAGTTCATAGTTCATGTCACAGTTTTTGCATTTCATGTTTCACATTCCATGTTTTTACTTTTCCATGTTTTTGTTTTCGCCAGGTCTGCCATGCCACTCCACCGCTTGTCTGCGTTCCGCCCCGTGCCTTCGTTGTTGCACATTTCTGAGCTCTGGTTGGCTTTGGTATTTCCCCTTCCTTCCATGCTGTGCTGGATTCGGGCCTCTCCAAGCTTAATTGACAATTAACTGTTTTTAAGTTACTAACATTTACTAACACTCACTGGGTTGGTGTAATTCTTAGATAGGCACATTACTAATACTACTAATTTAGACAGGGAGTTTATTGTCATGATTCCTGCTTTGCTATTTCAAGATATTGCTGTGCTTTTCTGTTCTTAACATTCATGCTTGCTTCCAAACTGCATACTTAATTGGTACTTAAGCTGAGCACGCTCATTCTCTTAATGAGCAGGTCATGTCATCCTATCTCTGTCCATGTCTTGATCTTGCCATGCCTCTTGTTTCTCTCTCTCCAGGTGTTACCCCTCATGTCATGATTTCCAAGCCTTTATCTGGATGCGGTGGAAGTTGGCTGGCAGACAGTGTCTCGCGTCTCGTTGCATGTGCAATTTTAGCCAAGCTCTTGTTGTCATAGTTCCCTAGCATTTCTAGTTTCCAGTCTTGTCCTAGCTAGTGATGTCCTAACGAGGCTTTATGAAGCTTCGGACCCTTTCGGACCTTTGTATTGAAAATTGGTTCACTACTCGAAGCTCCATTCATTGAGCACGTGGGTGACATCTGCTGGCAGAGAGATTGTTGTACAGCCTTGCAAAGGTGACGCGGACGCACCTTGCGTGTGCACTCCGAGTATGTTATATTGTGAAAAATACTTAAATAAAGCTGAAATCGAACTTCGTCTTACACGTGTCTGTTGTTTTTCTTCCTTACCTTAATTATTCATATTATATTAAAATAACAATAATTACATCCACAGGCTCATTGAATCCTGTAAATATTTAGTCTGTCCAAAAAACATATTGTATTGTGTTTTTTTTTTTTTTGTTCTTGGTGTATACTGGGTGTGCTTGAGCGACTTTGCCATTATTATTTATGAATAAAAATGTCTAACAGAGCGCTGTTTCATCCATGTTAAATACATTTGATTTGCGGCAATGTTTCAAAGCTCCGCCTATCGAACCAAACCAGTCAGCTGATTCAGTCTGAATGAAGCAGTGAAGTGGTTTGAACGTCATCAGTCACGTGGTTTTTCACGATATGAAGCAAGCTCCGGCACAGTGCTTCAGAAAAATATGCCGTCGAGTTTGAAGCGTGCTTCGGAGCCTTGGTATCAGCGGTAACATCACTAGTCCTAGCCTCTTGTTTTTCGAATATATATTTAGTCTGGTTATTTGTTTTTCTTGAGCATCTTGCCTGGAGTTTCCAGTGTCTTTTTGTTTTTTGCCTTTTTGCATTTATTGGTTATAGCTCTGCAGCATACTTTAGTTTGTCTTTTGCAACCCTTTGGGCCAAGTTTTTCGTTGGCCCTCGTGCCTGTTTTGTTTTTTGTTTAATAAATCCTCATTCCCATCTCCCCGCATCTGGTGTCTACCTGATTCCTTATCAAAAGCAATGAAACCAGCTGCAAGGAAGTTTTGAGTTGGAGCAACTTCAAGTTCCACGTTCTTTCAAAAATTAGTCTTTGTAATCACTGAGAATGGAAATTGAAGCAAGCTGAAAAATACCATAATTTTTAAAGTTTACTCAAGTTTTTTTTTTTTTTTTTACAGTGCGCAGTGAAACTCACGAGGGATTGGCTTTGACCTTGATTTTATCGACACCTTCTCAAATTAACATCAGCGATGTTTTTCCTGACCCATGACTTGTCCGATAAACAAAAGGAGAGAACAAGACAGAGCAAAACCTTGACTCCTGAAATTTCTTGTGACCATATTTCTAACAGCCAACTCAAGTGTAAACCATCAATAGCAGCAGTAACAAACACATACGATAGCCGGGTGTCTGAGCTCTGACCCTGACGCGCACTACGACCTATTGAGCTGAAGGAGAGGACAGCAGGGAGTTTTAGGACACCCTCATCTCAGGGGAGATTCAGAGCCCACAGGTGGATGCTGGGGTGGAGGTGGGATGTTAACTAGCAGCAGGCAGGAGTGACTCAGTGCAGCAGCAGGCGGAGCCATGTTGTCACAATGGTGGGGCAGGAAAGCAGCTTCCATCGCCACGGACCGCAGGTGCGGAGCGGCGTGTGATATGCCTGGGAGTGTTTTTGAGAATGTTGGCATGTCTTGAGTTGTCTGCCAGAACTTGTTCTCTGTCAAACTGCGCCCCATTTCTCTCAATGTCAAATCGGAGATGGTGTTATGTCTGTCAAGGGACATTGTCAGCAAAAGATAGGGAGCAAGTATTTTTCACTTAAGCATCACATATTTCATATTTGAAGATGCTAGATCATAGTGAATGCATTCAGTTACTTATAGATTAAACTGGGAGTTTAAAACATTCGAATAGTAATTTTTGCAATCATGTTAATCATATGTTTCACTGCAAAAAGCCAAATGAATGCAAACAAACCGTATGACTTAAGGGGTTATGTGGTGTGTTTCATTGCTTAAAGGCTGGGGATTAAAATTCAACAACCGCTCTGAATTTTCTCAAGAAAAGCCAGCATCCTTGCCAAAGGAGTGGGTGAGATTCTGTGTACAACAGCTGCCGAGTTCTGATGCAGTTTTTCTGAGATTCTTGAATTGTTTATCAGCGCAAGAGATTTTACAGGGCTGCCCATATCAGATGTTTTGAGAGGGCACAATTTGATTTTCAATATTTTTAATGTTTTATTAACCTCGTCTGCAAAACATGGGATTATATGACCCACATAACATTCTGTGGGTTACACAAATCAGTGACAAGATTATTAAGTTCTTAAAACCGAGTTATCATGACGTTTTCCTGGTGTTTTTAATGCATGAGTTGCAACACAAGTGAATACAGAACCCACAAAAATCCATATAATTTTGCATCTAGTATGTGGTTCGGCTGTACATTTCAACCAAGTATTCCTATCACTGGCAAGAGGCAGGGGCTGAATATTTGCGGTTCGTAAGATGCAGTTCTGTTCAACATGTTGAGATTAATCATTCTTGACAGTTTTTCCACGCTTGTAACTGCAAACCATCTGCACTACACCAAAGTGCAGTAAATTAGCGCTGAAAGAAAATGATTACTGGGGTTTACATCCATACACTGTGGCATGTGAACTGCAAACCGGCTCCAAAAATACTAGAAAAATAAAACTTGACTATATTGTGCATCAGCTTCTAAAAAGTGTTTATAAAATAGTGGAACGTTTGCTCAAGCTCACTTGGCATCCATAGCCTCGTATCCAAATCTTCACACTGGATTCTGTGGCCCCCCTGACTTTACCCTTTTCACAACATTAAGAAAGAGCCGCCTGAGAAGGCAAATTTATTAAATTGAAGGAAGAAATGAAATGTCGTCCAATAAAATTCCTTCTCACTCTCATGTGTTCTCATCTTGCTCTATGATGGAAAAAGAACACAGACAACAATCAAAGACAATAGAATAAAATAAAAACAATCAACTGCATGTAAGTAAGAATACAATTCCCTCATTGTAATAATAAACAAAATAAACTGCATGTCAAAGCCTAAGATACGAAAATGAAAGCAAATATACTACGTTTATTGAGAAATATTCATGTCTGACTGGAAAATCTGGTTAAAATCTTTTTTTGCGATTGTTTTTCATTAAAGTGTGAGTTTTCTCAAGGTACACTTATAGATGTGATCTCCACTGGCCCTGTTTCCAGTCAGAGTGCATTTCAGAATTTAATTTTGCAATTATATAAGACTCCTCACAATATCTTTCCTCGTCATTTACATACCTCTAGGATATGGGCATCGTAGGCCTGACATTTGAGACAGAAATTACTCAATATTGTTTTAGCTCAGAAGATGTAGTTGTGTTGTATCATAATTAATTATGATATGTATTTGGATTTTATATTTCAAGCCCGTGTGTTTAATTTAATTTCTCCCAAGGTTTTATCCTAAAATAAAGACAATAATTGTTCCAGCCAATATAGTATTTTTATTTTGTTCTAATACAGATAGCCTTCCTTAAGCTGCTTTCACACAGGACGCGAAACAATTTTTTTGCACGAGACTTCATTCAAAGTCAATGCAAAGACTTTGCATTGACTTTGAATGTAATCTCGTGAAAAAAATTTGTTTTGCGTCTGGTGTGAAAGCGGCTTTTGAAAGGTATGGAATGTGACATTAGACACATCTAACTGATCACAGGCTTACAGCCTCCTGGTCATTGTGATGTCACTTTAGCTGGACAAGTTCTGTACAACATTACTACTACAGTAGGGTCCATAAGTGTTTGGACTGCTATAAAATCTTACAGGACAGTGATTCCCATGTGGTTCATTTCATATGGATGAATAGGCTATTCCCAAATTATGATTATGGAATATCAGCTTTCACTTGATTATGATATCTCCCATTTTACCATATTATTTCACAGAGGTTTGGGCCAGAATTCCTTTAAAGCAGGGCAGCCCAACCCTGTTCCTGGAGACCTACCACCCTTTAGGTTTCTGCACCAACCCTCAATCAACTCACCTGATTCAGTTCATTAGCAGCTCGTCAAGAGAGTGTGGAACGCTAGGGGTGAAGAAAATGGTATTCGATCCTAAGCGTTCTCTGAGAAATGAAAGTGTGTGAGTGGGTATGAGTCCGGCCGGGCGGGCTGACTTACAGACAAAATCCTCCGGTTGCGACCACACACAACCATCCCAAGAAACCAGCGATTTGGCCCGCTGTCATATTTCCGCCAAGTGGTTCGTGAGCTACAAATCAGCCCTCGAGCGGCGAAAGACGGAACTAGTAAGGCCGGAGAGAGGAGAGCGTTAGGAGATGGAGGAGAATGAAAGATAGGAGATGGAGAGAGAGAGAGGATATAGAGGAGAGAGAGAGAGAGAGAGAGAGAGAGAGAGAGAGACTGATAGGAGATGGAGGCACAGGACATGCAGACAGAGGAGAGGGCATTGGATACGCAGAATGAGGCCAAGGTGGAGGGTGAGCGCAAGGTGGATAAGGACAGCAGTGGAGAGCACAAACCACCTCTCATTCAACATCAGGAAACAACCGCACTCCTTATATTTTGTTCACACTCCCAAGTCCCATCTGGTGCTGATGGTGACAGACTTAACCTATCAACCTGAAGAGATATAGGGACATGCACCTTTCCATGATCACGCCCGAGAGGCAGGGAGGCACTAACAACACCCTATTCGCAACGCGCCTTTTGCCTCACGCCTTTCCGTCATGGCGCCAGAAAGACGCGAGGCACTTAACTGTGATGGTTCTGCCCTGCAGTCCCTCCCCCCTCCTGCTGTCTTCGCCTCCACTTCAACGAGCCACAGCTGCTGCTTATCGAAGTGGAGGTGAAGGGAGTAGTATTTAAGAGCTGCACTGCCAGTTTGGCAGTGCAGCTGCATTCTGTGGGAAGCCCTGTCGTGTGTGTTTGTGCTGCTGCTCCCCTCATGAGTTATTTTACTTCTTTAATTTAATATTTTAAAATTTTTTACTCAGCCTGTGCGTTTGGGTCCCTTTCTAAGCTTTTGGGTTCATGGTCCCAGTGCCCGCCGGCTTGTCGTCTTCAGCTGGTGGGGCAAAACCATGACAATTAACAGTCAATGCCCCCCAATAACTGCAAATTTAAAACATGCGGTGTGCCTCGCGCCTTTCTGTGTCGTGCCGGAAAGATGCGAGGCACTGAAGGATCAATGTCTGCCAATGGGCGAGATTTTATTCCCTGGACAGTATCGACCCCGTCTTTCATAATGGGTTTCCAACGAATAAACACCTACCAAGATTTCTGCACGGTCTTGGCTCAATGCAGTTGCCGCCGTTGACGTTGGCTGTCCGGTTGCTTCTGCCGCCCTCTTCCTCTAATATTGGTTGTCTGGCAGATTGGGCAGCCTTCCTGGTTCCTGGTCTTGTGCCGGAGCTGTTCTGGGAGGGTGGCCTGCAGCAGGTCCTCTTGAAGGGGCACCACAAGCTCAGACTCCTCTATGCTGTAACCTGGCAATCGGCGCTGGGGCGGGAATGGACATGCGCTCGCCGACCTGTCCTTGCCTTACGCCTCCTTCCCGACCTCTTGCCTCAACACCTTGCACCACAGGCCGTTCCAGGGGATTCCTTGGACATTCCATTACCGGCGCATTCACCAGCCTTCTTTACTGCTCCACAGATGCGATGTGAAACTTCCGAGATGTGGGCACGGATGAATCAGGCGCCTGACACTTGGGACCACCTTTCAGGGCCACCCGAATGTAAAACCTCATCTCCCCTGGTTCCACTGATGTTCAATTTCCCGCGTTTTTAAGGGCCAATTCTGCTTTAAAAGCTTCAGGACAGCTAAGGTCAAGGTCATAATTCCTCATCACCCCCTTGGCCCTTAGCCCTGGGGTCCACCTAAGACCCCCTCTTTCAGAGTGGCCGGATCACCTCGAGTCTGTCTGCTGTGGCGGCGTTAACCCTTGGGGGTACCGCACCGCCATCCTTCGTTCCAAAGGTCAAGGACCCTAGAAGTCAAGAGCTAGACCCCCAGGACCCGCTGGACTCTTGGGCCTGGCCATTCCCTATAACCTCCGATAGCATACCCTTCCGATAATGGTACTCCCTTGCCTGAGGAAACAGTTTTCGGCCAAAAAGTGACCCCTCATTGAGACCCATTTTTGACCTCTTCACCATTTCCGAAGGGGGTGGTTGATAATATGTTGGAGGTCAAGGCATACCTTGACCTCAAACATAATTATCAACCACCCCCTAACCCTAACCCTAACCCAAACCCTAACCCTTTCTGAAGATCGAAGGCAGCACCCCCTAGGATTTGATTTCATGCAGATAAGTTATCCCAAATATGGGCATTTCCCTTTAATTTGTGATACTGGTTTCCCTCATCCTAAAGGTCAAGGGCTGGACCCCCAGAAACCCCTGGGATCCTTAGGTCTGACCTTCCCCCATCTCATCTTATAGCATATCCCTCCAATCTCGGGCCAGCCTCGCTTCAGGGACCATTTCTTCCGGCCAACCTCCCCAAATTTCGCCTCTCGAAGGGGACCCTTTTTAAGACCCTTTTTTGACCCCTTAATAATTTCCGGGGGGGGGGGATGTTACATCTCCTATGAACACTTCAAGGTATGCCCTTTTCGTTGATATAAGGTAGAACCCTCCACGATTTTCCTGTACGGAGATATGGGTGTCTGAAAAGGGTCATTTTGATATTTGAATTTCCCGCCCATTTTCGCGCCAAAAATGTTTTGGCCCCCCTGCCGCCCCCTATCGGGGCTGGAGACCTAGAGTGTCCAGATTAATCCTTTTGCCCTTCTGGCCTATCCGATCGTACAAACCTGAACATTGGCAAATACCGGGCACCCAGAAAACTTTGCCACTGGCTTCATTAGCGGAAAGTATAAATATTGCCATCTATGATTAAGACATATCCACAGTGACCATGCTATGGTCAGCGGCAGACCTATCGTAAGAGAGTTCCACTTACAGAAAACTTGCATTTTCTGAGGGGGGTGCGCAATCACTTTTCACGTGGGTGCCATAGATGCTTGATGATCTTTTACCTTAAAAGTAATAATCTAAAAACTGCACTTTGTCTTGCCTCATGCTGTCCTAATACTTGTCCTAATGCTGTGCTAATACTTTTTCCCGGCGATGCATTCTGTATTTTCTTGCATAAGGAGAGAAGCATGCACAAATTTTATGCACAAAAAATTTGTCACTCTCAACCTAACATGGTATGTAAACAAGATTTGTAATTATGACCATCATTATCCTCCGTCAATGAGGTTATGTTTTTGCCCGCGTTGATTTGTGTGTTTGTTTGTTTGTGTACAAGATAACTGAAAACGTAATGAACAGATGTCTCTGAAATTTTGTGGATGGGTTGTCATTACATCAGTGATGGACCCTATTCATTTTGACTGAGGTAGGTCATACAATATGGCTGCAATATTTTGACTGTGCTGATTTGGTGAAGGTTTGCACTCTCGGAGTGCATCTAGTTCAGTGTCATATTATTTAAGATACATGAATACATACGTTCATACATGGCTGGAAATTTTCTAAGACGAGAACATGCCAATTTGAATTACACGGAAATTCCGCAATTCTTTTTAAGCTAATGAGTACAGACAGAAAGCCAAACCACAGTCATTTGTTATTGGTTGTAAAATAACTTTGTTTCATAACAGTAATCTCCTTGCTTGAGTTTGAGTTCATGCAAGGAATTAATTTCATATGCTCAAACCAGAAACCATTTCTTCTAAGAAATCTATTAAATGTCCCCAGGACAGGATAAAAATTCTCAGCATAAATTGCGGTTTTATTTTTTTTTTCTGAGAGCACTTCTGCACACACTCTTTTTTAAAATCCATGACTATCTTGCCGATTGATCGCGTGGGGCACTTTGGTCCCACGTGGAGAAGTAGTGGAAAATGAGGAGACTATTTATTGATGGACAATCTAGAGGGGATCACATTTCATCAGGATGGATTTTTGCCGTAAGCCTTTAGTTCTCAAGATGTCCTCCAGATTGCATATTCATTAGCACCACATGAATGTTTCTGAAAATGCTTACCTTAATCCCCCTGCCAATAATCTTGGATCACTCTAGAATGGAATTCTAAGAAGGCATTTCAGGACAACATGAGATGAAAGCTGATTGATTTCACAGTCTCTGGATCAATTTCCCCGGGTTGAAAATCAACTACCTAAATGTTTCTTACAACAAATTCAATATGTACAAGGGCATGCTTTTGAAGAAAAATGTACAGTTGCAATAAAAATTAATCAACCCCCATTGCAAATTGGTTTTAATAGCAAAATTTACAAACTTTCAGCTGTTTGTGATAAACAGATTTAACAAGAACATTTTAAATAGCTCAACACAACCAATACTACAAGTGGTTTCTCCAAATTTAACACAAAATTCCATTTTTAATGGCTGTTGCAGTCTCAAAATCATTCAACCCCCCGAATAGAATCCCTCATAAGAGCATATTTGTAAATTAGGTGTTGACTCAAGCACACCTCATGCAGCTAATCAAGAGCTTAATTAGTTGCATCAGATTTGCTTGAGATAGAAAAAATCAAATGCTTGCACTCGCTAGGGGTTTAATGGCAGTGACATTTGATTGCATATTAGAAATATGGCTACCACGAGAATTGTCCAAAAAGCTAATGGAGGAGATCATTGCCTGGCACAAACAAGGAAAAGGATACAGAAAGGTAGGACAGGCTCTGAATGTTCGTAGAGATACAGTTAGAAACATAGTTCACAAGTTCAGAGTTAAAGGAAGAGTGGCTACAGTACCAGGATGTGGCAGAAGGAGGAAGCTATCAATGTCTGTCACCAGATTTCTGAGGAGACAGGTAGTCAAAAACCCTCGACTGACTGCAGGAGACCTGCAGCATGACTTGGAGGCATCAGGCACTGAGGTTTCAGTTTGCACAGAAGGGCGCATACTAAACATTGAAGGTCTCCAAGACATACACCACATCTGATCCAAAAGCAAAAGCTCCAATATGCTCAAAACCATATAAATAAGCCACAAAAGTTTGGGGATACTGTTCTGTGGATTGATGAAACAAAACAGGAATATTTCGAGAAAATGTCTTGCCTTCTGTAAGGAAGCTGACGCTTGGGCATCATTGGATCTTCCAAAAGGACAATGATCCTAAACATACCTCAACATCCACCAAGGCTTGGTTTCAGAAGAAGTCTGGGAAGATTCTAGAGTGCCCATCACAGTCACCTCACTTGAACCCCATAAAAAATCTCTGGCATGATTTGAAAAACACAGGTGCAGCACACAAACCTGACATGATTAGTGAACTGGAGGCCATTGTCCATGAGGACTGAGCTAAGATTCCTTGGAAATGCTGCCAAAAGCTGACATCTGCCTATGCATCACATCTCCAGCAGGTCATAGCAGCAAAAGGGTGCTCTACTAAGTATTAAAGATGCTTGTCATGAAGGGGTTGAATAATTTTGAGCCTGCAGCAGTCATTAAAAGTGGAATTTTGTGTGTAATATTTGTTGTGTTCAGCCATTTAAATTGTTCTTGTTTGATCTGTTTATTGCAAACAGCTGAAAGTTAGTCAATTTTGCCAGTAAACATAATTTTCAATGGGGGTTGAATAATTTTATTGCAACTGTATTTTAAAAGGGGAATGGGCCCATCTCAACCATGGATCACCATGTCACGGTCCTCGAGGGCCAAAAACCGCTGGTTTCCCATCCTCCTTTTACCTGGTAGTCGGGTGTGAAGCCAGTCAGGCCAATAGGACGCACTAATCATTCTGTTCATCAGTGAATTTCCTGGGAGATTAGAGCCACAAGGCTGGATTTGGATTTGAGGGGCAGACTTGCTGATCTTTGCATGAGTCTCAACTGCGCCTTGTGTGAACTTATGGCAAACAGTTGCAATGTTGTCTTTGAGTAGCAAGTCAAGCCTTTTCACAGAAAGACATACAGTATGAGGTCCGTTTCAAGGCCTACAATCATGCTGTTGCCACATGTTACAGTACAGTACAGGGCCATAATGCCTGTAAAATAGAAAAAGAAGACAGGCAGACGCTGATTTGGGCAAAGCGATGGAGGATAGATATGGGTTCTACAATACATTGTGTTCTTGTTGCCATGGAGTGAAAACATATTGCGTGGAGGCCGTGCACACGATATCACGCCTTTGATAAGAGGAGGTCTGTTGAAAAACACACAGCGTGTACAGTTTACATTTTGCCCCGCGTGTCGAATCACTGAATAAAATGCGCTCCACAGTGTCTAGAACCGCGTGTGACATGTGACAAGTATGTGACACGATCTCGAGGTAACCAGCACAACTGAGCCAGAACACGTGGAGATGTTGGATGTATTCATAACGCTACCTGTATCTTCGGAGACTAAATTTCACCATCAATTTTCTTTCCAGGCGCCGTGTTCTGGCGCCTTCACACATGGAGTCCACAGAGATTTGCTGCGGCAAATCTGAGTGGCGGTGATTCATCATCATTTGGTTTACGCAGTGTTCCACTTTCACAAACACAACCTTGCGAACCGAAGCACTGCGCACAGGCATCCTGCGATCATGGGGGTATAAACAATGAAATTATTTATTCAGGAAGTGCTGATTTCATGCTAATTATCCCCAATCGAGTAAAGATTGAGTGCACAGGAGAGGGCAATGAGGGTGAAGTACATTACATGGCCAAAAGTACAAACGTATTAGGGCACTTGCTCGATGAAAAGTCGCAGGTATTAATATGAAGTAGGTCGCACCAATGCTCCTATGGTACAGAAGTCTCAACTCCACTGGGAAGCCCTTGCACTGGATGATGAAACGCTGTTGCAGGGATTTGGTTCTATTTGACCCACATACGCAGTAGTGATGGTGGACAGTGATGTTTGGACATAGCAGTCCATCCAAACTGAGTTTGACAGGGTTGAGATCAGGACCTGGCAGCATGCCAGTCAAGTCCTTTCACACCTATGCCACCAAACCAGGTACGGACCTCACTTTGTGTACAGGGTTATTGTAGACGCTCTATCTATGGGGGTAACGTGGCGTTAAAACAGAACAGAGCGTCGTACAAACTGTTGGAGGCACAGGCCCAGAAGAAATGTCACTGTATGTGTGTTGTAGCATCAAAATACTCCTTCAGTGGGAATAGGAGACTTTGCTTGACTGACGAAAACCAATCCTAGACTGCAGAGTGTCCCCATGTGTTTGAGCATGGATTTTATGTCAATATGTACATCACTCTTTTCCTATGTAAAACTAGGAAAGGGTGGTAAGGTTGAATTCGGGAGATTTAATCCTTTAATATTAATATTAATATTCCATCAAATATTTAATTAAAATATTTGATGGAATCTGATGGACTGATGCTACCATGAATAAAGTGACGTTCAATTAATATGAAGCAAGAGCACCCAGAGAATGCATACCTCTGCCGAGGCATTTGGAAGTGAGTGACCATTTAGTGGATATTAAGATGTATGGTACGTATTGCTCCAATTCTCCAATCCCACATTGGTGAAGGAATCTTTAAAAATTCCTTGATCCGGAATTAGTCCCAGATCACTCCTAAAATGAAACTGCCTCTAGGATTGGCCAGGATACACCTCTGGTAAGAAATTTAATAAAAATATGTGTCAAACAAACAAAAAAGCCCATTTGAAAAAAGTAATTTTGACCCCTAGTAAATGTTCCATATATTAATTAAGCATATTTTAATAGAAATAGGTGTGTTATTTAACTCCACTTAAAAAATATAAGTAATTTCAAAAAGTCAACATAATAAAAATATCAAGCTTCAGATAAAAATATTTTGTGCAACCACTTACCTTAAAAAAATTATGTTCATTCAACAAAACATTTTTTTCAGTGCACAACCCAAAAGTAAAGCGTAACTTCCTTCACGGTGGTAATAAAATTTTGACTCAATAAATGCTGTTCTCAAACTGTTGACATAAATGGAATTTTCCGTAGATTCATAATTCTTTTCAACCATACGTCCAGTTTCAGATATGCGCGTCCGCTACAGATCACAAAATTCCAAATCCGTGGAACATAGTAGGCCGCGTTGTTGTAATAATCAGGCTGTCATCTTCGGCGCTCCAGGGAGACTGGAAGAAAAGCCTCTGAGATTCAGGTGTCGGATTTTCTCGATGCAGCGACACAACCCTCCTCTGTGACAGCGCAACACCGGAGACGAATGCCACAGGCGGCCCCCTTCCCCCCAACAGGCATAATGCGTTTTTAATCATGTGTTTGTTTCCCTTCAGCAAGCAGAGCTGCCAGGCGCTTCATCTGTGAAGAATCTAATATGGATGATCCCCCCATTGGCAGAAGCATAAATAGGCCTCTTTGAGTGGAGTGTAATAAAAAGCAATGTTTAAACGGTAAAAAAGCGCTGAGCTGAGCTCCATGCGGTAACCTGAAATGAATTATGTAGATGCAGTTGCTCATCACTGCGGGGCTTTTAGCTTCTTGAGGAAACAGTCTCTCCACGTCTTTTCCGCGAAAGAAAGCACCTCAGGACTGAAATAATTTTTCCCCGAATATGAGCTGACGATAACATTATTTATTATAGGATGATTTATGAATCGTGCCGTGGATTTACTCTACAGAAATAGTCCAAATAAACCACACCTGGGTGCCGGGTAAATGATGTTATTAATGGTTCCCAGACACCGAGGTGCTATACTGCTAATGTAATGAATATGAGCATTACACCTTTGCATTGAGTACGATAGTGCCCTTGACCTAGTATCTTATCGCAAGCCTCTTCATATACAATGCCAATTTTTTTCCCTCAAACTGGAATCCATGTTGAAGAGGGATCTTGGCTGCGTAAAACAGACACCCTTTTACAAAGTGCAAAATATGTTCAGGCCTATATAAATCGTGTCCAATGTGCTACTTTTCGGAGACAGTAAATTCATGGCACCCTGTTCAGAATACAGGAATCTCCCGGGCTAAAAACAAGGCTATGTGGATGACATTTTTGACGCAGCCCCTGGAAAGAGACCGGTAATGCCCTGAAGGACAATTTCTAAAAACAGGGACAACACCTGAGGCTCAGATAACTAGGTCAAGGGATGGTGGCTGTTTGATCTCACAATATTTCAGACAGACTAAAATTTTTCATACAGCCCTGTCATGTGCATACACAACCATACAATCATGCACACAGGTAAGCGCACACACACACACAATACATACCAACACACACATGCAAGCATCCACATAGACACACACGCGCAGACACCTGTGCACACAGAGACACACACTCACACAAACAAAATCGATACAAGTGTGCATTTAGTAACAGGCACACAGTCACACACGCTCACAGTTTAGATGAAGAGTTGCTCATAAAGGCTTTATACAGCATGTATAATGCCTTTATAAATGAGACATAATGTCCTCATAAATCATACATAAGCAAATGTCATGCTTTGTAAAGGGTGAAATAACACATCCTTATTAAGCATGTGATGCCAGATGTGATATAACTGACAATGTCACTTAGCTAGTGGCTAAATGCTATAAAGGGTGACATTATCAGCTAAGTCAGCTTATACACATATACAAGCATGTGTACAAACAAGCATGCACACACATAAAGACCTGACCACACACATACGCTCAAATTATCCAAATCCAAACACATTCAGACAGACAAACATGCACTTTTACATACGCACATATACAAGCAAGCACGCACATACACACACGGGCACACATGCACCAACACATACAAACGCAAACATTCAAACAAACACACACACACACACACACACACCTGTAACACTTTACAATAAGGGTACATTAGTTAATGCAGTAATATGCATTAACGACAAATTAATTAACAGTTACCTGATGCATCAGAGAGCTAAATAAGCATTAGGTAACCTTAATTTACCATTTATTAATGGTCTTTGACATCGTAATTATGAAGTTGTAAACATCTCTTAGGTATCCCTTAAATAACATCTCAAACTATCGAACTATTCAATAATTTATAAATTAATACCTTAGTTAACATGAACAGCATTAGTAAATGATTAGTAGACCCATTAGTTTACTGTTAATTAACTCACGGTTAATGCCTCTTACTGCATTAGCTAATGTTAATTAATGTAACCTTATTGTAAAGTGTTACCCACACACCAATTCACACACACGCACACATCCACACACACACACACACACACACACACACACACACACACACACACAAATCCTTGTACTTATAACTTTGTGAGGACATTATATTGACTTCCATTCATTCTTCCTGTGTCTCTACAGCCTTTCCCTAATCTTAATAATAAGCAATGTATGCCTAACCCAAACCCTTACCCTAACCTCAACCTATCCCTAATTATAACCTTACCCCTAACCTTAACCAATAAGTCACAATTAGCCTTTGTAGTTGTGAGGACCGGCCAAAATGTCCTCACTTCCCAAAAATGTCCCCACTCTGTAGGAAAAGGACGCTTATTGGTTCTCACTTTGTAGCAAGTACAAGAACACACACACACACACACACACACACACAACCTTTTAACCTTGAGAAGTGCACGGAAGTGCCTTGAGTCCTCAGATATTCAGACAGCCAAGGTCCCGGTGACATTATTAAATAAAGACCTCACAGCTCAGAGCACACATCACTCATACGGCGCGAGGCTCAATAAACGTCACAACGCCTCAACTCCAGCTAGCCGCTGCCATCTGTCTTCCGTCTCCCTCAGCCGGAGTTCGCCGCAGATGCAAGGAGCAGAAATGTGAAGCGGTGCGACCCATTTCATCGCATATCATTGCTGCTACCTACTCTCTGTAATGTAATGTATGCATGCATTCAGATCAGAGAAATTCGCCTCCCGTTTGGGAGCGAAAGACTGCAGATTTTCAATCCCATTCGGGCATAAATTAAGTGAAAACTAATGCGCAACAGAACTGATTGCAAAGTTACAAAAAAGTAGACTTTTCTGACAAGATGAAACTAAGCAATTCGTGAGCAGAGCAGGTGGCACTGTAATGTATGCATTTTCTAAGAATTCTCGTAAAAAATATTTGAAACATGCATATTCATGCACTTCACAGTACATATATTTGCCTTTTTACTATTCAAGATTTGTCTTACTGTGTCAATTATGATGATGATGATGATGATTATTATTATTATTATTATTTTTAAATTATTATTATTATTATGAAAACCGTTGTACTAGAAAACAACATTCTGGAGACTGCCAGCGCACCAGTTTCCCAGACCTGCATTTCATCATGACAGTCTGTTTATACCTTGATGTGACTCCGAGGCCAACTTGCTCGTATGTCTGAATAGCAATGAATATCCTCATTCGCCGACGTTCAGCGAGCTTACGGGACACGTGAAAGCGCGCGTCCTACTTAATCGAGCTCATTGGGTGTGCGCGCTCACTCAGTAGACACAGCTTCTAAGGGCAGTTTCATTCCTGTCCAAGAGCGCTACGCCATTATTTACGGCTATTCGTGGGGTGCCAGCTAATGTCTTGCTTTTAACAATGCGAATCTTGCCAGCTGCAGCAGAGGAGCTCTGTTTATGGAGTGATCTTAAAAGCCTGCAGTGTCTGTTGTTATAGCGGTTGCCTGGAGGCATCGGCAGCATCACTTTCCTTAGAGACTTCCTGAGATGCAAAGAGCAAAAGCATGAGACGCAAGGCAGATACACTGCCGCCCTCCCCTCCTACAGGATCGTCATACTTTCCAGCACGCATCTTCAGACAACGCTTTAAATAGGCACTCACCGCGGACCGGTGATACGTGAACGCGACAAGAGTGAGAATCACGAAAATGGGGCGGTTTGAGCTTGATCTCGGCTAAATTTATCATCAAACCATCGTTACTTTTTGAAAGCTGCGGGCTTTTCAGCCGAGGTGCTGACCAAGACCGTATCGAAGCCTACCTACGCTGTAAGGAAGACTCTCATCACAGCAGCTGAGGCGTCTTGCCTACTTCGCCACTTCGAGGCTTCCAATTTCAGCTCTATGCGAATTGTTGCCAGCACAAAGGTCAGTGCTCTATTAATGTTATTTATTGTCGTGATAAAGCATTTTCTGCATTGCAAGTCTCCTTTGATGCGACTGATGCATGTTAAAACATATAGCGTCCCCAGTGAACGCCGTGCCATTCTTGATCGAATGCTGAGCCAGTCATTAATACAGAAATATTGTATTTTTAACGGACTGTTTATGACGGACGCGGCATGAACAGACGGAGATAATGACGTGCCATTTTATGGGGTGCCGTGGTCACACTGTCTATCTTGGGGCACAATGTGCGCATAAGTTGTTTAGAATGAAAATGACAAGAAGACCTGATGTTTTAAGAGGGTGAAATTATTGGATGAGCCATTTGTTTATTAATGGCGTTCTTTTGCGGGCGCCTGCGGGCGCTTTGTAAACTATAAGCTCTTGTGCCGTATGATTAGCCCCTGTGAAGTTAACTTTATTCAAGCAACTTCAGTGGTTTGCCCTAGTTGTTCAAATGTTCATACGTTTTCTCATATAAGGACTATTGTGACGGTTTGACGTACGCAAGCGATGAGAAATAAATCCCCAAGACTTTGTGCGTTAAGGCACCCGCAAAGACTAACGTATCTACACGATTACACGGGTACCCTGGACAAGTGGACAGTTTGCCGCCCTTGCAATCATAACGGCCCGTTACACAGATTAAACTGCACCTCACTCGTAAATAATCATACAAATTGATTACAGGATTTTTCAGAGGATGGTACGGGCAAAATGTGTGCCTTTGTTTTCTCATTATAAGATGGGTCAGCTGACAGGTTTAATTCGTTGTTTTTATTTTCTTTCAGATCAAGTCCGTTGCGAATATCTTGCTTGTTATTATCGTCCTGTACCCAGATGCGCGGCATATGAACTTTTCGTGACTTTAGGTGCGGTCCCGAAGGTCTCCAGAACTTCAAAATTGACAACATAACATGGCCACTACCTTTAATAATAATTGTAACTCTAAACATGAATGGGTGACAATAAGTGGATTGTCCACCATCTAATCAAGAACAGGCATATTTCATATTTACACCATAATCTTCAGAAAAGCTATTAACTCCGATGTACTCTGTCACAAATTGTTTACGCAAAAAAAAAAAAAAAAAACAAAAATGACGCGCACCGCGTGTCAGCGGAGGAGTGGAATTTCTCAGCTTGTTCTTTGATTGGTTTATTTCGTTGCATCCTGTCTTCAGTTTTGTTCGACAGTGTTCTCATCTATTAATGTCGATTAGGCTACATTCTAAGTCTGTAAGACAAATTTAGAGGTATAGCTTCGGCTAAGTAGTTCATATCCACTTGCTCCTTAATTTATGGAATGAGCAAAGTGATATTACTCGCTTATTCATTGTTGCAAACACAATGTTATGCTTTAGTTTTTATGTGCATGACTTGTTGAAGTACATGCCAGTCAAACAGTCAGAACTGAAGACCAAGCAGTCATTACTGTGGAAATTGCAGTGGGCCTACTGTAACGAGTAGTCACACAAATCCATGGCTGAAACTAAATTTCACTCTCCATAATTGCTCCCCACCCAAAGCAGCTCATTAAAAGAGCAGGGAATTCCCAAAATAAATGTAGTTACTCACACTGTGTGTGGTCCTCCGAACGGTAAAGATAAGGAACACGGCTCGTGTTCGTCGCTTAATGAGCATTGTGCCAATCTGCCTCTCTCTGACTGGCATACCAAATATACTCTTCCAAAAAAGAAACTATACATTGTTGTTAGCATCAATTTATTATACATGAAATGTTTTGACAAATGTGGAAAAGATATTGAAAAGAAAGTGTCATCAATAATTCAATATTTGTATAGTTTCTTTTTTGGAAGAGTATACTAAGTTCTTCACTGTCGTCACCAAAGTCATAAATTGCATTTTTTTGTCCATCATTGGAAGCAAAGTATGGTCCTTGTGCACTTTTTGAAGATGCCTGTAATTAGGCAACCACACTTCGCTGAACGTGATAAGAGTGTTTAGAGATTTCCTTTGGAAACAAGGAACATCGATGCGGCAGCGTCATGCAATGAGAATGCTGACATATCTGGCCTTGTCTGATTAATAAATTATAGAGGTCATAGCTAACCCTGAAAAATAATCTCATTCACACGCAGGTCAGAACGGCCTGGGAGAAAAGTAAACACATAACATGCTGAGACTCAGTGACAGAGGCTATCAACCCCTAATTAACTGGTACAGAAAGATCTACAGAGGGAGAGAGGGAGAGAGAGAGAGAGAGAGAGAGAGAGAGAATGTTTGTGTAGAGATAGAAAGATGGAGAGTGAGAATTAGTGTGTTAGTGAGAGAGAGAGAGAGGGAGTGGGGAGAGAGAGTGTGTTGTGTGTGAGAGAGAGAGAGAGAGAGGGAGTGGGGAGAGAGTGTGTTGTGTGAGAGTGAGAGAGAGCGAGAGAGAGGGAGCGTATTGTGTGAGAGAGAGGGTGTGTTGTGTGAGAGAGAGAGTGTATTGTGTGAGAGAGAGGGTGTGTTGTGTGAGAGAGAGAGTGTATT
This sequence comes from Gymnothorax reevesii, assembly GCA_029721435.1. Taxonomy (NCBI): domain Eukaryota; kingdom Metazoa; phylum Chordata; class Actinopteri; order Anguilliformes; family Muraenidae; genus Gymnothorax; species Gymnothorax reevesii. The sequence goes on from CM056574.1 coordinate 12,098,096, forward strand.
GTGTGAGAGAGAGGGTGTGTTGTGTGAGAGAGAGGGTGTGTTGTGTGAGAGAGAGGGCGTATTGTGTGAGAGAGAGGGTGTGTTGTGTGAGAGAGAGGGTGTGTTGTGTGAGAGAGAGGGCGTATTGTGTGAGAGAGAGGGTGTGTTGTGTGTGTGCAGATGTACTGAGGGCTCGGAGAGCCAAAGAAAGATGGTGCCACTGAAAGGCTTCCTGATACGAATGTGAATTTCCTCTGGCCAGACAGTGAATCATTCCGGGTCGCAGGTGTGGAGCTGCCTGGCCCTTTTGCTTCAGCCGTTCCTCTTGTTTTTATCCCTTCCTGTGTGTCAGAGACTATCACTCTGCCTTTGTGAGGACCCAGGGAACAGCTGACAGGAATTAGGGGAGCCCTGATTGACGATTTTACACTGAAAGTAATGTTCAGGTAGCCTGGGGTACATCAGAACCAGGAAGTAAATGAAAGTGTCGCTCATTTGAGGCCATCAAAATGGCTTAATGGAAACAGCATAATGTTTTTTCTCTCTTTCAGAGGAAAAAATCCTAGTCAACAGCTCTGCTGATGAGAATATCATCCGATAAGTGCATTGCAAACATGCATGCCAAGTTTTATGCATGATTGGCCATCAATGAATGTTATACATACTATCACTAGAGGATCTCTAATGAGAAAGCCCAAGATATCAAATTTATGCGACGAGAGTAATAATTTTTATTTATTCCAAATTTTCAGTGAGGAATAAATGAAAATTATGACTCAAGTTTCATAAACTTGATATTTTGGGCCAACAAATTTGAGATTCTATTTATCTCATAAATGTCAGTGTTGTATCATTCAGAAAATGGAAATATAGCGTCAACTTTAGCTTCCGATCGGCAGTCTATTTAAGTCAATGAGATGAATAATTTTTTAGCTGGCATGCTAACACTTTTGGCTGATGAAATCATGAGTTACATGTATAACTGTTGTTGTAGATTCTTGAATTTATTAATTTAATGGCAAAAAGGGTTACCAGCTAGCAAATTATTCGTCTCATTAACGTGAATAAACTGTCAGTTTGAAGCTAACACCAGCGAGGATGAACTGCTACCAGCAGAACAGGAAGCTTGAGTTACTTTTGTGAACATTTTAGTTGACGTTTGTCAATGAACAGAATCTGACCAATAGCGACGCTTTCTAGCTGTATCAACCGTGTGTGATACCAGACCTATATTTCATGCGTTGTATCACACCGATTTTTAATAATTAATGGAATAAAGTACTTTATTGCTCTTATTTCAATATCTGTCAAGTCTTTTGGAACAAAGTAAGAGTGTCACTGGATGCAGCTACAAAACAGGCAGCACAACTGTACACTATGAAATAAATCACACATTTAATTTTTATCTGCTTTAGGTCGTTGATTCAACCCAAAATAGTAACAACATGGGAGGTCTTTTGGTGTGTTGAATTAATTTTGTTAACAACTTAAAACATGGCAAAATACCACAAGGCACAATCTTCTTCTTACAAAGCTGTTTCGTAAAGCTGATCTGACACGATGAAAAGCTCAAAGTGGAAAAATACCGTGCTATATCCAGTGCATCGTTAACATAACGCTTGATGCTTAAGCTACAGGTGTGTATCAGTTGTGCAGCAGGCATTACGCATCTAAGCCTGACTGGAGGTGCAGGGTCGTCGCGGCTCAGGTGTGTTCTGCGTGAGCTTGGACGGCTGTGCAGGCCATCACTGAGGGGTTAGTAGGGCTGGCACTGGTGCCGGAGAGCGAGGGAAGATCCGGACAGATGGCCATGGAGTGTGCGCTGCTTCAACAGTTCTGAGACTGAGGGACTGTCCAGGCCCAGCTGGGTATGAGGGAGCGTGTGTGTGTGTGTGTGTGTGTGTGTGTGTGAACCCGCGTGCGTGTGTGTGTGTCTCTGACCTGTTGCTCATGCCACCTGTCAGTCAGTCTGCTGAGGAAAATTTGAGGATTTTCATTCCGGGATGATACTAGGCAGACAGTATAAAATATATCCTGTTGCTTTTGAGTCAAAACTTACTATGAATGATGGACTTTGCCTCTAGGTTTGCATAAATGTCTGAGAAAGAACGCGGTGAATGTTTCAAAGAATCTAAGTGAAGATACAGGCAATAGGGCATTCAGACTCAGCTCTGAATAATGCAGCAGTTGAATGCAAAGACAGGGACAGTTAAACTTGTGACCCTGCATTCATCAGGTTCCACCATTCTCACTGCTCATCGGCAATCTGTGTTTCTCCATCGGTGCCTGGCGATCTGCTTACAAAAAATGAGCATCTCTCAGGGCTCATGGTAAAACACCTTCAGTGACACACCCAGAAAATTCTGCATTTATGGCAAAACCCACACAATCGTTTGTAGCTGTCAATGAAAATTGTTACAATTTACGGTGAGTGTTACTGTTATAGTGATGATCTGCAGTTTGTGACATTGAGGCTGTGTCCGAAATCACTCACTACTCACAATATAGTGCACTATCAAGTGGGTTCGCCATTTTGTAGTACTGTACGAATTGTTAGTAAGAAGTATTATCCTCTATATAGTGAACTCATTACATCCCACAATCCACCACGAAATGTAGCGAGCAACCGACGGTCACTAACCCAGCAATACGTCCCATCATGCATTGCATACAAACCGAAGAGGAGCAAGGTGATGTCATTAACAGCGCTGACAAAACGAGCCGGGTCGTGTCTGAAAGCGTTTCTTCCTTCTGCCCATGAGCTCACTATATAGTCACCTACTTATGAGTCCCTTTATAGTGAGTAGGGATTAGTGAATGAGTGAGTGATTTCGGACACAGCTTAAGAGATAAAATTTGTTTTTAAACGCACGCAACAATGTGATCTGCATGTATTGCATGTAAGCTAAAGGGAGAGGTTTGTGGGACTTTTTTGACAGACAAGAGGGCTGTCAATTCCTCTTTTTCCTCATGTGAAACAAAAACTACCAACAGTATATGGACACGTGTTTGACATACATCATTCCGGAATCATGCGCATTTTATGGGAGTTAGTTCTCTGCTTACAATAGCTGTTTTAATAACCCCCAGATATGCTTGGATGTCTGTCCACTAGATGATAGAACTTCACTGCTCGGATTTGCAGCAGGTTGGGCAGCAATGTTGGGCAGTGATGTTGAGCAATTGGGGCTGGCTTTTTCCCAACTGTGTTTGGTGCAGTGGTTTGGTGGGTTTGAGGTCCGAGTTGTGAGCAGGATAATCAAGTTACTCTACACCGACCTCGACAAAGCACATACGGACCTCACTCTGCACGTTCGGGCTCTTTCATGTCAAAACAGCCCAGGACTGTGGAGCGTCCGCATACTTCTGGGCTTGAAAAGCACACGTCAGATACAAATGCTGAAATTTTAGCATTTTAGATATTTTCCTTCAAAGGGACCTGGCAAACAAACAGCAAAAAAAAAAAAAAAAAAAAGCGTGGGCGTCCTCAGTTAGGAAAAAGACAATTTAACAGGGTTCAGAGGAGAAGGAAATGAAAGATCCAGGCTTTGTGAGGGAGGATTGTTGTGTTGCAGGCAGCAGCGGGACTCGCCGGCTCACACTTTCTGTGCTCCGCCCGGCCCTCAGCGGCACCACTGCGGTGCGCTATTGATTTTTACAGTCTATGAAGGCGAGTCTGGCGAGAGCAGTGCGAGCCTCGCAATGCATTAAAGAGCTCGAGCGCTGCAGGCGGGGACTCGTAGCTGTGAGCCGAGCGAAAGCCGGGAGGGACCGGCCCTCGATCTGCCCATCCCTTCTCAACACCACCGCTGTAAGAAAAAATAAAATAACAAAGTCATAGATGAATTAATAAAATTGTGCTTTCGTTCTTGGGCATTGGAGAGGAAAACAAGCTGCTTTAGAAACACAGTTACACTTTCGACAGTTAGAGGGTCGCGCCTTTACCGAAAGATGGCAAAGTATTAGGGCGAGGCTATAGGACGGTGAACAGAGACTTCATACAGATAGCTGCGTCTCACTGACTCTATTTTGCTGCCTGACAGAGGGAGGATAGAGAGAGAGAGAGGAAAGAAAAAAAGGAGGATGAAACAGTTCTTTTCATTCCGCTGCATCTGTTCTGTGCAGGAAGACTCGTGTGATCTGCTCTCTGATCGCCCTGAATTATCTCCCCGGTGACTATAATTATGCACGGCCTCGCAAACTGCATCTTCCCCCGACTGACAGTCCACAAACTCAGTGCACGCAGTTCACCCCCGACCCCTCCATACTGAACATCCTACTTCGACTTCCGGAAATCAAGTGAAAAGGAGCGCAAATCATTTATCAGCCTTACACTATGAAACCAACAAACCCATATTTGGCTGCGTCAAATGCAGCTGCTGTATTCAAAACCGTGGAACTTCAGGCCGATTTTTCATTTTAGTGGAGAACCTAAGGTTTCCCAGGATTCCTAATATGTCCTGCTGAATCACAAGAAAATGTGTATAAAATGATACACATGAAGAAGTAGACATTTTCCATTTGATGTGGCCACAAAACATGGTGTCCTGAGTTTACATTTTTTTCTGAAGCATGACCTTGCTTCAGTTGACCAGCAGATACAGAATATATGTGTAACATCGTCCTACAGTATGAAGAAGTGCTTCTTCTGACTTTGAACTGACTCAAGGAAAAACTTAAGTGAAAAATTAGAGTTCAAGGGTGACTGTAAACCAATGCTTTGTGAGAGCTTTGGAAGTGAAGCCTGGCTCCCTGTATTTCTGCTTAAGCCCCGTATACCCACCTCTCCACAGCTCTATACAGGGGTTCTCAATATAACCAACATGTCAGCCATGCTCAGTTGTGAGCATGCTAATTAGGATTTAGGTTCATTGAACATATTCATGCATAGTCTGCGTATACTGTGCATCCTACCCTCCTTTATGCAGGGAGCAGAATTCTGCCATTGGTCCATCCGCTCTAATGAGGAAAAGGTCACCTCTTAATTATTCATTTGGGACGTCAGATAATCCTCAGAAGGCAGTTATTTCAGGGGTGAGATCCCTGAATAATACATGAGCAGGATGCTCTTTCGTCCAAAACAGGAATGCTCGCGGCGGCCATTTTGTTTCCCGGTTTACATTGCTGGGGCCACCCACTGAGGGCTGCTGTTGTCATGAAGGGCTGACCTTTCCTGTCACTTGTCTTAAAACCCAAGGTAGCGCGTAAAGAGATTTCTGACTCACCCTAGCACGGATTCCTCTAATAGCCTCCTTAAATCTGCTGCCCGAACCCTCACGGGATACTTATTACATTTTTTAGTGCATGCTAATGGATGTGTATTGTTTGCAGAGAGCGGTGCTGCGGCGTATTAAAACTGACGTTTATACTGCAGATATGAATTACAATCACTCTTGTTCTGCCATCTGTTGTGATTCACTGCTCCTTCCAACTAACCCAGCGCTTCATTCTTAGCAAGCATCCTTAACATAGCTTATTTTCAGTGACTTGGCAACGGTATATGACGGCGCTCAAGCACATGTAGGCTTAAGTATGGAACACCAAAGTATGCTGCTGCCAAATCAGGGATCTGCTGGGATTTGTGTACAAGTGTGGATCCATGTTAGTTGCCTGTTTTGAGGTGGCAGAGAGATTTTGTTGTGTCTTACTAACAAGCGCTTTGGTGGATCCTCCGTCAGCCATCTTTGGCGGCAGCCCAGGGCCGGGAGCTCGCCATCTTGAGTCTGTGCCCAGTGGCGCAGGAAACAGGTTTGTGCTTGGAAAACTGGGAACCTCTAATGGACTCCCTCAGCCCACCTGCATCAGCAGGCTTAGCCATGCTAACGACAATCCAAAAACAGTGGAGGACTGATAGCAGAAATATAAACAGAGCACAGGCTTTTGCCTTCTTATTAGCTCCCTACTATATTAGCTGAAGTGCCTGAATGCTGCTCATTTTCTGGTCACAACTGAATACCCACGAAATTCACCAATAATATTCAGGAACCGTTCGAGTGAAAAAATCTAAACCAATAATACTCCCCAATTTGGGGGAAAAAAAAATTGATTATGCAGAAACGGTACTTGTCAAATCTACCAAGCAGTTTTTATGAGTTAATCGTTCCATTCGGAGAAATCATATGAAAATAAACGCCCTATAAATAAAAAATTCAAGTGGCATTTCTTGAAGCCAAATTACTTAACGACTTTTGGAAACCCAAGTTTCGTGGATGACTGCTACACTGGAGCGTTTACCAGAGCATGGATCATGGAGAGGCAATAAGCTGCTATGAATATAGGTGAGGTAACACCATTATTGAACTATTTTTATTAAACATGGTGGCCAGAATAAGGACTCGGTTATCTAGAATGGATGTCAAAAAAAGAATCTTCATGGTGATATGTGTTTTGCTACATATATGTATAAGTAGTAAATTATTGAAAATCAGTAACTTCTGTAAAACCGCATGCACTTCCATAACATCTGTGTTACAGCTTGGGGGCATTGGACCTGAACAGGCCAAAGAAATTCGACTTATATTCACACATTTGAAATTAAGTCTCTTACATTAAAATTAATCTGTGGCTAGCATCTGCGTGGTAGCAACATTTAGCTAACATTCAATTTCTAGGGAATGGGTGCACCATTCTCCCGAACTGATTTACCCAGTCAATTTGTTCCTATCAATGTGTCTCCTTTATGACCTCTGGCTTTTCAAGACTTGCTACTGTTGCAATAAAAATTATTCAACCCCCGTTGCAAATTAGGTTTACTGGAAAAATTTACAAACTATCAGCTTCTTGCAATAAACAAGTCAAACAAGAACAATTTAAATGGCTTAAAGCAACTAATTTTATAAGCGGCATATTACAAATATGTACTTGTTCGACACAAAATGCCGCTTTTAATGAGTACTGCAGGCTCAAAATTATTCAACCCCTTCATGATAAGCATCTTTAATACTTAGTGGAGCACCCTTTCGCTGCTTTGACCTGCTGGAGATGTGATGCATTGGCAGATGTCAGCTTTTGGCAGTATTCCCAAGGAATCTTAGCCCAGTCCTCATGGACAATGGCCTCCAGTCCTCTAATATTCTAGGGTTTGCACGTTGCAACTGTCTTCTTCAAATCCTACCAGATGGGTTCAAGTAAGGTGACTGTGATGGGCACTCTAGAATCTTCCCAGACTTCTTCTAAAACCTAGCCTTGGTGGATGTTGAGGTATCCTTAGCATCATTGTCTTTTTGGAAGGTCCAATGATGCCCAAGCGTCAGTTTCCCTACAGGTGGTATGATATTTTCTCAGGGTGTGCTTTTCAGCATATCCTTCTTTATTCCTCCTGCAGATATACCACTGACTCATAAGCCTGAAATAATCCAGTTTTGTTTCATCACTCTACAGAAAAATATACCCAAACTTCTGTGGCTTATTTATATGGTTTAGAGCATATTGGAGTTTGTGCTTTTGGATTAGATGTGGTGTATGTCTTGGAGACCTTCAGCGTTTAGCATGCGCCCTACTGTGCAACCTGAAACCTCAGTGTCTCCTGCCTCCAAGCCTTGCTGCAGGTCTCCTGTGAGTCACTTGAGGGTTTTTGACCACCTGTCTCCTTAGTAATCTGGTGACAGCCATTCATAGCTTCCTCTTTCTGCCACATCCTGGTACTGTCGCCACTTTTTCTTTAACTCTGAACTTGTGAACTATGATTCTAACTGTATCTCTATAAACTGTCAGAGCCTCTGCTACCTTTCTGTATCCTTTTCCTTGTTTGTGCTAGGCAATGATCTCCACTGTTAGCTTTTTGGACAGTTCTCTTGACAGCCATATTTCTAATATGCAATCAAATGTCACTGCCAACAAACCCCTAGCGAGTGCAAGTATTTGATGTTTTCTATCTCAAGCAAAACTGATGTAACTAATTAAGCTCTTGATTAGCTGCGTTAGGTGTGCTTGAGACAACACCTGATTTGCAAATATGCTCTTATGATGGATTCTATTCGGGAGGTTGAATAATTTTGAGACTGCAGCAGTCATTAAAAATGGCATTTTGTGTTAAATTTGGAGAAACCACTTGTAATATTCGTTGTGTTGAGGTATTAAAAGTGTTATTGTTAACAGCTGAAAGTTTGTAAATTTTGATATTAAACCCAGTTTGCAATGGGGGTTGAATAATTTCGATTGCAACTGTAGGTCAAGACCTAGTGTATGCCTTGACTGTTAATATTTTCGCAATCGCAATGCTAATTTCCGTTCGCACCGTTTGCAGGTTTAGGGCTTTGGTTATAATGCAGGAAGAGGGCAAAGCATTATTGTGCACTAACAATCCAGGGAAGAAGAGTCCGGGAACCAAAAGTTCATGGAAATGAAAAGGCCTTGGAGATTAAGAGTCCAGGGACAAAAATTCCTCGGGCACAAATAGTTCGGAGACGAAAATTTAGGGAGGAAAAGTCCGGGACAAAAAGAACGGGAATGAAGAGTCCCAGAGACATTAGTGGCTCATCCTACATTTACGATGGACTGCCTACCTAGTAGGCTAGCAACGAAAATATTTGCACAGAAGGTAACTATCTTATCGGTGAACTTCTTGGTGGGGACTGTAGGTAACGATATTGCCGACAAGGTTGTGTGGGAAGATAGTTGGTTCAGCTGCATTTACCAATGACAGCGGATTATCTAGGAATCCCAGTAGTCTCTGGTGAAAGTTAGTGAAAGTGCCCAGTGTGAAATGTTTACCACAAAGAGAAGTGTTGGTGGTGATCTTCAGCTCCCCATCAACATGACTCTTCACCTGCTCTTCATGTCGCTATTTTTCAGAAATTGAAATAGGGTGACAGAGGTTTTATTTTTCACTTCTTTCATTCAGGGAAGATTGCATTTTCGGGACAGCTGACTTGATAGCCAGAGAACTGAACACTGGTGAGCTAGCTTGCTAAATACAGAAAGCCTGGTTGTAGTCCGTGATTGAGTTGATAACCACCGATTCAATACGCTCTTTATTTTATATAGTGCTAAGGGCAGGATTATGTTAAGGACGACCTGAGTGCGTCATCGAGCCATGTTTTAGCCCAGCCCAAAACATCTGAAAAATAAACTTGTGGAGAAACTGTTTAACAGTCTACCACCTCAATTCAGCTCTAGTTTCATTTGTAGTCTTGTCAAGTTATAAGCAACTATTTTCTAACATGCATGTACAGTGGGCTCCAAAATTACTGGCACCCCTGACTGGCAATTGACAAATAATACAAAGAAATAGAAACAATATAACTATCGAGAAACAAAATATACCAATGTGTCAAATATTTAATAATGTTTTGATGGAAACAACCAAAATCATAACAATCATTGGTTACACTTTACTTGAAGGTACCGTCATAAGAGTGACACGACACTGTCATAACTGTTACATGTGTCATGTAACAGTTATGACAGTGTCGTGTCACTCTTATGACGAAGTTGTCATAATCAAGACAACCCAAATAATGTCAATTTGTCATCTCAAAAATCAAATGACTCTTAATGACAACGTTTATGACATTGACGGAATGTTTAGGACACGTTCATGACTGTGTTATGTCACTCTTATGAAGATACCTTCAAGTTAAGTGTTACCCGATCATTTAATACAAAATAAATTTCAATAAATTCAGGGTTTCAAAGTCATTTTCCTTCTCCATTTAGTACTTAGTGTGATCACCTCTGGCAAGGATAACAGCATGAAGTCTTTTTTTGTAATTTTTGACAAGGTTTAGGCACACATTCGGGGGGAATTCTGACCATTTGTCTCTGCAGATACTTTCGAGATCCTTTCATTTTTGGGTTTGCGTGTCTCAACTGCCCTCTTCGTTTGGATTGAGGTCTGGAGACTGATTTTGTTGTCATGGAACCATTTCTGTGTGGATCTTGAGGTATGCTTTGGGTCATTGTCTTGTTGGAAAGTCCACCTACAGCCAAATCCCAGCCTTCAGGTGGAGGCAACCAGGTTGCCAGCCAAAATATCCTAAAACCTGGTGGAATTAATTATGCCATTAATCTTAACCAGTGCCCTTGGACCTCTTAAATTAAAACAGCCCCAAAACATGACTGACCCACCATCATATTTCACTGTGAGTATGAAATGCTTCTCCTTGCATGCATCTCTGTTTCGTCGCTAAACATGCCGATGCTGCGTCTGACTGAAACATGCAATTTTGGTCTCATCTGACCAAAGCACCTTGTTCCAGTCATAATTTAAATGAGGTTTGGCAGACTGTGAGCGCTTGCCTCTGTGTTTTTGGGTCAGAAAAGGCTTTCTTCTGGCAACCCTTCCAAAGAGGCAGTGCTTGTGGAGGTGGCGCCTGATGGTGAACCCAAGATTCCATCAAAGCCTGCAATTCCTTCACAGTGATTCTAGGGGATTTTGTTGCTTCTCTCACCATCCTCTCCAGTATCTTGGGGGACACAATGCGTAGATACCTTGAGGTTTTCAACAGTTCTGTATCATTGGAATTTTTTAATAATTGCCCTGCCAGTGCTCAGTTGCATATTCACTTGTTTGGGAGTCATCTTGCATCCATTACCAGATTTATGAAGGTCTATGACCATCTGTCTTTTGAATCAACAGTTGTTTTCTTCATGGTGTTGGATGGAAAAGGGATATTGCATGTGTGTTACCTCATTATTATACCCTAGTGAAACAGGAGGCGGTGTAAAGGCTGGATATAGTTCCTTAACACTTAGATAAAACTTAAATAAGTGGAATATTATTCTATTCCTAGTTTAATTTTGGGAGGTGCTGTTCACAATACTCTTAAAGGGTGCCAATAATTATGAAACCTCGATTTGGAGGAAACTGATTTTTTATTAAATCAGTTAATAATATTGGTTGGTTCCATTTTAATGCTAATATCTCACAGGATTTCTCACATGATGACATTTAGAGTTTCTCTCTAAGTATATATATATATATTTTTTTTAATTTTTTAAAAGTATTGTTTGTGCATTGCCAGTCAAGGGTGCCAGTAAATTTGTTTATGATTTCACTTTACCTGGACATTAAGATAATTCAATCCTGTTCCTACTCAGTCAGTCACTGAGGCACGGCCATTCGCGTTTGAGTATGAGTTACAAATTTTAAAAAAAAAATTTTTTTTTTTAAATTCATGGATACCTGTGTCACAACCTCACGAAAAGCATGGAGTTGCCATTTTTTTAATTAAAGTAGCAATGTGGCTAGCTTAGCCTGCCATCCAAATAGCCCCAAATTTCTTTTCAGGGGACAGAAAGGAACACAAACCATTCTGCAAACAAAATTCGAACACAAACACAGAAACTTTAAACAAATGAACCAGCATTTTAATTCTTCATTTATACAGTAGTATCCTCAGTTTTATCGTTGAGCTAGCCAGCGAGCTAATGATGGCTCACTTTTGACAGGAGGAGAGCGCCAGTATCTGCAAAAATTTCTCAAAAGTGGGAAAACCCGCCACTGACCCTCCACAGCACCAGCTCCATCTATTTTTAGAGGAGACAAGAGGCTCCCCGGAGCCTGTACTGGGCCGCGCACGAGCAGGACAATCGCAAAACACACACCAAATAAAACAAGGCTCCTCAGAGCCTGTACTCAGGCCGCGCATGCGCAAGATAATCGCGACCCCGAGAAAGAAGAACGGAGCCGAAAGTTCGACTCATGGCCTACCGGCCCGAGTAGTTAGCCTGATCAACTCACGCACTAAGTTATTGCATGTGCAAGTCAGCAGGATCTACAAAAGTAAGGCAGGAGGGAAAACTTTAATCCATTCCCTACGGCAAGCCGCTGCCAACAGCGTGGATGACCATTCGCAGTCCGATGAAAACATGAAATCAGTTGACGATCGCGGTCATGGCCCACAATACTTTATATTGTGTCATTTTCGTAAAAGTATTCCGTACAAACGCGACAGTTTTATACAAAAGTATTCTGTAGGGAAGTTAAGACCAATTTTCTCAGTTTCACTACTTTGCAGGTACTGCAGTCTGGCCTGACAGGGCAGAACTGTCATGATTGTTTACTCATTGTTACCTAGCAATGGCAGAAAGACAACCTGCAGAGACCTCAAATATGATTATTTTTACAAAAAAATGTTAATCATGGTCACTGCAAGTGGTGCATCAAAATAATCTGAAGACCTTTGGCTAATTGAAAATCGTATTGATTGGGTGCCATGTGATGTGGGGGAAAAAATACATGTGATATTTTTCTCTGTGTCCTTAGTCTACCATTGACATAAATACACGAAAACAGCTGCCGGTATTCCGAAATGGTCCTCTCGCCACTAGAGGTCGTTAATTCACCGACCATGAAGTATGCAAAGCCCTAATGCAAAGTCTTGCTGTTCTACTCATTCTTTCCTGTGACATAAGCAATGTGTGTCCGAACCTTTTACTGGTACTGTATACTTGGTGGATTAAGGTAAGAACATTCAGGAAACTAAACATTTGGCAGTGGATTAGAATGTATCGGCTGCTATTTTCAAATGAATTAACTACACTGGAAGGAATGAGTTAATACTGCCTTTATGGTGCAGCTGAGGTGGTTATTTTTAGGATCAGCTGAGCTAAGATTGGTGTATTTTTAGGATCAGCTGAGCTGAGATTGGTGTTGGAGGTGAGGCGGGGCTGGTAAGGAGGGGATAGTGATTGCAAATCTCTGGAAGGCGTCACACTGCGGTTCTGCTCTTCAGCAAAGCAATTAATCCAAATCGGGACTGTAAACATCCAGCTGTTTAATTGGGTAATGTGTCAGCTACAGTACACAAGTAACAGAAGCCCTAAATGCTTGCTGGGAGACAGATAAACATTTCTCACACACACTTGTACAAAGTTGCGCAGTATGGAGGTGCAGTTAATTCAGAGCCCTGCTGGGACTGCGTTTTTGAGCCGTGAGCCCACTGAAATATCACTTTGCAGCTCGATTAATTTTCCCATTGGCAGTTTCAGTTGGGCGATCAGGGCTCACAAAATTCTAAAATAAACGGTAGCCCGTCGGGTAAGCGCAAGTGAATTCCTGGTTGTCCAAAAAGTTTTCTCCTTGCCGAGACCTTGCCAAATTTGGCCTCAATGCCTCATTTCCACTACGTGGTACCGGCTCTACTCTACTCTGCCCGCCTTGGTGCTGGGTACCTTTCTGGGGGATTGTTTTCCATTAGAGGATTGTACTGCCTCAGTTAAGCTGGTCATCATCGCGATGCAGCACAAAACTATTTAAATGGTTGGTGTTAGAGTTAGGGTTAGGGGTCAGGGTTTGAAATTGGGACTGCTGTACCTCTTTACATTGAAAAACATTGGAACACTGCCGTACCCGTAGCAATTGCCTTTACGGTTCCATATTAATTTAGTCTCTGGCTCCAAAGTCTCATTTTAACAATTGTATGTCTCTCTGACAGTGGCCGATTAGCTTCCTCAAGTGCAACATCACAACATATTCTTGCTTGTGATATAGTGTTGCTGGTTTTAATGGAAGACGCACCCTCGTATGGGCGTAAGATTGCTGGGTAGAGTTTAAATGCTCGCATTCATAATCCCACACCCACTTGAAGTCCGCAGACTCAGCCCGGTCACCCCCTCTGTCCATGTGGCCGCCACTATAAAACGGGAAAAAAAAATTGTGGAAGGTTGTGTTAATTATCCCACTCTTCCCCTCATATGTAACTGCAAGCCTGTTGTTTTGGACCAGAGGAGATTGAAACGAAACGCAACGTGGGAAAGTTGCGAGTCTAGAACACGGCTTTAGATGAATAACTTTAGTATTAAATAAATACATTCACTTTGCCGTGGGCCTTTTTAAACAACAACACCACACAAAAGCAACAACAAATGTCGATGAAAGTTTCGCTTCTCTCACTCAAACGTTATATGATAACCATGTTCCGAGAAAGTGATTTTATGAGTGACCGTGGAATGGCCGTCCGACGCGATTCCTACCGCCGGCTGCACGCATGTATGCCTTTATCCCCCTGTTTGATGGTTGGGGGTCAAGTCATTGCTTATTGCCTGTACCAAACGAAACTAGACCGCCGCAGAACAAATTCCCGCTATTTGGTTATGGCACATGGAGAAAGTTATGACAGTCACGCCTAAAATGTTGTGAAATAGGCCACAGATTTTCAGCAACAAAACAGATTTTGTTTCAAATGAATTTAGTGGCCACATTGGTACAGTGAAGAAAGCGTTAAGTTTGGAAATAAACTTGGCTTATGGCGTCGGAGGCAATGACTGGGGGTATATCCCCGAACGCCCTAAGTCCTCCAATTCCCCAATCCTTGAATAGACCTTGAATAGCCTTGCATTTGAACTTAATTTCAGGTCAATCGGACAAATGGTTCTGAAGATATGGCCAAAATGGTAATTTTCCATCACAAAGCGCCACCTGGTGGCAAAATATTGAACCATACAGGTATGATGTCATCATGTGACAAGTTGTGAGGTCATGACCTTGCAGTTGCACAGAGTTTCATGTCAATTGGAGAAATAGCTCCAAAGATATAGCAAAAATGGTGAATTTTATGTGACAAAGCTCCACTTTGTGTCAAAACCAAACAGGTATAATGTCACCGCGGGACACATCCTTAGGTCATGACCTTTCATTTCACTTGATTTGAGGTCAATCGGACAAATATTTACAGAGATATGATAAAAACAGTGATTTTTTTCAGTTTTTGGCCCCAGGTGGCCAATCTAGAAATTGTAATTGTCCAAAATCGAATCAGTTCTTCCTCTTTATGATAATTACTTATATGCAAAACTTGGAATTTCTAATTGAAATATTACTGCAGTTATCGCTTTCACATGTAAAGCAGTTTTTGGCCCCTGGTGGCCAATCTAGAGATCGTAAATTGTCCAAAATCAAATCAGTTCTTCCCCTTTATGATCCGTACTTATTTGCAAAACTTGAAGTTTGTAATTGAAATATTACTGAAGTTATCGCGGAACTGCGATTTTTTTCAGTTTTTGGCCCCAGGTGGCCAATCTAGAAATTGTAATTGTCCAAAATCGAATCAGTTTTTCCTCTTTATGATACTTACTTATATGCAAAACTTGGAATTTCTAATTGAAATATTACTGCAGTTATCGTGTTAACACGTAAATCAGTTTTTGGCCCCTGGTGGCCAATCTAGACATCATAAATTGTTCAAAATCGAATCAGTTCTTCCTCTTTATGATCCATACTTATTTGCAAAACTTGAAGTTTGTAATTGAAATATTACTGAAGTTATCGCGGAACAGCGATTTTTTTCAATTTTTGGGCCCTGGTGGCCAATCTAGAAATTTTAAATTGTCCAAAATCGAATCAGTTCTTCCTCTTTAGGATACTTATTTATATGCAAAACTTGGAATTTCTAATTGAAATATTACTGTAGTTATCGTGTTAACACGTAAATCAGTTTTTGGCCCCTGGTGGCCAATCTAGAGATCGTAAATTGTCCAAAATCAAATCAGTTCTTCCTCTTTATGATCTGTACTTATTTGCAAAACTTGAAGTTTGTAATTGAAATATTACTGAAGTTATCGCGGAACAGCGATTTTTTTCAGTTTTTGGCCCCTGGTGGCCAATCTAGAAATTGTAAATTGTCCAAAATCGAATCAGTTCTTCCTCTTTAGGATACTTACTTATATGCAAAACTTGGAATTTCTAATTGAAATATTACTGTAGTTATCGCGTTAACACCTAAATCAGTTTTTGGCCTCTGGTGGCCAATCTAGACTTCATAAATTGTCCAAAATCAAATCAGTTCTTCCTCTTTATAATACTTATGGGCAAAATTTGAGATTTGTAATTCAAATATTACTGAAGTTACCGCGTTAACACGTTGTGCGGCGGCGGTCGGACCAAAAACATAATATCCCCGGAACGCCATTCTGCGTTCGGGGATATAATTACTATGTGGCGTGAAATTTTTAGCCAGCCCGTCGGGCAAGCGCCTCTTAAATTCTGCTTGTCCGACAAAATGTTTACTTGTCCCGGGTGTTCAGAACAGCGATATTCGCGAGCCCTGGTGATTATTGCAAGAGTTTGCACGCATGAAAACTGAAATGGTGTTCTTGAATTGCTTGAGAATATACGGTCAACAGGTTACATTTATTAATGTCGAAGTCTCAAAGTCATTTCCGTTAATATTTGGACACTTTTTTGTTGCTTTTTACCTCTCTACCCCAGCTCATGGGATTTGATTGGTCAACGCAGCATATGTGAAACTACAACCTGTCGACTTGTGCAAATATTTCCATTCGTATTGCGTCAAACTTGTGGGCATTGCAACTGTTCTATACAGTGAATGTCACTCTCTAAGTTGATAATGACTTGGTGCAGTAAAAGGTTTTTCCCCAGTGGCCTGGAATTCCTGCAACATCTGTTTTTGTCTTGACTTACAAATGACAGTTTGTGGAGGGAGGGAGGGGGTGCTAATTTTAATGGCTTAACTGTGGTATGTTTTTCATAAAAAATATACACACAAAAGAGAAAAAAGGGAACATCTTTGTTTCGTTTTTGGTCCATTCAGGGAAAGTATTGCTTAAACCTGGATCAATTTGCAGATCTGAAGGCAGAGACAATAACATTCACATGCTGAAAGTCCGAGATCAATGAAGCTATTTCTGTGGGAAAGCAAAACACGTGCTCGCCTGTAATACATCTACTGTAAGCATCTCCCCACTGCTAAGGGGTTTGTTGCATTAGCGGAGGTCAGTATTAGGGGTTGGCTGAGAAGCCGGTAGATTTTTGGCTCAGTCAAATGATTATAATCAGACACTGAGTGATTCCATATTTTTCCCGCGACTTAATTATGGGGGAAAAAATGATGCCATTAATTGCAATACCGCAATCAAATTTGTTTAGAGTATGTTTCATGAAGGCTGAATGTTAAGGTAATAACATAGTTGTGTATCACATTGTCTCCTCAGTAGCCACTGCATCTTTGATTTTATCAGCATGAACCAATGTACCCTCACAAACTGGACCTGTCTTCTTCTTTAGTTTTCAAAAGCATGAACTGATGCACCCTCACTATCTGAGCGCTTCTTCTTCTTTTGTTTTCATTTGCATGACCCTATGGTCGTTTCTCAATACCAAGAATTCTAAAGAGCGAACTTGCATTCTTGGGAATAACATTCTCGCTAGTCGTTCTAGGAAGAATGCACTTCCAAGTCTACAAGCGCTCAGAACACTGTCGACGGTTTGAGACGATGCGTTCTTGTTGGTATTACGTAATATGGCAGCCAGTGAGCCGAGACTTCCTCCGCCATCATCCTTATTTGTTTTCCCAGTATGTTATCTGTGGGGGAAGAGGGGTCAGTGAGCGTGAGCTAGTTAAGGTGCTTAGTTTAGCTACGTTCCGCCGGCTGTTGCGGAGTTTCTCTACTCTGAAAACATTGGTGCAGAATTCCAGTGTAGCGACGCATTAACGGTACGGAAATATTATCGTATCCCGCTCGGATGCCAAAAAGAATTCTGGGACATGCGTGCTGTCAAGTTCATACCTGATGCATCCTCGGAAAAATGGAAGTGTTCTTTGACACATCCTGGACTGGTAACCCTTCTCGTCGAGATGTGAACTTTGAATTGAGACAGTACGCGGTCTCAGATCGATGACATTTCTCTAGTTCACAAGAACAGAAGTACAAAGAAGAACGCATATTGAGAAACGGCCTATGTTCCCCCTCAATCTGAGTGCTTCTTTAGTTTTCAGGAACGATGTACCCTCACAATCTGATGTTATGTTCTTTAGTTTTCAGAAATATAACTTGATGTTTCCTTGTGATCTGAGCGCTACATCCTCTTTAGTTTCCGTTGATACCTTTCAGCACCTACAGTATAGCAAGGCAGGTTACTGAACCTGCTGCAGCGAGATGCCAGGTTGCACAGAAAGATTGATGGACCCAATGTTATTTCTTTGTGATATATTGGAAGGGAAAACATCTTGCAATTATACCATGCGGTCTCCTTCCTGTGGCTTTCAACCAACGGCCCTCATCAGTTTTGAGGCCAGATGTGAGGTTACGCTCAGGAACCAGACGCGAGAACCAAGAAATCCAAAAAGCTTGTGTTTTATATGAAAATGGGGCGAACCCCCTCAGAGCAGGAAGCAACAGTACAAAGTCCTCAATCCAAAAATCAGAATCCCTGGGACGTAATCCAAGTAGTAATCAGGGCAGCAAACACAAAACTCTTGGTCGGGCAAAAAGGGTTCAATACACAGATGCAAACAAATCCAAGACAAAGCCAAAATCATAATGAGGGACGGTCCAGTCAGAAGTGAATCACAGAGAGTACAAGGCATAAACAGCCGCAGCACAGGTAAACTAGGAGAAACGTTCTCACAAGGAGCTGGCTGTGAAAAGACAGCTTAAATAGACAAACGGGAAGTCACATGTTACAGAGGGAAACAGGTGAACTGGATCAGACTAATTACAAAGGAATGAACATGAGGAAGATCCTAATTACATGAAATTGGCAAAAGCCAAAACACGGACAGGGATCATGAAGACAGCCTACAGACAGACATACGGCTCCGGTTAGGGAGTTCTACCGTGCACAGAAAAGGAGAGACAACGAGTTTAACAAGTGAGGAGATTCTGCTGAAACTGCAGCAAAGTCAATGAAGTAAAGACCAGAGGCGGAGACTAGAATAGGGCGAATGCTGAGAGGTCGTTAGTCAATTAGTGAAGTGCAGCTATGCAATCCCTAGTGCTCGTTAGCAAGTTAGTACTATAAACAATGTTAGTTTTGGTTAGTAAGTTTAACTAAAATAATAAACTGTTAGCACTTGTTAGTAATATAGAAAAGCAGGGTGAAGGAAATAAATGAGATTGGAAGGACTGATCAAAATCCCAGAAACCATTAAATCACCTGAAAGTGTGGCACACAATACCGGGGCTGAGTGATCACAAGACATGAGACCAGACAGGGGGAGACAAAGTGCAATGCATGGTGAGAAACAAAACATGGACCGGAGTAAAACTGCAAAGATGGAGTATGAAAACAAAACGGAGACGAGAAAAACAAAACATGGCCAGGCGTGTAAATCCCAAAACAAAAATACAGAGCATGGTCAGACGAAGCAGAGATCATAATCCAGGCATGGCAGAATCATAAATAAACATGGCAAACTGAATATTTTCCTGCATTCCTTCCTCAGCGTCGAGGCTTCAGGCACTCAGCGCTTTGTTTCACTTTTGTTTTTGAAGCGTTGAGATGTGAGTGGATATAGCGCTGCTGACTGATGTCTGCGGCGAATGACTGGAGCCGTCCGTCTCCGGGGATACGCTTCGAGTATTGAACCAACCCTTTGATCTGCATCATCTGAAATATTGTGCGAAAACACAAAGATTCTCTGGTTGCAACATTCAGCCTGACACTCTTTTTTCATCTCGATTGTGAGAGGGCAGACGTTATGCCTTCGAGGGAAGACACGGGGGGTGGGGGTGGGGGGGGGGGTGTATTTTGTAATTAGTGAAACAAACTCCGGCTGAAAAACCACTGCTACCAGCACCAGATGCTTTGGGCATTGATGGCCTCATTCTTGTGATCTGCTCACCCTGTGATACTTTAATGTGCAAGGCCACATCAGGCTGGACCGTAACATTGCTTGCCTAAGCCTGTGAAAAAAAAAAAAACTCTTCAGCTAAAGACGTAACTGTTAATGCACTGATATGCCAATACATGATATAGCAATTTGAGCCGGTATCAAACTGATATCGGTATTGTTATCATTGCCTGTCTGCCTCATTGATTTGTGATAAATTTGGTGAAAAGCCACTCAGCTCTAGACCTTGGATCTGGGTCATGTAGTTTCTGGGTGAAGCCAGCCTCACAGTCACTTTGTGGGGCTCAGTCTGCCACAGAAGATGATATAATCAAGGTCTCAATTACCCTGAATTGCAGGGCTAACAAGGAAAACTGCCCCCGCCCGTCACCCTTGTAATTACGCCATTCTCAATGATCAATACCAGCCTATGATTATGTAGTTGGCACAGTACTTTAAGTCTCTCGGAGAGGATAAACAGCAATTACGCTCAATGCTTCGGCTGAGTCACAGATAGAGCCACGCTGAAGTGGAGAACGCGATCGGTTTTGTCGGCAATCAGACGGAAAATCTCCGCTTCTCTCTCAGCTGAAAAGCATTTGTTTTACTTTACAGGAATGACACGCAGATCATTAGACACAGGCTCATTTTCAAAATCAAGAGCAATTTTTTTTTATTATTATTGTCCTCTAAAGAGTTACCTTAAGAAACACAGAGGCTAGAGAACGAGCATTGTGAGATTTTTTTCATATTCTCAGAATTCCCCAATGGATACAGCAGATTTGATCAACAGTTGTGCCACGTGGCTCCACATTTTGCAGTTAAAATAAAATAAGTAATTGGCTCAGTGGGGTGAGTCTACAGACAACCTGGTCATTTATAAAAATAAGGATTGACACCTTGCCAGAGTTACGGAAGTAGTACTCGTTTTTCCTTTGTTTGACGTAGCAGCATGAAACAGCGTTTGCTTATCTCTCTTGTTCCTGATAGAAAAGTGTCACGACCCTCTTGTCTGCCCAATAGGTTCTTTCCCTCTTCCAGCAGCCTGTGGAAGTTTTGCAGTTAATTGGTTGATTCTCTCGTTATCTCCTCTATTCCCTCTGTGTGATCGGCTGAAGTCACTCCTTTCTGTCTTATTGTCCTCTGCATATTTGTTTCTGATCTTGTCTCTGTCAGGGCTGGATTGTCTTACTCTAATGTATTACTCTCAAGGGTTATCCTCTTACCCTGTGAGCTGAATTATCAGTGAGCAAATTATTAGGTGCAACAGGCTCTTCAAGCCTTCAACCATTTCTCCCACTCCTCCTTATTATATACGCACCCTAGTGGCTCATTTTTGATGCTACAGTTGACTCCCCCCATGCCCAGCTAGTTACAGGAAGATATAACCTTCACCTTGTTATTCTCTTTCTTTACATATAAGAATTCTAGAGAAGACATGTTTCATGAAAGAGAATCCATGTGCTTTCTGTCAGAAGGTAACTGTCTATAAGGTAGAGCTGGCTCACTTTGAGTTGGAGCGTAATGATGGCATTGCGCCTGGAAATCGTTGTATGATGAAGTGGCACTTTCAGCTCACTCCTTAATACCGAGGTGTCAGAGTTATGTCGCATATCGCCAGGGATCCACCAGGCCCTAGATTTTTGATCAGTAAGGTTGCAGCGATGTGCAGTGAGGTAATTACACCCATATATTTAACCCACCGCAGTCAGTAATTAGCTGACATTCAGCGCTGCTCTCCCATACACAGAGTAATGAATGGGTTGGCTAACAGACCCCTGAAGATGACATTTTTCATGAGATAACAGCATATTTTCTAAGCTGTTCTGACTTCCTTTCTGTCTGGCTTCTTGTTGGCACAGATTAAATCCACAGGTAAAGAAATGTGCATCACACCTCACTGCTACTACTTAACTGATTAGGCTGAGCAGGTGGTCGTTTTGTTACGGTGTGTAAACTGCCACACATGGTCTATGCCAGGGCGATTCAACCTTATCCTGAAAGGGCCAGTGGGGGTGCAGCTTTCAATCCAACCGAGCGCTTACACACCTGATACTACTAATCAAGCTCTTCAGCAAGGGCTCTTGGGGTTGATTAGTAGTGTCAGGTGTATAAGCGTTTTCTCAGAATGAAAGCCTGCACCCACACCAGCCCTTTCAGGATAAGGTTGAATAGTTGGGCCTCTGCAGTGCAAATTTTGGTCACTTGCTCCCTGACTCGCGCACAGAGGTGTAGTGGGACCATGCACATTAGCCGTTGTGAGTCTGCACCGTTTCGAGCTTGCTGCGATCGTTTTTGTGTTCGAGAAAAAAGTACAACATGAGAGAGAGAGAGAAGGAGACCGAGATAATGCAGGTGACTGTTAAGGGGTTAATGTACATATGTCAATTCTGTGATACATTAATTTTCATTTGGGTAAACCAGGCTATTTTGGTTTATGTTTACTACACTGCTTATGTTTACAACTTAATGCATTTGTTCAGTGAACTGGGCAGACCATTTAAATGGCCAAATAAAGTAGGATATAAATTTCTCAATACTTGTTTTCAATGTTCCTTGACATTTGTCAATAGAATCTGTCAGCATGTTTGTTTTTTTTAGTCTGATTCCTCGACAGACTCCAATCACATGTTAATTAGTTTACTGCAACGATTACACTCCACTGAAGTCACTGGACTGAAAGCTGGACCTTACTGATGTACAAACGCAATGTGAGGCTGATTAAATCAGATCAAAAAAAATTAAAATGTGCCCTCCCCAGAGACTGGACTTGTAGCCTTCAGGGGCTTTCAACAGGAGCAAATGAAACTGCTTGCTCCACTCATTTAAAAATACATTTATTGGTGCAAGGAGGCGAGAGCAAGGACCCTCTGTAGCACTGTGTGGTATGGGAGGGGCCATGCAGTGTTGAAATGAATTTTTTTTTTAAGGGGGTATATTTTTATCCTCAATGGCTGAAAAACGTTACTAAAGGCCTTGCTTAAGGACAGCACTATACTGTAAAAAAAAAAAAAAAAAGTCTCAACTGAAAAAAAGTGTCCAGGCTGCCTGAAAATTTTAAGCTCATTGAACTTGAGATGACAAGTTGAGGTAATATTCAACTTATAATCTTAAATTCAGTAAACTTTAAATTTTAAGGCAGCCTGAACAATAACTTTATTCAGTTGAGACAACTTTTTTTTTTTTTTTTTTACAATGTATGACGTAACATTGTATTTTCTGATAGAACCGCTCAGCTACTTACATAATCATACAACCCTGATCCTTTAAAACAGGGCCTCTTGCCTCTCCCAAGGTTATGTTTTCACCCATGTTTTTCTGCCTGTTTACTGGATAACTCAAAAAGCTATGAACGGATTGGCACAAAATTTGCTATGATGGTTGGTGGTAGCACAAGGATGAGTTGATTTCATTTTGGAAGTGATCCGGAACATATTCTGGATTCTAGATCTGGAACTAAACTAAATAATGCTGACACATGGCGTGGCGGAGGTATGTGCTCTACCGAGTGCCGTTCTTGTTTTTACCTGTAATTATTTACAAAATCATTCAAAGTGATTCTGTAAAAATGGGTCTTTTTTTACCTCTGAACTCTCAGAGGCCATGTGAGGATTATATGATGCCTTTTGGTTCTTTGGTCCTACGCCGGCTTTGACAACACCCAAAACACAACAAACCCTTCTCATTTTATACCCCCAGGATCTCAGGGCCAGATGATAAATCCTTGTCATTTGAATGAAAGGTGTAGGGCTGTTTATTTAATGATGTGTGAAATTATTATTTCAACTTCTGGAGCTCAGGTATTAAGTATAATAGGAGTGACAGAATGCAGGATTCAAATTCTCTCAGAGGAGTAGATTGTTGCATTTGTACTGATCATTGTGAAATCAGGAAAGAAACTGCAAATGAAGTTTTGTTCACCTGTTCAGGAGGACTTTATTACATGACAAATTTTGTGGGTTCTGAAATTTGATTTGCCCAGCCTCTCATAACAGAATTACAGTACATATGATCAATTAATTAAAAGTAATGTGCTTGGTTTGAATTGCATAATGATTTTCAGCAGATCAATAACATGTGTCACAGCTCAATATCAATTCCTTGTCTCTCAATTTAACAGGTTTTTTTAAATGATTTCTCCAAAGGACATGCTTGTTATCTGCCTTTCCTTAAGCGAGTAATGTAATTACCAGGCAACACAATCCCTTATTCTCTTCCAGGAGAGCCTGACAAGAAGGATTACTTCACTTCTCATTGAGGGACATGCTGTGGAAGCATTATAGTGATTCGCTTAAGGACTGTATATTACATGCAGTGCAGTGCTGTGCAAAACTCTCAGGCACCTTAGATTTTTAAATAAAAATTTTGTCTTGGATGTTTATTGTTTTGTTTTTGAAGTCAGTAGAAGACAGCTCATTTGAGCTCCATTTATAAAATTGTAATTGTAATTTTTTTTTTTTTACATTTAATTAAAGAAAGTAATAGATGGTATCGCCTCGACAGGGCCTTTTACTCAAAAGCATTTGGTTGCATGAAGTTTCCCAAAGAGACACGAGCGAGCAAGACAGCCAGTCTGCAGAAGGATTGTTACAAACTCCGCGATATGATTTGAACAAGCAACCTTTTTTTTTAATTTCAGGATAGTATAATATATCAGTATGTACTGATTCAGTTTTAAACCGAAAGGAGGATCAGATCAGATCAGACCATATAATGATTTTGTTTTTGTTTTCACCCATTTACTGCTCTTAATTGCACTTTTTACTTGTAAAAAGTTTTAATTTTTTATTTTTTAAAGCCACCTAACTTTACAGAATAGTTTTACATTGCTTAAGACTTGTGTGCTGGGTAGTATACAGTGTGCTTCAGATCATACAGGTGTCTGGTGTTTAGCTGAAGGATGAAGAATTGTGAGAAGAATTGCAGAATGGTGAAGCTTTAAGCTCTCAGCTTTGTTTACCTTACCAACAAACGTAACACTCAGCTTCTCCCAAACGTACCCACGATTCTTCCTCGGTGTTTTGTTTCGACAATGCCTAGATCAACAAAGGAACACTTGAGGCTTCTGTGGTTCCCATGGTGCTTTCAAAAGTTAGATTTATTCTGTAACAACTGCTGGGACTTCTGAAAACATCTCGAGACAGACTAAAAGGAAATAAAAAAGGAAAGCGCTTGTCTAGGTAGCCACTCTGATTGCCTGATGGAAAGCCTTTGATTTTCTCAGACCTGCGTTTACCTTTGAAAGAAAATGATAGATAATTCCAGCTCTGCCGGCTTGCATTGATGTGATTTGGCATCTGGTGGCGAAACTGGAAAATCTATGCAGAATGTACGCCGGTGCACCTTTCCTGCATGATGGACATTGCCTGAACTAATTCAACTCCTGGTTTTAATTCGTTACACAGACACCATTTTATGTGCATGACGAGATAACTTTACTTCCTTCCTCTAGTCCCATCCATTTTTCACTCCACCCGCAAATGAGGTGTGGAAGATAATTCCTTCAAACGCAGTTACAAAGCGACGTCTGTTACAAGTGTGACAGATGCACAGCTGGTGGGGACTGATAGGTCCGCAGGTTGGTCATTCATCCATCATGCATTGCAAAACAAACAAACAAAAAAAAACTTCTGAAAAGGATGATCAAGCCAAAGACATCAAAGGGAAATGTCTCTTTCCTGTTACCTTACTCATGGAATGATTTAGAATCTGGTTTAATGATCGATCATCAGGTCAGGGGCTCGGAGGGAACAGCGCAAGAAAAAAACTGTAATTACACCGAAGTCAACACTTTGGTTTCAAGAACACGGTTGCTAATGTCAAGGACAGAAATAGGTCCGCAGGACATTAAAGGAGTGGGGTTATTTTCCCACACTTTTGTTTGACCTCCTATGGATGTAGTCATTCAGAACCTTTGAACCGTTGGCTGTTGACCGCATTCTCTGAGCACCAGAGTTTTTATTGACGAATCCATTGATTAGCTCATGAGGGGAGGAGGGAATCCCATCTGACCAATAGAAGAGGAGAGGGCAACAAACTGCTGGTGCCTGAAGGTCAAGGTCAGTAAACATGATTTCTGACAGGAAACCCAGTCAACAGACCTGTGCTCCCTCAGGTACCGGCCACTGATATCTAATTTTACTCAGCGTTTTATTTATTTTTTGCAAACAGCACTTGAAAGGGTCATGTGAATGGACAACAGATAATGTATTTGTCAATCTGAGGAAGTGGCATACATACAGGTATACTCTTCAAGCATAAAAATAACATGACTTTCGGTAGTGTATTTGCCCATTTGTTAATTAATGAATATTTTTGCATTTATATTTGTTAAGCATCAGGTAGACAAAAGATTAGGTATCGATGTACAAATACAGTAGCAGTTTTATGTCCTATTTGAATTGACAATCACTAATGTAGATAGTTATCAACACGAGTTAACCCCTTTAATTACATGAGTCCATATGTTAGTTTGTCTAATGCGGCAGCTTCATTCAAATCTGTTGAACTTTAGGCCTATTTTAAAGTCTAGTGGAGATAGCAAAGTGTCCAAAGATCCCAAATATGTTCAGCTAGATTACAGGGAAATGTGTGATATCAAGATATTTTTTTATTTGATGTAATCCTGTGGCCATAAAAACATGTAGGTTCAATGAAGCGATGCAACCAGCAGATGCTGAATATGTATGTAATATCACTCTAACATATGGAAAAAAAAAAAAAAAAACTTTGAAGCTACTTCAAGGGAAATTAAAACAAAAATCAGAGTGGGTAATGATGCACTTGGAAGCATGTGAGCGTGCACGAGGATGGCCTGCAGAATCGAGCCCGGTACCTGCTGCAGTCAGCTCCCTTTGTCATGCATCAGTGCAGCCGCTGATTTAATTCGCACTGTCACAACAAGACACCGCGCTCAGGTCTGCGGAGGTGAAGTCAACAGCAAATGGCAGAATGATAGCTTATCTGTCAGCTGCAATCATCTCAGGCCGTGCAGCGACCCAGTGCGAGCGGAGAGAGGAGTCTGGGATGTCTAGCCCAGGTAACGTGGGGAAAAGCACAGGCCAGGCCACTGTGGTTTTTACACTGTTTTTACACTGAGCTGTTTTAACCCACTGAAACAGAAGGGTAGAGCTTTTAATTATAATAATTAAGGCAGGACACGTACATCAGATATAACTATTTATCACAGAACGAAATTCATTTGAATTTGGCGGCGTCTCTGCTCGAGTGATGCTCTGGAACAATCTGAGCAGGCGTGACACAAACAGTCCCTGAGATGGTAAACCCCCTCAGCAGAGTCTGAGATTCTTTATATTTAAATTAATACTCAAAATATGAACAGATGCTGCCTATGATGAACAATGTTATTTATGAAGGAGGAGGCTGGGGAAGTGGGGGAGATGAGATACAGATTTATACAGTGCGTATCAAAAAAAGTCATCCAAATTCAGTGGGTTAATATGCCACATTTATATCGTTTCACCATTTCTATGCAATATGCCAAGGAAGAGGACGTCCTTCACTCTTCATGGATACCACTGACTGCAACATTACTCTTGCGCATGACTGAAAATGGTAGATTCAAATTTTATTTTTCCAACTTTTGGTAATGCATGAGAGACATTCAGAAATCGACAGATTACTTGATTTTCCTTCGGGGACATTTGAAAAACAAAGATCTTGACGAACTGCAAGAGCGCATTCAAAATGAAGTTCTTTGCAAAATGATCCGGCTATGGTGAGACATGCAGTTGAGGACGTGCTCCATCGCTGTCAGCTTTGCGTCGAAAGGGGAGGTGGACGTGTTGAAGATATCGGTGCGTAGACAGAGGGATACGCACAGAGGGATACGCACCGTAGTGGGCCAGAGTAGATGGTCTGGAGGCGGAGAAATGTCTGAATGCTGCCCTCATGCAAGCTTCATTGGCCTTCTCCTCTGGGTGCAGGGAGATCAGCAAGAATGCTGAATGTAGACAGAGGACCATCTGGCAAGATACAATTCGAGGGACTTGACACAAATGAAGTGTGAGTGAGGTATGAATTTTTGCGGCAACAAGTGTATCACATTTCCTTTGAATTCACGCAACCATGCAAAACCTGCTCATCTGAATGCAGGAGGTTGACTGGCCTGCCGAATGCAAAGTGATGAACGTCGGGCAAAACACCATTTAGGTGACTTGATACAAAGGAAATATTCTATTTGAGCATTTGGGTTCCTCTAAGCTGAGCAAGAATGCGTGTATGTAAAGATTGGGAGTGCTGTGTGAAGATGGGTCCATAGCAGGCAGAGTTAGCCTGTCCCAAATGAAGGATATGGACGCTGGAGCTGGTGAGATGATGTCAGTAGTCAGCCAGAGCAGGGTTGGTGAAGAGGGCACGGAGTGGGTGAAATGAATGAACGCTGCCTTGGTCGCAAAAGTCCACCAATTGATGGTAGATGCTGAGGTCAAGAATGATTGGACTGAACGTTCCTTGTGACTAGACCTGATTTCTGTGCCTGACTGATTTAACGTGAAAGCTCAATTAGTAATAATAATAATAATAATAATACTACACTTATGGCTGTTCAGTGTTGTTTGTGAGAGTGTGTAATGTAACGTTACATTTACAGCATCAACACAGGGCCCGGGTTGGTGCTGTTGCACTTACAGCCGTCACTCATACTGCAATCTAAATCGCATTATCCACTGTCCAAGCACAATCATTATAAAATATTTATCATGTTTGATGCAAAGCTGTCATGCCTTTAATGTATTTTATTGTGGGAACTCTCCAGAGTGACCCTGAGAGCTGATGCCCAGGGGGAGACCCGGGCGAAGAGTTTGCATGCACGTGAAGAAACGTGTTGCCAACTCCAGGAACATCAGCATGCCAGTGTGGCAGGCAGCAGCTCTCAGCATGTGGGAATACAGAGCTGCTTACTGAGCTGCATATTGAAAGTGTCATGGTTTTGGAGTTTGGTGTTGGTTTGGGAGCTTTCTTTGCTACTCTCGTCCGGGACAATATCGTTTTGCTCATATCGGATTCTTGGGCCAGCTAGTATTAATTGTGAGCGGCACCCGGACTCTATTTAAGCCCAAGTTTCGCCTTGCCACCTTTGCTAGAGTGTCAGTGTTTTGTTTGCACTAAAGCCAATAAGGTCTCTAGTTAGACTTGTTGAGGAATTAGCTGGAAAGAGGAAAGCGCTAGTTAGCAAGGGAATCTTTCTCTCTTCTCTTCCTCTCTCTGGGCACCATCTGGTGCTAAATCTTTTTATCTCGGTTCCCGAGATTTTTCCCTTTTATTTTGTTCTGTCGAGCTCGCTTCACTTCCTTATTGTTACACGGACTGGAACTATGTCCTTTGGAAGCGCAAGTCTCCCCTCTGATTTCTGTTCGTTTGTCTCTTATTTTGCTGTTCTTCCTTTTGTTCCGGCCTCAGCATTTGGCGTCTCGAAACACCAGCCATCACAGAGAGTATGAAGAAATGCAAGTCATTATTACAACTTTTGGCCTCCGCCTTTTTGGTGGTGTCCCTCACGGCTCCATCCCTGGACCAATTCACTAATCTAAGGCGTTGCATTCCTGGCCCTCCTCGTGGCACCGCTCAACTGTGGCTCTGTTTCAGTTCATGTCTGTGAGCGGCTTTGAGTGACACCTTACCAGGTGTGCAGTTTTACAGTTTTCTCATGAAATAGTTGCTTTTCAGCCAAAGAGGCTTTTGAGAAATGTGCATTTCAAATGGCTTCTAGTATTCTTGTCAAGCTTTTTGGAGAGAAACAGAAGCCTGTGTGAATGTCATTATTTTTCCATTCTTGTCATTGCACCGTTTGGGTGCTGTAACTTTTACAACATTTTTGTGAAAGTGGCAGATATATTGCTGAAATGGAACATGTAAATATCTTTAAAAAATATAACATCAGCATTATTGTTTTTTGGAAAAAGTATTCAAGCACACAGCAGTAAGCCATAGCGACACTCTTCTCCATACACTGTGTGATAAACTTAAAGAGGTCAAAGCAGCTTATGGAAGATGAGAATTTACAGGTAAGATGAGAATTTGGCATTGCATTAAACAATACAGACATGGACAGTAAAGGCAACCAAGGATGTTTAAAGTCTATCAAAGAATGTAGACATTTAATAATCTAATATCCCTGAACTGTTCCTTCCTGGGTGACTCGACTTCCATGAAAGATTTGCAAGGCTTTTTTTCAACTCCAGTGTTATTATTTCAGAGCACTGCCAAGCAACCACTTCAGTGAAGCACCGGACAATTTCTTACTCACAAGGACAGCGACCTGCATTCATGTTTTAGAGACTGAGAATACCTCAACAAGAGCTAGGCAGACCTTGGGGAGAAGTGAGGAGTGAAGTTTACTCAAAAAGGGCAGCTCTGTTGCCTCGAAGGCTGTGGCAGTTCCTTTATAAATCTTTACAAGTGAACTCTTGGATTTACTAAAACTCTCTTGTGTGTACATGTATGAGCTGAGTACTGGGCAAACAGGGATCATGACCATGTGAGACAGCGCACATACATGCATTCTTACATGTTTACCTGTACAATTTGGTATACAGTGAGCACCATAATCCATTGGATAGTGGCTAATTTTCAGTTCTTTTGGTTGGGTAAATCTCAGGATTTGAGTTCAACTGTACATACATGCTGAAGAGGAGACTGAAGGCGGAAAATTACAGAGATGTGTTGGAACTGAAGATACCTGCAGTACAGGCCTGGCTGAGCATCACCAGAGAATATATCCAGCATCCAGTGATGTCTCTGTGTTATATTGCATTACATTACATTTATTTAGCAGACACTTTTATCCAAAACGACTTACAGTAAGTGCGTTCAGTAAGGTCACTAACACTGCAGCCCAACAGACTGGACAAGGTACTATTCACATCCAGCATTAGTCACGTTAAGTCATGAACATGTAGAGCAAAGGCTATACAGAAGACAACAGCTCACAGAGAAAAGAAAAAGAAACAAAAATAGGAACAAATATTACAGCAGGAAGTTTTAAAAAAAAGTCAGATGCAGTCTAAACAAGTGAGTCTTAAGGTTACAACGGAAGAGCAGCAGGGATGGAGCAGTTCGTAGGGAGGTGGGAAGGTCATTCCACCTCTGGGGAGCGAGATGGGAGAAGCTGAGTGATTTATCGCATGTCATACGATTTAAAGATGGCTGCTGTGGCGGCCATATTGTTTGACTGATCGCGGTGAAAATCAATAGGGTCCATCCCTGATGTAATAGCGACCCACCCACCGAATTTCAGAGATATTCGTCTATTACTATTTGAGTTATCTTGTTCACTAACAAACAGACAAACAAACAAACGGCACCGATCACATAACCTCCTGCCAACTTCGTTTGGTGGAGGTAACAAGAGAAGTAAAAACAAGCTGTTTGAGACAGACTGGCTGGAAAAATTATGGAGACTCAAATCTCAAGTGCAGTGCATCTGTGGGAACTTCCCCAGTAATTTTGTGGAGCCATTATACTCAAGAATCATTTGACTTTTTTTGCTGAAAAAGTAAAAATACCATACATCTGCTCAGCAGCGATGTGGATTGCGGATGTTGATTTTTTTTGCAAGAAGTGTGTATTATAGTCATGTTAAT
Organism: Gymnothorax reevesii; assembly: GCA_029721435.1. Lineage (NCBI taxonomy): Eukaryota > Metazoa > Chordata > Actinopteri > Anguilliformes > Muraenidae > Gymnothorax > Gymnothorax reevesii. The sequence continues at coordinate 12,129,192 of CM056574.1, forward strand.
TGCATTGCTGCTATTCCCCTTAAAATATAGCAAAATAATAATGATATTGCTCTCTGAAACATTGTCCAATAGCATGCTCTCGCAGACATGGAGGGCTTAGTTTCTCTATTTATAAACATTGATAATCCAGCTAAAACAGTCAGTCTGAGTCATTCTTAGTCAATTCCTCAAATCTGAGTTATACCTTGACAGAAGATCGAAGGCTTCTGACATCTTTCTGACTGAGAAATAGAACCACTTTTGTTAGAAAAACTATGACGGAGGCAGTTAATTCAGACGAATGTGGCACAAAGTCTCTCGCTTCCGGATTTGAGATGTAGCTGAATCGCATGACAGGGCAGCTAACTCTGAAGGCCAAGGAAGAATACATCTTCCACTGACAACAGACATTCGGAAATATACCGATTTTTTTATTTTATTTTGATTGACTAACTTTTCATTTTGGCATACTGTGTCCTGTGGATCTTTTACAAGATGCGTAATGATGAGGATTACAAGAGAAACTGTGGGAGTTTCAGGTCCTGACGGGTTACGGAGGCCTGCGAATGCAGGGAGCTTCGCTGAAAGGATTCCTCAGTGGACCACACTGAGTCTGCTGCTGCTAAATTATTCATCGAGTGGAGCCACACTAAAAATATCTATCGCATCTCATGGGAACATTTCTTTTCCAACCATGACCTGCTGATGGCTTAATTATTTTGACTTTAGTTCCATGCCGGTCATTGCCAGAGGAATTCCAGAAATCAAGTCATTGCAGATGTGTCACAAGATATGTAACAGAAGAAATTTATTTTATCTTACCTTGTGTACAACACTGATGAGTCTTTGATTTAAGTTTTATGTTGTAAAGCTCTTTGGCTCTGCATCTGTTGTTCGTTGACTTGACTTAACTATTTTTATCTTCCTCAAATGCAGCAATTTTACTGATGTTATATTGGTAACGGCGAACAGGAAGTGCGGGAGTGACATGGCGTTTTGTCAACAAATTAATTTGGGTGTATGCCTTCCAACTTCCATTTTATATCTATAAAAGATTGCAGCAAACCCAGTCCAATCATCCTCATGCTGCTGACACTCATTTGTGATTCATCATTATTAACTCTGGTATATTCTGTTAATGCACAAATATTTCTGCCTCATACAAATGGAAAACTGTATCTGTGCCCAATGGCTCTGCTTGAGTTGACATAAATGGACGGCTGTACTGTGTGTTTTTTTTTTTTTTTGCAGCTCGCAGTAGAACAGCAGGGTATTGGGCAGCCACACATTATTAATCTACCTGCTCAACCTGTAGTCCAATACAAATGGACTTGTGACTAATATGTATACTCCAGATGGGTTAAATCGAAATTGCTCCTCCAGATATATGTGCTTTATCTCTTGAGCAATATGCAGCAGTACAGGCACATATTGTTTTCATCGTAGAACAGCTGAACCACTACCGTACACTCCTGGGCAAAAATATGGCATCTGTCTCACAGTTAAGCAAAGCGGTTTCTGTGTCCAGATTTGACCCCTATAGAGACTATTTGGTCTAAGATTAAAAACAAAACAACCAAAAGATATTCTTTAACTGCTCGCCTGCTGTTTGAAGCTGTCAGCATCAAGTGGAGGAACTGACTGATGGTAAAAAGCTGCCCTCAAGTTTATCCTCAAGGCTTAAACATTTCAAGAAATCAAAGAGAAAACCTTTCCCTGTGCTTGCTGGTGTTTCAAGACGCCAAAAGCAGCGGCTGAAACGAAAGGAAGTCCAGCAAAATAAGAGAGACAAACCGACAGAAAGGGAGAGAGAGACTCGCGCTTTCAGTGGTCAAAGAGCTAGTCCGGGTACGAAAGGAAGCAAAGTGAGCAGGGCTGGAACGAAATAAAGGGAAAATCTTGGCTACCGAGATAACGAGATAAGGCACCAGACGGTGCACAGAAGGAGAGAAATAACAAGAGAAAGATTCCCTCGCTAACCGGCACTTTCTTCTTTGAAACTTATTCCTCAAACAATTCTTTAGCTACAGACCTTACCGGCTATAGTGCAAAGTTACACTGACACTCAAGCGAAGGTGGCGAGGCAGAACTTGGGTTTAAATAGAGACCGGGCGCCGCCCACAATTAATGCCAGCTGGCCAAAGAATCCGATTGTGGGCAAAATGATATCGTCCCAGACGAGAGAAACAAAGAAAGCTCGCCAGCCTCCAAAAACCATGACAATCCCACTCTAATGTGTTAAATTGTTGATAACTATCTGTCCAATGATTATTGGTAAGAACTTTAAAAGATTCATAGTTTCCCACTTCGGGCTCGGCCCGTTTTTCGCTCGGAAGTGTGCATCGTCTTCCCTGCTCAACACAGAAAAACTACAGTATATACAAATATCCTCCTGTTACAGGCCAGTCCTAAAAATATCCTCCAATTAAACTTTACAGTCGTACAGTACTTTTTCTCAGTTCATTACTGCGCCACCGTCCCCAGCAATATCCCCGGCAGTGATTTACTATCGCATCAGGCACTACAGTAAGTCGGATTGACCCAAGTTGGCTGCATTAGCACACCGGGATTCAGCTTATCCAGGAAACGAGTAGTAAGTTTAATGTCATACTGTAGATTCAGAAGTCATTGATTGTCAAAGCCGCAAAGAAAGATCCACCTTAGTCAATAACTGGCTATGATTATGCAGGCAGTGTGCATGTGGGCACCCCTGCATATGTGGTTTTGTGGCGAAGGCTATTAGTCTTACAGTAACATGAAAGGTGAGGCCTTGAGTTCAAACCTTTCACATTATTCTTCAGTGTTTACGGTACTGCTTTGACAAATAGCGCAGGCCAGACAGTTCTGTTCTCGTGTTCACTTGCTTTAACAGTGGGTTTGACTGTAGGAAATGACCAACAGTGGATGTTTTTGATCAGGGATGTCTGTACATGAATAAAACTTTCTACCCGTCTTGCATTTTTACCGCTTCCTGTGGATATGAACAAAAAGAAAAGCACAGAAACAGACAGCGCCAGGAATTCTGCTGCTCCTCGATTTCTCGTAAGCGCAGATATTATGATCTCAGGTGATCAGTGTTAGGGGAGATGTTGGATCATTGAAGGAGCTCTTCATTTTTTAGCATCCTCTTCAGAGAAGTAAATCAATAGGGACTTTTGTACGATGGTCCCTTTCAAATACTGTCTGAGGGGGTGAAACTCTATTGACATGGAGCCCTGGCTGTAGTCCTGTGATTTCCAAAACAGGGCCATCATTTTACAAGCACAGGAAGGACAGCTCTTTGATTAATTTACCCCATATCAGACAGAACAATAAAATAATGGATTCAAGGATACCGTATTATCTGTAAAATTCTAGAACAAATTGTTATCTGCATGGTTGCAAACTTAAATCAAGCTGATGCACACCAGTCTCATTTCTCTCTCTCTTTCTCTCTCTCTCTCTCTCTTTCAATTTCAGTTTGCTTTATTGGCATGACATATTTCAAATATATATTACCAGGGCGTAATTACAATAAAAAGAAAAATTAGGAGAATGACAATATCTCTCACTCTCTCTCCCCCTGATATTTGACTTCTGCAGTTATTACTCTTTCCTCACTGGTAACCATGGTTACTTTATTAGTGTTCTGTCATCATTTGCATTTCCCTCAGTCTCACCTCCTCTGACCAATCATCTATCACCTCACTCCTGTCTCAGTGGCGTGTTATTCCATATATTGGAATATATATTGGCGGTTTTCATATATTGAGTATTAGGGAAATCCGGTCTTTGATTGGCTGTCCGTTCGTGTTCTCATATCAGCAGAAGCTGAAATCCCAGAATTGGGAAAGGGGCTGGTTTAAAAAATAAACAGTGAAACTTGATAGCCTCATTTAGTTATGAGAATTTATATAATCTCTTGTCATTACAAGTTTTAGATTTTGAATTCAAGTTCATCAATTTTCAAAAATTTAACTTTAAGTTGTCCACTGTCTGAACTAATTGAGCAAAACAAAGCTAATCGTCAAGTTGAGCAAACTCACATTTAGTGAAGTTAAATCATATTTTTATTTTTAACCAGCTCGTAATGTATTATACAATCGATATAGTCCCTGCTCAATGTTTTTTAAAAGGAGCTCCTTTTATAAGAGAACCATTTAAAGTCAAAAATCTGTGAATGATACCGAAGAGATCAAATCAAATCATGGCCGTAGAGTTCATCCATCTGCATTAACTTCAGCAGCGAGAGATGGAAAAAAAAACTTAAAGTGAATTTTGCCTTATAATCCAATAAGGAATGATCTTCCTTTTTATATAAAATTATTCTCCTTTCTCCACAGTACAGTTATGGATAGAGAGGGTGTCAGGAAAGAGCATTAATATAATCTTTAAAAATCAATTTCATGCCACCGAGCCTTTCTAATTCCATCTCTCCTCAAAGACTGAAAATCTCGTTCATATTCTGTGGAGTTTCCATATTTTAATTACTGAAAGAAAGATTCTCAATAGCGTTTAGCTGAAATTTAGATTATATGGAACAAATACTGAAACCTATTATAGAGAGCTGTTGGGATTTCATAGATGCAAGAATGTTAGACGGCTCAGAATGTAAGTATTAACACTGACTCATACTGACTGAGTTCAGTGCTGAGCTCAGAAATAGAGTCCCAACGTCTGCCAAAAATGTGTTACTGTGGACCGACTTAAAAAATGACTCTAATTTGTTACACATAAATTACTTGTCCTCACCTCAGATGTGCGACTCAGGCAGCGTAAACATATTGAGTCGAGGATAACCATTTAAGTTAGATGTAACAAATTAGAGTAATTTATTCAAGTTGATCCAAAGGAACACTTTTTATGGGCGGGGGGAATTTCCCCTGTTCTCACCGAGTATAGGCTCCTGTAAACAGGAGATTCATGCGTGTAAAGATTATCTCGACAGGGGAGGGATAGAAGATGTTTTTGTTTTTGAAAAGAGCCTTTGCCGCAACTGCCAGAGAGAGGCTTATAGGAAAGCAAAGGCACTTGAAGATTGGCTCGCCGACGATTAAACCCAGGCGAGGATCTGTTATGGAGGAAAAATAGTGGCACAAAAAAAGCTGTGAGACGGAAATCAACTAAACGTCAATTAGTCCTCGAATTTAGCTCTCTAGAGCCATTAATAAACAAGACAAAATTGTGTCCATGGGACATGTGTGCCTCTGCTACTGTTTGAGAATTCTATGAGGTGCACAGCTTGTGGATCCCTATAAGGTAAGACGTGCAGCACGATAAATGTTGTTCTTTGGTTTTTGAGAGTTGGATAGACAACATCACCCATCAGGCAGACGGAAGGTAACCCTATATGTCCCAAGTCATACATATGGTGAGAGCATCACAAAAAAGAGTCAGGACATTTAAAAAAAGTCCAACTTATAGCTGTAACTCCACTCTGAACAACATAAAGGACAGAGAGATTAAGGCATTAGAGCAGTCTGAGCTGACAGTGATACTTCACAGCTCTATCTGTTGGGGAAGAGTAATGTAAAGCAGTGATAGGCCTGACCTCCCCGTGACATTTCCGCACAGAATAACAGGGCCGACGCCCCACAGGGCCTGAACTATTGCTCTCGCCTGCTGCACCACAGAAGAAGAGATGATTAGATCGCTGAACTAAAGACCGAGGTCCTTGGCCAGGTGAAGTAATCTCACTCATTTAATCAGTGGGGGAGGGGGTGTATTCCCTGTGTCCAGTGCTCTCTCACTCGCTGATGCGCAAACACTGTAACCATGGCAATAACTGTAACACAGTAGATGTTGTAACCATGGCAATAACTGTAAGACAGTAAATGCTGTAAGAATGGCAATACCAATATCTGTTTACCTGCACTACAGCTGTGTAAAACGAAGGTTTATTCCAATAACTTCAACCTTTGCTCACAGTTCTGCGGGACACAAAGAAACTTGTAAACAGGCATGAGATACTCAGATCCTGTCGCAGGACATCTGGCCTGGAAACAAAAAACAGGGGTGGGATGGACAAACAGACCGGATTACAGATTGAACTTTGAAAATACACATCTCCAAAATATAATGTATTCATAAACTAAATTCCCTTCAGAGATATCGCTCGTTTTAGGAGTTCTGGCCGGGAAAAGAAGTGTGACAGATAGATGGAAGGACGGACGGACACACGGAAGGACAATGCTGATTTTTATATTCCCTCCCACTTCGATTATAAATAATACGATAATAATGAAGGATGAACAGATGGAAAGGTTGTGCAGTGTGAAGCAGGTTGACTGATCGCTGATTGGAAAATTAGAGGAACACACTGCTTCAAAGGCAATTTGTAAACTTATGGTAAATGTAAAAAAAAACAGGGACAATGTGCAAAAACACGATTTGCATCTTTAAGACAATTTTTATTCAATTTAAGGTACTGGTGTCCATATATTTATTTGAGAGTCATGGCAAAATTAATGATGGAAATTACTCAGGAAGGACTTTTCATAAACTTATCGAAATATTACCGGTGTACCATTATTGGAGCTGGCTGTTGTTCCCAAACTTCATGATATTGTGAAGTTTATTCATGATATTGTGAGAGTACTTGTCATCAGGAACTGTAGAATTGAATAACACTGAGAATGTGATAATCTCAGTAGTAATAGATTTTAACACTGTCTGAACAAAACATCGTTCAGCAGTTGATGTGAGAATAGGAGTAAATACACCAGAGAAAAAGTCACATTTTACTCCATATGTTAAACACCTGCACCATCTGCTAAATAGAACCTAGTTTGTTATTCTATTAATTTTTGACCCGGACAAGGTTGATTTGTACAGGACTCATTCTAGAGCAGAGAGTGTTTCTGAACATACAGTCTCTGTGAAGGACGGAGGAGTCAGTGCATTACCACCTTTCCATTCAGAAAGCAGGGAACTCAGTGAAGAGAGACACGAGTGAAGAAATAAACTTCTGCCCTGAATTCTGACTCGAGCGGAAAACTGGAGCCAAATCCTAACATTACTTCTGAAGGGCTGGTAGCATGTTGACCAAAAGTAGTCGTATAAAATAAAGATGGAAATAAAGGCCCACCAGCTAATATGTGGATAAATAAGGTTGATTTTGACTCACGAATATATGAAACTTCAAACCCCCTGATGACAACACCCAGCCAAGTTACTCAAAAATGTTAATTTAATGCCACATTAGGTGCATATTTGAGTAAAAACGGGGTCAGTTTATCTGACACTGCTAAGTTCTGAAGCCCAGCACAAGCAGAATGACACATCTGCACACACACATCACATGCAGGGGGTGTGTGTGCAACTACTGTATGTGAAGGGTGTTCTCTCACTCAACAACCATACTGCATCTCACCTGTATCACAGACACATTCAGTCCATGGACAAGAGTAAGTGGACACCACAGATGTTCACAAGTCTTTTTTTGCAAGTCCAAGTCAAGTCTCAAGTCTTTGGTCACGAGTCCAAGTCAAGTCTCAAGTCTCTAAAAAATAAGAGTCACATGTCTCCTCTTGTTGTAATGACTCTTCCATCATCTGCTGCTATTCGGTCTACTTAGAATACTGCACAGCTATATCTAAAAAATTCAGAGCATTTACTGTATTATTATAACTCCTATATCTATTAGCATAAAGTATCAGTACTGATTAGTTGTTTGTTATATGATCACTTTAAACTGGGTACTGCGATGCAATATGAAGAAAACACGATTATTTCCTTTAAAGGAAACTGTATTCCTCCTACATGAACATACAGTTACAATATATCTTGCCCCCTATTTTGCAGGCTTAGTGGGACCATAATAAAAACAAATATGGAAAATGTTACACCTCACCCAGTCAAAGGCATTGTAGGCTAATTAACATCCTTCTAATTAGTGAAACCACATGTTTCTGAGAGAAGAACTGATTCTAAGCTAATGTTGCAGGCCATAACTATCTTTTATTTCTGAATAGAGCTGACTATCTCAGGATAGCCGGAAAATATTACAATAATAACTAATCATCCAATCACAGTTATAGTGGGCTACATCTGCTGGACGCAAAATTAGCACCATTCAAATGCTAGTAAATTAGCTTGTGCAAGTGGCTGGTACTGCACGCTGCACTCACGCTGCACCCCCCCCCCCCCCCCCAAAAAAAAAGAAGAGAAAGGAAAAAAGAAAAATATTGATTGTTCACGAGTCCCAAAACACGAGTCCATGTTGAGTCTGAAGTCTTTTGAGCACGAATTCAAGTCAAGTCTGAAGTCTCTGTGTCTGCGACTTAAGTGCGACTCGAGTCCCCATCTCTGGAGGACACTCATTGGTCTGTCGCCATTCTTCAAGGTCAGGGCCAGGCTTCTTAGTTCCCCTTTCAAAACATCTTCACATTGTCGCATACGGGAACATTTCAGATGGTTCTGTAATTACAGCAGTTTGGAGAAGACTTGTGCACAAGTGCATGGTGCGTGCGGGGTGAGGAGCTCAGAGCGACATGCAGTGCGACACACACCACCCAGGTGTTGATGATTTGAACGTTGGATATTTCTAATAAATTTTTTCTATTTTAGGGAGGGGGGGACTAGCTTTATCCCCCCTGTGATAGGTCTATCTCTGCCCCCAGGGAGATCCCAGCCTGACCTAACGCATTTCTGCAATGAAAGAGTTCTCAGCAGGAATGTCCTGACATCTCTTGGAGAACTTTTACAGAAGAGAGGAGCTTCATGTTAAAACCCAGGATATGTGTCCATGACTGCATCCCATCCCAGCTTCTTCTGAGCACCTCATCAGCTCTACATTCTGAATCACTTCTATCGGACTCTTTCTATTACAGGAAACTAGAGAGGTTGTGGTATTCTACTTGGTGCTCATGAACAATGTTTTCATGTTTTTATTAGTTCTTCAGGACATGGCTGCTTGTAAAACAGCAATAATAAACCTGCATCAGCCCACGTCAGTCAGCAACAAATTGACTTCAATGACTCATTCTCTCTTTCAATGAATTTTAAAAGTGTAATGAAACCATAACATTCGTCAGATAGAAGTGCTATATCATTGATTGACAGATGCTGTGTTGAACACTAACAATAATTGAAATGGCAGGAAATTTTGGGAAATTATATTGAATTATTATTTTCGACGTTGTAGAATGAATTTCACTATAAAATATCTGAAAACTATGTAAGTCACAGTAGTGGTCCACAAGTATTTATCAAAATAATATTTATTATTTGAAGAATTGTATATTGGCTTTTAATAAAAAAAAACTGACATAAGTGAGTCAATTAACTGATAGAGAAATACCAAATTCCAGCCTCTTGATGTTACTGCATTATTATTTTGTAACTGCTACAGAACTGCATTATTACTATGGATGTAAAAGGAGTGCATTTCAGTTGTAAACGCCCTTTATTGGCAATATATTTTCTAAATTATTTGCTTCATTTTGTTATCCATCGACCTGCTAGTTGTATTCAGCACTACAGTAAAAATATTGTACTTTCTGTTTACTGTAAAATAAACCAAATGCGCGGTCAAATTTTTATTTATTTAATGTTGCCTATTTAATCCTGAAAGCCACGCGCACACTTTCCTCCTAGATTTACCTACAGTTCCAAAATTCATGCACTTGATTTCAAGTTTCATTGCAGAATTAAACATGTCCAAATGCAATGGCATCCCACGTCAATTGATGGTGGTCTATTTTCAATTGTAATACCTTGTGAGGTTCTGAAGTTAACAGCTGCATTGATCTTTCTGAACTTGAACTCCCAGTTTGATTGATGTGTCATTGCACTGTATGGGCATTAGCCCGTAATGTTACCACAAAGTTCGAACTTCTCCTCTTAACTGTGCCAGGCCTTTCTGAAAGTGACTGACTGAATAATTTATCCTGCCATCTAAAGAGAATTGAGAGCATTTAATGCAGAACAAAGCACTTCTGCAGTTATGGAAAACTTTTCCCTGACAAGCAATTAGCCACAGAAAACTGCATCATTGCAGAGTCTAAACATGTCATTAACCCAGTGTAGGCACCATAAAGTTTTGTATAATTAAAATAATATTAGTATGTAAATGACAGAAACAAGATTCTAGTGCTCATGTACTGTAAGTATGAGTTCATTTAAAATGAAAGGAAACATCAGTTCCAGGTGAAAAGGCCGCAGGCCATCACTGCCCATGTAACAACACCTTTTACTTTGTGAGTGATGCATTGGGGGGAGGGAGCAATGACACCACTAACCTAGGGGGAGAGAAAGATGGTAGTCATGGTAACATAGGCATCTGGCGGGGGGGGGGGGATGACCTGCTTACTCGGTTTCAACCGCTAACCCAAGCAGGGAGATCACAATTAAAACCCTTACCCAAATTTTACAACCACTGGTGGGTCAGGCCTTAAAGGACTCCTCAGATTCCTGCTTATCTGTCATTAGCTGCGAATTGAATTTGTTTTGAATTCGAGCCCTGAGTTGATCTATTGCCTTCTGTCAACGCCGAATCAATAGGCCTCCTCACGTCTGCGAAAAGTCAATCAGAGAGAGCTGTCGTACGCAGCCTGTCTTTTGTTATGAAGTGGCTCACGGGTGCAGCCTACCAGGCCATGGTTGGACAGGTTTTGGCGAAGTTTGCGAAATGTGAAGTTGGAGCTGAGTGACTGAATTGACTCATATCTGTCTGATGAAGTTTATTTTCATTTATTATAATTATTATTTAGTTTCATAACTTCAGTAAAGGGAGGCACAGTGGGACAATTTTCTCCACAGCCAGAAGGTTACAGGTTTGAATCTGGCTTGAGGCCTTTCTGTGCAGAGTTTGCTTGTTTCCTCACACAGATGTGCATGCTGGGCTAATTGGGGACTTTAAGTCATCCATACCTGTAGGTATGAGTGTGTGAGTAACACTGTGTGATCTCTACACTTGCTGAGAAAAGAGTTTGAAAAGTGACATGACGCAGCGCTACACGTTTAAGGGTGAGAAAACTCCGGCAAAAATGCTACTTGCCTCGTTGTCTCCATTCCGAGCTGTAAACTTATACTGTAGTGAATGTCGCTCATGCGTAGATGAGAAACTGTAAGCTATCAGAACGAGAAAAGGAGCCCAGAGGAACGCAGCCCTCTGCCATTTTTCAGCAGGATGAGATTATTCCCGCTATTCATGTACGCTGAATGGAGCATTTTTATGACCTGGCTGAACATAAAAAGCTTGTAACAGTGCGTAGAATAAAAGAGTATAAAAGCTTTTTTCTCTGCAGTTGATTCATATTAGCCCAGCTCTCTGCTGAGCTGTAGACTAACGCAAAATTCACTCTTTCATTTTTTTGTACAATCATTTAACCGTTCCCTGGCCATTCAGAATGTGATATCTATGGTATTGAACTTCAATATCATTTCAGACTACTCAATTTTAATAACCGTTTCCCATTTCAGTGCCCTGGTAACAACTGAGTGACGTATACAAGCGAAATGATAGAGGACTAGACTATCCATTCAGCTGGGGGCCAATGTTTGGTGTTTTTATTTTCTTTTCAGAGAAGGAGACACTGGGGGAGCCGGAGGGAATATCGACCCACGAGCAGAGCTCCCATTCGTCATGCGAGTCCACATTAATGTTCGACAACCTCCGATATGTTGCCAGGGCGGATTTGATGAAATGTCTGGGCTACTGCTTTATTTATGACTTTAAATCAGCCCAGGTGGCAGGGTTAAGTTCTCAGTAGTACGGTTGCTTCCCCAGTGCTAACAGAAGACGAAACCGTTAACTTCAGCTTCAGATGGGACAAATTTCTAGATTTATTCATATGCGGGGAATGAGAATGACTGGTGTGTGATGCCTACGATGTATTGGCGAACTGTCCAGTGCCGGCTCTTGCTTCCTGCCCATTGCATTCTGAGATAGCCTCCAGTCTTTTGACCGGAAATAAACGAATTACATAATGGTTGGATGGATAATCATACGGCACCATAATCAATGCATCAGGTATATCAGTGTAGGGGAACGTTATCTTGTCCTGTGACACCGGCAGCGATGATTCTCTTTTCCAACTGTATGGTAATCATCTTCTCTCGAGAGGGAAGCTCTGAGGTTCTGTAAGCCTGGAAGATTTCCCAGAAGGCATCAGCCACATACACTCACGCCAGTCAATACCAGAGCAAATGTACCGTTATTTATAGTTCTGGGGGAAATGAGTGATTCAAACATAAATGGAGTTTGCTAAAAAAAAAAAGAAAGAAAAGAAGGCTTTGCATTGTTGCACTGGCAAGACAAGACTATGGTATGTTTTTCATATTAATGCAGATTCATGGACAGATTTCTCACTGATGGACTGAAAGCAGAGGAGGCAAACTCCTCATTCAATAAATTCATGAAGTTCATTACATTATTTTAAAAAATTCAGTATAATCTGGTTCTCGGGATCAACATCAAAGATAGCTTGACAGCATCAGTATTTTATACCATTAGTATAATTATTTTTAAAGCTGTGTCTGCATCTGAGTTTAATTCACAAGTGAGCACATTTAAAATCTGTTAGCAGGCTTACACTGTACACGCTGCGCATAGTAAGCCAACCATAGACTTGAAATGCCCAGAGACCTTTACATTCAGAAACTACTCTCAGTACCTGAAGCTCTTAACCACACAGATTATTATTTTTTTATCAAAAGACAGGCTTATGGGGAGTTCCACTTCAGAGCATTTGAGAGAAGAGGCACTCAGACAAGCTCTCTAATCTGGATTCGTCAGGAGTCATCGGGGGGATCTGTGGCACTGCCGAGGCCTGAGAGATAACACTGAGACACTCGCTCAGGAACGCAGTCACAGGACAGCAGCACCACGTAGTACTACAAATCCACACATCCATGGAGCCATTATCTCACCAATTTATTTCTCGTCAAGATGGGGAGGCTGGTATTTGTAACTTTCATACTATTATTCATGCTATTTAAGCAATCTTAATCCTTTAATGGTGTCTTAAGATATGTTTTTCCACCCAAATTTCATTGTTGATATTAGCTGTACCAGGTACTGCATACCTTATTTTGTTCCCCTTCATATAGAACGTTCTGGAATGAAAATGAATTCCAGTTACACATTCACACCTATGGGGTATTTAGAGCCCCTCATTAGTCTGATATACACATCCTCGGGCTGTGGAAGGAAACAGGACACCAGCGTGCCGCCCTACCGCTGAAAACATAACATGAGGAGCAAATCGATTTTGAAGACGTAATGAAAAGGCTTGTTTTTCTACTCGCTGCGTTTGTTTCTGGGTTGAATGAGCCCATTTCATAGGAATGTTTTCGACTCTGCAATCGCCTTAATGTTCTTGAAATCAGCTTTATGGCTGTAATGTCATTGTTTTTGGGATATAGTTCTCAGAACCTGTGTGGTCACACTGCCAACAACCTGACCCAGTAACAATTCATCTTTCCATTATCTTCCATTTTATCTTATATACAGTATATCACAAATTCACAATATGTGAGTTGACTAAACTTCCGAGCATCGAACCTGTAATCTTTCCATTAGTTCACGCAATTTTTTTATCTATTAGATTTAAGTGCATATTAACATATATATATATATATATATATATATATATATATATACAGTTTATATCCTGTTTTTCTTATACATTTTTTTTTATAAATTAAAATGCTTGAGCTGATTTAATTTCCACCCGTGGCATCAAAGTATAAACGTAAGACCATGTCTGGTCCTGTTTGTTAATTAGAATTAGATTCAGTGCCATAATTATCAAAGGAAGCACAAACAGCATAATGAATTAATACACACCCAGGCCACCCACTGCAAACTAAAATATAAGAGAGGAAAATATGTGTCAAGGTAAATAATACAAACTATATAAATAAATAATATCGGGGAAAGGATATCCAGCTGCAATCTGTGCATTTTCTCATTCCATTTGTATTCAGATTATTTATAGCGGCTCGTACTCACATTAATGAGAGAACTGACTGAGCGGAACTTTGAAAGCAAGACTGCTTTCACTTTAATTAAAATTTAATTAACATTATGTTCTCTGTAGTAATAATTTCGTTTGAAATGAGGAACATAATTAGTCAGAGGATAGAATGATGAAACACAACTGAAGAGGCGGTCCTGTATGACTTCTGGAGTTGATTGTATTTCAGATTTTCCCCAGAGAATGACGCCATCAGACTTGAATTATCACCTTTGCCAAGTCGAGTCTGTGGGCATTATGCACCATGTATATAGTACATCACGCTGTTTTACGTGATAAAAATTAACTTGATATTACACTGAAAAAGGGCACTTTTTGGGGGTTACAGCTGCCAGTAGTACTGACTTTTATCACTGCACACCTAGACCCACATGAGCCCTGAGAAGTGAGACTGTAACACAGATGGACATACAGAAGTGCAGTGGAGCGTAAATGCAGGTATAAGGAGTATTACCGCCAGCTGCTAAAATATGTAATGGAGTATACCCACTTCTCCAGGAACCACTTTACCACTGTGCTCACTGCAGAAAACACGCCAAATTCTGAAGAAATTTGAGACTTGTGGCCAAAATTTCAACAACTCAGACAGCATGTGCAAGAATTTTATCTTGAGTCATCCTGAGGTCGGCAACAGCATCTAATAGCCATCCAGAGAGAGCATTACACTGCATATTGAAGTATTAATGCGCGCAGTAAAACAGTATTAAAGCCATTCAAGATGGACTTTAGCATGGTAATTGAATGGCTTTATGGAGCTTCCGTGGCAATAACGTTTTACTCACTAAGCAAACATTTTAAAGTCGAAATGAGTGATGGCGCCATTTGGAAAAACCTCGGCTGAGTTACAGCAGCTCCTTATCTTTGCGGCTGGTTGCCAGGGGCTAGTTTCTGAGAGCAGGGTTACTTCAGTTAGCCGAAGAAGTGCTCTGAGTAAAACCGACATCCCTTCATGACCTGGAACATTTAGTTACTTCCGTCATCACTGTCACAACTGTCAAGTCTCATTAATTAGTCCCTCCCCTGTTCCTCCAGACTCGAGTTTTGCAGCTCGTCTCCAGTAATTGATTCATTATCTTATCATATCCCCTGCCTTCCAATGTGAACATTTGCACACCCCAACCGGGTCATAACAGTCACTTCTATCTACTTCCAACAGTTTTCACTACTTTCGTCTTGCAGATATACTGTACTTTAAGTTGTCCGTATCTCTGGATTAGATTGTCTGCTAACTGTCTGTCAGGTAATATAATGGAACAAGGACTTATCGCAAGTACAGAGATCTGTTCCGGGTTATACACTGTGCAGTTACCGAATCGGCCCCAGGATGCTAGCTCGTTATTTGAGTGGCTTTTTGTCTTGACACTGGCACGCGGGCTGACTCTGGGCCTGTTCTGGTCCCTACATGCCTTCTGGGCCGCTGATGTCGCAAAAATTTTTCAAAAAAACGTCCGCCGTATCAGCGGGTACCGCAGCCGCGAGCCTTAATGATGGAAGTGCTGAGTGTGAATTCATTCCATCCTGGAATTCAACCACTGTAATGGACAGACTGGGGGGGGGGCAATTAAAGGAAAAACCGGAATAAATATCTGGACAGACATGACATATGCAGACGTTTCTGTTCATTTCCTCGCACGGTTTGGGTCCATTCATCCCCACAAAGACTAAAGGGCCTGTGTGATCACCTTTATATCCTTTGATGAAGCATTGATACCATGATGGGAATTGACTCTTCCATGGCCCAAGCTGCACTGGGCACAAGAGGTCATAGAATGTTTTTATGAGTATAAAAATGATCATTAGTAAAGGCCTTCATCTTCACAGTCACCAGAGCTCATTTCAACTGAACTCTAATGGAAGAACTTGGAACGAGAAAGAAGGAGAGCGCTTTCCATCACCATCATCACATTTAGAACGTTCTAGAGAATTCTACACACAGTAATTGCCCAGCAGAAGAATCTGGAATAAAGATGTGCTGTACGACAACAGGGCAGCTCAGCAGTGGCCCAACGCTCCAGTTCCCTCCCAAAGTTCAAGTAGATACATATCAGGCTAGCTGGAGACCCGTAAACAGCTCATGGATATGAGTGTGCAAACAAGTTGTGTGTGATCCTCGCGATGATGCCCACAGTATATCCCCCCCACAGCTCTGCCAAGAAATAAGGGGGTAAGATGATTATGGATGTATGGATGGTGTTTACAGTGGCAAGCAGCATAGCTATGGCGCTGAAGAATGCTGCCTGGATTAATCCCAAGCGAGCAATCTAGTGGTGATGTTAGCTACAAAAAACTCATTCTTATACTACATTCAGTAGCAGAAAAGGGTAAGAAAGGGGTGGGTGATCACTCAGCTGAATCACCAATCTCTCCCCAGTGTATTCGATCGGCCGCCAATGTAATGTCCGCCCATCTTCCACTGGGGATTTTCCGAAATCCGGACATTGTTTTTCCGGGTCCCAGGAGGCAGCAGAAGCAATCTGTGGTGCGGGAATTGAGATGGGATTTCAGCTCAGCAGCGCGGAAGATGGAGAATAACTCTGGTGGCTCGTGGGGGAAATTGAAAAACAGAGACTCATGTTTGCTGTTTCACCTGCTCCAACGTCAGATTAAAACGGACTGTGAGGCTAAAAGTATTTCCGGAGAGAGGTTCAATGTCATTTCGGAGATTGAGGTGTTCTGTTTCCCGTACGTAACGTGATGTGTCAATTCCACCGCAAAAAAGTCAAGGGCTAAATGTTAAGCTTTGCCATCTGTTTCGATTTTTCCTATAAATATTAAGAAGGTCACAGAAACCTGCTGTCAGAGACTATAAAACACTGAACCTAATAAAGAGCTGCTCAGGTAAGAAAGGGCCAAGCCTGGGTGGTGCTTGAACAGACAGCAACAATACACCCCAGATCATACTGTTACTGTTTCGGCTGTAAATGTATTTGTATTCCTACTGTATAGTATTTGTCAATAGCATTTCAGTGTTCACGTCATTTTAGTGCTGTACATAAGGTTATTTCAATATTTGCAAAATATCATTAAACCGGAAAAAAATATATATCAATATTTACGTCAATATGATGTAGAGGTTCCTTGAGAAATGCGCCCTGACATCATGGTTTGGGCGGAGCCAGAGTGTACTAAAGGACGTATTTTACATAATTCAGATGCTGTGGAAGATATTTATCTTTAGTTCTTCAATTTTTTAAAATATGTCCTTTGGTCCACTCTGGCTCCACCGAAACCATGATGTCAGGGCGCATTTCTCAAGGAACCTCTACGTCATATTGACGTAAATCAGAGAAGAGCGGGCAAATTGTTGACACCCGCAAACTTGTCCGTTCATTTACCCAGAGTGTCCAGTTCTTCACACATGCATGTGTTTGGACTGTGAGAGGACAGTACCTGCAGGAATCAGCAGTGGTGTCAGATAATATCTGCCAGTACATATTTCTAGGCTTGCTGGCTCGACTTAAAAACTTTATCTGCAGTTTTTACTGTATGTATAATAACTTCCTCTGCATCTTTCAAGGTGGTACAAAGCATGTTAGTTTAGGAATAGGTCATCGTGGATATCTACTTAGATCTTTTCTATATAAACTTCCAGAAGCAATCTGATATTATCCCACTATCTTTTATACCAGCATTAAGAGTAATAGAGACACAATCGATCGGACAACACAATAAAATCTCATCATTAAGGCACTACGAGACTAAGAGGCATCATTTCTATTTGGACGTAATTTATTCATGTAATATTCGCTGTCGTATAGATCCATTAGCCTCTAAAGTATTGAGGTCATTTCGCCGGTCTGCGCGATACAGACGCTTCATCTGGTTTCAGCGATCTGTGATCT
This sequence comes from Gymnothorax reevesii, assembly GCA_029721435.1. Taxonomy (NCBI): domain Eukaryota; kingdom Metazoa; phylum Chordata; class Actinopteri; order Anguilliformes; family Muraenidae; genus Gymnothorax; species Gymnothorax reevesii. Next base: position 12,146,974 of record CM056574.1, read on the forward strand.
GCATCACCATCATAATGCGACTGCACAGAGCGAAAGTAATTCCTTATGATTGCATTTTTTAAAAACGATAGACCAGATGCCTAAAGACGATTAATGGCATAAAATCTCTCCTTCTGCCGCACGTGCTCACACCCTGCTTGTGTGCCTGCGTGAGTGTGTGTGTTGTCTCGTGATACATGTCAAACTCTATCAGATATATAAAAACTTGAAGAATTAATGGATCTGTGGGTTACCCAAGCTCGTCGGCGGGAAGGATCTATGCAAGTGTAAATGCTCGTTATGAGCGGTCACAGTTTAGACAACGGACTGAGCACTGACCTTGCGAACGGACTATAAATCATCACAGCTGGCCGCTTGTTTCTTCCTTTCAATCTTTGTATTGTCTACATTTCTGCTCGTTACAGCAACCTTGGTGGTTTAATTGAGGTCTTCTGGTCAGGGCTGTCCTAGTTTGCCTGGCACAGGTCAGCGATGATGCATGTCTCAGGGTGTGAAATCAATAATGAACCGTCACCATTCATAATGTCAGGTGAGGATGAATTATTCATGAAGGGAGCGGTGCAGTTCATCAATCTGTTCCACTCATCTTTATTCTACACTCTCTCGCCAGTTTTTGTTTTGGGTCGTACGTCAAATCTGCCTGGGAGAGGCATGCATGCATGAGGCCTCGCTGAAGAAAGGGAGGCAAAGCTGGGAGACTCGCGTATCCTGCCGCGTGCGCTAAAGAGAACGTTTCTCGGATGTGCAGAACATTTGAGTTATGGGGTGGTAATGCTGTGATATCATGTAGCCGGAAAACTGAAAGAGAGCTGTGTAATGTACTGAAGAGTCCAAGTTTTCTGAATTGTGAGGAAGCGAGCACGCTCATCCAGGCCGCTTGTATTCTGGTGGTTGAGGTGTTTGACTACAAAGCATCTGGGTGATAGTTCAGAGCCCGGTGCACCGTTGGGCCCTTGAGCAAGACCCTTTACCCCTTGCACTCACAGAAATGGGTACACAATCTACACTATTGTACCCCAAGGGCTAATTATTGGCTCTCAAAGGAATTATGTGCACCCTTTTGGGTGCTATAAAGGTTCATATACATTTTCAAGATTACAATGGGAATACATTAGATGGCACTGCCCCAGCGACAACAATGCACCCCTCAAGATACAATGATGTACTGCATTTGCTGGGAGTGAATTGCTCCATGGGGAGAATTTATGGTTTAGTCAAATCAACAGTAAGTAATTTTGGATAAAAGGTGACTAAAGTTTCCAAGACCTGGCTTGATATGGACCCAGATACCACCCAGTAAATAACACATCAAACACACGTCAGTAGTGGGAGAATGGCGAGCTTTGCTGGGCTCAGTGCCCTGCTCTTGTCTCTGTTTAATGTTGTGTTTGTGTGACTTGAGGAATGAAAGCTGGTGGCCCTGGGAAGAGCCCCAGGAGGATGGAGGATCAGCGGGTGGGAGCTGGCAGCGGTTTCTGAGGCATCTGGAGAGAGTGGGAGTCGTCTCCCGGCGATCAGGGAAAGATTTCTCCGTGAAGGGGGCGGACTTGGCTCGAGCTGCTCGATGGGTCTCCCTGTCAGCACGTCGCTATTGGCTTCCGTATCAGAGCTCCATTATCGGCTCAGAGCTGCTGTCTCCCAGAGGATACTGCAGTCCTATGTCTGTTCTGTACAGCGGAAATCAAGTCTAACGGCAGATGTATGCCAGTTCCTCACTGACGCGATTGGTCGAATTTGAGCGTAGCAACTGCCCCCCATTTGAAAGGATGTGCACAGTTACGCGACAGCGTGCTTTTATTTAATTTCTTTCCTTCAGCTGGAGGCTCGCATCAATAGTGGAAGATGGTTGTTGTTTACCGCGTAATTTATGGCTTTACAAATTTAAAAACATGCACCTGAAATTAGGGAGAGAAGACCTTTTCATGCCCAATGAAATTGTTTTGGATACAAATGCGTTTCTGGGCGTGATTGATCTCGACTGATGCAACTGGGCCAACTTGGAGGACCATAATGTGGGGTTTTTATACTTTTCAAAGAGCATTTATTACTGTGGGTTCCAATATTCCAAAAAAGCTGAGCAAAGCAGAGAAAAGTATTGGAATCTCAAATAATTGCGTATGGGATCTGGGTCTGGATTGATAGATCGATGACGTAGGCCTACTCTTTGAAGTACTTGGCGGGGCAGTCGGTTTTTAATAATTCAAAAAGGAAAAGTAAAGCAGAGAAATGAATGACATAGAACACGGCATGTCGTTCCATAAAGAAGAGTTGAGAGCGCGAACACGCCGTGCCCCTGTTTTATCACATTGAGATGCAATATGAGGTTTCTCTGTCTCTACGAACATTCTGTTCCAGACAGAACAACCCGCCCTTTGCCTAAGGGATAGAGGAGATTATAGGCTCCAGCCTATCGACGCATTTCCCTTCTCGTACAGTACAGGCCAAAAGTTTGGACACACCTTCTCATTCAATGCGTCTCCTTTATTTTCATGACTATTTACTTTGTAGATTCTCTCTGAAGGCATCAAAACTATGAATGAACACTTGTGGAATTATGTACTTAACAACAAAGTGTGAAATACCTGTAACTGAAAACATGTCTTATGTTCTAGTTTCTTCAAAGTCGCCACCCTTTGCTCTGATTACTGCTTTGCACACTCTTGGCTTCTCTTGATGAGCTTCAAGAGGTCGTCACCTGAAATGGTTTTCACTTCACAGGTGTGCCTCCTCAGGGTTAATTAGTGGAATTTCTTGCCCTATCAATAGGGTTGGGGCCATCAATTGTGTTGTGCAGAAGTCTGGTTGATACACAGCCGACAGCCCTAGTGGACAACTATTAGATACATACATAATTCCACATGTGTTCATTCATAGTTTTGATGCCTTCAAGGAGAATCTACAATGTAAATAGTAATGAAAATGAAGGAAACGCATTGAATGAGAAGATGTGTCTAAACTTTTGGCCTGTACTGTACCTCTGCCCTGTATTCTGGACCTTCAAGCACTCTTCGATGTGGCCTCTGTCATGCCCATTATTTTGATCTCTTCCCACGGGGGTGAATTATATCTTTCCTATTTTAACCCCTTAAGCCCTGAGTCTCTTTTTTGAAAGTGGCAAGCCAAAATGAAATGAGTATATCTCTGCGACTGTTTGGTCCATTTGAATAATCTTGGTATCGTAATAAAGGTAAAACCATTTGGGATTTCATACCTAGTGTAAAAATCTTGATATATGTCACTGAGTCAGAGTAAATGGAGATGGAACACAGTGTAAACGAAAGATCTCATTTTGCACCTTACAAAGTTTTACTTCGATCTCTTGTAAATTTGTTGAGTTGCAGCCTGAAACCTCTAAAAAATTACAGCGCAGAATGTCATTATTATCTGTGCCAAAGTTTATTCTGATCAGGTTTATCAGAGCAAAATTAGAGAGGAATGTCTAGGTGGCTTCTCCATTTTGGCAATTCAGGTACCTTGTGTTCCATTTCAGATTTCTCAGATTCCAAGCTGTAAAACCCATAAAATTTCACTTATACAGTATATCACTACAGGCATCCATTCCATCCAAATACAACATTTTGTAATTTTTAGACTGTAATTGTAAAATTGTATTTTTTTCTGCCAGTTTTGTTGCCTATACAATTTCCCATTTGAAAGATACAGTAATACATAAAATGAAAATTAAGATTAAGCATACTTATTAAAAAACAAAACAAATAAGTAAAATGATAAATACAAAGGCAATGTGAAAATATGTTAAAGAAAAGTAAGAATAACAAAAACCCCAGCGATTATTTGTAGAAGGCAACTGCGATTAATTTCCAAAAAAAAAAAAAGGGACCCTGATCAGGAATCGTACCTTCGTACCTTCACAATTTCCTTTCAACAGCGCGGCATTTTATCCAATAGGCTACACCAATCGACTACAGTCTATGGAAAATACGTACTGTACCGTTGTAGGCTCAGTCTTTGTGCGGAATAGTGCAATGATTCTGTCAGAAAACGACTTTGAAAGTGAATGTTGAATATTTAGCGGATAATTATTCGGACAATACCTCAAACAAACTAGTTATGCGTTTATATTGTTGCGCTATTCAAGAACATGCATATGTCCCATGGACTCAGCTTGACGCACTCGGAACGCAAGGCTGTAGCTCAGGGGAGGTTTCTGCCATTAAAGGCCCAGTCACACAGCGAAAACGCATGAATTACGCATGAATTACGCACAGATTTTCGTTTCTGCGCGGAGCGTACGTCGTATGCGTAATTCGTAGGTGGAACGAACGTGGACTGTCAGTGATTGTAAGTGGATGAGCGTCGAAGGCGGTTTGTGCGTGATTTTGAGTTTTGAACGGTTCAAAAATTTTCCGAGGCACAACTGTGCGTTGGTGTGCGTAATTCATGAGTCGGCATGCGTAGTTTATGCGTCGAGTATGCGTAACTATGCGCGGGACACTCGTCGGCCGTCAGTGCTTATGCGTCAGAACTGGTTTGAATCCGCGCACGTCCACGTCCGTCCACTGATGCCCCACGTTCATATCACGCATGAAACGCGCACGTATCACGTTCATTCCACTGACATCCACTGACAATCCGTGAAGCGTTCGTGTCTGGACGTGCTCCATCGGTGATTCATGCGTCGGGCGTGCGTCGAATGTTCGTGGAATACTGCACCGTGTTTGCTATTATGCGTCGACGTGCGCGATATGTCAGTGATTGTAAGTGATACATGCGTGGTTCATGCGCGATTCATCCAAGATTTCTACCCCCGACACCCCGAAAAATTGGTCAATTTCTCAACGCACAAGCACGCACAAACCCAATCTGTGCGTGATTTGTGAGTGATTCGTGCGTGATCGGCTGTGTGACTGGGCCTTAAGGTGGTTTAGAGTTCGTTAGAATCATCAGGACTCATGCAATCAAATTCCTACCGGCATAGTCTTCTTGACAGCATCACAAGCCGAAAGCAGATAGGAAAGTACATTGCAAGGAAGCTGAATGCTACGGAGCTGAGATATTTGAAGCAACGCCCTGGGAAAGAACATGCTAGGATCCTGGCAGATCTAGTTTCGTTATAACGCGAACACATTGGGCTAACAATAGCAAGCGCAGATTTACTCTCGAGCAGCTTTTTTATTGCAAAATATGAAAGGTAAGAATTCTTTTTCTGCTCATCTCTGTAGACTAGTGTTTTCCTGTTGTTCTTTCAATGTGGTGTCGGTTTAAAATGACAGGGCTCATACCGTTGCATTCTGTGGACTTTCCTATTTTATTTGATTTGAGGTGTTGTTTTTATGTATAGCACGAATTCAGCAGAAATCCTGGCGATTCAGTGCTGATATGATTTTGTCCTATGTTCTGCTGCATGCTTATTTACTTGCTTAGTGCTTGAATTGTGTTCGGTTGAAGTAAAAATGGTTTACGTAAGCTTTTGGCCGAGTTTCTTCGCGAAATGTGGATATGCCGCTTGACAATGTCGCGATTTGGAAAAATGCTGTATTTATAATGAGTAATATTACGCCCCGGTACAGGGGTCAATACATCGCTTGCTCTGTTTTAGTTTCCCATCACATTAATCAGTTTCACTGTGACAGCAGCCATTGCCTGAGACGAACATCCTACTTTACGCATAAATATATGAATTTAATACACCATAAAAATACAACTCATTTACTTATTTAATTCTTGGCCACCCTCACCTCATAAAACTATTCAAAAAAGCTAATTGTAGTGCTGTTCTGTGTAGTTTTTGTAGCCCCCCTAAAACTCTAACTTATCACTTAAGTTTTTTCCTTAAGTAGTTGGTTCAACTCAGAAAAAGAATTTTTTCATAATGTAGGACAACGTCACACACAGTACATATTCTGTATTTGCTGGCTGCAGTAAATACACTAATACTGAGAAATATTCAAACCCAAGACGGCATGTTTTTATGGCTATGGGAATTACGTGAAATGGAAAATATCCAGATCTTGTGCATCATTTTGATACATGTACGACATTGTAGGAAACCTTGGGATCTTCAGTAGAATTTAAAGTTCCACAGGTTTGAATACAGCTGCTGCTTCTGATAGACCCACATGTGGGTCAGCAGGTTCTGTGCAGTTAAATAAATGAGGCCTCCACAGCGGTCCGACATGCCAGTGAAAAACGCTGTTCACCCAACACAAGTTAATGCAGTTTTTTCACAGATTCCAATGTTTTTAAAGCAGTTTTACAAATGGGAGAGGGTGGAGAGAACAATGAATGGCCGTTGTCAGTTTCAACCTCCAATTTATCAAGCCAGCTGTGCAGTTCAGAATCACCGTTAGCCGAGACGCCTGAATTTCCTCAAGGCACCGTTTTTAAAGTGACTAAAGTGACACGGACAAACACAGGCGCCGGTGAAGGTTTTTATTTTGCAGGCATTAATAAACGGAGACAATTTAGCATCATTAGCTGTCCGTGCTGTGCTCTCTGTGGGGAATGGACCTCAGGATATGGGCGGCATGGCGGTGCAGTGGGTAGCACTGTGGCCAGGAAGGCTGTGGCTTCGAATCCAGCCAGGGGACTGTCTGTGCAGAGTTCAGATGTTCTCCCCGTGTTCACCCAGGTTTTTCCTGAGTACTGTGGTTACCTCTCCAGCCAAAATACATGCATGCCAGACCTCAGGCTAATACGAGATTCTATATTTCTGATGTGTGTGAGTGAATGGTGTGTGTGATCTGTGATGTGTGTGAGTGAATGGTGTGTGTGATCTGTGATGTGAGTGAATGGTTTGTGTGATCTGTGATGTGTGTGAGTGAATGGTGTGTGTGATCTGTGATGCATGTGAGTGAATGGTGTGTGTGATCTGTGATGCGTGTGAGTGAATGGTGTGTGTGATCTGTGATGTGTGTGAGTGAATGGTGTGTGTGATCTGTGATGTGTGTGAGTGAATGGTGTGTGTGATCTGTGATGTGTGTCAGTGAATGGTGTGTGTGATCTGTGATGGACTGGTGTGCAGAAGGACAGGATAGCGCCCCACTCCTGTGACCCTGCCCAGGAATAAACCTTTTAGATGATGGCTGCACAGATCTCAGCATGTTTTTCACTCTTCATTTGAATTCCACATCACCCATCTGATGTGATGTGATGAGTTGATATCTGTTCACTCATATACCAGTGTTTTCTGATATTCATTAAGCCATGTTTCCAGTAACTAATAAGCAATTCTGCAAACATAAACTGAACATCATGAAGATAAAGTGTGTTTAGTTATGGTCAGATGAATATTCATGCTGGTTTTACATTATTGAGATACATGCATATGCAATACTTCATGCTCCTGTTTCTGCCTGAGAACCCTTTAAAATTTGGCATTTATCTGACCACCTGCGCATACGATTCCCTATTAAATTTACTCTGGTATTTTAGAGCACCGCCAGATGTGTTTTAGTGCCTCAGAGGCTGATGCTATAATTAAATACATTAGCAAACCCAGCAAAACTGTCATTTAGTTCTGCTTCAAAACTCCGAAACACCAATTTTTGCAACTGCTTTGCCATCCACTGCATTTATCGCTCCATGAAACTAGTTTGCCGCGCAAATATATAAATTTGATGAACACAGATTAACTTTGGTGTTTTCCATGAGTAGGTCCAATCCAATGATTGATTATTTATTTCCAAATGTCAAAACATGACATCATAACGATCGCTCTCGAGGAGATGGAAAATCATGCCGTGGAAAGCACACTGATGTCCGAGCTTTTGTTCCAGAATGTCGCACATTTGATCTGAGTCCAATTAAGGCAGAACTGCTGCTGTTGCACTGATATCAGCGATGCCTCCAGGTGATTTAACTGGCGCTCGCTGGAGAACAAACGGAATATATTTCCATATTCAAGCCTAATATTGGCAGGCGAGACAATAACTACCTTTGAAGATGTTTCCACTCAGGCGAGTGGAAATAATAAAATAAAATAATAAAATAATGAATGAGCAGTGCTCTACACTCATTAATAGACTAACAAGCTCTCAGGCCCTGTTCGTGGGGCGATTATATTTCACATGTTCACGCTGTACAGAGTAACCTGTCTCCTCAGGTATTAGACACGGTGTTAGTGAGGGTCTCGTTCTCTATATTCGCTCTGCTTACTGACATCTGATTGGTGTGTGAGGAATGCGGCTCCACTGGAGTCGACTTAGGGGACTCGGCAAAAGCCTCGGCTCAGCAGGCACCTGGAGTTCAGAGTTTATCCTGCGCATTTACTTACCCTTTCTCTTGAAATATTTGAGAGACGTAGTTGCACCGGCAGGTTCATTCCCACAGCTGTAACCTCCTCCTTCTATAAAGTACAGGATGCGGCAGGGTAGCCGTGCTGTGAGCTGTGTAACAGCACCGCTGCAGTTCCTCACGGGCGTCAGACTCTGTGCATGAAGCTGAAGCTCAGCCTGAAGCCCTGAGAAACTGCTGAATGAGCTCCGCCCCTGTATGTTTCTCTCTCGCTCACCCTGCTGATCCTAAGTCTAAGTTTGTGTTTATTATTCCCTGCAATGAAGTGGATAGCGATATGAGTATCGCGGCGTGTTCGTTCCTCTGTCACATTTCAATTTGTGTTTATTGTTATGGTTCTGTCCCGTGTGCTTATGTGTGCTTGTACATCCCCCCCCCTGCCTCTCCTGATTTGTTTTTTCAGCTCCATTCCTGCGGTCTGACCATTGATTTCCTCTTGCCCTGACTCCTGTGATGTCGTGTGACAGCCTTCAGCATGCCTGAGTCTCGTTGTCCAATCACGTTTCGTCTTTCGGTTTCGGCTTTGGTATTTCATTGCTTCCACCTAAGCTTAATTCTGGGCCTCGCGAAACTCGTTCTCGGATAGGGTCATTACTAACCCGTACTACCAGCACTTATTTAAGGGTGTGTATATATTTCCTCACATAGTATTAACCTAATTAACTCATTAGCGAGTGCAAGTGTTTCTAGCTTTTGTTATTCCTGCCTAAGCTTTCCCTGATTAACTGCATTGAAAGCTGTGCTTTCCTTTGCTTCTCTCGTGGTGCTTTTTACTCGTCACGTTTATATTACCTCAATCTAAACTGTCTAGTTTGATTGATCATCTCAGCATTTTGTCTCAAGTCATTATTGTTACCCGGTCCTTGAGTATTTGTATATTAATCCCATGTGTTCCTGTTTCCCCCTGAGATTGCCTTCTGTATCCCCGCCTCCTCCCGTATCCCCGCCTCCTCCCATATCCCCGCCTCCTCCCGTATCCCCGCCTCCTCCCATATCCCCCCCTCCTCCCGTATCCCCGCCTCCTCCCATGCGTATATCACTGGGGGAAGAAGAAGAGACCGTCAGACGGGACTTTGTTTTGTTTTTCCCGAGCCTCGTGTGTCGCTGCGCCCACATCTTGTCTGTCCTTTGTCTAAGTCTCCCAGTGTTCCCTTCAGTTTAGTTAGTTCCAGTTTTGTTTTTTAGTCTAGCCACCCTTGGAGTGAGTACTTCTGTTCCCCCTGCCTTGGGCAGTGTACCTGTGTTCTCCCAGCTGGTCAGTGCATGTGCACGGTGTTTTGTTTCCGGCCTGTCTGCCATCATTTCCCTGGTGTTGTGTTTAAATAAACACTTTGGATCCTGCATCTATTTTCCACCTGCCTATTCCTCAACAGTTTATGTTGTCAGGAAATGTCCCCCCTGCCCCACAGAATGTGCAGATAAATCCGTCACTTATTGTACATTTACAAAGTACAGTTTTATCATCAGAGCCCAAGTTTAAGTCACTGTTAATTAATGTTTAACTGATTTTTTGTAGCTTTTCATCACACCAAAATTGCTTATTCTGCCGCTTGGGTGAGACATTAGTACAGAAACTGAGCAATTTGTTACAGATGAGTGACTTGTGAAGTGCTGTGGGTCTAATGTTACTGTAATGTTTCCCTCCTGTTAATATGGTGACTGTCACTGTTGGTGTTACTTTATAAGTAGAAAGGTGAGCCTTGTTGGGCTGACTAGCCTGTTCTCATCATCTCTCTCATGCGTGTATGTGCGGTTTGAGGTAAAACAGCACTGAGATCTCTCCGGTATTGCATGTGTGCGGAGGACGGTATTCGCGATGTAGCTTACGTAATGCCTCTGGGTGCATGTGTGCATGTGAGCGCAAATAATGTGTGATGACGCGGAGGGACCTGTGTGTGTGAGTTGTAACTCGTGCGATGCCTGCATGCATAATACCATGTGCATGTAGAGCAGTGCGGATGGAAGTATTGGACCTCCTCAGCAGATGTAGAGCTGCCTACTGTATATTCCAGGTACTTGAGGAGACACCTGAGTGTCAAAAGTGTGTCAAAAGACGCTACGACCAGGAGGGTTGTGGCGTCAAGTCCCACCATAAGATCAGTGCACCTGTTGGTTCCTTGTTTAAGGCTGTTAACCCCAAATTGCTTTGGGGGGGTCAGTCACTGTTCAGTCTTACCAAATATCAGACACTCCAGGTTAAAAAAAAAACCCTAAAATACATGTAGCTGTGCCCCTGTCACCTGCATTTATGAGCACATAACATCAGAGTGTGTGTTTGGCTGGGCTGGGGATATAATCAGTGCGTGCCTCCATCCAATATATTTTTTCCTGGTCAGAACTGGGGGGGCTGCAGCATATCCCAGCATCCAATGGGGTAGTGGCACGAACACAGCATGTAGAGTTTCCCAATACATCACAGTGGTAACTCTCCATTTACTCATACACATCTGGATATCCATGGGAGGAAACCAGACTACCCATAGAAATAAATGTAAACATGAGGAGACCGTCTGGCTCTGAGCCGGATTTGAACCTACGACCTCCTGCCCACTGCTCCACCGTGCTGCCCTCACAGACTATATTGAATGCAGGAGGAATACATAAAATAAGCATAATACTAAAAGAAGAAAAAAAAACACCTTAGTGTATAATTACTGTAGCGATACAATAGTTATTCAAACTATGGCAGTACAGTTGTGAGGACTACAGTATAGTAATATCATAGTACTGTTGACTGTGCTAATACTATAGTTATAATGTGATGGCTAAAGTACTGCTCTAGTTATACTATGCAAACTGTACTAATGCTGTAGTTATGCCAAAAATACAAAAGTATTACTAAGAAACAACAGTGTGATATTTTCATAAGGGAGTGCTCCTCTTCTGGTTGCTGGCTGGTGACAAAACTGTGATGCTACATGCAAAATGCAAAGTTTCCCGTTCTTGTGTTTGCTCTTTCTGTTTTAATGTAATCCATTAGTAAAATATTTTCTATCCTAGAATCCTGGTATATGCTGGAATAATGCTTTAGAATAATAATAGTCTCAAGGCATTTCCTAGCATCTTATGGACGCTTACTCTGGGCCCATTGCAAAGCCAGTCTGTTAGCCGAGCAGAACTATTAATGCGCTGAAGCCCATTGATTTTATCTTTAATGACTGTGTGTCAATTGGATTTGCCATGTGTGCGACCACTGAAATCATGCATGTTCTATCGGCATGTTTACTGCGATTTTTTTCAGCAGTTTTGGAAGCTACAGGCCGTAAATTGCCCTGGACTGAAGGCAGCCAATGATTATTATTGATTAATACTGTTTAGCAGTGTGATTCATGCATTTTTCAGACTGGACTGGCCTGACTTAGCTGGGTATTGCTTTTATTTCGGTCCCTCAGACTTGTTTCCGTTCAATTTCATTTGTGTAGCACAGTGGTGCTCAATCCTGTGCCATGGAGGACAGAGAGTACGCATGTTTTCATTCCAACCAATTGCTACTCCTGCTGATGACACCAATCAGTTCTCTGCTCTCTGCATGCAAGTGTGGAAATGATTTAAATCAGCACCTGTGATTGGTGGAATGAAAACTTGCGCACTCTAGGGTCTCTATGGCACATTACTGGGAACCACACCTACACCGCTTTCTAAAGAAGGACTGTCAATACCCAAAATTGCATATGAGGTAAGGAAAAAAGAAGCTCAGACTAGGAAGAAAAACCCTCCAACTGTGAAGAGAAAAAAAACTCTTGAGTGGGAAGAAATATGTGGAGAAACCTGGCAATAACGGGGGTGCCCACCCTCCACTGCAGGGCACAGTAAATTTTGATTGCTCTCAAGTTTTAATTCTGTTATAATTACTCAAATTGGTTGAAAATCCATGCGGAAATAGTCGAAAAATAAAATGAAAATAATGCAGGCTTGACTATTCCTACTTGTTAAAACAAATATTTACCCCCTCCCCCCAGACATCCCTGAACCCCCAAAATACCAAAAGGCACCAGTTTTGTAGCTGCTCAATGCGCCTACAAAATTTGGCAAGGAAATATTGGGGGGTTTTTGAGTTGTGGTCTGGAAAAACACTTCGGGAAGACTGACGGGAACAGAGCCAAAAACAATGCGTCCCCCCCGCCACTAGGGGGAAGTCATAATGAAGACAGTTTGTCTGGTACCTGGTTCCTGGTAAGGTAATTTGGCCCTCTCTCTCTCTCTCTCCCCTCCCAGGTCCCTCTCACAGGGCTGACCTGAGATGACGGCGGGGCGATGTAGACTGCCGAGTTTGCGCTGCAGGAGGCGGAGACTGCGCGCGATGGGCATGAAACTGCCCTGCTTCTTCTGGTTCCTTCTGCTGTTCGGAGCGGGAGGCCTGGTGCTCTTCGTCCACATGCAGGACCTCTCCGAGATGGTCCTCCAGCAACAGCAGGTCCCAGGTCAGTGCCTCACCTACAGCTATTCTCCTCTCCACCACTACTCTTGTCACAGAGAATTCAAATTTTTCCTTTTGTCTTCTCGTCTCCTTGACCTTGCTAAAAAACATCACATATCAAGGGAAAATGAGTGTGGAGTGGCTGTATTTATGCACGCAGTTACATTATTCTATCAATAGATGGCGCAAAGAAAATGGTTGTTGATTATTCATGACTAGGCAGTGGCTGGAAACGAATTAGAATATGAACAAGATAAGTCCCATCCCTGTTTCCCAGGAATTGTACGAATTAAACTGCTCAGCCAAGCCTGATGTGCAAACTGCCGAATATACTTGCCCATAATATCTATCCAGCAGTCAATAAAAATGATGTCTTGTGACAGAAAAAAATGTTTTCCTTTGCTGCAACCACTTCAACTGTCTTTTTATGGAGTAGTTCTATCTTACTTATTGCTAGCTAGCTATTTCTTATTTTTGGTTTACCACTGTCATTACAGAACTAGTTTGCCGCATTGGTTAACAAGAATAATCGGTAGCCTTTTGCTAATAGTACTGCAAGTACTGGCAATGCGGCGGTCTGTTTTAGAATTTATACTACATTCAAGGAAACAGAATGCCTTGGATTTTCCCTCGTTCAAAATGCAAACAGCTCGAAGACTTCGGAAAATCCTCTGCTATGTTTGTTGCACCAACTCTGTTCAATCTAGGATAGTATATTGCCTGCTTTTTCCTGATGGTGGAATGTCTGTTTTGTTAGAATGAGCTATATTTCAGATATTACTCTATTAGTGAGTTATACTTGCCCTTAAAGGGTGTGAAAAGCATTTATACAAGCTTGCACTTCGCTTGGATGCTGTAAGTTTGGAAAGAGCCACCTGTCAAATGCAGGGTGAACATTTTGCAGTAAAATAAGGTATTTCTTTTTTGAGTATTTGTACTGGCTCTTGGGGCTCTGAAGAAAAATTTACATAATTCTATAACTTTATCATGGAGGAGAAGCTGGTTACTGGAGACCACTGATGTCCATCCGCACCGACATTGATAAACTCATGCAAAATTCCCCAAGAAAATCATTGATTTAGATTGAACTTCTTGAGTCAAAAGGTGGTTTTAATGGTGTTAAAGGTGCTTAAAAATGCTATTATTTTATGATTTGACAGTGTGCTATTTTGTGGGCTCTGACAGCAGGGGGAGCCATTTAGAGAAATGTCTTATTTGACTGATAAAGAGTTAATGATTTTGAAAATCACTGTCAGATGAAGTACACTATTGGTCAGAGTTTCATTGCTGGGTAATTCCATATCAAAACAGCCAATATTGAGGTGCCTTGTACATGAAACCTCTAAGAATTTTCTCAAATTTTGTCCAAAGATACTTTATTTATACAAAAGAATCCCAAATTTCATGTCAGTATCTCCTGTTTTTGCGTGAAAATTTATTGAAATTTGGGTGAAACGCCCCTTTTTGACTTATGTGAATTGGTCATTTCATTTCGTAGCATTTTAGAAGGACCATGACTTCTCAAGAAATAGAGACAGGAAGCTGAAATTTCATGTGCTCATGCATTCTGGCCCATTTATCAGCATTCTACAGCCAGAATCACCATGAGAGATCAGAGGGGTGAGAGGAGGGCCCCCGAAATCAAATTTTCTTTAACACTAGGATTCAGTTCAGTGAATGTTTATGTTTGGAATTTGTTTCTCCCTTATATTTGGGACCACCAAACTACCACCAAACTAAGTTTTAGGATAATAGTACCATTGGTGGAGGACTTGTTGGGGTCAGAAAACCACTTCAGACCAAAACTATCCTCTCAGACCCTGGACTTCAGACACCAAGATGACCCAGTGGGCACTGGATGATGGTAATGGCATTTTAACCAGACAAATATACATATTTAAACATTCATTTAGGGAAATAAAAGACATGGGGTTGATTGATTATCAACCTCCTTCGATACGCATTTTACGAGAAAAAGCATTCTGAGACCCTTATTCGGCAGAAATTTCTAAGTCCAGAAACAGGATTACGTAGAAAAATTGTCAAAAATCAGTTATAATAACATTAATACAGATGGCAAGTATCCAAAATTATGCAAAAAGGGACTTTTTCCCCTAGTGCACCATAACACGACCATGACCTAATGTAGTGGGAAACCAGGTTACAACATCCTGTCAACATGGTCAAGGTTGATCACTCCATGCAAGGTCAGGTATGCCATGTTATACTACCATGTGCTTTATTTCACTACATGAATGTTTAAATATGTATATTTGTCTGGTTAAAATGTCATTACCATCATGTAAAATGTAAAATGTTCATATTTAAATCATCTCTTAAAGAGTCTGCTTAGGCTCATATGACACTGTAAAAATGAGCTTGTCTTTCTGCGGGCTGAAAATTTTACTGTCTGTGAAGCCTCTGTTATTAATATAGGCAGCTGTAGCTTGGTTGCTCAGTTATTGTGCAGAGTCAGCGTCTCGGAGGACCGTATGACTGCGGGTCAGTGGACATACAGGCTGCACAGAATCGCCAGCAGTGTTGCCACAGACTAGAAAAAAAGCCCTTAACTGGCTGCTAATTGAAAAGGAGATTGATCGTTAGTGCCCTTTGCATATAAAAGCATCTCGTGTCACCATTATTATTAAGAGCATCTTCTGAGGCATTTACACGACACAGTTAATTGCGCTAAAACGCGAGCCGGCTATAAAAAGCAGATCTGGAGATAAGTAGGGGAATGAATGAGATATTTGCTGGAAGGAGACTTGCTTTTTCTATGAGACAAACAGCCTCAGCTGCCACACAAGTGCCACACGCTGAGCTGGGCGAATCCTCCGGCTGTTTGCTAAGCCCTCGCAGCGGTGTGGCGGTGTAGCGGCTTTCCTGCTCTTTTTCAGGATTCTCGGCCTCGGTTACGCACAGTGTGCATTTCAGGGGATGGATTCTACATATTATCCACAGAGGAGTGTGTCGCAAATTTATGAGGAATCGTCCCATTTACAGAGGGGGAAATAAGTATTTGATCCCTCGCAGATTTTGCAGGTTTGCCCATTTACAAAGAATGCAACAATCTGTAATTTTAATCGTTTATACATTCTAACAGTGAGAGACAGAATCACAAAGAAAATTCCAGAAAATCACATCATATGAATTTATAAAAATTGATAACCATCTGATGAGGAAAAATAAGTACTTGACCCCCTACCAACACAGCAAGTATCCTGGGTCCCACAAGCCAGTTAGTCTTTCTTTAAGACACACCCCCAATTCCAACTAATTATATACATCAAATACACCTGCCTCACCTCATTACCTGCATAAAAGACACCTGTCCACTCCCAAACAACCAGATTCCAACATCTCCACCATGGGCAAGACCAAAGAGCTGCCTAAAGACATCAGGGACAAGATTGTTGACCTACACAAGGCTGGGATGGGCTACAAGAGAATCGGAAAGCAACTTTGAGAGCAAAGATCAACTGTCGGTGCAGTTAACAGGGAATGGAAGAAGCACCACACTACCGCCAACCTCCCTCGGTCTGGGCCTCCATGCAAGGTCTCGGCTCATGAGATGTCCCTGATCATGCAAACGGTGAGGAATCACAAGGGGAGAACTGGTTAATGAACTGAAGACAGCTGGGACCACAGAGACAAAAGAAACAGTTGGTAACACACAACGCGGTCATGGATTGAAATCCTGCAGCGCACGCAAGGTCCCCCTGCTCAAGAAGACACATGTACAGGCCCGCCTGAAGTTCGCCATTGACCACCTGGATGACTCAGAAGAAGGCCTGGAAGAAGGTGATGTGGTCAGATGAGACCAAAATAGAACTTTTTGGGCTCAACTCGGCTCGCCGTGTTTGGAGGGCAAAGAACACAGAGTACAACCCAAAGAACACCATCCCCACCGTCAAGCACAGTGGTGCTTTTCAGCCAAGGGGACGGCACAACTCCATTGCATTGAGGGGAGGATGGGCGGGGCCATATACCATGGAATTCTGGACCAACAGCTCCTTCCCTCAGTGGGAGAGCTGAACCTGGGTCGAGGATGGGTGTTTCAGCACGACAACTACCCTAAGCACACCGCCAAAGCAACAAAAGAGCGGCTGAAGAAGAAGTACATCAAGGGTCTGGAGTGGCTTAGCCAGTCTCCAGACCTGAATCCTTTTGAAATTCTTTGGAGGGAGCTTAAAATTCGGGTTGCAAGGCGACAGCCTCGGGACCTGAATGATTTGGAGGCTGTCTGCAGGGAGGAGTGGGCCAACATCCCTGCCAAAATGTGCACAAACCTTGTCAACAACTATAAAAATTGTTTGACATCTGTGCTGGCCAATAATGGCTTTTCTACAAAATATGAACATGCTGTTTGTCCAGGGGGTCAAATACTTATTTTTTGACCAAAAATATGCAAATAAATTCCTAAAATGCACACAATGTCTTATTCCACTTTTTTGGTGATATTCTGTCTCTCACTGTT
Organism: Gymnothorax reevesii; assembly: GCA_029721435.1. NCBI lineage: Eukaryota > Metazoa > Chordata > Actinopteri > Anguilliformes > Muraenidae > Gymnothorax > Gymnothorax reevesii. The sequence continues at coordinate 12,164,124 of CM056574.1, forward strand.
AAAATAAACCTATCATTAAAATTATAGACCGTTGCACTCTTTGTTAGTGGGTAAACCTGCAAAATCAGCAAGGGGTCAAATACTTATTTCCCCCACTGTATCAGGCATCTCCTCTGAGTCTCCTAATGACAGTGGACCTCGACTGACCTCCAGGTCACGCACAGGTCAGGAACAGAAATGATGAAGGATGTGCGAATGCAGTGAGGCCATTTCTGCCTTCCATAGGCGGTCTTCACAATCCCCAGCTCCTCATCACAGTAACGCTCATCCATTGGTTCCTGTATCCTCCCAGGCTGATATTTAAAGAAATTATGGGATTATCTGATGGACCTGTATCGTATTTATTCAACAACTTTGACAGTCTCTAGTTTTGAATGAATGACAGCATGCGGTGCTGTCCATGGTCCTGAACCCGTTGCCGGCTCTGGTGCTGTGATAGAAGGTTCCCGATGCCATCAACATATTTCTGAATTCAATGAGTGAGCATAACTCAATTAAATTTTTTTAAAACTACCGTAATCTTTGTAGAATTGGGGGAAATAGAAGTGAAGGAATAAAGAAGTACAGAACAGTGACTCAAAAGAAAGAGTGAAGAGGGTTCAGGGGGTGAATGTTACTTTAATCTCTGAACTTTTGCCTTGTCCCAGCGAGAGACTGTTTTATCTGTGCTACATGAAACAAAGGGCAGCTTCTGCGGTAAAAATACTGTGGGGATTTACTGTCACTGTACCAGGACGAGCCTCCCTTTCATCCGACCCTCAGAGTCAGGAGACGGGAGACAACAGCGCATGTCGTTTATTACGGGGAAGGTAGAACCAGATCTCCAGCTGCAGGAAATCCACTAATCCCTTAAACCCTTTATTTTTTCAGAGTCTGATTTAGCTGTCACTTAATTTAATTAAATTGTGCTGATCACCCAGCGAACGGCAGTTAATTATATGGAAATCCATATGGGAATTTTATAGTGAAAAGAGCTAGACTTCCTGGTAAATGTCTTGTTTCTCATCAAGAGACTGAGGAATGCTATGCTTTTAATTTTATTAGTTGCATAAGTAATATTTAGCAGTGCCCGATCTCAGAAAATGAATAAATCAATAAATAAATAAGCACAGATGGTTGGAACACCATCAGAGGCTGGATATTTTGTCATGATCCCACTGATAAATGAAATATCATGATGATCATGACCTCCCTCCTGAGGAGCTTCCTTTCAGGTCTGAGGACAAGGCCACAGAGCCAATGTCCGCTCCTACTGTTATGTCTGGTGGAAGGAATCAAATGCAAGCGTCCAAAATGCAAAAATCACGGTCTTAATTTCAGTCTCAGTCCAAGTCAGGTAATGACAGAGACGGTGCCGAGGGGCAGTCCAAAAATCAGGGCCCATAAAACAGGCTGGGTTCAAAAGCCAAAAAGGGCAGATTTCTGCACCAAATCGTTAGGCAGTAGGAGAGTCAAGTGTCCGACATCCGAAGACAGTGCAGCAATACACAGAAACCAAGGTAATACCGAAAAAGAGTGGAGATGGGGTGTGGAAAGCGGAGAGAATCAAGTGTGCAGTAATATATAACCTAATTGTGCAAGTTAGTATGTTAGGGTTATTATTAGTTATCTACAGGACGAGTATCTTTTGTATATGGGTTGGTTGATAAATGAGACAAAACATAGAGTGTTAGTGGGTTGAGTACTTAATTCGTTATTAGTGTTGGAGGAAGTTAAATGAGAAGTGAAGGAACTTGTGAAACACCGGAAACTTCCGAAATCACCCGTAATATGACAGCTCGCAGACAGGGGCGTGCACTGGCGATGAACGCGGAAATGCAGGACATCACAGGGGAAACAATGTGCATGAAACTGGCATATGATACAGCGGAATGAATAAACTACACAACCAAGTGGAAAAAACATAAACCAGAACATGCAGAAAATGCAGAATGTAATACCTCCACACGTTCGAGCTTTAGAGAGCTGAAGAGCCATTTATCACAGGAGTGCGCATGACCCGCGACAGGGGCGGTGCTTGTGGGCCAAGTCTAGAGTAACAGCACCGTTTGTTTGCATTAACAAATCCTCTCTGACAGGCCGGTTCGTGCTGATTTGTTCCCATCAGCTACAGTCTCCCCGCAACCCTGATTGGGATGCGGCTCCGGCTCTGGTGATATCAAAGTCATTTTCCACAACATTAGGTACTATTTACTCCTGATCCAGGAAACGAAACAGCCCTATCCCTTCAGCTCTTGCGAGTGTCTGAACCTTAATTTCATTTATGTTTTGGGCAGTCACGCCCGCGAATCACGCAAATCCTCGTGTCTGCACCAATCCCCGGACACCAACCCCCAGGCGCTCTTCGGAAACCTTCATTAATAAAAACCTTGAATACCAGCAAGCCGCTCGGAATACATTACCTCCATATCACCAGACATTAGTACAGTCCAAGTACTGCAGAATCTGAATGAAGGCACGCGCATGAGCTATTACCCAAATCTCTTTATCTAGGGCTTTAAAAGAAACACGGGAATTATTTAATCAGAAAATACAAAGCGACAGAACGTGTGCCTGAACCAAATTTTGACTGATAATTCAAAAATGCTGCGCATTTAACGGACTAAGCATGTGCCTGGAGAATTAAGCAGAAGAGTGTCGGACACTCCATAACAACATTACAATTTATTTCCACATCGCAACATAAAAAGATATGCGTGTGTTCGTATAAATGAGTGTGTGTTGTTAGAGTCTGCACTCATTAGAATGTGGTATAAAACTAGGCCTAGGCAACGGCTGGGGGCATGTCCCCGAACGCCCCCAATCCTCCAATTCCCCAATCCTTCAATAGACCTTGAATAGACTTTCATTTTAACTTACTTTCACGTCAATCGGACAAATGGTTCTGAAGATATGGCCAAAATGGTAATTTTCCATCAGAAAGCGCCACCTGGTGGCAAAATATTGAATCATACAGGTATAATGTCATCATGTGACACGTGAGGTCATGACCTTGCAGTTGCACATAGTTTCATGTCAAATGGACAAATGGTTCCAAAGATATGGCAAAAATGGTGAATTTCATGTGACAAAGCTCCACCTTGTGTCAAAATTTTGAACCAAACAGGTATAATGTCATCGTGGGACACATCATCAGGCCATGACCTTTCATTTGCACTTGATTTGAGGTCAATCGGACAAATATTTCTAGAGATATGATCAAAACAGTGATTTTTTCAGTTTTTGGCCCCTGGTGGCCAATCTAGAAATCGCTAATTGTCCAAAATCGAATCAGTTCTTCCTCTTTATGAAACTTACTTATATGAAAAACTTGAAATTTCTAATTGAAATATTACTGAAGTTATTGCGTTAACACGTAGGGCTGCGCGGCGGCGGTGGCAGCGCTCGGACCAAAAACATAATATCCCCGGAACGCCATTCGGTGTTTGGGGATATAATAACATGCTGGCCTGGATGCTTGTAAAAATGATCGAGCTGCCGGATAGCTCACTCGGTTAAGGCACTGCGCTGCAGTGCAGAGGTGTCTATCACGTCGCGGGTTCGAACCCCGGCGTACCCACCGGCAGGGGTCGGCAGCTTTTTCAGAGTAGCGCACAATTGGCGATCGCGCTACAGGGTTTCAAATTGGGAAGGGACTGCCGGATTTGGGTATACAAAAACTGCTTTGTTCGTTGCTCCAGCGCCTCCTGTTGGCCAGACGGGCGCTCGTCAGGAAGACTCTGGGTTTGTTCACGTCCGGGTATCCTCCGCCCTCGTTCGGAACTTACGAGGATTCGACCAATGAGTGAATAAGAATCAGTGGCTGACGGACACGTGCTTCGGAGGAGAGTCGTGAGCTGTCTTCACTATCCTGAGTTGGCAGCAAGGGGTCGCATACGAGCAAGCTTTGTACATAGTTCACTAATTGGGCATTCCAGATTCGGGTGGGATTGGAGATGCCAAATTTATTAAAAAAAAAAAGATCAAGCTCTCCTATCATAGTCGGTTGTCAACAGGCGAGATCCTGATCGCTGTGCCCTCACTTTAATCACTTCCCTCCCTCGCCCTCAGGTCAGACTGGGCCCTCATTACACAGTTTGTTTTCCCAGGTTATCTTGCGTCAGAATCTCCCTCGTCTCCGCATTGATTTTCTCTGGATCCTCTTCATGCCAAAGAAGCCTTTCTCTACGGCGGCAGATAAAACACAACCAGCCCTGGAAAAGTACCAAAGCTGTTCGCTATGATATGAAGCACGAGCGATGCTCCCTTTCACGCCAGAGGAAATGTCTGTTCTTTTATACGGCTCCTCTCCGACAACATGTGGCGGTTTTACGAGGCCTGGTGATGCGCAGACTGTTTACGGTGGTGACTGTGGTGTAAATCACCCATATGAGCAGAATAGGCCCCTCTCTCTGCGGCATTCCTGGAGATCTCTACAGAAAGGTTAACGACCTACCTTCCTGTAAGTTTACTCTTCATGTCGAACAAAACACACCTCATTTAACCAAAGGAGTTCTCATGGAGTCGCTGAAAATTAGACTCACATGACCCATATTGAGGTTGAAATGCAAGCCTACAGGATGTTACGTTTCAAGAACCAGGGCTTATTATGACCGATCTATAAAATCAGTAAGTGAGGTTTATCAGCTACTTTTGGTCCCTTAATCAAGGGTGGAGATGAGGTACATATGAAAAGTATCTTAATTCCTGCACCTTTCATGCAGTTTAGATGGAGATACACTTGAATTAAAGCCTTGGCTCATTTTCATTATTTAATATGCTTGAGTAGACAGCAAAAAGAGTGATAGCATGGTCAATACCCAAATATTTGTAGGCCTGACCAGTGAGTATCCATCTTAATGCACATCATTCATGTGACTATGAATGGGACGATGTTTATCACTGATGAGTCACGGTTTGTGCCCCTAAGTTCACACAGTTAGTGTATGGCGACACACAGGGCTTAATAAATTGCGCTCCATTTCGTACCATCTAATATAAAAGCACCTCCAAAACCACAGCCTGCAAACCATGAAATGATTTGATGAAAGCCGGGTGAAAGAAACAGTATCTCAACTAGAAAACAATAGGAGACTCCATTTAATTAGTGTGCGAAACACGGTGCACTTCGATCCCGTGTTTCTGCAGGGAGCACAAAGTGTGTGCGTGAAGGCGGAAGAAAGCCCCATTTTTGGTTGGCGGTAAACAAGTCTGGATCGAGACGCCTACTGAAGATGAGATTAGTGTCGTCAGTGGAGCCGCTGGTCACGACACGAGTGAACACTGCTAATAAGGAGACAGAGAAATCAAAAACAGGACACTGGGTGAGAGCTGTGCGCCTGTCCTGCTGAGGGTTTTCAAAAAGAGCTTTGAAAGTTTCCGTCGAGAGTAAAGTTTCCGCTTCGGCGCAGCGAGTTCAATCTACCTCCCGCTGTGAGAATCCAAAACCCAGGTTTGAAATTCTTCTGGAAATTTCCGCAGACTTAGAAACTTTCTGTCAAACTCACCACAAAAAAGGTACGTCTGAACAAGTGTCTTCAACTAATTACAGTATGGGGCTTAAAAATTATGTCCATACTCATTCAAGCAGCAAATATTAGCTTGTTTTCAGGTATTGAGTGATTGAACAATAACATTTTCCTACATCATGAGCAAATCTTGAAATCTGTCGAATCGTGTCGAAACCTCATTGGAGGATTTTCGTCTTTTTGAGCAGGTAATACTACAGGTAGCAGTTAAGCAGTCTTAATTATAAAAGTGAGATACTTGTTGAGACACATTTCCAGCACAGCACTGTTTCATTGGGGTGTGAAACTGTGTGGCCTTGTTACTGTCCTTACTGAGTTACATCCTTGGATGTGTAGAGTCACAGGTCTCAGTTGTAAAAGCATGTACCTGATGTGCCCTGTGGTACAGAGATGTACTGACCCTCCCCCCTCCTGTCTGTTCCTCTCCTCCTCTCCTCCCTTCATCCTTCCATCTCTCCTCCCACATCCCTTTTCTCCCGTCTGATCTGTCCCACTCTCCTGTTCTCTCTCTTTGTCTCTCCAGCATTTCTCCTCACTCCCTACTACCTACTCAGCCAAGTGGGACAAAAAACATTTGCAATTATAAGAGCAAACAACTCATGACTGTATTGTAAATTGAAAGTGTAGTGCAGCTGTGTGGCTGAAGCTAAGCAGGTGGGGGCTCAGTTAGTACTTGGATGGGAGACCACCTGGGAAAATCAAGTTGCTGCTAGAAAGGTGCTGGTGGCCAGTAGGTTGTGATGTTCCATCTGTTGCACTGAAGAAGATGCCGTCTTTTGGAAGAGACCTTAAACCGAGGTCCTGACTCTCTGTTGTCATTGAAGATCATATAACACTCTTCGATAAGAGTAGGAGGTTCCCTGGAGGTTCATGGCTAAATTCCCAACCTGGCTCTTTCGACCTGCCACCTAATCATCCTCTGATCTTATTGGCTGTGCAATTTGTCCTCTCCCTCTCAACCACCCGCCGCCCCCAGCGCCCCCCTGAAAGAGATTTCAATCGCAAAGGGACTTCCCTGGTTCAATATTATGTAGGCAGCACCAAACAGACCCTAAAATATGTCACAATTAATCTTGTAATTTACTTTAAGTCCATTGTTACAGAACTTAGCAGAGGAATTCCCTCATTCGCTTCACATGAATGAAATAATGAGATCAGGTATTAATCTTGTGTAATTAATATTAGCAGGGGAGCTCTGGCCCAGTTGAGTTGACGCTGATTAACGACCTCAGCTCAGCTCTTATTCGTTATGACGCGGTCCTGGCTGCCTGTGTCGGCCATCATATCCTCATCTGTCCGTCAGGAGTCTTCGGTTGTTTCTCGAAAGCAGGATCTCGCCTCAGCAGGACTGAGTCACACGGCCTGATGTGGAATCAAACATCCCCCTTCACTGCCAGCCTCCTCAAAACCCAGTGGAGGGCAAATGTCCTTTCACTGTGTCCAAAGATCTAAAAAAATAAGTATCTCAAATGTATCACTTCCCTGCACAGAAAACATTTGAGTTAAATCAACTCTAACAGAGTTTATTTGAGTCCAAGATGGGATGTACTTAACTCAACTGGAGTTGAATTAACTCTGGGAATTTAACTGTTTAGTCTTTATCTGAGGTGTCGAGAAGCCGGGGGTGAGGGTTGGATTCACTAAAATCTCTGATGAAGTTTCCATGGAGTATAAATCCATGAGAGGCCGGACCAGTGAATCACTTCCTGCTAATTGTGCAGTGGGCTCCCACAGCAGCCATTTTAATGACTCACAATGTCCATGTTGCAAAACCGCTGTGATTTTTCAGTCTTCTCACGGGGTCAGTGTTCTCAGAGTCTCTCTCCTGTCCATTCCCCTGCGGCAGACTACCATTAGAGCAAGACTGAGAAAAGCCAGTAGAAGCCGGAGCGAGAGGAGGCCTTATATAACCGTCGATCTCACTGCGGAGTCAACCTAAGAGATGAAAGGGAACAAGTGAAAACCGAAATCAACAATAAAACAGGCGAGCGGGAGCAGAGGGTTCCTTAGAGACTCAAACAGGCTCTACTTTCACCAGAACAAACCAGCTCGCCTGACAGCAGCCTCCAACACAGGAAGTGTGCGTCGGTCTGTGTGCTTCAGTTGTGAGGCAGAATTGGGAGTTTATTTATCGAGGTCGACAGAGCGAGTTAACTTGGAGGCTTCAGCATTATTCACAGCTGCAGGTAATGCTTCATCTCTGCAGCAGTTGATATTACTCTCCTGCCATGCGAGGGATACTGCAAACGGAGCTTGAAAGTCCGTCCATCCATCCGTCTGTCCAGATTAGAAGGGACAATAGGTTCTCAGAAACTATTTCCCTAGATCAATGAGATTTTTGTGTGTGTGTGTATGTGTGTGCGTGTGTGTGTGAGTGTGTTTGTGCTTCTAGTCATGACCTTGATTGGGCTTGAAAATGGGATTTCATGGTGACGGGGGACATTGATGACAATGCCGACTTGTTTTGTTTAATTCACCCGAAAGTTACGGTCAGGTCATCATCGAGTTCAAATAAAGCAACTGCAGGGCAGAGTACAGCCTAGCTTGACTACGCCTCAGAAGTTTGTTGGATCAGACCCCAGTGCAGCCTCAATAGATCAGGGTGACAGTTGGGTTCTGATCAAACTTCTTTATCCCACAGTGCTCTGCAGGGATTGGCCAAACTGCAGGTGACTTTAGACAGAAGCGTCACCTAAAAAACTGTAATGTGATGTGCGGTATGAGTATTTTGGATGAACATGATTAGCAGACAGGGCACAATCAGGCTAATCGCAGAAGGCAGCATGGAGCAGCAGTGTTGATTGGACTTTTAATCACCAGGTCTGCGTCTTGGCATCCCATCTGCGACTCGAATTTTTCCCCTGAGAACAGGACTTATACTCTATTGTTTCAGAGAAAACCCAGCCATACAAACAGCTGTAGATTGAAAGCAAAGCCACGTAAATCTCCTTGGATTATTTCAGCAAGCTAAAATACTGCATTTCTTCTCTGCAGTAGTAATGCATATCGTTTGTACAAATTCAACGTAAATGCTGCTCCACCCAGTTGCGGACATTATCAGTGACTCACACAATGCATTGCAGGATTAGCCCTGCAGACAGGCGCGCACACTCCCCCAAAACCACCAGTGTCAAAGACCTGCATCTCACCACAGCACGGCACAGCATTCAGGCTCATAAACGACCTCTGCACCTGAGCAGATGGACGAGCACCAGCGTGGTGAACCTGCAGAGTCACTAATGAAAAATATATCATGTGACTCCCTGACGGTCAGAGGAGGGGGTAATTTACTGTCTTCAAATTAATTTCATCTTTGTTGGAAATGAGGATGGAAAAATTGGAAATTCGAACGCGCCCCTTACAAGGCTATTAGGGGCAACTATGAGGTGAGCGTCATTTATTTACAGCTTTGCCCTGACCACTCCCTAAGTGACAGTGTGATGACAGTGGTGCCTTACTTGGGTAGGGCACCCAGCAGCACCCATATTGTCCAGTGTTTGGACGATGAGACATACTGCTGGCCTGGACGCTGTGCTTCCACAGCATAGGACATTGTTGTATTGTTTGTTATTTTTAAGTTGTCAAATGGAATTAGAAATGGTAAATTTTCACAGTGTGAGGGTTGTATCACGGCTCTGTGGAACCAGGGACAGAGTGCGAGTGAATTGGATCTGATACTTTGATTGACATGTCCCCTGTGCTGGTGTGGGCGTGTAATGTTGGCACTGTGTATTACCCCCACAGATGGAGGATAACACTGCTGAGATGAGACCGTCTGAGATTTCACATTCACTCAATGAGCAGCAGGGTTTTTACTAATCAGTGTCGGAATAAAAATCTGCATAAAATGTAATGCATTAAAAAAAATGTGTTGCCTTATGCAACACAGTATGCTACACAATGGCTCTGGTTCCATATTTTGAAGTTTGGATAATTCAGAATGTCATCCAAGTATCTTTTACAAACTGGTACATTTCATGTTGGTCACATACTGTATACTAGTTAATTTTGGCCATGATCAGTATGCGAACAGGAAGTGGTGGGCTGTAATATCGCCATATTGTTTGGCTTTAATGAAGCTCACTCCTTTGATTGGTTCAGGACAATGCAGGCTGGGCCCTAACGGTTTTACCGTGCTAACCTCCACACGCTAACCCTCCGGGGTGAGATTGAAGACCTCCTGCTAACTGGAACTCGATACCCGTCGCACACTTAGCAAGTGGAAAACTGCCTCATTAAGTGTTTGTGTCTGATTATGAGATTAAATGTCCAATTTTTTCTCTCTCCAAGTAAAAAATGCAAAGTTGTTTTCATTCAATGTGAGCTGGACACCTTAGATGTTCTTCACCCACGGGGAAATTTTTTAAAATAAGTTTTTTAAATGTCACACCACATCTGCAGATTTTTTTTGAGTAGCGGAATGAAAGTAAGATCTAAAGTCTAAACATAAATTGAAATTCTCTTCAACTTTTTTCTTTTTTGTATTTACCCTGCTGTGAAACCTGTCTCCAGGGATTTGTATCAACACAGAGAAATAAGTAAACAAAGCGAGAGACATAAATGACCGCGCAATGTTTCATATTTTTTTACAGCATGGTTTTATCATCACTGCACTGCATGATACAACAGAGAAACAGAATTTGCTTCCCAATACTGAACATGGGTTGAACAGAAAGCCATTTTGCCGAAGAAACTTTGTTGACTCGTGACAATCCTACTTCTGTTGATTTAATGAAAACCATTTTGTCTGAACTAGAGTGGTGCCCATTTTAAACATGACTGTTTCGAACGAGTCAATAGCTTTGCCTCTGGTGTGGCTGCTTGAGTTCTCAAATTCCCTTCAGCCGAACAACTTTCTGCGCAACAATATACTTCCTGGACAGTGGCGGCGCTAGAGCTGGGAATTTGAGGGGCACAGAACCTACCTTAAGAACAATTATCTGTCCTGACTTGTTCTGTCATTTTTATAATTCACAGTAGATTTACTCCGAGAGCACTCCACACTATCAGGTGCTGCTAGTTCTCCCATTTAGGCAGGGGCGGATTTAGGATAGTAGGAGATCCGGGGCTTAGCCCAGAGGGAGGAAAGAAGTGTGTTCGTGAGCTGCGATACAGAAACCCTCAACTTACTACCAAATTAAAGCGGACAAAAGACACTGGAGAACACCTGCAAATTCACACGCGGAGTCTCACGCAAAATTGAAGTCTTAATGCATGTAAGTTTTTCCATTTTTAATCGATGAATTTAAACGATCGTGAAGCGCAAGTTAAATCGCCTGAAGTGCGGAAAAGGTAACTAGCGCGAAAGTTTCAGAGTAGTTTGTCTTTCGTAAAGCATAGGCTCATTACGAAGTTGATTATTTTTCTGTATTGAATTTTCTGCCCATCATTTCATCGCTGTTAGATCGCATAGGGAGAAAAGCTGTGTCTTCATTTCCCAATGGATTATTTCTATAATTGTAAAATGCGTCAATGAAGGAAAATGATTGCGAACTAACCAGAACTAATTGTTGTTAAAAAGGGATGTGTCTGTGGCCCCCTGATATCCAGATCTGGTGCTGCCACTGTTCCTGGTGTCATCAGTGGTAGACCAGAGGGGTGTACTACCGAGGGAGATTTGTGGGTTAACGAGGTATGTTGAGCTTTACATCAGCGTTACAAAAGTGGCTTTCTTTGCCCGCTGTGGTAACTAATGGTATCACAGATAGCGATTGTAGGGTTTGTTTAGCCAGCTCGTGCAAACAAATCCCAGCTGACGAGGAGCTTGCTTAATAGTGCACCCCTGAGCCAAGTTTGCAGTTGATCGAATGAACATTTGTCAAGAGAATCGAGAGACGGACAGACGTCTCCATTTACAGTATAATGTATTCTTTTTGTATCCTGTTTGCCTTGCCGATGCCAGGCTCTACGGGACTGTGGATCAGGTGGCTGCGATCCCTCGATCTCCTGACTTTCTCTCGAACAGAAAACAGAAAGCAGCATAAAAGGATTGAGCCCTACAGGCAAATGCTGGAGCTCCAAGTGCAATTTGCTGACTACAGCAGGGCAGGGTATTAGTGCCGGTGGAGCGCAGTGACTGATGCTTATCTCCGAAATTCTGCCCTAAGATGCAGAGGGGGTTTGAGCTGTATAAATACAGGCTGCACCTATTTCCCTCTTCCACAAGGACTGACCAAGGGAGCAATTTTAGCCGCAATTTGGGATGCCTGTTTCCGGTAATTAAGAGCTGTTGAATAACGTGTGCTTTTATGGGTTTTGAAAACCTGATGGATGTAAAAAGTAACCATGGCAATAGGACTTCTATATAAACCAGAGGTGTCCAGACTTATCCATCAAGAACCAGGGTGGGTGCACGTGTTCGTTTTAGCCCAGTTTAGTGACCCAGGTGGACTGTCATGAAAACAAAAGCAATACGACATTTCAAACGTCTGCCAAGGCTGAAAAAATCCCTCGTTTGGCGACGCCCCAGCAAAAGATTTCCATATGTTTTGTTATTTTTATGTACCAGGAACTATACTCTTAACACTCAACTGAAATCTATATCATTTCAGCGATAATTTTGATATGGAATCAGTAAGACACCAGAAGCGGGGTGAAGGGAAATGAGGATTTATTGAAAACAAAATAAAACAGGCACGAGGGCCAACAAAAAACTTGGCCCAAAGGGTTGCAAAAAGACAAACTAAGGAGAGCTTCACAGAGCTATGAACTAAAGAGCAAAAACGGCAAGAACGAAAAACCACTGGAAACTCCAGGCAGAAATCCAAGAAAAATAAATAACAAGACTATGGCTATATATACACACAAGGGCTATGAACAGGACTTGGAAACAAGGACTTGAAAGCGTGACCATGAGCGAAGACTCGTACATGAAACGAGACTTGAGACACTGTCTACCAGCCAACTTCCACCGCATCCAGATAAAGGCTAGGAAATCAAGACATGAAGGGCAACACCTGGAGAAGGAGAAACAAGAGGCAGGGCAAGATCATGACATGGACAGAGATTGGTGGACAAGACTTGCTCATTAAGAGAATGAGCGGCTCAGCTTAAGTACCAATTAAGTATGCAGTTTGGAAGCAAGCATGAATGTTCAGAACAGAAAAGCACAGCAAGATCTTGAAATAGCAAAGCAGGAATCATGACAATAAACTCCCTGTCTAAATCAGTAATATTAGTAATGTGCCTAAGAATTACACCACCCAGTGAGAGTTAGTAAATGTTAGTAACTTAAAAACAGTTAATTGTCAATTAAGCTTAGACAGCCCCGAATCCAGCACAGCACAGAAGGAAGGGGGAAATACCAAAGCCAACCAGAGCTCTGAAATGTGCAACAACGAAGGCACGGGGCGGAACGCAGACAAGCGGTGGAGTGGCTTGGCAGACCTGGTGAAAAACAAAACATGGAAAAGTTAAAACATGGACAATAAATGTGAAACATGAAATGCAAAAACCTGATACAAGAAACTGTTAAAATTGTGGCATGAACTACTATGGAATCTTGAACATGAAACTATTAAAATCATAAATGCTGTCCTGGCCAAAGGCCAGGACCCCAGAACACAAAAAATTTAGCGGTAGTGGAAGTCTCTATTTTAATTTGTTACTTTACAATTTCAACATATGCGTAAGCGCCCCGATTTTTCATAAGTTCAGTCCTTGGATATTGAAATATATCCAGATCCAGCTCAATTTGTGATTATTCTTGACATCACTGAGATAATGACCCCTAACTTGTTTTAGTGAATTTGGGAAGATGTGACTCAGAAAAGTGAAGAATCTGTCAAATTAATCCGTAATGCAGGCCCAGATCTGGGCCGCTCACAAAATTACCGGACCTCTAAGCTAACCCAAGATCCATTGCTGGAAAAATCTTATGCAAACAAATAAACCTACGAACAGGACTGATGACACAACCTCCTCGGCGAAAGTAACCAGCAACATTACTGATCGTTTTCGAATGAAATTTGACACCTCCGATACAGACCATGACCATGACTTTGGCTCAGCTCAAACACAAAACCCTTTCCCCTCTGAAAAATGTCAAACGGCAAAGTGCTGTCAGGATTTTATTCATAAATGTTATGGCAGCTGTTACAGTTTTATCGCATTTGACATCAGCTTATGCCGCACTGGGTCAGCTCTAATGTCATGGATAAGTCAGGGTTATGACAGCCCCTTGCTGACGGGTTTGGGTAAAGTGTTTCCGAGGCTACTGATGGTAATATTTTTAAAGTCTGTTGAAGCTGATCTGGCTGCTTGTGAAGGCCCAGCACCTTAATATAACTGTTTATGTTGATTTTTTTCCATTAATTTAGCTCCCGTCTGTAGTTCTTAGAGAAGCTCAGTGTACAGGGATTAGGACGAGATCTAATCGTCGCTTGCAGTTGCTCTCACTTCATTTACAAAATTGAAGACATATCACTTCATTCTTCAGTTTCTTTGAAATCATTAAAACCTGTGACCCAAGCCAACCTGCCGCTTGAGTAATACAACCCTCAGATTTCTTTGATCATATTTATATTGCCCACAAGCATTTTTTTGATTGAATAGTTGCAGGTTAGGCTTGTGTGCAGAATCTAATTTTCTGGTATCAAAGAAAAGGAACTTATGGCCTCGGCAGCGGTGGCAGAAAAAATGCATTAGTCACAGGGGCTGCGTTCTGGGCAGCGGACTGTTTACAAGTTTATCTCAGGCTGGAGCCAAGGGTTTACCCCTGGGGCTGAGAAAACATTGATCCTGAAGTACCAGTAATAAAGTATGAAACTCATGCACCTGCGAAGTATGGATGTTTTCTTCCTGTTCCCTGCGTGTGTGTGCGCGCATGTTTGTGCAAGTGCACGTGTGTGTGTGACATGTTTGTGTGTGAGAACAAGTGCGTACCCTTGCCTTCAGTGTGGGCCCTCATGTGCCAGCAGTGCAGGTGAGTTCACGTAATACTTATATTTTGTAGCTGTTATGCGTTATGCGTAGCTGCTATTTGATGTGATGCTAGGTGTTCAAATGCGCTAATGTGCCTTGTGCCTTCTTTATTCACAGTAGTAGCAATACAGACACACAAACGGGAGCAAGGAGGGCGACTGAGGCACATCGGCGGTCTGTAGCAGAGCTGTATAAAGCTATGCTAGCAGAAGCACTATATGAGATCGGGCTAGCAGAAGCACTATATGAGATCGGGCTAGCAGAAGCACTATATGAGATCGGGCTAGCAGAAGCATTGTATTAGATTAGGCTAGTGAAAGGCTATATAAGACCAGGCCAGCAGTAGTGCTATATTACACCAAGCTAGCAGAAGGGCTATATGAGATCAGACAAGCAAAAGCGCTATATAACACCAAGCTAGCAGAAGGGCTACGTGTGATGAAGCTAGCAGAAGCGCTGTAAGAGCTCAGGCCAGCAGAAGTGCTATATAAGACTAGGCTTCCAAAACAGCGAAAACCCAGCTAAGACCAGGCTAACAGAAGCACTATATAAAACCCAGCCAGCAAAGGTGAAGTACGAGACCAGGCTGGCAGAAGCGCTGTATGAGGCTATGGTCGCTTTATGACATGAGGCTAGCAGAAGCACAGTGTTGATGCCCTGCTGTGGTAAATGCATTACAGAACTGAGTTGCTTTATCAAACAGATTTAGTGCTTTTTCTCAGCAACGGGGAGGTGACAGAACACACACTTTCATCGTTATCATGGTTACAACTCAGCAGCACCTCAGGGAACCCAATATGCGCTTGTCCTTCCAGTGTTTTGCACAATGAATTTATAGTACCTCTGATAGACTTTTCCGATTTATTTACATTTGCACAAATCTAAGATCATTAGCCTAACTGTTACGACTTCATTTTAATTTGCCCACCATTACATGGTCAAACATTGAATTCAGGAAATGTGACGGCATTAACTGTTTCTGCGTTGAACTAAATCTAATCTCAGTTGGTGCTACATGAAGCTTCACATGATATGGTGGAAAACAGTACGCTGCCTGCGATCTCTTTAAAATTAGTGAGTTAATCGAGCAAAATCAGGATTTGGTAAACTTGTATTTACTCGAACATACAGTGCATGCGTGTCAACACATGCATGTCATTTGGGCTGTTGTCCACTGGAAGACATGTTGTGCCTGGATGACTGAGCAGTCTTCCAGCAGCAGAAGGCGTATCTCTGACAGGGCAAAAGTGGGAACAGGAATTCTTGATGTACCTGTCAACAGTTCCCTAATTTTTGCGTATTTACCTCAGTAAAAAACGAAGCAGCCGATTCAAAACCTGCTGGTATCATTTATTATATTGGATGATTCGAGGATGCTGGGGAATTAATAAATAAATGCATTAAAAAATTTTTGCATCTGTGATTAGAGAGGTGTTTGTGTGTGTCCAATGCCATTGTAAGTTTGCAGAGAGCAATTATGCAGCCCTACGCTGCTGGCGTATCCAAGGCGATAATGGCGTTATGTAAACGGGTCTCATCACCCCACTGGCCGTGGGTCCGCTCCGAGTGTCAAAATTTGCTGCGCGGGACTCGTAACCCTTTTCTCCTCATCCAGCACCTTTACCTCACCTCGCGCCCCTCCCTGTCTCGCGCTGCTGAAAACAAGATTGAAATGCTTCGCGAGCGCATCGCTCGTCTCGACCCGCTGACGTGCAGCCGAGCCGCCCACATGCCCGTGCTTTACCCGCCAGCCCAGCACCCTTACTGCTTCAAGGGCACTTCAATCCACTTAAGTGTTTTTTCTTTTTCTTTTTTATCCGGTGCCCCATTAATGTCAAATCTGCTGAAGTCAATACCTTGATGACCGCAAATTCCTAAGTCATAAGATCAGAGTATTAAAAAGGTAATTCAATCTGTGGTTTTCGACGACTGCAATGTTGCATAGTGACTCAGATAAATAGCCGATTTTATTCCTGTTTAGGCGCTGTTGTGATGTAATTTGTTCTCCCTGTTTATCTCTACACCGCTATTTAACGGCATCCGCGGTTTTGATTTAACACCAAGCCGAGGCAAAGTTGAGAAAACAATTAGCCGAAGAAGCGAGTGTTTATATCGCGGTCCTGCCGGTGAAAGACGAGCAAATGCTATACGAGGTCGAAAGTGAATACTATTTCTGCATAAAGACTGTTTCCCTTTGCTTTTCCTACATAGTAAAGTATTGGCATTGTTTCGAAAATGAAACGTCAGTGAAGTCACAGTACTATTCCCACAGTCCATCTCAACTTCATACCACATTTCAAATGACTACAGAGTAACGTGTGATTAGGACTGACTGAATCGTTTAAGTCGTGAAAGCATGTGATATAAAAGTTGATCGTCAAGCGGGCAGCTCAGAGTTCGCGTACTGATGGTCAAGAGCAGAAGCTGATGTCAGATTACAGCCCAAGTTCTCCCGTTATCTTGCTCAGATTGAATATTCAGATTTTTTGTTGAACTTTCCGATGCTAATGTGCTCGTGGCATTTAATAGCAGCCATGAGAAAGAATATCTAAGTGGGATTTGGATGGATACTTATTTCAAAGCAGAACTGTCAAGTCGAATCCCACCATGGAAATTCATATTTTAATGAAAATTCATAATATTCCAATGACAGTCTCGCCGATACTTACTCATTATAATTCTGACAATATCACTGAAAACCCAGGTATTGTGGTGAACTCAAACATTTTGTGGAAACCAATAACCTCAAAAAATGTTAGGTAGCTGAAATATCTTGTGTTCACAGCACTTAAAAGTATGATAAAATAACTTGTATGTTTATTTTATTTTAATATGTACCAGGATTTTTTTAAGGTACCGCCCACAAAAGGCAATTAAGTTGGCTTTCAGTTTTTTGAGGTGATCAGTTTTCTCAAAACATTTGAGTGCATCACACTCTCTGGGTTTATAGAGTAGCATACTTCACTCTCAGCATACATTCACACTGAGACAAAAATTTTTCTTAAAAACTAAAAAAATCAAGAGGTTCTAAGAGACAAACTGTCATCTTGGGTGTTTGCAGAATATATTGATGAGCAGCAGGTCAAATGTTTTAAGCAAGCATTTCAAAATCCAAAATGTTTTAATGTCAAAAACAGAAAAACATGTTTGCAATATATCAATTGTGTTTCAATTTGTGCTTTTGTGTATGCAGGCAGGTTGAATATTTTTTCCAGGCCTGTAAACATAGTTGTAACAATAATAATAATAATAATAATTAATTTTATTTGTAATGCACTTTACATTTGTAAACAAAAATCAAAGTGCTTCACATGCGTGTGTCTTGTGTATGTTTTGAGTCTCTTGTCTGTGTCTGTACGAGTGTATACGTGTATGTGTTTATGTGTGCTTTTGTCTTTTATCCAAGCCTGTAAACGTGTGTTTGTGACTTTTGTCCGAGCCTGTGCTCGTGCGTGTGTGTGTGTGTGTGTGTGTGTGTGTGTGTGTGTGTGCGCGTTTGGGTATTTGTCTAAATATGAACACACACATGTATATCTTTTTCTTGTGCCTGCACGTGTGTCTTTTGCTTTCGCCTGGATGCAAATGTGTGTGTGTGTGTGTGTGCGCGTGTGTGAGCATGCACGCAAAAACTACTATGAGAACCCAAGCTGTCTAAGAAATCGCTCAGCACTCAGTAATCAAGCCTCTTCACCGAAGGGCTTTATATCTCACTCATAGGCAGGGGTACTGCAGCAGGAGACTCTTGTTCTGTGGTAATAACCACACACTCATGCTCTCTTACACCCACAGCAGCAGCCGTCTCCCTGGGCTTTGAATAAGAGAGAATTCACAGTGTGCTGCGCTACCCACCATGAGTGGCTGACCCTTTAACTCCTGGGCCCATTCACTCTCATCTCCTTAAATTCTTAACTGTTTTTTCCCTTTATCTCAATGGTCTAAACCTTCGCTGACCCCATGTGAGAACTAAAATGTGGGCTACTGCACAAACTGGAAAATAATCTTTATTCTCTATGTTTTTGTCCAAAACTACACCAAAAATTGCCTCTCTACTGCTGTGACATCAGTTTTTATGCACCTAAACACCCTCAATAACTTTCAGAGCTTATCTTGATGAGCTACAGAGCTAGAAAGAAAAATACAATCTTATAGATGACACGCATTTCCGCCCGTGATGCAATCCTGTAATAATGTACTGTAGAGCGTGTCATCCGAGGCAGTCGTTAGCCAGTGCAGTGCGGAAGATCCGATTACCAGCCCATTTACGCTGTATGATTATGCGCGCAGATTTTGATTTGACACTTATAATATTTGCGAAACACTAGCTGGCGCCGGGCCCATAGCCACAAAGCTAGCTGATATTTGTCCGGCAGATTTATCAGCTGCAGGTGAATTAGATTAGTGAAATGGCATAAATTATGAGCCTGGAGATGGGGAAAGATGATTCATATGCAGGTTTGTTTTTTCAGTCACGGAGACACCTAACTATGGCGAGTAAATTACGGTTTAGCCAGAAATCTTTACCTCGAGTGGGCAGCAGGTGGCCGTTTGAAATGAATGCTAATACATCACCCAAAGGCCCTGGCCGAGGTCAGGTCTCAGGAAACTGGGAAAGGTACACACTGCCTCAGAAAAGTCTTTGCAAGTTTGAGAAATAGCCAAAGGCAGGTGGAGGACCAGGATTGGTACTCTTGAATAGTGAAAACTTTCAAACAGTCCACCCTCTGAAGACCCAGTATCATGCATGCTAACGTGCTATTTATCGCCTCACACGCTGTTGCCCTGGCTCTGCCCTTCTCTAAGCAGTAACCTTGGAGGCTCTCTCTCTGACAGCGCAGACTGCCAGACACCGGCTGAGGTCGTGCTTCACCTCGTCTGGCCGTCCGGCCCCTTTATTTATCTCTATAATCGCCATCGCACACCGTCCAAATTGATGCGACCGCCGCGGCAAATTACTAAATTGAGTGCCAGGGGCAGCAGCCTTTAAGCCTGAAACAGACAGCGCCACTTGATCCTGATGCTGACAAACATCACAATTACCTCCCAATTCTTGCTTTGCTGTCGTGTTCACAACAGGGCAAGTATTATCTCTTTTTTTTTTTAAAACAACACCTGGACTCTTTTATGGTTGTAAAAGCCTGAAAACAGAAAATGAGAGCTTTATACACCTCAGGAAGAGCGCCAGTGAAAGCCTCGCAGTTCTGAAGGACCTTGGAGCCGAAGCTATTGTTGTGCTAGACCCACGCAAGGCTGCAATAGAGGAACGAAAACAGCCAACAGCATCTCATAAACAACGAGAACAGGCCCTGCTACTACAGAGATACGTCACAGGCCTCAAGGTTACTGCCTCCTGAGAGAGGGAAAGAGAGAGAGGGCGGGATGGAGAGAGAGAGAGAGAGAGAGTGCGGGAGAGAGAGAAAGACTCCTCTCTATCTCTCTGTACAGCACGTCACAGTCAGGTCTGAGCTGTACACAGCAGAGATACAGGGCCTGTATTGGAGAATCCCACAGGAGGCCCTGTTGACAGAACTGGGCCAGATGCCCCTGTAAACACGCCTCTCTGCTCACACAGGGACCGGGAGACAGAAGGGTATCTGTACACACACTTCTGTATTCACACAGGGACCGGAGAGAAGGAAGGTGATCTCATGCTCACCACAGACGTCATGCACTACTGTATTTTACATATGCAGTATGGAGATCCGTGTCCACACCAGTCATACGATTTGCTGATGGCCATAAAAACAGATGTAGTGACATGAATACTGAGCTACTGTAGCCAGTGTAGGGTCACGTGATCATTTTTAGGTTCTGAGATGGAGTTTCTCCAAGCAGTTTCTCTTACTTGCATGAGTGTGTCAGCGAAATGTCTCAGTGCAAGAGTTGTGAAACGCATATTGCACAAGGCTAGCATGTTGTCAGCCACTCCAGTCTGCCTCTCACTGTTCATACTGCACAATGCACAGCGTCATTTTAGCTCCACTAGCTTAGGAGAGTCCAAAAGCAATCAGATATACTCTCTGAGAGGGATTACTCCATCAGAGTTAAAGCAGCACAGATTGTCATTGTTCAGCTGCATGATTATGGTGATTTTTTTGGGGAGAATTAAAATCTGTAACACTTGCAGTAGCAGACAAGATGCACCTTTCCACCAAGTGTGTGACACTTGATACAGCTCTGGTCATTATTGTCTGCGTTTCGGTAACATTACAGTATATATCCTTTGGAACACACACCTGCACAAATAGATGGACAAACATTCACACATAAACACACATAAGGATGTGTACAGGCATACGCACAAATACAAGCACAGACACACACAAATGCTCACAAACACTCACACAAACTGACCTAAAAGAGGGCTTAGTCAGTCCATCCTGCCTGCTTGACGGGGGAGGTTATCAGAAATGTTTTCCGCTGACCTTAGCTAACACTGATAACGCCGGTACTGATTCATTCATTTTCATTTCATATCCACACCAAAGCGCTGACTCTGTGGATCCATGGCCTCTTGACACACTGATTTAATTTCAAACGAAAAGCAGCGTCTTTTCTTCAGTGATATATAAAAAAATATCAGCTTTGTGAAGCTCACAGCAATGTTTGAGTTCAAACCGGTTCAAATATGGATTGATTCAACTCTGCGGTGATTTTCACATCTGCAGTTCTTAGGTTGTTTGCAACTATCTGGCCAAACTTCCTCAAGTTCTGTCACAGCCAGAGATTGAGAGCTTTACCGTTACCTTTTTTTCATTTGGAATATTCCATCAGAATTCGTGACACTATTGCCGTTGCCTCTTAAAATCATTTTGCTGTTATCGCCACAAACGCACCCGCAATTTGGATACCAACGACTTGGCCCTTTTGGGACTCTTTGAGAGTCCACATCTCGCCCAGGAGACTCACCCTGCAAAGTACTGCTGATCAGACCTCTTTTATGCAGACATAAGCTTGTAATTAATTCATCTAAATGAATAAGAATCCCCTGTGTAGGTGCTTTTCAAATTGCGGTTTGAAGACTTCAAAGTAAAATCTAATTTTCTAGGGTGCCTGTGATATTTTTTCCACCCCTGTACAGGTACTGGCAGCAGCTGTACCTCTCAGCTTCCTGTGTGGATGGCAGATAAACCATGACCTGATAAGTCTGGGTTTGGGTGATGGGGGGTGGGTTGGGGGTTATAATAACTATGTGACAGACAGGTGGTGTTATTGAGTTACTCTGCCCTGCCTGATCTGACCAGGGACGACGTAGTGGACTGACAGTTCATTCAAACCGAGCTAAACGTGTCTTACACCTGGCTGAAACCGCCGCTGCGAGCCATCACCCGCCAACTGTCACAGCCGACACGTCCCAGCATCAGAGAAGGGAGCCTTCATACCGCCGAGGGAGGGGGATATCAGAGCTTCTGGCCTGAGACTGGTTATTACAATTATGGAAATCAGATCAACCAGGATCTCTAAAGATTCCACTTCTGCAGACAGAAAACTCATTATTTGCTCATTCAGCTCCCAGTTCTTCTGCATTTCAGCTGCTCTCATCTCAATCTCCGAGGTCCGGCAAAGGGGTCCTTTCACGAATGGAAATGTGTCTCGCCATGTGAAATTCAGAAGTTACATGACACAAGGGTTTTACTTTAAAATTATACAAAACATCAAGCTGAAGCCTTTTTTAATGATGCCCAACCAACCGCTCATTTTGCTTATTTTAGCACTTTTAGCACTATTTTAGCACTTTTGCCGCAATTGCACCCCTTATCTTGCAATTTTTACTCCATTTTTTGGTGGGTAGTCTGGAACATGATTTCAGTGAGGCGTTCATTGCCATCAGGCTGCTGCAGCGGTCCACAATACAGAAAAGCTTCCTCAGAAAGTAAACTTAGTCTCGGAATGGCTTTAGCATGGCGGTGACAGCAGAAGTACGCCTTTAATGTTTGTATCTTTTCTTGTTTTGTGTTGGGATGATGGGTAAAAGAACAGGATGGCTGGTGTCCCCAGGCTAACAGGAAAATGTGACGAGTCAGCGAGAGAAGTTCACAGGAAAAACCCAGAAACTTCCTAAATCTAGTAAATAGACTGCAGTAAAGCAGCTGTTCTGGGTTTTATGCTGTCAATTTATCCTGCTAACTCAGTAATCCAGCTTCCTGAAATACCCCCCTTGAGCCCATTATTCATCACACATCCACTCGCTATATTTAACAGGAGAGATAATGTGTAACAGAGTGGAGCAGAGAACTTGGCTTGTAACCAGATTTGTACAGAGAGCACAGAGCAGCTACGGATAGAATAGCAAGATGCACATGGCCATCTGGCACTATGGGGTGATTCATTATATAAACCCATCTACCCATCGATTATCTAATCCCCTTATTCCTGCTCAGGGGAACAGAGGGACTGGAGCGTATCCCAGCATGCAACGGGCGAGAGGCAGGAACACACCCTGGACAGTTTATCCAAACATTGCAGGGATCACGCACCATTCACTCACACATGCACACCTATGGGCAAAGTGAGAGTCTCCAACAATTAACCAGACCTTCATGTTTTTTTTACTGTGGTAGGAACCTTAGAATCCAGAGAAAGCCCAAGCTTATAGACAGAAAATCAGAAAATTATATTAGAAATTATGCTAGAAATTATACATGCACACATTTGCACAGGGACTTGGAGTGATTTCATTAAATGACAAAAAGGAATGCGTTTGTGTTCGGGCTGTGGGTATGTAAGGTTTGAAGAATCAACAGCATCCTTGCTGTGTTGTGCAAACAAGGTTCATTTCCTCCTCTCTTAGCAGCAGAGCAACGGCCTTCAACTCCCCAGTCATACCTGTTGCACAGTCAAACCAGATCCCTGTCATTTGTAGACTGAGATCCCTGGCAGTTTCTGTGAGGTGCGACAAACAGGAACAAAGTCAGGGCAGGACTGTGAATTTACTGTTTCCAGAGGCTCTCAGAGAGGACACACATTTCTCAAAGCACCGGCTGTTGGTTATATGGATTTTTCCACCTAATTTATGTGCTTTTGTAATATTCAGAGAAGACGAAGCATCAATAAAGAGAGTGTATATCTCTCTTCAGGTGCAGATTAAAACGGGCTTTAAAAGAGAAGAAATCCATCCAAGCCCTTTGTGCGCTTGACGAGGCGTAAATACCCCAGGAGCGTTGCTGCCGATCTCATCAGCGAGCTGTCGACCAGGGCAAATTTACCCAGCTGATTGGAGGCACTGCCCTCCTCACTCTGTTCTGCTGTATAACAGGGGAAGCTGTCATTTTGGTGTCCAGGGTGAGACCAAGGCTCTTTATTCATTCATTACTATTATTTAGCTGAAGTTTTCATTAAAAGCGACTGATAGTTTATTGGACGATGCAGGGTCTGTCCCCTCTGGAGGAATGCGGGTTATAGGGTCTCGCCTAAGGCAGCAACTGCTGTACCGATCTTGCTGTAGCAAGAACCACTTTCCTTCTTGAGTTCCAAGCAAACATCTTAACCATCTGGCCACAGGCACAGGCTCTGCCCTCTACACTTGACCCCACTGACAGAGGCGTTTATTTGGTTAATTCATTGGGTTTATTTCCCTGTCTCACGGCAAAAAAATGCCTTAGGGCAGAACAACCTGTACTCTATCGGGTTACGCGACAGAAGCGTTTGAGGTTTAAAATTTTTGCTTTATTGTCCTTCAAGGAGGATTATGTGTCCTGGCAGGACAGGATCAACAATACGCGGCAATGGAAAGTGAACTCAGCACATTATGAAACCATTCTGGGTGACTGTTTAATTATAGTCCAGTGTTCCTTATAAACAGTGATATCAAGAATGGCAAAGATGTGCTCTGCCAGTCAAAATTTTGTTTTTGAAAATGCAGGGGCTGCCTCAATAATTTTTGATGCCATATGATATCTGTAGGAATCTTCACTTCCATTTGGGACATTGAGAAAGGAAACTGATAACCGTTAACATACAGCTGGAGCCTTCGGGGCTTCCAGTCACCAGTAAAGTTTCAGGCTGGGTATGACAAAAGCAATTAGAATTAGTGCAGCTTTTCATCACAGTTCTGCTAAATAAATGCGGTTGCAAATGGCTAACTGTTCCATAATTTTTCTGTAAAAGTACAGATTATGTGCAAAAGGCGGTGACATCCATACATTCATTGTCAATGGCCGCTGCTTATTCCTGGTCTGGGTCAGAGCCAATGGACAAGAGGCAGAACACACTCTAGAGAGATTACCAATCCATCACAGGTGTGCACACACACACACACACACACACACACACACACACACACACACACACACACCAATCAGACATACTAATGGGCAAGTTTAGAGCCTGTTTAGTGCCTGCATGTCCAGGGACTGTGGGTAGAAATTGTGGGACTTGGAGAAAGTTACATAAACACGGGGAAAACATGTAAACTAAACATAGAAACACCACAGGGGAATCAAACCCACAACCCTCTTGCTTTGGATCAAAAGCACTGCCCACCTCACCAGCCAGCAGAAAAAATTTCCGCATCAGTTCTTGGTTTTGAACTAAACTGTCTGAGCGCTTGCCTTCACTCCTGAGCTGCGGGGCATGAAGGGTCTACCCCCACAAGCCATTTTCACAAGACAGTGCTGTGCGTGCAAACACCAAGCCACCGCCATCTTCAAACCTCTGTGGACTGCATCGAGACAACGTGCCGCTGGGCGACTGCTGGCCTTTTTCCGCACATTTCGATCCAAAATGGGGAGACGTGAAGCCAGCATCCAGCCCCACGCCGACTCCCAATCCGCCTTCTCTAAATCCCTTTAAAAAGAGCTTTCACACAACAGAGTACAGTGCAGTTAAACCTCTCCACGCTCCCCTGGTTTGCCTTCATCGCTGTGTTCCCAGGCGCAATCTAAGGGGGTTTAGATGCTCTTATTCCCGATATGCACATCTGTACTCTCTCAAAGCTCCACTGGGGTACAGAACCTGATCCGTCGGAGCATGGAGAGGAAATATACTTTCCGCGCCGCGATCATCCCTCTATTGACCAGACACAATGGGAGTCGGAGCCAGAGTCCCGCCTCGCCTCTGCGTCTCTTTCTCAAAGTCGGTCAAGAGAGCAGCAATAAGACTCACGGCGGTGCCACAAAAGCTGTCGGCGGTATTAAAGCAAGACGAGTAAATTCCCCTCGTGGCGGACAGCTCCTGTGCACCAGACCCTGATTGTCTCAACACCCCCGTCAGTCTCTGGGCTGAAACTACACCTCTTGATTGGCACCTGGCACTCAGTCACTTGGGATCCTGTGACGTCGCTGTTTTTATTTTTGAGGTTGTTTCTTTCATTGCACCTACTTTGCTCTTGTGCCCTCACTCTGACTTTCTCCCGTAATTCAGCGTGAACAAATGGGGAACATGGGGATTTTGACCAAAGCCTTTATTTGATAAGCCGGTTAATTTGTGGTGCCCTTTTTCTCCGAAACCGATAATTGCGGTCATTATCATCCTCCAAGCCTCTCCAGATGAGCACAAAACGACGGGGCCTCTTTAATTGCGGCTCCTATCATTGTTCAGACAAAGTGGAGCGTTTTCCCTTTCGGCCAGTAAACCCTCTGTGCCCCAATCCAGCACCTGTCACCACTACAAGCGCAGCTACAACCAACCAGACAAGAGCTTTCAGTGGAAATAAAAAGGTAATTTACTGCTAATGAAATGAATGGGACCCCAATGGTGGCCGCCGCCAGTGTTGATTTCTTTAGCGTTTCAGCGTGGAACACTCCCAGCACGAGCGTCTAGCCTGTGCGAGCACTAAAAGTGCAAATAATGAAATCCTGAATAATGTATAGAGGGAGCCACTCCTTCTCTCGACCGCCACTCTTTCACCAAGTCAGCGTCGATAAATCAGGCCTCGTGCAGTCACTCTGGCAAAAGTTTAAGCAGGCAATAAGTAGGGTGCCATAGTGATGGTGATAAATTCAGTGGCTCGGTCTGTTTTGTGGGGACTGAGAGGACGTGAGGAGGGAGCCCTTTCAGCGAGTGTGGCCTTGCTTGCTACAAAGGCCGTTGATTTGAGCTTCCTGCAGGCAAAGCTCTGTATTCGAGCGCTGGCCTTGGTTTGAAAGGTTTCGCCCGCATCACAAAGCCGTTTGCGGCACAGCTAAATGAAGTGAGGTC
Source organism: Gymnothorax reevesii (assembly GCA_029721435.1). Classification (NCBI taxonomy): domain Eukaryota; kingdom Metazoa; phylum Chordata; class Actinopteri; order Anguilliformes; family Muraenidae; genus Gymnothorax; species Gymnothorax reevesii. The sequence continues at coordinate 12,190,688 of CM056574.1, forward strand.
ACACCAAAACAATGGCCGAACGCAATGTAAAAAAACAAAAACAGAGCACTCTATATGACTACCGTGAAAGAAAATTAGTATTTGGTATATAAGTGAACTTAAATGAGTTTTACAGTTTGGTACCTGAGCGATCTCAATTGGCGCACAGTGTCAAGAAAAGGTGCCCAGACTGCCAATTTGGAGATGCCACCGAGACATGCCTCTCTAATTTGGCTCTTATTTACTTCATTATAATATACTTTGGCACAGATAATGGGGAGATTCTGTGCTGTAATTTTTAGAGGATTCAGACTGCAACTAAATAATTTCAAAAGAGATAAAAGTACAGTTTTGTTAGGCGCAAATGAGATCGTTCATTTATCTATCTATCCATCTTCATTTACCCTGACTCAGTAACACATGCACTGATTTTTACACATGACAAAAATCCACATGGTGTTACCTTTATTATGATGCCAAGAATATTCAAATGGACCCAGCAGTTGCAGAGATATACTCATTTCATTTTGGGCATGTCATTTTCAAGTCAGAGGTGCAGGGCTTTAGAGGTGAAAAGGAACATTTTTCTGGATTTTCAGGACTAGTAGGAACCCTGCTCACTGTATGTGATTACAGACAGGACCAGCTTAGCTGCCTGTTATTAGCCAGTTTGTGGTATGGTCATGTGTTTGTAAAAATAGGGTGCTCACCACTGTGAGAAAAGCTGTGCTTGCCAATTGAATCAGGCACTCTATGATGTCTGGAGATTGAATGAGGCGGTCAAACAGCCCAGCTGAAATGGCAAAAACACAGATACCCCTGTGAGTGATTTCTGACTAGCCGAAGACCCAACAAATCAGCCGGCGAAACAGCCGCTACATCAGATCTGCCTGTTTGATCCATTTATCCTGCTTTCTGCCGCGGGAGCTGCCGATGACGTCAAGGACTTACTGATATCGCGGCAGTTTGTTTGACGACAGGGCCCCACGAGACCTGAAACGCTAGTGGAGACATGCCTGCCTGTGAGCTGAATGCGAGAGACGGCCCAATCATCTCCCCGTCCGTCCCACTGGAAGTCTGACACAATTAAAGATATCATGGAAGCCACCGATGAAAGACTATTTTTAAACTGTGATCGAAAACCACGTTTTGTTTTTGCGAATAAATTGACAAATTCTAATTCGTGAAAAGCATTGAGAATATCAAGACATTTTTATTAATATTTAAAAGAAACCTTATTGTTTCTTGTTGTGTTGTAGCAATCTGAGTGCATTTATGTAGTCAGTACTGTATCCAAACAGACAAGCTTTCTTCATTTTCAGGTTTATGACCGCTCCAATGAAATGCAACCAAATCCCTGTGCTTCCCTTTGTAGTTCAGTCCTGTGTAGAAGCAGCCATGGAAATAATTCTTCATGCAGCAAATCTGCTACTTCGGCTGAAGGAGCCATATACATCCCCCGAGGCTCTCATTAAGGATCAATCCGGCTCTTTCTGTTCTGGAGCAGTGTCGCTCTTGGCGGCTCTATCAGGAGTGAAAAACTACACCACCTGCGACATCCCTACTGACTGATGCTGCATTTTCAGGGAAGCCTCAAAGTTTGGACTGAGATCAAAACGCTGAGAAATTAATCAGTCGAAAGGAAACTCAAACCATTGCAGTTTATATAAAACAAAGACCAGCTTTGTGAAATTGAGGCTAAATCAATTTGAAATATAGTCTCACAAAGCAATTAGTGGCTGGGCCCTTCATCTGTTCTCAGCTAATGGAGGGAGAGCAGGAGGGTGCCGGAAAACTCTCTGGGTATACGCAGTTTCAGTTTCACTAGGGCATTCGGTTTCAACAGCAATTGAACATCAATCTCAATTAATGAACATTATTACGTTACATGTTCTCAATATTACTCCAATCTAACAGCATCAGCTTCTAACCCTAATAGATTTTTTGTAAGAATATAGCAGCAAGCACTGTTTCACAGCCTTTAATTTAAACCTCCACCAAAGTATACAGTAACAAGAGCACTCAGAGAGTGCGTACCTCCGCGAGGGCCCCACAGTCCCCCACATGTCTGGGACACACACGAATAGCATTATTAGATACCGCCACGCAAGAAAATAAAAAAATTCCTGGATCTAGAATTTGGTTTGGATTGCTTCAAAAATGAAATCACTTCAAAGTTGGGCCAAGAAACATCACGGGTCAAAATTTAGTAAAAATCTGTCCATAACGTTTTCCGCAATGTTGGAGACAAAAAAACAAGAAAACGTACCCTCACCTTGTGTCAAGATAAAACATAACCTACTGGGTGGGGTATTTTATGTCAGGGGCCCTCTGTTTCGTTGGCTTCCCCCTGTAACATCTTCTTCTCCGAAACCACTGGACTGATAAAGCTGAATCTTGGCACATATGTTCAATGTAATCACGGCATTCAGATCCGATCTCAAATATGGTGGTTATGTTGAAAATGCCATATGGAGCCATTGTTAAGCAGTTTTTTTAGCGATTAAGCTTTATTTGACCAGCACTTTGGTCGCACCCACATTCATAGGCGTTTACTTTAAACATTTTCTCCGAAACCACTGGACTTATGAAGCTGAAACTTGAAGCGCAATGAAGCGCATATGTTCCTACTCATGAGGACACCATGGTTTGTTCATGGCATCATTTAACAGCCTGTACAAGTATAAATGACCCAGGTGAGCCACAGTGCCCGCAGCTCTATTTTTTTTTTTAATAAATGAACATTGCAATTTTAATTAAAAGGAAAGAGGAAAATTTATTTTTGTCAGACATTGTTGGTGGGAGTTATTTAAAATCAGTTTGAAATCAGGGTACATATATTGTCAAAAAAGAGGTGAACAGTATCAATCATTGTAATAACACATATAGTCCGTTGAGCTTCAGTTACAGCATACAGAGTATTTCTCCTGCCCCTGTTTCAGATTGAGCAGCAGTGATGCAGACTCTTGCGTGACAGAGGCGTGTCGGAGAGCGGAGAGCACACAGGATTCTCCTGCGAGGCTGAAGGGTCTGTGGGGGAAGGAGATTGTGCTCGCATGAACGCTCGCTGTTTTTATCCTTCCTTATACACAGCCTCATCCTCAGCCGTGTTTGGAACAGTTTTTGTCAAAATCCGTACAGTACTCATTTTGAGCAGAAACAAAGGCACGTTTTCTTCTTCTGCGGAAATTCGCCATTGGTAATCCCACCACTCTTAACCAACCGGTCTCTCGTAGACTGGAGCCAAAAAAAGACGCTGATTTTGCTGTTATTTAGACCACACTTCATCCACAGTTGATCAGACTAAGCAGGGGCCAATATCTTTGGGAGTTTAGGGTCCTTGCTCCAGGGCCCAACAACTGTACAGATCTCAATGTGGCTGCACTGGAACTTGGACCAAAAGCCTTCGGAGTCCCAATGAAACAAACAACTCAGAGGGCCAGAGTTCTCGGAGATCGAACATCCTGTAGTTTTAAACTCCAAGCAAAACAATGAACAACTCATTGAACACTTAGACCTTAGTGTAATGGAGCTAATTACTTGAGACGTGGGGTCGAAGGAAAACCAACAAAACAGTAAATCTCCAGGAACAGGGTTGGAGATTTCTGTTCGCGGCTGAAGCCTGTTTACTTCATAAGCGGCGGAACACACACAATTGCAGGTGACTTCACAGCAACAGCAGTGCTTGCCCCAACAGATCTCTCCAGGTTCCAATGAAGCATCGTAGCCATCAGGCTAACATCACTCGCCAGTATTGACCCTCTGCGGCTCCACTCACTTTTTCATTTCCATATCCAATTTTTTTTTTTGTAACTTCATTTCCAGTTTTGAGAAAAAATGCCAATACTAAATTACAGGCAGCCAGTCTCTCAATTAGCCAAAAATATGACTTTGGCAATTATGCTATGAGGCTGACTATATACTAAAAGCCACAGGACCCAGCATGCATTGGGAAAGTTGACAGGCCTCCCAGAGCCTTTCGTTTAGTTTAGTGAGAAAAGGAATGGGACGAGACGCCTGAATCTCTCATTTAATGAGCTTGTTTCATTATTTAAAGGTGTTGTTTTCTGTTTTCCATTCATGGCGAGCTGCCAACTGGCTGAAGCCTTGTTTTAATTAGCTTAGATACATCACTCCATCTGCTGCTGCTATTCCTTCTGTCTGGGGGTGCTTTGAAAAAAAAATTGGGAAACCCGACTGATTCCATCAGCTGTAAGGTCCAGCAGCACTCTCTGGTATTTTGCCTTGACTTGTACTCACAGAGGCGATGACCTTGCCAGAAAAAGTCCCACTTAGTGGCTTCTATTTCTAATCGGTCTGTGCAGCAGTCAGACCATGGAAGCACAAGATTCATCCCCAATAACCAGTGTTTACAGCCGCATATAATAGGGTACAGAGGCAGGGAGCGCTTGTCCCGCTTCCTTTTATGTCAGGTAGCTCTTATCGCTTAGTCTCCATCTCGCTTAGACACGGGATTGCTGCACTAAAGTGGTTTTCGAGGGCATTTCCCGTGGAAAAAAGATATTGGTGATAAACTTCCTTGGCAGTCCACGTATATCTGCGGAACGGTTCGCTCTCAGAACGCCCACGTAAAATGCTTTTAGGTTTCTGTGATATTTCATTTTCTCTGAATAGATGTGATTGAAAGCTCGGTTTCGCTTTGCAGTCTTAGTCCGCTGACAAATCACGTGTCGCTAGTCAGTTCCTTTCCTTTCAATGAGGTGATGTAAAAGCATCATTTCACTCCAATTCCATGAAAACAGGTGAAAATGTCCTAGTCATTCACTCTCGGATAAGCTGGGAGAAAATAAGAGATTTGACACAACAACAATGTTCTTTACTGGCTCTGATTCTGAAATTGCCTGTCTGGCCCAAGAGAAATTGATTCTGAACGGATCCCGGTACAATTTGCGCTTATTTACTTGGCACTTTCACAGTCTGTGAATTGCATCCTGAATGCAGTATTATCTATCGGTTTGCTGAGAAGGCAGAGTGGGGGAACCATGCTGGCTTCAGAGCCCATTTTGGAGGGAGAAATCCGGGCTTCAGTAGCGCATCATGGAGAGGGAACTCTGACAGAGGCGAAATGTGGAAACTATGAAAAGGAAAGTCCCTGTGGACTCGCTGAACATTCACTGACTCAAAATTGATAGCGTAGGGCCTCTGTGACGCTCACTGCGCCCGAGCAAAAGTAACCAATCAGAGCCAGAAGGAGTTTTCAATGATGTGCCAGTCACTTCTCGTCCATGCGCTACTCAGCCTCCCTCCTAAACACATGCTGCATCACGCCTCAATATTGTTTGTGCCTGGTTGACGGAGAAGCTTTTTTTGCATTTTGTTTAGTAAAAAATGTCATTATACCCTTTGACTTCTCAGTACATGAAGTGGCCTGAGAGTAAATTTGGATCTCTTTATGGCAGATCCAGAAACGTCAAAATCTCGCTATTGACACTTTCAGTTTCTCCATTGTCAACAACTGCATGCACTTGCAGAAAAAAGGCCAAACACGAACAGAAAAGCAGTCAAACAAGAGTGAGGTGGAGTTTGCTTGCAATAATTGCAACCCGCATAAACCGGGCATAAGTGTTTGGAAGATCTGCTGGCATCGTGTCGGTGAGTAGCTTGTTGCCGAGCTTCTACATTAGCACTGTAGCACCAGTCTGCGCTTTTATTTTCAGTGGCAAGGCTCCAGCAACATTAATGTGAAAGCAATCGGCCTGCAGCAGAATAGTCAACAGCGTGCAATACTATAAACTGTTGCTCCAATAACAGGTGCCGAAATGTGTCTGATAGCCTTCCGTAACGTCATATTTTTGCCTAATCTAGCCTTGTGAGGCGGGTAAAATAATACTGCACATAAAGCCAGATCAGGAGCTAGGTAGTTAGCAGCTAGGAAGCAGACTTCACTTGAGTTTCACGGTTAAAAACTAGCTTTTCTTTTTGTAGTTTATCAGCATCTCTCCTCCTGTGGTCGGTTCTGGAGTGTATTTATCACCAGAGCCAAGGCTCTCATTTTGTACACTTCAATAGTGTAAAAAAAAAAAAGTTTCATGTAATTATTCACCGGGTAGCTTTCTTCATATGTATAGATAGTTACTATGTTAAGTAGTTGATGCTAATATTGTGTATTCATTGTTTGATTGCTCACTTGCTTGGCTGATATACAGTAGAGCGCAGTGATGATTATGCAACAATTAGTTCTATATAATTATTTGGTGAAAATGTATAGAAAAATACTGTTTTAGGCAATCAAGTGTGTTCAGGTAAAAATATGGGTAATAAAGAAAAACGCTGAAAATATCAAATTTTTATAACAATTGAAAGGTGTTACAAATTCTTTTTTTTTTTTTTTTTACTTTTGCATAGAATGAATGCATGTTTGAATGTTTAAATTGGTTTGAAGCAACATTATCCTGCAAAATTTCTGATGGTCAGTTGTTCCAGTATATAAGGTGACTTAAACTTAGGGCAGAATCACAGTGTTAAACACGTTGGCATGACGGAAGGAGCTCTCTGAGATTGTTCGTAGCAGCGCTGTGGCCTTATGTGATGGTGGTTGTTCATTTAGAAAAATTTCTGAAGACGTAAAATGATGCCAAAGCACTGGGAGAAACACCATCAAGCATTTCAGAGACAATTTTGCTGAAAACTAGTGGAAATAGAGTTACAAAACTGAAGTTAAGTGCCTCTGTTGTTCACTATCTGTGAATGACAAGTTAGACTAATTGGCAGTTGACATCACGACAACTCCATGACAGTATTAATTTGGCCAGAAGTGAAGAGATGAAAGTATAAAGATCTGCTATTTCCAGAAGCCTGTGGGTAAATGGTCTGATTGGTCGTATTGTTGCCGAAAATCCAATTCTTACAGTGGCAACATCGGAAAACTTGGCTTATGCCATCGGAGGCGACGGCTTGGGGTATATCCCCGAACGCCCCCAATCCTCTAATTCCCCAATCCTTGAATAAACCCAATACAATAAAAAGCCCCTCAGGTCATGACCTTTCATATGAACTTAATTTCTGGTCAATCAGACAAATGATTCTGAAGATATGGCCAAAATGGTAATTTTCTATCACAAAGTGCCACCTGGTGGAAAAATATTGAACCATACATGCATGATGTCACCATGTGACACGTTGTGAGGTCTTGACCTTGCAGTAGCACATAGTTTTATGTCAATTGGACAAATAGTTACACAGATATGGCAAAAATGGTGAATTTTATGGGACAAAGCTCCTCGTTGTGTCAAAATTTTGAACCAAACATGTATAATGTCATCGTGGGACACATCCTGAGGTCATCACCTTTCATTTGCACTTGATTTGAGGTCAATCGGACAAATATTTCCAGATATATGATAAAAATTTCAGTTTTTGGCCCCTGGTGGCCAATCTAGAAATTGTAAATTGTCCAAAATCGAATCAGTTTTTCCTCTTTATGATACCTACTTATAAGCAAAACTTGGAATTTCTAATTGAAATATTACTGAAGTTATCGCGTTAACACGTAAATCAGTTTTTGGCTCCTGGTGGCCAATCTAAAAATCGTAAATGGTCCAAAATCAAATCAGTTCTTCCTCTTTATGATACTTACTATGCAAAACCTGAAATTTCTAATTGAAATATTACTGAAGTTATCGCGTTAACACGTAGCGCGGCTCGGCGGCGGCAATCGGACCAAAAACATAATATCCCCGGAACGCTATTCGGCGTTCGGGGATAAAATGACATGAGTTTGCCAAGAAATTCAAAGATTGGACACCGACAGACATAATTACCAGAATTTCTCTCTCACAATAAGACATATCGGAGAGGAGCTCCTCATGCATTTCTGTAAACCGCTGATGAAATGAACTGTTGAACGAGCATAAAGGGCTTGGAGGGAGGGGCTACCGGAGAGAGAGAGAGAGAGAGAGAGGGAACAGCGGTGGTGTATATGATGAAAATCTCTCTCTTGCTCGTTTTCTCCAAAGTTACCAACTGCGGCATATATTAAGAAATATAAGCAGCCATTAGCCAATAAGCTTGATTGAGACAGCACAGCTTGTGTATCAACCCATTTCATTTTTTTATATCCTGCTTCTCAACAAGGTTTTATTCAATTCTTTCGACAAATTCTTTTTTTTTGGGGGGGGGGGGGGGTTGAGGGGGCTTTTTAGCACACCCATCACTGGAGGTGTTTTCACATCTGTGGGTTTTCACCCCTGGGGGCGTGCCTGTGCTTTAGGAAAGGAAGTTTTTGGTAGCACGATGGCACAATAGGTAGCACTGTTGCCTACTGACAGCAAGAAGGTCTCAGGTGTAAATCTGGGCTGGGGCCTTCTAGCGTGGAGTTTTAATGTTCTCCTCGTGCTAACGTGGGCATCCACAGAATTCAGCGGTTTCCGTCCACTGACGGTCCGAAAAGACGTGGACACTAGGGAAACTGGAGACTCTAAAGTGCCCAATGGTGTGAGTGTGTGAGTCAATGGTTTGTGCACCCTGTAATGGGTGTTTTCCAGAGTCTTGTCCATTGCGTGCCGCAGTTTGAGCAATGAAAGTCTGAATGACTCCAGACAATGCTCATGCTAATCCCCCTCCTTTAGCCGGCCGCTGTATCAGTCATTATACGCCTGATACTTCACCTGGATGATGGAAAACATGAAGGTTTGTAATGGAAGCTCTATGTATCACCTTAATAGCCCACTGAACAAAAAAAAAAATCCAGGGTTTGGTTAACATGTAATGGGATATATGATGACAAATAATTCTGCCCTACAAAAACGCTTTTGAAAGGCCTATTAGCCACGTAATGACTTTGTTACATTAATGGTGGGGTGGTCCTTGACTATAATAATAGATTGTATCGTACAGAGCAAAGAATGGTTTAAATTCAAGCAGATAACAGAGAGATCCCATGGGATGGCTCCTGTTTAGTTTCAAAAAAACAAAACTAGAATTTATTTCCAACTGCAGTGGACAATCCTGATCTGATTTTGTAAATATCAACGAGTGCACGTATTTCACCCAAATCAAGACACAAAAAATTGTGCTGTTGTTTTTGAGCCTCATTTCCACAAGAGCTTAAACATCTGTCTTCCCCCCACCGTGTTCCCGATGTGTCAGTAATCAGAGGTGTAATTAGTGCGATAAAGCTGTCATTATCAGCTCTGCACGCTGCTCTCAAACACAAAGGCTGGATGGCAAACATACTTAACCAACCGCAGTTCCCACATAGCGCTCGTTTGCGATTGTAGCGTAGCAGTAGCCCAAGTTATCCCAGCTTCACATCCGTCAATCGGCTCTGGAGGAGGAGCTGATGTCACGGACGGTTACATTACGGTTTATCCAAGGGGACTTACAGTTGATTAGACTTCGCCGGGGGCCAGTCATCCCTGGCGTTAAGCATGACAGCTGCGCGTATCTCATTGTAGCTACACCAGGTCTTGAGCGACCAACTTTCAGTATCTTCATCTAAACGCCCTAGCAAGGTGGCTATAGTCCGTCACCAACATGCAACATTAAGTCAGGGTCTTAAATTCAAATTTTTTGAACAGGGCCATTTTTTTTCAATCCACGATGCTTAACATCTGGTGGTTAACTGTCAAATTTCATTTCAGCTGTTAGGAAAAGGAGGTAAAAATAACAAATTGGATGGAGCCCAGCAGCGGTGAGTCAGGTGGCATTCTTCCCAACCGCCTGGTTGTGATTTGGACTTAAATTTTTAGACAATATTTTCAGAAGCAAACCCCAGGTCTTCAATTTGGATAACTGCCAAAGTAATTCCAAATTGTATTTTTCCCCCCCAACATCAAAGGGGAGGGAGGCGTTTCAGGGAATCATAAAGGCAATGTTTTCGCCGTTTATCCTCCTGAATTGACTGCCTTGCTCTCTGAGGTCAGTGCCCACTTTAGAGCCCAGTTTTGGCGGCGCTCCTGTGCGGGGGTCTCTTGAGCTGTAAATGAGGCGCAGCAGGGATGAGCTGCCCTCGGACCCTGAGATTATCCTCCCAGCTAACAGGCAGCTGGACGCTATCTGATCCAGTCCTTTATGTGATTTCAGAGTAGAGTGTTTCAGCTGCGTGAATTACTTCTCCTGTTACGACGTCATTTATACTCCCTTTTCACTGAGTCTGGGGGTCACCCTTTCCGCCATTTTGATTTTTGATGTCACCTTATATCAGTGGCCAAACCATCCCTAATAAGAAGCATACTCGGCAGTAAAACAATAATTCCATGACCTGTCTGTTATAAAATACCTTGCTAATGCCCTGTAAGTAGGACACACATTGGATTTAATTGCCAGGTTAACGATCTAAATGTCATTTACGGTATAAGAGAAATACGGTGAGCAGTTCAGCTCACACTCTTCATCTGAGGAGCTTTTAATGTTCTCCAACAATTTTAACTAGATTCACTGGTTCTTCTGTGTATTGAAAGCTTTCATATAATTTGAAAATATGGCCACTGAGAGGTTTAAAGGCCCTTATCCAATTTTTACACACTTACTGAATAATTTGCAGCTTATTGCAAAGTCCATTTCCTTTTTTTGTCTCCATTTGAGAGTATTATATTTCAAGCTGCTCTACTGCGAATTTTAAAGCCACTTTGATATCAATCTTCTCCTCCTCTATCATCCAAATTAATATTTTATAACAGTACTCTCAGCCATTATGCTGAAATATTAATTGATTTGCCCCTTCTTCTAGTTGTGTTACATGACAAGCAGTACAATAAATCATAATGAAAACTGTCCAAAGTGCACAGTTTAGGCTTTTGTCCATGGTAAATTGCAGTGTGTCCTTTCTAACTAGTTTAACGTCTGACAAATTATTTCTCTTCAGTACATCCAAACATTTCAGTGGGAGCCTTAGCTGAAACAAGCAGAGTATTATTCTGGCATTTCAGTCCAGGAATGGACCCGGCTGAATACTGCATTGGCAATGGGTCAGTTGAGCTATAACATTGCTCATATTTCATGTCTGTGTTCATACTTTGATGCTCAGTAGTGTTTGACATCTATACCTTAAGAAAAATCTGCAGTGCAATCAACCTCTGTCACTTGGAAGTAGATTTTCCTCGCTGTCAATCATTATAAAATGGCCACAATACAGTTTAATGAGTTCCAATGGCTATTGCACGGTGTCTCATCGTAGCAGTCTTCGTGGTACTTTGCTCTTAATCATCTCTGCACAGAATCTCATTAGCTGAGGCTTAATTGCCAGCGCGCTGCCTTATTCGTGTGCTGGGAGATGACAGCACGTGCTGAAAATGTTGGTTTATTTCCGGCCCGGCTGGTTTACAGACCTATTCTTGATAATTAATCATTCACATATGCTGGCTGTCACCGGTGAGTTCACTGCGCCGATGTACCGCTGAGCTCCCTCCTCTCTGCCCCCCCGCAGCTGCTGTTAGTCTACAGCGTATTAAAATGCTACTTCATGCTGCTGACCGGGTCGGTTTAAGAGAACCGTGATTCGTAATGAGGGATCTTCGCCTGTCCTCAGACCGTCTCTCTCTGCGAGGGGTGTTATCCCCCCCATAACTCTGGGCAACCCTTCACTCAGAGCTCTGGAAGCGCTAACTTTATTCTGCTGACCAGGGTCCTGTCAGGGAGGAATCGGACTCATAATGAGAGGCTCCTGTGAGTCTGTGCTGTACCTCTGCATGGGGTCTAACACACCCTTCAAAACAAACAGTGAATATTTCACCGCACGTACTGCACCCCTGCCTCTCTCCTCCTTCACCCGCCCCTCCATCTCTCCTCTAGAATCTTAAATTAGGCATCCTCCTCCTGCAAGTTCTGCATCCATTTTTATGACTGCTACCGGAAGTTCTTTTGGTTGTTTGTTTTATTTCTTGCTTTGCTCCGGGCGAGTTTCACATCATTGTATCCGTTCACCACGTGCCGTTTACTTTTTTCAAGAACTGCCATCACCTGGGTGTGGAAAACTGCACTTGCTTTTGTTTTGATGGAGCATAAATATAAAAGCACACGCTATAGTTGACCTTACAGCCTGTATAAGATCACCTTTTTCAAAACAACAACACAACATAGGTCAGACAGAGTGCAATTTTATGAAGTGTGTGGACTAGACAGTCAGTACAAATCAAAGAGTGATGGGAATTAACGACTGGTATCTAAACAACAGCAAGAAATAAAATCATAAGTCTGCCAGGATACCAGTGACACAGATGGAAGATCATGCTAGATGATTGAATGGTTTGAGGTTTGAGAAGAGCTTTGTAAGATCCGTTTGTGGGACTCTGGCTGAAGAGATGAGTCATTAGATATCGATGGAACTTCTGCAGAGAAGTTCTGACCTATCTCCTGATTATTTTGAAGATTAATCGATAAGTCATGTGATTATAAAATGTCAAAAAATTGTGAAAAATGCTCATAAATTTCCTAGAGCGTAAAAAGACGTCATCAAATTGCTTCTTTTGTGAAACCAGCAGTCAGAATCTCCAAGTTTAATTTACTATCTTTAAAAGACAAAGAGAAGCAGCAAATCCTTACATTTAAGAAGCTGAAACTAGTAACTGTTTGGGCAGATGCGTTTGCTTGAAAAATTACTGAAACGATTAATCAATTATCAGAGAAGTTTGCAATTAATGTCCTTTTGACTGACTAATCAATTAATCGATTTGTCAGTCTAAAGAACATTAAGAGACTCGGGGGCTCTTATCCCTTTTAGGGATTTTTTTGTGTATGGTATCCAATGTGAACTAATAGCAGTGATAGCTCTGGTCCTGCAGGGCAATAAAAAATGCGCACCCAGGATAGAGAGGGTTAACATGGTTCGGAGATGGCAGTCCTAGTCTCATAATAACGACCCACACTCGCAGTACTGTCATGGGCTAGTGGACCTGATGAGGTACACACAATGAGGTGACAATCTTTGGCTTGTATCTTTGTGAATTTAACCTGAGGAGTGTGGTCTGCTTGGTTCTCTCAAATGCTATTTTGCGTTTTGGATGAATGCGTGTCTTTTTCTGTGCTCTCTTTGATCAATGAACTAGGGCTGTCACGAATATTCCATATTCGAAGACATAATCGATTTTCTATCAGAAAACGAACGACCGAACGTAAAAACTAATAATCGAATATTTTAAAAAGTCACGTCAGGATAATTAACCCACTGTCAGCGTGTGCAGTGTATTGCGGGTGGCTGCTAACACGCTACACTGCAGAGACGGCTCACTGTCTTGAAACCGTTACATCTTTGTGCCGGGCGTGCTCAGTGTATGTCGGTTTGACAGCCAGCATTTGCCGTGAGTTTTAAGTGGCATATTTCCGTTCTCCTGCTTCAATCAACGCATATGTAAGAGATTCTCGCAGGGAACTGAAGTCCTTGTGCGTGGAGGTTTATCAGTTTCATATGCATTACGGCGATTATGACTTGACTTCTCACGCTTTTCTTTGCTCAGGGCTTGGAAGCAATTCATGTGTTTCACTATTGTTTTAATTGTTTAAATGAAATAAGATAATCTGAGACGTTTTAATGCAATTCCATTTCTTCCAACCCCTGAATAAAGAAAAGCGTAAGAAGTACGGAGTCATAATCACCGTAACGCTGGTGAAACTGATAAACCTCCATGCAGGACTTCAATTCCGCGCGATAATCTCCATATGCCTTGATTGAATAATTGCGGACTACAACAAGGGAATGTAAACGTATATGCCTCTCAAAACTGACGGCGAATGCGTGAGAGTTGACAGGTATGCGTTATCAATGAAAACTGACCACAGCTGATAATGTTGAGAGTTTTTGGAGTTTCTGTAATAATAATTTTAATGAATGATTAATAACAGATCATGACCAATCATTGTTTTTAAGGGATGGATTTCAGCTTTTCCTATCGCCAGTTCACAAGCTGCAACTGTTCAGAAAATAATCGGTTTACACCCCGAAGAATCTAAAAAGCACCGTTTGGAAATATACTCATCCAAAATAAAAACGTCACACTTGTTTAGAGGTCGATAAGTTGAACATATATGAAATGAGGTTTTAAATAATGATTTTATTTAATTCTCTACTCATTTAAGATGGTGTATCATAAAAATAATGTCAATAATGTAACCAGTTCCATCGGAAATGCTAAGAAAAAGGTCTAAGAGTAAAAATGGTAAGTTACAACTTGAATAAGAGCAGTGCGCAGGTGATTACGTATGGTTTGGGCAGTCACATGACCTCTAAACAATTCATTGCTAGTGGACGTTGCAGTGACAAATCGATTATGCAAGTGACGTAAGACAATTTGTCGGTCTTCTGCTTTTGACGTCACACGTGGGCTACCAGGATGAGGTCGTCAGCTGTGGTGCCCGTTTGTTGGGGACATGTCCGAAGATCATGGATAGTCCGTCGACTGCATCCCATAACACTTGCAACGTCAGTGACGGACGTTTCCGAATTCAGCATGCCAATGGCACGTTCACGCTGAATGTTTGACAGCCATGGCATTGAAAATCAATGAATAATTGACTGTAAAAACTTGTTTTTCCAAAATGTCACTCTAACATGCTAACATCAGCTCAGTTGCACATCTCTCATATGGTCACGTAATTAGGAACACGAGAAAACATGGTTTTAGCTTAAAGTACGCTCGCACGTGCTACGTACTTGTACACGTTGGAGTTGATGTGTTTCATGATGTCTCTGACAACGCATTTAGCCCTAGTGATCATAAAAACTCTTTTATTAAAAGTTTCAAGAAAATATTTACAAATTTATGAGTGTGAAGTTTCTTTTTTGACTCAATATACTTTGGGTTTTGGTCAGACGACGACGGTAAAACTGAGGACCGAGCGAAAGTTGTTCGCAAACTACATGCAAGTCCGAGTTATCCTACCATTCCTGCAGCGGGTGTTGGCTTTTATTGTGTAATGTTAAAAACCGGAGAAGAGAAAATGTGCGTTCTGAAATGCAGTTTCATTTGCGGACAATAGTTTTGGATTTTACTAGGGTGAGAGTTCTAATGACGTTGTATACTGTACTGTAATTTATTGCAGTACCCCAATTACTATCTCATGAAATTAAACTGAATGGTTGGCATCTCTTTCGAACTTGGATGAGCCTGGTGTGTTGTTATTTCATAAACTCAGAGATGCGTCAGGGTCTTGAGTTCAGACTCACTGTTGGGGCTTATTACAGACATAGGAATCTCAGGTCTTAATCTGTGCTTATTATCCATCAAATATATGTTTATGTTGATGTATCTTATGTAAGTATGGTATGCCGTTATTTTGTGTGGGAAATACAGAATGTAAAATATTCAATTTTATATCGATATCATGTGTTTAATTGTCGCAAATATTCAAACGCATTTTAGGCTGATTCTGACAGCCCTACAATGAACTGAGGAGCAAAAAAGCGATGCCTTGTCAAAGAAATATCTGCTTCAGAAAGCCATTTCAGAAAACATTTATGCTTTTGCCAAGTGCCGAGAAAAATTGGATCAGATAAGGGGAATTTATCCTTCAGATGAGACAGAATACATTCATTCAAGTGAACCTGTGGCTGAATTCAAAAGAGCCAGAACATTTTCTCTTCCAAATGCAGCTGCAAGTGTTTGTTCTTGTTTTGAAAGAAAACTTTCTACATCCCAGTCTTGTGTTCCCTTGCCACTCTCTTGATAAAGGAGTCTGTGTATCACACTAAACTGTGGTGAGTCAGGAAATATGAAAGTTGTTTCCTCCTATTAGTATAAAGACTCACTATCGATCCTTTTTCTCTTACCCAGCATGTTGGTTTTTCAGGCAAGTCTGCTCATTCTCATACACATTATCGCAGTGTCTAAGATTAAGACAGCCCAGCCTTAAGAGAAAACTGCCGTTACCTGAGACACCTCACCGCACAGATCAGACAGCTAAAAGACACCCAGCTGCACGAGAAAAACACAAAACTTTTTATTTCAATCAACGCTGCTAAAAGTGTATTTTGAGGATAATTATTTTGGAAGCGTCCTTGAAAAAACAGTCACCATCGATGCACGATGGGTCATTTGTCATTCATGCTCCTGATAGTAAACTGTGTTCAGGAAATCTGTGGACATTGTGATGGTGGAGGAGTTGCTACGGAGACGCCAAGGCCAAGAAGCACAGCTAAAAACTGACCAGGCTGATTTTAAAACCAGAGTCAGTCTTGGAATTGCTTTGCCTTGCTAGAAAACTGAAAAGCTGTGAATAAATAGAGACTAAAATGGTAAAACAGGTTTGATTATGAAAACGGAGGTGAGGTGGCCGGGGTCAACTGTGACTTTCCTTTGACTCAACGCAATAGTACGTTTGCGGATAAAAAGCAAAGGGAAGCTTTGACTTAAATACTAGTTTTTTAGTATATAATGTTCATTGAGTGCCAGCTGCACTTACAAAAGTGTTCATTGAAGTGCTTTGGGAACAGCTTGCTAACCCACTAAATCATCGCTGAACGATGGGAAACTAGAGGCACTCGTAGAGCGCAAACCTCCGCCAAGGCAGCAGAATCCTAATGTTCATGAGTGGGAGCAGAGTTGAGTTATCGCGTGTCATAGGATTTCAAGATGGCTGCCGTGGTGGCCATATTGTTTCACTGATCTCTGTGAAAATCAATAGGATACATCCTTGATGTAATAACAATCTACCCACAAACTTTCAGAGATATCCGTGCATGACTTTTTGAGTCATCGTATGTGATAGAATTTCAACATGGCAGCCATGGTGGCCATATTGCTTCAGTGATAGCGGTGAAAATCAACAGGGTCCATCCTTGTTGTAATAGCAATGCACCCACAAGATCAGACAAATCCGTGCATTACTTTTTGAGTTATGCTGTTCACAAACAGACAAACAAACAAACAAAGAAACAGGGGCGAAAACATAACTTCCGCCCCAACATCGTTGGTGGAGGTATGAGATTTCTGACCACACAGGGCCTTTGAGTTGCATTGTTGCTCTGTGACATCGAGCCCAGTGCAGACCTAATCTGAAATATGAATGTTCCTTTCAGCTTCTCCCGTCCCCCAAGTGCTGCACAGGAAAACCAGCAGTGCTGTTTGGGGATGAGTCAACACACACAATCACTTGTGCTTGGCCTGCAGGTTTTTCTGTGTTAGAAGTGTGAGAGTAATAGCGGTATAAGAGGCTCTCTCCTCCTTAAGGCATGATTACATGCTTTGGTTGTTGCTGACGCTGTGGTTTGACTCCCGTCTCTGATAGGCACAGTGTGTAATGGTGTAAATGAACAGGCCGCTGAACAGCTAACCCAGCATGTAGGACACCGAGGGTAAGTGGTCGCACTTGGAGGGTCTGGTTTCAGCTCCCCTCCCACCATGAAGGCAGAGGGAGAGCAGATCTCTGTCCTCTCGGCTCTGCGTGTGGACAGCTCTGTTCTGGCCGCGAGATTCGGCGTGATTACTGCTCTCTGGCCCAAAAACATAGGGCAGCCTGGCGGATACAATCGGTGCAGCCCCGGCTACACCACAGCTCTTAAGTACTGCCGTTCACAACCCCCTGGCCGAGGACCTGTGACTGATTTATGACTCACATGTATGTGCTAGCTGTACAGGTTCTGTAAGCTGCTTGTGAATGGGATGGCCTATCCGCCATATCCACTGCTAAATCTGGAACATCAGGAAGTTCGCTGTTTTGTAAAAAAAACTTCTGTTTCAGCGTGCAAATCAGTTTGCAGCCATCTGGTGGCAGTTAACAAGAGTAGGCTCAATTGTCTTGCTTTCATAGCCGATGTGGTAGATGTGACATTCATTCTTAAAAACGAAACACTATGGTGCGTATAGCATCTGGTGGCAGAGGCTGTCTTAACATTTTGCTTTCTGTCAATTTTCCCTCCCAATTTAGCACTGAACGACAATGTTTTTTCTTTAAAAAAAGATTAGATATATAAATTTAAAAAAAAACTTTAAAAAATTAGATTATGCTATGCGGCTTAAATATTTAGGTCTATTTCCTTTCCAGCTTTTAACGATGACTCTCCTCAGATCCCTGCCGTGGAAACAGAACCGTTAGTTGCAGTCCTGGCATTTTGATTGTGCCGCCCTGAGAACAATCGAGTCAAACATGCACGGGCGTGAATGATTTCACTGTGAAAGACTCCCACTGACCACACAACTTTCCATGTTACTTTTATTTATTTATTTATTTTTTTTTTGGATGGGCAGCCTCAGTGCTTGTCAATAGGTTCGCCATGTGAACGTATTTTCTGACAGCAGAATGCCTAAGTGGGGATGTGACTAGTTTTAACAAAATAAAGTTTTAACACAGAGTTCAGCTGAGGACAGTTAGGGGTGGGACAAAGACTGAGTTGTTTTTTTAATTGGTTTGGCTTATTAAATAATAACCCACTAAAAAAAACCACGCCCAATTCAACCGCAGTAAGAGGATAGGTGCTAAAAATTTAATGATAAAATCTTGGATTTGAATTGAACATACTTTCTAATATATTAGTATGCTTACTATTATGCTCATACAACCCTAAATAACGTAATTCAAAGGTTTTTGTGGACTTGGGTTTACAGAGGCTTTAAGGTCATAATTAGGTTAGAGTAAGCGTTTTGGTTTGGCATGTGTTGGTTATGGCTAAGATTGGGGAGAGGTTGTAGAGACGCAGAAAGAATGCATAAGTCCCCGCAAGCGTGGAAACATGAGGAAGTGTGCATGTTGGGTATGTGTGTGTGTGTGTGTGTGTGTGTGTGTGTGTGTGGGGTGTGCATATGTATGCAATGGGAAGCTTGTGTGTTCTTTCACTGACTTGTCTGTGGTCAGTGTGTGGCAGATATTGCTGTTATGTGTTTCCCCGTCAGTTTCTAGAGGATTGCTGAGCAAAAACTGTATAAAATAATAAGAATACAAGTGCAAAAGAACAATGTTGGATCTTTACGTTTAATCTGTCGAGAAAACAAAAGCAAAAACTCTTGAATTTCTCATGTACTGAGGTCTCTTTCACTTCAAGTGGAAGGTCAGAGACTCCGCATGATGGCCCTTCTCAATTCTGCGATTAGATCACATTTTCCCACTTCAGTCTGAGTGCCGTTTTTGCTTCAGTGAACGGATGACTTTATCTGGAAAAGTGTCCCGCGATAGCCAGACATCTCACCCCTGGTTTAGGACATCACTGAGCATTTTATTTCCTCTCTGGGACATTGCGGAAAGTATACTTTTTTCAAAGCTCATTGAATTTTCTCTGAATTTTCAAAACAGAGCAGGGAATTAAAAAAAAAAAATCCAATAAATATAACCCCTCTATTGCTTTTCAGAGCGCAGCAGAACAGCGTGCTCTGTTAAACCCTCCACTTTAGAGAGCACCACTTCTGCTAGCAGTCGATAATTATACCTGGAGGTCTTAAATTCAATCACATTTGGCACTATGAGCTGTAAATGGCTTTTCAAACTGACCAGGGTGAGCTTCTTCCCCTCTGACCAATGCATGCTGGGATATTCTCCAGCCCTCCCTGACTGAGAATAATTAGGCTCAATCCTAAATCAACCACTAAACCTTAATTCCTCTGGTGTCGTCCTCACTGTGTGAGGTATCGTTCAGGAACCAGTCGCGAGAACCAAGCAGTGCAGTAAAACTGGATTTTATTAAGGAAGGGGGCGAACCCCCTCAGAGCAGGAGGCAATAGTGCAGAGTCCACAATCCAAAAATCAAAATCCAGTTTTTTTGTAAATGCTTTATGAGACACTCAACTTTGATATTATGCCTGAATTTTTTGTTACATCAAGACACATTTGCAGAGGCTTTAACCAATAAGTCAGTATTTGCTTTTGGAGTTGTGAGGACCATCAAAAATGTCCTCACATGCCAAAATACCCACACTCTGTTGGGTAATTTCTTTTCTGGTCTTCACTATAAAGCAAGCACAAGAACGCACGTACGCACAGACACACACACACATCAGAATACTACTTATTAACGCTTCTCCGGAGGCCTGCTTCAGTATCCACATTTAATTGGGCGAAGGAGGCCAGAACTTCTCATTCTACTCTGAGCTGCTCCTCGCAATAAATGAAACCGTCACTCAGAGCAGAGAGCTAATGCGTCTCCATTTCCCCAGACCCTGATTAACGGCCTGACAAGCGTTTGTCAAAATGCCATTCGTGAAATTGAATTAATTAAGCTCATAGCTGCATTTCGGCCGGCCATTTTCTTTGGTACGCGCTCATTTAAACTGTACTCGTCGCAACACTGAGGGAAATATCACTCCCTGTCAACTGTTTCTAAGTGCACATTGACCACATATTTCACATAAAAACTGCTTTAAAAGCGAATCTCAAAACAAAAACAAAGTCATGAGAATTATGATATAAATCAAATAAATATTATGAATGCCAAGAAGTGCCAATCATGTATATACCAACCTCGGGTCCATACATTTTTCAAGTGCATTATAGATGCTAGTCTAGATAAATATGTGTGGCAGCTCAATGTATGAAGTGAATTGCAGAGGTGTGAATAGGACTTAGCATTCCTGTTACATGAATATTCCAGTAAGACCAATGACAGATGCATAAATTTAAATACTGTTCGGAATATCTGTGGAAGGAGGCCACTGAGGCATGTGTAAATATCCTATATTACATTTGTACTATTGTTTGGGGTTTGCTAATTATTTGCCGCCTTCGGGAAGTATTTTTCCAATACAAAACAAAGAGTAATTCTCCAGTGTGTCAAGAACATTCTGGCTGGCTGACAAGTATTCTGTTGAATATTTACAGTACACCAATTTTTTTTTTGAAAAGACACGGTTTAAAACAGAATTTACAAATGTGTCAAGTGCCACTCACTGAGCGGGTAAGGTGGTAACACCTGCTGGGGTTTAGCCTTTCTCTTGTAATGGCGTGCGACTGTTTCGTGATTAATTCTTTGAAATGGGGAACTTAAGTGAAAAGGGGCTCCGCATAATCTTCCCACCGGGCTTCTAAATTGTTACCTGGAGGAATAGGTCTTAGGAGAAATCTTTGTGCGACACTCGACAACAAAGAAACTCGTTGTGTAGATGGAAGAGGCGTTTCTGCAGTCTCATTCTTTTGGTAGGAGATCAAAGGGCTTAAAACTCACCCCATATGAACTAATGTGTTTGATTCTCTTCAATATCAGAGAGCACTCATTGCAGTTCAAGAAAGAAACTGGGGACCTTTATAAACTAGGGCTGAACAACATGAACAGAATCTAATATCACGGCATTTTTGACTGGATACCTCAATATCGAGACAGTGGCAATATTGTAGGAAGAACTATTGGTGTTTTCACAACATACCATGTACCCAGTGAAATTTTTGATAGTCATTAGGAATGTAGACCAAGTAGGTACAGACAAATAGTAACCAAATAAATGCAGATAACTGTATTGTTTATTGTTATTTAGCCTTTACATCAAGGAAAGTCCATTCTTGTGTCAGAACTGAAATCCCACATGATATTATATTGTATATCACAATATAAATATTATATCAACATAAGAGTCAACTCTATTTCAGGGTCCAGTTAACTTTTAGATTTTGGCCAGCAACAGCCAGCATTTGGTGATGGTCTTTCATTACAACTGAAATCCTCAATAAATTCATTTAGCTCTCAGGCCCGAGCAAATATCGCTGCTAAATTATATTAGTGTTTAAGAGCTGTGTCTGTCAGTTTTTATGATTTCATGCATTTGTGTTTATTGTATTTGTTATTTTCCTTAGGTGTTGCGTTTTATGGTCTTATAGTCCTATTCACATTCTGTACTCGTGTGCTTCTGCTCTCATTCCCTCTCTGCACTCGCCGTCTCATTCTATCGCTTCATTGCTCCCTGCTCATTTCCTTGTTTATTGCCACACTTCCCTTCGAGCTGTCTTCTCAAGCTCTCACCTGTTCCCCATCCTAACTGACAGCTTCTCTCCCTTTATACTTGGCTCTCTGTCTCACTGCGTGGTTGTTCTGCAGTTTCTCTGAGCCTAATTTTGAGCATTCTGTGGAACTCTCTGGATCTTCTGGCTACAGTTTTTCTGAGTCTACATTTACGATTCAGCCTAGTCCTTTGTTTATGATTGATTCTCAGTGCATTATCCTTGCTGGTTTTACCAACCTCAGATTTTGCTCATCCCTTGTACTTAGCACACCTACTGTTCGGCTTTGGATCTGTGGAATGTTTTTAGATTTCGATTTTGATTACCCCTTTGGTGCTGCATTCTGCCTGTGTGTAACTAAACTGGACAGCCTGATGAAGCCCTCAAATTAAACCCTTGCACTGAGCTATTTTCTGCACCTGACTTCTAACCCCACTGTCTGTCGAGTTCGCTTTGAGATACGCGGGACGCCACTTGAGTAGCTCCTCCAAAACCAATCACCGCATTCACTGAAGTACGTGTTGAGAACACGAGTCAAAGCCCTTCCCCACCCATGGTGATGCGCAAGCTGATGAAATCTATAAAGTTGAGGACGGTTCATTCGTCACGGCTGAAAAGGTTAACGGTCAGTGAAAAATGAACCATACGCACTTCTGAAGGCTTATTGTTATTTTAAACGTGTACATAAAGGTCACGTCTGGAGTGAAACGCGATTGTTTGGCAACCCTGTAGTGACCTCAAAACAGACAATGAAGTGATTGAGTGAAGCCCATGGTGGAAAGCTAATGAGATCAGATTCATCATGATGCTGAATATGAGACTGCCCTCTTGGCATTTCCAGGCTTGGTGCCAGCACTGGGTGGAATGCGAATATGCAGTATTGTCTGGAGATGAACGCGGCTCCACTTCCTCTCATGCGTGCAGAGATCTATTAGAAGAAGGATCATAAAAGAGGAACAATAAAAGCCTTTTAGAATTCCTGTGTTGGAAATCGCAAACAAGAAAACCTCGGGGAGCCGCACGGCCCAGATTCACTCGACATGTGGCTGTAACTCCAACTTTCTGAGCGCTATCTTTGTGAGCTGCCGGCTTGAATTTGCAAAGATAATGTTTCTGACAGCATAAAAACAAGTTTGCGAGGAAGGAAACATCAATTGTTTTGATCTGGGTGTCAAGGAAGGACAAGCTAAGGACTCCAATTGCTACTTGAATACAATTAATACAATTGTTCATTATCCACCCGATCATTATCCTACCATCTCCTTCAGGGTGGGTGCTGGGCTCTGATGGATGCCGTACTTCCTGGAGTCCGGACTGTGACACCAGAAGGCACTAGTGTGATCAAGAGCTGGTACCATTTATTCGGTCCTTGGTTCACAGGTCTCTGGTTACTTTACATGGGCCCTAATTTCTCACCCGGTCCCTGCCAGAGATGTTCTACGCATTCAGAGTACCTCCAGAATCCACACTGGTCATAAAACAACATTCAGCCCAAAATCATATTTTATCAAACTAAAAATAAGGCAAAACTGATGCTTGCACTCAAAATCTGAGGCAAATCTGTTGGTGGGTCGTTAAAATTTTACACGGTTTGATTGTCTGAAACTAGCGTTATGCTTCCAATGCCAATTTGAATGACTCGCTGTCTATAATTAGGGTGCAGCTCACTGTTTCAGCTCATGACATTAACTGTTCAGCCCAAACCGAGTATTGTCCTTCTGCGTCCGTCCATCCATCAATCTGTCAAGCCTCTTTTTCGGGCCAGAACTCCTTAGTCGATCAATATAACTCAACAAAATTTCATACATGGATGCATCTTATTTTGTAGATGTACCTTTTTAAATTTCTGTCTGTCCCTCTGTCTGTCCTTCCATCCCTCCACTACATTTTGTTTCCAGGCCAGATATCAACCAATCTTTGGTGAGGGATTTCAGTATTTCATGCTTGTTTTTAATGGAGTCAAAGCTGACCAGGCTGGACCCAGGTACACGTCTCCAAGGGGCAGTGGAGTGAGTGGTTGGCCAGAGCTTGACCTCATCTCAAACGCTATAGCTGCCCTCCCATATGCGTGTCAGTGGCTACTGGAGTCCAGTTTGACTCCCAATACTTCAGCCCCCATGCCCCCCCCCACCTATCATTGGTGCACCCAATGCATTACCTGCCACAGCCATCAAGGTTATGACCCTCCTTACTGGTGGGAAACGAAGTGGTTTTACCGTTACCACCGACATCATATTAAACAGAACCTGACTCCAGCATACGCTGGTCCATTTTATCTGCCCATAAGTGGGTTCATGCAAGGTAAAAAGTGACAGATGCGAAGAAATGGCCTCAGTTTACGATGTCGAAAAAGCTGCAGCATCTTTAAGAGACGCCCTGATCTCCACTAACAAACAAGCCTCGGAGCTCCAGTCATAACTCAACCCGCTCTGAGGGCTTGTACAAGCTGACCTCTTTCTCCCTTAATTGGTCATCTCTGTGGAAGGGACATCGTCACCGAGCCGGTATTTTATGTGGCGCCGTTGTGTGAGGATCACGTACCTGATGTTTGATTTTTATGACCGTTTCCTTTTCAAATAAAGTGGGCGAAAAAGGTGATCGGTTTTACAGTACGCTCGCAAAATCTCTCCCCCCGGAGTTCCTGCTGTAATTTATCTCAGCTCAGCCCCCCTTACATTCTCTCAACTGCCACCGTAATGGCGATAAACAGCAGGAGGGTCTGTCCGGAGCAACGCAACTGCAGATGATCTTTCGCCTGCCGTGATTATTCCAGACATCAGTTACTCGTGCAGTGCTCACCTGAGATGTGTGTTTTGAACACACTCTGATTAGCTGTGAAAATTCGCCATCATCACTGCCTCATCTTACACCTTGTTTTTACTCGAGGATGTCTCAAAAAATGAAACTCGCAGACTTTAACTGCGCAGTTGCAGTCTCTGCCCTTGTGACTTCCAGATAGAGGCCACTCAGTCACTGAGTTTAAATAGCCCCTCCATTATCTTAGACAAACAATGCAAGAAAACTGCTCCATCTAATGAGACCATTACACATTTTCCTCAGGTCAGTAACCGTAGACGGAGCACCACGCCCCATTTGAAACAGGTTAATTACTCTATTGGCCCTAACCCAGTGTGTCCACAGTATGTGTGTAATGATCTAAAGGTATTTAACACTCTTGTTAAGGTGGTCGTTTTTGTGTCTAAATACTAATAGCGCCCCCTCCCATCATAATCAATGATAATTTTGGACTGAAGGTTGTGTCATTTCATTAAATTCATATAATTATATATAATTACATATGGATATTTAAAAAAGCTGATATATAATCCAAAAATTTTGTATGTGGACTGGGACCACGGGAAATAGCATTGATGCGTCCGTTTCAGGACATGGTGACCAATCACAAGCTGTCTTTTGAAATGGCGTGTTCAAAATGAGGCCGTCGCGTGCCATTAGGCAAACTTAATGCTCCTATCAAGTTAATTGAAGTGTGAATTCAATTTACCGAAACTTCTGTGCCCTGCGTTAGTCCTCAGTATTGAGCACCAGTTGGACAGTGTCAGAGGGCAGACAGTGTCTTTGCGCTACATCGAGTCTAGACTATGAACGGCACATTGTCTTATAATAGCTGCACGTCCATCTTAAATTTACAAACCAATAATTATCCATCATTATCAAACCCACTCATTCCTGGCCTGAGTTGTGGGGGTTGGCTGCAGCGTATCCCAGCATGCAATGGGGCGGCAAAGACACACGCCCTGCCCTGGACAGTACAACAATCCAAGCACTCATATCTATCGTGCTCAAGTACTCTTATTAATGGTATGCCACACAAAGTAAGATTTTATTTTTTTATAGGCTTGTAAGTTATCTGTCTCTTTGGAGGTGCTTCAGACCTCCTACTGTTACACCCACTGTGTTCACAGACACTATGATAGTCTAAATAATTTTAATTGGTTTTTAGGGCTCGTACTGTGGGAATGAAAAAAAAAAACATTAACTAACTAGCTACTGCAAGAAATATTTTGAATAACCTCATGTTGAATATTCTTCTGAAAGTTCCATTGGAAATAGTTGGTAACACTTCACAATAAGAGTACATTAGTTAATGCAGTAATAAGCATTAACTACAAATTAATTAACAGTTAACTAATGCATCAGAGAGCTAAATAAGCATAAGGTAACCTTAATTTACCATTTATTATTGCTGTTTGACATCCTTATTATAAAGTTAAAAAATCCCTTAAATGTCACCTCAAATTATCAAACTATTCAATAATGTATCAATTAATACCTTAGTTAACATGAACACCATTAGTAAATGATTTGTAGACCCATTATTTCACAGTTAATTAACTGATAATTAATGCTTTTTACTGCATTAGCTAGTGTTAAAACATGGAAAATTTTGTAGTTTCACTTAATCTGTCTTCCAAGTTTAAATTGCAGTGTTTCATGATGTCTTTCAGATAAACAGGTAGTGTTTTCAATGCTTAAAAAGCGTGCAGCATAAAGTGAATTATGTTAATGAATTGAAAAAAAAAAACTGCGTCAACAATGTAAAACCCCAACAAGGCAATTACCAAAAGGCGGATATTGCCCGGGTTGAGGGCCTTACCTGTTCTCTTTGTCTAACTTTAATTAGAGCATTCTTCTGGCTGGGGTGAATCACAATATAATGGATATTTTTCACCGTCTGAGGACGGGGCATGGAAACGCAATGGTTACGATCGATCTGACTCCATAGAGCAAATAGAATACAAAATTTAGCTATATCCTCGTTAAAAATCTGACTCCAAATTAGAATTAGAATTGAAACAGCATGCGTGAATCTCAGGGCAGTTACGCACCCGAACTCTGTCTGCGAAAACCATTGTCACTAAGCAAAACACCCCCTAGGGTTAAAATAGGCGTCACTGCCTGGTCTAATTCGACAATACTTCCATTGGATAGAAGAGACTGTCACGGTAGCAACATCAGGCAAATAGCTCTGAGTATGAACGTACCGCGAATCTAGGTTTATGTATATCAAAGGGCCCCTTAGAAAGATTAACCAATAGCTAAATCTTAAGAGCCGATAATTTCATGACCCCTTAATAGGTAGAACCCAATCTCAATCTAACTTAGAAGTATCGCTACCTACACATGTCTTGGTAGGAGTCTCCCCTTAAGTCCCAATCGCAACAAGGCCAGAAAGAATATACAATGAGAACACGCAAGCTGGAAAAGGAATAACAATAATTTAATTCACCAGGTAGGCACAACTTGAATCAAACAAATCAATGATAAGCCAATTACCGTTACATATAATTTAGAAGGATTTAGAGTATCTTCTTACCTGGAAAAGATGAATGACCACGTGGAGCTAAAGTCGCTCCACGTGGTCGGGGAGAATTCACATGCTTCCCCGTTCCGGAACAAGGCGACATGTGACTTTTCCCCACTTACCTATTCGCACGTCAGAAGTTGACCAAGAAAGGACAGGAGAGGAAGAAGAGCAAAGAAAGAAGAGAAGAGAGCGCCCCCTTAGGATCTCGTACCTTTAAAGCAGGGGTGGGCAATCACTGTCCTGGAGGGCCGGTGTGTATGCAGGTTTTTATTCCTATCAATTACCCTGACTAATTGAGTTAATTGATTGCATGCACAAATATAGATTTTCGCTATGATTCGATCAAAGGAAAATGTTTTATGAAGGGAGACAAGACTAGTCTTTGTAGTTTCATGATAATTTAAATGAAACGTCAGATTTCATAAATGGTTTGGCTAATTGAGACAATCAACTAATTAAGGACCAGACGCTGGTGTGAAAACCAGGGACAGATATGGCCCTCGCTGCCCACCTCTGCTTTAAAGACTCCAAACCACGCCTCCGAAAAAGGTAGAGGGAAGGTTGGCCGAATCAGAGTTTTACTAGGTGATAAGACCAGTTTGCAGAGAGAGGAGACTAGGTAGTCGCCCAAATGAATCTTACAAACGATGAACCATAATTCCAAGGGAAATGAAACATGTTCCATTCAACTCCTTGGACTTACCCGAGAATAAAGAGACCAAACATGATATGAATATGTACTAAAATGATGCAGTTGTCATGGAAAAGCCTTAAAATGGAATATTATAGCCCAATTGTGTTATCAATATATAAGAGATTCCTTTTAGGATATTGAACATAAACAAAATATGAATTTGATAGAGGTTTAAGTTGTTTTAAGCCGATTGAAGTAGCTGCGCTTTAACTTCAATGAAACCAGTGAATTTGAGTTCCAGAGATGCTGGGCCTGCAAGACTTGATGGCTCCCACCCCCCGCCGTGGGGAACAAGGATGCCACTCTCACCGGCAGGCTGTAGGATTGTAAAAGTTAACTGCTCGCTCTGGATTGTGTCAGATCACCCAAACATTCAGATTTTACCAGCGTAATGAGCATGTGTTCCAACACTAGGATTTTTCACCCATGTTTTGAGCTAAATCAAATATTCAGGTTCTACAACAACCTGTGTGTGGTCAACAAACACGTTATTTTATTTAATCTCTGTCTTAATTTGGCTCAAGATTTTAGTCACGTCTCATTATGTAATTTTTGTAAGTTTGCAGGATACTACAATAGGCGGAGTCTTTATTCTTAATGGCATGCTTATCTGCTTATCTCAATCTTTTTTAATCCAAACAGAATGTTTTTTTTATCACAGTCAGAATGAAAACCAGCATATACAGGCTTCTCCCAGGACCCTGCCCAGGAATCAGTGTCTTAGTGGAAAAGGCCTGTTTTTCTCAGGATGTTGTTCATACCCGATAAGGCATGATGAAATCGCCTCTGAGTGACAGGACTTCCTGTCTGCTCTCTCTTTATAAAATATCAGTCTGACATACAGGAGACTGAAGGCTTTCAGAACCCCAGCACAACATTGGCAATATGCCGTTCACAGTAAAGGCACGGTCCATTTCTATTTTGAGGCTACATTAGCCCAGCACACTGAAAAATTAAACAAAACACATATACTTTGGGCCTTTTGGGTCAGTGCACTCATTTATTTTGAGGCTTTGACAAGCAACCGGGTCAGCTGAGGGTCTTGGATTAGAGTCTGACTCAGAATACTGTGTCTGCTGCCATTTAATTCATCTGAACTGCAGGAATATCATCACAATAAGTTATGAGGCCCAACAATCAGACCGCAAAAAAACAGAGTTCACTGATAACCGGAATCGCCAACCCTGCAGGAAAACAACTCTGCCGGTTTCTTTATTTCTCGCCTGACTCGGTTATATTCTCGCTTGATTGCACTGGCACGAGAGGAGCTCATACTGATTCAAACTCGCTTCTGTTTATTCCACGAAGCATACAACCCCAATTCCGAAATAGTTGGGACGAAATGTAAATTGTGAATAAAATCAAAATGCAATTACTTTCAGATCACACGAGCCAGTATCTTATTTACAATAGAACATTGTCAGTTAGCATGTTAGCTTCCTGCTTCCACGTTTCCCACTGGAGGCACTTTTGTGTCCAACCACGCAGCAGCTCCATAGACACCAATTGAAATGTGGGTAACACTTTATAATGAGTACACATTAGCAAGTGTTAGTTAAGCATTGATAAAAACTGAATTCATCATGTATAAAGCATTGTTGTCATCTTAATACTCATTAGTATGTAGTTTATAAACAGTTGTAAATGTCTTACTCAACTCATCATTAATAAGACTGTTAGTTATGGATTGGTAAATACTGAATTCATAATTTATAAATCATGTTTTTAACATGAATACTCGTTGGTAAGTAGCTTATAATCAGTTATTTTTTTCTTTTCATTAGTAAGCTCATCAATAACATGCTTAATTATCGCATTTTCAAACTTTAAATTTATTAATGCTTAACAAATGCTTAATAATGTGTACTCAATATAAAGTGTTACCGAAATGTGCACATTTTTTTCTTGCCAAACAAAGTGAAAACAATAAAAAATGTATTCGGTAATCCTTCATTATTTTGCTCTTTGTCTGACGCAACTGTTCAATGTTTTCAAGAGGGCCTGTGAAATAAGAACTGCTACTTAGAGCTTGATGGCAGCTTGTGTGCGAGCTTGGTTGTCCAGCTGTTGCTCTGACTCCAGCAATTCAATGAAAAGAGTGAAAAGCGCGTGCATTTTCTGGATTAACAGCGTTGCTCATCATTTCCATCTGAAAACATTCACCAATCCGCACAGACGACACACTTTCTTGGCCATTTGTGCTGTGTAGTCAGATTGGCAATCTTATGAAATGGTGCCAGAAATAAGCACCCATGGAACGCCAGTTTTATAGATGGCGTCGGTCAATTCCGTACTTCCTGGGCTGAGGTAGCTAGCCTAGCATCTCCCATTGAAGAGAAATGGGGGTGGTACTTCCTCACTCTCTCCAGTTCTATTATATTACCTTCATGAACAACACAGATACGGATTTATTCCAAGCAGTGAAATTCATTCCCATAATCCCACCAAACAGGAAGTACCCGCCATTAATGTGTTCTGAAGTGAAGCCAAAAAATTTGAGAAACTGGACGCAGACAAATTACAGATCAGATTCTTTATTTATTTTGCTGAAAAAGACAGAACAGGAGCATGAGATGAAGTTTTTAAATTCATATTCCCAAACACCAACTCTGAAAAATCAGTCAAAGTTTTGCACCATCTGGAATTGAAATGCCAAGCATGCAGGTACAAATAAAGTCATTTAAAAATGAAAACAGATTGCTTCTCTTCTGATCAGCCAAGGCCTCCTCCCCATCAGTACAATAACACACTGTACAGCCTTAAAATTCTTGAAGAAATAAAGCAATGGGTCCAAAGAGGGAATTACATTGTAATTCCAAACATTTAGGATATGAGCAGAACAGGCCGGCAAAATATTCGACTGATGAAGCTCAATTTGAGGCGAGCACCATTTCAGAGGAGGCGATAAGAGAATCATCGGTGTGATTCTGACACTAGCACAATGACTCTTAAGTCTGGATGTTCTTAACGAATGAGTTTGTTTGTGTGCTGTGGGGCTTGAAAAGATGACTCAACATTTCTGTTGGTCCCGGCCCAATTACTCATCCACCCAGACGGGAATATATAAAAGGAGTTAGCGGTGGGTGCAAAATGGTAATAAGCGCCAATGCTAATCGAAGAAGTACAACACTTGCCGACAACATGTGATGGATTATGTCTGTTGTTCTTCGGGCTGCGGAGAATAGGGTAGACACTTGAGAGTTGCTTGTGGAGATCGCACTTTATACAGTGGAACACATAGCAAGTACAAGTTGGAGTGCTTTTGTGCGTGCGTGTGTGTGTGTGTGTGTGTGTGTGTGTGTGCGTGCGTGTGCGTGCGTGTGAATGTGAAGTCAATTGAAGATTACTACTATCTCTACTGAAAACTGCTGAAGACTTGTCTAAGTCAGCACACACTGTCCCTTATATATAAAAATAATGAAAAATTCCAGCGAATGGAGGGTTCCAGAGGATTCATGTAAATACTTGGTGTGCACAGTAGTCCATGGAACATTCGGTAACATTAAGGCCTCCATCTTAGGCCTCCCAGCACAAAGGATGACGGACGTGTCTCTGCTACTTTATGAGAATGGATTTGGATAAATTCAGTTGCCCGATACATTTCAGACCGTGAAGTTTGATCATTAAAAGAGGGCCCTAAGTCTTTTGCCAGACCTCTAGATCAATATAATGCAGGAGCTTATAGAACATTCTCAAAAGTTACAGAAGTAAAGTGACTATTAAGTGCTTGTTTATTAACACGTTCCGCAAAATCACTTGTGAATGAACATCACAGTATCATCTTTACTATTGACAAACCATGAAGTTCAGCCGTCCAGCCACTACCGAGCTCACTTATTCCTGTACAGGATCACTGGGAGACTAGAGCCAATCCCAGCATGCAATGTGCCAGAGGCGAGAACACAAACTGAACTGTCAGCCGATCCATGGCAGGGATCTCACACCATTTACTCACAGGCTCAAACGTTTAGCATGTCTTTGTACTGTAAGAGGAAACCAGAGGAGATCATGAAAACTCAACACAGAGAGGCTATTTGGTATTTCTTTATATTGGAAGAAACGTAAACAATCACTAACGGTGAGCAATTAATTAAAATTTGTCAGGCTACATTTGCTCTGCCTGATTTGTGAGGTGATGAATTGATTTTGTAACCCCCACAGCGGGGCTTCATTAGGGGAGATTTGTGTGCAAGGGCCGTTGCCATGGAAATAAAGCCTGGTAACCCGTCCAGTGCCCTGCCATTTGTTTCCTCAAAAAAATCTCATGGGCTTTGTGCAAACACAAATTTTATCCTTCCTCATCATCTCATTACTGGACTGATGCCGAAATCGAATAAGGTCAGCCACCTTCCGGGGCTCCGACCTGTAAAATGCTCCTTCATATAAAAGAAAGAGGATCTAGGAGGCTCTGAAAGAATCCTTGAGAGAGGAAGCACAAGAGCTCATTCCCTTCAGAAGACGTTTTCTGAATGCACAACTTATGAATGATCACGAATTGACGTCTCTCATACTGCCAAGTCGGAGCAGCCTAATTTCAAACTAATGCGGGGAGACACCTAAACTCCCAGGCTGTAACCCACTGCAACCCGTCCCCCTGCTGGAGCAAGAACTGATTGTCCTGGCGCTGTTCTGATCATTTGTCATTTACTTATGATTATTGGATCCACAAGGACGTTTCCCTCATATTGGTGTTTGTTCTAAAAAAACAGGATTTTAACAACATGGGCTAAATTGGTAGACCAGGCTCAGGCGTGGCACAGGCATGGCGAACGGGGGGGGGGGAGCGCGCCAACAGGGTGCGTCCAGACATATTTAGCAATTTTGTGGCCGGTGCAGCTCGGCGCAAGTACTCCTCTGTCCCGCCTCCGTCCCTCCTGCCGGCACAAGTGGCAAAGAGGGAGGATACAAGGCGTGAGTGGGTTTAACACAGCCGAGTCAAATCTTCACCAATCACATGAGCTCCTCTCCTCACCTTTAAAAACGCTGTGGGCGAGGCGCAGTGCAAATTTCATTCGAGTCAGGACACAGCAGCAACACCAGACGGCCAAACTTCAGCCAGGAGGAAACTGATGTTCTGGTCCGGGAGGTTCAAGCTCGCAGTGGCTGTATATATGGTCACGCCAGCAGACCTCCACAGGCTGATGATGCAAAAGTGGCTGCAGAATTCTAAACCTCCTTAAAACCGCGGCTGCCGCTTTTTTCAGGGCTGTGCAGATGTGAGGCCATTTCATAATACTGTGCGATTATAAAGAGGGAATCAACAATATATTGTTTTTGAACGAATGAAATAAAAAAATGTGAAATAAATACATGTAAATTTTTTACGTACAATAATTAATTATGTTGACAAACGTTATATGAGAAAACAGCAACTTGAGTCAACATTTGCCCAATTGCGTAGCCCTACTGCAACCAGAACGAACAAGGGGTGCACTTGACAGCTGTGTAAGCGTATAGACTACTTTTGGTAGGCTAATAGAACACAACAGGAGCACCGGGTTCACTAAAGAGGTGGGGGGGGGGGGCAAAAAGCGTTGTGTTGTATGTTCAGGTCATTCAAAGAGCCTCTTTTGCATGCACCTCATCCGTGCCCCTATATTGCAACACACACAGTATAAAAAATAAATAGACGTTTGGCTCATTCCCGTTAACCCAGTCACACATGCCCCAAATCCATCACCTCCTCTTTAAATCGAATGCTTTGGACTTTTCGTTTCAATGTACATCATGAATTAACGCGTAGTGAGGTCCGTGGCTGGGTAGGCAGGATCAGCCAAAATAGCACATGCTTGCAAAAATATATATTAAGAAGAAATCAATATTAAAACAACTGCAAAGTCAATCAAGCTGCCGCTGTCAAAACATAGTTTTTGATATCGGCGGTTTATAGCGCGCATACAATTACTTGCAATTTGTAATCGATCCTAGTTGCACATGCGAGTTTTTTCCACACGGATGAAGACGTTCAGAATGCTGCAACCACATAAATTCCAAACTGGCAGAAAGATATCGACCCACGCTCCTCAAAGTGTTGTAGACCTGCGTAAAATACACTAATTTGTGTAATTTGTGGCTAATTATGTTGCATAGCTGCTCCAGTGACCTGTACCTCATTGTGAATAAGAGTGTCATTTTCGACCCGGATGCCAGTAAAGGGTACCTAGGGTGCTATCTGAAATATTTAAATGTACTGCGCTTCCTGGAACGTCAGTTGAAAGATACCCGTTCTATCGAAAGGTACTGGAGCCGGGGTATGTTTCAACACACATCCGAGGAACCGAGGTACATTTTGATATATTGACGTGCAACTTGGGTACACTTTGTAGGTACCCAAGTCAAAAATGACCCCATAAGTCTTATTTTCTGCTGTTGTTTGAAAGAGAATATTGTGCAATGTCTCAGCAAAATGAGTCCAGCTTTAAGCGGTGGGTCCTACAATGTCATCGCTGATGGCAAAATGGACCTTTTTGCTAAATTGTAAGGTGTTGTGCCTGCAAATTGTTGCTGAATCCACATTTCCAGAAAACTGCTCCTTAGCAATCACTCACTCACCCTAAACGGTAAAGTCTTGGAAAGGGCTGCGGAGGGAACAAAAGAAATGCGATACCAGCCCGTTTTCAGAAATTGAATTTCCTCAATCAAAAAGGCGTTTATATTTTAATGAGAGTGATTCGATGCGGAACTGTTCAGTAAGGATTGCACACCGAGACTAAATGAATGATTGCGATTATCCCACATTTATTCATTTAGCTTCCATTAGCAGAGAGAAATAAAATCCTTTTAAAGGGATGGCAGGTCAAAAAGTGTTCGGCTGGTAGCACGAATATGCTATTTAGTGAAATGTCTTTGATTTAACAACTACGGAAAGACATCCAGGTAAAATTAATTCTGCGGAACAAAGAATTTTAATACACATGGGTCCCCACCTAAGACCCCACCCAAAATCAGGGAACAGATCACAAATCAGGTAGAGTCCCAAAATCTTCTGAGTGAGATGGGATTATTGTGCAGAATAATGTCCATCACAGGCCCCACCCCCTACCCCCCCACACTCCAATGACAAGCTGACATGATTAACGCTGATCGCATTTTAGCCTTGGCTGTTCATTCATATGACGCTCTGCTTTACGAAAGCTAATAGGCCTTGTCAAGTCCTGCTATTGGTATTCCAGGAACATTCATTTGTCAGGAGCGATTTCAGCTCGGCATACAGTGTGTGAGTCATCTACTGTACTGCGGTCCTCCACCGTCTCTCTGGGGTAATTTGAGTGGACAATGGAGAACAGTGTCAGTCCTGCTGCTAAGTGAGTCGAGGTAAATGGGGGGGAAACATTTAATTCTAAAATATTTCCCTCTCATGATGCAGGACACTGTTGGATTTCATTTATTCCTCAGAAAAACGGTGTTATTTGAATGAGTCCTGAATTGTATGTTTATTCTTGCAAGTGTAAGTGCATTTGGGAGTGCATTCATCTCAGTGAGCCAATGAGCGTATGTGCATGCAAGAGCACTTTCATTGGAAAGTGTATGCATGCACCTGTGTGTGTGTGTGTGTGTGTGTGCCTGTTCGAATTCGTATGGACCCACATGCAGTTGTGTGTGCACGTAAGTGCGTGAACCTACTCTGCCTCACAGCATAGTGACTTCTGTCTGTCTTGTTTTCTGCAAGTGGCAAAAACATGAGGGTTAGTCAGAAAAAGCCATTACTTGGAAGAGATGCACCAAAAACAAGATGAATAACAGCTCTAAGCCCCAAAGAATCTGATTTTCCTTCATGCATTAGGTCTGATGATACGTGGAGAAATGGGGCGGACAGCTGGATCTCGTAGGCGTAATTTTATTTTGGGGTGTGGGGTTTCCAGGTACAGTTAATTAGATGGCATCAGTGGCAGTGTCATTTAAATGAGGTTGCGCAAGGCGATCTTTGATGCTTTGTTGATCATGCAGGTATCCACATACAACAGATTTCTTCGGCATCGGATGATGCTCTGGCCATTTGTGGCTTTTAATACTGGTGTCAGCTCATTTTTTGCAAAATGTGACTGCAGCACTTCCAGCAGGCAGGTCTTCATTTGCCCACAGCTACTTCCACCCTACCGCAGGCGTATATAAGCGCAAGGTTACACTAAATTAAAACAGTCTGAAACAAAATATGAGACTCAAGCGTTATTCCTTCACAGGATTTTTTTTTTTTTTTTTTGACTGTACCTGCTCAAATTTAAAATTAAGTTTTGTCAGAAGCAATTACTGGAGTGGAATCACAGACACTTTTTGTTTAAATATATAACCAAAGAAAAGCACCGGAGAAACCTCTTTCTAGGCAGATGTTTGCGGCCAAAAACAGTTTCCCTAGCCTTTCATACTGCTCATCAATTATATTCATGCCTTCCTCTTGTATATAAACGACAAGCCTGATATAATGTGGCAGTATTGATATTGAAGTTGACACATATCCAACCTCTTTAGACAAATTGCCTCTCTTTTTATGACACCTGTTAGCGGCCTTCGCATAATGCCTGCATGTGTTTGTCTACGCAAAAGAACCACTCCCACTGACGGATCTCTGAAGAGTTTGTGATAGTCTTGGTTTGTATCGCAAATGAAAACTGGACCTGAAGTCTCCAGCAAGCTCTAAAACACACTCTCACAGTTTTCAAAGATTTCAGTTTTACCTTATTTCTTTTTCCCTATGATCGGAACTCCCCCACAGTCCTCATTCTGCATCAGGCATAAACAGATTCATCAAGTGAAACATATTTATGTGAACTTCACTATACATCTGTAAAAAATATCCTGAGGAATCTAATGAGACTGAGTTTACAATTTGTATAAATGGTGCATTAAGCTTCATCTGTGTCATATAATGGTCATTAAAATTGTTACTGGAAAATCAGTAATGACAATATTGGCTCAATAAATAAATAAGTTATGATTATTATAATTTATAATCATATATATATATATATATATATATATATATATATATATATATATATATATATATATATATATATTTATATATATATTATTATTATTGTCAATAATAGTAAAAATAATAATGAAGTCAAGTTTTTTAGGAATATCATTCATCAGCTGAGATGTATGGAAACTTCCCTTTGGCCGGTGGGGAATCACACCCCAGTCTAAACTTGGAGATAAATCTCCGTTACCCTTTCACACATGGCATGAATTACTCTTCAGACTGAATAACAGCCATCACTATAACACTCACATTTGACACCATATGCCGACAAGAAGGGAACCTGTCAAGCATGATCTTCTGCATAGAGCACACTGTGTAATTTGCATTCAGTACCTTTTCCACTGATAATTTAGACAAGGTCAAATATGTCATGTGCAGAATACCGATTTACCTGCTGAAGTTTGCGAAACGTAGGTCAAGTCATTTCTGAGGAAGGCGCTAATAGGATCACAATTAATTATCTGGCCTTGAATAAACAGACATGGTCCAGAATGGATCTTTACTGAAATGCGAACTTAAAACTGATTTTCCAGAATTTACGATGAAACTCTGTCCTAGCAGTTACACATGGGTTCACAGGTGTGTATGCCGAGCAAATGCTTGAACTTATGACACATTTTCTGATTAACTTTGCTCGCCTCATAACCTACACAAACTTGACCTTTAGACAGAAGACGCATTGGGCTGTGCAAGTATTCTTGGGTGACACGCAGCAGTGTTTTATTGAGTGTGTAGTGCAATGTCCAATTTACGGGACCACTGAACTGACCAAAAGGGTTGGCCTTTAGGATGCCTGCAGAAGTGCACCTAAATTAGATTTTTAATACCTTTGTAGGACCAACAGTATACAGACTCTTGCATGATCTATTCAATTAGAGATTCATTTTGAGTACACGGCCAAACTGAACTCGTAGTTTGGGTAATGACCTAAATTGGCTTACCCCTTAAACTCAGAATTTTCATTTTAGTTTTCCCTTAAGCAGGTTAAAAGTCAGAATAAAGTTTAACAAAAAAACATTTTATTCATATAGTATTACTATCTGTATCTGCTGGTTGCAGCACTTAACTAAAGCTTCATTACGCTTACAACTATATTTATAGAAATGTTAAAATCCTAGAAGCCGGGTTTTCGTGGCCACAGCATTACATCAAATGGAAAATATCAAGATCTTGCTCGCCATTTTATACACATTTCCCTGTAATTACGCCGGGGAAATTTGGGATTGTGGAAATCTTGGGATCTCCACTCGAATTTAAAATGGCCTGAAGTTCCACAGGTTTGAATACAGCGGCTGCATTTGGCAACCCTGTATATGAGCCAGCAGGATTCATGGGGTCACCATGAGATAACCTGAGAAAACTAGGCTTGAACCAGGTACAGCGTCAGCACTGTTAATCCCTTTCAACTGGACTGTGATGTAAATGTAAATTTATCCACAGGGCAAGTTTTGCTCCTGCAGGCCAAAATCCAACAGCATTTCACACAAAATGTCAGCAGGTAACAAAACAACATTTCAGTATCATATAGGAAGCTAACGGGTAATGAAAAACATAAGGGATTGTAGTTGTGGAGCAAGACGCCTCTAGAAGGGAATTGAGCTCAGCGTATCCCAGCATGCAACTGCTTTATATTCCACACGCTTTCATCTGCCTCCTGTGTTTCCAGGGCTTTTGTGTCAAAGACACCCCGCCACCCGCGGCCATTTTATGAGGAGATGATTCTCAGGGAAAGCCTTCTCTGATTTATCAAGAATTTATACATTAAATTTCATGTGAAGCAGTGATTCTATATGCTTGTTATAGAGGTAATAAACATGGTGGAGGCATTGGCTTCACTTCATCGAATACAAGATTCATAGAGGACATAATCAAGCACCCGCATGTGGTGAAACAGAAATTTCCCATTATTTGCTGTTAAGTAACCCTTAGCAAGGTATCACCTGTAATAAGTGACAATTCATAATAATAGAGGCAAAACCACTGTGCCCGCTTGGCAAAACATGAACAAAATTTTGCGCCTCCTATTGGCCAAAGTATCAGTCTGATTCGGCTTAAAATTGAACTTGGTGTGGACCTTATGACCATATATACACATATGAAATATGAAAAGGATCGGTGTAAAACTGAAGACGCTAGAGCGCAGACAAGCCAAGTTTCCTCACGCACGCACGACAGACCACCACTAAAGACCCTGAACACAGCATAATATAAGCCCCTTGGGCCTTTCAGCCAAGCGGGCTAAAGATGTTTGCACATAAGCAAAAGTGTAAAACGTACTGGAAAAAGTATTCAAGACCAAATATTTAACAGAAATATAAAACAGAAAGTTTTTTCAGTGAAAACGGTGACTGACTGTATGTCTGAATTTTTCAATACATGCAAATCAATGCATGCTCACTATACAATTCAAAATAGTGCACAAAGGACTTAGTATGTTTTGATAATCTATTCAGTAATGAGCACTAATCTCTACAAGTGCAGGCATGAATTTCCTTGTTATATACCAGCGTAATAAATGAATACAATTGAAGCACAGAAAGCTCACAATAATAGTATCCATATTAGTCTTGCATGGAAATCAGTTAAAAAATCCTGAACATCAAATGAAATGGGGCAATACCAGGCTGATATCATTCCAAACTCATATGATGCCGTTTGTTCAACCGTAACAAAATTTCAAGGCAGAGGGAAATGTTTATCGAGATTCTTTCATGTAAATAGCATGTTAGGAATGAGACACACTATCAATGTTCTATTAGTGGGCCAGGTTGACTTTAAGGCATGTTTGTATAAATTTAAGCACATGTGAGAAAGTCACAAATGCAATTTGTAATAACACATCTCTCCCTCTCCCCCTCCCTCTCTCTCTCTGTCTCTCTCTCCCACTCCCTCTCTCTCCCCCACTTTGCCACGGATAACCCCCACATCCTGTGTACATCCAGCAGGTAAGCACAATTTTATTTTGCTGAATCGTCTGAGACAGCTGTGTCACTGAAAACGATCTGAGACGGATGCAGTCATAAAGAATGACTGCTCGTAAGAGAAGCTCTACCCATAATTCTCAGCTGTAAAAATCCTTACTTCACCTCAGCACCAAACTAACACCTGAGCAGGGAAGAGAGTTTGTACTCACTAGAAATATTATCTTTCCGCTATCACTAGGTACCCTTTGAGCAGGTGACGTTCTTGCTCTGACGCTCGAGGGCATTTTTGCAGTTTGTGATTGAAGTGATAAAAGTGGAAAGCTGTCCCTTTCTCTTTAACTACCAGGAATTTATGTGCAGTTAACCAGAGTGACAGTGAACAGAAGGGGTTACAGTCTATTGCACAGAGAGCCAGGACACATTTCCCTTTTCTGTGTGTGCAGTGCGTATATTTGACCCCTTGAGACTTAGTCTCATCGTAAGACCCACTCAAGTCTTCCTTTTATGCTGTGAAAGGTCAGAGTATAGCAAATAGCAAATAGGCCCTGTCTGAAGATGTAAGG
The DNA here is from genome assembly GCA_029721435.1 of Gymnothorax reevesii. NCBI lineage: Eukaryota > Metazoa > Chordata > Actinopteri > Anguilliformes > Muraenidae > Gymnothorax > Gymnothorax reevesii. The sequence continues at coordinate 12,230,964 of CM056574.1, forward strand.
TAAACATACGGCTCTCAGGCCAAATGTTAGGGAAATGGAGAAACCACTTAGCGACACGTCTGTGTTACTCTGCAGCTCACAGAAAAACACTTACAGAATAAAAATAACATGCAAGACATGGTCCTCGGTGGAGAGCAATAATTCGATAGCTTGTTGCAGATTTCTGCCGCGCCGTCTCAAAGAATAAGAAATGACAGTAAAGTGAAGTTACTCTTAGTTATGAGTGTTATGGCCCCAATTTGTTATTACATTTATAACACAACAGCAACAGCAAGGGATGACAGATACAGTTTTAAAACTCAAACACATTTAATTAAACAAAGGCAACTAAACTACTAACTAATGACTAAACTAATATTCTGACCAAGATTGCATACAAAAAAACAGAAATGTTTACAGTTTCCTGGTGATGTGCTGGGTGAGGAAAAAGGCTCAAACACAGGCAAAAATCCACAAAAGAAACTTCACAGGTCTTGAACAGAAATGACAGGTCTGGTCACACGTATCCTTCTTCTTGCAATTTCTCCTACTACTTTACTGTCTCAATTCTTTTCCTTATATACTCTTTTGCAGACCCCACCCACATTTAGACCTCTTTTTTTAATTTTCGGGGACTTTCCCCAGATATGCCCAGGACATGTTTAAACATAACTCCAGTCTGGGCTTAACAAAAAAAAGGTAAATACTGCCATCTAGTGGCCTCTATTCTCATTACACCTCCATTCCAAAAGGGAAAAATTTTGACTCATAAAGGCAAAATTTTTCTTTTCAATACAAAATGGTTAAGTGAACACTTGTCTATATATACATATCATACAATATTCAAATAAACACATGATACATCTATACATATTCAAACACGGGATAAGCAATCAGCAATTACATTGTCTGTACCCTTCACATGCTTAATTTCCAAGTCAAACTCCTGTAAAATCAAACTCAAATTCAACAATCTCCGATTCTTATTTTTCATCTTACTCAAAAACATTAACGGATTGTGGTCAGTGTACACAATCATTGGCTTTTCCCCTGTACAAACATAAACCTCAAAGTGTTGTAAAGAAAGGACCAGAGCCAACAGCTCCTTCTCTATTGTGGAATAGTTCCTTTGGTGGCGATTGAACTTCCTGGAGAAGTATGCCACGGGATGCTCAATGTCATCAGAGTCACTTCTCAGATCCACAAGCTTGGTCGCTAGCATCGACCGCGATGGAGAACGGTTTGTTGAAGTCAGGAGATTTGAGCACGGGGAAGTGACACAGCAGAGACTTCAGGCGATCGAAGGCTCTCTGGCATGCATCATCCCAAGTGAACTTTACGCCTTTCTTCAGTTGGTTAGTTAGACTGAGAGCAATCTCAGCAAAGTTCTTGCAGAACTTGCGGTAGTACCCGATCATTCCAAGGAAGCGGCGCAAAGCTTTTTTGTTGTCAGGAACTGGAAGGTCCATGATGGCTTGGACTTTAGCATTTATGGGTGCCACCTTACCCTGGCCTATGACGTAGCCAAGATAGGTGACAGTAGCACAACCAAAGTCACTCTTGTTCAGGTTAACAGTCAGGTTAGCCTGGGTCAGGCGCTGGAACAACGTCTCTACATCTTTTAGATGTTCTTCCCAGGAGTCACTCCATGTTATCAGGTCATCGATTTATGCACCCGTGTGTGGCAATCCGGCGATTGTAGACTGTATCATCCTTTGGAACGTGGCTGGGGCATTTTTCATCCCAAAGGGTAGAACTTCATACTGGTACAACCCAGATGGTGTGGCAAAAGCAGAGATGCTCTTGGCCCTCTCAGTTAAAGGCACACACCAATAACCCCTCAATAAATCAATCTTGGTCAGAAACTTTGCTTGCCCTACTCTATCAATACAATCATCAATCCTAGGTATTGGAAACACATCAGTTCTAGTTACAGCATTGACTTTGCGATAATCTGTACAGAATCTAGTACTTCCATCAGGTTTTGGAACTAGCACACAGGGTGAACTCCAATCTGAGTTGGAGGGTCTGATAATATCATGTTCTAACATGTACTCAACCTCTTTCTCAGCAATCTTTCTCTTTTCAGGATTCATTCGGTACGGATGCTGCTTTATTGGTTTGGCATCACCAACATCTTTATCATGAGAGGCTATAGTAACTCTCTTTGGAACATCAGGAAACAAATCCTCATATTTCTTGATCAACCTTTCAAACTGATCTCTCTGTGAGGGTTCTAAGTGCTGGAGTTTTACATCAAGATTTTGCAACACTTCAGAATTTGACAATTTACATGAAAGAACTTCAGCTTTAATTCTTGGTTCATCATCTTGAAACTCCCCCTCATCTTCACACATCTCAGCCATTGGAGGATCTGAAGTGACAGCTGCAACCCTAGCATTTCTGTCATGATAAGGCTTCAGCATGTTAATGTGACACAATTGTTTTGGTTTTCTCCTATCTGGAGTCTTCACAATGTAATTGAGATCATTGAGTTTGGTCAGAATTTCATAAGGACCATGAAATCTAGCCTGCAATGGATTGGACTGCAAGGGAAACAACACAAGGACCTTGTCTCCTGGTTTAAACTCTAAACTCTTCTAGCCTTATGATCATACCAAGTTTTCATTTTTCCCTGACTTGATTTCAAGTTCTCTTTGGCAAGGTCACAAGCTGCACGCAATCTTTCCTTGAACTTGCTAACATAGTCTAACAGACTGATGTGCGGCTCTTCCTCTTGCCATTGTTCACTCAATAATAGCAAAGGTCCTCTCACTTCATGACCAAACACTAGCTCAAATGGACTGAATCCAGTAGACTCCAGCACTGCTTCTCTAGCTGCAAACAACAGCAAATGAACACCTTCATCCCAGTCTTTCTCATGGTCATAACAATAAGTCCTCATCATTGTCTTGAGAGTGGAATGAAACCGCTCTAAGGCACCCTGACTTTCTGGATGATAGGCACTAGAAAGAATCTGCTTTGCACCTAGTTCATACACAACCTGCTGAAACAATCCTGAAGTGAAATTGCTACCTTGGTCTGACTGAATTTCCCTGGGAAGGCCAAACAACGTGAAGAACTTCATCAAAGCCTTCGAGATTGCAGTTGCCTTGATGTTACGTAGAGGTATGGCTTCGGGGAATCTGGTAGATGCACACGTGATTGTCAACAAGTACTGATTTCCAGATCTAGTCTTGGGTAATGGACCAACACAGCAACAATGACCTTAGAGAAGGGCTCCCCAAATGCTGGGATAGGCTGCAATGGAGCTACAGGTGGGTCTAACTGGTGTTTTCCAACTACCTGACAAGTGTGACAGGTTTTGCAAAAGTTGGAAACGTCTTTCCGAAGCCCAGGCCAAAAGAAGTGTTTCATGATCTTATCAACAGTCTTGTTAACACCAAGATGACCTCCTAAAGGTAAACTATGAGCCATTGTTAAGATCCAATTCCTGTAGACCTTCAGAACAACAATTTGCCTGACCACTGCCCAATCTGCATTGGCAGGGATATCAGGAGGGCGCCACTTCCGCATCAACACACCATCCTTGAGATAATACCCAACTGGAACTGCGTCTATTTCTTTATCAGGAAGGGCTCTCCTCTTTAGTACACAAATTTCAGGATCATTAGTTTGCTCCTCAATCAACCGCTTTCTGGACAGAGACAAGTCTCCAGACACATCAGAATCACCAGACCCATCCGGCTGGCTGAATAGAGAACTGATAAAAGTATCTGATAAGTCCTCAAACGGAGAAACCATAGTAGGCCAATCAGAGTCATGAGGCAAACCACCTGAGTCCTGACTATTCAATGTGCTGGGCGGCACCACAACATCTTCTTTAGGCTTCTTGGCCATAGCACGAGTCACTGCGCAAGAAGGATACAGAGATGGGTCCTCATCCCCATCTTCAGTGCTCGGCTGTGAAGTAAGATGTACAGGGGGAACTACTTTGCCCCCAGCCAGGTCATTGCCTAGCAACAGAGAAACACCCTTTATAGGTAGACTTGACATAAGTCCCACCTTTACCTGTCCTGTAACTAAATCTGACTTCAAGAATATAGAGCGCAGGGGTACAGATACAGTCCTCCCTTCAATACCTTGTACAAGTATGAAATCCCCTGAAGCGGTCTCATCACGTAACTCCAAGGAGTCCATCAACAAAAGTGACTGAGAAGCTCCGGTATCCCTTAAGATATATATGGGGACAGAAGTAGTATGCTCATTCAGAGCCACAAATCCCTCTGACACAAATGGAAGAAATTCCTCCCTCACAAAGTCAGCTGTATTAGGCTTTTTAGCCCCACAAGAAGCAGGCAATTTAGCAGATCGGTTATCTACTACAGGGGTTTCTAACCTTGTTTTCACAAAGGCATTTGGTTTGGTATCCTTTTCTTTTTCTTTCTTAGCTTTAAGGAACCAACAGTTAGTTGTAACATGACCAGATTTCTTGCAATAACTGCAAACTAGACCACTTTTGTCACTGTCAGCTTTCACACTTTGATCAGACCTGTTACTGGATTTCTGAGCACCATCACCAGATTTGTCTTTGTCTTTGGGTGAAGAATCTTGGGTATCACCGTAACCCTTTTTCTGAAATTGGGACCATCTATTGTTACTGCTAGACTGAAATTTGGACTTATGTGTGAGAACATATTCATCTGCATATTTGGCAGCTGATTGCAAATTCAGTGCTTGCTTCTCATTAAGGTAGGTCTTAACATCATCTTTAACACAGTTCTTGAATTCTTCAACTAACACCATCTCTTTTAGTGAGTTGAAATCATCCTTGACCTCCATAGAAGTACACCAGCGCTCAAAGCAAACCTTCTCATTCGCAAATTCCACATAAGTCTGATTTTCAGATTTCTTCAGACCTCTGAATTTCTGTCGGTAAGCCTCTGGAACCAACTCATAAGCTCTCAAAATAACCTTTTTGACAACCTCATAATCAGAGGAATCATCTGCAGACAAAGCCGAATAGGCTTGTTGAGCTTTACCCTTGAGGACAGTTTGCAACATCAGAGGCCAGTGTTCCTTTGGCCACTGGCAACTCTTTGCTACCTTTTCAAAACACTGGAAATAGTTGTCAACATCCTTTTCCGAAAATGGAGGCACCAGTTTTACCTCCTGGCTAGCCCGAAATTTATTTTCAGTTTGAATTTTAATTTTTGGTTGCTCCATTTGGAGTCTTTCTTCTCTATCGAATTTCTCTAATTCAAAATCTCTCTGTCTCTGTCTATCTCTTTCTGCTCTTTCCTCTTCCTCTCTCTCAAATTCTTTGTTTTTCTTTTTCTTCCCTCTCAAATTCTCTTTGTTTCTCTCTTTCCTCCCTTTCTTTCTCTTTTTCCTCCCTTTCAATCTCTAGCATTTTTAGTTTAAGTTCCATTTCTATATTTGGATTTTCCACTGGAAACTGTTCCAGATCTCCTGGTGCAAACACATTTTCATCAATGTAATATTCAACTATCTCTCTAGCCAGTCTTGCTTTTCGCATGGCTGGTTTTACCTCTGTCAGCTCCAACTGTCTGCATATTTCCAACAGTTCTGTCTTTTTAAAAGACTTCAAAACCCCTACGGTTGGTGATGCCAAGAAATCATCCATTGCTGTTGATCTTTCAATATATTTATATAGGAAAATTCAAAAAAACAATTTTACAATTTGAAATGTTAGATTTTCAATAACTTACTCACACAATGGTCTGTCCCAGACTTGAGCCCCCAATTTGTTATTACATTTATAACACAACAGCAACAGCAAGGGATGACAGATACAGTTTTAAAACTCAAACACATTTAATTAAACAAAGGCAACTAAACTACTAACTAATGACTAAACTAATATTTTGACCAAGATTGCATACAAAAAAAACAGAAATGTTTACAGTTTCCTGGTGATGTGCTGGGTGAGGAAAAAGGCTCAAACATAGGCAAAAATCCACAAAAGAAACTTCACAGGTCTTGAACAGAAATGACAGGTCTGGTCACACGTATCCTTCTTCTTGCAATTTCTCCTACTACTTTACTGTCTCAATTCTTTTCCTTATATACTCTTTTGCAGACCCCACCCACATTTAGACCTCTTTTTTTTTATTTTCGGGGACTTTCCCCAGACATGCCCAGGACATGTCTAAACATAACTCCAGTCTGGGCTTAACAAAAAAAAGGTAAATACTGCCATCTAGTGGCCTCTATTCTCATTACATGAGGAAAATAAATAAAACACAACATCGCGGTTGTGACGCCTTGAACTAAAAGGCTGTTATGGAAATTAGATTTTTTGCATCATCCATTAAATAACTACAAGGAAGGGCTCTACATTTCATGGTCCTCAAGGGCACAGAACTGCTGGTTATCCACCCTCCCTTTACCTGAGAGTCAGGTGTGATGACAGTCTGGCCAATCAGTAGATCCAATTGTTTGCTTATTTGCCTGGAAAGGAAGAAAACCAAGGCTGGATTTGGATTCGAGGGCCAGATTTGGGGCGGCTCTCGATAGGGTGTTAACACAGGGACATCAAAAGGTTCAAACTCTGTTATGGTTGCGCTTATGGTTTTTCCAGGAAAACATTTTTCTTGCGGATATCTGGTCACTAGGGTGATACTGTTTGTTTATTGCACTCAGGATGTGTGTAGTATAGTTTGCTGATAGTAGAACTATGTTTTAGCTCTGGGGTGTATCTTTCCTTCAAAATGTGAGCACATCACATGAGGCGGGTGTCGTGGTTTTTGGAGGCTGGCGAGCTTTCTTTCTTTCTTTTTCTTTCTATTTCATCAAGATGTTTGTGGTCAGGACGCGGCTACACATTTGATGCATCTTAAACAGAGCGAAGAAAGTTCTCTATCTTATTTCGCTCTCTGGCTACAGAGACAGGCTGGCCGGAGGCTCCTCTCCTGACTGTGTTCAGTCATGCTCTCACTGAGGAGATAAAGGACGCATTGGCTACATTGGAGCCCTGTTCAACTTTAGATTCTTTGCTTGGCACTGCCATGCGAATACACAATCACATCCGTGAACATAACAGGGAGAAGCTCAACAGATTGCTGCTTGCTGACAATGGGGCAAAAGTTGCTTGTGGAGAGCGTGCAGCTCTTACTCCACCCACTGAAAATTCCACTCCGGTTGAGCTCATGCAAGTTAATAGTTCGTTTGAGAGTCGAACTCATAAAACTACTTGCAGAAGAATATTCTGCTTTAATTGTAATAAGCCGGGTCATACCTGTCTACGTTGCCTGAAGCTTTAGGGAAACTGGAAACCCCTCTAGCGCCCCCCAAACCGCAAACCCAATTTACCCTCCCAACACTAACCCCTGTTGAACTGACTGTGGGGAGCAAGAGGGTTATTATCGAAGCGTTCGTGGATTCGGGCGCCATAAATTGTTCCATGGATGTTCGGGCGCCATAAATTGTTCCATGGATGTTAAGTGATGTTAAGGAGGCACTCCGTTTCAACCGTTCCTCTTTCACAGCCACACTCTGTAAGAACTTGGTACAGGAGTTATAACTGAAGTTTCTGAACTGCTAAATATGTTCATTTCCTTTAGTGGCCATTCTGAGGAGGTTCCGTTTTTCCCATTGCTTATCCCATTGTTTTAGGGCATTCTTGGCTACGGGAACATAGACCTTGTATCATTTGAGGGGGACAGAATAATCCTATCGTCCACTGGGGCACAAATTGTTGGTCTCATTGTACAGAGAATGAAGCTTGTTTTCCTGGACATCACGCTGTGGGGCAGGCTGATGCCTGGAGCGAGTGTGAGGAGGTCATCTCACTGTACCCCTCTAGACTAGAAAAAAGGGCAGAGGAGGGGTTGGAATGGGATCCTCAATTTGATGAGTGTTAGCCAGAGGACAATATCCTTTTAGAGGATTTTTTAGATTCTGAATCAGTCACAAAGACATTAAATCCTGAGCAGGGAGAGGAATTTGGGGCTACCCTGAACTTTCGTTTGCCGTGTAATGTTCCTAATGATTATGCTTTTTTTAGTAAATTATATTACTGCCATTTCATGTTTCTTACACCCCCAGGCCCACACCTCGTCTTTTTGTAATTTTGGTGTGGACCGACACAGTCCAGCCCTACATCCCCAGATGTCTGTGCGTGAGTGAGTGAGTGAGTGAGTGAGTGAGTGAGTGAGTGAGTGAGTGAGTGATGAAGTTACACCATTGGTCGGTTGGTTGGGTGTTCTTTCCTCATTGGCTGTTGCTCATTGCCCACAGTTTCACACATACAACATTAATGGTCAAGTCCTTTAGAAGGTTTTGACCTAGTTTTTTATTTTACTTTCTCCTCTCCTTGATGGTTGGGTATAAGAGCGATAAAAGGCAGGAAGGCTGTGAAAAATAAGCAGCAGGAATAAGCGGGAGGGCCGTCAGGAGCTCAGATACACAGCAGGGTCAGCCTCTCTCTGCTCAGGCAGGCCTCACCACTGCTCAGGCTAATGCTGCTATCTCCAGCTCACACACAGAAACACTCTCCGCACACGACAACTCACCACAACTCATCTTCATCTGCTCACGGGACTATTTTCCCAGCCCCATTTGGCTTTTCAATTTGGAAAAATTGCAATCGATGTCAGCGCAGTATCTCATTAGAGACGGTTCTTTTTTTGTTGACATTGCAGCTTCATAATGTTGAAGAAGAAGCCTTTCAGTCTATCTGGGTTTGTCCCTTTCTCTGCGGTTGGCATTCTCTAGTACCTTGCAAAGATCTTTTTTCTGCATTACCAGGGATTCTATTACAACTGGCCTAATATCCAAGCTTAAAGACAAGCTGAAATCAAAATTAAATGTTTCCTTAGTTTTGTCCATTCTGAATATCTATTGTACTTGAAAATGTCCACACCCATGAAAATACTGAGTGAAAATTTGTATGTGTTTCCATGCTGACGATTGTTCAAAATCAGTTACCTGAAAAACAATTTTACTAAAAACATGACTCGAAATACCAGCGGGCGTGTTGATTAAATGCATCTGTCATTTATTGGCTCCCCTCCCTCCAATCAAATCGACTCTCCTGCCTTTGAATAGTGAAATACTGAAAGAGAGTTGTTTTGCAGGAATATACTTCATATTACAGAATTCTGTTCTTCTCTCACCTCCTTTCCACAGTGCCTTTAATATCTCACATTATAACATCTAATCGCAAAATGAAATTTACCTTGAACCCAAGTATCTCATATCCCAGCAAACCCCATCTTGAGCCATCAAAGTAGAAAAATTATTTCCTCACAAAATTTTAAATTAAGTTTGCAGCAGGAAAAGACAAATATCAATCAACTGCCGGGGCGAGCGCATAACGATCTTCCTGGCTTTACAAACGATGTTATTGGTTTCATAAGTCCACGTATCCCCAAGATGGTTATTGAAAAAAGTGAGTTACCTGACCTGCAGGCCATCCTACTATTTATTTCTGCTGTGAATTCAGTGAAATGGAGCCTCATATTGAAAGGCAGCACAAATGAGATGATGCTACAGGATCTGGCTGCACAGTACAGACATCGCCAGGCTTTACATTAAGGAGCAAGTGTAAGAATCACATTTGCCTGTCTTTCCAAGTTTATTTCAGTGTTTTGTTCTGCAAGTCCTTATACAGTATTCCTTCAATGAGTTTGACATTATATAAACCCAACTGATAACCACACACTAAGCTGAAACACTATTCCTTCAAATTGACAGCAGAAATGAATTCTGGCCTGTAGATCAAGACACTTGCACTGAGGTATGAATATGGAGTTTAATGAACTTTTGTAACCAATGACATATTTTGCAGAGCCCTGAAGCACAAGTACAATATTAGCATTCACTGGTGATTGTCTTGTCTCAGTGTACAATACCGCTTTCAGTCGGTTTGCATTCTCTGCAAGCGAGAAAAACTTTGGAACTCTCTATCGACTAATTTACACAATTAGATTTACATAATTTGAAATATTTTTGGCTATTTTTTTGAAGAAATGGGTCATAAGTAGCAAATAAATATGCATTACAGATTTGTAAATGCTTTCTGGGACTTTTTATCATTATCTGAAAACTAAAATTTGGCTGGTTTGTACGGTCCTAAGCCCCGCCCCTCAAAGAAGTTGTTGCACAGACCTCGTAGTCATGTGACCTGTGACATGTGAGAATTAAGTTGCAAAGCCTCCTCGCTGATCGACCAGTGGTTTGTTCTACATTGATAATTGATTTCGCCTTGATCAATCCTTGATTTCATTCATTTTGAGATAACATTCATCAACATGCCAAATAGGTGTGTTGTGGTAGGCTGTAACAAGACTCCAAACGATGGTGTGAGTTAAATCACTTCCAAAAGAAGTAATGCCAAGTCTCACGTGTTCGGTGGAGTCTCTCGCCTCTTAAGTTTCAGTTTCCAAGTGAAACTGAAACTTCAATGCACAAGGATTTTAATTCCGCGAGAGAATCCCATTTATAAGCTTTCAGTGAATAATTGTGGACTACGGTGAATAAGCCTAAAAAATGCGTAGGACCGACGTCGAATGCGTGAGACTTGGCATCTCTGAGATCCGTTCTCGTGCTTAATCCTCCACTTGCTCAGCTGCTACTCCGCCGGGCCCGGAGTGGGGAGCCAACGGCCAAGGCGCGCTGTACGGCTTTGGTGTTAATGTCTATGTAAGAGTGCTGTGAAGATGAGCTGACAAATGAGCTTGTGTTTACGTTACTTTGTTGTTGTTAGTAACTAAGTATCGTTGATCATTATTGTCGATGATGACATTCAAATTTTGCATTTGTGTTTGTTTCTGAAACACTGGCCATATCGTGATCCTCGTCACCGGGGACCACTAGGACTTTGGTACGGCACATATCCGACAGCGAAACCCAAACATAAACACAAGCAACCAGTCAATGCGTGTATGAAATTGCTGTGTTTCCCAGTCGCTTCTATGTTCAAAGTCCAAGATTTGCGCTCATTTTGTGTAGTATAAGAACACGTAAAACGACTGTACACGCATTTACGACCAATGCAAACTTTTCGTTTTGCAATCACAGATGAGATAAGAGCTTTGTTCACGGAAAAGTGAAAAACCCACAAAATCTGGACAGTTTGTGTAAATCATTTCATTGGTTGTGTAGAAAATGTATCGATAAGAATATTCGTCCCAAATAAGATGACTGTAAGTTTTTTTCTTTCACAAATTGGCTGTTGAAATAAGGAGTCAAAAAAGTCATTTTCCGCACTAGCTCCAGTGCAACTTCTCATACGTCACAGCCGATTAGCCAATCGCTCGCAAGTTTAAAGGAGAGGCCTCAAAGTGTTTAGTTTCTTCATTTTTTTGCCAGTATGACATACAATTATGAAAGTTAAATGCTGGATTTGTGAATTACAGGCAATAATACACATCTACAGCGGTTTATTTCCCCCAATTTAGTAAACCTTTAAAACTTGAGACCAGAAATAATGCTTTAAATAGAGGGCTCAAGCAATGGGGAAAATCAAAATCTCATTGTATTGTTTCCCTCATGTATCTCTCATCATTTCTCCCATCCTTTTAATTATGATTTTCATTGTTTTTATACAGTAATTACTATTACTTTTCTCTCAAAGACTCCTGTGGACTCGTGCTGAGAATTAGCATATGTGCTAAAATGCTCAAACAATGCATCTGGTTTGTCCAATATACAAAACCCAAAACCAGTGAAGTTGGCACGTTGTGTAAATCATAAATAAAAACAGAATACAATGATTTGCAAATCCTTTTCAACCTATATTCAATTGAATACACTGCAAAAACAAGTTACTTAATGTTCGAACAGGTAAACTTTGTAATTTTTGCAAATATTAGCTCATTTGGAATTTGATGCCTGCAACATGTTTCAAAAAAGCTGGCACAAGTGGCAAAAAAGACTGAGAGAGTTGAGGAATGCTCATCAAACACGTATTTGGAACATCCCACAGGTGATCGGGCTAAATGGTAACAAGTGGGTGCCATGATTGGGTATAAAAGCAGCTTCCCTGAAATGCTCAGTCATTCACAAACAAGGATGGGGCGAGGGTCACCACTTAGTGAACAAATGCGTGAGCTGATTGTCGAACAGTTTAAAAACAACATTCCTCAACGAGCTATTGCAAGAAATTTAGGGATTTCATCATCTACGGAGCATAATATCGTCAAAAGGTTTAGAGAATCTGGAGGAATCACTGCACGTAAGCGACAAGGCCGAAAACCAACATTGAATGCCCGTGACCTTCTATCCCTCAGGCGGTACGGCATCAAAAACCGACATCAGTGTGTAAAGGACATTACCACATGGGCTCAGGAACACTTCAGAAAACCACTTTCAGTAACTACAGTTTGTCGCTACATCTGCAAGTGCAAGTTAAAACTCTACAATGCAAAGCGAAAGCCATTTATCAACAGCACCCAGAAACGCCGCCGGCTTCGCTGGGCCCAAGCTCATCTAAGATGGACTGATGCAAAGTGTTAAGTGTTCTGTGGTCTGACGAGTCCACATCTCAAATTGTTTTTGGAAACTGTGGATGTCGTGTCCTCCGGACCAAAGAGGAAAAGAACCATCCGGACTGTTATAGGCGCAAAGTTCAAAAGCCAGCATCTGTGATGGTATGGGGGTGTATTAGTGCCCAAGGCATGGGCAACTTACACATATGTGAAGGCACCATTAATGCTGAAAGGTACATACAGGTTTTGGAGCAACATATGTTGCCATCCAAACAAGGTCTTTTTCATGGACGCCCCTGCTTATTTCAGCAAGACAATGTCAAGCCACATTCTGCACGTGTTAGAACAGCATGGCTCCGTAGGAAAAGAGTACGGGTACTAGACTGGCCTGTCTGTAGTCCAGACTTGTCTCCCATTGAAAATGTGTGGCGCATTATGAAGCGTAAAATACGACAACGGAGACCCCGGACTGTTGAACAACAAGCTGTACATCAAGCAAGAATGGGAAAGAGTTCCACCTAAAAAGCTTCAAAAATTGGTCTCCTCGGTTCCCAAACGTTTACTGAGTGTCGTTAAAAGGAAAGGCGATGTAACACAGTGGTAAAAAGGCCCCTGTGCCAACTTTTTTGCAATGTGTTGCTGCCTTTAAATTCTAAGTTAATGATTATTTGCAAAAAAAAAAAGTTTCTCAGTTTGAACATTAAACATCTTGTCTTTGCAGTGTATTCAACTGAATATAAGTTGAAAAGGATTTGCAAATCATTGTATTCTGTTTTTAATAACGATTACTGTTGTCTCTTTCTCGCATTCTTTTTGGTGTTCTTTTTTACCTGTGTGAAAAGGTCTACCTGTTTCCCCAATGTATGTTTTATGGGAAGACCGGCATGGGATTTCGTATAGACGTAACATTTGTTACAGTTGTACCAGTAGTTGTCGTAATTTTATGTATGGTTTTACCGGGGTGTTGATGTGGAATTTTCTCATGGCCCGTTAAATCCGCTCTGTGACGCCTTTTATGTATGGTAATGTAACGACTCCTTTGATTTCGGTTTCATTTTTTCGTTTCTTTCTGAATGCGCCGGGGTTTTGCTTTTGCTGTACCTGTAGTTTGCCTGTGTTTATGGCCCATAGTGGGTACTGGCATTTCTTCGTTTTAGACAGAGTATTGCCTAAAGAATGAGCAGAGTTGAACATTGCAGGATAATGTCACTGTAAACGATGGGGGTAAAAATATGCTGTAAGGCCGTGTTTGATGGTATCGTTTTGCGGTGCTGAATATCCCTGGTTGAACGCCACACTCAGTTCCAGCCTGTGTAGAATAACAGCTGCAGGGCGAGACAAGCTTCTCCCTCACTCGTAGGTCGTCAGTGCTGCCTAATTAGCAACACAAAACCCGCGGCACCCCGGCTAGATTGTTGGATGTGAACCCAAGTTCGCCGCATCCTCTGTCATCAGGGACGAAGGGCTAGCGGTGGCCTTGAAACCCGCCGGCCTGAATCCCACACAGCCGCTGCAGTGGTGTTTCATTCCAACGCCTTCTCCCCCTTCCTCTCCCGCCGCACTCCTGCTTCCCCCCGCCCACACTCCTGCCAAATATTTGTCCTCTCGGATGCAGTGCGCTAAATGAGCTTTTGAGACCCCGAAGGCTCATTAAGGGGGGAAAGTCAAACCACCCCGTCTATTAAAGACCCTTATCTTGTTTGAACCAGCGACTCTGAGCGACTTAAAAAATTGCTCCTTTAAATTAAAAAAAAAATCTATTAATTCACTCACTATCCACAAGCTTTTGGGACACTGGTAATAGTGTTGGTTTTACAATATCAAGGCTGTTGCGCTGATTTGTAAATTATGCAACAACACGCCATCAAAAAGGAATTTAAAGTGGTTTCCACATTTCCAGGTTACTTATAGTCATATATACTGAAAATAGACCATAAGTTAATTGATGAAGAAACCAATGTGTTTTGTTTTTTTATACATGCAAGTATACTTAATTGATTGCAGTTATTGAAATTACCTTATCATTATAGAAATCCTAGACAGAGTATCCTAGCTTTTATACTGTGTTTTTTCAAGTTGAGATATGTAAAAAGTGCCATTAAGGTATTTTTCATTGGAATAAGGCTTTATGGTATCCTTAGAAACAGCTATTTTAACACATCAAATGAAATTGTCACGATTTTAGTCAATTCTGACTGTCTTTAAAAAAAGAAGTGACAATTGTGGTGTTTTGGGTCAACCATGACCTGGCAGAGAATACTGGCTGTTGTATGCATCAATTAAAAGTTGTAAGTTGAGCTGCCAGATAGCTCACTTGGTTAAAGCATCGGATTGCGAAGCAGAAATGTCTATCACGGCGCGGGTTTGAGCCCCTGGCCATTGCACTACAGGGATGCAAATTGGGAAGGGACTGCCAAGAGGGGAATATAATAGTTGCCTTGTTCGTTTCTGAAGCGCCTCCTGTTGGGCAGACAGGTGCTCGTCTGGAAGATTCTAAGCCTGTTCATGTCCGGGTATCCTCCGCCCTCGTTCTGAGCGTGCAAAGATTCAACCAATGAGTGTATAAGAAGCGGTGGTTGACAGGCACGTGCTTCGGAGGAGAGCCGTGAACTGTCTTCACTCTCCTGACTTGGCCACAGGGGGTGGCCTCTGCGAAAGCCTTGTACATAGTTCCCTAATTGGACATTCCAGATTCGGGTGGGATTGGAGATACCAAATTAAAAAAAAAAAAAAGAATAAAAAGAACATTTTTAAAAGTTGTAGGTTGTTCTGTGGGTCAAATTTGGCTCATGTTGGTGCACTACATACCACATGCGCGCACACAAATGCATGCAACCATGCGCGAGAGCAAGTAAACACACACATGCACACACACACACACGCCTGTGTGCACACATGCTACTCCTCCCCTCCCGTTCTTCTCTGGGGACAATTATTTTCTAGCACCCGCAATCCCTCTGGCACCCCTCCTGTCACAAGACTATTGATATGTTTTGAATAAAAATGAACCTGAATATTAACCCTCACACACACGCACAAACACACACAAACACACACAAACATACATACACACACTCTCTTGTTAATGATTGATGTTCAGTTTGAATGTGTTATTTTGAACACACACACACACACACACACACACACACACACACACAGAGCAAGAGAGAGACTTGCTCTTTTTGTTAATGTTCGGTTTAAATCTGCTATTTTGAGCAAAATAAAGTTTGGTTTTATGAAAAGGTATTGGAAAAGACTTTTTTCCTAACATAAATCTATACGAGTCAATTTTGACCCATAACATCACAGATGTCACTATGGTAAATAATATGTTGTTCCTAAAGTAAAAACCAGCAAACAATTTATTTCAGAAAGTGTGTTCTAATATTTGTTGATTATTGTCAGATAACTTAATTATGCATTGTCCTCTCTGTAGGAAATATGATGAGTGAATTTAAACTTTTTTAAAATCGAAAACGAGTGGCATATTGTAAGATGAATGGTTTATGGGGTCATAAAGGTAAAATTAAAAGGTGTTTGCATGGAAATTAATACATAATATATTAATAATGGGCTAAAGAACAATATTGGATGATAAAGATTGTTTTTTGAGTATTTTTGCTTGACTGAAAACATAAGTCAAAGACCCGCTAACACAAAAGGTGTGGGCAACACATTACAAGAGCTGGACAGAGCGAGTGTGTAGACGGTAGTTATAATCCATGAGAAAGTGCTCCACTAATTATCATGGTACAAAGCCTCTTACCTTTTGCAAAATTTATCAATTAACTGTCGAAGTGAAATTTTCTATGCAAATATATTAATAGAATCAACACAGCCGGAGTTTCTAATATGACACAGAACGCTCAAAACGCTCTTATGCTCAAGCAGCTTTCTAACAGCACTTTACAGAGTCAAGTGCAGCTCTGTGTTCGTTCCTCATCTGCATGACATGAAAACAAAAATGAAAAATGGACGATTTCACATTCACTGACAAACAACTATGTTCTCTGTTTTAATTGCAACCGCATTCAGACCAGCGCACAGACTGGAGGATATTTTCTGTTTTTTAAGAATTTAAGCTTGTGTAAATTACTAAAAAACTCATCATGTTCAGATGATATGAGAAAACCCACATCAGATATTCATGCAGGGAAACAGAATTGCACTCTGGCCCTGCAAATTAATGCATAAACCACATCAAATTATGAAAAATAAAAATATGCGCGGCCATGAGCCGCCGAGATGTGTGTATTCACGGAGGCCCGGACCACATTACTATTTGCCCATAATTTTGAATTTTAAGGTTGCACTTCTTTCCTAAACAGTCAGATAAAGTTGGGATGTCACAACCTTTTCTGACCTTAGGACCTGTATCCAGAGCGAAATAGCATTAAAAGATCCATTCTGCACACACACACACACACACACACACACACACACTCACTCTCTCTCTGGAAATAAAGCACATCAGTGTACCTTTTCAAGTACGATAGCTTGTCACCGGGGCAGTATCCTCTAAGGTTCTCCTACTGTATCCTTGAAAATGTACATTTTTAGTCCTGGAAAGGGGACACATAGTTAACTTTTAGTCCAGTAATGATCCTTTGGGAGAACATCGGTGTACGGTACATTGAGGGACAAAAGGGCATTACACCTCTTCGCTTACTTCTCAGAGTACCTTATGACTTTAAAAAGGTTATTTTAAAAAGGTTATATTAAGATATTCTTTATTTTAATAATAATAATAATAATAATATAATGCTTTATATTCTTACACTGAAATATTTTCAAAACCAAGATATAGTCACTGTATATGAGGTTGGCTGTGATGGACTGGTGAACAGTCCAGGGAGGGTCCCTGCCTGACACCCATAGTCGGATGGGATGGGCTCCAGCTCCCCCGCGACCCTAGTGAGGAAGAGGCGGTATAGAGGATGGAGGGAAGGATGCATATCAGGTTTGGCCAGGGACTCCCACAGTACCATAACCCGAAAATGCCCAGACACAGATATCATTATAAGAAAAATATGACCCAGTAATATTTTTGAAGTATTGAAGGGTAGTATTCAGATCCACTGTTCATCATTAGGTTTTGTGACAGCAAAATATACGGTACATTGCTGAACAGAACTTCTTCTAATTGCCGGAGTATCATATCTGATACAGCCAAAAATCAGCACCCCTTTATAACTCAACACTTGAAATTTCTAATTATGTATATGCTCTCTACTATCTATAGCTATCCCTTAACATGGATGAGAATAAGTTTTTGTGTAATATTTACCTTGGAATGCCGAACTTCACTGCCAAAGTCCAAGGAAATGCATGCATTCCCATTCACATGGGAGCTACTACCTTGAAGTGAGTGACCAAGGGCGAGACTACTCCTGTAATCTCACTTCTTCCTCCAGGTGGCAGTACTTTGTATCAGATATGATACAGTGAGCAGTCGTGGTTGTGTTGCATCTAACCAGGTGGACATTGTCCTTCAAATTTGGTGTATCATATATGATACAGGGGGCATTATAGGGTTAAAGGACCTCCAGGGTCCAGTTCTGGGAAACTGGTTCGATTTTTTTGGAGCACTTTTATAGCTGTTGAGGAAAAGCGGTCAGCTCGCTGAGAACTCCATCTCGAATAAAGTTGAAACCTCGAGGTGTGTGCCTCTGATTATCCGCGTCACATCAGAGAGCCAAACGCCTTCTGAAGGCGGCAGTTTACAGCCAAAGCGACATTTGTAGGCGTGGTCTGGTTCACTAACCTACGTTTAGAACTCCTTAATGAATAGCTGGTGCAATTTCTGTGAGATCTAGATTCTGATCCCAAGGATGTGGACCCGTTCGGCTGCCATTAGAGTTCAATGGAAACCCCCATGAGCTGAGCTGTGCAGTCAGCACACTGGAGAGGCATTAGCGAAAGCAGCAGTCTGGGGTATAACATAACAGCCACTGGCCAAAGCCTTCAAAGAAACTTTAACACTCTAAAATTACTCTGTCTGTTATTCGGCTTGATTGAGGCAGTTGATTCAAAATACAAGGCTGATTACATTCGCGCTTGTAATAATGTGAAGTTGTTCTGCCCTGTGGCAGCAGTGATTTAGCATCAGTTTCCCCATGTGGTGCAGCGATTAAACAATTAACCAAACACATGCTGTTGCAGAGCAGTTACACCATTATTAATTTGGGGACTTGTTATTCCACGTTAGCTGTGCGAAACCCAGAATTTATTGGAAATGTCATTAAATGTTTCCAAAAGCAACCCAAGGGTGTTCATAAAAAAAGTGTGATGGAATTATGGCTCATTTTTTTCCGGTGAATGGTCTCCTCCGCAGACAGTGTAAATTAACAAATAATATTTTTTTGCTTCAAATTCAAATTGTTAACATTTCCTCAGAGGGTGGTTTCAGAAACATGCTGATTTTGAGGGAAAAATATTGTATATCACAATCGCATTGCGTGTCAATGTCTGCTGACAGATCTTAGACAATTAGCGAACAGATATTTCTTGCAGTTGAAGGGCCGGACGTGTGGGACTAGGGACCTGAGCATCTTTAACCAGAGCTACATCAATATGACCTGAGGAGTGGGTTTGAGTATCTCTGAAGTGGCAAGACGTCTGGGGTACTTCCTGTCAGCTGATGTGAGTACTTACTGACAGTGGTCCAAGGAGGGGCAGACCATGAACCAGTGGCAGGGTATTGGCGCCCAAAACTTGATGCATTAGGGCCATGAAGGCTGTCCTGTCTGGGCCAAACTGACTTAGGGACGACTCGGCCACAAGTTGCTGAGAAATTCAATAATATTTACAGGAGGAACATGTCACTTTGATTCAAATTTTTAGGTTGCAGACTAGTCTAAGCACCTAGTGTAACCCTGGTCCACCTCTTAAAGCACCCAAACGGGTACCTGAGCTTCAGAACTGGACCTTGGAGCAGCTGATGTAGTTTTCCTGGTCTTGCTTTCCTTTCCATCATGTGATTTGGCTCAGGATGTGTTTCATTTACCTGGGAAGAGATGGCACTGGGATGAATATGGATGGGAAGAGAACAAGTGTTTGAGATACTCTGGGAAATATTATGCAGGGAAAACAGGATCTGGGAATTCAAAAGACCAGTTTATCGCACACTTTTTGTGGTACAATGGGAACTTACAAAATTTTGCGCCGGTGCCTTTAATCCAGTGGCTGATCGGTGTTTTCTTTCATAATTGCCCTTAAATGATAGAGCAACAAGAGCCTAGTGATGCCACCACTTTAGGGAACTCATTTGCAATAGTGGTGACATGCAGAATGACACCTTGGTAGTTCCTTGAACATGCATTTTACTCTCAGTCAGAGCCCTAGATGAAATAATGAAGGACTTCATTTATTATAGTCTCCTCAGATTTCACAAGAAATCTAATCTCAAACTAAAAATTTAAAACATTCTTTGAATGATTTTTGTTATGTTTGTTCGTACCCATGAAAGATGGAAAAACCTGATAAAAACATACACATTTTAGCGATAACAGAATTGATTGAAATGTTTAGCTGGTGCAGTACTTTTTCAGTACACTGTACATATCCTGCAGTCTCCAAGCAACTTCAAAAGTGCCTGTATTTCACCCTGTTTTTCAGAATCTAAAGTCTTATCAGGACAAATACACATTTTTCAGGCAACATCTTTTCTGCAGTCACATTTTATGTTCTCATATAAACTAGCAATGAGTAAAACAGAGCCTGTAGCAAACAAATCAGAATATCCCCACCGCTTTATATATAGCCTGCATGTGGCTGTTAAATACATGATCGAGATTTTCTGTGCTTTGCAAAACGGGGAGAAAGTTCTCAACTTCTTACAGAGTGCAGAGCAGTCCAGAGCAGAGACATTCCAGAAATGATTAAAAGCCAGTCATGATGCATGCTTGTTGTTGGTAATTAATCAAGGGAACTATGCAATCATCTTTGATATATGCGCGCGTGTGTGTGTGTGTGTGTGTGTGTGTGCACGCGCGCGCGCGTGTGTGTGTGTGTGTGTGTGTGAGAGAGTGTGTTTTATGTGCGCGCGTGTGGCTGTGTGTGTGTGAGTGTCTGCACTGACTGACCACTTAATTACATACACCCACTCATAAATAGGCAGCTAGAACTCACTGTAAATTATACCTGCAATTCAACCAACAAATGATGACCACAAAGGAAAAATGATCAGTCCAAATTTTGCATTTTTGTATATTTTATATATTATGTATAATTATAATATGTATAATAATATACAATAATATGAATTTTATAATATGTTATATATTTTATTTTTTTGCAGATTTTTTCAGTGCTTTGTTTCTAAGATCGTTTTTGAATATTTAATTCATCTTTTCTTCACACCGTGAAAATGTGACTGATCATTTTTCCATCGTGGTCTTCAATTGTATGAGCCACATGAGAAGTTCTTTCAACCTTCATTTAATCACGAATAGTTTTTGTTGAAAATGCTTCTCGTTGTCAAGGATGCCCTGGGAGGAATGCTTGATAGAACAGCTGAAAGTGAGGAGTGATAGAGAGAAACAGGGGTAAAGCCCCAGGTGCAGTTTTGGGGTTAAGGGCCTTTCTCAAGGGCCCAACTTCATCTCCCCAGTTCAAGTCAGAATCTACAGCCCCGCTGAAGTCTTGAATGAGCAGCTCTTTAATTACCGCTCACGTAACCTACACATTGGACACCCTGCTGCAGGTTGCTACTATTCAGTTACTCAGTTCATTAATATTACATGATGCCTCGGTCCACACATTTCAGAGCGCTGAGAGATGAGTCTGCTGGTTTAATAGCGTCTGAGTATCACTGTATATCCAGTTGTCAAAAGTTTAGTGTCAGGTTAAAATAATTGAAAACAGAGAAGTAAGAACCTGTGGGTGGTACTGTAATGAGGGCCACAACATTCATTCGCTGGTACAACATTCAGACACTATACGCAATACGCACAGGAGAGGTTGTGTTTGAAGTGGCAATAAACGAGAAAAGGTCTAAATTATATCCATCACAAGATCACTTACAGAATTTTAAGTGCTCATACAGTAAGGATATTTTGTCAAATACAGTAATTATAACCTCAACGAACGCTGGAGCGACTCAGCGCACGCTCTAACCAGGAGTATCCATGTAATTAATCTGCACTTCTTACAAGAGAGTGACATTTTTGATGCCAGGGGCAATTAAGTCGATGCATTTGTTTTGATTATATACAGTATGTTCAGATGATTACTGTTGCTGCCATTATGACTGTCATTACATATCCTGTATTAAACTGTCAGTATAGCCTGTCCTCAGGGGTTTAAATACTGATGTGGGCAATTAAATATACAACAAGCAGCTACTGGGAGAACAAATCAGCAATTTAAATATAAAAAGGAGCGTAGATGATTCATAGCGGATATCAAGACCTAGCTAAACACTTGAACTGATATGTGATTGTGGTGATGCAATATATCTGTTACAGTCAGATTGTGAAAAATTTCAGTCATTCCATGAAATGGCTTGCGCCAAACTTCAGTCATTTCAGGAAATGTCTAAAAAAGTTTTAGTCATTTCACAAAATGACTGATTTCACAATCCGACTGTAACGTTTCAGTGGAAAGGCAAACACATCTGGTGGATAAGCGTTTCTGCTGTTGGCAGAGCTTCTAGAAAACCACGTCCGTTTTTCTTGTGGTTTTAACCCCTCGGCCAACGCTGGCCGGAGGGTGTTGTCGTCACCTGCGTGTCCATCTGTCATCCGTCGTCTGTCGTCCGTCGTCTGTTGTCCGGCGTCCGTCCATGATTTTGTCCCGGCATCTAATGATTGCAGCTTCACCAAATTCAGTATGGTAACTCACTATGACCCATGCATGTGCAACGTCAGGTTTTTTGCTGGTTTTGACCTTTGAGCGTAGCTCTCTGACCTTGACCCTGGAAATCTTCTCCGGGTCAGTACTCGGAAACTAATTCTCACAGCTACACCAAATTTGGTACGGTAACTCACTGTGACCAGTAGATGTGCAACGTCAGGTTTTTTGCTGGATTTGACCCTTGACCTTAGCTCTGTGACCCTGACCCTGGAAATCTTGTACGGGTCAGTACTCGTCAACTAAATATCGCAGCTTCACCAAATTTTGTTTGGTAACTCACTGGGATGCATGGATGTGCAAGGTCATATTTTTGCTGGATTTCACCTTTGACCTTATCGCTGTGACCTTGAGGCAGGAAATCTTGTCCGGGCCGAGAGGTATTCAGCAACGCATTATGTTTCATTTTTTGGTTTAAATTTCACATTAAACAAGAACAATACATCTGTAATCCACACATTGTCTTATTTCTCTATGTCTGTGATATTTGTCCAGGGCTCATCCAAGTAAAAATATAGAGTGTACATTGACTGGTACACCTCCTGGTCCAAAATATGAGGGTACTTAGGAAAAAATATGGGGGTACATCGGGCATTATACAATGTAGCACTGCCTACAAAATAGAGAGTAAAGGTCGATTGGTACACCTCCTAGTACATAAAATAAAGGGATGTGAGTCATTAATTAAAATGTCATTTATCCCTTTTCATTTATCCAACACTCCCCCCCAATCGTAATAATTTTGGACAATACCAAAGAGCTATGATTGTTACTGCTGTCTGATAGGGCACTGAAGCTGTTCTACAGTCGTGTGTAATCTGCACCAGAGTGGGGGGAGGGGGGAGGGGGGTTAGCGTAGACACAGCCTTGAGGGATGAGCTCTGAGTCTCGATTCTCCCCGCTGCCCCGCCGTCTATTTAAAACCATCGCTCATTCCTGAGCTCCAGACAGCAGTCTGCGCTCAACAGCAGATCAATCATCGCGCCAATTTACCAATTAGGCTCCCGACTCGCTAGAAATAAACATGTGTCTCTCCCACACTCTCTCCCCCACTCTCTCTCTCTCTATTCTGCGCGCATCCAGTTACAGTCAATCGACAAGCAAACTTTTTTTTCTGATTAATGCCAAGGCTGGTCCTGCTTCGCTGGCAATCTGATTCATTTCAGTGTCGCAGCACATCTAAATACGGACAATACAAAACACGATTTACCATATTAACAAGCGGACTGTGAGAAAGCAGAAAAAAACTATTGGGGTCTGCTTCTCAAATGCTGTTGCTTAAATTCACAGTTTTACCTCAGAGTCACCAGCACCTTTCATTGCTTGTATATGTGTGTGTAACTGTATTCTAAAACGTAAATAAGATTTGGAATTTAAATGCCAAGACTACTCAAGGGTAAAATTGGATAGAAATAACCATACCCTTTGTTTCAAATATAGGGCTTTTGTCTTTCAAAGGCTTTCTGCAATCTTCAAATAAAGCAACAAATACCGATGCAGGTAATGCTTGCTGGTCGCTTAGACAGAGCTTGTAACAGGCTTCCAAAAACTTGTCACCTGCAAATCACTTCAACATCAATGGCACTTGTCCACATTCCATAAGTTTAATGGGTCTAACATTGATTCACAACAGCCGTTGTTTAATATGCGTATGTGGGCTGTTTAGAGAAGTCAGTTTTGCTTGTTGGAAAAGATTAATTCGGTTGCAATATTTAGATTTGCCCTGGTATTAAATTTGTATACCCATTTACTCAGTGTTTTATTTGCAATAAAAAAAGGAAGCCACAGCATTTTAGATTGAGGTTGTGAGCAGCATGGTCCTTCATCATCCGACAGGCAAATCCTCCAAAATCTGCCGTCATGGCCGCCAGAGGTGAGAGAAGCAGTCAGTTTTTGACACTGTTGTGATACGTCTGTCCTTGGCAGGGAATACGGGTGGCCCATTGTATTACATTCAATTCACATCAATTTATATGAAAATGTCAGGGGAAACCCAGCAGAGCCGTGCCTGAGGGGTAGTGGTGAAAAAGCTTTTAGCGCTAATCCATTTCCATTCAAACGGAGATTATAATTCAGTAATACCGCTCTGTGCTCTGCTCTCTTTTACAACAGATACTGAATCTCACCCTGTATATGACTGCATGTCTCCGAAAAATTATATCCTAATATCCTAATTATATCCTACTGTGTATCCACATGTGTGCATGGGTTCATCTCGATACTGAGCTCTGTAGTATTTTGGACAAAGAGTAGGCTTCGTACTCTGCAATTTTTATCCTACCGGCCCTATGGGCCGATTAGCTATTGCCGTGGTTTTTCATCTGTCGTCTGTTGTCCGGTGTATCCGTCGTCCATCATTCGGGAATTTTTTTTTTCTTCGGCTGAATGAATTTTCCTGTAAATTTGCCATTACATACTACTAGACCATATCTCCACATGTTTCTTGGATTTTTCAATGAATCTTTTCGCCCATTTTATGGGCCCTTGAAATTTTGGCCCCAATGTTGAAAAGATATAGCTTAACAAGAGAAATTTCGAAAAATTATTTCTCAAAAACTGTCTGATAAATTTTTTTCTAAATAAGGCAATCAACTCGAGTTGAATGGCAATGAGAGCGCCATTTCGATTAAATCGACGGAAGTAGGTTTAATAGGGGCGCTGTACATTGAACGCTGAACATTGGGTCTTATGGAGAGAATACAAAATGGCCTGTGGAGGCCAAATGGTTGCAAATAGAGCTTAAGTTTATATTACAGAGATACAGAAAATCATATACAGTATGACCTATATCTTGGCTATGTTCAAAAGGTCAAACTTGAGGTCAAACAAAATATTAAGTGTTAAAAGATGGGACATGAAATTTCAAAAAAATGTTCCTCATAAACTTTCTTTTAACTTTAAATCTGGCAATCAACTAACCTTGGTTCACTCTATTTACAGGGCATGTGCCATTTTGATTGAATCGACAGAAGTGGGTTTAGTGAGATTGCCATTCAAAATGCACGGGGGGTTAATTGGGAAAAACAGCAATAGGACTGACAAGGGAAATTTCCATGTGGACTGAATTAGTTAAGGACCCTGAGTTTGGGCCGCTGTGTACTGCACACGTGTGGTTTGTGCTGCCATGAACATGAGCTTTCAGACTGTGGCAGGAGGCTGTGACTGCAACCGTAGTGACGTAACTGCTGCTCTCAGGCTGTGGAGAAACCAGAGGAGCCAAGACAGCACTGATCTCCACACCGAACCCCCCACCCTGGCCTATAACCAGAACTGAAATAATCCTGACCTTTACCCAGGAAATAAACAACGAACAAAGGCTTCCACTGCCCTCGGAGAGAGAAGCTGACCCTGCAGGAGTCAGAGTTTATCTTAATCCGGGATTTGGAGGGGAGACAGAGACCTGGAACAGCAGTAGAGTTGGGGAAGGTGCCAAAATTCGGCCGTCGCGTCAGGAAGCAAAATATGGGCGCACAGCTAAATCTCATGAGAGCTCACTCAGGGACACTGTTTATTAGTTTGGTTTGGAGGGCTGATATTAATTGTTATGATTCGCAGATTTTTGTCACTCTGTGCAGATATTGCGAGCGTAAACGCCCTACAGGCGATGTATTTTTCACGAAGTCGCTTCCTCTGTAATTGAAGTCCTCAGTGAGAAGGTTCAGACGGCCTCTTCAGTACCCAGCCCCTGCTAGAGTGCTGTAGATGAGCAGATCTCTGCTTGACTAATGCTGGGTCAGGAAACATCTGGAGAAAAGCAGCTGATTTTGCTTGAAGTGTTATTGGTCGTCCTAAGCAAGAAAACCCAAAGACCCAGCGCATGGTGGTAGACAGTAAGCTGCAGGGCACGGTCTTTACGACAAGACGTTCAGGAACGTTTTAGCAAGCTCAGAACGGGGCTCTTTACGCTAGTATCAAAATTGACTGAATGTTTGTGCCCAATCTGTCACTATGATGTTCCTCACCTTAGCTGGACATTTCAATTACTATTCTACACATCCAGCAAGTTCCCATCCCGCTATGTTTCTCCAGGTCACAGTTAGAAATGAGAACATCTCAGCTGCCTTCCCCAGATAAATGAAGGTTAATGAATGGCACAGGGTCGTGTTCACCAGTTTCCTCCAACAATCCGAGGTATCAGTAATGACAGCTGCCATTGGGGAAACTGTGTGTGTGTGTCTGAATGTGTGTTTGATGCACATTCATTCCCGGGTTATGATGAGCGAAATGAGGGCTGGGTTTGAGCCAGAGGAACTTGACAAATTGTCGATGCAATGCGAGAGCTGGGGTTCGCTTCATGCAGGCCAAACGATCGTCCTCCATTTAATAATAATACTAATAATAATACATCTATAGTCACCTTTCAGAGCCCTCAAAGACACCTTACAACAAACAGCAATATGGATCAAACATAATAAAATAAAATAAGGCAACGATATACAATAAATGCTGAAACGGTAAATAAAATCATGCGTAATACAGACTCAGTTGTGAGTGTGCTAGTATAGTCAGAGTCAAACAGAGTCTGCTAGTTTAAAAGGGTGTAAGGTTTCCCCTTAATTTCACCCTGCTGCTGACGAGCACAGCAGCTTCTGGAACTCTCCGCGCTCTAATGAGCCGCCCTGATTCAGAAACCTCATCTGTCGAGGGCATGGGGGAGAGCAGATGCACGTCGGCTATCTAGCCGCTATGGCCCAAATGCTCTGGCCGTTCGCGGCGTTGTCCGTGATGTTAGTCAATACTTATCCACAGGGAGAAGGATGGGGGGCTTCGTTTCATTTGAGGGACTCTGTTAAACCTCTGATCCGTTTCGCTCACTCACCAAAGGGAACAGAAACAACCTTTTCGCTCAGTACCCCTCATCGATGATCAGCAGCGCTGCATTCTAATGCGGGGAATGGCGGAATTTCAGGGCGGCCTCCTCCGCCTGGTCCACAAGTAGATTTTATCTCAAGAGTTTCCTGCAGCTGACTCAGCGCTGAGACACCAGCGAAATGCGCCGACGCGCAATATGGCCGTGCCCATCTGGGGTGTGATTAAACTTGGTAAAGCGGAAAACTAAATTTAACTGCGACTACGGGGGAAATAAAGATGCTGTCTGCTTCTTGTAAACATATGGCGCTTAGCGCATGATTAATAATCGTGAGGTTTGCCATTTTTTCTACCGTCAACTGCAGAGGTTCTAATGAGACATTAAGTATGACATAAAGCCCCAGTCTGTCTTGAACACAGTTTTAACTTTTATTTGGAATTTATAACACTTGTAATACTGAATATATTACTAGTGCTATTTATATTATCACATTTTTCATTCCAACTTGTGAATTACTCTTCCATCTACAGAGTCAGAGGTGCTATTTTCCAATGGCTATGTAATAGCGCATTTACCATCCAATGCCAGATGACTTCGCCGGGAGGACTATACTGCTGAACCATGCGATGAACACACAGTTTAAGACCGAACTCAGTGCTTTGTAATAAAACATGGGGTGTATAAGCCAGCAGACTGGCCGTCAGGGTGTTACAATAATGCTGATTATGTGTTGCCCCGTCCATGTAACTGCGGTATGTGCCAGCTGGAATCACTATTTCATTATTTCCTTATTTTTGTCAATGCTAAGTAACCATACGAACACTTAAAGTACTTACAGTGTTCCATTAAAAAATTAAAGCACTGTAAAAATGTTGTAGTTTCTCAGTGTTTTCCTTGGCTCTGAGCTAGTCTTGAGTAAATAGGTCAGTCAGTTATTTATTCCACTCTAATCAAAGTCCTTTTATTCGTGTGCAAATCCAGAGCAAACAGCCATAATATATTATAAAAGTATTATGCAAGGAAGATTTGATTATTGTGATGTAGTGTGGGGTAATTGTGGTAAAACACAAATTCATCAATTGCAAAGATAGCAAAATTGAGCATTACCAGCAGTCCTGAATGCTAATCGGAGGTATCCTACACAATTGCTTTATAATCAGTTTGGTATCCATAAAGTTGACGTTAGACAAAGGCATAGAATGTTACACACAATGTTTAAGTTAGCTCGCGGAATTCATCCCCAAGGTCTCTGACAATTATTTCCATTTAAACGTTCATAGTATAATCTTAGATGTGCCTTGTTTAAATTTGAGTCATGTGAGTTTTTAACTAATTTTAAAAGAAGATGCTTACAATACAAAGGTATTAAGGAATGGAATCAAATACCAGATAAAATAAAAATAAAGAGTTTCAGTGTTCTCAGATCTCAATCAACCCAACGGTTGAGTCATTTAACATTCACCTTGATACATCTTGGACTATTAACACTATTTTGCAAACTTTTTGCTGTTCTTTGTTGGTCTTTATGATTACATTTATGTTAGTCTAATTGTACATTTGTCTATGTCGTTTTGTATTATATCTTGTTTTTCTTGTATAAATTATATGAACAGATTAGCAGAATAGGTTCCTCTTTTTACCTTGTTGAAATGAAATGAATGCGCTCCTTTAATGTTACTCAAATCGATTATCCTCCCTTCGATTTGATTCTGAAGGCATTTTTTGCCGAAGAGCCAATATTGTGCCGGTTATCAAGTTGTTGGTGCTTCCCTTCCTTTGAAAAATGGCGCTGAAAGATTTGTTTCACTTGGATATACAGCATTTAAAACACCTGTAAGTTTTTTCGGATCTTGTCTCCTTTGACAATTTCTTTAATAGTAAGTAGTGGCTTTTCGGAAGGCTCTATGTTAAATTTACACTGCCAGAAAGGACAGGCTGAAACACCAGAGCAGACTACGGGGGTTCTGTCATCTGCTCCATACTGCCATGATGAATTGGCCCCCACTTACTCAGTTCACCCCCCCTTACCTGTATCCTAAATCCAGCCTACAGTATTCAGGGTCCCCCTTCCATCAGTAACAATGGGAGCTCCATAGAAAAGATTTGGGCAGTCCAGCTCTAGTAGTTGTGCTTTGTTAAGGTTGGAGTTAAAACCTGCAGGATGGTAGGTGTAGATCTTCAGGAACAGGGTTGGGCAGTCCTGCTCCAGCTTTTGAATAAGGTATGTTTGTTGGGGTTGGAGTGAAAACCTAGGGGATGGTGGATCTTCAGGAACAGGGTTGGGCAGCCCTGCCCAAGTCGGTAACCATAATCTTAAAGAAATATGTCGAGAGGCTGCACAGACCATGCAGAATTTAGCTCACAAGGCGATGGGACTGATGTCACCATCAGGTGCTGTTCTGCTCATGAGGAAGATCTTGACTCAAACGGAAAACCTACACACACAAATATCGTGCTTCCCCATTTTGGCCCTTTGGAAAAAATGAACCAAACATATGAAAGAAAAACCAACCCTGGGGATATGTTCAAGTCATAACCATCTCCTCTGCACTTATGTGAAGACATGTAATCCATAAGCATTCTCTCGTAGTGAGGACATAATTTAATAAATATTTATAGATATGCGTTGGATACAGGCTTAGACTCTTACTTCCCTCCTTGCTCACATGACTGACTTCTAATAACGAAAACCAGGACGGGTCTTCACCGAGCCTCCGGGCATTCCTCCAGGCTGATTCCAGTCTGAATCCCTGATATCGTGGAGGCATCGGAACGCTGATTTTCACTGTACTCAGTATGTAACTGCGCAAATAAGGCAGTTATGTTTAACAAAGCCTATTTGGTCTCTCAAATCTGAAAAACAAAAACCAGCAGGCTTTTCCAGGATTAGGGGCGCAGATTTGTCTTGGGCATCATCCATGATGATATTTATGCGGCAAAAAATATTAATTATCAAACCACTGAGGCAATACAATTCAGCCAGTCATTTTACCAGAATTTGGGACTGCAAAGATTTTGAAGACAAACAGCAGGTAAATTATAAATATAAGCATTTCAAAGGTTTCAAAAACACATCCAAAAATACTCCTCACTCATTCTCTCCAGACTTACACACCTTTGTCCAAACTACACCTCGTGCATCAAACCATTATGATATTACCACTCATTTACCATTCATTTTACTCACGATGTCAGGTAGTTATACCTGCTTCTCATCGATCCATAACACCAAAAGGTTCACATCTCAGGAGCTAAGATCATAATTATTGAAATAAGAGAATAATTCACTTCTTATGAGAGTGAGATAAAGGCTATATATTGGCAGTATGTGCGTGGGTTGGTTATTTTCTCTGTAACTAAATAATAATGCACACCTCAGTAACAGCGGTCCAGCACATAGTAATTAGCTTTGCCCTCAGTTTACATCTGACTGGGACATGTGTTCTGCATAGGTTGTCCTGCATGGACCTCCAGCACATTCTAGAAGCTCTGAGTTGCATAATTGTGTACCACTATGTGATGCTAGAATAGTGGGTGTGTACAACTATTGAATTTAGTTCCGCGAATGTCCCTCACAACTGAATCTGACCCAAGCTATATTGGGGGGAAAAAAATACTACGAATAAAGGCGACTCTAGATTACCTTTCCTACTTTGACTGCTCCTGAGGCGATGCGATGTGCTCAAATGGCCACTGAGGAATCATGTAGAGAAACCCCACCACCATTAGCCCTGAGGGCTGGATACTGAACTCTGAAGCTCAATATCGACATAATAAACCTTTTTAACCCTTTGAGCGCCATCGGCAACTATAGTTGTCCAATGGCGTAAGATATCAAAACCAGATGCTGTTGAAAACCTATCATGTGGCAACTTGTTTAAAAGAGCTCCCGCAGGGGAGTCGACGCATGACAGGTTTTCAACAGCTCAGGATAATTACATTTTTAATTTTTTGGAAAATGTATTCACCGCTCAAAGGGATAATCGCTGGAGGTTTGACAGAAAGGCTGCACAGACACTCAACCCTTATAAAAGTTTACTATAGTCAACTATAGTTTATTACTGTGAAATTAATGTAAACTACACTTTACTACAGTAAACTATAGTTTGTTGCAAATATCATTGCTATAGTTTGCTATAGCAGAGTTTGACTTTTGTGATTTACTTCAGCATTACTGTAATATATGTCATGGTTTCGCTCCCGCCGGATACAAACGTCAATATGGCAGGAGCTAGGACCATGGGCCTAAAGGTAGGAGTAGGACCCAAACTCCAGGCTGGGAAAAAAGGAACACTTTTAAGAAAACCAACAATCAAAGATAAGACTGGGGAGCAGAGATACAGGATAAAATCCAGAAACTCTGGATAAAAACAAGAGAAGGCAGAGACAACGGAGGTCTGGCGACTGCCAGCTCTATATACCGAGGTAATCACCTCCACCTTAACCAGCAACAAATTTTAAGGTGGAGTTGAGAACAAGCTGCATGGAAGGGACTGCAGGGCGAAACCCTTACAGTATATTCATAGTATATCTATAGTAATTCCGCAAAAATACCCTAGTTACTATAGAAAACTATAGTATATTTACTCTAGTATTTTGTGGTAATTTTTCATAGGGGAATATTTCCGACTGAACCAAAATTTGGTCAGGATTTAATCTGCAGAGCGTGTCTATGAACGAGCCAATGCTGCTGCAACTCCAGGGCAAATCTGCCCTTTTCCTGTTCACGCTTTTCTCAAGCTGTTAGTGTTCCCGTAAAATGTAATGCGACCCTCGGGGAGACACAAGGTGAAGACCTGCCATTGGGCAGCCCACCTGCCCCTCCCCTTAACCTCTTAAACTCCAGGGTCCCCCAATTGGGGGACCCTGAGACTCACCAAAGCAAAATACCTACAACGCCGTGCTAATTAAGTAGAATATTACACATCATATGAAACAGGAGAGCTACAAGCACATATAAGTCATTTTTACATACACCAAGCATAACTCAAACGCCAAGCATATTAATGTTCAAATATCAAAATCAGTAGCATCAGAAAATCAACCCTCTCTCCACATTGCCATGTCTCCCTCTCTGATATTTCATGCTACACAAACAGAGATATACTCTATTCATTTTGGGTATGTCATTTTCAAACAGAAACCTAAAAAAGAGGTTGGGGCTTTAGAGGTTAAACTGTTTGCCAGTTGGTACTTTGAAGGCATTGCGTTCACTTTCGAGATCACTCATGATAGCCCAAAGTTTCGGTTTCTGAATTTTGGCTCTGCTAATGCATTTTGCATTATTGATTTTATTTAAATGATCGTGAGTCTGGGTTTGTGAGAATGTGAACCAGGGTTTAACAGTAGAAGAGTATCTATGACCAGTCTGCTACCCTGTATTAACCACATAAAACCTACGGACCCATATATAGGTCTATCGAATGCAGCTGCTGTATTCAAACCTGTGAAACCTCAGGCCTATTTTGAATTCTGGTGAAGATTCCCAGGTTTCCAACGAGCCCAAATATATCCTGCTACGGTACAGGGAAATGTGTTAAAAGTGACGTACAAGATTCTGATATTTTCCATCATTCTGTGGCCATCAAAACATGGCATCTTGGGTTTGAGTATTTCAATATTAATGTAATTTGGCTTTAGTGAGGTGCTGCAACCCGCAGATACAGAATATGTGTGTGACGTTGTCCGGTTACATGCTTTCTCTGACTTTGAACCAACTGAACCTACTTAAAGGGACTATGTCAGCTGACACACATGCGTAGTAGAGTCCAGTCGATAAACACTTTCATACATGCAGTGCGGTATCAAGGGAGCAGAAAAACAAACCTCAAGCTTATTAGTACATGTATAAAGCGTACCTTCATTGTTGTATTAAATACAGAAGATGGCCTGCAAACGCCGAATTGTTAAAGTAACCGTATTTATCTTTGCCAAAACCCACGGAGAACAAATTATACTAACCACCCATATTACTTTGGGTGAAAAAAGCTTTGAAAGTGTGAGATAAGGTAAACCTGTGAATTTGTGGTGGAGTTTCAATCTGTTTGCATCGCGAGCATCCTTGAGAAGTTTGGGGAATTTTTTATCAAGCAACTGTCTTCAATGTTCGCAGAACCTGTTTGTCGCAACGTTTTGGCTTACATGCAGCTGTCATAGATCCAATCAATGCTGGCTAACTTAAAAGCAATAATGACGCTACAAAAACCCAAACTATGACAAACTGATGCTACGAACAGTGCTCTACGATGAATAAAGACAGTTTTATGGTAAAAATTTTATCAAACTTCTCAAGGATGAAAGCGATATAAACAGATTGAAAAAGGCCAGCACAAAATCTCCGATGAACGTGAAATAGCTGTACCAACGTTTTCAAGATGCTTTGCTTTGTCGTGCGCATGCGCCCCGGCTGACATAGTCCCTTTAAGGGAAAAACTATAAGTTAGGGTTAAAGCAGATAAAAACTGTAAACACAATTGTCTAAGGACACGGCAAGGTACTGTAGAAAAATTCACAAGTCTTTTGGATTTGTAAAGTCCCTGAAACCCAGAATCCCATTGTCTTTCAGTAGACTGTGGGACTACCGTTTCTACACATGCTGTATTTACGGTTCCCAAACCAGCATGCAGGTGCTGGCATTGAGTGGAGGCATTGCCAATTACATAAAGCCACCTGGCACAGCTACGAAAGAAGAATGCTTTATTTTTCTGCTAAAAAAAAAAGAGCTTGAAGTCAACATCAACAGAACAGAGCAATGTGTGGTAAATGGTGACCTGTGCAACGTTTTTGCGTTTTTTTTTTTTTTTTTTTCATTTCGAATTGAGAGATACGAAGCTCATAGATGTACTGAATAATCCGTAAATGAACATCCACATTTTTCTTCGGATTGCCCCTGCACGTGCTTTGTGGCATAAAAAGCAGTTCAGAGATTTACATTTACATTAATTACTCTTAATAACTCTTAATTATTTTATCAAAAAGTGGAACAAAGTAAATCTTTTCCTCTTTTCAACGGACTGCAGGACGAGATTTTCGGTCGAAGCACTTAGTCGAGGCTTTGTTTGTCATTGGCTCAGAACCTTCTGTCATAGTCACAGATTTAACCTTTTTTTTCATTTTTAAATTCATAACATGACTGGAGGTGTTACACTACTGTCACTCTAAAGTGCTTTCAAACCCGGTAGAACTGAGGCCTTTGAACAAGATAATGTTATAACCGCAGCTCTTAGAATATCAAGGTCCTGAAAAACCGTAGCTGTCAGAGGAGATTTTAGACTTCATTTCCCCTGGGATGTTCTGCTTGCATCATGTGTGACCTGAGACTCAGAAGAAAGCAGGTCATGAAGGTTACAGATGTACTGGATATAAAGAGAGGGGGAACAGGCTTTGTTCTCAGGACCCTGAGTCTTTAGGCTGGTCTGCCTGAGGATATTAGACTGGCAAACTCTAAACCCTTTTAGACTTCTTTTTAATTGGCTTGTCTTCAACCAATGAAATTCATTGGTTTCATCAGATTGTCTGTCCCTTTGATTTGTGCTCCCTCTATTTTTATAGAAGGCAAAGTAGAGTCTCCAATTAGCCCATCATCCACGTCTCAGGACTGTCGGGTGATATCGGAACACCTGGGAGTAACTGTTGCAAACACAGTGACAGGACACAATTTCCCTGTTAGAAACTCCATGCAGAAAGGCTACAGAAAAGATTCAAACCCACAACCATCTTGTTGAGAGGCAACAGGGATAGCCGTTAGGGATCGACTAATAAATATAAGTGCTTTTTGTTGAGTCCACTTTACTGATGACCATTAATAAGCACTAGTGTACAGATACTAGCCCTATTGAGATGCTGAGCACTGCAAGTATTTTATCATTGAAACTGTGCTAGGTATTAAAGCCTTGACTAAATGTGAAGATGTGGGTTTAAATTCAACCCAAGCTGAAACACGGTATTGAGGAATTCGAGCGATCGCCAATATTATAAAAAATTAAAAATGATAAAATTATTTAAAAAAAAAAAAGATATGGCTTTTTCACCAAAATTTCTGACACTTCCTGCCTGGACTGCCACACTTTCGGAGCGCAGCTTGCGCGGCAGAATGACAACAACATTTCAGTTAAACTTGAGAAGCTGCAAACGATGCAAACGTTAAAAACAAGCCAAGAAAAAGTACTGGATGCATGAAGAATTCATACGGCTTCTACACTCGCTATCGTGCGACCTAGTATTCGTGACCATGCATGCTAACACAACTTTTCCTCCGCACCTGCGCCAGATCTGATGCGACTTGTTCGCCAAACTATCCCACAATGCATCGAAAATGGGGTTTGATTGCGACATCCTGGAATTTTATTTGTATTGCTGATTGCTCGAATTGAACAACCAAGGCCAGTAATACATCCGTCTCGTGCAGAGGAAATAGAATTCAGACGTGAAAATAAACTTAAGACCTGTATACAAATCTGAATATAATTTGTATTTACAGCTGCATGATCAGGAGAATAATCTTTAAATCAGACGTTAACTTTAATCTATTTAGCGGGACCAACAGGAGTAACATGACTTAGAGTATGGCCATTCATTATGCACAGCTGAGCAGAAATAGAATTCCTTCTACTTTCTGTTTCACAAGTGTCATCAATAGAATGTCCACATCGTCAATTACTAGAGAAAAATTAGCATCTGCAGATATTTGGCTTCGATGGCAATGAAGACAATATCCATACCTTTAATGTTCACTCTGCAGATTTTGATGCATGAAGCTCAGAAAAATACAAGGTAAAAGAGACAATACTGATATTGTTGAGACTGAAAACTGGAGATAAAAATGAAGGAGCAAATATATCAGAGTCACAGAAACACAACCCCGAGAAGAGCGCAGTTACAGCACTTTCTCACACGGTCAGATTCTGTGAGACGCGTTTAACGGCGGTCAGGGATGCATTCTGACGCCTTTCTCAGTCTCGGCGGATGTGCTCGAGGGATAGAGGGTACAGACAGGTCCTGGTACTTCAGCTTGGCTGTGAGGTTTGGTCAGTGACTACAGTCAGCCCTACAGTGGGAAGCCAATGTAAAGTCATGAGCAAGGATGATTGGGAGATTGGTCACACGCTATGGGCAAAAACACACTCAAAAAGAAGAATTCATGAGTAGGGAGCAGAATATGGAAATGAGGGAGGATAATTTCAACGATCTGGTCCACCGCTCCCTTATTCACGGAGAATTAGAGTCAACAGATCAGCCCTGATGTAGGGTGAGCAACTTCATTTTCTCTCTGCCTCACTTACACTGTTAGTTAGAAGAGATCAATATCAGGCAGGCAGTGACCCAGAATTTAGAGAGTGGTGATGTAACCGTTTTCACATTTATTCGCTTTTCCGTTTTCCACAAGCTCTGATTTTCCCTCACAATCAGTTGGAACATCAAACGAGAGGTCAGCCAAGGACAGCCAACTCTCTCTAGCGCCCAGTTACGAGAGTCTGTGGCACAGAGGCTGAGGCTGACGGACTGAATTATCTCACGGATAACAGGCCCAATGCCCTTGAGTGAGGTAACTGGCATTCAGTACTTCTCATACGCAGCTATATGAATATATTAGATTTTAATATAATATTTAGAGCGATTCAAGACTCCCTGGGAAAAAGTCATCTGCTGAGAAAATATGCAACGAGTTCGATCCATGAAGCTCAGGACCTCATGAATACTGGGACCAGGCGAATGACGCTTCCCGTATCTGTAAAGCCTGTATTGATGAGACACTGATTGACGATAGATGATCTGATTTAATGCTTACCGGACATGCCGACACATCTACCAGAACAAATACTAAAAAAATCAATTAACCCCATAAGACCTGCAGATTCATGTACGGGTCCGTCAAATGCAGCTGCTGCATTCAAACCTGTGGAACTTCCGGTGGAGATCCCAGGGTTACTGAAGATCCCAAATATGTCCCGCTTAATTACAGAAAAGTGTATATAAAATGTAATGCTGTCACCATAAAAACATGGCATCCTGTTTGAATATTTCTCTTAGTATGAGTGTGATATAGATGCAGTGAAGCACTGCGACCAGTAAAAACAGAATAAATATGTGAAATTTTACCTACAGTCATCAAAAAAAAAAGTTTTTTTCTGACTTGAGGGAAAACTTACGCAAAAAATTGGAGTTTAAGGGGTTTTGAAACTAAACAGAAATCTTTGCGAGGTTCTCTCACAATTCCACTGCTGCAGCACTTGCACAGTATCACAGTAAACCAATTTTAGTTTTTTTGACGCCAACACAATTTGTTTTTTTAATTGCCAATTATTTTGCTGTCCTTAACGAACGCCTCAAGTGGCACTGATGGCAGAATAAAATTAGCGCTGGTTTTAAAGTACACATCAAATTAAGCTGTACCACTTAAATGCGGAGGTGATGTTACACTTCTAAACTGGCCCAGGATGTTTTGTTTTTTTTTAGTTGAATTGGAGTAAACTTTTTCATATTTTGTTTTACAAAAGGGAATTTTTTTTTTTTTTGGGGGGGGGGGGGGGGGGGGGGATAAATCCCTGCCTGAGTCTTCAGCCCATAAAGCAAGCTGTTAACAGCCAAAAAATGACTGTGATTTAATTGTTAATTCAGTCACTGATGTAATTGCAACAAAATTGCTTTGCATAAGTGGGGAAAAAAAAATAACCTTGCTTTTCTATTCTTCCTTCATGGTCCAGTCTTGATGAGCTGCAATGATTAACTATAAGCAATGTTAAATTCTCCAAATGATATTTTGATAATATTCAGATTGTTAATGCTTTTCTGAAAATGGTCATATAGGCCAACATTCCCTTCTCTCATGAAACCATGTAATTTGTCAGAACATTTTAAGTATTTTTCCATTGTTGAAGTAATTCATGGGAGGCACTCTACCCAAAACACAATTTAGCCTCATTAGGGGTTCAAGCCCATAGGGCTGAAACCCTATTGTTTTTGTGCTGGTTTATTAGTGGTAGAGCGGTAGAGACCTGATATTTTGTACATTGGTTGGAAGTTGTGTGTAAATGCTGATCAAGGCATTTTTAATCAACCAGCCTGATGGGGGGGCTATAATTCAAGAAAAAACTGTTTTTCGCTTTAATAACTCCTACAGTGTAAGTCTGATTTACACGAAACTTGATGAAGACATTTCTTGGTCTAAAGTCTACAACTGTCCCATAGGGACTTTTAATGACCGCTGTGTTAAATTTTCACAAATTTTGAAATTTTTGAAAAAATCAAAAATTTTTGTCATCCCCTAGGCTGTTTGTCCGATTCATTTGAAATTTGCTGTGGATCATTACTGGACCAAGCTTATCAAAGACTCTATAAAGCTTATTGAAATCTCATTTGTCTTCCTAGATATTGACGAATGAACTTCAGCAGGGGCGTGCCTTAGCACATAAATGGACAAAATTCAAAAACTATTGGGCCAGTCATCACAGAACTTGCAGAATATGTCCAAATAAATACCAGGAACATACTTTGACAGGTCATGCAAATCGACCCAAAAGGGGCGCTATAAATGCAAAAAAAATGGGCATGGCATGACACAAATCAGACTATAAATCAGTAATTGTTTGACTTATAGCAATAAAACTCATAGGATATATTCATATAAGTACCCGAAACACACCCTGGAATTTTCATTCAAATTGACTGCTAGGGAGCGCTATAAATACAAAACAAAGCAGCTTGGTATGACACAAATCAGACTATAAATCAACAACTGTTTGTCCTATAGCCATAAAACTCACAGAATGTATTCATATAAGTACTTGAAACATACCCTGAAAATTTCATTGAAATTGTCTGATAGGGGGTGCTATAAATGCAAAACAAAGCAATGTGGTATAACACAAATCAGGCTATAAATCATAAATAGTTTTCCCAATCATGACAAAACACACAGGATCGGTTCACATAAGAATCTGAAACATGGCTTAAAAGTTTTAATCAAATCAACTTGTAGGGGGCACCATAAATGCACAAAATAGCCTAGCATAACACAAATCAGACTATACATCATAAGTTGTTGGTCCAATCATTACACTGGCAGAATAGGCCCACATAAATACCTGCAACATACTCTTAAAGTGGTTTTTGACCCCCGCTACCATGACTGCACGCCCAGTCAATTTCCGTGACCTTGGTGTTAATCTCAAGGTCATTACGATCATTTGACCACTTACAAATTCCTTGTCAACATGATATCTCAAGAACTGTTGGACCGATTCCATTCATCTTTGGTGTCAAGGTGTATTAGGGGCGGGGGATATAGAATTCTGCTCTATCCGCCCACCCGGCCATCCGTCCGTCCATCCCGTCCCGTTTCTTGTGAACGTGATATCTCAAGAACGGTTTGACCGATTCCATTCATGTTTGGTGTCAAGGTGTTTTAGGGGAGTGCTCACTGCCCACTTGATTTACGTAATTAAATAATTTTTCTGTACTGTATGTAGCCCATTAAATTGTTGCTGTTAGATCGCAAGGAGGACAGAAGCCGTGTCTTCAATTGCCGCTTGATTATTCTTGAATTGCAAAAACGTGTTGAGAAAGGAAAACCATCAAGAATTAGCCAGGACTAATTGTAGTCAATAAAGGGATGTATATTTTCCCCCAAATTTTCAGGTCTAGCGCCAGCCCTGATAATATATATAATATATACCATTAATATATATTATATATAATAATTATATACTATTATAAAAGCGGAAAAAATGATTGATACAAAATACAAAGAGTATAGACTTACCTGAAAGGCCCAGGTAGCTGGTGCGCTGGCGGTACCCGTGTTCTGGGCGTCTTCTAGTATTTAACTGGCGATCAAGGCGATTTAGTACCATCTCTGCCATTTCCTCAGTGGTTCAACTGAGTCTAAAGCAAGGTGGCTTTTTATAGGTGAGTTAATTCGGGGGGTGAAGCCGCATTTGCACATCAAATGTGTCCAAGTGCACGCGCATTGAAGCCGCCTGAGCACGCTCTTATAAAAGCCCAAATGGGTAGTGGGTGGTTTGAGGACCCGCTATACGCTTTCCTTGACGTGTGTGGTCAAGATAGCAATTGTAGGGGAAGCACATAAACACGCACATGGGCACACCTCCAGGCGCAAATAAGGGAGTCGGCATAATGCATAGCGGGTAGTGTTACCATTTAGGGACAGTGGAAGCTGCTGAATGCATAATTCACGGGTAACGGGTAGTGGCAACGGATAGGGCAGTGTGAAAGATAGAGCCCCAGAGCAGAAACCTCCGCCAAGGCAGCACAGTCCAAATCTTGGGCGAGTGGGAGCAATTGCGTGTTATACAATTTCAAGACAGCTGCCACGGCGGCCATACTGTTTGACTGATCCATCCCTGATGTAATAGCGACCCACCTACAAAATTTCAGAGATATCCGCTCATGACTTTTTGAGTTATCTTAACACAACATAACATAACATGAATGGCGAGAACAGTCCGTTCAGCCCAACTAGGCTCACCAGTTTCTTTATACTATAGTGAATATATCCCTTCAGATACTCAACGACTCAATGGTATCTAGCTTTAAGTCAAGCCTGCTCTTGAAAACTCCCAAGGTCTCTGCCTCAACAATATGGTCAGGTAAGCTATTCCACATCAAAATTACTCTTTGGGTGAAGAAATGTTTCCGAATATCAGTGCTAAATTTACCTGTGGTCAACTTCCATTTGTGACCCCTAGTTCTCCTAACAACACTAGGTTGAAGGAATCCTACATAAAAACAAAGAAACAAAGAGAATTACTAATGCCGAGACAGAAGCTGAGGAACCACAATTTATTAATTTATTAACCTCAGAAGCCCTAAGCAGCAGTCACAATAGAAACTGCGGAGAAACTATGTAAATGATAATAAGCCTCTTTTAACAGGGGCTCAGTTTCAGTTAACAGAAATGAAATACCAAATTGAGACAAACTCTTTATGTAATAAACACTCCTAATAAGCCGAGTTGAGTTTATCTAGTCCCAGCACTATTTATTTACTTACCTAAAACTATCACAGGGCTTAGCTGGGAACCCAGATAAAACAGAATGGCTCCGACGCCTAGGAGAAACTGGAGGAGGGAGGAGGCATAGCACTCCAATAAACCTTTCTGTTTAAATTCCAACCTAACCGAATGGATGACTCAAGTGACTGCTGCCCTACTAACTAAATTTTAAATCTCAGATCCCAAGTCAAAAATGCAAACAGTAACTATCTAGCTAACTAGCCACAAATACAACCAAGGGTACCGAGAAAAGAGTAAAACCCCAGTTCCCTTTGATCAAAACGGACCGAATAAAAAAGTTGTTTACAATGTAAGGGAACTAAACCCAGTATCTCCCCCAACAAACTTGCCACTAAGCACTCAAACAAGCAGCTAAACTTTAATCAGCTGATCAAGGCATTGCAACCGGAGGAAAATACAAAGATAATGTAATTTGCGGTGTGTTTAATCAGGAGAGTCCTTCTGTAATTATGAAATGCAAAAAAGACTAAAGCCCCGATTTATGTTATTATTCAAGCTTAACAATGCGTTTATGCGGTCAGGATAAAGAATGAAGTGAACGTCAATATTTATTGGCTAGAAGACTGTATGAAAGGCAGCCACTAAGTATGAAACCAAGCCGGGTTATATTTACATATCCAGGTAATTCGATAATATTCTTGGCGTTGAGAGCTTGCTGAAGTTCGTTAGCTAAATCAGCCACAGAAAAACCAGGCGACAGTTGCTCAGTCCTTGAAAACAACTCTGTTTTACTTTTTATATCATACAGTTCACTTAGTAAGCCAATTATTTAGCATTTAAA
Organism: Gymnothorax reevesii; assembly: GCA_029721435.1. Taxonomy (NCBI): domain Eukaryota; kingdom Metazoa; phylum Chordata; class Actinopteri; order Anguilliformes; family Muraenidae; genus Gymnothorax; species Gymnothorax reevesii. The sequence continues at coordinate 12,272,834 of CM056574.1, forward strand.
TGTATTGTTTAAATTTAGAGTTTAAATTAGTTTACCTAACCTGACTGTGCTCCTGGGAGACTGAAACCCCCCAACCCCCCCCCGGTCGCCTTTGTTTGATTAGCGACTTAATTTGGCTTTTTGCTCACCGAGTTGTTACAAGGGGGAAAAACGGGAAAAAGAAAGGGGGAAGATTCTCCCTGCCCCGAATGCAACTAAGGTTATACCCCAAGAACAAATCGTCAAACCTCCATTAATCTTTGAGCTTTAACACAGGAATTATTTTCAGAAAAACCCATTTGCACAAGAGTAAGTCTTCAGCTTCAATTCCTCCACACGTCTTTCTCTATCTCAACCTAAGCAGAATCACCAACAAACAGCACTACAGCACAGCTAACAGGTCAGCAACAGCACAGCCCAGCAACAGCAACCAGATACCATTTGACAATCTTGTTCACAAACAATCGGACAGACAGAGAAACGGCACCAACTACAAAAACTCCAGCCAACTTCATTTGGCGGAGGTGATAAACTGCTCCAGTTCTTGTCACGCTACGCCCCCAATAGTCCGCATCTCTGGTATTCTGAGAAAGTGGCCTGCTCACTCATCACTCATTTCCACAATTTGTGTTTAATTATCCCATGAGTCTTTTTAACCGCATTAAAGCCCTAACTCCACACAGAAGAGAAGTTATGGCGCAAAGTTTGGTAAAGCTCTTGTCTTGTTTCGGCTTTTGACTTAGCGTTTCACGTATCTAATCGTAACCACTTTATATTGCAGACTTTGTGAGTTCAGCATATTGCTGTTATGGTTTTTGGGAACTGCATTTCCTGTTGTTTTGTACTTTTCTCATAACCTTGTGGAATTCTAGGAAGAGAAACTACATTTCCAACCATATTTGTATGCACAAAGTTGGTTATTTTCCAGCTAGACTTTTATTAAGTCCTTTAGGACGACATTGAAAAGTACAGAGGAAAGTCTTGCTTTTACTTATGTTTCTTTAAATCTTAGTTGCTAATTATGCTAGCTACTTGTGTAGTTTGAACCAGGAAGTTGTTAATATAGTCAGCAACTGAGGTTTTGGGAAACATAACCCAGAGCTTTGGCCAGAGCCGACTCTGGATTCAGCAAATCGTCAGTTGAGACTGCATCTCTGGAAAGTAAAAAAAACAGACAAACAAAGAAAAAACAGTCCAGATATACTGGTAGGCGAGACGCCTAATTTAACCGCTGACATGAGTGTCTGAATTGCTTGTGCTCCAGCAGCCGCGTGGCAACGAAAGACTCCCCTCTGTTCCGCTAATCTGTTTCCTCTACAGCCAGAGCACGTTTCGGAATGAATCATATAGACGTTTGCTTAAAACAGATTAGTTCCTACACAGTGCATTATTCATCAGCCTCTCCTCAAACCCAGCCGGTCCCTGGCTCATAATATCGCTTGTCAATTCCCTGCAATTGACTCGAGAGCCGCTACATTTTCATGAATAATATAGCGGCTGATAAATATTACAGAGGCCAGGGTCTAGGATCCGGTTATGCCCAGCAGACAGTGGATGACCCCTCCGATCAGGTATTCAGGTGAGCGAAGTGGTTCATTAATTAAAGAGGTTAAGACTCGGCCTGGCTGCCTGCGCTCAGAATGAAAGAGAGAGGGAGGAATTAGGCAGCAGGTGACACTGAGGCATAGCGCGAACGCAGAGCGCTTTTGGACCCACAACGTTGGAGGGACTGAGCAGTGTCAGCGCAAACACAGCCTGGATTCATCCGCTAACAGGTGGTGTTGAAGAGGTCTGGACCGTAGGCAAACAAAAAACAGACAAAAAACTGGAATTTGTTTGCCACCGAATACTCAATACTGAGATTAAGACTGAACCACTGAATTCACACCATAGAAATTTTAATTTTAAAGCAGTCATTGGAATTTATTGACTTTGAATATGATTATGATTCTGGTGAAAATCCTCCACAGGTGCGCACTGATTGTCCCATATTCCTGGAGGTGACTGCTGATGTGACCTGACAGCTGTCAGTCAATGTCTGTCACTGTTTTTGCCAGGCACCGCGTCAGTCTCAAAGCCCCCCTTCCCTCGAGTGACAAATGGCAGATTTTCGGTTGTGTGGAAGAGCGGGTTCGACCCGCGGCACTGACTTTCCTTTGTGAAAGTCGCAATAAGAGCCGCCGCCCCTCTCAATAACTGGAAATGCCGCTGTGAGCATCCTGTCTCCATGGAGATGGCCGCCGAGAGGGCATCCTGGGAAGGCGGGGCGGTGAGGGGGATTTTGGATACCGATCAAAGGCCCAGAATGCTGCAGAGGTCCAGATGGGGGGAGGGGGGATCCGGCGCAGTATGCTCAGTACCAGCTCCTTTAGCCCTGGGGGCTCCGTATCTTATCAGGGCGGAAACAGCAGCTGTTTAAACTGCAGGTGTCCACGGGAGATTTTCCACTGGAGGCTTTTAAAACCGCGGAGTTTCGCCACACAAGCCGACCGCACTGGGTCAAGTACCCGAGACCACAGGAGTTAAACCATTCCTGCACTCCCCTCGTATCCATTTAAGCAGTATCTGTAGGTTCCTCTGAGGAGGCAAACCTCAAACATAACAGCATGAGGATCCAAAGGAGGACATGTGTTTAAAGTCCCCCATCAGATCACCAGGTGTTCTGCCAATTAGCCCTTTCAAGCCAATTCACAATCTGTTCATTTGTGACATCACATGGGGAAGTCACTGCCCAGTGTCAAGAAGGACTAATGAACCTCAGCCAACCTGTTAGTCAATGTCTTCATTATTGTGGGTCTTCTCTTCCCGATTGTGATGTCACACAGGATTGACTTTGAAACGGCCTGCGACAGTTAATTGGCTGTGTACCAGGTGTTATGATTGGGGACCTTCAAAATGTAATTACTGCCTACGTTTATTTAAGTAAGCCGAGAAATAGTCTCAACGGTTATGTACTGGCGTGTTCGAAGCCACAATCATTGTGACAGTGTTCCAGCCTCTTTTCCTCAGGAGAGATGTTCCAGTTATCTCTCCTCTGACACACAACCAAAATTCAATTTCAGAGCAATTAGTCCCTCCAGACGAGGGGTTTACCGCCGGAGTGCCTAATGCACACAAATGTCTTTTATCTCCCGTAATAAAGACATCAGACTGTGGCTTCTGGAATACATATTAGCTACGCTCTGTCCAGTATTACCTACCATGTAGCGTAAGCATTAGCCGCTCATCATGACACAGCTTACTCAGAGGAGAGGCCGCTGTCTGTAACTAATAGACTGACTGACGGAGGGGCAGCTTTACAGATTTTGCTCGGGCAGCCGAAGGTCTGCTTTGCTGATGGCTTTACTGGGCAGAACACGGGGTAGGGGGTGATGCGTGTAATTTAATAAAACACACTGCAATGCAATCACAAAGGGCAGGGGAGGAGGGAGTTTGCTGGCTGAACACTGGGCTGTCAGTGTAACGAGTGACCGAGGAGACCGACTTCTACAGCTTCAGGCTTCAGGCCGGGTGTATCTTCACTCACTTTACCCTTTCACACCCATTCAGTTTTGAATCTGCCATTTTGAGCTCAACAAACTAAAGTTGCAAGCAATTTTTTGTTTTTTTGTATGGCAATACCGAAGCATTAGATCGTTAAATAACAATTTTTGTATGTAGTGCTCATGAAGTTCCATCCTCATTAAGTCAAGTAGAAATTGAGAAGTCGGTGACAGATAAAATTGACCAATGGACACACACTGCACCATTGCAATAGCATAACCAAACCCACAATTAATAATAATTTGCATAAAATACTTCTTATCGTATTAGAGTCACCATTTATCATCAAAGCTGAAACTCTTCATGTGATGAAAGACAATTTTCTGAAGTATGAGGAATACAGACCATAGTGAACATTCTTGGTGTAAAACGGCTTGATAACAACTTGGGGCACATGGGCCTATTGCTTGGTGTATTAAACATATCAATATTGATTTTAAGAATGTTTATTTACTTTCTACTGTAGGTGAATATCCCTATCCACAAAAACTGGTACATCGAAAACATGACCACGCTAAATGCTTTTGCCAGCACAAATTGAGTTTCAGCAGCTTCCGTGAGGGAGAAGCCGGCAGTTCTTCCTCTGAGAATCAAAGAGCAGATGCCCTCCGGCCTCAGACCCAATGCTCTCGCTTCGTGGGCTTTGTGAAATAATAGATAAGCGCTGGAGGCAAACACAGCTGAAATTCGGAGGATTGTGCATTTTAGGGAACGCAAACTGCTGCTGCTGCAAGATGCAGCTAAAGCTCATTCTGAGACCATACAGAACAGGGATCTAAAGCTGATACAATTAACTTAAGCCAACATTTTCTCAGCTCAGAATAACAATACGCAAACGGCTCAAGCAGTATTTGCATAAACAGGATTCTACATTTGTATTTGTATTTTCTCTCCAGTAGTTTGTTTCCTTCCACTCACCAGAAAGTGTTTTTACTGTGACGTCATCGGGTTTCAACGGGCCCGATGTCAAATAAATATGTCTGTCAATCATTAGTGTCCGTCCAAAGAACTGCCTTTCATGCATTTTGAAATCAATCGCAGTTCCGCAGTTCTCTCCCCTCCCCCCATTTTAAAAATTCAACCAAAACGTTGGCTTTAATCGGATATACGTCAAATCAGGGAACCTTATTCTCTAACCTCCATCTCATGGTGACTTGTTTAATATACACGGAGACCAGACTGGCAGCTCTGGGGGTCTAAAGCAATTATAACATCGAAATTACTGGCTTTTCATGTGACTGGAGCGAGGGAACAGTGTTTATGTTTGATCTGGTTGTACCAGAAGGGATATCTTGATGTTTACTTCAGCGCTCTGGTGTTGGGGTCTGTCATACTAGTTTTTAACTCCTGTCCTGGAAGGCCACAGTATCTGCAGTGTTTTGGGATTCAGCTGTACATGCGGCTGCGAGGCATTAATATTGATGCACTGTTCGCCATCGCGGGCTGTCGGGGCACGTCGAGATAAACATGGCCGCATGCTGAGCACAGCGCTATTGGCCGCGGATGGACGGGCCCACCGCTGCTGTAACTGCACCCTCCGACAGAGGCTCTCAACAGGGTCCTCAGCCTGATACACTTCCCCACATCAACACCATCATGCAGTGCACTCTGGGAACCATTTTATTTTTCTCTGAGTTAAAATGAGGGCGGGATGATGTTAAATCCCAGACCACGTGAAAAATAACTGTGGTATCCTGACCAGCAGACACGATGGACTACATCTCCCAGAAGCCATGAATGGTCCTCACAACTTGGGTTGGAATTTAAAATTTGTTGGCAGTAAAGGCATCAATGTGACTGCAGCTATTTTCTGACATCATGTGTATCTGTTTTGATTCAAGAAGCAGCCTAATGAAAAGTCTTGTAACCATGTCCCTACTGAACTGAGATGCATTAAATTCTCTCTATCAGGAGTAATGGGAGCACCAGCCCTGTCAGGCAAAATCAATTCCACCCCAGTGCCCAGATTGGACACATTACACTTAGTACTAAATCAGGTGTTAATACATTCAATGTACATTTTTAATCTGCAGGAACAACAATTTCAGCAGGTGGTACGCAGACCTCAGTCATAGTCTTTAAAAAGAGATTGTAATGAGGGAATCTCCCGGAGCTGATAGCCAGTGCCGGAGAATATAGCAGCAGCCGCCCCTTATAAGAATATCCTACAGTTATTTCTTAGTAAGACTACAGTATTTTTGGCATAATACTAGTACTACTATAGTTTGCATTTTGTAGTATAACTAGAATCTTACTATAGCCATCACATTATAACTATAGTATTACCACAGTCAACAGCACCATCATATTGCCAAAGTCCACACAACTCTACTGCTGTGGTTTGAATAAATATGGTATCACTGTTGTAATACTACACTGCAGTGGCAAAAATACCATCCATTTACTGTAGGATAACTATAGCTTGGAACGATGGTAATTTGTCATAAGGGGTGTGCCATAACACAGCCGTGTATAATGCGAGTCCATGCATTATCTTCATCGCACATGCAGAAGAATGGGGCAGTGCGGATCTATTCGTTTCGCCCTCACAGCACGAGCTGTTTTATGAGCGTGCGGAAGATATTAATCATCCTCACCGCACTGAAGGCGTCAGCCGCGATTGTCTATTTCTTATGGTGCAAATTAGGAGGCGGCCGACACGAAAAACCGGCTATGGTGTTACGCATTTCTGAAATAGAGAGGGAATTTCCAATTTGAACGATATTAAAACGCCTCCTCGGGGCGGGTCATGAGGTAGACTGCAGGCTGAGAATGATAATAACAATAAAACGCAGCTCGGAGCGTCAATATTGAGAGCAGCGGGTTTATTTTCCGGCGCCTCATTCATTTTGGGAGTTATTATTTTCTTCTTGTGCGGTCCGCGCATCGCAGGTCTTTGAATCAAATTCAGTGGAAGTTTATCTTCCTGGATGTGGTCTTGCTTTTAATGCAAACAGCTGAGTCATGTTCACCCCTTTATTGCATGTATTATTACACTGCCATTTTAGCACACAGGAGGGTCATTCCTTTGCTGACCAATGAAATTGAGGCATGGCCTTGAATCACAAGTATTCATCCCTGGTAATTCCCACCTCATACATTTTGGAATCTCCTGTCGATTTCAACGAATGAGGGCTCGAAAGGTTCAGCACGCGTAAAAGTCTCAGTCCTTATGCTTATGTCGAATGTGCGCCATCAGACCAGCCTTCGATTTTTACGACACGTTGCAAACATTGCAGCCAAAAGAACGTTTAGAGAGCCTGTGCCATAGCTCCAAGGCTTCGGTGTATATGACGAGTGTGAGCTTTCACACCAGCCTTGGACTTGCACAGCTTATGACAAATGGAATACTTAAATCAGGTTTCAGATGAAGAGATTGGTAATAGTGACCGAGGTTTAGTACCCAGGCGAAGCTCTTCAAGATGGTAAAGATGGTCCCGCTTGAATCTAGAAACACCTTCAAGGCAGACTGGCCTCCACTCCTTTTGAGTCAACAAAATTGACTCAAAGGAGTTTATAGGGATATTGATGGCTTCCAGATTGTACTTCAGCTTGTCTTTGTAACAAAGAAAGAGCCTGTCTACACTGCGTAATCCACTATCTAACTGACTATATACCTTGGGTATTCTTTTATCATCCATTTGGACAACATGACCCACCCATCTGAGCTGAGACTTAATGACTCTTTGCCACCGATGTCAAATTTCTTCATGAGGTCCGAGTTGGAGATGTGATCCTTTAGAGTAAGGCCATAAATGGTTCAGAGACAGCGCTTGTGAAAGACTTCAAATTTTGCTATGTGTGTTCTGTATGGAGTCTACGGTTCAGAGCCCTAAAGCAAGGTTATGAGAACAACGGCTCTGTAAACACTTACCTCAGTTTGAAGTGATATACTTCTCTCATTCCATAAGTGATGATAAAGCTTTCCAAAAGCTTTAGAGATTCTGTGGACAATTTCATCGTCGAGAGAGCCACTTGAGTTGGTCTTGCTTCCCAAATACTCAAAAGACTTGAGGCCTTGCCTATCGACAAATATCGGATCTGATGGAAATTTGTTAGCAGCTTGCAGCTGTCTTCTCCATTTTTTCCTTTTAGGGATATATTTGTTGGCTGATGCACAACTTTGGTTTTCTTAACACTTATGGTCAATCCAAAAGCTTTACCGGCAATGGAAACCCGGTTCATGAAATCCTGTGCTTCTTTTAATGATGTTGCAACAAGGGCAGCATTATCTGCAAAAAGAGCTCCAAAATCAAGGCTGTCCTTGTTTTAGTCTTTGCTTTGAAGCGCTTGTGATTAAATAACCCACCTGTTGTGTGAAACTCAAAGCAAACACCCTTCTCCAGATCGCCATAAGCATGCTCAAGCATTAAAGAGAAGTACAAGGCACTTTGGCATTGTTTCCATCTTCTCACTCTCTCTCACCTCTGAAACCTTGGTTGTGATTCCTATACCTACATATAGAAGGTGCCGGTACAATGTGCATGACCCCCAACCTACCTCTCCCCCAACCTCCCACCTTTATCTCACCTGCAGTTACAGCCAGAACGACTTCAAATCTCAATATGTTCTCTTCTCCTTACAGGGACTATGTCGGCTGGGGCACATGCGTACGAGAGTCCAGTTGATAAACACTTTCGTACATGTAGTGCGGTATCAACGGAGCAGAAATACAAACCCCAAGCTTATTAGTACATGTATAAAGCGAACCTTCGTTGTTTTTAATACAGAAGAACAATCAATCAATGCTGGCTAACTTAAAAGCAATAATAACGCCACAAAAACCCAAACTATGACTAACTGATGCTACGAACAGGCTCTACGATCAATAAAGATAGTTTTTAGGTGAAAACTTCATCAAAATTCTCAAGGATTAACGCGATATAAGCAGATTGAAAAACGCTTACATGAAATCTCCGATGAACTTGGAATAGTGGTACCAACATTTTCAACATGCATCACTTCGTCGCACGCATGCGCCCCGGCTGAGAGAGTCCCTTTAAAGTCCACAAATGACATAACTTCGCTCACACACAGGATTTCATTTTCACAGAGGCCAAGTAATATTTATTGGACACAGACTGTTTTTGTTCCAGTTATACTTTGGTCTTAGTGCAAAATACACCACTGCTGAAGAGAGAGTATGCCAATACAAATCATGTTCATGCACAGGCAGGCAGAGAATCTAAACTAACCTTGAAATTAATGTTTTGCCTTCCCAGTGGAATTTTACCACACAACTCAGACAGCACATAACACCCTGGTTGGTGTGGACACCTTCGGTTTAAGTCTCAGACACTGTGCTACTCAACTGTCTGCAGTCATATACAGTACAGCCCTCAGTGAAAGTAAAAACTAATGCACTAGCAGCGCGCAAGTTAAAGCTCTAGATCCTACTGGCTGGCGCACGAGGCCCGCTGGTCAAGCATGAATGGTCCCCAGAATGTAGCCTTACTTAGGTATTATAACTGAGACATTCAGTGCCACTGCATGACAGGAGACCGAGGTTATGTCTTGTCTGCTTTACCTGTCCCCGCCCGTTTGTCCAATTAAATGTGTCATTTGTTATCGCTATCGAAATGATGACAGCGTAACAGAAAGAAAAATGACAGAACGAATCATTTTATTTTGAAAACAGGCGTCAAGTTTTGTATTTTGTATATCAAGGCTGAATCCCTGTCCGAACGAAACTTATTTGTTTTTGAAGCAATAATTGTTTCCTGTCTAAACTGTACACTAATTGTATTACCCCTCTGCCCCCATCAGTCCACATAAATCTTCGTCGTAGCACAAGGAGATGTATAGATGATTAAGCTTTGAAGCGCAAGATGCAGTCTTCACAGTTTCAGCACTCTCTTGTTCTCCTGAAATCTTCACCAGAGGCTCCTTAATCATCACTCTGAACAGTATCTACAGACAATCTATCAATCAATAAAATCCTTTGCTTAACCAGATAAAACCAGTTGAGAAGAAGTCTCTTTTTCAATAGTGATCTGGCAAAAGACCAGTGGCACAGTAACTGAACTACATGCAATCCACAGAGTACAGAACGCGACAGTCTTACCCACAGCAGTACACAGAAGTTCAGGAGATACTCAAAGCCCTCCATACAACTATACAGAAGGTTATGGGTTTAAATCCAGCCTGGGGCCTTTGTGGATTGCACATGTTCTCCTTGTGTTGGCATGTACAGTTTGCCTGTTCTCCCTGAGTGCCCATGCGTTTCCTTTCACAGTCTAAAGGCGCTCGCCAGGCTAATTGGCGACTCTAAATTGCCCGTAGCAGAAAGTTAATGGAGTGTACCGTGTACATTGTCATGGACTGGTAAACTGTCTACAGTGAGTCAAAAAAACTATACACTTTTTAAATGTCCAATTATTATATTCTATGTATATGTAGCAATGTAGACAACATGTTTTTACATGTACGTTTTCAGCAGCTCTTTCTGTTTCTTTTGACACCGGTTTGCATCTTGTTAGATTAAACCCATGACTGCTGTGGAACAGTTTAAGGAGTTCAGGGAAATTTCACTTGTGCCAACTGATCAGGGGGTAAACTGTGGATGCAACATGCTTAGCAGTGCCAGGTCATTAGGACTAATGCACAGGCAAGATCCATATGCCTGTTTTTAAGTTCAAATGACTATGCAACCCATTATGACATGCATGATCAATTTCATATTCGGCCCTGGTCAGTTGGCACCAGTCAGATTTCACTTGAGTCCCTTAATTGTTCTTTGTGCAGTCAGGCCTGAAACCTAATGAGGTGTAACTGGTACCAATATCTGCAGAAACATCTGAGGCAAAAGTACAAAATCTGTTGTATACATGTGGATTGCTACACCATCACAAAATGACCCGATAAAAATAGTTTTTTTTTTAATCACTCTGTAGAGCAGGTTCCTATCACTCTCACCCATTGGATTCTGGGATATGCCCCCCATCCCAAAGGCCCAATCACAGTGAATAAATCGTTTCAGAAGCTAACTCAACAGAATAGAATAATTAAAGAATTATTATACGGTTATGCATGTTTTATACCCACACCATGATGTACAGCAGTAACACTATTACAAACCTTATAGTATGACAATAGCCTCCATTTAAATACCTAAATTTAATAGTTTTAAATCATTGTAACCATTATAACTGCTGTTTGAAGCATTATAAGCATTAATCGTCAGAGGGAGGAGATTTTTTTTTTGTGTGCGTAAACGCGTTAAGCAGATTAAAAAAAAAACTCTGTTAAACAGCGTAACAGCCTCTGCCGTCACAGTCCTCAGCAAACTCTCTCTCCCAGTCCTTCGCCTCCACATAAAAAAAGCAGGAAATCCCTGCCATTCTTTGAGGGATATCAGTCATAGTCGGCACGTTTCCCTTCGAGCTCTCAATCGCGCATCTATTACAAGCTGAAGTAAAGAGGGAAACGGACGGTGACAGAAAACAGAGATACGATATCTGCACAAAGCTACTGGACATGCTGACAGTGCCAAAATAATACACTTCATGCACAACAGTCAGTATTTATAAAGTCCCTAAAGAACAGAATTACTGATCTCAGGCCAGTTTTCCCAGCTCACTACCACACCACATCCAGCTCTGAGCTGATATGAACTGCACTGCCTAAATAGTGTAGGAAATGTTCCCTAAAGTCTTTGGACGAACAATTAATTGGACTAAGTAGGGGCAGATCCCCATAGCAGCAAAGTGGAGTTTAGGTCCTTCTCAAGAGCCCAACTACTGCCTTTAAACTCCACCCTTCCAGCTGCCAGTCAAGCACCTCAGCCAATGGGCTCCAAACCACTTTATCAGCAAGATGATGGTTCTCTCTGTATAACACAGAAATAATGCCCTGTACTGTGAGGGAATTATCCCATTTCTGCAGTGACAAACATTCCCCTGCCCAGCGCGCCAATATCTTCTCATCGAGAAGAAAATGATCTCTCCGTCTGGTCGAAAAATGATCGTCTCCTGGCAGGGAGATATTAATGCTGGGAACAATCACTGCAGCAAAACCTCTCCAATAATTTTCCAATTTGAGCACCTTGGAGAAATCTGGCTTAGAATATGCAGCTGTGAGGTTAGTATCATGCGCAAGAGTGTTGTAGGGATGTTATATCGGTGTAACCGAAGTACTCATTGAAATTTAAGCTGCAATATGAATTTTGAATTTTTTTTAAATTTGGCTGTATTATCAATAATAGTAGAGAGAGGATTTTGAAGTGCATGTCGGAGCATCAGAGTGAAAACTTTGGGAAGGGAATGAGCATATTTTAAATGGTTTGCATAAAATAGCTAAAAAAAATTAATTAGCTGATTTGACAGCTGCTAATTATCCAATTACTGGCTATCAGTTGTACAATTTCATTTATTGTAAGGAGAAGTCAGGAGAACACCAGTTGCAGGATCCAGAAGTGTTTATTAAACACCAGACACTACGGGAAAATTGGCGGACACGCCAGAACCAAAACACCGTGCACAAGCACTGAACAAATGGGAGAACTGAAGTACACTGCCAAAGGCAGGGGAAAACAGAGATACTCACTACAAGAGAGGATAAACTAAGAAAACAAAAACTGAACCAAACTAAACTGACGGACACACCGGGAGACTTAAACATGGGGCAGACAAGACAAGGGCGCAGCAAACAAGACTCGGGAAACATACAAGGAGAAACTCGGAAGGCACGAGGAGCTGAGCTTTCCCCATGTAGACTGAGTCAATACGGAAGATCCGTCTGACATCCGCTCTCCCAACTCTGCCACATATAGTCAGGAGAGGAGGCGGGGACTCGGAATGCAATCTCGGAAGGAAACAGAAACACATGGGATTAATAAACAATTACACAAGACCTGGGTAACAATAATGAATCGAGTCAAGACGCTGAGACCATCAATCAAGCGAGACAGTTTAGATTAAGTAAGTTTAGTAATCTAAACGTGACGAGTAAAAAGCACCACAAGAGAAGCAAAGAAAAGCACAGCTTTTAAATCAGTTAATCAGAGACAGCTCAGGCGGAATATATTGAAGCCAGAAATGCACACACTCGCTAATGAGTTAATTAAGGTTAATACTACGTGACAAAATATTTACAATCACCCTCAAATAAGTGCTGGTTAGTACGGGTTAGTAATATCCTTCCAGAGAACACACTCACTCAAAGTTTTGCGAGACCCAGAAATCAGGGGCGTCACTAGACCTAATGCTGTACTGAGGCACAGCTGGGGCACAAACAACGGGAGTGCGCGAGCAAAAACTTTTTTAGCACTAATTTATCATTAAAAAGCATAAATAGTGCTTCAAATTATACATTCATGTCAGATTATTTGTAAACTGTATAAAACTGTATACTCTCCTTTGTTATCCTCAGTGTCTCATAACCAAAGTACTCGATGAGCCCGATTCTCTGTTTCTGCAGAACCCATGTTTTAACGTGAAATAGCTCATATCTGCTCATTAAACATCGATAGCAATCTCCAGAAACTGAGTTGACAGTGCTAGGCTAACCATTATGAATCAAAGTTATGCCTATGATGAGCCAGTTAGCTATAAGGCAGCAGCTAACGTCTGCACTAGGCTACTTCAATTTACAGCCAGAGCTAGCTGGCAAGACGGCAGCTGAATGTTTAAGCAAAGTTGTGACATTTAAATTCCCATGGAAATGGCGACACAGAGGAGAAAACAAACAATAAGAACAGGCAGTTGCCCAGCACTGACCTGAAGACAGGTGGAGAGAATGACGGCGAGAGCAGTCAGCCCTGACAGACACTGCTGTGTGTGTGACCTTGTGTTCCAAAGTTCTGAAGTGAGCACTAGCCGAATCACAGACAAAGCCGCGTGAATATTAAGTAGCCACATGCCACTCAGTACTATACGGAGTGAAGTGAATAAAGTAGCAATGAGCTACAGTTATCATATTAAGTAGTTGTGTGCCTATGCACTTTCTGTTACTGTAGATTCTCTTCCTGTAGATTATGTGGACATGTAGGCTTAAAACGTGATTTTTTTTATCCGCTGGGGAAAATTATACTGGGGCACTGAAGACGAATACTGGGGCACGTGCCCCAGTAAAATATGTCTGGTTCCGCCGATGCCCAGAATTAAACACAGGTGGAAGCAATGAATGAAATACCAGAGCCAAAACCGAAAGAGGAAACGTGATTGGACGACGAGACGCAGGCGTGCTGAAGGCAGTCATGTGACATCACTGGAGAATGCAGATTGGGCGTGGATCGTCAGACGGCAAACACGAAAGCTGAAATATAAAAAGAAAGTGAACCACAAGCACAAATACAGCACACACGAGGCAGAATCGTAACATTTGTTTACTTCAAAACTCACGCTGATCAGCATGGAGCACTTTGACTTCAGACCAGTCTGGACACAGGATGAAGTTCACGCTTACAGGACTACTTTGTCCTGAGAGGCAAAGAATGCTACCGCACACAAAATTACCTGGAACCAGGACTGTTTCTGCACTCCTAAAGCATAAAAATTTACATAAAATAGAAGCACAATTAGAGGAGCAAACTCCACTGCGTTTATCTTCATTAGCTCTGGAGAGCAGCGTCGTTCAGCAGACCTGAAAAATTCAGCCCTACTCGGCGAGTGTACAGTTAAAAGGGCAAGTGCTCCTAATGCTGAAGTTTACGGCTTCACCATTATTTCCACCTTATAAGCATCTGCTGTGTCACTGCTGCATATCTGTGGTACGAGACGAAAAGGTCAGTGCAGTGAGTCCTAACCTGTAGCTTTTGCCCTACAATGAAGGTTAATTAGTCTGGGAACAGAGCTGCTTGTGTTCAGTGGCACATGAGGTTACTGGGCTGTTTTTATTGTACAGCAGGAGCACAGCAAATGGGGTAGAATGGTGTGCAGTTGGGGAGAGTTTAATCTGTCTCCATTTTGTTTTACACTTGATTCTCGGACGGTTTTAATATCTTGGCCCGGCTAAAACCAGAGAGGAGATGCTCGCTCAGTCCAGAGCCAACGCAAAGACTTCTGGCTCCAATTCAAAGGGAGCTCTTTGTATGCGATATGTTTAAAGTGGAAGACAGAAGATGCAGTGGGTGAAGTGCCGTTCTTGAACGACAGTACTCACTACGTGCACGTTAGAGTTTGTAAGTTTGAAAAAAAGTTTAAGGCCACCAGGTGCCAGGCATTTTTGACCTGGCTCAACTTAAAGTTCCAAGTTCTGACAATAATGAGTTTGTGCAACCACTATGACCTGAAGTTGAGCGAACTCAAAAGTGCTTTGCAGCTGGTTGCCTTACCCTCTGAAATATAAACAGATTTATATTTTTTACAGGTCAGGGCCTGATATACTGAGCATTTTATGACCATTTATAGGTGTAGATATGGTACATTGTGTCTGAGAAACATCTTCCTGAGTCATCCCAGAGTGCACTTCTCTTCCTAATGGGTTTGTGTTTGAAGAGGGATTGTGCAGTGTGATTGATTATGTGTTCTGTAGAATTCACACAATTAACAAGGCTTAATTTTTGCATCTAGCTATTCGTGCATACTCTTTGTCATCAGCGAAATCCAGAGATTTGGGCTCTTACATTGGCTTGCTATGTTATTTTACTTTAGTGAACAACGTGTCAATTTTCTGGACTACCTTTGCGTTAACATAGCCTCTTCAGGCCGCATTTTGTCCTGTGATTCTTATCCATGTAAATCCGTCCCCGATTCTGTGTCAAGCATAGTTTAGAATGCAAAATGGAGCCAAAATGATCTTATAGCAGCCCGAGTCTTTGGATCTAATTTCCTTTAAATAGCTTTATATGTTAATCAACTCAATCAGAAGAAAAGCCTTGTGGGAAACCATTTCAATCCTCAGTGGGACAAAGCAGAGAGAGCCGCCATGCTGATGTGATTAAACGTAATGAGGCAGCTTACAAAATAGTGAGTATTGCCTCACTGTGCTTAAACAATGCAATTAGAAGAATCACAGTGGGACAGGATTTATCAGAGGGACTAACTGTACACCTGAAGGCTATTCCAGCCTGAAGCGCATTGCCTCAGTAGTTTTTATTAGTCGACCCCCTTTGAATATCTAAATACAAGGATATTTAGCTTTGGATACTGAGATGAATGATTTTGCTTCCCAGTAAATTAGGGAAACAAGGAATACTTTCTCATAATCACTTGGAATTGGAAGTCGTGTTGTCATGTTACATTACCACTCTTTGGCTGATGTTTCCACCTAAAGTAAGTTAAGGTTGATTAGCCCTACCGGGGCCAATCCCACATGGAGCACTGTGTATTTAGAGCCTTGCTCAAGGGCCCAACAGCTGTCCTGATATTATTGTGGCTACACTAGGGCTCCAAACATCATTCCTCTACGTCCAATTCATGAGCAGTGGATGCTATGCTATGAGCCACCTTGCATTAGCATTAGCATAACTGGGTTACCCCAGGCCAGCCTCACGGGAAAAGCCTTCGGCAGGAAGGAGGCTGGATTCATCCAGGGAAGCAGCTGATATGGAGAAAAGGGTTTTGATGGAAAAGAGGACATCAGCGATCGGGGCTCATCTAGCCCCAGACTCGAGGAAACCGATATATGTGTTATAAATGCGGCGAAAACTCGACAGATAATACCTGTCATCTCAACACTGGTGCTGACACAAAAAGGAGACCAATCAGAAGGAAATAAATTTGCTCTCGGGGAGGGGGGCGGGGTTGAAGCCCATTTGCGATGATGCAATCGATGAAATTCAAACCCACTGAAAGATAAGTAGCCGCAATATGAGTTCAGGAACCCAGCGCAGCGTGTCATTTATTCATTACCTTATTGAGTCGGCTGTATTTTGCATATGAGGGAAGATAGCAGAACGGTGGCAGGTATAATGGGACCTTTAGTGGTTTCCATTAATACCTCCCTTGTCTTTTACGATAGGGTGTAAATGCTATCTTTCGTGTTCAGGAGGGTGCTGTTCTCAACTGTCTGCCTGCATTGAAAAGGGCTCACTGCAGAATACTCCCACCTGCTTACAGTAACATATCCACAGGTACATCAATCACCCGTCTGTTTAATTCTTCTCAGAGGACCTTGTGCTCAGAGTGTGACTATTCAGGTCTGCCACAGGTAAAATAAGAGCACTACAGCCCCCAACGCAAAGCAAGAGAAAATGAGCGCTGATGGCCATGCCTTTCTTTGCCCTTCATTTATTTTTTTAATTTGGAAAATTGTTTCAGGCCCAAGGGCCAGGAGGCTGTGAGCATATTTAATTCCCTTCCTGTTTTAGTAGTAGGGGAGACTGGGGTCCGATGAGCCATGGGGACCAATGAACCCACATCACTGTTTTGTAAGTAGATGTGAGAGCTGTTTAAAGGTAACCAATCTGTTTTTTTATATAATTCAATAGATATGACCAAAACAAACGGGAATAAATAAATTTTCACAGAGAACGCTTGCAATTCCACAAATATTGAATGTGAAAGTAGTGTTTGCAACCCACAAAAACTCCCACCCCATTTGAAATACCTCATTAGTATTCATGAGTATACAAAAATGATATCACGAGAAAGGGGATGTGCGCGGTGGACGCAGAAATGAAGAGAAGTTGGCCAACCTCAATATGCCGCGGCCAAAGAAATAGCTGACGGATTCGGCCCGCATAAGTGCTAGAAAAGGCCAGCAAGAAGATCAGTTGAAGATCAGGATAAATAAAAAAGGCCAACGTGATCGCTGGCGAACTTTTAAAGTCAGGTTCGGAGATATTTTCAATGCGGGCACTTAGTACTTTCAGATCGTTAATGTATTTGAAATCATCCCATATTTGTAACAAGACATATTTATAGTAATGAATTTCTAATGTATAAACTTAATTTATTTACTTGCAGTCGATTCTGATGACTGATCTGATGTGACTTTTCATGCAAATCTCTCATGCGTATGAAGTAGTAGGCATGTTGAAATGGCTGCGGTCCAGCGGCCACAATGGCTGATCTTAACGGTCGAGTGACTGCTTTCGGAATTTATCCTTGTTAGGGGTCTAGGATGACATTTAAACTTTAAATCTTCATCTAATATTTTTATTGGAAGAGCCTGGCAAATTATGCGGGAAAAAGAGTTGAGTTTAAGGAAAAAATGTGTTACCTTTAAACTAGGCAACATGGTGCGATGGCTCATTGGTCCCCACGGGTCATCGGACCCCAGTCTCCCATAGATTAAATAACAGTTATTTGGCTGACACTGCTATTCAAAGCAGCTTACAGCTGATTAGACTAAACAGGGGCCTATTGCCCCCCCGCTGCAATGTAAGCTCAAGGGCCTCGTCTAAGGGCCCAAACAGCTGCACTGATGTTATTGTGTTTGATTACAAACACTCAGAGCCCCTGCACACCTTGAGAGCCCCCAGCCGACACGCCTCCGGTCAGCCGCATGGGCCTGGAGAGTCCACAGCACAATAAAGTCATTTTCCTCACAGGTAAAATAACGAAACGAGGGTAGTTCCATTTCAGAGTATGTTTGACAGCACTAGCACAGATATAAGCAGTAATAAATTATCGGCTCATTCCTGGAGACATCAAATTAGAGGACTACTTCCCTGTAGCACTTTTTTTTGCATCAAGAAATGACTTTTTCAAGCTGAGAAGAGGAAGGGAAACAGAATGCACTCATCTGGCAAACAGGTTTCTGAACAAGATAACAGAGAATAAAAAATAAGTCATTGCAAGTTCAAAAAACAATGTGTGCAAATTTGGCTAATGAAAAATCAGATCTTGGCAGTATCTGGCTTGGATATTTTTTGTTAGCAGCGTAGGACGTTTAAATAACAATGTGATTCACCACATATCAGTGTTTCCCTTCCAACAGTTCAGACCTAATTAGGCATCCAGCTCAGTGAGGTCGGTGAGCCCCCAATTCTGTAAGGCTAAATTAAAGCCAAAATCTTGACTCATTTGGGAAGCAAAAACTATTTGGGCTACGGCACCTCCAAACAGTCTTTAGAAAAATGGATAACTACAGCGCGCTGAGAGCCAAAGTTTTTTTTTTTTCTGAGTCCTGTCCTTCTCTCGGCATGAAGGTATTTGGATTTTTGTCATGACAGGGTAGACTGAAAACATACTAGTTACTACAATAATAACAAGGACTAACCCAGTGTGAAGTGTTGATTGCTTTGAATATGCCTGCTATAGCTACCTAAAAGTCTGTCTTCGACCCCCACGAGCAGCTGACTTTATGTGACAATGACTTCTGACCCGATGACCTCCAAAACCTGATCAGTTCAGTTGCTCTGTGAGCCCTCCTCTCCTTCAGTGGAGATATAGTGCAAACAATATAATTGCGACAGTGTATCTATCCTTGCAACTAACGTGTGCACTGATGGAAAACCAGAAAATCGTGTTGCGCAGAGGCATTAATAATGTAATATATTTATTCATATGGCTCCTGTCTTGGAACCAAGGTCACTTAATCATCATGTCATCTGTAAGGCCTGTCAAAATTTAGGATCCCGATATTCAGCCTTATTTTATCTTGTGAAATGACTCATCACTGTAAGTCTCCTCTTTCAAGACCCATAAATCTATATTTTTGAGGTCGATGTCTGTCTGTCTGTTTGTATGTACACGTTTTTCTCCTACATTTCTCAACTGATTATCACCAAATTTGGTGTGAATATCCACTTGGACACCAGGAAGAACTTGACGTTGCCCGATTTTTGAAAAACGGTCATGCACGCAAAAAAAAATGGCAATTACACTCCGGGTAGCGGGTAGCAGCTAGTACTTTATATTCATCGTTCCATTGTGACTCAACCTCAGCCACTGCATAAACTGAATGTAAATAATCAACTAGCTGACCGACGACTTTCTAACACAGACACCTCTGATACCGACCTTGCGAACAAAAGCTGTCCACATTGTGACTGATGTGATTTGTTATGAGTTTACACCCGAAGACAGTTTGCCTATAATTAATTGTTGGGTTCATAATTACGTGCTAGAACTGATTGCTCTGTTTCATGATGAAAAGGACAAATTTGTTTCCTTGCCAGGGAAGATGAACTGGCCAACATTCATCAAGTCCCCAGAACCCCATCATTCAGCAAAGGTCAGAGGACTGTTAGAATTCATGTATCAGGGGCAAAGAACCTGAGCCAAGCTGCAGAGGAATGTCTGATGGCATCATTCACAGCGCTGCTGAAGAAATATCAGACTCCAACCAATGAGGATCGGAAGTAAATTGCTGGTGATCTGTGTAGCAAAAAACACCGACTGATGAAAAGCCATCAACCCACAGTAGGATTCAGAGCACAGTAGATGATCCTATTTTTTCTTTTGTCCAATAACAGTAAATGCAAGAAAATAGACACATGATCAGTGAGTTGATTTAAGCCAATAAGGAGACACAACCCTCAGTGTGCACCACATTTCTACCGACGAACCCCTAATTCTGGTTCACTCAGGCAGACAGCATTGTGGGTATTAGACAGAGAGCAGAAACAGGAGGGACTGCTCTCCACCAGCCTGTGGCCTCTGATGAAGGGATCAAAACTGCGATTATCGATCCCCATTCCTGATACAAAATCCCCCTCATTCTCCACTGCACACGTGCAAAATGCAACAGGGAAGGATGGAGCAAAAGACAAGCTGTGGAATGAAGGTGTTGTTCATTTAACAAGCAGGCGTGAAGTGCGATCTACAACGAGTGCGACGAAGTGTAATTATGGTAATTATGCACAGAACGCACACAGAGCTAAATCACGTCTCTCTGAGACCACGGATAAAGAGGATTGAGAGTAAGTGTGTGTGTGTGTGTGTGTGTGTGTGTGTGTGTGTGTGTGTGTGCGCGCGCGTGCGCCTGTGTGTGTCTGTGGGGATCCCCTTTAAAACTGCAGATTCCCTGTTTGTCAATGTTGTCATTACAGGAGGTAGGTGGGTGTTGTCCTTGTGCATAAGTTTACATCGGTGCAGGTGGGTGGCTGTACCATCTGCATTCTGTTGCACAGAAAATAAGTTTCCTTTGCAAAAACCTACTGCAGAACCATGAAAACAGCTACATCCAACAGAGAAAACAACAACAGTAGAACAAAATGACTCAAAAATCCACATTCAAAAACAAATGCATACAGCATGTATTACGCCTTACAGTTTAAATCTGATACAACATTTTTTAGATTCTAAAATTTCACTGTTTTGCCTACATTGTGAACACTGAAGAATAAAAGACAATCAAAACCTCCAGTTAAGGGCGAAACACTTAACATCATCATCAAATGATGAAAAAAATGGCCAGAAGCGTTTGGGGCGTTTCAGTCAGCTCTGGAGCAGTGCGTTTGCGGCTGAGAGAGCTTCTTCTGGAGGTGACTTCAAGTTGTTTTCCGACACAGGCCTTTTAATGCACATAAAAAATGATATGATTCACGCAACAACATTAAAATAATGAAAAACCATAATAGGTGCTCTGTAACACCTCCAGTGAAGGGCGAAACCCAAGCTTTAGAAAAACCCATTTTTATTCAGAACCTTCACTTCAGTAACATAATTCAGCTCATCGCTGACACCATGTGACCTGCAGGTTAGCTGTACCATCCATTCATCACCTGCAAGCCCAGGTCATTATTCATTTCAGCACTAAACCACACCGCTGTCGTCTTTATGCAGCGATGCGTCCAGGATGCTCACCCAGTGCTCTCAGTTCACCAGCCACCATGGCTCCACACCCAACCCATCCATCCCGACGTTACCTAATGCGATTGATCCTGCCCACGGTCATAGGGGTGAGAGTTTATCCTGGTGCACTATGGGCAAGAGGAAGAAATGGACCCTGAAGGAGTCTGTCAGTCCATCGCAGGACACACACTCCATTCACTGACACACTCATACGTGCAGGGAATATTAGTCCCCTGTTAGGCCTGACATGCATGTCTTTGTACTGTGGGGGGAAACCAGAGAGCATGGAGGAAACCCATGTGAACACGGGCAGAGCACGCAAACTCCACACATACAGACCCCGGGCCGGATTCAAACCCTCAATCTTCTCTCTCTGAAGTGAACCAAAGCACCACTGAGTTGTCTTTACATTCAAATCTGATTTCTCTCAACAGCCAAATTAGATTCCTGGCTTCAGTTAAGCCCCACTAACGCGGGCTGTTTGTGCATGCACTGTGTACTAAACCCAGCCAAATCATATTTACCGTCTCAAAGAGGTTATGTTCCCTGTCGCAAAGGCCACAAACTGATTTGGCAAAAGGCCAGATGTCTCATTAGAGATGATTAACCTTCTTTCCCTGTCACCAGACATCCAGCAAAAGATCCATAACATGTGTCTGTAATGCACATTTTATTATCAGCACCTGAGACCTTTTCCAAAATTTGAGTTGTTCGGTGGGGAGAGCGTAAATATTACACCAATTACTGAATGTCACACTGACTCCTGTGAACTTATCAAAGTCAGCCATTTTTTCTGTCAAATAAGTCAGCTTGCCTTTTGAGAGGCAAACAACGCAAGAGTGAAACAAGTTTCCTGAACTTTCTTAGGGACCTATATCGTGCATTCAAAGTCAATCAAAATAGTCAAAACCTAAAGAGAACCACATGATGAGGATGAGAAAGCTTGAAGCAGCAGGTAGCCACGAACGCCACTGAGATTCACCCGTCATTATCGTGCCTTTTCTCTTTTTTCATGTTACATTTCTTTTTACCGGCATCAGCTCACCCTCGCCCCCTGCTGTATGTTCGGGCGCCAAAAACATTAACAGAAAATCACAACCTTTCATCCTCAAGCCCCCCGACTCATGAGAGATGCCAACTGGCCTCCGACCAACAACATACTGCACAAATGGCGAACTGTTGAACAGGCATACAAACTCAGAAGTAGGGCAGAACGGCAGGGGGGCCATATGAGGGGGGATCCAGTGGGTCCATAATGGGGTGCAGGGCAGTGGTGTCGCCCCACGAAATGGGAGGCTGGAGGTAAGACCTGCCTGGTTTGAGAGGATCCTGAGGGGAAAGATCAGTGGGCCTAACAGTGAAAGGTCTGCCAGCCAGGAGAGAACTAGTCTGTCGGTCTCTCTCTCTCCATCTCTGTCTCTCGCTCCACCACAGCAGTGCCAGACCTGTAAATCACAGCACAGAGCCTGTACCCCATCACCTAGCCCCCCTCAGATT
This sequence comes from Gymnothorax reevesii, assembly GCA_029721435.1. Classification (NCBI taxonomy): domain Eukaryota; kingdom Metazoa; phylum Chordata; class Actinopteri; order Anguilliformes; family Muraenidae; genus Gymnothorax; species Gymnothorax reevesii. Next base: position 12,295,477 of record CM056574.1, read on the forward strand.
AATCCATCAAAGCAGCTTCCTGTGTTCTGACAGGTAATCGATCTGAGGACACGCCCCTCAGCGGGTCAGCCCAGGGGAGGTGAAATACGACCCGCGAACCGCACTCCCCCGACGCGGGCTGTGATTTAGGCAGCCCTCTCATCCCCTCGCCACCTTGGCGGGTCCTTGAGAAGTGAAATCCAGGGTGACGTAGAATTTGCGGGATGAACTTTAATCCCGCTGATGAATGGTTCAATTTCAACACCACCTGCCATTATCAAGCATTTCAGCCGGTCTTTTTTTCTGTCGTCTTCCGGTGTGGGGGTGGGGGGGTCATGGGGGGGCGGGGAGAGGCATGGCCTGGGATTCAAAGCGTCACTGCTGTCACTCTTGAGGACGACCCTTTACCGCATTTTCTTCAAAAGCAGTTGCAGCTGAATTCAAAAATAATGGGTCAGGTGTTCACCATATAAATCACCCTGCATGAGGCAGCACTGAAGGCTGATGAAGTGGGTAATTCATGCACAGAATAAGGACATTTTTCACTCCCAAGTACAGCATACATTAAATTCCACGTACAATACCTTTCCTTTTCAATAAATCACGTAAACATAGCCACTATGTGAAAAAAAATGGCCAGATCATGTCGTAGGTGGAGATCTTGATGGTAAATAAGAGCAATGATCTGTAAAAAAAAAGACATTTTTGGGCATATCATGATTCTCAATAAATTGCTATGTGTTATAAAGACGTAGTACTACTATTATAACACAATAATCATGCCATTTGTTTCCTGTAATCCCTTTTTGATGAAACGAGCCTGACACTACTGATGCTGACAGCAGTTTGATGTAAGACATATGAAGGACAAGCGCTGGCATGACGGGGGACATTATGCAATATGATATGCAGTAGGACAACACAAAAAATCCATCACACGGCCCACCAGCTGCAAACCCATTTTCACAACTGTTGTTTGGAGTTTTATGTCCGTAGTCTCGGCCAACAGCTCGTCTGGCACTGGCAGAGTTCTGGAACAGTGTCAGCAGGGCAGGCTGGGAGTTATTATCCAGTGTAGGCTGAGTTCTGGGCCAGTTTCTCCCGTCGCTCACTGCAGCTCTACATCATCAGCCAGATCGGGGGCCTACCTGCGGTAGCAGTCGCCCATCTAACCTGATTTTACACTGGGGCCTTGCGGGGAGGGAGCCGTGCGAATAAGGGGGAGACTGCGGACTTATAGACTGTCTTCCTCTGCAAAGATGTAGGAGTGGTTTTGAACTTGGGGGGTGAGGGAGCTTGTTGGGGCATTTTAACGTTTCCAAAATATTTCCCAGGTATTAGTAATTGCCTTCTCCAAGGAGGATATGTTTTTCTGTCGATATTTGGGTAAGTAGGTTTGTTTGTTTGGTTGCAACATGACGCGCAAATGTTATGGACAGATTTTCATGAAATTTTTACGGGAGGTGTGTCTTAGCCTAACTTCGATGTTATTTCATTTCAGAGGTCCTCTGGCGCAAATTCTGGCTCCAGGGACTTTTTATTTACTTGTGTGGCGGTACATAATAACACTACTTGTGCGTGTCTCAGACAAGTCTGGGGCTGTTAGGCCTTGGTGGAGGTGTGGGCTCTCTGAAAGCTCTTGTTCTAAATAAGAGGCACAGGGGACAAAATTGCATTTAGTGAAAATGCAGTCTGCTTTGCCTCAGCTCACATGCTTCTACCTGTAAGGAAAATCATCTTAAAGAGCTAGCAAATGTTTAAAGTGATCGAACAGGTAAACATTCAGTTCAGACAATCAGTTCAGTCCTCTGTAAGAAAACCCGGGGTTTACATGAGATATGCAACATGGGAACAAACCCCCTCTGGATTGTTATTGTTCACACAAGACAAGAATCAGCAAATTCATTTCCGTAACAAACCACAGCTGAGCAAGTTTTATGTGTGTCATTTTCATGTTTCTTTTTTCGCCAAAAACTGACCCACGTGAATCGTGTGCATTCATAGTCAAAACGCTTTAGTTGGGAGTCTCGATCAATGTCAAAGTTTAAATTCCCTCAGTTTTTGCTACTGTATGACACAGCTACTGTTGATTGTAAAAAAAATGTGGACCCTATTACTGATGTCACCCACCAACTTACCTCGGCAGGGTGAAAAGTATTTTGGCTTACAGAAACAGTTTTCAGCTGACATCGAGAGGTATTATTCGAAGCAACAGTCTGAGCTGTACAATAAGCGTGGAAGATGAAGTGACTTATCCCAGGACTAATTTGTCAATAAATATTACTCCATGGTTCAAATAGCTCGTTAGCTTAACAAATCGCTACTCGGGAAGACGTGTAGACAAAGAGGAAGCGCTGAATATTCAAGTACCTTCACAAGAATTGTAAATTGTAGTGCTATTCACAAGCAATGACAAGGAATTAAGCTTCAAAAAGGCTCAAGCCTCATATTGGTATGCTGGCCAGAACTCATCTCAAGCATAGATCTCTGCATTTCCTCTACATCTGATAACGTACTGCACTCCAGACTGTATCACTGAATAGGTGAGAAATGCCAGGCCTAAAGTGGAGGATTATACAGTTAAATCAAACGAGAGACAGGTTAGCTGCAGTCCTGCGGCATTTCTGATTGATGAGACTGCCATGTTATTGCTGTGCACTTGACCCATTTTACAGAGACGTCAACATTTTCATTATTGCCACATCAGGGACTCAATTACTTCAGCTTGATTTCCTTTAAATGTAAGACTTATTAATGTCATGACTGTCCTTCTCTCCAGGTGTGAAGTTTAGAGTCACTCCCCGTCAGACGATGAGGAAGGTGAGTGCAATATTGCCGCCATCATGATTGCTAGTCAGCTCCGCACACTTGTTAACTACGTTGTACGTACTGCATATTGCGTCATTATAAGCTGAATCCTACATGCTCCTCTCCAGAGTTTTACACAATGTAGTAGCCAGTATGTGACAATAACATGTCACGCAGTGCACCAGCGGTAACCAACTCTGTTTCTGGAGATCTTCCACACTGAGGGTCATGAGCTCAACTCTGTTTTGGCACACCTGGTTACCTGGTCAACAAGACCTCAGTAGTTGAATACGGTGTGTTTTATCAGGGTTAATGGGACAATTGCCAGGAACAGAGTTGGTTACCGCTGCAGTACACTGTCATGTGACGATCTGGCTAATAAGATCACCTGGCTCTGGATGGAATGTCATTGATGACCGTCTTGGATGTGGGATACTGTACTCCATGAAGGCAGCTCTGGCTGCATACAGGCAGTTTCTCAAAGCAAAGGCAGGCTGCACTTCCACGCTGCTTCGTCAATATGCTGGCGCCATCGAATACAGCCAAGAAATGTAGCACTCATCTCACCTGATAAAAGACAGGACCGTCAGTTCGTTTACACTCCAGCCCGCCTCGGCCGCAGCCTACGCTTTGAGAAACAGTCGCTGCGCAATCTAGCACAGTTATACGTCATCTGGGTATCTTTAGCATTTCAGGTTGGTCACATACTGAATACTACTTTAGTCCACTATCAGTTTAATGTATAGTAAGCAGTAGGCACTTTCAAGCACAGGCAGTTTCACTATTATCCACTTATGCTGAAAAAATTGAATGAATGGCTCGTACAGGTACATTTGGCTCGTCAGTAAATTCACACAGCATGTTACACACATCCGCTGAGCCAACAGGGGAATACCCAGCATGCACCAGGACTCATTTCCATGGCTGATGCTCTTTGTTGAGTTCATTTCTGACCTTTATTTGCTCCCACCTCCGCTGCGATGATCAATAGACATGAAAGTGGTACAGTACTTTTAATCCCCGCTCTGGGCGTCTGAGCCCCCGAACTGCCCCTCTCTCTCTCTCTCTCTCTCTCTCTCTCTCTCCCCATCTCTCTCTCTTTTGCTCTGCCTCGCAATCCGCAACCAGAGACACCGAGGTTCATTTCCACACGTAACACCCCACTGAACAGAGGCTTACGTCCAGCATATGAATTTCAGTCAAATATCAAAGCAACAGTATTGTGTCTCTTAAATAGAGCAAGCGTTCCCACTCTTTAGTGTTAGTATGACGACAATGCCATGAGTGTACGTTGCCTAAAGGCATCTCTGAGTGACAATCTTGGCCTTTTCGCAATTTTAATGCAAAAAAAAATATCATAAAAGAATCTCAAGAGGATTGTGACGCTCCAAGGGGAACCGTTTCAACAATGGGGAAGTGAAATGGTGAAATAGCTCACTCTAGGGGTGTGAGGCAGCACCAGAAAACAATTTAACCTGTTCCTCTGCCAAGGTTTTACCGCAGTCATCACTAAGCAGTATTCAGTGCCATTCAAATTTTTGATTCTACTGTTACACTGATGTTGTTAATTGCATCAGTGTGTAATTGTGGGTGCAGGTTTGTATTTGAGCAAGCGATATTCATCTGTTAGTTTTTTTTATTGGTTTCCCTATATATTTAAAAATTTAGCTTCAAGACTTTGACGTTAGACCCTTTTTTCAGGGGTACTTCCAAAATTTTGTCCACCTGCCATAAGTGTACAGTAAACACTCAAGAGTAGCCATAGTAAAGGGTACTGCATATACTGTATATACGTGTCTTCCTCCGCATGCTGATCATGCTTGTGCTCTTGAATTGCAGGACTTGTGTTCGCGGGACCCGAACGGCTTGAGGGGTCTCAGGGGCCCAGCCGAGAGATCGGAGGTCGACGCCCCGTCCAGCCCCATACCACCCATGCAGTTCCCCTCGTTTGATTGGTCACACCAGCGATCAACGCCCGGCTCTCGAGAGCTGGACCTCCTCAGCCCTGCCCAGGTCGCAAAACGCCACAGGAAGCTGCTGTTGAAGAATACGCCAGCACTACGGCCGCTAAAATCTTCCTTGCCCTCGTCCTTGTCGGCGTCATCCCTGCACCGATGGCGGAAACTCTCGCAAATCCAGGATGCCCGCAAGCGACTTATGAGGGAGGTGTGCGCCAAGTACAAGAGTAACGTCAAGCGAGCTGTCGCAGTCACGCCACATCACGTGTCGCGCATCTTCGTGGAGGACCACCACAAGCTGCTGTACTGCGAGGTGCCAAAAGTGGGCTGCTCCAACTGGAAGAGGGTGTTGATGGTCCTGGGAGGCGTTGCAGCCTCCACCGGCGAGATCAAGCACGACGCCGTCCACTACGGCAATCACCTCAAGCGGCTCGACAGCTTTGATACCCGCGGCATCGCTCGGCGCCTCCAGACCTACACCAAAGTGCTCTTTGTCCGCGAGCCCCTTGAGAGGCTGGTGTCAGCCTTCCGGGACAAGTTTGAGAACCCAAACTCCTACTACCACCCGGTCTTCGGGAGGCCCATCATCTCCAAGTACCGGGCTAACGCCTCCATGGCTGCCCTCAGGACAGGCGCTGGCGTGACCTTCCAGGAGTTTGTGCAGTACTTGCTGGACGTGCATCGACCCGTGGGCATGGACATCCACTGGGAGCACGTCAACCAGCTCTGCAGCCCCTGCCTGCTGGACTACGACTTTGTCGGAAAGTTCGAGACCATGGAGGAGGAGGCAAACTTCCTCTTGAGGCGAACCGGGGCTCCTAAAAATCTCACCTTCCCCAGTTTCAAGGACCGGCACCCGCAGGCGGAACGGACCTCCGCCAGCATCACCCAGCGGTACTTTGCACAGCTCAGCCCCTCTGAACGGCAGAGGGCTTACGACTTCTACTACATGGACTACCTGATGTTCAACTACTCCAAGCCTTTCAAAGACCTGTACTGAGCACCCCTTTGTGTGTGTGTGTGTGTGTGTGTGTGCGTGCTTTGGAGACTGGGCTCTCAGTGTGGTTTCATTCACACTCTACTTTTTTATGGGACAGTTATGCGACATACAAGGACAATTAAAAAACAAGCAATACTTTCTCCAGTGACATCACCCGGCCACCTGTCAACCGAATGCTGAGTCATGAGTTTTAAAATTACGTCATGCCAGTCATGATTTTGTCATTTCAACAAAAGCTTTCCGGTCAAAAATAAAAAATAGATAATTGGAGGATTACCCAGAGAGTTCTCAGTCATCAGCTGCAAAATGAGTAGAATTTCATTGCTGAAATGAACTTACAGCATAAGCAGCTGGGCGCTATCCACGATCTCTACCAAAAAAAATAAAATGCTTCAAGTGACCTGACTTGGTTCATTAGCTCAGCCTGAACCCATCCAAATACTCATTTCAGAGTGGAAATGGCTACCCACAGTAAGATGAGAGCACCTCCTCAACAAAATACAGTCCATTTACCTGGCAGGCTGGTCCCTGTGTTAGCCCTCAGTGATCATATCCACTACACCCCCATGAACCCATTGTACTGCTTATACCATTACCAAACGAGTGTTTCCTTTTTGTGTGAAAAATGTAAAATACTTTCTCAAAAAATGTCTATTTTTATATGACTTTGTAATAATGGACTATAGCATAATCAAAGCTTTTTCCCCTCCCTTGCAGAGTGCTTTAAATGTACTGAAATAACACATTGTTTAATCATTATCATTAAAATGGTGCCGGTACAAAGCACCTTGTCCTACTTACTGCCTTCCTGGGGATTTAGAAAACAGGAGTCGCCCCAGAAAGAAAAGCTACTGTACATTTCTTTACAAGTGCTGGTCTGCATATAGAAAAGACTTATAATGCTGGGAAGGCTATCTGTAACCATCTTTTTGAGAAGTATTGCCAGAGCTAAGGAATCGCTGAGGGTGACGTGAGCATCTGCTGTATTGAATGAAGCAGTGACCGTTACCACTGAGGCGGAAACAGAGCTCTATCACACTCTGGCAGTTACAATACGCCTTAGTACTTAATGAGGTACTTAGTATGCAGGAAGGACACCTTTGGGAAGAATTCCTCTATAGTAACTTTTGACATATTATTCTGTATGCACCCTCAGATTTCTCTGTGACCTTCTGGAAAAAAAAATTAAAAAATAATAACAAAAGGTTAGAAATTCTCAATTCTCCAAACCCCTGCTCATTTCAGCTTTCAGAAAGGAGATGGTAAGAGAGGTAGCGGAGCGAGACCACTTGGGCTGGACTGGGTGACTCCTGCAGGTTTTTTTCATAATCCAGAGCAAATCAGATTAGTGAAGTATTCAGTGTGGTTGTTAGAGCACTGGGGCCCGAAAAGCTGATTCACAAGACAGGTGTGTAAGGCGAAGGGCTTCAGTAGACTGTGAGATAAATCTGCTGACCAATTAGGCTCTTTTTAACGTGACAGAATTTCAACCCTGAACAACATTCATTTGCTGCATTAAGTGAAGCCATCTGAACTCATAAATCACAAAAAGAGCTGTGATCTATGTGAAATTGTTTGTGTTTACTAAGAGCCTCCCAAAATAGGAAATTAAATTGAACAGCCCCAAAGCTCACATCAGCCTATTTGCCATCAAGATACGGTGTGAACAGAGATTTTTAGCCTAAGTTACAGCCCCATACGTCTTCTAAATGTCGAGGTCCTCTTCCTTATCCAGAAAGGATGGGTGTGTTCCAGCTGTACAGCAAATGACCATCCATTATCTCTACTTCAACTATTTTCCTCAGTAGGGTCACAGGAGAGCTTGAGCTCGAGCTCAGCTGACTATGGGCAAAAGGCAGACACACCCAGTACAGCTCACCGATTCATCACAGCCAATTTCAGGAGCAGGCAATTTAGAGTTTCCAGGTCTCCCTGTATTTTTTGGGCTGTGGGACTAAACCTAAGAGCAGCTGGAAGAAACCCATGTGAAGGCAGGAAGGAAATGTCAACGCCACCGTTCCACCCTGTTGAAGACCTTGATGACTTAAGTCAAGTGCATGGCCTCCAGATTGGAATGAATGTCTGTATCCACACTGGCCCTTCCTGGTGAGAATATTAACTTAGGGCAAGATTTAGTAAGACTTCTAGCAAGAACAAAATCTTTTACCACATGAGAAAAACAGTAACAATGCAGTGATTGGTCAATGTCTTGGTTTTTCACCAATCGTGTTACGTATGAGTCCCTTGTGTGCCAAAAAGGTTTTTGGCACATGTTAAAAGTCTTAGTAAATCAGACCTTTAATGTAATGTGATATGCTGCCCAACACTCTTGGAGAAGGTGACATCATAATAAAGGTTCTGTCTAATTAAGCAGGTTTGTGCGTTCAGAGATCCTGGGAAGTCTTCCTGCACCTTTCTTTCAATCCCAGATAATTTATTTTAATATTTTCCTTCACCAATGAAAAACAATTCCAATAAACAATGCTTTATGTTAAATATAGTTTTGAGAGCATAAATACCTTTATCGTCTACTATGAAAAAAAAACACATAGATTGTTTATACGGTGCGTCAGCTTTGCAATTCCCAAATAATCTTTTGCTCAGAAGGTTATAAATGTGTGTTGACCATTTGCTATGGTTTAATGGAAGAAAAGGTAAAGGTTTTTGACTGCGATCTTGAAGTGAAGGACATGCGATTCTGCTCCCTTTCCTTGAAATTTTTTAAATAATATATGGACATTATGGGTACCATATTGATATATTCAAATGTATGCTGTAACAAGTGAATGTATTTTGGTTTCATTGTCGTGCGCAAGTGTACAGGAAAATGAACTTGCACCTTTTGCCTTACTATACACTGCCAGTTATCCAGTGTATTTCAGGAAGACATTCATCAAGAGGGCAATTTTGCTTCTGCTGAGTGTCTATGAATAAATATTTCCGACCGTCTTCTGCCTCGTGTGCTTTAATTGCCAGGCATGCATGGTATTGTGGAAAACTAATCTGTGCTTCAGCTGTAATGTATTCAGGAATAAATACTCAGTCTGATGAAAACTAACTATGAAGGTACCAGCAATTAGACTTTGTACAAGTTTTCTTTTTTGCATTTGGCCTACTTGAGGAAGTCTATAATAACAGCTTATTAGTCTTAACAAGTACAAAAAAATCTTTGTAATCTTTGAGACATGCAATAGCTGTCCAATATAAAACAGCTATCTCTTCTGTCTGAGAATATACACACTGCAATGCATCATAGCTGGCTGAAATGAGCAATGCTGCACACAGTTAATGTTTACCAGACAATTCATGCATATTTTGAAAGAAACTACTGATTTGTAATCAATTTTGTTTACAATGCACTACACTGTAATGAGGACAACACAGCCTTTCTTCCATTTTGCTCTTTTTGAAACCTATTCTGACGGAGAATAACGCACAGAGATGGGCATCGGAGAATATGCTAAACCTTCAACCACATGGGGGCATTTTAATTTGCTTGAGTGTCCAGCCCCACAGACGGTGCGAAACCGTCTGAATTGGTCTTTATTCATGAATTCAGGGATTATGCAATGTCGACACAGCATATTTCTCTTTCTACATCGCACAGCACTGGGAGATTTATTCAGAGGCAGCATTTGAATAAGAAAATCACAGTTTTCCAGCAATGAGAGAACAGCAACAGAGAGGGGTCCGATGAGCCATGGGGACCAATAAGCCATATCACATATTTGCAATGAATAGATATCAGAGCTGCTTAAACTTGGCTAAAAAGTAATATGGCTTATTGGTCCCCATGGCTCATCAGACCCTAGTCTATCCTATTAAAAGGCTCACCAGGAATCCGCTGTCTTAACAATATATCATAAACAATAACACCATAGACCCATATGTGCTACACAGCCAAAAACCTGTTGACACCTGCACAGCCAACATCTCGTTCCAAAATCAAGGGTACTAATAGTGAATTAGTTCCCTCCGTGCTGCAGTAGCCATCACGACTCTTCTGAGAAGGCTTTCAACTAGATGTTAAAACGTTGCTGCAGAAATTTGCTACCATTCCAGCCATAAAAGATTGGTGAGATTGATCAATTAGGTCTGGTTCAGGTTTTGAGTTGGTCTCAATGGTGTTTGACGGGGTTGAGGTCAGATCAAGAAAAGTTTTTCTGTACAGATCTTAACAAACCAAAGCCGCTTTTCCATTACACAGTTTTGGCACTACTCGCCTCTACTCGACTCCTATAGATTTTGGTCATTTTCCATCACAATTTAGTACCACGTCAACGTGGGTAGGGTCATCATAGCAAGTATCACTCCCTGGCCAATCAGTGGCCTGTAGTCTGTTGATGTCACATTTTTGGCTTGACTCAGCTCGCTTGGAACCCTGGCCGAGTAGGTACTAAAAAAGTACCAGGTACCTAGTACTATAACCTAATGGAAAACTCAGAGTTGAGACGAGTAGAGCCGAGTAGTTGCTAGTGGGAAAGCCCTTCAAGTGTGGACCATGGTCCGTATGAAGGCATTGTCATGAAACAGGATACTATTGTGCCTGGATTTTCCTATAGCGGACCTAAGACAGGTGCATTCCCCAGAGCAAGGTGAGTCCATACACTTATGTCCACAAAGTTTGTTGGTCCGACTGAACCATAGAACAGGACCACATGGTATGTCTTGACAGCACACAGAATTGAATAATGCAAGGTAGCCACAGTGTCTCCAAATCAAAACCTCTTACAGTGGATCATACCAAGCGAGAGCCAGTTGCGCCAGAAGACAAGTAAAACAAAGGTGCCCTGACCGTGAGGCACCAGCACTCTGAGTCCATGTTAAATGTGTTGTTAACTCAGAAAAATGTGATGCGCACTGCGTGTGATTGGTTAATTTTGGTGCTGTCTTTGTTTAGGAAACATGTTGAAAGTGAATGATGGCGTGTCTGTCTGGCGCTACTCCTCTCCTGCGGCACTTGGATACATCGTTCAGTCTAACCTTCAAGTCTTTCAAACTTTGCGTCGATCTGGGAATTGCACGTCACGTTCGGTATGTACACTGTGGGTCTCGTTTCATATTGTGTGGATGTCTGTCCGCTGGCACACCTTCTGATGGTCATATTCTGCCTTTTGGTCTGCAGAATGAATTATTACCTCCGTCACAAAGGTTATGTTTTTGCCGACGTTGGGTTGTCTGTCTGTCTGTTTGTGTACAAGATAACTCAAAAAGTAATAAACTTATATCTCTGAAATTTTGCACGTGGGTTGCTATTACATCAGGGATGGACCCTAGTGATTTTGACCGCGATCAGTCAAACAATATACCCACCACAGCAACCATCTCGAAAGCCTATGTTGCAGGTATAGAGGATCTTACTCAAGTAGCGTGTCATATGGAAGTTATGAAACCACTTCAGTGAGTATCAAACCCAAAATTTACTCAATGAGTTTCATAACGAGTTTCATTTCATTTCTCATGGCACGACCAAGAGTATGAGATTCTGTTAATTGCATAACTGAATTGAGTTATTTAATGGAAAGCAAATGTAATTTCTGTTTGCCCCCATTGTATGCTAGCACATGCTAACTGCGTCACTCTGCTCAGTCAGTCTCTGAGTCACAGACATTTGCAGCTGAATAAGTTTGTAAATTCAGTCAACTAAGTAGCTGGTTTTGAAAAAGTATTGTGTTCACGTTACCTAGCTAAGTAACTTGAAATTAGTGATGTGAGTTGCGCTTAACTAGCTTGCTGCAGTGCTGAGCTGTACCAATTTAACCAACATTACACTCAGTATTCAGTTTGGCTAAGTACAGTGCTGTGAAAAAGTAATTACCCCCTTTGTTAAATCATTAATTACTTTTGTAATTGTGATTAATCGCATTTTTTGATATCAATTTCCCTAGCCACACCTAGACCTGATTACAGCCAGACCTAGTCAAAGTACTGACTAAAATCCGATTGAGATGCTGAAGCATGACCTTTAACAGGCCGTTCATGTTCAAAAACCGTCAAATGTAGCTGAATTAAAACAATTTTGCAAAACAGAGTGGGCCAAAATTCCTCCACAGTCATGTGAAAGACTCATTGCCAGTTATTGCAAATGCTTGATTGCAGTTGTTGTCACCGAGAGTGCGACAACCAGTAATTAGGTTTAGGGGGCAATTACTTTTTCACATGTAGGTTTGGATAGCTTTTTCCCTCAAGTAATGAAATCATCACTCAAAGACTGCATTTTATATTTACCCAGGTTATCTTTCTCGAAAAGAAAAATTAGTTTGATGATCTGAAACATTTAAGTGTGCCAAATATGCAAAAAAAAAAAAGAAGTCAGGAAGGGGTCAAACACTTTTTCACAACACTGAAAAAACAGCAAGCCGTAACGCGAAGCCAGAGCGTTTCGCAAAAGTGATATCAGCCAAGGGTAATATCTGAAATACTGTATGTCATAAACTAGGCTGTGGGAATAGCAGTGGAGTTATGTGATAAACCTTAAATTTTTTATGAGTCATGTTCACTCAGCAAGATTTCAACTGTGCTGCCTTGGAGGAGGTTTGGACTCTCGGAGTGCCTCAAGTTATAATCTTCATTCATTGCAATTTTTATTTTCAAATACATTATCTCACGTCGTCGCAGCATCAGCCACGGATCATCTCCTTGTGAAGATCGCAGTGTTTAATACTGGGGGCGTCGTGCAATTCCCAGATGGATGTAACATTTGAAAGACTTGAAGAGCAGACTGAAGGATAAATCCAACTGCAGCAGTTCAGGAGAGGAGTAGATATAAGCCATAGCAAATCAGAGGAATCCTGCAACACCACTCAGTTGGAAAATCTTCAAATTCATCCAAGTATTCCCTTTGAATAGAGCTGTTCTTTTCAACGAGAGCGCATTGAGAGGTAATCCATATTTAACCAAATGCGAACTGGGTTACACAGCAGAGAGGAGCGGCAGACAGACACGCCAGTGTCTCTCCAACTGTTTCCTAAACAAAGACAGAATCGAAACAAGTGGTGCCAGGCGCAACAAACCCCGCCCCTCACACATACTTTCACCTACTTTTATGAATTTCAATAGGTTCTATTCTGGGTCAGTGGCAATCCCTAAACCGAATTTGGGGTGAATGTGCCCATTAGTTCTGTTGCTACACTGCAAAAAATGTGCTATAGGAATCGTATAGGACAGTTTAATAGAGTTCTATAGAAATTTTGTACCTCGACTCCTATAGAAAACAAGTTCTATAGGAAATTTCTATAGGAAACAGTTCTATAATATTTCTATAGGACTTTAGTACCTCAAGTCCTATAGAAAAATAATTCTATAGCATGTTTATATAGGAAAAAGTTCCATAGAAAATTTCTATTGAGCAGCTCTTGTAGAACTTTTTTCATTTCTTTTTGGCATCTTCAATCCCACCCAAATCTGGAAATAGACAAACAAAGCAACCATGTTATACTAATCCTTCCCAGCAAACCCTTCCCAATTTGCATCCCACTGGCACAATGGCCAATTCTGCACTACTCTGTCCAGGGCTCGAAGCCGGACCCTTCTGCACCGCAAGACGTTGCTCTAACTGAGTGAGTTATCCAGCAACTGGGAAACTTCTGATTGTATTCGATCCTGATCAATTTGAAGAGCTTTGCTGAACCCAACAGATGGCCTGTTGTTGTCGCTTATTTCAGGGTCTTAGGGAATTCAAAAGGAACTGAGTACCTTTGCTGCAAAGAAACGCCATGTTAATAATAAGTCTTAGCAGACCTCAAATTAATTCTAAATCTGCATATAATCTGCAATCACATGCATGTAAATGGAAAGGAATAATTTGATTGAATTTTTTAAATTTAGGGAAAAGTTCAAAAGCTCAAACTTTCACCATAATTCTGTCTTCGTAAGCAAAAGAGGAGCACGAGTTTTCCATTATAGCACAATAAAGTTGTAATGCCTTACATTTATATTTTTGAATTGCTGCCAAAGAAATGGACAGAGGTCTTCATATACTGTAACTGAAATACTGCTAAGTTGTGCAGCCAGTCATTCAGTCAGTCAGTCAATCGTCTGGTCAGACAATCAATGAGTAGGTATGTGCCTGGTACCCCATATGCGAAAGCACACCTTAAAGTTAAAAGGGACAAGATTTCCTTGCTATTTCAGTATAATAGATATCACTGCATATTGTGCATTTCCATGCCATTAGTCCGGTTTCTCACTTCTAAAACCTGGGTGCACATAAGGTATTGACCCTTCGACAGAACATTGCAAGGAGTCATAAGATTTATTTTGATTTAACCCTTATTTAAGATGTCTTTCCCATTAACCTTTTGTTCTATTAGAAGGTCCTAAAGACCATCAAAGTCCAATAGAACAGGTTTTTCAACTAGGGTGTTCTATAGGAAGGTTTTATGGAACAGCAATAATCTTATAGGACTTTGTTTTCCATAGAGGTGCGCAATAGGTTTCTAGCAAATTCCTATAGAACACACAGAAAATCCTATAGAACATGCTGTTCTACTAAATGTTCTATAGAGTTCCATTGATGTTATATAGGGCTCTATAGAATTCCACAGAAGTCCCATAGAACATTTTTTTGCCCCCCATGGGGGGGTGGGGGCAGTTCAGGGACTCAGACACTCAGGGCGGGGATTAAAAGTACTGTACCACTTTCATGTCTATTGATCATCGCAGCGGAGGTGGGAGCAAATTAAGGTCAGAAATGAAGTCACCAAAGAGCATCAGCCATGGAAATGAGTCCTGGTGCATGCTGGGTATTCCCCTGTGGGTTCAGCGGATGTGTGTTACATGCTGTGAGAATGTACTGACGAGCCAAATGGACTTGTACGAGCCTTTCAATTTCCTTAGCATGAGTGGTGTATAGAGAAACTGCCTGTGTTTGAAAGCGCTTGCTAAACGTTAGTAGTGATCATGGACAAAAGCAATATTCAGTATGTGACCAACCTGAAACGTACCAGTATGCCAAAGATCCCCAGATGACATATTGCTCTGAGACTGCCTCGTGGCTGTTCCTCAAGGCATAGGGGGCAGCCTTGCTGGGCTCAGGCAGGATGAAGACTCGGGGCGCCGCAGTGGCGCATCGGTCTGAGGGCGCGCCACTAAGGTTGCATCCTTCCTGCGGCAGCCTTGGATTGATTCCGGCTCAGGTCATGTGCAGCGTGTCTTCTCCATTCTTCTCCCCAGCTTTTTGTCTCTCTCCACTGTATAACTACCTAATAAAATGTGTTTCGCAGGAGCAAAGGCAGTACCCCTCAGCCTGACATATTGAACCAGGACAAGACACACCACCGACCAAAGTGAATCCACATACGCAAAACCAAAGTGGTTTGAGAGAAACGGCCTGGGCAAAGTTTCAAAGGTCAAGATAACAGCAAAGGTCAAAGGTCATTCAGGTATGAAACCTTGACGAGGCATGGCAAACCACCAAGGCGAGTCTACATAGGAAAAATGAAGTTCTTAACCCGAGCGGAAACAGAGAAATGGGCTGGACCTCCGTCCGCCCGTCTGCAAAGGGGGCAACAAGACCCTCTGCCCCATAGTCAGGGCTGAGGTGTAAAAAGGAGAAAATTAAAAAAAAAAAAACAATTGAGGGCTGCATTTCTCAGATGTATTCAATGGCGCCATCATAATAGAACAGCTGGTGATAACATAACAGCCTGCCTTGACTATGGCCTACGCTTTGAGAAACTGCCTGTATGGTGTACAGTGTCCCACAGTGCAAGACGGCCAATGTTAACATTCAGTCCAGACCCAGGTAATCTTAATAGCATGGCCATCATGTGACTGTGTACTGCAGCGGTAACCAACTCTGTTCCCAGCAGTTTCCACTCATACCATGACAAAACACACCTCATTCAACAACTGAGATCTTGTTGAGCTTTTAATTAATAGTCAGTTGTGCAAATCAGAGTTGAAATGATGACTAACAGTGCAGTAAACTCCAGGAACAGGGCTGGTTACCACTGGTGTACTACAGGACATGTTATCATCACATATTGCCCATTACACTTACTATGGAGAGGAGCAAATAGCATTCAATTTACACTGATGCAGTATGCAGTATACACTAAAGACGTTTGCAGTGCTTTTCAGTGCCAGATGATGAGCATGATTAATCGCTCAATTAATTTACTTCTAAAGTATCTGAAGTGATCAAGCTTTGGTTATTGAGCCCCTTATGTGACAATGTTGTGAAAGTTTTTGAAGTTTATGTAAAATGTATTAAGCACAGAGCAATAACCTGACAGACATTAATCCAAAATGCCGCAGGACAACAGAAAACTTTTCTCTTGTTCGATATAAATAACTCTGAAAATAACTCCTGAATTATTGGCCTGGCAGAATCATCCATTCAGTATTGAAGTCAAGAGAGCAGTACATTATCAGATAGAGAAGAAATGCAAGTTTGTGCTTTAGATGAGCTCTGCTTTGCATACCAACAAGTGGCTTCAGCCTTTTTTAAGCTTAATTCCTTGTCATTAGATCAATGCACTACTTCTCCAAAAATAAAGTTTTTGTAGTGCTGCTAATTGATGGAATCAGGCGGGATAAATTAGGCTTGTAGTGAAAGCCTATGTGATGGTAGATCTCCAGTAACAGGGTTGGGCAGCCTTTCTTCATCTGTTAAATGAGGTTTGCTTTATTATTGTGGCGTGAAACCTTACAGCAACAGGGTCAGTAATCAGTGATCTATATTGTCCACACTGTAGAGTGCTGTTGAGCCTTGGCTGGAATATTATCAGGACCTCCACCTACGACACAATCTGGCCAAATTTTTCAAATAGAGGCTCTGTTTATGGGATTCATTAAAAAGGAAAGATATTCTACGTGGATTTTGATGTATGCTGTACTTGGGGGTTAAAAATGTCCTTATTTTGTGTATAAATTACCCACTTCATCAGCTTTCAGTGCTGCCTCATGCTGGGTGATTTATATGGTGAACACCTGACCCATTATTTATGAATTCAGCTGCAACTGCCTTTGAAACAAATGGGGATAAGTATCCTCCTCAGAAAAATTACAGCAGTATGGCGGTCAGTCCCCCGAGATTGACGTGAGCGACACTCTGAATCCCTGGCCTTGACCCACACCCACACACACACCCACCCACACACACACCTCCTTGAATGATGGTTCCTCATTTGCATCAGTGACTAAATCCTAAATTCCCATTCGGAGGATGGGAAAATATTCTATTTCAGTAAATGACAAAAAAAAAAAAAAAAAAACCGGCCCAAGTGCTGGATTATGTTGGGTGGCCTTGAGAGAGAACCGTTCCTCAGCAAGATTAAGGTTCATCCCGCCAATTCTGTATCTCTCAGGATTTCACTTCTCAAGGACCCGCCAAGGTGGCGAGGGGATGAGAGGGCTGCCTAAATCACAGCCCGCGTCAGGGGAGTGCGGTTCGCGGGTCGTATTTCACCTCCCCCGGGCTGACCCGCTGAGGGGCGTGTCCTCAGATCGATTACCTGTCAGAACACAGGAAGCTGCTTTGATGGATTAATCTGAGGGGGAATAGGTGATGGGGTAAAGGCTCTGTGCTGTGATTTACAGGTCTGGCACTGCTGTGGCGCAGCGAGAGAGAGAGAGAGAGGCCTGTTCTCTCCAGGTTGTCAAACCTTTCACTACCCTCCACCTCTTTCCCCTCAGGATCCTGTTAAACCAGGCAGGTCTAGCCTCCAGTCTCCCATTTCCCGGGGGCGACACCACTGCCCTGCACCCCTCCCCCATGGACCCCCAGACACCCCCCACATACCATACTGCTCTGATTCTGAGCTGGCATTAGTTTGGTCTTTAGTTGAACAGCAGGCCTTTGGCGAGGAACATTTTTTGCAGGCAAAGCCAGTTGGCGTCTCCCTTGAGTGGGGGTCGCAGGGGTGTCATTTGAGAGGTGCAGGTTTTGATTTCCTGTTAATTTTTTTTGCCGCTCAAACACACAGCAAAGGCGAGGGTGTGCTCATGCAGTTTGAAAAGAAATGTAACTCGAAAGAAGAGAAAAGGAGTGGGAATGATCTGCAAATACACGCAAATCTCAGCATCTTTCTTGGCTTTCTGCTGTCTCAGGCGTTCTCATTTTCATTCCGGGGTTTTCTCTCGGTTTTGAGAATTTTAAATAGCTTTAAATGCCAAATTTAGTTCATTTTAAAAGGGTCTGGAAATTTGTCTCATTTATGGGTCATGTATTTGTCTCTCAAAAGGCTAGCTGAAGAATTTGAGAGAAAAAATGGCCGACTTTGATAAGTTCACAGGAGTCAGTGTGACATTCAGTAATTGGTGTAATATTTACCCTCTCCCCACCGAACAACTCAAATTTTGGAAAAGGTCTCAGGTGCTGATAATAAAATGTGCGTTAGAGACACATGTTATGGATTTTTTGCTGGATGTCTGGTGACAGGGAAAGAAGGTTAATCATCTCTAATGAGACATCTGGCCTTTTGCCAAATCAGTTTGTGGCCTTGGCGACAGGGAACATAACCTCTTTGAGACGGTAAATATGATTTGGCTGGGTTTAGTACACAGTGCATGCACAAACAGCCCGCGTTAGTGGGGCTTAACTGGAGCCAGGAATCTAATTTGGCTGTTGAGAGAAACCAGATTTGAATGTAAAGACAACTCAGTGGCGCTTTGGTTCACTTCAGAGAGAGAAGGTTGTGGGTTTGAATCTGGCCTGGGGTCTGTATGTGTGGAGTTTGCGTGTTCTGCCCGTGTTCACATGGGTTTCCTCCCACAGTACAAAGACATGCATGTCAGGCCTAACAGGAGACTAAAATTTCCCGCAGGTATGAGTGTGTCAGTGAATGGAGTGTGTGTCCTGTGATGGACTGACAGACTCCTTCAGGGTGCATTTCTTCCTCTTGCCCATAGTGCACCAGGATAAACTCTCACCCCCCATGACCGTGGGCAGGAGTAATCGCATTAGGTAACGTCAAGATGGATGGGTTGGGTGTGGAGCCATGGTAGCTGGTGAACTGAGAGCACTGGGTGAGCATCCTGGACGCATCGCTGCATAAAGACAACAGCGGTGTGGTTTAGTGCTGAAATGAATAATGACCTGGGCTGTCAGGTGATGAATGGATGGTACAGCTAACCTGCAGGTCACATGGTGTCAGCGATGAGCTGAATTATGTTCCTGTAGTGAAGGTTCTGAATAAAAATGGGTTTTTCTAAAGCTTGGTTTTCGCCCTTCACTGGAGGTGTTTCAGTCCACCTATTATGGTTTTTCATTATTTTAAAGTTGTTGCGTGAATCATATCATTTTTTAATTTGCATTAAAAGGCTGTGTCGGAAAACAACTTGAAGTCACCTACAGAAGAAGCTCTCTCAGCCGCAAACGCACTGCTCCAGAGCTGACTGAAACGCCCCAATTGCTTCTGGCCATTTTTTTCATCATTTGATGATGTCACTATTTGAATTTTTGCACCAAGCAGATAGTTTGGCACGCCTTTGAATCAAGTGGGTTTCACCCACAAGACTTAACCGTTATTTGTTTCTAAAGCAGACATCCATTCATGGTAAGGGGGCGTGACAAGGGGCGCAAACGGTGGACCAATCACAAGTGAGTGATCAAGTTGACCAATCACAGCACACTGGGGTTCTCGAGAGGGCGGGGGCAGGACTTTCAATGGAGCGTTTCAGAGAATGGAACTGCAGAATTGGCAAGCATGAGAAAACTCAAGTGTTTTTTTAACAATGACGCATTTAAACCTTTTTCAGTTGAGTTCAGGAATGCTAGAATGATCAGTGAAAAGTCACATAATAGATGCACTTTGTCTTTTTTCTTTACTGTTAACAATGTTGGAAATGTTCTATAATTTCAAAATGATTGTTTAACTGTAAGTCACAATATGCATTAGTATTTGGATGTAAATTTTTGAGGATTTTTTTCTCTTGATATGGATTTCCGGTCAGATGCCTCACTTCACATGCGTCCGTCGCGGGTTTTTGTGAGGGAATCTTATTTTCTTGCGACAGAATGTTATGAATGCAAGCAGTACAGCCTGCGCCTCAGTAAACTTATGCACAAAGACAACACCCCCCCCTCATGTAATTACAGTGTGTAAACTGAAAGCAGGGAAACTGCGGTTTCAAAGGGGATCCACAAAATATTATTTACCAACCCACCACCACCACCACCACACACACACACACAACCCTTTCATTTTGTGGTCTCTGAGCAACGCGTGATTTGGCTATGTGTGTGTTCTCCACATACTTTCTATAATTACGCATCGTCACGTGATTGAGTTAAGCCGACTAAACAGCTGTTTATTTAGAGCCTTGTTTTGTTTGCATTCATGCACAGTACCCTCATTCTACAGCTTGTTTTTTTATTTCGTTCCGCTCACCTCCTCTCACTCTGCCCATCATGTTAGTTTGCACGTGTGCAGTAGAGAATGAGAGGAATTTTGTATCAGAAATCAGGACTGGTAATCACATCAAGACTGTGATTCCTTAGGCACAACAGTGGTGTCACAGGCTGGTGGAGCGTATTCCCTCCTGTTTCAGTTCTCTGTCTGTTACCCACAATGCTCTCTACCTGAGTGAATCAGAATTAGGGGTTTGTGGGTAGAGGTATGGAGGAAATGATGACTCCCAACAGGGAGGTGTCTCTCGAAGGGCTTAGTTCAGGTCACTAATTGGTCACAGAGCCAGTACAGCTCAGTTCCACCACCGATGTTAGCTGCTGATTGAAAGCTGATCACTGAAACCGCTGCTGATAGTGGCCCTCCAGGACTGTAGCTGGAGATTTCTGTGTGTGTGTGTGTGTGTGTGTGTGTGTGTGCGCGTGTGTGCGCGTGTGTGCGCGTGTGTGCGCGTGTGTGCGTGTGTGTGCGTGTGCGCGCGCGCGTGCGTGTGTGGGTGGGTGGGTGCGTGCGTGAATGCGTGCGTGCGTGCGTGCGTGTGTGTGTTGGGATTCTGATTTCTGCTGTCATGTTAAGTTCTGTGCCTGGCCTAGCCATGTTTAGTATTTCTGTGTTTAGTGACCACTGCTCTGTATGACTATTCTTAGGATTGTGTTTTGTGTTTTGGCAATTTAGATTTCTTGTTTGTTTTTCATATTTAGATCATTTAGTTTCCAAGCCATGTTTTCATTTCCATGCTTTGCACTTTGTCTCCCCTGTCTTGTCATGTGTGTATCTTTGCTCACGGTCCCTTGTCTTGTGTGCCACTCATTCAGGTGATTTATTGGTTTCTGGGTTTCAATCTTCTTTCATTATCTCGTGTTCTTCCTTCCTCTCTCTTTTACTGTCTTACTAACACATACTAACAGTTTATTGTTTTTGCTAAATACTAACCCACACTAACCTTGTATATTTGGACTAACTTACTAACAAGCACTTGGGATTGTATAGCTGCACTTACTAATTGACTAATGATCTCTCAGCTGTCGCCCAATTCTAGTCTCCGCCTCCTTGCCTATCCCTAATTATCTCTGCTGCAGTTTTCCACTTATCTCATGCTTTCCTTTTCTTTGGACTATGCACTTTTAGTACTCCTTAACCGGAGCTGTTGTTTGTACTTAGGTTTGTCTTGTGATCCCTGTCTGCGTTTTGGCTACAGCCAAATTCATGTAATTAGTTTATCCCTCATGTGTCTCTCCCTAATCATTGTCACCAGTGATTGCACCTGTTCTCCCTGGTCATGTGTTCTCCTGGATGTGTATATAAGATGTCTGTTTGCTTCACACTCTTGTCAGATCGTTCTCCCTAGTTTTCTTGTGCTACGTTTCTCGCCTCGATATCTCAGTGTTTATCTTTCTGACTGGATTGCCCGACTATTGTTTTTGGTTTGCCCTTTTTGGATATTGTTGCATCTGTGAATTTTGACCTTTTTTCTGCCCGACCTTGATTTTGTGATTACTGCCCTGGTTTTGGATTCGGACTGTCTTTGGCTTATGCGTTTGTTTCTCCTCCAAACCTACGCCTGTGTACCGAACCCTTTTTGTCTGACCACGAACTTTGTTATTGGTGCCCTGGTTACGATTCTGGATTACGCCCATTGGATACTGTTTTTGGATTGTGGACTTTGTACCGTTGCCAGCTCTGTTGGGGGGTTTCCCCCTTCAGAAATAAAGCCTCCTTTTTGCATTCTACTGGTTGTCGCACTTGGTTCATTTCGTAAATCACAACAGTGTGGGTGGGTGCGTGCGTGCGTGTGCTCTGATTCAACATTACGTTACGCTGCTGTGGGTCGATGGCTTAACATCAATACACCCGCTTTTTTTTCCCGCAGATTTAAGTTTGATCCTCATTGGTTGGAGTCAGATATTTCTTCAGCAGCGCTGTGATTGATGACATCAGACATTCCTCTGCAGCTTGGCTCAGGTTCTTTGCCCCTGATACATGAATTCT
Source organism: Gymnothorax reevesii (assembly GCA_029721435.1). Classification (NCBI taxonomy): domain Eukaryota; kingdom Metazoa; phylum Chordata; class Actinopteri; order Anguilliformes; family Muraenidae; genus Gymnothorax; species Gymnothorax reevesii. The sequence continues at coordinate 12,317,565 of CM056574.1, forward strand.
AACAGTCCTCTGACCTTTGCTGAATGATGGGGTTCTGTGGGCATGATGAATATCAACACTACATGTGATTATGGGGAAATCGTCCTCAGGCGCAAAATCATCACAAATCACGTCAGTCAGAATGTTGACAGCTTACCTTCAGTAGGAAGGGTTGAGAGAGATGTCAGGATTAAGTTGTTGTTGGTTAGCAAGTAGATTGTTTACAGCAATTCAATTAAATCAAATTTTATTTGTGTAGCACCTTTCACTGTTGAGATTGACCTAAAGCACTATACACAGAATAGGGCCCAAACCCTCAGCTGGGCCTCAGTCGCATGCACATGCAGCAGTGATATTTATAGATCCCCAAGGCTTATCGGAAAAAGATGGCCGAGCCGTCAATACACATTTTCTCTTGCTTTGAGTAAGGGGCTGTAGTGCTCTTATTTAGCTGTGGCAGACCTGAATAGTCACACTCTGAGCACAAGGTTCTCTGAGAAGAATTAAACAGATGGGTGATTGACGTACTTATGGATGTGTTACTGTAAGCAGGTGGGAGTATTCTGCAGTGAGCCCTTTTCAATGCAGGCAGACAGTTGAGAACAGCACCCTCCTGAACACTAAAGATAGCATTTACACCCTATCGTGAAAAACAAGGGAGGTATTAATGGAAAAGGTCACGAAAGATCCCATTATACCTGCCTCCGTCCTGCTATCTCCCCTAATACACAAAATATAGCCGACTCACTAAGGTAATGAATAAATGACACGCTGCCCTGGGTTCCTGAGCTAATATTGTGACTGCGTGTCTTCCAGTGGGTTTGAATTTTATTGACTGCATCATCGCTAACAGGCTTCAACCTCGCCCCAACCCTCGAGAGTGAGTGTATTTGTCTGTGACCAGTGTCCTTATCGTGGCAACACTAGTGCTGACATGACAAGTGTTTTCTGTCGAGTTTCCCCACGTTGACAACACGTCTATCACTTTCCTGCGCGTCTGAGGTTAGACGAGCCCCGATCACTGATATCCTTCTCTGTCAAAACCCCCATTTTCCATGACAGCTGCTTTTCCGGATAAATCCAGCCTCCTTCCTGCCGAAGGCTTTTCCTGTGAGGCTGGCCTGGGGAACCCCAGTAATGCTAATGCTAATGCTATTATAAGCTGGTCTATAGCTCAGCATCTAAGATGCGTGAATGGGACGTAGAGGAATGATGGCGAAGGCCCAGTGGGTCCACAGTAAAATCAGTACAGCTTTTTGGCCCTTCAGCATGGCCCTAAACACATAGTACTCCAAGTAGGATTGGCCCTTGATTGGGAGGAAATTATACGTGTTACACAAATTCACTGGGAAGTTAAAGCATTCATCTCATTATCCGCCACTAAATATCCTTGTATTTGGATCTTCAGAGGGGAATCGACTTGAAAAAACTATGTAGGCAACATGCTTCAGGCTGGAATAGCCTTTAGGTGTACAGTTGGTACCTCTGATAAATCCTGTCCCGCTGTGATTCTTCTAATTGCATTGTTTAAGCACAGCGAGGTAATACTCACTATTTTGTAAGCTGCCTCATTACGTTTAATCACATCAGCATGGCGGCTCTCTCTGCTTTGTCCCACTGAGGATTGAAATGGTTTCCCACAATGCTTTTCTTCTGATTGAGTTGATTAACATATGAAGCTATTTAAAGGAAATTAGATCCAAAGACTCAGGCTGCTATAAGATAATTTCGGCTCCATTTTACACGCTAAACTCCATTTAACGCTGAATTTGGGGCGGGTTTACATGGATAGGAGTCGCAGTGCAAAATGTGACCTGAAGAGGCAATGTTAATGCAAATGGACTCTTGATAATTGACACGTCATTTAGTAAGGCAATAGCTAATGACATAGCAAGCCAATGTGAGAGCCCAAAACTCTGGATTTCACTGATGAAGAAGAGCATGCACAGATAGCCAAATGCAAAAATCAACCCTCGTTAATTGTGTGAATTCTACAGAAGACATAACTCAAGATGACTCAAGATCACCCTCCTACACTCTCAGAAATAGGGGTACAACAGGAGTCCATTTCTGGTCGCCAAGGTATTATGTACCCTTCAGGGATAATTATAGGACCTCAAGGTACTGTACCTGTGTGAACCGTTTTAGCGTCTAAAAGGTACTTTACTGTTTGAAAACAAATAAAAACCCACTTCTAAGGTACAACAGCAGTACTGCCGGTTGTCACTGGGGCAGTACCCTCAAAGGTACTGCTGTTGTATCTTAGAAGGTTTTTATTTGTTTTGAAACATAAAAGTATCTTTTAGACCCTAAAAAGGTTCACACAGGTACAGTACCTTGAGGTCCTATAATTAGCCCTAAAGGGTACATAATACCTTTGGGACCAGAAATGGACTCCTGCTGTACCCCTATTTCTGAGAGTGTACTGTGCTTTGAGCCACATGCACCTGCTTTCATGTGTAAGATGTTTCTCAGATGGAATGTATCAAATCTACAACTAAAAATGGTCATAAAATTCTCAGAATATCAGGCCCTGCACTGTAAAAAATATAAAAATACAAAAGTTGTCTAAACTTCAAAAGGTAAGGCAATCAGCTGGAACGCACAAACTCAATTTTTTAAGAACTTGGAACTTTAAGTTTGCCAAGTCAAAAATGCTTGGTACCTGGTTGCCTTACTTTTTTCAGTTGAGTCAACTTTTTATGTTTTTACGGTGTGGGACAGTAATTGATTCTCTAAACTTAAATTCGCGCGTGCATGTAGCGAGTATTCTCCTTCAAGAATCACATTTCACAGATTCTATCTGCTGTTTTTCACTTTAAACATATCGCACACGAAGAGCTCCCGTTGAATTGGAGTTAGAAGTCTTTGCGTTGGCTCTGGAGCGAACAAGCAGCTCTGCTCCTGTTTCAGCAGGGCTGCCTGAGAATCATGTGTAAAATAAAATGGAGATGGATTTAACTCTCCCCAATCACACACTGTCCTACAAAATGTGCTGTGCTCCTGCTGAGTGATAAGGGCCCATTAACTCCATAGCCATTGAGGACTGAACACACGCAGACTCCGTTCCCTGCCTGATTATAGTTAATTGTGCAGATCCTGCAGGTTAGCACTTACTGCACTGACCTTTTTATCTCGTAACATAGATATGTAGCAGTGATATAGCAGATGCTAAGAGGGTGGAAATCATGGTGCTGTTCTACAGTTCTGTATCAGAAGCACTTGGCCTTTTAATTTTATACTCGCCGACGCAGAGCTGGATTTTCCTGAATGATGCTGCACTAATGCAGCTAATGATGGTAAATGCCGGGGAATTTGCTCCTGTAATTGTGCTTCTATTTTATGTAATTTTTCATCCTTCAGGAGAGCAGAAACAGTCCTGGTTCCAGGTAATTTTGTGTTACAGGAGTGGTCTGCCTTTTCCATTAAATACAGTATCAGATTTGTTTGGCAATAAACAAGAACAAGTTCTGCCACAGAATGCAAACCTGGTGGTATTTTCTGCCTCTCTAGATAAAGTGGTCCTGTAATCGTGAACTTCATCCTGTTTCCAGATTCATTCGAAGTCAAAGTGCTCCATGCTGATCAGCGTGAGTTTTGAAGTAAACAAATGAAATTGAAACTGATGGTCAATAATGGTATTATTGACAATTGTCAATAAATCGGCCATTTTTGTTGTTTAGCGCAAACCATTAATGTTTGTGACGCCTTACGATCAGGGGATGGTAAGTTTGCATGCCGCAGGCCTGCCATGTTTTACAGTGATTCGACCCAAGAATGTTCTCCTGACAATATCATTGCACTATGAAATGATGGGATATCTGCAGTGCTTCTCAGCAGTTAGTGGTCAGTGATGGTTCTCTATGAATAGCATGGTGCAGTCTATTAGTGTGGCCTTACAGCGTGACATGTAATCTTATGAAGTGAAAATATCAGGGTTTATATTGTGGTCAGTTTGTGGCTTTTTTTTAAGCAATGCTGTTATGAAAAATATTATTTATGACCAATGAGTGGAAAAGAATTTGGGAATCAAATGAATGTAGCCACAAGCAGCCACAGGCAAAGCCTCACTGTATTTGTTTCCATGGGGTTTGCAGAAAGAATCAGAACAGATTTTGGAAACAAAGCAGCCACAGTTGGGATTATACAAAACCCAAAAGCAGTGAAGTTGGCACGTTGTGTAAATCCTAAATAAAAACAGAATACAATGATTTGCAAATCCTTTTCAACCTATATTCAATTGAATACACTGCAAAGACAAGTTACTTAATGTTCAAACAGGCAAACCTTGTAATTTTTTGCAAATATTAGCTCGTTTGAAATTTGATGTCTGCAACATGGTTCAAAAAAGCTGGCACAAGTGGCAAAAAAGACTGAGAGGGTTGAGGAATGCTCATCAAACACTTACTTGGAACATCCCACAGGTAAACGGGCTAATTGGGAACAGGTGGGTGCCATGATTGGGTATAAAAGCAGCTTCCCTGAAATGGTCAGTCATTCACAAACAAGGATGGGGCGAGGGTCACCACTTAGTAAACAAATGCGTGAGTTGATTGTTGAACAGTTTAAAAACAACATTCCTCAACGAGCTATTGCAAGAAATTTAGGGATTTCATCATCTAAGGTCCGTAATATCGTCAAAAGGTTCAGAGAATCTGGAGAAATCGCTGCACGTAAGCGACAAGGCCGAAAACCAACATTGAATGCCTGTGACCTTCGATCCCTCAGGCGTTTACGTACCTCAGGAACACTTTAGAAAACCACTGTCAGTAACTACAGTTCGTCGCTACATCTGCAAGTGCTAGTTAAAACTCTACAATGTAAAGCGAAAGCCATTTATTAACAGCACCCAGAAACGCCGCCGGCTTCGCTGGGCCCAAGCTCATCTAAGATGGACTGGTGCAAAGTGGAAAAGTGTTCTGTGGTCTGACGAGTCCACATTTCAAATTGTTTTTGGAAACTGTGGACGTCATGTCCTCCGGACCAAAGAGGAAAAGAACCATACGGACTGTTATAGGCGCAAAGTTCAAAAGCCAGCATCTGTGATGGTATGGGGGTGTATTAGTGCCTAAGGCATGGGCAACTTACACATATGTGAAGGCACCATTAATGCTGAAAGGTACATACAGGTTTTGGAGCAACATATGTTGCCATCCAAGCAACATCTTTTTAATGGACGCCCCTGCTTATTTCAGCAAGACAATGCCAAGCCGCATTCTGCACGTGTTACAACAGCATGGCTCCGTAGTAAAAGAGTGCGGGTACTAGACTGGCCTGCCTGTAGTCCAGACCTGTCTCCCATTTAAAATGTGTGGCGCATTATGAACTGTGAAATACGACAATGGAGACCCCGGACTGTTGAACAACTTAAGCTGGAAATCAAGCAAGAATGGGAAAGAGTTCCACCTGAAAAGCTTCAAAAATTGGTCACCTCAGTTCCCAAACGTTTACTGAGTGTCGTTAAAAGGAAAGGCGATGTAACACAGTGGTAAAAAGGCCCCTGTGCCAACTTTTTTACAATGTGTTGCTGCCTTTAAATTCTAAGTTAATGATTATTTGCAAAAAAAAAAAAAAGTTTCTCAGTGTGAACATTAAACATCTTGTCTTTGCAGTGTATTCAATTAAATATAAGTTGAAAAGGATTTGCAAATCATTGTCTTCTGTTTTTATCTACGATTTACATAACGTGCCAACTTCACTGGTTTAGGGTTTTGTAGTAGCCACAGGCCAACAGGCAGTTGAGATGCATCGATACCAATACTGATACCGGATATTGGTGCGATACTGGCTCTAATCACTGGATCGAGTATCAGATGCCATTATTTCATCAATAAGAATTCAGTATATTTATAACCATGTATTTATTTGTGATATTTTGTTTTACAAAGATAGGCAAGCCTGATTTTGCCTTACACATCAAAAAATCATCCAAGTTTCTTCCACACAGTGAGGCAAACAGATTATAAAACACTAGTATCAGTTCGATTCTCAGTATAAGCCGACACCCAAAGCTCAGGTATTTGTATCGCTATCGGTATCAGAACTGAAAAACCTGGATCGGCGCCATTTACTCTGATCCTCCGACATGCAAGTCAAAGTCCTTTCTTTACCATTTTAGATAATGTAACCAAATCCATATTGCGGCTTAAATTTCTAAGAGTGCTTCGGTGACGCCATTATAACACCTATATAACACTCTTACGCATGATAATAACCTAACGGCAGGGTATTCTAAGCCTAATCTCCCCAAGGTCCTCAAATTTGAGAATTATTGGAAAGGTTTTGCTGCAGTGATTATTCCCAGCATTAATATCTCCCTTCTAGGAGACGATCATTTTTTGACCAGGCGGAGAGATCATTTTCTTCTCGATGAGAGGATATTGGCGCTGGGCAGGGGAATGTTTGTCATTGCAGAAATAGGATAACTCCCTCACTGTACAGGGCATTATTTCCGTGTTATACAGAGGGAACCACCATCTTGCTGAGAAAGTGGTGGCTTGGAGACCATTGGCTGCGGTGCTTGACTGGCAACATTAACTGCGGAGTTTAAAGGCCCAGTGTGGCAACAGTAAGAACAGTGCAGCTGTTGGGCCCTTGAGAAAGGCCCTTAGATCCGCATTGCTGCTGTGGGGATTTGCCCTTACATAGTCTAATCAACTATTAGTCCAAAGACATAAGGGAACATTTTCTGCACTATTCAGGCAGTGCTGTGCATATCAGCTCAGAGCTGGATGTGGTGTGGTGGCGAGCTGGTAAACTGGTCTGGGATCAGTATTTCTCTTCTTTAGGGACTTTATAAATACTGACTGTTGTGCATGAAGTGTATTATTTTGGCACTGTCAGCATGTCCAGTAGCTTTGCGCAAATATCATATCTCTGTTTTCTGTCACCGTCCGTTTCCCTCTGTTTTTGGTTTTGTAATAGATGCGCGATTGAGAGCTCGAACGGAAACGTGCCGACTATGACTGATATCCCTCAAGGAATGGTGGGCATTTCCTGCTTTTTTAATGTGGAGGCGAAGGACTGGGAGAGAGAGTTTGCCGAGGACAGGACAGAGTTTGGTGACGGCACAGGCTGTTACGCTGTTTAACAGAGTTTTTTTAAATCCGCTTAACGCGTTTACGCACAAAAAAAAATCTCCTTCCTCTGATAATTAATGCTTATAATGCTTCAAAGAGCAATTATAATGGTTACAATGATTTAAAACTATTGAATGTAGGCATTCAAAAGGAGACCACTGTCACAGTAAAAGGCTTGTAACAGTGTTACAGCTGTACATCATGGTATGGGTATAAAGCATGCGTAACTGTATTATAGTTCTTTAAAAATGCTCTGTTTAATTAGCTCTAGAAAAGATTGGCTCACTGTTATTAGGCCTTTGGGATGGGGGGGATTTCCCAGAATCCAATGGGCGAGAGACAGGAACACGCTCTAGAGAGTTTACCAATCCATCACAATATACACTGCAAGCACCATTAACTTGCCCCCCAGGCAATCTAGAGTCTCCAATTAGCTTGACAAGCATGTCTTCGGACTATGAAAGAAAGCCCATGTGAACTCATGTAGAACAGGTGAACTCCACATGCAAACACGAGGAGAACATGAGTACTCCACAGAGGCCCCAGGTTGGATTTAAACCCACAACCCCCGTGCTGTAAGACAACGGTGCTACCCATTACAACTGCTGAAGATTAATGCCGTGAAACAAAGTCGCAAGAATCTGCCACTCTAAGGCATAATGTGCGACCGCAATACAATGCCACACACTGCCTGAAGAATTATTTTTTTCTTGTTTTTTTTTTTATTTTTCAAAAATCAATTTTAAAGCCTTCAAAGGAGAAGCTTGAAAATCAATCTATTCTAATTTGGAAGCTCCTTTATTGATTAATCTTTGTGAAAGTCTTTCCATATATTGTTTGCTGATGCATGCGCTTGTTATAATACCGTTGTAAAATTGCTCCATAAAATCGTAAATAAGGAACATTTATATTCAGTATTTCTCAGTTTTCTGCTATTGTCAGTGAGTGGAGGCTTAAAAATAGTTGTGAGGAGGGCTGCAAGTATCTTTTGTACTTCTGTGTACCACACTGCTGCCACTGTAAACCCTGACAAGTGTGGTGAACTCAAATTTTTTGTGGAAACTGATTACCTCACAAAAATGGAGTCGTCCAACTTAGTGATTTGTGTTCACAGCTCTTAAAACAATGTAAAAATAACTTCAACTTATTTTCTTTTAGTTTCTTTCCCAGAGCAATTAAGTTGGCAGACACAACTTTTTTGTTGTGTCTAAACATTCGTGTCTAAACATTTGAGTTCACCGCACTATCAGGGTTTACAGTGTGTGGGTAGGACTGTCAGTAGCAGTGGTCAGTACTCTGCGGATTGCATGCCCTTAAGTTACAGCGCCACTGGTCTGTTGTAGATACTGCATAAGATTCATTGATAATTAAAGAGTCTCAGGTGAATATTTCAGGTTTTGGTGAATAGGAAAGAGTACAGAAATTGTAAAAATTGCATTTTTTCCTTCAAAGCTGAATTGTCTTTTCACGTTTTTATGCTACGAGGAAGATTGATATGGATTGAAGCAATATGACTGCGGCCAGTTGAGTAGCACAGTGTCTGAGACTTGAGATCGAAGGTGTCCACACCAACCTGGGTGTTACGTGCTGTCTGAGTTGTGTGGTAAATTCCCACTGAGAGAGCAAAACATTAATTTCAAGGTTAGTTTATGTTCTCTGCCTGCCTGTGGATGTACATGATTTGTATTGGCAAACTCTCTCTTCAGCAGTAGTTTATTTTGCACTAAGACCTAAGTATAACTGGAACAAAAACAGTCTGTGTCCAATAAATGTGACAGTCCACAGGAAAAGGGTGTATCAGGGATTTTTTTTTTAAATTTTAGATAAAACTGTTTTTCTATGTTTAGTACATGGTAAGGGATCATCAGATGCACTTAGCTCAATTTGAGCAAAATATCCCTTATACACTCTTTTCCTGTGTGTGAGTGAAGTTATTTTATTTGTGGACTTTAAGGAGAAGAGAACATATTGAGATTTGAAGTCGTTTTTGCCGTAACTGCAGGTGAGAGAGAATTGTACTGGCACCTTCCAAATGTACATATGTGAATCACACTTTAGGGTTCAGAGGTGAGAGAGAGTGAGAGGTAGATAAAGACCATGTTCATGTGTTCTCTGCTTATGTGTTTCAGTGTCAAAAGGAAAAAGTTTACTATTAAGTATTGCTCATATACTAGCAATATACTGTACTTTTAAAAGTACAACGATAATAATGAGGTGGGAATTACCATGCCTCATATTCATTGGTCAGCGAAAGAATGACCCGCCTGTGTGCCAAAATGGCAGTGTAATAATATACGCAATAAATGGGCGAACATGACTCAGCTCTTCGCATGAGCAGCATGAACACATCCGCGAGGATGAACTTCAACTGAATTGATTCAAAGACCTGCGATGCGCGGACCGCACAAGAAGAAAATAATAACTCTCAAAATGAGCGAGGCGCCGGGAAATAAACCCGCTGCTCTCAATATTGACGCTCCGAGCTGCGTTTTATGGTTATTAAAATTCTCAGCCTGCAGTCTACCTCATGACCCGCCCCGAGGAGGCGCTTTAATATCGTTTAGAGTGCATACTCTTTATTGTGAAATTCCCTCTTTTTTCGGCCGTGTACGCATAACACTATAGTCAGGTTCGGGCTCCTAATTTGCACCATAAGAAATAGACAATCGCGGCTGACGCCTTCAGTGCGGTGAGGATGATTAATATCTTCCGCACGCTCATAAAACAGCTCGTGCTGTGAGGGCGAAACGAATAGATCCGCACTGCCCCATTCTCCTGCATGTGCGATGAAGAGGACTTGCATTATACACGGCTGTGTTATGGCACACCCCTTATGACAAATTACCATCGTTCCAAGCTATAGTTATCCTACAGTAAATGGAAGGTATTTTTGTTGCCTCATGGTTGTTAACTGAAGTGATACCATTGATAGTCATTCAAAGTACAGCAGTACAGTTGTGTGGACTTTGGTAATATGGTTCTGTTGACTGTGGTAATACGATAGTTATAATGTGATGGCTATAGTCAAATTATACTTATACTATGCAAACTATAGTAGTGCTATAATTATGCCAAAAATGCTGTAGTCTTCCTAAGAAATAACTATAGGATATTCTCATGAGGGGCGGCTGCCGCTAGATTCTCCGGCAGTGGCTATCTTCTGCAGCAGATTCCCTCATTACAATCTCTTTCTTAAGACTATGGGCTCTAAATTCATAGACCAGGCGCAAGTGCGGCGAATGGGGGGTGCGCTGCGCCAGCGGGGTGTGTCCAGGTGTATGTTGCAATTTTGTGCCCGGTGCAGCCTGGCGCAAGTACTCCTCTGTCCCGCCTCGGTCCCTCCTGCCGGGGCAAGTGGCAAAGAGGGAGGAGAGAAGACTTGTTTGAGTTTAACGCAGCCGAGTCAAGTCTTCACCAATCAAATGAGCTCCTCTCCTCACCTTTAACGTGTTGGAATATAGTAGCCCCTGTCCTATATCTGCATGATGCGTTAATGTTGCATTTTACTTTGCAACTTCAGGCATGTTTTCTGCACCGCTTGCGTCTATATTAAGCATTACGAATATGAGTTACCTGGCTAGCTAGGGCATTTGCGAATTATTACCATTAGCGAACTAGAATTAGAAAGAATTCTTACACCCTGTTGCTGCTTATAATTTTGGGATTAACCTTGCCATGTTTATTTTCTGCCATGCCTTGCTTTGCACTTCGTTTACCCAGTCTTGTCTCATGTAGGTCTTTGCTCACGGTCCCTTGTCTTGCGTGCCACTCATTCGGGTGATTTATTGGTTTCTGGGTTTCAACCTTCTTTCATTATCTTGTGTTCTTCCTTCTTCTCTCTTTTGCTATCTACTAACCCATACTAACAGTTTGTTGTTTTCGCTTAATTACTAACCCACATTAACATTGTATATTTTTACACTCAACAAAAATATAAACGCAACACTTTTGTTTTTGCTCCCATTTGTCATGAGATGGACTCAAAGATCTAAAATTCATTCCAGATACACAATATTACCATTTCTCTCAAACATTGTTCACAAATCTGTCTAAATGTGTGATAGTGAGCACTTTTGCTTTGCTGAGACAATCCATCCCACCTCACAGATGTGCCACATCAAAATGCTCATCAGACACCATGATTAGTGCACAGGTGTACCTTAGACTGCCCACATGGCACAAAGCCAGACAGAAAACTTCATACATCGCATGACAAATGCAGAATCACAACAAACGAGACATTGAATGTAATCAGTCGTGCGAAATACTCATTTCACGTCCGGTGTGAGAGCAGCTGATGGGCACATACCCACAAAGCCTACACACAATTTCACGCGTATACATGTACACATCTCTCTCTCACTCTCTCTCTCTCTCTCTCTCTCTGATCTGACATCAGGACAATCAAAATAGATACTATAATTTATGTGCTGATTCAGATAGTTGCATTTAATCGCAGCCATACCACAATTTGATCTGCTTCAGCTGCGTGGCTGAAGCTCAGCAGGTGTGGGCTTGGTCAGTACTTGGATGGAAGACCACTGAGGAATACCAGGTTGCTGCTGGAAGAGGTGTTGGTGGGCCAGTAGGTTGCAATCTTCCCTCTGGTGGAATAATCCCCAATATCCCAGTGCAGTGATGGGGACACTGTACCGAAGGAGACGCCGTCTTTCGGATGAGATGTTAAACCGGGGTCCTGACATTAAAGATCCTATAACACTCTTCGATAAGAGTAGGGGGTTCCCCGGTGTCATGGCTAAAGTCCCAACCTGGCTATTTCAATCTGCCACCTAATCATCCCCTGATCTAATTAGCTGTGCAATTCCTCTGTCCCTCCTCACCTCTTCCCCCAGAGCTCCCTTGAAAAAGAGATTTCAATATCAATGGGACTTCCCTGGTTAAATAAATTAACTAGTGGTTGCTGTAATTCTTTATTGCATTGAAATGTACCTGACATTCTGGAAACCTGCCTGTGAGGTTTCGGTGATGTGTGCGCACTGTGCGCCAGTCAGCCAAATTACCACTGCACAGAATGTAAACCAGGTTAGAGCTGGCGAGCTCTCTGCGCAACTTCAGCGGAGACTTTTTCTATGAAATTGTCACTGCGTCTCGATGAATATGTGACACCTCCCCCTATTACGCCGCCACACCCATCTCGGTGCACGTCCGTCTACCAGATTGCTAAAGTGGCTGCGCATGGTGTTGCACTGCACGAAATTACAATGGCGCGGGCTGCACCACTGAAAATAGAGCCCAATGACTTTGGTCTGCGTACCACCTGCTGAAATTGTTGTTCCTGCAGATTAAAAATGTACATTGAATGTATTAACACCTGATTTAGTAGTAAGTGTAATGTGTCCAATCTGGGCACTGGGGTGGAATTGATTTTGCCTGACAGGGCTGGTGCTCCCATTACAACTGATAAAGAGGATTTAATGCATCTCTGTTCAGTATGGACATGGTTTCAAGACTTTTCATTAGGCTGCTTCTTGAATCAAAACAGATACACATGATGTCAGAAAATAGCTGCAGTCACATTGATGCCTTTCCGTTGCCTTTACTGCCAACAATTTTTAAATTCAAACCCAAGTTGTGAGGACCATTCATGGCTTCTGGGAGATGTAGTCCATCGTGTCTGCTGGTCAGGATACCACAGTTCTCTTTCAGGTGTTCTGGGTTTTAACATCCTCCCGCCCTCATTTTAACTCAGAGAAAATTAAAATGGTTCCCAGAGTGCACTGCATGATCGTGTAGATGTGGGGAAGTGTATCAGGCTGAGGACCCTGTTGAGAGCCTCTGTCGGAGGGTGCAGTTACAGCAGCGGTGTGCCCGCCCATCCGCGGCCAATAGCGCTGTGCTCTGCATGCGGCCATGTTTATCTCGACGTGCCCCGACAGCCCGCGATGGCGAACGGTGCATCAATATTAATGCCTCGCAGCCGCATGTACAGCTGAATCCCAAAACACTGCAGATACTGTGGCCTTCCAGGACAGGAGTTAAAAACTGCTGCAAACAAACAATGACTGACGCTGTACCGGCCTGTTACCAACAGAACACAGAGTTGCGTATAAATATGTACATTGTTTTGGGGATCGACTGGCCCTGTTTCTCAAAACAGGGCCCTTGAGGGCCGAGAACAGCTGGTTTTCCACCCTACTTTTTTCTGTTAGGTGAGAGTAAAGCCAGTGTGGCTGATCAGCAATGCTAATCATACAGTTATTACCCAGATGGGAAGAAAATCTGAGCCGGATTTCAATTCAAGGGCCAGATTTGAAGATCCCTGGATTGGATGTGTCCATAGAGGCTTGAATGGCAGACCCCAACACCAGAGCGCTGAAGTAAACATCAAGATATTCCTTCCAGTACAATGAGATCAAACATAAACACTGCTCCCTCGCCCCAGTCACATGAAAAGCCAGTATTTTTGATGTTATAATTGCTTTAGACCCCCAGAGCTGCCAGTCAGGTCTCGCTGTGTATTAAAGTCACCATGAGATGAAGGTTTCAGAATTATGTTCCCTGATTTGACGTATATCCGATTAAAGCAAACATTTTGGTGGAATTTTCAAAGTGGGGGGAGTGGAGAGTCTATTTGATTGACACTGAACACGGATGCACATGCGGAACTGCGATTGATTTTAAAACGCATGAGAGGAAGTTAATTGGACAGAAACAGATGATTGACAGGCATATGTATTTCACATCAGGCTGTTGGAACCTGATGACATCACATTAAAATCACTACTGATGAATGGAAGGAAATGATTTATTGGGGAGAAGATACAAATGTAGAATCCTGTTTTGCAAATACTGTGTAAGTCGTTTCTGTATTGTAATTCAGAACAGAGAATTACTTATAATTAAATTCAGACAAAATGTAATTGCCATAATACGTTCAAATCCCCATGTGGTATGGGTCTTGAGTGTGAATGGAGCAAAGGCACATCTTGCAGCGACAGCAGTTTGTGTTTCCTGAATTGCGCAATCCTCCCAGTTTTATTGCGTTAGCCGCCAGCGCTAATCTATTATTTCACAAAGCCCACAGAGCGAGAGCGTCGGGTCTGAGGCCGCAGGTCGTCTGGTCTTTGATTCGCAGGATAGGATCTGCCGGCTTTCGCCCACGGAAGCTGCTAAAAATCAATTTGTACTGGAAAAGTCCTGTTAAAAAAAAAAAAACATTTAGCGTAGGCATATTTTTCATGTTGCATTTTTTGTGGATGAGGATATTTATCAAAGGCAGAAAGTAAATAATCATTCTTAACATCAATATTGGTATTTTCAATTGGCTCAGGGGTCCCCTCTTATCAAGTTGGTATCAAGTTATACACTCAGAATTTTCACAATGGTCTGTATTCCTCGTACGCCTGAAAATTGTCTTTCATCTCATGAGGTTTAATCTCTGATGATAAATGAAAACTCAAATACAAGAAAAAATAATTAATTAAACTGCTATTCTGGGTTTGCTGCTGCTATTGCCATGTGGGAGTGTGTATCCGTCCGTCGTCCGTCTCATTGACGTCCGTCAACTGTATCTGTTAATGAGTTCTTTCAAGTTCTACTTAGCAGATTACGATCAGACTTGATGAGTCCTACTTACAAATATTGTTAACTGTCTAATGCTTCGGAAGAGCTATCCCAAAATTGCTTGCAACTTTAATATGTTGAGCTCATTACAGGAGATATGAAACTGAATGGGAGTGAAAGGGTTAAGTGAGTGAAGATACTCCCGCCGTTCTCGCCACCAGTAGCCTGAAGCTGTAGAAGTCGGTCTCCTCAGTCCCTCGTTACACTGACAGCCCTGAGTTCAGCAAACAAACTCCCCCCACCCCTCCCATCTTTGTGATTAAATCACTATGTGTCTCATTAAATTGCACACTGGGCTCCCCGAACCCGTGTTCTGCACAATAAAGCCATCAGCGAAACAGGCCTTCGGCTGCTCGACCCTAATCTGTAAAGCCATAAAACAAGTCAGTCAGTTCATTAGTTACAGACAGCGGCCTCTCCTCTGAGTAAGCTCTGTCATGATGAGCGGCTAATGCTAGCGCTACATGGTAGGTAACACTGGACAGAGCGTAGCTAATAAGTATTCTACAAGCCGCAGTGTGATGTCTTTATAACGGGAGATAAAAGACATTTGTGTGCATTAGCCACTCTGGCAGTAAACCCCCCATCTGGAGGGACTAATCGCTCTGAAATTGAATTTTGGTTGTGTGTCAGAGGAGAGATAACTGGAACATCTCTCCTGAGGAAAAGAGGCTGGAACACTGTCACAATGATTGTGGCTTCGAACACGCCAGTATATAACCGTTGAGACTATTTCTCGGCTTGCTAAAATAACCGTAGGCAGTAATTGCATTTTTAAAGGTCCCCTTTCATATCACCTGGAACAGCCAATTAACCATCACAGGCCGTTTCAAAGTCAGTCCTGTGTGACATCACAATGGGGAAGAGAACACCCACAATAATAATGAGGACATCGATTAACAGGTTGGATGAAGTTTATTAGTCCTTATTGACACTGGGCAGTGACTTCCCCATGTGATGTCACAAATTATGAATTGGCTTGAAAGGGCTAATTGGCAAAACACCTGGTGATCTGATGGGGGACCTTAAACATATGTCCTCCTTTGGATCCTCATGCTGTTATGTTTGAGGTTTGCCGCCACTGAGGAACCCACAGATACTGCTTAAATGGATAGGAGGGGAGGGCTGGAATGGTTTAACTCCCGTGGTCTCGGGCACTCGACCCAGTGTGGTCGGCTTGTGTGGCGAAACTCTGCGGTTTTAAAAGCCTGCGGTGAAAATCTCCTGCGGACGCCTGCAGTTTAAACAGCTGCTGTTTCCGCCCTGATAAGATACGGAGCCCCCAGGGCTAAAGGAGTTGGTACTGAGCAGAGTGCGCCCGATTCCCCCCCACCCATCTGGACCTCTGTGGTATTCTGGGCCTTTGATCGGTATCCAAAATCCCCCTCACCGCCCTGCCTTCCCAGGATGCCCTCTCGGCGGCCGTCTCCATGGAGACAGGATGCTTGCAGCGGCATTTCCAGTTATTGAGAGGGGCGGCGGCTCTAATCGCGACTTTCACAAAGGAAAGTCAGTGCCGCGGGTCGAACCCGCTCTTCCACACAACCGAAAATCAGCCATTTGTCACTCGAGGGAAGGGGGGCTTTGAGACTGACACGGCGCCTGGCAAAAACAGTGACAGACATTGACTGACAGCTGTCAGCTCACATCAGCTGTCACCTCCAGGAATATGGGACAATCGGTGCGCACCTGTGGAGGATTTTCACCAGAATCATAATCATATTCAAAGTCAATAAATTCCAATGACTGCTTTAAAATTAAAATTTCTATGGTGTGAATTCAGTGGTTCAGTCTAAATCTCAGCATTGAGTATTCGGTGGCAAATAAAATTCCAGTTTTTGTCTGTTTTTTGTTTGCCTACGCTCCTGACCTCTTCAACACCACCTGTTAGCGGGTGAATCCAGGCTGTGTTTGCGCTGACACTGCTCAGTCCCTCCAACGTTGTGGGTGCAAAAGCCCTCTGCGTTCGCGCTTCGCCTCAGTGTCCCCTGCTGCCTAATTCCTCCCTCTCTCTTTCATTCTGAGCACAGGCAGCCCAGCCGAGTCTTAACCTCTTTAATTAATGAACCACTTCGCTCACCTGAATACCTGATCGGAGGGGTCATCCACTGTCTGCTGGGCATAACCGGATCCCAGACCCAGGCCTCTGTAATATTTATCTGCCTCTATATTATTCATGAAAATGTATTGAATTGACAAGCGATATTATGAGCCAGGGACCGGCTGGGTTTGAGGAGAGGCTGATGAATAATGCACTGTGTAGGAACTAATCTGTTTTAAGCAAACGTCTATATGATTCATTCCGAAACGTGCTCTGGCTGCAGAAGAAACAGATTAGCGGAAGAGAGTATTGCGTTACCACGCGGCTGTTGGAGCACGAGCAATTCAGACACTCATGTCAGCGGTTAAATTAGGCGTCTCGCCTACCAGTATATCTGGACTGTTTTTTTTTTCCTTTTTTACTTACCAGAGCTGCAGCCTCAACTGATGATTTGCAGAATGCAGATCCGGCTCAGGCCCAGGCTCTGGGATATGTTCCCCAAAACATTAGTTGCTAATTTCTTGTTCAAACTAAGCAAGTTGTTTGCATACTAGCAACTAAGCTTTTATGAAATGTACCCTTAGCAAGTAAAATTAAGACAGCTTCCTTGGTATTTTTCAATGCTTTCCTAAAGGAATTAAAGGGACTTTGTCAGCCGGGGCGCATGCGCACGACCGAGCGGAGCATCTTGAAAACATTGGTACAACTATTTCAAGTTCATAGTAGACGTAAGGTGCAAGCATTTCAATCTGTTTAAACACGTTCATCCCTGAGAAGTTAATTGGAATTTTAACCAAAAAAAATATAAATATATCTTTATTGTTCGTCGAGCCTATTCGTAGCATCAGTTTGTCATAGTTTGGGTTTTGTAGCGTTATTATTGCTTTTAAATCAGCTTGCGTTGATTTTGTCGTCCTATGAAAGAGAACTGGAAGCGGTCATAAAAATGCTCTATGACAGCTCATTGTCAGACAAAACATTGCGACAAACAGGTTCTGCGAACACTAAAGACGGTTGCTTGATAAAAGATTTTCCCAAACTTCTCAAGGATGCACACGATGCAAACTGATTGAAACTCCACCACGAATTCACTGGTTTACCTTACCTCACACTTTCAATGTGCTTTCGCCCAAAGAAAAATGGATGGACACTATAATTTATTCTCCATGGGTGTGATGGCTGGTGTTTCGAGACGCAAAAGCTGCGGCTGAAACGAAAGGAAATCCAGCAAAATAGGAGAGACAAACCGACAGAAAGGGAGAGAGAGACTCGCGCTTCCAACGGACAAAGATCTAGTCCAGGAACAAAGGGAAGGAAAGTGAGCAGGACTGGAACGAAATAAAGAGAAAGTCTCGGTTACCGAGATAACGAGATAAGGCACCAGACGGTGCACAGAAAGAGAGAAACAAAGAGAGAAAGATTCCCTCGCTAACCAGCACTTTCCTCTTTGATTGTTATGATTCTGCCTCATGTGAGCTGTCTTTGTGCTTATTTGTGCTTGTGCTTTACTTTCATTTTATTTTTCAGCTTTCATTTCTGCCGTCTGATGATCGACTCCCTCTCTGCCAATCTCCAGTGATGTCGTGTGACAGCCCTCAGCATACCTGCGTCTCGTTGTCCAATCACGTCTCCTCTTTCAGTTTCTACTGTGGTATTTCATTCATTGCTTCCACCTGTGTTTAATTCTGGGTCTCGCTAAACTCTGAGTGAATGCGCTCTCTGATAGGATAATTACTAACCAGCGCTTACCAGCACTTATTTGAGGGTGATTGTAAATATTTCGTCACGTAGCCTTCATTAACTGCGAGTGTTTCTATCTTTTGTATTCCTGGCTAAGCTTTCCCTGATTAAATGCGTTTAAAGCTGCACTTTCCTTTGCTTTTCTCGTGGTGCATTTTACTCGTTTACTCTCGCTTAGATTACCTTAATCTAAATTGTTTAGTTTGATTGATGGTCTCAGCGTCTTGTCTCGAGTCATTATGGTTTACCCGGTTCTCGTGTAATTGTTTATTCATCCCAGGTGTTTCTGTTCCAGTCGAGATTGCATTCGGAGTCCCCGCCTCCTCTCGTGACTGTAAATGTGGCAGAGATGGGAGGGGTCATCAGGCGGAACTTTGTTAGACTCTGCTCTGCATTGTGAAATCTCAGCTCCTGTGCCTTCCCGAGTATTTCCTCGCGATAATTTTGCGATTCTTGTTTTTGCTGCGCCCTCGTCTTGTCTCCCCGTCGTTAAGTCTGCCAGTGGTTCCCGTCAGTGTAGTTAGGTCCAATTTTTTTTTTTATGTAGCCTCTCTTTGAGTGAGTACCTTTGTTTCCCCATGCCTTTGGCAGTGTACAATAGTTTTCCCACAGTTTTATTTATTTAGTTTTATTTCTGGCTTGTCTGCCAATTTTTTCCTAGTGTTTTGTGTTCATTAAACACTTCAGTTCCTGCATCTGGTCTTCACCTGTCTACTTCCTAACATTGAAAATAATTCCTCAAACATCTCTCTAGCTCGAGACCTTATCAGCTATAGTGCAAAATTACACTGACACTCTAGCAAAGGCGGAGAGGGAGAACTTTGGTTTAAAAAGAGTCCGGGCGCCACCCACAATTAATGCCAGCTGGCCAAAGAATCCGATTGTGGGCAAAATGATATCGTCCCGGACGAGAGAAACAAAGAAAGCTCGCCAGCCTCCAAAAACCATGACAGTGGGTTTTGGCAAAGATAAATGCGGTTACTCTAGCAACTTGTTTGCAGGCTTCTGTATCCTCTGTATTTAAAACAGCGATGAAGGTACGCTTTACACATGTTGTAATAAGCTTGGGGTTCATATTTCAGCTCCCTTGATATCGCACTGCATATATGAAAGTGTTACCGTCTGGACTATACTACGCATATGCCCCAGCTGACATAGTTCCTTTAATAAAAGCTGAGCTGGTAAATAACTGACTTTGTGTGTGCGAGTATGGTTGGAAATGTGGTGTGTTTGCCGAAAATGCTAGAGTCATGTTTGCAAAGTCAAAAGTGACAACCTGTGTAGTGGAGGTCACCTAGTTGCATAGTAGCTGCTAACTGGCGAATGCATAGCAACCTGTGCTATTTTTAGCCAGAAAGGATGGATTACAACACTGTCCGTAGCAATTTATTTACTGAAAAAAACCTCAAAAATTAGGCTAAATTGTGTTATGGGAGGAGTCCCTCCTAATTTCAACAATGGGAAAATACTTTCAATTTTCTGACAAATGACAAGGATTCATGAGAGAAGGGAAAAGAACGTCGGCCTTTATGACCATCTTCAGACCAGTATCGACAATCTGAATATTCTAAAAATATAATATTGAGAATTTTACTTTGCTTACAACATTGCATCTAATTAAGACTGGGCCATCAGTGTTGAAGAAAATAAAAACTAGATGATGTTGTCCCTCTTGTGCACACCAATTCTGTTGCAATAATATCAGTGACTGAATTAACAATAAAATCACAGTCATTTTTAGGAGTTAACTCCTTTCTTTATGGGGATTTCGCTGAAAACTCAGGCAGGGATTTTTTTTTCCTCCAAAAATGTATTGAATATGGAAAGATTTATTACACTGCAGCTAAAAAATAAACCATCCTGGGCTAGTTTAGAAGTGTAACATGACCTCTCAGTTTAAGTGGTACAGCTTAATTTGATGTGTACTTTAAAACCAGTGCTAATTTTAATCTGCCATCAGTGCCACTTGAGGCATTCATTAAGGGCAGCAAACTAATTGGCAATTAAAAAACAAATTGTGTTGGCGTTGAAAAAAGTAAAATTGGTTTACTGTGATACTGCACAAGTGCTGCAGCAGTGGAATTGTGAGAGAACCTCGCAAAGATTTCTGTTTAGCTTAAAAATCCCTTACACTCCAACTTTTCATGGAAGTTTTCCCTCAAGTTGGTTCAGTCAGAAAAAAGCTCTTTTTTTTTCAATACTCTAGGACAATGCGACATTTTTATCCATTTTTACTGGTTGCCGTGCTTCACTGAAGTTACATCACATTTATACTGAGGGAAATATTCAAACCCAGGATGCCATTTTTTATGGTCAAAGCATTACAGCAAATCGAAAAATCAAGATCTTTTACATTATTTTACATGAGCCCCTCAAAAAAAGAGCAGTCCAACACACTTTCCTTTTTCATTTTAGGCCACTGTTGCAACTGAGCACGTTGTGCTTTCTTGAGGTGTAGAACTTATGGTCCACTCATCCATTATTGCACTAAACAGATTGATAACTTATTTTAAGGTCAAAACTTAAAAAAGACAAATATGGAGTTCGACCACATTTGTTCTCAGGAGTTCATATACATTTCTCTGTAATTCTGCAGGAAATATTTGGGATCTTCTGTAACCTAGGGATAGTCACTGGAAGTTCCACAGGTTTGAATGTAGCAGCTGCATTTGATGGACCCGGACATGAATCTGCAGGTCTTATGGGGTTAATTGATTATTTTAGTATTTGTTCTGGTATATGTGTCAGCATGTCCGGTAAGCATTAAATCAGATCAGTGTCTCATCTATACAGGCTTTACAGATACGGGAAGCGTCATTCGCCTGGTCCCAGTATTGATGAACTCTGGAGCTTCATGGATCGAACTCGTTGCATATTTTCTCAGCAGATGACTTTTTCCCAGGGAGTCTTGAATCGCTCTTAATATTATATTAAAATATTATATTTTCATATGGCTGCGTATGAGAAGCACTGAATGCCAGTTACCTCACTCAAGGGCATTGGGCCTGTTATCCGTGAGATAATTCAGTCCGTCAGCCTCAGCCTCTGTGCCACAGACTCTCGTAACTGGGCGCTGGAGAGAGTTGGCTGTCCTTGGCTGACCTCTCGTTTGATGTTCCAACTGATTGTGAGGGAAAATCAGAGCTTGTGGAAAACGGAAAAGCGAATAAATGTGAAAACGGTTACATCACCACTCTCTAAATTCTGGGTCACTGCCTGCCTGATATTGATCTCTTCTAACTAACAGTGTAAGTGAGGCAGAGAGAAAGTGAAGTTGCTCACCCTACATCAGGGCTGATCTGTTGACTCTAATTCTCTGTGAATAAGGCACCGGTGGACCAGATTGTTGAAATTATCCTCCCTCATTTCCATATTCTGCTCCCTACTCATGAATTCTTCTTTTTGAGAGTGTTTTTGCACGTGACCAATCTAGCATTCATTCTAGCTCATGACTTTATACTGGCCTTCCACTGGAGGGCTGACTGTAGTCCCTGACCAAACCTCACAGACAAACTGAATTAGCAGGACCTGTCTGTACCCTCTAGCCCTCGAGCAAACTCACCGAGACCAATAAACGCGCCAGAATGCATCCCTGAGTGTGCATTGAACATGTCTCACAGAATCTGACACTGTGAGAGAGCCTCGTTACAGCACTCTTCTCTGGGCAGGGTTCGACCTTTACTTTTTCAGCTGTCAGCCAGCCGGGCTGACAGACCCCAAAATCTGTGTAGAACTCACGCAGCTCGACCAACGGCGGAGGAGCCAGGAGCGAAGGTTTATGTGTGTGGATTCCAGCTGTTATGAGGCAATGGAACGTGTCAATTAAATCTTTCATGCCGGTGTCTCGCCTTGGACCCAGCCTGCGACTTACCTGAGGTATTCTAAGTAGTTCTCCATTCGAAAACGGGGCTATGCCGAAATCACGCAATCATCTGACTGAATCTCGTGCTGCGAATAATCCAAGGTGCTCGTTGGAACACACGCAGCAACTGAAAACGTCAGATTCACAAGTGATTCAAGCAAACTAAAATTAACGATTACAATGTTACTCTCGCTCAAAATCTGACTCCATAATACATTTAGAATACCAAATTTAATTATATCCTTGTTAAATATCTGACTCCAAATTAGAATTAGAATTTATAATTTAGGGAGCACCTGCGCGGGCCTCAGGGAGATTACCCCCCGGACTCATAAATGCAAGCCCGCGTCACTAAAATATATGCCCCTGGGTTTTGGCATTATTTCCGCAGCTTAGGTTCATTGGTAATACCAGAGGATTGGAAGTCAGCCATCACTGCAACAGCATCTTTTGGCTTGAATTGCAGCGAACTCAGATCATGCTTGTATTCATACATGCCCATGGGTTCCTTCCGGGAATTTTAACAGATAACCAACTTTTCATCCATGGGTTTCCTTAAGGCTAAAATCCCAGAACCACTAATACATACAACCTTCATGTAAGTCGATCATGGTTGTCTCTCCAACTTAATTAAAACCGATTGTCATCCCAAAGCCGCTGTTCAGTCAGTCCTTGGTTGAGCATAACCCCGAAGTCTCCGGCGTAACGTAGCTAGAAAGAATGTACAGGAGTTAAGTGCCACTGAGACCACGCAAGTTTAAAGAAATAACAGTAGTTTATTCACCAGGTAGGCAAGAGCTTAAATCTAACAAATCAAAATTACACCAATTGATTAATTTAATTTCCCGGGATTCCCGCAAAAATGTGCTGCTTTTCCCGAGATAGAAAATGTCTCATTTTCGGGAAAAATATTAATCCCTACCTGAATGCACCACCATTGCAGGGAAATTTTATAAGTGTGCTCTGGTACTGTTATTTGCACATTAATGGAGGAAAGTTTTATCCCAAAGCGCTGTAAAATTTACAGACAGATGACATTATTCTAGTACTAGTTGTGAGTAGTCTGTTGTTTTTTTCTTGTGAAAGGACTGAGTTCCAGTAGTCTGTTTTTTGACGAGGCCAAAAAAAAAAATTTCAGAAGAAAATCACGTTGTTTGTTAGGGTGCTGATAAGAAATAAATTGCGTCTACCTCTGTCTGTACCTTATTGAATTGCATTTTCATTTTATTTTTTTGAATTTATTGGTTTGGGTAATAGAAAACAATCAAATATTGAATACATCCCTGACAAGGAAAGAGAGAGGAAAGAATAATTGTGCTGGTGAGGTAAGAAACCAATTTTGAGCTTATAAATTATCTGCATAGTGATGAATCAAATCGAATCTTGAACAAGGGTGAATCGTATCACATCGTATCGCCAAGGGGCTTCACAGCATCGTTAATGTATCGTATCGCTGGCAGCGTATCGAGATGCGTATCGAATTGGCTCAGTGGTGGAGATTCACATCCCTAGTTTAAATAGAAAATACGCTGCCTGGCTTCACTCGAGGTGGCGGCATTGGCCATAATGACGGACAGACAGAGTGAGCTGGACTCAGAGATTGTTGTTGCAGTTCAGTGGAGCCGATTTTGTGGCTATAAAATGCTGTCAGCCCACCGAACTGACTCACCCAGAAAGTCGTCGGCCCGAAATTAAAATCTTGGCCAACAGACCGGCGTTACGGTCGAACACTGCTGCAGTTTGTTTCTGTGACTCTGATATATTTGCTCCTTTTATTTTCATCTCCAGAGTTTTCAGTCCCAACAATGTCAGTAGTATCACTTTTACTCTGTATTTTTGTGAGCTTCAAGCATCAAAATCCGCAGTGTGAGCATTAAAGGTATGAACACTGCCTTCACTGCTGTCGATGCTAATTTTATCTAGAATTTAATGAAGAGAACATTCTATTCAGCACACTGGTCAGATAGAAAGTAGAAGGTATTCTATTTGTATACTGCTGTGCGGTATGTAATTAGTCACCATACTCCAGATAGAACAAGTCATGTTATTGCTGCTGGCCTCGTTAAATAGCTTAAAGCAAACACCCAAATTAAATATTTTTCTTTCTTTGCAGCAATAAATGGACATGATATTCAGATTTGCATGCAGGACTTAATTTTATTTTCACATCTGAATTCCAAATCCTCTGCATGAGACTAATGTATAACTGGCCTTGGTACTTTTTTTCCTGAATACCGTCTCTCAGTTTGGGCTTTTATAGACGTGGCTTTTATACATAGTACTGTCTTCAATGATAAAAATACATGCAGTGCTAAGTGTCTTAAAAGGGCAACAATCTCTTAATTGTCATCAGAGTTCTCTGTGCAGAAAACACATAAATATTAATTGGTCAAGCATTATTGCATGTCCCTGTTACCCCTCTGCAAGATGTTTTTGGGTTTGAATCTTGCCTGGTGACTTTTTGCGTGAAGTTTATCGCACAGAAGGTCCGTGCTCTCCCTGTGTTTGCAATGGTTACTCTCAATTATTCTGCTATCACCCCACAGTCCGGAGACGTGCACGATAGGCTAATTGGAGACACTAATTTGACTTCTTTAAAAACAGAGGGAGCAGAAATCAAATGAACACACAATCTGATGAGACTGAAGAATTTCATTGGTTCAAGGAGGAGTGTCATGATTACTGCGCCTGCTCAGAACTCACATCCCAAGAAGGTGAAAAAGCTTGACTGCCAGTCATAATCTGATTCCATTCTAGCCAATCCATCTTCATTTTGCAAAATATTTACAACTACAATTCCGAAATATTTGGGACAAAGTGTAAATTGTGAATAAAATCAAAATGCAATGACTTTCAGATCACATGAGCCAATATGTTATTTACAATAGAGCATGAATTGCATTTCAAATGTTGAAACTGAGACATTTTACATTTTTATCCACAAAATTTTATCCACAAAATGTTATTTCAAATTTTCTGGCTGCAACAGGTCTCAAAAAGTTGTGGCAAAAAATGGCTGAAAAAGCAATTAATATATAAGAGAATCAGCTGAAAGAACATTTTGCTAGTAATTATGTTAACTGGCATCAGGTGTGTAACATGATTGGCTATAAACAGGATGTCTTAGAGAGATTCTCTCAGAAGTAAAGATGGCCAGAGGCTCTCCAACCTGTGAAGGCTTGCGTAAAACAATGTTCCTCAATGTCAAATTGCAAAGGCTTTGAAGGTCTCATCATCAACAGAGCATAAGATCTTCAAAAGATTCAGAGAAACTGGAAAAATCTCTGTTCGTAAGGGACAAGGCCGAAGACCTTTACTGGATGCCCATGATCTTTGGGCCCTCAGACGCCACTGCATCACTCACCGGCATGACTCTGTTATTGACGTTACTAAAAGGGCCCAGGAATACTTCAAGAAACCACCGTCTGTAAACAGTCACCTAAATCTCTGTCGTGCAAAAAGGAAGCCATTGTTGCTGCCGTGTTCTGTGGGCCAAGGCTCATTTAAAATGGACTGCAGCAAAGTGGCAAAGAGTCCTGTGGTCAGACGGGTCCAAATTTGACATTCTTGTTGGAAATCATGGGCATTATGTCTTCCGGGCAAAAGAGGAGAAAGACCACCCCTCCTGTTATCAGCGTTCAGTTCAAAAGCCAGCATCTCTGATGGTATGGGGATGCATTAGTGTATATGGTGTGGGACACTTGCATGTTTTAAAAAGCACAATTAATTCAAGTATGTAAAGGTTTTAGATGCTCCCTTCCAGACAACATCTATTCCAAGGGAAGGCTTAGTGTATTTCAGCAGGACAATGTAAAACCACATACTGCAGCCATTACCACAGCATGGCTTCATAGTAGAAGAGTCCATGTGCTGAACTGACCAGCCTGCAGTCCTGATCTTTCACCGATTGAGAACATTTGGCACATAATTAAACAAAATGTCAGTCAAAGGAGACCCAAACTCTCCAGCAGCTGGAAGCCTGTATTTAACAAGAGTAGGATCAAATTCCAATGGCTATCCTCAAGAAACTTGTCTCCTCAATGCCCAGACGCCTCCACTCTGTGTTAAAAAGAAGAGAGGATGCTACACCATGGTAAACAGGCCCCTGTCCCAACTTTTTTGAGACCTGTGGCAGCCATCAAATTTGAAATGAGCTCATTTTGTGGATTAAATTGTAAAATTTCTTTGGTTCAACATTTGCTATGTTATCCCTGTTCTATTGTGAATAAAATACTGGCTGGTGTAATTTGAAAGTCATTTTGTTTTGATTTTATTGAAAATTTACACTTTGCCTCTACTATTTCGGAATGGGGATTGTATATATTTTAGTTACTCCTGCTTTATGCTTTTTTTTCAAAGCGCCATTTTAAGCTTGAGCCAAGGGATACAAAGATTGTGAGCTGGTTGCTGATGCCAATAATCAGAGAAGAAAAATACCTGGTAGGTTTTAACTTGCAGCTGAACGGATTTACTTTGTTCAAAGTTTTGAGCATATGCAGTAATTGTGACTTAGCTCCTTTAAAGGCAAGCCAATTAAAAAGAAGTCTAAAAGGGTCAGTTTAATATCCCCAGGCAGACCAGCCTAAAGCCTCAGGGTCCTGAGAACAAAGCCTGTTCCCCCTCTCTTTATAGCAGTACATCTGTAACCTGTAACCTGCTTTCTTCTGAGTCTCAGGTCACGCATGATGTAAGCAGAACATCCCAGGGGAAATGAAGACTAAAATCTCCTCTGACAGCTACGGTTTTTCAGGACCTTGATATTCTAAGAGATGCGGTTAGACCATTATCTTGTTCAAAGGCCTCAGTTCTACCGGGTTTGAAAGCACTTTAAAGTGGCAGTAGTGTAACGCCTCCAGTGGTGTTATGAATTTTAAAAAATGGGAAAAAAAAAAAAAGTTAATTCTGTTACTATGACGGAAGGAAATTGAATCATTGAAGATTTTTAGCCATTGATGCAAAGTGCTTTTACTGAAAATCTTGTCCTACAGTCTGTTGAACAGAGGGAAAGATTTACTCTGTCAGTTCCGCTTTTTGACAAAATAATTTGTGCTGAGAGTTTAGTCTTTTGAGTTCGTTAATGTGTGCGTCTTTCTAATGCTTTCCTGAAGAAACAAGTGCTTGCAACAAAACCTGAAAGTTGTGGTTTGAGGAGTTGTGGAAAAAACTTATGCTTCACTCACAACCTGCCGTACGTGCTACTACAGGCAGTCTACGGTAAAAAATTAGGCAAAACTGTGCTTGAGACTTGCATGTGTTCAGCGCCGTAGAAGGTCGCAGACTGCACGTGAAGACTTTTGGTCCTGCTCATGCAAATTCTACAAGTCTTGTGAAAAAATCAAGAGCGCAAACACTAAGTACACTGTTGCGTACACTGTACGCACAAGTGACGCATGGTCATTGTCCGGGTGACTTGCCTCATAAGTATGACACAAGTACTCGCACACTTGCTATTTGTGCGGCCCCCAAGACAGAAGTAAATCTCTCTTGTGCGCACGGCGCACGCCACCCGCACACGACACAAGGGGCGAGACTAAATATATAAAATAATGTCAATATATTGGTATGGAATCAAGGAACTGATCATGTAGCGTCACACGCAATCACAATGAGTGATTGTCACGTGCAAATCACAGTTGTCACAAGTGCGGCCAGTAATCCAAGCTCACAAAACTGGTTACTCACTGTAGACACACTGATAACATGTGTCAGACGTACGCTCTCCACGGGCTAATGCCGCAATTTTTCCCACACCTCGGCGTGCACGGCATTCAACCTGTACAAGTACTTCGCCCGTATTCTTTCTCAAACTTTCCCCTGTGCTCGCTTTCTCCCTGCGGCTCGGCTGCGAGCCACAAAATTCTGCGACCCGTGCGTGTCCAAAAGACTTGCGGCGGGTTGAGAGTGAAGCATCAAATCACAGATTTGGAGTTAACGTATTTACAGGAATGAGAAGCTTTTTTTGCCATGTACAAACTGAACTTCTTCTATGCTAGAAAAAATTTTCAGAGGCAAACCTGAGAAAAAAGTGAAGTTTTTTTTTTATACTGATTATACTGTACATCAATGTCCTTAGAATCACATATGAAATGTCAAAACAAACAAACAAACAAACAAAAGAACATGCCTTTGCACAGTTCGCTATTTACCTTGCATTGCAAGACTTCAAGTTCCATTCTTTCGGCAGAAGAACAAAACATTCTTCTCCTGAAGAAGTGCCAATTGGCTTTATGTTATTGTCAATTCTCCCACTGGATGCCAGCAGCTGCACGCTGGTTTGTTATCCTTAAATACAGCATGTGCAGAAACAGTCGGCCCACAGTCTATTGAAAAACAATGGGATTCTGGGTTATTGGGACTTTTAAAATCCGAAATTAATGAATCTTTCCGATGGATTGGCAAACTGTTCAGGGTGGGTCCCTGCCTTTACCCGTAGTCAGCTGGGACAGGCTCCAGCTCGCCCTGCGGCCCTAGTGAGGAATAAGCGGGTATAGAAAATGAATGGATGCATGGATGAATCTTTCTACAGATGTGTACCTTGCCATATGAGTCAAGGTTATGTCCTGCCGGCAGAAGGCAATAAGCCGGCGGGCACTGGGACCATGTACCCAACACCAAAGAAAGGGACTCAAATGCACAGGCTGAGAAAAAATATGAATAAATATTTAATTTAAAGAATAAATAGAGAGGAGAGCAGCGGCAACCAAAAACAGGGCTCCATGACACACAGTAAAACACAGAATGCAGCTGCACTGTCTGTTTGGCAGTGCAACTCCTTTATACTCCTCACAGCACCTCCATGTGCTGCAGATGTGGCTCATTGAGGTGGAGGTGCAGACAGCAGAAGGGAGACCATCACGGCAGAACCATCGCAATATCCTTATGGTGTTGTATTTACAGTTTTTATCTCCTTAAACTGAAGCATTTCACTTCAAAGTCAGAAAAAGCTATTTTTTTTCATGCAGTAGGGCAATGTCACGTCCATATTCTGTCTCCGCTGGTTGCAGCACTTCACCGAAGCTACATCACACTAATATTAAGAATGATAGTCAAACCCCGGATGCCATGTTTTTCTGGCCACAGTGTGACATCAAATAGAAAATATCAGAACCATGTACGTCACTCTAAACACATTTCCCTGTAATTCAGCAGGACATATTTAAGATCGTTGGAAGCCTTGGAATCTTCTCCAGAATTTAAAATAGGCCTGAGGTTTCACAGGTTCTGATACAGCAGCTGCATCTTCCGGACCCATATATGGGTCCATAGGTTTTAATGGTCTTGATACAGGGTAGGTTGACTGGGCATGTACATTCTTACACTGAAAAACCCAGGTTCACTTTCACACAAACCGCAACTCACAATCAATTACATAACATTAATGATTCAAAATTCAGAAACCAAAACATTGTGTTGACATGAATGATGTAGCATTAAGCACAAGGCTGTTACGGATACACGAGGGGAACACACTAGGGCAGTGGTTCCCAAACTTTTTCTGCTGGGCCCCCCTTTGGTACATAAAAAAATTTTTGCGCCCCCCCCCCCAAAAAAAAAATAGGTAATACATACGCACATTTTGTTTTCAGAGACCATTGCAGTTTATTTCACTCATTGTAATTTATATAAACCTCAACCTTTTTGGAAGAAATGTAAGTAAACGGTCATAAACTGTAGATTGTCATAAACTAAAACTAGGCTACTTTTAGAATTGGAAATAGCAAAATAACAAACAACCACGGTGTAATTATTTGAAGTGTAACTGTTTTCAAGCACCTTAACTGTGTAATTATGTTCAGTGTAACAGGTTTATTTTTTTTTAATATACAACAACATTGCTATTTATGCATTTTCCGGACACCAACAGAAACTTACTTGCATACAGCCAATCAGCAACCTTGTGCGGACCGCTGAAGGAGTGTCTCGAGACAGTTACATTTTCCTCTCTTCACTGGCCTCGCACTTTTAAGTTAAAATACGTTAACCGAGATCGCGTCAGCTTATACTAGAAAATATGAATGCTCTGCACAGATGATTTTTGTCCAGCCTAGCTGGGAACATTAAAAATGATTGGCACGTTTGGAAACGGCCACAGTTATTTTCCAATTAAGGACACGAAAATTTAATAATGCAAAATCTCTTTTAAAGTATAAAATCATTAGGCTGTATCACACTCCTCTGCCTGAGTATAGCCGTCTACTTAAAATTATGTTTCTATGATGCAGAAAGACAGCGAAGTACGAAAAAAAATTCATGAACACCACTTGCCGAACCTGCCGATATGTTTGTAACGTTCAGTTGGTGGGCTAGATAAAAATAATCTGTCGGCATACAGAGCATTCATATTATCGAGAATAAGATGACGCAATCTCGGTTATTTCTGCTTTGTATTCATCGGATTTTGTTCGGTGTCACTTACCATTTTATTATCAATATGCCAGATCAGTGCAGGATAAAAAGCGGCGAGTTGGGTATCGCGAGACTACATTACCGCTTCAAATATTTGAACAACTACATTCATAAATTATTTATGAAAATGGCAGGCTAGATGAATGATTTGGCGAACAGTTATGTTGAGAGTAAGGCGGGCATTTACGATGTAATTGCAGAATTCTGGGCAGCGAATGGACTGTATGCAAATGATTTTCTGTTGGTGTCTGGAACTCCCGCACTCCGCGCCCCCCCTGCAATTGCTCTGCGCCCCCCACTTTGGGAACCACTGCACTAGGGGAACATGAGCTTGCAAACAAGGACGTGGAAACATGAACATGAGCGTGAACTTGGAAACTCTCGGAAGACCCCGGAACGGGAGGGAGACACAAAAGGGGAGTGAGACACCAGAAGCGGGGATCCAAAATGATATTTATTAAAATAAACACAGAAATAATCCAGGGGAAAAAGGGGGCATTCCGGCCAACAAAAACACCGTGCCTAGCACTGAAACAGGAGAACTCAGGAATCCAAGACACTAACAGATACCAGGGGGACAGACTCGGAACAAAACTTGGGAACAAACAGAACTCAGGAAGCTAGGAAATACTCACAAGACAAGACAGTTGGCACAGCTGGCAGATGGCTAACTCGGGTGGCACAGCTGGCCAGGAGAAGGGTAAGGGAGAACATCAGGAGGGGGACAGACAGGGCTCAGGGCAGGCAGGAACGCTGGGGCTATGGCTTGGGCTTTGGCAATGGCTTGAGGCTATGGACATGGCTATGGCTATGGCTATGACTTGGGGCTATGGCTAAGGAACTATGGCTTGGCTTGGGACTATGGCTTGGGCTTGGCTTGGGCTTGGGACTATGGCTTGGGCATGGGACTATGGCTTGGGCTTGGCTTGGGCTTGGGACTATGGCTTGGGCTTGGCTTGGGCTCGGGACTATGGCTTGGGCTTGGCTTGGGCTCGGGACTATGGCTTGGGCTTGGCTTGAGCTCAGGACAGGCAGGGCGGCTGGTGCTCAGGACAACTCGAGACGGAGGAAGAAGACTGGCACAAGGTCACAGAAGACGCTGGAGGAGACAGGGGGCACCAGGGGCTTGAAGGCAGCAGGAAGGGCAGGCTGGTCAGGGAAGGAGGCTGAACTTGAGAACACAGAGGAAAACTGAGGGGACCAGAGGAGAAGTGCACCGGGCAGGGAGAGTGAGAGTGGGAATGCGTGCGAAGTCAGATCTGCTCGCGTGCAGAAACTGCTCAGACATATAGGGCAGGGGCACACAGACACAGGTGTAGAAACTTAATCTAATTAACAAGGGGTGGAACATGAGGGAAACCAATTACATGAAAACAGATTAACATTAACACACAGACAAGGATCACAAGACAATCCCAAAGATGGGATAAATAAACTGGATGAAAGACTCCTAAGTGTACAGAAAAAGAGCCAGAACAGATTATAAGAATGCAGAGATTCTGCGGGAAACTTTAGCAAAGCCAGTGAACAGTAAGGCGAGGGGCGGAGCTAGAACAGAGCGACTGCTGAGAGATAATTAGTCAATTAGTAAGTGCAGCTATACAATCCCGGAAGCTCGTTAGTGGATTAGTATTATATACAAGGTTAGTTTGGTTAGTAATTTTAGAAAACAACAAACTGTTAGTAATGTTAGTATGAATAGAAAAGCAAGGGGAAACTAGCAAACGAGAACAGAAGGAAGGATGAAACCCAGAATCCATTAAATCACCCGAAATAGTGTCACAATCAATTAACACAGAAACTGATACAAACAATGACGCGACCGGGGAGAAAGCAAAGACAGTACATGGGTAAAACGTGGACTGGACTACACAGGAGAGGAATGAAATGTGAACACGAAGACATGGACTAAAAACTGACATACCAAAATGATAGAAACCTAAAATTGACTAACCAGACACTCAGACCACGGAACACAACACAAGGCCTTCAAGGAACCCTCTGAAAACCAGTTTCGGGTAGAGGGGCAGGTGACCAATGGCTTTGCTTCTTTGTGCATTTCCCCGAGGGTCACATTACATTTTACATGAACACTAACAGCTTGAGAAAAGCGTGAACAGGAAAAGGGCAGATTTGCCCTCGAGTTGCAGCAGCATTGGCTCATTCATAGACACGCACTGCAGATTAAATCCTGACTAATTTTTGGTTCAGTCACAAATATTTACTGTCTGTGCTGCCTGTGTGTCAAACCTCCAGCCATTAAAAAGGTTTATTATGTCGATATTGAGCTTTACTATTCAGTATCCAGCCCTCAGGGCTAATGGTGGTGGGGTTTATCTACATGATTCCTGAGTGGCCACTCGAGTACATCGTATCGCCTCAAGAGCAGTCAAAGTAGGAAAGGTAATCTAGTGTTGCTTTTATTATTTTTTTTCCCCCGCCAAATATAGTTTGGGTCAGATTCAGTTGCAAAGAACAGATGACATTTGTGCGACTACATTTTACAGGTGTGCACGCCCGCTATTCTAGTGCCCTACTGTACTACACTGTTACACAACTCAGGGCTTCTGGACTGTGCCGAAGGCCCATGCTGGACAACCTATGTAGACAACATCCCAGTCAGATATAAACTGAGTGACGAGATTCGTGATGAAGTGGTCCGCTGCCTTTTTATGAGGCTGAACAGTATAATTTAGTTTGGGGGAAAATTGACTCACCCACGCTCATCCTGTCTACATACAGCCTATATCCTACATTAATCAGGAATTAATTATTCTTTTATTTCAATCATTGTGATCTGTTCATGAGATGTGAACCTCCTGGCATTACGGATTCATGAGAAGCAGGCATAATGAGATCATGGGCTCTAATTTCGTAGACCAGGTGCGGTGCAGGCGCAGCGCATGGGGAGTGCGCCGCGTCAACAGGGTGTGTCCAGGCGTATGTGGCAATTTCGTGCCCGGCGTAGCCTGGCGCAAGTACTCCTCTGTCCCGCCTCTGCCCCTCCTTCCAGCGCAAGTTGGCAAAGAAGGCGTGTTTGGGTACAACACAGCCGAGTCAAATCTTCACCAGTCAAATGAGCTCCTCACCTCACCTTTAATGTGTTAGAATATAGAAGGCGACCCAGCCGAGTCAAATATTGCTCACTGGCAAGAGAAACGATGGATAGCGTGTTCCTATTATTACAAACTGAAGCTGCTTAAAATTTTGGGATTAACATGCATATACAACAAAGCAAGATACGTTACACATTTATTTCCAACATGTGATCTTAACTCAATATGAGATCATAGCAATCAGGCTGCATTCCTTTCCCCACTAAAGACGATAAAACATAAGTGACAATAATAGTAGCAGCCTAGTATTAAGCCGCTTGCACACTGGACGCGAAACAAATTTTTCGCTCGACAGATTGCGTCTTGTGTCCAAAGGTCTGACGGTTTTAATAAATCGTCGTGTCTGACAGTCTATTATTGTTTTTAATTTCTTCAAATCTACTGACTCTTTCAGACATTAAACGTGAATGTTTGATAAGAGGGTTCAGTTCTTCAAGATGAGTACCGAGAATTTCAATCAATGTTTCTGTCTAAGCTCTGCTCAATAAAGTGAGTCGACATTGGCGCGAGACAATGTACAATGCCTTCGCGTCTGACAGCCAAAAAAAGAGGACGACTAGAACAGATTGATAATGAAATAAAGAATAAAAAGAAACATTTTAACAACAGAGCATCCAATGAACACTGCGATTTATTTATTGGCGGGTCATCTATGTTTGATATCACGTTTGTTGCAGATATATTTTTATTCTTTATTTCGTTATAAATCTGTTCTCATATCAATACTTTTACTTTTTGCTGGCTGCTGGACATGGAGTAATTTGCATTTCGTGTCGGACGGTCTTGATCGTGCATGCGATGATTTCTTCACTCTGTCAGTGGTCATGGAATTGATTTGCTCACGCACTATATTATCTCTGCTGTGGAAATAAAGCGTGAATCTGTTCGATCCATTTGACTAATTTTCAAAAGAAAGACCGAATAAATACTGATGTCTATCTTCAACGGAAGAAAACAGATGAATAGGCTAAAAAGACCAAGAAAAGTCGATAGCTATCAATTTGCATTTTGTGAAGGCCGAACACAAACATAGCCAAGTTTGCACGTCTAATAATTCCTGGAATACTCGGAAAAACTAGAACTTTTATGACTCTCGGACACGGAGCTATATTAAAACCCTGTCCGACTATCGCGTCTTTGCATTGACTTTGTGTGTAATCAGTCGTGCGAAAAATTCGTTTTGCGTCCAGTGTGCAAGCGGCTTTAATGAGCATAGAACGCAAGCATTCGATATATATATAATACAGTTTGTGGTTGGCTGAGAAAGATGTGAAGTCGTTAGTTTGCATCACAGATTCAGTTGCGTTGATTAAGCCAGGTCAAGTTTCCATTACGCGTGGCAACCGCCTGACATCAGGACAATCGATATAGATACAATAATTTATGTCCTTATTCAGATAGTTACATTAAATAGTGCTTCCTGTAATTTTTTCTTGCATTGAAATGTGCCTGACATTCTGTAAACCTGCCTGTGAGATTTCGGTGACGTGTGCGCACTCTGCGCCGGTCAGCCAAATTACCACTGCACGGAAATTAAACCAGGTTGGAGCTGGCGAGTTTTCTGCGCAACTCCAGCGGAGACTTTTTCTACGAAATTGTCACTGCGTCTTGATGAATATGTGATACCTCCCCCTACTACGCCGCCACACCCATCTCGGCGCACCTTCGTCTACCGAAGGCTGCGCACCTCACAAAATTACCACTACGCGGGCTGCGCCGTACGAAATTACCACTGCGCGGGCTGCGCCTCGCTACGCCAGCTGCGCTGCGCCAGGAAATTAGAACCCCATGAGTTAAACTGAATTGGGATGGCAGTATCATAATGGCTTGATGCACATGAGGTGTGTTTAGTACAGAGGTGTGGTACTCCCGAGGGAGTGAGAGAGAGGAGTGTGTGGTATTTTTTGGCGGCTTTTTGAAACCTTTGAAATGCCTATGATTCAAAATCCAAATCTGAAAAGCCTGGAGTCATAACCCATGGCTGCCCACAGTATCTTTGAATTCCCCCAATCGATTTCATTAACGTTAAATGCTGGCACGCATTCCAGATGACACGGTATTTGACCATGCGTGAAAAGCTGTTGAATGGAGGCAAATAACTGACTCAAGATCAGCCCAAAGAGGAGAAAAACATTTGGAGTTAAAGTGCAAAATTTTTTTGTGTTTATTTTTCATGGAGCTCTGTACATACTTTAAGATTTCATACGTTTACTCAGAATTGACTATATTCAGTACATGGTAAATGTTGATTTCAGTTTCTTGCTACAGTGTCTTTTGAGAAACTAACAGCCTTGGTTTCAAGGCTAATATGGAGACCTGAAGTGGGAAGCAATCAATTCAAAAAGACAATGAAAGATGGCATTGACCATCTGCTAACCCACAGCTCTCTGCTTACAGATGTCACTACAATGAAAAATCTTTCAGTACACTTATGATGAATAAGTGGGCTAAAAGATTTTTTTCATCTAGCTTGTAAATTATGATGTATAATATAAAATACACTGTAGTAACATATAATGAGCTTTACTGGAGAAACTCAAATTGGCTACGTGTTGGTAGTACATCTAATGGTTTATTAATACAAACCACTGAGTTCAGTCTTCATGAACTGTGTATTCATTGCTTGCTACAGCAGTATAGCCGTCTTGCTGAATAGATGTGGCATTGGAGGATTAATGTGCTCTTGCACAGCCATTGGAAAATAGCACCTCTGACTCTGCGGATGGAAGTGTAAATCATGAGTTGGGATGAAAAAATGTGATAATATGAATAAAAGTAATAATAACGTAGTCAATATTGCACATGATATTAATGCAAAATAAATGTTTAAAACATGTCCAAAATGGATCAAGGCTTCATGTCGCATTTAACCTCTCATTAGCACCGCTGCAGTTGACGGGATGAAAAGTTGCAAACCTCACGATTATCAATCATGCGCTAAATGCCATATGTTCAGAAGAAGCAGACAGCATCTTTATTTCCCTCGTAGTCGCCGTTAAATTGAGTTTTCCGCCTTACCGAGTTTAATCACACCCAAGATGGACACGGCCATATTGCGCGTGGGCGCATTTCGTTGATGTCTCAGCGCGGTGCCACTCAGCGCTGAGTCAGCCGCTCTAAACTCAGAGAAACAAATCTACTTGCGGACCTGACATAGGAGGCTGCACTGAAATTCTGCCATTCCCCGCATTAGAATGCAGCGCTGTTGATCATCGATGAGGGGTACTGAGCGAAAAGGTTGTTTCTTTTCCCTTCAGAGCGTAAGAGACGGGAAAATGGATCAGAAGTTCAAA
Organism: Gymnothorax reevesii; assembly: GCA_029721435.1. Taxonomy (NCBI): domain Eukaryota; kingdom Metazoa; phylum Chordata; class Actinopteri; order Anguilliformes; family Muraenidae; genus Gymnothorax; species Gymnothorax reevesii. Next base: position 12,354,665 of record CM056574.1, read on the forward strand.
ATCTTCGCTCAAATGAAACGAAGCCCTCCGTCCTTATCCCTGCAGATAAATATTGACTAACATCGTAGACGATGCACAGCAAACAGCCAGGGCATTTGTGCCATAGTGGCAAAATCGCCGGCAGGACATCTGCTCCCCCTCTGCCCTCGGCAGATGAGGTTTCTGAATCAGGGCGGCTCGTTTGAGCGCGGAGAGTTCCAGAAGCTGCTGTGCTCGTCAGCAGCGGGGCGAAATTAAGGCGGTAATCTTACACCCTTTTAAACTAGCAGACTCTGTTTGACTGACTATACTAGCACACTCACGACTGAGTCTGTATTAGGCATACTCGCGCTTTTATTTACTGTGTCGGCATTTGTTGTATATCTTTGCCTTATTTGATTTTATTATGTGTAATAGGCCTATATATCGCCGTTTGCTGTAAGATGTCCTTGAGTGCTCTGAAAGGTGCCTATAGATGTATTATTATTATTATTATTATTATTAAATGGAGGCCGATCATCTGGCCTGCGCAAAGCAAATCCCAGCAGTCACACTGCAGCATTGATTTGTCAAATTCCTGTGGCTCAAACCCAGCCCTCATTTAGCTCCTCATAACCCGTCAAGCCTGGATTCGAGGGAGACAATGTGCATCAAACACACATCCAGACACACACACGGGCACACAGTTTCCCCAATGGCGGCTGTCATTACTGAGACCTCGGATTGTTGGAGGAAACTGGTGAACACGACCCTGTGCCATTCATTAACCTTCATTTATCTGGGGAAGGCAGCTGAGATGTTCTCATTTCTAACTGTGACCTGGAGAAACATAGCGGGATGGGAACTTGCTGGATGTGTAGAATAGTAATTGAAATGTCCAGCTCAGGTAAGAAATGTGTCTTTGTGGCAGTTTGGACCTGAACAGTCACTCAGTTATGACAGCAGCTTAAACAGCCCTGGTTTTAGCTTGCCATGAAATTTTTTAACATCTTGTTGTAAAGACCTCGTCCTGCACTGCAGTGACTCCTGCGGTGTGCTGGGTCATTGTTTTTTTTTTAAGCCAAAAACACTGCAAGGAAAATCAGCTGCTTTTCTCCAGAGGTTTCCTGTCCCAGCATTAGTCAAGCAGAGATCTGCTCATCTACAGCACTCTTAGCAGGGGCTGGTACTGAAGACGCCGGCTGAACCTTCACATTGAGGACTTCAGTCACAGAGGAACCAACTTCATAAAAAATACATCGCCTGTAGGGCGTTTGTGCTCGCAATATCTGCAAATCATAACAAGTCTGGGAGTCATAACAAATAATATTGGTCCTCCAAACCAAACTAATAAACAGTGTTCCTGAGTGAGCTCTCATGAGGTTTATCGACAGCTGTGCAACAGTCATTTGCTTCCTGACTCGACGGCTGAATTTTGGCACCTTCCCCAACTCCACAGCAGTTCCAGGTCTCTGTCTCTCCTCCAAATCCCGGATTAAGATAAACTCTGACTCCTGCAGGGTCAGCTTCTCTCTCCGAGGGCAGTGGAAGCCTTTGTTCGTTGTTTATTTCCGGGGTAAAGGTCAGGATTATTTCAGTTCTGGTTATAAGACAGGGTGGGGGGTTCGGTGTGGAGATCAGAGCTGTCTTGGCTCCTCTGGTTTCTCCACAGCCTGAGAGCAGCAGTTACTCCACTACGGTTGCAGTCACAGCCTTCTGCCACAGTCTGAAAGCTCATGATCATGGCAGCACAAACCCCACGTGTGCAGTACACAGCGGCCCAAACTCAGGGTCCTTAACTATAAATATTCTCAGAAATTTCCCCAGTTGGTCCCATTGCTATTTGCCCTAATAGACCCTCAGTGCCGTTCCCTGTTCAATCGGCAGTCACTGGTTTCATGGCTGTACAAATGCATGGGCTGGAAAGCACTACAGTTTCTATTCCTACTTGTGCTGTATAAAATGTCAAGTACTGTCAGTACGTTCATTTTGTCTTCTAAAGGATTTTCTTGCCTCTAGTTGAACTAACGTCATTAGAAGTGTATGTGTGTGTATTAGTGTGTGATCATTTGCACGCGTTATAACACCTGCAGATATCTGTGTCACGTTGCCTCCACAGAGTTTAGAGCAAAGTATTTAATATCGCTTCTTTCACTTACACAACATTAGTGTGTTCAAAAATTATACAGAAACCAAAATGATTTACAATAATACAATTAATTGTATTAAAATAATTTTTTTTTTTAAAATGTACTGAAACCACAACTATAATTGCGGAGTAGAAAGCCAACTCTAGCTCACTACTGGTATTAACAAAGTTTACTAGTATATAATTTCCTGAGACATGCAGTCATTTACAGTGAGATTCCTTATCTGTTGTAAAAGAGAGCAGAGCACAGAGCGGTATTACTGAATTATAATCTCCGTTTGAATGGAAATGGATTAGCGCTAAAAGCTTTTTCACCACTACCCCTCAGGCACGGCTCTGCTGGGTTTCCCCTGACATTTTCATATAAATTGATATGAATTGAATGTAATACAATGGGCCACCCGTATTCCCTGCCAAGGACAGACGTATCACAACAGTGTCAAGAACTGACTGCTTGTCTCACCTCTGGCGGCCATGACGGCAGATTTTTTTAGTAACTGCCTGTTGGATGATGAAAGGCCATTTCTGTTGCTCAAAAACTCAATATAAAATGCTGTGGCTACTTTTGTATTGCATATAAAATACCGGGTTAACGGGTAATCACATTTAATGTTGGGGCAAATAAAAATAGAGCAGCTACATTAATATTTTACAACATACAAAACTGACTTCTGTATTCCGCCAGAATACAATGGCTTGTGTGAATTATCGTTATACCCATTAAACTCATGGACCGAGGACAGAAGCTATTAAAGGCGTTCAAGTGATATGCAGGTCACAAGTTTTTGGAAGCCTGTAACAAGCTCTTTTAATGCGATCAGCTGGCATTATCTGCATCGCTATTCATTACTGTTTCTAAAGATCACAGAAAGCCTTTAAAGGAAAATACAGCCCAACACTTGAAGCAAAGGGTATGGTAATTTCAATCCAATTTAGCCCCCGAATAGTCTTGGCATTTAAATTCCAAATATTAATGTTTTTGAATATTTTACTGTTACATGCGCAGAGCAATGAAAGATGCAGGTGACTCTGAGGTAAAACAGTTGTCGTAACAGCATTTGGGAAGCAGAGTCCAATAGTTTTTTCCCGCTTTCTCGCAGTCCGCTTGTTAATATGGTAAATCGTCTGTTTTGTATCGTGCGTATTTAGAGGCGCTGCGGCACAGAAATGAATGGGATCGTCGGCGAAGCAGAACCAGCCTCAGCATTAATCAGACAAAAGTGTTCGCCTGTCGGTTGACTGTAACTGGATGTGAGTTGTGTATAAAGAGAGGGGGAGAGAGAGAGAGAGAGAGAGAAAGCAGGGTAGTGGAAGAGGAGGAGAGAGAGAGAAAGATAGAGAGAGAGGAGGAGAGAGACGTGTTTATTTCTAACAAGTAGGAGCCTAATTGGTAAATTGGCGTGATGATTGATCTGCTGTTGAGCGCAGACTGCTGTCTGGAGCTCGGGAGTGAGCGATGGTTTTAAATAGACGGCGGGGCAGCGGGGAGAATCCAGACTCCGAGCTCATCCCTCATGGATACACTAACCCCCCTCTCCCCACCACCCACTCTGGTGCAGATTTCGCACAGCTCTAGAACTGCCTCTGTGTCCTAACAGACAGCAGCGCCGATGATGGCTTATGAAATCATCCAAAATTATTACAGTTCAGTGGGGGAGCGGACAGAAAAGGGTAAAAAAAAAAAGGCATTTTAAATATCGGTGTGTCTCATGACCCACTACTGTATATTTTGTACAAGGAGGTATACCGGCCAATCTGTGCCCTCTCTAATTCAGTGGACGTCTACTGCTTAATGCATCGCCTATATTTGTGCCCTCAATGTCTTAGCAGGTGTAACAGTTAATGTACACTCTGTAATTTGTACTTGGAGGTGCGCAGGTTAATAGTCACACACACAATGAAACAAGAAGATGTGCAGGCTATAGATGCTCTGTTTTTGTTTAGTTTGAAATATAAATCAAAATTGGGAAAACCTCAAGAAAACAGACTGTGTTTTTGAGAGGTTCTGCCAACAGCAGAAACAATTTACCCACCAGATGTGTTTGCCTTTCCATCGATATTAAATGTTTATTGCTGATATGCTCTTCCAGTAGCTGTTTGTTGTTTATTTTAATGCCCAAATCAGTAATTAAACCATTGTGGACAGGTGATACTGACACTGTTTAATACAGTAAAGATAATGGCAGCCAAAATGTCTGGTACAATAATCATCTCCACATATATAATTAAAACAAATCTATCTACCTAATTACCCTTTGCATGAAAAATGTCACTCTCTTGTAAGAAGTGCAGATTAATTACATTGATACTCCTGGTTAGAGCGTGCGCTGAATCGTTCCAGCGTTCGTCGCGATCATGATTACCATATTTTGACAAAATATCCTTGCTGTATGAGCACTTAAAATTCTGTTAGTGATCTTATGATGGATGTAATTTAGGCTGTTTCTCAATAATTGCCACTTCAAATACAACCTCTCCTGTGTGTATTGCTTTCAGTGTCTGAGTGTTGTACCCGCAAATGAAGGTAGCGGTCATCATTACGGTACCACCCACAGGTTCTTATTACTCGCAGTTTTTTAAATTATTTTAACTGACATTGCACTTTTTAAAAGCTGGATTTACAGTGATATTCAATAGCCATAAAATCTCCAGACTCATCTCTCCGCACTGCCAGTATTTGGACAAAAGCATTATGTAATGTCAGTGAAGCGAGTCACTGAATAGTATAAAAAGGGATTGGGGTGGCCAATAAGCTGGTTGCTAGACAGGTAACAGAAAAGTTGCTGGTTTGAGCCTTTGGTGGCACTTTGGATTTTGACTTAATCTGAAGGGATGAAGTTGGGAAGAACTCTACTGTTGGGCCCTTAAGAAAGGCCCTTTACCCCAAAATTTGCTCCAAGGGCTTTACCCTGTTTCCCTCTGTCACTCATCACTTTCAACTGTTCTATCAAGCATTTCTCCCAGGGCGTCCTTAAAAATTGCAAACATATTCTCAATGGAGCTATACCTGCATGGTGAAATAAAGATTGAAAAAACTTTGTGTGGCTCATACTGTGATGGTTGGTTTTTTGAGACGCCAAATGCTGCGGCCAGAACAAAAGAAAGAACAGCAAAATAAGAGACAAACAGACAGAAGTCAGAGAGGGAGACTCGCGCTTCCAAAGGACCCAGATCCAGTCCGAGAAAAAATAAGGAAGCAACGTGAGCTCAACAGAACAAAATGAAAGGGAAAAATCTCAGAAACTGAGGTAAAAAGAATTAGCACCAGACGGTGCCCAGAAAGAGGAAAACAGAGATAAAGATTCCCTTGCTATCAGCACTTTCCTCTTTTGCAGCTAATTCCTCAACAGCTTTCTCACTAGAGACCTTACCAGCTAAAGTGCAAATAAAACACTGACAGTCTAGCAAGGGCAGCGAGGCAGAACTTGGGCTTGAATGGAGTCCGGGCGCCACCCCCAATTAATGCCAGCTGGCCTAAGAATCCGATTGTGGGCAAAATGATATCGTCTCGGATGAAAGCAACATAGAAAGCTCCCAAAGCCACTGCCAAAACCATGACACATACATTTGTTTGTTGAATTGCAGGTATAATTTACAGTGTGTAGGAGCTGTATATTTATGAGGGGGTGTATTTAATTAAGTGGTCAGTGAGCGCAGACACACACATACACAAACACACACACACACACACACACACACACAGCTATATCAAAGATGACTGCATAGTTCCCTTGATTAATTACCAACAACAAGCATGCATCATGACTGGCTTTTAATTATTTCTGGAATGTCTCTGCTCTGGACTGCTCTGCACTCTGTAAGAAGTTGAGAAATTTCTCCCCGTTTTGCAAAGCACAGAAAATCTCGATCATGTATTTAACAGCCACATGTAGGCTATATATAAAGCAGTGGGGATATTCTGATTTGTTTGCTACAGGCTCTGTTTTACTCATTGCTAGTTTATATGAGAACATAAAATGTGACTGCAGAAAAGATGTTGCCTGAAAAATGTGTATTTGTCCTGATAAGACTTTAGATTCTGAAAAACAGGGTGAAATACAGGCACTTTTGAAGTTGCTTGGAGACTGCAGGATATGTACAGTGTACTGAAAAAGTACTGCACCAGCTAAACGTTTCAATCAATTCTGTTATCGCTAAAATGTGTGTTTTTACCAGATTTTTCCATCTTTCATGGGTACGAACAAACATAACATAAATCATTCAAAGAATGTTTTAAATTTTTAGTTTGAGATTAGATTTCTTGTAAAATCTGAGGAGACTTTTTAAATGGGGCTCTGACTGAGAGTAAAATGCATGTTCAGGGAACTACTAAAGTATACATGTCACCACTATTGCAAATGAGTTAAGTAAGGTGGTGGGATGGCTTGGCTTGTATTGATCTATCATTTAAGGGCAATTACACAAGAATACAACGATCAGCCTACAGCATTAAACCACCTGCCGAATATTGTTTAGAATCTCCTTGTACCACCAAAAATCGCTCGAGTAAACAGATATGACTTTATTTCCAGACCCAGGGTTTTCCAGCAGAACATTTCCCAGAGTATCATGCTCCCTCCCAAGCTTGTCCTCTTCCCGTCCGTATTCATCCCAGTGCTTTCTCTTCCCAGGTAAATGAAACACATCCTGAGCCAAAGCACATGATTTAAAGGAAAGCAAGACCAGGAAAACTACATCAGCTGCCCCAAGGTCCAGTTCTGAAGCTCAGGTCCCCGTTTGGGTTCTTTAAGAGGTGGATCAGGGTTACAGTGGGTACTTGAACTAGTCTGCGAGCTAAAAAGTTCAATCAAAGTGACACATTCCTCCTGTAAATATTATTAAATGTCTCAGCAACTTGTGCCCGTAAACTGTCTAAAAAGATGGACTAAATAACCACGACATCACCCATTGGTTTCAGTTTACCATTTAGGAAGCTTGGATTTTAGCAATTAGAACAGCACCATTTTGTCATTAAGAAACCGAATGGGATTTCTATTGGACGAGAACGTGAATGGGGACCTGCCTGCAAATTATTTATTTTTTTTGCAACCAGGTTCCGGACAGACAGTTCGCCCCCTCATTAGCAGAAACAACCAGAACGAACTTCGCCTCGCTGGGCGAAGGAACTTTATTTTGTACCATTGGAGAAAGTATTTTTTGTAATGGTAATCAATAACTTGAGTGCACATTTTTAGTTAAAGGTGATGGATCGTTGATTTAACTGAGGGATTTGTTCGTAACGAATATTCACTTTGCAAAACTGCAACTGAATTATGATAAAAACGAAACAAAACGGCGAAACTAGGAAATCAACAACCTAGGTGGATCCCCCCAAACAAAAAACCCACAATCCCTCCCCTGAACAATGCCAACTCTCAAATAAGTCACATGGACAAAACTGAAATTTCCATTTCTATGGAGCACATGTAGTCCCCTAAGTAGCTTAGCTAGGCTAGGCCTACTTGGAAAGCGCCCAAACTGCCTCCTAAAAAGAAATCAAAGCATGCGGAATGGATCCCACCACCACAAATCCTTGCCTCTGTATATACAGTAAACTTCCATTTGGCGCACCCTGTAGAAAACAGCACTCAACATTCAGAATTATTGCTAAGTTGAATGTTAACAAATGCCACATAGTGCCAAAGATGTCAAACACGTGTAGCTGTATGGGATGGAGAACACTGATTGGTAATGAGGCGAACTTGTCTGTCCGGAACCTGGTTGCAAAAAAAAATTCCCAAATTAGCACCTGTTCTTTCGCGAAACACATTTCTGTCTCAGTAGAACAGACCCAGCATGAGCAACAATAGCTCTGAACAAAATTCACTTCACCATCGACAGCTAACAGGGAAACACAGATAAAGGGCAGTTCAGATAACGCAAACAGCGACAATAACAACCCTTGTTCCTTTTGCGCATAGCCAGCTACAGAAATGCAGAAACAACGTGTTCAATGCTCGAATCAGGCGGGATAACGGGGGAAACTTTGTATTCATGCTTTAATTTGTGACCCATGTTACAGGTTTGTAACGGCAAGCTAGCCTGGTAACAGTTCGGTAACCTACTTGATAACACACTAGTTGTACGATTCTACGCTAGAATTCGAAGTTGTTCCACCTATGCTGTTAGGATTTTATTTTGCTGCGGCTTCGATTCATTTGTCCGGTATTATTCATTTTGATTCGGAAGTAGGCATTTTTAGATCGCAAATGTGATGCAATACCGCTTATTTCAAACCTCGCAGCGTATGTAAAATATGTTGATGTTCGAAAATAATGCTAGGTAAGGGAACAAAGCTTGTGAAGACTGCTAATAGAGTTCTGTAATCCTACCGCTGCTGGTGGGTCTACACACGTATCAGAGGGCAGCAGGTTACCTGGGCGTATGTTGCAGCCCAGGACAGGGGAGAAAGGGAGGAGTGTGACTAAATTTACCGCTCGTCATTCGCCCATTCTTTTAGTGTAATCAGTTAATAAAGGAATAAGTCCCGAGAAGCGGTGGGTTACAGCGATTTTATAAAAGTGGTGGGGCATTCTAAGGCACGACGTGCAGCAGAGGGCCTTAGTGCCCCTCCGCTGTTATAAAATCACTGTAACCCACTACTTCAAGGGGCTAATTGCTTTTATAAAACAGTTTCTCTACATATTGCCCATTCAATAAACACACAAGAAAAAAATCGACAATTTATTGGTAGTAATGCAACAATAAAATTGAGAACTATTCATTCTTCCACCAGGCAAGATTGAGTGGACAGAATGGTTGACAAGCAACACAGACGCTAGGATTGCTTTTTCATTTCGCGCCATTATCATGTCACATCAGGCTATTTGGGCTCCCTAATGTAGATATACTATGAAAGCAGGCCATTTTGAATTTCACCTATGGTCCTCCGAAGACCCTGTTAAATAATTTTACATTCGTTTCGAGTTTCCTTGTTCTCAACTTGCGCCGATCGGCCAAATCATTACAACCAGCAGCGAGTGTAGGGAACGATTGACTTTGGTCCTCCACACTTGCCGGTGTCCAGGAAAGTATGTTGAATTCTGCAGCTTGTCAACTAGCTAGCGTTCACTACAATGGATGTGGTTACCCTACACACAGCCCATAAAATAAACACACAAGAAAAAAAGTCAACAATTTATTGCTAATAGGCCACTGAAATAGCGAGCTAGTTAGCAACATAGCTAGCAACGCAAAAGTGATATCGAATTCTGTAATGCAATAGCTAGCTAGGTAGATATCCAACTGGTTAGTGGGTTGAAAGGCTAAACTTCGCTAACACTGAAATAGCAAGCTTAAAGTTTTGAAACAAATGTATTCTAACGAGTCAGTTGAGCACAGAGAAGTTCATTGCGCGCAGAGATATTTTGTGCTGCTGCCTGCCACAATAGGTTACAGTAATTTTATACCAGCATGGAACGCGGCTCAGCCAATTACATTTAAGGAAGGGAAGCACTCGTTTTATAATATTCAACAATTTATGCCTTGGAAGAAGTAATTCTATTTTAATCTACCTTTGAGCACACATTTAGTGCGTTTAGTTTTAAGTGGTTCTCTATGACAGATGCCCGATGCTTGCCAGACATCCGCATCACATGACGATTATTCACGTGTTTCAAGACGTCATTCGGGCGGGTCCCCGATTGAATATCCAGGGAGGAGCCAGGGGTGGATCTACAGGTGGATCTGACCGTATCTGACAAAGACCTGAGGTTGGCCACGCCCCCAAAGCATATGTGGCTTTATCCTTTCATACAGTTTTATACAGTTTGTGCTTCTGCCACAGTCGCTCTTTTGTCGGTTTGGCCCAAGTTCATGATTTATCCCTCCATGGACCATTATCAGTAGGTACTCACGTCTGCAGACAGGGAGCACCCCAGAAATCTTGCCACTTCAGAGATAATCTAACCCAGGGGTTCCCAAACTCGATCCTGGGGCCTCCCTGTGTATGTTGGTTTTTGCTCTACCCTGGTTTGCAATCATAGGATTTTAGCAAGCTGTTAATTTGTCTTAATTAGGTGCATTCTTGTTCAGAGCAGCAATTTATCCTCTCTTGACAAAAAGTATTTTGACAGATATGCATACAAACAGTGAGGAATAAATTCTGCATCCACATTGCAATACATGAGTAACAACTGCATTAAATGACAGGGTGAAATCTATTTTATGTTCAATTTTTGTGATTGAGTGCAAGCAAATTATTTTGAAAGAATCCTGATCGCCTGTTTTCAGAAACTGAATTTGGAGGTTACTGATTTTCTCAGTACCTGATTTGATCTGTTTAAAATAGTTATTACCTAAAATTGCTCGCCACACAGAAAAAAAAAACTTTATATGCAGGGGTCTTTTTTTTTTTTTTTTAAATTTGGCATCTCCAATCCCACCCGAATCTGGAATGCCCAATTAGTGAACTATGTACAAAGCTTGCTCGTATGCGACCCCCTGCTGCCAACTCAGGATAGTGAAGACAGCTCACGGCTCTCCTCCGAAGCACGTGTCTGTCAGCCACTGATTCTTATACACTCATTGGTCGAATCCTCGTAAGTTCCAAACGAGGGCGGAGGATACCCGGACATGAACCAACCCGGAGTCTTCCTGACGAGCGCCCGTCTGGCCAACAGGAGGCGCTGGAGCAACGAACAAAGCTGTTATTCTTAACCCAAATCCGGCAGTCCCTTCCCAATTTGAAACCCTGTAGCGCGATCGCCAAGGGGTCTTTTATTCAATCTTTTATTATTCATGGCACAAATGGATGTTTCTATTAAAATTTGGCTTAAAACAGCAAATAACATATTTAAACACAAAATGCACCCAATTTGTGCAAATTAACAGCTTGTTAAAAGTCCTATGATGGCAATTATGGTTTGGACAAAAACCAGCACACACAGGGAGACCCCAGGACCGAGTTTGGGAACCCCTGCCCACACCTCAGGTCATTTTGATGTAGCGCTGGTCAAAGATGCTCAGGTACCTAGTCCCACACGTCCAAACCTTCAACTGCAATAACTAACTGTTCGCTATTTGCAGTGACGTGCAGTCGGAGGTTAGTTTGGTGAGGCAGAAACTTCCCTTTTGCTTGATTAACAATCAGACGATTAACTAGTTTAGTAAGACTATTCGGCAGAATAACGGGCCAGTTTTAGTTTCCGTGACGATATTACTCAGTAGGCTACATCGAACTTGAAACGCTCACGAAACTGCAGATTTGCGAGTTTTCGCTTACAGGAAGCCAGAGACGTACGGTGAGGTGAGGCAGTGACCCAAACTTTTATCACAGGATTTGGTGAATCCGTTCCCACGTACTGTTCCTGATTGACAATGAAAACAAATAAGACCAAGCCTGTAGGAAGCCTGATACTGATGGAGGAGATAAAGACTTCATTCACGTATACGCTGCAATTCGAGACTGCAAGGATGGAAGTCTGAATAATAAATTAGGAAAAATTCTCTCGGTAATTCTGTAAATCGTTCAAAAATTTTGTTAATCGGATTAAGAAAGAAGACTGAAAATAAACGCCTGGTTTTTGTTTGTGTGTAAAACCGGGTATTTAAAGGAGAATACATTATAGGCTATTGATTAAGCATTGAACTCTGCTTAAGTCGAATTGCGTTAATATTTTTTGATGACATTGCCTCGGCTTCCGGGAAGCAAGTACGCGCAAATCTGCTGTTGAGCATTTCAGGTTCGATGTACTGAGTAATAACGCTGCGGAAACTTAAACTGGCCCGTCATTCTGTCGAATAGTCTTACTAAACTAGTTAATCGTATGATTGCTGATCAGGCAAAGGGGTGGTTTCTGCCTTACCAAACTAACCTCCACCGCACATCACAGGCTAATTGTCTAAGATCTGTCGGGGAACACTGACACGCGACGCGATTGCGATATACTATATTTCGTCCTCAAAAAACGTCAGGGTTATGGTTTTTGGTCATGTTTATGTTCAAGTTCAGTGTTCATGATTTTGTCTTTAATTTATTCTTTTTGGTAATTGTAATACTCAGGTTTTTAGTTCATTCCGTTTCTCAGTTCCCTTGCACTTGTCTCCCCTGTCTTGTGATCTAGTTGGTTCAGTCCATCTTCCCGGTTTGGGTGCTCACTTACTTCTGGTGATTTAAATGAATTCCGGTGTTTAATATATTCCTTCGATTCCCGTTTACTTCCTTCGTCTTACTGTTCTCATTACTAACAAAACTAACTTTTGTAATTTGTATAATAGTCTACTAACACAACTAATCCATGTATATAGATTACTAACTTACTAACGAGCACTCTAGATAAATCTGTAAAGTTGCACCGTTACTAATTTAGACTAATTCCCTCTCAGAATCGCCCTGTTCTAGTCTCCGCCTCTTGCTCAGCTGTTCCTGTCTCCCCCTGAGTTTCTGTGAGAATCTCTCACACGTGCTTAATTACTTTCCTGCACTCATTATCTATGCACTTAGAACTCCTTGACCGGAGCTGTTTAAATGTCATAGGCTGCCTGTGTGATTCCTGTCCATGTCTTGGCTTTCGCCAGTTTTCGTGGTTAGTGTTTCCCTCATGTGATTCTCCCGTTGTAATTAGTCTGATCCAGCTTACCTGCTCCCTGCATAGCATGTGCAGTCTTTTCACAGCCAGCTCCTTGTCAGAATGTTTCATTGTGCAGAGCGCCTCGTATGCCATTGAGTATTGTTTTTATTCTACTGGTTTATCCGACTTCGATTCTTGCCATTGCCCTTTTTGTACTGTTTTTGCCTTTCTGGATTTCGACCCATTTTTGTATGACCACGAGTTCTGTGTTTGGATGCCCTGTGTATGACCCTTGGCTTTGTTCCTCGACTCCAACTTTTTGCCGACCGTTTATGTACCTTTGCTCATCTGTCTTCCTGGTTCTGACTCCTGCCTGTCTAGTCGACTCTGTTTTTGGATTTCGTACTGTGACTTGGCAAATCTTGTGTTTTTTGGCTTTGACTCGGACCTCATTAAAGGCATACTTTTTTTTTTTTTTTTTTTTTTTTGGATTTCCATCTCTTGGTTGTGGTTCCTGAACGCTACGTCACAAAACAATCACTTTGTTTCTGAAACCATCAGCTTCTGAAGAGGTGTTAATGATTTGAATTTGAAGCAAAAAATACTTGTTCATTTACACTATTCGCAGAGGAGACTTTTCATCACAAAATTATCCACACTTTTTTTTTTTAATACCCTTGGGTTGCTATTTGAAATACTTAGTAGCACATTTATTTGAAATGTCATTAAGGTGGAATAACAAGATCCCAAATTAATAATGGTGTAACTGCTCCGCAACAGCATGTGTTTGGTTAATTGTTTAATCGCTGCACCACATGGGGAAACTGATGCTAAATCACTGCTGCCACAGGGCAGAAGAACTTCACATTATTACAAGCATGAAAATGTGTTGCATTTAGAAGGGACTGTATCACTCACAGTGTGTAATAAGGACAGAGTAATTTCAGAGTGTTAAGGTATCATTTCAGGCTTTAGCCAGTGGCTGTTATGTAATAGGCCAGACTGCTGCTTTCGCTAATGCCTCTCCAGTGTCCTGACTGCACAGCTCAGCTCATGGGCAATCATACACTTACACTTACATGTATCATTAAACAAGTGTTTGCCACTAACATGGCAATATCCCCCGCCGCCTCAATTTTATGTGTCCGGACGGACGTATGTACAGACGGAGCCCAATGCTATATACCCGCTTCGCGCTAATTGCGCGGGGGAAAAAAAACACTTTGGTTTATTTACTAATTAACTTATGGGCTATTTTAAGTCAATATGACCAGTAGCCTGGGAAAGTGGAAACCGTTTAAAATGCCTTTTGGCGTCGTCGTGCTGCATAATTCACAAATAAGCGCTTGGTCCTTCATTTTGTAGAACCAATACTATTGCCAGTGTCGCTAAGGCTTGTGGATAATGAGTGAATTAATTGATTTTTTCTTTTTTATTTAAATGAGCTGCTTTTTAAGTCGCTCAGAGTCGCTGGTTCAAACAAGATAAGGGTCGTTAATAGACGGGGTGGTTTGACGTCCCCCCCTTAATGAGCCTTCGGGGTCTCAAAAGCTCATTTAGCGCACTGCATCCGAGAGGACAAATATTTGGCAGGAGTGTGGGTGGGGGGAAGCAGGAGTGCGGCGGGAGAGGAGGGGGGAGAAGGCGCTGGAATGAAACACCACTGCAGCGGCTGTGTGGGATTCAGGCCGGCGGGTTTCAAGGCCAGAGTTAGCCCGGTAACCCTGACGACAGAGGACGTGGTAAACTCGAGTTCACATCGAACAATCTAGCCGGGATGCCGCGGGTTTTGTGTCGCTAATTAGGCAGCACTGACGACCTACGAGTGAGGGAGAAGCTTGTCTCGCCCTGCAGCTGTTATTCTACACAGGCTGGAACTGAGTGTGGCGTACAACCAGGGATATTCAGCACTGCAAAACGATACCATCAAACACGGCCTTACAGCATATTTTTTTATTCCCAGCATTTAGGCCACAGTAGCATTATTCTGCAATTTCCTGCTCTGCAAAGTCTTGATGCAATAATCTAAAATGTTTTGTTTTAGTAGGTCTACTAGTATTGCACTTGTGCTTCCTGGCATTGCAAACTGTGTTATTGGTTTCAAACATTCACAAATCCTCAGAGTAAGATGCTTGATATCCAGGCCACCCTATTACTCATTCCTGCTGTCAGTTTAACAGAATAGTGTTTTAACTTGGTGTTGTATTCAGTTAGGCTGCTATAATTTAACACTCTTTGTAGTAATACAGTATAACAGCTCAGTAAACTGAAAAATGAAATGAACATGGAAACCTATTCAAAAGTGATTCTAACATTTGCTTCTTAATGTAAAGCCTGGCGATGTCTGTATAGTGCAGTCAGATCATGTACCATCACTTAATTTGTGCTTCCCTTCAATCTGAAGCTCCATTTCACTGAATTCACAGCAGAAATAAATAGTAGGATGGCCTGCAGGTCAGGTAACTCACTTTTTTCAATAACCATCTTGGGGATACGTGGACCTATGAAACCAATAACACCGTTTGCAAAGCCAAGATGATCGTTATGCGCTCGCCCCAGCTGTTTATTGATATTTGTCTTTTCCTGCTGCAAACTTAATTTAAAATTTTATGAGGAAATCATTTCTTTACTTTGATGGCTCAAGATAGGTTTTGCTGGGATATGAGATACTTGGGTTCACGGTAAATTTCATTCTGGGATGAAATGTTATAATGTGAGATATTAAAGGCACTGTGGAAAGGAGGTGAGAGTAGAACAGAATTTTGTAATATGAAGTATATTCAAGCAAAACAACTCTCTTTCAGTATTTCACTATTCAAAGGGAGGAGAGTCAATTTTATTGGAGGGAAGGGAGCCAATAAGTGACAAATGCATTTAATTAACATGTCCACTGTGACTTGATGTCATATTATGAGTAAAACTGCTTTTATAAGTAAGTAGTAGACAATCTTCTGCATGGGAACACACACAAATTTAAACTCATTATTTTCATGGGTGTGGATTTCTTCCTGAAGGTATGTAGAATGAACAAATCAGAGGAAAATAATTAATTTTGATTTCAGCTTGTCTTTAAGCTTGGATATTAGACCACAGTTGTAATAGAATCCCTTGTAATGCAGAGGAAGGTCTTAACAGGGTATTAGAGAATGCCAACCATTGGGAAAATGACAAACAGAGATAGACTGAAAGGCTTCTTTTTCAACATTCTGAAAATAAGACATTGAAATGAGCCAATGTGGAAAACTGCTCTCTCCATGGCAGTTAATGACCTGAGGTTGGATTTGCCAGACAGCAACTGCTTAAAGAGACACTGACCTACCCTCAGACAGCATGTAGCCTAGCAGCTAACGTACTTGACTTGGAGGTGTCAAACTCACTTTAGTTCAGGGGCCACATACTGCCCAATTTGATCTCAAGTGGGCCGGACCAGTAAAATCCTAGCGTAAGAACCTATAAATTATGACAACTCCAAATCTTTCCCTTTTTTCGCACAAAGAACTACAAATACATTCTGAAAATGTTAACATTTAATGAACTATCTTTTTACAAAACATATTATGAACCTGAAATTTCTTAAGAAATATAAGTGCAATTTCAACAATATTATTCCTCCGTTTACAATTTGCAAATGTGCATTAGAACTCACAGATTACAGTAGACGTAGAATGGCAAAAAAAAGTTAGTCACAGGTATCTGGTACTGAACAATATGGTATTTTACTTTATGAATAAAACAACTTGTCAAGATCAACAATGGTTTGCCCTTTTTCTCCATAAACTGTCCAATTTCCTCTTGTAGATCAAAAAAACGCTTCAGCACGGCACCTCGGCTTAACCACCTTACCTCAGTGGTATGGCAGTTTGGCAACTTAACTGTTCAGACAACCACTTCCATGACGTGATCCATTTTTAACGACTTTTGCAACACAATGCCTCCTGGTGCCAAATACAGTGAAATTTCCAAAAATTATGTTCTCCATTTGCGGCCTGTACTTTCTCTCAGAATTTTGTCTCAACACCTGCTTTTCTTTCCAATCATTGATGGCGCGCCATCTGTAGCCAGGCTGACAGCGCGGGCCCAGTCCACTCAGACCCTGTCCAGCCTTCCAACGAGAGAGTTGAAAATGTCGACCGCTGTTGTGGTGTCCATCATAGGCACCAACTCAAGGAACTCCACGGTGACGGTCAAAGTCTCATCAACACCACGAACGAATATGGCTAGTTGTGCAACATCTGTAATGTCCATGCTCTCATCGATTACGACCGAAAATGCAACAAATGACTTGACTTTCTGCTTCATTTGGTTGACTACATCTATCGAAAGATCTGAAATCCTATCTGCTACAGTGTTTCTCGTCAGACTTATGTTGGCAAGAGCCTGTCGCTTTTCAGGACACACGATTTCTGGAGCCTTCAGCATGCACGTATTCACGAACTCAACCCTCACAGTATGGCTTTGATGCTGATGCTATTTCACGTGCAATAAGGTAGCTAGCTTTCATTGCTGCGTCACTGATCTCTCGGCTATGAGTAAAAACAGACTGTTGTTTCCTCAGACCCACTAACAATTCATTTATCTTATTTCTTCTCCGTTGTCCTTGCAAGCTGTTGTATTTTTCGCCATGATTAGTCTCATAGTGGCGCCGAATATTATATTCTTTGAGCACTAAAACTGGCTGCGAGCACACCAAGCACACACGTTTCCTATTAATCTCCGTGAATAAATAGGAAAGGGTCCATTTTTCTTGGAAAACACCACACTCCGAGTCCACTTTTCTCCTTTTAGACAAAGCCATTTTGAGTAATGAGTAATTTTGCCACAGAGTGTAATTTTGACAGTGAAAAAAAAAACAGTGCGACACCCAGTGGACAAGTTAGGAATAGCAGTTATTTTAATTGAAAAATTGTAGTTCATGTTTTTTCTGTAATTTTTACACATTGGAAAGTCATTTTGCGGGCCGGATTGGACCCTCTGGCGGGCCAGTTTGGGCCCGCGGGCCGTACCTTTGACACCCCTGACCTAGAGGGTTGGAAGGTCACCCATCGGTTTTGGTCAGATTCTGGCGAGCAGACCAGAGGATATCTGATCCTTGTCGTGCTGGTAGCCTATAGCGTGAGCTCTAGTATTCTCAGTAAGCGCCGCGCTTGTCGTGATACCCTCTCAACCTTCACGGCGTGTGGCTGCTCTGCACAGTCTCGCATCACTGCTTTGAAAGTCAGTGCTCTTCTGTGAGGCTAACTGCTCAAAGTACAGTCTTCCCTCATGTGATGTGCTCACATGCCGAAGGAAAAATACGCCCTAGAGCTAAAACATAATTCTTCTATCCACAGACTACAACATGCACCCCGAGTGCAATAAACACACAGTATCACTCTAGTGACCAGATATCTGTAAGACAAATGTTCTCCTGGCAGAACCATTTGAGTAATCCTTCGTTCCTTCCAGGCAATTAAGAGAAAAATTAGAGCTACTGATTGGCCAGACTGTGCCCTTGACGGCCGTGATATGGAGAGCCCTGCCGCAAAGTCATTTAATGAATGATGCAGGGAATATAATTTCCTGAACTGCTTGTTAGTTCACAGATGTGATGTTGTGTTTTATTTTTCCTCAAAACTAAAGGTCGCATCCCTTCACTGTCATTTCTTATTCTTTGAGACGGAGCAGCAGAAATCTGCCGCACAGTATCAAATTACTGCTCTCCGCCGATGTCCGTGTCTCGCATGTTATTTTTAGTGTGAATGTGTTTTTCTTATTTGTATTTCTGTGAGCTGCAGAGTAACACAGACGTGTCGCTAAGTGGTTTCTCCATTTCTTCATCTCCCCGAGAGCCGCATGTTTAAATTATATCTGCAGACAGGGCTGATTTGCTATTTGCTATACGCTGACCTTTCACAGCATAAAAAAAAGGCCTTACAGAGGGTCTTACAATGGGACTAAGTCTCTAGGGGTCAAATATATATACAGCACATGCAGAAAAGGGAAGTGTGTCCTGGATCTCTGTGCGATAGACCGTAGCCCTTCCTGCTCATGTCACGCCGGTTAACTGCGCATAAATTCCCGGCCGTGGGACAGTTTTCCGCTTTTATTATTTCAATCACAAACTGTAAAAAATGCCCTTGAGCGTCAGAGCAAAGACGTCACCTGCTCTCAGGGTACCTTGTGATAGCGGAGAGATAATTTTTACAGTGAGTACAAACTCTCTTCCCTCCTCAGGTGTTAGTTTCGTCTTGAGGTGAAGTCAGGATTTTTACAGCTGAGAATTATGGGTAGAGCTTCTCTTATGAGCAGTCATTCTTTATGACTGCATCCGTCTCAGATCGTTTTCAGTGACACAGCTGTCTTAGACAATTCAGCAAAAAAATATTGTGCTTACCTGCTGGATGTACACAGGATGGTGGTTATCCGTGGCAAAGAGGGGGAGAGAGAGGGAGTGGGAGAGAGAGAGAGAGATGTGCTATTACAAATTGCATTTGTGACTTCCTTACATTCGTCTATATTTGCACACACGTGCATTAAAACCATCTTGGCGTGTTGGTAGAATATTCTATTTACATCAAACATCTGCTTCCTCCCACCTTAAAATTTAGTTTTGGTTGAACAAATGGCATCATATGAGTTTGGATTGATATCAGGCTGGTACTGCCCCATTTCATTCGCTGTTCAGGATTTCTTAGCTGATTACCATGCGAGACTAATATGGATAGGCTACTATTATTATGAGCGTGCTGTGCTTCTATTGTATTCATTTATTATACAACATGGAAATGCATGCCTGTAGTTGTGAGGTTAAATGCTCATTATTGTGTTGATAATGAAAAAACACCGAGGGATTTGTGTTCTGCACTGAACTGCATTTATTGAAGAATTCAGTTATGAAGTTGGTCACAGTCACCGTGTTCCTGTGAAAAACTTTACATAGAATCATAATGAAAAAATGTTTTGTCCTGAATACTTTTTCAAATATGTTCTGCATTGCAGCTAATGTGCAAAGATTTTGACAAATTATCATTAGTATTACTGGTGATATGTGGCTTAGAGTTACCTAACAGCGAATAATGGGAAATTTCAGTTTCACCAGTTTTACTTGATTATGTGCAATATGGATTATACGCAGATTATAGCCATTGAGTGCAGCCAATGCCTCCTCCATGTTTATTGCATCTGTAACAAGTATATATAGCTTTATATAAAAATGTGCACTTATTTATGTATTTTTCTTGATATATCGAAGAAGGCTTTCCCTGAGAATCATCTCCTCATAAAATGGCTGCGGGAGGTGGGTGTTTTTGACACAAAAGCCCTGGAAACAAAGGAAGCAGACGAAAGTGAGCAGAATATAAAGCAGTTGCATGCTGGGATACATTGGGCTCAAATATCGTCTCAGAGCTCTCTTGGTCCTCAGTTCCAATCACTTACATCTCTTGACCTGCTCGCTTCCTACAGCTGAAATGTTATTTTGTTATTTATTGTTTAAATTTCATGGTCCAGTTGGAAGGGATTAACACTGCCGAATCTGTACCCAGTTCAAGCTTGTTTTCTCAGGTTATCTCGAAGAGTTAGCTACTGCATGCTCATGTTAAGAAACCTCTCACATGATGGAAAGAACAGGCTTCCTTCCTGACACTTTCTCTCCTGCCGTCTCCTTCTCTCACCGTAGAACCTGAGTTTGTCTTGGTATTCTTACTTGCGCTGTGAGACTGCAATTGTTATTAACCCCACAAAACCTACTGACCCATATATGGGTCCATAAAATGCAGCTTCAGTATTCAAACTTGTGTAACTTCAGGCCTGTTTTGAATTCTAAGGGAGATTCCAAGGTTTCCAGTGATCCCTCAGATTTCCTGCTGAATTACAGGGACATGTGGATAAAATGATGTACAAGATTTAGATATTCTCCATTTGATATAATGCTGTGGCCATAGAAACAAGTCATTCTGGGATTGATTATTTCACCCAAGTTAAGTGTGATATAACATCAGTGAAGTGCTGCAACCAGCAGATGCAGACTACGTATGTGTCATTGTGCTAAAATATGAAAGAGATGCTTTTTCTAACTTTGAACCAACGTAAAGGAAAACTTTGGTCATTGCCTGACTGCATTATGAACTACCACTCCAATTTCGTTGGGTTTACAAATGTAATTTTCATTTATTGCTTCATTACGTTATCAGTTCAAACCAGCATTTGCTGAATTCCATTATAAAACTAGGCTTATGCCGTCGGAGGCCACGGCTGGGGGTATATCCCCGAATGCCCCAATCCTCCAATTCTCCAATCCTTGAATAGACCTTGAATAGTCTTCCATTTTAACTTAATTTCAGGTCAATCGGACAAATGGTTCTGAAGATATGGCCAAAATGGTCATTTTCCATCACAAAGTGCCACCTAGTGGCAAAATATTGAACCATACAGGTATGATGTCATCATGTGACACATTGTGAGGTCATGGCCTTGCAGCTGCACATAGTTTCATGTCAGTTGGACAAATGGTTACAAAGATATGGCAAAAATGGTGAATTTTATGTGTCAAAGCTCCGCCTTGTGTCGAAATTTTGAACCAGACAGGTATAATGTCATCGTAAGACACAACCTCAGGTCATGACCTTTCATTTGCACTTGATTTGAGGCGAATCAGACTAATATTTCCAGAGATATGATAAAAACAGTGATTTTTCAGTTTTTGGCCCCTGGTGGCCAATCTATAAATTGTAAATTGTCCAAAATGGAATCAGTTCTTCCTCTCTATGATACTTACTTATATGCAAAACATGAAATTTCTAATTGAAACATTACTGAAGTTATCGCATTAACACGTAGGGCGGTGCGGCGGCGGTCGGACCAAAAACATAATATTCCTGAAACGCCATTCGGCGTTCAGGGATATAAAAGTAAGTTGTGTCTTGCGAAATTTTATGATGGAGGGGGTGAGGGGGTCTGGCAATGAGGCTCTCGTCCAATAGGTTATGCTAGTTCCTGCATATGCTTGGTCCTCAAAAGGCATTAAAAATCTAATGAAACATCGCTGCATGTCACCCATTAATCCTTGCACCGCTCTTTGCATCTTCTGTCTGAAGGTTCAGTTTGTTTGGGTAATAACGAGAGCAAATTTAATCAGAAAACATATTATATGTACCAGCACTCACTTGGCACGCGCATCCATGTGTAAACCATTCGAGTTGCACACTGCACTTCAACAAAATAAGTTTTAAGTTCACATTCCAGTAAAGATCCATTCTGGACCACATCTGTTCATTCAAAGCTGGTTAATTATTTGTGATCCCATTAACGCGTTCTTTAGAAACAACTCGATCTATATGTCTTGTGCACTTCAGTGGGTCAATCAGAAGTTGGCGCATGACATATTTGAACTTGTCTACGTCCTCTATGGAATTGAGGTTATTGAATGCAGATTTAACTGAGTGTTCAGTAAAAAAATGTCAAGCTTTGTGATTTCCTGTTTTGTTGTCATATGGTGTCGAATGGTATATCTTCTTGTCATAATAGCGATTCATACTGTAATGCGAATAGAAGCCACTAGATGGCAGTATTGACCTTTTCTTTTGTTAAGCCCAGACTTGAGCTAGGTTTGGACATGTCCTGGGCATGTCTGAGATGGAAAGTCCCAGAGAATTTCTAAAAAGTCTGAAAGGTGGGAGGGGTCTGCAAAAGAGTATATAAAGAGGAAAATTGAGAGAGTAAAGTAGTAGGAGAAATTGCAAGGAGAAGGATACATTTGACCTGACCTGTCACTCTTTTCAAGACCTGTGAAGCTTTTTGGGGATTTTTGCCTGTGTTGGAGCATTTTCCTCACATCACCAAGCAACCCAACCGAAGGGACTGTAAATATTTTTTTTCTTGTATATTATCAATCTTGGTCAGTCGAGTAGATAGTAGATTAGTCAAAAGTCTTTGTTTAATTAAATGTGTTTAAGTTTTAAAATTGTGACTGTCATCCCTTGCTATCGTAAATGTAATAACAAATTGGGGCCATAACAATGCCATGTGGGGAAAGGTGATGGAGATTTACGTACATCCCAGTTTAGACTTGGATGTGATTCCCTAAAGACTAAAGGGAGTTTTCCATACTGCTCAACTGACAAATGATGCACCTGACCAACTTCACAAAACCTAACTTTTCAGTTATAAATTAATAGGTGTAAATACATGTACATTATTCATTTGATTGCAGGTTAAATATGGGGACTGAGATGAGAAATGAAGGATTAGGTTTACTAGCAGCCTGTAATATAGTATGAACACAGAGTAGCAACAAATGCAAATGCTACAATTATTATTATTATTGTTACTATTATTAAGCCAGTATTGCCATCACTGATCTTGTAATAATCTCCTAACAATTCTACTGACCATTATATGAGATTGTATAACACAGATGAAGCTGACAGCACCATTTATTGAAATTGTAAACTCAGTCTCATTAGTGTCCTCAGCGTATTTTTTACAGATGCAAAGTGAAGTTCACATAAATATATTTCACTTGGTGAATCTGTTTATGCCTGTTGCAGAATGAGGACTGTGGGGGAGTTCAGATCACAGGAAAAGAAAAATATGGTGAAATAGAAATCTTTCAACTGAGAAAAGGTATTTTACAACTTGCTTTGGAGACTTTGGGCCCAGTTTTCATACGCGATATAAGCCAGAACTATCGCAACCCCGACAGAGATTCGTCCATGTGAGCGGCTGTTCTGTGTAAATAAATACTTATCTGACAGCCGCTAATGGGTGTCCTAAAAAGAATGGTGATCTATCCAAAAAAGGTTGGGTATTTATCAACTCCACCATCAATTCTGTCACACTGTGTCAGGCTTCTCGTTTATATACAAGAGGAAGGCGTGGATATAATTGACCTTGGGGTATGAAAGGCTAGGGCAACTCCTTTAGACTGCCACTGTCTGTCAGGAAAGAGGTTTCTTCTGTGCCTTCTTCTGTCTTTGGTTATATTTAGAAATGAACGTCTGAGGTGGTACTTTTTTAAACAGCAGTAGCTTCTCCAAAAGTGTTTAACATAGGTGGGTACCATCAAATTGTGAAACCTCCCTCCCTCCCTCCCTCCCTCCCTCCCGTTCTCCGCTGTTCCCTCCAGCTGCCTGCCTTATCCAATTATCCTGTTTTCTCCCTGCTCACTGTCGATTGTTCTCTCCTGGTTATTGTTCAGTTATGTAGAATTCACCTTCTCTATTTAAACCTCTGTCTCACCCTCACAGGCAGGTAGCCTTGGATTGATTTAATAAATACACATCCCTCTCATTTTGGTCCTCCATCTTTTCACTCACCCGGAGCACAGGCCAGTGTTGCAGATAAAATCCAGTAAACGTATAACTTTGGAGTCTCACCTTCTGTTTTGAACTAATATGTTTTGATTAATTGTAACCTTACCGTTTTATATTGCAGCGGTGGGGTGGAACTGGGTGGGAGCAGCTGTTCCCTGCTTCCACTGTTATATGACTTTATTATCAATGTTAAAGTTTGCCTGTACCTGAAAGGAATCAGACTCATTTATACTGATGATTACACAGTGACACGGATTCCAGTAATGATGCGTTATGTAGATTAATGAAATTACTTGCATAATGCAGTATTCCATGTCCCACAGTACATATAGTTTTCCATTTTGTGTTTTTTTTTTTCCAACCTGTCTGTTGGCACTTGCGGGTGAATTCACAAAATGGGTTGAGCCTCAGGCTAAACATTTTTCTCTGAAGTTGTGTGAAGTCATGACAGTGACTTCAGCAAAAAACACCAAATATCGCCTTGCACAACCTCGCTTGAATGACACTCCCACTGGTGGCATCTAATTTGCATGGAAACTCCACCCCCAAAATAAAATCATGACAAGATCCTACTCTATGCCTTGTTGCATAATCTGCTGACAGAAAACAACCAATTAGTCCTTGCGTCTCATGGAAAATTGGATTAGATTTGGCGGACTGTCCACATATTGTCAGATCGAGTGCGTGCCAGAACATCGAATCATGAGTCTTAGAGCTGTTATTTATCTTGTGTTTGGTGCTCTGTCTGTTTCTTTTTCAAGTTGATCGGTCTTTATCTTTTTGTCACTTGAGGTAAACAGCCAACAGTTGTCACTATGCACTAAAACAGGCTGTTTCGCATATATGCGCACGCACTTGTAAGCACACAAATGCTCACGAGTACAGACACACTGAAGCACAGATGGGCACATACACACACACACAAACACGTGCACGCACGCTGTCCAATAAATGCAGAATTACGTGCACATGCACGCCCACAGGCGCACCGAGAGTCGTGCACTCTCACGTGCACTCTCACATGTATGCAAAAATAAGCGCGCACTTGAGGACTCATTCAAATTATGCTATTTTTGTGAGGAATAACTCCATCAGTATCTGTGATAATAACAGGCAAAGTTTTTGAAATTGAATTATTTCCCCCTCTTTACCAGGACTCTCTTGGCGGCACGACTGACGCTGCTCTTCATCGCCTGCTCAAATTTCCCAGCAGGGACAGCGGGAGACTGCGGTTCAGCGCGTAATATGAGCCCACTGTATGCGGAGCAGAAATTTCCACTGTCAAAATGAATGTTCCATGAATACCAATAACAGGACTTGACAGGTGTAATTAGCTTTCATGTTGTGGAGCGTCATGTTTTATGAATGTACAGGCAAGGCAATAATCTAATTAATGTTACTCACGTTAGCTTGTCGTTCGAGTGTGTGTGTGTGTGGGGGGGTGGGGGGGTTGCGCTGTGATGGACCTTATTCTGTACAGTAATCCCATCTCCCTAAGAGGGATTCAGACTCTCCCAGATGTGTCACCTGATCCCTGATTTTGTTTGGGGGGGGTCAGGTGGGGGGCCCCAGAATTAATTTTCGCAAGGTTGTCTTTGTGTAGTGCTTTTAAATCAAAGGCGATTAACGCAGCATGACTACATGGCGTATTTGTCTTATCCTGCTGAACACTTTGTCACCTGCCATCCCCTTTAAAAGGATTTTATTTCTCGCCGCTAATGGAAGCTAAATGAATAAGTGCGAGACAATCGCAATCATTCATTTAGTCTCGGTGCGCGCTTCTTACTGAACAGTTCCGCATCAAATCACTCTCATTAAAATATAAATGCCTTTGTGATTGAGGAAATTCCATTTCTGAAAACGGGCTGGTGTCGCATCTCTTTTGTTTCCTCTGCAGCCCTTTCCAAGACTTTACCGTTTAGGGCGAGTGAGTGACTGCTAAGGAGCAGCTTTCTGGAAATGTGGATTCAGTGGCGAATCGCAATACCTCACAATTTAGCGAGAAGATCCGTTTTGCCATTATAGTCAACAAAGCCATTTCGTTTGGGGATCTAGCAAGTGAAAAAAATTCATTTTGCTGAAATTCATTTTCCCATATGCTCTCACTTATAACCGCAAAAAACAAAAAATAAGGCTTATAGGGTCATCTTTGTCTTGGGTACGATCACCCTGCTCACACGCTGACATATGGAAATGTACCTCAGTTCTCGGCATGTCTGTGGAAACGCACCCCGGCTCCTGTACCTTTCAGTGGAAAAGGGGTACATTTTGACTGACGTGCCAGGAATAGAGGTACATTTCTATATATATCAAATTGCACCCTGGGTAAACTTTGCTGGCACTCAGGTTGAAGATGATCCTTTTTGCAAAAAAAAAAAAAAAAAGCAATTTGAACACTGAGTAGATGATAGCCTCCTGGACATTATATTTATCTGGTTGTATGGACTCTGGTTGGCAGTGTGTTCATGATCGGTAGAATCTGGGCCTAAAATTTTAGAAAACTGTAATTTGTACATCACACAAATTGTAAAAATCCAGTTCTTTGGAGGCAAACACAAGGGAAATTTCCCACCACTTGCATATCTGATAAACATAAATGTTTAAGCTCCAGGAGGTTCAGTTTTCCTTCCAGCAGGGTGACCAGTTGCAGCGGGTTACAGCCTGTGAGTTTTGGAATCTGTTGGTATGAGATTGAAATCATGTGACTCTCAGATGTTGCAGACCGATTCACGATCATGCGCAGGTTGCGAATCCAGAAAATATAATCGCAAAAAGAATCAGCCCTTGCACCTCTTTTCCCAAGAATTCTTTGGGAGCCTCCAAGATCGTCTTTCCTTTAATGAGCCTTTTACAGGTCGGAGCCCTGGAAGGTGGCTGACCGCGGTCGATTTCTGCATCAGTCCAGTGATGAGATGATGAGGAAGGATAAAATTCGTGTTTGCACAGAGCCCATGAGATTTTTTCAAGGAAATGAATGGTAGGGCACTGGACCGGTTACCAGGCTTTATTTCCATGGCAACGGCCCTCGCACACAAATTTCCTCTAATGAAGCCCCGCTGTGGAGGTTACAGAATCAATTCATCACCTCACAAATCAGACAGCGCACATGCCGCCTGACAAATTTAAATTAGTTAAACATTGTTTGTGATTTTCTACGTGTCATTCTATACAAAGAAATACGAAACAGTCTCACTGTGTTGAGTTTTCATGATCTCCTCCGATTTCCTCCCACAGTACAAAGACATGTTCAACGTTTGAGTCCTTAAGGAAATGGTGTGAGATCCCTGCCATGGATTGGCTGACAGTTCAGTTTGTGTTCCTGCCTCTGGGGCATTGCATGCTGGGATCGGCTCTAGTCTCCCTGTGATCCTGTCCAGGATTAAGTGAGTTAGGTAGTGGCTGGACGGCTGGTCTCCATGGTTTGTCAATAGTTAAGATGATATTGTGATGTTTATTAAGAAGTGATTTTGTGGCATTTGTTGGAAATTGGAACTCTACAGTTACTGTACTTCTGTATATTTCTAGAATGTGCTATGAGCCTCCACAGTGCAATGAGAAGAAGACTGCGAGAGACTAAATGTACATAATAGAATGTTCCACAGACCACTGAATGCACCAAGTATTTGCATGAATTACATCTTTACATTTTCTGGAAACTTCCATGTACCGGAATGAACATTTGTCCTCCTATGAAAGCAGCGGTGTGAGCTGATGAAGATCAGACTTCAGCAGTCTTCTGTAGAGATAGTAGTTATTGTTTAATTCTTCACACGCACACACACACGCACGCATACACACACACACACACACACACACACACTCACATACAAGTACTCAATCTGAACTTGTACTTTCTATTAGTTTGACTGTATAGAACAAGAGTGATCTCTGCAAGCCACTCTTAAGTGTTTACATTTATTCTCCATGACCGGAAGAAAAATGAATTTAATAATCCATCACACATTGTAGGCAGGTTTTGTCTTTTTCCAATCAGCAGTGGCAGTTATTAGCATTCTGCAGCCACTGCTAACTCGTTCTGCGCCTGGGCAAATGAGTCATTGAGTCGAGAAGATGGCACCAACAGAAATGGATGAGATGGGCAGATGTTGAGTCATCTTTTCAAGCCCCACAGCACACAAACAAACTCATTCGTTAAGAACTTCCAGACTTAAGAGTCATTGCGCTAGTGTCAGAATCACACCGATGATTCTCTTATCGCCTCCTCTGAAATGGTGCTCGCTTCAAATGAAGCTTCATCACTTGAATATTTTGCCGGCCTGTTCTGCTCATATCCTGTAGGTTTGGAATTACAATGTAATTCCCTCTTCGGATCCAGCGCTTTATTTTCTCAGGAAACAGTTTTAAGGCTGTTGCAGTATGTCAGTGGACTGATTGGGAGAAAAGCCAAAGCAGCTTTGAAAAGAGAAAATGTGCTTTCGATTTTCAGATAACTTGATTTGTACCTGGATCCGAGGCATTTCCATTCTAGATGGTGCGTAACTTTGACTGATTTTCCAGAGTTTGTGTTTAGGGAATTTAATGTAAAACTTCTTAGGCTCTTGCCAAAGAAACTTGTTCAGGAGACTAAATAAGGAATCTGATCTCAGCTTTGACTGGCATCTAAATATCTTCACTTCAGTACACAGTAATGGCTGGTACTTCCTTTACAGTCAGATTGTGGGAATGAACTTCACTTTGGCTAAGATTAATGTGTATTTATGTGTTTTATGTTTATTAAAAAGAAAACAACACACGTTTGGCCTAATTATAGTATATGCTCATCACCACTTGGCAAAAAAGGAGATTTAAACAATTAAAAGTGATCTTGGGTGTATTATTTAAAAGCAACATGTGCAGACCTACTCACTGCTGGATTCTTAATGAACTAGAGGCACACAGACCATAAGCAGTCATTTATTATTTTTCAAAAGGCAAATTAAGTAGCATATGAGAGGAGAGCTTGTCGGACTGATACATGGAATCACAGTGCAGATGAGCAATGCAGAGAGAAAATAAACTTTTAGCAAGTAAATGTATGCTTGGCAACAGCAAATGGATTCATAATTCAACCATTAAAAAAGCATGAATTCCTAACAAGAGAAGCGTCTGTGTTTTTGGTCTGTTTAATAATTCATGTGTAGTTCTGTACCCTGGGCTGACTCTCTGTGCCGGTGCTTAGCTAACTTTAAAAAAAAAATTCCATCTGAATTTTTTAAGGCTGCTCTCCACTTCGATAGTTAAAAAAAACAAATGGCTAGTAACTGGTGGCTCCGCTAATTAGAATAGAATGAGCTATGCAGTGCATTTCAACTCCCTTTTTCATTCATATTTTGGCTCGTTGAGGCTTCATCACAGAAAAATTCTGCTTCAGCAGTAATGGACCTTTGGTGACAAATGTCAGCACATTATTAATGGAGGTTGGTTGCCACGTCAGGTAAGTTTGGTTGGATGTGAACTCCACGGCCACCTGACAAATGCAGGGGATTTTATTTGCTGCAGGCTGAGATCTTCAGAGGAGCGCCCATCCCTTCGATTACCTCTTGTATTTGACATGTTTGGTTGTGTAGTTGAAGATTGAACTTCGCTGATAATTACTGGGATGAAACAGACCCTGGGCAGTGGATGACAAAGTTAGTTTCCTGCCTGAAATTTGCTGTAAATGAGTTGTTTCATCCACAAAATGGAACCTGTCTCCTACTTCAGTATTGGTTTCTCCAGGGAAAGATACCATGTGAGTAGGTGCTTTTGCCAATTCTGTAAAATACACATAAATGGCCAATAAATCCATCTGAGCTGATGCAAATCAACAGGGCTACACTGAAAAAAGTGATTTTGACCCCTAGTAAATGTTCCATATATTAATTAAGCATATTTTAATAGAAATAGGTGTGTTATTTAACTCCACTTAAAGAATATAAGTAATTTCAACATAGTCAACATAATAAAAATATCTAGCTTCAGATAAAAATATTTTGTGCAATCACTTATCTTAAAAAAAATTATGTTCATTCAACAAAACATTTTACTGTGTACTGTGAGCACAATTTTTTCAATTCAAGGTAACTCTATTCTGTTAGTTATTGTTTGTATCGTACATTGCCAACATTTATTTACATACTGCTGATAAACAATAGTTCTGTAAAGGAATAAATAAGCATTTTACAAGGATTTGAAATGTAGCGATCAAGAGAAAAATGAGTGTTTGTTTCGTCAGGCTATTCTGTATGCTTGCGGAAAGAGGTAGACTGAGGATGAGCATTTCTTGCGCCAGCGCGATCGTGCGTGAACATGATCGAGTCAGGCGGGAAAAAAAGAAACGGGCAGAATTGTCTCCCTGCAGGGCTGCTGATTTCTGTTTTGAGTGAACTCCTTTTTTTTTGCTGTCTGATTGTGGGGCCTCTTAACTTGGCAGATCCAGTGATCTGAGTCAGACTTCAATCAAAGACCCTCAGCTGACCCGACTGTTTGTCAAAGCCTCAAAATAAACGAGAGCACTAATCCTAAAGGCCTAAAGTATATGTATCTATTTCATTTTTCAGTGTTTTGGGTTAATGTGGCCTAAAATAGAAATGGACCATGCCATCATTGTGAACGGTATAGTGAGATTGTTGTGGAGGTGCTCTGAAAGCCTTCAGTCTCCTGCATGTCACAGGTTGATATTTTTCAAATGATGAGACAGGATGTGTGACACAGGACAGCAGAGAGTTCCTGTTCTGTCGCTCAGAGGAGATTTCATCATGCCTTATCGAGTACGAACAACATCCAGACAAAAACTGGCCTTTTCCACCAAGACACTGATTCCTGGGCAGGGTCCTGGGAGAAGATGTAAATGCTGCTTTTCATTCCGACAGTGATAAACATTCCCAGATGTTGTATGGTTATTTTCTGTTCTTGTTTGGATGAAAAAAGATTTAGATAAGCAGAGAAGCACGCCATTAAGAATATAGATTTCGCCTATTCTGCCCTGTCAAGCCACGAGGCAGTATCTGCAAATTTCTCAAAATTAGTAAAACCCACCATTGACCCTCTACAGCACAAGCTCCATCAATTTTTAGTAGAGATTAGCCTGATCAACACACATGGACAGAGTTATTGCATGTGCAAGTTAGCAGTATCTACAAAAGTAGGGCAGGAGTTTCACCATTTTGCAGATACTGCCGTCTGGCTTGACAGGACCATTACATATTGAGACGTGGCTAAAATTTTGATCAAAATAAGGAGAGACATTAAAATTGTATAACTTGTTTGGTGACCACACACAGGTTACTGACGTAGCTCTCTCCTCGAATTAATAAACCCAACACAGATTATGCCGCCATCCTCTCCAGCTGTTGAAAACACTACTTGATCATCTGAGACTCTGCATGAAACACTCCAGTTTAGACTTAGGAGTGAAATCATGTTAAAGTACAAGAATATACTCCATCAATTGAGTGAATGGGTCAGTTTGATAATGATTTGATGGATATTATGGCTACTTGATGGCTTGTAATTATGGGATGATGTTTAGCCAACGGAAAACCACGTGCCGTTTTGACTTGATGTTGAGCAAAGACACCATGTGCCCTCTGTCTCTGTCCGACTAGTGCTCGGCACTGAGGACTAATGCAGGCCACAGAAGTTTCGGTAAAGTGAATTCAGGAGTCATTTAGCTTGACAGGAGCATTAACTTTGCCTAATGGCACGCAACGGCCTCATTTAGAATGGGCCGTTTTGAAAAGACAGCTTGCGATCGCCCACCGTGTCCATAAAGGGCCACATAAATCCTGTGTTGCCTGGTCCCTGAGCACATACATATAGGATTTAATGAAATGATATGACTTTCAATCCAAAATGATAATTGATTATGGTGGAAGGGGCGCAATTATAATTTATGCACAATTACAGCCTCCTTAACAAGTGTGTTAAATACCTTTAGATCATCACACACATACTGTGGACACACTGGGTTAGGGCCAATGAGAAGGGTAATTAACCTGTTTCAAATGGGCCGTGATGCTCCGTCTACTGTTACTGACCTGAGGAAAATGCGTAATGGTCTCATTAGATGGAGCAGTTTTCTTTCCTTGTTTGTCTAAGATAATGGAGGGGCTATTCAAACTCAGTGACTGAGTGACCTCTATCTGGAAGTCACAAAGGCAGAGACTGCAACTGCGCAGTTAAAGTCCATGAGTTTCATATTTTGCGCCATCCTCATATAAGGACAATGTGCGAAATGAGTCAGCGATGATGGCGGATTTTCACAGCTAATCACAGTGTGCTCGAAACACACATCTCAGGTGAGCACTGCACGAGTAACGGATGTCTGGAATAATAACGGCAGGCGAAAGATCATCTGAAGTCGCGTCGCTGTGGACAGACCCTCCTGCCGTTTATCTCCATTACAGTGGCAGTTGAGAGAATGTAAGGGGGGCTGAGCTGAGATAAATTACAACAGGAACTCCGGGGGAGAGATTTTGCGAGCGTACTGTAAAACCGATCACTTTTTTTTGCCACTTAATTTGAAAAGGAAATGGTCATAAAAATCAAACATCAAGACCGTGATCCTCACAGGACGGCGCCACATAAAATACTGGCTCGGTGACGGTGTCCCTTCCACAGAGATGCCCAATTAAGGGAGAGAGAGGTCAGCTTGTACAAGCCCTCGGAGCGGGTTGAGTTATGACTGGAGCTTCAAGGCTTGTTTTGTAGTGGAGATCAGGGCGTCTCTTTAAGATGCTGCGGCTTCTTCGACATCAGAAACTGGGGCCATTCCTTCGCATTTGTCAAATTTTACTGACAGAGGGACGGATGGAAGGATGAAAGGCACATCGACAAAATAAGATGCATTCCTATATTAAATTTAGTTGAGAAATATTGAACAGTGTAAGAGTTCTAGGCTGGGAGAAAAGCAGGATAGATGGACGGACATACGGGAGGTTTGGGCTGGACTATGTCATTTTTCACTTGGTTCATTTGATGAACTAAAACAAAGAGCTGCACCATAATTATAGTAAGTGTTTTATTCATAATCACCTAGGCAGCAAAACGCTGGATTCAGAGAACGCACTTAGAAATTTGCCAACGCACTTAAAGATTTGCACGTAGTTTTTTGAGCACAAGCATCAATGCTTCCATATTTTTAGTTTGATAAAATATGATTTCTCAGGCTTTTTTAACAGATGCGCAGCTTCCACAGGTATCCAGGGACAGGGTGAGAAGCTAAGTGTAAGATCACGCCTCCAGCCGTCCAGCTCACCGGTCTATTAAGACCCGGACTGCATTCCTGTACT
The DNA here is from genome assembly GCA_029721435.1 of Gymnothorax reevesii. Classification (NCBI taxonomy): domain Eukaryota; kingdom Metazoa; phylum Chordata; class Actinopteri; order Anguilliformes; family Muraenidae; genus Gymnothorax; species Gymnothorax reevesii. The sequence goes on from CM056574.1 coordinate 12,387,846, forward strand.
CCTCATCATTACCTGCAGCTGCCTGTCATTTCTGCTGAGCAGTGTGTCATTCAAGACATCTTCGCACTCAGTCATTGTGAAGTCTCGTAACCACATATCTGTGTTGTCTTCTAGTCTTTGTTTAAGATGTACTGTATATCCCCACTTTTTGTGTGTATCTACTATAACTCTTCATGCTTAGCGCAGTTATTGTCTTTTCCAGTGCTTTATATTATAGAACCTCGATTCCCGTTTTTTTTTTTTTAATTGAAATACATTGTTACTGCAGCTAATGCCCAGAGTCTGTTTTAGCAATAATGTTTATTAAAGAACCTTGATTCCTTTTTGTTCTGAATTTCTTCGTTCGTGCCTTCTGTTGTAAGTAGGCATAATAAATACTACCAAGTCCATCCCTGCACCTGAGTCCAGTCCTCAACTTCCTGTCCTCTGTGCACCTGAAATGTGCATGAAGCACCACCCTAACATAAAGGCTAGTTTAATGCTGTAAACATGCAAAGACTTAACAGCTTATTCAGGAGTAGTGCAACTAACTATTTAGCTGTTGAACTGATTAATACGGTATCCATGCTGTGATTAGTGTGGTTATAAACATAGACTACCTTTCTGTTATTTTCCATGAAATATGATTCATGAATATTTGTATAGACTAATAGCTCATTTAAACTGACTTGTAAGTTACACTGCTGCATGACAACAGTATGTTGGCCAGCCCAAAATGATTGTTGCACGGTGACTTCGAACAAAGATATGGTGGGCAAAAAATTCCATCTGTGCAATGGATTGTGATGATGAAATGTAGAGGGTGCATCAGAGATCCCGAGATTCTCTTTGAAATGACAGTGATATTTACTTAGTTCTTTATTTCCGAGAGGACGAAAAGAAATGTGTATGTGGGCAAATGCCTCCAAACAAATTGACAAAAAATTGTACTCCACAAAATGGCCATTTCCTGTTTCTGTCACTGGAGGTGATAAAGCACATGCTTTGGACGACATAGGAGCAGCTGGGCGTTTTATCCTTCTGTTTTAATTTTATGAATACCCTTAATGTCTTCCATCTGCATTGAGTGATGTGGCTCTGACAGTATGAATAGCTATCGCAGTGGCCTGCTCTCTAACGACTGTGTCCCAGACAAACACATAAAGCACCATGGCCTCTTGCTGGAGTTTAACCGCACTGCGGGCAGCACTGTAGTGCAGTGGTTAATGCACGGCCTCACAAGAGACAGTTTCTAGATTTGAGGCCCGGTGGGGATCCTTCCCCCGTGAGGTTAGCATGTTCTCCCTGTGTTCACATTACTGGCTAAGTCTAGCACATTTTGTCACATAAAAAGAAGCAACTTTTGTAAACCACCCACTTGCTACCTCAGTATCTTGCAGCAACGCTCTGTACTTCATATTCCTGGGAAATAAATCGCACTGAATTAGCTTGAGAAAGGTATGTGTGTGAGGTATGTAGCACCGCCACCTTACGTTTTTGCATCTCGTCTGAGGATTTTCTGCATGACGTTTTCGTATTCTCCCTGTGTTTGTGTGGGTTTATTCCAGGTACTCCAGTTTCCTCTCACAGTCCAAAAGCATTCATGCTAGGCTAATTGGATTCTCTTAATTACCCTAAGGTATGAATGTGTAGGTGATCCATGCAGTGGGCTGGCAAACTGGTCTGGGTGTGCTCCTGCCTCTCGCCCCATTGCATGCTGGGATAGACCGTTAATGGAGAGATGATCAATAATTGTGTTCATCGTAATCAAGTCTTCATTTCAGTCCTTAACTTGCCTTTTCATCTGACTCACAAACAAAACAACTGATGTTTCCTTCCTCACAAACTTAGCGTTATGCTGTCACAAAAATTATCTCCCGAAATCGGAAAGTTGAAGCTGCAGCCAACTGAATCCGGACGGCGCAGTTCCCTGAGGTTTTCGTGTTTGTGCCTTTTCCAGTTTTCAAACACAGGGACGCTGACGGGCTTTTATTGCTCTGCTTTCATGATTCCTCTTCTGAGAGATCTCTGCATGTATGAGTGGAAGCAGAGTCGTGTTTATCTGGAGATAATGCCGCACATTCGCATTCTGCCCAACGCTGGCACCAAGCCTGGAAATGCAAAGAAAGAAGTCTTCTGAATTCATCACAACCTCTTCTAATTAGTTTTCCATGATGAACTTCACCCCATCACTTCATTATCAGTTTCGAGGTCATTATACGGCCGCTAAACCTTCACTTTTCACTCCGGCGCACACTCGGCCGTGACCTTTCTGTTTATGTTTAAAATAACAATAAGCTTTCTGAGCTGCACATGGCCCATTTTTCATTAACCAGTAACCTTTTCAGCCATGACAAATGTGCCATCCTTGGCATTCTGGATTTCATGAGGGTGCACATCACCCTTGTTTGTGGGGGGGGGCTTTGATTCTTCATGGAAGTTTGACTTGTGGACAAACGAACTTGCTGATGTCCGACTATCTTGCAGAATATCAAGCAGACTGGTGTCCTCAATACGTACTTCAATGACCATGGTGAGTATTTTTGGAAGATCTGGTCGAGAGGCATCCCTCTTCCACAAAACCAGTTAGACCAAGAGGGTCAGAACTCAGGTGCAGACTATAGCTCAGTTGAAGGGTTTTATCAGAGATCTCAATCAGACTTTCCCACTTGGTTACACACAGGCAGAATGCAGCACAAAAGGGGTAATCCAAAACGAAATCCAAAAACATTCCACAGATCCAGTGCCAAACAGTAGGTCTGCCAAGTTCAAGGGACAAGCAAGGTCAGAAAAGGGTCATGCCCAGAGAATCAATTGTATGCAAAGGACTAGTGAAATCCCATAAAAACACGCTTCCTGAGTAGGAATTCTTTTTAAGAGACAACCAGCACTAGCTTTAATTTAGGAGACAATTAGAAGGGACATTCTAACACGCTGTGTGAAAAAAGCTTAACATGGCTTAATGTGCTAAAACAGTGACCAATAATCACCAAAAACTTCTCAGACATGTCTCGTCAGGAACACTTCTTCTTACCTGAACCTCAAAACCGAAATCCTAGGAAAACAAATGTTACATCACATTAACTGTTTTCCCTTCCACTGACGCTCATTATCAGGAGAAAGCTTAACGGGGCTTAATGCTCTGAAACAGCGACCAATAATCACAAAAATTTCTTGTTATCAGAACTGTCTTTATTCAGAAAATTAGAAACGAAGTCCCAGTAAAACAGACGTTATACATTTTAAGCGTTTTTCCCTCCATGTAAGCACATTACAAGACAAATGACTTTGGTTTTAATTTTTTGGTTGGAGAAAGTGCACCTGGCAAGAAATGTCCAAGAGGAATTTGATGATTATTAGTCGCTGTTTTGTTACATTTAGTCACGTTAAGTTTTTTCACGTTATGCATTTTAGAATGTCCCAAATTAGATTATATAGCCATCTAGCTAGGTAACGTTAATATAGAAAATCTTTCTAAATAATAGTCACATTAACGCAATATGATTTGGTTTTGCCCCAACTTTACCAACTTAGCTGACTGCAATGGGTATGAACTTCTGTTATGTTTTGTGGCGCTCTCATGCGTCCAAACTGAACTTTCTCTTAATCGCTTCAATATGATGATAATTTGCAGAAATTTCCCAAAATAGTGTTAGTTGGCTAGCAAGATGGCCATATCAGCTGAAGAGTAACGTAAAATGCGATCGCATATATAGTACTGTAATGCAGCTGAAATTAGTGATGCATAATAATAATTAAATAACATACATATGACATCATTGTGTTTGGGAATTAGGGAATTTGAACTCACTTATCTTTTCCCAGTAAACACAGGGAAATGATTCCTCCGGATTTACACTTCTGAAACTATCCGAGACAATCTTATGGAGGGAAAGATAAAATAATCCAGGCCATAAAAATAAATAGGCCTTGGGACAGCTGAGGGTACAGAGTAATACATTTTTTTTATTATTATTATTATTATTATTATTTTAATTTCAACAATGACGTGCCCGTAGGCTGTTTCACATCCACCTGGTCGTGTTCACGACTGTTATAGACCTATAACACAATCTTGTGTGATAGGAAGGGAAACCTGGAATCCTCTTTTACATTGGAATATTTCAGGTTTGTATGCAAAGAGTTTTTTTTTTTTTTTTAAATTGACAGTCGATCGTACATTCTGCTAATGAGTCCTGAAATCACCGATTCACATGGGCCAGTGTGGGCAAATATAACACTTAGTCATTTAAAAACCATGGTGGAGATTTCATCTATTATATTTTATGACACAAGTGTTGGCTTTTTACTCGGGCCAGTAGGCCACGAGTCTAAATTTCGACTCCATTCTTCTTCTTTTTTTTTTTTAGGGTCACGATTGTCCTGCTCTTGTGTGCGCAGTTTCGCGATTGGCCCAGGCCTAGACTCGACCCAAGTACAGGCTCTGAGGAGCCTCTTTTCTGGTTTTAAAGGCTACATTACAGTTAAGGAATACAAGTGTTAGCATTTATCAGACTGTTCTAGTTCTTGCCTGTACTGCTTTTAAAGCAGATTTTATTTAAAATGTTTGGTCACCGTGTACTTAGAAACAGTTGACAGGGAGTGATATTTCCCTTAGTATTGCGACAAGGACAGTCTGAATGTGTGTGTACTGCTGAAAATGGCTGGCTGGAACGCAGTGACGAGCTTAATTAATGCACCTCCATGAATGGCGTGTTGATAAATGCGAGTCAGGCCATTAATCAGGGTTTGGGGGTAATGGAGACGCATTAGTTATATGCTCTGAGTGACGGTTTCATTTATTGCGAGGAGCAGCTCAGAGTAGAATGAGAAGTTCTGGCCTCCTTTGCCCAATTGAAAGCGGATATTGAAGCAGGCCTCCGGAGAAGCGTTAATAAGGAGTATTCTGATTGGATGACAGGTGAGGCGGACTTGGGATTATTCAAACAGAACCCGGAGGCTGGCCCCTGGATCTGTGCGTTTGTGTGTGCGTGTGTGTGTGTATCTGTGTTATTTTCTAGCTCTGTTCATGGTGAGACGCCAACTGGCTGAGGCCTTATTTTAATTAGCTTTGATTTGTCTCTCCATCTGCTGCTGCTATTTCTTCTGTCTGGGGCTGCTTTGGATATTAAAAAAAAAAACAACAACGGGAAGCCTGACTCATACAATCAACTGTAAGGTCCAGCAGCTGTGGGTTGTATTTTGCCTCATAGAGGCGATGACCTTGCCAGCCAATGTCCCACTTAGTGGCGTCTATTTCTGTCTGGTTTGTGCAGCAGTCAGACCATGAAAGCACAAGATTCATACCCATGAACCAGTGTTTACAGCCGCATATAACGAGGTACAGAGGCAGGATGCGCTTGTCCCGCTTCCTTTTATGTCAGGTAGCTATTATTGCTTAGTTTTCATCTCGCTTAGACACGGAATTGCTTCACTAAAGTGGTTTTCGAGGGCATTTCCCATAAAGAAACGATATTTGCGATAAACCTTGTTGGTAGTCTGTGTGCATCTGCGGAATGGTTCACTCTAAGATCGCCCACACTAAATGCTATTAGGTTTCCATGATGTTTCATTTTCTCTGAATAGATGTGATTGAAAGCTTGGTTTCACTTTAAATTGCGAGTCCACTGACAAATCGGGTGTCGCTAGTCAGTGCCTTGCCTTTTAAAGAGAAGATGTAAAAGCATCCTTTCGCTCCAATAGCAGGGAATTGGGCGAATCTGTCGAAGCAATTCACTCTCAGCCAAGCTTAGAGAAAATAAGGGACAACAATGTACTTTACTGGCTCTGATTCAGAAATTGCCTGTCTAGCTGTAGAGAAATTGATTCTGAATGGATCCCGGTACAATTTGCGCTTATTTACTTAGCACTTTCACAGTCTCTGTGAATTGCATCCTGAATGCAGTATTATCTATCGGTTTGCTGAGAAGGCAGAGTGGGGAAATCATGTTGGCTTCAAAACCTATTTTGAAGGGAGAAATCTGGGCTTCGGGGAGCGCACCATGGAGACGGAACTCTGACAGAGGCGAAATGCGGGAACTATGAAAAGGCAAGTCCCTGTGGACTCGCTGAACATTCACTGACTCAAAATCGATAGCGCACGGCCCCTGTGACGCTTTCTCTATCCTTCACAGTCAGAGAGGATCAAACCTCCAGTTCTGTTAACAAATAGAAGGTGCACCTATCTGTTTTTACAGGTCTACAAACCGCTTTCAACTCAAGTCTCTTTCAACAAAGAAAGTGCAGGATATTTTATGATTCAAAAATAGCTGTTTTTTAAAAAAAAATAAAATCCTGAAAGCTACAATAGGTAACCTATATATAGACAACCCCAATTCTAAAATAGTTGGTACGAAGTGTAAATTGTGAATAAAAACAAAATGCAATGACTTTCAGATCACATGAGCCAATATGTTACCTACAGTAGAATATATATATATATATATTTTTTTTTTTTTTTTGGCTTAAACTATCAGTCAGTACTGACAGTAGTACATGAGACATGTAATCTGTAAAAAATCTGATACAATTGGCCCTTTCAAGTGCTTCTGGTGGCATTTCCTAAACTTAACCAATCGCAGCCAGGAGGAATTTCTACTGCAGTATCAATCATTTCTTGTGCACACACTGTTCAGCCCATCTACTCCCTGCATGCTGACTTCCTTGGTCCAGAGCCTAGACCAGTATCATCAATGCCCAGTTCCCAGATAAACTAACAGCTACAATAGGAAATATTTTTTGTGTTTTATTATTTGGTGAAAATGTCATGATACCCTCCAGCCATCAGTAATTGAAGTGGTCTGAGAGTAAATTTGGACCGCAATCAGGTGGACCCGCACAGGCAAATCCTGATACGCCAAAATCTCTTCATCTGCATTTTCTGTTTCTCTGTTGTCAACAACTTCAAATACAGTACAGGCCAAAAGTTTGGACACACCTTCTCATTCAATGCATTTCCTTTATTTTCATGACTGTTTACATTGTAGATTCTCGCTGAAGGCATCAAAATGAACACATGTGGAATTATGTACTTAACAAAAAAGTGTGAAATACCTGTAACTGAAAACATGTCTTATATTCTAGTTTCTTCAAAGTAGCCACCCTTTGCTCTGATTACTGCTTTGCACACTCTTGGCTTCTCTTGATGAGTTTGAAGAGGTCGTCACCTGAAATGGTTTTCACTTCACAGTTGTGTCTTGTCGGGGTTGATTAGTGGAATTTCTTGCCTTATCAATGGGGTTGGGACCATCAGTTGTGTTGTGCAGAAGTCTGGTTGATACACAGCCGACAAGCCCTGTTGGACAACTGTTAGATACATACATAATTCCGCATGTGTTCATTCATAGTTTTGATGCCTTCCGTGAGAATCTACAATGTAAATAGTCATGAAAATAAAGGAAACACATTGAATGAGAAGGTGTGTCCAAACTTTTGGCCTGTACTGTATAAGTAGTTGCTGACAACAGATTTATTAGCAGATAAAATTACCAAAGACAAAAGCAGAAAACCAGTCAGCCAAGGAGGTGGTGTTGGGATGTAATTATTACAATCAGCATAAACTGGGCATGAGTGCTTGGAAGATCTGTTGGCATTGTTTTTGTCATTAGCTTGTTGGCGTGCTTTTACATTAGCTGGTCTGCATATATTTTTACAGTGACTGGGTTCCAGTTGTAATAATGTAAAAAATTCATCAGTATCAGAATAGGTTAATGCGTGTAATACTCAGAAACTGAAGCTCTAATAACCAGTGCCTACATGTGTTTGACAGTTTGGCATTGCATCATAGCTTTGTGTATCTTAGCCCAGTGAGGCAGTATAAATGGCCGGCCAAATTAAGCCAGATCAGTAGGTAGCTTGATTTAGACAGTGCAGGCTACATAACTCCCAGCTGATTTTTTTTTTTTTTTTGATGTCCTGCTGCTTAATAAAACCTGATTCTTTTTTTGAAAATACTTTTGGCTTTTCTATAAAACAACAGCGGCCAGTGGAAGTGAAAAGCTTTAATAGCCTTCGCTCTGGAGAAACGCTGAACTTTGCTTCAACCCGACAGCGCTGTTAAACGAGCCCATGTACAGTTCAGTGTAGAGGGGGGCCCTTTTAGCACACGTATTACCAGAGGTCGACTTGTTTTACCGCAGCCTTGATGTGCAGGAGTGAAAAGGTTTGCTGATGACAGCCTTTAAGCTGTCATTATCAGCACAGCACGTTGCTCTCAAACACAAAGGCTGGATGGCAAACATACTTAACCAACCGCAGTTCCCACGTAGCGCTGTTTTGGTGGACTGGACTACTATATCTGTGGGATTTTCTTGAGGCTAATGTGTTTGGATCTCGTTTGCGATTGTAGCGTAGTGCTAACCTGAGTGGTTTCAGCTTGTCGTCCGCCATTTGGCACGGGAGAAAGTGCTCCTCTCTGACGACGTCACTGACTGTAACATTTTAATTCATCCGAAGCAACTTACAGTTGATTAGACTATGCAGGGGGCCAATCCTCATTTGCGCAATGCTGTGTGAAGCACAACAGCTGTTCCAATCTTACTGTGACTACACCACAGCTTGAACCACCAGCTGTCTGAATCGCATAAAACACCATAAAACACCCCGGCCTGGTGGCTACAGTTCGTCCCCAACAAGAGCCATTCAGTCTGAAATTAAAACTTTTCAAAGGGGGCAATTTTTATACCCTCTGGTCAAAATCCAACGGCAAAGTCTGAAAATCGCATTTCAGTCATGAGGAAATGAAGAGATAAAAATACCAAATTGGATGGAGTCCAGTAGCGATTAGGCTGGTGGCATTCTTCCCTACAGCCTTGCTGTGATTGGTACAATATTTTGAATGACTAATAGCCAGCCTTTCATTTGGATAATTGCTCAAATAATTGCTCCCCCACCCCCCAATATAGAAGGGGAGGGAGGCATTTTTGGGTTATTTTGAGAGTTACACAGGCCTTAAAGGTACCGTAATCTCGACAGTGACCTCTGAAAGCAAGATAGTAAACTCAGGAAAATAAACAAAAGCACTTTTGCGTCGAAGGAATTTCTCAAAATGCAGATGCGGTGAAGGGAGGAGTATTCCTCGTGCTGACATAATCCTCTCGACACCATCCTATCCAGTCCTTTATGTGATTTCAGAGCAGTGTTTTAGCAGTATGACGTCATTTATACGCCCTTTTAACTGAGTATGGGGGTCACCCTTTCCGCCATTTTGATTTTTAGATTCCACATTATATCAGTGGCCAAACTATCCCTAATAAGATGCATACTCGGCAGTAAAATGATGATTCCATTATCTGTCTGTTCTAAAATACCTTGCTAATGCACTGTAACTTCGACACAGATTGGATTTAATTGCCAGTTTAATGATCTGAATGTCATTTACGATAGAAATATGGTGAGCAGTTCAACTCATACTTTTTATCTGAGGAGCTTTTAATGTTCACCAACAATTCAGCTAAATTCACTGGTTCTCTAATGCATTGAAAGCTTTCATATAACTTGAAAATATGGCCACAGAGAGGTTTAAAGGCCCTTATCCAATTTTTACACACTTAGTGAATAATTTGCAGCTTTTTGCAGAGTCCAATTCCCTTTTTTGTCTTCATTTGAGGGTATTATTTTTCAAGCCACTCCACTGCAGATTTTTAAGCCACTCTGATATCAATCTTCTCCTCCTCTATCATCCAAATTAATATTTTATAACAGTACTCTCAGCCATTATGCTGAAATAGTAATTGATTTGCCCCTTCTTCTAGTTGTGTTACATGACAAGCAGTACAATGAATTGCACTGAAAATTGTCCAAAGCAGATGTTTCAGTGCTTTTGATTATGACAAATGACAGTGTCCTTTCTCACTGGTTTAATGTCTAACTAATTATTTCACTTCAGTATGTCCAAACATTACAGTGGGAGCCTTAGCTGAGAGAAGCCAGGCCTGGCGCTAGAACTGGGGGGTCACAGACACGTCCCTTTATGACAAGAATTAGTCCTGGCGAGTTCTCAATCATTTTTCCTGATTGACGTGTTTTCCAACTATCTTAATTGGCATCTGAGAACACGGCTTCTCTCCATATGCGATCTAACAGCAATGACATCATGGGCTAAATTCAGTAGGCTACAGTGGCGAAGCCAGAACTGAGAATTGGGTGCACAAAACATCCGTTTAAAATAATTATTAGTCCTGACCTGTTCTCAGTCATCTTCATGATTAACTGAAGGTTCATTTCGAGAGCGCTCCACACTTAACAGGTGCTGCTTGTTCTCCCCGATTAAGTAAGACGACAATCATTCATCTGAACGTGTATTTGCTGTATTTAAATCAATGTTATTGCAAAATTGCATATCTGCGCAAACAGCTTGAGCCGCACGCTTTTTATAGCTTATTTAACTGCCGAGTGTTACTTTTTTTTTTAATCGACCCACACAATACTGAGAGTGAAAGGCGATAATTCATTGGAATGGGGGCCAGTTCAATCAACGCAAATCATTGGTCTATTAATAAGTAAATTATTTTTTTGGACTGAATTTAGCCCATGATTTCATCGCTGTTAGTTTGCATATGGAGAGAAACTGTGTCTTCAGTTCCCAATTACGATAATTGGAAAATGTGTCAATAAAGGAAAATGATTGAGAACTAGCCAGGACTAATTCTTGTCATAAAGGGACGTGTCTGCGCCCCCACAATTCCCTGTTCTAGCGCCGGGCCTGAGACAAGCAGAGTATTATTCTAGCATTTCAGTCCAGGACTGGACCCAGCAGAATACTGCATTGGCAATGGGTCAGCTGAGCTATAGCATTGCTCATTTTTCATGTACAAATTCATACTTTGATGCTCAGTAGTGTTTGTCATCTGTACTTCAAGAAAATCTGCAGTATAATAGACCTCTGTCTAAAGTTCCTTTCAAAACAAAGTAAACTCATGCATATATTTTACTCACTGTCAATAATTATAAAATGGCCACAATGAAGGATATCTTATTACAGTTCAATGAGTTCCATTAGTTATACAGTAGCGTGGTGTACCATAGTAATAGTTTTCGCGGTACCTTCTTCTTAAACATCACCACGCAGAATCTCAATTAATTGTCCGGCCTGGCAGGTTTGTGGTGACAAGTGCTTCATTCAGATCTATTCTTGATAATTAATCATGGCCATATTCTGGCTGTTTCCTGTGAGGTCACTGTGCCACTGTCGTGCTGAGCTCCATCGCCTCTGCTTCTATCCCGCTGCTGTCTGACTATTAAAATGCTAATTCACACCACTGACCGAGTCGGTTTAAGAGAACCGCGATTCGTAATGAGGGATCTTCGCCTGTCCTCAGACCGTCTCTCTCTGCGACGGGTTTTATCCCACCCATAACCCCGGGCAACCCTTCACTCAGAGCTCTGGAAGCGCAAACTTTATTCTGCTGACCAGGGCCCTGTCAGGGAGGAATCAGACTCATAATGAGAGGCTCCTGTGAGTCTGTGCTGTACCTCTGCATGGGGTCTAACGCACCCTTCAAAAACAAACAGTGAATATTTCACCGCACGTACCGCACCCCTGCCTCTCTCCTCCTTCACCCGCCCCTCCATCTCTCCTATAGAATCTTAAATTAGCCATCCCCCTCTCCCGCAAGTTCTGCATCCATTTTAGCACTGGAGGTTTTTATTATTTGTTTTGCTGCTTGTGCATCTCCGGTCGATTTTCCCAACATTGCATTCCATTCTCTACATGTTGCTGAATTCATTACAAGAGCTGCTACCACCAGGGTGCGGAAAAACTATGCTCCGACTTTTTATGCAAGCATCAATATGTACTCTAACACTGCGGTTGACCTTAATGCCAGTTGAAGATCACCTTGTTGCACAAAAGTCTCAACACTAGTCAGACACAATGCAGTTCACAAAGTGTGTGGACTAGATGGTGGGAATAAGAAAATGATTTGATATAATAAGATCAATTGTTTAGATACTGGCAGAAAAGATGAGTCTTCAGACTCCATAGAAGCTCCGCACAGTCGTTGCAATAAAGGGTTTTGTTCATTATTGACTAATCTGAATTTTCACAACTAATCATTTAATTATTCACTCTACAGGCTATCAAAAAATTGTGTAAAATGCTTATCAGAATTTCCCGGAGCCCAAATAATTTACCTTTTTGTCAAACAAATATTCCAAAGCCCAAAGACACATTTTTTACTATCACGAATCACAAAAAATAGAAGCAGATCCTTGCATTGTAGAAGCTGAAATGAGCAACTGTTTGACATCATTGCTTGAAAAATGATCAAAACAATCAATTAACTAAACAATTAGCGATTAATTTTCTTTTGACCGACTAACCTACGTATTAATCACCCTACCATTTCTGTTCTGCTGCAAAGACTATGGGGTTCCTGTCTGTTTTAGGTGCTATTTTGGGGTTTGGCATCAAATGTGGACCAGACCAGTGCTGGCTCTGACCCTGCTAGGAGATGAAAAGGGAAGGTAACCCGAGGGCTGGGTTATCAGCCCCCATCCCACACTGGTGCCCTACACTCACTTTTCTGTCATGGGCTAGTCCAGCTGAGAAGGTTGATAAGGTGCTCACTATGAGGTGACGTCCTTTGGCTTGTGTTTGTACGAGTCTGACGTGAAAAGTGTGTTTTGCGTAGCTGTCCTGAATGCTGTCGTGTTTGGAGGGATGCATGTTTACCTGCGTTCCCAAAGATCAAGCAAGAGGGGGGGGAAAAGCTATGCGTGCTCAAAGAAATACCTGCTTCAAAAAACCCATTTCAAAAAACCTTCATGCTTTTGCAAGGTGCCAAATATATTTTGGACCAGATAAGGGGATTTTATCCTTCAGATAAGGGAATATATATCCATTCAAGTAAACCAAATTTAAAAGAGCCTGGGCACATACTCTTCCAAAAATGCACTATAGCCATTTTATTCCTTTGGGGTAAATCAGCTTTTTCTATGTCAGCATCTATGGCATTTTAGAGAAAAACACAAACTTTGAGCATGAATAAATACACCTGATAGCACAAATTTCTAAAAACGGATTTTTGCACCATGTGTAAGAAGCACAGGGCTATCGCTCCATGGTATTATCTCCATTTTTATGATTTCAGCACTTATTGCATTTTGGAAACAAACTCTTAATTTGTTCTAGTTTTAAAAGAGAACTTTTTCCATCCCAGTTCTGTGTCCTCCTGCCCCTTACATCACACTGAACTGCGGTGAATCAGAAAATGAGGGAAGTTGTTCCTTCGTACAGGTATGAAGATTCACTATCACTCCTGTGTCTCTCCACCTGCGAGTAGGGGTTAGAGGCAAGTCAGCTCGCTCTCCGGAAGTCTGGAGGTTCAAGTCCCCGCCCGGGCCGTCCTTCGGCCTGCTACACATGTAAACCTTTTTTAGTAGGGTTCAGGAATGCAAGAAAGATCAGTGGAAAGTCACATAATAGGTGCACTTTAAGATAGGAGAAAACTGCCATTACCTGAGGCACCACACCCCACTGATCAGACAGCTGAAAGACTTCCAGCTGCACAAGAATAACGGGAAACTTTTCACTTGACTGAAAGCTGCTAAAAGCCTATTTTAAGGATATTCATCTTGGAAATGTCATTGAAATAGCCATAACCATCTGTCTACGATGCAACATTCGTCATTCAGGCTTATCATTGTGACCATGTTCAGAACGTTTCCGGACATAGCGAAGGGGGGAGGAGTTGCTATGGAGACTGCCAAGCCTGAGAAGCAGTGCTAAAAGCTAACTGAACTCGCTTTAAAACCAGGGTCAGTCTTAAAATTGTTTTTCCTTGCTTGAAAACTGAAAAGCTGTTGATAAACAGAGATAAAAATTGTAAAACAAATTTGAAGTATGAAAACAAAGGCGAGCAGGCAGAGGTCCACTATGACTCTCCTCTGATAATACTCAGGACAAAGCACACCGTAAAAATGCAAAAGAAAAGAATTTGATTTTGATACTTGCTGTATTTGATTTAGTGTATGAGGTTCATTGAATACTAGTCGTATTTTTGTTTTGCATGAGATGTTCATTGGAGTGCTTTGGGAACAGCTCGACAGCTGGCTAACTCGGTAAATCACTGAACAATGCAAAATGAGATTCCTTACCACACAAGGCCTTTGAATTAGTCACATTGCTGCTCTCTAACATCCAGCCTTTTTGCATTTTCAGTCCCCCAAGTGCTGCACAGGAAAACCAGCAGTGCTGTTTGGGGATGACTGAACACACACAATCCCTTGTGCTTGGCTTGCAGGTTTTTCTGTGTTAGAAGTGTGAGTGTAATAGTGCTATGGGACACTATCTTCCCTATTCGGCATGATTACATGCTTTGGTTGTTGCTGACGCTGTGAATTTGCCTCCCGTCTCTGACAGGCACAGTGTGTGATGGTGTAAATGGACAGGACCAAGAATGGCTCACCCAGCATGTGGGACACCGAGGGTAAGTGGTCGCGCCTGGAAGGTCTAGGTTCTACGCCTCTCCCACAGTGATGGCAGAGGGAGAGCAGGGGGGAGACAGGGTCTTTCGCTTTTAGGTACAGCGGGTGAACATCTCTGCTCTGGCCGAGACCGAGATTCGGGATGATTACTGCTGTCTGGTCCAAAAACATAAGGCAGTGTGGCGGTAACTGCACTAGCAGTCGAGGCAACACCACAGCTCTTAAGTGCCACCTTCCATGACCCCCAGGCAGGGGACATGTGACCTGATCTATGATTGACACGATCACACTAGGTATGCAGGCCTTCAACAGTTGCTAATGAAGTTCTGAAGTTCAATATTCAAATGGATAATGACTTATCCTGGTAGCTTGGACGTTTCATTGGGACCTAGAGGGTTGTCGGGTCAAGTCCAGGTGTTACTGTCCATGAACCTGCAAGTCTGCTTGTTTAGTTGCTCATGACCGGGGCAACCTAGAGCAGCGATATCCAGCCCTCTTCCTGGAGATCTCCCATTTTGTTGGCTCTCACCCCAACCATACGTTGTTGCAACAAGCTGGCTCTAAGAATTGAGGCACCTATTACTAAAACCCCATAAGTCACACTTGACCTGACTTGTGGGGTTTTAGTAATCAGTGCTTCAATTAGCAGTGCAATGCAGAGCCTCACTGTTGAATGTGGTGTGCTTTGTTTTGGGTGGAGTGAAAAACTACAAGATGTTCCATCTCCTGGAAGATTGACCAAGTGAGTTGTGTGTTTCTTTTGGACTCAGGGGGATACTGGTTCAAGTTCTGTTGCAGCCACATTGAGATCTGTACAGCTGTTGGGCCCTTGAGCAAAGCCCTTAAACGCCCAAAGATATGGGTCCCTGCTTAGTCTGATCAACTGTGGATGAAAGTGTCATCTAAATTACCTAGACATAGGCGTATTCCTTTGGCTCGAGTCTACAGGAGTTCAGCTGGTGGTGGGATTTTCAGTGGCAAATTTCCTCAGAGGAAGAAGACGGGCGTTTGTCTCTGCTCTGAAAAACTACAAAAACTGTTCCAAACTCGGCTGAGGATTTGTATTAGGAAGGATAAAAACGGCGAGTGTTCATGCGAGCACAATCTCCTTCCCCCACAGACCCTTCAGTCTCGCAGGAGAATCCCGCGTGCTCTCCGCTCTCCGACACGCCTCTGTCACGCAAGAGTCTGCATCACTGCCGCTCAAGCTAAGACACGGGGATTTATTGCTGACAATATACGTCCTCTAATTTCAAATTGATATTAAATAACTCCCTCACGGAATGTCTGACAAAAGGAAATGTGCTCCCCTCTGCTTTTAATTAATGTAGCATGTTTGTTTATTTGTTAAAAATTATTACCTCTGCCAAGGTTTGGCTTGTGGGTAAGTATGTTTGCTTGATTGATTGATTGTAACTCTAAGAAAAAATTATGTACAGATTTTTATGCAATTCTTACCAGAGGGGTGTCTTGGCCCACCTTAGAAGTGATTCAATTTTGGGAGCAATCCGGATGAAAATCTGGATTCAGGAATTGTTTTTATTTACATGTGTGTTAGTACATAACAATGCTGCTCATATGTGTGGGGGACTGTAGGGCCTTGGCAGAGGTATGCTCTCTCTGAGTGCTCCTGTTACTGTCTAAATTGCTTGACATTTGAATTAAAGGCTGTGAAGTAGCGCTGGCAACTAGATTCTTACAAAAAATATGTATATATTAATATCAGAAACTGCCGCTGTTGGATTGGAGTAGCATTGAGAACATGTAACGTAATAATGTTCATTAATTGAGATTGATGTTCTATAGCTGTTGAAACCGAATGCCCTAGTGAAACTGAAACTGCGTATACCCAGAGAGTGTTCCGGCACTTTCCTGCTTGCCCTCCATTAGCTGAGAACAGATGAAGGGCCCAGCCACTAATTGCTTTGTGAGACTATATTTCAAATTGATTTGGACTCTATTGCACAAAGCTGGTCTTTGTTTCATAACAACTGCAGCAGTTTGAGATTGCTTTCGACTGATTAATTTCTCAGGGTTTTGATCTCAGTCCAAACTTTGAGGCTTCCCTGAAAATGCGACATCAGTCAGTAGGGATGTCGCAGTAGGTGTAGTTTTTCACTCCTGATAGAGCCGCCAAGAGCAACACTGCTCCAGAACAGAGCCGGATTGATCCTAAATGAGAGCCTCGGGGGATATGTATGGCTCCTTCAGACAAAGTAGCAGATTTGCTGCATGAGGAATTATTTCCATGGCTGCTTCTACACAGGACTGAACTATAAAGGGAAGCACGGGGATTTGATGACATTTAATTGGAACGTAAACCGGAAAATGAAGAAAGCCTGTCGGTTTGGCTGCAGTCCGGACTACATAAATGCATTCAGATTGCTGCAACGCAACAATAAATAATAAGATTGCCATTAAAAATTGATGTTGAAATTTCTTTCTATTGTCATTGCTTCCCACAAAGCAGAATTTCTCAATTTATTCGCAAAAGTGAACCTTGGCTTTTTTCTCCTTTCTTTTGGTCACAGAAATAGACTTTCATCGATGGCTTCCATGTCATCTTTTAATGCGCCAAACTTCCAGTGGGACAGACGGGGAAATAATTGGGCCGCCTCTTGCCTTCGGCACGCAGGCGGGTGTGTCTCCACAGGTGTTTCAGGTCTCATGGGACCCTGTCGTCAATCAAACCGCCGCGATATCCGCGGAGCCCTGGCGTCATCGGCAGCTCCCTCGGCAGAAAGCAGGATAAATGGATCAAACAGGCAGATCTGATGTAGGGGCAGTTTCGCTGGCTGATTTATCGGGTCTTCGGCTTGTCACAAATCACTCACGGGGGTTCCTGTGTTTCTGCCATTTAAGCTGGGCTGTTTGACGGTCTCACTCAATCTCCAGAGACCGCAGAGCACCTGCTTCAACAGGCGAACAGCTTTTCTCACGGTGGTCAGCAGCCTATTTCTTACAAACTCATGACCATACAACAAACTGGCCAATGACTGGCAGCTAAGCTGGTCCTGTCTGTATTCACAAAGAGTGAGCAGGGTTCCTACAGGTGTTGGAAATTTGAGAAAAGGCTTGAATTTTAACGTGGTGTTACAGGTGTTTGAAAAGTGCTTGGATTTTGAATAAAGTGTTTTAAAACTGCAATGATGTTAATTGCATCATTTACATAGTAAATCCCCATCTGAGCAGTTCCATAAATACATAATTTACCTCAGCTGTACAGAAAAGCTCAAAAATGCACCTTGAAAGCATTTGAATTTGATTTTGGAAAAAATGTAGGATCCCTGAGTGAGACGCACAGGTGTTCGGATGGTGGGATAATTTTAAAGGCCATAAAGGCCAGTAATTCCCAAACAGTCCATTTAATGTGGCTGTATCCCTCAAACTAAAGCTGAAAGGCTGCATTTGAACCTGAGGGTATTTACTTCAAAAGGGCACGAACAGCGTAGGACTGACATTCCCTTTAAATTGTCACTGTCCAAATACTTATGCACCCCACCGTAGCCAAACAGTGTGCTCCTTTTTTGTTATTTATATGGCGATTATTGCAATTACGTTCGGCCATTGTTTAGCAGCGACCTCACGTCATTTAACTGTGACGCAAACCGCTTTGTGATGCGGGTGAAACCTTTCAAACCAAGGCCAGCGCTCGAATACAGAGCTTCGCCTGCAGGAAGCCCAAATCAACAGCCTTTGTAGCAAGCAAGGCCACACTCGCTGAAAGAGCTCCCTCCTCACGTCCTCTCAGTCCCCACAAAACAGACCGAGCCACCAAATTTATCATCGTCACCAGGGCACCTTACTTATCGGCAGCTTAAACTTTTGCCAGAGTGACTGCACGAGGCCTGATTTATCGACGCTCGCTTGGTGAAAGAGTGGCAGTCGAGGGAAGGAGTGGCTCCCTCTATACATTATTCAGGATTTCATTAATCGCCCTTTAAGTGCTTGTGAAGGTTAGACGCTCGTGCAGAATGTGTTCCACACGGAAACACAAACGAAATCAACACTGGTGGCGGGTGTCATTGGGGTCCCATACATTTCATTAGCAGTAAATGACCTTTTTATTTCCACTGAAAGCTCTTGTCTGGTTGGTTGTAGCTGCGCTTGTAGCGGTGACAGGTGCTGGATTGGGGCACAGGGGTTTACTGGCGAAACGGGAAACGCTCCACTTTGTCTGAACAATGTTAGGAGCCGCAATTAAAGAGGCCCCGTCGTTTGGCGAAAGGGTGCAGGGATGATAATGACGCAATTATCATGTTCTGGCGAAAAAGTTCCCCAACAAATGAGTCGGCTTATCAAATGAAGGCCTCAGTCAAAATGTCATGTTCCCCATTCGTTCATACCGAATTAAGGGATGAAGTCAGTGTGAGGGCACAGGAGCGAGGGGCTATCGAGGAAGCAAACCGTAACATCACAGCATCGCGAGTGACCGAGTGCTGGGTGCCAGTCAAGAGGTGGGGCTTCAGCCCAGAGACTGACGGGGGTGTCGAGACAATCAGAGTCCGGCCCACAGGAGCTTTCCCCCACGAGAGGGATTCATTTGTCCTGCTTTAATACCGCCGACGGCTTTTGTGGCACCGCCGTGAGTCTTATTGCTGCTCTCTTGACCGACTTTGAGAAAGAGACGCAGAGGCAAGCCGGGACTTTGGCTCCGACTCCCATTGTGTCTGGTCAATAGAGGGATGATCGCGGCGCGGAAAGTATATTTCCTCTCCATGCTCCGACGGATCAGGTTCTGTACCCCAGTGGAGCTTTGAGAGAGTACAGATGTGCATATTGGGAATTAGAGCATCTAAACCCCCTTAGGTTGCGCCTGGGAACACAGCGATGGAGGCAAACCAGGGGAGCGTGGAGGGGTTTAACTGCAATGTACTCTGTTGTGTGAAAGCTCTTTTTTAAAGGGATTTAGAGAAGGCGGATTGGGAGTTGGCAAGGCTCGATGCTGACTTTACGCCTCTCTATTTTTTGATCGTAACGTGTGGAGAAAGGCAGGCAGCGAATCTTTTCTCTGTATTGGGCACAGAGCTTTGAGGATGGCGGTGGCTTGGTGTTAACGCTCACAGCGCTGTCTTATAAAAATGGCTCGTGTGGGTGGACACCTCACGGCTCTCGGCTCAAGAGCAAAGGCAGGAGCTCAGACGGTTTTGTTCAAAACCAAGAATTAAAGTGGAAATGTCGCTGCCGTCTCCTGAGGTGGACTGTGCTGTTGATTCACAGCAAAAGGGTTGTGGGTTTGAATCCTTGAAAACTTTCTCCAAGTCCCACAATTTCTTCCCACAGTCCACAGATATGCATAATAGACTAATTACAGGCACTAAACTTGCCCAGAGGTATGTCTGATCAGTGTGTCTGCGTGTGTATTTGTGTGTGCTCTGCGATGAATTGACAAACTCTCCAGAATTTATTCTGCCTCTCAACCATTAGCTGTGACCAAGATCAGGAATATACAGCAGCCATTGAAAATAGATGTGTGGATGTCACCGCCTTTTGCATATGGTCAGAACTTTTTCAGAAAAATGATGGAACAGTTGGCCATTTGCAACCACATTTATTTTGCAAAACTCTGATGAAAAGGTGCACTAATTCTAATTGCTTTTGTATTACCAAGCCTGAAACTTACAGGACCATGTTTCTGGAAGCCACCAAGACTCCAGCCGTATGCAGCTGTGGTTTTCCTTTCTCAGTGTCCCAAATGAAAGAGAAGATTCCCACAGATATCATATGGCATCGAAAACTATTGAGGCCGCTCCAGCATTTCCAAAAACAAAATTTAGAAAGGCAGAGCACATCTATGTCATTTTTATATCGCTGTTTGTAAGAAATACATGTCTATAATTAAAAAGTTTCCAAGGATGGTTTCGTAATGCGCCAAGTTCACTTTCCATGGCTGTGTACTGTTGATGCCGTCCTGCTGCGACACATAATCCCCCCTAGAAGGACAATAAAGCAGAAATGTTCAACCTCAAAGGCTTACAGTGTAGATTGTTCTGACCTGAAGGCACTAAGTTGCTGTGAGACAGGGAAATAAACCAAAGGTGTTAAACAAATAAATGCCTATGCCTGCAGCCTGGTGATTAAGGTGTTTGAATAGAACTCAGTAGGTGGTTCTTGCTGCAGCAAGATCAATATAGCATTTGGTGTCTCGGGCAAGACCCTTTAACCCGCATTGCTCCAGAGGGGATAGGCCCCTGCAATAAACTATGAGTCCATTTTGATGAAAACTTCAGCTAAATGGACTGCATTTATATAGTGCTTTCTAGTCACATGTGATGACCCCAAAGCACTGCACTGTCATGCCTCTCATTCACCCTGATGGCTGCGATGAAAGGCGCCAACCTGCACATCAGGAGCAGTGTGGGGTTCAGTGTCTTAGTCGAAGACACTTCGACACGCTTTCTGGAGGAGCCGGAGATCAAACCAGGAACCTTCTTATTCCTAGACCACCCGCTCTACCTTCTGAGCCATGCCACCCCAATAACAGTACTGAATGAATAAGGAGCCTCAGTCTCACCCTGGACACCAAAATGACAGCTTCCCCTATGATACGGCAGAACTGAGTAAGGAGGGCAGTGCCCCCAATCAGCTGGGTAAATTTGCCCTGGTCGACAACTCGCTGTTGAGATCGGCAGCAACGCTCTTGGGGTATTTACGCCTTGTCAAGCGCACAAAGGGCTCGGAGCAGTCGGATGGATTTCTTCTCTTTTAAAGCCTGTTTTAATCTGCACCTGAGGAGAGATATCCTCTCCCTTTATATATCACAAAAGCACATAAATTAGGGAAAAAAATCCATATAACCAACAGCCGGTGCTTTGAGAAATGTGTGTCCTCTCTGAGAGCCTCTGGAAACAGTATTTTACAGTCCTGCCCTGACGTTGTTCCTGTGTGTCGCACCTCACAGAAACTGTCAGGGATCTCAGTCTAGAAATAACAGGGGATCTGGTTTGACTGTGCAACAGGTATGACTGGGGAGTGGAAGGCCGTTGCCCTGCTGCTGAGAGAGGAGGAAATGAACCTTGTGTGAATGACACAGAAAGGAAGCTGCTTATTCTTCAAACTAATATACCCCAGCTCCACAGTCCGAACACAAACGCATTCCTTTTCGTCAGTAAAGAAAATCACCATACAGTAATTTCACAAGCCTTTAAACGGGTGCATTCACTAATAATTTCTGGAGTTTACACGTTATCTCCGTGTAAGCAAGCGGTTTGTCTGGATTCTCATGCATGTCAGGCTGATAGGAGCCTCTAACTTTGCTCATAAGTGTGCGCGTGTGAGTGAATGGTGCGTGATCCCTGCAATGTTTGGATAAACTGTCCAGGGTGTGTTCCTGCCTCTCGCCCATTGCATGCTGGGATACGCTCCAGTCCCTCTGTTCCCCTGAGCAGGAATAAGGGGATTAGATAATAGATGGATAGATGGGTTTATATAATGAATCACCCCATAGTGCCAGATGGCCATGTGCATCTTGCTATTCTATCCGTAGCTGCTCTGTGCTCTCTGTACAAATCTGGTTACAAGCCAAGTTCTCTGCTCCACTCTGTTACACATTATCTCTCCTGTTAAATATAGCGAGTGGATGTGTGATGAATAATGGGCTCAAGGGGGGTATTTCAGGAAGCTGGATTACTGAGTTAGCAGGATAAATTGACGGCATAAAATCCTGAACAGCTGCTTTACTGCAGTCTATTTACTAGATTTAGGAAGGTTCTGGGTTTTTCCTGTGAACTTCTCTCGCTGACTCGTCACTTTTTCTTTTGTTAGCCTGGGGACACCAGCCATCCTGTTCTTTTACCCATCATCCCAACACGAAACAAGAAAAGATACAAACATTAAAGGCGTACTTATGCTGTCACCGCCATGCTAAAGCCATTCCGAGACTAAGTTTACTTTCTGAGGAAGCTTTTCTGTATTGTGGACCGCTGCAGCAGCCTGCTGGCAAAGAACGCCTCACTGAAATCTTGTTCCAGACTACAGCCATGACCCTGTGGCACAAAGAAATGTCCCCACAACAGTGTTTAGAATTTTAAAAAATGCATGTTAAGCGAAACAATTATGGCAAAAGTGCAAAAAAAAATTGCAAAATGTTGCAATGTGTATCATGAATAGAGGTTTCAGCTTTATGTTTTGTAATAATTTTAGGGAAAAAATCTTTTGTAATGCGCCCTCTGAATTTCACATGGCGAGACACATTTCCATTCGTGAAACGACCCCTTTGCCGGACCTCGGAGATTGAGATGAGAGCAGCTGAAATGCAGAAGAACTGGGAGCTGAATGAGCAAATAATGAGTTTTCTGTCTGCAGAAGTGGAATCTTTAGAGATCCTGGTTGATCTGATTTCCATAATTGTAATAACCAGTCTCAGGCCAGAAGCTCTGATATCCCCCTCCCTCGGCGGTATGAAGGCTCCCTTCTCTGATGCCGGGACGTGTCGGCTGTGACAGTTGGCGGGTGATGGCTCGTGGCGGCGGTTTCAGCCAGGTGTGAGAGACGTTAAGCTTGGTTTGAATGAACTGTCAGTCCGCTACGTCGTCCCTGGTCAGATCAGGTAGGACAGAGTAAGTCAATAACACCACCTGTCTAACACACAGTTATTATAACCCCTAACCTCCTGACCCAGTCTTATCAGGTCAGGGTTTACCTGCCATCCACACAGGATGCTGAGAGGTACAGCTGCTGCCTGCTCAGGAATGTAAAGGTTAATTTTCAGGGGAGAGTTTACAGGGGTAGATGCAATATCATCAGCACAACTGAAATTGGCTTTTACTTTGAAGTCTGTAAACCGAAATCAAAAAAAGCTCTAACGCAGGTGATACCTCTTAATTTCCATTAATTAATAGCTTATTTCTGTTTCAAAGAGGTTTGATCAGCATTGCTTTGCTGGGTAAGTCTCCAAGGTGAGATGAGATTACTCACAGAGTCCCAAAGTGCCAAAGTAGTTGCTATCGGAATTGTGGGTGTGCTGGTCATGATAACGGCAGAATTATTTTCGCCCCCGGATGATGTTGCGCTGCTACTACGGGTTCATGGTTGTCGTCTCTGCTGCCGCCACTGCATGCGCGGAGATTTTCTTGTGGAAACTGTACAGGCCACACATTTCAACTGATTCCTTTGATATTTGATATTGGTTATTGTTAGGTCAGACACCTATCAATTTTGGTTGCCCTGGCAATAGAATTGGCTGAAAATGCTCAAAATGTGTCTGTTTCACTGTATTACTCTTGATCGTGCTGGAAGTCAGAGGTTTCAAGGCATCACAAGCAGACACTCGGGGGGCTACACCCATGCAGTCGCGGGCAACCGGACTGTCTGGTTTTAAGTGGCAAGCGGTACAGTGTCAAGAATTCTGACGGCAAATTCTAAATGGACAAAGGTGATGGCAAAGCTCTCGATCTGTCACTGGGACAGAGCAAAAGCAGGTTTGGCAGGATACTAGAAAACAACCTTAGAACTGCAGATGTGAAAATCACCACAGAGTTGAATCAATCCATATTTGAACCAGTTTGAACTCAAACATTGCTGTGAGCTTCACAAAGGTGATATTTATATATATATATATATATATATATATATATATATATATGTATATCTCACTGAGGAAATGACACTGCATTTCGTTTGAAATTAAATCAGTGTGTCAAGAGGCCACGGATCCCACAGAGTCAGCGCTTTGGTGTGGAGATGAAATGAAAATGAACGAGTCAGTAGCAGCGTTATCAGTGATAGCTAAGGTCAGTGGAAAACATTTCTGATAACCTCCCCCCTCAAACAGGCAGGATGGACAGACTAAGCCCTCTTTTAGGTCAGTTAGCGTGAGTGTTTGTGAGCATTTGAGTGTATGTGTGTATTTGCAACCGTGTCTATACAATTCTTTTTGTGTGTTTATATGTGAATATTTGTGAGTGTGTGTGCGTGTGTCAGCTTGCAAGTGTGCGTGTGTTCATCTCTACATTAATATTCTGTACTGTCACTGGTGCGCTGACAACGATAACCAGTGCCAAAATACATTTTGCATATTTGCTGCAGAGGTGAGTCTTGTCTGGTACTGCAAATGTTGCAGATTTTTAGTTGTAACATGACTGTAGTACTTTCTCCATAGCCCAGCCCATGACATGTTTTTGATATTATCCAAGGTGCATATCACTTTTGTGAAAATCTAATTGGCTGAAAGATTGGCAGAAAATTGTTTTGCGTTACAACAGGCTGTTAATATTTAGCCAAACTGAAGCACCAAATGTAAAATTAGTTTAATCAGTATGGTGCTATACCAAGATACCTAAGTGCCAAATCTCATAACTAAGTTAACATAACTTAGCTAGCTAATTAGCGTGAACGCTCTACCTTTCAATCATCATAACATAATATGTTAATCAAGCAATTAAGAGACACTGCTTTGTGAAACCCTATCTCAGGACCTAAAGATAAACATCTGACCTCGCACTGGCTATATTTGCTCAGTATTCATGTGACCTCGTCTGTGTTTATCGCCATCAGCATGTCTTACGATAGAAGTGTGCGCACGGTAGTTGCTTCTCGTGCAGAGAGTTGGCCTTGAATCAGAGTACAAGCGGGCGAGCTACGTCTCTGGTGAGAACGAGATCACCTTCCTTCTCCCCAGTCCTTGCATGAATACAGAAGTATGTGTACAAATACCCTTCCATCTCCCGGTCCCTGTGTGATTACAGTAGTGTGTGTACAGGGGCATCTGGCCCAGTTCTGTCAATAGAGCCTGCTGTCGGTCCCTGAATTTGATATCCTGTACATCTCTCTCTCTCTCTCTCTCTCTCTCTGGAAGCCATAATCTTGAGGCCTGTGACATATCTCCATAGTAGCAGGGCCTGTTCTTGTTGTGCATGAGATTCTGTTGGCTGTTTCTGTTCCTCTACAGCAGACTTGCATAGGTCTAGCACAACAATAGCTTCGGCTCTTCAGCACTGCAAGGCTTTCACCGTGACTCTTCCTGTAGTGTATACAATTCTCATTTTCTGTTTACAGGCATTAAAACCATGAAAGAGTCCAGAAGCCACTAAAAAAAATAATAAAATGCTCCATCGCAAACACGGCAGTGAAGCAGGAATTGAAAGGTAATGGTGATGTTTGTAACTGTCAGGATCGAGTGGCGCTGACTGTTTCAGGCGAAGAGGCTGCTCGATTTAGCAATTTGCGGCAGTAGTGGTATCAATTTGGACGGTGTGCGACGGCGATTATAGAGATAAATAAAGGGGCCGGACGGGCAGACGAGGTGAAGCACAACCTCAGCCAGTGTCTGGCAGTCTGTGCTGTCAGAGACGGAGCCTCGACAGTTACTGCTTAGAGAGGGGTAGGGCCTGGGCAACAGGGTGTAAGGTGATAAATAACACGTGAGCACGTACAATACTGGGTCTTCAGAGGGCAGAGTGTTTGACTGGCTCTCAAAGCCAGTGATTCAAGCCCAGTGGAACCACAATAAGTTGCTGTTATGGTTCTAGCAAGGCCCTAAACCCCAAACAATCCATGTCAATCGGGCCCTGGTTAGTTGAAACAACTATAGCACATTTTGCATTAAAGCATCAGCCAAATAAATACATGGTGATGTATTTACCGCTAGGTTTGCTGTTGTGCACTGCCAGTAGACCAAAACAAACAGTGTCATGAGCCACATCTCCCTTTACCTCTGCGCTCCACCCCCCACCCCCACCACTCTCCTCGTCTGCATACGACTATCTGCAAAGTGCAAATACACTGAGCAAAACAACATCACCATTTTGTGGAACATGTCAAGTAATGAAGTAAGTGACTTATAATGTTATAATGCTGCAAGAAAGAGAACTTCCTTTTGGCAAGTTTTCTATGCTGTTTTGTCCGAAGATCAATCATTATGCCTATAATTTGGTGTGTCACCATTGGCATCAAACATTTCTGTTCACCGCTAATGGTGTTAGCAGCAGTGACTTGCGGTCAGAGGTTAGTTTGGCGAGGCAGAATCCTCGCCTTGATTAGCAATCAGACGATTAACGAGTTTAGTAAGACTGTTCAGCAGAATGAAGGGCCAGTTTAACTTTCTGCAGCGTTATTACTCGGTACCTACACACAACCGTAATGCCTGAACCATTGCTGGGATCAAGCCGCTAACAACTCAAGCTCCGGACAGTAATCCATGCTACGATTGTAACATTAAATTTAATTGAATCGACATAACGACATGTGCCTAACATTACTGTAACACTAAAGCAGACATTTGACCTAAAGTTGTTACTTACCTGTCCAGGAGAAGAAGAGCTAACGTTAGCTCCGAGTCAAACTGTCGCACCTTTAGCTCTCGCAGTGCTCTCCACCTTGGAAATGCAAGGCCAATATTAATCCGGGTTCTGTCCCATAGTTTATCCGACAACTTCGCCAACGACCATTGTTTCTTTAAAAGTAATTTCGGATCCTGCTTGTCTTCAGGTGAACGTTTCGTTCCGCTCTCCGCCATTTCGCTTTTCAAAAAATACGCACGGCCACCGCTGCCACTGCTGTAACCTTTTATAGGGTGGGAGGACCAAGGGCTTCGAGAGGAGGAGGGACGCGGCGATTCACATGAACGTATATGAACTCGCAGCTGGACCGGCATGTAAATAAGGGGCTGGTGATCAACATAGAGAGCGGGCGTGTGACGTCCTGATATACTCCTGATGAAATTACACCTATTGTTTTTCACATAGCAATTTTTTAATTCCTTCAATCTAGAAATTATGCATTTCCGCTTTTGCCCCTTTAAGCATTCCCTGCCTGAAAACAGTGAACAAAACCACTGAACAAAATCCGTAGGGTGAACATGCTAGTCTCCCGTCCTCCTCCTCTACCCACTTTCAAAACCCCCTCAATCTCCTTGCTTTGAACGATGACCCCACCTCCTCCTCTCACTGATTAGGTGCCTAATATTAACCAATCACATCCAATGCAGCCACCACCAGAATACATTTTATTGAATGTAACTAAGGCTGCATTCGAAACAGGGTACTATTTTAGCAGTACATTCTGATCTGACTAGGCTTCATTCTACACTTTGGCAAAATCAGTACGTATAGCTCGTTTAGTCAGCGGTTCCAAATGCAGCCTAAGTCTTTTGTGCATGTTTTTTTTATATTAAACAGTGCCAATCCTGGTCCTCTTCCTGCCTTCAGACAGTTTTAAAACTTTCAAAGACTTTTCTGAGGCAGTGCCTACTTTTCCCTGCTCTCGTAGACCTGACTCTGTCAGGAGCAGTGGGTGGTTTATAAGCATTAATTTCTTACAGCCACTTTATGTCATTTATACTGTCCACTCAAGGTCAAGATCTCTGGCCGAAACACAGTCAACTCACCATAGTCAACTGTCTCTGGGACGAAGATAAATAAACCTGCATATTAACCATCTTTCCCCACCTCCAGGCTCATAATTATTGTCATTTCACTAATCTAATTCACCTGCAGCTGATGAAACTGCCGGACGAGTATCAGCTAGCTTTGTGGCTATGGGACACGGTGCCAGCCTGCGTTCTGCAAATATTAAAAGCGTCAAATCAAAATCTGCACACATAGTCATACAGCGTAAACGTGCTTGTAATCGGATCGTCCACGCTGCACCAGCTGCCTCGGGTGATACGCTCTTCGGTGCATTATAACTGGATTGCATCACGGGCAGAGACGAGAGTCATCTCCGACATTATATTTTTTTTCTTTGTTGCTTCGTCGCACATCAAGATTAAGCACTGAAAGTTATCAAGGGTGTTTAAGTGCGTGAAAGCAGGTGTCACAGCAGTGTTGAGGCAAATTGTTGTACAGTTTTGGGGGGAAGAAAGATAATATGGGGATTGGAAGCCCCCCTTATGTGGCGTCAGTGGAGGTTTAGGCCAAAAAGAAAAAGGCATAAAACAGGCTAAGAATTTAAGGAGACGTGAGTGAATGGGCCCAGGAGTTAAAGGGTCACTCATGGTAGGTAGTGCAGCACACTGTGAATTCTCTCTTATTCAAAGCCCTGGGAGAGGGCTGCTGCTGTGGGTGTAAGAGAGCATGAGTGCGTGGTTATTACCATAGAACAAGAGTATCCTGCTGCTGTCCCCCTGCCTATGAGTGAGATATAGGGCCCTTTGGTGAAGAGGCTTGATTATAGAGTGTGCCGAGCTGTTCCTTAGGAAGCTTGGATTGTCAGAGTAGTTTTTGTTTGTGCAAACACACACATACACACCTAGACACACGTTTATGTTCAGGTACAAGCACAAGACACAAATACAGGCATGGACAAAAACTAACAAGTGTGTGTATTGGTTCAGACAAAGGACCAAAAATGCATGCGCACACACATACACACACACACACACACATAGACAAAAAACAGAAACAGAAATACAAACACACGCGTACATGTCAGAACAAAAGATACACACGTAGAGGCACAGACAAATGACTCAAACACACACACACACACATACACAAACACACACACATGTACAGGCACAGACAAATGACTCAAACACACACACACGCACGCACACAGGTCAACAGGCCTGGACAAAAGACACACACACACACACACACACACACACACGTACAGACAGACAAAAAACTCGAAACATACCCAGAAGCACTGCTTACAGACGCAGCACAAATTGAAACATGATTGATATATTACAAACATGTTTTTCTGTGTTTGAGCCATTTTGTATTATGAGATGATTGCCAAAAAAAAAGAAGAAAAAAATCTGACTTGCCGCTTGACAAGATATTCTGCAAACACATGAGATGACAGTTCATGCCTCTCAGAACCACTTGATTTTTTTTTTTTTTTTGTTTCTCAGAGAAATGTCAGTGTGTCAGTGTTTGTGTCAGTGTGAGTGTATGTTGACGGTGGAGTATGCTGCTTTATTAAAACTGATAGTGTGGTGCACTCAAATGTTTTGTGGAAACTTAATTGTCTTGCGTGGACGATGCTTTAAAAAAAAATCATGGTATATTGTTTAAAGTTATTTTACCTTGTTTTTGAGTGCTATGAACACAAGATCATTGATTTGCTGTATATATTTTTTGTGGTAATCGGTTTTCACAAAATATTTGAGTGCACCGCAATATCTGGGTTTTCAGTGATATTGTTAGAATTATAATGAGTAACATTAGCACTGGTTAGACTGTCATTGGATTATTATGAATTTTCATGAAAATATGAACTTTGACGGTGGAATTTGGCTTCCCGGTTCTCCTTTGAAATAAGAATTTATCCAAATCCCTCTGAGATATTATTTCTCATGGCTGCTATTAAATGCCATGAGCGCATTAGCATTGAAAAGTTCAACAAAAATCTGTTCCATTCAATCGGAGCAAGATAACGGCAGAACCTGGGCTTTTATCTGATAACAGCTACTGTTCTTGATCATCAGTAGGCTAATTTTTGAGCTGCCGTCTGACTATCGACCTCAGTATCACTTCCTTTTACGACTTCAATGGTTCTGTCCAGGGGCGTCACTAGACCTAGTACTGTACTGGGGCACTGCTGGGGCACAAACAACGCGAGCAAAAATTTTTTAGCACTAATTTATCATAAAGCACAAATAGTGCTTGAAATTATACATTCATTTCAGACAAAGGGTGCAAAGCTACACCAAACAACTGACTCACATTAAAATCACATTTCATTTTCACTGCAGTATTACAGTTTTTTTCAGTTGCTAACAAGCGTTCGTCCACTCATTTGGCACATTTTCGAAACTCTTCACACAATCACCACACCACCACACTTTTGTGGCCATACCATTCAGACGTTTCATGACATTTTCACACAATTTGCAGTCAGTAAACACATTTCCTCATTGCTTACATTTTCATAACAGACAAGATATGCCTCTTAACAAAATGATAGACTATTTTTGTATTATTTACAATTGTTAACACACAACTTCCCAAAATAGCAAAAACAATATTCCAAACTACAGATACAGCATAAATACACTTCCCTCAGCAATGATATCAGTCCAAAAACTATATATCCCAGCTGATTGATAAACATGTAATTGAATAATTGACAGCAGATATTTATTGGGTAAATTGGACCAACCACAGCTGATCATAGTATGGCTCAAATGTAGACACTTACAAAAGGAGGCCTTTGTGGAGTAATGCTTGTAATGGAGTAAGCAGAAAGAGAATGTCTGGACGAGGAAGACTAAGAGTGAGGGGCTAAGGGAGAGGTGCAGGCCCCGGAAGGGATGCAGGAAGAGGGGTAGCAGCAGGAAGAGGGGCAGATGTTGCAAGAAGAGGTGCCGGTGCAGTAAGAGGTGCAGCCCCGGTAATAGGTGTGGGCCCAGTAAGAGGAGCAGGCCAGAGGAGAGGGCATGGTAGAGGGGTCAGGATGCGTGGTGGTGGAGGCATTAGAAGAGCTGCACGAATGGTGGTGACTGATGAAATCCGTGCCACTGTCATTGACCATGTGGTAAATCATGGTCTGTCCCTAAGAGAGGCAGGTGAAAGGGTGCAGCCCAATGTGCCGAGGTCAACAGTTGCCAGTATTGTTCGCATATTTCAACAAACCAATAGGTACGTATTTACATGGATTGTGTCTATTTCAATTGGTAAATTATTGTTTACAGTAAGTATTTGTGGTAATTTTGTGTTTTTACATACTGTATTTTCCCTTTACTGTATTTCACTGTAAAGGATGGAACGCCTTCCTCGCTCTGGGGGAAGAGGAAGGATCCTGAACGATGACCAAGAGCTGGCCATTGTGGCAATAGTTGTTGCAAACAACGAAATCAGACTGCGCGAAATTCAGGCCAGAATTGTTGACGAAAATGAAGTGTTTGAGAACATCAACAGCATCAGTCTCACTACCATTGCACGCACACTGTCAAAACACAGAGTGCGAATGAAGCAGCTCTACACTGTACCGTTCGATCGGAACAGTGATCGAGTGAAGGATCTATGAAGGCTGTATGTGGAGGTATACTGTATTTTCAATTCTATATTCAATTCTGTTCGCTGACCACTACTGTAATCATTATAATACAGTATGGTATACAGTAATACTGTAATTTGATTTACATAAATGAACTTTGTTTCAGAAAGTCATGGAATTGGAGGCTAACCAGGTCCCTCACGAATTTATCTTCATCGACGAGGCTGGCTTCAATTTGTCAAAAAGGCGTCGTCGCGGAAGAAAAGTAATAGGAAAAAGGGCTACAGTTGATGTACCAGGGCAGAGGGGTGCCAACATCACTATGTGCGCAGCAATAGCACATACAGGCTTACTTCTGCACAGGTCTCAGGTCGGGCCTTACAGTACAGAGCGCCTCATTGCATTCATGAATGACCTTCACCAGCAACTGGTTCCACAACAATATGATGAGGGTGACAACATCAGCACCTTTGTGATCACATGGGATAATGTTGCTTTCCACCACTCACAGGCAGTGACGGCAAGGTTCAGGGACCACCAAAGATTTGTATGCCTCTTCCTTCCACCATATTCACCATTCCTAAATCCGATAGAGGAATTCTTCTCGGCATGGAGGTGGAATGTGTATGACCATCGGCCACATGATCAAATGACCCTCCTGGATGCAATAGATGCTGGCTGTAGGGACATAACAGCGGAAGACTGCCAAGGCTGGATCCGGCACTCAAACCGTTTTTACCCTAGGTGTATTGCTTTGGAAGACATAAGATGTGATGTAAATGAAAGCATGTGGCCAAACCCAGATGATAGAAGAGATTAGAGACGGATTTTTTTGCTGTATTGTTTGATTGTTTCTCTGCTTTATGTATCTGGGCATTTTTATTTGGAAGTATTGATCTGTTGTGTTTTTTTGTTTGTTTGTTGTTTTTTCTGTTCTGTCACAGTATTTCAAATGTACCTACTGAAGTAAGTACTGTAAACAGTAAAGTAAAAAAAATCTATTTGCTTTTTACTGAAATTCTTTTGAATGTGACTATTACATATCAACATATGTCATAAAAGATATTTGGGGTAAAACAGTGGATTGCATTTTTGCATGCAAACAGTACATTTACGTAAAACTGAAACAGAAAAGTCTATGCACTTTTTGTAATGTCAACAATATCCAGTATTTTGAAACCTGGTGTACTTTGATAGACTCCATGTAACTTGTGAAGTGAAAACAAATGTTATTGTTTGACATAAGTATTTCATTTTGAGTCAGAATTCTTGTGTTTTGGGGAAGTTAGTATGTACAGAAAAAGATTTGCTCTATTTTGAAAAGAATCTTTGGTATATATTTAACAGTATGTACTTTTGAGAGGAAAATTAACCATTTGGCCAATTGTGTGCCGTAGGTGTCAGTCTGTGTTAAGAGTTTAGAAAAAGTATCATAAGTATGGGTAAACGCTTGTTAGCAATTGAAAAAAACTGTAATTGTAGGCTAAACATTCATTGTGTAATTCAAATAAACCATTTCATCAAGGTATCAATGACAGCAATCATTAAACTGCATCTTATATGTTCTATTGTAATCAGTGCATCTTCACTAAACATAAAACTGTATTCACTAATGTCAGCTATAACAGTAGGCTATCTTTAAGTCTGTACCAAAACTGTATACTCTCCTTTGTTATCCTCGGTGTCTCATAACCAAAGTACTCGATGAGCCCGATTCTCTCTTCATACAGAACCCATGTTTTAACGTGAAATAGCTCATATATGCTCATCAAACATCGATAGCAATCTCCAGACTCCGAGTTGACAGTGCTATGCTAACCATTATGAATCAACGTTATGCCTATGATGAGCCAGTTAGCTATAAGGCAGCAGCTAACGTCCGCACTAGGCTACTTCAATTTACAGCCAGAGCTAGCTGGCGAGACGGCAGCTGAAAGTTTAAGTTGTGACATTTAAATTCCCATGGAAATGGCGACACAGAGGAGAAAAAAAACAATAAGGACAGGCAGTTGCCCAGCACTAACCTGAAGACGGGTGGAGAGAATGACGGCGAGAGCAGTCAGCCCTGACAGACACTTGTGTGTCACCTTGTGTTCTGAAGTTCTGAAGTGAGCACTAGCCGAATCACAGCCAAAGCCACGTGAATATTAAGTAGCCACATGCCACTCAGTACTATACGGAGTGAAGTGAATGAAGCAGCAATGAGTTATCATATTAAGTAGTTGTGTGCCTATGCACTTTCTGTTACTGTATATTCTCTTACTGTAGATTATGTACACATTAATAAAACATGATTTTTTTTTAATCCCCTGGGGAAAATTATACTGGGGCACTGCAGACCAATACTTGGGCACATGCCCCAGTAAAATATGTCTGGTTCCGCTGATGGTTCTGTCAATCATAATCAAACATTGCTCTATTGTCATGTATCAAGTGGTACAAAGTTGATATGGACCCTGGGAATAGTACACCGACTTCACTGATGTTTCGTTTTGGAAACGGATTGCAGATACTTTTAAGAAAATAAAAAGCTCGCTTAATGTTTATGCACAAACAAATTGCACAGACAGTATTCAATCTCCACCTCGTATAGCGTTTGCTCATTTTTCACCAGGTGAACTGTGATATAAACACTCGCTTCTTCGGCTAATTGTTTTCTCAACAAGCCTCGGCTTAGTGTTAAAGGGGAACTCAAGGATAATGCATAATGCTGTTTTATACAAACATAATTATTAAATAAATGTTGTAAAATACAAAAATTTGCCATGTTTGTTTTCAAAGACTAGATAAATGAGGTTTTGTTCCCCCTAATTAGCTGTCGTCTGCTACAACCATTGTGTGATAATGACGAAACGTCATTCGCCCCTTCGCCCAGAGGTATGCGCTGTTATTGTGTTGGATAGTGTGATTGTCCCAGTCCATTATTTGATTTCAAATTATTGTTCAATATTGCCCTTTGGCTAGTTGCACAAGATGGTGTTGAGTACTTCCTGAAATATGCAGGGTTGCTTCAATATTAATGGTTTGTGAGCTGCCGGATAGCTCGCTCAGTAAAGCCTCGCGTTGCGAAGCAGAAGTTACCATCAAGGCGCGGGTTCGATCCCCGCCTCGTACCAGCCGGCAGTGGTGGGCTGCTCTTTTCAGAATAGCGCTCAATTGGCCAATGCGTTACAAGGATGCAAATTAGGAAGGGTCTGCTGGGATAGGGTATTGTAAATAACAAGTTCTATGGTGCCTCCTGTTGACTAGACGGGCGCTCATAAGGAAGATTCTAAGCTCGTTCATGTTCAGGTATCCTCCGCCCTCGTTCTGGGCTTGCAAGGTTTCGACTTATAAGTGTAAAAGAAGCAGTGGCGACGGGCGCATGCTTCGGAGGAGAGCCGTGAGCTGTCTTATACTCCTGAGTTGGCAACAGGGGGCCGCATATGAGAAAAGCCTTGTACATAGTTCCCCAATTGGACAGTCCAGATTCGGGTGGGATTTTATTCCATAATAAATATTCCATAACATCGTAATGCCGTTTCATAAATTTAAAATGTGATTGACGCATTTTTTTAATATTGCCGACACTTTGTTTACCTTCCCATTATTCGGCGTCAGTTGCACTCTCAGGACCATCACTTCTGTAGCTGTGGTTAGCTGAGCACATCTAAGAAAACCATAATGATGCAGAAGTACTAGCTAGGTAGTTGCATCAGAAAATGTCAAAGTAAATTCAATATGAAACCGAGAAAGAAAATCTGGCCCTGGAATTTCGACAATAGCTAAAATCACATTTACGGGATGATATACCTGTTACCTGCTCAGCATCTGATATAGACTAAGAAACAGAAGCAAACCGTTAAATATTGAAGCAACCCTGCGTATTTAAGAAAGTACTTAACACCATCTTGTGCAACTAGCCAATGGGCCATATTGTACGATCTTTTGTCATGAAATAATAGACTGGGACAATTACCCTATCCAACACAATAACAGCGCCTACCTCTGGACGAAAGGGCGACGTTTCGTCATTATCACACGACCGTTGTAGCAGACGACAGCTAATTGGGGGAATCATACCTCATTTATCTAGCCTTTGAAAAACATAAATTGCACAAATTTAATTTTACAACATTTAATTACTAATTATGTTTGTATAAAACAGCATTATGCATTATCCTAGAGTTCCCCTTTAAAAGAAAACCGCGGATGCCGTGAGATAATGCATCTCATGCGATACACACGCACGTTTGGACATTATCAGACAAATACGAGCAGCCACTGGTTAAAAACTAATTTGCCTTCCGCACCAGTAACACGCTAGGGAGAAAAAATCGGCGAAAGCCCACACCGGTTGTTTTGATGGAGTTTAATGTGGTTATCTCCCTTGTGGAGCCACTCTAGTGACTGTGGCAGCATCACTTGTCAGACTGCCACTGGTCTCCCAGCGGAGTGGCGCTCTGACGGAGGCTGTGAGACAGCTTTAAAAAAAATATCACTCGATGCGGTGTAGTGCTAAATTGGGACAACAAATTACACCACAACAACGCCTAAACGGGAATAAAATAGCCTATTTATCTGTGTCACTTATTCGCACGGCAGTCGTAAAAAACCTCAAATTGAATTTGGCTACCTTTTTGAATCAACTATCTCGTGATTCAGGCAATCACGGTCATATACTGACTCCAGCAGATTTAATGGGGCAGCGGATTCATTAAAAAAAAAAAACATTGTGGATACTGTCCTTGAAGCAGAAGCGATGTTCACTGTTCACAAACGGCAGAGTTGTACAGGCGCAGTTTGATGGTTGGCAGATAGCATGACCCGGACATAGATAACATGACAGGTAGTTCTTCGCTTGAAATCATCAAAAAAGTGATTCCTGAACCCTAAGCGAACCTGTTGTTGCAACCTTTAACACAACAACTGACTGGGTCACTATTTTAGATCTTTTATTATGATCATATAAAGACGGAAATCTACTCGTAATCTCAGTGGAAGATGGGCCTTTTTGCCAACCACATATCTAAATATTGGCGTCATCATGAATATTGCTATAGGGTGTACTGTGTGCTGTCAACATGAAGATCAGGGCTGGGGACCACGCCTCATGCTAATCCGGCAGAAAGAAGCTTTGAAAGCGCGTGCCTTGGGGTGGCTCGGCTGCACGTCAGTGAGCGGCTCGAGGAGCGTTATAATCTTGTTTTTAGTGGCGCAGGGAGGGGCACGAGGTGAGGGCAAAGCCGCAGAGTAAGGACAAAATCATCACGAGTCCCACGCAGCCAATTAGGACACTACGAGTGAACCTGTGGCCAGTGGAGTGAAGAGACCCGTTTTCATAACGCCATTATCACCTTGGATACGCCAACAACACAGGCCTGTATTATCACTGAGCCACAGACCATCCCAGTCAACCACCCCCAACCCGTATTCTCTCTACATGCCAGTCCGGTATCAACACACGCGCACACACACATTCACAGACACACACACACGCATACACACACGCGCACACACACAGCGAACGGGAAAAAAAAACAGCCATACTTTGCTGGCGCATGAGTTTCATACTTTATTACTGGTACTTCAGGATCAATGTTTTCTCAGCCCCAGGGGAAAACCCTTGGCTCCAGCCTGAGATAAACTTGTAAACAGTCCGCTGCCCAGAACGCAGCCCGTGTGACTAATGCATTTTTTCTGCCACCGCTGCTGAGGCCATAAGTTCCTTTTCTTTGATACCAGAAAATCAGATTCTGCACACAAGCCTAACCTGCAACTATTCAATCAAAAAAATGCTTGTGGACATTATAAATATGATCAAAGAAGTCTGAGGGTTGTATTACTAAAGCGGCAGGTCTGCTTGGGTCACAGGTTTTAATGATTTCAAAGAAACTGAAGAAAAGAGCGATATGGCTTTAATTTTGTAAATAAGGTCAGAGCCACTGCGCTTGGCAGTGCCTTTATGAGGTCTTGTCCCAATGCCCGTACACTGAGCTGCTCAAGAAACTACAGACAGGTACTAAATTAATGGAGAAAGTCTACATAAGCAGTTATATTAAGGCCTTTACAAGCTGCTTCAACACACTTTAAAAATATTACCATCAGTAGCCTCGGAAACACTTTACCCAAACTCATCAGCTCGGGGCTGTCACAACCCTGACTTATACATGACATTAGAGCTGACACAACGGGGCATAAGATTATGTGAAATGTGAAAAAACTTTTAACAGCTGTCATAACATTTACGAATACAAACCTGACAGCACTTTGCCATTGACATTTTTCAGAGGGGAAACTGTCTTGTGTTTGAGCTGAGCCAAAAAACGTATTCATGGTTTATATTAGAAGTGTCCTATTTAATTTAAAAAATGGTCAGCGCAGTAACTGGTTACCTCCGCCGATGAGATTGTGTGATTGGTTGTATTTGTTGGTCTTCATGAGAATTTTACCAGCAGCGGATCCTGACCCGACTTAGAGGTGATTAGATTTTGGGAGTGATCTGCATCCAGATCTGGGGTCAGGATTTTCTTTTTTTTTTTTTTTTTGAGGGATTCCTGATTGTTGAAAGACATTCTGAGCCTCATTTTTGCAAATATATTACGATTTAGAATGAGAAACATTGGGGGGCATTATCTCAGTGATGAAAATAAAATATCACAAACTGATGTCTATCCAGATATCTTTCTAGATCTATGGACTGTACTTAGGTGAAAGTGGGGGTGTGTACACATGTAGCTGTTGTAAAGTAACTTCTCGAAATAGAGGCTTCCAACCCCTGTAAATTATTGCTGAAATGATGTACAGCATGTTCTCTTTTAGGAAGTAAATTCTGTTTTGTCTCATATTTCATATAATACAGTGATCATGAAATCTTGCTATAAAAAAAAATGGAGCACTGCACGGTCATCTCTGTTTTCTGCTTTATTTACGTTGTACTTATTTCTCTGTGTTGATCGTCCCTGCAGATTTTCCCCTGCAAAAACCTAAAATAAAAAAAAGTGAATCAAAGATAATTTCATTTTTATATTTTGACTCTTCATCTTGCTTTGATTCTTTTACTCAGTGAGAGAAAAACTCTGCAAATGTGGTGAAATGCTTTGGCTCATTTAATACATTTGCCCGTGAATGAAGAACCTCTTAGGTATCCAGCTCACTGTGACTTAAAACAAGCTCATATTTTCTACTTGAGAGAGAATAAATTAGACATTTAGTCTCATAAAGGTGTAAAGCAGTCACTAAGGCAGAGTTGTGTTAGCTAAGTAAGTGACAGGTACCGGATTCCAGTGCATGCTGGGAGTGGGTCTTCAATGATCCTCCCCTCGCCAAAGGAGAGCTAGCGTGCGCTCAATAGCATGCTAAAACCTTTACCGGTGACAAAATACCTGTGCTGCACACTCTTGAGCCAATAGAGGAAGTGAGGCTACAGCTCAGCCAATCAGTGAAGGGGCGGAGTTAGGATGTAAGCTAAACAATGTGGCCAAATTTGAAACAGTGCACTACTTCCTGATCACAGCCAGAAGTAACTGGTATACAATATGTCACCAACATGACGTGTAATATACCAGTATGCCAGAGATACTGATGACGTCCTATATTGTCCAAACTTCACAGTATGGAATCAGAGCCATTCTGTAGCATACTGTGTCGCACAAGGCAGCACAATTTTATGCATTACATTTTATGCAGATTTTTATTCCAACACGGATTAAAGTTAAAGCCCTGGCGCTCATTGAGTGAATGGTGGTTGCCAGGTTGTGAAATCTCAGACGTCTCATCTCAGCAGTGTTATCCTCCATCTGTGGGGGTAATACACAGTGCCAACATTACACGCCCACACCAGCACAGGGGACATGTCAATCAAAGTATCAGATCCGATTCACTCGCACTCTGTCCCTGGTTCTACAGAGCCGTGATACAACCCTCACACTGTGAAAATTTGCCATTTCTAATTGGACTTGACAACTTAAAAATAACAGACAACCCAATAATGCCCTCTGCTGTGGATGCACTGTGTCCATACCAGCAGTATGTGTACTTGCCCAAACATTGGACAAAATGGGTGTTGCTGGGTGATATTTCGATGGTATCTCAATATGGGTGACTCAGTGGTAATGCATTATTGCCATTGCAGTTTCACACTTTGAACTTGGAGAGCAGTTTGGGCAAAGTTGCTAATAAATGACACTCACCTTTTAGTTGCCCCTCATACCCTTGTAAGGGGCAGGTTCCAATTTTCCATTTTTCTGTTGTTGCTTCCAACAAAATAGCAGGTTCACCTTGCTGGTGCTCGCCCGTCCGCTCAGGTGGTGAAGTTGTTTATGAGCCTGAATGCTGTGCTGTGGTGAGACATGGGGCTTTGACACAGGTGGCCTTGCAGGAATGCGTGTGGCTGCTTATAATGCTAATCTTGCTGTGGGTTGTGTAAGTGACTGATAATGTTTCCAACTGGGTGATGCAGCATTCACCATTCATTACCTCTGCCAAGGAGGTTATGTTTTTGCTTCCGTTTGTTTATTCATTTATTTGTTTGTCTGTCTGTCAGCAGGATATCTCAAAAACGGTGGCATAGATTTTTACCAAACTTTACGGGATGTTCAAATCGCACAAGAGGAACAAGTGATTAAATTTTGGCATATCTTGGCCGAAGTACAGCTGAGATATAGGCCAAAGTTCAAATTCAACTATGCTGGTAGAGGTCTGGGCTCTTGCGAGTCCAGCTGTAGTTTGGAATTTGTACAAACTATATGCATCAGTGGTACAGAGATTAACTGCAGTACATTGGGCTAAAACAGCATAGGAACCCTGCTTGGCTTTACTTTCACTTTGTACATGTTTATATGGCTGGGTTTTCTCTGAAACTGAACAGTGTTCAGTTTTGCTGTTCTCCGGGAAAAAAAATCCCAAAATCCTACATGCGATTCAAATACGCAGCCCTCATCATTAGAAGTTCTGTTGACGCTGCTGCTCCGTGCTGCCTTCTGCAGTTGTCCTCACTGTGTGCTGCCGCTAATTATGTTCATAGGAAATACACTTAGCGCACATTACAGTCCAGTTTTTTGGAGTAACTCTTATCCATAACTACCTGCAGTTTGGGCAAACCCTGTGGAGCAATGTGCGGTAAAGGGGTTTGATCAGAACCCAACAGTCACCCTGATCTATTGAGGCTGCACTGGGGTCTGATCCAACAACCTTCTGAGGCGTAGTCAAACTAGGCTGTACTCTGTCCTGCAGTTGCTTTATTTGAACCCGATGATGACCTGACCGTAACTTTCGGGTGAATTAAACAAAACAATTTGGCATTGTCATCAATGTCCCCCGTCACCATGGAATCCCATTTTCAAACCCGATCAAGGTCATGACTAGCAGCGCACGCGCCTGCACACACACACACACTCTCACAAAATCTCATTGATCTAGGGTAATAGTTTCTGAGAACCTATTGTCCCTTCTAATCTGGACAGACGGATGGATGGACGGACGTTCGAGCTCCGTTTGCAGTATCCCTCGCTCTGCGTCATGGCAGGAGAGAAATATAAACTGCTGTAGAGATGAAGCATTACCTGCAGCTGTGAATGATGCTGCAGCCTCCAAGTTAACTCGCTCTGTCGACCTCGATAAATAAACGTCCAATTCTGCCTCACAAGTGAAGCACACAGACCGACGCACACTTCCTGTGTTGGAGGCTGCTGTCAGGCGAGCTGGTTTGTTCTGGTGAAAGTAGAGCCTGTACGAGTCTCTAAAGATCCCTCTGCACCCGCTCGCCTGTTTTATTGTTGATTTCGGCTTTCACTTGTTCCCTTTCATCTCTTAGGTTGACTCCGCAGTGAGATCGGCGATTATATAAGGCCTTCTCTCACTCCGGCTTCCACTGGCTTTTCTCAGCCCGGCTCTAATCATAGTCTGCCGTCAGCCTGCTGGGGAATGGCGCTGAAGCCCAAACTCTTTTCTCCACGCGTGAATCCGATGCGCCCGTCTGTCAGTCAGTTTGCCCATCCGTGCGGCAGCGAAGACGACTCCTCTAACAGGAGGGAGACTCTGAGAACACTGGCCCCA
Organism: Gymnothorax reevesii; assembly: GCA_029721435.1. Taxonomy (NCBI): domain Eukaryota; kingdom Metazoa; phylum Chordata; class Actinopteri; order Anguilliformes; family Muraenidae; genus Gymnothorax; species Gymnothorax reevesii. The sequence goes on from CM056574.1 coordinate 12,429,171, forward strand.
TGAGGGGACTGAAAAATCACAGCCGTTATACAAAATGGACACCGTGAGTCATTAAAATGGCTGCTGTGGGAGCCCACTGCACAATTAGTAGGAAGTGTTTCACTGGTCCGGCCTCTCATGGATTTATACTCTGTGGAAACTTCGGAGATTTTAGTGAATCCAACCCTCACCCCCGGCTTCCTCACACCTCAGATAAAGACTAAACAGTAAAATTGCCCGTGTCAATTCAACTCTAGTTTGGATAAACTCAGTCCCTCCCATCTTTGACTCAAATAAACTCTGTTTGAGTTGATTTAATTCAAATTTTTCTTTGTAGGGAAGTGATACACTTCTGATACTTATTTTTTTAGATCTCTGGACACAGTGAAAGGACATTTGCCCTCCATTGGCTTGAGGAGTCTGGCAGTGAGGGGGGGGGGGGGTGTTTGATTCCACATCAGGCCGTGTGACTCAGTCCTGCTGAGGCGAGATCTTGCTGTCGAGAAACAACCGAAGACTCCTGACGGACAGATGAGGATATGATGGCCGACACAGGCAGCCAGGACCGCGTCATAACGAATAAGAGCTGAGCTGAGGTCGTTAATCAGCGTCAACTCAACTGGGCCAGAGCTCCCCTGCTAATATTAATTACACAAGATTATTACCTGGTCTCATTATTTCACTTATGTGAAGCGAATGAGGGAATTCCTCTGCTAAGTTCTGTAACAATGGACTTAAAGTACAAGTACATTACAAGATTAATTATGACATATTTTTGGGTCTGTTTGGCTCAGCCTACATTCTCTACCTACTGCAGTGATTTACAGTGCAGTTGTGAGTCATTAGCTTTAGCAGTTGAGGATGTTATTTCCTCATTTGGCCGAGTATTCAGGGGAGAGGATAAATGAAGGAGAGGAGGAGAGATAAGAAGGGAGGAACAGGGATGTGGGAGGAGAGATGGAAGGATGAAGGGAGGAGAAGAGGAGAGGAACAGACAGGAGGGGGGAGGGTCAGTACATCTCTGTACCACAGGGCACATCAGGTACATGCTTTTACAACTGAGACCTGTGACTCTACACATCCAAGGATGTAACTCAGTAAGGACAGTAACAAGGCCTCACAGTTTCACACCCCAATGAAACAGTGCAGTGCTGGAAATGTGTCTCAACAAGTATCTCACTTTTATAATTAAGACTGCTTAACTGCTACCTGTAGTATTACCTGCTCAAAATACGAAAATCGGCCAATGAGGTGGGGTCATTTGGCTGATTTCAAGATTTGCTAAAGAAGCTGGAGAGTGTTATTGCACAAACATGCAGTGCCCTAAAACAGCTAATGTTTGCAGACTTGAGGAGTAAAAACATGATTTTTAAGCTCCATAATTAGAAAAAAACACAGGATAAGATTCTCTCTATTTTGCAGTGAGTTTGACAAAAAGTTCACAAGTCTGCAGGAACTTCCAGAAGAATGTCAAACTTGGGCTGGAGATTCTCACAGCGGGTGGTAGATTGAACTCGCTGCACTGATGCCAGAACCTCATACTCGGCTGAAGCTTTCGAAACTCTTTTATAAAAGCCTCAGCAGGACAGGCGCACGGCTCTCGCCCAGTGTCCTGTTTTTGATTTCTCTGTCTCATTATTAGCAGTGTTCACTCGTGTCGTGGCCAGCGGCTCCACTGACGGCACTAATCTCATCTTCAGCAGCCGTCTCTATCCAGACTTGTTTACCGCTAACTGATGCCGGGCTTTTCTTCCGCCTTCACCCACACACTGTGTGCTCCACGCAGAAACGCAGGATCCAAGTGCACTGCGTCTCCCGTACTAATATGAATGGAGTCTTTTGTGTTTTGCCAGAGGAGAGACTATTTTTTCATCCGGCTTTCATCAAGTCGTTTCATGGTTTGCAGACTGCGGTTCTGCAGGTTCTTTTATATTAGATGGTAAGAAATGGAGCGCAATGTATTAAGCCCTGCGTGTAGCGTTACACTAACTGTGCGAACTTGGGGGCACAAACTGTGACTCATAAGTGATGAACATCGTCCCATTCATACTCACATGAACACTGCGTTTAGATGGATATTCACTGTCAGACCCAAGTGTATTTGAGCATTGACTATGTTATTGTTCTTTTATCCGTCTACCCAAGCATATTGGAGCTGAGATTAAATCATGAATATAAGCCGAGGCTTTAGTTTAAGTGTATTCCCCTCCAAATCAGATGTAAAGCTTGGAACTCTTGCACTTTTCTCCTCCCTTCATTAAGGGATCAAAAGTAGGTGACATGTTAGGTGGGTACTGAGCAGCTTTACCTCCCTACTGACCTCATTTACTGATGATTTTATAGATCCATTGTACTAAGTCCTGTTTCCGGATATCTTACATCCCATAGGCTTGCATTTCAACCTTAATTTGGGTCATGTGAGTCTAATCGTCAATGGCTGAGAGGAAACTCTTCCTGTTCAATGAGGTGTGTTTCCTTAGACCTAAAGAGTTAACCTTTCTGAGGAGATCTCCAGGAATGCCGTAGACAAAAGGGTCTATTTTGTCAGATGGGTGATTTACTCCACAGTCACCACCGTAAAGACCGTCTGCGCATCACCAGGCCTCGTAAATCCGCCACATGTTGTCGGAGAGCAGCCGTATAAAAGAACAAACATTTCCTCTGGCGTGAATGGGAGCATCGCTCGTGCTTCATATCATAGCGAACAGCTTTGGTACTTTTCCAGGGCTGGTTGTGTTTTATCTGCCGCCGTAGAGAAAGGCTTCTTTGGCACGAAGAGGATCCAGGGAAAATCAATGCGGAGACGAGGGAGAATCTGACGCAAGATAACCTGGGAAAACAAACTGTGTAACGAGGGCCCAGTCTGACCTGAGGGCGAGGGAGGGAAGTAGTGATTATAGTGAGGGCACAGCGATCAGGATCTCGGTCCGCTGACTATCGACTACGATAGGAGAGCTTGAGCATTTTTTATAGGCTGCCAGGACAGCACATTATTTTATGTTTTCAAATTAATGTCGACACAAAATGCACATTTACATAAACACTCGCATATCAATATATAGCCTATTGCAAACTAGAAATAAATTATAATGTTCTTATGAAATGACCAGCAGTCATTCCCTCGATTCTCTCAGCCTGTGAGAATGATAGGATGTGCAGCATTTTTGAATTATCTGTCAAAATTTGGTTCAGGCACACGTTCTGTTGCTTTGTATTTTCTGATTAAATAATTCCTCTGTTTCTCTTAAAGCCCTAGATAAAGAGATTTGGGTAATAGCTCATGCGCGTGCCTTCGATACAATTCTGCAGTCCCTGGACCGTACTAATGTCTGGCGTTACGGAGGTAATGTATTCCAAGCGGCTTGTCAGTATTCGGGGTTTTTATTAATAAAGGTTTCCGAGGAGCGCCTGGGGCTTGGTGTCCGGGGATTGGTGCAGACACGAGGATTTGCGTGATTCGCGGGCGTGACTGCCCAAAACATAAATGTAATTAAGGTTCAGATGCTCGCGGGAGCCGAAGGGATAGGGCTGTTTCGTTTCCTGGATCAGGAGTAAATGGTACCTAATGTTGTGGAAAATGACTTTGATATCGCCTTCGACGGAGCCGCATCCCAATCAGGGTTTCGGGGAGACCGGAGCCGATGGTAACAAATCAGCACGAACCGGCCTGTCAGAGAGGATTTGTTAATGCAAACAAACGGTGCTGTTACTCAAGACTTAGCCCACATGCACCGCCCCTGTCAAGGCTTAAGCGCACTCCTGTGATACATGGCTCTTCAGCTCTCTAAAGCTTGAGCATGTTGGAGTAGAAATTGGTTTTCGTGGCCTTGTCCTCTGACATCATCAATGAAAGCTCTTCAGGAGGGAGGTCATGGTCATCATATTTAATTTATCAGTCGGATTATTACAAAATATCCAGCTTTTGATGATGTCTCCACCATCTATGCTTTTTTATTCATTAATTCATTTAATTTCCGAAATCAGGCATCATTGAGTATTACTTAGGTAAGTGAGCAAATTAAAAACATTAACATTTTCTCAATTTCTTGATGAGAATTGAGTTATTAACCAGGAAGTCTAGCTCCTTTCATTGTAAAATTCCCAGATGGATTTCCATATAAATAACTGCTGTTCACCAGCTATGGGTCATCAGCACGATTTAATTACATTAAGTGACAGCTAAATCAGACTGTGAAAAAATAAAGGGTTTAAGGGATTAGTGGATTTCCTGCAGCTGGAGATCTGGTTCTACCTTCCCCGTAATAAACGACATGCGCTGTCGTCTCCCGTCTCCTGACTCTGAGGGTCAGATAAAAGCGAGGCTCGTCCTGGTACAGTGACAGTAAATCCCCACAGTATTTTTACCGCAGAAGCTGCCCTTTGTTTCATGTAGCGCAGATAAAACAGTCTCACGCTGGGACAAGGCAAAAGTTCAGAGATTAAAGTAACATTCACCCCCTGAACCCTCTTCACTCCTTCTTTCTGTCTCACTGTCAGTTTTTACTCCTTTCCATCTGTTTCTCCCTCTATCAATTCCACATAGATTACAGCAGTTCCTTATATAAGTAAGTTAAGTTCACTCATTGGATATAAAAATATGTTTCAGATGTCTGGAATTTTGTCAGCAGCACCAGAGTCGAGCAGCAGCTGGCAACACATTCAGCACCACGGACAGCACTGTGTGTGTGCACTCTTTCACACAGAACTCTGGAAACTGTTGATTAAAAAAAAGGTCCATCATATAATCCTCACGTCAAAGTCAAGTGCTTTATTTGTCACATGCACATTTACATGCAGTGTAATGAAAGCGGGAGGGTTGTTAGCTCTGTGCAACACATAAATAAAAAGAATAAAAACATAGGTAATAAATATAATAAACAGTGGTTAGCATTGCTGCCTCACAGCAAGAAGGTTGTGGGTTTGAATCCGGCCTGAAGCCTTTCTGTGTGAAGTTTGCATGTTCTCCCCGTGTTCGTGTGGGTTTTCTCCGGGTACTCCGGTTTCCTCCCACAGTCCAAAGACATGCATATCAGGCTAATCGGAGACTCTAAATTGCCCATAGGTATGAGTGTGAGAGTGAATGGTCTGTGAATGGTGTGTGCGCACTGCGATGGAATGGCAACATGTCCAGGGTGGGTCCCTGCCTTTGCCCGTAGCCAGCTGGGATAGGCTCCAGCTCGCCCCATGACCCTTGTAAGGAATAAGCGGGTATAGAAGATGAATGAATGAATGATAAATTGTCCTAAGCCTACAAAGACAGAGGGGCGGCAGAGTTTAACATTCTAACTGTTGATGGGAAAAAACTCCTCCTCAGTCTCTCAGTCTTTGTGTTCAGACTGCAGAGCCGTCTGCCCGAATTTAGCAGGGTGAAGAGGCTGGAATTGGGGTGGGAGGCATCTTGCATGATCTGTCTAGCCCTAGACCCCACCCTCTTGATGTAGATGTTTTCCAAGCTTGGGAGGGGGGCCCTAATGGTCTGTTCTACCGAGCGCACCACAGGATGGCCCGTTCGCGTGCCGTACAGTTCCCGTACCAAGCAGTGATGCGACCTGTGAGAATAAAAGGTCTTCAAGATGGATGGGGAGACCTTGAACTTCCTCAACCGATGGAGGATGTATAGCCGTTGCCTGGCCTTCCCCAACAGGTGTTGTGTGTGGAGTGACCAGGAAATGTCCTCGGTGAGGTGCAGCCCCAGGCACCTGACACTGGAGACCCGCTCCACAGGCTCTGCACTGGTGGTGAGTGGGGTCTGTCCGCTGCCATTCCTCTTCCTAAAGTCCACCACCATTTCCTCAGTCTTGCTGATATTCAGAACCAGGTTGCTGGACTGACACCACAGTGCTCGGTCTGCCACTTGTTCCAGGTAGGCCTGTTCGTTGTTTCTGGAGATCAGACCCAGCACCACGGTGTCGTCAGCAAACTTGATGGTGGAGTTTGAGCTGTTGATGGCTGTGCAGTCATGTGTGTAGATGTTCTAGAGTAGCGGGCTCAGAACACACCCCTGTGGAGAACCTATGTCGAGGGTCAGCGTCCCTGAAGTTATGCCTCCCCCCACTCTCACCACTAGGGGGCGATCGGTGAGGAAGCTGAGCACCCAGTTGCACATCTGGGTGTCGATCCCCAGCGACCTCATCTTTCCCATCAGGCGAAGGGGGACGATGGTATTGAACGCTGAACTATAGTCTATGAACAGCATCCTCAAAAAGTTCTCCCTTCCTGGTGAGTTAGAGTGGTGTGCAGAAGATTGGAAATGGCATCGTCTCTGTTTCTATTTGTTCTGTAGGCAAACTGGAGGGGGTCGAACGAGCTGCGCACAGAGCTACTTTCTCACCTGCCTGACGTGAGGGATACTGGGCGCTAGTCTTTCAAGCCTGATGATTTATTTTTGGGGACAGGGACAATGATTGACTGTTTAAAGCAGGTTGGAAAAGCAGCTTGGGCCAGTGACATGTTAAAGATGTCTGTGTAAACTGGGGCTAACTAGTTGGCACAGGATTTTAGGACCACCGTAAACACCCTCCTCACATCACTCTCACTGATTATGAAAGGGGGCGCCCCATTATTAACAGTCACTTCAGTCTCAGCTGCCATAGAGCTGAAATCAGATACAATATCAAAACGTGCATAAAAGGTGTTCAGCTCATCAGCCAGAGAGGGATCAGAGCTGCTGACTGAGCCCAGTTTGTTTCTAAAGTCTGTCGCGATCCGCAGGCCCGTCCACACACCAGCCGGATCACCTGCATTGAAGTCAGCTTCCACTCTGTCCCTGTAGCGGAACTTTGCAGCTTTCACAGTCTTTCTAAGACCATAAGCTTCCACTTTATAGTCCGACGTGTCTCCTGATTTAACGCCAGCATTGTATGCAGCAGTACGTGCTGCAAGCGCTGGTCTCACAGTTCTATCTACCCACGGTTTCTGATTTGGGAAAAACTTTGATTTTGACAATTCGTATGATGTCATTGATCAGAAAGTGAATGTAGCTCCCAACCACTTCCGCAAATTCACTGATGTCACCCGAAGACACTCGGAGCATCTCCCAATCCGGGGAGAAGTAAGCAGAAGTAAGAGAGAGAACGTGGGTCAAATTGAGCGCAGAATCCAATTCAATTTTTTTTTCAATTTATTTGTATAGCGCTTTTCACAGAGACTGTCACAAAGACGCTTTTCAGTGAGAGATTGAAGAAATTGAAAGGGCAGAGCCCAGCATAATCCGCACACGGCTCATGACAGTGCTCTACTGCAGGGGAGTCCAATTTTATCTGCGAAGGGCTGCTGCGGATGTGGGCTTTCGATTTGCCCCGGCACAAACACACCTAATTCTCCTCGCAGTACTATACGCCTGGCAAAAGTAAGCAGCACAAATTTTTTTAAACAAGGTCGACTTTACCAAAAGACTTAATCAATGACATCGCGAAACATGGCCCAATTCTTGGAAATATGGCTTTGTTCTGCCTTTCCTGGCATAAAAATCAGTTTGAAAAGAATCTGAGAATCTTACTTCACGCTTTTCTTTTTTTTCTTTTCTTTCTTTTTTTTTTTTGGCAAGAACAGGCCTTTCAGCCCAACTAAGCTCGTCAGTTTCTTTATACTATTGTGAATATATCCCTTCAGATACTGAATGACTCAATGGTATCCAGCTTTAAGTCAAGCCTGCTCTTGAAAACACCCAAGGACTCTGCCTCAACAATATGGTCAGGCAAGCTATTCCACATTGAAATTACTCTTTGGGTGAAGAAATATTTCTGAATATCAGTGCTAAATTTGGTCAACCTCCATTTGTGACCCCGAGTTCTACTCACAACACTTGGCCGAAGGAATGCTACATGATTCACTTTGTTAATCCCTTTAACATATTTAAAGACCTCAATCAAATCACCCCTGAGTCTCCTTTTCCTAAGATTAAAGAGATTAAGTATCTTCAGCCTCTTCTCATAGCTTTCATCTTTTATACCTGGAATAAGCTTAGTGGCTCTTCTCTGAACTTTCTCTAGAGCCTCTATGTCTTTCTTAAAGTATGGTCCCCAGAACTGTGCACAATACTCCAGATGTATTTACAAAAACTTCATTTGCTTTTAAAGAAGGGATACCATTCCATCACATTTAAAGCTGTTCAAAGCATGAGTCCGCTGTCCTTGGGATGGCAGGGAGACCCGCGGTCGCAAAAAACTGTCCTCTGGTGTCTTAACTTTAATTGGAAGAAACAAAATCAATATCTGAGAAAGATGAAACCTGAGATTTCAGAAGTGCCACCCAACTGCTTACATTTTGCACGCGCAATGAAACACAGTTCTTGACAAAGTCTTTTGAATGTGAAATGCACATGACAAAAGTTCTGGACTTTCCCCATTTCTGGAAAATTTCATCTTGAGTTTTCTGTTGCATGACTTTTGCCCAGGTGCACATACTCTTAGACAAGTCATACTTGGTTAACAGACCAACAGATAAGACTGCACATTAAAACTGAACATTAAGTTAAGCATTTACTGACACAAACTGAAGGGTGGTGGTACATTTCCTGATAAAATAAACAAAAACAATGCACAAACAGTATGGAAGGCCAGAAAAACACAGGGGCGGAGCCCATTCAGCATTTTTTCAGGGTTTAGGGCCAAACCTCAGCTTGCAACACAGAATCTGAAGCCCTGTAGGAACTGCAGCGATGCAATCGCCTGATAAACAGCCCAAACTACAGCTACCCTGCTGCCTGCTTTTCTTATAGAAGGAGGATGTTACAGCTGTGGGAATGAACCTGCCGGCGCACCTACGTCTCTCAAATATTTGGAGAAAATTGAAAAAGGGTAAGTAAATGTGCAGGATAAACTCTGAACTCCGGGCGCCTGACGAGCCGAGGCTTCTGATGAGTCCCCTCGGTCGACCCCTCACATACCAATCAGATGTCAGTAAGCAGAGTGAATATAGAGAGCGAGACCCACACTAACACTGTGTCTAATACCTGAGGAAACAGGTTACTCTGTACAGCGTGAACATGTGAAATATCCTCGCCCCACGAACAGGTCCTAGGAGCTTGTTTGTCTATTCATGAGTATAGATTACTACTCATTCATTATTTTATTATTTCTACTCGCCTGAGTGGAAACATCTTCAAAGGTAGTTATTGTCTCGCCTGCCAATATTAGGCTTGAATATGGAAATATGTTCCGTTTGTTCTCCAGCGAGCACCAGTTAAATCACCTGGAGGCATCGCTGATATCTGTGCAGCAGCCGCAGTTCTGCCTTCATTGATCTTGCTGGAAAGCGTATTGCGACTCAGATCAAATGTGCGTCATTCTGGAACAAAAGCTCAGACATCAGTGTGCTTTCCCCGGCATGATTTTCCATCTCTTCGAGAGCGATCGTTATGATGTCATGTTTTGACATTTGGAAATAAATAATCCATCATTGCATTGGACTTACTCATGGAAAACATCAAATTTAATCTACATTCATCAAATTTATATATTTTCACAGCAAACTAGTTTCACAGAGCGAAAAAATGCAGCGGATGGCAAAGTAATCACAAATATTGGTATTTCAGAGTTTAAAAGTTGAACTAAATGACAGTTTTGCTGAGATTGCTGATATATTTAATTATACAAAAAGCCACTGAGGCACTAAAACACATCTGGCGGTGCTGTGAAATACCAGAGTAAATTTAATGGAGAATTATATGCACAAGAGCTCAGAAAAATATCATGTTTTAGAGGGATCTCAAGCAGAAACAGGTGCATAAAATATGACACATGCCTGCATTGCCATAATCCAAGACCAGCATTCATATTCATCTAAACATCACTAAACAAACTTTGGTTTCACTATGTTCAGTTTATGCTTGCAAAATTGCTTATTGAATGCCTGATAAATGGCTTAAGGAGTATCAGAGAACACAGCTATATTAGTGACCTCATATCAACAAAGATGGGTGATGTGATTTCAAATGAAGTGTGAAAAACATGCTGAGATCTGTGCATCCATCATCTAAAAGGTTTATTCCTGGGCAGGGTCACAGTAGTGGGGCGCTATCCTGTCCTTCTGCACACCAGTCCATCACAGATCACACACACCATTCACTCACACACATCACAGATCACACACACCATTCACTCACACACATCACAGATCACACACACCATTCACTCACACACATCACAGATCACACACACCATTCACTCACACACATCACAGATCACACACTCCATTCACTCACACACATCACAGATCACACACACCAGTCACTCACACACATCACAGATCACACACACCATTCACTCACACACATCACAGATCACACACACCATTCACTCACACACATCACACATCACACACACCATTCACTCACACACATCAGAAATATAGAATCTCGTATTAGTATTTTGGCTGGAGAGGTAACCACAGTACTCAGGAAAAACCTGTGTGAACACAGGGAGAACATGTGAACTCTGCACAGACAGTCCCCAGGCTGGATTCGAACCCACAGCGTTCCTGGCCACAGTGCTACTCACAGCACTGCCATGCCGCCCATATCCTGAGGTCCATTCCCCACAGAGAGCACAGCACGGACAGCTAATGATGCTAAATTGTCTCCGTTTATTAACGCCTGCCGAATAAAAACCTTCACCGGCGCCTGTGTTTCTCCGTGTCACTTTAGTCACTTTAAAAACGGTGCCTAAAGGAAATGCAGGCGTCTCGGCTGGCGGTGATTCTGAACTGCACAGCTGGTTTGATAAATTGGAGGTTGAAACTGACAACGGCCATTCATTGTTCTCTCCACCCTCTCCCATTTGTAAAAAGCTGCTTTAAAAACATTGGAATCTGTGAAAAAACTGCATCAACTAGTGTTGGGTGAACAGCGTCCATCAATGACATGCTGGAGCAAAGGCACCTGCCGAAAACACAATGGAGTCTTCATTTATTTAACCCTGTAAAACCTCAGGACTATGTATATGGGTCTCTCTAATGTAGTTGCCGTATTCACACCTATGGAACTTCAGGCCTATTGTAAATTATAGTGGAGATCCTGAGGTAAATGTGTATCAAATGATATACAAGATCTAGACATTTTCCATTTTATGTATTGCTGCGAAAATGGCATCCTGGGTTTGAATATTTCTCTCATTATAGGTGTTGAAGCACTGCAACCAGCAGATGCAGAATATCCATGTGACACTGTCTTTTACAATGTGAAAAAATGCCTTTTTTTTACTTTGAACCTTCTTAAGGGAAAACTTTGGTGAAAACTTAAAGAGTTTAATCAGCCAAAAAAAAAAGTACACAGAAAACCATAAAACACAGCCATACCAATGGTTTTATGAGTCGAGTCAGAAATAAGGAGATATTTTGTATGTTTATCAGGGGATCGGGCAGTGTATTACACTCATATTTATAAATGAAGTCGTATGTTTGTCTCAGACAATGGCTGCAGTCACGGTGAAGTCGATGTACGTGATGCTAAACTTAACCAGCCGATTGTAATAACGGACGCAACAGGAGCTTCTGCCACAAGTGTTTGAACTTCCAGAAAACGGGAGAGTTATGAGGAAAGAAATATATCGACAGGGAGGTGCCTGTAATCTCTTATGACCCTTACGGAGAGGGCGTGTTGTTCCGTTGTTCTGCAGGCAGCAGGACGTTCTTAGAAAAAGAGACACCTCATATTGCATTATACTGAAACAGGATCATGGCGCATCCATTTTAGCTAATTTTAAGTTTTCTTGGAGCAATGTGTCCTGGTCTACGTCATTCATCGCTTTGATTTAGTTTTTCTTTTTGAATCAATCTACCTCTCTAGGTGTTGCATACCAGACCCAGATCCAGTACACATCCAGCATTATATTATATTATATTATATTATATTATATTATATTATATTATATTATATTATATTATATTATATTATATTATATGACTGTTGTGATTTGCATTCTGCTTGTCAAGTTTAGTTCTGTGCCTGGCTATGCCATGTTGCTTGATTCTGTGCTTAGTGACCACTGCATATGTCTGACTATTCTTAGGATTGTGTTTTGTGTTTTGGTAATTTAGATCTCTTGTTTTATTATTTTTCATGTTCAGATCATTTAGTTTTCATGCCATGTTTTCACTTCCATGCTTTGCACTTCGTCTACCCTGTCTTGTCTTGTCATGTGTAGGTCTTTGCCCACGGTCCCTAGTCCTGTGTGCCACTCATTCGGGTGATTTATTGGTTTCTGGGTTTTCAATCTTCCTTCATTATCTTGTGTGCTTCCTTCCCCTCTCTTTTACTGTCTACTAACCATACTAACAGTTTGTTGTTTTTGCTAGATTACTAACCAATATTAACATTGTATATTTTTACTAACTTACTAACATACACTCAGGATTGTATAGCTGCACTTACTAATTGACTAATGATCTCTCAGCAGTCGCTCAATTCTTATCTCCGCCTCCTTGCCTATCCCTAATTATCTCTGTTGCAAGTTTCTGTGGATTTCCACTTACACTTTGTGCTTTCCTTTCCTTTTATCTTGGCACTTTAGCACTCCTGAACCGGAGCTGTTGTTTTGTACTTAGGTTTGTCTTGTGATCCATGTCTGCGTTTTGGCTACAGCCAAATTCATGTAATTAGTTTATTCCTCATGTGTCTCTCCCAAATCATTGTTACCATTGATTGCACCTGTTCTCCCTGGTCATGTGTTTACCCCGGATGTGCATATAAGATGTCTGTTTGGTTCACTTTCTTGTCAGATCGTTCTCCCTAGTTTTCTTGTGCCACGTTTCGCGCCTTGATTTCGCAGTATTTATCTTTCTGACTGGATTGCCCGACTTTAGATTTTTGCCTCTGTGTTTTTGGATTACTGTTGTATCTGTGTGTTTTGACCATTTTTCTGCCCGACTACGAGATCTGTTTGCTGCCCTGGTAACGATTCGGATTACGTCCTGTAGATTCTGGCTTGCTTCTCTGATAGTACTATTCCTGTGTACCAGACCCATTTCTGTCCGACTACGATTACTGTGATTGCTGCCCTGGTTTTTGATACTATTTTTGCCCAACTGGATTTTGACTTTTGGATTGTGGACTCTGTACTTTTGCCTTCTGCCCTGCGGGGGTTCTCCCCCTTTATTAATAAATAAGCTCTACTGCATTTCCTGGTTCTCGCGACTGGTTCCTTATCGCACCATTACAATTATATTATATATACAGAGTAAAAAAAAAAAAAAAACTGCTGTTGAACAATTTAAGGAGTTCAGTGAAATTTCACTTGTGCCAAATGATCAGGCTCTGATACAAAGCAAACAAAACAGAAATTCCTCTGAAGTTTCAAGTCAACATAAAACATTTATGGCACGTTAGGAAACTGACGCCGAAAACTCCGCAGCACATTTGTAACGTTCCGTGTCCTGTGATACTCAGTGACCAAGAAGGCCTTTTGCCTGGGGTTAAACTGTGGACGCACCATGCTTAGCAGTGCCAGGTCATTGGGACCAATACACAGGCAAGATCCATATGCCTGTTTTTAAGTTCAAATGACTATGTAACCCATCATGACATGCACGGTCAATTTCATATCTGGCCCTGGTCAGTTGGCACTGATTTCACTTGAGTTCCTTAATTGTGCTCTGTGCAGTCAGGCCTGAAACCTAATGAGGTGTAACTGGTACCGAAATCAGCGGAAACATCTGAGGCAAAAGTACAAAATCTTTTGTATTCATGTGTATTGCTACACCATCACAAAATGACCCGTTAAAAATTATAGTTTTTGTTTTTTTGTTTTTTTTGACTCACTCAGTATAATATTACATTTAGACTGTTGACATTGTTTTCAGTTTTGTTTAGAATTTTCAGTTCTCAGTTGTAGTTTGTCTTTAGGCAGCAGAAAAGCCTTCGGGGCGAACCGCTCCGGTGCAGGAAACCCCTCCTCATGGTGCTGTATGTCTCCGCAGCATCAGTCAAGATCAATCAGGCACACAAATGCATTTCAATCCAAAACAATTGCATTGTACAGAAAACGTCTACACACCCCAGTTGAAATTACACCAGAAATGCCAGACTTCTTCAACTTTTAATGTACCGACCTTATTAAAAAATAAAATTAAGTAAAAACATCTTGTTGCATAATTTTGCACACGATTACAGACTGGAGGCTGTAGCTCTGTTCAAAATCTACCAATCATGCTGACAGTCATGCTGGTGGGGCACTGCCATACATCTGCCGTTAGACTCTTGATTTCCGCTGTACGGAACAGACGCAGGACTGCAGTATCCTCTGGGAGACAGCAGCTCTGAGCCGATAATGGAGTTCTGATACGGAAGCCAATAGCGACGTGCTGACAGGGAGACCCATCGAGCAGCTCGAGCCAAATCCGCCCTCTTCACAGAGAAATCTTCCCCTGATCGCCGGGAGATGACTCCCACTCTCTCCAGATGCCTCAGAAACCGCTGCCAGCTCCCACCCGCTGATCCTCCATCCTCCTGGGGCTCTTCCCAGGGCCACCAGCTTTCATTCCTCAAGTCACACAAACACAACATTAAACAGAGACAAGAGCAGGGCACTGAGCCCAGCAAAGCTTGTCATTCTCCCACTACTGACGTGTGCCTGATGTTATATTTACTGGATTACTTTATACTTTACTTTATATTTCTCTTGTTCCACATCAAGCCTGGTTTTAAAAACATTCCCCCCATTCATCCAAAATGGCTTACTAATGGTATAATAGCTTGTCACTGGGGCACTACTCTCTCATGTTCTCCTATTGTACCCTTGAAAGCATATATGCACCTTTTTACCCCCCAGAGGGGTACACAGTTGCCATAAGGTCCAGTGATTAGTGCTTATGGTACATTAGTGCAGGCTGTACACCCATTTCAGGGTGTAGTGGATGGGGTTAAGGGCCTTTCTCTGGGGCCCAACAGTGCTCTGGGTTTTAAACTGCCAGGGTCATCGTCAAGCACCTCAACCACCAGAATACGAGCTGCCTCGATGATGTTGCCTGCCATTCCACGATACAGAAAAGATATTGTGAGTCAATTTAACGTTCAGCTCACAAGCTACATGACATCACAGCATTACCATCCCATTACTCATAGGTTCCGCACATCGGTGAAACTTTTTTGGTAGCGTGCTACTGGACCGCACGCGGCAGGATGCGTGGGTCTCCCTGCTTTCCCATTATTTCTTCCGTGAGGCCTGATTCATTTATGCCTCTTCCAAACGGACTTGATGTTCAGCTAAAAACAAAAACTGATGGTAAAGTGTAGAATAAAGATGAGTGGAACAGATTGATGAACTGCACCGCTCCCTTCATGAATAATTCAGCCTCACCTGACATTTTGGATGGCGACGGTTTTTAATTGATTTCACACCGCTTGACATGCATCATCGCCAGCCTATGCCGAGCGAACTTGAACAGCCCTGAAGCGTAGACGTGAATTAAACCATCAAGGTCATCGCGATGAGCAGAAACGTAGACGGACGTAACGACATAAGGTAAAGATGTGTTTCTGGTTCAATCACACAGAATTTGCATCTGTTAAATTCGCGATCTGTGAGAAGATAGGAAGAAACAAGCAACCCGATGTGATGATTTTTAGTCCATTAGGCAAAGGTCAGTGCTCAGTCCGCTGTCTAAACAGTGACTGCTCATTACCAGCATGTCGACTTGAGTAGATCCTTACGCTGACACGCTCCATTAACCCACAGACCCGTCAAGTCTGATAGAGTTTGACATGTTCTACAGCGTATTAAATATGATATACGGCATATCTTCAGACAACACACACACTCATGCAGGCACGCAAGCAGCGTGCGAGCGCATGTGGCAGAAGGAAGTGTTTTATGTTATTAATCGTCTTTAGTTATCAGGTGTATCGTTTTTAAAAAATACAATCATAAGGAATTACTTTCGCTCTGTGCAGTCGCATCATGATGGTGATACAGGACTGTGGTGCACAGATCGCTGAAACCAGATGAAGCGTCTGTATCGCGCAGACCGGCGGAACGACCTCAGTACTTAGGGCTAATGGATCTATACGACAGCGAATATTACATTAATGAATTACTGCCAAATCGAAATGATGCCTCTTTGTCTCCCAGTGCCTCAGTGATGAGTTTTTATTGTGTTGTCCAATCGATTGTGTTTCTGTTCCTCTGAAAGCAGGTATTAGAGATAGTGGTGTAATATCAGATTGCCTCTGGAAGTTCGTATTGAAAAGATATAAGTAGATATCCACACAGCTATTCCCAAACCAACATGCTTCGTAACACTTAGAAAGATACAGAGGAGGCCATTACTCATAATATTATAACTACTGATTGGATTTTAAGTACAACAAGCAAACCAAAAATACACACTGGTAGGTACTATCAAATACCCCTACACCCTTTCCTCCAGGTGCGATCCTCCCAAAGTCCAAAGACATCGATGTCTCACTATGTTGACACTCATGGTAAATGAACAGACAAGATTGCAGGCTTAGACAATTTGTCTGCTTTATATTTTAATTGACAACAATATTATGTAGAGGACAGGTATCCTCAGAGGTGAACCCAGAAATCATGGTTTGGGCTGAACCAGAGATGCCGTGGAAGATTTTTTTGGGGGGGGGGGGGGTTTTCAGCTTTTTTTTTCTGGACAAATGATATTAAACAAATGCTGATATAATCACATATTCGGTAATATGACGTTGTGAACGCTGAAATGTTAGTGAAAAAATACTGTAAAGTAGCTATACCAATATACTGATGGGGGAAAAAATGATCTAGGGTGGTATTGTTGCTGTCTTTACACCACCCAGGCTTGGCCCTTTCTTACCTGAGCAGCTCTTTATTAGGTTCAGTGTTTTATAGTCTCTGACAGCAGGTTTCTGTGACCTTCTTAATATTTATAGGAAAAATCGAAACAGATGGCGAAGCTTAACGTTTGGCCCTTGACTTTTTTTGCGGTTGAATTGACACATCGCGTTACGCCCGGGAAACAGAACACCTCAATCTCCGAAATGACATTGAACCTCTCTCCGGAAATACTTTTAGCCTCACAGTCCGTTTTAATCTGACGTTGGAGCAGGTGAAACAGCAAACATGAGTCTCTGTTTTTCAATTTCCCCCACGAGCCACCAGAGTTATTCTCCATCTTCCGCGCTGCTGAGCTGAAATCCCATCTCAATTCCCGTACCACAGATTGCTTCTGCTGCCTCCTGGGACCCGGAAAAACAATGTCCGGATTTCGGAAAATCCCCAGTGGAAGATGGGCGGACATTACATTGGCGGCCGATCGAATACACTGGGGAGAGACTGGTGATTCAGCTGAGTGATCACCCTCCCCTTTCTTATCCTGTTCTGCTACTGAATGTAGTATAAGAATGAGTTTTTTGTTGCTAACATCACCACTAGATTGCTTGCTATGGATTAATCAAGATGGCATCCTTCAGCTCCATAGCAACACTGCTCGTCACTGTAAGCACCATCCATCCATCTTTTATCATCTAACCCCCCTTATTCCTGAGCAAGATGGGGGGGGATAAATCCTCGACAGTTTGTTCCATCACACACAGTTAATTCGCGCACCCAAAACTACAAGCTATTTACGAGCCTCCATGTTAGCCTGATATGCATGCTGTTGAGAGTCGTGGGCTGCACGACCCTCAATTCAATTTCAGATTCTTCTTATGGGCCATGACTGTGTTTAGAATTTTTACAGATGTTGCTTTAATCTTTTCCAGGGAGTTTCCTGTTCTGCTGACAAATAACCAATCGCTGTTCCGCAACAGTTAGGGTGAGCAGTAATGCTTAATCCGTTTTCTGTAACTGAGAAACCTTGTCATGTGTCAAAAGAACTAAAGCATGTATCAAATACTTGCACGCCCTGGGCAAATATGCATTTATTTCAGGGTAGTTTATTTATGTGTAGTCATACACATTTCAGAGAGTACTGATACTATAAGATGTTCAGTGCTAAGGCACAGGGATTTCCCAAGTACCTTTACTCCCATAGATATTCCAACATTCAGTGTTTTGATGATGGAAACGAAGAGCCCCGTAAAACATGTTCCAATATCTCCCACATGACTTCAGTAGGTTTGAGATCTGGTGACCATGAGGGCGGTGGCATATTCAGAATCATCTCAATTCTCATAAACCCATTCAGTGACCCCTTGTGCCCTGAGGGCTTGGACCACTGTCATGCTGGAAGAGACCCCTCCCAT
This sequence comes from Gymnothorax reevesii, assembly GCA_029721435.1. Taxonomy (NCBI): domain Eukaryota; kingdom Metazoa; phylum Chordata; class Actinopteri; order Anguilliformes; family Muraenidae; genus Gymnothorax; species Gymnothorax reevesii. Next base: position 12,447,322 of record CM056574.1, read on the forward strand.
GATGGTAGGAAAGCTTCATCATAGGATATGAAGGTGATCACATAGAATATCTCTGCACTGATTTCCAGTGACCCTCCACCCAGTGGCGGGTGGTGGACGGAAAACTGGGGAGGCAGAAAACATCCCTTGAAACGGATGAGATTAGCGAACCGATTTCAATCATTGTTCTTGGTCAACGTCTTAGTTTCCCTTTTAATGAAATGTTGTGAATAATAAATTCAATAAAATTCTCTAAAATGTTTAATTCACAATATGCAACTCCTCACAAAAAAACCTCAGTGGATTTTTCGCGTTAAATTTTGCCACATCCAAAGCAAGTCGTCAAACCTGTGGGTAATGATTGTTTAATTGAAAAACTTTGAAATGCGCATTTTTTTTTGCGTTCAACTGCTGCGTTTGATTTCTCGTCTTAACGAAGACAATTAGCTACACCTGAGAGGGGAGAGTTCAAGTGTCTTTTACCCGGGAAATTAACTGAAAACAAATCAAGACTGATAAGCAGTTTAAAGACATGTTTATCGCTCTCCTTATTCTCTGTCCACCGCCCGCCACTGCCTCCACCTTTAAAAAGATGAGTGGACCCAAACTATGCCAGGAAAATGAACAGAAATGTCTGCATTTGTTAAGTTTGTCCACATATTTATTCAGGTTTTTTCTTTAATTTGTCACGTGTCTGTACATTATAATTGACTGCCGTGATGGGGATACTGTAAGGGCCGGTTCATACTCTACGCAAGCACAGGTCTGTTCCATTCCATTCACAGAGAAGCCTGAACGCGCGTCCCTTGCTCCGCTGTGCCTCGTTGAAAAGCAGTACGCTGCTCATGCAATAGGGGGCAGCAAACTCTTCTCCTTCTCCTTCTTTTTTCTTCTTGGGTGTATTGAACACAGCATATGGTGCATTATTTGCTTTGTCTCCCCTATTGGAATCTCATGGAAATACACGAGTCGATGCGTCGCGTTACATAAATTTGGACGACACACTTTGCTACGCAAGGACGCAAGATGGCTGCCTTGCGTTGCTCGATGCATTGCCTTGCCTTCGCGCGCGCGTACCGTGGGTAGAGTATGAACCACCCCTAAGTTTGAAGCGTCTGGAGAAGTGGTCAGGCAATGTTACATTCATAACTGATGCCAAAAAAATGCCCATAGGAACTGCTCTACTGCCAAGGTGCCTTGTCCATCGCTTTCCCCCAGATTCACACTGAGCTCATCCATCAACCCTCACAGCCGTGGTACCCACTGATACATTGGGTGCTTTTTTGAAGAATTTTTGCAGTAATAGCCCAAGAAATATGGAGAGCCCAGAACAGGCTGTGAGACCTCAAAAGTGGCACTCAAAGTGTCATCGACAGGGCGAAAAGCCACTCCGATAACAAGCTTGCATCCTCCAGCCTGTTCGATAATTGCACAGAGGTCGACCCGGAACAGCTCTTTGTACCTGGGATTAGTATCTGTTCCACTATATTACTTTAAAATGATATAATGCAGAGCTACAAACAACTCAAAGTATATCACCAAGGGTACAAAAGTGCTGAAAACTTTTGGGAGGAGCAACATTCCAAGAGTGAGAAGTAAAAACATGAGTGACTTAATGTTCCAGGATATGAGGGGGTCTTTGTTTTACTCAGTGTACTTCTTCAGCTAACTGAAGTAACCCTGCACTCAGAAACTAGCCCCTGGCCACCAGCCACAAAGATAAGGAGCTGCTGTAACTGAGGTTTTCCGAATGGCGCCATCACTCATTTTGACTTTAAAATGTTTGCTGAGTGAAAGGTTATTGCCACACCAGCTCCATAAAGCCATTCAATTACCATACTAAAGTCCATCTTGAATGGCTTTAATACTGTTTTACTGCGCGCATTAATACTTCAATATGCAGTGTAATGCTCTCTCCGGAAGCCTATTAGATGTTGACGCAGGCCTCAGTATGGCTCAAGATAAAATTCTTCGCGATACTGTCTAAGTTGTTGAAATTTTGGCTGCAAGTCTCAAATCTCTTGAGATTTTGCTGCATTGTTTGATGCGTCAACAGCGCTTGACTGGTTTCTGGAGAAGTAGGTATTCTCAGTCACGTATTTTAGAGTCTGTTTGGCTAATATACAGTATGATTATACCGCAGAGTGACAGAAAAGGGAGTGCTGCTTATACCTGCTTTTACGCTCCACTACACTTCTGTATATCCAGCTGCGTTACAGTCTCACTTCTCAGGGCTCATGTGGGTCTCGGTGTGCAGTGATAAAACTCAGTACTGCTGGCAGCTGTAACCCCCACCATCTCCTTTTGACCTGATGTCATCAGTTTAGGTAGTGTTCTTTTTCGGCGAGTCTGGCTGAGGACAACAGAAGATAACATTATTATTAGGATAACCATTTTATATCCTGTGCCAAGTTTTTTTGAGGATGTAGTCTCCCCTGGGGACAGACACGGGTTCAAAAAAAATGTGGAAAAGAAAAATCTTGTCCCAAGATTTCTGAGATGAAATCTGAGATGATTCCTTGTTTACAGTTAAATTTGATTCACTGCTCAATTCAAGTCCTTGTGGTTGAACAAACACATTTTTTTGTTGGAACTTGAAGTTGAGCCAACTTAAAAATGTTTTGCAGCTGGTTGCCTTAATTTTTTTAATTGAATCAACTTTACATTTTTTCAGTGTAAAATACTGTATACAGTATCAAGTTCAGTTCTGATTATGTAAAATAATGTAATGTACAGTATAAACATGGTATATGCAGTATAATGCCCACAGTTTCGACTCGGCAAAGGTGTTAATTTCAGTCTGGTGGCATCATTCTCTAACGAAAATCTGCAATACGATCAACACGAAAAGTCATTTAGGACCATCTCTTCAGTTGTGTTCCATCATTCAATCTTCCGCCAAGATCTGTTTTTTTGTATCAAATGAAATTATTACATCAGCGAACATGATAATGCTAATTAACTTTGAATTTGTTTGAAAGCCGTCTTGCTTACAAAGTTCTTCTTAGTGAGTGCTCTCATTAATGTGAATACGATTACGAACCACTATAAATAATCTGAAGACAAACGAAATGAGAAAATGCACACAGATCGCAGGCACATGTCCTTTCCCTGATATTATTTATTTATGGAGTGAGTTATTTACCTTGACACGTTTTCCTCTTTTATATTGCATTTTGGCCTGAGTGTGTTAATTTATAATGCTGTTTGTGTCTTCTTTGATAATTTTGGCACAGAATCTAATCCTAATTAATATACAGGGCCAGACAACAAAGATTCATAGACTAAAGAATGTACTTTGATGTCATGGTTACAAATTAAATTGGCCCAGTAATTTTAAATTATAAAGTAGAGAAAAACAAGATATATTTATGTTTATGTTAATTTACAATTAAACCCAGCAGAAAAAAATTTTCAAGTATTCATTGGACTACTGGAAAGATCACAGCTTCTATGGTAGAACTTTTAATCTGCTGACACTTTTGTGAAATATCTTTGAAAAGTTACAGCTAATCAGACGCAATTGAAGCACCTATTACTAAAACCCCATAAGTCACACTTGACTTGACTTGTGGGGTTTTAGTAATCAGTGCTTCAATTGTCTGAATCATAGGTTTTAGATGAAAGACCCAGTGCAAAAAGTACTTAAGTCCCAACTCATATGGGAAACGGTTAGGAATATTGATCACTCTGAAATAATATTGAAGGTCAATACCATAGATATCACAGTCTGAGTGGTCAGGAATGTATTAAATTACTGTAAATGAAGGAGTGAAATTGGCACTTTTGTAGCGTGCAGCTCAGCAGAGAGTTGAGCTCATATGAGTCAACTGCAGGGAAAAAAGCTTTTATACTCTTTCAAGAGAAAACGCTGCCGCGTTATCCATGACCTGGTCCTACACTTGGTCGTTACGAAGAAATGTTTGCAGAAATGCATACATGTGCAAATCTATCCTTGCATCTCCATTAAAGGACTGCACATGTACAATAATGTCTGGCCTGCATTCACTGATGTCAGCTTTACTGCTAACCCTGTTGCCTAGAATAAGAAAAAAATAAGCATATTGTGACGGTTCAGAGCTACTAAGCATCAATTAATGATTAATTAATTAGACTAAATATGCTTATTACCAGTTTATTATAATCTTCATTTTGATCCTCTAGTTTCTTAAAGCATAAAGTCAGAGCTCCCTGCAAGAGTCAAAAGTCCTCTGGAGTCTGGTTTTGTATTATTACTGAGACACTTCTCTGTCGAAAAAAAAAGCTTATAGAAAAAAATTTATTCCTCGCACTGTTGCAAGCTGTTTACCCCCAGCCAAGTCATTAAAATGCTCCATTCAGCATTCATGAAGAGCAAAATTCATCTCATCCTGCTTAAAAATGGCAGACGGCTGCAAACCTTTTGATCTCATTTTCTCGTTCCGATAGCTTTCAGTGTCTCGTCTCGGGTGACATTCATTAAAACATTAACACACAGCTTGGACTGGTGAAAATGAGCCAGGTAGCATTTTTGCCAGCATTTCATCTCCCGTTAATGTGTAATGCCGTATCGTGTCAACCTTGAAACGCTTTCCTAAGGAAGTGTAGAGATCACACACCATTCAACCACAAACTCATACCTATGGGCAATTTAGAGTCTCCAATTATCCCAGCATGCATGTCTTTGAACTGTCAAAGGAAGAATGCAAACTCTATGCAGAAAGGCCCCAAGCCAGATTCAAACCTGCAACCTTCTTGCTTTGAAGCAGTTGTGCCTGCGTGCCTCCCTCCACTGAAGTTATAAAACTAAATAATAATAAAAATACAAAATAAAAAAAAAAAATAATAATAATTATTGTGGCACCGGTTGGCCACTTTATAACAAATGACGCACCGAATGTGACAGTTATCTCTGACTGACTTGTCACCTACGTGAGGAGGTCTATTGACTTGGCGTTGACAGAGGGCGATAGATCAGCTCAGGGCTGGAATTCGAAACAAATCCAATAAGCAGCTAATGACAGATCAGGAGGAATCTGAGGAGTCCTTTAAGGCCTGACCCATCAGCCGCTGTGAAATTTAGGTTAAGGGAGTGAATTGCGTAACCATGGCTACTATCGTTGTATCCCCCAGGTAAACAGTACCTGTCTCCTGACAGGCTCTGCTTCTGTCATTTGTTTCGGTGGTGATTACTCTTGGGATTTTTGCACTCTCCCCCTAACGCATCACTCACTTCGTAAAAAGTAGTGTTCAGCCAACCAGGTTGAAGAATGTATTCTCGTAAAAAGAATTGCTTGGCCAGAGAGAGTCTGTGGCCATCTCAACTGGAACTGATATATTCTGACATATTAAATGAACTCGTACTTACAGAACATGAGCACTGGAATCTTGAAACTGTCATTAACATACTAATATTGTTTTTAATCATACGAAGCTTGATGGTGCCTTCACTGGGTTAATGACATGTTTAGACTCTGCGATGATGCAGTTTTCTGTGGCTGATTGCTTGTCATTTAGGCATTGAACACTTGCATGAAGGAAAAACACTATCGCCGCTCCAGTTTTCAGTTGTGGTTCGTGCCTTATGGAAGTGATCCAGAATGTTGACATGATGTTGTGGACTGAAGCAGGGATGGAGAGCAGTAATGGACACGCATAATCTGGGTTTTTACATGAAGATCTACCACCCCCCCCCCATTCACTGCTATAACAGCCTCCACTCTTCTGTAAAGGTTCTCCAGGAGATGTTTGAACATTCCTGCAGAGAACCCTTTCATTACAGACAAGCATTAATTAGGTCGAGCTGTGATCTCACAGGGGGGCATCGATATACCTATTACAGGGGGGATAAAGCTAGTCCCCCCTCTCCCAAAAATAGAAAAGAATTATTAGAGACATATTGAGTTTGAATCATCAACACATGGGTGGTTTGTGCGAAACTCCATTTCCCTCTCACTGTACAGGCTCTAGTGCACGAGTCTACCCCAAACTGTTGTAATTACAAAACCATCTGGAATGTTCCCGTATGCTACAATGCAAAGATGTTCCGAAAGTGGAACTGAGGAGCCTGGCCCTGACCGTGAAGAACAGCGACAGACCAATGAGTGTCCACTTACTCTTGTCCATGGACTGAATGTGTCTGTGATACAGGTGAGATGCAGTATGGTTGTTGAGTGAGAGAACGCCCTTCACATACAGTAGTTGCACACACACCCCCTGCATGTGATGTGTGTGTGTAGATCTGTCATTCTGCTTGTGCTGGGCTTCAGAACTTAGCAGTGAGAGAGAAACTGCCCCTGTTTTTACTGAAATATGCAGCCAGTTTCTGCTCTAGAATGAGTCCTGTAAAAATCAACCTTGTCTGGGTAAAAAATTAATAGAATAACAAGCTGGGAAATATATAGCAGATGGTGCAGGTGTTTCACATATGGAGTAAAATGTGACTTTTCCTCAGGTGTATTTACTCCTATTCTCACATCAACTGCTGAACGATGTTTTGTTCAGACAGTGTTAAAATCTATTACTACTGAGATTATCACATTCTCAGTGTTATTCAATTCTTCAGTTCCTGATGACAAGTATCTCACAATATCATGAATAAACTTCACAATAACATGAAGTTTGTCAACAACAGCCCGCTCTAATAATGCGACTCAAGTAAGATTTGATATAAAAAATACTGAGAACTCATTACTCATAGTCATACTCACTACTGAGTCAAACAATTTACTGATTTTATCGAGCATTTTGCCAGGGATCGTGTATAAAGATATGGACACACGTATCTTAAATAAAAATTGGATTAAAGATGCAAATAAAGCATTTGCATATATTGCCATATTGCCCCTGTTCAATTAACATTTACCATAAGTTTACAAAGTTTCCAGCGATCAACCTGGTTTCAGATCATTTAACTTTTCCATCAGTCCATCCTTCATGCTTATTATAGACTTTATAATCAAAGTGGATGGGAATTTAGGAATAAGTCTTGTCCTTACGTTTGTCTGTCTGTCCATCTGTCACACTTCTTTTCCCGGCCAGAACTCCTAAACCGTTCAATATTTCTCAACAAAATTCAGCCTTGGATACATCTTATTCGGTAGATGTGCCTCTCCATACTTCCATCCCTCCCCCATTCTTTGATCAGGCGAAGTCTCACCCATCCCGCGCTCAGGGAACTGAGTATTTCAGGCTTGCTCAGAATCTGTTTTGTGTTTGATGTTTACCCTTTGTTTGCAAACCACCTCTGATGTAGTTTATTCTTCTGACTTTCTGGCCATCAGTTAACCGTACCTCATATTTTATAACCACATTTTCCTCTGTCCATCCTTTATCTAGAATCTTCTTTGTGTACTGCAGAACTGTGACCAAAGGTATGTTACCCCTGCGAACCGTGACCATGGTTGACCTTGGTTAACCTCGGTTTACCATGGTCAACCATGGTTAAAGCATGGTTAAAAATGGCCGACCATGGTTGAAGTATGGTTGCACACGCTTGGGGAGTTTTTGCACCATGGTTAAGCATGGTTGACCATTTTTCACCATGCTTTAACCATGGTTGATCATGGTGAACCGAGGTTAACCAAGGTCAACCATGGCGTTCCATTTAACAAAAATGTCAAAACCATGGTTTGACCAGGGTTGACCACGGTTACTTGAACCAGGGTCAACCAAGGTCAACCACGCTCATGGTTCGCAGGGGTAATGGAATAAAGATTGTGGTTATACAGGTATAGCGCAGGTCAGCAGAATTGTCATTTTTACAACAGTATTAACAGCTATTGCCATGTTTACAACATGTACATTGTTGCCGTGATTGCCATGGTTACAGCATTTGCGCACCAGCGAGTGAGGGAGCACTGGGCACAGGGAATTGACTCGGCACATCTGGTGTTACATATTTCAGACGTCCTCCTTTGAGATGAATTTGCAGGAATGTTGTGCTTTCATCAGCACCTTTTGTGTGAGCGACACCCCGCTGTGAGCCAGTAAAGATTTTCTCTCAGTATTTCAGAATCTGTGATTAACTTTTGCCCTCAGCAGTAGTTATTGACAGTTCCCCAAAATTTCATATGGATGTTTCCGACGGCGGCAATTTTAAGCTGGAAGCATTCTGATATCTTCTATCCTTCCTCGGCCATGTTTAAGACTTGATTATCTTTAAAGGCATGAATCGCCCGTTTAGGTAAGTCCATATTTGGTGAGAATAGAGGAAAGTCCCACACATTAAAAAGTGATACTTTTGGATACTTTTACACCTAACCTTAATGTTTACCTCAAAATGTGTTTATGCTGAGTCACATAACTGAGTTGAAAACAAAACTAAAATATTTTTTTTCCGAAGTAACAACTTTTTGGCACATCTTTATCATGGTTTTGGACATTTGTGCGTGTGTTTTGGACTTTCTTTGTGGCTCTCGTCCTGGGATGATATCGTATTCCTGTTCAATCGAATTCTTTACCCAGCTGGTTGATTGAACTGGGGTGGCGCTTCCCCAGATTCTATATCAGCCGGATGTTCATCACACGTCTTTGCTACAGTGTCTGTTTGTAGCTAAGCGTTATAGCCAAAGATATCTGTAGTCAGGTTTTGTTTGACTTTCTGTCTTCTAATTATTGGAGACAGTAGCGGCTATAGACCCGGGAATGACGGGGCGCAGACACGTCCCTTTTATGACAATTAGTCGTGGGTAGTTCGCAATCATTTTCCTTTTCTGACGCGTTTTCCAATTATCGTACTTGGCAACTTAAGACACGGTCTCTCCAAATGTGATCGAACAGCGATGAAATCATGGGCGAAATTCAGTACAGAAAAAAAATTGCTTCGCGTTGATTGATCAGGTCCGTGTTCCAGTGAAATATCGCCTTTCACTCTCGGTATTGTGTGGGTTGATAAAAAAGTGGCACTTAGCAGTTAAATAGGCAGCGTGCTGCTCAAGCTGTTTGCGTGAGAGTCGTCAGGTATGCAAGTTTGACTAACGTTGATTTAAGTACAGCAAATAAGCGTCCAGATGAACGATTGTCTTCTTACGTAATCGGGGAGAACAAGCAGCAGCTGTTAACTGTGGAGTGCTCTCGGAGCGAACCTTCGGTTACTCATGAAAATGACTGAGAACAGGTCAGGACTAACGACTGTTTTAAACGGATGCTTTGTCACAATTCTCAGTTCAGGTTCCGCCACTGAGCTGAATTAAGCCCATGATTTCATCGCTGTTCGATCGCATTTGGAGAGACCGTGTCTTGAGTTGCCAAGTACGATAATTGGAAAACGCGTCAGTAAAGGAAAATGATTGCGAACTACCCAGGACTAATTGTCATAAAGGGACATGAGTGCGCCCCGCCATTCCCGGGTCTAGAGCCGCTACTGATTGGAGATTCTTCTCCCTTTTTTTTACCCCTCTTTGCTTCTGCGGTTCAGACTATTATACGTCCTTTGGAAGCGCAAGTATTTGCGTTTGGTCTATATTATTCTCTCTCTCTCTCTGAACCTGGCCTCTGTATTCCACCGGCCATTACAATTTTGGGACTCAGTATTTTTGAGCTCAGCGCTGAACCCTGTCAGTATGAGTCAGTGTTAATACATACATTCTGAGCCGTCTAACATTCTTGCATCTATAAAATCCCAACAGCTCTCTATAATAGGTTTCAGTATTTGTTCTATATGATCTAAATTTCAGCAAACGCAATTGAGAATCCTTCTTTCTGTAATTAAAATATAGAAACTCCGCAGAATATGAAAAAGATTTATAGTCTTTGAGGAGAGATGGAATTAGAAAGGCTCGGTGGCATGAAATTGATTCTTAAAGATTACATTAATGTACTTTCCTGACGCCCTCTCAATCTATAACTGTAATTTAAAGAGAGGAGAATTATTTTATATCAATGGAAAATCATTCCTTATTGGATTGAGTGGCAAAATTCACTTGAAGTTTTTTTTTCAATCACCAGCTCCAGAAGTTAATGCAGATGGATGAACTCTATGGCCACATTTGATTTGATCCCTTTGGTATCGTTTACAGATTTTTTTACTAAAATAAAAGCTCCTTTAAAAAATTGAGCAGGGGCTACCTGCACTAAAAGACATCTCTAGTAGGTAAAAACTTGTATTTTTGCGTAGTAGTAATACATTGTACTGTAGCCAATGCCCAGTGTTTGTATTACCAATATTATTTTCCCTGAACCTCTATTTCTTGTTCTTTTGTATTGCACTTTACATTAACCTCCTGCTGTACCAAAGGCAGAATAAATACAACCCAGTCCATCTTCACACCTGAGTCCAGTACGACATTCCCTGTCCTCCGTGCCCATCACCGGTGCTCAAAGCACAACCCTTACAGTTTCAGATAATTTTTCTATCATGAGGTGAACTGATACTTACAAATAGCCCATTTTCTACCCTTTACCAATGTGTCCTCACAAGGAAAGAGTACTGGGCAGAATTTTAATACTCTAGGCTCTCATTTCTTGGCGCAGCACAGGGTGGCACAGCATGGCGCAGCCTACGCAGTGGTAATTTTGTCTGGTGCAGCCTGCGCAGTGGTAATTTCATGCAGTGCAACACCGTGCGCAGCCACTTTGGCAATTTGGTAGACGGATGTGCGCCGAGATGGGTGTGGCGGCGTAGTAGGGGGAGGTGTCACATATTCATCATGACGCAGTGACAATTTTGTGAATAAACGGTCCGCCAAAAGTGGAGCCAGTTCCAACCTGGCTTACTTTCTGTGCAGTGGTAATTTGGCTGACCGGCGCACAGTGCGCACACGTCACCAAAACCTCACAGACAGGTTTCCAGAATGTCACGCACATTTCAATGCAATAAATAAATACAGCAACCACTATTTAATATAACAATCTTAATCGGGACATAAATTATAGTATCTATATGTATTGTCCTGATGACAGATCAAAGGCGGTTGGCACATGTAATGGAAACTCAACCTGGCTTAATGAACGCAGCTGAATCTGTGATGCAAACTAACAACTTCACATCTTTCTCAGCCAACCACAAACTGCCTCGGCATCAGGCAGTGCGTATATATATATATTAATATTGCATGCATTCTATGCTCAGTAAAGCCACTTGCACGCTGGACGCGAAACAAAATTTCCACACAACTGATTACATTCAAAGTCAATGCAAAGACGTGTATTCGCATCTTTGCATTGACTTTGAATGTGATCTGTGGTGCGAAAAATTAGTTTCGTGTCCAGTGAGCAAGCAGCTTAATACTATTATTGTCACTTAGGTTTTATCGTTTTAAGTGGGGGAAAAGAATACAGCCTGATTGCTATGATCTCGTACTGAGTTAAGATCACGTATTGAAAATAAATGTGTAACGTATCTTGCATTTTTGTCCATGCATGTTAATCCCAAAATTTCAAGCAGGAATAATGCAATAATAGGAACACGCTATCCATTGTTTCTCTTCCCAGCAAAATATGCCTGGATACACCCCGTTGGCGTGGCCCTCCCCCCCATTCACCGTCTGCACCGCGCCTGCACCTGGTCACCGAATTTAGAGCCCTATAAAGTGGCTGAAAACGAACAACACTGTCGAGCCTGTGTTACATGTCAAAGCAATAAACGCAGAAGAATAATGTGAAAGGTTTTTACTTAAGGCCTGACCTTCAACGTCACTTTAAGACAATGGCCTTCGCCACAAAACCACATATGTAGGGCTGTCCATATGCACACAGCCTGCATTATCTTAGTGAGTCAGAGACTAAGACTGATCTGTCTTTGTGGCTTTGACAATCAACGACTTCTTGATCCATGTCAGTAAATATACCCCTCATTTCCTGGACAAACTGTGTCCCAGTGAGCAAATGCAGCCATACAAAGAAGGTCATTGCAAGCTTGCATGAATTCAGAGGAATTGTCACCATACACAGTTTTGTATGCCATGTGGCTATTTCCTTTGTCTCAAGTCTCTCTAATAATATCTGGACAGAGGTTACTCTGTCTGCATTCAGCGCTCCTGCTGATCGCACTGCTTTCTCAGAGGAAGGTCATACACACTCAGACAAACTCAAATGAAGTGTAACATGTTGGCTACTACACATTATTCCATTTATGCTTCAAATTTTTTAGGACGTGACTCTGCTCACCTGCTCTTTTTGGAAGTGCAAGTTTGGGGGTTTGTAATCTCAAGGAGTGTCTGTGTCATGCATGCTCAAATTGTTCCAGAGCATCACTAGAGCACAGTCTCAAACTCAAATGCATGTTGTTCTATAATAAATAGCTAAATCTGATGCAAGTGTCCTGCCTGAAATGGAGCTTTAGCATCAGTGTAGTCAGAGGCACGGAAGTCAGGCTGGTCACAAACTGCTTTCTGTCCGGTTATTCTCGACTTCACCATCTCCCACCCAGGTGGCAAGTTTCTATAACTATGACAGTGTACATTCATTTCTCTGGCTCCATGCCCTCTACACCTGTTCTTCTCTGACCTACTACAAATCTGCATCTCATCTCCCCCACTTCCCCAACCTCCTTCTTCAAAAACAACATTTATCATTGTAAGCAGCATCTGTTCATCCGGTGTTCATTAATTTTAACATAAAGAATCTTAGACTTTGCTGGGGGGTTTGTCATCTCTGGGAGTGTCGGTGTCATGGTTGCTCAGAATGTTCCAGAGCATCATTTGAGCAGAATCACTGCCCAACTCAAATGCATGCTGTTCTGTAATAAATGGTTAAATCTGACATAGGTCTCCCACCTGAATTATTATTAATATTGTTACAAGGCATCCTTTTGTTTCAGTGAGTTATGATGGTTTTCGGCTGCTGTCATACCCAGCTAATTTACAGGTGTAAAGGCGGCTCAGAAACACAGTGGCCATGTCTGTGTTATTCTGTGTTACCTGTGCTAAACATCCCAGATCCCTCCCTCGGCCCGTGCCGGGGTTCTGCATTGGGCTGAGATAATCACAGCTGACAGATAAGCCATCATTCCGCCACTCGCTGTTGACTTCACCTCCGCAGACCTGAGTGTTGTGTCTTGTCGTGACAGTGTGAATTACATCAGCGACGGCACTGATTCGTGACACAGGGTATAGACTGCAGCAAGTCCCTGACTCTGTACACCATCCACACACTCGGTCATATGCTTCCCCCATTACGAAAGAAACACTTTACTGAAAGCTCAACATGAATACGCATTAACCCTCATGTTCTGTGCTGGGGTCCCACTGGCTCCACAGCCTCTTTGAAAGTCTAAGAAACCTACTTAACATTGTTTTACCAGCTCATATTTCTAAAAGTGCTCCTACCTTATTGAAAACTTCTGCCAAAAATGTTTTTGAAGTTGATAACATTTCAAAAGACCTTTTCAAAAAACTTATAAAGACCTTTTATTGACTCCATTTAATACCAATTCCAAGGGAAAATGAGGGTGCATGTACATCAGTCTTGAACTAATGTAGCTATTCACTACTTACAATTGGAGCGTTAGCCTGCACGACATTACTCTCTTAAACTCTGAATTTAAAAAAAATTTCCCTTAAGTAGCTTTAAAGTTAGAAAAAGCTTTTTTTGTGCATATTGTGGAACAGTGTAACATGTTGCATTGCTTCGCTGAAGCTACATCACGTTTGTATTGGGTGAAATATTACAACATGTTTTCATTGCCACAGCATTTCATCAAATTGAAAATATCCAGATCTAATACATCAATTCATGCCCAATTCCCTGTAATACTGCCAGAAATATTTTGGATCTTTGGAAACCTTTAAATCTCCACTAAAATTTAATATAGGCTAAAGCTCCACAGTTTTGAATAAAGCAGCTGTATTTGACAAATCCAGGTGTGGGATCGCAGAGGCAAAGAGGTTAACTCATGACAACAACTGAGGACCAAAAAGGAAAACAGATCAGAGTCCATATTTCACATTTTTAATTATAACTGTTGTGTTTCCAGTGTCCTGTGCCGTCTGCTAGGACACTGCGTGGGGTTTTAACAGTTTATTGTACCAGGTTTCATTATTCATTGTTCATTATCATATTTTTTATTCTTGCCATGTTTTATATCTCATCAGGTCTCGTTCCCGGTCTACCCAGCCAATCCGCCTCTCCAGTGTCCGCATGGTCGTTTCCATCTTTTACTTCTCGCACTACCCTCGGGAGTGACTTACGGTTTCAAACTTCTTTCTTGCGTTTCTTCCTACAGAGCTTCCCCAGTCTTCATGCTTGTTAATTATACTCAGCAACAAAAGTTTCTGTGACACCATTTATGTGTATGTTATAAATGACACGCAAAGATCTCAATGCAATCAATATGTTTATTTAACAGGAGAAACACTGACTTTTCAGTGCCAACGTCACTCAAAACGAAAAATGTCATTTTCATGCGTCATGAAGCACTTGTCTGACGTCTAACCAATTGTGACCTTCACACTTCAATACCGGGTGTGACTTCCTCGTGCCATGATGCAAGCAACGCATCTCCGGCGCATGGACCGAATCAGATTTGCCAGAAATTGCTGTGGGATGTCATTCCAAATCTGACGTAGACGTTGTCGCAATTCCTGGAGTGTAGCTGGCGGGTTATCCAACCGCCGCAAACGTCGATCCATCTTGTCCCAAAGATGCTCGATTGGGGACATGTCTGGGGATCTGGCTGGCCATGGCAGGACATTGACATGTTGTTGCATCAGATACTGCTGTACAATCCTTGCAACGTGTGGTCTGGCGTTATCATGTTGCAGCGTTATTCCGGGACCATGTTGCATCAAAAACGGTACCACCAATGGCCGTAGCACTTCATCGCAATATCTTTGACCTGTCAGATTTCCATCAATAACAAGCAAATCTGTTCTGTTTCTAGCCGTGATCCCTCCCCAAATCATGACACTACCACCTCCAAAACGATCAAATTCCTGAACACAGTTGTTGGCATAACGTTCTCCACGTCGACGATATACACGTAAACGACCATCACATCGGTTAAGCATGAATCTTGATTCATCAGTGAAGAGTACAAGATCCCACTGACGTTGGATCCACCGTCGATGTTGTCGTGCCCACTGTAGACGCAGTTGTCGGTGTTGTACTGTGAGTATTGGATGTCTTGCTGGCCGACGTGGGACAATGCCAAAATGACGGAGACGGCGACGGATTGTCTGTGCAGACAGTCGCCTCAAACCAGGTATCGTTCTTGCAGTTATGGTTGCAGGTTGGAATTGATTTCGGAGATGGGTTGTTCGAATCCAGTTGTCCTGTCTGGGAGTGGTTACTCGTGGACGGCCGCTGCGAGGACGGTCTCTGACATGTCTTGTCTGCTGATGACGCTGCCATAAGTTCCAAATGGTGTTTCGGTGGACATTCAGGCGATGAGCAACTTCCCTCTGCGAGGTTCCGGATTCAATCATCCCAATGGCCCTCCACCGATCATTTTCAGACAGTCTTGGCATTTAGAGGGTAGAGTTCCTGATCCGAAATGGCTGTGTTTTCGATAAGTGATGCTTCCGTCGTTCATCAGGCACAATGTGAACATTACAAAAATTCTCCTCTTTTATTGCCATCCACAAGCATGATTTACGCACATTTTCACGTGCAAAGTCATTTTCTCGCATTTTCATGATTTCCATTTCAATGTTGTGTTTACGTGTACTGTTTCAGTCTGATATCACCATGTATGACAATTTCATAATTGCGTTATGAAAAATAATTAACAATATTGGTGTCACAGAAACTTTTGTTGCTGAGTATATTTTAAATTGATTACTAACATTTTACTAATCAGTCACGGGGGGTGTTTCCATTAGACAGGCACGTACTAATCATTACTAACTTAGATAGGGATTTAACTAGCGTGCTTTCGGCTTTCGCTACAATTCTTACTTGTACTTTTCCATTTACTAGTTTAACACTTTAGCTGTTTTTAGTATCTTATGTATGTTTATATGTATGTATCTTAATGTGTAATTACCTGCTTCTGTTGTCTCGTCTGTACTGGTTTTCCTCTCTTGTCACTCCTGCCTTGTAATTAACAATCTTGTTTCTCCCTGTCGGTCTACTGCACAGGTGATCCTCGTTTGTCTAGTCATTCCTCCTGCTATATCTGGGGCGAGGCCAGAGGTGGCTGGCAGACAGTCTTGTTTACCCTTCGTTTCATGCCCGTTCCTACCTCTTTCATAGAGTTTTCCAGTGTGCTCCTCGCTTGTATTCATAGCCATAGTGCTCGTTTTGTTTATCGAATTCGCCTTGTGCCATCGTAGTCATCGTTAATTTTTGTTTATTGGTATACCTCCCTAGAATTTCTAGTGCCTTTTTGTTATCTTATTTTGTATTTTGGTTTTTTGCTCTGTGAAGCATTCTTTCGTTGAATTTTTGCAACCTTTTGGGCCAAGTTTTTTGTTTGGCCATCGTGCCTGTTTTGTTTTCTGTTTAAATAAAACAAATGCACTATTTGTTGTCCATTCACATCACCCTCTTGTGAAGTCTGAGCAAAAAAATAATAAAACCCTGAGTAAAAATAGAAATCACTTGCCGGTACCTGAGGGAGCACAGGTCTGTTGACTGGGTTTCCTTTCAGAAATCATGTTTACTGACCTTCAGGCACCAGCAGTTTGTAGCCCTCTCCTCTTCTATTGGTCAGATGGGATTCCCTCCTCCCCTCATGAGCTAATCAATGGATTCGTCAATAAAAACTCAGAAGATCAGGTCAAAGGCTAAGGAGTTCAAAGGGAAAGAATGAGTATATCCGTGGGAGGTATGTGCAAAAGTGTGGGAAAATAACCCCACCCCTCCTTTAATGTCCTGCAGACCGATTTCTGTCGTTGACATTAACATCTTGACGCAGAAACGTCGGGCTCGGTCCGATCACTATTTTTATCACTCTTCTTTCCTTCTGAGCTTCTAACCCTGCAATCCATCGAGGCCTGCGATCATTAAACAAAATTGAGAATCGTTTAATGAACAAGGGAAAAGGAATGGAAAATTTCCCTTAGATATCTTAGGCTAAACCGTCCTCTTCAGAAGTTGTTTTTTTTTTTTTTTTTTTTTGGAGTGCATGATGGGTGAATGAACAACCTGTGGACCCACCTGTCCCCACCAGCAGTGCATCGGTCACACCTGTAACAGCCGTCACTTTGAAACTGCGATTGAAAGAGCGCAAAATTATTGTCCAGGCCTCATTTATGGTGGGGTGAAAAAATGACGGGACCAGAGGGAGGAAGTGAATCTATCCCTTAATTCACATAAAAAGGTGTCTGCATAATGACTTAAAACCAAAAGCTGAATTAGTTCAGGAAATGTCCAATATGCTGGAATGGTGTTCTGCATAAATTTTTCACTGCCAGTTTCACAGCCAGACACCAATTCAAATTAATACAAGTTGGCAGAACTAAAATCATCCATAATTTGCTTTCAAAGGTTGTCCCTCAGTTGAGATTGAAAGGAATTTAAACGCAGGTTTGAGAAAATCAAGGGCTCTCCATGTGAAAATCAGAGCACCTAAGGAAGCGTTTTCCTTTGTATTTCCAATGACATTTTCAGACGTCCCAGCAGTTATTACACAATATACCCAACTTTTGATGGCACTTAGGAACCACAGTAGCCTCAAGTATTCTTTTGTAGATCGAGGTATTGTCAAAGCAAAACACCGAGGAGAAATCATGGGTACGTTTGGGAGAAGCCGAGTGTTACGTTTGTTGGTAAGGTAAACAAAGCTGAGAGCTTAAAGCATCACCATTCTGCAATTCTTCTCACAATTCTTCATCCTTCAGCCGAACACCAGACACCTGTATGATCTGAAGCACACTGTATACCACCAAGCACACAAGTCTTAACCAATATAAAACTATTCTTGGCCGCGTTTCTCAAAAGCGTACTAATACGTGTAAAAATATGCATAAAAAAGCACCAGAAAGAGCAGTAAACGGGCAAAGACAAAAATAATATTATACAGTCTGACACCGCTTCAGGTTTAAAACGAAATCGGTTCTCCCACACTTTAAAAAAATGATAATAATTGGTTGGTTTTTCAAATTGGTTGTTTGCAACAATTTTGCTGCAGACTGGCTGTCTCGCTCGCTCTCATCTCTCCAGGCGATTTCAGGCAGCCATAATGCTGTTGAGATCAAGGCCCTGTAGAGACAATACCATCTGTTACTTTCTTAAATTAAATATAATAACATTACAATTACATTTTTTTTTTTGAAAAATGAAAGTTTGAAAATCCTGGATGAGCTCTCTTCTACCGACTTTGGAAACAATACGATAAACATCTAAGACCAAATGTTTATTAAAAAATGTAGAGTGCCTGAGACTTTTGCACCGCACTGTACTAAATGCAATATACAGTCCTTAAACTCATCATTAAAATACTTCCAAGACACATCTCCCTATGGGAAGTAAGGTAATCATTCTTGTCAGGCTCTCACGGCAGGAGAATAAAGGTTTGTGTTGCCTGGTAATTACACTGCTCACTTCAGGAAAGGCAGATAACAAGCATGTCCTTTGGAGAAATAAATTGTGAGACAAGGATAAAAGGCTGTAGGACCTGTTACTGATCAGCGGAAAATAAATACACAATTCAAACCAATCACATTACCTTTAATTAATTTGTCAAATGTAATTTTCTTATGAGAGGCTGGGCAAACCGAATTTCAGAACTTGCCAAATTTGTAATTTAATAGAATCTTCTTCAGGCCTTTGAAAGGCCTTCTTCAGGCCCTGGTGAAAAGGCCTTTTTTTTTTTTTTTTTTGAAGCTTCTTTCCTGATTTCACAATGATCAACACCAATGCGTCTTGCGTTCTGTCACTCCTATTAATCTAAATACCTGTGCTTCAGAATTTAAAATAATAATTTCACACATCAATAAACAGCCCTACACCTTTCATTCAACTGACATGGATTTATCATTTGGCCCTAAAAACTGGGGATTCTAAAATGAATTATAATAAGGAGAGTTTCAAACTTGTGTAGAGGGTATAATCCGGTGTAGGAGATTTAGAGTAAAGTTTCAGTAAAGTTATTTTTGAATGGAGGAAGCAGGTTCATTTTCCTCCAGTTGAAAGCAACTGAAGGCGAGGGCCGTTTCACGGCTGCAGGGTCGGCTGCATTTAGGCTTCTACGTCACTGCCGGCCCTTCCATCGTGAAAGCGCTTTTGAGTGCAGCCGAGAAATGCAGCCTTTGTCTCAACTGGTATCTGACAGAATTGTCATTGTGAAAACAGATTGAAAACGAGCAAACTATTCCGTCTGAAATTGGGGAAGATTAGGGCTACATTGCTCGGCTGCATTCGAAAGCGCCTTCGCAGTGGAAATAAAAAAGAAGTAAAAATGTGCTCCTCTGGAAAGCAAATTTTAATTCTTATTTTTTGTGATCTGATTTAATTAGTGTCTGGGTGCGTTTGAGAATTGTCCTTAATACATCAATAAAATTATCTTTTCTGCTAACTGCACTCGAATATGATCATTGCAGTGAACTAATTAACATGTAGTTGAAGTCTGATGAGATTAAAAAAAAAAAAATGCATTTATAGGAAGCTAAAGGATTTTATTGACCAGTGTCAAGGCCATTGAAAACAAGAATAAAGACGTTCATATCCTATTTTATTTGGCCATTTAAATAGTATACCCATTTTATAGGAAAAACACATGAAATTTGTTTTAATGCTGTAAACATAAGCTTGAATAGATACATTAACTCAAATGAAAATTAATGTACCACATAATTGACTCTATACATGAATGATAAAGAACAGTCATTGTACAACACTCTGAGAATAACAATCTGTCTGTCTCTATCTCTCTCTCATGAAATACCTTTTTCTTTAAGAGAAAACCTATCACAAGCTGAAAATCAAACAGACCCATGGCGAATGATGCCCATGCGTCCCTCGAAATGTCCTTATTAAGCATCCCTGCTGAATGTCCTTATGTAAGCGAGTGAGTGAGTGACCTTAGTTTTGCACTGCATAGACCATGGTAGCAGTTTGCACACAGTAACAAAACAACCGTGCAGAAAACAGATGCTCAGCCTAATCAGTTGAGTAGTAAGTGTAAGGTGTGATGCACATTACTTTACCTGTGGATTTAATCTGTGCCAACAAGAAGCCAGACAGAAAGGAAGTCAGAACAGCTAAAAAAATATGCTGTTATCTCATGAATAATGTCATCTTGAGGGGTATGTTAGCCAACCTATTCATTACTCTGTGTATGGGAGAGCAGCACTGAATGTCAGCTAATTACTGACTGCGGTGAGTTAAATATATGGGTGTAATTACCTCACTGCACATCGCCGCAACCTTACTGATCAAAAATCTAGGGCCTGGTGGATTCCTGGCGATATGCGACATAACTCTGACACCTCGGTATTAAGGTGTGAGCTGAAAGTGGTGCTTCATCATACAACGATTTCCAGGCGCAATGCCATCATTACGCTCCAACTCACACTGAGCCAGCTCTACCTTACAGACAACCACCTTCTGCCCAAAAACATACTGATTCTCCAGTGAAATATGTCTTCTGTAGAGTTTTATATATACAAGAGAGAGAGAGAGAGAGAGAGAGAGAGAGAGGGTGAAGGTTATGTATATCTATCTGTAACAAACTGGGTGAAGGGAAAGGCTACTGAAGGATTGAAGATGAGCCACTAGGGCACATTTATAATAAGGAGGATTAGGAGAAATTGAAAACGGCTCGTTGAATCCTCTGTACCCTAATAATTTGCTCACCAATGCTTTAGCTCTCTGGAAGAGACACCAGGGAGGATAACCCTTGAGAGTGATACATTAGAGTAAGACAATCCAGCCCTGACAGAGATAAGATCAGAAACAAATATGCAGAGGACAATCAGACAGAAAGGAGTGGCTTCAGCCGATCACACCGAGGGAATAGAGGAGTTAACGAGACAATTAAATAATTTACTGCAAAACTCCCACAGGCTGCTGGAAGAGGGAAAGAACCTATTTGGCAGACATGAGGGTCGTGACACTTTTCCATCAGGAACAAGAGAGATTAGGAAACACTAAGTTTCACGCTGGGACGTCAAACAAAGGAATGAAGGGTATTACTTTTGCACAGATGGTAACAAAACAATCCTGATTTATTTTTCAATGTAATAAATAAGTTTCTAGGTTGTTTGTAGCCTTACATCATTGAGGCAATTACTTCACTTTTACTTTCACTTCAACTGCAAAATGTGGAGCCATGTGGCACAACTGTTGATCATTGACCTGTTGTACCATTCGGGGGGAAAAAAATCCCACAATGCAGTTCTCTAGCCTCTGTGTTTCTCTTTGGAAGACAATAACAATTAAAAAAATTGTTCTTGATTTTGAAAATGAGCCTCTGTCTAATGATCTGCGCGTCATTCCTGCAAGTAAAACAAATGCTTTTCAGCTAAGAGAGATTGAGAGAGATCATCTGATTGTCGACGAAACCGATCGCGTTCTCCGCTTCAGCGCGGCTCTATCTGTGACTCAGCCGAAGCATTGAGCGTAATTGCTGTTTATCCTCTCTGAGAGACTTAAAGTACTGTGCCAACTACATAATCATTGGCTGGTATTGATCATTGAGAATGGCGTAATTACAGGGGCGACAGGCGGGGGCAGTTTTTCTTGTTAGCCCAGCAATCCAGAGTAACTGAGACCTTAATTATATCATCTTCTGTACCGGACTGAGCCCCACAAGGTGACTGTGAGGCTGCCTTCACCCAGAAACTAGGCTACCCGGCTCCCAGTTCGAGAGCTGAGTGGCTTTTCACCAAACTGATTGCAGATCAATTGGACAGAGAAGCACCGATAGCGATGTCGATATTGGATCAGCGGCGGGCGGAGGACAGAAAATCGAAGAGGCAGAAAACATCCCTTGAAACGGATGAGATTAGTGACCCGATTAGTTAGTTTCCCTTATAAATGAAATGTTTAGGTGAGTGTATATTAAATTCTATAAAATGTTTTATTCACGTGCCTTAATAGGCAACTCTTCACGAAAAAAACCCACTGTGGATTTTCCCCGTTAAATTTTTGTCACATCCTAAGCAAGTCGTCAAACCTGTGCGTAATGACTGTTTAATTGAAAAAGATTGAAATGCGCTTTTTTTTTGCGTTCAACTGGTGCGTTTGATTTCTTGTCTTAATGATGGCAATTAGCTACACCTGAGAGGGGAGAGTGTCTTTTACCAGAGAAATTTACTGAAAACAGATCAAGACTAAATATAGGGCATTGGTGGCCCCAGAAGCTCTCACTGTTAAGATAAAAAAATGTTGAAGTTTTTGTTGACTGACGCACGCATGGATGGAGCCCGATACCATAGCCCCCGAGCCACTCGGGCATTGGGAACTAATTAGGAGCCTGTGACTGAAAATGTTGATAAGATAAAGCAAATTGGCGATTTTTTAGGCCAGTAACCTTGAAACAAATAGGCCAAGGTCACCTTTAGGCATGTCATTTTTAGGACTTTATGAGATGCACGTCCAGCAAAAATTAGGAGCCTGTAACTCAAATCATTGATGAGATGAAGCAAAATGTGTTGACGAACGCGCACACACACACGCAGGCATGGACGCAGCCTGATACCACAGCTCCCACACCGTGAGCGGCGGGGGCTAATAATGATAAGCAGTTAAAAGACATGTTTATCGCCCTCATTGTTCTCTGTTCACCACCCGCCACTGTTGGATATCAGTCCGATACTGACTCAAATTGCTATTTAAGGTATTGGTATATCAGTGCATTTACAGTTATGTATTTAGCTATCAAGTTTTGCTTTACAGGGTTAGGCAAGCAATGTTGGGACCTTACACATTAAAGTATCACAGGGTGAGGCCATCGAATGATTGAGGCCCAAAGCATCTGGTGCTGGTAGCAGTGGTTTTTCAGCCGGAGTTTGATTCACTTATTACGTAATACTGCCCCACTCTCCCATGTTGTCTCTTGAAGGCATAACGTCTGCCCTCTCACGATCGAGATGAAAAAAAAGAGCGTCAGGCTGAGTGTTGCTATCAGAGTATCTTTGTGTTTTCACATGATATTTCAGATGATGCAGATCAAAGGCTTGGTTCAATACTCGAAGCGTATCCCCGGAGACGGACGGCTCCAGTCATTCGCTGCAGACATCAGTGAGCAGCGCTATATCCACTCACATCTCAACGCTTCAAAAACCAAAGTGAAACAAAGCGCTGAGTGCCTGTAGCCTCGAAGCTCAGGAAGGAATGCAGAAAAATGTTCAGCTGGTGTCAAAAAATGTGTTCAGGGCCGTTGGTTCCCAGACACTTGAAGGAGATGCACAGTATAATAGTGAGATATTATCCCTGCTGATATACCACAATGGGCCCATCAATTAATCTTTCTGTGTGAACATTTGTCTGTGTGACTCAGTATCCAATAACCTGCCCTGCTATGCTGTAGGTGCTGAAAAGAATCATGGGAAACTCAAGAGGACGCAGTTCTCAAATTGTGAGTCACGCTAATGAAAATGAAAGAGGAAGCAGCACTCAGATTATGACAGCGCATCGGTTCATGCAAATGAAATCAAAGATGCAGTGGCTACTAAAGAGTCAATATACTAATAGGAAACAAAAAATAGTGGGACGAATTAGGCCATTTAGTATCGTGCTAAACACATTCTAATGTGCAACTATGTATAGTCATTACAGACCCATATGGGTCTGTCAAATGCTGCTGCTAAATTCTAACGTCCGGTACTTCTGTCCTATTTTACATTCTAGAGGAGTTCCCAAGGTTTTCGACAATCCCAAATATCTCCCTCTGTATTACAGGGACATGTGTATAAAATGATGATCATGATCTAGATATTTTCATTTCGATGTAATGCTGTGGCCATAAAAACATGGCGTCCTGGGATTGAATATATCCCTTATTATTAATTGGTTATGTATGTTATTACTTACATGCAGTAAAAATTGCCTGCCAATATATCTTGTATTAGCCGACCTGTATTGGCCGAGTTGTATAGGCCGACCTGAAGCTGTATTGGCCGATGTCAGCACGTGCACAAGTGACCAGTGGCAACTGTGACATTCGCTCACTTCAAAGAAGCAGACGACAGTCGCGAACCGAGCATTTAGCTCTTTAATAAGTCTCGAAGTTGCGTACTTCAGAAGTCATAGTCAGAATATTGTCGTGATAGCACAACAGACTTAACCAATTAATAAAAATATTATAAATAGCTTATTTTTGCGTTGCCTTGGTATTGGCCTTTGGGTCGCAGTACTGGCTTGAGGCCCTCACGCCAATACCAAGGCAATACAAAAATAGGCAATTAATAACATATAAAATAAATGTGATGTAGTTTCAGGGAAGCGCTGCAACCAGCAAATACAGAACACGTATGGGTATGTGACATTACTCCACAGTATGAAAACGTACGTTTTCTGACTGAACCACTAAAGGACTGCTTATGCCCACATTAAGCCGCTTTCGCACCAGACACGAAACAAATTTTTTGCACGACAGATTACATTCAAAGTCAATGCAAAGTGCATCGCGTGCGTGTATTTGCGTCTTTGCATTGACTTTGAACGCGTGTATTCGCGTTTTTGCATTGACTTCTGTTGTGCCAAAAATTTGTTTCGCGTCAGGTGTGAAAGCAGCCTTCCACTCCAACCCCTCAGCAGAAGCGAGAGAAGCTTACAGCCAGGCTGGCAGATGCATTACAGACAAGCACTTGTTTTGGTTTCCAACAGAAATAGCTTCATTGATCTTGGACTCTCAGCATTTGAATGTTATTGTCTCTGCCTTCAGATCAGCAAATCCTAATTCGATCGATATTTCCCCTGAACTGACCAAAAAATAACCACAGATGGTTTTGTTTATATGTGTTTTAAAGGAAAATTTTGCATATAAGCCTCCTCCCTCCCAAAAATGTTGTTTATACAGTGCTTAACAATTTTATTAGGCCACCACCCAATGTTGGGTCTGTGCCTCAGCGGTCCTAAATTGGCAGTATTGGTAATTACCAAAATCTTTAGTGTGTCAGTAATAGTTTTAATGGTTAAATGCAAGAATGCAAGCTGTTATCAAGGCCAAAAGAGGCCATATAAAATGTTGAGTTTCTTTGTTTTTATGTGTGAAAAAGGACTATTTGGTTGTTTAATTTTGTTATTTGCCAAAGAAATAAAAATATAATTTTTATCATCAAGTTTTTTGAAAAATTTCAAAAATGCTCATTTTTATGCCAGGTCGTCTAAAAAAAATTTGTGAAGCACTGTAAGTCAAGGCAAGACCGGTTGTTGCAGGAATTGAGGCCTCCGGGTAAAAACCTCCAGAATTCAGGACAGTGAGGAATCTATAGAACAAAAGAAAAAGACTTCCACAAAAATCTTAACAACCGCATGATATACACGCCTGCAACTAGGCACACTCTACAGCTATTGTCCAATATCTAAAACCTCCCGTTGCCAATTCATAATGATCATGAGAAATCGCATTTTAGAGCCCCTTTTTGATTCGTGAATCCGTGATCTATTTATAGAATAGCGACTGAACCCACATGGCGCAACAAACAGGGCAGGGGAATCCGATAAGCCCATTGCGGCGACCAACACTTTACAAAGGTTGATGAGAGAGAACACACCTGTGTCTAAACACAAGATGGCCAATGATCACACGATTTCAATAAGCTCATGGGCACAAATGTGCAAGTAGCTTCCAAATGCATCAAGGTCCTTAACTTGGACAGAGACACACACTGACACACACAAATTGGTCACAATTCCCTACGTTTGATGCAATATAAATGGAAATTTCAACATAAGTGGGCAGCAAGGTGGGTTCGAAGCCTGGGGCCTCTCTTTGTGGGGCCTACGTGTTCTCCCCATGTTCAGGTGTGTTTCCCACGGGTACTCCGGTTTCCTCCCACAGTCCAAAGACATGCATGTCAGGCTAATTGGAGATGCTATCGTCCATCGGTATGCACGTGTGAGTGAATGGCGTATGAGTGGTGTGTGCGCCCTGCGATGGATTGGCAAGCTGTGCAGTGTAGGCCCTGCCTTTCGCTGTAATAGGCTCCAGCTCCCCTGCGAACCTGGCGAGGAAGTGATATAGAGAATGGATGGATAGATGGATATCCACATAGGACAACACGCTGTATTTTACGCGTATTCTGTGTTGACCAATCAAATCCCATGAGCTGGGTTACAAAAGCAAAAAAACAAAAAAGAAAGGTGTCCAAGCACTAATGGAAATAACTGTGACTTTTTCATTAACAATCCAAGTTCAAGCTCCTAATCTCAACTGCATGTTACCTGTAGACCATAGATTCTCAAGTAAATCTAGAGCACCATTTCAGTTTTCTGCGCACAAACTCTTGCAATAATCACCCAACTGAAACTGCCAATGGGAACATTAATCGAGCTGCAAAGGTATATTTCAGTGGGCTCACAGCTCAAAAATGCAGTCCCAGCAGAGCTCTGAATGAACCACACCTCTATACTGCGTGACTCTGTACAAGTGTGTGTGAGAAATGTTTATCTGTCTCCCAGCAAGCATTTAGGGCTTCTGTAACTTGTGTACTGTAGCTGACACATTACCCAATTAAACAGCTGGATGTTTACAGTCCCAATTTGGATTAATTGCCTTGCGGAAGAGCAGAACCGCAGTGTGACGCCTTCCAGAGATTTGCAATCACTATCCCCTCCTTACCAGCCCCCCGTCACCTCCAACACCAATCTCAGCTCAGCTGATCCTAAAAATACACCAATCTTAGCTCAGCTGATCCTAAAAATAACCACCTCAGCTGCACCATAAAGGCAGTATTAACTCACTCCTTCCACTGAAGCCAAGCCTTTCATTTGTTCCTTTGAAAATAGCAGCTGAGACACACAGCCAAATGTCCAGCTTCCGATATATGTTTATCTTAATCCACCAAGTATATCTCTTTAGAACCTTATTGCGTGGTATTAGAAAATAATATAAGACTAGCCTAGCCAGCATTTGTTTGTCACATTTGCGTATTTGCACACTTGTGAGCTAAACAGCAATACATCAACAGCTAGTGAGGGCTCATGGAAATCACTGAGAGATAATATATTAAGTTTTGTCCTTTCAGGTGATTACCTCCAGCAGGACATCGTCACTGCGCAAACCGCAACTTAAACATCACTATTCTCCCACAGCTGGGATCAGTTTCCCGAAAATATTTTGTTCGGTCCCCCGGTGATACTTAACCCCTTAAACTTTAACTTACCACTTAAGTTTTCCCTTAAGTAGGTTCAAAGTCAGGAAAAGATTTTTTTTTTCATTATGTGGGACAATATATATTCTGTGTCTGCTGGTTGCAGAGATCCACTGAAGTCAAATCACGCTTCTATTGATTGATTGATTGATTGATTGCTTTATTTTGAACTAGTTAAAAAAGAGATAATCGCCAAAACAAACGGTCACCATGCCTATACCGAAACAAAAACTAAAAGGTAAACTGTTAACAATTGTCTTGCATGTGCCGCAAGATTATATGCT
Organism: Gymnothorax reevesii; assembly: GCA_029721435.1. Taxonomy (NCBI): domain Eukaryota; kingdom Metazoa; phylum Chordata; class Actinopteri; order Anguilliformes; family Muraenidae; genus Gymnothorax; species Gymnothorax reevesii. The sequence goes on from CM056574.1 coordinate 12,474,707, forward strand.
CAAAAAGGAGTAGGAAGAAGTAAGAACTTATTTAACCCTACCCCTTGTATTACCGCATTCTACAGTCAAGTTATTAAATTCTCCATTATTATATTTACGACATTCACCGTCTATTCAGGAACCATTGGTACTTACAATATATTGACTATAATATTCAATAAGCTACTTATATACAAATGTACACAGAATATTGCACCTGTATATAATACTGAATTTCTATACTTCTAGTACCCCCTACGCACACACAGAAGAAGACATTACAAGACAATGTATCCACGTTTGTCTAAACCCTGCCATTACCGCCCTGGGTCAAACTGCTGTTCCTAATCCTTATATTTGTTTAAAATTTGTATTTTATATGTTCTTTGAAACTTGCCTAAGGTTTTACATTTTCTTAATTCATCTATTAAACTGTTCCATAATTTGACCCCAGAGACTGACACACACATGCTTTTCAAGGTTGTTCTGACACAATCGTTATGGCCCCAATGTGCAACAACTTATAAGAGAGCAAGAGATGACAGACAAAATTTTGAAACTAAAACAGATTTAATTTAACAAAGACCAACACTAACCTACAATTTATACTACTGACCAAGATTGATAATATACAAGAAAAAAAATATTTACTGTCCCTTGAGATGGGGTTGCTTGGTGATGTTCCGGTGAGGAAAATGCTCCAACACAGGCACAAATCCACTATAAGCTTCACAGGTCTTAAACAGAATGACAGGCCTGGTTAAATGTATCCTTCTCCGTGCAATTTCTCCTACTACTTTACTCTCTCAATTTCTCTCCTTATATACTCTTTTGCAGCCCCCTCCCACCTTTAGACTTTTTTTTTTTCCTCAGGGACTTTCCCCTCTCAGACATGCCCAGGACATGCCCAAGCCACGCTCCAGACTGGGCTTAACAAAAAAAAGTCAATACTGCCATCTAGTGGCTTCATTCCACATTACACAATGTATCTTTAAGTTCAGTTCCCCTCTTAGATTATAGCCTCCTTCTCTCTCTGAGAAAAGTTTATTTATGTTGTCTGGGAGTAAGTTATTTTTTGCTTTAAATATTATTTGTCCTGTTTTAAACTGAATCACATCTTGAAATTTTAGAGCTTGCAGTTTTAAGAAAAGTCTATTTGTGCGGTCTCTAAATCCTACATTGTTAATGAATCTGATGGCCCTTTTCTGCATTATATTTATTGTTTGAAAATTACTTAAACAAGTGTTTCCCCATACCTCTACACAATAGGTCAGATAAGGCAAAATTAATGCCCAATATAAAATATATATTGAGGGAAATATTCAAACCCAGGATGCCGTGTTTTTATGGCCACAGCGTAATATCAAATAAAAAACATCCAGGTCTGCATGTGACTTAATAAACATTTCCCTGTAATTCAGCTGGACATATTTGGGATTATTGGAAACCTAAGGATCTGAACTTGAATTTAAGGTATGTCATTGGTTTGAATTAAGCAGTGGCATTTGATGGGCCGATATATGAATCCAAAGGTTTTATGGGGTCACAGTGGGCCATTGGGTCTGACAGCAAGTGGCTTAAATCATTTTTACGTGACTGCTGTTTTGCGCTAGTGCGCGATGTCCAAATGATAAATCTGACAGCCCTGTGCCCTCTCCGGATTGCGCTGTCGCAACTTCCTGGCACATTGCAGGAAATCTATTAGATCTGAGTTTCCTGCTGTCTAGAACAGTCTCCGACCCCAGAAGCAGTTTTCTGTGTTAGCCCAACACTTTCGACAGAAGATTCAACTAATCAACCGACCGGGGTATAAAATCGACACTGTAAACTCGGCTGTATTCAGCTACTTAAGTCACAATGATAGGGAGCTAATATGAAGGCAAAAGCCTGTGCTCTGTTTATATTTATGCTATCAGGCCTCCACTGTTTTTCGATTGTCGTTAGCATGGCTAAGCCTCTTGATGCAGGTGGGCTGAAAAAATCAATTAGAGGCCTCCCAGTTTCCCCAGCACAAATCTGTTTCCTGCGCCACTGGGCACAGACTCAGGATGGCGAGCTCTGGGCCCTGGGCTGCCGCCAAAGATGGCTGACGGAGGATCCACCAAAGCGCTTGTTAGCAAGACACAGCAAAATCTCTCTGCCACCTCAAAACAGGCAAACAGCGTGGATCCTCCCTCGTATACAAATCCCAGCAGATCCTCGTTAGAACAATGACATGATCTGGTGTTCCTCGCTTAAGCCTACATGTGCTTGAGCGCCATCATATACCGTTGCCAAGCCACTGAAAATAAGCTATGTTAAGAATGCTTGCTAAGAATGAAGCGCTGGGTTAGTTGGAAGGAGCAGTGAATCACAACAGATGGCAGAACAAGAGTGATTGTAATTCATATCTGCAGTATAAACGTCAGTTTTAATACGCCGCAGCACCGCTCTTTGCACACAGTACACATCCATTAGCATGCAATAAAAAATGTAATAAGTATCCCGTGAGGGTTCTGGCAGCAGATTTAAGGAGACATGAGTCAGAATCTCCTTATGCGCTACCTTGGGCTTTAAAACAAGTGACAGGAAAGGTCAGCCCTTAATAACAATAGCAGCCCTCAGCGGGTGGCCCCAGCAATGTAAACCGGGAAACAAAAATGCCGCCCCAAGCATTCCTCTTTTGGAGGAAAGAGCATCCTGCTCATGTATTATTCAGGGATCTCCCCCTTAAAATAACAGTCTTCTGAGGATTGTCTGATGTCCCAGATGAATAATTACGAGGTGACCTTTTCCTCATTAGAGCGGATGGACTAATGGCATTTCACAGATGACAGCGAGCAGAATTTGACTCCCTATATGGAGGGAGATAGGATATAAATGCAGACTGTACATGAATATGTTCAATTAACCTACTCCCACATAGTATGCTAACACAAAGTGTTTGTTTATGTTAACCCCTTAAACTAGGTTTCTGACTTAAGTTTTCCCTTGAAAAGGTTAAAAGTTGGAAAAAAGCATTTTTCTTCATATTTCAGCGCGCACTCCGTGTCTACTCTTTGCCGCGCTTCACTGAAGCCGCATCACTCTTACATTGGGAGAAATATTCAAACTCAGGCTTTTATATCCGCAGCATTACTTCAAATAGATAATCTGCTTTTGTGATTTTATACACATTTCCTTGTAATTCAGTGGAAGCCTAAACTTCCACAGGTTTGAATACAGCAGCTGCATAAGACAGACCCATATACGGGTTTGCTGGTTTCATGGGGTAAAGCTGCTAAATGATCTGTGCTGTTTTTCACATGGTTTCTGGAACATGAAGTAGGATGTTCCGTTTGTGCAGGATGGGGGGGGGGGGGGTGTCACCGGAGAGATAATTCAGGGTGATCAGTGAGCAGATCACACAAGTCTTTCAGCACAGAACAGATGCAACAGAATTAAAAGAACTGTTTCATCCTCCTTTTTTTCTTTCCTCTCTCTCTCTCTCTCTCTCTATCCTCCCTTTGTCAGGCTGCCAAAGAGAGTCAGCGAGACGCAGTCATCTGTATGAAGTCTCTGTTCACCAGCCTACAGCTCCGCCGTTATTCTCTGTCGTCTTTCGGTAAGGACACGACCCTCTGTCGAAAGTGTAGCTGTGCTTCAAAAAAAGCACGTGCTCCTCACCGATGCCCAAGAACAAAAGCACAATTTTATTTATTCATCGATGAGTTTGTTGTTTTACACTCAAAGACAATGAAAACTCAATACTCTAAATTTTGGTTTATTTTTGCTCAGGACCTGAGTAGTCCATTTTGAGTTCTTTAGTGATCATTGGGGTCACAATGTGTACCTCGTTACACATGAATGATCATCATGTAACTCAACAGTGTGAGTTGGACTCTCATTAATCCATAGAGTCCAACATATGGGATTAGGAGTTGTGCAGTGGTTGAAATGATGGAGGGGTTGTCTTCCCTATATAAAGGCCTGATAAAAGCCACACAAAACCATTTTTAAGTGTCACAATGCCACGTCTGTGGACTGAACAACAGAACAGGGCCCTGGGTATGCTAGAGGCAGGAATAAGTGCCCGGCAAGTGGCTTTTGGGTGTAGTACGTCCAACTGGGACGAGCTCTTTCATCATGAGTACCCAGACCTCAAACCAGGCAGCCACTCCAGAATGCACTACAGGGGGGGGTCACCCCCGATACCGACTGTTCATTTTTATAAGTGTGTTCCGTTCAGTGATTTTTCATTTTCAACTTGTGCTCTTTATGTTTAATGCATCTGCTTATTATTGTCCAAATCGGCCCATTAACGCAATTAATTCATCTGAGTCAACCCACCCAACATATTTGAATTGTTAAAATAAGAAAATAAATTTGAGTCACGAAATTATTTGAATCCAAACTGTTATTGCATTTTCATTGCCTCTGAGTATATTTTTTTTACCGTGGTGGTGTTGAGGAGGGAGGGGCAGATCGAGGGCCGGTCCCTCCCGGCTTTCGCTCGGCTCACAGCTACGAGTCCCCGCCTGCAGCGCTCGAGCTCTTCAATGCATCGCGAGGCTCGCACTGCTCTCGCCAGACTCGCCTTCATAGACTGTAAAAATCAATAGCACACCGCAGTGGTGCCGCTGAGGGCCGGGCGGAGCACAGAAAGTGTGAGCCGGCGAGTCCCGCTGCTGCCTGCAACACAACAATCCTCCCTCACAAAGCCTGGATCTTTCATTTCCTTCTCCTCTGAACCCTGTTAAATTGTCTTTTTCCGAACTGAGGATGCCCAAATTTTTTTTGGCTGTTTGTTTGCCAGGTCCCTTTAATGGGAAATGTTTAAAATGCTCAAAATTTCACCATGTGTACCCAACTTTTGTATTATGTGTCCAAAAGTATGCGGACACTCCTAGGTCCCAGGTTGTTTTAGCATAAGGGTACCGTACATGGTTTGGCGAGGCTGGTATAGAAGAACTCTATTGTTCAACATACAGCCCTGACCTAAAACCCACCAAACACAATTTGGATCAATAAAAAAGGCAACTTCAAGCCAGCTCTAATCGCTCAATATCGCTGCCCAGCCTGCTGAGACGGAAGCAAATCCCCACAGCAGTGTTTTAAAGGAGCTGTGTCACGGTTAATGCGCAGGCTCAGGAGGTGACATATGCAAATCAGATAAACAGACCGGCTTTCACACGTTCGGAGAATCGTAGGATACAGAGCTCGCAGGACGTGAATCTCTCGGGACAAAATAAAGACTGCATAAGACTAGGAATGATTTCAATTGCTGGTGCAAGCGCGCCACTTTCGGTAAGTATCTGATTTCTATGCGAATGATCTTGTTTTCAAACATATTTGTTGGCCGGGGAAAGAGATTCGAGCGCCTTCATGTAGCACTGCCGTCTGCTTTCTATACAGCAAGAAAAAACACAGACGAACTCGATCAGCCGAACGAGGATTTTTGCCGATTTTTTCTCTCTTCTCTGTGCTCCTGATAAAGCTTCCTGGAGACAAGAGTTTACGGCCGCTGCCGTACCGCTTCCCTCCTCGAGAGGACATCCTTCGAGAGGACGCTAAAACTTCTAGTTCTTCGACTTATACCGGACAAAAAATACCCAAAACAAAAGCCTTATGTTCAAGGAACTAAAATATATATACATATATATATATATAAGAAATTGAAGAATGTAGAGCGCCGATGGAAACGGATTTTTGGAGGATAAGTCACGATCGCCTTGATTTTGATTTCTTGTTAGGATGAACAGTTTTCAAAGTTCTGAGCATGCGCAGTTCACGTGACTCAACTCCTTTAACATCTAGTAGACAGAGCTGGGTCCAAGTACTTTCTGTAATGGTTCTGTGTTTTTTTGTCATGCTTTATGTTTATGGTTATGTCTTTTCTTTTTTATTTTTTATTATTGTATTCTCCGGTTTTCAGTTTATACCATTTTCAGTTTCATTGCACTTGTCTCCCCCTCCTTGTGATCTGGTTGGTTCAGTCCGTCTCCCCAGTCGGTGTGCTCACCTGCTTCGGGTGATTTCACTGGTTTCCGGTGTTTCATATTATTACTTCAATTCTCGTTTACTTCCTTCGCCTTGCTGTTCTAGATTACTAACAAGACTAACATTTATATTTTGTATCGTAGGCTACAACCCAGAATGCAAGCACCTCCGCTCCGGATCTGCCCCGGCTCTGAGCCGGATGAGCTGGAGTCGGCACAGAGCGGGGGTAGATCCGGAGCGGAGGTGCTTGCTATCTGGGTAACTTAACTAATCCATGTATATATTACTAATGAGAACTTCAGTTAATTTGTAAACCTGCACCTCTGCTAATTATTACTAATTCAGTCTCAGCAATCGCCCTTTTCTAGTCTCCGCCTCTTGCTTGGCCTTCTCTGCCTCTCCCTGTGTTTCTGGGAGAATCACTCGCACGTGCTTAATTGCTTTCCTACACTCATTGTCTGTGCACTTAGAACTCCCTGGCCAGAGGTGTTTATCTGTCATAGTTTGTCTGCGTGGATCCTGTCCGTGTCTTGGCTTCTGCCAATTGTTGTGGTTTAGGACTTCACCATGTGTGCCTTCCTCTGTAATTAGTTCTTATCCAATTCACCTGTTCCCTGCAAAGCATGTGACTTCCCTTGTGTCAATTTAGAGTCCTCACTGCAGGTCAGCCCTCGTCAGAACGTTGATCAATATTCCTTCGTGCAGAGCTCCTTGTATGCCAAACGATTATTGTTTCTCCATGACTGTTTCGTCCGACCTTGATTTTGCCAAAGCCCCTCTGTTCTTTTTGGATTTTTGACCTATTTTCTGTACAACCACATTTACTGCTTTGGATGCCCCGTGTATGACCCTCTGTTCTGGATTACGACTAACTATGCACCGTCAAACTTCTGCCTTACTGGTTTTGACCCCAGCCTGTCCAAGTCGCCTTTGCTTTTTGGATTTTGTTTTTGACTTGAGAATTCTTGTGTCTTCTGGTCCTGACGCTGTTTTCAGTAAAGGTTACGATTTTTGGAATTTCTGCCCTCACGAGTGATTCCTGAACACACGTCACACTTTCAAGTACTTTTGAGAATTGTGTGCAAGCTTGTTATTATTATTATTTTTATTTTTTTTAACATACCATTGTGCTTGTATTTGCATCTGAGTACTACCTAATAATGCCTAATATCAGCCATTAGGCCTAATAATATTATTAGGCCTAATAAGTATATGTACTTGTATCAAAGTACTTTTCAAATACTTGACCAATCTCTGTCAGCGCTTAGGAGACAGATTGGTCAAGAACTTTGAGTACAAGTACTTTAGGCATTAACAGGAAGTACTCCGATACAAGTGCAAGCACTTTGGTATTTAAAAAAAAAAAAAAAAAACCTCTAATTCTTGAAAGCACTTGAACCCAACTCTGCTTGTAGAAAGACTTCCAGTTAGTTAGAGGATATAGCAGCTAAGCTGGGAACTAGATCCATGTAAGTGCCCATGAATCTGGACTGAGATGTTCGTTAAACTGATGCCCACATACTGTTGGCTTTATATTGTTTCACGAGGAAAACCATGACTTGACAGCCCTCTGGTCCACCTAAACAATAGTTCCACAAAAGCTCTCCCACTCGCTCACATACGACACATGCTGATCACATGATTCTTTGTGTCTATGAACAAATTTGAATTCTTACGGTCTCAAACTGAGGGTCATCACAAAGGTGACACTCGCAAGAAATTTTCATCAAGCGATACACATGATTGTGTGGGTTTGGTTGTAAATGAGGCGTACGTATGTCGGTGTGTCACTGATGCTGCTTTACCATGCAGCCTGGGAAATACTCATTTTTTGTAAGCAGATCGCCAGGCACCGATGGAGAAACACAGTTTGCTGATGAGCAGTGCGGATGGTGGAACCTGACGAATGCAGGTCACCAGTTAAGCTGTCCCTGTCTTTGCATTCGACCGCTGCATTATTCAGAGCTGAGTTTGAATGCTGCATTGCCTGTATCTTCACTTAGATTCTTTGAAACATTCACAACGTTCTTTCTCAGACATTTATTAAACACCTGGAGGCAAAGTCCATCATTTATAGTCAGTTTTGACTAAAATACAGCAGGATGTTTGGATGTTTGGAATCGTGTCTGCCAGGCGTCATCCAGGAATGAAAATCCTCAAATTCTCTTCAGCAGGCTGACTGGCTGGTGGCATGAGCGACAGGTCAGACAGACAGGAGCACGCACACACACACACACACACACACACACTCCCTCATACCCATCTGGGCTCGGACAGTCCCTCAGTCTCAGTACTGTAGGCACACACCCTTGATAGATAGATAGATAGATAGATAGATAGATAGATAGATAGATAGATAGATAGATAGATAGATAGATAGATAGATAGATTGATTGATTGATTGAGTGAAGGCTCAAGGACCCAGGGAAAGATGGTGCCACTGAAAGGCTTCCTGATACGAATGTGAATTTCCTCTGGCCAGACAGTGAATCATTCCGGGTCGCAGGTGTGGAGCTGCCTGGCCCTTTTGCTTCAGCCGTTCCTCTTGTTTTTATCCCTTCCTGTGTGTTTTATCCCTTCCAGGGAACAGCTGACAGGAATTAGGGGAGCCCTGATTGACGATTTTACACTGAAAGTAATGTTCAGGTAGCCTGGGGTACATCAGAACCAGGAAGTAAATGAAAGTGTCGCTCATTTGAGGTCTGCAAAACTGCTGAAAGGAAATAGCATAATGTTTTTGCTTTCTGTCAATGAATGAAATTCTAAAGCTACAGCACTGCCCATGAGAATACCATAAAAATTTTTATGCATTGCTGATATTTACCCCGTGTTTTACATGTGATTGACAACCTAAATGTGATTTAAATACCATCAATCATTTTATTCCACTCACCCATTACATGTCATAATCAGCAACACGTATCAATTCAGTTGGCGAGGATATAATGCCAGATAAGGAAAGAATGTAAGTCAAAGCACCTGAAAAGGACAGTCACCACAACTATAGCCTATAATGAGCCTTTTACTTTGATGTTTTAAGTCTTCAACTGAACCCAATTCAAATTCCACAATGAATTTTATATCGATTGAGTTCATTTTTTTGACAACTTGAAATATACTAAAATACCAATTGGCGCAACCTGCCTCCAACAAAATATCTTTTTTTTCGTCAAGCTGATCTTACTAAGTGAAAACACTTAAAGTGGGAAAAATACTGGGCTATATCCAGTGCATCGTTAACATAACGCTTGATGCTTAAGCTACAGGTGCGTACAGGTTCGGCGTGAGCTTGGAGGGGCTGTGCAGGCCATCACTGAGGGGTTAGTAGGGCTGGCACTGGTGCCGAAGATCGAGGGAAGATCCGGACAGATGGCCGTGGAGTGCGTGCTGCTTCAACAGTTCTGAGACTGAGGGACTGTCTAGGCCCTGCTGGGTATGAGAGAGCGTGTGTGTGTGTGTGTGTGTGTGTGTGTGTGTGTGTGTGGTCTGACCTGTTGCTCATGCCACCTGTCAGTTAGCCTGCTGAGGAAAATTTTAAGATTTTCATTCCTGAATGGCAGGCAGTATAAAATGCATAGTTTTGACTGAAATGAATAAGTTACAGATTAGAAATAATTGACTTTGCTTCTTGGTTTGAAAAACAACATGGAGAACATTTTAAAGAAACTAAATGAACATATAGGCTACGCAGCTTTCAAAGTCAGCTCTGAATAATGCAGAGGTTGAATGAGCAAAGGAGTTAACTGATGACCCTGCATTTGTCAGTCATCACTGATCTTGCAGCTCACTAGTAATCTGTGCTCGGTGCCTGGTTATTTGCTTTCAAAAATTTCTCAGGGTGCATGATATAGTACCGGTAATGCGCCACATTAATAGAAAAACCTACACAACTGTTTGTAGCAGTCAATGAAAATTACTGCAATTTATTGAAAAAGTTGCCGTTACTGTGATGATCTGTAGTTCATGACATGTTAAAATACATTAACAAACGCACAAAATCATACGTTCAGCAAGTCTAGAATGTGAGCTTGTGGAAGCGCATTAGTATTAGCGGATCTATTGTTTTCATTAACTGGTGGGCAGTCACGCTATGGTTTAATTCATTTGAAAAACTAAATGTCCAACAGTATGCGAACACCTGATTGACCAACAGCTCATTTCAGAATCATGAGCGTTTACCTGGACCCGGTTGGTAAAAACTTCGTCATTTTAACCGCCAATTAACTCCTAATGGCCGGTTAAATCCTTAACCGACTGTTAGCTAACCGAACGTTAAATATGAGTTGTTCAAAACATGGTTTGCCATGCCGTTAGCTAACGTCACCATCAAAGTTAACAGCGCGGTTAACGTCACTGGTTAGCATTCCTCTATCCCACAATTCCAAGTTTTGTTTACATCCGGTTTACCAAAAATGGAACCCCAAAACCCAAAGATCGCCTGCACCCCAAGGAAAAAGAGAAGCAGAAATTTCTCTGCTGACGAGGAAAATGTAATACAATCCATGGTGGAGGCAAACTGATCCGTGTTGACCAAAAAGTCAAATTTCTTTGCGCATATTCACTCACGAGGCTAATTTGCACTCGCACTACTGCGAAGCTCAGAGAACGTCCGAACTGCACATGCCTGAAACTCGACCGAAGAGTGACCTCTGCACGCAGATTACATAAGTACAAAATCTTAAAGAGTTTGGCAACTTTATATTTTATGTCGGTTGTAATTGTAAGTCATCATATTTTGCTGTCAGCATAATATTATGCTTTAATTTTAACCTTATTTGAACGCAAACATAATACTATCTAATGTAGTTCAAGGATAAACACACAGAGGGGGGGACATCAGTCAAATTGTAGTAAATATTTTATGGGCGCTTCAGATGTGTCTACTGTAGGCTAAACATTTCATACCAAGATTTTTCACTGAATTCATGGAATCAAATTAGGTGTAATGTTTTATCAAACCAGGAAAACAGGAAAAAAGGAGAGGAAACATGTATTTATTTATTTATTTTTGTTGTATTGATCAAGGAAATATCCGTTTCATTGATTTCTCTCCATTGTTATACATAAATAACTATGTAAATTATTTTGAAATAATTGGGCTATTAGTTTTATTGCCACATCTATTTTATTGCACACTTAGCACTGTATGGATACGATGGGAAATGGAAATCAGTCAAAATTATGGGATTTTAATGGTGCTTCTTATATATTTTAAATCATGTTTTGCCAATATTTATAAATGAGTTACTAAAGCAAAATCAATTAAATTGTTTTAGAAGCCCATCTCAATTATGGACTTTTTAAATCTACTAACCATTTTTGACACATTGACAAAAATTCTACAAATAATTTTAAGGTAGGTTTGTTTCATTTCACGTAAAGAGTTCGATTTTTTGATACAGCAAGGGAAGCCACTCTAAATGTTCTAGTGGTAAGGTAGTGTTTACCTTTGTGATCACACACAGCCTGCATATTTATAATGTGATATCCTTTCCTGTTTACATACACAGGCTTATCTCGAGAAGGGGCTTGTATGCGAACAATAGATGCTCTAACAAATCGCTAGTGGGTACATAACTCTTCATTAGAGGAATCTCCCAATATCTAAGTCCAGTCCACGATACCCCCTGTCCTTCCTTTGCTGAACTGGCATCTTAAAAGCAGCGTTGGCAATGAACGCCATTTTGAGAGTTAACCACACTGTTAAAAAACTAGCGGTGGTCCTTAGGTGCGTTAACTTCAACGTCAAGTTAACACACTGTTAAAGTTAACTGAGTTTTGAACAACGAGATGACTGTTCTGCTAATGTTAACAGTCTGGCTGGTTAAAAAATAACCGAGTTTTGAACAACCGAGCCCTGGAGTTTGGGCTCCCTAGCTGCTATAACAGCATCCAAATATTCTAGGAAGTCTTTCCACCAGATGTTAGAACATTGCTGTGGAGATTTGCCTCCATTTCGGTCAGAAAAGCATTAGTGAGGTTGGACAGAAATGTTGGCTGTCCAACGGCTCGCTTGCAGTTGCCTTTCCCATTGATCCCAACTGTATTTGGGGAAAAAGTCATGGCTGCGCGCAGAACGATTCAGGTTCTTATATCAATCTTAACAAACCACATACGGTCCTCGCGCTGTCCGTGAGAGACGTAAAACAATCTGGGAACCGGGAGTGTCCGCATACTTCTGGACACGTAATGCACAAGTTGGAAACACATGCTGAAATTTTATCATTAAAACATTTTCCATTAAACGGGCTAGGCAGACAAACAGCAAAAAATAAATAAAAAAGTGTGGGTGTCTTCGGTTATGAAGAAGAAAATTTAACAGGGTTTAGAGGAGAAGGAAATGAAAGATCCAGGCTTTGTGAGGGAGGATTGTTGTGTTGCAGGCAGCAGCGGGACTCGCCGACTCACACTTTCTGTGCTCCGCCCGGCCCTCAGCGGCACCACTGCGGTCTATGAAGGCGAGTCTGGCGAGAGCAGTGCGAGCCTCGCGATGCATTAAAGAGCTCGAGCGCTGCAGGCGGGGACTCGTAGCTGTGAGCTGGGCGTTTATCTGCCCATCCCTCCTAAACACCAACACCATAAAAAACACAAACGCATAGATGAATAAATAAAATAGTTCTTTCATTCTCTGGTATCGATGAGGAGCATGTGCTTTTTTAGATGCAAAGCTACACTTGCAACAGCTAGAGGGTCGTGCCCTTACCGAAGGACGACAGAGAATAAGGGCGGAGCTGCAGGATGGGGCACGGAGACTTCATACAGATGACTGCGTCTCGCTGACTGTCTCTCTATCCTGCCTGACAGAGGGAGGATAGAGTGAGAGAGGAAAGAAAAAAAGGAGGATGAAACGGTTCTTTTCATTCCGTTGCATCTGTTCTGTGCAGGAAGACTCGTGTGATCTGCTCTCTGATCGCCCTGAATTATCTCCCTGGTGACTATAATTATGCGCGGCCTCGCAAACTGCATCTTCCCCCGACTGACAGTCCACAAACTCAGTGCACGCAGTTCACCCCCGACCCCTCCATACTGAACATCCTACTTCATCTTCCAGGAACCATGTGAAAAAGAGCACAAATCATTTATCAGCTTTACCCCATGAAACCAGCAAACCCATATTTGGGTCTGTCTAATGCAGCTGCTGTATTCAAAACTGTGGAACTTCAGTCCCATTTTAAAGTTTAGTGAAGAACCACGTTTCCAAATATGTCACACTGAATTACAGGGAAATGTGCAGAAAATCACACAAGGAAGATTTTCTATTTGAAGTAATGCTGTGGCCAGTGGCGGAGCTAGTGGGGGTGCGAAGACACATCTGTTTTAGTCCTGGCCAGTTCTCAATCATTTTCCTTCATTGACGCGCTTCCCTATTATCGTAATTGGCAACTGAAGACACGATTTCTCTCCATATGCGATCTAATAGTGATTAAATCATGGGATAAATTCAGTGCCGAAAAATAATTTACTCATTATTTTGGCCAATGCTTCGCTTTCCAATGAAATGCAAACTTTCACTCGGTGTTTTGTGGATTGACTTTAAAAAAAAGTGGCACTTGGCAGTTAAATTGGTTATAAAAAGCGTGCGGCTCCAGCCATTTGCATGAGAGTCTACAGGTATGCTATGCAATTTTGAATAACGTTGATTTAAATTAAGCAAACACGTTCAGATGTTCAGAACTAGCCAGGACTAAAAGGGATGTGTCTTCGCCCTTTTCTGACTTTGAACCTACTTTTGGAAAAATTAAATGAGACGTTAGAGTTTAATGGGTTAACATAAACAAACGCTTTGTCTCAGCATACTGTGTGGGAGTAGGTTAATTGAACATATTCATGTTCAGTCTGCATTTATATCCTATCTCACTTCATATAGGGAGTCAAATTCTGCTCACTGTCATCTGTGAAATGCCATTGGTCCATCTGCTCTAATGAGGAAAAAGGTCACCTCGTAATTATTCATCTGGGACATCAGACAATCCTCAGAAGACAGGTTTTTTTAAGGGCGAGATCCGTGAATAATACATGAGCAGGATGCTCTCTCCTCCAAAACAGGAATGCTCGTGGCGGCCATTTTGTTTCCCGGTTGACATTGCTGGGGCCACCCGCTGAGGGCTACTGTTGTCATTAAGGGCTGACCTTCCCTGTCACTTGTTTTAAAGCCCAAGGTAGCGCATAAGGAGATTCTGACTCATGTCTCCTTAAATCTGCTGCCAGAACCCTCACGGGATACTTATTACATTTTTTATTGCATGCTAATGGATGTGTATTGTTTGCAGAGAGCGGTGCCGCGGCGTATTAAAACTGACGTTTATACTGCAGATATGAATTACAATCACTCTCGTTCCGCCATCTGTTGTGACTCACTACTCCTTCCAACTAACCCAGCGCTTCATTCTTACCAAGCATCCTTAACATAGCTTATTTTCAGTGATTTGGCAACGGTATATGACGGCGCTTAAGCACATGTAGGCTTAAGTGTGGAACACCAGATCATGTCATTGTTCTAACGAGGATCTGGTGGGATTTGTATACGAGGGAGGATCCACGCTGTTTGCCTGTTTAGAGGTGGCAGAGGGATTTTGCTGTGTCTTACTAACAAGTGCTTTGGTGTATCCTCCGTCAGCCATCTTTGGCGGCAGCCTAGGGCCCGGAGCTCGCCATCCAGAGTCTGTGCCCAGTGGCGCAGGAAACAGATTTGTGCTGGGGAAATTGGGAGGCCTCTAATGGATTTTTTCAGCCCACCTGCATCAAGAGGCTTAGCCATGCTAACGACAACCCAAAAACAGTGGAGGCCTGATAGCATAAATATACACAGAGCACAGGCTTTTGCATACATATTAGCTCCCATCACTGTGATTTCAGTGTCTGAATACTGCCGAGTTTACAGTCTCCACTGTACACCCCAGTTGGTTGATTAGTTAAATTTAGTGTCGTAATGTTAGGCTAAAACAAAAACCTGCATGCTAGATTTTGTAGAATTATAGTTTGCAGAACTCAGTTCTAGTTGATTTTGTACTTTGTACAAGGAAGAAATGGCATCACAGTTGGAAGGGGAATCAAAGCTGGCAGATTTATATTTCGGACATTGCTGATATGCATCACCCATAAACACCATAGAAGAAGATTACCTTCTTCTATCATTATTAGCAGTTGCCAAACCAGTCACTTTCTTCATACCCTTTGGCTAAAGCGCTATAATAGCGCTATGAATCCGCAAAAAACTCCTTAATATAAAACACATAATGTATGCGTAACTGAAATATGTAAATACAACACAAAACGATGACGGATTGACAAGGATCGAATCAGATTTTGACTTGATTATTATAATCAGATTATCAGATTAAAGACAAAAACAATACAAAAAGGGCAATGGCAAAAATCAAAGTCAGACAATCCAGTAGAAGAGAAACAATATTCGGTAACACTTTATATTGAGTACACATTATTAAGCATTAGTTAAGCATTAATAAATTTAAAGTTTGAAAATGCGATAATTAAGCATGTTATTGATGAGCTTACTAATGAAGAGAAAGAAATAACTGATTATAAGCTACTTACCAACGAGTATTCATGTTAAAAACATGATTTATAAATTATGAATTCAGTATTTACCAATCCATAACTAACATTCTTATTAATGATGAGTTGAGTAAGACATTTACAACTGTTTATAAACTACATACTAATGAGTATTAAGATGACAACAATGCTTTATACATGATGAATTCAGTTTTTATCAATGCTTCACTAACACTTAGTAATGTGTACTCATTATAAAGTGTTACCCAATATTCAATGGCATACAAGGCGCTCTGCACAAAGAAATATTGATCAATGCTCTGACAAGAGCTGTGAGTGAAATGACTGCTTAAATACACATAGGGAAAGTCACATGCAAAGGGAAAGCAGGTGAATTGGATCAAACTAATTACGAAAGAATGAACATGAGGAAGTTCCTGATTACAAGAAATTGGCAAAAGCCAAAACGCGGACAGGGATCACAGAGACAGCCTACTGACAAATATACGCGTCCGGTTAGGGAGTTCTGCCGTGCACAGAGTGAGAGGCAGAACAGTGATTAGCCAGGTGCAGAAAATCTGCTGAAACACAGCAAAGTAAATTGAGTGAAGGCAAGAGGCTGAGCCGGAGACTAGAGCAGAGCGAGTGCTGAGAGCTTGTTAGTCAATTAGTAATGTGCAGCTATACAATCCCTAGGGCTTGTTAGTAAGTTAGTACTTTAAACAATGTTAGTCTTGGTGAGTAAGTTTAATTAAAACAAACTGTTAGTATTGTAAGTAAAATGGAAAAGCAAGGTGAAGTAAACGAGATTGGAAGGAATGGTTGAAATCCCAGAAACCATGAAATCACCCGAAAGTGTGGAGATAATACTGGGGCAGTGAGCAATCACATGACAAAAGACCAGACAGGGGGAGACAAAGTTCAATGCATGGTATGAGACAAAACATGGACCGGAATATAACTGAGGGAATGGACTATGGGAGAATATGCAGGAATAAACAGTATCAAAACATGGCAATACATGAACAGAACAGGGCAGAATCATAACACAGTCAGTCTTTGAGGCATGACCATTTGCATTTGTGTATGAGCAACAAGTGTTAAATGCAAACAATTGAGTCGCTATCTCGCTAAAAACAGAAAGTCACCACTTTTTCATAAAAGTAGCTTTGTGGCTGGCCTAGCCTACCAGCCAAATAGCCCCAAATTTGTTTTCAGGACAGAAAGGAACGCAAAACATTCTGCAAACAAAATATGAACACAAACACAGACTTTAAACTAGCTTATTTACATTTTTTGATTTATATTATCCTCAGTTTTCTCATTTAGCTAGCCAGTGAGCTACTGATGGCTCACTTGAGACAGGAGGAGAGCTGACATGATTGTTTACCTGTTGTTACTGAGCTACGCCAGAAGAACAACCTGTAAAGACCTCAAAAAGATTATTTTTCCAAAAAAAGTTTATCATGCCCACTTCAATTGTAGCATCAAAATAATTGGAAGAACTTTGGCTAATTGAAAATCGTATTGATTGGGTGCCATATGTGGAATAAGACAAAACCTCCTTTGCATTCTTATCATCCCATTATCATCAGTATTATTATCAAAACATGTTTTGTATTATTATTGTAATCTTTTCCTGCTTAAAACATCTTTTATGTCAATACCCCAAAGCTTGTAATACTATTTACCCAGAATGAGTCTGTGTGTGTGATGAACTGTACAGAGGACCAAGGTCAACAGTGGCACAGGAATGCAAAGTTTCTGCCAAGAAAGAAAACGCCCTCAGCGCAGTCCAAAGTGGCATCAGGTATCCTGTAACCACCTCAGTGACCTGTCCAAAGTAGACTGGACAATACTATGTAGAAAGGCGGGAGCTGATTAGACTTCGGTTATAGACAGATCTGCAGCCAATTGATGTACAGCTAAAGGACTGTGGATGATAAGAACTGATGCCTGGACAACGCCGAACTGTGATAGAACATCCCTCTGTTGCAGTTTGTACTCTTACTCTTCGTCTGTTAAAAATTTACTATATCTTAATCACAATCTGGTTAAGTCTTTATTTTTATTGTCTTCCACCCTTAACGAACACCACCAAGTAACAAGAGGTAATTTCTCACACATATGAGGAGGGGAAAAAATATATGTGCAATATTTTGCTGATTGTCCTTAGTCTACCATTGACTTCAATACATTGAAGCAACGGCCTGTACTCCTAAATGTTGTCGCTACATGAGATGGTTAATTCCCCGACCAGGAAGTCGGCCCTCATTCCCTGTCTTGCAATTCTGTTCGGTCTTTGCAGTGACATGAGCAAAGTGTGTCCAAACCTTTTAAAGGCACTGCACACTTGGTGAATTAAGTTAAAAATATGCAGGAAACTGGAAATCTGGCAGTACGGCCATGTGTCTCGGCAGCCATTTTCAGAAGAATAACTGAAAGCTTCAGAGGAAGGAATGAGTTAATTCTGCATTTATGGTGCAGCTGAGGTGGTTATTTTTAGCATCAGCTGAGCTAAGATTGGTGTAGGAGGTGAATGAGAGCTGGTAAGGAGGGGGGTATGACTGCAAATCTCTGGAAGGCGTCACACACTGCCTTTCTGATCTTCACTAAACCATTGAATATATTCCGGACTGTAAACATCCAGCTGTTTAATTGGGTAATGTGTGAGCTACAGTACACAAGTTACAGAAGCCCTAAATGCTTGCGGGGAGACAGATAAACATTTCTCACACACACTTGTACAGAGTCACGCAGTGTAGAGGTGTGGTTCATTCAGAGCCCTACTGGGACTGCATTTTTGAGCTGTTTGGTTTGCGGAAATATCCCTGAGCAACTCGATCAATGTTTCCATCGGCTGTTTCAACTGGTGATTATTGCTGCATTGACGAGTGTGAAAATTATTCGGCACAGAAGGAATCACGGCTAGAAGATGAGCCTGGTATCAAAATGTTGATGAAAATGAGATCTTCCAAAAGCCATAACTTGATTTTATCATCAGATCAGCCTGTCTTACATGGTGATATGACCTACTGAAGTTTTCGTAACACGCACTTTTCTCTGCTTGTTTTTACTACGTTACATCATAGTTATTCAATTGGAGCAGCGTTGTTATTGAAACTTACATAGTTCTCGAGATATTTAAGCTTTAATTTTGTTATAGAACAAAATGAGCCGAGATCAGTAAGACACCAAGAGCGAGATGCAGGGGAACAGGGAGTTTATTAAAGCAAAAGAAAAACAGGCACAAGGGCCGACAAAAAACTTGACCCAAAGGGTTGCAAAAATCCAACTAAGGTAAGCTTCACAGAGCTAAGAACTAAAAAGTCCAAACGACACGAAACAAAAACCACTGGAACCTCCAGGGAGAAAACCACGAACAGAAAAGAATAATCCGGCTTTGAATACAAATAACAAGAACTTGGCTTGACTATAAGAAAGATGTAAATACTGCGCAAAACACAAGCGCATGAACCGCTGTGAGACTCTGTCTGCCAGCCGACTTCCACCGACACCAGATAAAGGAACAGAAATCAGGACACATGAGGGGCAACACCTGGAGATGAAACAAGGGGCAGGGCAAGATCAAGACATGGACAGAGATTGGTAGACATGACTTGCTCATTAAGAGAATGAGCGTGCTCAGCTTAAGTACCGATGAAGTATGCAGATTGGAAGGAAGCATGAATGTTAGAACAGAAAAGCACAGCAAGATCTTGAAATAGCAAAGCAGGAATCATGACAATAAACTCCCTACCTAAATTAGTAGTGATTAGTAATGTGCCTGTCTAAGAATTACACCTCCCAGTGAATGTTAGTAAATGTTAGTAACTTAAAAACAGTTAATTGTCAATTAAGCTTAGAGAGCCCCGAATCAGCACAGCACAGAAGGAAGGGGAAATACCAAAGCCAACCAGAGCTCTGAAATGTG
The DNA here is from genome assembly GCA_029721435.1 of Gymnothorax reevesii. Lineage (NCBI taxonomy): Eukaryota > Metazoa > Chordata > Actinopteri > Anguilliformes > Muraenidae > Gymnothorax > Gymnothorax reevesii. Next base: position 12,494,094 of record CM056574.1, read on the forward strand.
CAACAACGAAGGTACGGGGCGGAACGCAGACAAGCGGTGGAGTGGCTGGGCAGACCTGGCAAAACAAAAGACACAGAAAAGTAAAAACATGAACAATAAACATGAACTATGAAATGTGAGAACCTGATACAAGAAACTGTTAAAACTGTGACATGAGTAAAGACTATGAACTATGGAACCTGGCACAAGAAACTGTTAAAAACCCAAAAATACTGTGCTGGCCCAGGACCCTGGAACACAACACAAAACCAGATTTCGGCTGAAGATTGTGACGCCTAGAATGGGAATACAACTGATTTAATTGCAGTTTTTTACAGTGCTCCAATCTGTCTTTCAGCTCTGAAAATTTCAATTGGCTATCTGTAATGTATATGAAGTTATGAGTTTCAAAAATACTAGAAAAAATGACGCTATTCAGAACAAAATGTCAACCTTCCCCCATGTACTTTAAGAGCATGTATCTCAAAAGTATTCCCAAGATCAAATTTAAATCTGGCAAGGATTCGTTAAATACAGCATACTTAACTTGTACTAGAAAAATCAGCTGATTTCGAGGGGGTCAGGTGGGAGGCACTTGTTGATTTTATATGGCATAACCTAACTATGCTGACTCATTCATCCTTTGCATACGTAATGCAGACTTATAACAATTTTAAATCAAATTTCAAATTCTGAATGTCACTGAGGCCAATATTTCTTTTTTTCAGTTCCTACCAGTTTTGCATGCAGTTATTTTTCTTGGAAATGACTATATTTGCACATGACAGTGTGTTTAACACAACACTGAATGGGCCAATTAACCCTGCCATTTTTCCTTCCTGTGTATTATATTAACTTCTTTGTAGCAATTGTTTCATAAACATGAGCCAATCCCCCCTCACTTTTGGAGTGCATTTATTTCTTCTATTTTCGTTAGCGCAACTCGATGTTTCTTCACAATCTGATTACTTTTTCTTCCTTAGTTGTCATTTGCATAAATGATGTACCCTCACTATCTGATCCCATCTCCTTTAGTCTTGACTTGATGTTTCCTTTCAATCTGAGCGCCACATCCTCTTGAGTTTCCCGTCGTACTTTTCAGCACCTACAGCATAGCAGGGCAGGTTACTGAACTTGCTGCAGCGAGATGCCCGGTTACATAGACAAATGGTCGTACAGAAAGGTTTATTCATGCACTCAATGTTATTTCTTTGTGGTATATCAGTTGGGATAACATCTCGCTATTATACCGCGCTACGGTCTTGATCACATTTTTTGACACCAGCTGAACATTTTTCAGCATTCCTTCCTGAGCGTCGAGGCTTCAGGCACTCAGCGCTTTGTTTCAGTTTGGTTTCACAGGCGTTGAGATGTGAGTGGATATCGCGCGCCTCACTGATGTCTGTTGCGAATGACTGCAGCCGTCCGTCTCTGGGGATACGATTCGAGTATTGAACCAAGCCTTTGATCTGCATCATCTGAAATATCATGTGAAAACACAAAGATACTCTGATAGCAACACTCAGCCTGACACTCTTTTCTCTCCATCTTGCACATGAGACGGCAGACATCAAGCCCTCGCGGAATAGGCATTTAGGGGCCATTTATTGATTAGTGAAACAAACTCCTCATGACAAACCATAGATTTCTTTGGGCATTGTAGATGATCTCAGTCTTGTGATCTGCTCACCCTAGCACACTTTTATATGTAAGGCTACATCAGTTTTGACTGTAACATCGCTTTCTTAACTCTGTGAATCAAGATGAAACAAATACTTAGAAATGAATGTACTGAATGGAGATGATGGTATCCGATACCGAAACGTGATATAGCGATTTGAGTCAATATCGCATCGATATCCAACATCAGTATCGATGCTTCTCTACCGAGTTGATCTGCAATCAAGTATGGTGAAAAGCCACTCAGCTCTCGAACTGGGAGCCAGATAGCCTAGATTCTGGGTGAAGGCAGCCTCAGAGTCACTTTGTGGGGCTCAGTTTGCCACATAAGATGATATAATCAAGGTCTCACTTACTCTGGATTGCTGGGCTAACAAGGAAAACTGCCCCCGCCTGTCGCCCCTGTAATTATGCCTTTCTCAATGATCAATACCAGCCTATGATTATGTAGTTGGCACAGTACTTTAAGTCTCTCAGAGAGGATAAACAGCAATTACGCTCAATGCTTCGGCTGAGTCAGGCTGAAGTGGAGAACACAATCAGTTCCATTGCAAATCAGATGGAAAATTCCTGTTTCTCTCTCGGCTGAAAAGCATTTGTTTTATTTGCATGAATGACGCGCAGATCGAGACACAGGCTCATTTTCAAAATCAAGCGCAAGGTTTTTTTTAAAATTGTCTTCCAAGTAGTTACCTTAAGACATGCAGAGGCTTGAGAACAAGCTTTGTGCAATGTTTTTATCTGCTCAGAATTCCCTCATGCATATAGCAAATATAATTGACACATGTCACTCGCGCCTCTATGTTTTGCAGTCAAAGTTAAATAAGTTCAGTCAGGTTTATCACGATTCAATAAAATAGAACAATTTATTCATGGATATAAGCATTACATTGTATTTTGGCGGCGGTTCGGCTCTGGAGGAATGTCCTACCTAGGCACAGCAAACATACAAACATAGTCATGAACAGAAATCAAAATTCCCCCGATGTGAGCAGAACCAAACAGGTGGAGGCTGGGGTGGAGGTGGCAAGCAAAAAACTAAACTGCATGTTGCACAGCATGAAAAGTCATTGCAAACAGCGGCAGAAGTAAGTGAGCTTGACGTCTTTCAAATAGACGGCTGTATGACCTCGTGATGTGTCTCCTCCAATTGTGTGCCTGCTGATGCTGACGTGCTGGTAGCTCACCAGGCTGCTGTCAGCTGATGTAGCTCTTCTTCAGTTTCCTACCTGAACTAGTTACACTCATTAATTGCCTCAGTGGGGTATGGCTACAGACAACCCAGTAATTTACATGTAGAAAGTGCGAATCAGGATTGTCTTATTGCCCACATTCCGTCAGAGAGTAATACCCTAGTTTTCTTTCTTTGATTTGCAGCACAAAACTTAGTGCTTGCAAATTTCTCTTGTTCCAGATGGACGGGTGTCACAATCTTTGTATCTGCCTAACTGGTATTTTTCCCTGTTCCAGCAGTCTGCTGGAGTTTCGCATTTAATTGGTTGATTGTCTTGTTCATTCTCCCATTACCTCAGTGTGACCAGCTGGTGCCACTCTGTTCTGTCTGACTGTCCTGTGCATATAAGTTGCTGATCTTGTCTCAGTTGGGGCTGGATTGTCTTACTCTAACCTTTAAGTCTCAAAGGTTATCCTCTGTGGTGTCTCTTCCGGTGAGCAAAATTTTTAGTGAGCAACTTATTCTGTACCGCGGTTTTTCCAAGCCCACTTCCATCTTCATTATAAGCACGCCCTCGCGGCTCATCTTCAGTCCTGCAATCGGTTCACCTTCAGCCCAGTTCGCTACAGAAAGGTGTAAGCAACCTTCACATTGTCTCCCTCTCTATATAAATCCTCTAGAGAAGACAGTTTACAAAAAGAGAATCTGCCTGTTCTCTGTCAAAAGGTGGCTGTCTGGAAGGTAGAGCTGGCTCTATTAGAATTCGAGCATAATGATGGCGTCGTGCCCAGAAATCGTTGTGCGATGAAATGGCACTTTCAGCTCACACCTTAAAACCGAGCTGTCAGAGTTATGTTGCATATCGCCAGGAATCAACTTGGCCCTAGATTTTTGATCAGGAAGGTTGCAGCGATGTGCAGTGAGGTAATTACACCCATATATTTAACCCACCGCAGTCAGTAATTAGCTGACATTCATTGCTGCTCTCCCATACACTGAGGAATGAATAGGTTGGCTAACAGACCCCTCAAGATGACATTTTTTATGGGGTAACTGCACGTGTTTTTAAGTCATTTTGACTTCCTTTTTCTCTGGTATCTTGTTGGCTCAGATTAAACTCTAAGGTGAAGTAGTGTGCATCACACTTTACTCTAACTACTTAACTGACTAGGCAAAGCACTAATTCTGTGTTTTCTGGCAGTTGTTTCTCTCGCTGTGTGCAAACTGCCACCATGGTCCATGCGCTGCAAATTGTGGTCACTCGATCACACACTCACGCTTAGTTTGATGCATGCACATTACGCACTGCGGGTCTACACGGTTTTGAGCTTGGGAATAGTTTCTGTTTTTGAGAAAAAAGTATATATAGAGAGAGAGATTCTCACTGTGTTGCACAAGGATCGTGTTCTTCATAATTAATATACACATGTAAATTCTTTAAAACAGTCATTTTCATTTGGGTAAATTGGCTATTTAAGCTTATGTTTACTGCTTTGGAATAAACTTAATGCATTTGTTCTATAAAGTGGGTACTTAAACGGCTAAATAAAGAGGGATATGAATTTATGATCGTTTTCAGTGGTCCTTGACACTGGTCAATAAAATCTTTCAGCTTCCTGCAAGCGCACTTGTTTTTTTTTTTTAAGTCTGATTCCTTGTCAAACTCCAATTCCATGTAAATTAGTTTACTGCAATGACCAAACTCCACTGAAATGGGCTGAGAGGAACATCTTAATGTATTTAGGACATTTCTCAAATGTAACGTTAGGCTAATTACATCCCCATTTCCGAAATAGTTGGGACAAAGTGTAAATTGTGAATTAAATCAAAACGCAATGACTTTCAAATCACACCAGCCAGTATTTTATTCACAATAGAACAGTGATAACAAATGGGTTTTGCTTCGCTAACTCCGATGTGGTCCATTCTAACCAAATTCTCCATAGAAACTCAGCTGAGATGTTAGATATTACAATACAAAATCAGCCAATCACAGAAGGCCATGCCAGGACTGGTTCCGCATGCACAGAGAATCCCTGACTTACTCAGTGAAAGAAAACCTTGCTCGCGCACACTTCAAACTCCTGCTTCTCACGTAAAAAAAAGGTTCATATTGTCAGACAATAACCACATCATTCAAGGCAGTGTGAGGTTTTACGAAATGAACCAAGAGCAAACACCAGTAAAATGCAAAAAAGAGGCTTTATTTCTGAAGGGGGAAACCCCCCAACAGAGCTGGCAACAGTACAAAGTCCGCAATCCAAAATCAGAGCCCAAGTGGCGAAATCCAGAGTCCTACACAGGGCACCAATCACAAAAATTGTAGTCAGACAAAAGAGGTCAAAAAAACAAGAATTCAGCAAAAGTACAGGGGATAGGCAAAGCTCGATATCAAGGACGGTCCAGCCAGAAAGATAAATCACAATGAATCAAGGCGAAAAAACGTGGCACAGGAGACAAGGAAGAACGATCTGACAAGAAAGTGAACCAAACAGACATCTTATATACACATCCGGGAGAACACATGACCAGGGAAAACAGGTGCAATCAATGGAGACAATGATCAGGGAGAGACACAGGAGGAATAAACTAATTACATGAATTAAACAGTAATCAAAACGCAGACTGGGATCACGAGACAAACCTATGTACAGAACAACAGCTTCGGTCAAGGAGTACTAAAGTGCAGAGTAAAAAGAAAGGAAAGCGCAAAGTAAATGTGGAAATCCACAGAAAATTGCAGCAGAGATAATTAGGGAAAGGCAAGGAGGTGAAGACTAGAATTGGGCGACTGCTGAGAGATCGTTAGTCAATTAGTATGTGCAGCTATACAAATTCCCGAGAGCATGTTAGTAAAAATATACAAGATTAGTGTGGTTAGTAATTAGCAAAAACAATTAACTGTTAGTATGTGTAAGTAAGACAGTAATAGAGAGGAAGGAAGAACACGAGATAATGAAGGAAGATTGAAACCCAGAAACCAATAAATCACCTGAATGAGTGGCACGCAAGACTAGGGACTGTGAGCAAAGATACACTCATGACAAGACAGGGGAGACAAAGTGCAAAGCATGGCAAAGAAAACATGGCATGATAACCAATAAACTAAAACCTGAGAAATAATAAAACAAGGAAATCTAAAATACCAAAAACACAATACATAATCCTAAGAATGGTCAGACATAAGCAATGGTCAAGAATGCGCAGATCAATCTAACATGGCACAAGGCCAGGCACAGAACTTAAACATGGACATGGCAGAAATGGAAACACAACAGGCAGGAGACTTTGCTGGGTGTTCGGATGTATTTTTTTATTTCTCTGAGTGATATAATGTTGGAATTATAGTGATCTAAAAACTCTGTCTGTTTGCTCCCAAAAAGTTTTGGGTGATTTTTGAATGGAAAAGATAGAGAATTTGACATGCTTCATGTCCTTTGTTTGATCCCTGAGCCAAAACTATGTACTTCTGTGCTAAAAAAAAATATACTGCTGGGACAACAACACATTTTCCTATGTTTTTGTGACATTTCATGAAGAGGGATTCAAATTTGTGGAAGTGTCAGTGATATGAAAACTATTTTTTGCAGCCTCTGTGCTCCCAGCATCCACTCTAGGTGTGACATCACGCACATTAGCAATGAGAACCCAACTCCCATTCTTTCCAATGGGAAAATTTTTGTTGGTTTTCGGGAATATTCTGGACACCGCACCAGGAAACTCAACCAAAATCGATAGGCTTCATCCTCTAGCCACTATCAATGCGCTTGTGAAATATCAAAAGGATCGGAAAAGAATTGCAGTCTGTAGAGCATTCACAAGAAAATCTCAACGCAGATGCAGATACGAACGCATGAGCGCAAATCCATTGCATACATGCCAACTCTACCGCTTTTGGTGGTAGACTACCGCTTTTGGGGAGTTTCATTCTGAAAAAAACGCCCCAAAAGCAGTAGGCTTGGCATGTATGCCATTGTACCCCTGAACACTCTGTCTGGGGATACAACTAATTGAAGGTAATGTAATTGGTTTGAATTGCATACTGATTTTCAGCTGACCAATTACCTGCCGCAGTTTAGTATCAATTCCTTGTCTCCCAAGTTAACAGGATTTTTAAAGTATTTCTTCTAACAATATGCTTCTAATCTGCTTTCCCTTAAGTGAGCAGTGTAATTACCAGGCCACACAATCCTTTATTCTCCTGCCGTGAGAGCCTGACAAGAACGATTACCTTATTTCCCACTGAGAGACGTGTTTTGGAAGCATTATAATGAGTAGTATAAGGACTGTATATTACATGCAGTACAGTGCTGTGCAAAAGTCTTCAGCATCACAGATTTTTTTAAATATAAATTTGGTCGTGAATATTTATTGGTTAGGTTTCAACGTCAGTAGAAGAGAGCTCATTCGAGATTTCCAAACAATCATTTTCGAAAAATGTAATTGTTTTGTGTTTATATTTAATTAAAGAAAGTAACAGATGGTGTAGCCTCTACAGGGCCTTGATCTCAACGGAATCACGGCTGCTTGAAATCGCCTAGAGAGATGAGAGCGAGCGAGACAGCCAGTCTGCAGCAAAACGTTTGCAAACTCCATAAAATGTTTTCAACAACCAATTTTCTTTTATCTCTTTCTTTTTGTGGGACAGTATACTGTAGTGAAGTGCTCCAGTTTAAAACCCCAAAAATTATCTTTATACTGCTTTTTTTACATATAAAAAGTATAATAAATAAAAATACGGCCTAACTATATAAAATAGTTTTATATTGGTTAAGACTTGTGTGCTGGGTAGTATACAGTGTGCTTCAGATCATACAGGTGTCTGGTGTTTGGCTGAAGGATGAAGAATTATGGCCAGAATTGCAGAGTTTTAGCAAAGCTTTGAGCTCTCAGCCACTGTATGTTTATCTTACCCACAGACATAACACACGGCTTCTCCCAAACGTACCCACGATTCTTCCTCGGTGTTTTGTTTCGACAATGCCTAGATCAACAAAGGAACACTTGAGGCTTCTGTGGTTCCCGTGGTGCTTTCAAAAGTTAGATTTATTCTCTAACAACTGCTGGGACTTCTGAAAACATCTGAGACAGACTAAAAGGAAATAAAAAAGGAAAGCGCTTCTTTAGGTAGCCATTCTGATTGCTTGATGGAAAGCCTTTGATTTTCTCAAACATGTTTAAATTCCTATCAATCTCAACTGAGGGACAACCTTTGAAAGCAAATAATAGATGATTTCAGCTCTGCCAGCTTGTATTCGTGTGAATTGTCGTCTGGCTGTGAAACTGGCAAGTCTATGCGGAATGTACGCTGGTGAACCTTTGCTGCAAGTTGGACACTGTCTGGACCAAATCAACTTTTGGTTTCAGTTCGCTTTGCAGACACCTTTGAATGTGCATCAAGATATAACTTTACTTCCTTCCTCTGGTCCCTTCCTTTGATCACCCCACCCATAAATGAGGCCCAGAAATATTTCCATGCATCTTCAAACCCGGGTTCACTGAGACGTTTGGTACAGGTGTGACAGATGCACAGCAGGTGGAGACAAGTGGGTGTTGTGATTCTGCATTTCAGCCATGTCTTTTGTCTAGCCCCATGTTTAAGTTCTGTGCCTGGCTTGCCATGTATGCCTTTTGTGTTTTAGTGACCACTGCCTGCCTCTGACCATCCCTAGGATTATGTATTGTGTTTTGGTTGTTTGATTTCATGTTTTATTATTTTTCTTGTTTTGTTATTATTTACGTCTTTGCCATGTTTCATAGCCTTGCCATGTTTCATAGTCTTGTTTTTGGTTCTTGTCCTGCACTTCGTTTTCCCCTGTCTTGTCTGGTGTAGGTCTTTGCCCACGGTCCCTTGTCTGACGTGCCACTCATTCGGGTGATTTCCTGGTTTCTGGGATTTCAATCTTTCTTCATATCTCGTTTTCTTCCTTCCTCTCTCTTTATGCTATCTACTAACCCTACTAACAGTTTATTGTTTTCGATAATTACTAACCCCGATTAACATTGTATATTCATACTAACTGACTAACTTGCACTCGGGATTGTATAGCTGCACATACTAATAGACTAACGATCTCTCAGCATTCGCCCAATCTGTATCTCCGCCCTCCTTGCCTATCACTAATTATCTCTACTGCAGTTTCCATTTATATCTCAGGCTTTCTCTTTTCTTTAGACTATACACTTTAGTACTCCTTAACCGGAGCTGTTATTCGTTCATAGGAATGTCTCGTTATCCCTGTCTGCGTTTCGGCATTCGCCCGATTCATGTAATTAGTTTCCCTCATGTATCACTCCCATGTCATTGATTACACCTGTTTACCCTAGTCATGTGTTCACCCCGGATGTGTATATAAGGTGTCTGCACTTTTAGTTCCTTGTCAGATCGTCTTTACTCCTTTGTCTTGTGCTACGTTCCTCGCCTTGCTCATCGTGATATTTTCTTTCTGACTGGATTGCCCGACACTTGTTTTTTGGTTTGCCCTTTTGGATCTGATTGCCTTCGTGAGTTTTGACCTATTTTTGCCCGACCACGTCTATTGTCTTTGCTGCCCTGGTATTTGGATTCGGACTGTTTACGGCTTATGAGTTTGTCTCTCCACCAAACCCACGCCTGTGTACCGAACCATTTTTGCCTGACCTTGAGTTTTGTTATTGGTGCCCTGGTTACAGTTTTGGACTTTGCCCTTTGGATTCTGTTTGTGGATTGTGGACATTGTACTGTTGCCAGCTCTGTTGGGGGGTTTCCCCCTTCAGAAATAAAGCCTCCATTTTGCATTTATCTGGTTTTCGCTCTTGGCTCATTTCGTAAAACCTCACAGTGGGTCCACAGGTTGATCTAGCAACATGCATTCCAAAAAAAAAAATATATATATATTTATTTATCTGAAAAAGATGGTCTAAAGCGTATGATATCAGTGGAAAACATCTTAATCCTTTTACATTGCTCATCTAACAATTTAGAATCTTGCTTAATGATTGGGGGCCTCGATCGATCGACTTGGAAGGAAAGGCGCAAGAAAAAAACATTTTGGTGTCAAGAACACGATTGTTAATGTCAAGGATAGAAACCGGTCTGCTGGACATTAGAGGAGTGGGGTTATTTTCCCACACTTTTCTACATACCTGCCATGGATCTACTCACCTTTAACTCTGAGGGCTTTGACCAGATTTTCTGAGCATGAGCGTTTTCATCAATGAATCTATTGATTTGCTCATGAGGCGAATGGAGAACGGTATTTGAACAACAGAAGAGGAGAGGGCTACAAACTGCAGTTGCTTGAAGGTCAAGGTCAGTAAACTTGATTTCTGAAAGGAAACCCAGTTAACAGATCCATGCGCCCTCGGCACTGGCAGCAGATTTTGATTTTGACTTTGCAATAAATTCATGTGAATGGGCTATAAGTAATGCCGTTTTCTACTGGAGGAAGAGGCATACAAATACTTTATTAAGCTTAAAACTGGCGTTAGTTTAGATAATGTATTTGCCAATTTGTTAATCAATGAAAACTTATGCATTGTACACTAGTAAGGCATGGGATAGACACGAGATTATTTATCCATGAACAAATACATTAGCTGTTATATGTCCAACACGAATTGCGATTAACTAATGCAGGAAGTGGTTTTCATAAGTAAACTTTTTAAACTCTGCTGTCCCATATGTTGGTTTGTCAAACGCAGCTGCTTTAAAAAAACCTGCGGAACTTCAGGCCAATTTTATATTCTAGTGGAGATTGCAAGATTCTCAGCGACCCCGAATATGTCTGACTGAATTACAGAGAAATATGTACGAAATGATGCACAAGATCTCAATATTTTCTATTTGATGTAATGCTGTGACCATAAAAAGACAAATAATTCACTCAATATAACTGCAATGTAGCGAAACACCTCAGAATATGTATTTGTCATTGTTCTTCAATGTGGAAAATAATTCTCTTTCAAACTTTGAATCTAATTGAAGGGAAATTCAAGCAAAAATCAGAGATGAAGAGGTTAAGGATGTACCGGCTAACCTGTTGTTAGTAGGTAATGGCTACATTAGTTCTAATGTACATCAATCTGTTTGTTATCTCTGCTTTAAATGGGGTCAACAAAACTTGCAAATTAGATAAAAGTAAAGCTCTCAGATTCTACTTCAAAAACCTGTTTGGCAGCAGATCTCATTAAGTTAGGAGCACTTAAATAAGACACATCAAGCTGGTAAGTCTGTGTTTTTTAGATTGTCAAAAAGGCTGTGGAGTCAGCGAGAGCCCAAAACAGAACATTAGGGTTAACCCTCTCAGCGCCGTGGGCAACTATAGTTGCCCAGTGATGTAAGATATCAAAGTCAGATGCTGTTGAAAACCTATCATGTGGCAACTTGTTTAAAAGAGCGACCGCAGGGGAGCTCTCTTAAACAAGTTGCCACATGATAGGTTTTCAACAGCTCAGGATAGATACATTTTTAATTCCTTGAAAATGTATTCAGCGCTCAAGAGGTTAATGCATATTCATGTCGAGCTTTCAGTAAAGTGTTACCTTTCGTAATGGGGGAAGCATATGACCGAGTGTGTGGATGGTGTACAGAGTCAGGGACCTGCTGCAGCCTTTACCCTGTGTCACGAATCAGTACCGCCGCTGATGTAATTCACACTGTTACGACAAGACACAACACTCAGGTCTGCGGAGGTGAAGTCAACAGCGAGTGGCGGAGTGATTGCTTATCTGTCAGCTGTGATTATCTCAGCCCAATGCAGCACCCCGGCGCGGGCCGAGGGAGGGATCTGGGATGTTTAGCACAGATAACATAGAATAGCACAGACAGGGCCACTGTGTTTCTGAGCCGCCTTTACACCTGCAAATTAGCTGGATGAAAGGCAGGCGAAAACCATCATAACTCATTGAAACAAAAGGATAGCTTATAATAATAATAATAATAATAACAACAATAATAATGAAAGAAAAAATAATCAGGCAGGGCACTTACATCAGATTTAACCATTTATCACAGAACGACATGCAATTACGTTTGGCGGTGACTCTGCTCGAATGATGATCTGGAACATTCTGAGCAAGCATGACACACACTGTCCTTTAGATGACACCCCCCACCCCCCCGGGAGGTCCTTAGTCTCTTGATGTTAAAATTGATGAGCACAATATGGACACATGCTGCTCGTATTAAACAATGTTATCAATGAAGAAGGAGGCTGGGGAAGTGGGGGAGATGAGAGGCAGATTTGTAGTAGGTGAGAGAAGGAGAGGCGTAGAGGGAAAGAGGCAGAGAAATGAATGAACACTGTCATAGTTATAGAAACTTCTCACCTGTGTGGGAGATGCGAGGTCGAGAATAACTGGGCAGAAAGCAGTTTGTGACCAGCCTGACTTCCGTGCCTTTGACTAAACTGATGCTAAAGCTCCATTTGAGGAAGGACATTTCAGATTGAGCTATTTACTACAGAACAACATGCTTTTGAGTTTGGTGGTGACTCTGCTCAAGCGATGGTCTGGAACAATCTAAGCAGGCATGACAAAAACACTCCCTGAAAAAACAAACCCCCAAACTTGCATTTCCCACAGAGAGCAGGTGACCAGAGTCACGTCCTAATGAATTTGGAGCATAAATGGAATAATATGTAGTAGCCAACATGTTACACTTCATTCGACTTTGGGCGAGTGTGTATGACCTTCCTCTGAGAAAGCAGTGCGATCAGCAGGAGTGCTGAATGCAGACTGAGTAACCTCTGTCCAGATATTATTAGAGAGGCTTGAGACAAAGGAAATTGCATGGCATACCAAACTATGTATGGCGAAGAACACTTTGCACTTCCTTTGAACTCATGCCGGCATACATGATCTTCTCCTCTGGGTGGAGTGAGATCAGTATTGTCTAATAACATAATATTGTCTAATAACATGCTTTTGCAGACATAAAGGTAGGCTGTGTTATTTCATTTATAAACATTTATATGCAGCCAAAATGGTAAATGTCGGCTATTTTCAGTGTTATGGCCCCAATTTGTTATTACATTTACAAACAATAGCAACAGTAACAGCAAGGGATGACAGACACAATTTAAAAACTTAAACGCATTTAATTAACAAACAAAGACTAACACTTACCAACAACTAAGACCAAGATTGTTTAGAAAAAAAAACTGAAATATTTACAGTCCTTGTGGGTTTCCTGCTGATGTGCTGGGTGAGAAAAAAAATGCTCAAACACAGGCAAAAATTCACAAAAGAAACTTCAAAGGTCTTGAACACAAATGACAGGTCTGGTCACAAGTATCCTTCTCCTTGCAATTTCTCCTACCACTTTACTGTCTCAATTCTCTTCCTTATATACTCTTTTGCAGACCCCACCCACATTTAGACCTCTTTTTTTTTAATTTTCGGGGACTTGCCCCAGACATGTCCAGGACATGTCTAAACATAGCTCCAGTCTGAGCTTAACCAAAAAAAAGGTAAATACTGCCATCCAGTGGCCTATATTCACATTACATCAGTCATTTCCTTAAATGAAAGGCCTCCTTAAATCTTAGCGGCTGAGAAATGGAACCATTTTTGTTAGAAAAACTATGACAGAGGCAGTTAATTCAGACAAATGTGGCACAAAGTCCCTCTATTTTGGATTTGAGATGTAGCTGAATCGCATGACAGGGCAGCTAACTCTGAAAGCCAAGGAAGAATACATCTTCCACTGACAACAGAGATCCGGAAATGTCCCGATTTTTTATTTTTAATGACTAACTTTTTATTTTGCATACTGTGCCCAGTTGAACTTTTACAGGATGGATAATGATGAGGATTACAAGAGACACAGTGTAAATCGAAGGTCCTGACAGGTTACAGAGGCCTGCGAATGCAGGATTCCTCCGTTGACCACAGTCTTTCTGCTGCTGATTTATTCATGGAGTAGAGTCACACGAAGAATGACTTATATCACAACTCACTGAAACATATTTTGCCAACTATGACTTGCCACGGATGGCTTAATTAATTTGACTTAAGTTCCACACTAGTCATTGCCAGAGGAATTCCAGAAATCAAGTCATTGCAGATTGTGTCACAAAATATGCAACTGTACAAAATAGCTTTCACCTTCCTCAAATGCAGCTATTAGAGTGATGGAATATTGGTAACAAACGAGAGGGAGTGCAGTAATGGTGAGTCATCCTGTCAACAATTTAATTAGACTATTTCCAACCAACTTGCATCTAGTAAATTATAGTGAACTAAGTCCAATTGTACTCTTGCTGCAGATGGTTATTCTACATCCTTATTACCATTGCTTTACTCTGTTGATACACAACTACGTTGTATTGTTATCTTTTACAAAGGGAGAACACTACCTTTCCCCAATGACTCTGTTCAAGGTGGCAGTCTGTCATCATGGATTTTTTCAGTCAGTTTTAGCGAAACAGCAGAGCACTCAACCACCACACATTGTTAATGTACCTGTTCATCTGGTAGTTCTGTGCAAATAGTATTATGATTAATATGTACACTAGGGCTGGGTTTAAATTAAATTACACCTCCAGATATATGTGCATTATTTGTAGAGCTATATTCAGTCCGACACGTACCCTATGTACTGTGCCCCCGTACCCTATTGTGCCCTATGTAAAACAGCTAAACAACTTCTGTTTACTCTGTCCAAAAATAGGCTCAAATAGGCATTTTCTGTCACAGTTTGGCGTGTTGTAGAGGTTTACTGTGCATACAAATATTCTCCAACTAAAGTGCATTAAAGTCGTACAGTAATTTTGCTCAGTTCACTACTGCACCACCGTCCCCAGCAATATCCCCGGCAGTGATTTACTATCGCATCAGGCGCCACAGAACGCAGCGTTGACCCAAGTTGGCTGGATTAGCCGGGATTCAGCTTATCCAGGAAATGAGGGGTAAGTTTAATGTCATACTGTAGATTCAGAAGTCATTGATTGTCAAAGCCGCAAAGAAAGATCCACCTTAGCCAATAACTGGCTATGATTATGCAGGCAGTGTGCATGTGGGCACCCCTGCATATGTGGTTTTGTGGCGAAGGCTATTAGTCTTACAGTAACATGAAAGGTCGGGCCTTGAGTGCAAGCCTTTCACATTATTCTTCAGTGTTTACGGTACTGCTTTGACTAATAGCGCAGGCCAGACAGTTCTGTTCTCGTGTTCACTTGCTTTAAGGATGGAAAATTAACTGTAGGAAATGACTAACAGTGGATGTTTTTGATCAGGGATGTCTGTACATGAATAAAAATCTCTCTCCCCATCTCGCATTTTTACCACTTCCTGTGGATTTGAACAAAGAAAAGCACAGAAACAGACAGAGCCAGGAATTCTGCTGCTCCTCGATTTCTCGTAAGCGCAGATATTATGATCTCAGGTGATCAGTGTTAGGGGAGATGTTTGATCGTTGAAGGAGCTCTTCATTTTCTTAGCATCCTCTTCAGAGAAGTAAATCAATAGGGACTTTTGTACGATGGTCCCCTTCAAATACTGTCTGAGGGGGTGAAACTCTTATTGACTCGGAGCCCAAATTAGGGCCATCATTTTACAAGCACAGGACAGCAGTTTGATTATTTTATACCATATCAGTCTGAACAACACAACAATGGATTCAAGAATATATTTCCTGTAAAACTAAAGAACAAACTGTTGTCATCTGCAAGGCTGCAAACTTTAGTCAGGCTGAAGCAAACAAAACCTCCTTTTAGCCGAGTGTGAGCAACATTGTTTTTTTTTTTTATATTTGCACGAACAGATTTTCTCCCGGACCTCTCTCCCATCCTCACACCTTGAATATCCCTAGCTCTCTCTCTCTCTCTCTCTCTCTCTGCCCCACTTTCCCTGATATTTTACACATGCAGCCATCACTCTTTCCTTACTGGTTACCACGGTTACTTCTTCAGCATTATGTCATCATTTGCATTTTCTTCAGTTACAGAATTGGGAAAGGGGCTGGTTTAAAAAATACACTGTAAAACTGATGTGAACTTGTATAACGTCGGCCTGCAGATAAAACCTTGTATCTTCAAAATGATAAACTTTACAGGAGAGCATAAAAAATGTCGAAATTCGCATGTAAGAATGCAGTTGAGCTGTGTTCAGGTAGGATGACTATTTTTCTTCCAAGAATTTATTTTGTATTTTGTAATGTTTATGTTATTATCGTGGACATACAAGTTTTCGTTTCTTATCGAATTTGTACATATGAGGTTTTATCAGCAGGCCAACAATAATCTCTTTAACTCCCCTTGTCATGACAAGTTTTAGATATTGCACTCAAGTTCATCAATTTCCAAAGGTTAAACTAAAGGTTATTCACTATCTTGACCAATTTAGTTGAAATAAAGCTTATCTTCAAGTTCATTCAAATTTACTTGATTTCAATCACAGTTTCACCGGCTTGACCAGTAATACAGGTTAGGTAGCCCCTGCTCTGTCTTTTAGATAGAGCTCCTTTCATAAAAGTCAAAAATCTCTAAATGATACCGAAGACATAAAATGATATCTTGGCCGTAGAGTTCATCCATCTGCATTAACTTCAGGAGCTAGAGATGGAAAAAAAAAAAACAAAAAGTGAATTTTGCCTTAGAATCCAATAAGGAATGATCTTCTTTTTATATAAAATTATTCTCCTCTCTCTACAGGACAGTTATAAATAGAGAGGGTGTCAGGAAGAGCATTAATAAAATCTTTAAAAATCAATTTCATGCCTCCGAGCCCTTCTAATTCCATCTCTCCTCAATGATCAAAAATCCCATCCATATTCTGTGACGTTTCCATATTTTAATTACGGGGAAAAAAATCTCAATTGCGTTGAGCTGAAATTTTGATTAAACAGATCAAATACTGACACATATTGTTGTGTCCTGTCGGGATGTAGACACAAGAATGTTATATGGCTTAGAAATAATTTAGTAACAGTAACTCAAGCCAACAGGCTTCAGTGCTGAGCTCAGATGTACTGAGCCCCAACATCTGGCAAAAAATGTGTTACTTTGGATCAACTTTAAAAATTACTTTACTTTCGAATGCCTTACTAAATTAGTTCTCCTCAACTTGTAGGTGCAAAGCAGCATAAATGTATTTGAGATGAGGAAACCATTTCAGGTGTACAGATTTAGAGCAATTTATTCAAGTTGATCGAAAGAGAGCCAATTGATGCCTTTAAAGATAATTAAGTCTTAAACATGGCTGAGGAAGGACAGAAGATATCAGAATGCTTCCAGCTGGAAATTTCCACTGTCTGAAATAAATTCAGAGGAACGGGAGAAGACTATTGTTTAGGGCACAACTTGATTTCAAAACAAGAAGAATCACAATAAAATCTCTATTCGGTTCACTTAGGAGTATTTGCGGACATGCAAAAGTTTAATTGAAAGGACAACATTGCGGCAGACTCATCGTGAAAGAAGATGTCTAACGCATGCAATACCTGATATACCAAGGTAATTTGAAGTCCCCTTTATACAGAGACAAAGAGGCTTTAGTCAAAGAAGTTTTTTATTTTTTTCATTTAAATTTTTTCCTGAAAAGAGCTGCGGATTCCTTTGCTTCAAGTACCCGCAAGACATTTATCGAAAAGCAAACATTTGGAGAACAGCTCGTCAACCATTTAGATTCCACGGTCGTGGATCTATCACGGAGTCAGTGGCCCAGAAATCATCGTGCAGGGGTGCAAAAAGATAAAATCAAATGAACGTCAATAAAACCTTGAACCTAATGCTCCAGAACCATAAATACACTAGAAAGAACAGTGTCCGTGGGATACATATGCTGCTCCTGCTGTTGGGTAAAATTCTTACTCTAGGTGCGCTGAGTTTAATGAGAAGTGTGAGGTGCGCACCTTTGGGGTCCCAATAAGACTTATATGCTACACAATCAGTTTTTTTTCTTTGGTTTTTGAGAAATGGAAACACGAAATCCCCCATCAGGTGGGATGGACATACTGTAAGCGCAGGCGGATAGACATGGAGGGGAACCCTATATTCCTCCAGCCATATAAATGGGGGGGGGTCTGGATATTTAAAAGAAATTCTAGCTTATGCGCACATCAAACTCCACTCTGAACAGTATAAAGGACAGAGAGATTAAGGCATTGGAGCAGTCTGAGCTGACAGTGATATACTTCACACCTCTATCTGTTGGGGAAGAGTAATGTAAAGCAGTGATGGCCCTGACCTCCTCGTGACATTTCTGCACAGAATAACAGGGTCGACGCCCCACAGGGCCTGAACTATGGCTCTCGTCTGCTGCACCACAGAAGAAGAGATGATTAGATTGCTGAACTAAAGGCCGAGGTCCTTGGCCAGGTGAAGTAATCTCACTCATTTAATCAGTGGGGGGGGATAATCCCTGTGCGCAGTGTGTCCCTCACTTGCTATTGTGCAAACGCTGTAACCAATTCTGTAATGCAATTCTGTTTACCTGCGCTATACCTGTTAACCACAAGCTTTATTCTATTAACATGAACTTTCGGTCTCTGTTCTGCTGTACACAAAAAAAAAAATTCTAAGTAAAGGATTGACAGTTGAAAATGTGGTTATATAATATGAAGCAAGGGAAACTGACTACTGGAAAATTAGAGGAATGAACTGTATCAAAGGAAATTTGTAAACTTACAGTGAATGTCACCAAAACAGGGACACACAAACATTTAATTTGCACCTTTATTACAATTTTCATTCAGTGTCGGCTACTTGTCTCTCTGTAATGACTTTTCATAAACACACTGAAATCTTACTTGAGTCATTATTAGAGCAGGCTGTTGTTGACAAACTTCATGTTATTGTGAAGTTTATTCATGATATTGTGAGAGTACTTGTCATCAGGAACTGAAGAATTGAATAACACTGAGAATGTGATAATCTCAGTAGTAATAGATTTTAACACTGTCTGAACAAAACATCGTTCAGCAGTTGATGTGAGAATAGGAGTAAATACACCCGAGGAAAAGTCACATTTTACTCCATATGTTAAACACCTGCACCATCTGCTATATATTTCCCAGCTTTTTATTCTATTAATTTTTTTACCTAGAGAAGAATGATTTCTGCAGGAGTCCATCTTGAGCAGAAATTTTGCTGAATATACAGTCTTTGTGAAGGACAGAAGAATTATGGTATTATTTCTATTCAGAGAGCAGGAAACTCAGTGAATGGGAATTTAAAGATAAACCACTGCCCTTAATTCTGATTTATGCAGAAAATTGGAGCAAAACTGTTACAATTACTTTTCTTCTCAGTGGCTGATAGTGTGCTGACCGAAAGTAGCCATTTATAAAATAAAAAGAGAAATAGAGGTCCACGGTCTAATATAAATAAAAAAGGACGACTTTCATCCGGATGAGCAGGCACCTTGTAACCTCTTATGCGAACGCCCAGCCATGTTTGGCAAAAATGCTAATTTATTGCCGCATTGGGTACGTATTTGAGTAAAAACAGGGTCAGTTTATCTCACATTGCTAAGTTCTGAAGCCCAGCACAAGCAGAATGACAGATCTGCACAGACACATCACATGCAGGGGGTGTGTGTGCAACTACTGTATGTGAAGGGTGTTCTCTCACTCAACAACCATACTGCATCTCACCTGTATCACAGACACATTCCATCCATGGACAAGAGTAAGTGGACGCTCATTGGTCTAACGCCGTTCTTCATGGTCAGGGCCATTACTGCTTTCCATCCACGCTTCAATACACTACATCATACCAACAATCTGGATCACTGGTGTGAGACACTTACTGTTGCTGAAGACTGAAAACTTGCTTTGTGCTTGCGCACAATGCCTAAGTGCCTGTAATTAGTCTTGAGGGCATATATATGCTTGTAAAATATGAATAAAAAAACAAGCATAAGCCCCCATCAACCAGTGACACAGTGAATACAAAGACATATTCACTCATGTTTTTAACAGCATGTTTTAAAAGTACAGTCAAACCACATAATTTGTCAGTTAGGAGCGTATTATAGACAGATATTGTTTTGAACATATTGTGTACTCAAAATGACCATTCAAATGGCAGGAAACATCAAAAAATTAATATTTGGTTGCAGGAACATTGCGGTGGAGCACCTGAAATCTATGTTAATCACAGCTGCTGTCCGCAAGTATTTATTAAAATAGTATTTGTTTTTTGAAAAATTGTATAATGGTTTCTGTGGTAATTATCTGACGTAACTTCCTCAAATAACCGATGCAGAAACACTGAATACCAGGCCCAAGACTTTCGTGGGTCATTCTATTGCAGCTGCTGCTGAGTTTCATCATTACTAGGGGATTAAAAGGAGTGGATTTCAGCTGTAAAGGCCCTGAACTTCACTGCTTCTTCCCAATGTATTTTAAAAAGTATTTGCTTCATTTTTTTAGCCATCAACCTGCTAGTTTTATGCAGCACTAAAGTTAAAATAGTGTTCTTGCTGTTTATTGTAAAATAAATGTAACGTGCAGCCCAATTTTTATTTATTTAATAAAGGCGATATAAACGTTAAAGCCACACACACCATTCCTTCTTTGCTTTACCTATAGCTAGTCCCCCCAGGAATCCGCGATTCCGCGATCGCGGAATTTACCGCGGATTTCAAAGCCCTCCGCGGAAATCAAAGCAGTCCGCGGAATATAGGGCGAGGTGCAGAATTTTATATTTTACATGTATTTTTCATCCCGGCTGCTTGATTTTGCGGTCAGATAAAACGGGATCTAAGACTCACAGCTGGTGCTGCCGGTTACGGAAACTGATTTTTTTCTGCTGTATGCAGCATAAACTATATAAAAAGATGGACGCAGCACCCTGATTTGAAAAAAGAAGCCCATGTGGAAGTACCGTAGAATGGCATTCTATTTAATGGCCAGCAGATGGCGACGTCAGTGGTTGCAGAAAGAAGTTCAATGCAATAGAAGTCTATGAGAAAATGATCCTACTTTCCGACCTGATTTTTAATTAAATAATGATTTTTCACATCATTTTATGTTAGCTATAGCAAGTTTCAGGTCTCCTTCGATATATCATGACATTCATTTTCGTGAATTATGGTCCCATATAAACTAGAATAAAGTATAAAGCCTCTGGTCCTCGTCCGATACGGTCAGATCCAGAGCCACGTTCCTCCCCGGATCTTCGATTCACTTCTTCATCCTCAAACCAGTGGGTGACATCACGGTAACTTCATCCATCTTTTTATACAGTCTATGGTATGCAGTAACGTTTACAATATCCTGAGGATACAGTGAATAGTGTACACTTTGTTTAAATCTTTACTTTGATCTTTGGCACTTGTTCAGTTACTAAGCCTCGTTCACCCATAGTTTGGTGAAATGTTTTGCACTTTATAAGTTATGCAAATAAATCTGCTCAAGAGGGACAAAAAGAATAGTGATGCTGCTTATTTTATAACCACAATGTTTCGCAGTGTTTTGGTATTGCAAATAATTTCATAAGAGAATTTTTGCTTCATTATTACATAAATTTGCTTTATAACTGGTCATTTTAGGTTTTTTTTAATACCCACAGAAAATCAACTTTCAAGCCACGGAATCAAGAATTTCTCTCTGCAGAATCAGGAATGTTCTCTGCGGAATCAACACTTTTTCTCCGCTGATTCCTGGGGGGACTATATAGCTACAAAATTCATGCAGTAATTTCATACTTCACTGTAGATTAAAATGCACCCAAATCCAATTGCATACTGCAATACATGATGTAAGTCTATTCTCAAGCATGATATCATGTTAGATTAAGTACGCATCCGCAGTATTGATCTTATTGAAGCTAAACTGGTGCTTGAGCCGTCAACCTTGTTGATTCCCAGTGAAACATCTCAGCCACAAACACACACTAGCCAGTAGGAGACTTTAGTCACAAAGACACCTGAGACATCCCTCTCCTGTTCATGACTGATGTGTCACAGAACTGTACAAGCAACAGCTCTTAGTGAACATCACCACATAATTGTGCCAGGCCTTTCTGAAAGTGGCTGACTGAATAATTTACGCCGCCATCCACAGAGAGTCGAGTGCATTTAACACAGAACGGTTCACTTGTGCAGTTATGGAAGACTTCTGCTTGACATACAAATTAGCCACAAAAAAAAGCATCATCACAGAGCCCTAACATGTCATTAAACCAGTTTCAGTACCATAAATCTTCATATAATTAACAATAATTTTCATATGTAAATGACAGTTACAAGATTCTAGTGCTCATGTTCAGTAAGTAGTCTGTGATCATTTAAAATGTCAGTGTGCATCAGTACCGAGCGAAAAGGCCACAGACTATGACCCATGATCTATGACCATGCAATTTTTAGCAGGGGAGGCAGCCTGCTGAGATAGTTTTGATCGCCAACGTGGGCAGGGAGATCGCGATTTACACCTTTACCCAGAATTTTACAACCGCTGATGGGTTAGGTCTTAAAGGATTCCTCAGATTCCTCTTATCTGTCATTAGCTGCTTATTAGATTTGCTTCGAATTCCAGCCCTGAGCTGATCTATCGCCCTTTGTCAATGCTGAGTCAATAGACCTCCTCACGTAGCTGAAAAGTCTGTCGCTCCAAGCCAGTCATTTGTTACGATGTAGCAGGTGCTACCAACGAGGCCAAGGAAGAAGAGATCTAGGCAAGCCAAGTGAAAAGCAAAAAATTTGAATTTTTTCGGTCAAAGTTAACTTTTATTTATCACAATTTATTATTATTATTATTATTATTTAGTTTTACGTCAGCATTGGGTAACACAGCGGCATAAATACCTCACGGCAAGGAGGTTGCTGGTTTGAATCTGGCTTGGGGCCTTTCTGTGTAGAGTTTGCATGTGTTCACACGGTCCAAAGACAATGAATGAGAGGCTAATTGGAGACCCTAAATTGCCCGTAGGTATGATTGTGAGCGTGAACAGAGTGTCATCACTGCACTTCCTTATCAAAGATTTTCAATGCTGACATGATATGGCAGTTAGCAGAGAACTCCTAAACCGTTCAAGATTTCTCAACGGAATGTAACACGTGGATACATCATATTGCGTAGATGTGCCTTTTAATACTTCTGTCCGTCCTCCCATCCATCTACCTGTGTCTCCAAGGCACTTTGTTTCTAGGAAAGATATGACCAGTCCTGTGGCGGGGCATCTGAGCATGTGGTATAACAGGCTTGTTTCACTTTCCGCGAGTGGGAGTGAATGGTGTGGAGTCCTTAGGATGAACTGGCAAGCTGTCCAATGCGTGTTCTTGTCTTGACTTGCAAGTACAACAATGTAAAGCTTTTCAAAGTCCATGTAGAAAATACATTGGGATCTCTCACTCCCTCCAGAACTACAAATAGGATCCATCCTTAGGATGAACTGGCTAGCTGTCCAAGCTGATCCATCTTCTTGCTTCTTGCCCATTGCATTCTGGGATAGCATAAAGCTTCTTGACCGGAAATTTGCAGGTTACATAATGAATGGATATCCTTACTGTGTTGTAATCAATGCGTCTGGCATTTAGGGGAGCATTATCTTGTCTTGTGACACCGGCAGCAATCTATTCTATTCTAATACCTTCTATTTTCCAGCCGTGTGGTAATCATCTACTCCCGAGAGGGAAGCTCTGAAGTTCTGTAAGCCAGGAAGATTTCCCCGAAGGCATCAGCCACATACACTCACGCCAGCCAATACCAGAGCAAATACACCGTTACTTATAGTTCTGGAGGGAGTGAGTGATCCCAATGTACGTTGTACATGGACTTTAAAAAGACAGCTTTTGTTGTACTTGCAAGTCAAGACAATGATGTGGTTTATATATTTATGCAGATTCACTGGGACATTTTTTGAGGATTTTATTTCATCACTATTCATCATATTCACTAGTAATCAGTAAATCAATGACTATCATTAGAAACCATAATCAAAAGACCACAATCAGTAACCATATTACATAAGCTGTGGATTTTAGTTGATTTAATCAATATCCGTTTTGTTGATTTAAACTATATATACTCAGTTGAATCATTCATGTATCTATTTGTATCCTATTCCTTTGACTGTATTCTTTCTCACCTTTTTAATGTTTTTCTTACTTCTTTTATGAGACCAATACTTTTGTGCACCACCAATATTTTCCAGAGAATCCTGAAGAGAGCCAACCAAAAGGGGAAAGAAAAAAAGACAATCAAGAGACAATCAATGTAATGTTATTGGAGTAAAAATTTGACAAGGTTTTCTTTAGACAACCATGTATTGCGACTGGAACAAAGTTTGATGGGGTTTTTCCATAAAGATAGATGGCTCTGTGGGATCATTGGGGTAGTGCCTCTTGCACAAGAACTACTCATCGGGTTTGGATTCTTGCACGATTCTGGAATAAAGATAACTTTGGAGATTTTGTCTCTCTCCAGTTATTTACGGACAAGGGGACCTCAAAAATATGCAAACATCTTGTCGGACGGGAAGACACAACACATTTCCATTAATTGGCTGCAAGAAGAGCAGAACAAGTCCAAACTCAAGAATTTCATGCTGTTCATTTCATTTTTTTTTTTAACTTAAGTATGATCTGACACTCAGGATCAAGAGAAAAGATAGCTTGACTGCAGCAGTATTTTCTCTTATCGCTAAAATTATTTTTTGAAGCGAAATAGTCTGTTTCTGAGTTTATTTCATAAGTGAGCACATTTGAAATCTGTTTGCAGGCTTACACTGTATACAATGTACATCGTAGGCCAAGCATAGACATAAAATGCCCAGAAACCTTTACATTCAGAAACTATTCTCAGTACCTGAAGCTCTTAACCACACAGATTATTATTTTTTTTATCAAAAGACAGGCTTATGGGGAGTTCCACTTCAGAGCATTTGAGAAAAGAGGCACTCAGACAAGCTCTGTAATCTGGACTCGTCAGGAGGCATCGGGGGGATCTGTGGCACTGCAGAGGCCTGAGAGATAACACTGAGATACTCGCTCAGGAACGCAGTCACAGGACAGCAGCACCACGCAGTACTACAAATCCACACATCCATGGAGCCATTATCTCACCAATTTATCCAATTCATTCCTCATGCGGGTGTGTGTGTGCTTGTATTTATATTTTTATACTGTTTAACCAATCTTATTCTTTTAGCCTTTTTCTACGCGATTTTTATGCCCCTGCCTTGTGTCAACGCCCCTTCCATCCGTCCATCTGGCCATAAACTTCTCGTTTCCACGCAATAACTAAAGAATGCCTTGTCAGATCCATCTCATTTCTACTTATTAATTGGCCAATGCTTTGCGTGATTGAACTGGTCCGTGTTCCAATGAAACGCGGACTTTCACTCTCGGTATTTCGTGGGTTGATTTAAAAAAAAAACAAAACAGTGGCACTCGGTTAAATAGCCTTGGTTATAACATGCATGTGGCTCAAGCCATTTGCGTGAGAGTCGACAGGTAGGCTATGCAATTTTGAATAATGTTGATTTAAATACAGCAAATATGCGTCCAGAGGAATGAGTGTCGCCTTACCTAATCGGGGAGAACTAGCAGCACTTGTTAAGGGTGGAGTGCTCTCGGAGTGAACCTTTTGTTAATCATGAAGACGACTGAGAACAGGTCAGGATTTATAATTGTTTTAAACGGCTGTTTTGTGCAACCCAATTCTCTGTTCCGCCACTGTGCTGAATTTAGATCACATGTGGAGAGAAACCATGTCTTCAGTTGCAAAGTACGATAATTGGAAAAGACGTCTATAAAGGAAAATGATTGAGATCTAGCCAGGACTAAAAGGGACATGTCTTTGCATACACCATTCACTCAAACACTCACACCTCTTGGCTATTTAGAGCCTCTTTTTAGTCTCGATATGTGCAGTGGGCTCCAAAAATTACTGGCACCCCTGACTGGCAATGCACATGCAGTACAAAAATATAAATAAACAATATAATTAAAGAGAAACGGAATATGCCAACATGTGTGAAATTCTTTATTAAGGTTTAAATGGAAACAACCAAAATAATAACAGTCATTTTATAATGTCCAAATAAATTTCAGCAAAATCAAGGTTTCATAATTAATTGGCACCAGTCATTTAGTATTCAGTGTGACTACCTCTGGCGAGGAAAACAGCATGGAGCCTTTTCTTGTGCTGCTTGAAACCTGTTGACCCCAAGATGACACCAAGGCCTGCAATTCCCTCACAGTGATTCTTGGAGATTTATTGCTTCCCTCACCATCCTCAACAGTATCCTGGGGGGCAAAATACAGTTGCGTCCTCTACCCTCAAGGTTTTCAACAAATTCATTTCTTTGGAATTTTTTTAATTGTTACCCTGACACTATTCAGTGGCACATTCAACCATTTGTCAATCATCTTGTGGCCATTA
The DNA here is from genome assembly GCA_029721435.1 of Gymnothorax reevesii. Lineage (NCBI taxonomy): Eukaryota > Metazoa > Chordata > Actinopteri > Anguilliformes > Muraenidae > Gymnothorax > Gymnothorax reevesii. Next base: position 12,520,238 of record CM056574.1, read on the forward strand.
CCAGATTAATGATGGTCAATGACCATCCGTCTCTTTTTGAACAAATAGTTGTGTTGCTTTCTTCATGGTGGTGGATGACAAAGGGATATTGCATGTGCGTCACCTTATTGATCTACCCCAGTGCAACTGGAAGTGATGTAATGACTCAATACAGTCCCTTAACAGCCTTAGTCGGCTCAGTATGTATTAGTTTATCCAGTACCTAACCCTCCTGTGTTTTTGTGTTTTCTCCGAGGAACGCCACCCCCCAGAAATCAGGGTTCTTGAACCCCCTAATCCCTGTGACTTACCTTATGGTCTCTGCTGCTGTCTCTCTGCGGTCCTGATCCCCTCATCCCCGACTGTCCACTACCTGGAGCTACAGATGTCACTGCTTGGACACCTTGTTGTCTAAAGAACTTTGGATGTGAATTTACTATCATCAATTGAATCAGCCAGCCCGCAGAGGATGGGCTTCCCCACTATAGCCAGGTTCCTCCTGAGATTTCTTCCCACTGGGAAGTTTTTCTCTACACTGTTCGAGGCTTGGGAGTCTTCTTGCCTGCTACTTGGGGATTTGTCTGAGCTCTGCCCTTTTCTCTCTGGAAAGCGTTTTTGTGACAGCCTGCCTGTGAAAGCGCTGTACAAATAAATAAATTGTATTGAATTAACACTTAGATAAAACTTAAATAAGTGAAACTTAATACCTGATCTTAATTTTGAAGGACATTATTTGCAGTAATCTTTAAGGGTACCATTAATTGTGAAACCTTGATTTGGAGAAAACTGATTTTTAATTAAATCGGTAAATGGTTTTGGTTGGTTCCATTGGAAAATTAATGTCACACAGTATTTCTCACGTGAGTTTCTCTAGAAATATATTTTTTGGAATTTTTTAAATATTGTTTGCGCATTGCCAGTCAGGAGTGCCAGTAATTTTTGAGCCCACTGTGTGTCTTCAGACTGTAGAAGAACACTGCTCCACTACACACTGTGCTGCCCTAACTCTGAAAACATGAGGAGCAAATCAATTTTAGAGACATAATGAAAAGGCTTGTTTTTCCATCTGCTGTCCCTTGCTGGTTTGAACGAGACCATTTCATTGTTTTGTTTTCAACTTAACTATCGCCTTCATCTTCTTGAAATCAGCTTTAAGGCCGTAATGTCATTGTTTTTGGGACAGAGTTCTCAGAATCTGTGTAGTTATCCTGCCGACAACCTGATAAGACATAATTAATTTCCATTTATCTTTAATTTTATCTCATATACAACCCTTTGGGAAATTGCCTTTCAGTAAAACAAACATGCCAAAGCCCTCTAATAACACTTCAAGCTCAGATGAAGTGTCTTGCTGTAAAAGTACAACATACTTAAGACCTATTTTCACTTACTGTAAACTAAGGCCAGGAAAATGTCTTTTATAAGACTTTTGTTCTGTTTGTTCTGACTTGGGTTAATTACTCATTAAAATATGTACACAGTTTAAATCCTGTTTTTCTTTGGTTTATAAAATAAATTCTTGAGCTGATTTAATTTCTTCCCGTGGCATCAAAGTACGTTCTTAAGGCCATGAATCTTTGTTGTCTGATCCTGTCTGTTAATTAGGATTAGATTCTCTGCCATAATTATCAAAGGAAGCACAAGCAGCATTATAATTTAACACAAACCCAGGCCACCCACTGCAAACTACAATATAAAAGAGAAAAATGTGTTTCAAGGAACGTGTAAATAATACAAACTATATAAATAAATAATATCAGGGAAATGATATCTGGCTGCAATCTGTGCATTTTCTCATTCCATTTGTATTCAGATTATTTACTGCGGCTCGTACTCACATTAATGAGAGAAATGACTGAGTGGAACTTTGAAAGCAAGACTGCTTTCAATTTAATTAAAAGTTATTTAACATTACGTTCGCTGCAGTAATAATTTTGTTTGATGTGAGTTCATAATTAGTCGGAGGACAGAGTAATAGAACACAGCCGAAAAGACGGTCCGATGCCTTTTTGTGTTGATCATTGTCAGGTCTGGCCCGCTGCGGTCCAGCATGCCGGCCAATTAAGATACGGATCACACTCCGCTCATCTGCCAATGATAATCATCTGTGTCTCAGTGCTGCTGAATAGAAGCTGTGGCTATTAAATGCCACAGCTTGGCACTTTTCCTTTGTAACATCGTGTAAGCCATACCGGTGTGTACTGTGTTGTTTCCTTTTGTGGATATATATATAAAAACTAAACCATTGATCCCAGTGTTTAGTAGTTTCACGCTCTCCAATCAGAGAGGAACCCTGATTCCTATTTTGTTCGCTATTTGTAATACAATGTTGCTCAAAGTTCAGCTGATTGTTTGTATTACCTTAGTTTGCCCTTCTACGGGAACTCGATTCCTCTTTTGTCTGTATCCTTTATGTATATGTCTCCTGCTTGCGCGGCTGGCATAAATAAACATACAACCTGCCATGGTAATGGTTTTTGGTCACGTTCATGTTCTGTGTTCATGATTTTGTCTTTTATTTATTCTTTTTGGTTATTGTAATACTCAGGTTTTTAGGTCATTTCTCAGTTCCATTGCACTTGTCTCTCCTGTCTTGTGATTTAGTTGGTTCTTTCCGTCTTCCCGGTTTGCGTGCTCACTTACTTTGGGTGATTTAAATGAATTCCGGTGTTTAAAATATTCCTTCGATTCTTGTTTACTTCCTTCGTCTTTCTGTTCTGATTAAAACCAAAACTAACATTTGTATTTTGTGTCATAGTCTACTAACACAACTGATCATGTATATAGATTACTAACTTACTAACGAGCACTCTGGATAAATCTGTAAAGTTGCACCGCAGCTAATTTAGACTAATTCCCTCTCAGAATCGCCCTGTTCTAGTCTCCGCCTCTTGCTCAGCTGTACCTGTCTCCCCCTGCGTTTCTGAGATCTCTCTCACGTGCTTAATTACTTTCCTGCACTCGTTATCTGTGCTCTTAGAACTCCTCGACAGGAGCTGTTTAAATGTCATAGGCTGTTTGTGTGATTGCCGTCCGTGTCTTGGCTTTCGCCAGTTTTTGTGGTTAGGGTTTCCCTCATCTGATTCTCCCGTTGTAATTAGTCTGATCCATTCCACCTGTTTCGTGCATAACGTGACTTCCCTCTTGTCTATTTAAGCAGTCTTTTCACAGCAAGTTCCTTGTCAGAACATCGATCAATATTTCTTTGTGCAGAGCGCCTTGTATGCCTTTGAGTAGTGATGGTCAAATGAAGCCTCATGAATCACTGAGGCTTTCCAGCCCATTGCTTCACCAAAATGTTCAGTACTCGAGGCCTCAATGAAACATTGAATGCTGCCATCTGCTGGGCAAAACAACATATGACAGTCAATGAACAGTACTGTGACCTGAGTGGAAATGTATGAAAAGCTTTTGTGGGCAGTAACAATAAAAAATGGTTATTTCTATAGTATGTGCATGTGTAAGTATATAGCAATGAAACAATCACAATACTTTGCCTTTTTAAATCATTTTTATTCAAAAACACAAATACAGGAGTGACATTATTGAAAAAAACGAAATAACTGACACTCTCACATCAATGTCCAACAATGGGGAAAATAATAATATGTAACTGACTACACCTCTCTCCATCTTATACAAAGGCTGACAACTCCCATAGTCTGGCGCAAGATTCAAAGCGTATTTATGAGGAGCCGATACGTTGAACCAACCAATGACGTACTCTCCACAAACTGAGGCCTCGTTTGTCATCAGTCACGTGATTCTTTTGGAAGCGACGCAATCCTTGAAGTAAGGCTTCACCTGACATGCCCACTTTTGCTCGAGACATGTCTCAAGCCTCAGTTCACATTTGTCCCATCATTACCATTGAGTATTGTTTTTTTTCTACTGGTTTGTCCGACTTCGATTCTTGCCGTTGCCCTTTTTGTATTGTTTTTGTATTTCTGGTTTTCGACCCATTTTTGCATGACCACGATTTCTGTGTCTGGATGCCCTGTGTATGACCCTTAGCTTTGTTCATCGACTACGACTTTTTGCCGACTGTTTATGTACCTTAACACATCTGTCTTCCTGGTTCTGAACCCTGCCTGTCTTATCGTCACTGTTTTTGGATTTTTTATTGTGGTTTGGCAATTCTTGTGTTTTTTCGCTTTGACTCGGACTTCATCAAAGGCATACGATTTTTGGATTTCCCTCTCTTGCGTGTGGTTCCTGAACGCACCTTCACACAACCAAATCCACCTTTGCACTTGAGTCCAGTCCTCGCGTTCCAGGCATCCGCGCCAATCCTTACAATCATATATCGCATGCTCCCCAGAGAATGACGCCATCAGACGTTAATTAAAGTGAGGCTCTGGACGTGACCATGTAAATAGAGAGTGCTATTTTTTGCAATATGAACCGAACTTGATAATTTATACAGTGTATTACACAGTAAAAAGTACTGTAAAAAGTTGACTTACATTTTCGAGTTTGCTCAACTTCAAGTTCAAAGTTCTGACAAATGAGTTTGTGCAAATGAGTTTTTTCTTTTTAATTTATGCAGTTGCCCTGTTTCCTGCACCTCAACTTTTGAAAGACTCCTTTACTCCTTTTTACCAAATGAGTTTGTGCAACCACTGGGACTTGTTGAACAAACAAGTTGAACAAACTCAAAAATGCTTTGTCGCTGGCCCCTTACCTATTAACCCTTTGAAGTTCATTGGAGAGACTAGGGTCCGATGAGACATGGGGACCAATGAGCCTTATCACTATTTTGCCTATTTTATGCAGCTCTGACATTGATTGATGACAAATATGTGATACGGCTCAACTGACCCGAGTCTCCTCTCTACCCACCTCACCAGAAACCACTGCCCCACTGTGGACACATCAAAAATAAACAATAAATTCTGGAGGAAGTAGATAGGTGGCACCAAAATGCCGAAAGCTCTGATAACATTGCTTGGAATTAGCTCTTGAATCATCCTGAGGTCGGCAACAGCATCTAATAGCCATCCAGAGAGAGCATTACACTGCATATTGAAGTATTAATGTGCGCTGTAAAACAGCATTAGGGTCATTCAATATGGGCTTCAGCATGGTAATTGAATGCCTTTATGGAGCTGCTGTGGCAATAACGTTTTACTCACTAAGCAAACATTTAATGTCAAAATGAATGACGGAGCCATTCGGAAAACCTCAGTTACAGCAGTTATCTGAGCGGCTGGTTGCCAGGGGCTAGTCTCGTAGAGCAGGGTTACTTCAGTTAGCTGTTGAAGTACAATCAGTAAAACCGAGACATCGTCATAACCTGGAACATTTAGTCACTTATGTAATCACAACCCTCAAGTCTCATTAATTAGTCCCTTCCCTGTTCCAGCCGTCTCTGTGAGTTTTGCGGTTTGTGTCCCTTAACTGATTTATTTTCCTGTCATATCCCCCGGCTTCCATCGTGAACATTTGCATTGTTCTGCCTATATAAGTTTATTGCATGTTTTTGTCTTGGCTGGATAGTTAAGGTTCTTTTCCCGCATAATCTTCCTGTCAGTAAATGTATTCTAGTATTGAGTTTACTGCTCGTCCTCCTCCAAGTGTTTGGTAAAATTAAATGGAAGAAAAGTTTGTAACTCCTCTGAATCTGCTTAATAGGAACATCTCCCAAACCTTCATCAGTCTCCAGGATTGGAACCGCACTCTTGTTTAACTTTTACTCCTGTTCGGACGCAGTCTTGTACCCGCGAGCGGCATCCTCCTCTTGGCTTCTGCTCAGGCATAGTTTCTGGCCTTGGCGAGGACACGTGCCGCACCTACTCCACGTATACCACCAACTTAGCTGGACCGTCATTGCAGATGCTTTGGAGTAGAGTACAGAGGGGCAGATCATTGGATCATTGGAGTCTCTGGTTTCATTTGAGCTGTTGTTTGTGCATGTGACATAAGGCAGCAGAGCGATAGCATTGAAATTGTGGCGAATGGGTTAACTAGGTGGCGCTGTAGGGATTTTGGGGTTTATTAATTATTTTCGTTGGTGTTGGAATTGTGTTTGGAGCATGTGAAAAAGCTTATATATTCTTGTAACTGAGGTTCTTCTGCTTAATTTGATTTGCAGCATGATTATATTGCTACATGGGCAATGCGTTTTTTACTATTTCTTTTGGTGTTTTCTCAAGGTCCAAGCTTAAAGGGTTAACAATGAAAGCCTTCAGCATGAATCTGGGAGAGAGTGATTAGCATGGATATTGAGCAGTGACCCGGTGGTAGAGCAGGAGCTGTGACATGAATCATGGCTGAGCCCATGCCCAACCTATCTTTAGCCCATTTTTCAATGTACAGTAGCACCATCCTGGAATTCAACGATTACAATGTGCAGTCAGGTGACGAATCAAATCCAAAACCTGAATAAATGTGTTGACATACATGACAAATGTAGAAGCTTCTGATCACTCTCCCAGCATGGTTTGGGTCCACCCGTTCCGAGCCAGGCAGAGGGGTCACTGCAAATCAGTGCAGAGTTATTCAGGGTGATCACCTTCATATATTATGCTGACGCATTCCTACTATGATGGCAGTGGTCTCTTCCAGGATGACAATGGCTCAAATCCTCGAGGCACAAGGGGTCACAAACTGGTTTTAAGCATGAAAAGGTCACCAGATCTCAAACCAACTGAACTCATATGGGACATACTGGAGTAACATGTAAGACAGAGCTCTCTGTTACCATCACCAAAACACTAATGTGGGTGTAAAGCACAGGTAAGTTTACCTGCTGGGCGTTTCTGCCTGACGCACATCCAAAGTTGCCACTGGGAACAGGAAAGGTACTCCATCTTTCTAGTAAAGTTTTACACTCGTGGACTTTATGCTTATATGTCCAAAAGATAATATGGCCCAATGTTGATTTTTGCATCAATTCGTGGTTCTTAGTTCTTTATAAGCATGTCCGGTGTCTTGGCACTGAACATCTTTTGATGTCAGACGATTTTCTGCACTGCGTGTAATTAAACCATGAAAATACTGCAGTAAAATAAATTTATATTCGCTCAGTACGTCAAAGTATACAAGCCATGTTTTACTAAGTCAAACACGCGTTATGGTTTGCAAGCTAAGAAAATTTAATGACTGTGAATCTGTGAACCTTATAAAATGCAAGCTGGTCTTCTTTGCAAACTTTCCAGTGGTTTTTACAAACAAAAATCTGCTTGGGTGATGCAACCTGTCTCAATTGCAGCTGCGCAGTGATTGGTTATTTGCCAGCAGAACAGGAAACTCCCTTGAAAAGACTGTAGCTACATTTAGAAGAATTATAAACACAGTAATTGAAGCACCTATTTCTAAAACCCCATAAGTCACACTTGACTTGACTTGTGGGGTTTTAGTCATCAGTGCTTCACTTGTCAACAGGAAGAATCTGAAATTGGGATGTGTTGTAAGTCAGTTGTGCATTAAATTGGTGGTATTCCAGTTCCCTTTAGACAGCATGCATGTCAGGCTAATCGAAGACTCGTAAAGAGCTCATAGTTATGGGCGAGCAAATAAGCGGTTAGTGATCATCACAGTGAAGGAACCAACTGTTGAAGGTGTGTCGCTAGAGAAGATGCTTTCCAGGATGAAAGGTCACTATGGTCAGCAGCATTGCTATGGCACAGAAGAACACCGCCTAGATTTATCCTGAGCGAGTGACCTAGTGGTGATGGCAATCTTCACTACTGGAAATGAGATGGGATTTCAGTTCAGCAGTGCGGACGATGGAGAATAGCTTGGGCTGCTTGTGGGGGAAATTGAAAAACATAGACTTGTGCTTGCTGTTTCACACAGCTCCGACGTCAGATTAAAACGGGCCGCAAGGCTGAAGTATTCATCTGAGGATATTTCCGGGGAAAGGTTCAATGTCAGCTCTGAGATTGAGGTGTTCTGTTTCCCTGCATGGCTGGATGTGTCAATCCCTCTGCAAAAAAAAGTCAAGGGCCAAACGTTTAAACTTCACCATCTGTTTCAATTCCTCTATAAATATTAAGCAGGTCAGAGAGACCAGCTGTCAGAGGCTATAAAACACTGAACCTGATAAAGATCTGGCTCATGTAAGAAAGGGCCAAGCCCAGGTGGTACTTGAACAGACAGCAACAATACCACCCTGGATCATTTTTTTTCTGTCGTTAAGGTGTTTGCTTACATGCTTTATAGTGTCTATTTCAATAACATTTCAGCGGTCATAGAATCTAATTATAGTGCATGGAATTATGTCCATATTTTTGAAAAATCATTTTGCCAGAAAAAAAAGAGCTGGAAAATATCTTTGCAGCATCTGAATAATCTGAATAACAAAAAAAAAAAAAAAACTTTGAGTAGTCCACTCAGGCTGCAGCCAAACCATGATGTCGGGGTACATTTCTTAAGGCAGGCAAATTGTTGACACCCGCAAACTCATCTGTTCATTTACCAGGAGTCTGCAGTTTGCCTGACATGCATGTGTTTGGACTGTGGGAGAACAGCACCTAGAGGAAAGAGCAGTGGTGTCAGATAATATCTAGTCTGTTTTTCTCTGTTTGCTGGTTCTACCACTAGTTTTTAACAGTAGGTGTAATGACTACCTCCGAATCTTTCTAGGTGGTACGAGGCATGTAATAGTTTGGTAATAGGTCTACGTGGATATCTATTTAGATCTTTTCAATACCAACTTCTAGAGACAATCTGATATTACACCTGCTCTCAGAGTAAAAGTAACATAATCGATAAAACACAATAAAAACTCATCACTGAGGCACTGGGAGACAAAGAGGCATCATTTCTAATTTGGCAGTAATTTATTACTGTAATATTTGCTGCCGTACCGATCCATTAGCCTCTAAAGTATTGAGGTCGTTCCGCTGGTCTATGAGATACAGACGCTTCATTTGGTTTTAGCGATCTGCGCTCCGCAGTTCTGTATCACCATCATAATGCGACTGCACAGAGCGAAAGTAATTCCTTATGATTGCATTTTTTAAAAACGATTCACCAGATGCCTAAAGATTATTAATAGCATAAAATCCCTCTTTCTGGCACTCGTGCTCAACCCTGCTTGTGTGCCTGCACGAGTGTGTGTGCTATCTTGTAATACACTGTAAATCATATTAAATACGCTGCAGGACATGTCAAACTCTATCTGATATATAAAAAAACTGAAGACTTAATGGATCTGTGGGTTAACCAAGCTCATCGGCGGGAAGGATCTATGCAAGTGTACATGCTCATAATGAGCGGTCACAGCGTAGACAGCAAACTGAGCACTGACCTTTGTGAAGAGACTATAAATCATCACAGCAGGCTGCTTGTTTCATTCTTTCAATCCTTTCACAGATTTGAAACTCAACACCTGTAACTGGTGTGTTCGACGTGAACCAGATACGCGTCTTCACCTCGTCTGATTTAACCCTTTGCACAGAAGCCAAATCTGGCCATTTATGTGTGACATTATTTCAAGCATTATAATTCAAGATTGCAGCTTCACAGAGAGGAAGGGAATGGCTCAATTGACTCAACACTTGTGGCAAAGAATTCCATGATATTTCAGTTTATTTTCATGATTTTGGTAGAGAAAAGGGCTGCAAATATAAAAAAATCTCCATGAAAATTCAGAATTGAAACTGCAAAAAAAAATAAATAAATACTGAGAATTTAAAAATAGCTGGAGGTTAAAAAAGTACAGCAGAAACAAACCCCGGCGCATCCAGAAAGAAACAAAAAACGAAACCGAAACAAAAGGAATCGTAACATTACCATACATAAGAGGCGTCACAGAGCGGATTCAATAGGCTATGCAAAAATTTCACATCAACACCCCGGTTAAACCATACTTAACCCGTCGTTAGACATGCAAATTTAAGCACGCTGTTACTGTACTCGATCACTAGATGACACAACCGGATCAGTTATTGAATGTTCACAAGCAAGCAGACCTCAAACGCGGTTCTGAATATGGGGAAGTTCACTCCGCTCCCTGTTTTTCGAGAGCTGCATGAATTAAACTCCTCAGCTAAGCCTGATGTGCAAACTGGTCAGTATCCTTGCCCATAGTATCGATCCAGCAGTTTAAAAAAACGATATCTTGACACAGAAAAAATCGTTATCTTTTGTAGCAACCAGTTTAGCCACAGTGAGCCAACAGTATTCCAATTAGTGTTTCAGAAAAATCAGTTTTCTGAGGCAAAAAAATCGACATGGTATTGATTCACTCACATTCTACTGTCAATTACAGTTGTCACATACAAAAAATTTGTTGTTCCCTACCGTGGATTTACGCGTAGATTCCTTCATTGACAAATCCAGCGCTTCCTTATATCCACCCGAGTACTGGCGTTGATAGCCAATCACTCAACCATACACTCAAGCTCTTCTGCGTAATTGTAGAGTTACACCTCATGCCCTCGTGAAGTTTCCCTGGTAACAATGTATTGATTGGCTCGTTTTTTATCCAATTCCCAAGTGTTTAAACATTTTAGAGTAAGTGAAAGACATTGCTTGGTCAAACACAGAGCATCCAAACCTATGCGTATCAGCAGGCTCGGTTGTATCCTGTCTACGTAATGCACATTACGCGGCTAAAATAGGCGCGATTTATATCGCCAAGGCCAGGTTCGCAAAACTGGCCTTGAAGTGTTCAGTTACATTTACAGGATTTAAATGAGATAAGGATATGATCAATTGGAATTATTTTGAATGAAACAGGACCGGAGGGTTCCTGCTACAGGATACATCGGTCTCTGGAAAAAGGGATTCATGAAAAAGGTGAGGCTGCTACTTTTTTTCTTTTTTTTTTTGTTTCGTTTGGGAATGTATAAGTACTCGACAAAGTCGAATGTCGAGGTTTTTTCCTGGTTAAAACGCGATCTGCCCGTGCATTTGGATGGACCCCCTGGTACGTTCGTTGCACGTTTCTTTTGAATCGGGAGAGGCAATGGATTGCTTGATGTTCCCTGGAAGTGGAGTGTCTGTTCTGTTAAAATAAGGTATATTTCAGAATTCAGATATTACTGAGTTAGTGAGGTGTACTTGTTTCTTATAAGTGTTGAAATGGGTGCGTGAGCTTAGAAGAGGGGACTGGCAGCTTCCATTACAGGGTGAATGTTCTGACCTTTAATAAGCAGTTTATTTAATGCGTGCTTGTGCTGGCTTTGAAGAAAAATGGCCAAAACTCTAAACTTTATTATGGAGAAAAGGCATGCTTTGTGTTTGGAGAGGTTACTGTTGACCACTGATATTCATATGCACTGATATTGATAAATTCATACTAAACTCAACTAGAAAATAATTTGTTCATATTGAATTTCATGCCTTAAAACTTTATTTGTGTTAAATACATGATTTTTTTATGATTTGACAGTCCATGATTTTGAGACTTTGGGGAGAGACTTGGGTAGCTGTATAATTTGGCTAATAGCATGTAGGTGATCTTGAATGTAATGTTGAAGATGAATTCTACTTGTGCTCAAGGAGTTTATGATACCAGAAATGTAAAGTTTTAAGCCCCAGCAGTTATAGAATAATTTTTTTTTTGCAATTTCAATGGTGAATTCTCATGAAGATTTTTTATGTTTGCAGCTCATTTTCTCTAAAAAAATCATGAAAATAAACTGAAATACAATGTAATTCTAAATGCTGTAAGTGTCTTTTCTGAATTGAGCCACATTTTTCCTCTTTATGAAGCTTGAATCTTGAATTATACAGCATTAAAGTGGGTAACCCATAAATAGCCAAATTTGGCTTCTGCAGAAAGGGGTTAAAATTATGACAACCACTGGTATACCCGAAAGACCAAATTGACAACTGTAACAAATGTGACGTCACTAAGCGACTAGGAACCGGGACGAGGGGGCATATATATACTTTACCACACCTGGAGTACCATCTTGGAGGAGCGGCCAGACAGCAGGAGGCGTGGCCGCCCTGTCAAATTTGACAGGGCGGCCACGCCTCGTTTACATCAGCCAATATGACACGTCACTCACTTAAGTGACTCTTCTGAAGAAGACGGAAGATATCTATCGAAATGTGATAAGGTAAGATGAAACCTTTTCTGTCTGAAAATAAGAATGTTAAATCTAATTCAGTTTTTGAGCTGTTTGCATTTCAAAGCAGCCAAAACCTCGGCATTCGACTTAGCTTATTGCAGCATAAATTCTAGAACGAAGAGCCACATTGAGGAAAATGCCACCAGATGCAGTATTATTAGCAAAGACTAACCATTACCTCCACTAACCAATGTGGCAAACAAGCTCTGTGATCATTATGGCCATGGTAAACCGAGAATAAAAAACAGCTAGCAATAAGTAAAAAAATAAGTAAAAACTGCTGGTATTTAAAAAGCTCATACACCGAATACACCGCTAATTTTGATGGCTGGATATACACTGCAAAGACAGGCCCGACACCACGGGGGCGCTAAAGGGAGCTTCACCCCCTTAGTTATATTTTCTGCCCCTCTTTCACTGTTGCGAAATATAAATGTATTATTTGATTTTGAAACCGTAGTTGTGTGAGGTTGCGTTCAGGAACCAGTCGCGAGAATCCAGGAATGCAATGAAAGTGATTTTATTAAGCGAGGGGGTAAACCTCCGCAGGGTCGAAGGCAACAGTACAAAGTCCACAATCCAAAAATCACAATCCACTGGGCAGAATCCGAGTTGAAAAAACCAGGGCAGGAAACACAATAATCGTAGTCGGGCAGAAACAGATGCAGACAAAAGTACCAAATCAGAGCCATTAATCAAAGTCGAGGACGGTCCAGTCAGAAGAGCAACACAAGGAGTACAAGGCGAAGACGAGAGCAGCACAGGTAAACTTAGAGAAACGTTCTGACAAGGAACTGCTGTGAGAAGACTCCTAATATACACATACAAGAGTTCACATGCTCAACAGAGAACAGGTGCAGGAAGTCAGACTAATTACAAAGGATGCAAACGTGAGGGAGAACCTAATCACATGAAATAGGCAAAAGCCAAAACGCGGACAGTGATCACAAGACAGCCTATAGACAGATATACGGCTCTGGTTAGGGAGTTCTAACATGCATAGATGATGAGAGAAGAACAGAGTAAGCAGGCGTGGAGGATCCACTGAAACGCAGCAAAGAAGATTAGGTAAAGGCAAGAGGCGAAAACTAGAACAGGGCGAGTGCTGAGAGCTTGTTAATCAATTAGTAAGGTGCAGCTATACAATCCCTAGTGCTCGTTAGTAAGTTAGTATTACATACAATGTTAGTCTAGGTTAGCAGTTTTAACAAAACAACAAACTGTTCGTATTGGTTAGTAAAATAGCAAAGCAATGTGAAGGAAGTAAACGAGATTGGAAGGAATAGTTGAAATCCAGAAACCATTAAATCACCCAAAAGAGTGGCACGCAATACCAGGGCAGAAACAAGACAAGACACCAGACAGGGGGAGACAAAGTGCAATGCATGGGTGAAAGCAAAACATGGACCGGAATAATAGCAGCAATATGGGTACTGGCAAAAACAAAAACATGGCAAAACTAAACTAAGACAAAACATGAACACAACCAAGCAATCAAATCACAATACACAATACAAGGCAAGGTGAGGCAATGCAGAGATCAGAAATCATATCAGACAGAGCATCAAAAAACATTGCAAACAGAGCAGAATCGTAACAAGTTGTTGTTCTTAAGCCTCTCAGATGCTTTTCCATGGCTGAATCAATTAATTTAAGCAAACCAGAACATTTTTAGGTAGTGACCAGACAATATGCCCCAAATATTTCTGTTTCATGTTATTGTCATGATGCGCAAACACATGGAAAAGGTGGGCAATTAATCGCATAGTCAAAGCGCCACTATATTGCCACCCGCCAGCAGCATGGAAACACAGAACACTGAATTTTTTCCCAAAAAAGCACCAAAATTAGTCTGAGGAAGAAATTAATAACTCGTGGCCTAATAACAGGTGCATATAGTTATACTAGTGTTTTTTTTTTTTTTTTGGTCACTGTAACTGCCAACCTTAAGGGCTAATTATTGGACCTCAAGGGAAGTATGAGCACCCTTTTGAGGGCTAAAAAGGTTCATACACAATCAGGAGTATAAAGGTAAAACCAGTGCATTAGAGAGAATTTCCCCAGTGATGAGACGAGTCTTGAGTACCCCACAAGATACTTCATTTTCTGAGAGTGGGGGGGGCTGCTCTTTTGGGGGGATTTCTGGTGTCGTCTAATCGACAATAAGTCATTAGTCATAAGTCACGATAACAATGAGAACATTAAGGCTGAATACTGTAAAATGCGGGCTGTGGTCAAAAAAAAGCTGAGGAATGCTAGAAGCCTGTATGAAAGACAAATGACAGAGGGGGCAAAAAAACTAACCCTAAGCGCTTCTTTCAGTACTGTAGCACAAAAAGGAAAGTTAAAGAGCAGGTTAAGTGCATAAAGAATAAAAACGGATCGCTGCTATTTGATTACAAGGATATTGCGGATGCCTGAAACAGTTAATTTGTTGAGAATTTTACTTCAGAGGGGGTCTTTATTCGGCCAGAGGGCATGTCCAATGCTCAAGATTACTTAGCGGAAATTGAGGTTAGGGATGAGAAAGTATTAGACAAGTTGCATAAACTAAAGGCAGATAAGGCAGCGGGTCCTGATGGCTTATATCCTTGAGTGCTCAGGGAAGTTAGGGAGATCATCTTTAAGCCGCTATCCACCATCTTCAAGTGGTCTTTAGAAACTGAAGAAATACCAAATGATCGGAAACAGGGCAATATAATACCAATATATAAGAAAGGGGACCGTACCGAGCCAGGAAATTATAGGCCAGTCAGTTTAACTTGCATTGCGTGCAAAATATTGGAATCTTTCATAATAGATGAGCTGGACTTATTTCTTGAACGGAACAGTATCTTGAGGGATAGCCAACATGGTTTCCGTAAGGGAAGGTCATGCCTGACAAACCCTCAAGAATTTTCTGAAGAGGCCACCAAGACAAATGACTAGAGCAGGGCTTATGACATGGTGGGGAGTGGCGTCCCCCAGGGATTGGTGTTGGGACCCCTGCTGTTTATCTACATTAATGACCTTTATAGTAATATTGAGTGCAGATTAGTTAAATTTGCAGATGATACTAAACTGAGGGGTATGGCAAATAGTTTAGAGACCACTAAAGTGATTCAGGATGATTTGGATCGAATCCAGAAATCATGGCAAATGAAATTTAATGTAGCGAAATGTAAAGTTGTACATGTAGGTGATAAAAACATTAGACGGGATTACTTCATGGGAGGTTTAAAACTGGAATGTGCTCCACACGAGAAAGATCTGGGAGTGATTGTTGACCAAACCCTCACAGGTTCTAGCCATTTTGCCGTAGCAGTTAAAAAAGCCAGTTGGATGCTGAGATACATTGCAAAAAGTATTCAGTACAAATCTAAGGAGGTGATGCTTTTTTTGTTCAACACATTCGTCAAACCACATCTGGAGTATTGCGCACAGTTCTGGGGACCATACTTTAAGAAAGATATAGAGGCTCTAGAGAAAGTTCAGAGAAGAGTCACAAAGCTAATTCCGGGTATAAAAGATGAAAGCTATGAGAAGAGGCTGAAGATACTTAATCTCTTTAATCTTAGGAAAAGGAGACTCAGGGGTGATTTGATTGAGGTCTTTAAATATGTTAAAGGGATTAACAAAGTGAATTATGAAGGATTCCTTCGACCATGTGTTGTGAGCAGAACTCAGGGTCACAAATGGAGGTTGACCAAGGGTGAATTTAGTGCTGATATTCCGAAAAATTTTTTCACTCAAAGAGTAATTTCAATGTGGAATAGCTTGCCTGACCATATTGTTGCGGCAGAGACCTTGGGGGTTTTCAAGAGCAGGCTTGACTTAAAGCTAGATACCATTGAGTCATTCAGTATCTGAAGGGATATATTCACAATAGTATAAAGAAGCTGGCAGGCGTAGTTGGGCTGAACGGCTTGTTCTCGCCATTCATGTTATGTTATGTTATTTTATGTTATGTTATGTTATTTTGAAAAAAGGCATGGTTTCCAAGACCAGGCTTGATGTGGACCCAGATAACATCCAGTGAATATAACATCAGGCACAGGTCAGTAGTGGGAGAATGGCGAGCTTTGCTGGGCTCAGTGTCCTGCTCTTGTCTCTGTTTAATGTTGTGTTTGTGTGACTTCAGGAATGAAAGCTGGTGGCCCTGGGAAGGGCCCCAGGAGGATGGAGGATCAGCGGGTGGGAGCTGGCAGCGGTTTCTGAGGCATCTGGAGAGAGTGGGAGTCATCTCCCGACGATCAGGGAAAGATTTCTCCGTGTAGGAGGTGGACTTGGCTCAAGCTGCTCGATGGGTCTCCCTGTCGCCACGTCGCTATTGGCTTCCGTATCAGAGCTCCATTATCGGCTCAGAGCTGCTGTCTCCCAGAGAATACTGCAGTCCTGCTTCGGTTCTGTACAGCGGAAATGAAGAGTCTTACGGCAGATGCGTGCCAGTTCCTCGCTGACATGATTATGAACACGATTGGTCGACTCTGAGCGTAGCTACAGCCCCGATGGAAAGGATGTGCACAATTATGCGACAGAGTGCTTTTATTTATTTCTTTAATTGGAGGGTCACATTAAAGGTGGAAGAAGGAAGTTAATTATGGTGTAAATTCTGAATACAGTTGCTGCCTTTCATGGACCCATATATGGGTCTATAGTTTTTTCACGGTTAAATACATGAAGCCTCTTGAGCGGTGCTACATGCCAGTGAAAAAAACTGTACTCCAAACGCTAGTTGATGCAGCTATTCACAGATTGCAATGTTTTTAAAGCAGCGTTTTACAAATGGGAGAGGGTGGAGAGAACAATGAATGGCCGCTCTGTTTCACAACCTCCAATTTATCAAACCAGCTGTGCAGTTCAGAATCACTGTTAGCCGAGACGCCTGAATTTCCTCAAGGCACCGTTTTTAAAGTGACTAAAGTGACACAGACAAACACAGGCGCCGGTGAAGGTTTTTATTCGGCAGGCATTAATAAACGGAGACAATTTAGCATCATTAGCTGTCCGTGCCATGCTCTCTGTGGGGAATGGACCTCAGGATATGGGCGGCATGGCGGTGCTGTGAGTAGCACTGTGGCCAGGAAGGCTGAGGGAATCCAGCCTGGGGCCTGTGTGGAGTTTAGATGTTCTCCCCGTGTTCACGCAGGTTTTTCGTGAGTACTGTGGTTACTTACTACAAAATACATGCATTTCAGGCCTTATGCTAATACGAGATTCTATATTTCTGATGTGTGTGAGTGAATGGTTTGTGTGATCTGTGATTTTTGTGAGTGAATGGTGTGTGTGATCTGTAATGGACTGGTGTACAGCAGGACAGGATAGCGCCCCCACTCCTGTAACCCTGCCCAGGAATAATCCTTTTAGATAATGGATGCACAGATCTCAGCATGTTTTTTCACTCTTCATGTGAATTTCACATCACGCATCTTTGTCGATGAGTTCTCTAATTTACCAGTGTTTTCTGATATTTGTTAAGCCGTGTATCAAGTAACCAATTAGAAATTCTGCAAACATAAATCGAACATTATGAACATAAAGAGTGTTTAGTAAAGGAATAAGCAGAGGGGCGTTCTAAGGCACAGCGCGAAGCAGAGAGCCTCAGTGCCCTTCTGCTGTGGTAAAATCACTGTAACCCACTGCTTCAAGGGGCTTATTGCTTTTATTAAACGGTTACCCTACATACAGCCCATTAAATAAAAACACAAGAAAATTAATCTACAATTTACTGGTAATAATGCAACAATAAAATTGAGAACTATTCGTTCTTCCACCAAGCCAGATAGAGTGGACAGAACGATTGGCAGGCAACACAGACCCTAAGATTTCTTTTTCATCTAGCACGATTATCATGTCACATCAGGCTGTTTGGGCTTGTTAATG
This sequence comes from Gymnothorax reevesii, assembly GCA_029721435.1. Classification (NCBI taxonomy): domain Eukaryota; kingdom Metazoa; phylum Chordata; class Actinopteri; order Anguilliformes; family Muraenidae; genus Gymnothorax; species Gymnothorax reevesii. The sequence goes on from CM056574.1 coordinate 12,538,111, forward strand.
TAGATATACCATGAAAGCAGGCTTTTTGGAATGTCTCCTTCGGTCTCCCGAAGACCCCGTTAAATAATTATACGTTTGTTACGGTTTTTGAGTTTCCTTGCTCTCAACTTGTGCCGATCGGCCAAATCATTACAACCAGCAGCAAGAGCAGGGAATGATTGACTTTGGTCCTCCACACTTGCCGGTGTCCAGGAAAATATGTTGAATCGTGCATTAGTTTGTTAGCCAGCTAGTCAACTGGCTAGCTTGTCAACTATCTAGCGTTTACTACAATGGATGTGGTTACCCTACACACAGCCCATAAAATAAACACACAAGAAAAAAATCAACAATTTATCGCTAATACTGAAATAGCAAGCTAGTTAGCAATGTAGCTAGCAAGCTAAAGTGATATTGAATCTATAATGCTATAGCTAGCTAGGTAGATAGCCAACAGGTTAGCGGGTTAAAAGGCTAAACTTCGCTAACACTGAAATAGCGAGTTAAAAGTCTTGAAACAAAGGTAACCTAACCAGTCAGTTGAGCGCAGAGTAGTTGGTTGCTAGGCCAGGTGTGCAGGGATATTTTGTGCTGCGGTCTGCCTCAGAATGCAGTGGGTTACACTGATTTAATACTGGCATGGAACGTGGCTCAGCCAATCACATTTAAGGATGGGGAGCACCCGTTTTATAATGATATTTAGATGAATATCCATGCGAGTTTTACATTATGGCGATACATGCATAGGTAATACTTTATGCTCCTGATTCTACCTAAGAACCCTTAAAATAAAATGCTTTTCTGACCACCTGCACATATAATTCTGCATTAAATTTATCCTGCAATTTTAAATCCCCACCCCCAGATTTGTTTAATTGCCTGAGTGGCTTATGCTGTAATTAAATGTATTACTAATCTCAGCAAAAGTGTTATTTAGTTCTACTTAGGAACTCTGAAACACCAATATTTGTGACTGTTCTGCAATACACTGTATTTTTTGGTCCGTGAATTTAGTTTCCTGTGCAGGTATATAAATTTGATATGTGCAGAATAAATGTGGTGTTTACCATGAGTAAATCTGGCAACGTTGGATTATTTGTTTTCAAATGTCAAAACATGACATCACAATGACTGCTCTCCGGGCAATGGAAAATCATACCGCAGAAAACAGATTGCTGTCCGAGCTTTTGTTCCTGAATGACGCACATTTGATCTGAGTCGCAATATGCTTTCCAGCAAGATCAATGAAGGCAGAACTGCGGCTGTTGCACAGATATCAGCGATGCCTCCAGGTGGTTTAATTGGCGCGTTCGCTGGAGAACAAACGGAATATATTCCCAAATTCGGGCTTGAAACTGGCAGGCCAGACAATAACTACCTCTGAAGATGTTTCCACGCAGGCGAGTGAAGCAAAAATGCAATTTTCTTGAATAAAAGTACAATAAAAAGATGAATGGTATTATATACTCATTAAAACAAGCTCTCGGGACCTGTTCGTGGGGCGATTATATTTCACTTATTCACGCTGTACAGAGTAACCTGTTTCCTCAGGTATTAGATACGGTATTAGTGTGGGTCTCGCTCTCTATATTCACTCTGCTTACTGACATCTGATTGGTTTGTGTAGGGTAGCTGAGGTTTGTGCTGTTAGTCAGGCGATTGCATCGCTGCCGTTCCTACCCTGCTTCAGGGTCTGTGTAGCAAGTTGAAGTTCGGCCCTAAACTGCTGAATGAGCTCCTTGCTCTCCCTCTCCCTGCAGTTCCCAGGACCCCGACGTAGCATCACCCTTCACTTGTATCAGTAAACGCGTCATTTAACGTTTACTTATGACGCACAGTCTTATCACCAGAGCCCAAGTATCTGTGGCTTTTAATTATTATTCATCCGATTTTAATTGCTTTTCATTGCGTGAAAAGGGCTTAAACTTCTTAAGTCTACCCTCGTATCCTGCCGCGCGCTGGAATAGTGCTTTAGAATAATAGAATTCTCTTGCACAGGCATTTTACTGCGCCTGATGGACACTTTCATCAGGCCCATTGCAAATCCAGCTAATTAACCAAGCAGAAATATCAGCGCACTAAAACCCATTGATTTTATTTTTAATGAATGCGTGTCATTAGGATTTGCAACATGTAGCCGACCACTTAAGTCGTGCATCATGTTTTATTGGCATCTTTACTATGATTTTGTTCAGTAGTTTTGCAAGCTACATGTTGTAAATTGCCCTGGACTGAGGGCAGCCAACGATCATTATTGATTAGTACTGTTTTGCAGTGTGATTCATGCATTTTTCTGGTGGTCTCTTGCCTACATAGCTGGTCTGTGGCTGCTTAAAGGTGATCTCTTGCTGGACAAAGGCTGCCAATGCTGGTTAATGTTGGTGGGTAATGTTAGCAGGTGCCAGCTGGTGACAGGCTGGTTGATTGGCTGAACCTGTTGAAACACTGCAGGGTGTGCGCTGCCTCTCCAGTAAATCTTTCCTTTTCCATCATTTCATTTATCTTTTCCTTTTAGAATGCCAGGTGTATTAAGGCAGGTTATCGCAGAGGGTCTAAGCTGCAAATGGCAGCTGTTTTTCATCCAGGTGAGTCCGACACATTGGCAGTGGTCTACTTCATCACAGTAGGCCAGTGAGCACTGTTTGGTGAGAAAGCATCCATCTATTCATCCATCCATCCATCCATCCATCCATCTGTCTATCCATCTCAGGCCTTAAATCAGACTTTCTGTCATAGCCCACAGAACCATCAAGACAATGAAATGAACATAGTTAAATCAACTAACTGCTATATGCAGATTCCCATGCATGTCAATCCTTGCTTGTTGTGCGCACAACAGGCACAACGGATAAGGCTTAATGACTAAAGATTTTTGTCATAGAGGCTGGAAAAATTATTTCAAGGAAGGAAGACACTTGGCTTATTTGGAAATTAAATTACGGAATTATTTATCAACAAATTCCGGACCTTTGTGGACACCGGCGTCCATGATGCGCGGAGGGATTAAAGAGTGTGTTTGGGCTCAACTGACTGGAAAAGCTCAAATAACCATCCGAGAGTTCATTTAACCTTTCAAGTTTTGATCATCGATTTTACTGTGTCTGTCTGTTTGTCTTTATGTATGCATATATGTATGTATGTATGTATGTATGTCTGTCTGTCTGGCATATGAAGTCTCTGTATAAATATAGCCAGAAGTTGATTAGTTTCCCTATTTGCAGTCTATTGGTTGCTCTGCACAGTAACTGTTTCAGAAGACTAACTGCTGGTCAGTGGATATACAGGTAGCACAGGATCGCCAGAGGTATTCCCATAGGGCAGGGTAAAGCCCTTAACTGGCTGCTAATTATCCCCCACCACAAAGTGGATCGGGGGATATTGGAATGGCGCTCATCCATCCGGGTTCAATGGGGACAAGCTTTCTCGGAGACTATTGCACCTACGTGAATGAAATTTTGTATGTGGCCAGTACTGATGCCCCTACTGAGTTCAACAATTAATTCTGAGAAATTCATTTTTACAGAGTTATGGCCCTTGACTCTGTTTGTGGAGTGAAGTGTTTGGGTGTTGCAATGGGGAAAAGTCCTCTGCAACTACTGCACCTATGTGGATGAAATTCTGTGGGTGACCAGTACTAATGATCCTATTGAATGAGTTTGACAGTTGATTCCGAAAAAGTTATTTTTACAGAGTTTTGGTCCTAGTTTCTGCTCGTCGACTTGGTGTATGGGATTTGAAATGGGGACAAGTTTTCTAAGAAACTATTGCACCTACATGAATGAATTTTGTCTGTGGACAGTACTGATGACCCTACTGAATGAGTTTGACGATTGATAATGAGAAATTCATTTTTTCAGAGTTATGGCCCTTGACTCTGTTTGTGGACTGAAGTGTTTGGGTGTTGCAATGGGGACAAGTTCTCTGCAACTATTGTACCCACGTGGATGAAATTCTATGATGACCAGTACTAATGACCCTTTTGCATGAGTTCGCAATTGATTCTGAGAAATTTTTTTTTTTACAGAGTTATGGCCCTTGAATCTGAACTTGGTGTCTGGGTGTTTTTCTCCATTCCCCCCTGACCATTCTCACCGTGGCGGGGGATATTGGTGACAATGTTTCCTTGTTTAAAAGGTGATTGATCTTTAGTGCACAATTTAAAAAAGCATTGTGTGTCGCCATTATTAACAGCATCTTCTGAAGCATTTACACGACACAGTTAATTGCGCTAAAACGCGAGCCGGCTATAAAAAGCAGATCTGGAGATAAGTAGGGGAATTAATGAGATATTTGCTGGAAGGAGACTTGCTTTTTCTATGAGACAAACAGCCTCAGCTGCCACACAAGCGCCACACGCTGTGCTGGGCGAGTCCTCCGGCTGTTTGCTAAGCCCTCGCAGCGGTGTGGCGGTGTAGCGGCTTTCCTGCTCTTTTTCAGGATTCTCGGCCTCGGTTACGCACAGTGTGCATTTCAGGGGATGGATTCTACATATTATCCACAGAGGAGTGTGTCGCAAATTTATGAGGAATTGCTTGTCCCATTTATCAAGGCAGGTGGCTGTAGCAGAGGGGGGTGGTGCCCATGTATTTCACCACCAATGGAACACGAATATAATAAAAAATAAATTAAATCCGGGCCAGATTTACGCAGCACAACCCTAAAACTCAGTGTTCAACTGAAATTAAACACTGCAAAATACATTCCCGTGTCTTTGGTTAAGAGAGCATGCTGCCAGTTGTCAGTTCAGTCTAAAATTGTAATTGCCTTCACCAAAGAGTCAATTACAAGTTGACTTGGCTTGACTTTTATTGATTCAATGATTCAATTCAATGACATGAAATAACAGAGGGCACATATTTATATCCCCATACGCCGAATGTGTCCCACGATGACATTATACCTGTTTGGTTCAAAATTTTGACACAAAGTGGAGCTTTGTCACATAAAATTAACCATATTTGCCATATCTTTGGAACTATTTGTCCAATTGACATGAAACTATGTGCAAGTGAAAGGTCATGACCTCACAACATGTCACATGATGACATCATACCTGTATGGTTCAATATTTTGCCACCAGGTGGCGCTTTGTGATGGAAAATTACCATTTTGGCCATATCTTCAGAACCATTTGTCCGATTGACCTGAAATTAAGGTCAAATGAAAGTCTATTCAAGGATTGGGGAATTGGAGGATTGGGGCGTTCGGGGATATACCCCCAGCCGTCGCCTCCAATGGCGTAAGCCCAGTTTTTACTGTACACATTTGGCTTTTAAAAAAAAATCACAGATTGTGCTGCGAGGGTTAAAACATTGATCCTACTCCATGATTCCACGATAAAGTCACCGAGTTTATTGAGTGAAGCAGGTGTAAATCAGACAGAGGCTGACTGAGGGAGAGAGCAGAGAGTGTCAGAGGTGTGCTGGTGAGGGATAGAAGAGACCAGAAACTCCTCCCACTTTTACCTTTACCTGCTGTCCTTCCTTACCTTCCAGCCACTCATGACCTTTCTCGAGGAGACAGGAAAAAACTAAGGAAAGGAAGCAAAGACAATCGTAGATAATAGACACACAGATTAGTGAAATGGAGGTTCCTTGTTGCATCAAATGTGAGTTCAGAGGGGTATCAGCTGCAGATGACAGCAGCCCAGCTAATGCATAACAGGGGTGGGGGGCAAGGCAGATTCACGGGTCAGTTGTTAAAATATCAGGCATCTCCTCTGAGGCTCCTAATGACGGTGGACCTCGACTGACCTCCAGGTCACACACAGGTCAGGAACAGAAGTGATGAAGGATGAGCGAATGCAGTGAGGCCATTTCTGCCCTCCATAGGCGGTCTTCACAAGCCGCGGCTCCTCATGTTTTATTGATCCTGCTGCACTGGATAAACACGCGTGGACACGTGTGAGCGATTCCCTCAGAGAACGTGTTTTATTGTTTTGTGAAAAGAAGAAAAGTGACAGCGAAATCTAACAAAAGTTAAGCAACAGAAAATTCAAAATGAGATATTTCAAAATTGGCAAGTCCAGAACTTATTACCTCCGCCAAGGAGGTAATGTTTTCACCAGCGTGCGTCTGTCTGTCTATCTGTCTGTTTGTTTGCAAGATAACTCAAAGAATTATGAATGGATTTTGATTACATTTCCAGACAAGGAGGGTATTAGGACAAGGAACAGGTGATTAGATTTTGGCATATCTAGGCTGAAGTACAGCTGAAATATAGGCCAAAGTTCAAGATTTCAGGTCTTTCCAATGGGCCAAAGTTCCAATCGCCGTGCTTTAGGGTTTTGCTGCTACCTGGCGGAGGTCTGTGCTCTCTGAGTGCTTTTCTAGTTTTACATCTATTTCTGATTCAAAAGGCTTATAAACATGAACAGCGCTCATGAACCCTGCTTTATCGCATGTGCTGAATGTTAGTGGTTGGGTGGCACTTCTGAAAACTTAGGTTTCATGTTATTCAGATGCTTATTTTGTTTCTTCCATTTAAACTTCAGGACACAGTTTTTGGTAGACACCGGTCTCCTTGTCACCTTTAACCCTTTAACTGCCTGTTCAACCTATTGTAAAACCACATTTTGAGTCACTATCTAACTGAAGGGTTTGTTCAGCTTAACTCAGCCTGATTGAGCCATCTGTAACTCTCAGTTGAGGCATTATGCTGAAAAAACAGTTCAGTTCAACACATCTTTCAGTTAGACACAGTGACTCAAAATGGTTCATCACTAAAAGAAGATAGTTGGTCAAAACTTTTAACAGCATAAAATTTTCTGAGAAAATACCCTTTTAAAGCTTATAAGGTGTGAAATAAAAACCAAATTCTTTTCAAACTCACTCTACATGCCAAGAAAGGAATGTCAAAGCCATATTTCCAAGAGTTGAGGTATGTTTGTCATTGCTTTTGATTTAGTGCTTTGGTGAAGATGAACTTGTTTTAGGGTGGTGATGGCTGCCAGGTTAGCTCACGCGGTTAAGACGCCGTATTTGTGGAGCAGTAATGACTACCACTGTGCAGGTTCAATCCCCGGTCGTACCAACCGGCAGTGGTTGACAGTTTTTTCAGAGCAGCGCACGATTGGCTAAAGCGCAGTAAGGATGCAAATTGAGTAGGGACTGCCGGGAATAGATACTAAAAATGGTTGCCTTGTTCGTCACTCAAGCGCCTCCTGTTGGCCAGCCGGGTGCTCATCAGGTTGATTCTGAGCTTGCTCATGTTCAGGTATCTTCCACCCTCACTCTGAACTTGCGACAGTATCGACCAATGAGTGTAAAGATGCAGGGGATGACAGGCGCGTGCTTCGGAGGAGAGCCGCGAACTGTCTCTCTCTTCTGACTTGCCAACAAGGGGTCACATTCGAGCAAGGCTTGTATACAGTTCTCGAATTGGGCGTTCCAAATTCAGGTGGGATTGGGGATGCCAAGTAAAGTAAATAAATAAATAGGGTGATGATAACTTTTGCCAGATGTATAGTTGTGAGGAGAATCAGGTGTGTTTGTGCCGGGGCAAATCGAAAGCCCACATCCACATCAGCCCTTCACAGATAAAATTGGACACCCCTGCAGTAGAGCACTGTAATGAGCTGTGAGGATTCTGTTCTCCATGTGACCCACCTTCTCTCTCTTGCTTGTCCCCTGCAGTGCAGATAGCGCCAAACACAATAGCACCACAAAGGCCACCGGCCTCAGCCTATCAGAGCTCGCGGTGACTGTAAATAATCCCTGAGGAACGACATGGGAAAGTAGGCTTCTCGAGGTGCAGAGACACAGACACACTGGCCAGCTTTTCACAAGGCCGTCCATCTGCCAGATACACACACACACACCTCAGCAACAGAACATGGAGTTTCTTCGTACTGAGAGTAAACCAGTCTGATCAACGGCCAAAGCACACGTTACTGAACTACTACTCTAAAGCGGCCCGAAATTTCCCAGCGGCTACACGTTAATACTTCTCCAGTGCTCCCCCAATTAAAAAAGAGGAAAAAAACATTGAGTTTTTATTAATAAAAAGGTTCTCTGATGCTCCAAGGCTGATGTTTAAAGAAATTACAGGATTATCAGATGGATTATCTTATGTGTTTAATCAACAATGTTGACAGTTTCCAGAGTTCTGTGTGAATGAGTCCACGCACAGTGCTGTCCGTGGTGCTGAATGTGTTGCCAGCCGCTGCTCGACTCTGGTGCTGCTGACAAAATTCCAGACATCTGAAACATATTTTTAAATTCAATGAGTGAACTTAACTTATTTATATAAAGAACTGCTGTAATCTATGTGGAATTGATAGAGGGAGAAACTGATGGAAAGGAATAAAAACAGAGACAGAAAGAAGGAGTGAAGAGGGTTCAGGGGGTGAATGTTACTTTAATCTCTGAACTTTTGCCTTGTCCCAGCGAGAGACTGTTTTATCTGTGCTACATGAAACAAAGGGCAGCTTCTGCGGTAAAAATACTGTGGGGATTTACTGTCACTGTACCAGGACGAGCCTCCCTTTCATCCGACCCTCAGAGTCAGGAGACGGGAGACAACAGCGCATGTCGTTTATTACGGGCAAGGTAGAACTTGATCTCCTGCTGCCGGATATCAACTAATCCCGTAAGCCCTTTATGTTTGCAGAGTCTAATTTAGCTGTCAATTAAAGGGACATTGTGTAGGAATTACTCCCATCCAGCATTGGAATCGTGTATTACATTCAAATGAATAAGGCACTCTAGCGCCTCACTTTTTTAAACATGTATTGCAACTATGGCAGCCACTGTGTATAAAAAAAGCTTTGTCAACGCTAATGAAACCATGGATGTATTAATAGAACTGGTACTACTCAACCGAAAGCCAGCATATTGAGGGCTGACTGCAATAAGCAGTTATGCCCAATACATAAGGTCCGGACATAACTGTTTATTGCAGTCAGCCCTCGATATAATACATGAAGCAGCAAAACAGTACCGTGAATCTGTGTAAGATATTCAAAGTATTGGTAATAAACAACTCAGCTTAGGTGCATCTTTTATATTATGCATTTTATACTACGAAAAAGCAAAGCAAGTGTTAGCTACATGCACGCTTATAGGATGTCACCTTCAATAGTTACCGAATACATACCTGTCATCCAACCCAAGTTAACCAACAACAGCCTTTGCTACCTCACTGTTTATTCTGTAACGTTACATAAAAGACAGGTGAAGCAGTCGAGTCGCTTTATAACAAAGCCATTCATCAAATACAATAACTGGAAACATTGGTGTCGTTACACCTGCTCACTTTACCGACTTGGTAATGACATAAGCCGACAGCACGGAATCTCCGGACCAGTGCTAAACGCAGAGAACCGCAGCAATGCAGCTTAAGAGAACGCGCTTGGAGAAAAGGTCCCCCTGGTGTTCGCGTAGCCTGAATTAATTAAAAAAAAAATTGTCTCTGCCGTGGAAAAAGACACCAACAATTTATAAGAGAAAAATAAACAGATTATATAGGCTATTGATCATTTGCGGTAGTCAAAAAATTTATTCACGGATCTATTAGTGTCTTTTTTGATTGTTCCTTATGGAATAATTTCCTTTTGCCCCCCATGGCATCACGTCACTTGCGATTTAATGCCGGATGAGGCGGACCCTCATAGAGGCTGTCAAAGCACGGACAGGTGTTATTTGTGACAGGAAGGCTGATGCGAAGTCTAACGAAAAGACGTCTGCTGCATGGAACAGCATCCAGAAGCACAAATCGAACTGGGAATTGGAAGGGACACAAACACGTCCTTTATGACAACAATTAGTCCTGGCTAGTTCTCGATCATTTTCCTTCATTGAGGCGTTTTTCAATTATCTTCATTGGCACCTTAAGACACGGTTTATCTCCATATGCGATCTAACAGGGATGCAATCATAAGCTTAATTCAGTAGAGAGAAATAATGTACTTATTAATAGGCTAAGGCTTAGCCTCGATTGAACTGGTCCGCATTGTCATGAAATATCCCCTTTCACTCTTGGTATTTGCGTGAGTTGATGAAAATGTGGCACTCTGCTGTTAAATAGGCTATTAAAAGTGTGCGGCTCAAGCTACTTACGTGACAGTCGACAGCTAGACAATTTTTTTTTTTTAATGTCAATTTAAATGCAGCAAACACATGTCCAGATGAATGATTGTCGTCTTACTTAACAGGTGCTGCTTGTTCTCTCCGATTAAGCGTGGAGTGCTCTCGGAGTGAACCGTTTGTTAATTATGGAAATGACTGAGAACAGGTCAGGACTAATAATTGTTTAAAACAGATGTTTTGTGCAAGCCAATTCTCAGTTCTGGCTACGCCACTGTACACTGAATTTATCCCACGATTTCATCGCTGTTAGATTACATAAGGAGAGAAACGGTGTCTTCAGTTGCCAATTATGATAATTGGAAAACGCGTCAAGGACAGGAAAAAGACTGAGAACTACCTAAGTAACCCCCCCCCCAAATTCCCCAATTACCTGTTCGATTTGCTCCACTGCCAACATCATAAAGTGCAATTACAGCATTCTTTTTGGACCACACAAGAAGAAACGTCAAAGAGTAAAAAGAACTCTGGCGGCAAATGAAAAATAAAATTAAGTCTGCAGATCGAGTCCGGAAAATTAATGCACTGAAAACAGGTGGTGGCACCTTCCCATTATTAAAACATGACCATAAGCATAGCTTATTCTTTAGTTCTATATGACAAAAATTAAGCACGTTTTAGGAACTGTTTAGCCGTTTCATTCACATACAGGAGATAAGCACCTTTCGTAGTTATGAGCCTGTATGTTTATTTGGTTTCAGTAGCTTTAGTCGCGATAAACGCCGGCTTTTAGTCACAGTAAATGCCAGCTTCTAAAGTCCACCCACCAGCTTCACCGCCACTAAAAGCCGGTGGGTAGGCTTCGAAAGCCGGCGTTTACCGCGATTATGAAAGCTACTAAAACCACGTAAACATACAGTTCCACCTGTAACAATGAGGATGCAGTATTTTAGCAAGATCTACTATTATGCTGCTCATGGTAACAAGCAACACTGTGTCACAAAACTGAATGAAAAGTTGCGCTTAGGCTAATTTAGGCAGTACAGTTGACTTACTTGCTAAGAAAAACCTGGCAACGTCAGCGTTCCATAGAAAATCTTTATCCTTCATTAGCTACTTCCACCTGGGGAAGGCTAGCCCGATGTTCACCCTTGCTTTTTGGGCGCACTGGTCGCGCTGACTTTTCAATTCTCTTTTTGGTTTTTTTTGCAGATGAGGATTCCGTCTCCTGTGCTGCTGCTGCATATGTGTGGTCCTGCATTATGCTGCAGTAGTACTGATTTTCAAAGTCGCTGCGATAGCCTCTTTTCCTGATTTCCTCCGGTGTCTCAATCACTCTGCACTGGCTGCAGGGCAAACGCAGATTTATTCCGCATTTGGTGCTATTTGTCCCTTGCCGGCGGCAACAGTTTCAAGCTGGCTGACTGTCATGGCGCTCCCCTACCAGCTTACCCGTCCAATGTTGTGATTTACGAAATGAACCAAGTGCGACAACCAGTAGAATGCAAAAAGGAGGCTTTATTTCTGAAGGGGGAAACCCCCCAACAGAGCTGGCAACGGTACAAAGTCCACAATCCAAAAACAGTATCCAATGGGCGTAATCCAGAATCGTAACCAGGGCACCAATAACAAAGTTCGTGGTCAGACAAAAAGGGTTCGGTACACAGGCGTAGGTTTGGAGGAGAAACAAACTCATAAGCCAAAGACAGTCCGAATCCAAAACCAGGGCAGTAATCACAAAATCAAGGTCGGGCAGAAAAAAGGTCAAAATTCACAGATGCAACAATATCCAAAAAGGGCAAACCAAAAACAATAGTCGGGCAATCCAGTCAGAAAGATAAACACTGAGATATCGAGGCGAGAAACGTAGCACAAGAAAACTAGGGAGAACGATCTGACAAGAAAGTGTACCAAACAGACATCTTATATACACACCCGGGGTAAACACATGACCAGGGAGAACAGGTGCAATCAGTGGGAACAAAGATTAGGGAGAGACACATGAGGAATAAACTAATTACATGAATTAGGCTGTAGCCAAAACACAGACAGGGATCACAAGACAAACCTAAGTACAAACAACAGCTCCGGTTAAGGAGTACTAAAGTGCCAAGATAAAAGAAAAGGAAAGCACAAAGTATAAGTGGAAATCCACAGAAACATGCAGCAGAGATAATTAGGGATAGGCAAGGAGGCGGAGATTAGAATTGAGCGACTGCTGAGAGGTAGTTAGTCAATTAGTATGTGCAGCTTTACAATCCTGAGTGCATGTTAGAAAGTTAGTAAAAATATACAAGATTAGTGTGGTTAGTAATTAGCAAAAACAATAAACTGTTAGTATGCGTTAGTAAGACAGTAAAAGAGAGAGGAAGGAAGAACACGAGATAATGAAAGAAGATTGAAACCCAGAAACCAATAAATCACCCGAATGAGTGGCACACAAGACAAGGGACCGTGAGCAAAGATACACACATGACAAGACAGGGGAGACAAAGTGCAAAGCATGGAAAATAAACATGGCATGAAACATGGCTATGAAAACAAAACATGGCATGGAGACTGATAACCAAAACATGAAAATAATAAAACAGGAAATCCTTAATACCAAATACACAATACATAATCTAAGAATGGTCAGACAAAGTCAGTGGTCTCTAAACACAAGAATCAATCATCATGGCACTTGGCCAGGCACAGAACTTAAACTAGACAGCAGAATCCAGAATCCCAACAGAACCCCCCTCCCAACGAACGCCTCCTGGCGTTCAACCTGAAGGTCGTGGATGAGAAGCGTGATAGTCCTTAATCAATTCTTTGTCCAGAATGTGCCTAGCTGGCACCCAACTGCGATGTTCCGGTCCGTAGCCCTCCCAGTCGACGAGGTATTGTAATCCTCTGCCTCGTCGACGAGAGTCCAGGAGGGAACGGACCGTATAGGCTTCGCCTCCGTCGATGATCCGGGCGGGTGGTGGGGGATCAGGTCCAGATGACAGGTGGTGGGTTATAGCAGGTTTGACTTGTGACACATGGAAAGTGGGGTGTATACGTCGCATAGACAGCGGGAGACGGAGGCGAATGGCAGTGGGGCTCAGGACCCTTTCAATGGTAAAAGGGCCCAGGTATTTGGGGAAAAGCTTACCCCCGTTACCTCTGAGGGGGATGTCCCTTGAAGACAGCCAGACCCGCTGCCCAGGTCGGTACGTAGGAGCCGCAGTGCGTCTCTTGTCGGCCTGCTCCTTCATCCGGGCGACTGACCTGAGCAGGGCCTGGCGGGTGGTAGTCCAGGTGCGTCTGCACCTACGGACGAATTCGCGGGCTGAGGGGACAGCTACTTCCTCCTCCTGAGACGGGAACAAAGGGGGCTGGTAACCCAGGCAGGCTTTGAATGGGGAGACGCCGGAGGCAGCAGAGGTGTGGCTATTCAAAGCGTATTCCACCCACGGCAACTGATAGCTCCAGGAGGAGGGGTTCCTAATACAGAGACATCTAAGCACACTTTCCACACACTGGTTAGCTCGCTCGGTCTGGCCATTAGTTTGGGGATGGAATCCTGATGATAAACTAACTGAGGTGCCTAGTGCTTTAAAAAATGATTTCCAAAAGAGTGCAGTGAACTGGGGGCCGCGATCTGAAGTGATGTCGGTAGGTATTCCGTGGAGTCTAATAACATGTTGAATGACAAGGTTGGCAGTGTCTTGAGCAGAAGGAAGTTTAGTGAGGGGGACTAAGTGAACTGCTTTGGAGAATCTGTCAACTATGGTGAGAATGGTGGTGTGGTGATTGGAAGGGGGAAGGCCTGTGATAAAATCTAGTGCTATGTGGGACCAAGGACGATGTGGTGTAGGAAGGGGCTGAAGCAAACCTTGAGGGGGCTGGTGTGAAACTTTAGCCTGGGCACAGACCGAGCAAGCAGCAACAAAGCCCTGAACATCTTGGGTCATTTCTGGCCACCAGAATCTTTGAAGAATGAAGCTTCTGGTTCTACGAACCCCTGGATGGCAGGCTAACCTGGATGAATGCCCCCATTCCAGGACCTTGGGGCGCAGGGCAGCTGGAACATAGAGGCAGTTAGTGGGACATGCACTGGGGGTAGCAGCATTGGCTTGGGCGTTCTTGACCTCCCTCTCAATGTCTAGATAAAGGGCATTAATAAATGCTTCCTTAGGAAGGATGGTGTCCTGGCATGGTTCCTCCTCCTTAATCTCAAAACAGCGTGAGAGGGCATCAGGCTTGACATTTTTACTTCCTGGTCTGTAGGCAATGTGAAAGTTAAATCGAGAAAAGAATAATGCCCACCTGGCTTGTCGAGGGTTGAGTCTTTTAGCAGTCTGCAGGTACTCCAAGTTCTTATGGTCAGTCCAGACAATGAAGGGTACCTTGGAGCCCTCCAACCATTGCCTCCATTCCTCCAAGGCCAGCTTCACTGCCAACAGTTCTCGATTGCCGATGTCGTAGTTTCTTTCAGCGGAACTGAGGCGGCGAGAGAAAAAGGCACATGGGTGGATCTTGCCATCCTTCGTGGACCTCTGGGACAGGATGGCTCCGGCTCCAATATTGGAGGCGTCCACTTCGACAATAAACTGGAGCTCTGGATTAGGAATAGTGAGAATTGGTGCAGAGGTAAATCGAGCCTTTAAATCACGAAAAGCGTCTTCAGCCTTTTCGGACCAAAAAAATCTGGACTTAGAGGAGGTAAGAGCAGAGAGAGGAGAGGCAACAGTGCTATAGTTCCTGATGAACCGACGATAGAAATTAGCAAAGCCCAAAAATCGTTGGAGCGACTTACGGTCTTCTGGTCTGGGCCAATTGGTGACAGCTTCCACCTTTAATGGGTCCATACGGATTGTGCCCGGAGAGATGATGTAGCCCAAAAAGGTAGTGGTCTCAACAAAAAACTCACATTTCTCGGCTTTCACAAAAAGGCGATTCTCCAGGAGACGGCGGAGCACTTGGCGTACATGTGTGACATGGGCCTCCTGGGACTCTGAAAAAATCAAAATATCATCGAGATATACAAACACAAACCTATTTATCATATCTCTCAGAACATCGTTCACTAGACTCTGGAACACCGCTGGAGCGTTAGTAAGGCCAAAAGGAAGAACCAGGTACTCCCAGTGCCCAGTGGGAGTGTTGAAGGCGGTCTTCCACTCATCCCCTTCTCTGATACGCACCAAGTGATATGCATTGCGAAGATCGAGTTTGGTAAAAATCTTAGCTCCCTGTAGGAGATCGAAAGCAGTATTCATGAGTGGAAGTGGGTAGCGGTTCTTGATAGTTATTTCATTCAGTCCACGGTAATCTATACAGGGCCTCAACGTCCCATCCTTTTTGGCCACAAAGAAAAACCCAGCACCAGCGGGAGAGGACGATGGTCGAATAATGCCAGCAGCAAGTGACTCAGAAAGGTATTTTTCCATGGCCTGGGTTTCTGGTCTGGAGAGGGAATATAGTCGACCTCTAGGGGGCATAGTACCTGGCTTCAGGTCAATACAACAGTCATATGGTCGGTGAGGAGGCAAACTGGTGGCCCGGGACTTGGAGAACACCTCCTTAAGGTCACGGAACTCTAGGGGGACCTTCTCAAGGTCTGGTATTTCTTCTTGGGATGGGCTGTGTTGAGGTTCGCGGGCGTTGTGGAGGCATGCCAGGGAGCAGTTGGGGCTCCAACCCTTAACCTCATTCTTCCGCCAATCAATATTTGGGAGGTGTTTGGCCATCCATGGATGGCCCAAAACAATGGGAGCATGGGGAGAATGTAAGAGGAGGAGCTGAATGGTTTCGTGGTGGTTTCCTGAGGTTTTGAGTTTGATGGGGCTGGTAGCGTGAGTTATCTGGGCTATTTTCTGGCCACTGAGTGAATTGGCCACCCGGTCAGGAAAGATCCTCTCGGTAGGGATTCCCCATTCTTGAGCCAGCTCCACATCGATGAGGTTCTCCTCAGCGCCGGTATCAATGAGGGCTAGGGTGGACTTACTCCCTCCTCCCCACTCCAGGATAACTGGGAGGCACGTACGGTTCTTAGTCTCCTGCACTGGCGTCACTCCAATCACTACTCTTCTCTGGGCACCAGGGGAACTTCTCTTGTTGGGACACTGAGCAATGTGGTGTCCCCCCTTGCCACAGTAGAAGCAGGCCCCTTCTCTGCGACGGCGGTTCTTCTCCTCCAAAGGGATGCGAGTACGGCCCAGTTGCATGGGTTCTGGCTCAGGAGGACTGTCGCCAGTAGGGGGTGGTAGAGGCGGAGTGCTCTGGAGGAGTGGATTAGGTCGTCTGCAGGAGGCGAAGCGTCTGCGTTCTTCCAATCGCGAATCCACGCGAATAGCCAAGTCGACCAAGTCATCCAAATCCTCCGGTAACTCCCGGGAAACCAGCTCATCCTTTAACGCTTCAGAAAGCCCGTTAAAAAAGGCATCGAACAAAGCTCTATGTCCCCACCTGCTGTTGGTAGCCAGTGTCTGGAAATCGATGGCGTAGTCGGCCACGGAACGGCTTCCCTGTCGAATGCGCAGAATTTCTCGTCCCGCCTCGTGACCCAGCTTTGTGCGGTCAAAGATGCGCCTCATCTCCTCACCCAGCAAATTAGATGTTTGCACGCAGGGTAGATCTGCTTCCCATGCAGCCGTAGCCCACTGCTTGGCCCTTCCCGTCAGTTGCGTGATGATGAAAGCAACCCGAGCTTTTTCGGTGGGGAATGACGAGGGCTGTAGGCTGAAAATGAGCTTGCACTGGGTGAGAAAAGCCCGACATGCTCCCGGGTTCCCGTCGTACCTCTCAGGCGGTGGCAGACGTGGCTCGCAGACTGGCAGTGGCGGAGCAGACGCAGGAGCAGGAGTGGCATGGATGGCAGGCTGGGGAGACTGTAGCCGCTGAGCGTCTTGCACAGAGCGAGTGAGATCCGCCATCTGAAGACTCATGGTTTGCATATGTTGCATAAGAGCCCGAAGCTGACGCTCTTGGAATTCTAACTGAGCGCCCTGTTGGTGCACTGCCTCCTGCAGAGACTGGTCTGACGCTGGCTCCGTCATGGTCAGATCGTAATGTTGTGATTTACGAAATGAACCAAGTGCGACAACCAGTAGAATGCAAAAAGGAGGCTTTATTTCTGAAGGGGGAAACCCCCCAACAGAGCTGGCAACGGTACAAAGTCCACAATCCAAAAACAGTATCCAATGGGCGTAATCCAGAATCGTAACCAGGGCACCAATAACAAAGTTCGTGGTCAGACAAAAAGGGTTCGGTACACAGGCGTAGGTTTGGAGGAGAAACAAACTCATAAGCCAAAGACAGTCCGAATCCAAAACCAGGGCAGTAATCACAAAATCAAGGTCGGGCAGAAAAAAGGTCAAAATTCACAGATGCAACAATATCCAAAAAGGGCAAACCAAAAACAATAGTCGGGCAATCCAGTCAGAAAGATAAACACTGAGATATCGAGGCGAGAAACGTAGCACAAGAAAACTAGGGAGAACGATCTGACAAGAAAGTGTACCAAACAGACATCTTATATACACACCCGGGGTAAACACATGACCAGGGAGAACAGGTGCAATCAGTGGGAACAAAGATTAGGGAGAGACACATGAGGAATAAACTAATTACATGAATTAGGCTGTAGCCAAAACACAGACAGGGATCACAAGACAAACCTAAGTACAAACAACAGCTCCGGTTAAGGAGTACTAAAGTGCCAAGATAAAAGAAAAGGAAAGCACAAAGTATAAGTGGAAATCCACAGAAACATGCAGCAGAGATAATTAGGGATAGGCAAGGAGGCGGAGATTAGAATTGAGCGACTGCTGAGAGGTAGTTAGTCAATTAGTATGTGCAGCTTTACAATCCTGAGTGCATGTTAGAAAGTTAGTAAAAATATACAAGATTAGTGTGGTTAGTAATTAGCAAAAACAATAAACTGTTAGTATGCGTTAGTAAGACAGTAAAAGAGAGAGGAAGGAAGAACACGAGATAATGAAAGAAGATTGAAACCCAGAAACCAATAAATCACCCGAATGAGTGGCACACAAGACAAGGGACCGTGAGCAAAGATACACACATGACAAGACAGGGGAGACAAAGTGCAAAGCATGGAAAATAAACATGGCATGAAACATGGCTATGAAAACAAAACATGGCATGGAGACTGATAACCAAAACATGAAAATAATAAAACAGGAAATCCTTAATACCAAATACACAATACATAATCTAAGAATGGTCAGACAAAGTCAGTGGTCTCTAAACACAAGAATCAATCATCATGGCACTTGGCCAGGCACAGAACTTAAACTAGACAGCAGAATCCAGAATCCCAACACCAATGTAGAAACAAGTCTAAAATTCTTCGTTTTTCAAGAATATATCAGATTATTAGCTGAGGTCATAACACACCCATGATGACATATATGAATGCAGACGTAGATTTTGGCAAATAAAAAAATTTAAATGTTACACATTGTCCCTTTAATTTCATGAAATCGTGCTGATGACCCATAGCCAGTGAACGGCACTTATTTATATGCAAATCCATCTGGGAATTTTACAGTGACAGGAGCTAGACTTCATAGTAAATTACTCGTTTCTTATCGAGAAATTGAGAAAGTGTCCATTTTTTAAATTTGATTAGTTACACATGTAATATTTAGAAAGGCCTGATTTCGAAATCAATAAATAAATAAGCATAGATGGTAGAGAAATCATCAAAACCTGGATATTTTATAAATAATCCTACTAATGAATTAAATATGATGACCATGATCTCCCTCCTGAAGAGCTTTCATTGATGATGTCAGAGGACAAGGCCACGAAAACCAATTTCTACTCCAACATGCTTGAGCTTTAGAGAGCTGAAGAGCCATTTATCACAGGAGTGCGCGTGACCCGCGACAGGGGCGGTGCATGTGGGCCAAGTCCTGAGTAACAGCACCGTTTGTTTGCATTAACAAATCCTCTCTGACAGGCCGGTTCGTGCTGATTTGTTACCATCGGCTCCGGTCTCCCCGAAACCCTGATTGGGATGCGGCTCCGGCGAAGGCGATATCAAAGTCATTTTCCACGACATTAGGTACCATTTACTCCTGATCCAGGAAACGACACAGCCCTATCCCTTCAGCTCCCGCGAGTGTCTGAACCGTAATTACATTTATGTTTTGGGCAGTCACGCCCGCGAATCACGCAAATCCTCGTGTCTGCACCAATCCCCGGACACCAACTCCCAGGCACTCCTCGGAAACCTTTATTAATAAAAACCTCGAATACCAACAAGCCGCTCGGAATACATTACCTCCGTAACGCCAGACATTAGTACGGTCCAGGGACTGCAGAATCTGAAAGAAGGCACGCGCATGAGCTATTACCTAAATCTCTTTATCTAGGGCTTTAAAAGAAACATGGGAATTATTTAATCAGAAAATACAAAGCGACAGAACGTGTCTCTGAACCAAATTTTGATTTGATTAATTCAAAAATGCAGCGCATTTTATTGTCCTCACGTGCTAAGAGAGGATGATCTCAGCCTGGAGAATGTAGGAAATGAGTCCCACTCATTTCTTAACAACATTATAATTTATTTCTAGCTTAGTGCAATAGGCTATAACATGATGTACATGTGTGTATGTAAATGTGTAGTTTGTGTCCACATTAGTTTGAACGACAGTATAAAATAATGTGCTGGCCTGGCAGCCTATAAAAAATGATCAAGCTCTCCTATCATAGTCGATAGTCAGCGGACCGAGATCCTGATCGCTGTGCCCTCACTTTAATCACTACTTCCATCCCTCGCCCTCAGGTCAGACCGGGCCCTCGTTACACAGTTTGTTTTCCCAGGTTATCTTGCGTCAGATTCTCCCTCGTCTCCGCATTTTCCCTGGATCCTCTTCGTGCCAAAGAAGCCTCTCTCTACAGCGGCAGATAAAACACAACCAGCCCTGGAAAAGTACCAAAGCTGTTCGCTATGATATGAAGCACGAGCGATGATCCCATTCACGCCAGAGGAAATGTCTGTTCTTTTATACGGCTGCTCTCCGACAACATGTGGCGGTTTTACGAGGCCTGGTGATGCGCAGACGGTCTTTACGGTGGTGACTGTGGTGTAAATCACCCATCTGACAGACTAGACCCTTTTGTCTACGGCATTCCTGGAGATCTCCTCAGAGAGGTTAACTCTTTAACAAACAAAACACACCTTATTTAACAGGATGAGTTTCCTCCCAGCCATTGAGGATTAGACTCACATGACCCAAATTAAGGTTGAAATGCAAGCCTATGGGATGTAAGATATCCGGAAACAGGACTTATTACGACTGATCTATAAAATCATCAGTAAATGAGATCAGCAGGGGGATAGAGCTGGTCATTACCCACCTACTGTACATGTTGTGATGTCAAACTGTGATTGAGTTGGAGAGTGCCTTGTGTGACAGGATTCTAATGGGAATGGATTCTATCACATCTCTGATCAGGCGTTAAACTACATTATGCTACAGTAAGGCGTAGGTAAAACAGCTGTACTGCCGGTTACAAGTAGTTACAGAAATTTCATTGGGAAACGGAAGTGTGCTGTATTAAATTATGATTGTTCAGGGTTAAATGGATGCCTTTTGGGAATCATTTGTTTTGCGTTCAGAGTGGAGTCGTATTTCTCTTGAAATTGTAATAAGTCATTAGGACAGAATAAAAAAGCCCTTTTGTCAGTTAAAATTTGACATAATGTTTTTACATTTTTGCCTGTTTTTTTTTTTTTGATGTGCTTAACGATTGCTAATCAACTTGAATAATGATTAGCAAAAAATTCTAATCAATATTTTTTTCCTTAATCTGATCACTGAGACTCCAATTAGTACGCGACATGCAGTGTACTTCGCACTGTAAAAGCAAATATTTAGTGCTGAACATATGCTAAACACTTTTTGTAACACTTTTCAAACAAGTCACAGTGTTTGATTCAGTTTTAAACTGTATTCAACAAATCTGAAAAAACTTGATCGCAACATCCAATAAACATCAGTGTTTTGAATGACAACACCTATTTACAAAACAGTCACCAGGCATTTAGCTTTTACACACCAGTGTTCCACAGTTTTACCGTGTGCGTTTCTGCGTGGGGCACACAGTGTGTGCATGAAGGCGGAAAAAAAGCCTGGCAACAGTTGGCAGTAAACGAGTCAGGATAAAGACGTTTACTGAAGATGAGATTTGAGTCGTCCTTGGGGCTGCTGGCCATGACACGAGTGAACGCTGATAATGAGGGGACAGAGAAATCAAAAACAGGACACTGGGCGAGAGTCGTGTGAGTGTCCTGCTGAGGGTTTTATAAAAGAGCTTGGAAAGCATCAGCCGAGTATGAAGTTCCGGTATTGGATTGGTACAACAAGTTCAATATACCATCCGCTGTGAGAATCTCCAACCCAGATTTGACATTCTTCTGGAAATTTCCGCAGTCCAGTAAACTTTCCGTCAAAGTCACAGCAAAAAAAAGAGAACATCTTATCAAGTGTTTATGTCTAATTATAGTGCTTGAAAATTATGTTTTTACTCCTCAAGTCTGCAAACATTAGCTGTTTTAGGGCACTGCATGTTTGTACAATAACACTCGCCAGCTTCTTTAGCAAATCTTGAAATCAGTCAAATTACCCACCTCATTGGCAGATTTTCGTATTTTGAGCAGGTAATACTAGTCTTAATTATGAAAGTGAAATACAAATTTAGACACATTTCCAGCACAGCACTGTTTCATTGGGGTGTGAAACTGTGAGGCCTTGTTACTGTCCTTACTGAATTACATCCTTGGATGTGTAGAGTCACAGGTCTCAGTTGTAAAAGCCTGTACCTGATGTGCCCTGTGGTACAGAGATGTACTGACCCTCCCCCCTCCTGTCTGTTCCTCTCCTCCTCTCCTCCCTTCATCCTTCCATCTCTCCTCCCACATCCCTGTTCCTCCCCTCTTATCTCTCCTCCTCTTCTGTTCCCTCCTCTCCTACATTTATCCTCTCCCCTGAATACTCGGCCAAATGAGGAAATAACATCCTCAACTGCTAAAGCTAATGACTCACGACTGCACTGTAAATCACTGCAGTAGGTAGAGAATGTAGGCCGAGCCAAACAGACCCAAAAATATGTCATAATTAATCTTGTAATGTAGTTGTCCTTTAAGTCCATTGTTACAGAACTTAGCAGAGGAATTCCCTCATTCGCTTTACATAAATGAAATAATGAGATCAGGTATTAATCTTGTGTAATTAATATTAGCAGGGGAGCTCTGGCCCAGTTGAGTTGACGCTGATTAACGACCTCAGCTCAGCTCTTATTCGTTATGACGCGGTCCTGGCTGCCTGTGTCGGCCATCATATCCTCATCTGTCCGTCAGGAGTCTTCGGTTGTTTCTCGACAGCAGGATCTCGCCTCAGCAGGACTGAGTCACACTGGCCTGATGTGGAATCAAACATCACTGCCAGCCTCCTCAAGCCAATGGAGGGCAAAAGTCCTTTCACTGTGTCCAAAGATCTAAAAAAAAAAAAAGCTCTATTGAAACAGAGTTATAAGCATCTCAGGTGTATCACCTACCTACAAAGAGAAATGTCAAGAATTAAATCAACTGCTCGAGATTTCATTTAAGTCCCAGATTGGATGTACTCATATAAACTCTATTGGAGTTGAGTTAACACTGGGAATTTTACTGTTTAGTCTTTATCTGTGTGAAGAAGCCGGGGGTGAGGGTTGGATTCACTAAAATCTCTGATGAAGTTTCCACAGAGTATAAATCCATGAGACGCTGAACCAGTGAAACACTTCCTGCTAATTGCGAACTGGGCTCCCACAGCAGCCATTTTAATGACTCGCGGCCTCCATGTTGTATAACCACTGTGATTTTTCAGTCTCCTCATGGGGCCAGTGTTCTTAGAGGAGTCGTCTTCGCTGCCGCACGGATGGATGGACTGACTGACAGACAGACGGAGGCATCAGATTGCGTGTGGAGAAAAGAGTTTGGGCGTCGGCGCCATTCCCCAGCAGGCTGATGGCAGACTATAATTAGAGCCGGGCTGAGAAAAGCCAGTGGAAGCCGGAGCGAGAGGAGGCCTTATATAACCGCCGATCTCACTGTGGAGTCAACCCAAGAGATGAAAGGGAACAAGTGAAAGCCGAAATCAACAATAAAACAGCCGAGCGGGAGCAGAGGGTTTGTCCGTCTGTATGCTTCATTTGTGAGGCAGAATTGGAAGTTTATTTATCGAGATCGACAGAGCGAGTTAACTTGGAGGCTGCAGCATCATTCAAGGCTGTGGGTAATGCGAGGTCTCTACAGCAGTTCAGTCAGGACCACTTTACCGAAATTTAAATCATTTTATTTTCATTTACGGCACGTATATTAGCAATATTTGTATTTAGCAGTATGGCTCTGTTCTTGAACCTCCCTGCACTCCCATGCGCATGCATGAAAAGCCAATAGGCAACGAGAGCCCAAAGGCCTCCATGCCCTTCCATGCCTACGCCTGAAAAGCCATCGGCAGAGAGAGCAGCTGCAAGCACTTACCGAGCTAGTAAAACTCTGCCTTAGCAACGACTTTACCCTTATGGGACAAAAAGTCACATTTTTTCTCTTAAGAGGAAAATATGAGCTTGTTTTAAGTCACTGTGAGTCGAACAACCGGAATGCTCTTCACCCACGGGCAAGTGTTTTAAATGAGCCAAAGCATTTCATCACATTTGCAGATTTTCTTTTCCTTATCGCGTTACAGAATAGATCATAAGTCTATATATAAAGCTGAAATTATCTTTGATTGACTTTTTCATTTTTTGGGTTTTTGCAGCAGTGAAACCCCACCTGCAGGGATTTGCATCAGCGCAGAGAAATGAATAAATAAAGCAGAAAACAGACATGACTGTGCAGTGTTCCATATTTTTTATCGTAAAATTTCACTTTCACTGCAACATACAGTATGAAATATGAGAGAAACAGCATTTATTTCTCAAAACAGAACATACGGTCCGTCTATTATTTCAGCAATAATTTAGTGGTCGTTGGAAGCCTCTCCTTCAAGAAGGTACTTAACAATAGCAACAAACATGTACACACCCCGATTTTCATGTAAGTTCAGTCCATGTATCAAGAAAGATATCAAAATCCAGATCAGTTTCTGATATTTTATTGACATAACTCAGATAATGCATCCCAATCTTTCTCATTTCAAATCATAATACTGTATATTTGCGAAGATAAGACCCATGGGCTCTAATTTCTTGACGCAGCGCAGGGTGGCGCAGCGTGGTGTAGCCCAGGCAGTGGTAATTTCGTCCAGTGCAGCCCGCACAGTGGTAATTTCGTCCGGTGCAGCCCGCGCAGTGGTAATTTTGTGCAGTGCAACACCATGCACAGCCACTTTGGCAATTTGGTAGGCGGATGTGCGCCGAGATGGGTGTGGCGACGAAGTAGGGGGAGGTTTCGCATATTCATCATGACACAGTGACAATTTCGTGGATATAGGGTCCGCAAAAGTACGCAGAGAACTCGCCAGCTCCAACCTGGTTTACTTTCTGTGCAGTAGTAATTTGGCTGACTGGCGCACACATCACTGAAACCTCACAGGCAGCATTCCAGAATGTCAGGCACATTTGAATGCAATAAATGATTACAGTAAGCACTATTTCATGTAACTAAATGAATCAGGGCATAAGTTATTTTATCAATTGTCCTGATGTCAGATCAAAGAGAGAGAGAGATGTGTGTGGGCATGTGGGCCCGTGAGTGCGTGTGTAGGCTATGTGGGTATGTGTCCTTCAGCTGCTTTCACACCGGACGTGAAATGAATTTTTCGCACGACTGATTACATTCAAAGTCAATGCAAAGACGTGAATACATGCATGTACTCGCGTCTTTGAATCGACTTTGAATGTAATCTGTTGTGCGAAAAATTT
This sequence comes from Gymnothorax reevesii, assembly GCA_029721435.1. NCBI lineage: Eukaryota > Metazoa > Chordata > Actinopteri > Anguilliformes > Muraenidae > Gymnothorax > Gymnothorax reevesii. The sequence goes on from CM056574.1 coordinate 12,563,022, forward strand.
GTTTTGCGTCCAGTGTGCAAGCGGCTTAATACTATTATTGTCACTTAGACTTTATCGTTTTTAGTGGAGTAAGGAATACAGCTATGATTGCTATGATCTCGTGTTAAGATCAAATATTGAAAATCAATTTGAAAAGTATCTTGCATTGTTGTCTATGCGTGTTTATCCCAAAATTTTAAGCTGCAACAGGGTGTAATAATAGGATAATACGCTATCCATTGTTTCTCTTCCCAATGATGCAGGCTGAAGAAATAAATGAGCAACCGTCGTATTTCATTCCAACTCATTTGATTGGTGAAGATTTGACTCGGCTGTGTTATAGCCAAACACGCCTTCTCTCCTTCCTCTTTGCCACTTGCGCCGGCAGGAGGGACAGAGGCAGTTTGCGCTGGGTACGAAATTGCAAAATACGCCTGGATACACCCCGTTGACGCAGCGCTCCCCCTATTTGCCGCGCCTGCACCTGGTCAACGAATTTAAAATCCAGATCTGGATCCTGATCACAACCGAGCTAAGGTTCACTGCTGATAAAATCCTCAAGCAGCAAATAAAGAAACCAACAAGCACAACCCATCACACAAACTCCTTGACGGAGGTAACCGGCGACTACACTGACCAATTTCGAATGAAATTAGACACCTCTAATACAGACTATGAAAATTCCTTTGGCTGAGCTCCAACCCGTAACTGTATCCCCTCTGAAAAATGTCAAATGGCAAAGTGCGGTCAGGATTTTATTCATAAATGTTAGGGCAGCTGCTACAGTTTTATCTTATTTGACATAAAATAAGTGTTCCCAAAACTACTGATGATTGTGACGACCCCTCCCGCTCTGCCTGCATGTCATGTTCTGATGGCCTTAGTACAGTTTTTCTGCTGCTTGCAGGTACCTAAAAAGTGATATGTGGGCAGAGCTGGGAGGGGTAGTCTAATTTACTTGCCTGTCTGGGCGGGGCTTCCAGAAGGCATAAAGGCCCGCCTCTCTGAGAGCTGTTTCTCTCGGTCTTACGATTTGGACCACGAAATAAACCAGTTTGTCCGAGAGACGGCCGGTGGAGCAAACCTCACAGTTGCTTCTCTTCGCCTGGATTGTTTGGCTACCTCGCTAGCTCACAAAAGTTTAATTGTTGCTAACGTTAATTCCCTAGTCGACGAGTGCAGTAGTAGAGTGCGATTAACATTAAAGTTGAGTTTCGATTTAGCAGGAGTTGTGTTGACTTTCCTGGACGTGAGTTTGTGTGGGTTTGTGTGAGGGATATCTGTTTGTGATCCGGGTACTGAGCCAGGGGGAGTAGTAGCGGGGGTGCCGGCCGACGCCCTGCACAGGTCCGGGATACGGTGCTTTTGCTCTGCTTCTTCCTGGCTGGTGTGCCAGGGTTTAGTTGGGGTCCATTTAGTGTATGGATGCTGATATGGAGGTGAGCAGGGGAAGTGGGCAGGGTTGGGAAAAAAGTGGAAAGAGGGAAACGTGGACATTCTTTGGAAAAGGAGGAAGATAGGGTGGTGAAAATGGTGAGGGCTGAAGAGGAATTTCAGGTCATTTTCGAGTTGAAAGACCAGACAGGAGGAGAGTTTAGAGCCATGAATCTGCTGAAAGTTGCTGAGTCCTTTAGGGGTGTTGGGGAAGGGATAGACTCGGATCTTGTCTAGTGGAGCCATGCTTCTGTTGTGCAGGAATAAGGATCAAGTAGGGAGAGAAATGAAACTTGGGTCAAATATTAGGTAAAAAGGCGGAAGCGGTTATTCCTGTAAATAAAAATGGGGTAAAAGGTGTCATCTATGCAGTGTGTGCTGATATTTCTGAGGAAGAAATTAAGGAAAATATAAGAGGAGGGAAAGTAACAGATGTGAAAAGGTTTAAAGCTAGGGAAGGTGGAAACAGAAATACCCCTGTGTTGATAACTTTTGATGGAAATCTTATTCCAGCTCTTGTCTATATTGGATGTGTGTCCTTCCGAGTCAGGCCCTATCAAAGACCTCCACTGCGGTGTTTCATCTGTCAGAGATTTGGTCATGTGGCTGCTTCCTGAAGAGGGAACAGGCGTTGTGTTGAGTTTGGAGGAGATCATGACATTCTGAAATGTGAAGAATTGGCTTCTAAGTGTTGTAACTGTGGAGGAAATCATATGGCTTCATTTAAAGAGTGTGGACACTTTCAGAAAGCGAGACAAGTTCAGGAGGTCAGAGACCAGCATAAAATCTCTTATGCAGAAGCACTAAATAAAGTAGAAAGGACAGGGGCCTTAGGCCCTGTTTGGGAAACGCCGGTGGTACCCAAGCAGCAACCGCCTCATGCTCTCTCTAGGCAGGAAATTGTTATTAACAAGGAGGCCCTCCTTGCATTTATGGTTGATGTGATCTATGGTGCTCGGGGAAAAAAATCTAGGTCAGATGTTATTACGTTTGTGGCTAAAGCAGCAGGAAGATTTCTGGGTGTAAATAATTACTCCTCTCAGTCACTTCATGAATATATGAGGGCAAGTGAGGAGTCGGCAGGGCAGGAATCAAGCAGCCAGTCTGAAAGAGGGGAAGTCGTGGGGGAAGGCATGGATGATGGTGATTTCTTAGACGATGTTGATGATGATTCATTTTGTCATGATGTTCTGCATCCTTCAGTGGAATGCAAGAAGTCTGATAGCTAATGGTCAGGAATTTCAGAAATTAATTAGAGATTTCAAAGTTAAGCCAGATTTTTTATGTGTTCAGGAAACGTGGCTAAAACCGTAACCCGATTTTGTAGTCCCAGGGTACATCTGCCTGCGGAAAAATAAGGCTGGTCACTCAGGTGGGGAGTGTGCTACTTTTGTTAAGCTAGGGATCCAATATAAAGTTTGTGAATATGAATTACCTTATGAATGTCTAATTGTTGATGTGTGCAGTCTCCGAGGCAAAATAAGTTTGGTTAATTTTTACAGTCCCTGTAAACCTTTAGTCTTGGCTGAATTTAATTAATAAGATTTCCTCCCCTGTCATCTGGGTAGGTGATTTTAATGCTCATAATCCTCTGTGGGGAAGTCAGGTTAGGGATGGGAATGGTGTTACGGTTGAAGAGATGCTAGATAATTGTAGGTTAGTAGTTATGAATGATAGCGGGCAAACTCGATTTGACATTAATTCCTGTAAAATGTTCTGCCTTGATTTAACTCTTGCCTCTCCAGCCCTTGCAAGAGTGGGCGAATGGGATGCCCTAGGGAAACATTCAGTGGGAAGTGACCACTTTCCCGTTTTAAGTCAGTTTGGTAGATCCTTAATGGTGGTCCAGGGGGATTTAGGCAAAAGGTTTGATTTTGCTCGAACAGAATTGGGTAAGTTTGGGGTAGAAATTGGAAATAGGTTGGGAGGTATTAATAGTGAAGGTTCAATTGATGAGTTTAATGATTCCTTAAGTAAAATGTTTTTTGATGTAGCTTTTCTACATCATTCCATGCAAGGGGATCCCAAAGGATCGAGTAATTGTTTCGTGGTAGAATAGAGATTGTGACAAGGCGGTGAAAGAAGGGAAACAAGCTTTTAAGCTTTTGTGCAGATTTCCTACTCAGGAAAACAGCGTTCATTTTAAACGTTGCAGGGCAAAGGCAAGGAAAACTATAAAAGATGCTCAGAGAAAGTGTTGGAGGTGCGTTCTGTGGGACGCTGGGGCCGGATACCCCAGTTAGACAGGTCTGGTACAGAATACATAAAATGTCTGGGAAAATGGTGAGGTCTCTAATGCCAGCGCTGTGTGATGGTGACAGTGAAGCAGTTAATAACTTAGAAAAAGCAAATATGTTTGTCAAGGTCTTTCAAGAGGTACGCAACTCTAAGTCTGTAAGGAGATTATGGTCTTATAAGGAGGGAAGAAAACTTTTGAAGGCTGAAGGATGGAAGTTAAATGCTGTATCTCCAGAAACTGTTTTTTATAATCTATTCTCTTTGAAGGAGCTCAAGCGGGCAGTTCAAGCCGCAGCAAACTCTACACCTGGCAAAGACAGAATTAGTTATGATTTGCTTAAACATTTAGATGATGTAGCTTTGGAAGAAGTTCTGGCCTTGTTTAATTATGTTCGGGAGGCAGGGTCATTACCTAAGGTGTGGAAACATGCTGTTGTGGTTCGTATCCTGAAACCAGGAAAAGATCCCTTTTGCCCTTCATCTTATCGGCCTATAGTATAATAGCTGTTTTATACAAAGTAATGGAGAGAATGGTAACTAACAGGTTAGTTTATTTCCTTGAAACTTCAGGCTTTTTTGCAAGTTATCAATATGGGTTTAGATTTGGTAGGAGTACTGTGGACTCCATTGCAGTGTTAGATGAAGATGTCGAAAAAGCAATTATTAATAAAGAAGGTGTGATTGCTGTGTTTCTGGATATCATAAAGTCATGCGATTCAATGTGGAAGGAGGGATTACTAATTAAACTCCATGATGCAGGTGTTAAGGGTAGGATGTTCTATTGGATTAAGGATTTTCTTAGTAAGAGATCCATTCAAGTTAAAATTGCGGGTGATTTCTCTGAAAATGAATCATAAATAGAACTCCTCATGGGGAAGTGATTAGCCTTGTCCTCTTTAAAATTATGATCAATGATATATTTTTGAAAGTACCTAATCACTTCAGGAAGTCTCTGTTTGCGGATGATGGAGCTATCTGGAAGCGGGGGAGAAATATGCGTGTTCTTTTTTGTCAGATGGAAAAGGCTCTGGATCAGGTTGTGCAGTGGGAAAATGACTGGGGATCTAGAATTTCCTCTTCCAAAACTAAATTCCTGATCTGCGGGCATAAGAGGAAGATTCCTGCATTGAATATTTTGTTGTATGACTGTCCAGTGGAAAGAGTCAAAGTATTTGAGTTTCTTAGCCTTTGGATGGATGAAAGACTTACATGGAAAGCTCATATAGAAAAAGTCGTTTGTAAGTGTGAAAAAGTGATGAATATCCTCCGTAGTCTGGCTGGAAGTGATTGGGGTGCTGAAAGAGACACCCTGGCTATGATTTATTGCGCTATGATAAGATCTGTCTTAGATTATGGTTGTGTGGTCTTCGGTTCAGCTGCCAAATCTGTTCTCTGTACGTTGGACCGAGTTCAGGCTAAGGCCTTGAGAATCTGTTGTGGTTCCTTTAAAATGACCCCCATCCCAGCTTTATTTATTGAAATGAGGGAAATACCATTGGAAATCAGGAGGAATAAATTAGGGCTTCATTACTGGGCCAAGCTATGTGGTACAAGAGCAGGGTCTGCTTCAAAGTGCCTTTTAGATAGTTCCTGGGAGTTTCCAGGTAATGGAAACAAGTCCAATTTTTACATCACATAAAGCAGTTGGCTGGGGACTTTGGGTTGGAGTGTAAAAGGGTGGCTGTGTCTGATTGGTCCCCTATTCCACCTTGATTTCTTCCTGAGGTTCTGTTGTCTCTTCTTGAAGAAGGTAGAAATAGCCTTTGTAAAGATGTGAGGATCCTGTTCCTGAATCAGTTTAATGGGTTCATGGAAATAATTGCTGATGGTTCAAAGGATCCTGTTTCCGGGAAAACTGGGATTGGGGTTTTTGTTGCAGATGAGAAACTGCTATTCAGAATCCGTTTATCAGACAATATGTCCATTTTCTCTGCTGAACTTTTAGCAATTCAGAGATGGATAGAGCATAGTAGCCCTAAGAACTGTGTCGTGTGCTCGGATTCTGCTGCTGCTTTGACGGCTCTACAAGAGGGTACTTCTAGATCCTGCCCTGATGTGATAATGGAGATCTTGTGTTGCCTTTCAAGAATTGAGAATTCAGGGTGTCATGTCTGTTTTATGTGGGTGCCAGGTCACTTGGGAATTGAGGGTAATGAAATCACTGACAAGATGGCTAAAGAGTCCTTGATTAAAGAAAATATAGATTTTAATATACTCCTGGGTAAGGGAGAATGTATTAGCATCTGTAATGAAAAGCTAGAGATTCTGTGGCAACATGAGTGGGATCAGGAGCAGAAAGGCCGGCATTATTATTCTGTGCAACCTTCAGAGAAGCGTAAAAAGTGGAGGAGTACGCTGGGGCGGAAAGACGAGGTTGTTTTAACAAGGATGAGATTCGGGCATTGCTGTCTGGCAAGTAGTTTAAAAGTGATTGGTAAGCAAGTGAATGTGGCTCATGAGTTGTTTTCTTGTAAATTGTACTCTTGTCAAAGGCAGAAGTTGTTTATGGATCTGTCTGATCTGGGCCTGGCTGTAATCTTTTTGAAAACTGTTTTAGAACAAGGGGAAAATTAGGTTTCTTTTGGGAGGGCTGTGTTAAGGTTCCTCCATTCTTCTGGGTCATATGAGAAGATTTGAATAGTATCTTGTTATGACCAGTGGAGGGCAGCATTAAGCCGTATGGTGTACATCCTGACGGAATCTCAGAAGAAGAAGAAGCTGTCTCTTTCAGCCGGGCCTACTACGGCTACCTCACCTGCCCCTAGTTTGGTTTGTTGCATCTATCACCTGCATTACACTACATTTTCACTCATCCATTCACTCCAGACATGACTGACTCCTCTCAGACTTGCAATTTCAAAGTAGTGGTTGAATGTGTTTGATTATTTCTATTAAATAAAATATATTTTTGAAAGTTTTTCTATGCGTGGCCTCCCTCTTTGTTACCAGCCATGAGCCAGGTGGTAACACGATGTGATAGTTATAAATGAAATGACTCCACCGAGTGCTGAATAGTTCATAGAGAGAAGCACATCCTTTAGAGTACAACAAGTGAAGGTGCTGAGAGAGTTTCTGAGCCGTATCAGGAACAGTGTTCCTCAATTTGCGTCATATGGGAGTGGTAGCAATGATCCAGTCAGGCCTAACAAAGATCTGTTGGGTTCCAAATTTCGTCTTCATTAAAGGTGTGTGAGTATATCGCTTCCTCCTCTTGTTTTTAATTGGACGTGTGTATGATCACATATCTCACGCATAAAATCTACAGACAGGTGACCAATTAAAGAAGAAAAACCTGAATAAATGTCCGGACAAACATAAATGCAGATGCTTCCACTCATTTTCCAAACCATTTGGCAAGGTTTGCGTCTTTAAAGGCAGAAGGATCATTGCAAATCTGTGCAGAGTTATTCTCTGCCTAACGGAGAGGCCTTCTCGAGTGGTGTCTTCCAGGATGACAGTGGCCCAAACCCCACAGGGCACAAGGGGTCATCAAATAGTTTCATGAGTATGGAAATGATCCAAAGCATATGCCGCCGTCTTCACAGTCACCAGATCTAAAACCAGATCAACTCATATCGGAGGTTTTGGAACAACAAGAAAGACTGAGCTCTGTTACCATCATCAAAACACCAAATGAGGGAATATATCTCGGAAGAAGGTTCTCCGTCCTAGTGGTGACGATTCAGACTTGATGATGCCAAGGTGTGTTGAAGCTGATCTGGCTGCTTGTGAAGGTTCGACACCTTAATATAACTGTTTATATTGACTTTTTCCATTTCTAGAGCAGCTAAGTGTACGGGCATTGGGACAAGACCTCATAAAGGCACTGCCAAGCGCAGTGGCTTTGACCTTATTTACAAAATTAAAGCCATATCGCTCTTTTCTTCAGTTTCTTTGAAATCATTAAAACCTGTGACCAACAGACTTGTCACTTGAGTAATACAACCCTCAGACCTCAGACTTCTTTGATCATATTTATATTGTCCACAAGCATTTTTTTGATTGAATAGTTGCAGGTTAGGCTTGTGTGCAGAATCTAATTTTCTGGTATCAAAGAAAAGGAACTTATGGCCTCGGCAGCGGTGGCAGAAAAAATGCATTAGTCACAGGGGCTGCGTTCTGGGCAGCGGACTGTTTACAAGTTTATCTCAGGCTGGAGTCAAGGGTTTTCCCCTGAGGCTGAGAAAACATTGATCCTGAAGTACCAGTAATAAAGTATGAAACTCATGCGCCTGCTAAGCGTGGCTGTTTTTTTCCTGTTCTCTGTGTGTGTGTGCGTGTGTGCGTGTGTGTGTGTGTGTGTGTGTGTGTGTGTGTGCGTGTGTGTCTGTGTGTGAGTGTGAGTGTGCCTAATGCTGGACCAGCGTCCAGAGAGAATAAGGGATTGGGGTTGTTGATTGGGTCGAACACGGTCTGTGGCTCAGCAATAATACAGACCTGTTTTGTTGGCGTGTAATAATGGCGTTATGGAAATAGGTGTCATCACTCCATTAGCCAGGGGTCCGCTCTTAGTGTCCAAACTGGCTGCGCGGAACTCGTAACCATTTTCTGTTTATCTTGCACCTTCACCCTCACCCCCTGCTCCTCCCTGTCTCGCGCCGCTAAAAACAAAATTAAGACGCTCCTAAAGCCTCTCGCACTCGACTCACTGATGAGCAGATGAGCAACGCCGAGGCATGTGCTTTACAAGCTGCTTCCAGCCAGCCCAGCGCGGGGCGGGGTCCACAACCGTGAATATCATGGTGATAGCACCTCTATTGCTTCAAGGACACTTAAATCCACGATATTTTTATTATTAATTTTTTTATCTAGTGCCTCGTTAATGTAAAATCTGCTGGAGTCAATACCACGACAACTGCGATTTCTTGAGTTATTAGATCAGCGTTTTCAAAAGGTACAAAGTCGGGCAGCTACTATGGATTCATGCTTGTCATCTCCGCCACCGTCACCACGTCCGCGTCCGTAGACACTTCCTTGTGGACGCCGTACAGGCTGTAATTTTCGACCGATTACTTTCATATTTGGTATGGACGTGTTATACTTCAGTTATGACACCTACCAATTGGCTGAATAATGTAGAAAAAAGGGGAGAAGCAGTCTTTCGGGGGCTACACCCACGCAGTTGTTGGCGATCAGACTGTCTAGTTCAATTTGTTTGATTTTTGAAGACTGCAATGTCAGGTAGAGACTCAGATAAATAGGCTATTTATATCCCCGAATGCCGAATGGCGTTCCGGGGATATTATGTTTTTGGTTCGACCACCGCCGCCGCTACCGCCGCGCCGCCCTACGTGTTAACTAGATAACTTCAGTAACATTTCAAATTCTGCACATAAGTAAGTATCACTGATTCGATTTTGGACAATTTACGATTACTAGATTGGCCACCGGGGGCCAAAAACTGATTTACGTATTAACGCGATAACTTCAGTAATATTTAAATTAGAAATTCCAAGTTTTGCATATAAGTAAGTATAATAAAGAGGAAGAACTGATTCAATTTTGGACAATTTACAATTTCTATATTGGCCACCAGGGACCAAAAACTGAAAAAAATCACTGTTTTTATCATATCTCTTGAAATATTTGTCCAATTGACCTCAAACCAAGCGCAAATGAAAAGTCATGACCTGAGGATGGGTCCCACGATGACATTACACTGTATACCAGTTTGGTTCAAAATTTTGACACAAGGTGGAGCTTTGTCGCATAAAATTCACCTTTTTTGCCATATCTTTGGAACTACTGCAAGGTTATGACCTCACAACCTGTCACCTGATGAAATCATACCTGCATGGTTCAATATTTTGCCACCAGGTGGCGCTTTGTGATGGAAAATAACCATTTTGGCAATATCTTCAGAACCATCTTCAGGACCATTTGTCCGATTGACCTGAAATTAAGTTCAAATGAAAGGTCATGACCTGAGGGGGTTTATATTGTATTGGGTCTATTCAAGGATTGGGGAATTGGAGGATTGGGGACGTTTGGGGATATACCCCTAGCCGTCGCCTCCGACGGCATAAGCCTAGTTTATTCCTCTTTAAGAGCTGCTGTGATGTAATTTGTTGTCCCTATTCAGCACTACACCGCATCGAGTGATATTTTTTAAGTTGTCTGACAGCCTCTGTCAGCATGCCACACTGTTGGGAACCGGTGGCAGTGTGACAAGTGATGCTGCCGCAGTCACTAGAGTGGGCTTTCGCCAATGTTACCCCCTGTGCGTGTTACTTGTGAGGAAGGCAAAATAATTTTTTTTACCTGTGGCTGCTCACATTTGTCTGAACGTGTCCAAACGTGCATGCACATCACACGAGATACGTCATTTAACGTTATTTCATTTAACACCAAGCCGAGGCAAAGTTGAGAAACAATTAGCTGAAGAAGTGAGTGTTTATATAACAGCCCTGCGAGTTGAAGACGAGCAGATGCTACATGAGGTGGAGGTTGAATACTGCCTCTGCAATTTGTTATTGATTTAACACCAAGAGTGCCTTTGCTTTTCTTACATATTATAAAGAATCAGCATTATATTTAGAAAACGATAGGAAAGTGGTGTCGATGTGCTATTCCCAGTGTCCAATTCAACTTCAAACCACATTGTAAATGACGACAGAGCAATGTTTTATTATGACTGAGGAGGAATATGGCGATACTGAGGTTGACAGTCAGGCGGGATTTCAAAAGTCAGGCAACAGACAAGAACAAGAAGTCCACATCAGATAAAAGCCAAAAGCCCTGTTTCTGCCGTTGTCTTGATCGGATTTAAGGGAACAGACTTTATTCAAACTTTTCAGTGCTTATGGGCCCGTGGCATTTAATTTCAGCAATAAGAATATCTAAGAGGAATTTGAAGGAATACTTATTTCAAAAGAGAACTGTCAAGCAAAGTTTCACCATAGAAATTCATATTTTCATGAAAATACCTAATTATGTAATGACAGTCACACCAGTAACGATGTATCTCATAATTCTGACAATATCACTGTGGTGCACTCAAGTACCACAATGATCTTGTGTCCACAGCACTGAAAAACAAGGTAAAATAATTTTTCAAATTATGTACCATAATTTTTTAAAGTGAAAGTTAGCTTTCAAGTTTTTTTGATGTGATCGGTCCCCACTAAACATTTGAGTGCACCACACTATCTGGGTTTGCAAAGTAGCCTACTCTGCTGTCAGCGTACATTCACACTGACACAAACATTTCTCTGAGAAACTAAAAATAAAATCAAGTGATTTTGAGAGGCATAAACTGTCATCTTAGGTGTTTGCAGAATATCTTGACAAGCGGCAAGTCAAATTTTGTTGGCAAGGATCTCAAAATACAAAATGGTTTAACGTCAAAAAACAGAAAATCATGTTTGCGAAATATCAATCATGTTTCGCTTTGTGATTCTGGGCGTGCAAACAGTGTGCTTGAGAATGTTTTGAGATTTTGGTCTGTGTGTGTGTGTGTGTGTGTGCCTCTTTTGTCTAGACCTGTACACACACATGCATGCCTGTACTAGAGTGTCTTTTGCTTGCCCCCGAACTCAAACGTGTGTGTGTGTGTGTGTGTGTGTGTCTGTGTGTGTGTGTGTCCGTTTGTATGCACGCACAAAAACTACTCTGAGAACTCAAGCTGTCTAAGAAATCGCTCAGCACTCAGTAATCAAGCCTCTTCACTGAAGGGCTTTATATCTCACTCATAGGCAGGGGGACAGCAGCAGGAGACTCTTGTTCTGTGGTAATAACCACACACTCATGCTCTCTGACACCCACAGCAGCAGCCGTCTCGTCTGCACTACCTACCATGAGTGGCTGACCCTTTAACTCCTGGGCCCATTCACTCACGTCTCCTTAAATTCTTAGCCTGTTTTATCCCTTTATCTCAATGGTCTAAACCTTCGCTGACCCCATGTGAGAACTGAAGTGTGGGCTACCGCACAAACTGGAAAATAATCTTTGTTCCCTGTTTTTTTGTGCAAAACTACACCAAAAATTGCCTCTGTTCTGCTGCGATCAGGGTTGGGTTCAATTACTTTTTTTCTATTACAATTGAAGCATCTATTACTAAAACCCCATAAGTCACACTTGACTTGACGACTTGTAGGGTTTTAGTAATCAGTGCGTCAATTACTTTCTGGACAGAATCTTCAATTACAATGACTTTTTTCAATAAAAAAATGTATTACAATTACTATAATTACCAATTACATCAAATGTAATTTTTTCAAATGTAATTGTAATCGACCCATCTCTCTCTTGTTTACTTTCCAGCATTGGAATCAATACATTCAGGACTCCAGAAAAGTAATTGCAATTGATAAAAGTAACCCAACCCTGGCTGTGACATCTGTTTTCATGCACCTTAACACCCTCAATGACTTTCAGAGCTTATCTTGATGAGCTACAGCGCTAGAAATCAACAAACAATCTTAGAGATGACTGGTGTGTCTGCCTGTTATGCAATCCTGTAATAATGCACTGAAGAGCGTGTCACCCGAGGCAGTTGTTAGCTGGTGTGGCGTGGAAGATCCGATTACAGGCGTGTTTACGCTGTATGATTATGTGCGCGGATTTTGATTTGAAAATTATTATATTTGTGAAGCACTAGCTGGTGCCGTACCCCATAGCCACAAAGCTAGCCGATCCTGGTATGGCAGTTTCATCAACTGCAGGTGACTTATAGACAGTGGTTTAGCCAGAGAGCCTGACCTCGAGTGGGCAGTATTAGTGACTTCAAGTGGGGGTGACAGAGCGGGTTTTGAAAGTGGATGGGGAGAGGGGGAAAACAGACTAGTTTGTCCAGGAAGTGGCATGGGTAACCTATGAGTTATAATTCAGTGGTTAAGTTCACAGCTTTCCCCAAAGAAAAGATGGGATCCAACAACAAATTGTACCATCTTCAGCTATTTGATTGGCCACCTAATTGAACTAATCACATTGAATTCAGCCCTCTGACAGTGAATGCTAAAAAGTTTCTCGCTGGTCCATCACCGGACGAAAAACTCAACATTACCATGAAGTACCTTTATTTGGCTGATGCTTTTATGCAAAATGAGATATAGTTGTTCCAAATAACTGGGGCCAATCACCATCGAGTAGTTGGGGATTTAGGGCCTTGCTAGAGCCATCAACAGCTCTGCCGTCCAATGGCAGAACCTAGTAACTGTCATTTTGGTCAAAATTGAGTTAACATTATTTTTGTAGTTAGTATGTTTTATGCTTCATGTTTACATACAGTTCATTGCAAAATGCCCACCCAGTTCTTGAGTATTGCCATGCCCAAACCTAGTAAGTACCATCTGTGTTGATCCATAACATCAAAAATCTAATAACTATTTCAACCAATCAAACTGCAGCATTCAGCCATTTTGAATCCAAGATGTCAGCCTCCATGATGGGCAGAAGACAAGTCTTTTTTAGACTATTTTAAAGATTTTCTTGGCTTTCATTGAAGTTCCTGGACATTATCCTGTCAACAGTGACTCATTGGCCTAGCAGGGGTCAAAGATTAGTGGCTCTGGCCTTTGAAAAAGCACGGTAAGTGATTAATTAGATTAGATTTGCAGTATGCTGCCCTGGAATCTGGGCTATTGAGTACTGTGTGATGTTGAAAAGAGTATTGTGGAAATAGGCCTACTACCAGTACTGTAACACAGTGACACACTGTCCTCTTCATGTTTGTGTATGAATGATGACTACGCACGTCAAAAATATAATGGAATCAGCCTAGGCCATAATTTGTTGGCCTGCTGCCCATTGGGGTCGCGTCCAGAGGGGCACATGCCCCCTCACTTTTTTCCAACCATTATGGAAAATGTTCTATCATGAAACCTAGAAAACAAACATTTTTCTTAAGATAATGCGCAACACACATGAAAAACATAAGCTACACAACTCCGTTTAGGACATTTTTTCCTGAAACATCATTTAAAGAATTGTTCCTCAAAGTTTGTATAGATTGTAAATACCATGGAAGTTAGAGTTCGATAGTAGAATGTATTTGATAATGTCATCGGTTCCGGCTTTTCATATTGGAAAAAGCAAACGGGAAGATTCTTACTTCAACAGTTGATTAATAGTGATCCCTACGGTCTCTATGAAATGCATACTACTTTTTATGGAGAACATTGTCAGTTGCTGGTAAAATATTAGGATTTTCCTGTGGGACGTACGCCCCTCCCCCAATGTGCCTGTAGAGTGTTCACTGTTCATCTTGCACTATTTTGTCATAAAGGACTCATGGACACAAAAATTATCTTAATAACGATGTTTAATGTGCTGGAAAATAAATAAAATTTGTATACCTTTCTATGTACCATGTTTTGCCTTCGTAATTTATGTGACATTTCATGGAGTTTGCAACAGCAAAACCTAGTAACTCATTTTCTCGCCAAAATACACGGGTCCTTTAAGGGTTAAAATTGTCCTTGAGTTAGTGATCCCTTGAGAATAATAATGAACTATAAAACTAACCTTCCCCAAATAACCAGGCTTTAATATCAAAATGTTTCATTTTCTGCTTTTTTCTCAAAATCAAATAAAAGTGAGTTACTAGGTTCTGCCATTGGACGGCAGAGCTGCGCTGATCTTACTGTGGCTGCATGCTAACGTGCTATTTATCGCCTCACACGCTGTTGACATGGCTCTGCCCCTCTCTGTGCTGTAACTGTCGAGGCACCGTCTCTGACAGAGCGGACTGCCAGACTCCGACTGAAGTCATGCCTCATCTCGTCTGGCTGTCCAGCCCCTTTATTCATCGCTATAATCGCCATCGCATGGCGTCCAAATTGATGTGACCGCCGCGGCAAATTGTTCAATGGAGTGCACCCGGCAGCTGCTTCTTAGCCTGAAACAGACAGCGGCGCTTGATCACAGCAGAGATCCAGAGCCTTTCCTGGAGAAGCCCACAGGAGGCTTTATTGACAAAACTGGGCCAGATTCCCTTGTACACACACTTCTGTATTCATACAGGGACTGGGGAGAAGGAGGGTAATCTAATTCTCACCGCAGACGTGAACTCGCCCGCACATGCTCTGATTCACGACCAACACTCCCCTCGAGAAGCAGCTGCCTCACTACCGCATTTTACGCATGCAGGATGGAGATCCGCGCACACATCTATCATAAAATATGCTGTTAGCAGTAAAAACAGATGTGGATACATGGATAAAGAGCTGCCAAGCTAGTGCAAGGTCGTATGATCATCTGTAGGTCCTGAGATCCGGTTTCTTTTAGCAGTTTCTCTTAGACAAGTGTTACAACCCCCCCATGGGCCTGGGGTGCATGGGGCGAGTAACTTGATGTTATACGTACCGGGAGATGTAAAATGTAATGGTTACAGCAGAGATAAAACAAGGAGGCAAAAATAATTCAGTGCAGGGGTTTTTACTGTGGCAAGGCTGGGGTCCAAGGGTGCAACTACAACAAACTCACAAGACAAACTCACACAGCCAAGGTCAAGGGACACTGGATGTTGCCAAAAGAACATTCAAAAAGACAAGCTAGCTAACACAGAGAGCGATCTAATCTAGTGTATCCTGAACACAAAACAAAAGCCTGACTACTCTAACTAGCACAAAAAAATACAACGGTTGGCAACCACCCCTAATGGCTAGTGGGTGCATACATAGAACAACTACGGGCATATGTATAGGAGCCCCCAGTCTTACCTGTCCCAAGCCCTGGAAGTGTACACAAACCAAAAAAAAACAAACACTTTCTGATAAACAGAAAAACAAAGACAAAAGGGAACGGGCAGTTACCGCAACGAAAGAAACGAAATGAGCAGCCACCAGAATGCAAACAGTCGAGAATTTTAAACTGAAGGAGTGGGTCGGGACTGGTTGATTGTAGAATGAGATAGAATGCTTGGATTGGGGAAGGCGGGACTGCAGAGGCTGTGATTGGTGAAGGCGGGACTTGTTAGATGAAAACTGACAGGCAGCACAGCAAATGACGAAGGTGGCAGATGAAGGCAGGGAAGTAAAAAAAAAAAGACAAGCACACGTGGCTGTAACAACAAGTGTGCTGAAAGAAACTGCTCAGTGCTAGAGGTTTACAGAATGGCAAATCACATCATCAGCCACTTCCTGTTCATATTATAAAATGCTCAGTGTCAGTATAGTGCTACTAGCTTAAGGGAGTTCAAAAGTGATAGACAGAGGATCTTACACCAGAGGGTGTGTCACATGAAAGTTCTGAAACAAGTTAAGCAAATTTTTGCATTTTGCAAACCCAAAACTTACTCCGTGGGTTTCATAACTTTCATATTACATGACCACAAGTATAAGATTCTGTTTAATAATAAACAGCATAATTGAATAGAATTCAAATGTCATTTCCATAAACACTGTGATGGAAATTCCCATCACATGTTAACAATGAGCTAACTACTTCGCTCTGCAAACTTCGTCAGTCAGTCAGAGTTAGAACTAACAACAGTTTGTAAATTCACACTCAAGTGAGCAGCTAGCTAACATTAGCTTGTGAGCTATCAAACTAATGTTACATAATAGCTATGGAAAGGTACTACACGCACGCTAGCAAGCTAGCTTAACTTTGTTATGAGGGGCACTTAGCAAGCTCACTACAGCGCTAAGCCATACTGATTTAACCTACATTACACTTGTTATTCAGTTTAGCTAAATATTAACAAGATGACGTAACACAGAGCCAAACCCACCCCCACCCCCCCCCCCCCCCCCCAAAGTGATGTTTTTATATCAAAAATATATCCTATACTGGGTTATGGGGAACGTACTACACTAAAATGATAAAATTTGCTCTCAATTAATTCTGTCAAAGTTGATGCAGCGCAGAATGTCTCTGCTTAGCTGCATGTTTATGGTGTCTTTCAGCATAGGTCATGGCTGTCTGTGTACCTGTAACAGTGCGCTATATTATCATTGGAACACACACATGCACAAGCAGAACAAACAGTCACACGTAAACACACAAAAGGACATGTACAGGGATGCACACAAATGCTCACAAACACTCACACAAACTGACCTAAAAGAGGGCTTAGTCAGTCCATCCTGCCTGCTTGATGGGGGAGGTTATCAGAAATGTTTTCCACTGACCTTTGCTTTCACTGATAACGCTGGTACTGATTCGTTCCTTTTCATTTCATATCCACACCAAAGCGCTGACTCTGTGGATCCATGGCCTCTCGACACACTGATTTAATTTCAAACGAAATGCACCGTCATTTCCTCAGTGAGATATATATATATATATTAATATCAGCTTTGTGAAGCGAGTTCAAACTGGTTCAAATATGGATTGATTTAACTCTGTGGTGATTTTTGCATCTGCAGTTCAGCGGTTATCAGCAACTATCCAGCCAAATGTCCTTATGGTCTGTTCCCGTCAGACATCAATACCTTTATCGTTGCCTTTCTTTCATGTGGAATATGTTCTAAGAATTCTTAACACTTTTCCCCTTGGCACTTAAAACCAGACAGCCCAGTTGCCCACCTCCACATGGGCGTTACCCCTGAGTGCCCACTTGTGATGCCTTGAAACCTCTGACCTCTAGTGTGTCCAGGAGCAAAGAATTGAAACAGACGCAATATCAGCGTGAAATTGTGCTTTATTTGGCCAGTTCTGTTTCCGTGGCAACCAAAATTGAGTGATGTCGTGACCTAACCATAACCAATACCCACACCAAATATCCAAGGAATCAGTTGAAATGTGTGTCCAGCGCAGTGTCCGCAAGAAGATCTCCACACACACAGTGGCGGCGGAGACGACATCCATAAACCCATAGTTGCAGCCCAACATCGTCCGGGGGCGAAAATAATTCTACTGTTAACATGACCAACACACCTGCAATTTGGATACCAACTACTTTGCCACTTTTTTGACTCTGTGATGTTATGACTTGAAAATCACAACAGAAAACCAGCAATGACAACTCAAACAAATGTATTCTTCGTTGATTAGGTCCAAAACCTTCTACATATAATCCACTGTCTAATCTTATAATAACACTAATGCCACTATGTAACTCTGATGCCAAAACAAAACTTTCTCCTAACTGACCAAAATCACAGCTTTTATTTAGACTAGGAACCCTCTGAAAAGATCTACAGGAGTCCTGGGTGATCTGACCCCATTCAGGTAAGAAGAAGCCAGAAACCTCTAGAAAGCACTAGTCTATTTCATCACACACAAGTGGTATTGCATCAGATCATGTTTTTCTAGAGCCATACCACCAGAGGGTGCTAAATGATGAACAAAATAAGCAAATAGCGGACCAGTGAGGCAGCACAAATAGTATGTAACAAATCTCCATTTACAAATGATATACAGTACTTTACATAAAATACTCATACAAAACAGTGAGTGTTCTCATATTGCCTTGGAGACACACCTAGCAAAGCACTGCTGATCAAACCTCTTTTGCACAGAAATAAGCTATTCATTAATTTAGATTAAAAGGCATCACCTGCGTAAGAGCTTTTTTTAATTGTGGTTTACAGACTTCAAAGTAAAAGCCAATTTCAGTTGGGCTGATGGTATTGCATCTACCCCTGTAAACTCTCCCCTGAAAATTAATCTCTACAGTCCTGAGCAGGCAGCAGCTGTACCTCTCAGCTTCCTGTGTGGATGGCAGGTGAACCCTGACCTGATAAGACTGGGTGGGGGCGGGGTATAATAACAGTGTGTGACAGAGAGGTGGTGTTATTGAGTTACTCTGTCCTGTCTGATCTGACCAGGGACAACATAGCGGACTGACAGTTTATTCAAACCGAGCTAAACGTGTCTTACACCTGGCTGAAACCGCCGCCGCGAGCCATCACCCGCCAACTGTCACAGCCGACACGTCCCGGCATCAGAGAAGGGAGCCTTCATACCGCCGAGGGAGGGGGATATCAGAGCTTCTGGCCTGAGACTGGTTATTACAATTATGGAAATCAGATCAACCAGGATCTCTAAAGATTCCACTTCTGCAGACAGAAAACTCATTATTTGCTCATTCAGCTCCCAGTTCTTCTGCATTTCAGCCAGTATTTCATCTCCGAGGTCCGGCAAAGGGGTTGTTTAATGCAAGTAAATGTGTCTTCCCATATTAAATTATGAAGTTGTCTCAAACAAGGTTTTTACATTGAAATTGTTAGAAATGAAAACCTGAAGCATGTATTCAGGATGCTCAGGGAATTACTTGTTTTCTTTTTTAACACTTCTGCCATAATTGTACTCCTTAAAGGAGCTGTGTCTCGATTACTGCACATGCTCAGAACTTTGAACAAACGCCCGTAGCAGCTGCCTGCTTATGAAAATGACTGGGTGGCCTACCAAACTGGAAGCATGCAGCTTACCTGGTGAATGATTTGGAAGCTGCCACCAAATATTAAGTAGCAAGCAAATGCAGATCTCCACAATAAAATTTAATTTCACACAAAAGATTTGCTAAGAAGGTAGCTAGTGTTGGGAGACAGGGTTTTTGGGTATTGGCAATATGAGGTGAGCCAGACGGTTTGATCAAAAGGAGTTGAAGGTGTATTAGGAGATACAAAGAGGCTGTCGGGTCTGACAAGACATGTGACCTTTTTGCTAATTCCAGTCTGGGAGCTCTGTCTGTCTTCAGTTCCAACATGACACAATACGCACTAGCGCCTTTTAGTTGGAGGTTCCGTATGCCCATATATGGAGCTCACTTCCGGGGGTTGGGAGTCTATTGAACCAATGAAGTTGAGAGGTTCAGGTGAGGCTCCATAGTAGAGTATCCCTTTTATCAATGTATAAACCCCAAGACCAATCAGCAACAACTCCTGATAACACAGTGGCGTAGCCAGAAATGTTCAAATGGGTGGGCACAGAAAAAAAGGGGTGGGCAAAGCCAATTTGATTGAACATAAGATGGGCCTAGATTAGATGCACCATAGAAACTTTAATCATAGGCATGTTATATTTATGACAGAAAAATGGAATTTATTGAACGGATTTGATCTCAGCTGACAAATTGCGCAGAAACATTTTCAACCCGAGCAAAACAATGCATGAATGTAGCTCTGGCGCATCACACAAAACACAATTAAGACAAAAGATTCACCATATTGGACAACTGCAAAGCCTTATCATAGGAATGTTACATTCATGACATGAAAAGTGGCACTGACTGAACGAATATCATCACAGCTGACAGTCGGCTTAGCTCAGCTAAGCATTTTACACTTGCGCAAAACTGCATGAGCCCAGCATCAGCGCTTCACATAAAACACAAAATGAAGCAACAGATTGGCAATTGAAGCACTGATTACTACAACCCCACAAGTCAAGTCAAGTCAAGTGTGACTTATGGGGTTTTAGTAATAGGTGCTTCAATTGTAGTATCCTACTCGAGAGCCTTTTCATAGGCATGCTACATTTATGACTTAAAAATTGGAATATAACGCATTTGATCACAGCTGACAATTACGCAGAAACATTTTAAATGGAGCTAAACAATGCATGCAGCTTCAGCGCGTCACATTAAACACAATTGAAAGATTGATCATATTGAACAACTGTAAAGCCTTATCATAGGCGTGTAACTTTCATGAAATTCAAAAGTCATAAATGCTTTCAATCACAGCTGACAATACGCCGTTAGGCTAAATATTGTAAACGTGTGCAAAACTGCATGAACGTAGCTTGAAATTGAAATAGATTAGCCATAAAGCCAAGCCTACGGCAAAGATGAAAACGAGAGAGAGAGTCCTCCTAGGCTGACAGACGGGCCTAATGGATGCATCTCAAAGCCAAGGCTGAATCCTTTGAAGGCTGCATTTTTAGGGGTCGTCCATCCGCCAAACTAGCGTAACATCATGTCATCTCCGTTAAACAGCTTTGTTTTAAGTGTTATGGCCCCAATTTGTTATCACATTTAAAACAACAGCAACAGCAAGGGATGACAAACACAGTTTTAACAACTAAAACACATTTAATTTTTAACAAAGACAAAGACTAATAACAACCTACAACTAAAGACCAAGATTGATAAATAAGAAAAAAACAGAAATAATTACAGTCCCTTTTTAGTGGGGTGGCTTGGTGATGTCCTGGATGAAGAAAATGCTCAAACACAGTCAAAGAAATCCACAAAAGAAACGTCACAGGTCTTGAACAGAATGGCAGGTCTGGTCATCTTCTTGCAATTTCTCCTACTACTACTGTCTCAATTCTTTTCCTTATATACTCTTTTGCAGACCCCACCCACATTTAGACCTCTTTTTTTTTAATTTTCGGGGACTTGCCCCAGACATGTCTGGAAACATGTCCAAACATGACTCCAGTCTGAGCTTAACAAAAAAAAAGGTAAATACTGCCATCTAGTGGCCTATATTCACATTACACCTCCATTCCAAAAGGGAAAAATTTTGACTCATAAAGGCAAAATTTTTCTTTTCAATACAAAATGGTTAAGTGAACACTTGTCTATATATACATATCATACAATATTCAAACACATGATATATATATATACACATTCAAACACGGGATAAGCAATCAGCAATTACATTGTCTGTACCCTTCACATGCTTAATTTCCAAGTCAAACTCCTGTAAAATCAAACTCCAATTCAACAATCTCCGATTCTTGTTTTTCATCTTACTCAAAAACGTTAACGGATTGTGGTCAGTGTACACAATCATTGGCTTTTGTCCTGTACAAACATAAACCTCAAAGTGTTGTAAAGAAAGGACGAGAGCCAACAGTTCCTTCTCTATTGTGGAATAGTTTGTTTGGTGGCGATTGAACTTCCTGGAGAAGTATGCCACGGGATGCTCAATGTCATCAGAGTCACTTCTCTGTAGGAGCACAGATCCACAAGCTTGGTCGCTAGCATCGACCGCGATGGAGAACGGTTTGTTGAAGTCAGGAGATTTGAGCACGGGGAAGTGACACAGCAGAGACTTCAGGTGATCGAAGGCTCTCTGGCATGCATCATCCCAGGTGAACTTTACGCCTTTCTTCAGTTGGTTAGTTAGACTGAGAGCAATCTCAGCAAAGTTCTTGCAGAACTTGCGGTAGTACCCGATCATTCCAAGGAAGCGGCGCAAAGCTTTTTTGTTGTCAGGAACAGGAAAGTCCATGATGGCTTGGACTTTAGCATTTATGGGTGCCACCTTACCCTGGCCTATGACGTAGCCAAGATAGGTGACAGTAGCACAACCAAAGTCACTCTTGTTCAGGTTAACAGTCAGGTTAGCCTGGGTCAGGCGCTGGAACAACGTCTCTACATCTTTTAGATGTTCTTCCCAGGAGTCACTCCATGTGATCAGGTCATCGATGTATGCACCCGTGTGTGGCAATCCGGCGATTGTAGACTGTATCATCCTTTGGAATGTGGCTGGGGCATTTTTCATCCCAAAGGGTAGGACTTCATAATGGTACAACCCAGATGGTGTGGCAAAAGCAGAGATGCTCTTGGCCCTCTCAGTTAAAGGCACACACCAATAACCCTTCAATAAATCAATCTTGGTCAGAAACTTTGCTTGCCCTACACTATCAATACAATCATCAATCCTAGGTATTGGAAACACATCAGTTCTAGTTACAGCATTGACTTTGCGATAATCTGTACAGAATCTAGTACTTCCATCAGGTTTTGGAACTAGCACACAGGGTGAACTCCAATCGGAGTTGGAGGGTCTGATAATATCATGTTTTAACATGTACTCAACCTCTTTCTCAGCAATCTTTCTCTTTTCAGGATTCATCCGGTATGGATGCTGTTTTATTGGTTTGGCATCACCAACATCTACATCATGAGAGGCTATAGTAACTCTCTTTGGAACATCAGGAAACAAATCCTCATATTTCTTGATCAACCTTTCAAACTGATCTCTCTGTGAGGGTTCTAAGTGCTGGAGTTTTACATCAAGATTTTGCAACACTTCAGTGTTTGACAATTTACATGAAAGAACTTCAGCTTTAATTCTAGGTTCATCATCTTGAAACTCCCCCTCATCTTCACACGTTTTGACCATAGGAGAATCTGAAGTGACAGCTGCAACCCTAGCATTTCTGTCATGATAAGGCTTTAGCATGTTAATATGACACAATTGTTTTGGTTTTCTCCTATCTGGAGTCTTCACAATGTAATTGAGATCATTGAGTTTTGTCAGAATTTCATAAGGACCATGAAATCTAGCCTGCAATGGATTGGACTGCAAGGGAAACAACACAAGGACCTTTTCCCCTGGTTTAAACTCACGGCTTCTAGCCTTATGATCATACCAAGTTTTCATTTTTCCCTGACTTGATTTCAAGTTCTCTTTGGCAAGGTCACAAGCTGCACGCAATCTTTCCTTGAACTTGCTAACATAGTCTAACAGACTGATTTGCGGCTCTTTCTCTTGCCATTGTTCACTCAATAATAGCAAAGGTCCTCTCACTTCATGACCAAACACTAGCTCAAATGGACTGAATCCAGTAGACTCCTGCACTGCTTCTCTAGCTGCAAACAACAGCAAATGAACCCCTTCATCCCAGTCTTTCTCATGGTCATAACAATAAGTCCTCATCATTGTCTTGAGAGTGGAATGAAACCGCTCTAAGGCACCCTGACTTTCTGGATGATAGGCACTAGAAAGAATCTGCTTTGCACCTAGTTCATACACAACCTGCTGAAACAATCCTGAAGTGAAATTGCTACCCTGGTCTGACTGAATTTCCCTGGGAAGGCCAAACAACGTGAAGAACTTTATCAAAGCCTTCGAGATTGCAGCTGCCTTGATGTTACGTAGAGGTATGGCTTCGGGGAATCTGGTAGATGCACACATGATTGTCAGCAAGTACTGATTTCCAGATCTAGTCTTGGGTAATGGACCAACGCAATCAACAATGACCCTAGAGAATGGCTCCCCAAATGCTGGGATAGGCTGCAATGGAGCTACAGGTGGGTCTAACTGGTGTTTTCCAACTACCTGACAAGTGTGACAGGTTTTGCAAAAGTTGGAAACGTCTTTCCGAAGCCCAGGCCAAAAGAAGTGTTTCATGATCTTATCAACAGTCTTGTTAACACCAAGATGACCTCCTAAAGGTAAACTATGAGCCATTGTTAAGATCTCATTCCTATAGACCTTCGGAACAACAATTTGCTTGACCACTGCCCAATCTGCATTGGCAGGGATATCAGGAGGGCGCCACTTCCGCATCAACACACCATCCTTGAGATAATACCCAACTGGAACTGCGTCTATTTCTTTATCAGGAAGGGCTCTCCTCTTTAGTACACAAATTTCAGGATCATTAGTTTGCTCCTCAATCAACCGCTTTCTGGACAGAGACAAGTCTCCAGACACATCAGAATCACCAGACCCTTCCGGCGGGCTGAATAGAGAACTGATAAAAGTATCTGATAAGTCCTCAAACGGAGAAACCATAGTAGGCCAATCAGAGTCATGAGGCGAACCACCTGAGTCCTGACTATTCAATGTACTGGACGGCACCACATCATCTTCTTCTTTAGCCTTCTTGGCCATAGCACGAGTCACTGCGCAAGAAGGATACAGAGATGGGTCCTCATCCCCATTTTCAGTGCTCGGCTGTGAAGTAAGATGTACAGGGGGAACTACTTTGCCCCCAGCCAGGTCATTGCCTAGCAACAGAGAAACACCCTTTATAGGTAGACTTGACATAAGTCCCACCTTTACCTGTCCTGTAACTAAATCTGACTTCAAGAATATAGAGCGCAGGGGTACAGATACAGTCCTCCCTTCAATACCTTGTACAAGTATGAAATCCCCTGAAGCGGTCTCATCACGTAACTCCAAGGAGTCCATCAACAAAAGTGACTGAGAAGCTCCGGTATCCCTTAGGATATATATGGGGACAGGAGTAGTATGCTCATTCAGAGCCACAAATCCCTCTGACACAAATGGAAGAAATTCCTCCCTCACAAAGTCAGCTGTATTAGGCTTTTTAGCCCCACAAGAAGCAGGCAATTTAGCAGATTGGTTATCTACTACAGGGGTTTCTAACCTTGTTTTCACAAAGGCATTTGGTTTGGTATCCTTTTCTTTTTCTTTCTTAGCTTTAAGGAACCAACAGTTAGTTGTAACATGACCAGATTTCTTGCAATAACTGCAAACTAGACCACTTTTGTCACTGTCAGCTTTCACACTTTGATCAGACCTGTTACTGGATTTCTGAGCACCATCACCAGATTTGTCTTTGTCTTTGGGTGAGGAATCTTGGGTATCACCATAACCCTTTTTCTGAAATTGGGACCATCTATTGTTACTGCTAGACTGAAATTTAGACTTATGTGTGAGAACATATTCATCTGCAAATTTGGCAGCTGCTTGCAAATTCAGTGCTTGCTTCTCATTAAGGTAGGTCTTAACATCATCCTTAACACAGTTCTTGAATTCTTCAACTAACACCATCTCTTTTAGTGAGTTGAAATCATCCTTGACCTCCATAGAAGTACACCAGCGCTCAAAGCAAACCTGCTTTTCATTAGCAAATTCAACATAAGTCTGATTTTCAGATTTCTTCAGACCTCTGAATTTCTGTCGGTAAGCCTCTGGAACCAACTCATAAGCTCTCAAAATAACCTTTTTGACAACCTCATAATCAGAGGAATCATCTGCAGACAAAGCCGAATAGGCTTGTTGAGCTTTACCCTTGAGGACAGTTTGCAACATCAGAGGCCAGTGTTCCTTTGGCCACTGGCAACTCTTTGCTACCTTTTCAAAACACTGGAAATAGTTGTCAACATCCTTTTCCGAAAATGGAGGCACCAGTTTTACCTCCTGGCTAGCCCGAAATTTATTTTCAGTTTGAATTTTTATTTTTAGTTGCTCCATTTGGAGTCTTTCTTCTCTATCGAATTTCTCTAATTCAAAATCTCTCTGTCTTGCAAATTTTTCTAACTCAAATTCTCTTTGTTTTTCTTCTCTTGCTAATTTTTCTAACTCAAACTGCCTTTGTTTTTCGTTTTCTTTCCTCTCAAATTCCCTTTCTTTTTCTCTTTCCTCCCTTTCAATCTCTAGCATTTTTAATTTAAGTTCCATTTCTATATTTGGATTTTCCACTGGAAACTGTTCCAGATCTCCTGGTGCAAACACATTTTCATCAATGTAATATTGAACTATCTCTCTAGCCAGTCTTGCTTTTCGCATGGCTGGTTTTACCTCTGTCAACTCCAACTGTCTGCAAATTTCTAGCAGTTCTGTCTTTTTAAAAGACTTCAAAACCCCTACGGTTGGTGATGCCAAGAAATCATCCATTGCTGTTGTCAATATATATCTAGGAAAATTCACAAAAACAATTTCACAATTTGGAATGTTAGATTTTCAATAAATTACTCACACAATGGTCTATCCCGGACCTTGAGCCCCCAATTTGTTATGGCCCCAATTTGTTATCACATTTAAAACAACAGCAACAGCAAGGGATGACAAACACAGTTTTAACAACTAAAACACATTTAATTTTTAACAAAGACAAAGACTAATAACAACCTACAACTAAAGACCAAGATTGATAAATAAGAAAAAAACAGAAATAATTACAGTCCCTTTTTAGTGGGGTGGCTTGGTGATGTCCTGGATGAAGAAAATGCTCAAACACAGTCAAAGAAATCCACAAAAGAAACGTCACAGGTCTTGAACAGAATGGCAGGTCTGGTCATCTTCTTGCAATTTCTCCTACTACTACTGTCTCAATTCTTTTCCTTATATACTCTTTTGCAGACCCCACCCACATTTAGACCTCTTTTTTTTTAATTTTCGGGGACTTGCCCCAGACATGTCTGGAAACATGTCCAAACATGACTCCAGTCTGAGCTTAACAAAAAAAAAGGTAAATACTGCCATCTAGTGGCCTATATTCACATTACATAAGCGAGTCGCCACTGGTTTCCCTAACTTTAACCATAACTCTAAGCCCTGAACCTAAACCTCGGCCTAAATTTGACCTTGTATCTTACCATAAACGTCAGTTTCGTGGATGGATGTAAGTGAAGAAAAATGCAGCCGTCGAAGGATGCAGCCTAGGCTTTGAGATGCACCTAATGTCTATTTCTCAGTGCACAACTGCAATGCAGATGGCTCGACGGTTCATTTCCTCCTCTCTCAGCAGCAGGGCAACGGCCTTCCACTCCCCAGTCATACCTGTTGCACAGTCAGACCAGATCCCCTGTTATTTGCAGACTGAGATCCCTGACAGTTTGTGAGGTGCGACAAACAGGAACAAAGTCAGGGCAGGGCTGTGAAATACTGTTTCCAGAGGCTCTCAGAGCGGACACTCATTTCTCAAAGCACCGGCTGTTGGTTATATGGATTTTTTTCCCTAATTTATGTGCTTTTGTAATATTCAGAGAAGAAGCATCAATAAAGGGAGAGGATATCTCTCTTCAGGTGCAGATTAAAACGGGCTTTAAAAAAGAAGAAATCCATCCGACTGCTCCGAGCCCTTTGTGTGCTTGACGAGGCGTAAATACCCCAGGAGCGTTGCTGCCGATCTCATCAGCGAGCTGTCGACCAGGGCAAATTTACCCAGCTGATTGGAGGCACTGCCCTCCTCACTCTGTTCTGCCGTTTCACAGGGGAAGCTGTCATTTTGGTGTCCAGGGTGAGACTGAGGCTCCTTATTCATTCATTACTGTTATTTAGCTGAAGTTTTCATTAAAAGCGTCTCATAGATAATTAGAGCGTGGAAGGGCCTGTCACCTCTGGAGCAATGCAGGTTATAGGGTCTCAACAGTTACACTGATCTTACTGTAGCAAGACTGGGATTTGAACCGTTATCCCTCTCGGGTTCCAATCAGACATAACCATCTGGCCACAGGCACAGGCTCTGCCCCCTACACTTGACTCCACTGACAGAGGCGTTTACTTGGCTACTGCTGATTTCGACTACCCACGGTTTAGTTCCCTGTCTCTGCATCATAGTGCCTTCAGGTCAGATGAACCCGCACTCTATCAGGTTACATGATGGAAGCGTTACAGGTTGAAAATTTATGCTTCATTTTCCTTCCAGGGGGATTATGTGTCCCAGCAGGGCAGCAACAACAATACACAGCCATGGAAAGTGAACTCGGTGCGCGATGAAAGCGTTCTCGGAGACCGTTTAATCAGGGACACGTGTTCCTTACAAATGGTAAGGCTTCCATTTGGGACATTGAGAAGGAAAAACCACAGCCGTTAACAATATGTCCCTGGAGTCTTTGGGACTTCCAGTAACACAGCGCTGTAGGTTTCAGGCTTGGCAAGACAACAGCAATTAGAAGTACTGCAGCTTGGCTGCAAATGGTCAGCTGTTCCATCAGGTGACAGAAAAAGTACTCAGCATCTGTGACATCCATACATGCATTGTCAGTGGCTGCTGCTTATTCTAAGCCTGGTCAGCCTCAGCCTATGGATGAGAGACTGGAATGCACCCCGGACAGTTTGCCAAACCATCGGAGGGCGTACACACTCACACGTCTGCACACGCGCACACACACACAACTTTGGGCGAGTTCAGAGCCTGTAATTACGCAATAATGCCTGTCTGTGAACTGTAGGAAGAACCCACAGGACTTGAAGAAACTCTCAGGGAGTTAAACGCAGGGAGGACCTGTAAACTTTTCACAGAAGCGCTGCAGGGGACTCAAACCCATAACCCTCTGGCTGAGAATCAACAGTGCTGCCCACCTCACCAGCCAGCAGCGAAACATTCGCATCAGTTCTTGGGTTTAAACTAAACCGTTTGTCTTTGTTCTTGAGCCGACGGCCATGAAGGGTCCACCCACACGAGCCATTTTCATAAGACAGTGCCTTGAGAGCAAACACCAAGCCACCGCCATCTTCAAAGCTGTGTGCCCAACACAGAGAGGAGATTCGCCGCGGGCTTTTTCCGCACGTTTCGATCAAAAAACGGGGAGTCGTAAAGCCGGCATCCAGCCCCACGCCGACTCCCAATCCGCCTTCTCTAAATCCCTTTAAAAAGAGCTTTCACACAACAGAGTACAGTGCAGTTAAACCCCTCCACGCTCCCCTGGTTTGCCTCCATCGCTGTGTTCCCAGGCGCAATCTAAGGGGGTTTAGATGCTCTAATTCCCGATATGCACATCTGTACTCTCTCAAAGCTCCACTGGGGTACAGAACCTGATCCGTCGGAGCATGGAGAGGAAATATACTTTCCGCGCCGCGATCATCCCTCTATTGACCAGACACAATGGGAGTCGGAGCCAGAGTCCCGCCTCGCCTCTGCGTCTCTTTCTCAAAGTCGGTCAAGGGAGAGCAGCAATAAGACTCACGGCGGTGCCACAAAAGCCGTCGGCGGTGTTAAAGCAGGAAAAGTGAATCCCCCTCCTGGCGGACAGCTCCTGTGCTCTGGACCCTGATTATACCTGTATACCCAACTGTCTCCGTTGGAGCCCCACCTCTGGGTTAGAACCTGGCACTCAGTCACTCACGGGTCTGCAATGTTGCCGTTTTTATTTTTGGGGTCGTTTCTGTCATCGTTCCTCCTCTGCTCCTTCGCCCTCACAATGATTTCATCCGATGCGTACAAATGGAGAACCTTGAGATTTCAAACGAGGCCTTCATTTGATGAACCGAATCATTTTCTGCAGGCTTTTTCTCCAGAAGCTGATGCGGTCATTATCATCCTCTAACCCTCTCCAGATGAGCACAAAACGACGGGGCCTCTTTAATTGCGGCTCCTATCATTGTTCAGACAAAGTGGAGCGTTTCCCGTTTCGCCAGTAAACCCTCTGTGCCCCAATCCAGCACCTGTCACCACTACAAGTGCAGCTACAACCAACCAGACAAGCTTTCTGTGGAAATAAAAAGGTCATTTACTGCTAATGAAATGCATGGGAGCCCAATAGCGGCCACCGCCAGTGTTTATTTCATTTGCGTTTCTGCGTGGAACGCTTTCAACACGAGCGTCTAGCCTGTGCGAGCACTTAAAGCGCGATTAATGAAATCCTGAATAACGTTTCGAGGGTGCCACTCCCTCCCTCGACCGCCACTCTTTCACCAAGTGAGCGTCGAAAAAGCAGGCCTGGCGCAGTCACTCTGGCAAAAGTTTAAGCGGGCAATAAGTAGGAAGCGAGGAAGGGGCTCTTTGAGCGAGTGTGGCCTCGCTTGCCACTTGGGCGACTGATCCGCTGTTCCCACCTGCAAAGCTCCTTGTTCGGACTGAATAAGCGTTGGCTTTGATTTGAAAGGTTTCACCCAAATCACAAAGCGTTAAATGGTACAAGGCCGCTCCTGAATGACTGCCCAGTGTATGAAGCCAGCAGCCATACCACAATTTGATCTGCTTCAGCTGCGTGGCTGAAGCTAAGCAGGTGTGGGCTTGGCCAGTACTTGGATGGGACACCACTGAGGAAAACCAGGTTGCTGCTGGAAGAGGTGTTGGTGGGCCAGTAGGTTGCAATCTTCCCTCTGGTGGGATAATCCCCAGTGCAGTGACAGGGACACTGCACTGAAGGAGACGCCGTTTTTCCGATGAGACGTTAGACTGAGGTCCTGACTCACAGTGGTCATTAAAGATCCTATGACACTCTTTGATAAGAGTAGGGGGTTCCCCGGTGTCATGGCTAAAGTCCCAACGTGGCTCTTTCGATCTGCCACCTAATCATCCCCTGATCTAATTGGCTGTGCAATTCCTCTGTCCCTCCCCACCTCTTCCCCCAGGGCTCCCTTGAAAAAGAGATTTCAATCTCAACAGGACTTCCCTGGTTAAATTAAAAAAAAATGAAAACACTGACAATAATCACCGAACAAAACAAAAACATGCTTTTCAGCTTCAGTGAGGTACATAAGTATTTAAAAGCCAAAAAAAAGAGCATGCTGTTCAGCTAAAGCAAGGTGCATAAGTATTTGGACTGTGATAATTTAAAGGGGATGCAAGTCCTATGCTGTCCACACTTGTTTTAAGTAAATACCCTGAAGTTCAAGCCCAGTCTTTCAGCTTTAAATTGTGGGATACAGGCATATGAAATGGACTGTTTAAGAATTACTGGCCTTTAAAATTACGCCACCGTCCGAACACCTCATAGGCCTCACTCAGGGATCCTACATTTTTTCCAGAGTCAAATTCAAACATCTTTTAAGCACTTTCAAAGTGCATTTTCAAGCTTTTCCTTACAGCTGTGGTAAATTACATATCTGTGGAAATACTCAGATAGGGATATATTTTGAAAGCAATGCAATTAACCTAACAATGTCATGTAGTTTCAAGCACTT
The DNA here is from genome assembly GCA_029721435.1 of Gymnothorax reevesii. NCBI lineage: Eukaryota > Metazoa > Chordata > Actinopteri > Anguilliformes > Muraenidae > Gymnothorax > Gymnothorax reevesii. The sequence continues at coordinate 12,593,849 of CM056574.1, forward strand.
TATTTGTAATCCTCACCTTTTTTAAACCTTGATAACACCTCTTTAAAATGCAAGTATTTTCCTGATTTCCAACACTTGTAGGAACCCTGCTCACTCTGAGTGAATACAGACAGGACCAGCTTGGCTGCCAGTCATTGGCCAGTTTGTTGTACGGTCATGTGCTTGTAAGAAATAGGCTGCTGACCACCGTGAGAAAAGCTGTTTGCCTGTTGAAGCAGGTGCTCTGCGGTCTCTGGAGATTGAGTGAGGCCGTCAAACAGCCCAGCTTATATGGCAGAAACACAGGAACCCCTGTGAGTGATTTGTGACAAGCCGAAGACCCGATAAATCAGCCGGCGAAACTGCTCCTACATCAGATCTGCCTGTTTGAGCCATTTATCCTGCTTTCTGCCGCGGGAGCTGCCAATGACGCCAGGGCTCTGCGGATATCGCGGCGGCTTGTTTGATGACAAGGTCCCACGAGACCTGAAACACCTGTGGAGACATGCCTGCCTGCGTGCCGAAGGCGAGAGACGGCCCAATCATCTCCCCATCCTTCCCACTGGAAGTCTGACATGATTAATGACATCACAGACGCTGTCGATGGAAGTCTATTTTTAAACTGTGACCAAAAAAAGGCTTTGGTTTTGCGAATAACTTGAAGAATTCTGCCTAGTGCGATGCAAAGCAGATACAAAGACATTTCGATATGAATCTTTAATAGCAACCTTTTTCACCTTTGACAGTGATCTCTCTTTTGAAAAATTGCTCAATCTTGTTTTTATCACCTAAGGAACACTTCAAAGATAAAGTCTTTTATTTATCAACATGATCTGGAGAGGGTCATTCATGCTCTTATTTCTTCTCACTTAGACAAAAGTAATTCACTTTATTCTAAGCTGGGCGGCGCTGGGGAAATGAGTCACAATGATTGGGCGGCCCGCGGTCATTAACCATAGTGGAGAACCCTGAATTTGTAAGGAGAGGTCAGGAGAACACCAGCTGCAGGATCCAGAAGTGTTTATTAAACACAAGACACTAAGGGAAAATTGGCGGACACACCAGAAACAAAACACCGTGCACAAGCACTGAACCAATGGGAGAAGTGAGGTACACTGCCAAAGGCAGGGGGAAACAGAAATACTCACTCCAAGAGTGGATAAACTAAGAAAATGATAACTGAACAGAACTAAACTGACGGACACACTGGGAGACTTAAACACGGGGCAGACAAGACAAGGGCGCAGCAAAATATAAGACTCGGGAATCATACAAGGAGAAACTCGGAAGGCACGAGGAGCTGATATTTCACCAAGTACAACAGAGTCAATACGAGGATCCATCTAACGGCCGCTCTCCCAACTCTGCCACATATAGTCAGGAGAGGAGGCGGGGACTCGGAATGCAATCTCGGAAGGAAACAGAAACACATGGGATTAATAAACAATTACACGAGAACTGGGTTAACAATAATGACTCGAGACAAGACGCTGAGACCATCAATCAAGCGAGACAGTTTAGATTAAGGCAATCTAAACGTGACGAGTAAAAAAAACCACAAGAGAAGCGAAGGAAAGCACAGCTTTTAAATCAGTTAATCAGAGACAGCTTAGGCGGAATGCACGAAAGCTAGGAAACACAAGCACTCGCTAATGAGTTAATAAGGTTAATACTATGTTACGAAATATTTACAATCGAGTTAGTATGGGTTAGTAATATCCTATCAGAGAACGCATTCATGCTGAGTTTCGCAAGACCCAGAATTAAACACAGCTGGAAGCAACGAATGAAATACCAGAGCCAAAACCGAAAGAGGAAACGTGATTGGACGACGAGGCGCAGGCATGCTGAAGGCTGTCACGTGACATCACTGGAGAATGCAGATTGGGAGCGGATGGTCAGACGGCTGAACTGAAAGCTGAAATATAAAATGAAAGTAAGGCACAAGCACAAATAAGCTCGGGACACCACACAAAAGGCAGAATCATAACATAATTATCTCTTTCAAAAAGGTTTTTATTAAAGGAATAGACTACGGAATTTAAGTATACGCATAGGTTGATAGCTTATAATATTAAGAGCCCATGAGAAAAATTTCAGGCATATTTGAGCATTTATGAAAAAGTTGTGAGCGTTTTTGTGTGGCAGTCCGAAGGCCACTACTGAGCTGCCATTTTGCCTCCTAGAAGGGCGATGTGTGACGTCACACGGGCGCAAGGGAGAATCTCCTCTCTCCATTACTCTTCTGTAGTCGCATTTAGTCCTCTACCGTGAACTTGCATAAATTCAATATTTGGATGCTGTTTTCTGGACACAAGACTATTAGAAGAGCACTTACCTAAAGCCTAACCATCAATGACATTGGTTTTGAATGATTTAGAATGAATTAGGTGCATTTAATTGTTGATATACAGAGCTGTGGTGACATTACATCATATCTTCATGATAGAGAAAAGCTCCAGTTTGTGCTGCACCAGAGACAGATGCCAGCAGATCAGTTACTTTGCATTATACAGTATGAATAAATACAGGAAATTATTTTTAATTCAAAGTCAATGCAAAGACGCGAATACACGCGTTTCGCCTGTATTCACATCTTTGCATTGACTTTGAATGTAATCTGTCGTGCGAAGAAGTCGTTTCGCGTCCGATGTGAAAGCAGCTTAACTCCGACACAATCAACTAAAGAAAGGGTTTTACAGGCAGAATGTGCGTTCGATTTGCCTTGCAACAAACTATGGACATTAGGTAGGACTCGCTTGCGGACTTGATGATAATAAAGAAGTGGTCTGCTCTCCTGCATCCAAGGAACTGCTCTTACAGTGGATTATTGAGGAAAAATTTGTTTTGCGTCCAATATGAAAGCAGCTTAACTCAGATACAATCAACCAAAGAAAGGGTTTCACAGGCGGAATGTGTGTTCGATTTGCTTTGCAACAAACTATGGACGTTGGGAAGGACTCGCTTGCGGAGTTGTTGATCATAAAGAAGTGGTCTGCTCTCCTGCATCCAAGGAACTGCTCTTACAGTGGATTATTGTCGAAACATCGCTGATGATGTGTCTGACATAGCAGATATGTATAATGATGGAATTAGATTTTCCTGCTAGACATTTTACGATTGACTAAAAAAAGTTTCATAGCCGGAATGTTTTTTAACGGTTTGCTTTGCAACCCACAGTGGACGTTGGGTAGCCGAGCTTGTGGACTCGTTTTGATCATAAAGAATAGGTCTGCTCGCCTGCAGAATCTAAGGAATATTTACTCTAACGCTGACCTGAACCAGTCCTGCATGTGCATCCAACCGCTGCAAACGCAGGCATATTGTTCTCTCTCTCGGCCTTCAGCCTTCTTGAATATTTTTACGACTAGTAGGGTCTGTTTGTGACTAACAGGGTCCTTTGGCACAGAAAATGGTGACAACAGTGAGAAATCTCCGCGAGGGTTCTTCTGATTGGTCGAAATATTTTCAATGGCGGCATCTATAAAATTGTCAATTCTGCTTCAGGACCGACTTTGGGAGAGGGATAGCTCTATGTATGAGTTCTATGTACAAACATTCGCATGAATGGTTAGTTTATGACATGACCTTTCTTCCAAACTGAATTTTGAAATTCCGTTGTCTATTGCTTTAAGTCCGGCATACTATCTTGATGGTAAAATGTTGTATTTGTTTTATTGTTTTATTTGCTCTATTTTCTTATCTGTTTTACTATTGGCTCTGTTTTGACTTTTGTGGAGAGTTTTTTTTTTCTTCTTCTTCTTTTTATTATCATTATATTTTATTATTGTTATTATTATTATTTTTCAAATTGTTATCATTATTTCTTGTTGTATTGTTGCTATCTGAGTGCATTTACAGTATGTTGTCAGTACTCTATCGCAAACAGACTGGCTTTCTTCATTTTTTGGTTTACATTCCAATGTAATGCAACCAAATCTCCGTGCTTCCCTTTATAGTTCAGTCCTGTGTAGAAGCCGCCATGGAAATAATTCTTCATGCAGCAAATCTGCTACTTTGGCTGAAGGAGCCATATATATCCCCCTGAAACTCTCATTTATGATCAATCCGGCTCTATCTGTTCTGGAGCAGTGTCGCTCTTGGCGGCTCTATCAGGAGTGAAAAACTACACCTACTACGACATCCCTACTGACTAATGCTGCATTTGTTATGAAACAAAGACCAGCTTTCTGAAATAGAGTCTAAATCAATTTAAAATATAGTCTCACAAAGCAATTAGTGGTCGGTCCTTTGTCTGTACTCGGCTAATGGAGGACGAGCAGGAAAGTGCCGGAAAACTCGCTGGGTATACTCAGTTTCAATTTCACAAGAGCATTCGGTTTCAACAGCAATACAGCATCAATCTCAATTAATGAACATTATTACGTCACATGTTCTCAATGTTACTCCAATCCAACTGCAGCACTTTCTGATATTCATACATTTTTGTAAGAATATAGCAGCAAGCACCGTTTCACAGCATTTCATTAAACCTCCACCAAATTAGACAGTAACAAGAGCACTCAGAGAGACCACACCTCCGCGAGGGCCCTGCAGTCCCCCACACGTCTGGGACACACATGAGCAGCATGATTATGTACTAACACACATGTGAATAAAAAGTTCCTGAATCCAGAATTTCTTCCAAATCACTCTTAAAATGGAATCACTTCTCCGTTAGGCCGGGACACACCTCTGTCCAACATTTTCCTTAAAGGGCATCTATTGTCGATTCTCAGACGGGACGTTGAACGTCCAATGTTTACAAACAAACCACTTGCTTTTGTTGACATCTTGCATTGTCACATGACCAATTTCAATCATCAACCAATCTGTAGTGTACATTCGTAGATAATCCTTCTATTTTGGTTCGTTTGCGCAAGTGCGGCTCGCTGATTGGCCGATAAACAAAAACAATGGGAATTGACTATTGATGCCCTTCAATGCTACAAGCAAATGAACAAACACACTTTTTCACAAACTAAAGGTAAAACATAGCTTCCTTGGCAGAGGTAATAATTTTTTGAAAATAAACAAATGTGCTACGTTGATAAAAAGCAGAAAGGGACACATTTCTTTTTTATCAACATTCCGTATGGGAGTTATTTGATATCAATTTAAAATGAATGGATGCATATTGTCAAAAAAGAGGTGAGCAGTATAAATCATTGTAAAAACACATATAGTCCGCCTGAGCTTCAGTTACAGCATACTGATTATTTTTCCTGCCCCGTGTTTCAGATTGAGCAGCAGTGATGCAGACTCTTGCGTGACAGGGGCGTGTCGGAGAGCGGAGAGCACACAGGATTCTCCTGCGAGGCTGAAGGGTCTGTGGGGGTAGATTGTGCTCGCATGAACGCTCTCTGCTTTTATCCTTCCTTATACACACGCCAGCCTCGCCCTCGGCTGCATTTGAAACAGTTTTTGTAAAATTCCGTAAAGTTTTTTTTTTTTTTTTTTCCCCAACAGAAGCAAATGTGCGTCTTCTTCCGCGGAGGAAATTTGTCACCGCCAATCCCACTGGCTGTGGCCTGCTAGACTCCCATAGACTCAAGTCAAAGCAAGACGCTCACATGATGGTTATTTACACAACACTTTCATCCATAGTTGTTTAGACTAAGTAGGGGCCAGTACCTCCAGGACCTTTAGGAACTTGCTCAAGGGCCCAAAAGCTACACAGATGTCAATATGGCTGCATACAGAACTTGAACCAACAGTCCTCTGAGTCCCAATAAAACACACAATTCAGGTCAAACATCCTTTAGTTTTTCACTTCAATCAAAACAAAGCACATCTCATTCAACAGTTATAGCTCTGTATTGCGCTGCTGATTAGTAGAGCCAGTAACAATAAATGAGGGTTGGACTGAAAACTGAAATTTTTTTATATATATATATAGCTCTGAGACAGGTGAGTGCGAGTTTCACAGTATACCCACTACAAAAAAAATAGGCTACACCACTGCTATTAAGCTATTTGCAAAAACTAGACGACGCAGCCTGTTATTGTTTACCGCCACTGGATGGCTCTAAACTGAGTCACATGCTGAAACAGCAGTTCATTTACAAAATAACCAGCTGCCTGAACTCTTTGATTCTGTTGTGAATAAGGCAGACAGGGTGTCCCATTCACGAGTGGCATGCAGAGCCTGTATAGTGCAGTCATGTCAGTCATAAAACACGTCACATGTCCTCTGCCAGGGGGTCATGGATAGCAGCACTTAAGAGCTGTGGCATTGCTGGGACTGCATCTACAGTAACTGTGGGGCTGCACTACGTTTTTGGGCAAGAAAACCGTAATCATCACAAATCTCGGCCCCTCCTTAAGCAAAGCTGTCCGCCTACTATGCCTAACAGGCAGAGACCCACTTATGCACTCGCCAACACGGTTGGAGGGGCGTGGAACCCAGGCTTTCCTGGTGCGACCACTTACCCTCGGTGTCCCACATGCTGGGTTTGCCGTTCAGCAGCCTGTTCATTTACACCATTACACACTGTGCCTATCAGAGACGGGAGTCAAACCACAGCGTCAGCAACAACCAGAGCATGTAATCATGCCTTAAGGAGGAGAGAGCCTCTTATACCACTATTACTCTCACACTTCTAACACAGAAAAACCTGCAAGCCAAGCACAAGGGATTGTGTGTGTTGACTCATCCCCAAACAGCACTGCTGGTTTTCCTGTGCAGCACTTGGGGGACGGGAAAAGCTGAAAGGAACATTCATATTTCAGATTAGGTCTGCACTGGGCTCGATGTCACAGAGCAACAATGCAACTCAAAGGCCCTGTGTGGTCAGAAATCTCATTTTCCACTGTTCAGTGATTAGTTTGCAGGCTACTAAGCTGTCAAGCTGTTCCCAAAGCACTTTAATGAACATTATACAGTATACTACATCAAATACGGCTACTACTCAGTGAGCGTCATGCTCTAAATCAAGCACAGCTAGTCTTCAAATCAAAGCTTTACTTCTGCCTTTTAACAGTGTACTGAGCACGGTGCAGAATCACAGGGAAGTTGGAGTACATCCGTGCGTCCATCCATCCTTCTGTAATCATTTCGTTTCTGGGGCAGAACTCGAATACCGTTCAATATTTTTTTCACAAAACTTGCTGTGCGTGTTAATCAAGTCCAAGACTTGTGCCTTTTGATATTTTGGGATTTTTATACTTTTTTTTTCTATGTTTCTATGGAAACTACTTTTGCACTCAGTAACTTTTGGAATTTTTAAACAGTGATGTCAACTGATTTGTTAAATTAAGAGATTGCGGGGGTCGGGGGGGACACATCACCTTCTGATGACTCTTATTAACTCCTTTTATTGATAGCTTCGCTGTTTTCTAGTAAGGAAAAGCAATTGTTAAACTGACACTGGTTTTAAACGAACTCAGTTAAACTTTTAGCATTGCTTCTTGGCCTTGGGAGGCTCCATAACAACTCCTCCCCCTGCACCATATCCAGAAATGTCCTGAACAAAGGTTACAATGAGGAGCCTGAATGACAAATGATGCATCATGGATAGTTGGTTATGGTTATTTCAAGGACGTTCATTTCCAACATGAATAATACGCTGTAATACGCTTCTAACAGTGTTCAAAGAGCAGTCAAGTGGGAAATTTTGTGGTATTCTGGGCAGCTGGGAGTTTTTCAGGTGTCCGATCTGTGCAGTACTTTGCCTTGAGTGATGGAGGCTTGTTCTGAAGGCTCAACTGTCTTAAACTCTGAGACTGCAAACATGACTAAGAAAGAGCTGACTTGCCTCGAAAACCTACACACAGGCGGAGAGAAACAGGAGTGATGGGGAATCTATAGAAACAACTCATTTTGTGTGACTGATTCACCACAGTTTAGCATGATATAACCCTTCCTTTTCCAGAAAATCGTAAGGGAACACAGGAACTAGGATGTAAAAAGGTTTCTTTAAAAACTAGAACAAATAATTCTGGCTGCATCTAGAAAAAGTCGGTGTTCTTCTGAATTCGGCAACAGGTTTACATGAATGGATATATTCTCCCTTATCTGAAGGATAAAGTCCCTGTATTGTGGGAAAATATTAGCCTATTTAACCTTAATAATCAAGTTTCTTCAAATGAATGAGCATTGAAATGTACTATCAATGTATAACTATAAGCATGATCATAATTAGCCACTGCACAATTGTTGTATTCATTTCATATCTGAATGTATTAATAATCAAGCTTAAACTGAAATTAACTGAAACATTGTATTAATCTAAAGCAATGTGAATCTGAGTGAATGGAACTTTTTCAGGGATGTGTCCGGGGGCTTTCTGTACCTCATACTGAGAGAATACAGACACCTGCAATCAGTGAAAGGGGGGGGGGGGGGGGGGGGCAGTGTAATTTTTAGACTGTCTGTGCTTTGCTTGAAGGCCCCAGCTGCGCCACTAATCTATTTGGCCTTGTCTAAAACAGATTAACAGTGAATCCTCCTTCTGTGTATTAATTCATACAGAAAGACAGACGACAAAGAACAAAAATGAGTTGTGAATGTCCTTTGAGGTTTGGTCCAAACAAGCGGATATTGGTCAAGTAGAGTTCACGAACATCAATTAGATAAGCAGACAGCTGGAGCCCGAAGAAAGGGAAGATGGACTATAAAGAAATAACAAGAAGAACTTCAGCGCATTCGATCGCCATCCTTCGATTGCCCTCTGATGAGTCAGAGTATCGGCGGACGCTGCGCGAGCCCCCCTCCCCTGCTCTACTTCGGCCTCTCGCAGAGGAACATTTGACTGTATCTCGTTGCCTTCATTTGATTACATGCATATGATTTCTCTTGATTATGTACTCACTTTCTGATTAAATGATGAAAACATAATTGCAAATATAAAAGGTGTTTTGGGTCCTTCATTCAAGGTAAAGCCAGTCACGAATTCCTCACAGTATCTGATCCAAATTTTTTTGGGCACTTTGCAAAAGCCCGACTGTTTTCTGAAATGGCTTTTTTGAAGCAGGCATTTTTTGCATACCTTTGTTTTTTCCGTTCATTGATCTTAGAAAATGTATAAACAAATACAAATTCCTTCGAAAGGCAAAATAAAAAATTCAGACAACCAAGTGCACCACGTCTCACGTTAGACTTTCACAAACACGAGCCAAAGGAAGTCATCTCGTCGTGTTTGCCTGATCAACCTTATCAGGTGGAAGAGCTCATGACAGCACAGCGAGCTGACATCCCAGCGCCCAGGTAACCCTCCCTTTCCTGGGCGCACATTTTTCATCTCCCTAAAGAGCTGGCACTGGTACAGTCCACGTTCGTTGCTAAAACAAAAAATAGAACCTAATTATGAAAACAACCTCTACAGTAACGCGGCGATAATTAATTGATTAATCAGCAGAATGAAAATTAGCAGGTAATTGATTTGATAATCAAAAATCGTTTCAGTCCTTTTTCAATCAAAGATATTGACCATCTGCTGGTTTCAGCTGAAGTATTAGGATTTGCTGCTATTCTTTGACATCTTGGGTTTGGACCACAGAGAGTGAGTTTATATTTGCACTGGCATTAAAACAACAGGCAGTGTAGTTTTTCACACCCAGATGATATCAGCTGTTGTAAACAGTGAACAGCACATAGAAAACAAGGCATAGTGAACGCAAAGCTGTGATGGGAAAAATGACTGGAGCCAAGCAACAATACGAACAACCAAAAAAAACCTCCAATAGTATGAAGAACTTCATGATTATAAAAATAGATGCAGAACTTGCGGGAGAGGGGGATGCCTAATTTAAGATTCTAGAGGAGAGATGGAGGGGCGGGTGAAGGAGGAGAGAGGCAGGGGTGCAGTACGTGCGGTGAAATATTCACTGTTTGTTTCGAAGGGTGCGTTAGACCCCATGAAGAGGTACAGCACTGACTCACAGGAGCCCCTCATTATGAGTCTGATTCCTCTCTGACAGGAACCTAGTCAGCAGAATAAAGTTTGCGCTTCCAGAGCTCTGAATGAAGGGTTGCCCAAGGTTATGGGTGAGATAACACCCCTTGCAGAGAGAGACGGTCTGAGGACAGGCGAAGATCCCTCATTACGAATCGCGGTTCTCTTAAACTGACCCGGTCAGTGGTGTGAATTAGCATTTTAATAGTCAGGCAGCAGTGGAGGAGGGGGGTGTAACGAAAGGGAGGGAACTCAGCGGTACATCAGCACTGTGACCTCACAGGTGAAACAGCATATGTGAGAGATTTATTATCAACAACAGATCTGGATGAAGCACTTGTAAACAAGACTAGAAACCAGCCGGGCCAGAAGTATACCAATATTTTCAGCACACGTTGTCATCTATCCGGACGCGGAGAAGCAGTGCGCTAGCAATAAAGCCTTAGCTAATGAGATTCTGTGCGGTAGCCTAATGTTTAAGAACAAAGTACCACAAAGACTGCTACAAAGAGACACCGTGCAATAGCCATTTGAACTCATTACACTGTACTGAGATATCTTTCTCCGCCCCCACTTTACAATGATTGGCAGAGAGTAAAATCCATTAGCGAGCTAACATCTCCCTCACTTTATAATGATTGGCAGAGAGCTAAATCCATTAGCGAGGTCTATTATGCTGTGGGTTCTCCTTCCGGTATAGATGCCAAACACGACTGAGCACTGGGGTATTAATGCGAATATAAATGTGCAATGTTTTGGCTCAACTGACCCATTGCCAATGCAGTATTCATTCTTGGACTGAAATGCCAGCACAATACCCTGCTTGTTTTAGCTAAGGCCCCCACTGAAATGTTTGGATGTACAGAAGAGAAATAATTTGTCAGACGTTAAACTAGTTAGAAAGGACACACTGCAATTTACCATGGGCAAAAGCCTAAACTGTGCACTTTGGACAGTTTTCATTATGATTTATTGTACTGCTTGTCATGTAACACAACTAGAAGAAGGGGCAAATCAATTAATATTTCAGCATAATGGCTGAGAGTACTGTTATAAAATATTGATTTGGATGATAGAGGAGGAGAAGATTGATATCAGAGTGGCTTTAAAATCTGCAGTGGTGCGGCTTGGAAAATAATACTCTCAAATGGAGACAAAAAAAGGAAATGGACTCTGCAATAAGCTGCAAATTATTCAGTAAGTGTGTAAAAATTGGATAAGGGCCTTTAAACCACTCAGTGGCCATATTTTCAAATTATATGAAAGCTTTCAATTCACAGAAGAACCAGTGAATTTAGTTGAATTGTTGGAGAACATTAAAAGCTCCTCAGATGAAGAGTGTGAGCTGAACTGCTCACCGTATTTCTCTTATACCGTAAATGACATTCAGATCGTTAAACTGGCAATTAAATCCAATATGTGACCTAGTTACAGTGCATTAGCAAGGTATTTTATAACAGACAGGTCATGGAATTATTGTTTTACTGCCGAGTATGCATCTTATTAGGGATGGTTTGGCCACTGATATCAGGTGACATCAAAAATCAAAATGGCGGAAAGGGTGACCCCCAGACTCAGTGAAAAGGGAGTATAAATGACGTCGTAACAGGAGAAGTAATTCACGCAGCTGAAACACTCTGCTCTGAAATCACATAAAGGACTGGATCAGATAGCGTCCAGCTGCCTGTTAGCTGGGAGGATAATCTCAGGGTCCGAGGGCAGCTCATCCCTGCTGCGCCTCATTTACAGCTCAAGAGACCCCCGCACAGGAGCGCCGCCAAAACTGGGCTCTAAAGTGGGCACTGACCTCTGAGAGCAAGGCAGTCAATTCAGGAGGATAAACGGCGAAAAAATTGCCTTTATGATTCCCTGAAACGCCTCCCTCCCCTTTGATGTTGGGAGGCAAAATACAATTTGTAATTACTTTGGCACTTATCTCAGTTAAAGGCTGGGTGTTAATCACGCAAAATATTGTCTGGGGACCAAATCACAGCCAAACTGGGAGGGAGGAATGCCACCTGCCACATCGCTATTGGGCTCCATCCAATCACATACTGTATTTGTACCTCCTTGCTTCTAATAGCTGAAATCCAAGTTTGCAGTCAGCTCCTATAGATTTTGACCAGCAGGGCGTGAAAATTGCATCTTCAATAAATTTGAATTTCACACTCAGGCTGAATGGTCAGTATTGGGGACTGACTGAGGCCTCCTAGTGAGGGTTTTTTGCCTTTGAGTCTGAAAGTTTCGTTGTTCAATCCTTGGTGCAGCCCCAGTAAGATCAGTGCAGCTGTCATGCTTAACACCACACTGCACAAGAGAGGATTGGCCCTCTACATAGTCTAATCACCTGCACTTGTATATCCCTTTGGATAAACTGTAATGAAACAGACAGTGATGTCGCCTGAGAGGCAGCCGAATGGCGAACGAGAAGCTGAGATGACTGAGGTGAGCAGTACACTACAATCACAATCAAGACCAAAATGCATTAGTCTGGAAGAATCCCGCAGACTCAGAAATCCAGTCCACCCAAATTGCGCTATGTGGGAACGGCGGTTGGTTAAGTATGTTTGCCATCCAGCCTTTTTGTTTGAGAGCACCGTGCAGAGCTGATAATGACAGCTTAACAGCCCTAATTACACCTCTGATTACTGACACATCGGGAACACGGTGGGGGATAAGATGGACGTTTAAGCTCCAGCAAAAATTAGGCTCCAAAACATTTTAACTTTTGAGCATCTTGATATGGTTGAAATATGTAGACTCATTGAAAATTTTAAAAATGAGATCAGAAGTGTCCACAGCAGTTAGATATATATTCTAGGGTCAATTTTGCAACAGACCAGAAACATCCATCCAGTGTGAGCTGTTTATCTGCTTCAACCTAAACCATTGTTTGCTCTATATAGCATAACCCATTATAACCCACAGTCGAGGATCGCTCCGCTATTATCCTAAAGAAGTCATTCCGTGGGTAATAGGCCTTTCAAAAGCATTTTGTAGGACAGGCTAATATATCATCATACATCCCATTCCATTACATATTAACCAAATCCTGGATTTTTTTGTAAAGTGTGCTATTACAGCGAGACACTTAGCTTTATTTACAAACTGTCACGTTTTCCATTGTCCAGGTGAAGTATCGGGCGTATGATAATGGATACCGCGGCCAGCTAAAGGAGGAAGATTAGCATGAGCTTTGCGTGGAGTCAAACAGACTTTCATTGTTCAAGCTGAGTCACACAGGAATCCCACGTGAGCGCATTTAAACTCCATGCAATAAGGACCCAGGCCGAATTCACACCGGAGACCCCCTGGCAGAGAAGCAACAGTGCTACCCACTGCAACACCATGCAACCACAGGACCCTTTCTTTCAACCTGTCCTCCAACCTTCGCGCAAATACGTCGATTATTCTAATTTTCCCTGATTTACGACCCATAGGAGCGTTTCCGAAAATCGCGCCTCCACTGGCAGCAGGAAGGTACTTTCCAGATACAGTTTCAGTTATACATGGTAATGATTTGGGTAAGGATTAGGATTGGGGTTAGGGTTATGGTTAGGTTTAGGATTGTGTTTAGGTTTGGGATTTACCGATGGCAACGTTGACGATGGAAACCAGATTGTAGTTATTTAAATGACCGCTAGAGGTTGCTTAACTCCTAAACGTAACTTTAGGTCGCAATAAGCTGCTTGACAACCGACCTTTCCGGGCGTATTTTGTTGGAGAACACGCTTCTTACTTTCCGAGAGTCTACTGGGCATCCCCCACGGGGTTAAAACCAACTGATGGAAAAACATCCGCAAACCTCTTTGCTTCTGCTCATCAAGGCTGCTGTGAAACACACTGACCTCCAGTGACGAGTGCGCTACACTCCCCCTTCTCGAAATGCACTTAACTTTACACAGGACCCTTTAACAGTGCTCTCGGGTTGAAGCTAAGTTCAGTGCCTCTCGAGAGCTAAAGCTATTAATGCACATCACCTCTGCTCGCTGGTCGTTTTATAGAAACGTAAAAAGAATTTGCTCAATTAACTGAATCACGTTTTACTGAAGAGCACGACATCAGAAAATCAACCGGCAGTTATGAAGGCCGCCTTGACGAAATCAAGCTTATTAGCCAATGCCCACTTAATACTGTTGGTTTAAAGCTGCAGTCGGTAACTTTGAAGAGAAGAGCAAGAGAGAGAGATTTTGATAACAAACGGCACCACCACTCCCTCTCAGCACCATCTCTCCATCCTGTTGCTCCTCCCTCCGAGCCTTTCATGCTCGTTCAGGAGCTCAGTTCACCAGCGCTAAGCAGAAATAAATAAATTTCTACGCAGTTGACTATTCTGTTTCAGATGGATTGCTTTTACATTCTTACTACTGCAGACAAGTCACTGCAAATGCGCAGCGCACTGCTACAGTACTATTGTAGAGGAATGCTAACTAGCGACATACTTACTAACACAGTACCAGCAGATCTTCCAAAAGCTTGTTCCCGATTTATGTGGGTTGCTATTATTGCTACCAACATCCACTTCCTCCTTCACTGACTGATTTTCTGCTTGTGTCTTCGGTCTTTTTTTTTTGCGCTCGCATATGCAGTTGTTGACAATGTAGAAACTGGAAGTATAGATTTCAGAGCTTCTGGATTTTCCTTGTCTGGGCCTGCCATTAACAGATCCAAATTTTCTCTTTTCTCTTTCATTTACTGATAGCTGAGAGGGTATAATGATATTTTTTCCCAAAAAAAAAAGAAAAAAAAAAACACAAAGAAGTTACCAACTGCTTCTTTAAGTTCCTCCAGGCACCAGTGATATTAGTCTTGACAAAAGGAGAGAGAGCATGCACAGAAGAGATGGGCTGAACAGCGTGTGCACGAGAAGTGATTGACACTGCATTAGAAACTCCTCCTGGCTCTGATTGGTTAATTCTGCTCCAGCACAGAGGATTCTTATAAATGCCGTTAGAAGCACTGGGAACTGCCAAATGTGCCTGATGATTTCATAAATTACTCATCGCATGTACTACTGTCAGTATAGAATGACAGTTTCAGGAAATATGCAAAAATGTTATGCTTGGGAGGGAAACACACTAGGAAAACACAGAACTGGACTAGGAAACAAACGGGAAGAAACGCCAATTGCAGGGATCCAAAACAATTTATTAAATAAACCAGAGAGCAAGAAAGGGGGAAAAACGGGGCACTTCGGCCAACAGAAACACCGTGCTACTGCACTGAAGGGAGGAGAACTCAGGAATCCGAAACTACCGGAAACACTGGGGGGCAGACTCGGGACAACTCGGACGGGACTGAGGGAACTGAAGCAGGGGGAGCTCGGGACAAGGGGAACTCGGGACCGGGGGAGCTTGGGAAACTCGGGACATAAGGCAGAGGGCAGGCACAGGACGAGAAGGGCACAACTGGCAGATGGTCGACTCGGGGAGCACAGCTGGCCGGGAGAAGGCTCGGGGAAACATAAGGTGGGGCCCGGGAGACGGCCGGCACACTTGGGGCCCGGAAGACGGCCAGCACACTTGGGGCCCGGAAGACGGCCGGCACACTTGGGGCCCGGAAGACGGCTGGCACACTTGGGGCCCGGAAGACGGCTGGCACACTTGGGGCCCGGAAGACGGCCGGCACACTTGGGGCTAAGGACGACAGGGGGCACCAGGGGGCTAGAAAACGGCAGGCAGGGCAGGCTGGGCTGGGTCATGAGGCTGATGGAAAACACAGAGAAGTTATGGGGACCAGAGGGCCCATGCACAGGGGCAAGGAGTGGTAAGGCGCAAAGTCAGGTCTGCATGACTGCAGAATCTGGGGACCTTTATAGGGCAGGGGCACGGACTGACGCAGGTGCAGGAACTTAATATAATTAACAAGGGGTGGAACATGAGGGAAACCTAATTACATGAAACAGATAAACATTAACACACAGACAAGGATCACAAGACAATCCCAAAGACCGGATTAATAAACTAAATAAATATTTCACAGTGAATAGAAAGACACAGGACAGATAAGATAAATGCAGAAGGTTCTGCAGGAAAACACAGCAAAGCCAGTGAATAGAAAAGCAAGAGGCGGAGACTAGAACAGGGCGACTGCTGAGAGATCATTAGTCAATTAGTAAGTGCAGCTATACAATCCCGGGTGCTCATTAGTAGGTTAGTCTAATATACAATGTTAGTTTGGTTAGTAAATTCTAGAAAATAACAAACTGTTAGTAGGAGTTAGTAATATAGAAAAAGCAAGGGGAAATTAGTAAACGAGAAAGGAAGGAAGACTGAAACCCAGAATCCATTAAATCACCCGAAATAGTGTCACAATCAATTAAGACAGAAAACTGCTACAAACAATGACGCGACCGGGGAGAAAGCAAAGACAGTACATGGGTAAGGAATGAAATGTGAAACACTAATGACATGGACTAAAAACTGACATCAAATAATAAGAACCTAAAATGAACTAACCAAAACACACAGACCCACAGAACACAACACAAAAATATATATTTTTTATAAAAGTTACCTTCTGTAGCTTTAATAGTTTTTAAGAGAAACAGCCATTTTTGATTCGTAAAATATCCTGAATTTTCTTTGTTGAAAGAGATGTGATGAAAATAGTTTGTAGACCAGTAAAAACAGTTAGGTGTACCTTCTCTTAGCTAATAATACTGGCTTTTTGATTCTCTCTGATAGTGAAAGATGGAGAAAGCATCACAGGGGCCCCCGTTATCGATTCCAAGTCTGTGAATGTTCAGCAAGTCCACAGGGATATCGCCTCTATCAGAGTTCCTTCACCATGATGTAGCTCCCTGAAGCCCAGATTTTTCCCTCCAAAATGGGCTCTGAAGCCAACATGGTTCCCCAACTCTGCCTTCTCAGCAAACCGATAGATAATACTGCATTCAGGATGCAATTCACAGAGACTGTGAAAGTGCAAAGTAAATAAGCGCAAATTGTACCGGGATCCATTCAGAATCAATTTCTCTTGAGCCAGACAGGTAATTTCAGAATCAGAGCCAGTAAAGAACATTGTTGTTGTGTCAAATCTCTTATTTTCTCTTAGCTGGTCTGAAAGTGCCTGTTTTCTTGATACTGGAGCAAAAGGATGTTTTTCCATCACCTCTTTGAAAGACAAAAAAAAGAAGAATGCCACATGATTTTTCAGCGGACTCACACTTCAGAAGAGAAACCGAGCTTTCAATCACATCTATTCTGAGAGAATGCAATGTCATGGAAACCTAATGGCATTTTGCGCGGTTGTTCCTAGAGTGAACTGTTTCGCAGATGCACACCGACGGCCAACAAAGGTTATCGCAAATATCTTTTTTTTTTCCCCACGGGAAATGCCCTTGAAAACCACTCTAGCGCAGCAATCCCGTGTCTAAGCGATAAGAGCTACCTGACATAAAAGGAAGCGGGACAAGCGCTCCCTGCCTCTGTACCCCGTTATATGCGGCTGTAAACACAGGTTATTGAGGATGAATCTTGTGCTTTCATGGTCTGACTGCCGCACAAACCGAACAGAGACAGAAGCCACTAAGTGGGACTTTTCCGGGCAAGATCATCGCCTCTGTGAGTACAAGTCAAGACAAAATACCGGACAGGGCTGCAGGACCTTACAGCTGATGGAATCAGTCGGGTTTCCAAATATTGTGTTTTTTTGTTTTGTTTTGTTTCCCCGAAGCAGCCTCAGACAGAAGGAACTGCAGCAGCAGATGGGGAGACGAATCAAGGCTAATTAAAATAAGGCCTCAGCCGCTGGGCGGCTCAACATGAACAGAGCAAGAAAATAGAATAATGAAAAAAGCTCATTTTATGAGAGATTCAGGCATCTCATCTCTTTGCCTTCTCTCACTAAACTGAACAAAAGCCTCTGGGAGACCTGTCTCTGTGTTTCCGGAGTTTTCTGCGTCACATGGCTATTGTACTTTTAGCTTAATATCCTTTTCAGCTTTTGATTACACACCTCAGATCTCTGCCTTGGAAATAGAACCGTCAGAGACTGTCTTGGCACTCGGAAAAAGCGAATCGAACACAGAGGGCCTGAGTGATTTGGCAGTGAAAGACTCCCATTGACCGCACAACTTATCTGGTTACAAGCTTCTTATCTTTATTTTTTTGGATGGGCGGCCTCAGTGCATGTCGATAGGTTGGCCATTTGAACGTGTGTTCAGACAGCAGAATACATTGGGAGAACTTGATTACTCCAATAGCCTCACACTTGCCACATCCCTGATGGGCATGCGACTCAGTTTTAACATAAGGAAGGCTGCATTGAGAGTTCAGCTGAGCACAGCTCCTGAGTCTAACCTGCTTGGGCCGCTTTCCAAAACCGCTTCGTTGCCGCTAGCTGTTCACCCTGAGTGTTGCTTTGTGTGAAATCTCCCACACAGCTGAGGAGGGCTCTCCTCAATAAGGGGGAGGATTTAAATACGGATCATTTCACGACAAGTCATCCAGGGGATGCCATGTCACCTCCTAAAAATTCTTTGAAAAAATTCACGGGTAAAATTCACACAAAATGAAAAAAAAAGCCAAATATTAGGCCAGTATCTCAACTAGTTTTCAAGTCATAGCCCTTTGAAATTTGACTAATATTTTAAGTTTTTTGGTCAACCCATTTTCAGCCAACTTTGGCAACTTATTGCTCCAAATTGATCGCTTATACAAGGCTGAAATTGGGTATTCAAACCATATTAATCCCCTAAAGTCTGAAAATGGCCTTAGATTCTGTGTATCTGGATCCACTTTTCTATGATAAAGCCTCAAATTCAGCTGAAAACACAAAATGCCCAAAAACGACACCACATTATCTGACTTGTAACTCAAGAACTAAGTAAGATAAAAGGCTAGAATTAATATTTATGATTTTATGATATATCTCTCTGTAAAAATGTAGTAATCCAAATAATATCATTTGTTGAAGTTTTTAGTGAAATAATTTTCAAGTAAATTTTTCCAGGTTTTCCCCAAATTGCCTTTTTTTGGGGTAAAAAAAAAAGGACCACGTCACCAGTTATTCATCTCTCTGAAATGTTGACTGTGCAGTCTTATGAATGTGACCAATGTCTGACAAAAAACAATTAGAATGATGTTTAGCTTACTTTTTTTGTTATGAATTTTAAAATTGCTCCAAAATTTTCATTCCCTAAATGGGTATCGGCCTGCTGCTTTTTTAGTGGTGAATATTTCTGGGATCTGCACTGTACCTTTGATTCTTCTCATAGCAAGTTAAATAACATTTTCTCATGATGATGACACAGAATCAATCTGCAGAACACCAGACTGCCACTGCATTAAGGCAGTATCCTCACTTGAGAAAGTATCTAGTCCCAATAGTCCAGTTTTTCTTGTAAATTTCATTGAATGACATGCATCATCTAAATGGATTCCAATACTGAACCAAAGTAAATTACTCCCCTCCATTTCAGTGCTCATGATGATCTAATAATCCCCAAGTGGGACTGCCTCCTTTTATAGTGAACTATTATTGCGCAATTCAGTAGTACAAGTTTGGGCTCATTCAGGATTACTTCAGAAGCCTGTGATCAGTCAAGTCACGACATGTTTGAGGCACTGATGTCATCCCCAAACAGTCATCCCCAACAAAGACAATGAAACCAATGAAATTGAGAAATAAATCTGTGGAATCTAGCAAACACTGCAATATTCTGACAAAACCTTTGTCATGTATTGTACAAAACTTTTAGATGATGTATCATGTTAAAATTAGGCGATTAGGCCCGTAATTAGGCGACTGAGATAGGCGATTGGATTCCCCGGACGTAGCGTACGGTGGTGCGTATGGCTGCTGCTGCTACCTAGAAGACTCTGCGTTATTTGTGAATTGTTCTGTGCTACTCTATATCTACCCTTGTTGGAATTATCGCTGGATTTATCTTAATTTTAGTTTCATAACTGGACACGTCATGGCCCAACTGGTGGATTTTATCACAGAGCTGTTCATCCTGGCGTAATTGCAAATTTTAATTTTGCTTTTACCTGGTCCAACTGACCTAGCCTGCTATCGCTTGCTAGCTACAACGTCCGCTGATTTCAGAAATTAGTTGCTGAAAGCTCACCGTTCATCCCTGGATCTTCTGGCGCGGTTCATCAGTCCCTATTCCTGCCCTCACGAGCCCTCTTAGGTTTTCCATGCCCTTCAGCTGGTAAGTCTCTCCTTTCCTGCTGTTGTTGGCTGCCAGCGTCTCTGTCCAGGAAGAGAAGTCTAGTCTTGCTCCATCCTAAAGTTGACCTAACCGCATCAGTACAGACCGGAACTCTTTGATTACCTACCTGTATATTCTGCAAGTAATTTTGGAAATCCGGATTTGTCATCACCACCAGCCAGTCGTGGACAGCGCTTGTCATTTTTTTGCCACGGCATTCCTCTCAATTTCTCCCAACCCAACTGTTGCTGATGTGTTTCTAATACACTCACTCAGCTCTGCTTCTCCTGAACAATAATTATCATCTTAATGCTGCTGCCTATTCAGAAATATGCGCTCTTGGTCTGCAACACACTTGAAATATTCACTGCATATTCAATGCAAAGTCTCCATCAGTCTGCTTGACCCCATGCCTACCTATCTTGTCAAAGGCTGCCTGTCTTCACTCTCCCCTCTCATTACCACTATCATAAATGCATCACTTTCCTCTGGTTATGTACCACCTGCCCTGAAGGTTGCTGCTGTCACCCCTGTCCTCAAAAAACCCAGTGTTGACCCCAATGATCTAAATAACTTCGGACCCATCTCAGATCTTCCCTTCATTTCAAAGATCCTTGAACATGTTGTTGCCTTCCAGCTCAAAACCCACCTGGAAAACAATAATCTTTTGGAACCATTTCAGTCTGGCTTTCGCAACACATACAGTACTGAAACTGCATTGGTAAAAATCACTAACGACCTCCTCCGTGCAGCCGACTCAGGTTCTCTCTCTATTCTCATACTTGTTGACCTCAGCTCTGCATTCGATACCATCTCCCACAAAATTCTTCAGGATCGTCTCCTATTAATTGGCATTTCTGACCTTGCTCATCTTTGGCTCTCCTCCTATTTAACCAACCGTAAGCAATTTATCTCCCTGAAAGATCACAGATCTGTCCATGCCCATGTCTCCCACGGTGTCCCCCATGGGTCAGTATTGGGTCCCTGCTCTTCATCATTTGCCTTCTCCCCCTCAGACATATAATGAGACACCATGGAATCCCTTTCCACTGTTATGCTGACAAGACCCAGCTCTACATCTCCACCAAGCCCACAGCCACTTCCCCTCCCTCCTCTCTTATCCTCTGCTTCCATGACATCAAGAAAATGACTCATAATCTCCTTCAACTCAATAGTAATAAGACTGAAGTCCTACTCATTGGCACAAAATCCACTTTGTCAAAATCTACCAACTTTAGCCTCACCATAGACTTCACCAATCTCTCCCCTTCACCTCATGTCAAAAGCCTTGGCGTCATCTTGGACAACTCCCTCTCATTCGAACCACACATAAATTCAATTTCTCGTACTTGTTTCTTCCACCTCCGCAACATCTTTCCCCTCCTCATTATCCCAGTCTAGCAGAGAAATACTCATTCACGCCCTTGTCACTTCCCGACTCGACTATTGTAATGCTGTCCTTTCTAGGCCCGAATAAACTCCAGCTCACCCAGAACTCTGCATTTCGTATTATCACATGCACCCGTTCCAAAGATCACATCACACCTGTCCTCTGTGAACTCCACCGGCTCCCAATTAAACACCGCATTGTCTTCAAAATCCTCACGCTCATCTTCAAGTCTCTCCACAGACTTGATCCCCCCTACCTTTCTGAACTCCTTCATGTTTACACACCCCACCGTTCACTGCGCTCTTCCTCCGCCGGCCTCCTAATCCCCCCCATACCCGCCTGGCTTCTGTTGGAGCACGCTATTTTAGTCTCTACGCCCCGCACCTCTGGAACTCCCTGCCAGCACACCTCAAACAGCTAGATTCCATCTCTACATTCAAAGCACAACTCAAGACTCACCTGATCAAAATTGCATACACATAGGCCCTGCCCCTCTCATAATTCCTGACCGAGACAACACCTACCTCCTGTCCTTCTGCGCTCTCACCTCAATTCACCATTATCTCTTTATTTGTAATTAATTTTATGTATATTATCCTATTTTACATTGCCATGTACTGTTTTTACTTCTGTCATTTTATGTATGCCCTATGTTGTTTAGTTCATTTTTTACATCTCTGTACTGCGTCCTTGGGTTTTTAGAAAAGCACATTATAAATAAAATGCATTTTTATCATAAAAAAATTCTAATCAATGTTTTGTTTTATATTTAGTGGATAACAGCACTTGCAGCAGACCTATACTCGTTTAGTCAACAAAAAAATACACAATTTTGGAACATATTTTAAAAATTCATTTAAAAAAAAGTAAGCTGAACATCATTCTGATTTTTTTGTCACTGTTCACATTAACAAGAATGCACCGTATAAATTTCACTGAGATGAATATCTGGTGACATGGTCATTTTTTGCCCCAAAAAATTTTGGGGCAAAACCAGAAAAATTTTACTTAGAAATAATTTCATTAAAAAACCTCTACAATTGATATTACTTTGATTACTGAATTTTTACAGAGAGATACATCATAAAATCATGAAAATGAATTCTAGCCTTTTATCTTACTTAGTTCCTGAGTTACAGGTCATTTGTAAAATGTGGTGTCGTTTCTGGGCGTTTCGTGTTTTCGGCCGATTCTGAGGCTTTACCATACAAAAGTGGATGAAGACACACAAAAGCTCAGGACATTTTCAAATCTCAAATGGTTAGTAAACCCAGTTTCAGCCCTTGTATCAGCAGTACATTTGGGGCAGTGAGTTGCCAATGTTGGCAGAAAATGGGTTCACCAAAAATTATTAAATAAATATTATTCAAATTTTGAAGGGCTATAACTTGAAATCTATTTGAGATACTGGCCTAATATTTGGCATTTTTTTATTTTGTGTGAATATTTACTTGTGAATTTTTTCAAAAATTTTTGAGGAGGTGACCTGGAAAATTTCTCAAAATCTGGATGATTTCACATGGAATGACCCACACACGTAGGATCTTTGTAAATCCACTCACCTCCATCCACGAGCATGAGGCCGCCAACACCATGGCAACAGATCAGCAAATTGCATTGCATTATCCATCTCTTCTTCTACTTCTAGTAAGGGAGGGTTAAAATGGGAACGTCAACAGCGACGCAAACTTGCCATCCATTCCCAGTCAACACCAGCGGGATTTGAACAAACTCCAACATAACGGTGTTGGCAGTTCCTGAGTGCAAATGTGCAAGTCAAAGGAAGTCAGAAAAAAAGAGTGTCGTGGGCGCTTTGGGATTGAGCCCAATTATTCTCAGGCAGGGTAGTCAAGGTAGGCTGGAAAATATCCCAGCATGCATCGGTCAGGGAAGCAGAAACTCACTCGGGTCAGTCAGACACATCATCCACAGGTCATAGTGTCGAATGTGATTTAATTTTAAACTTTCAGGTATAATGACCCTCTGCTGCCCGAGGAGCTGCTCTCTAAAGTGGAGAGTTTAACAAAACACCCCATTCAGTCCTGCTGTAAAAAGGCTACCGCTGTTATTTTTACTGGAATTTCTTTTTCAAACTCCTGTCATTGCTCTGTTTTAAAAACTGAGACAAAATTCAATGAGCTTTGAAAAAAATATTTCCCTCAATACTCCTGAGAGGAAATAAAATGCTCAGTGATGTCCTTAACCAGGGGTGAGGTGTCTAGAGCTCCAGGACACTTTTCCCAATAAACTTACTCATCCACTAATGCAAAAACAGCAGTCAGACTGAAGTAACAAAATGTGATGAAATGACTGAATCGGGCCAGGCTGTCATACAGTGTCCCTGACCCTCTGCTTGAAGTGAAACAGACCTCAGTTCAAGGGAAATTCATGTGTTTTTGCTTCTCTATTTTCAACTGGATTTGAGCCTTAGAGCTCCAGCATTGTTGTCTTGCACTTGCATTTTTATTGATTTATCAGTGGCTGCTCAGCAAGCTTCTAGAAACTGACACGGACACATGCAAAGACAGGGAAGCAAACTTCAGCAATCGCTGCCACATACTGGTCACAAACATGTTAGTAAAAGAACACACAAACGCTCCCATGTGTACACACACACGTAAGCACAAAAATGCACACACGCGCTCACACACACACACACACGCGCGCACACATGCATACTCACTTATACTGGACTCCTATCCTTGTGTGGACATTTCATTGATTTTTTTTATTCCTTCTGTTTCTCTGCAGCCTTTCCCTAATCTTAAGGTCAAGGTTATTTTTATTATCCCTGAAGGGCATTTTGTTTTAACCCTTTTAACCCATCAATTTACTTCCAGCTATACAATACCACTCAATGATTTTTTTTAATGAATATACTAAAAAATTACAAAGGTCAACAGCAATTCCTCTTAAATCAAATAACAAGCATTTTCGTATTAACCTATTTTTAACCATCTGTGGTTAAGTGTATGAATAATGTTGCTATACTGGAAGGTTAATGGTGACAGAAATGTCTTTTGACCAGGAGAAGAGTCAACTATAAGCAACTTATGCCAAACCAAAACTCCAGCCATAACCGTGACCCAAACCTAAACTAATAAGTTTACCTTTGGGAGTTGTGAGGATCGCTTAAAATATCCTCACTCTCGTGTCCGCACTCTGTTGAATATTTTTTTTTGTTCCCCTGTTGGTCATCACTATATAGCAAGTACAAGGACACGTGCACACACACACACAGATCCAGTGGCCCCTCAGCTGTTTCTGTTTGAATAATACAAATTCTGCTTCACCCATCATCCAATCAGAAAACTCCTTATTAACGCTTCTCTGAAGGCCTGCTTCAGTATCCACATTTTATTGGGCAAAGGAGGCCAGAACTTCTCATTCTACTCTGAGCTGCTCCTCGCAATAAATGAAACCGTCTGATATGGGATCAGTAAGACACCAGATGCGGGGAGAAGGGAATGAGGATTTATTTCCAAACAAAACAAAACAGGCACGAGGGCCAACAAAAAACTTGGCCCAAAGGGTTGCAAAAAACAAACTGAGGTAAGCTACACAGAGCTATAAACAATAAATGCAAAAAAGCAAAAAACAAAAGGCACTGGAAACTCCAGGCAAGATGCTCAAGAAAAGTAAATAACAAGACTAAATATATATACACAAAACAAGAGGCTGGGACAAGACTTGAAACTAGAAATGCTAGGGAATCTTGACAACAAGAACTTGGCTACACTTGCACATGCAATGAGACGCGAGACACTGTCTGCCAGCCAACTTCCACCGCATCCAGATAAAGGCTCAGAAATCATGACATGAGGGGTAACACCTGGAGAGAGAGAGACAAGAGGCATGGCAAGATCAAGACATGGACAGAGATTGGATGACAAGACTTGCTCATTAAGAGAATGAGCGTGCTCAGCTTAAGTACCAATTAAGTATGCAGTTTGGAAGCAAGCATGAATGTTAAGAACAGAAAAGCACAGCAAGATCTTGAAATAGCAAAGCAGGAATCATGACAATAAACTCCCTGTCTAAATTAGTAGTATTAGTAATGTGCCTATCTAAGAATTACACCACCCAGTGAGTGTTAGTAAATGTTAGTAACTTAAAAACAGTTAATTGCCAATTAAGCTTAGACAGCCCCGAATCAGCACAGCACAGAAGGAAGGGGGAAACCACAAAGCCAACCAGAGCTCTGAAATGTGCAACAACGAAGGCACGGGGCGGAACGCAGACAAGCGGTGGAGTGGCATGGCAGACCTGGCGAAAACAAAAACATGGAAAAGTGAAAAACATGGACATGGAATGTGAAATCCTGAAACAAGAAACTGTTAAAACTGTGACTATGAACTATGAACATGAACTATGAAACTATGAAATCTTGAACTATGGAACATGAAACCGTTAAAACCATAAATAATACTGTTCTGGCCAAAGGCCAGAACCCTGGAACACAACACCGTCACTCAGAGCAGATGGATAATAAATCTCCATTTCCCCCAAACCCTGATTAACGGCCTGTTTATCAACATGCCTTTCGTGGAATCGAATTAATTAAGCTCATCACTGCATTTCAGTCGGTCATTTTCTTCGGTTCGCGCTCATTTAAACTGTCCTCGTCACACCACTAAAGGAAATATAATTTCCTGTCTACTAATGTGATTGATTTCCTTCAATATCAGAGGCCACTCATTGCAGTTTGATAAAGACACACCTTTGTAAACTAGGGCTGGGTAACATGGACAGAACCTAATATCACAATGTTTTTGACCGAAAACCTTGATATCGATACAATTGCAATATTGTGGGAATAACTATTGGCGTTTTCACAAAATATTGACACAGTGCAGTTCTTGATAAGCACTCATTATGACCAGGTATGTCAGGCAAATAATAGCCAAATTAATGCAGATGACTGTTCTCATTCATTAAACAGCGGCCTTTAAAACCAGAAAAGTCAACACTTGATGTCACAAAATCATAATATCCAAAATCCCACACAATATCTTACATCACAATTATTTAAAAAATGTTAATATGTGACGCAGTCCTATTACAAGGTCCAGCTAGCCAGAATGTGGTGATGGTCTTTCATTACGACTGAAATCTACAATGCATACGTATACATTACTTCTCCATTTAGAGTGAATTCTGCTGTCTAATTATGTTTATTTATTTAACCCTTATTGTCAGGGTTTAAGAGCTGTGTCTGTCAGTTTTCATGATTTCATGCATTTGTGTTTATTGTATTTGTTATGATCCTCTGCTATTTTATGGTCCTATCTATTCCCATTCACATTCTGTTCTCAGGTGCTCTCTGCACTCACCATCCCACTTCGGTCAGTTAATTGCTCCCTGCCCATACTCTTGTTCATAGCCACACCTCCCGTCACACTCTCTCTCTCTCCATGCACTCACCTGTTCCCCATCCTAATTAGTATCTCTTTCCTTTTATATTCCGCTTTCTGTCTATGTCTCCATGCATTTTCTGATTACGGTTTTTCTGTGTCCATGTTTACGATTCAGCCTAGTCCTTTGTTTATGATTGATTCTCAGTGTATGATCCTAGCTGGTTTTACCAACCTCACATTTTGCACGTTCCTTGCACTTTATGTACCTAGAGTTTGGCTTTGTATCTGTGGAGTGTTTTGATTGTTTGATTTTGATTACCCCTCTCATGCTGCATTGCCTGTGTGTATCCAATCTGGAAAGCCTGGTCCAGCTTTGTGATAAAACCCTTTAACTGACTTCTGACCCCGCCGTCTGTCAACTTGGTTCAGTGGAAAGAGGGATGCCTCTTGTCAAGCTCTTCCAAAAGCAACTAGGCTTATGCCGTCGGCGGCGACGGCTTGGGGTATATCCCCGAACGCCCCCAATCCTCCAATTCCCCAATCTTTAAATAAAATTTGAATAGACTTTCATTTGAACTTAATTTCAGGTCAATCGGACAAATGGTTCTGAAGATATGGCCAAAATGATAATTTTCCATCACAAAGCGCCACCTGGTGGCAAAATATTGAACCATACAGGTATGATGTCATCATGTGACACGTTGTGAGGTCATGACCTTGCAGTTGCACATAGTTTCATGTCAATTGGACAAATGGTCCCAAAGATATGGCAAAAATGGTGAATTTTATGTGACAAAGCTCCACCTTGTGTCAAAATTTTGAACCAAACAGGTATAATGTCATTGTGGGACACATCATCAGATCATGACCTTTCATTTGCACTTGATTTGAGGTCAATCGGACAAACATTTCCAGAGATATGATAAAAACAGGGATTTTTCAGTTTTTGGCCCCTGGTAGCCAATCTAGAAATTGTAAATTGTCCAAAATCGAATCAGTTCTTCCTCTTTATGATACTTACTTATATGCAAAACATGAAATTTCTCATTGAAATATTACTGAAATTATCACGTTAACACGTAGGGCGGTTGCGACCAAAAACATAATATCCTCGAAACGCCATTCGGTATTCGGGGATATAAATAATCGCATTCATGGAAGTATGTATTGAGAACACAAGTCTGTTGGACATTAGGGGTCAAGTCATTCCAAATTCAGAGACTGAGGGAGCGTCACTCACCCAAGAATATGACAATGCAGAGAACTCTCAGGTCAAGTCAAAGTCCTTCCCCACCCAAGGGTGTTGCGCAAGCTGATGAAATCTAGAATGTCGGGGACGAAGACGGCACATTCCTCACTGCTTTAAAAGGTTAACGGTTGATGTAAACTGAACCGTGTCTGCGCACCACTAAAGCCTTATCTATATTATAATAGCCGAGTGGCCTCTGTCTGCGTGTGTATGTGTGTGTGTGTCCAGCCACTCGGTGCTAGATTCCACCGGGCACGTATCTGCAGCATAGCGTGAGCGACGCTGTTTGGCTCCATCTTGCAGGTGACTGTGTCCGGCCAATCGGTGCTAGACCCCGCCAGGCGTGTATCAGCAGCATAACGTGAGCGACGCTATTATAATATAGACGTGCAGGGGGGATTCTCCCTTTGTCCTCTCCTGGGGATTCCCCCTTTTGAACCCAAGCCAGTTCATCCACAGGAGTCCTGAATCCCAAAAAACAGATGCCAGGCCGCAAGAGAAAGTAGCGCGTAATCTGCAGCATAACGTGAGCAACGCTATTTTGCTCCGTCTTGCAGGCGACTTTGTGTTTCACTGAGCGCTGAATGTCAGTGCAGCGTATTCCCCTTGATAGTTACTTAGTTTTAATTACTATAAAAACATTGTTGCATGACAGCCACCTTGGTGTTTATGGAAATACCATAGCGACGTGATGACATCATAGAGGTGCATGTGATGACATCATAATGGTGCATTGTTCACTATAATATAAAGACGAAATTACATAAAATAGAACCCATGGATCCCCACAGGCAGAGTGCTAGTAGTTATTTTAAACGTTTACAGAAAGGTCACGGCTGAGTGTAAGATAAGATAAGATGCGATACACTTCATTGAACCCCGTGGGGTGATTTTTCCTCTGCATTTGACCCATCCTATAGTTAGGAGCAATGCGTAGAAGTGAAAAGAGAGACTTGGCGACCCTGTAGTGGCCTCAAAACAGACAGTTACATGATGGAGTGAAGCCCATCATGGAAAACTAATGAGAGGAGTTTGTGAGGATGAATTCTTAAGACTGCCTTATTAGCATTTCCAGGCTTGGTGCCAGCACTGGGTGGAATGCAAATATGCAGCATTATCTCCAGATGAACACGACTCCACTTCCTCTCATGCATGCAGAGATCTCACAGAAGAGGAGTGATAAAAAAGGGAACAATAAAAGCCTTTTAGTGTTCCTGTGTTTGAAAACTGGAAGCAGCACTAACATGAAAACCTCGGGGAACGCGCCACACAGATTGACTCGATATCTGCCCAAAACTTTGTCTTTCTGAGTGTTTGTTTTGTGCCCTGCTGCCTTGATTTGTGGAGATAATTTTATTGACAGCATAACAGCGAGTTTCTGATCGGAAAATATCAGTTGTTTTCAGCTGGGAGTCAAATGAAAGGGCAATTTAAGAACTCAAATCAAGACTTGAATACAATAAACACTACTGTTCATTATGTACCCATTTATTAGCTAACCGGCTTATTTGTAGTCAGGCTTGCCGGGGGGAAGGGGTGGGACTGTGAGAGGAAACCCAGACGCCCAAACTCACAGGAACATGGGAAGATTATGCAGAGACTATACTGTTATGGCCCCAATTTGTTATTACATTTATAACACAGCAGCAACAGCAAGGGATGACACACAGTTTTTAAAACTAAAACACATTTAATTTTTAACAAAGACAAAGACTAATAACAACCTACAACTAAAGACCAAGATTGATAAATAAGAAAAAACAGAAATAATTACAGTCCCTTTTTGGTGGGGTGGCTTGGTGATGTCCAGGATGAAGAAAATGCTCAAACACAGGCAAAGAAATCCACAAAAGAAACGTCACAGGTCTTGAACAGAATGGCAGGTCTGGTCATCTTCTTGCAATTTCTCCTACTACTTACTGTCTCAGTTCTTTTCCTTATATACTCTTTTGCAGACCCCACCCACATTTAGACCTCTTTTTTTTAACTTTCTGAGACTTGCCCCAGACATGTCCAGGACATGTCTAAACATGACTTCAGTCTGAGCTGAAGAAAAAAAGGTAAATACTGCCATCTAGTGGCCTATATTCACATTACACCTCCATTCCAAAAGGGAAAAATTTTGACTCATAAAGGCAAAATTTTTCTTTTCAATACAAAATGGTTAAGTGAACACTTGTCTATATATACATATCATACAATATTCAAACACATGATATATATATACACATTCAAACACGGGATAAGCAATCAGCAATTACATTGTCTGTACCCTTCACATGCTTAATTTCCAAGTCAAACTCCTGTAAAATCAAACTCCAATTCAACAATCTCCGATTCTTGTTTTTCATCTTACTCAAAAACATTAACGGATTGTGGTCAGTGTACACAATCATTGGCTTTTCCCCTGTACAAACATAAACCTCAAAGTGTTGTAAAGAAAGGACGAGAGCCAACAGTTCCTTCTCTATTGTGGAATAGTTTGTTTGGTGGCGATTGAACTTCCTGGAGAAGTATGCCACGGGATGCTCAATGTCATCAGAGTCACTTCTCTGTAGGAGCACAGATCCACAAGCTTGGTCGCTAGCATCGACCGCGATGGAGAACGGTTTGTTGAAGTCAGGAGATTTGAGCACGGGGAAGTGACACAGCAGAGACTTCAGGCGATCGAAGGCTCTCTGGCATGCATCATCCCAGGTGAACTTTACGCCTTTCTTCAGTTGGTTAGTTAGACTGAGAGCAATCTCAGCAAAGTTCTTGCAGAACTTGCGGTAGTACCCGATCATTCCAAGGAAGCGGCGCAAAGCTTTTTTGTTGTCAGGAACTGGAAAGTCCATGATGGCTTGGACTTTAGCATTTATGGGTGCCACCTTACCCTGGCCTATGACGTAGCCAAGATAGGTGACAGTAGCACAACCAAAGTCACTCTTGTTCAGGTTAACAGTCAGGTTAGCCTGGGTCAGGCGCTGGAACAACGTCTCTACATCTTTTAGATGTTCTTCCCAGGAGTCACTCCATGTGATCAGGTCATCGATGTATGCACCCGTGTGTGGCAATCCGGCGATTGTAGACTGTATCATCCTTTGGAACGTGGCTGGGGCATTTTTCATGCCAAAGGGTAGGACTTCATACTGGTACAACCCAGATGGTGTGGCAAAAGCAGAGATGCTCTTGGCCCTCTCAGTTAAAGGCACACACCAATAACCCTTCAATAAATCAATCTTGGTCAGAAACTTTGCTTGCCCTACACTATCAATACAATCATCAATCCTAGGTATTGGAAACACATCAGTTCTAGTTACAGCATTGACTTTGCGATAATCTGTACAGAATCTAGTACTTCCATCAGGTTTTGGAACTAGCACACAGGGTGAACTCCAATCGGAGTTGGAGGGTCTGATAATATCATGTTTTAACATGTACTCAACCTCTTTCTCAGCAATCTTTCTCTTTTCAGGATTCATCCGGTATGGATGCTGTTTTATTGGTTTGGCATCACCAACATCTACATCATGAGAGGCTATAGTAACTCTCTTTGGAACATCAGGAAACAAATCCTCATATTTCTTGATCAACCTTTCAAACTGAACTCTCTGTGAGAGTTCTATGTGCTGGAGTTTTACATCAAGATTTTGCAACACTTCAGTGTTTGACAATTTACATGAAAGAACTTCAGCTTTAATTCTTGGTTCATCATCTTGAAACACCCCCTCATCTTCACACGTTTCGACCATTGGAGAATCTGAAGTGACAGCTGCAACCCTAGCATTTCTGTCATGATAAGGCTTTAGCATGTTCATATGACACAATTGTTTTGGTTTTCTCCTATCTGGAGTCTTCACAATGTAATTGAGATCATTGAGTTTTGTCAGAATTTCATAAGGACCATGAAATCTAGCCTGCAATGGATTGGACTGCAAGGGAAACAACACAAGGACCTTGTCTCCTGGTTTAAACTCACGGCTTCTAGCCTTATGATCATACCAAGTTTTCATTTTTCCCTGACTTGATTTCAAGTTCTCTTTGGCAAGGTCACAAGCTGCACGCAATCTTTCCTTGAACTTGCTAACATAGTCTAACAGACTGATTTGCGGCTCTTCCTCTTGCCATTGTTCACTCAATAATAGCAAAGGTCCTCTCACTTCATGACCAAACACTAGCTCAAATGGACTGAATCCAGTAGACTCCTGCACTGCTTCTCTAGCTGCAAACAACAGCAAATGAACCCCTTCATCCCAGTCTTTCTCATGGTCATAACAATAAGTCCTCATCACTGTCTTGAGAGTGGAATGAAACCGCTCTAAGGCACCCTGACTTTCTGGATGATAGGCACTAGAAAGAATCTGTTTTGCACCTAGTTCATACACAACCTGCTGAAACAATCCTGAAGTGAAATTGCTACCATGGTCGGACTGAATTTCCCTGGGAAGACCAAACAACGTGAAGAACTTTATCAAAGCCTTCGAGATTGCAGTTGCCTTGATGTTACGTAGAGGTATGGCTTCGGGGAATCTGGTAGATGCACACATGATTGTCAACAAGTACTGATTTCCAGATCTAGTCTTGGGTAATGGACCAACGCAATCAACAATGATCCTAGAGAATGGCTCCCCAAATGCTGGGATAGGCTGCAATGGAGCTACAGGTGGGTCTAACTGGTGTTTTCCAACTACCTGACAAGTGTGACAGGTTTTGCAAAAGTTGGAAACGTCTTTCCGAAGCCCAGGCCAACAGAAGTGTTTCATGATCTTATCAACAGTCTTGTTAACACCAAGATGACCTCCTAAAGGTAAACTATGAGCCATTGTTAAGATCTCATTCCTATAGACCTTCGGAACAACAATTTGCCTGACCACTGCCCAATCTGCATTGGCAGGGATATCAGGAGGTCGCCACTTCCGCATCAACACACCATCCTTGAGATAATACCCAACTGGAACTGCATCTATTTCTTTTTCAGGAAGGGCTCTCCTCTTTAGTACACCAATTTCAGGATCATTAGTTTGCTCCTCAATCAACCGCTTTCTGGACAGAGACAAGTCTCCAGACACATCAGAATCACCAGACCCATCCGGCTGGCTGAATAGAGAACTGATAAAAGTATCTGATAAGTCCTCAAACGGAGAAACCATAGTAGGCCAATCAGAGTCATGAGGCGAACCACCTGAGTCCTGACTATTCAATGTACTGGACGGCACCACAACATCATCTTCTTTAGCCTTCTTGGCCATAGCACGAGTCACTGCGCAAGAAGGATACAGAGATGGGTCCTCATCCCCATTTTCAGTGCTCGGCTGTGAAGTAAGATGTACAGGGGGAACTACTTTGCCCCCAGCCAGGTCATTGCCTAGCAACAGAGAAACACCCTTTATAGGTAGACTTGACATAAGTCCCACCTTTACCTGTCCTGTAACTAAATCTGACTTCAAGAATATAGAGCGCAGGGGTACAGATACAGTCCTCCCTTCAATACCTTGTACAAGTATGAAATCCCCTGAAGCGGTCTCATCACGTAACTCCAAGGAGTCCATCAACAAAAGTGACTGAGAAGCTCCGGTATCCCTTAGGATATATATGGGGACAGGAGTAGTATGCTCATTCAGAGCCACAAATCCCTCTGACACAAATGGAAGAAATTCCTCCCTCACAAAGTCAGCTGTATTAGGCTTTTTAGCCCCACAAGAAGCAGGCAATTTAGCAGATTGGTTATCCACTACAGGGGTTTCTAACCTTGTTTTCACAAAGGCATTTGGTTTGGTATCCTTTTCTTTTTCTTTCTTAGCTTTAAGGAACCAACAGTTAGTTGTAACATGACCAGATTTCTTGCAATAACTGCAAACTAGACCACTTCTGTCACTGTCAGCTTTCACACTTTGATCAGACCTGTTACTGGATTTCTGAGCACCATCACCAGATTTGTCTTTGTCTTTGGGTGAGGAATCTTGGGTATCACCGTAACCCTTTTTCTGAAATTGGGACCATCTATTATTACTGCTAGACTGAAATTTGGACTTATGTGTGAGAACATATTCATCTGCAAATTTGGCAGCTGATTGCAAATTCAGTGCTTGCTTCTCATTAAGGTAGGTCTTAACATCATCTTTAACACAGTTCTTGAATTCTTCAACTAACACCATCTCTTTTAGTGAGTTGAAATCATCCTTGACCTCCATAGAAGTACACCAGCGCTCAAAGCAAACCTGCTTTTCATTAGCAAATTCAACATAAGTCTGATTTTCAGATTTCTTCAGACCTCTGAATTTCTGTCGGTAAGCCTCTGGAACCAACTCATAAGCTCTCATAATAACCTTTTTGACAACCTCATAATCAGAGGAATCATCTGCAGACAAAGCCGAATAGGCTTGTTGAGCTTTACCCTTGAGGACAGTTTGCAACATCAGAGGCCAGTGTTCCTTTGGCCACTGGCAACTCTTTGCTACCTTTTCAAAACACTGGAAATAGTTGTCAACATCCTTTTCCGAAAATGGAGGCACCAGTTTTACCTCCTGGCTAGCCCGAAATTTATTTTCAGTTTGAATTTTTATTTTTAGTTGCTCCATTTGGAGTCTTTCTTCTCTATCGAATTTCTCTAATTCAAAATCTCTCTGTCTTGCAAATTTTTCTAACTCAAATTCTCTTTGTTTTTCTTCTCTTGCTAATTTTTCTAACTCAAACTGCCTTTGTTTTTCTTTTTCTTCCCTCTCAAATTCCCTTTCTTTTTCTCTTTCCTCCCTTTCAATCTCTAGCATTTTTAATTTAAGTTCCATTTCTATATTTGGATTTTCCACTGGAAACTGTTCCAGATCTCCTGGTGCAAACACATTTTCATCAATGTAATATTCAACTATCTCTCTAGCCAGTCTTGCTTTTCGCATGGCTGGTTTTACCTCTGTCAGCTCTAAATGTCTGCAAATTTCTAGCAGTTCTGTCTTTTTAAAAGACTTCAAAACCCCTACGGTTGGTGATGCCAAGAAATCATCCATTGCTGTTGTCAATATATATCTAGGAAAATTCACAAAAACAATTTCACAATTTGGAATGTTAGATTTTCAATAAATTACTCACACAATGGTCTATCCTGGACCTTGAGCCCCCAATTTGTCATGGCCCCAATTTGTTATTACATTTATAACACAGCAGCAACAGCAAGGGATGACACACAGTTTTTAAAACTAAAACACATTTAATTTTTAACAAAGACAAAGACTAATAACAACCTACAACTAAAGACCAAGATTGATAAATAAGAAAAAACAGAAATAATTACAGTCCCTTTTTGGTGGGGTGGCTTGGTGATGTCCAGGATGAAGAAAATGCTCAAACACAGGCAAAGAAATCCACAAAAGAAACGTCACAGGTCTTGAACAGAATGGCAGGTCTGGTCATCTTCTTGCAATTTCTCCTACTACTTACTGTCTCAGTTCTTTTCCTTATATACTCTTTTGCAGACCCCACCCACATTTAGACCTCTTTTTTTTAACTTTCTGAGACTTGCCCCAGACATGTCCAGGACATGTCTAAACATGACTTCAGTCTGAGCTGAAGAAAAAAAGGTAAATACTGCCATCTAGTGGCCTATATTCACATTACAATACAGAAAATCAACACCTGGACAACTGCATTGATGACTGATGATGGACCAGAGACCCTCAACGGGATTGAGGTCAGGTGAATTACCAGGCCAGACCAACACAGTTACAGTACTGTGTTGATGATGCAATCACATTAGTTGCATCATAAAAGTGGCTAAAAGGTACTGTGCAGTGATCTCTGTGGTAGAAGGAGACACTCTTTCCCTCCCCTTGCTCATTATTCTGTGTCTGTACCTGGATATTCCACCGATCCACTTCCATTTTTATCTTTTTAGAAATTACCCAGAATTTCTGTCCCTGAAGGCAGTACACAAACCACAGCGCGACAGCATGGACCACAGTGTGCTGTAACCATGGACTGTATGTATGTAA
Organism: Gymnothorax reevesii; assembly: GCA_029721435.1. NCBI lineage: Eukaryota > Metazoa > Chordata > Actinopteri > Anguilliformes > Muraenidae > Gymnothorax > Gymnothorax reevesii. Next base: position 12,629,846 of record CM056574.1, read on the forward strand.
CACCGGTAAATGCAACTTGCGCAGCACCAGCAAATAGAAAACTCGTGACCACTCCAGATTGGGCTAATAGCGCAGGAGTTGGTCAAATCAGCTGAGCCAATCAGCAGCAGTTCGCGTTCCACGGGGACCGCCCCGCTTCCGCACGTAACAGAAGATGGCCGAACCTGGTTCACAGAGTATGTAGCCACAGCACCGTTCAAGACAGGCAAGAGTGACATGGAATAAGTGACACGAAACTGAAGCCAACAGCGAAGCTTTACTACCACAGCTGGAAGTGACTGAAGGAGGAAGCCGGACAAACTCATCTGTCACGTTATACCAGAAAAGAGAAGCCGGTGAGTGAATAACCATTCAAGGGAAACCCTGGCAAGGGGCTTTATTCTCATAGTGCTTTATGTGTTTGTCTGGGACACAGCCGTTAGTAATACGAGCTATCACAGTGGCCTGCTAACTGTCAGAGCCACATCATTCATGCATACGGAAGACATTAAGGATATTCATAAAATAAAAACGAAGGGATAAAATGCCCGCCTGCTCCTGTGTCGTCCACAGCATGCACTTTATCACCTCCAGTTCATGAAGTAGGAAACGGCCATTTTGAACTGCAGAGCTTTAAATCAACTCGTTTAGAGGCACCTGCCCGCAGATAAATTCCTTTCTGTCCTGCCAGAGATAAAAAACAATTTTAAAATTACTTTCATTTTAAAGGGAATTTCAGTGTCTTTGATGCAACCAGTAGGTTTCCCTGGCAATATCCATTGTGCTGGTGGAGGTCTTCGCCATCCATATCCTCCTGTCTGTCTGTCTGTCAGTCCCTCCACCGCATTTAGTTTCCAGGCCAGACATCAGCCATGATGAGGAGGGGGGATCAGAGTATTTCATGGGTGTTTAAATGGAGTGTCAGCTGACCCGACCAGAACCAGGAACAGAGGCCCTGCTTGAGCTCATCTCAGATGTTACAGCTGCCAACCTGATGCCCACCAAAAGCTACCAACCCAATTATGACTCCAAATACTACAGCCCCCGTTCCCGACCCTCCTCCAAATGCTGCACCTGATGCATTATCTGCCACACCCATAAAGCTTATGCCCCTCCCTCCTGCGGGGGAGCAGAGCACAGTGGCTTCTAACCACAATCTGGGTCCATTTTCTCTAAATCTGCCCCATAACTGGGTTCATGTAAGGTAAAAAGTGACAGATGCGAAGGAATGGCCTCGATATCTGATGTCAAAAAAGCCGCAGCATCTTTACCAGACTCCCGGCTCACCACTAAAAAATAAGCCTTGAAGCTCCAGTCATAACTCAACCCGCTCTGAGGGCTTGTACAAGCTGACCTCTCTCTCCCTTAATTGGGCATCTCTGTGGAAGGGACACTGTCATTGAGCCGCTATTTTATGTGGCACCGTCTTGCGAGGATCACCGGCCCGATGCTTGATTTTTACAACTGTTTCCTTTTCAAATTAAGCATCAGATAAAGGCCATTGGTTTTCCAGTACGCTCGCAAAATCTCTCCCCCCGGAGTTCCTGCTGTAATTTATCTCAGCTCAGCCCCCCTTACATTCTCTAAACTGCCACCGTAATGGAGATAAATGGCAGGAGGGTCTGTCCGGAGCGACGTAACTCAGATGATCTTTCTGTTGTGTTCCAGGGTTCTGGCCTTTGGCCAGAACAGTATTGCTTATGGTTTTAACAGTTTCATGTTCCATAGTTCAAGTTTCATAGTTTCATAGTTCATGCTCATAGTTCATAGTCACAGTTTCAGGATTTCACATTCCATGTTTTTACTTTTCCATGTTTTTGTTCATGCCAGGTCTGCCATGCCACTCCACCGCTTGTCTGCGTTCCGCCCCGTGCCTTCGTTCTTGCACATTTCTGAGCTCTGGTTGGCTTTGGTATTTCCCCTTCCTTCTGTGCTGTGCTGATTCGGGGCTCTCTAAGCTTAATTGACAATTAACTGTTTTTAAGTTACTAACATTTACTAACACTCACTGGGTTGGTGTAATTCTTAGATAGGCACATTACTAATATTACTAATTTAGACAGGGAGTTTATTGTCATGATTCCTGCTTTGCTATTTCAAGATCTTGCTGTGCTTTTCTGTTAACATTCATGCTTGCTTCCAAACTGCATACTTAATTGGTACTTAAGCTGAGCACGCTCATTCTCTTAATGAGCAGGTCATGTCATCCAATCTTGTCCATGTCTTGATCTTGCCATGCCTCTTGTTTCTCTCTCCAGGTGTTACCCCTCATGTCATGATTTCTGAGCCTTTATCTGGATGCGGTGGAAGTTGGCTGGCAGACAGTGTCTCAAGTTTTGTTTCTCGCGTCTCGTTTAGCCAAGCTCTTGTCAAGTTCCCTAGTATTTGTCCTAGCCTCTCGTCTTGTGTATATATATATATTTAGTCTTGTTATTTATTTTTCTTGAGTATCTTGCCTGGAGTTTCCAGTGCCTTTTTGTTTTCTGCCTTTTGCATTTATTGTTTATAGCTCTGTGCAGCATACCTCAGTTTGTTTTTTGCAACCCTTTGGGCCAAGTTTTTTGTTGGCCCTCGTGCCTGTTTTGTTTTGTTTATCAATAAATCCTCATTCCCTTTTCCCGCATCTGGTGTCACTGATTCCATATCAGTAGACACTGTCTCATTGACACCAGCGGGATGGAGCGCAAGATCGCCCAGCAAGAGGCTGAGCTGCTGCGGCAACGGCAGCAGATTCAGGAGCTGACAGCTGCGCTGGCCACTCTGCAAGCCAGCCTCCCCTGGGCGGGTTCCAGCCAGGCTCCCACCATGCCTGCTACCCAGCCCCTTGCCACCCCTGCACCTGTGCTCCAGCCCGGAGCGGAAGCACCCCAGCTGCAGCCAGTCACGCACCCAGGTCCTGAGCCTCGCCTTCCACCACCTGAGCGGTACGGCGGAGAACCAGGGTTCTGCAGGGCCTTCCTCACCTCCTGCGAGATGTGCTTCGCTCTGCAGCCTTCCACCTTCGCCTCGGAGCCGGCCCGAGTCGCCTTCGTCTTTTCCCAGCTGACGGGGCGGGCTCGCCTGTGGGGAACTGCCGCATGGCAGGCTCGGCTGCCCTGTACTACCACCTACCAGGCCCTGGCGGAGGAACTGCTGCGCATCTTCGACCGCTCCAAGCAGGGAAGAGCTGCAGGGCGAGAGCTACTGAGGATGAGGCAGGGGAGGAGATCGGTGGCGGACTATGCCATCGACTTCCAAACGGCGGCAGCTACTTCTGGCTGGAGCAAGGAGGCATTGTGTGACGTGTTCCTCCAGGGGCTGTCCGAACCAGTCAAAGACCGACTGCTCTTTTGTGAGATCCCAGAGTCTCCAGAGGCCCTTGTCGACCTGGCCCTTCGTATTGACAGCCGCCTGGAGGAGAGGGCGCTCACCCTTGGCCCTGGTCGACGTCCTGCCCCCTCTGGTCAGATCCAACCCCCGGGTCCCAGTCATGCGTCGCCTCAGGACCAGCCGAGGAGAAGCACCACCACACCCCCTCCTGGGGAGGCATCTCCCATGGAGATCGGGAGGTTCCGGCTCACCCAGGAGGAGCGCCAACGGAGAAGGAGGTCGGGGGCATGTTTTTACTGCGGCCAGCAGGGTCATGGCGTGCGAGGCTGTCAGTCAAGACAGCGCCCCCTAGCATCTGGAGGAGTACTGGTGGGTGCTTCATCCAAGGAGACCTCCTCCTACCGCCGGACCTGCGTTCCGGTGACCCTGACCTGGGAGGGCCGCTCCCGCAAGACCACCGCCCTCATTGACTCGGGGGCTGAGGAAAACTTTATCGACGCCAGAGCTGCTGCTGAGTGGGGGGTTCCCCTATGCCATCTTCCCAGCCCATTGTCCATCTCAGGGCTGGGTGGGCAACCCCTAGCTAAGGTGTCCTTCCGGACCGTTCCCATCCAGCTGCTGGCGTCCGGTAACCACCACGAGCAGATCCAGCTGTTCGTGACCGAGACACCTCGCTCCCCTATTGTCCTGGGTCATCCCTGGTTGGCGCTACACGGGCCGGTGATCGACTGGGCCCGCCATGAGGTGCGGGAGTGGAGTGCCTCCTGTTCAGCCAGCTGCCTCCTCGACTCCCGACCTTCTTGCTCTGTGGGAGGACCAGCTCCCGATGGGAGGCCAGACGTCTCCAGAGTGCCCCCCGAATACCACGACCTAGCAACAGTCTTTAGCAAGTCCCGTGCGGTGTCCCTGCCCCCGCACCGTCCGTATGACTGTGCTATTGACCTCCAGCCTGGCACAGCACCTCCTAGGGGTCGTGTCTTTGCCTTGTCTGAGCCAGAGAGGGGGGCCATGGACAAGTACATCCGGGAGTCCATTGCAGCTGGCATCATCCGTCCATCCTCCTCTCCCGCGGGGGCAGGCTTCTTCTTTGTCAAAAAGAAGGACGGCTCCCTGCGCCCCTGCATCGATTACCGAGGCCTAAATAAGATCACCATCAGGAACCGCTACCCGCTTCCACTGATGTCCTCGGCATTCGATGTGATCCAAGGGGCGGCTATCTTCACCAAGCTGGACCTGCGGAATGCTTATCACCTCCTGCGCATTAGGGAGGGCGACGAATGGAAAACCGCTTTCAACACCCCTAGCGGCCACTGGGAGTACTTGGTGGTTCCATTCGGCCTGACCAACGCACCCGCAGTGTTCCAAAACTTGGTGAACGATGTGCTTGGAGATATGATCGGGCGGTTTGTCTACGTCTACCTCGACGACATCCTGATCTTCTCCCGGGACGAGACGGAGCACACTAACCATGTTCGCCAGGTGCTCCGCCGCCTCCTCGAAAACCGCCTCTTCGTCAAGGCTGAAAAGTGCGAGTTCAGCACCACCACTACCTCCTTCCTGGGGCACGTCATCTCCCCTAACCACCTGGGCATGGACGAGGAGAAGGTCAAGGCTGTGGTGGACTGGCCCGCACCCAAGGACCGCAAGGCCCTACAGAGCTTCCTGGGATTCGCTAATTTCTATAGGCGATTCATCAGGAACTATAGCACCGTGGCAGCTCCCCTGACGGCCCTTACCTCCATCAAGGTGCCATTCCGTTGGACTCCGCAAGCCGAGGTGACCTTCTGTGAGCTGAAGAGGCGCTTCACCACCGCGCCCATCCTCACCACCCCCGACCCCGCCAAGCAGTTCATTGTGGAGGTGGATGCCTCCAATGTCGGGGTTGGTGCGGTACTATCCCAAAGATCCAGCAATGATCAGAAGGTACACCCGTGCGCGTTCTACTCCCACCGACTGACGCCTGCGGAGTCCAACTACGACGTCGGGAACCGGGAGCTGCTGGCGGTGAAGCTGGCCCTGGAGGAGTGGAGGCACTGGCTTGAGGGGGCAAGGGTTCCGTTCCTGGTCTGGACGGACCATAAAAACCTGGAGTACCTCCGCTCCGCCAAGAGGCTGACGCCCAGACAAGCCAGATGGGCCCTCTTCTTTGACCGGTTCAACTTCTCCCTGGCCTACAGGCCAGGGTCCAAGAACACCAAGGCTGACGCGCTCTCCAGGCGTTTCGACGCTTCCTCGGCCAAGGGAGAGCCCAGCTCCATTCTGCCCAGAACATGTTTCGTCAACAACGTGTGCCTCCGGATCGAGGAGCTGGTCCGCAACGCCCAGAACGGCGCAGCTACGCCCAGTGCCTGCCCTACCAACTGCCTGTACGTCCCTGCAGCTGCCCGGTCTGACGTTCTCCAGTGGGGCCACTCCTCCAACCTGTCGTGCCATCCTGGGGTCGGCCGGACCCTGCGGTTCATCCAGCGCCGTTTCTGGTGGCCCAAGATGGCAGCAGAGGTCCGGGGGTTCGTTTCTGCCTGCTCAGTCTGTTCCCGCGCCAAGTCCTCCCACGCACCTCCCTCTGGTCTGCTCCAACCACTGCCCATTCCTCACCGTCCCTGGTCCCACATAGCTCTGGACTTCGTCACTGGCCTGCCCGTCTCCCATGGAAACACCACTGTCCTCACCATAGTTGACCGGTTCTCCAAATCTGCCCACTTCGTGCCCCTTCCCAAGCTCCCCTCTGCTAAAACCACAGCTGACCTATTAATCCAGCATGTTGTCCGTCTCCATGGCATTCCTGTGGATATAGTGTCAGATCGTGGTCCCCAATTCACCTCCCAGTTCTGGAAAGCATTCTGCACATCCCTTGGCACATCCTTCAGCCTCAGCTCCGGATACCACCCACAGACTAATGGACAGACTGAGCGGGCCAACCAAACCCTGGAGACGGTCCTCCGATGCGTGTGCTCGACCAACCCAAGATCCTGGTCCACCATGCTACCCTGGGTCGAGTACGCCGTAAACTCCCACGCCGCCTCTGCCTCCGGCCTCTCCCCCTTCGAGTGCTGTATGGGCTACCAGCCTCCACTGTTCCCCAGCCAGGAGGAGGAAGTCGGAGTACCTTCAGCCGGGGCATTCATCCGGCGGTGTCGCCGTGTGTGGCTGTCTGCTCGCCGCGCCTTGGTTCGGGCGGGTAAGACGATGAAGACCACGGCAGACAAGCGTCGGCGCCCAGCCCCTCACTATCGGGTCGGCCAGAAGGTCTGGTTGGCGGCGCAGGACATCCCACTCCGGGTGGAAAGCCGCAAGCTGGCTCCTCGCTTCCTGGGTCCTTTCCCCATCCAAAGAATCATCAGCCCCACTGCTGTCCGGCTCAAGCTCCCATCCACCATGCGACGTCTCCACCCAGTATTCCACGTCTCACGCCTGAGGCCTGTTGCCACCTCCCCCCTCATGCCCCCACCTGAGCCTCCGCCTCCTCCTCGGCTCATCGACGGAGGGGAGGCCTACACAGTCAAAGCTCTGTTGGATTGCCGACGGAGGGGCCGGGGCCTCCAGTACCTCGTGGATTGGGAGGGGTACGGCCCAGAAGAGCGTTCCTGGGTCCCGGCCAGGCATATTCTGGACAAAGCTCTCATCCGTGATTACCACCAGTCACACCCCAAGCCATAGTTCCAAGCCATAGTTCCAAGCCATAGTCCCAAGTCCAAGCCCAAGCCATAGCCACAGCCCCATAGCCATAGCCTCTAGCCATAGCCGTTACATCACCCCAAGCAATAGCCCAAGCCTTAGCCCCAGCTTGCTGGAGACCCCAAGTAATCTTGTCTATGTTTAGTGTTTCTTGTTGTACTGTTTCTTGGTTAGGTGTTTCGTGTCAGGGTTTTTGTCTTTAATATTTACTTAGTTATTAGTCTTGTGGGATTTGTATTTAGTTTTGTGCGGCTTCTTGTATTTTAGTTATTGGTGTTTTTTGTCAGCGTCAGGTGCCGCTTTTGTAAGGGGGGGGTACTGTTGTGTTCCAGGGTTCTGGCCTTTGGCCAGAACAGTATTGCTTATGGTTTTAACAGTTTCATGTTCCATAGTTCAAGTTTCATAGTTTCATAGTTCATGCTCATAGTTCATAGTCACAGTTTCAGGATTTCACATTCCATGTTTTTACTTTTCCATGTTTTTGTTCATGCCAGGTCTGCCATGCCACTCCACCGCTTGTCTGCGTTCCGCCCCGTGCCTTCGTTCTTGCACATTTCTGAGCTCTGGTTGGCTTTGGTATTTCCCCTTCCTTCTGTGCTGTGCTGATTCGGGGCTCTCTAAGCTTAATTGACAATTAACTGTTTTTAAGTTACTAACATTTACTAACACTCACTGGGTTGGTGTAATTCTTAGATAGGCACATTACTAATATTACTAATTTAGACAGGGAGTTTATTGTCATGATTCCTGCTTTGCTATTTCAAGATCTTGCTGTGCTTTTCTGTTAACATTCATGCTTGCTTCCAAACTGCATACTTAATTGGTACTTAAGCTGAGCACGCTCATTCTCTTAATGAGCAGGTCATGTCATCCAATCTTGTCCATGTCTTGATCTTGCCATGCCTCTTGTTTCTCTCTCCAGGTGTTACCCCTCATGTCATGATTTCTGAGCCTTTATCTGGATGCGGTGGAAGTTGGCTGGCAGACAGTGTCTCAAGTTTTGTTTCTCGCGTCTCGTTTAGCCAAGCTCTTGTCAAGTTCCCTAGTATTTGTCCTAGCCTCTCGTCTTGTGTATATATATATATTTAGTCTTGTTATTTATTTTTCTTGAGTATCTTGCCTGGAGTTTCCAGTGCCTTTTTGTTTTCTGCCTTTTGCATTTATTGTTTATAGCTCTGTGCAGCATACCTCAGTTTGTTTTTTGCAACCCTTTGGGCCAAGTTTTTTGTTGGCCCTCGTGCCTGTTTTGTTTTGTTTATCAATAAATCCTCATTCCCTTTTCCCGCATCTGGTGTCACTGATTCCATATCACTTTCGCCGGCCGTTATAATTCCAGACATCCGTTACTCGTGCAGTGCTCACCTGAGATGTGTGTTTGGAGCGCACTGTGATTAGTTGCGAGAATCCGCCATCATCACTGCCTCATCTTACACCTTGTTTTTACCTGAGGATGTCTCAAAATATGGAACTCACAGACTTTAACTGCGCAGTTGCAGTCTCTTCCTTTGTGACTTCCAGATAGAAGCCACTCAGTCACTGAGTTTGAATAGCGCTCCACTAGCTTAGACAAACAAGGAAAGAAAACTGCCCCATCTAATGAGACCATTACATATTTTCCTCAGGTCAGTAACAGTAGACGGAGCATCACGCCCCATTTGAAACAGGTTAATTACCCTTCTCATTGGCCCTAACCCAGTGTGTCCACAGTATGTGTGTAATGATCTAAAGGTATTCAACATACTTGTTAGGGAGGCTGCTATAGGGCATAAATTACAATTGTGCCCCTTCCACCATAATCAATTATCATTTTGGATTGAAGGTCGTATCATTCCATTAAATCCCTTTTGTATGTGGACAGGGATTGCGTGACACGGAATTAATGTGGCCCTTTCCAGACATGGGGGCCAATCGCAAGCTGTCTTTTGAAACGGCCCATTCTAAATGGGGCCGTTGCGTGCCATTAGGCAAAATTAATGCACCTATCAAGCTATGTGACTCCTGATTTCAATTTACCAAAACCTCTGTGACCTGCATTAGTCCTCTGTACCGAGCACTAGTCGGACAGAGGCGGGCAGACAGTGTCTTTGCTCAACATCAGGTCTAGACGGCACATGGTCTGCTTTTATATAGACATCCAGCTTAACCCTTATAGTGCTGAAATAATTTTTTTAAATATAAATTAAATTTCCGTGTGCTGTTGAAAGCTTGTCATTAGGCGACTTGCTTAAAAGAGCTCCCCTGCAGGAGCTCTTTTAAACAAGTCGAAACATGATAGGTTTTCAACAGCCTTGATTCTGTTATCTTAAATCATTGCACAACAATAACTGCATTTGTCACTCTCAGGGTTAAAATTGCAAGCCAATAAACAGCCATCCATAACAAAACTCACTCATTCCTGGTCTCGGTTGCAGGGAGGCTGGAGTCTATCCCAGCATTCAACAGGTGAGAGAGAGGAACACGCCATGCCCTGGACAGTGTGCCAATCCATCACAGGAATTACCTACCATTCATTTAAGCATTCATGTCTATGGTATGCTACTCATAGCATGAGCTTTCCTATTTTATACAGGCTTTTAAGTAAAATGAATCCCCTATTTTTGGATATGTATGTGAAAATTCCACTGTCAGTAGTTCCCTGTGAGCAAAGGATGAGATTTTCCTGGTAATTAGCGGTTCAAGCCCGTAGGGCTGAAACCCTATTGTTTTTGTGCTGGTTTATTATTATTATTATTATTATTATTTCTTTTCTTCTTCAGAAATGTTTTCGCAAATTCCTGTGATATAGTAAATGATAGAGACCTGAAATGTTGCACATTGGTTGGAAGTTGGTTGGTGACCAAGGCATTTTTAACTCAATCAGCCTGATGGTGGCGCTATAATTCAAGAAAAACTGTTTTTCACTTTAAAGGCCATAACTCCTACAATGTAGGTCTGATTTACACAAAACTTGGGACAGACATTCCTTGGTCCAAACTCAACAACTTTCCCATAAGGACCTCTAAGGTCTGCCCTCTTAGAATTTCCAGAATTTTGAATTTTTTGAAAAACACATTTTCGACATCTCCTCCTAGGTCTAATTCCTTCGAAATTTGCTGTGGATCATCAGTGGACCAATCAGAGCAAAGATTGCATAAAGCTTGTTGAAATATCATTTCGTTTCCAAGATATTGACCAATGAACTTCAGCAGGGGTGTGGCTTAGCACATAAATGGACAAAATTCAACAACCATTGGGCCAGTCATCAAAGAACTTGCAGAATACGTCCACATAAGTACTAGGAACATACCTTGAGAGTTTTATGCAAATCAGCCCATAGGGTGCGCTATAAATGCAGAAAAATGGGCATGGCATGACACAAATCAGAGTAAAAATCAGCAATTGTTTGTCCTATAGCCATAAAACTCAGGATATACTTGAAACATGCCCTGTATATATATATATATATATATATATATATATATATATATATATTTATACAGTCATATATTTTGTATAAGTACCTGGAACAAACCCAGAAAATATCATTCAAATTGATTAATAGGGGGCGCTATAAATGCAAAACAAAGTAGCATGGTATAACACAAATCAGGATATAAATCAGCAATTGTTTGGACTATAGCCATAAAACTCACTGAATATATTCATATAAGTACCTGAAACATACTCAGAAAATTTCATACAAATTGACTGATAGGGGGCGCTATAAATGCAAAACAAAGCAGCATGGTATAACACAAATCAGACTATAAATCAGCAATTATTTGTCCTATAGCCATAAAACTCACAGAATATATTCATATAAGTACTTGAAATATACCCTGAAAATTTAATTCAAATTGTTTCATAGGGGGCGCTATAAATGCAAAACAAAGCAACGTAGTATAAGACAAATCAGATTATAAATCATAAATGCATTTCCCAATCATTACAAAACTCACAAGATTTTTCCACATAAGAGCCTGAAGCATAGCCTGAAAGTTTCAATCAAATCGACCAGTAGGAGGCGCCATAAATGCACAAAATAGCCGAACAACACAAATCAGACTATACATCATAAGTTGTTAGTCCAATCATTACACTGGCAAAATAGGTCTACATAAATACCTGCAACACAATCTTAAAATGGTTTTTGTCCCCCGTTGCTATGATAGCGAGCGGAGCAGGGGACATAGTATTCAGCTCCGTCCGGCCGTCCGTCATGTCCTGTTTGTTCTGAACGCAATATCTCAAGAATGGTTTGACCGATTCCATTCATCTTTGGTGTTAAGGTATATTTGTGTGATACGCTGACCCCAGTAGATTTTCCTGACCTTGGCATTATTCACAAGGTCATTACGATCATTTGACCACTTACAAACTTACGTACAACTTACATTCCTTGTCAACATGATATCTCAAGAACGGTTCAGCCGATTCCATTCATCTTTGGTGTCAAGGTGTATTAGGGGCGGGGGACATAATATTCAGCTCCGTCCACCCGGTCGTCCGTCCATCCGTCCCGTCCCGTTTGTTGTGAACGTGATATCTCAAGAACGGTTCAACTGATTCCATTCATCTTTGGTGTCAAGGTGTATTAAGGGACTGCTAACAGCCCACTCAATTTACGTGACCTTGCCATTATTCTCAAGGTCATTACGATCATTTGACCACTAACAAATACATTGTCAACATGATATTTCAAGAACAGTTTGACCGAATCCATTTATCTTTGGTGTCAAGGTGTATTAGGGGCGGGGGTTATAGTATTAAGCGCCGTCCGTCCGGCCGTCCATTGGTCCGTCTGCCCCGTTTGTTCTGAACGTGAAATCTCAAGAGGGGTTTGACTAATTCCATTCATCTTTGGTCTCAAGGTGTATTGGGGCCGGGGGACATAGTATTCGGCTCCATCAGTCCATCCGTCCGGCCGTCTGTCCGTCATGTCCCGTTTGTTGTGAACGCGAAATCTGAAGAACGCTTTTTTACCGATTTTATACATCTTTGGCTTCAATGTGTATTTATGTGATACGCCAACCCCAGTCAATTTCCGTCACCTGGCGGGGGACATGGCCACGTTTAGTGGCAACACTTGTTAATTAAGCTGTTAAAGCTTTCAACTTCTAATGGTCTTTCTTGGCTTGAACCCCGGAATTGCCGCTTGCGGCTATATTTTAGGATTGTTTTGGTCTTTGCCTTGAACCCGTGTCATTCTTAGTCCTCCATTCATGGCTTATGCCTATACATTCATCAATGAAATCAAACCATACATAACTATTTATTTGTCGCACTTTGAATATTTTGAATATCAGCTTGCCTGACGAACCAACACAGCCAGCATTATTTGTATACGGAAAAATTGGCATGTCCAGAAGTCTGAGTGACTTAATGTGACTTAATACTGACTCAAATGAGACCAAAAAGGTGAGCACACAGATGTACAACAGAAGGAAAATGTTCCGGTAGTTTCACATCTACAGTTTATACTGCAATGTTTCATGTGGAATCACAGATATCCAGGTCTTGTTTTTATCAGCTGAAAACAGTGTGACAGCATACACTCTATTGTGTTAATGAATTCAAGGAGAGCTATCTCAACTACCTGCAAGTGGTCAACCACAATCTCCGTCTTCATTTTGATCAAAATTTTAATCACATCTTATTATGTAATTGTTTACAGTATAGGCTATGACAATTAGTGGAATTTTCATTCCTTGGTGTGTTTTTCTGCTTATTTAAATCTCTTCTTATTTACACAAGGAAAGCAGATAATAAACGAAAACGAACTGTAAAATATCTGGGGATTAGTCTCGCAGTCAGAATGAAAACCAGCATAAACAGCTTCTCCCAGGACCCTGCCCAGGAATCAGCGTCTTGGTGAAATTGCCTCTGAGTGACCGGACAGGAACTCTCTGCTGTCCTCTGTCACACTTCCTGTCTGCTTTCTTTTTATAAGATATCAGTCTGACATACAGGAGACTGAAGGCTTTCAGAACCCCAGCACTACATTGACAAAATACCAGTCACAATAAAGGCACGGTCCATTCCCTTTGTGAGGCTACATTAGCCCAGCACACTGAAAAATGATTCATAACGCATACACATAAGGTCTTAAAGGGTTGGCGCACTCACTTATTTGAGACTTTGAGAAATAGTTGGGTCAGCTGAGGGTCTTGGATTAGAGTCTGACTCAGATTACTGTGTCTGCCGCCATTTTATTCAATGAACTGCAAAAAATTCATCACAATAAGTTATGCGGCCCCACAATCAGACTGTGAGATACAGAGTTCACTCAAAACAGAAATGAGAAAGCATGCAGGGAAACAATTCTGTGGGATTCTTTTTTATTCATACTTGATCGCGCTGGCGAGAGAGGAGCTTACACTGATTCGACCTCAGTGCTGTTTTCTCCGCATGCAGCATAGATTCAACAGCAAGTCATGCATGTATAAACAGCGGCATAGCTGGATGAAACTGTTATGATTCTGATCTGTCTCGCCATGTTAATGCTCTGATTTGCCATGTCTTGTTCTATTTGCCATGTTTTGTTATTATGTTTTATTGGTATTTGAATCATTGCTATGTCTGACTTTTCTTTGGCATGTGTATTGTGATTTGGTACTTTGATTTGTTCTGCATAGTCTCAGTTTTACTTTTCCGTATTTTGCATTTAACCAAAGTTTCGATCCGGTCCATGTTTTGCTTTCCACCTTGCTTTGCACTTTGTCTCCCCCTGTCTGGTCTCCCCCTGTCTCTGGTCTTATCATTGCTCACAGCCCCAGTACTGCGTGCCACTCTTTTGGTTGATTTAATGGTTTCTGGACTTCAACCTTCCTTCCCATCTCGTTTACTACTTTCAATGTACTTTTCTATCTTTACAAACCAATACTAACAGTTTGTTGTTTTCGCTAAGATTACTAATCCAACTAACATTGTATATGAAACTAACTTACTAACAAGCACTAGGGATCGTATAGCTGCACTTACTAATTGATTAACAAGCTCTCAGCACTCGCCCTGTTCTAGTCTCCGCCTCTTGTCTCTCCCTAATCTTCTCTGCTGCATTTCTGTGGATTCTCCACATCTGCTCGCGCTGTTCTTTCTCTCATTATCTATGCACCTAAGAACTCCTTGACCGGAGCCGTATGTTGGTCAATAGGATTGTCTCGTGATCCCTGTCCGCGTTTTGGCTTTTGCCTATTTTATGTGATTAGGTTCTCCCTTTTGTTCCACCGATTGTAATGAGTCTCATTCCCTGCACCTGTGTTCTATGTACCATGTGATCTCCCTGGAGTGTATATTAGGTGTCTCTTCACAGAACTTCCTTGTCAGAACGTTTCTTGTGTTTACCTGTGCTGCTCATTATCCGCCTTGTACTCATTGCGTTTCTCTTCTGCCCGGACAGTCCGACTTTTGATTTTTTGGCTTGCCCTTCTTGTAGTACCGTTGCATCTGTGTTTACGAACCCTGTTTGCCCGACTACGATTTTTGTGATTGCTGCCCTCTGCCCTAAGCCTCTCTGATTTATTTTCCTGAACAAATTTCTTTGACGAGAGCATAATATGAAATTTTTCATTCATACCCTAAGACACAAAGCCTGGAAAAATAAAATTTGTGCACCATTTGGAATTGAAATGCCAATTGTCCAGATACAAATGAAGTTATCTAAAAAATGAATGCACATTACCTCCATGTTAATCTGCTACGGCTTTTTTTTCCCATCAGTGCATTAACATATTGTACAGCCAAAAAAGTGCTGGATCCAAAGAGGGAATTGCATTGTAATTCCAAACATACAGGATATGAGCAGAACAGGCCAGCAAAATATTCAAGTGGTGAAGCTTATATTGAAGCAAGTACAACCACGAGGAGGCGATAAGAGAATAATCGGTGTGATACTGAGACTAGCGCAGTGATCATTAAGTCTGGATGTTCTTAACGAATAAGTTTGTTTGTGTGCTGTGGGGCTTGAAAAGATGACTCTACATTTGCTCATCTCATACATTTCTGTTCGTACCATCTTCTCGGCTCAATGACTCATTCCCCCAGACACAAAATATAAAACGAGTTAGCGGTGGGTGCAAAATGCTAATAAGCGCCAGTGCTGATTGGAAAAGTATAAAACTTGCCTACAATGAGTGACAGATTATTAAATTTATTTTTCTTCGGGTCATGGAGAATAAAGGTAAACACTTGAGAGTGGCTCACGGAGATCACATCTTTCCTATACAGTCAAACATATAGCAGGTACAAGTTCAGGTAGAGTACTTGCGTGAGTGTGTGTGTGTGTGTGCGCGAGCGTGCGTACGTGCGTGTGTGTGTGTGAATGTGAAACCAACTGAAGATTACTATTATCTCCACTGAGGACTGCTGAAGACTTAGTCAGCACATGCTGTCCCTTATAGGAGGACAATGGAAAATTCTAGTACATGGAAGCTTCCAGAACATTCACAGAAATACTTGGTAAATACCATTGCACACTGAACATCCTATAACATTCAGTCTTTTACCAGCCATCAAGGTCATAACACTGTAGAAGCTTATAGAACATTCTAGATTTATACTGAAGCACAATAACTGCTGAGTGCCTATTTCTTACAAATTCCACAAAATCACTTCTAAGTAAACTTTATGATATGATCTTAGCTGATGATAAACTGTCAAGTCCAGCCATCCATCCTTATTCTGACTTGATTATTCCTGGAGAGGATCACGTAAAGGCTGGAGCCCATCCCAGCATGCAATGGGCCAGAAGAGAGTGCTCAACCTAAATCAGCCAATCAGTGGCGGTGACTGTACACCATTTCCTCCCGAATATATTTGGCATTTCTTCAGAATGAAGGAGGAAACCAAAAAGCAAGGGGATCAAGCAAACTCTACACAAAAATTTCGCATTTTGCCTTGTATTGAACAAGTAAACAATCACAAATGATGTGCAACTAATTAAAATTTGTCAAACCACATGTGCGCTGCCTGATTTGTGAGGTGATGAATTGATTTTGTAACCTCCACAGCAGGGTTTCATTAGAGGAAGATTTGTGTGTGAGGGCCGTTGCCATGGAAATGAAGTCTGGTAACCTGTCCAGTGCCTTGTTGTTTGTTTCCTCGAAAAAATCTCACGGGCTCATTGCAACCACACATTTTGCCCTTCATCATAGTCTCATTACTGAACTGATGCAGAAATCAACCGAGATCAGCCACCTTCCAGGGCTCCGACCTGTAAAAGGCTCTTTAAGGAGAGAGGAGCCAGGAGGCACCCAAAGAATTCTTGAGAAAGTAAGCACGAGTGCTCATCCTTTTCGGATGCATTTTTTTAAACGCGTGGCATATGAATGATTGTGAATCGCCGTCTCCCAAACTGCCACATCTGAGAGGTCCATAGTTTCAAACTAATACAAGCAGATATCTAAACTCTCAGGCTGTGACCCACTGCGAATTGCCACACCCCTGGAATGGAAAATTGAACATCCTGGTGCTATTCCAAACATTGATTTTTATCCGATCCACAAATGGCTTTGTCTTTGCTGTAAAACATACTGGATTTTTAAAACATATCTTACGTACAGCCAGGTTTTTTTTTTCAGTGAATCCTGGATTTGATTGGGTTAAAAAATGCTTAAATTTGGATTGTGACAATCTTTTCTCAGTATGTGGAGATCCATCTACCCTGTACAAGCACTGCCAAAATTTCGTAATTGCTCGACATACTCCACAAGAATCATGACCATGCAGTTCATGATTTCGTTTTGGGCCTTGCCGCAAATGTATATTTTATGGTATTTACTCCGCGGTAATAAATGTCTGTATGTCAGCAGGTTGTATTCACTCATGATAGTGCCACAGACAGCAGGAGAAGGTGGCCGTCTGTCAGTATTCGAGAGAAAATTGGCAAATTGGCTCAAGTCAGCAAAATGCCAGCACATTGGCCTTAGCCTATGTGTACACCAGTGCCTAACAGAACTTTAGAAACAGTCTCATGGACTGTATAGCACTGCATTATGGAAGGAAGAGGCAATTACAGCACGTAATGTGGAGCTAGTTATGTAGTGTAGCTGCCCCAGCGACCTGTACGTCACTACGGATAAGACCGTGTAATGCAATCAGTCCTGAAGGTTATTATCTAATTAGTCTGCACACTGCTTATTTTCATCTTTAACCTGGGTGCCAGCAAAGTGAACCCAGAGTGCAATTTGGGCGGCACGGTGGCACAGTGGTTAGCACTCCTGCCTCACAGCAAGAAGGTTGAGGGTTCGAATCCGGCCTGGGGCCTTTCTGTGTGGAGTTTGCATGTTCTCCCCGTGTTCGTGTGGGTTTTCTCCGAGTACTCCGGTTTCCCCCACCCACAAAACATGCAATATATAGGAATACTGTATGGCTGTGTGTGAATGTTTGGTGGTGGTCGGAGGGGCCGTAGGCGCATACTGGCAGCCATGCTTCCGACAGTCTGCCCCAGGGCAGCTATGGCTACAAAGACGTAGTTTACTACCATCAGAGTGTGAATTTGTGAGTGAATGAATAATGTATCCTTGTAAAGCGTCTTTGAGTGCCTAGTAAGCAGAAAAGCGCTATATAAAATTGATGCATTATTATTATTATTAATTTGATATTTCCAAATGTTCCTGGAGTGTCTGTTGAAACATAGCCCTGTTTCATCGAAAGGTAATGGAGCCGGGGTACGCTTCAATATGACGACGCGTAACCCGAGTACGGTTTGATGGTCCCCAGGTAAAAGATGATCCTATGAGCCTTATTTTCAGGCTTTCTTTTTCTGGAATAAGAAAGAGCATATAGGGAGGTTCTCAGCAAAACGAAACCTGTTTTACCCACTAGTTCCCACAATGTAATGGCTTTGTTCACCCTTATGGCAAAATGGTCCATCTTGCTAAATTGTGAGTAACTGTGCTGGTAAATTTTTGCTGTAACTGTGTTTCCAGAAAGCTGCTCCTTAGCATTCACTCACTCGCCCTAAACGATAATGTCTAGGAAAGGGCTGCGGAGGGAACAAAAGAGATGCGACACCAGCCCGTTTTCAGAAATTACATTTCCTCAATCACAAAGGCGTTTATATTTTAATGAGAGTGATTCGATGAGGAACTGTTCAGTCAGGATTGCGCATCAAGACTAAATGAATGATCTCGATTTTGTAACATTCATTAATTCAGCTTCCATTTAATTCAGCTTCCATTAGCGGGGCGAAATAAATAATTTTAAAGGGATGGCAGGTGACAAAGTGTTTGGAAGGATAACACACTTGCCATTTAGTTATGCCGAGTTTAATGCCTTTGATTTAAAAGTGCTACATAAAGACATCGAGCTCAAATTATTTCTGGGGAACCAACAGCTTTTAATACACTGGGGTCCCCACCTAACCCCCCACCCCCAAACAAAATCAGGGATCAGGTGACACATCTGGGAGAGTCTGAACCCCTCTGGGGGAGATGGGATTACTGTACAGAATAAGGTCCATCACAGCCCTCGCTCAACCTCACACACTCGAACGACAAGCTAACATGACTAACGCCAATCAGATTTTAGCCAACCTCTGTAGATAGACTGCTATGATGCCCATTAGTGGCCACCATTTTATGTGTTTTGTTTATGTACACAAAAGAACCACTCCTACTGACAGATCTCTGAAGAGGTTGTGATAGTCCTGGTTTGTATATGAAAACTGGGCGTAAAGTCTCCAGCAAGCTCTAAAATACACTTTCACAGTAGAAAGATTTCAGTTTTACCGTATTTCTTTTTTCCTGTTATCTGAACTCCCCCACAGTCCTCATTCTGCATCAGGCATAAACAGATTCATCAAGTGAAACATATTTATGTGAACTTCACTTTACATCTGTAAAAATATCCCGAGGAATCTAATGAGACTGAGTTTACAATTTGAAAAAATAGTGCCATCAGCTTCATCTCTGTAAAACAATCTCATATAAAGGTCAGTAGAATTGTTCGTAAATTACAGGAAGGTCAGCAGTGACAATATTGAATGACTGAATGAATGAGTAAATAAATAAATAAATAATCTCAGCATTAGCAGTGGTAGCTTGTCTGTGTTCATACTATATAAAAGCCTCCTAGGAAACCTAATCCTTAATTCACCATCTCACGTCATACTGCCATGTTTAATCTGCAATGAAATTAATTATCTGAGTGCATTTTCATCCAAATATTTCTTTCTGGAATGTATGCATTTGTGAAGTTGTGAAGCTATTATGACTGAATAGGATCTACCAACGTCCGTAATGCTCACATTTAACACCATATGCCAACAAGATACGGAACTCGCAAAGCTTGACCTTTTTCACAGAGTACACTGTAAAATTTGCATTCAATACCCTCCATTCCACTGATAATTTAGGCAAGGTCAAATATGTCATGCACAAAGTACTGATTTACCTGCTGAAGTGCACATAACCTCAGTCAAGTCATTTCTCAGGAAGGCATTAATAGGATCACAATTAACTAACTGGCCTTGAATAAACAGACGTGGTCGAGAATGGATCTTTACTGGAATGTGAACTTAAAACTGATTTTACAGAACTGTACTGTGAAACTCTTATCCCAGTGCTAATAAAGAGAATGGTTTGCACGTTGCATGCGTGCTTATACACAAAATGTGTTTTCTGATATAATTTACACGCCTCATAACCCAAACAAACTTAACCTTTGGACAGAGGACACATAGGGTGGTGCAAGAATTCATGGGTATCATGCAGCAGTGTTTCGTTAAGTCTGTAGAGCCATGTCCAATTTACAGGACCACTGAACTGACCAAAAGGGCTGGCCTTTAGGATGCCTGTACAACAGGACCTAAATTAGCTTTTTAACACCTTTCTAGGACTTACAATATTCAGATACCAGCATGCCCTTTTGGACTAGAGACTCATTGCAAAACAGTCCCCCAATGTACTCCCACGAGAGAGAGCCTATTTTTAGACAGAATTCACCATATGCTGGTCTATACTGATGACATACTGAAGCAACAAGATAAATGTGAATTCCAAGAATTCCAAAATTGTAAACCCCACCAAATTTGAATGGGAGTTAAAAATGTAACATAGTAATGATCTAAAATGGTTATCCCCTTAAACTCTAACTTGACTGTTAAATTATCTTTTAAGTAGGTTCAAAGTTAGAAAAGGCATTTTTTAATTGTAGTGAAATATCACATACATATTAAGTATGTTTTGGTCGCAGCACTTCACTGAAGCAACATTACTCTGATGAAATATTCAAAACCAAGACACTGTGTTTTAATGGCCAGAGCATTACATCAAATGGAAAATATATAGATCGGGTGCATCATTTTATATACTTTTCCCTGTAATTGAGCTGGACATATTTGAGATCATTGGAAACCTTAGAATCTCCATTGGAACTTAAATAAGGCCTGAAGTTCCACAGGTTTGATTACAATGGCTGCATTTGATGGACCTACACATGAATCCATGAGTGTAACTTATTTGGCGCCATTGACATTGACCTAATGAATCTACGTTAATGGCGCTTGGCGTTATACTATTTGCCAGAATTTCAGTACCAACTATCTCCGCCAGATGGCACTGCAATTTCATCACCAAACTCGTGGTCGCTCAAAATGTTCTTGTGTTTACATTCCTCCCATGTATTCAGTGCATAACAATGGCCTGTTGGACCTTTGAAAGTGTGGCGCCAAATGAGTTAATGGGGTTAACTGCAGTTTAAGTCTGACAGAGCGAGTGAGGACCCAAAGAGAAGCGTTGTTACGATAGTGACAGGACGGGAGGGCAGACAGAGAAAGTGTAAAAATGTAAGTCTGTGTGAGAGGTTTCTTAACATGAACATGCGGAAGCTAACTCTTTGAGATAACCTGAGAAAACTAGGCTCAAACTAGATACAGAGTCAGCACTGTTAATCCCTTCCAACTGGACCATGAAATTTAAATTTGCCAACGGGGCAATTTTTGCCCCTGCAGGCCAAAATCCAACAGCATTTCACACAGACTGTCAGCAGATAACAAAATAACATTTCACCACTAGGAAGCAAGCAGATAAAAAAATAAGAAATTGGTCTTGTGGAGCAAGAGAGCTGTTGTAGGGAATTGAGCTGAGCGTATCCCAGCATGCAGCTGCTTTATATACCGCTCGCTTTCATCTGCTTCGTGTGTTTCCAGGGCTTTGAGTCAAAAACACCCACCACCCGCGGCCATTTTATGAGGAGATCATTCCCCAGAAAGCCTTCGCCGATGTATCAACAAACAAAATTGAAAATGAATAAAAAAATAAATGCACATTTTATACGAAGCTGTTTGTTATAAAGGCAATAAACATGGTTGAGGCATTGGGGGCACTCACTGGTTCTCGTCCAAAATCTACAGAGGTCATGATCAAGCAACTAGAATATGGTGAGGTGGAGATTACCACATTTGCTGTTTCCAATTCCTGAGCAAGGTATTATCTGTAAAAAATGATACCTTCAAATGTCTGCACATTAGCAAGAGTGCAGAACATATTTGAAAAATTATTCGGGAAATATTTTTTTAAACTATGATTCAACGCTAAGTTTTTCCAGAGAAAACGGTGTCTGTGACCGAATGTGTAACTGAATTTTTCAATACATGCGAATCAATGCAGACTTTCAATACAATATAATACTTGTATCACTTGGTGCGTCTTGATAATCCATACAATCAGCAGCATTAAACTCTACAAGTATAGACATGTATTTCCATGTTATATTATAAATAAATAAAACAGTACAGCACAGCACAGCACACTCGCAAATAAAAATAGCCATATAGTCCTCCATGGCAATGAGCCAAGAAATCCTCAACACCAAATGAAATGGAGCGGGAACAGCCCAAAATCAGTCCAAACTCATATGATGCCGTCTGTTCGTCGGCAACAGAACTTTTGGGGGGGTTATCGGTCCCCCGCTCCCTCTCTCTCCCCTTCTCACCACATCTGGTGTACATCCAGCAGGTAAGTACAATTTTATTTTGCTGATCCATCTGGGACAGCAGTGTCTTTGAAAACAATCTGAATTTGACGCAGTCATAAAGGATGACTGCTCATAAGAGAAGCTCTACCCATAATTCTCTGCTGCAAAAATCCTTACTTCTCCTCAACACCAAACTAACACATGATGAGCAAAGAGAGTTTGTACTCACTAGAAATACAATCTTTCCGCTATCACAAGGTACACTTTGAGCAGGTGACATTTTTACTCTGACACTAGAGGGCCTTTTTGCAGTTTATGATGGAAATGATAAAAGTGGAAAGCTGTCCCTTTCTGTTTAACTACCGGGAATTTATGTGCAGTTAACCAGAGTGACAGTGAACAGAAGGGGTTACAGTCTATTGCACAGAGAGCCAGGACACATTTCCCTTTTTCTGTGTGTGCAGTGCATATATTTGACCCCTTGAGAATTAGTTTCATTGTAAGACCCTCTGTAAGGCCTTCCTTTTATGCAGTGAAAGGTCAATATATGGCCAATAGCAAATCAGCCCTGTCTGCAGATATAATGTAAACATGCGGCTCTCGGGGAGATGAAGAAATGGAGAAACCACTTAGCGACACGTCTGTGTTACTCTGCAGCTCACAGAAATACAAATAAGAAAAACACATTCAGAATAAAAATAAGATGTAAGACATGATTCTCCGTGGGGTTCAGTGATGCAATAGTGTGCTGTAGATTTCTGCTGTGCCATTTCAAGAATAAGAAATGGCACGTGATGCTTTGAATTAAAGCGCAGTTTTGGGAATTAGATTTCCCACAATATTCATTAAATAACTACATGACAGGCCTCCCCATTTCACGGTTCGCAATGGCAGAGAACTGCTGGTTATCCACCCTCCCTTTACCTAAAGGTCAAGTCTAAATACAATCTGGCCAATCAGTAATACCTACAATAAATGGAATTTGCCACATAAATTATTCTGCGCATCTACCTTGCACGTAAATGCAACTGACGTCACTTTGAAATTAAGTTTGAGGGAGAAAATATGTTCCATTATTGCCATGTCAGGTTTCATAAACCCTCAGACCCACAGCTTGTCTTTCTGTAATTTTTTCTCTCCTCTCCCTGATGGCTGAAGGTACGAGCCAGCGCAGTACGTTGATTGGGATACCACTGCCATAGCTTCAAACGCCCTAAAAGTTGATCTTCGCCCCTACAACTGACCTCATGTGGCCTCAACCTTCGACCCAATGACCTCCAAAACCTACTCAGCTCAGCTGACCTCTGTGGAGAGTTACCATGTCTGAATGGAAGAAAACCCTTCTTCTCCATCAGTAAACACAGCGCGGACAAGATATCTGTGATGGAGTGGGAGATGGACGCATGGACGGACGGACAACTGGATGATGTGTCGTAAAATCAAGGAAGGCTGTGAAAAATAAGTAGCAGGAATAAGTGGGAGGGCCGTCAGGAGCTCAGATACACAGCAGGGTCAGCCTCTCTCTGCTCAGGCAGGCCTCACCACAGCTCAGGCTAATGCTGCTATCTCCAGCTCACACACAGAAACACTCTCCGCACACGACCACTCACCACAACTCATCTTCATCTGCTCATGGGTCTATGTTTTATTTTTCAACAACCCAGTTTTGCTCTTCAGTTCTGACCAATGGCTATTGATGTTAGTGCAGTATCTTATTTCTTTTTCAGCTCTTTTTCGTTGACATTGCAGCTTCAGAATGTTAAATGACAAGAGGAAGCCATTCAGTCTATCTGGGTTTGTCATTTTCCCAATGGACAGCATTCAGTAATGCCTTGCAAAGATCGTCCTCTGTATTCCAAGGGAATATATTTCAACAGAGGCCTAATTTCCCAGCTTGAAGACAAGACAAAATCAAAAACTTTTTACTCAATTTTATTTTGTTAATTCTTACTAATTACAGAAAATGTCCATGGAAATAATACGAGTGTGAAAAATTTTGTGTATTACCTCGCTAACAATTTTTCCATACCACTTACCTGAAAAGCAATTTTACTAATAATCTTACATTAAGTACCAGTGGGTGTGTTGATTAAATGCATTTGTCAGTTATTGGCTGCTCTCCCTTCAATCAAATCGACTACCCGGCCATTGAAAAATCCTCTGAAAGAGGGTTTTTTCCCTTGAATATAACATAACATAACAAAAATGGCGAGAAAAGGCCGTTCAGCCCAACTAAGCTCGCCAGTTTCTTTATACTATTGTGAATATATCCCTTCAGATACTCAATGACTCAATGGTATCTAGCTTTAAGTCAAGCCTGCTCTTGAAAACCCCCAAGGACTCTGCCTCAACAATATGGTCAGGCAAGCTATTCTACATCGAAATTACTCTTTGGGTGAAGAAATATTTCCGAATATCAGTGCTAAATTTATCTTTGGTCAACTTCCATTTGTGACCCGGAGTTCTACTCACAACACTTGGTCGAAGGAATCCAACATAATTCACTTTTGTCAATCCCTTTAACATATTTAAAGGCCTCAATCAATCACCCTTTAGTCTCCTTTTCCTAAGACTACAGAGATTAAGGATCTTCAGCCTCTTCTCATAGCTTTCATCGTTTATACCTGGAATTAGCTTAGTGGCTCTTCTCTGAACTTTCTCTAGAGCCTCTATATCTTTCTTAAAGTATGGTCCCCAGAGCGGTACAAAATACTCCAGATGTGGTCTGACGAATGTGTAGTACAAAAGAAGTATCACCTCCTTAGATTAGCACTCAATACTTTTGGCAATGTATCCCAGCATCCGATGAAGTATGAAGTCCACCTCCCATGAAGTAATCCCGTCTAATGTTTTTGTTTCCTACATGTACAGCTTCACATTTCGCTACGTTATATTTCATTTGCCACATTTCTGCCCAATTCTGGATTCTATCCAAATCGTCCTGAATCAATCGTCGTAGTCGGACAGAAATGGGTCTGGTTCACCGGTGCAGGTATGTCAAAGAAGCAAAACCAGAATCCAATGGGCGTAACCCGAATCGTAACCAGGGCAGCAAACATAGATCTCGTGGTCAAGCAGAAGAAGGTCAAAACACACAGATGCAACAATAATCCAAAATCACAAAGGCAAAAAATCGAAAAGTTGGGCAGTCCAGTCAGAAAGATAAACACTGAGTAATCAAGGCGAATGAAGCATGGCACAAGAAGACTGAGGAAAACGATCTGACAGAGAGTAGCTATGAAAAGACACCTAATATACATTTTCTAGGAGATCACATGGTGAGGGACACAGGTGCAAACAGTCAGACTGATTACAAAGGAGCAGCACATGAGGGAGAACCTAATCACATGCAATTTGGCAGAAGCCAAAATGTGGACAGGGATCAGGGGACAAATCTATACAAAGACATACAGCTCCAGTTAAGAAGTGCTAACGTGCATATTTAAAGAAGGACAGCGTGATAAGACATGGAGCTTCCACAGAAAATGCAGCAAAGACAATCAGGGAGAGACAAGAGGCGGAGACTAGAACAGGGCGAGTGCTGAGAGCTTGTTAATCAATTAGTAAGTGAAACTATACAATCCCTTGGTGCTTGTTAGTAAGTTAGAATTATGTACAATGTTAGTTGGTGTTAGTAACTTCTAGCGAACATAACAAACTGTTAGTATGGTTAGTAAGATAGAAAAGTAAGGCAAAGTAAGCAAACGAGATCGGAAGGAAGATTGAAATCCAGAATCCAAGAAATCACCCGAAGAGTGACAGGCAGGACTGGGGCTGTGTGCAATGACAACACGAAAGACCAGACGGGGGAGACAAAGTGCCCTGCACAATGGAAAACATGAACCGGAATTTGACTATGGCAAAATGCAAAACATGGAAAAGTACACATTCAGACTATACATGAATAAACCAATACTAGCAGAACACAATACATATTCTAAGAATAGTCAGACATGGCGAATATCCAGAATACTCAAAAGTCGGTCAGAAAAACCAAGGCATGAACATGGTCAAGGCAGAACAGAACATGAGCGAAAAGCAGAATCACAACACTCTGAGGTAAAATTCTCAACAAAGTAACTGTTCAAGGCATCTGTAATATCTTTGTTATCATATAGCAGTGATCCATTTTTATTCTTTATGCACTTAACCTGCTCTTTAACTATCCTTTTTCTGCTACCGTACTGAAAGAAGCGCTTAGGGTTAGTTTTTGCCCCCTTTGTCTTTCATACAGTCTTCAAGCATTCCTCAGCTCTTTTTTGACCACAGCCCGAATTTTACTGTATTGAGCCTTAGTGTCATATACATCATATATACATAGTCATATACATCATGTCACAGAATTGTGTCCCTCTCTAGCTTGCCTTTCATGTTGTCTTTAAAATATCACATGATAAAATGTGATCACAGAATGAAATTTACCTGAAACCCAACCATCTTATATCACAGCAAAACTCATCTTGAGCCATCAAATTACAGAAATGATTTCCCCATAAAATTCAAAATTATGTTTGCAGCAACAACGGACAAATATCAATAAACAGCTGGGGCGAGCGCATAACGATGTTCCTGCCTTTGTAAACGATGTTATTGGTTTCATAAATCCAAGTATCCCCAAGATGTCTATTGGAAAAAAGTGAGTTACCTGACCTGCAGGCCATCCTACTATTTATTTCTGCTGTGAATTCAGTGAAAGTGAACTTCAGATTGAAGGGCAGCACAAATGTAGTGATGCTACAGGATCTGGCTGCACAGTACAGACATCGCCCAGTGTAAGAATCATTTTTGAATAGGTTTCCATGTTTATTTCAGTTCTTGATTTGGCGAGTCATGATACTGCATCACTGCAAAGAGCTTCACAGTATCAAAACCTACCTGAATACCACACTGAGTTAACACAATTTTCCACGACATTGCAGGAATAAACATGGCCCAAAGGCCAAAGAACTTATTCTTAGGTATGCTGTATTTTTTTTAATTTATGTTTTTGTTAAAATAGGGATTTGTGAACTTTTGAAACAAATAACATAATTTGCAAAGCCAGGAAGCACCACTAAAATGAAACATCTTACATTCAATATTAAATAAGCTTTGCAGTGTAGAACATTGCAGAATAATGCTGCTGCAGGTGACGGAGGTTGAAGTACGCAGTAAGACAATGTTTTTCGGCGACTTTTTCCAACTTTACGGCGTTGAATATCCCTGGTTCCTCGCCACACTCAATAGTAGGCTATACAGAAAAGGCTGGAGGCTGAGACAAGGTGCTCCCTCACTCGTAGGTCATCAGTAACACCTAATTAGCAGAACAAAACCCAGGGAACCCTGGCAAAATTGTTTGCCGAGAACTCAAGTTCTGGGTGTCCTCCGTCGTCAGGATTACTGGGCTAGCGGTGGCCTTGAAGGCCGCCTGCCTGAATCCGACGCAGCCGCTGCAGTGGTGTTTCATTCCAGCACCTTCTCCCCCCTCCTCACCCGCCGCACTCCTGCTTCCTCCCACCCACACTCCTGCTTCTTCCCACCGCACTCCTGCTTCCTCCCGCCCACACTCCTGCATCCTCCCACCGCACTCCTGCTTCCTCCCGCCCACGCTCCTGCTTCCTTCGGCCGCACTCCTGCTTCCTCCCGCCCACGGTCATGCTTCCTCCCGCCGCACCCCTGCTTCCTCCCGCCACACTCCTGCTTCCTCCGGGCCGCATTCCTGCTTCCTCCCACCCACGCTCCTGCTTCCTCCCGCCGCACTCCTGCCCCTTCCGGGCCGCAGTCCTGCTTCCTCCCACCGCACTCCTGCATCTTACCGCTCACACTCCTGCTTCCTCCCGCCCACACTCCTGCTTCCTCCCACCGCACTCCTGCTTCCTCCCGCCCACACTCCTGCTTCCTCCCGCCACACTCCTGCTTCCTCCCACCGCACTCCTGCTTCCCCTCACCGCACTCCTGCTTCCTCCCGCCCACGCTCCTGCTTCCTCCCGCCACACTCCTGCTTCCTTCCGCCGCACTCCTGCTTCCTCCCCCCATGCTCCTGCTTCCTCCTGCCGCACTCCTGCTTCCTCCCGCCCACACTCCTGCTTCCTCCCGCCGCACTCCTGCTTCCTCCTGCCGCACTCCTGCTTCCTCCCGCCCACACTCCTGCTTCCTCCTGCCGCACTCCTGCTTCCTCCCGCCCACACTCCTGCTTCCTCCCGCCGCACTCCTGCTTCCCCCAGCAACAGTCCTGCCAAATATTTGTCCTCTCAGAGGCAGCACGCTAAATTAGCTTTTGAGACCCCAAAGGCTCATTAAGGGGGGGGAAGTCAAACCACCCTGTCTATTAACGACCCTTATCTTGTTTGAACTAGATTCTGAGCAGCTTAAAAAGCAGCTCATAAAAAAACAAAAAAATCAATTAATTCACTCACTATCCACAAGCTTTCGGGACATTGATATTGATAATAGTGTTGGTTTTACAAAATGAAGGATCTAGCCCTGATTTGTGAATTATGCAACACAACAATGTAAAAAAGGAATTTAAAGTGGTTTCCACTTTTCCAGGCTGCTTATAGTCATATCTACTGAAAAAGACCATAAGTTAATTGGAAAATAAACCAAAGTATTTTTTTAATTACACATTATGTAAATACATATTACACGATAATTACACATTATTGCAATGATCTTATGCATTTTCACAAATTGATAGATATCCTAAAAACAGTATCCTAGCTCTCATATTATTTTAGGGTCAAATGTGACCTTAACTCAAGTTAAGATATGTAAAAAGTACCATTAAGGTCTTTTCTATTGTAACAAGGTTTCACAATGTTTTTACACAACAAAAGAAACTGTCACCATCTTAGTCAATTCTTAATGTCTTTAAGAAAAGAAGTGAAATTTGTGCTGTTTCGAGTCAAATATGACCTGGCAGAGAATATTGGCTGCCACATGTATCAATCAAAAGTTGTGGCTTAAATTTGGCTCTATTTGACGCCAAAACACACACACACACACACACACACATGCACGTATACGAGCAAACACATGCACTCATACAGACACATGCGCTCACACACACACACACACGCACATACACACACACACACACACACACACACACAACCTACCCCACCCTATTGACTGGTACACCTAGTTGCACAAAATGTTGAGGGTGCTAAATAAAAGATATAGAGGGTACATCAAGCAGTATAATACCTCCTACAAGGCAGAGACTGCACAGATCGAATGGTAGATCTACAAAAGTAGTACCAAATATAAAGGGATGTAAGATATACCAATGATTACAATTTCATTTATACTCTATTTCATGTCCCCTCCCCCACTGAACTGTAATAATTTTGGATGATTTCATAAGCCATCATCAGTGCTGCTGTCTGTTTGGACACAGAGGCAGTTCTACAGCTGTGCGAAATCTGCACCAGAGTGGGGGGAGGGGGGAGGGGGGTTTGCGTAGACACAGCCTTGAGGGATGAGCTTGGAGTCTCGATTCTCCCCGCTGCCCCGCCGTCTATTTAAAACCATCGCTCTCTCCCGAGCTCCAGACAGCAGTCTGCGCTCCAGAGCAGATCAATCAACGCGCCAATTTACCAATTAGGCTCCTAACTCGCTAGAAATAAACACGTCTCTCCCCCACTCTCCCTCCCTCCCTCTACACCGCTCACATCCTGTTACAGTCAACCAACAAGCACACATTTTTTTTCTGATTAATGCTAAGGCTGGTTCTGCTTCGCTGACGATCCCATTCATTTCAGTGTCGCAGCACCTCTAAATACGGACAATACAAAACAGACGCTTTACCATTTTAACAAGCGGACAGTGAGACTGAGGGAGAACTTACTGACTTCAGCTTCCCAAATGCTGTTACTAACAGTTTTACCTCAGAGTCACCTGCATCTTTAATTGCTTGTATATGAGCATCTAACAGTTTTCAAAAGATTTAGAATTTTAATGCCAAGTCTATTCAAGAGCAAAATTGAACTGATATAACCATACGCTTTGTTTCAAGTGTTTAGCTATATCTTCTCTTGAAGGGTTTTTGTATTCTTAATTAAATACTGCTTCAAATACCGATGCAGGTAATGCTAGCTGGTCGCAAAACAAAAAAATAAAAATCAAAAAATACTTAGTGCCCTCATATCACTTCAACAATTTTAATGGTGTTTCGCCTTCATTCAATAATTTTAATGTGTATATAATGCTGATTCACACAAGCTGTTGTTTTGACGTGTATGCAGGCTGAATATAAGGTCAGTTTTGTATATCGAAAAAGATGAATTTGGTTGCACTATTGTGATTTGCCCTGGTATTAAATTTGTTTACCCTTTAACCCAGCGTTTTATTTGCAATAAAAAGTAGGCCACCGCATTTTAGATTGGGGAAGTGGGCAATAGCTTTTTATCACTGAATGGGCAGTTCCTAAAAAAATCTGCCGTCATGGTCGCCAGAAGTGAGAGAAGCAGTCAGTTCCTGACACTGTTATGATGAAAGCTGTTTAAAATAAGCAAAATAGTGATATGGTTCAATCACCCCATGACCGATCAGTCAATGGTCAAATATTTTGCCTATTTTAAGCAGCTCTGTCATGGATTGATCGCAAAATAGTAATATGGCTCATTGGTCCCCATGGCTCATCGGACCCCAGTCTCCCCTAGTGGTGAAAAAGCAATTAGCACTAATCCATTTCCAATCAAACGGAGATTATAATTCAGTAATACTGAATGGAGGAGACGATTCGCTCTGCAGCGCTTCTGCACGAAACTTCAAAGAGTGGGGCGGATAATAAAATTAAATTTCTTTTTGGCCCAGTTCGTGGGCATATAGCAGAAGTCTCTCTGGTATACGCCATGCCTTGGTGCGAATAGCAGCACTGTTTCTCTTACTGGCCCCACTGTGGGGCGAATAGTCACTTCCATACTGAATACTACATATTTTTATCTTTTATTACAATTAATAGTATTATTGTACAAAACATTTTGGTTTCCGTATCATTTCTGAACACACTAATGTTGTGCAAGTGAAATAAGTGATATTAAATACTTTTCTCCAAACTCAATGACCACCTGACAGCTGCGACACACAGATATCTGCAGGTGTTATAACGTACGCAAATGATCACACGCTTATACACACACATACACTTCTAATGACATTATTTCAGAAAGAACCAAGGAAATAGATAAGTAGGAAATAGATACTGTCAGAATGTACTGACAGTACTTGACATTTTATGCAGTGTAAGTAGGAATAGAAACTAATTTTTTCTAACCTGTTCTTTGGTACAGCCATGAAACCAGTGATTGTTCAGAGAAAAATAGAGACTAAGCATTTATTAACATTTTTCACTTTCTAGCAAGGTGGCATAAGGTTACAGACTGACCTTCAATGTAGATATATGGTTGAAATGATGTCAGTCGTCGTTTCAACGTTGAAACGTTATTGAAACAAGGTTCAACTCTAATGGTTGTAACCCAGCTGGCACACGATTGACCTTCAATGTTGAAATATGGTTGAAATTATGTCAGTTGTCGTTTCAACGTTGAAATGCTCTTGAAACAACGTTTAACTCTGATGGTTGTAAAAAGGTTAACAAAATGATCTCAGATCAGCACTGAAATTTGAACAAGATTTGTCTCAACGTTGAAACAACATTGAAACAACGTTGGGTTAGAGTACCACACGCAACCTCCAGAAAAATCGAAAAAAAATCACTACTTTTTCGGCTTACCTTGATGTTTACATACCAAGTGAAATATTCAGCTGTGGGTAAACATTGAGCGAATATCCAGTTAAGAGAATTTACACTTTAATGTTTAGAGCGTCTATACATGCGGCAAGCTTATAAAGGTGGCAGCCATGACCCTGTTGACCTTACCTTAATCCAACTCATAAGGAATGCTATCCCGATCCCTGTCCCTAACCCTGACCTTAACCCAACTCAGCCACAAACAATGGTTTGTTCTGCTCAAATTATTCAACCCAAGGTCAATGGATCAGCCGACTCACCAGTATGAAACGCATAAAAATGGATATTCACTCGACGTCTCCTCATTGACACTAAATTAAAGAAAGAAAAATAAATGAATATAATTGTACGTTTGGTTGTCTTTCCCCCTCCAGCGATGAATGGAAACTGATGCGCTGAGCTAGCAGCAAACTCAGTTGGTGTACTGGTTAAAACCACAGTGTATGGTGTGTTTAAAATTGCTTTGTGCACAGGCTCCCAGGTTTGAATCCTGCTGCTGAAACTAATGTAATGTGTAACTTAACATGTAAACCTTTGTTCACAGCCTCATTGATTGAGGGAAAAAAAAAAAATATCAAAACTGTAATTACTGCAAAAAATGTTTTCCTCGCGCAGCATCTACCCCTTCCATTTAAAAATTTTCCTTCATCATTTTAAAATCATTCTGGCCCAAAATAAAATAAAAAAAAAACAAAAAAGTGGAGGTTGTGAATGGTACTCATGCATAACGCTGAAAAAACGTTGTGAAATCAATGTTGATTCATCTTTCAAAATCAAAGCATAATTCAACAGTGATTCAACTATGATCCATGACGTTGATTCAACTGTGAAAAAACGTTAAAATGCCAGCTGGGTTAGCTACAAACGGTAACTTCAGCATGCTTAGCTGAGCGAATATTCATTGCAGGTTAAGCTAATCTAAATGGTAACGTTGGCAAACAGATGCTATTGATTTATTGAGCCTGTATTGTAATTAGTGAAGAAATAACGTTATGTTTATTGGTTTGACACAGAGAAATTACCTGCATGTCCTATTATCATGTAGACATCTTATGTCTCCATATGCCATGTCATCATGTTGCTCACGTTTCCTGCAACTGCATGTTGATATGCATCTTTACTTCTGAAAGCCATCAGGCTATCTCCTTTATGTAGCAAAGGATTACGTACAAGGTATATATAAATATCAGGAAATGTTAGTTAGGGTGGATACTTCGCAAATGATAAAGGGCAAAATAAAATAGGGGGTACTAAATATGGATCACGCCCGATTACTGATGTTTTTTGTAATTAACGCTCACTGTCTTCCTCATTTAAATGTACCATGTTCACTGTCATGAGAGAGGGGGATAAGTGAAATCGGACACAAATATGGTGGTGGGAACATCGGAAGTGACGTTTTTGGTACCTATAAATAACCAGAACTGAAATAATCCTGACCTTTACCCAGGAAATAAACAACAAACAAAGGCTTCCACTGCCCTCAGAGAGAGACGCTGACCTTGCAGGAGTCAGAGCTTATTTTAGTCCAGGATTTGGAGGGGAGACAGAGACCTGGAACAGCTGTGGAGGTGGGGAAGGTGCCAAAATTTGGCCGTCGAGTCAGGAAGCAAAAGACGGTTGCACAGCTGTCGATAAACCTCATGAGAGCTCACTCAGGAACACTGTTTATTAGTTTTCCTTGGAGGACCAATATTATTATCTAGACTTTGACATTCTGTGCAGATATTGCGAGCGCAAAACCCTACAGTTGATGTATTTTTAATGAAGTTGGTTCCTCTGTAATTGAAGTCCTCAGTGAGAAGGTTCAGCCGGCCTCTTCAGTACCAGCCCCTGCTAGAGTGCTGTAGATGAGCAGATCTCTGCTTGACTAATGCTGGGTCTGGAAACCTCTGGAGAAAAGCATCTGATTTTCCTTTAGCTATTGGCTAAAAAAAACAATGACCCAGCACACCGCAGTAGACACTGCACTGCAGGACAAGGTCTTTACAGCGAGAAGTTTAAAAATTTCATGGCAAGCTAAAACCAGGGCAGTTTAAGCTAGTGTCATAACTGAGAGACTGTTCAGGTCCAAACTGCCACAAAGATACATTTCTTACCTGAGCTGGACATTTCAATTACTATTCTACACATCCAGCAAGTTCCCATCCCGCTATGTTTTTCCAGGTCACAGTTAGAAATGAGAACATCTCAGCTGCCTTCCCCAGATAAATGAAGGTTAATGAATGGCACAGGGTCGTGTTTGCCAGTTTCCTCCAACAATCCGAGGTCTCAGTAATGACGGCTGCCATTGGGGAAACTGTGTGCCTGTGTGTGTGTGTCTGGATGTGTGTTTGATGCACATTCTCTCCCTCAAATCCAGGCCTCACGGGTTATGATGAGCAAAACGAGGGCTGAGTTTGAGCCACAGGGATTTGACGAATCAATGCTGCAGTGTGACAGCTGGGATTTGCTTTGCGCAGGCCAGATGATCGGCCTTCGCTATCACTAGTTTCTGTGGTGGCCACCTCCTAATTTGCACCATAAGAAGTTGATAATCAGAGGTTACATCTTCAGTGTGGTAAGGATGATTAATATCTTCCGGATTGTAACAAACCGCCTTGTGCTACGGGAGTGTAACAGATAAGTCCACACCTCCCCATCCTGTACATTTGATCAAGAGGACACACATTATATTGGGCTGTGTTACGGCACGCAGCTCCCACAAGATTCTCCAGCCGTAGCTATCTGCCGTTGCAAATGCCCTCATTATAATCTCTTTTTGGAGTCAATGACAGCAGTCTGCGTATCACCTGCTGGAATAGTAGTCCCTGTAGATTAAAAAAGTGCATTTAATGCATTTACGCCTGCACTAGTACTGCATGTCATGTGCCAAATCTGGGCACTGGGGTGGAATTGATTTTGCCCTACAAGACTGGGGCTCCCATTACTCTTGACAGAGAGAATTAAATGCATGTCCACCCTGCTTGGGCATGGTCCCAAGGCTTTTCATGAGGCTGGTTCCTGAATCAAAGCAGGTTCAAGTTACATAAGAAAACAGCTGCAGCTCATAGGCATAGATTTGAGTGGGGATAGTTGAGATATTTCCTGACCAGCTTTCAGACATACAAAAATACCTACTTTGGATCAGTGGAGAAAAGGAAAGAAACTCAAAATCATGAATCAAACATTATCCAGTCCAATTTAAAGCTCAGTTTGTGGCTTAGTCCTGTTCATAGATGGTCATTGGTCCAATTTGAAGTGTATAGATTGGCTACAGTCGTTTTACGAACCATAAAGATGCTTTATGGACAAGTTTGCGAACTGGCTAGCTAACGTAGCCATGTATCCACTCAGTTCATATCAGTGTCCACACAACTAGAACTGAGTGGGTTTCGGGAGTGCGCTGAGATGATTTGTAGGGGTTAGTGAAGGTTGTGGATAGTGAATGAATTCCAAATATTAGTCGCTATTCATGTTTTGTGGCTGAAACACCGAAGGTTTGATTGCCCCCGAGCCCGCGTGTGATGGGGATTTGTTCACAATTAAACTCATGGCTGCGGCAATATGATCGCTGAGGCAATTAAAAAAAAAACTCATTATCCTTACCGAATTTCAAGCCTGGCTCAGCCAAAATTGCTATAAGAAATCCTTTGCCTTATTATTTTTTTTTTTAGTTTTATGAATGACAGCTCAGACAAATGAGTCTTAACCGTGGGAAGTAAGATTGGCAAGAGGTCAATGCATCAATGTGTGATGATCATGTAAATATTTAAAGGGTTTATGTTAGATTATTGAATTCTTTTCTTGAAATTGATGAATAAGCTGCATTTTTCCTGCAAACGCCATGAGGGGGCCTGTGGAATTGAGAGGAATGGAGGTCCCCCGCAGTTCTGAGCCAGACAGTCAACAGAGCCCCATTAACCAGACTCTCAAACTCAAATCCTGGATGGCCAGTGTGGCTACTGGTTTTTGGTTGACTCCTGGACTTATGCCCTTCATTTAAGTCACCAATTGGCAAAAGAGACTGAACACCTTACCTCTGAGGTGTAAATAAGGTTAACTGAACAGAAATGTCAAAACACTACAGGCACTGCAACCCTCCAAGAATAGAGTTTGAGATCCCAGGAATAATTTTATTTAAATGTATTTAACCAGGGAGGTCCCGTCGAGATTGAAATCTCTTTTTCGAGGGAGCCCTGGGGGTTAGGGGGGTGAGGGAGAGGACAAGTTGCTCAGCCAATTAGATCAGGGGATGATTAGGTGGCAGGTTGAAAGAGCCAGGTTGGGAATTTAACTATGACACCGGGGAACCCCCTGCTCTTATGGAAGCGTTTAATGACCACAGTGAGTCAGCACCTCGGTTTAACGTCTCATCTGAAATATAGCGTCTCCTTTAGTACAGTGTCCCCATCACTGCACTGGGGCATTGGGGACTATTCCATCAGAGGGAAGATCACAACCTACTGGCCATCAACACCTCCTCCAGCAGCAACTTGGTTTTCCCAGGTTAGTCTTCCATCCAAGTGCTAACCAAGCCCACACCTGCTTAGCCTCAGCCACGCAGCTGAAGCAGAGAGAACAAAGGCTTCCACTGCCCTCAGAGAGAGAAGCTGACCCTGCAGGAGTCAGATCTCATTTTAGTCCAGGATTTGGAGGGAAGACAGAGACCTGGAACAGCTTTGGAGTTGGGGAAGGTACCAAAATTTGGCCGTCGAGTCAGGAAGCAAAAGACGGTTGCACAGCTGTCGATAAACCTAATGAGAGCTCACTCAGGAACACTGTTTATTAGTTTTCCTTGGAGGACCAATATTATTATCTAGACTTTGTCATTCTGTGCAGATATTGCAAGCGCAAAAACCCTACAGGTGATGTATTTTTTATGAAGTTGGTTCCTCTGTAACTGAAGTCCTCAGTGAGAAGGTTCAGCCGGCCTCTTCAGTACCAGCCCCTGCTAGAGTGCTGTAGATGAGCAGATCTCTGCTTGACTAATGCTGGGACAGGAAACCTCTGGAGAAAAGCATCTGATTTTCCTTTAGCTATTGGCTAAAAAAAACCAATGACCCAGCACACCGCAGTAGACACTGCACTGCAGGACAAGGTCTTTACAACGAGAAGTTTAAAAATTTCATGGCAAGCTTAAACCAGGGCAGTCTAAGCTGGTGTCATAACTGAGAGACTGTTCAGGTCCAAACTGTCACAAAGACACATTTCTTTCACAGTAGTGGTATGGCTGCTTTACCAGGCTGTGTCTAAAAGAGGACAGTCTTGCATACAGTATAAATACATACGTTCTTTGGGTGATCGACTTATCGTGCTGTACCTCAACTTGCAGTCCCTCGAGGGCCAAGAACAGCTGGTTTCCCACCTCCCTTTACGCGCGAGGTAGGTGTAAAGCCAGTCTGGCCAATCTGCAGTGCTGAATGTCCAGTTACTACCCACAAGGATAGACTATTCGGGTTGAATTTGGATTCACAGGCCAGGTTTGAGGATCCCTGGACTGATCTGTCCATAGAGGCTTGAATGGCAGATCCCAGTATCTGAGCGCACGAGTAACTATCAAGATTTTCCTTCTAGTACAACCAGATCAAAAATAAACGCTGTTCCCTCGCCCCAGTGACATGAAACGCTAGTATTTTTGGTGTTATAATAGCTTTAGGCCACCAGAGCTGTCAGTCAGGTCTCGGTGTGTATCAAACGAATCACCATGAAATGGAGGTTATTGAACAAGCTGCCCTGATTTGAAGTAAATTCGATCAAAACAAACACTTTGCCGGCATTTTTCAAGGGAGGGGAGTCGATCTGATTGATCTCGAACGTGGCCGTGCATTCTGAACTGCGATTGGTTTGAAAACAAGAGGACGCTGATTGAACAGGAACGATGATTGGCACATGTTTTTAATCAGTACTGCGCCCACTCGTGCCCGATGACACTGCACTAAAATCACTTTCAAGAAAGTGGAAGGAAACGATGTATTGGAGTAAAATTACAAATTTAGAATCTTATTTTATGGAAATATTGCTCTAAGATGCTTCCACATTGTTATTCAGAGCTGAGAAAATGCCGGCTAAAGTTAATTGTATCAGCTTTAGATCCCTGTGCTGTATGGTCTCAGAATGAGCTTTAGCAGCATCTTGCCACGGCAGCAGTTTCCATTTCCTAAAATGCGCGATCCTCCAAGTTTTAGTTGTGTTTGCCTCCAGCGCTTATCTATTATTTCACAAAGCCCACGGAGCGAGAGCATTGGGTCTGAGGCCGGAGGGCATCTGCTCTTTGATTCTCAGAAGAAGAACTGCCGGCTTCTCCCTCGCGAAAGCTGCTGAAACTCAATTTGTGCTGGAAAAAGCATTTAGTGTCGTCATGTTTTCGATGTTGCAGTTTATGTGGATAAGGATATTCACCAATGGGAGAAAGTAAATAAACATTCTTAACATCAATATTGGTATTTTTAATGGACCAAGCAATGTGCCCATGTGCTCCCTATTATCAAGTTGTATAGTCACGATAGTAGGTATTCCTCGTACGCCTAAAAATTGTCTTTCATCACATGAAAAGTTTCAGCTTTGATGATAAATGGTGACTCTAATACAGTAAGAAGTATTTTGCTGCACAAAAAAAACTGCTTGCAACTTTAGTTTTTTGAACTTATTAAAGCAGAAAAACTGAATGGGAGTGAAAGGGTTAAGTAAGTGAAGATACTCCCGCCGTTCTCGCCACCGGCAGCCTGAAGCTGTAGAAGTCGGTCTCCTCAGTCCCTTGTTACACTGACAGCCCTCTGTCCATCAAACAAACTCCCACCTCCCCTCCCCTCTTTGTGATTAAATCACTATGCGTCTCATTAAATTACACACTGCGCTCCTTGTACCCGTGTTTTGCATAAAAAAGCCATCAGCGAAACAGGCCTTCGGCTGCCTGACCCAAATCTGTAAAGCCGTAAAACAAGTCAGTCAGTCCATTAGTAAGAGACGATGGCCCCTCCTCTGAGTAAGCTCTGTCATGATGAACGGCTAATGCTAACGCTATTTGGTGGGTGCTACCAGACCGAGCATCTGATATGGATTCTAAGAACCCTGATTTGATGTCTTTATCATGGGGGTAAAAATGACATTAGTGTACATTGGCCGCCCCGGTGGAAAGCCCCCAACTGGAGGGACTAATTGCTCTGAAATGGAATTGTGTTGAGTGTCAGAGGAGAGATAACTGGATCTGAGGACAAGAAAAAGTTTGGAAAAGGAAAAGGATTAGCATTTCTTTTTTCTTCCTACGTTCAAATAGCATGAAATTTATTACAGAGCAGGGGACTTTTATCGCATTTACTCTGTCAAATTATCATGCTGTAATGTTAGCAGGATGCCACCGAAGAACCAACACAAACTGCTTTACTGGACATGGAGGGGAAAATTCTGGAATGGTTTAACTCCTGTGGTCTCGGGCACTTGACCCAGTGCGGTCGGCTTGTGTGGCGAAGCTCCGCGGTTTTAAAAGCCTCCGGTGAAAATCTCCCGCAGACACCTGCAGTTTAGCAGCTGCTGTTTCCGCCCTGATAAGATACGGAGCCCCCAGGGCGAAAGGAGCTGGTACTGAGCAGAGTGCGCCCGATCCCCCCCTCCCCATCTGGACCTCTGTGGTATTCTGGGCCTTTGATCGGTATCCAAAATCCCCCTCACCGCCCTGCCTTCCCAGGATACCCTCCCGGCAGCCGTCTCCATGGAGACGGGATGCTCATGGCAGCAAGTCCAGTTATCGGGAGGGGCGGCAACTCTTTTCGCAACTTTCTCAAGGGGAGGTCAGCGCCGGGGGCCAAACTTGTTCTGGTCACACTTCATTTGAAGTGTTGCTCATAAACGCTTTATAGAGCATGAATAATGCCTTCATAAATGAGACATAATGTCTTCATAAATCATACATAAGCAAACGCCATGCTTTGTAAAGGGTGAAATAACATCCTTCTTCAGCATGTGATGCCAGATGTGATATAACTGACAATGTCACAATTAGGCAGTGGCTAATTGCGATAAAGGGTGACATTGTTAGCTAAGTGACATAGTCATTGTCACATCTGGCATCACATGTGGAATAAGGATGTTATTTCACCCTTTACAAAGCATGACATTTGCTTATGAATGATTTATGAAGACATTATGTCTCATTTATGAAGGCATT
This sequence comes from Gymnothorax reevesii, assembly GCA_029721435.1. Lineage (NCBI taxonomy): Eukaryota > Metazoa > Chordata > Actinopteri > Anguilliformes > Muraenidae > Gymnothorax > Gymnothorax reevesii. The sequence goes on from CM056574.1 coordinate 12,669,580, forward strand.
ATACATGCTGTATGAAGCCTTTATGAGCCACACTTCAAATAAAGTGTAACCCTTGTTCTCTATTGTTCTCTATTATTGGAGAATTTAAAAAGTTGATGCATTTCTTATATGCACTAATTTTGTTGCAAATATATCCGTGACTCAATAAACAATTCAATCACAGTCATTTTTGGCAGAAAACTGCTTGTTTTATGGCAATCTTACGGAAAACGCAGGCAGAGATTTATTTTCTCAATCAAAGTTTATATTGCCTTAAAAAAGAGAAATTATGAGAAAGTTTACTGCACTACAACTATAAAAATCAACAATCTTGTGCCTGTTGAGAGTTTTAACATGGCCTCTCAGTTTAAGTGGCTGAGCTTAATTTGATTAGAAATTAAAAAGCAGTGAGCCATTTTGATTCTTCCATTAGCACCCTTATGAGACATTAATTTAGGGCAGCACACAAATTGGGAATTTAAAAACATTACGATGGCTCTGTAAAAATTGGTATGCTGTAATACTGCACAAGCGATGTAGCAGTGAAATTGTGGGATAACCCTGCCAAAATTTCAGTTTTACCCCTTAAACTCTAACCTATCGCTGAAGTTTTCCCTTAAAGAAGTTCAAAGTCAGAAAAAGCATTTTTTTTAAATATTGTTGGACAGTGTCGTGTACATGTTCTGTAACTGCTGGTTGCAGAGCTTCACTGAAGCTACATCACACCTATATGGAGATAAATATTCAAACTCACCGCAAGCCACAGCATGAATCAAATAGAAAATATATAGAATTTGCGCATCATTTTGTGCAAATTAACCTGCAATTCAGCAGAACATATTTGGGATCATTGGAAACCTTGGGATCTCAACTGGAATATAAAATAGGCCTGAAGTTCCACAGGTTGGAGAGTGACAGCTATGGAGTTAAATTACTGCCAAAACCTTGTATACAAACCGAACATGTTTTACAAATGCACGACGATTCACAAACAAATACAATGTGATTTGCAAATATAAAAATGATTCACAAACAAATACAGTGTGATTTGCAAATATAAAAACGATTCACGTACGAACAAGGTGTGATTTGCAAATATAAAAACGATTTGCAAACATATACAGAGTGGTTTGCAAATACAAAACACCATTAACAAAAGAATGTTTTCAGTTTTACAAATACAAAACGTACCGATTACAAGTATACGACGAGAACCATTTCCTACAAGTACAAATCACTTTTGGCAGTTTTCTACCGCTGACATGGCGTAAAGGATTTTCTCACAAATGTCCTCACTGTTATTGTCCCTGTTAAACAGCAGGTGGGGCTATGACTCAATATCCTAGATCTCTACACCGTGAAGTTGAACAGAATAGAGAACGGCCGCCAGCGACAACCGTGGACATGACGATGATGGCTGAGGCTAAATAAAAACGCAGTGTCTTCGTGTTCGAAATAATTCCGTGTCCGACAGTGGGATGGTGTCAATATAACTACGTGTCCGACAGTGGATTATTGTTTTTAATCTCATGAAGTCAACTGAATCTTTTAGATAGCCTATTAAACGTGAATGTTTGATCAGATGGCTCAGTTCTTCAAGATGGGTACCCAATCAATGTTTCTGTTTAAGCTCTGCTCAATAAAGTGTTCTGATTGATAGTGATATATTTTTATTTTCCATTTCGTTATAAATCTGGGCCCGTATTCACAAAGCATCTTATCTAAGCGCTCGGAGTACTCCTAAGTCGCGCTAAAACATTTATGATAAAACAATCTTAAAATTCACAAAACCGCTGAGAGCAACTTTTAGTGAAGAAAATTGGTAACTCAATCGGGGTAGCTCTGAGATAAACGGGAGTAATCTCCGTTGCTATGGCTGATGTCAATTCTCATGCACGAGTCTTGGAAAAATGAGCACGGTGATTGGTTGTTTGGTGGCAGGGCAACCCATTGAAAAAAATATCCCACATACAACCCATGGAGGAAAAAATGAGAAAATAGTCCAAGGGACTGGTTTGTCCAATAAAATAATGGCCGTTGTTACGGGTTCGGCAGTTTTCAAATGCATTTCAAAGTAGAGAGGTACGACAATCCCCTTTTTAAACACTGCCCTAACCCTAAGCCTAACCTTAACTTTAACATTGACATTAAAATAATTTTCTTCCCTAGAACTATATTAATTTTAAACAGGGTTACTTTTAAGCAAGTTATTGTTAACATACAAAGCATTGGTTTTTTTAGATTCGGTTTAAAATAATAGCATATTGAGCACTTTTGAAAATTGCAATGCACGGTCCCCGCATATCACGCTCTAGGCAAATAAACGTACATAGGAAAGAGATAATTGTAAAAACATTAATAGCATTAAACAAGTTCTTAATGAAACGCGTCACTTGCCCCAATTGCTACTTGTTACCCGATGAGAATGAGAATATGTTGCGATAATTTAAATGTCGAGCCGTTCAAGTTTGTTTGCCCTAAACGGTCATGGATGTAAGTTCAAAATGACGCGAAAGCCCAGCTGGAGCCAAGACCAGTTACTGCTGCTGGGCCAGTTGGTGCTGGAGCGAAAGCATGTACCCTAATCAGAGGGAAAATTGGCTCGGGGGTGAACAGCAAATCCAAGCGGTATGCGTGGGATAATATCAGCCAACAGATCGTTGCAGCGTTACCCTCGGTGTCTCGGATGGCTAAAAGTTGCTCTCAGCGGTTTGTGAATTACTTTTCAGATTTTACTCCGACATAAAATGTTTTAGCGCGAATTAGGAGTACTCCTAGCGCTAAAATAAGATGCTTTGTGAACACGGGCCCAGATTTATAACGAAATGGAAAATAAAAATATATCACTATCAATCAGAACACTTTATTGAGCAGAGCTTAAACAGAAACATTGATTGGGTACCCATCTTGAAGAACTGAGCCATCTGATCAAACATTCACGTTTAATAGGCTATCTAAAAGATTCAGTTGACTTCATGAGATTAAAAACAATAATCCACTGTCGGACACGTAGTTATATTGACACCATCCCACTGTCGGACACGGAATTATTTCGAACACGAAGACACTGCGTTTTTATTTAGCCTCAGCCATCATCCTCATGTCCACGGTTGTCGCTGGCGGCCGTTCTCTATTCTGTTCAACTTCACGGTGTAGAGATCTAGGATATTGAGTCATAGCCCCACCTGCTGTTTAACAGGGACAATAACAGTGAGGACATTTGTGAGAAAATCCTTTACGCCATGTCAGCGGTAGAAAACTGCCAAAAGTGATTTGTACTTGTAGGAAATGGTTCTCGTCGTATACTTGCATTCGGTACGTTTTGTATTTGTAAAACTGAATACATTCGTATGTTAATGGTGTTTTGTATTTGCAAACCACATTGTATTTGTTTGCAAATCGTTTTTGATATTTGCAAACCACACCTTGTTTGTACGTGAATCATTTTTATATTTGGAAACTCCACTGTATTTGTTTGTAAATCGTTTTTATATTTGCAAACCACACTTAGTTTGCACGTGAATCATTTTTATATTTGCAAATCACATTGTATTTGTTTGTGAATCGTTGTGCATTTGTAAAACATGTTTGGTTTGTATACAAGGTTTTGGCAGTAATTCAACTCCATAGACAGCTGCATTTGACGGGCTCATGTATGGGTATGTAGGTTCTATTGGTTCATTGACTCTTTTTGTTATAATAAATATGTGAGCATCCAAGCATTAATTCAGATCAGCATCTCATCAATACAGGCTTCACACAGATTTTGGAAGCGTATTCGCCTGGTGCCAGTATTGATGAGATTTATGGATCGAACTCATTGCATATTTACTTTCTTGGGCAGCTCTTAACGGATGTATTATATATTCATATAGCTGCATATTAAAGGCACTGCATGCTGGTCACCTCGTCCAAGGGCATTGGGCCTGTTATCCGTGAGATAATTCAGTCCTCAGCCTCAGCCTCAGCCTCTGTGCCACTGACTCTTGCAACTGGGCACTGGAGAGAGTTGGCTGTCCTTGGCTGACCTCTCGTTTGATGTTCCAACTGATTGTGCGGGAAAATCGGAGCTTGTGGCAAACGGAAAAGCGAATAAATGTGAAAACACAATTACATCACCACTGTAAATTCGGGGTTACTGTGTTGTGGTTTTCATTCAGACATATTTTCTTATTATAAGGTTCCCCCATCCTCAGACAATTGGAGAGAGACAGATTCTTCAGAAAATTAGGCTTTATTGAGGCAAAATGATTAATATAAAGCCGAGTTCTTTTTGCGCAAGAAGAACTAACAATCTGCTTTTCACACCCAGTTTTTGAACCTTCACCACAGGAAATATCTTCCAAATATAATTTTCCCGCCCACTCGCGCCACAATGGTTCAATAACGTAATGTATGCTTCTTACGTATTTTTCAATAGTACATTTATGTGATGTCTGCATGTTACTTGTTTTTCTCTTCTTATCACTAGTTGGCATCCTTTGAAAAATAACAACTTCGGGGCTACTAGTTTCAGAGGACTTTTAGTTGGGTCACAGCTGTTCTCAGAGACAGGCGAACCAAAACACTGCCACTGCCTTGAAAACTGCAACAATAAGATAACGACCCTCATCCACTGTAGTTCTGGAGTATGCATAACTATATGATTTCTGATGAATGATGGTGAATAATGCTGATGACTGGACAGATATTGCCTGAATCAACTGAACAGATGTCAATCAAAGCTACAGAAACCAACTGCTGATGTGTGTGTGTATGTGTGTGTGCGTGTGTGTGTGTGTGTGTGTGTGTGGGTGGGTGTGTGTGTACTGCTCATGCGTGTTTGAACTGCTTGTATATGTGTGTGTGTGTGTGTTGTGTGCATGTGCATGTGTCTGTTTGCATGCGCCCGTGCGTTTGTATGTTATGTAAGGGATAATTAACGAGAAGGTGTGCATTCCACAGTTTTAATGCACGACGCGGAGGCAATAACCACCCGACGCGAAGCGGCAGCACCTTTGTTTACTTCTACTTTCTCTTGTCAAATCTTCTGCGCAAGACTAATATATCATTGCCCTTGGTAGTTATTTTCCTGATTAACCGTGTCTCAACTTGGGTTGAATTTAAGCCCAAGTCTTGACATTAAGACATTGCTTTAATACATTCAGTCCTCATTAATAAAAATAGATGGAGGGCAAAGCATCTCACAAGGGTCACATTCTGTTCACCCGTGCTTCTTAATTGTCATTAGAAAAGTTCTCTTGACAGAAAACATTTATTAGTCGAACTCTAGCCCATCACCTCCCATCAAAATGGCTGTGGGTTTAAATCCGGCCTGGGGCCTTTCTACACAAGGTTTCTCACACAGAAGTTGCGTGCTCTCCCAGTATTCACAACTGTTACTTCCAGGTATTCCGATATTGCCCCATCTTCTGACTCTTCTGACATCTTCAGTTTATCAGGACCTTGATATTCTAAGAGCTGCGGCTGGACCATTATCTTGTTCAAAGGCCTCAGTTCTAACGGGTTTGAAAGCACTTTAAAGTGGCAGTAGTGTAACGCCTCCAGTCATGTTATGAATTTAAAAATGAAAAAAAAGGTAAAATCTGTTACTTTGACAGAAGGAAAATAAATCATTGAAGACTCTGAGCCAACGACGAGCGAAGCCTTGACTAAGTGCTTAAACTGAAAATCTCGTCCCACGGTCCGTTGAAAAGAGGGAAAGATTTACTTTGTCCATTGAACTTTTTGACAAAATAATTTGCGCTGAGAGTTTAGCGTCTTGAGTTCATAGATATAAAATGGTAAAAATATTCTCCTAAAGAAAAAAGTGATGACAGCATAGTTTGAAGGTTGCGGTTTAAAGAGTTGTGGAAAAACTGAAGTCACCAATTGTCAGTTAAAGTACCTGCAGCAAAAATAAGCTTTTTTATGCTACAGAGCACTTGCAGAGGCAATACTAAGAAAAATATGGAAGTTTTATTTTCTTCAACTGATTATATAGAACATTTAAGCCCTTTGAATCATTCAGTGATATGAAATGTGAAAAAATGAAAAAACTGACTCTATTAACTGTGCAAGTTGGCTTCATATTATTGTTGAAGCCCCCACTTCATGCCAGCAGCTACATGCTGGTTTGTTACCCATAAATACAGCGTGTATGTTGTGTTCCGGGGTTCTGGCCCTTGGCCAGAACAGTACAGCATTTATGGTTTTAACAGTTTCATGTTCAAGATTTCATAGTTCATGCTCATAGTTCATGCCATAGTTTTAACAGTTTCTTGTTTCAGGATTTTACATTTCATGTTTCACATTCCATGTCCATGTTTTTACTTTTCCATGTTTTTGTTTTTGCCAGGTCTGCCATGCCACTCCACCGCTTGTCTGCGTTCCGCCCCGTGCCTTCGTTCTTGCACATTTCAGAGCTCTGGTTGTCTTTGGTGTTTCCCCCTTCCTTCTGTGCTGTGCTGATTCGGGGCTCTCTAAGCTTAATTGGCAATTAACTGTTTTTAAGTTACTAACATTTACTAACATTCACAGGGTTGGTGTAATTCTTAGACAGGCACATTACTAATACTACTAATGTAGACAGGGAGTTTATTGTCATGATTCCTGCTTTGCTATTTCAAGATCTTGCTGTGCTTTTCTGTTCTTAACATTCATGCTTGCTTCCAAACTGCATACTTAATTGGTACTTAAGCTGAGCCGCTCATTTTCTTAATGAGCAGGTCATGTCATCCAATCTTGGTCCATGTCTCATGATATTGCCATGCCTCTTGTTTCTCCTTCTCCAGGTGTTGCCCCTCATGTGCCATGATTTCTAAGCCTTTATCTGGATGCGGTGGAAGTTGGCTGGCAGACAGTGTCTCGAGTCTCGCTCCATGTTCAAGTTCTTGTTTCCAAGTCTCGTTCCATGTGCAAGTTTTGTTCTCTAGTTCACGTTCCCAAGCCTTGTTCTTGTTTTTGTATATAGCCTTAGTATTGTTGATTATTTCTGTTCTTGCTTCTCCCTGGAGTTTCCAGTGGTTTTTTGTTCTTGCTGTTTTTGCTCTTTAGTTCTCAGCTCTGTATAGCTTACCTTAGTTTGTCTTTTGCAACCCTTTGGGCCAAGTTTTTTGTTGGCCCTCGTGCCTGTTTTGTTTTTTGTTTTAAATAAATCCTCATTTCCCTTCACCCCGCTTCTGGTGTCTAACTGATTCCTTATCAGTGTATGAAAACGACAGGCCAAAAGTCTACTGAAAAACATACAAAAGTAGAGTATTATTCATTTTGTCCATAATTTCTGGGCGCACACTTTAGGATAATGTCACATACGTATTCTGTATCTGCTGGTAGCAGCGCTTCACTGAAGCTGCATGAAATTTATATTGAGAGATAATTAAGACCCAGGATGCCATATTTTTATGACCATAGCATTACGTCAAATGGAAAATGTTAAAAACTCGTGCAGAATTTGATAGACATTTCCCTGTAATTGAGCAGGACATATTTTGGATTGTGGGAAACCTTGGAATCTCCACTGGCATGTAAAATAGGACTGAAGGGCCACAAGTCTGAACACTGCAGCTGCATTTGACAGACCGATATACGTCCGCAGGTTTTATGGGGTTAATGCAGGGCAAGTAGACTGAGCATGTGCACTCTTAACCCTGGTTCACTTTCATACAAACCCCGGCTCACAATCAATTACATAACATCAAGAATGCAATATGCACTAGAGGATCCAAAATTCAGAAACCGAAACACTGAGTTGCCATGAGTGATGTAGCATTAACCACAATGCCTTCAAAGAAACTTCTGCAAACCAGTTGCAGGGGAGGGGCAGGTGGGCAGACCAATGGCTGATCTTCACCTTGTGTTTCCCCGAGGGTCACTCGGGTATTTTACAGGAACATTAACAGCTTGAGAAAAGCGTGAACAGGAAAAGGGCAGATTTGCCCTCGAGTTGCCGCAGCATTGGCTCATTCATAGACACGCACTGCAGATTAAATCCTGACTAATTTTTGGTTCAGTCAGAAATGTTTACTGTCTGTGCTGCTTGTATGTCAAACCTCCAGCCATTAAAAAGGTTTATTATGTCGATATTGAGCTTCAGTGTTCAGTATCCAGCCCTCAGGGCTAATGGTGGTGGGGTTCATCTACATGCCTCCTGAGTGGCCACTCGAGCGCATCGTATCGCCTCAGGAGCAGTCAAAGCAGGAAAGGTAATCTAGATTCGCCTTTATTTGCTGTATTTTTTAGCCAACATATATTTGGTCAGATTCACTTGTGAAGATCAGAGTGACATTTACGTGACTACATTTTATAGCTGTGCACGCCCACAGTTCAAGCATCTCCCTGTACTATACAACTGAGGGCTTCTAGAATGTGCCGGAGGTCGATGCTGGACAACCTGCGGAGATTACATGTCCCATTCAGACCTAATCTGAGTGAGAAGCTATTCGTTATGAAGTGGACCACTGTCTTGTTATTGAACCGTGCATCATATACATCGGGTTTTGTATTAGCGCGGGGAAAATAACCCACTCTCTCACTCATCCTGCCCCTATACAGCCTATATCCTGCACAGTCAACTGCATTAATAAAAAATAAATCATTCTCTTATTTCAAGTATTGTGATCGTCACAGATGAGACATGAACCTCCCAGAGTTTGCGTTAATGAGAGGCAGGTTAAACAATCTTTCTGTCTAATTGGATTAGTGTGGTCATATCACTATTGTTGGGTGCACATCAATTGTAGTTTGAACAGAATTATAGAAGAGAGAGTGAGAGCGAAGTGTGAGGAATTTTTAGGTGGCTTTCTAAAACCTTGGAAACGTATCTATGTTGTGAAATTCAAGATTGTAAAGCCCCAGATCATAACATGTTTGTCTGCAAAATCTTTGCAGTCTCCCATTCTGGTGAAATGACTCACTGGATGATATTGTCTCAATAGTTCCATAATCAATTTCTTCTGCCACATAAAAGTTATGGATGTAACCCAACAAATCTGAAGCCCTAATCCTGGACAAGTCTACTGGTTTTTATCAGATTCAGGAGACTAAGTAACCTTTGTGCAACAACACTGTTATTTGTGCCGTTACATGCAGAGTGCAGGGAAGACCAGCTTTCCTATCGCTCTCCTGTATCAGGAATCCTGACACGATTCAGCCTGGAGAATTCCCTGGAGGCTCGGTGAAGGCCTGTCCTGGTTTCTGTGAGCTGAAGTCGGTCATGCGAGCGTGGTGGCAGTATGGGAAAAGCCTGTATCCAACACATATTTATAAATATTAATAAACCTGTTTGCTCAGTATGGCTGGAAGCTTATGGATCACATGTCCTCACACGAGTGGAGTACAGACAGTGGTTGTGATTTTAAAATATCCTCAGGGTCAGTTTCTCATGTTGGGTTTTTTCCCCCTCTTTTTAAAGAACGTCCCTCTGACGAATAGACCAAAATAGGCAGACTGTGACGCCTGACTGCAGTGGTTTTCAGTTTGTGTCAAGCACTTCTTCCTGAAGAGAAGAACGTCTAATGGTAATGTCAGTCTGTTGACATATTTGTTTTAGATGGTCTCCAACCCTGTTCATGGAGGTCTACTATCCAGGAGGTTTGCACTGCATCCCTAACAAAACACACATGATTCAACAGCTAGAGCTATCCTGTAGATCTTCATTCCAGCCGTAAAAAGCCCACCTAATTCAGCAACCAGAGACCTCTTGAGCAGATAATTAGTAGAGTCACTTTTAATCAAACTCCTCAGTCAGTCGCCCATGGGTTGACATCTATCCCCAGACCCCCTTAAGCAATCACTCGCAAAGTCAATAAGCTTTGTGACCTGACCACAGATTTGAAATTAACTGGTTGAAATGTGAGGCCTGTAGAGCTCTAACAAGCAAATCTCTCGGACGCAGTAGCGGATATGGAGTGACGATCGCTGATCCACAGTATCTCCTCAACTCGTCGTTTGGGGACACAATTAGGATTGAAATAAAAACTTACAGGATGTTAGATCTCCAGGAACAGATTAATCAGACTCCCTTTCCTGGTGAAAAACAAAGCAAAGCGCAGGTAGAATGCATAACACAAAGGGAAATCAAGAATAATAACAGCAGAACAGTTCAAAGGTCAAAACCAGAAAGTGGGTATGCCGAAGCGAAAGCAGAGGATAAGTCAGTAAGCCAATGAGGAAATCAAACACAGGTAAACAATCACACTGTAGGGCAGGGCTATTCAACAAGGGCCCGTGTGGGAGCAGGCTGTCATTCCTACTAAGCACTTACACACCTGATACTACTAATCAATCTCTTTAGCTAAGACTCTTGGGGGTTGATTAGTGGTGTCAGGTGTGCAAGTGCTGGTTGGCATGAAAGCCTGCACCCACACTGGCCCTTGCAGGATAATGCTGAATAGCCCTGCTCTAGGGACTAGACGGAATCGAAGGACCAGGAACCAAAAAAAGCCATGACAAAGTAATCTCGGGGATGAAGAACTGCTCATAATCTGTACCCAGAGAAATCTGGATGACAAACTTGCACTTGACTGATCTAAACAGAGATTATGCTGGGAAGCAGAGATCTAAATGACCATGGGCTGCAGGGGAGATGAGCTCAGGAAGGTGCAGGGAGGTGTGGCTACAAATGCGGGAACAAATAAACTATTAACAATGAACAAAGGGCGGTGCAGGTGTGTGAGCAAAAACAAATCACGTGACTGAGAATAACTGGATTAAAGAACTGCTGAAATAGGCAAGGGAATATGAAAAATCATAAAGATAGGGAAAATGCTGAATAAAATACTAAAGTTTGACGGTGCGTTCAGGAACCACAAGTGAGGGGGTTGGGGGGGGGAGTCCAAAATCGTAAGCCTTTGATAGCCGGATCAGGACCAGAAGACAATTGCCAAGCCACAAAATGAAATCCAAAAACAAAGTCGACTAGACAGGCTGGAGTCTGAACCAGAAAAGCAGAGGTGCGACGGTAGTAGACAGTAGGCAAAAAAAATCGTAGTCGAAATCCAAAGCAGTGAGTCATACTCAGAGCAATCAATCACAGTAGACGGGGTCGTACAGAAATGGGTCAAAAATCCAGAAAGACAAAACAAGACAGAGGGGCTATGGCAAAAATAAAGGTTGTACGTAGTGATGTTACCGCTGATAACAAGGCTCCAAAGCGCGCTTCAAACTCGACAGCATATTTTTCTGAAGCAGTGTGCCGGAGCTTGCTTCATATCGCAAAAAACCACGTGACTGATGATGTTCGAGCCACTTCACTGCTTCATTCATACTGAATCAGCTGACCGGTTTGGTTCGATAGGCGGAGCTTTGAAACATTGCTGCAATTCAAATGTATTTAAGATGGATGAAACAGCTCTCTGTTCGACATTTTTATTCATAAATAATAATGCCAAAGTCGCTCAAGCACACCCAGTATACACCAAGCACAATCAAAAAACAATACAATATGTTTTTTGGACACACTAAATATTTGCAGGATTCATTGAGGCTGTGGATGTGATTATTGTTGTTATCATATAATATGAATTATTAAGGTAAGGAAGAAAAACAACAGACACCTTAGACGAAGTTCGATTTCAGCTTTAAGTATTTTTCACAATACAACGTATTCGAAGTGCACACCGTGCGTCTGCGTCACCTTTGCAAGGTTGTACAACAAACTCTGTGCCAGCAGATGTCACTCACGTACTCAATGACTGAAGCTTCGTGTAGTGAACCAATTTTCAATACAAAGGTCCAAAAGGGTCCAAAGCTTCATAAAGCCTCGTTCGGCCATCACTAGTTGGACGAGACAGTTGAAGAGAAACAATAATCAATTGGCATACACTAGACTAGAAGTCAGAACAGCAATGAGGACTCTAAATAGACAGAGGGGAAGTCACATGCTGTGCAGGGAACCGTTGAATTGGACGAGAACTAATTACAAAGGAAGGTACACAAAAATTGGCAAAAGCTAAGACACGGATGGGATTCATGCAGACAACCTATGACAAAAAAACTGCTCCAGTCAAGGAGTTCTAAGTGCACAGACGATGAGTGCAGGAAAGTAATTAAGCTCATGCAAGAGATCTCACAGAAACGCAAGGAGAGGCAGGGAAAGCAACGCAAGGGGCGGAGACTGGAACAGGGCAATTGCTGAGACTGGATTAGTAATAATTAGTAGATGTGCAGCTTTACAAATTAACCAAAGTGCTCATTAGTAAGTTAGTAATATATACATGGATTAGTTGGGTTAGTAGACTATGATACAAAATATAAATGTTAGTCTTGTTAGTAATCTAGTAATCTCTTGTTAGTAATCTAGGCGAAGGAAATAAACAAGAATTGAAGTAGTAATATGAAACACCAGAAACCATTGAAATCACCTGAAGCAGGTGAGCACACAGACTGGGGAGACGGACTGAACCAACCAGATCACAAGACAGGGGAGACAAGTGCAATGAAACTGAAAATGGTATAAATTGAAAACAGGAAAATACAATAATCATAAAGAATAAAGAAAAGACATGACCATGAACATAAAGAATGAACACAAACACAGAACCATGACAAATAGACTCAGATCCTGACAGGTAGATCTCAAGGAACAAATTAATTAGACACCCCTCAATCTCAGCAAATTATTGGGTGAACTGCATTACATCGCTTGGTTCAGAGGATTCCTGAGAGAAGCACTCACATCAGCCCTTTGAGGATAAGATTGGAAACCTCTGCTTTAGAGAGAACCTTACGCAGTCGTGATGTAGATTTATTATAGATCAACCCTGCCTTTACCTGGGAGATGATTGGTCAACCTGCATTTTTTTGCCATTGCTTGAATGGGAATAATGGTATTTTTTCCACTGAGCTCCCATTGTCACTAGCATTGGTGTGTAGAGGGGGGACTGTGGATACTGTGGGCTGGATTTAGGGTACAGGTGATGGGTGGTGAGCCCAGTCAGTGGAGGCAAATTCATTATGCCGGTATGGAGGAGATGATAGAACCTCTATCAGTGCTCTTAGGCTGAAAAGTGGCATTAAAATTAAATCAAATCAAGGGGAGGGGAATCGATTTTAGTGATTTAAAATGCGGGCATGCACCTCGGTCTGCAAGGGGTTTGGACGTGCCTAAGAGGATGTTGATTGGAGGGAATGAGTTGCTGACTGACTTATTTACCCAAACCCAGCCCAAAGAGTAATGAAACACTTTGTGTGAAGACAACGAAAGTTTTACCAGTGCGTTCTTGAAATTTTTACACGGTCACTCCCACTTGACAAAGTCAAAGAAATGGATCGTAATGATGAACAGCCTGCAAGTACAACCAGTTTAGAGAATCTTGGATTCAAGGCTAATATGGAGACACGAGCTGAGAAACGATCGAGGCAAAGGATAAATGAAGGATGACATTGACCATCCGCTGACCCACAGCTCTCTGCTAGCATGTCTATAAAATGAAAAAAAAACTATTAGTGCAGTAATCCGTCCCACACACTGCCATTAAATGGATGGGGCAATACATAATGAGCATTATTGTAACACTCTGATGAGCAATGTGTCAGTAGTATATCCCACAGTTTCTTGCAAACCACTCAGTACGATATAAATTATTTGTTTATTCTTAGTGTGGTCCAGCAGTATAGCCCTCTTGCTGGATGCATGTGGCATTGCGGGATTAACGCAAATTGCATAGCAATTGGAAAATCGCACCACTCCCTTTAAGGATGGACATTTTAATCACAAAGTCAGAACAAACAATTGTACAATATAAATTACATTTGCAATATAGTCAGCATTACAAGTGATATTAATACAAAAAAAGTTTAAACTGCGTTCAAGATGGAGCAGGGCTGTATGTCACATTTCATGTCATGTTAGCACTGCTGCAGTTGACGTTACAAAAAAGTCGCAAACCTCATGATAATCAATCATGCGCCAAATGCCGTATGTTAACAAGCAGCAGACAGCATTTTTATTCCCCCCGTAGTCGAAGTTAAATTTAGTTTTCCGCTTTACCGAGTTTAATTGCACCCCAGATGGACACAGCCATATGTTTCGCTGGTGTCTCAGAGCGATGTCACTCAGCGCTGAGTCAGCCGCTGTTAACTCCAAGAAAAATTCCAGACCTGAGAAAGGAGGCTGCACTGAAATTCCACCATTCCCCGCATTAGAATGCAGCGCTGCTGATCATCGATGAGGGGTACTGAGCGAAAAGGTTGTTTCTTTTCCTTTCGTAGAGTGATTGAAGAGTAAATGGATCAGAACTAAGTTCAACAGCGCCGCTCAAATAAAACAAAGCCCCCCGTCCTTCTCCTTGCGGATAAATATTGACTATCATCGCAGACGATGCAGCAAACAGCCAGGGTATTTGTGCCATAGCGGCCAGATCGCCGGCAGGACATCTGCTCCCCCTCTGCCCTCGGTAGATGAGGTTTCTGAATCAGGGCGGCTCGTTAGAGCGTGGAGAGTTCCAGAGGCTGCTGTGCTCGTCAGCAGCAGGGTGAAATTAAGGGGGAAACCTTACACCCTTTTAAACTGGCAGACTCTGTTTGACTTAGACTATACTGGCACACTCACAGCTGACTCTTATCACCCATGATTTTATCTGCAGTACTTGCATTTATTACATATCATTGCCTTGTTTGATTGAATTATGTCTGATATATCGCCGTTTGCTGTAAGATGTCCTTGAGTGCTCTGAAAGGTGCCTATAGATGTATTATTATTATTATTATTATTAAATGGAGGCCGATCATCTGGCCTGCGCAAAGCGAATCCGAGCTGGCACACTGCAGCATTGATTTGTCAAATTCCTGTGGCTCAAACCCAGCCCTCATTTAGCTCATCATAACCCGTCAAGCCTGGATTCGAGGGAGAGAATGTGCATCAAACACACATTCAGACACACACACAGGCACACAGTTTCCCCAATGGCAGCTGTCATTACTGAGACCTCGGATTGTTGGAGGAAACTGGCGAACACGACCCTGTGCCATTCATTAACCTTCATTTATCTGGGGAAGGCAGCTGAGATGTTCTCATTTCTAACTGTGACCTGGAGAAACATAGCGGGATGGGAACTTGCTGGATGTGTAGAATAGTAATTGAAATGTCCAGCTCAGGGAAGAAAGTGTCTTTGTGGCAGTTTGGACCTGAACTGTCTCTCAGTTATGACACCAGCTTAAACTGCCCTGCTTCTGCCTTGCCATTAAATTTTTTAACATCTCGTTGTAAAGACCTCGTCCTGCAGTGCAGTGTCTACTGCGGTGTGCTGGGTCATTGTTTTTTTTTTAAGCCAATAACACTTCAAGGAAAATTAGCTGCTTTTCTCCAGAGGTTTCCTGACCCAGCATTAGTCAAGCAGAGATCTGCTCATCTACAGCTCTCTAGCAGGGGCTGGTACTGAAGAGGCCGGCTGAACCTTCACACTGAGGACTTTAATTACAGTGGAACCGACTTTGTGAAAAATACATCGCCTGTAGGCTGTTTGTGCTTACAATATCTGCACAGGATGACAAAATTCTACAAATTATAAGAAATAATATCAGTCCTCCAAGGAAAACTAATAAACAGTGTTCCTGAGTGAGCTCTCATGAGGTTTATCGACAGCTATGCAATTGTCTTTTGCTTCCTGACTTGACGGCCGAATTTTGGCACCTTCCCCAACTCCACAGCTGTTCCAGGTCTCATTCTCCCCTCCGAATCCCGAATTAAGATAAACTCTGACTCCTGCAGGGTCAGCGTCTCTCTCAGGGCAGTAGAAGCCTTTGTTTGTTGTTTATTTCCTGGGTAAAGGTCAGGATTATTTCAGTTCTGGTTATTCATAGGTACCAAAAACGTCACTTTCGATGTTCCCACCACCATATTTGTGTCCGATTTCACTTTTCCCCCTCTCTCATGACAGTGAACACGGTACATTTAAATGAGGAAGACAGTGAGCGTTAATTACAAAAAACATTAGTAATCGGGCGTGATCCATATTTAGTACCCCCTATTTTATTTTGTCCTTTATCATTTGCAAAGTGTCCACCCTAACTAACATTTCCTGATATTTATATATACCTTGTACATAATCCTTTGCTATATAAAGGAGATACCTTAACTAACATTTCCTGATATTTACATACCTTTTTAACAATCCTTTGCTATATAAAGGAGATACCCTAACTAACAGCTAATAATACAACTCAGACCATCTTAAACCAGCTTAGAATTCTAGCTGCTAGAATTCTAAGCTGGTTTAAGACGGTCTGAGCTGTGTTCTTAGCAGGTTATAGCTGGTATAGCTGGTCTCTATAGCTTGATGACGGTGGTCAAAGCTGGTTAAGCAGGTATTTTCAGCTGGAGTCAGATGGTGAAGGGCTGGTCGACCAGCTAAAACTGTCCAAAACACAGCTTAAACCAGCCTGACCAGCCTAGGCTGGTCAAAGCTGAAATTTTCAGCAGGGATGACAAAGTCATGAGAAGATAACTGTATTTACAGCAAAAGGGGAATTCCAATGAAAAGTTGAAAATATCCTTATGGTCCCGTATGTGATGTGGACTATAGAGAAGCCAAATTTTTTCATGAAAAAGTATTTCGCTTGAGATTTGAATCTTTCACCATAAAAAACAACCATCCCAACACACATTTAGCACAAAACCTGCTGGACAACGCTTGAAATGCAAAGATTCCAATCGATTTTATGAACATAAAAATGTCCATGCTTGAGGGCAGGACAGGACATATTTTTCTATTCCAAAAGGGGTTTTGAAAGCAGCATTCAAAAGAGCTTCATATCTTATTAACACTGGCAAGTTATGAGGTAATGAAAGGCAAACTTTTTCATTTAAACGAGGCATATTGTACACAGAGTGGTCAACAGGTCATCTATGTGATGCATGTCAAGATGGGTGGTTCCGTATGTGATGCATCATGCTTGGGGGATTTTAGTGGTGCACTTTGAAATTATATGATGAGCAATTGCATTGAGCACAAAATGCACTTTAATTGAACCTCACAAACAGTATTTTATTTAAAATACGACATCATCGTCGCCAACATGACGCTTGACAAATTTTGCTCAAGTCCACCATCACACATGTAACCTCCATACAAAAAGATCGTTTGAGATGAAATTGCGCAAAAACTATCACCAAAAACAATCGTACCGGCGATCAAAAAACGACATAACACTGAGGTGGGTTTCCTATCACAGCGAACAAGACAGTTTTCCATGATATATTTGGCGTGACGTGACGATTGACCATTGTTTCACTGTCCACATCAAATAATGGCAGTACGGCACCGAATTGGCACACTGTCAAAAAACTTTCGAATCTCTTGCGAAGAATCGGCATGCATTCCAACGCCCGCCACGCTAAAATATGGGTTGAAAATGGAAGATATATCATCCAGAATACCTGTACTCCTTGAATATTACACCAAATTCTGAGTTGCAAACGGAACTTTAATTGTACGTGACGATGGTCACGTATGTGATTTTGTGGACAGAGAACCTACCTCCGTGTATGACAGCGGGAAGACGCTATTGATGTAAAAAACAAAATTGCTGACTCCTTAATTTAGGTGAGTCTCATTCACAGCTAATGAATTTGTTCACTTCCTGGCGGGCGTTTGGAAAAGAGGAGCATCCAAAGATGCCGGTCTCGTGATGTGATGATTGACGGAATTCCGGGCGGCTGAAATAAGACGTGTTTTTCTTTGTAACTACGCAAGAAACAAACCATCACACCACTTAAGTTGCAAAGTGATGAATAGTTTTGAAGCACCAAACAGAAAAATTACTTTCAAGGTGTTTATTTCATTGTATTTGTTAAGAATATATATGGGGTAGCTGATGGACGGAACAGCATCACATATGGAACCCTCCAAAAAAACAATATCAATTCTTTTATGCTTACCCCTAAATTTGAATCTTTGTATGGAATTAAATCTTCAAACACCTATTTTCAAGTAGAAAAAAAAACTTAATATGAAAGGAATGACCGGTGTTAATAAGGCTTCTCTTTCAATGTACTCAAGAATGTCACAAAAATAAACTGAAAAATTCTTCCTAAATAGACATATTAAATGAGATAACTTCAGTGTTTTATGTGAGGGGCATGAAGATATCTCTTATCTCTCTGGAATGTGTACTAAATACCCATCAGCTTAAATTATGCATCTGACCCACCCATTCTGAAAAAAGAGGGGGGAAGTTGGGGGTATGCAAACCTACCCTTTTGCTTGGACAGACCCAAAAATATGTACTTTGAACCACAACTGGATCGCTTGACCTCTTATCTCAAATTGTCGAGTATAAAGCCAACTTTTGGTCCCAAATATTATGGATCTCACAACTGGTATAAATTTTTGTACACAAACACACAGAGGGCCTGATTTCCTCAGACCTTTAGCACAAGCAAAATCTTTTTGCCCATGCAAAACCAATTACATTGTCTCTGATTGGCCAGGGTACTTACCTTGCACCAATCTTCGACAATGTTATTGGTTTTACACGGGGAGAAAGATTTTGCATGTGCTAAAGGTCTTTGTAAATAAGGCCCTAAGTGTATTAGAATATAACTTTGTGAGACATGCAGTCGTTTACTGAGTTAGATTCAGTTTTTATTGTAAAGGAAAGCGGAGCACAAAGCAGTACTACAGACTTATCTCCGTTTGGATGGAAATGGATTAGCGCTAAAAGCTTTTTCACCACTACCCCTCAGGCACGGCTCTGCTGGGTTTCCCCTGCCATTTTCATACAAATTGATATGAATTGAATGTAATACAATGGGCCACCGTATTCCCTGCCAAGGACAGACGTATCACAACAGTGTCAAGAACTGACTGCTTCTCTCACCTCTGGCGGCCATGACGGCAGATTTTTGTAGGAACTGCCCATTCAGTGATAAAAAGCTATTGGCCACTACCTCAATCTAAAATGCTGCAGCCACCTTTTTGATTGCAAATAAAATGCTGGGAGGGTAAACAAATTTAATAACAGGGCAAATCACAATAGTGCAACCAAATTAATCTTTTTCGATATACAAAATTGACTTTGTATTCAGCCTGCATACATGTCAAAACAACGGCTTGTGTGAATCAGTATTATATACACATTAAAATTATAGAATTTGGGCGAAACGCCATTGAAAACGTTGAAGTGATATGAGGGCAGCAAGTTTTTTTTTTTTTTTTTTTTTTGCGACCAGCAAGCATTACATACATCAGTATTTGTAGCTTTATTTAATTAAGAATACAGAAAATATAGCGAAACACTTGAAACAAAGGGCATGGTTATTTCAGTTCAATTTTGTCCTTGAATAGACTTGGCATTTAAATTCTAAATCTTATTTATGTTTTTGAAAACAGTTTGATGCTCATATATAACCCCAATTCCGAAATAGTTGGGACAAAGTGTAAATTGTGAATAAAATAAAAATGCAATGACCTTTAGATCACATGAGCCAATATTTTATTCATAATAGAACATAGATAACATTTCAAATGTCGAATCAGACATTTTACATTATTATCCACAAAATGAGCTCATTTCAAATTTTCTGGCTGCAACAGGTCTCAAAAAGTTGGGAGCAAAAAAAGTTGGGGCAAAAAAAGGGCTGAAAAAGCAATTAATATACAGTATAAGAGAGTCAGCGGAAAGAACATTTAGCAAGTAATTAAGTTAACTGGCATCAGGTGTGTAACATGATTGGCTATAAAAGGGATGTCTTAGAGGGGCTGAGTCTCTCAGAAGTAAAGATGGCCAGAGGCTCTCCAACCTGTGAAGGCTTGCGTAAAAAAATTGTGGAATACTTTAAAAACAATGTTCCTCAACGTCAAATTGAAAAGGCTTTGAAGGTCTCATCATCGACAGTGAATAACATCATCAAAAGATTCAGAGAAACTGGAAAAATTTCTGTGCGTAAGGGACAAGGCTGAAGACCTTTTCTGAATGCCGGTGATCTTCAGGCCCTCAGACACCACTGCTTCACTCAACGGCATGACTCTGTCATTGACATTACTAAATGGGCCCAGGAATACTTCAAGAAACCACTGTCTGTGAACACAGTCTGCCGTGCCATCCACAGATGCCACCTGAAACTCTTTCATGCAAAAAGGAAATAACATAACATAACATAACATAACATAACATGAATGGCAAGAACAGGCCTTTCAGCCCAACTAAGCATGCCAGTTTCTTTATACTATTGTGAATATATCCCTTCAGATACTGAATGACTCAATGGTATCTAGCTTTAGGTCAAGCCTGCCCTTGAAAACCCCCAAGGTCTCTGCCTCAACAATATGGTCAAGCAAGCTATTCCACATTTAAATTACTCTTTGGGTGAAGAAATATTTCCGAATATCAGTGCTAAATTTACCTTTGGTCAACTTCCATTTGTGACCCCGAGTTCTACTCACAACACTTGGTTGAAGGAATCCTACATGATTCACTTTGTTAATCCCTTTAAAATATTTCAAGACCTCAATCAAATCACCCCTGAGTCTCCTTCTCCTAAGACAAAAGAGATTAAGTATCTTCAGCCTCTTCTCATTGCTTTCATCTTTTATACCTGGAATAAGCTTAGTGGCTCTTCTCTGAACTTTCTCTAGAGCCTCTATATCTCTCTTAAAGTATGGTCCCCAGAACTGTACACAGTACTCCAGATGTGGTCTCACAAACGTGTTGTACAAAAGAAACATCACCTCCTTAGATTTGTACTCAATACTTTTGGCAATGTATCCCAGCATCCGATTAGTTTTTTTAACTTCTACGGCACAATGGCTAGAACTTGTGAGGGTTTGGTCAACAATCACTCCCAGATCTTTCTCCTGTGCAGCACATTCCAGTTTTAAACCTCCCATGAAGTAATCCCGTGCCATTGTTCAGCATGATCCAGAAGCGCCGCCGTGTTCTGTGGGTGTAGGCTCATTTAAAAAGTACTGTAACAAAGTGGCAAAGTGTCCTGTGGTCAGACGAGCCAAATTTGACATCCTTGTTGGAAATGATGGGCGTCGTGTCCTCCGGGCTTAAGAGGAGAAAGACCACCCCTCCTGTTATCAGCGCTCATGTTGTGATTCTGCTTTTTGCTCATGTTATGATTCTGTGTTTAGTGACCACTGCCTGCCCTCTGACCATTCTTAGGATTATGTATTGTGTTTTGGTAGTTTGGATTTCATTGTTATTATTTTTCATGTCTTAGTAATTTAGTTTCCATGCCTTGTTTATATTTCCATGCTTTGCACTTTGTCTCCCCTGTCTTGTCATGTGTGTATCTTTGCTCACGGTCCCTTGTCTTGTGTGCCACTCATTCGGGTGATTTATTGGTTTCTGGGTTTCAATCTTCTTTCATTATCTCGTGTTCTTCCTTCCTCTCTCTTTTACTGTCTTACTAACACATACTAACAGTTTATTGTTTTTGCTAATTACTAACCACACTAATCTTGTATATTTTTACTAACTTTCTAACATGCACTCAGCATTGTAAAGCTGCACATACTAATTGACTAACTACCTCTCAGCAGTCGCTCAATTCTAATCTCCGCCTCCTTGCCTATCCCTAATTATCTCTGCTGCAAGTTTCTGTGGATTTCCACTTAAACTTTGTGCTTTCCTTTTCTTATCTTGGCACTTTAGCACTCCTTAACCGGAGCTGTTGTTTTGTACTTAGGTTTGCCTTGTGACCCCTGTCTGTGTTTTGGCTACAGCCAAATTCATGTAATTAGTTTATTCCTCATGTGTCTCTCCCTGATCATTGTTCCCATTGATTACACCTGTTCTCCCTGGTCATGTGTTTACCCCGGGTGTGTATATAAGATGTCTGTTTGGTACACTTTCTTGTCAGATCGTTCTCCCTAGTTTTCTCGTGCCACGTTTCTCGCCTTGATCTCTCAGTGTTTATCTTTCTGACTGGACCGTCCTTGATATCGAGCTTTGCCTATTCCCTGTACTTTTGCCGCATTCTTGTTTTTTGACCTCTTTTGTCTGACTACGATTTTTTGTGATTGGTGCCCTGTGTATGACTCTGGATTTCGCCCTTTGGATTCTGATTTTGGATTGCGGACATTGTACTGTTGCCAGCTCTGTTGGGGGGTTTCCCCCTTCAGAAATAAAGCCTCCTTTTTGCATTTTACTGGTGTTTCCTTTTGGTTCATTTCGTAAAACCTCACAGCTCAGTTCAAAAGCCAGCATCTCTGATGGTATGGGGATGCATTAGTGCTTATGGTGTGGGACACTTGCATGTTTTAAGAAGCACCTTGTATGATGAAAGGTGTATATAAAGGTTTTAGACCAACATATGCTCCCCTTGGGACAACAGCTATTCCAGGGAAGGCCTTGTGTATTTCAACGGGACAATGCAAAACCACGTACTGCAACTATTACAACAGCATGGCTTTGTAGTAGAAGAGTCCGTGTGCTGAACCGGCCTGCCTGCAGTCCCGATCTTTCATCGATTAAGAACATTTGGCGCATAATTAAATGAAAAGTCCATCAAAAGAGACCCAAAACTCTCCAGCAGCTGGAAGCCTGTATTAAACAAGAGTAGGATCAAATTCCGATGGCTAAACTCAAGAAACTTGTCTCGTCAATGCCCAGACGCCTCCAATCTGTGTTAAAAAGAAGATAGGATGCTACACCATGGTAAACATCAACTTTTTTGAGGCCTGTAGCAGCCATCAAATTTGAAATGAGCTTATTTTGTGGATAAAATTGTAAAATTTCTCAGTTTCAACATTTGCTCTCAGTTATCTCTGTGAATAAAATACTGGCTGGTGTGATTTCAAAGTAATTGCATTTTGATTTCATTCACAATTTACATTTTGTCCCAACTATTTTGGAATTGTGGTTGTACAAGCAATGAAAGATGCAGGTGACTCTGAGGTAAAACTGTTAGTAACAGCATTTGGGAAGCTGAAGTCAGTAAGTTCTCCCTCAGTCTCGCTGTCCGCTTGTTAAAATGGTAAAGCGTCTGTTTTGTATTGTCCGTATTTAGAGGTGCTGCAACACTGAAATGAATGGGATCGCCAGTGAAGCGAGGGAGGGAGAGTGGGGGAGAGACGTGTTTATTTCTAGCGAGTTAGGAGCCTAATTGGTAAATTGGCGCGATGATTGATGTGCTGTGGAGCGCAGACTGCTGTCTGGAGCTCGGGAGTGAGCGATGGTTTTAAATAGACGGCGGGGCAAATCGAGACTCCAAGCTCATCCCTCAAGGCTGTGTCTACGCTAACCCCCACTCCCACCCTCCACTCTGGTGCAGATTTCGCACAGCTGTAGAACTGCCTCTGTGTCGAAACAGACAGCAGCACTGATGATGGCTTATGAAATCATCCAAAATTATTACAGTTCAGTGGGGGAGGGGACATGAAATAGAGTATAAATGAAATTTAAATTACTGACATGTCTTACATCCCTTTATATTTTGTACTAGATGTACCAGTCGATCTGTACACTCTCTGCCTTGAAGGAGGTATTATACTGCTTGATGTACCCTCTATATCTTATATTAAGTACCCCCAACATTTTGAACAACAAGGTGTACCAGTCAATAGGGCGTGGTGGGGTGGGGTGTGTGTGGTTTTGTGGGTGTGTGAGTCTGCAATAGTGCATGTGCTTGCTCAAACGCACGCATATGTGTGTGTGTGTGATTGTTTGTGTGTGTGTGTGTGTGTGTGTGTGTGCGTGTGTGCGTGTGTGTGTGTGTGTGTGTTTAGGTGCCCAATTAACCCAAATTTAAGCCACAACTTTTAATTGAAACCTGTGGCAGCCAATTTTCTCTGCCAGGTCATATTTGACTCAAACACCACAAACGTCACTTCCTTTATTAAAGACATTCAGAATAGACTAAGATGGTGACAGTTTCTTTTGTTGTGTAAAAACAGCTGTTTCTAAGGATATCGTGAAGACTTGTTACAATTAAAAAAAAAAAAAACAACCTTAATGGTACTTTTTACACATCTTAACGTGAAATTAGGTCGCATTTGACCCTAACATAATATGAGAGCTAGGATACTGTTTTTAGGATATCTATAACGATATGTGAAAATGCTTAAGATCATTGCAATAACTGCAATCTATTACTTGCACTTACATGTGTAATAAAAAACACTTTGGTTTATTTACCAATAAACTTATGGTCTATTTTAAGCAGAACTAGCCTGGAAAAGTGGAAACCACTTTAAATTCCTTACATCGTTGTGTTGCATAATTCACAAATCAGCGCTACATCCTTCATTTTGTAAAACCAACACTATAACAAATATCAATGTCCCTAAAGCTTGTGTATAGTGAGTGAATGAATTGATTTTTTGTTTTTAATGAGCTGCTTTTTAAGTCGCTCAGAATCTGGTTCAAACAAGATAAGGGTCTTTAATAGACGTGGTGGTTTTCCTCCCCCCCTTAATGAGCCTTCGGGGTCTCAAAAGCTTGTTTAGCGCGCTGCAACTGAGAGGACAAATATTTGGCAGGAGCGTGGGCTGGGGGAAGCAGGAGTGTGGGCGGGAGGAAGCAGAAGCGTGGCTGGAGGAAGCAGGGCTGCGGTGGGAGGAAGCAGGAGTGTGGGCGGAAGGAAACAGAAGCATGGGGGGAGGAAGCAGGAATGCGGCCCGGAGGAAGCAGGAGTGTGGCGGGAGGAAGCTGGAGTGTGGCGGGAGGAAGCTGGAGTGTGGCGAGAGGAAGCAGGAGTGCGGCGGGAGGAAGCTGGAGTGTGGCGAGAGGAAGCAGGAGTGCGGCGGGAGGAAGCTGGAGTGCAGCGGGAGGAAGCTGGAGTGTGGCGGGAGAAAGCTGGAGTGCAGCGGGAGGAAGCTGGAGTGCGGCGGGTGAGGAGGGGGGAGAAGACGCTCGAATGAAACACAACTGCAGCGGCTTTGTGGGATTCAGGCCGGCAGCCTTGAAGCGCTTCGTCCCTGACAACAGAGGACACCCAGAACTCGGGTTCTCGGCAAAGAATCTTGCCAGGGTTCCTCGCGATTTTATTTGCTAATTAGGCGCTCCTGATGACCTACGAGTGAGGGAGCACCTTGTCTCAGCCTCCAAATTTTTCTGTGTAGCCTACAATTGAGTCTGGCAAGGAACCAGGGATAAAAAATATTGTTTTACAGCAAATTTCAACCTCCGTCACCTGCAGCAGCATTATTCTGCAATGTTCTACACTGCAAAACGTATTTAAGACTGAATGTAAGATGTTTCATTTTAGTGGTGCTGCCTGGCTTTACAAATTATGTTATTGGTTTCAAAAGTTCACAAATTCCTATTTTAGCAAAAAAAAAAAAAATACAGCATACCTAAGAATATGTTCTTTGGCCTTTGGGCCATGTTTATTCCTGCAATTTGGTGGAAAATTGAGTTAACTCAGTGTGGTATTCGGGTAGGTTATGATACTGCAAAGCTCTTTGCAGTGATGCAGTATAATGACTTGCCAAACCAAAAACTGAAATAAACATGGAAACCTATTCAAAAGTGATTCTTACAGTTGCTTCTTAATGTAAAGCCTGGCGCTGTCTGTACTGTGCAGCCAGATCATGTACCATCACTTCATTTGTGCTGCCCTTCAATCTGAAGCTCCGTTTCACTGAATTCACAGCAGAAATTAATAGTAGGATGGCCTGCAGGTCAGGTAACTCACTTTTTTGAATAGACATCTTGGGGATACATGAACTTATGAAACCAATAACATCATTTACAAAGCCAGGAACATCCTTATTCGCTTGCCCCAGCAGTTGATATTTGTCCATTGTTGCTGCAAACTTAATTTTGAATTTTATGGGGAAATAATTTCTCTACTTTGCTGGCTCAAGATGAGTTTTGCTGTGATATATCATGGTTGGGTTTCAGGTAAATTTCATTCTGTGATCATATTTTATCATGTGATATTTTAAAGACAACGTGCACTTCGCTGCACGTCATGCCTTAGAACGCCCCTCCGCCGTTATAAGTTCACTGCAACCCTGTGCTTCTCGGGGCTGATTCCTTATTGAGGGGAGAGCAGCCAATAACTGACAGATGCATTTAATTAACACACCCACTGGTACTTGATGTAAGAATATTAGCAAAATTGCTTTTCAGGTAAGTGGTATGGAAAAATTGTTAGTGTAGAAATACACAAAATTTTTCACACTCGTATTATTTCCATGGACATTTTCTGCCATTTGTAAGAATTA
The DNA here is from genome assembly GCA_029721435.1 of Gymnothorax reevesii. Taxonomy (NCBI): domain Eukaryota; kingdom Metazoa; phylum Chordata; class Actinopteri; order Anguilliformes; family Muraenidae; genus Gymnothorax; species Gymnothorax reevesii. The sequence goes on from CM056574.1 coordinate 12,695,658, forward strand.
ACAAAATAAAATTGAGTAAAAAGCTAATTTTGATTTTGTCTTGTCTTTAAGCTGGGAAATTAGGCCTCTGTTGAAGTATATTCCCTTGGAATACAGAGGACGATCTTTGCAAGGCATTACAGAATGCTGTCCATTGAGAAAATGACAAACCCAGACTGAATGGCTTCTTCTTGTCGTCTAACATTCTGAAGCTGCAATTTCAACGAAAAAGAGCTGAAAAAGAAATAAGATACTGCACTAACATCATTAGCAATTTGTCAGAACTGAAGAGCAAAACTGGGTGGTGGAAAAATTGTGAGCAGATGAAGATGAGTTGTGGTGAGTGGTCGTGTGCGGAGAGTGTTTCTGTGTGTGAGCTGGAGATGGCAGCATTAGCCTGAGCTGTGGTGAGGCCTGCCTGAGCAGAGAGTGGCTGACCCTGCTGTATATCTGAGCTCCTGACAGCCCATTTTTCTCCCATTCAGACGTGATAACTCTCCACAGAGGTCAGCTGAGCTGAGTAGGTTTTGGAGGTCATTGGGTCGAAGGTCGAGGCCACATGAGGTCAGTTGTTGGGGCGAAGATCAACTTTTAGGGCGTTTGAAGCTATGGCAGTGGTATCCCAATCAACACACTGCGCTGGTTCGTACCTTCAGCCATCAGGGAGAGGAGAGAAAAAATTTAAAAAAGACAAGCTGTGGGTCTGAGGGTGTATGAAACATGGCAATAATGGAACATATTTGCTCCCTCTAACTTCATTTCAAAGTGACGTCAGTTGCATTTACGTGCAAAGTAGATGCGCAGAATAATTTACGCGGCAAATTCCAGTTTTTGTAGGTATTACTGATTGGCCAGATTGTATTTAGACTTGACTTTTAGGTAAAGGGAGGGTGGGTAACCAGCAGTTCTCTGCCATTGCGGGCCGTGAAATAGGGAGGCCTGTCATGTAGTTATTTAATGAATATTGTGGGTAATCTAATTTCCTAAACTGCACTTTAATTTAAAGAATAATGACTGTAATGGTGTGAATTTAAAAAAAAAAATCATAACTAAAGGTTACTTTACTTCTATTTCTTATTCTTGAAATGGCACAGCAGAAATCTACAGCAGACTATTGCATTACTGAACCCCACGGAGAATCATGTCTTACATCTTATTTTTATTCTGAATGTGTTTTTCTTATTTGTATTTCTGTGAGCTGCAGAGTAACACAGACGTGTCGCTAAGTGGTTTCTCCATTTCTTCATCTCCCCGAGAGCCGCATGTTTACATTATAGTAAACCCTGCAGACAGAGCTGATTTGCTATTGGCCATATATTGACCTTTCACTGCATAAAAGGAAGGCCTTACAGAGGGTCTTACAATGAAACTAAGTCTCGAGGGGTCAAATATACGCACTGCACACACAGAAAAAAGGAAATGTGTCCTGGCTCTCTGTGCAATAGACTGTAACCCCTTCTGTTCACTGTCACTCTGGTTAACTGCACATAAATTCCCAGTAGTCAGAGGACAATGGGACAGCTTTCCACACTTATGATTTCAATGACTATCTGCAAAAATGCCCTTGAGCGTCAGAGCAAAAATGTCTCCTGCTCAAAGGGTACTGTTATGGCCCCAATTTGTTATGACATATAAGACAGCAAGGGATGACAGACAAAATTTTAAAACTTAAACATTTAATTAAACAAAGACTGACAACTAACCTCCAATTTATACTACTGACCAAGATTGACATATACAAGAAAAAAAATATTTACAGTCCCTTGAGATGGGGTTGCTTGGTGATGTTCTGGGTGAGGAAAAATGCTCCAACACAGGAGCAAAAATCCACAAAAAAAGCTTCACAGGTCTTGAAAAGAGTGACAGGTCTGGTCACATGTATCCCTCTCCTTGCAATTTCTCCTACTACTTTACTCTCTCAATTTTTCTCCTTATATACTCTTTTGCAGCCCCCTCCCACCTTTTAGACTTTTTTTAATTCTCTGGGACTTTCCCCTCTCAGACATGCCCAGGACATGCCCAAACCTAGCTCCAGACTGGGCTAAACACAAAAAAGGTTAATACTGCCATTTAGTGGCATTTTGTAGAAAGATCATTTTTCCAGTGAGTACAAACTCTCTATGCTCATCATGTGTTAGTTTGGATTGATTTTGGGCTGTTCCCGCTCCATTTCGTTTGATTTCTTGGCTCATTGCCATGTAAGACTATATGGCTATTTTTATTTGCGAGCATGCAGTGCTGTGCTGTACTGTTTTATTTATTTATAATATAACATGGAAGTACATGTCTATACTTGTAGAGATATTGAAAAATTCAGTTACACATTCGGTCACGGTGACCATTTTCTCTGGAAAAACTTCGCGTTTAATTGTCCCCCGCGGCGCGAATGCGCGAAGCGGCGGGACATAGTATTCACGACCGTCTGTCCGTCCGTCCGTACATCCGGAATCCTTGTCAGCGAGATATCTCATGAACGAATTGACAGATCTCCTTCAAATTTCATGTCAACATGGATTAGGGTGGTGCCCCGGCGCCAGTCGATTTTGGTGACCTTCGCGTCACTCTTAAGGTTACACCGAGACACTGTTCATTTTGACACAATTTGCCATTTCCTGGCGGGGGACTAAGACACGTTTATGGCAAATACTTGTCCAATTTAAAAGAGATATGTCCCGAATACTTTTTCAAATACGTTCTACACTCTTGGTAATGTGCAAACATTCGAAGAAATTATTATTTAGAGATGATACCTTGCTCAGGGATTGAAAACGGCAAATAATGGGTTATGTCCATCTCACCACATTCTGGTTGCTTGATCATAGCCTCTGTAGATTTTAGATGAGAACCAGTGAGTGCCCCCAATGCCTCAACCAGGTTTATTGCCTCTAAAACAAACATAGAATCACAGCTTCGTATAAAATGTGCATTTATTTTTTTAATTTATTTTCAATTTTGTTTGTTGATACATTGGCGAAGGCTTTCTGGGGAATGATCTCCTCATAAAATGGCCGCGGGTGGTGGGTGTTTTTGAGTCAAAGCCCTGGAAACACAGGAAGCAGATGAAAGTGAGCAGTATATAAAGCAGCTGCATGCTGGGATACGCTCAGCTCAATTCCCTACAACAGCTCTCTTGCTCCACAAGACCAATTTCTTATTTTTTTATCTGCTTGCTTCCTAGAGGTGAAATGTTATTTTGTTATCTGCGGACAGTCTATGTGAAATTCTGTTGGATTTTGGCCTGCAGGGGCAAAAATTGCCCCGTTGGCAAATTTAAATTTCATGGTCCAGTTGGAAGGGATTAACAGTGCTGACTCTGTATCTAGTTTGAGCCTAGTTTTCTCAGGTTATCTCAAAGAGTTAGCTTCCGCATGTTCATATTAAGAAACCTCTCACATGGACTTACATTCTTACACTTTCTCTGTCTGCCTTCCCGTCCTGTCACTATCGTACCAACGCTTCTCTTTGGGTCCTCACTCGCTCTGTCAGACTTCAACTGCAGTTAACCCCATTAACTCATTTGGCGCCACACTTTCAAAGGTCCAACAGGCCATTGTTATGCACTGAATACATGGGAGGAATGTAAACACAAGAACATTCTGAGCGACCACGAGTTTGGCGATGAAATTGCAGTGCCATCTAGCGGAGATAGGTGGTACTGAAATTCTGGCAAATAGTATAACGCCAAGCGCCATTAACGTAGATTAACATCAAAGGCATAGATCAACGTCAATGGCGCCAAATGAGTTACACTCATGGATTCATGTGTCGGTCCATCAAATGCAGCTATTGTAATCAAACCTGTGGACCTTCAGTTCCAATCGAGATTCTAAGGTTTCCAACGATCTCAAATATGCCCGGCTGAATTACGGGGAAATGTGTATAAATGATGCACAAGATTCATATATTTTCCATTTGAAGCAATGCTCTGGCCATTGAAGCATGGTGTGTTGGTTTTGAATATTTCTTTCATCACAGTGATGAACATTGCTTCAGTGCTGCAAACGAAAGATACAGAATACGCAAACGATATTGTCCTACAATATGAAAAAAAAATTTGTTTTCTAACTTTGAACCTATTTAAGGGAAAATTTAACACAGAAGTTAGAGTTTAAGGGGATAAACATTTTAGATCATTACCATGTTACATTATGAACTCCCAATCAAATTTGGTGGGGTTTACAAATGTAATTTTCATCTTGGAATTCAAATTTATCTTGTTGCTTCAGTATGTCATCAGTATAGACCAGCATATGGTGAATGTTGTCTAAAAATAGGCTCTCTCTCGTGGGAGTACATTGGGGGGCTGTTTTGCAATGAGTCTCTAGTCCAAAAGGGCATGCTGGTATCTGTATATTGTAAGTCCTAGAAAGGTATTAAAAATCTAATTTAGGTCCTGTTGTACAGGCATCCTAAAGGCCAGCCCTTTTGGTCGGTTCAGTGGTCCCGTAAATTGGACATGGCTCTACAGACTTAACGAAACACTGCTGCATGATACCCATGAATTCTTGCACTGCCCTATATGTCCTCTGTCTAAAGGTTAAGTTTGTTTGGGTTATGAGGCGTGTAAATTATATCAGAAAACACATTTTGTGTATAAGCACGCATGCAACGTGCACACGCACACCCACGTGCAAACCATTCTCTTTATTAGCACTGGGATAAGAGTTTCATAGTACAGTTCTGTAAAATCAGTTTTAAGTTCACATTCCAGTAAAGATCCATTCTGGACCATATCTGTTTATTCAAGGCCAGTTAATTAATTGTGATCCTATTAACGCCTTCCTTAGAAATTACTTGACTGAGGTTATGTGCACCTCAGCAGGTAAATCAGTATTTTGTGCATGACATATTTGACCTTGCCTAAATTATCAGTGGAATGGAGGGTATTTCATGCAGATTTTACAGTGTGCTCTGTGAAAAAGGTCAAGCTTTGCAAGTTCTGGTCTTGTTGGCATATGGTATTGAATCTGAGCGTTACAGACACTGGTAGATCCTATTCAGTCAAAATAGCGATTCATGCCATCTGGGAAAGGGCAACAGAGATTTACATCCCAGTTTAGACTCGGATGAGATTCCTCAATGATCAAAAGGAAGTTTTCCATGCAGCTCGACCGAGAAACAATGTTTCCAGTCAACTTTACAAACACATACACTACCGCTCAAAAGATTGGGATCACTTGGAAATTTTCTTGTTTTCCAAGGAAACACACAGGAAATTTGTCTGAATAGGAATTAAAGCAAATTAACAGAACATGCTGACATTGTCTGAGTTAGAAATAATGATTTTAATGGAAAATGATGAATATGTACTTCAAACTTTGCCTTCATCAAAAAAAAAATCACCTTCACTGTTGATACTGAAACTGGTGTTTGATGGGAACTATTTAGCGCAGCTGCTAGTTGACAACCTGTGAGGCATCTTTGCCTTAAACTACACACTCTCAGATATTTGTCTTCTTGCACAGTTGTGCGTTGGGGCCTCCGACTCCTTTTTTCTGTGCTTGTTAGTGCCAGTTTGTGCTGCTCTCTGAAGGGAGTAGTTGACAGCATGGTAAGTTTTCAAGTTTTCAATTTCTCGCATTGAATCGCCTTCTTTTCTAAGCACAACAATAGACTGACGGGTCTCTAAAGGAAGTTCTTTCTTGCTGGCCATTTTGAGCCTGTAAACAAACAAACAAACAACTGCTGATGCTTCACATACTAAACCAACCTCAAGAATGCCATGTTCCCTTTGGCGCTCCCTTATTAGTTCAACGGTTTTCAGCTGTGCAACACATTTACTGAAGGATTTTCTAATAATCAATTAGCCTTATAAAATGCTTAACTTGGATTAGCAGCCATACCAGGAGATTGATGCAAAGGACTGACAGTTGTTGATAATAGGCCTCTATGCAAAAAATGTAGAACATTCTTTGAAAATCAGCAGATTAATTTCAATCTTTTGTGAAATGGATAAAAATGTTTGTGAAATGCATGAAAATGTATTTTTCTTTGGAAAACTAAGAAATTTGCAAGTGATCCCAAACTTTTAAGTGGTAGTGTACATTCCAGAAAGAAATATTTGAATTAAAATACACTTAGATATTTAATTTCATTGCAGATTAAACATGGCAGTATGACGTGAGATGGTGAATTAAGGATTAGGTTTACTAGGAGGATTTTATATAGTATGAACACAGACAAGCTACCACTGCTAATGCTGAGATTATTTATATATTTATTCATTCACTTACTCATTCATTCAGTCATTCAATATTGTCATTACTGACCTTCCAGTAATTTACGAACAATTCTACTGACCATTATATGAGATTGTTTTACACTGATGAAGCTGACAGCACTATTTGTTCAAATTGTAAACTCAGTCTCATTAGATTCCTCAGGATATTTTTACAGATGTAAAGTGAAGTTCACATAAATATGTTTCACTTGATGAATCTGTTTATGCCTGATGCAGAATGAGGACTGTGGGGGAGTTCAGATCGGAGGAAAAAAGAAATACGGTAAAACTGAAATCTTTCTACTGTGAAAGTGTATTTTAGAGCTTGCTGGAGACTTTACGCCCAGTTTTCATATACAAACCAGGACTATCACAACCTCTTCAGAGATCTGTCAGTAGGAGTGGTTCTTTTGTGTACATAAACAAAACACATAAAATGGTGGCCACTAATAGGAATCATAGCAGTCTATCTACAGAGGTTGGCTAAAATCTGATTGGCGTTAGTCATGTTAGCTTGTCGTTCGAGTGTGTGAGGTTGAGCGAGGGCTGTGATGGACCTTATTCTGTACTGTAATCCCATCTCCCTCAGAAGGATTCAGACTCTCCCAGATGTGTCACCTGATCCCTGATTTTGTTTGGGGGTGGGGGTTAGGTGGGGCCCCCGGGGTATTAAAAGCTGTTGGTTCCTCAGAATTAATTTTAGCTGGATGTCTTTCTGTAGTACTTTTAAATCAAATGCATTTCCCCTGCGAAAATTTGTTCAAGAATTGTAACAATACAAGAACAATTCAAGAACAGTTCTTGAACTGTTCCTGAACTGTTCTTAAACTATTCCTGATGGGAATTCTTGAACTTGAAATTCTTGAACAGTTCTTGATTTGTTCTTGAACAGTTCAAGAACTTCAAGAACAGTAAAATTCTTGATTTGTTCTTGAACAGTTCTTAAGAAGAACCTGAAGAACGGTAAAATTCTTGATTTGTTCTTGAACCGTGCTCATATAAATTGAATTGAATAATAAATTCTGGTGAAGTCAATGAAGAATTAAATTTTACAGCATACTTTTATGATGACAAAATGTAGTATTTGTAGAAATATAAGTGTAGCCGGGTGAACAAGGGGTACAGACCGTTTAAAAAATAAAAAATAAAAAAACCTTCTATAAGTGTTCTATTATCCCTAGGGAGTTTCATGGTATTAAAGAATTTCTTTTCTGAAACAACAGTTACGTTTAGAGAAGTAGACCAGATGCGCTCAAAGCCCGCTATGGAAAAGGACTATAAAGGTGCTCAACAGCATGGACAGTCAATGCAGAGAAAAGCGCATCTTACCGAAAAAAAAGCTCAGCTTTTGCTTTTTACCGGAATAGTCCTCGATGATTTTTTCAGTGAGGTGCGCTTTTCTCTGCAGTTACGTTTAGAGTTGCATGTTCCTTCCATTAAAATGTGCGTTACTTTTAGAAGAGCATAGGCTCTGATCACGCGAGACTGCTGAATGTTCCTAATACGTTTTAGATATGGAAGAAGAACTGGAAAAGCTGAGTGACTATGTGGATTGAATTTCTGGGCCGCTTCGGGTGAAATATCTCTTAAATATCGATGAAACACAGAAATAATTACCGTCGTTTGTAGACGCTGGTGTGATGAAGTTGTCAGGCGAGGATTGCGAGTGATGATTTTTCTGTTCTCGCTGATTGCAACAGATTTGTTAAAAACGGTTTGGCTGCATGATATATCTGTCCTGCTAAGGAACAAGCTACACTGCAGTTCGGCGTAAGTGGGGAAAAAATGCACTTTTTATGCACCAAATACTATCGTAATGGTGTGCGTTGAATATATTTTTAAATGTACATGTTTCATATGCATTCGCCTGAACCACAGGGGAGATATAAAGCCGTGTTGAGAACCAGGCGTGAATCGTTGCAAGCTGGCTACACCGCGAAATGAGAGTAAGTGCATTTTCCATGGTTTCATATGGAGAAATTTGTTTGCAGTTAATGTGAAAATGTTTTACACATACTCGGACGGGGAAGTTTCTGGTCATGTAATGCACTTTTATAAGGAGATGACTGAATTCATTTTGCGGTTGAGTGATTGCATTCATGTTGTTCCTTCCCCCCCCCCTTTCTTTGTATAAAGGAGCCCACTACTGTTGTCTAGCAGGCTAGCTAAATCTTATGTGGTGTTACTTTGGGTAACTTACAAACGCCGCTGTTGATTCTTTTTTTTTTTTTTACTGTATAGTTTGATGGCAAAATTTGGTATTAATTGTTAAGAAAAACGGAAAGAAGAAAGGATTTTTTTTTGTTACTTTATCTCTGATTTCAGCCAAATCCTCAAAATAACACCGTTAATGCTGTTTATTTCCTTATATGTAGTCGGGGAATTAGAAGATCCACTATAAATTTTTATTCTGTGTTCGGTCTCATCCGTGGTTGATCTGGCCACATAAGTTAAGTAGAACTTTCAATGCCACCATATCAGTTTGCATGTTAAAAACAAGGGAAATTGGTCTGAAGTTGTTATATTAAAAAGCAACCATTGATTGCAAGTACATTAAAATATATTACCCTATTAAAGCAACTTTAAAAAAAAAATAATAAAAAAATAAGACGTCAACATCTACAGAAAATAACGGAAGAAAACTGTATTTGCTGAATATGATGATTTAATCACTGGCGGCTTATTCCCTTGCGAAAATTTCAAGAACTGTTCATGAAGAATTCTTCAAGAGTTCTTGAATTTTGTTCTTGAATTATTCTGAAGTGTTCTTGAAGAGTAAGTGAGACTCCTGTTCTTGAACACTTGGTTAAGAAGAGAATGTTCATGAACAGTCAATTCTTGAAGTCCAGGTTCAAGATCTTGAACCTGGACTTCAAGAATTGACTGTTCATGAATATTTGTTCATGAACAATGTTCAAAAATATTCTCTTCATGAACTAAGTGTTCAAGAATGAGTCTCACTTACTCTTCAAGAACACTTCAAGAATAATTCAGGAACACTTCAAGAATAATTCAAGCACAAAATTCAAGAACACTTCAAGAAATCTTCATGAACAGTTCTCAGATTTTTCGCAGGGGTTTAACTCGGCATAACCAAATGGCAAGTGTGTTATCCTGTCAAACACTTTGTCACCTGCCATCCCTTTAAAACGATTTTATTTCACCCCGCTAATGGAAGCTGAATTAATCAATGTTAGAAAATCGAGATCATTCATTTAGTCTTGATGCACAATCCTGACTGAACAGTTCTGCATCAAATCACTCTCATTAAAATATAAATGCCTCTGTGATTGAGGAAATATCATTTCTGAAAACGGGCTGGTGTCGCATCTCTTTTGTTCCCTCTGCAGCCCTGTCCTAGACTTTACCCTTTAGGGCGAGTGAGTGATTGCTAAGGAGCAGCTTTCTGGAAATGTAGTTTCAGCAAAAATTTACCAGCACAGTTACTCACAATTTAGCAAGATGGACCATTTTGCCATAAGTGTGAACAAAGCCATTACATTGTGGGAACTAGTGGGTAAAACAGAATTCGTTTTGCTGAGACCCTCCCTTAATGCCCTTTCTTATTCCAGAAAAAAAAAAACCTGAAAATAAGGCTCATAGGATCATCTTTTACCTGGGTACCATCAAACCGTACTCGGGTTACGCGTCCACATATTGAAGCGTACCCCAGCTCCAGTACCTTTCTATGGAACAGGGATACATTTCAACAGACACTCCAGGAACTGACGCACATTTGGAAATATGGAATTGCACTCTGGGTACACTTTGCTGGCACCCAGGTTAAAAATGGAAATAGGATCATAACCTTCAGGACTGATTGCATTACACGGTCTTATCCGTAGTGACGTACAGGTCACTGGGGCAGCTATACTACATAACTAGCTCCACATTATGTGCTGTAACTGCCTCTTCCTTCCATAATACAGTGCTGTTCAGCCCATGAGACTGTTTCTAAAGTTCTGTTAGGCACTGGTGTACACATAGGCTAAGGCCAATGTGCTGGCATTTTGCTGACTTGAGCCAATTTGCCAATTATTTCTCGGATACTTGACAGACAGCCACCTTCTCCTGCTGTCTGTGGCACTATTGTGTGTGAATACAACCTGCTGACATACAGACACTTATTACCGCGGAGTAAATACCATAAAATATACGTTTGCAGCAAGGCCCAAAACGAAATCATGAACTGCATGATTCTTGTGGAGTATGTCGTGCAATTATGAAATTTTGACTGTGCTTGTACAGGGTAGATGGATCTACACATACTGAGAAAAGATTGTCACAATCCAAATTTAAGCATTTTTTAACCCAATCAAATCCAGGATTCACTGAAAGGCAGAAACAATGAGCCTGTACTCTGGTAAGCAGCATTTCGATGATGGAAGATTCAGGACCAAATATTAAAAAACATGGCCGTACGTAAGACGTGTTGTAAAAATCCAGTATGTTTTACAGCAAACAAATAGGCGAGAAACTTCCCGCAATTTGTGGATCGGATAAACATAAATGTTTGGATCACCACCAGGATGTTCAATTTTCCATTCCAGCGGTGTGGCAAGTCACAGTGGGTCACAGCCTGAGAGTTTAGATATCTGCTTGTATTAGTTTGAAACTATTGACCTCTCAGATGTGGCAGTTTGGGAGACGGCGATTCACAATCATTCATATGCCACGCGTTTAAAAAAATGCATCCAAAAAGGATGAGCACTCGTGCTTACTTTCTCAAGAATTCTTTGGGTGCCTCCTGGCTCCTCTCCTTAAAGAGCCTTTTACGGGTCAGAGCCCTGGAAGGTGGCTGATCTCGGTTGATTTCTGCATCAGTTCAGTAATGAGTCGATGATGAAGGGCAAAATGTGTGGTTGCAATGAGCCCGTGAGATTTTTTTTGAGGAAACAAACTACAGTGCACTGGACAGGTTACCAGACTTCATTTCCATGGCAACGGCCCTCTCACACAAATCTTCCTCGAATGAAACCCTGCTGTGGAGGTTACAAAATCAATTCATCACCTCACATCAGGCAGCGCACATGTGGTTTGACAACTTTTAATTAGTTGCACATCATTTGTGATTGTTTACTTGTTCAACACAAGGCAAAGCAAATGCAAAATTTTTGTGTAGAGTTTGCTTGATTCCCTTGCTATTTGGTTTCCTCCTTCATTCTGAAGAAATGCCAAACGTATTAGGGAGGAAATGGTGTACAGTCACCGCCACTGATTGGCTGATTTAGGTTGAGCTCTCTTCTGGCCCATTGCATGCCGGGATGGGCTCCAGCCTTTATGTGATCCTCTCCAAGGACAATCGAGTTAGAATAAGGATGGATGGCTGGACTTAACGGTTTATCATCAGCTAAGATCATATTGTAAAGTTTACTTAGAAGTGATTTTGTGGAATTTGTTCGAAATGGGCACTCAGTAGTTATTGTGCTTCAGTATAAATCTAGAATGTTCTATAAGCTTCTGCAGTGTTTTGACCTAGATGGCTGGTAAAAGACTGAATATCAGAGGACGTTCAATGTACTATGGTATACAGTAAGTATTTTTGTGAATGTTCTGGAAGCTTCCATGTACTAGAATTTTCCATTGTCCCTCCTAAAAGGGACAGCATGTTCTGACTAAGTCTTCAGCAGTCCTCAGTCGAGATGCTAGTAATCTTCAGTTGATTTCACATTCACGCTCACACACACACGCGCGCACGTACGCGCACGCAAGTACTCTATCTGAACTTGTACCTGCTATATGTTTGACTATATAGAAAAAATGTGATCTCCGTGAGCCACTCTTAAGTGTTTTACCTTTATTCTCCATGACCCGAAGAACAATCAGTTTAATAATCTGTCACTCATTGTAGGTAAGTTTTGTACTTTTCCAATCAGCTTTGGTGCTTGTTAGCATTTTGCACCCACCGCTAACTCCTTTTATGTTTTGTGTCTGGGGGAATGAGTCATTGAGCCGAGAAGATGGCACCAACAGAAATGTATGAGATGAGCAAATGTTGAGTCATCTTTTCAAGCTCCACAGCACACAATCAAACTCATTTGTTAAGAACATCCAGACTTAAGTCATTGCACTAGTCTCAGTGTCACACCGATGATTCTCTTATCGCCTCCTCTGAAATGGTGCTCACCTCAAATTAAGCTTCATCACTCGAATATTTTGCCGGCCTGTTCTACTCATATCATGTATTTTTGGAATTACAATGTAATTCTCTCTTTGGATCGAGCACTTTATTTTCTCAGGCAACAATTTTTAGGCTGTAGAATTTGTCAGAGGACTGATGGGGAAAAAAGCCTTGACAGATTAACTGGGAGGTAATGTGGATTCATTTTTTAGATAACTTTGTTTGTATCTGGATACTTGGCGTTTCAATTCCAAATGGTGCACAACTTTAATTTTTAGCTTACTGGCCCTATGGGCCCTATTGTCGTGGTCCAGCGTCCGGAATATTTTTTAATCTTTTTTTTTTTTTTTTTTGGCCTGATGAATTTTTGTATAAATTTGCCGGAATATACTATTAGACCATATCTCTGTACAGATTTTTCAGATTTTTGATTGAATCATTTTTGTCCGTTTTATGGGCCCTTGAAATTTTGGCCCCAGTGTTAATGATGGTACGGAAGCCGAGAGTGGCCACGTATTTACTTTTTGTGTCGCCTGCGAAGCATAGTCGGCGCATAGGGATCACTTTGTCCGGCGTCTGTCTGTCCGTCTGTCTGTCTGTCCGGTAGTCACACTTCCAGTTAGTAGTCACACGCAGGCGACACGTGTTCACCTGAACACTTTAGTTCATTTTATTGCTGTTTTCTTGTGATAACGACTTATTATTTTTTTATCTCGACATGACTGAGTCCGTTTTCTCGGGCGAACGACTTATTATTTCGTTATCTCAATATAACAAAGTCCGTTTTCTTGTGATAAAGCACTCATTTTTTTTGTTATTTCGATATAACAGAAACTTTTGTTTCTGTGGGATAATTATCATCTCTGATGACTGCGTGCTGGTTCAGTCCATCGTCCTGATTTCAGCCTTCAGATGCCATTGTCTGGTCCAGGTGTGTCCCAGCTGGAGAAATGGCAGATCAAGGAGTAGGCCTATCCATTATTGATCAGCGGCAGCACAACAGAATGTACCTCAGTCAAGGTTTAACACGGGCAAAAATTGCATTGTGCCTTTCTGTTAGAGACGCCATCTCTAGATGTCAGTGGATAGCCCTACTCCTTAATCTGCCATTTCACCAGCTGGGACATAAATAAATGCGCTATCACGGAAAAATGGACTTAACGCATTAATTTACTTTTGTATTTTGTTATGAGAAAACGGACTTTGTTATATCGAGATAACAAAATAAGTCCTTATCACAAGAAAAAAATGGCAGTAAACTAAAAAGTAAACACGTGGCTGAGAAATTTTTATTTCTCAAAAAGTGCGAGATTGATTTTTTTCTAAATCAGGCAATCAACTTACCTTGGTACCATCAATGTACAGTGCGAGTGCCATTTTGATTCAATTGACGGAAGTGGGTCTAGTGGGGGCGCTGTTCTTCATGAATATACAATATGGCCTGTGGAGGCCAAATGGTTGCAGATAGGGATTAAGTTTGTATAATTGAGATAGAGGAAGTCCTATATGACCTGTATTTTGGCTTTGTTAAAGTTGACTGCAGATGACTTTGAAAAGTTAAACCTGAGGTGAAGGAAAATATTTATAATGTTAAAAGATAGGACTTGAAATTTCAAAAAATTATTTCTCAAAAACCGTGAGATAACTTTTTCAAAACTGGCAATCAACTCATCTTGATGCACTTTATGTACGGTGCGAGTGCCAGTTTGATTGAATCGATGGAAGTGGGTTTAGCGGGGGTGCTGTACTTTAACATTGGGTCTCATTGAGAATGGTAAAAATCGCCTGTGGAGGGTAAATGGTTGCAGATAGAGATTAAGTTTGTATTATTGACATATAGGAAGTCATATATGTCCTCTATTTTGGCTATGTTAAAGTTGACCTCAGATGACCTTGAAAGGTCAAACTTGAGGTTAAACAAAATGCCACAATTTTCAAAGGCTTCTAGGATTGAAAATATTGAAGATTGGGAACATATGTTTACTGATCACTTATAGGAAGTCATATATGAACTTTCACTGGCCTTGAACTTGACCTTTGGTGTCCTTTGGAGGTCAAACATCACACAGTGAAATTTCAATGAATTCTATCATCAAAACTAATACAGACAGAGCCTAGGTTGTATTATTGGCATATAGGAAATCATGCACAAAGTTTCACTTGACCTTCAGTAACCTGTAAATTTCAATGACCTTCTGTGACCCTTAAAGTTCACAATTGAGATATTGAATCTTAAATGACTTGCATCACACAAACTGCTTCAGAGTTTAGGATTGTATTACAGGAGGTCTCATAAATGTATGTGAACTTTTATTTAGTGACTTTGACATTATCATCACTGTAAGATTGTGTGCAGGTAAGCTACAGGACCCTTGGTCATATTTTTCCAGAGTTTGTGTCTTGGAATATGAATGTAAAATTTCATATTATGCTCTCATCAAAGAAATTTGTTGAGGAAAATAAAGAGTCTGATCTCTGCTTTGGCTGGTGTCCTATTTCTCAATTTTTGGCAGCACTTCTCTATAGAGTAATGGTGGTTAGTTTCTTTTCAGTGGGAATGAACTTTTCTGTGGCTTGGAATAATGTATATTGGTATGTTTGTGTGAGAGAATGGTTTACAAAGAGAGCAGCACATACCTGGTCCTAGCCTAATTTTGTTCTTATCACAAGGGTGAAGCAGGATGTCTAGCTAATAGCAGACCACGTGTCGTCTGGGCCTGATGTTGAGCAAAGACACCGTCTCCCTGTCTCTGTCTGACTAGTGCTTTGTACTGACGATGAATGCAGGGCATAGAAGTTTCAGTAAATTGAATTCAGGAGTCATTTAGCTTGATAGGAGCATTAACTTTGCCTTATGGCACGCAACGGCCTCGTTAGGATGGGCTGTTCCAAAACACAGCTTGTGATTGGCCTCTTGGTCACACGGTCTCAGTCCACATACAAAAGAGATTTAATGAAATGATCCGACCTTCAATCCAAAATGATAATTGATTATGGTGGAAGGGGTGCAATTGTAATTTATGCACAGTAACAGCCTCCCTCACAAGTGTGTTAAATACCTTTAGATCATTACACACATACTGTGGACACAATGGGCCAATGAGAAGGGTAATTAACCTGTTTGAAATGGGGCGTGATGCTCCGCCTACTGTTACTGACCTGAGGAAAATGTGTAATGGTCTCATTAGATGGAGCAGTTTTCTTTCCTTGTTTGTCTAAGATAATGGAGAGCTATTCAAACTCAGTGACTGAGTGACTTCTATCTGGAAGCCATAAAGGAAGAGACTGCAACTGCGCAGTTAAAGTCCGTGAGTTTCATTTTTTGAGACATCCTCAGGTAAAAACATGGAGTAAGATGAGGCAGTGATGATGGCGAATTTTCACAGCTAATCACAGTGCGCTCCAAACACACATCTCAGGTGAGCACTGCACGTGTAACGGATGTCTGGAATTATAACGGCCGGCGAAAGATCATCTGGAGTCGCGTCGCTGCGGACAGACCCTCCTGCCGTTTATCTCCATTCCGGTGGCAGTTGAGAGAATGTAAGGGGGGATTGAGCTGAGATAAATTACAGCAAGAACTCGGGGGGGGGGGGATTTTGCGAGCGTACTGTAAAACTGATCACTTTTTTTGGCCACTTTATTTGAAAAGGAAACGGTCATGAAAATCAAACATGAAGTCCGTGATCCTCACAGGACGGCGCCACATAAAATACTGCCTCGATGACGGTGTCCCTTCGACAGAGATGCCCAATTAAGGGAGGGAGAGGTCAGCTTGTACAAGCCCTCAGAGCGGGTTGAGTTATGACTGGAGCTTCAAGTTTTATTTTTCAGTGGTGAGCCGGGAGTCTTGTAAAGATGCAGCTTTTTTGACATCAGAAATCGAGGCCATTCCTTCGCATCTGTCACTTTTTACCTTACATGAACCCAGTTATGGGGCAGATTTAGACAAAATGGACCAGCTTTTGCTGGACCCAGATTGTGTTTAGAAGCCACTGTGCTCTGCTCTCCAGCAGGAGGGAGGGGCATAAGCTTGATGGGTGTGGCAGATAATGCATCAGGTGCAGCATTTGGAGGAGGGTTGGGGGGGGTTGGGAACGGGGGCTGTAGTATTTGGAGTCATAATTGGGTTGGTAGCTTTTGGTGGGCCTCAGGGTTGGCAGCTGTAACATCTGAGATGAGCTCGAGCAGGGCCTCTGTTCCTGGTTCTGGTCGGGTCAGCTGACACTCCATTAAAACACCCATGAAATACTCTGATCCCCCTCCTCATCATGGCTGATGTCTGGCCTGGAAACTAAATGCGGTGGAGGGACTGACAGGCAGACAGACGGGAGGATATGGATGGCGAAGACCTCCACCAGCACAATGGATTTTGCCAGGGAAACCTACTGGTTGCATCAAAGACACTGAAATTCTCTTTAAAATGAAAGTAATTTTAAAATTGTTCTTTATCTCAGGACAGGACAGGACAGAAAGGAATTTATCTGCAGGCAGGTGCCTCTAAACGAGTTGATTTAAAAACTCTACTGTGCAAAATGGCCGTTTCCTACTTCATGAACTGGAGGTGATAAAGTGCATGCTGTGGACGACACAGGAGCAGGTGGGCATTTTATCCCTTGGTTTTTATTTTATGAATATCCTTAATGTCTTCCGTATGCATGAATGATGTGGCTCTGACGGTTGGCAGGCCACTGTGATAGCTTGCATTACTAACAGTTGTGTCTATGTATGCATTGTAGATTTCAGTCGTAATGAAAGACCATCACCCCATTCTGGCGAGCTGGACCTTGTAATAGGATTGCGTTGAATATTAAAATTTTTTAAATAATTGTGATGTAAGATATTGTGTGGGATTTTGGATATTATCATTTTGTGATATCAAGTGTTGACTTTTCTGGTTTTAAAGGCTGCTGTTTAATGAATGAGAACAGTCACCTGCATTAATTTGGCTATTATTTGCCTTTACCTACTTGGTCCACATTACTAATGAGTGCTTATCAAGAACTGTATTGTGTAAATATTTTTGATAAAACACCAATAGTTATTCCCACAATATTGCCATTGTATCGATATCGAGGTTTTCAGTCAAAAACATTGTTATATTTAGGTTCTGTCCATGTTACCCAGCCCTAGTTTACAAAGGTGTGTCTTTATTAAACTGCAATGAGTGGCCTCTGATATTGAAGAAAATCAATCACATTAGTAGACAGGAAATTATATTTCCTTTAGTGGTGTAATGAGGACTGTTTAAATGAGCGCGAACCGAAGAAAATGACTGACTGAAATGCAGTGATGAGCTTAATTAATTCGATTCCACAAATGGCATGTTTATAAACGCAAGTCAGGCCATTCATGCAAAAAAAATACTAGCTATTTAATAGGAATTGCTGTTAACCATTGAAATTTTTTGGTTCATTTATAAAAAATTCACTGAATGGTATTGTATAGTTGGAAGAAAATTTTCAAGTAAAAAGGGTTAAAACAAAATGCCCTTCAGGGATGATAAAAATAACCTTGACCTTAAGATTAGGGAAAGGCTGCAGAGAAACATAAGGAATGAAAAAAGTCAATGAAATGTCCACACAAGGTTTGTGTGTGTGTGTGTGTGTGTGTGTGTGTGTGTGTGTGTGTATATGTGAGCGCGTGTGTGCATTTTTGTGCTTACGTGTGTGTGCGTGTGTGTGTACACATGGGAGTGTTTGTGTGTTCTTTTACTAATATGTTTGTGACCAGAATGTGGCAGCGATTGCTGAAGTTTGCTTCCCTGTCTTTGCATGTGTCCGTGTCAGTTTCTAGAAGCTTGCTGAGCTGCCACTGATAAATCAATAAAAATGCAAGTGCAAGACAACAATGCTGGAGCTCTAAGGCTCAAATCCATTTGAAAATAGAGAAGCAAAAACACATGAATTTCCCCTGAACTGAGGTCTGTTTCACTTCAAACAGAGGGTCAGGGACACTGCATGACAGCCTGGCCCGATTCAGTCATTTCATCACATTTTGTTACTTCAGTCTGACTGCTGTTTTTGCATTAGTGGATGAGTAAGTTTATTGGGAAAAGTGTCCTGCGATCGACAGACACCTCACCCCTAGTTTAGGACATCACAGAGCATTTTATTTCCTCTCAGGGGCATTGAGGGAATTTTCGTCCCCCGTCGCCCCGGCGGGACGGGGGACATAGAAATGCTGTTCGTCCGTCCGTCCGTCCGTGCGTCAACAGTGTACTTGCAATAGCTTTTTGACAGCTTTGATGGAGGATCACAAAATTCACACCACATATGCCTCTCATGAACGCCTTGCTCAAGTTCGATTATGATTGACCTTGACCTAGTTTTCAAGGTCACTGAGCAAAAACGTGAAGAACACTGTACTCGCAATAACTTTTGACTGCTTTGATGGAGGATCAGCAAATTCACACCACATATGCCTCTCATGAAGGCCTTGCTCTAGTTCAATGATGATTGACCTTCACCTAGTTTTCAAGGTCACTGAGCAAAAAGATGTGAGGAACACTGTACTCTCAATAACTTTTGACAGCTTTGATGGAGGCTCACCAAATTCATATGACATTCTTATTGGTTTGTTAGGTAGATCTCAGCCATGGGCACAAAACTATGCCTGGGCGATGTGTCCATCATGCACAAGTCATGAAAATTGTAATCTCTCTCATGACCATGGTTATATTTAGCTGATATCACAATGATCCATCCCTCTGTTCAACCAATGAGCTACAGTGTCATTGTACTTCACATTATTAGTGGTACAGTGCACCACATTATTTTCAGCCATCAAAACAGTTTTTGCCTCATGTTTCTGGTCACTTGTGCGACGGGGGACACAAGGCCTTCAGGCCAGCAGGCAATTTTTTTTTTTTCGTAGCGCATTGAATTTTGTCTTAATTTTCAAAACAGAGCAATGACAGGAGTTTGAAAAAGAAATTCCAGTAAAAATAACAGCGGTAGCCTTTTTACAGCAGGACTGAATGGGGTGTTCTGTTAAACTCTCCACTTTAGAGAGCAGCTCCTCGGGCAGCAGAGGGTCATTATACCTGAAAGTTTTAAATTAAATCATATTTGACACTATGACCTGTGGGTGATGTGTCAGACTGGCCAGGGTGAGTTTCTGCTTCCCTGACCGATGCATGCTGGGATATTTTCCAGCCTACCTTGACTACCCTACCTGAGAATAATTGGGCTCAATCCCAAAGCGCTCTTTTTTTCTGACTTCCTTTGACTTGCACATATGCACTCAGGAACTGCCAACACCGCTATGTTGGAGTTCAAATCCCGCTGGTGCTGACTGGGAATGGATGGCAAGTTTGCGTCGCTGTTGACTTTCCCATTTTAACCCTCCCTTACCAGAAGTAGAACAAAAGAGGAGATTGATAATGCAATGCAATTTGCTGATCTGTTGTAATGGTGTTGCCTGCTTCTGTCTTGTGGATGGAGGCAAGTGCATCCCAAAGATCATAGGTGTATTTAAACCCTACCCCTGAACGAGGAGAGCCGTCCACAGCTGTGAGAGAGATTTCACACAGAGCAACACTTGGGGTGAACAGCTAGTCGCAACAAAGCGGTTTTGGAAAGTGGCACAAGTGGGTTAGACTCAGGATGGATGGATGCAGGAGAATGTACTGGTGCTGTGCAGAGCTGTGCTCAGCCGAACTCTCAGTGCAGCCTTCCTTATGTTAAAGCTGAGTCACATGCCCATCAGGGATGAGGCAAGCGTGAGGCTATTGGAGTAGTCAAGTTCTCCCAATGCATTCTGCTGTCTGAAAACACACTTACACTGCCAACCTATTGACAAGCACTGAGGCCGCCCATCCAAAAAATATAAAGATAAGAAGCTGTTATTTTCTTGCTGTGTTCATGGCGAGCTGCCAAGCGGCTGAGGCCTTATTTTAATTCGCTTTGATTTGTTTCTCCATCTGCTGCTGCTATTTCTTCTGTCTGGGGCTGCTTTGGGGAAACAAAAAAAAAAACACAAAATTTGGAATTCCGACTGATTCAATCAGCTGTAAGGTCCAGCAGCCCTGTCTGGTATTTTGTCTTGTCTTGTACTCACAGAGGCGATGATCTTGCCCGGAAAAGTCCCACTTAGTGGCTTCTGTCTCTGTTCGGTTTATGCGAGAGTCAGACCATGAAAGCACAAGATTCATACCCAATAACCAGTGTTTACAGCCGCATATAACGGGGTACAGAGGCAGGGAGCGCTTGTCCCGCTTCCTTTTATGTCAGGTAGCTCTTATCGCTTAGTCTCCATCTCGCTTAGACACGGGATTGCTGCACTAAAGTGGTTTTCAAGGGCATTTCTCATGGTGAAAAAAGATATTTGCGATAAACCTTGTTGGCAGTCTGTGTGCATCTGCAAAACGGTTCACTCTCAGAACGCCCATGCAAAATGCTATTAGGTTTTCATGATATTTCATTTTCTCTGAACAAATGTGATTGAAAGCTTGGTGTCACTTTAAACTGCGAGTCTGCTGAAAAATCACGCGTCTCTAGTCGGTTTTTTACCTTTCTCCTTTCACTTCAGTATCACAAAAACAGCCACTTTGAGGCAAGCTTAAAGGAAAATAAGAGATTTGACACAACAATGATGTACTTTACTGGCTCTGATTCTGAAATTGCCGGTCTAGCTCGAGAGAAATTGATTCTGAACAGATCCTGGTACAATTTGCGCTTATTTACTTAGCACTTTCACAGTCTGTGAATTGCATCCTGAATGCAGTATTATCTATCGGTTTGCTGAGAAGCCTGAGTGGGGGAACCATGTTGGCTTCAAAGCCCATGAAATTTTTTTCGGATTTTTGATTGAATCATTTTTGTCCGTTTTATGGGTCAGAGAGGAAATGTGTCTCAGACGACACTAGAGTAATTCACGCTCTGAAAAAAGTACAGCGCATGTTTGCCAAGTATCAGAAACGACCAAGTAAGAACCAAGATAACTTGCAGAAAACTAAAGACAGACTGCAAGAGGTATATGACGCCATTACTGCAGAAGAACTTTGCTCAATGATAAAACTGGTAGAGGAAACTGATGTAGCCAGCAAACATAGAGAAAGCTGGAGGCTGATTTACAACATATCTGGTAGGAAAACTGCAAAACAATGTGTACTTAAAGGAACAAGCAAGGATGACAGAATAAGGAAATGGCGACAGTACTTCACCCAACTGCAAGGCAATGAGCCAATCACGGAGGGTTATCCAGATGAACCAGTACCTACAATTTTTGAAAACCTTTCTCAGGACAGATCCATTCACCAAAGAAGAATACCTCACGGTCAAGAAAAAACTGACACTTGGTAAATCTCCTGGACCGGATGGAATTCCTCAGGAAATTTTCAAACTGTCTAACATTGACATTATACTTCAATACTCTAACAAGCTATTCCACGGTGAAAAACCAGAACAATGGTCAATAGGGAACCTTGTACCAGTACCAAAATCCGGTGACCTGAGAGAATGCTCAAACTACAGAGGCATTATGCTGACCAATATCACTGCAAAAATCACCAACAAAATTATCCTCAATCGAGTACAATCAGCGATTGACAACATAGTAAGACCCAACAAAAATGTATTCAGACCTGAGCGCTCAACCACCTCCCACAGCGCACCTTCAATATACCTCCATAGTGCAAGGATGAGTAACAATCTAAAGGCAATTATCACATTTGTAGACTTTAAAAAAAGCCTTCAATAGCATTCATAGGGGGAAAATGATGAAAATCTTAAAGGCCAATGGAATACCAGACAGCCTAGTAGATATTATCAACCTCTTGTATGAAAACACTCGAGCAAGAGTACTCACACCGGAGGGTGAAACCGACCTGTTTGACATTACTGCTGGGTAATGCAAGGGGGCACGCTGGCATCTATTTGCAATAGCTGTTGACTATGTCATGCGTCATGCGAGCAAGAAATTGAATTGGGCTTTGAACTCGAAAGACGGAAAAGTTCTTGCCACTCGCAGATTGTCATCAATGACCTATATTTAGCAGACGATATTGCGCTTCTGCCTGAAAGGATTGAACAAGCACTAGCACTGCTTAGCAGAATGGAAACTGAAGCAGCAAAAGTAGGACTAAATCTTAATGCTAAGAAAACCAAACTGATGGCAAATAACCGAGAAACTCCAGTTACCACCCAAACCAGCAGGGGTGACATAGTGGAGGAGGACAAATATTTTAAATTGTAACTTTCTCAACATTGGCTTTTCAATGCTAAATCGAGCAATGATGGAGGATCGCATTGCTTTGACATCTGTGATATTAGTGGGCTTTTTTGATCGCGGTCTTCCTGACTTGATGATGCATGATGCATTATTCATTGCCACAGTTGAATCAGTCCCATTATATGGGTCAGAAATGTGGACGTTCACTAAAGCACTTGAAAAAAGACTGAATGGCTGCTACACACACATGCTGCGTATGTCTTAATATCCCATGGCAGCTCAATCTGACGAATCTTCAGCTGCACCAAGAACTTCCTATCGCCAAAAAAGTTAGACAGCGTAGGATGAAACTGGCTGGCCACTGTATCAGACACCCTGATATCACTGCATCACAACTTGTGCTATGGGAACCAACAAGGGGTGAACGAAGTAGAGGAAGACCCAAAGTCACCTACATAGATTGCCTGCATAGTGGCTCCGATCTGGAGGATGTGAAGGAGTTACGACTGGCCATGGAGGACAAAGTGCTGTGTAGGAGGCACTCTGGATTGGTTCGAGCAGGAGCTCGAACTGAGTAAGTAAGCTATGGGCCCTTGAAATTTTGGCCCCAATGTCAAAGATAGGACTGAGAAATTAAAAAAAAGTTATTTTTCAATAACAGCGTGATTTTTATTTATTTTTTTCTAAATCAGGCAATCAACTTGCCTTGGTACCGTCAATGTACAGTGCGAGTGCCATTTTGATTGAATCGACGGAGGTGGGTCCAGTCGGGGCGCTGTACTTAATGAATATGCAAGATGGCCTGTAGACGCCAAATGGTTGCAGATAGAAATTAAGTTTGTATTATCGACATATAGGAAGTCATACATGACCTGGATTTTGGCAATATTAAATTTGACCACAAATGGCATTGAAAGGTCAAACTCAAGGTCAGGGAAAATATTACCAATGTTAAAAGGTATGGTTTGAAATTTTCTAAATCTGGCAATCAACTCACCACAATACAGTTTACGTACAAGTGCGAGTGCCATTTTGACTGAATCCATGGAAGTGGGTCTAGTGGGGGGCGCTGTACTTTAACATTTGGCGTTATGGAGGATGGGCAAAATCACCTGTGGAAGCAAAATGGTTGCAGATAGAGATTAAGTTTGTATTACTGACATATAGGAAGTTATATATGACCTATAGATTGGCTGTTTTAAAGTTGGCCTCAGATGACCTTGAAAGCTCAAACTTGAGGTCAAGCAAATGTTTCAATTTTCAAAGGTTTCAAGGCTTGAAAATAATGAAGACTGGGAACATATGCATATGGAACACTTATGGGTAGTGTAATGTGAATATAGGCCACTAGATGGAAGTATTTACCTTTTTTTGTTAAGCTCAGACTGGAGTCATGTTTAGACATGTCCTGGACATGTCTGGGGCAAGTCTCAGAAAATTAAAAAAAAGAGGTCTAAATGTGGGTGGGGTCTGCAAAAGAGTATATAAGGAAAAGAATTGAGACAGTAAAGTAGTAGGAGAAATTGCAAGAAGATGACCAGACCTGCCATTCTGTTCAAGACCTGTGACATTTCTTTTGTGGATTTATTTGCCTGTGTTTGAGCATTTTCATTATCCAGGACATCACCAAGCCACCCCACAAAAAGGGACTGTAAATATTTCTTTTTTTTTCCTAATTCAATCTTGGTCATTAGTTGTTAGTTAGTAGTTATTGTCTTTGTTAGAAATTAAATGTGTTTAAGTTTTAAAACTGTGTCTGTCATCCCTTGCTGTTGCTGTTGCTGTTGTGTGTAAATGTAATAACAAATTGGGGGCTCAAGTCCGGGACAGACCATTGTGAGAGTCATTAATTGAAAGTCTAACATTTCAAATTGTAAAATTGATTTTTTTTTTAATTGAATACATATATATTGACAACAGCAATGGATGATTTCTTGGCATCACCAACCGTAGGGGTTTTGAAGTCTTTTAAAAAGACAGAACTGCTAGAAATTTGCAGACATTTAGACCTGACAGAGGTGAAACCAGCCATGCGAAAAGCAAGACTGGCTAGAGAGATAGTTGAATATTACATTGATGAAAATGTGTTTGCACCAGGAGATCTGGAACAGTTTCCAGTGGAAAATCCAAATATAGAAATGGAACTTAAATTAAAACTGCTAGAGATTGAAAGGGAGGAAAGAGAAAAACAAAGAGAATTTGAGAGGGAGGAAAAAGAAAAAGAAAGAGAGGAAAGAGAAAAAGAAAGGGAGGAAAAAGAGAAAGAAAGAGAATTTGAGAGAGAGAAAGAGGAAAGAGCAGAAAGAGAGAGACAGAGACAGAGAGATTTTGAATTAGAGAAATTCGATAGAGAAGAAAGACTCCAAATGGAGCAACTAAAAATAAAAATAGCAACAGAAAATAAATTTCGGGCTAGCCAGGAGGTAAAACTGGTGCCTCCATTTTCAGAAAAGGATGTTGACAACTATTTCCAGTGTTTTGAAAAGGTAGCAAAGAGTTGCCAGTGGCCAAAGGAAAACTGGCCTCTGATGTTGCAAACTGTCCTAAAGGGTAAAGCTCAACAAGCCTATTCGGCTTTGTCTGCAGATGATTCCTCTGATTATGAGGTTGTCAAAAAGGTTATTTGAGAGCTTATGAGTTGGTTCCAGAGGCTTACCGACAGAAATTCAGAGGTCTGAAGAAATCTGAAAATCAGACTTATGTGGAATTTGCTAATGAGAAGAAGGTTTGCTTTGAGCGCTGGTGTACTTCTATGGAGGTCAAGGATGATTTCAACTCACTAAAAGAGATGGTGTTAGTTGAAGAATTCAAGAACTGTGTTAAGGATGATGTTAAGACCTACCTTAATGAGAAGCAAGCACTGAATTTGCAATCAGCTGCCAAATTTGCAGATGAATATGTTCTCACACATAAGTCCAAATTTCAGTCTAGCAGTAATAATAGATGGTCCCAATTTCAGAAAAAGGGTTACGGTGATACCCAAGATTCCTCACCCAAAGACAAAGATAAATCTGGTGATGGTGCTCAGAAATCCAGTAACAGGTCTGATCAAAGTGTGAAAGCTGACAGTGACAAAAGTGGTCTAGTTTGCAGTTATTGCAAGAAATCTGGTCATGTTACAACTAACTGTTGGTTCCTTAAAGCTAAGAAAGAAAAAGAAAAGGATACCAAACCAAATGCCTTTGTGAAAACCAGGTTAGAAACCCCTGTAGTAGATAACCGATCTGCTAAATTGCCTGCTTCTTGTGGGGCTAAAGGGCCTAATACAGCTGACTTTGTGAGGGAGGAATTTCTTCCATTTGTGTCAGAGGGATTTGTGGCTCTGAATGAGCATACTACTCCTGTCCCCATATATATCCTAAGGGATACCGGAGCTTCTCAGTCACTTTTGTTGATGGACTCCTTGGAGTTACGTGATGAGATCGCTTCAGGGGATTTCATACTTGTACAAGGTATTGAAGGGAGGACTGTATCTGTACCCCTGCGCTCTATATTCTTGAAGTCAGATTTAGTTACAGGACAGGTAAAGGTGGGACTTATGTCAAGTCTACCTATAAAGGGTGTTTCTCTGTTGCTAGGCAATGACCTGGCTGGGGGCAAAGTAGTTCCCCCTGTACATCTTACTTCACAGCCGAGCACTGAAGATGGGGATGAGGACCCATCTCTGTATCCTTCTTGCGCAGTGACTCGTGCTATGGCCAAGAAGGCTAAAGAAGAAGATGATGTGGTGCCGCCCAGTACATTGAATAGTCAGGACTCAGGTGGTTCGCCTCATGACTCTGATTGGCCTACTATGGTTTCTCCGTTTGATGACTTATCAGATACTTTTATCAGTTCTCTATTCAGCCAGCCGGATGGGTCTGGTGATTCTGATGTGTCTGGAGACTTGTCTCTGTCCAGAAAGCGGTTGATTGAGGAGCAAACTAATGATCCTGAAATTTGTGTACTAAAGAGGAGAGCCCTTCCTGATAAAGAAATAGACGCAGTTCCAGTTGGGTATTATCTCAAGGATGGTGTGTTGATGCGGAAGTGGCGCCCTCCTGATATCCCTGCCAATGCAGATTGGGCAGTGGTCAGGCAAATTGTTGTTCCGAAGGTCTACAGGAATGAGATCTTAACAATGGCTCATAGTTTACCTTTAGGAGGTCATCTTGGTGTTAACAAGACTGTTGATAAGATCATGAAACACTTCTTTTGGCCTGGGCTTCGGAAAGACGTTTCCAACTTTTGCAAAACCTGTCACACTTGTCAGGTAGTTGGAAAACACCAGTTAGACCCACCTGTAGCTCCATTGCAGCCTATCCCAGCATTTGGGGAGCCATTCTCTAGGGTCATTGTTGATTGCGTTGGTCCATTACCCAAGACTAGATCTGGAAATCAGTACTTGTTGACAATCATGTGTGCATCTACCAGATTCCCCGAAGCCATACCTCTACGTAACATCAAGGCAACTGCAATCTCGAAGGCTTTGATAAAGCTCTTCACGTTGTTTGGCCTTCCCAGGGAAATTCAGTCAGACTAGGGTAGCAATTTCACTTCAGGATTGTTTCAGCAGGTTGTGTATGAACTAGGTGCAAAGCAGATTCTTTCTAGTGCCTATCATCCAGAAAGTCAGGGTGCGTTAGAGCGGTTTCATTCCACTCTCAAGACAATGATGAGGACTTATTGTTATGACCATGAGAAAGACTGGGATGACGGGGTTCATTTGCTGTTGTTTGCAGCTAGAGAAGCAGTGCAGGAGTCTACTGGATTCAGTCCATTTGAGCTGGTGTTTGGTCATGAAGTGAGAGAACCTTTGCTATTATTGAGTGAACAATGGCAAGAGAAAGAGCCGCATATCAGTCTGTTAGACTATGTTGGCAAGTTCAAGGAAAGATTGCGTGCAGCTTGTGACCTTGCCAAAGAGAACTTGAAATCAAGTCAGGGAAAAATGAAAACTTGGTATGATCATAAGGCTAGAAGCCGTGAGTTTAAACCAGGAGACAAGGTCCTTGTGTTGTTTCCCTTGCAATCCAATCCATTGCAGGCTAGATTTCATGGTCCATATGAAATTCTGACAAAACTCAATGATCTCAATTACATTGTGAAGACTCCAGATAGGAGAAAACCAAAACAATTGTGTCACATTAACATGCTGAAGCCTTATCATGACAGAAATGCTAGGGTTGCAGCTGTCACTTCAGATTCTCCTATGGTCGAAACGTGTGAAGATTAGGGGGAGTTTCAAGATGATGAACCTAGAATTAAGGCTGAAGTTCTTTCATGTAAATTGTCAAATTCTGAAGTGTTGCAAAATCTTGATGTAAAACTCCAGCACTTAGAACCCTCACAGAGAGATCAGTTTGAGAGGTTGATCAAGAAATATGAGGATCTGTTTCCTGATGTTCCAAAGAGAGTTTCTATAGCCTCTCATGATGTAGATGTTGGTGATGCCAAACCAATAAAACAGCATCCGTACCGGATGAACCCTGAAAAGAGAAAGATTGCTGAGAAAGAGGTTGAGTACATGTTAGAACATGATATTATCAGACCCTCCAACTCAAATTGGAGTTCACCCTGTGTGCTAGTTCCAAAACCTGATGGAAGTACTAGATTCTGTACAGATTATCGCAAAGTCAATGCTGTAACAAGAACTGATGTGTTTCCAATACCTAGGATTGATGATTGTATTGATAGAGTAGGGCAAGCAAAGTTTCTGACCAAGATTGATTTATTGAAGGGTTATTGGTGTGTGCCTTTAACTGAGAGGGCCAAGAGCATCTCTGCTTTTGCCACACCATCTGGATTGTACCAGTATGAAGTCCTACCCTTTGGCATGAAAAATGCCCCAGCCACGTTTCAAAGGATGATACAGTCTACAATCGCCGGATTGCCACACACGGGTGCGTAAATCGATGACCTGATCACATGGAGTGACTCCTGGGAAGAACATCTAAAAGATGTAGAGACGTTGTTCCAGCGCCTGACCCAGGCTAACCTGACTGTTAACCTGAACAAGAGTGACTTTGGTTGTGCTACTGTCACCTATCTTGGCTACGTCATAGGCCAGGGTAAGGTGGCACCCATAAATGCTAAAGTCCAAGCCATCATGGACTTTCCAGTTCCTGACAACAAAAAAGCTTTGCGCCGCTTCCTTGGAATGATCGGGTACTACCGCAAGTTCTGCAAGAACTTTGCTGAGATTGCTCTCAGTCTAACTAACCAACTGAAGAAAGGCGTGAAGTTCACCTGGGATGATGCATGCCAGAGAGCCTTCGATCGCCTGAAGTCTCTGCTGTGTCACTTCCCCATGCTCAAATCTCCTGACTTCAACAAACCGTTCTCCATCGCGGTCGATGCTAGCGACCAAGCTTGTGGATCTGTGCTCCTACAGAGAAGTAACTCTGATGACATTGAGCATCCCGTGGCATACTTCTCCAGGAAGTTCAATCGCCACCAAAGGAACTATTCCACAATAGAGAAGGAACTGTTGGCTCTGGTCCTTTCTTTACAACACTTTGAGGTTTATGTTTGTACAGGACAAAAGCCAATGATTGTGTACACTGACCACAATCCGTTAATGTTTTTGAGTAAGATGAAAAACAAGAATCGAAGATTGTTGAATTGGAGTTTGATTTTACAGGAGTTTGACTTGGAAATTAAGCATGTGAAGGGTACAGACAATGTAATTGCTGATTGCTTATCCCGTGTTTGAATGTGTATATATATAGATCATGTGTTTGAATATTGTATGATATGTATATATAGACAAGTGTTCACTTAACCATTTTGTATTGAAAAGAAAAATTTTGCCTTTATGAGTCAAAATTTTTCCCTTTTGGAATGGAGGTGTAATGTGAATATAGGCCACTAGATGGAAGTATTTACCTTTTTTTGTTAAGCTCAGACTGGAGTCATGTTTAGACATGTCCTGGACATGTCTGGGGCAAGTCTCAGAAAATTGAAAAAAAGAGGTCTAAATGTGGGTGGGGTCTGCAAAAGAGTATATAAGGAAAAGAATTGAGACAGTAAAGTAGTAGGAGAAATTGCAAGAAGATGACCAGACCTGCTATTCTGTTCAAGACCTGTGACATTTCTTTTGTGGATTTATTTGCCTGTGTTTGAGCATTTTCATTATCCAGGACATCACCAAGCCACCCCACAAAAAGGGACTGTAAATATTTCTTTTTTTTTCCTAATTCAATCTTGGTCATTAGTTGTTAGTTAGTAGTTATTGTCTTTGTTAGAAATTAAATGTGTTTAAGTTTTAAAACTGTGTCTGTCATCCCTTGCTGTTGCTGTTGCTGTTGTGTGTAAATGTAATAACAAATTGGGGCCATAACAGTAGTCATATATGAACTTTCATTTAGTGGCCTTGAACTTGACCTTTGGTGACCTTCAAAGGTCAAACTTCACGCAGTGAAATTTCAATTACTTCTAACACCAAAACTATTACTGATAGAGCTTAGGTTTGTATTGTTGGCATATAGGAAGTCATGTATGAAGTTTTATTTGGTGACATTGAATTTTACCTTCAGTGACCTTCAATTACCAAACTACACAGTGAAATTTCAATGACTTATATCAGCAAAATAGTTACCTGTAAAGTGTAGGTTTGTTTAGAGATGTATAGGAAGTCATATATGAACTTTCATTTGGTGGTCTTCAACTTGACCTTCGAAGGTCAAACTTCTCGTAAAATTTCAATGACTCCTATCACCAAAACTATTACAGATGGAGGTAAGGTTTGTATTGAGGGTATACAGGTGCTGGTCAACGAATTGTAATAATTTGAAATAGTGCAATCCTAAAATTTTTAAATGCATTTTTTGTGCAGAAAGCAAATCAGGTGTTCACCGCGCCTGTCCTACTTGTTTGAGTAATCACAGAACTCGCTACCTGTAAAAAATTTGCTCAGCTGAGCTTTCCAAAAGGCCCATTTAGGCCATTTAACTGTGACACAGTTGTTTTATTGTATTAGAATAATGGAGAAACCCTACTGAATTAGAATAATTTTTATTATAATTAGAATCATCACTTTTTCAGTATTTTGTGGCTGCCCCCTTGGCTTGTATGACTGCCCGAAGTCTCCGCGGCATCGATTTGACCAGCTTGTTGCAAGTTTCTGCACTCACTGCTTCCCAGGCTGTGGCGATGTTCTGCTTCAGTTGGTCCAGCGTAGTCAGCCTTCTGTCGCGAATTTTCCGCTTGACGATGGCCCAAAGCTTTTCAATGACATTGAGGTCAGGCTCCACAAGGTGGAGCTTTGTCACATAAAATTCACCATTTTTGCCATATCTTTGGAACTATTTCTCCAATTGACATGAAGCTATGTGCAACTGCAAGGTCATGACCTCACAATGCGTCACATGATGACATCATACCTGTATGGTTCAATATTTTGCCACCAGGTGGCACTTTGTGGTGGAAAATTACCATTTTGGCCATATCTTCAGAACCATTTGTCCGATTGACCTGAAATTAAGTTCAAATGAAAGTCTATTCAAGGATTGGGGAATTGGAGGATTGGGGGCGTTCGGGGATATACCCCCAGCTGTCGCCTCCGACGGCATAAGCCTAGTTTTCCTTTGTTGACGCGTTTTCAAATTATTGTAATAATCCATTGGCAATTCAAGACATGGCTTCACTCCATATGCAATCTAACAGCAATGAAATAACGGGGTGTATTCAGCACAGAAACATGATTTACTTAGTAATAGACCTATGCTTTACAAAAGACAAGCTGCTCTGAAACTTCCCCACTACTTTTTCCGCACATCGGCCGATTTAACATGCGCTTCATGATTGTTTAAATTCTTTGTTAAAAAACGGAAAAACCACGTGTAGAGATTTCAATTCCACACGTGTCTCTGGTGATGGAGGGGCAATATTTCCATTCAAATTGTCGTAAAAAGATTTTTTCAGCTCGCGCTCACAGCGTGCTCACATTACATACCAACTCTCAGATTAAACCTACGCCCCTCACTGACAAGATCATCCGTGAAGCTTGTGTATTATGTTTCGTAGCTCGTGGAAGGTGGATTATCAGGTTAGGAGACGACAGAAATCTTCCTTCCAGCACTCGTGTCCTCGGCAGAACCCTGATTCAGTTAACTGAGCAAATTCTTCTGAAGTTTCTATATAACGAGCAGTGAGCAGAAGTGATGTGCATTAATAGCTATAGTTCTTGAGAGGCACTGAACTTCGCTTCAACCAGAGAGCACTGTTAAAGGGTCCCTTGTAGAGTTAAGTGCATTTCGAGAAGGGGGAGTTTAGCGCACTCGTCACTGGAGGTCAGTGTGCTTCACTGCAGCCTTGATGAGCAAAAGCAAGGAGGTTTGCAGATGTTTCTCCGTCTGTTGGTTTTAACCCCATGGGGAATGCCCTGTAGACTCTTGGAAAGAACGGAGCCTATCCTCCAACAAAATACGCCCAGAAAGGTCATTTGTCAAGCAGCTCATTGCGACCTAAAGTTACTTTTAGGAGTTGGCAACCTCTAGCAGTCATTCAAATAATAACTACAATCTGGTATCCATTGTCAGCGTCGCTGTCAATAAATCCCTAACCTAAACGTAATCCTAATACTAACCCTGAACCCAACCCTAATCCTCACCCAAACCGTTATTTTAAGTGTGAATGTGACTGAAACTGAATCTGGAACTGAAAATGTAACTCTAACAGTACCTTCCTGCTGCCAGTAGGGGAGCGATTTTAGAAAACGCTCCTATGGGTCGTAAATCTGAGAAAATGAGAAAAATCAACGTATTAGAGCGTATGGTTGGAGGACAGGTTGAAAGAAAGGGTCCTGTGGTTGCATGGTGGTGCAATGGTTGCTTCTCTGCCAGGGGGTCTCGGGTGTGAATTTGGCCAGGGCCCTTATTGCGTGGAGTTTAAATGTGCCCATGTGGGTTTCCTGTGTGACTCAGCTTGAACAGTGAAAGTGTATTTGACCCCACGCAAAGCTCATACTAATCTTCCCCCTTTAGCCGGCCGCTGTATCCTTTATTATACGCCCGATGCTTCATCTGGACGATGGAAAACGTGACGGTTTGTAATGAAAGCTAAGCGTCTCACTGTAATGTCACACTCAACAAAAAAACCCAGGATTTGGTTAATATGTAATGGGATAGGATGTATGATGATAAATTAGCTTGTCATACGAAATGCTTTTTAAAGGCCTATTACCCACGGAATGACTTCGTTATGATAATAGCGGAGTGATCCTTGACTGTGGGTTATAATGGATTATGTAACACAGAGCAAACAATGGTTTTGGTTGAAGCAGATGAACAGGTCACATTGGATGGATGTTTCTGGTCTGTTGCAAAAATGACCCTAGAATATATATTTAACTGCTGTGGACATTTTTGATCTCATTTTCTAAATATTCAATGAGTCTACATATTTCAACCATATCAAGATGCACAAAAATTGCAATGTTTTTGAGCCTAATTTTCGCTAGAGCTTAAATGTCTGTCTTCTCCCCACCATGCTCCCGATGTGTCTGTAATCAGAGGTATATTAAAGCGATTTAGCTCTCATTATCAGCTCTGCACGCTGCTCTCAAACGCAAAGGCTGTATGGCAAACATATTTAACCAACCGCCGTTCCCACATAGCGCTGTCTGGGTGGACTGGATTTCTGTGTCTGCGGGATTCTTCCAGACTAATGCGTTTTGGTCTTGATTGTGATTGTAGTGTACTGCTCACCTCAGTCATCTCGGCTTCTCGTTCGCCATTCGGCTCGGTTTTCCTCTCAGGCGACATCACTGTCTGTTTCATTACAGTTTATCCAAAGGGACATACAAGTGCAGGTGATTAGACTATGTGGAGGGCCAATCCTCTGTTGTGCAATGTGGTGTTAAGCATGACAGCTGCACTGATCTTACTGGGGCTGCACCAAGGCTTGAACAACAAAACTTTCAGACTCGCAGGCAAAAAACCCTAACAAGGAGGCCTCAGTTAGTCCCCAATACTGACCATTCAGCCTGAGTGTGAAATTCAAATTTATTGAAGAAGGCAATTTTCATGCCCTGCGGGTCGACATCTGGGAGCTGCCTGCAAACTTGGATTTCTGCTATTAGGAAGCAAGGAGGTACAAATACGTGATTGGATGGAGCCCAATAGCGATGTGGCAGGTGGCATTCCTCCCTTCAGTTTGGCGTTCCGATTCTGCCCGGTGGTTTGACTTAGACAATAGCTGTGACTAGTGACCACGGCGGCTGGAATTAATGTACAATTAAACCTTTACAAAGTGTACTGCAAAGAGGCGTTCAGTGACTATATGAAGTATAACGCAAAAAACGAAAAAAAGAAGGTGTGCAGGGACTCTTAAGTTCAATGACACATTCTCGAAGCCAATCAGAATAACACCAGTCGCAGCATGGAACACCACCGTGAACCTCGCAGGAAGGCCTGGTGATCAGGCAGGCCTTATAGCCCTACATTATACCCCACTGGGTGACAGGAACTCTGAGCTGGAAGAATATAAGTTAGTTAGTCAGAAAACCACAACGGAATGCAATCAACAATTTATTTTGCCAGGCAGGCACAAGCTTAAATTAGATAAACAAATTATACCATTACAAGAATTGTATAGAAATAATAAAGTCATACCTGGCGCAACTTGCAACCACACACAAGGTCTACACAACGTGTACAATGTGGGAAGGATGAATACAAGCTTCCATCGCTATACCACGGCTGCAGGAGCACGTGTGGGTAATAGCGTAAGATCTTCCATGACAAGATTAAAGCTAGCCACGGCATAGAGATTCGCGTGGGGGAAGTTGAATGCAATCTTCCATTGTTATAATGGCTGCACACATACAGATGAATGTGTGGGAAGTCGTCTGCGATCTTCCATAACTATAGACTACTGGCTACACACGACATAGAGATGCACGTATGGGAAGTTGACAGCCATCTTCCCCGAATGCTTTGCTTTCCTACCTTTTTTTTTTTTTGAGCAAAATGTCTATTCATTTTCCAAGGATCAATACACAATATCTTTTACAGTCAGAACAAATATAGAACCCCCTCCCTCCCTCCCTCCCTCCCCCCCCCCCCCCCCCCTTTGGTGACTCCCACCCCCTCCTTCAGCATATTCAAATCATCCAAAAGAATTTACATATTTTAAAAACTAAGAATGCAGTAAAAAAAAAATAAAAAACAAATCCCTGTACAATACACACACATCCCATAAATACATCATAAATACTTTATCTCTTGTCAAACTAAATTACTATTTTTGAGTTCCTTGTAAATGCCCGATGACTAAGGCTGTGTTTGAGCTAATGTGCTGGCATTGGCTTTATTGTTTCCTCCTTTTCCTGCCCAAACTCTGGGAGCGCTTCCTGCAGCGGGATCACAAATCATTTGGGTCATCAGGAAGGCAACCCCTCCTCAGAGGGAATTTGGGAGGGCACATCCCCATGAGAGAAATTGTAGTATATCTCTTTTCAGAGTTATTGATGAGGGTTTGGCTCAATTTTATTTCCTTCGAAATATGCCCCGTGCGATTTCGGAAATTTAGCAAAGTAAAATGATACCAAACACGATATTCTTGCACTAACAGTTTGCCATGAAACGTCTGGTACAATACAGAATTACAAGGATAATTCGTGTTAATGTCATTAATCAGCTTTTATCCAACAATATAACATAAATACGCATTATATTTGTAACATTGTGGGTGAAATGAGTGACGTTATTTTGATACTTTTGATCCTTCAAACTTCCCATTCCCAGGGCGTAGTCCTGTAAATGTCTGGTTAATGACCCTGTTGCATTGTCCAACAAAGTTCGGGAAGGTCATGTTTAGGGTGAACTGGGGGAACACCCTGATCAATATGCTCCCACAGCCCTGAAATATCTCTGCAGGATGCAGGTGCCTTAAGACGATGGGGACGTAAATTTACTGGAGTCCTGCATCTTTGAGAAGGCGGATGAGTTTAGTTCTTCTTGCATTTCACGGCCCAGAAATATCTGCCAGGATGCAGGTGCCATTAAGATAAGTTGACCAGAGTCATGCGTCAGTGACAAAGTGCACGTAGTTTTCCCTGCCTTTGCAGCTCGGCTTACAGTCCTCTGCCTGACCCAATGGGGCATCTCATAACTGTCCCAAAGGGTCACAGGAAATTCCCTGGGCGGCTCCCTGCTGGTGCCTACGGTCCTTGAGGGTGAGGATGGCGCGTGTTGAGGCTTGCAGGGAGCCGATGAGGTGCTGGAAGTACTAGCACTGGAGTAGGGTGAAGTTGAAGAGGGGGGCACTGCTGATGACGCACCCTCTGCACACCCCGCCCCATGAGGTGCATGTTTCCCGAGCAGAGTGGGCGCATTAGCTGGCCAGGATGGCTGCTGTCTGGCCAGGTTTACCTCCACCTGCGCTCGGTCAATGGGGCACTCGGTTTTCATGCAGAACAGTTGTAAAGTAGTGCAAACACATATGATATAACTGGACGTTTCATGACAACCCGCGTGGGTGGTAAGTATGGTTTACCTCGTGGTAATGTAACCAGTTAAATGATCAAATTTGAGAATTTTCATTTTCACTACAATGCCAATAGGGCGTAAAGTCATGAAATTAGGATAAATTTGGCATGGGTGAATTAAAAGGTAAGGAAACAAAGAAGTCAGTCCACCTGACACATTTTGCACCAGTATATGTTTTCGCAATAGTGGTTAATAATTTAGAGGAATGGATCTGTCTTGTACATAAGCTCAGCAGGCCATGTCACGCTCAATGGTACGGGTCTGATTGGAGAATGAATGGCTAATGGTGAGATGCGCCTGGCCGCACCGCCTTGATTTTATTTTTGTGGCTATTGGTGGGGTGTTGGTTATCAGGAATTAAATCGAGTCGTGCCAGTAGCCATGCAGTTGTAGTTGACATGGGTTATGACAATATTTACATAAAAATAAAAACATTTTAAATGATAAAATAGAAATAGAGACTAACCACACTCAGCATGCAGTAATACAGATGAAAAATATAAACAAGACACCAACAAGACAATGGGTGAAACATCAGAAGTAAATGTTATGGGTTATGAAATGAGGAATAATCAAAACTTCTTTTGTCACAAGTTACAGTTGGGTTTATGAATCAAAATTCGGCACGGTGGCACAGTGGTTAGCACTGTTGCCTCACAGCAAGAAGGTTGTGGGTTCGAATTAGGGCTGGGCGATATATCGATATTATATCGATATCGTGATTCAAAGTAAAATATCGTCACGGATTTTGACTATCGTAATATGAAATAAGTGTTGGCTTTTCTGGTTTTAAAAGCTGAATTACAGTAATGGGTTGCATTTTTCTGCACTTGCAAGACTGTTGAAGCTGTTGCCTGCACCTGTTTCATCGTTATGTCAACATTACTTACAAATGGTTATAGAAAATATTATTGTGTACATATTTTCCAAAGCACCAACATTTGTCCCGATGATATCGGCAAAATATCGATATCGAGGTATTCGGTCACCGATATCGGGATATTAGATTTTGTCCATATCGCCCAGCCCTAGTTCGAATCCGGCCTGGGGCCTTTCTGTGTGGAGTTTGCATGTTCTCCCCGTGTTCGCGTGGGTTTTCTCCGAGTACTTCGGTTTCCCCCACCCACAAAAACATGCAATATAGGAACACTGTGTGGCTGTGTGTGAATGATTGGTGGTGGTCGGAGGGGCCGTAGGCGCATACTGGCAGCCACGCTTCCGTCAGTCTGCCCCAGGGCAGCTGTGGCTACAAAACGTAGTTTACCACCATCAGAGTGTGAATGTGTGAGTGAATGAATAATGTATCTTTGTGAAGCGTCTTTGAGTGCCCAGAAAGCAGAAAAGCGCTATATAAAATTGATGCATTATTATTATTATTATTATTAAAATATTGGATGATAACAGACAGAATGACTGACAGCACAGTAAAACATGTTTCTTAAATGTGCGTGACAACCCAAATGAGGCATTAATGCATTAATGCATATCAATATTAATGCTGAAGAGACTTTACAAGATTGTACACAATGTAGGTATTGATATTCATTCATGAGGGAGAGTTAATTCCAACATATAGAACAGAATTGCTGCCAGTCTACTGAGTTTGGACAATAAGGAATTTGGACATTTCACGCAGTACACAGTTGACAAATGCTGGTTTAAAGTAATCACATGGCATGACTTCATTCCTTTGCAAAGCATACTTTAACAACAGGATAACAATGAATTGAATGGTAATGATTGAAACTGCTCAAACTGAAAGCAGTTTGGTATTCTATAACAGAAAACGCTGAGACACACAAAGACAAACAAACACAAAGATATTAATGTGAAATTGACTTAGCATTGTGCAATATGTACTGCAGTAATGTGTACTAAGATGTGTGTTGGTATGTGAGGTTGTGTCTTTATTGGTGCAGTTTGTGGACTTGGGCGACTGTGTGGAGTGGCTCTGAATGGGATGGGGGATCCCTTGGTCAATCAAATCAGTGCTGTAAATTTTGTCCTGGTGCTGCACCAGGGGGCCTGTCACTGCTATTGTTTGACGTTGGAGTGTTGAATGAGTCTATGGCCCCATTAAGGATCCCAACCCATCTTCCACAGAGGATGCAGGCGCCTTCTGACCCCCGACTTGAGGCTGGTGCCTGAAGTGTGAAACCTTATCGTTTCAATAAAGGAATAAACTATGCAGGGTTAATGTCTGCATAGTTCAGAATTTGAAATGAGTCAACAAGAGTTAAAACAGAAAAACAGTAAACATAAATAAAATCATGCACTCTGATAGGAATGCAGGTACAAGCTCAAGTTTCATATTGAACTCAGTCACAAAGACTGACGAAGAGAAGTGTGAGCGGGGGATGGAGACAGAGGGGGCCAAGAGGAGAAATGGAGGGCTGTGAGGCGTTGGAAAAAAGAGAGAAGTTAGCAGATTTCGCAGGCGTTCCCACAGCATGTTTTGTTGTGAAAGAAAATGCAAACAATAATGCAATAAGATTTGTTAGATTGTCTTAGTTACAGTTGCGGGGGGTTTTAATCAAGAAAGTTTGTTAGTGAATAACCCCTCCTAAACAGCACGCACACATGCAGTTTAGTTCATGCAGCCTGCTAACCGCTGGTTCCATCCTAGTGAGGCAAAACCCAGCGGAACAGCAACAAGAAACAACACAGTGCATCGTGCTATTCAGCAATAAAACTTCTTGATGATGAATATTATTTTTCCCAATTCTCCAATTACACTCTTTCTTCACAGATGCAAATACCGGGCTGTAGAACAGCGCTGTAATTTAACTAAATTTAGTCAGATAACCGGTTGTACATATCTGCTACATTTGAATAATTTGGATTTAATGTTGTATTTTAAAGATTGATTAAAATCAGTGACGCGCCATCAGATGTTCAGAGGCCCCTCTGCAACCTCAACCCCCACCGCTTGACTTTTCCCAAACTCCTTGCGTTTAAATCCGCCTGATCAACAATCTAACAATTTATAAGGCAATCAACCAGGATCAATTTACGTTTGATAAATGATAATGAAAAAATGAATGCTTATTGCCGACGCACTTATAACTCATGAGATTGCAGGGATGGCAATAGAAAGTGTCAAAATTCCCAAACTTTCGCTGACACGGCAGCATTTATTTTCGCCGTCTCTGCGATTGTCACTCAGCTGTGTATCGTGCCTCACACAGCCCTTTCACCGTGACTGCATTCAGAAAATAGAACGAATTTTCGAGGGTTATCGCCCAATGAGTCCGCAAACCAAACCACGCAAGCCGGTGCTATTTCATGAGCTACAGGAACGCAGAAGTTATAAAGACATCCTCATTTTACATCCTCATTCAGTTACAGAGGAAAACGCCTTATAATTTTGTGGTGCAATGCATAACAATGCCACCAAAAAAGAAATTAGACTCTTGTAGGTCCTATGTAGCGCCCCTAAGCCACTAGTGAGGCATGTAAATAGGAGTTACTTACCTATTGGGCGCCCCGAGTTCATTAGCCTTAACAATAACACCAATGTTTAAGTGTGGGGTTTTGCTGTGTTCCATAGTTAGGCTACTAGTATTACTGTGACACTGTATTTAAACAAATGAGGAATTTCCACAAGGAATTTAAATTAAATAAAAGCTTTTACTTTTTTAAGTTGACTCTTTTGTTAGAAAAACAAAAAATACAAAAATAATATACAGGAAATAATGTCTTCCTTCAATATTTTACCCTTGGTTTCAAATAGGCTATTGTGCCTTTAACACAAAACACACAGCGCCCTTGGCACTTGAAAATGCAAAATACAAATCACCGTCAGTTCAATAAACCCCCTACTGCCGGCAGTATAACCAAACACAAATGTCACCCTTGGTGCAGGCCTGTAACGTGGCTCGTGTGCGGTGAGACCAAACCAAGCGGTCGCTTCGCTCCAAGAGCAACTGAAACGTAGACAAGGTACCTCCGGCTTTGGAGAGTAGCAACGGGCCCTTGCGGTAACACCCGCGAAGCTCTCAAGGTCCTCGTGAATCTGGAAGCGCCTACGTTGAGTCTCCTTTCCTTCCACCTTGTCCAGCTGAATGGCGGATTCTCCGTCGTCTCCCCAAAATGGCGATTAGGCGTCCTCCCCTTGAGGCAGGCTACTCTTGGTATATAGACTCGCGTTACGCAGCGACTGATATTAACTGTATTTTCAAACCGAAAATTTATATCAGTTTAAAGTCCCCTTCTATAGGCTACAAACGGACATTAACTGCGTACATTTATATCTATAACCATCACGGAGACAGACTAGCCGCCTGCTTCCACCATCTTCCCTCTTCTCTCACAACTCCCCCCATTCCCGTTCCAGCCGCTTCCGGTTCAAAGGTCACCACACATTTAACGAATCAGAATGTATAGAAAAATAAAGTCACATATTCAAAAAATCAAATAAAATACAGGCCTTAAAAAATAAACCACATTCATATTCAAAATTCACATTGTATAATATCTTGCATTTGAAAATAAAATAAAAGAATATAGCACAGGGCTACACCTACCAATTTCGCAATGGTTACAAATCGGGAAAATAAACTGCAAGAAATTTAGGTTATTGAAAGGTGAGGTTTTCTGAGGCCTCTTTCACTGCCAAGGGGCCGCCACAGATTCCGAACCTGTTACGCAGCAGCTAACATTTGATGATACAATTATTGAATTGGTGATTACAATATTTTCAAAGCTATCTCTCCATTCTCCAACATACAAGTACCATTCAAATCTCACTGGCTTTCCACGAAAACCTTCTAAAGTAGTATCCACAATATTATATATTTACACACTACGTTGTTATGGCCCCAATTTGTTATTACGTTTACAACACTACAACAACAGCAACAGCAAGGGATGACAGACACAGTTTTAAAACTTATATACATTTAATTAACAAAGACAACAACTAATAATAATGAATAATCTAAAATCTACAACTAATGACCAAGACTGATTTCCAAAAAACAGAAAATATTTACAGTCCCTTTTGTAGGTTGCTTGGTGATGTCCTGGGTGAGGGAAAAACTCTAACACAGGCAAAAATCCACAAAAAGCTTCACAGGTCTTGAACAGAATGACAGGTCTGGTCACATTTATCCTTCTACTTGCAATTTTTCTTACTACTTTACTGTCTCAATTCTACTCCTTATATACTCTTTTGCAGACACCACCCACATTTAGACCTCTTTTTTTTAATTTTCTGGGACTTTCCCCAGACATGCCCAGGACATGTCTAAACCTAGCTCCAGTCGGGGCTGAATAAAAAAAAGGTAAATACTGCCATCTAGTGGCCTATATTCACATTACAACGTTCCGCTGCCCAGAGAAACGCTATCTTCTCCTGCTTCAAAGACAATCCAAGAATATTCAACATTTTCAGTGGCAAGCATTATGACATGGCTACAGGACACATGCTTTCCTACCTGCACAGCCTAGGTGGATGAAACACAAAGAACCTGCAGCGTAAGAAGTGCACTGCCCCTGTGCCGAGGCAACAACAGATATTTGCATCCACTTAAAAATGCTGAACGTTCCGATTGCACATAAAAATACAATCTTATTCATCTTCCTATAACTCCCTCTTCACACAAAGCTTAAAAATATCACAATAAACACGGTAGTTCGATAGCAGAGCGTTCTGCCAAGCTCCGCAAGAAGAGTTTTCACTAACTGCTATATTGAAGGCATTGCAATGGAAGATGACAAAAATGCTTTGGCCGCATTAGCAACGGACAACACTGTAAACATGTATATCTACAATCATGCCTAATCTGACCCTTAGTCTCCACTTCCATGAAGGGCTGTAAACTGGTTTGTGCCTGGTTTCTACGGTCCCAGGCCTGTTGGGGATATTTCGATCCCTTAAAAAGTATCTCTATTTGGTGGAACAGTGAAACTTTCTCTAGCATACACTCGTAGTTAAAGTAATTGTATTACTTACCACCAAAAGTCCAGAAATCCAGAGAGTTACCCAGATCCTCTCTGCAAGACATGTCACGTTGGCTGTAGGGGTCCGGACTCCCAAAAGGACAATGCAGACACTCCCGAAAAGGGGATCACTCACATTCCCGATCAAAGGCATCACATCGGTCTCCCGATTAGAGACACCAGTTGGCTGTTGAGGACTACATGCCAGACGGCACAATACAAACTCTCCCAATTAAAGTGATCAGATTGGGGTCATCAATTGTAAACACCTCACAGCTATACCAACGACGGAAATAGCCAGAGGGGAAGGCGCGTTCTTCCTCACTTGGCGCGAATCGGGATGTAACAGATCAATCAATTTATTCACTTTCTCTGTTCGTAGGAACAGGGCGCATACCATAGCTGTTGTAGCTTATCTGACTCCATATAAAATTTAGAATATAAAATTTGGTTTTTGTCAATCGTGGTTACAATTAGACCATGTGTGTTATTCAGGGCTTCATCTGGCTTTTTTTTTTTTTTTGTAGCCAACCTGTTCAGCCAAATCATTTATTTAGTAGCCATTTGATTTTTCTCTTAGCCAGGTTTATTATTTTTTGTAGCGGTTTGTCCTCTTCAGTAGCAGGGACGTATCAGGCTTTTCAAAAGTGTGGGGGTTGTAGTTCGTCCGCATGGGGGGGGGTGTAATGTGTATCTGAGCAAGGCTATTGTGGAGGCTTAACGCAAGTAAAATAAAGGGTTTACTCATCTCTAAATATAGGTTATGCATCAAATGACACTGAAGTATTCACTTGAATATTCAGTTAACTATTGTTATCAGCACAACACAGTTGTAGCTAAGTGTATCCAACTTTGCACAAAATTATCCAGATTTTCAATATGTAGCCTACACTCACCAACATTATGCCACACTCATGTTAGTTTACCCACCTCTTTTGCACAGCCCTGATTCAGAGGTTAAAGAACTAAATTCTCTTTATTATCAAAGTTATTAAAAGAATGCCAGCAACAACTTGAGACTCTTAACACATGGTTGTGCGTTATATTTCATTAGATGCCATTTGAACTCATTTGCATAAATTGATCAATTGATCAAAATGACAAGTTTAGCAAAAAAGGATGCTTGAGCAGCTATCTGCCAGGTGTCAGCAGCTCCTGGTCAACCCTTCATTGCTAGAAATCTAATCAAGCCACCCCTTTTCATTTTTTTGATACTTTGAGTATTGATTGGGACAATCTGAAAACAAAATTTGATTGAATTTGAAAGGTTTTATATATTATTTGCAAAATAAAATCTTATAATGCTTCTACTGCTAAATAGGCTTTTTAATTGTGGTTTGTAACCTGCTAATGTCTGTTCGTTGTTCTATACAACCATGCATATCTCACATATAAATGGCATAAGCCATACTACATAAGCGGGATTTGACATTTCATAAGGTTTTGCATTTTTATTGGCTTTTACCTCATTTTCAAGCTGTATTTCTTCACAAACGCTAGAAAAACACTGCTGCGATTGACAAAAACATAAGAGACCCGAAACCAATGGCAGAATCAGCGAGAATAACGCATCATGTACATTAGGACGATCTGCGTTGACACGAAAACTGAACAGTTAACCACACTTATGCTGACATCATACCGATCTTGCTTATCTAACTTCAGAGTAGCATA
Source organism: Gymnothorax reevesii (assembly GCA_029721435.1). Classification (NCBI taxonomy): domain Eukaryota; kingdom Metazoa; phylum Chordata; class Actinopteri; order Anguilliformes; family Muraenidae; genus Gymnothorax; species Gymnothorax reevesii. The sequence goes on from CM056574.1 coordinate 12,739,240, forward strand.
TTTTGGCTCCAAGTGTTTCATTCATGGATAATAAGGACAACGTAACACTGTGACAGCGAATAGGTCTGTATGACATGAACAATGTTCTCTGCTTTTGAAAAGTTCGCTGCTAACTTCAACAGTGTGAAATTCAAGGGCAATGTAACACTAGAAGCTACAAGCTGACTGAGGTGGTTCGGCTGTTTGTCGCAGAGATGAACAGGGTGCCACTTTCATGTTTTATGATGGATATTAAGTAGACATGACTGCATTACATCTCTGTGACAGCAAATTTTGCGTCATTAATTTAGTGTGATGCAGTAGATAATTTACATCTGCTGCTACCTCACCTTGAGTCAGACTTCCGCCGAATCCTTCTAAAGCTCAAAGTATAGGGCCACCGCTGTTGTTACTCGAACTTGCACTGATTTCCCTCTTCTCCGACGCCAACTGGTGGATTTGCTGTGATTGGCTGGAGGGTCTATCACTCAAACTGAGTGGCCAATGTGTGTAGCCTGGGCTACTCTTTGTGCCTGTATGTGTTATGGGGTGGTCCTACACGTTCTCAAGTGTCATTTTTTTTACGTTGGCTCGTTAATCTCATTTGGTCTCGCAAAAAAAGTGGAGAAGGGAATATATTCTTGGCAAAAGTCTGGGTGTGGCATCCCCCACATCTGCAACGTGCCTGTTCTGTAGCTGCCGCCCCTTGGGAGAACAACTGGACCCAGGGCCAGCGAAAGGACTGTTTTTCAACATTACATTGCTACTTTTAATCCATTCCAGACAAGGAAAGCTAACAGCCCTGGGACATGATGGATGGGGCCTGGAAGATGAAGCTCTGTCAGGGTCACAACCTATTTGATCTTGAGCAAAGTTCATTGGTGACTGTTGAGCTACAGGCAGAGCGTAGCCACCTGTTCTCATTTTCATGCACATGACTATGTGATTAGTTTAGGAAATCAAGGCAGAATTATGATTCAACAATTTGTTTTATTATTTCTTTTAATGATGAAAAACAAGGTTTTCCACCAGACTAGTGATTCACCTGACTCAAAAAGTGAAAATATGTTCAAACATCTACAAGTACTGGTACGTGTACTTGAATTGCAGGGAAAACTTATCACAACTGCGTGCAATGAGTGTAACGAGTATCTGTCTCTAACACCTCAAGCTGAGCGATGGGCGACTGTCCCTCGAGAATTCTCTGCTCATGAATTACGGAATTTAATCTATCAAAACTTGAAAGAACACAAAGCTGGAACCCGTCTTCGTTCTATTAGAAGTCAATCGCAGAGCACAGCAATGTTTAGGTGTAACGCGACCGACCGTGAATCCAAATTTTCTGCATGCACCGAACAGCTGGTGTTCTATCAATTTTTGCTACCAATGGAAAAATCCTACCTTGCGGGTCTGCGCGTGCTCAGACCGAAAATCTTGGGCACCGTTTCTTCACTCACATCTTAAATATCTTCGAAAATCATGAGAACACATTTTTTTTCAGTGCGCCTTTCAACTTGTAAGCGTACAGTACAGGCCAAAAGTTTGGACACACCTTCTCATTCAATGCATTTCCTTTATTTTCATGACCATTTACATTGTAGATTTGCACGGAAGGCATCAAAACTATGATTGAACACATTTGGAATTATGTATGTATCTAACAGTTGTCCAGTTGTCGGCTGTGTATCAACCTGACTTCTGCACAACACAACGAATGGTCCCAACCCCATTGATAAGAGTCACTAAAATGTGAAATGGAGGAAGGGGGAGACATCTGTTTTTACGTGTAAAAACCATTTCTAGTCTGATATGCCATAGGACTACTGTAAATTTTCAGTGGTGCAACTGGTTAGGATTATTGGTGGGACACAATTTTTATTTAAATCATGCTATATATAAGAAAAATAATGGAAAAAATACAAAAAAGGTGAAATATATATAAAAAAAAAAAACGAAATCAGTAAAACTGAGTGTACTACTATTATTTGTCACAGTCAGATAATATTCAATCTAGAATTTTATTTCACTTTGTCTGACTTGCCTGAGAAACTAAAGTAATTTTCCACCACTCCATCATCGGACCTCTCTGGCCTCAACAGCAGCAACAGTGCTGTTTTTATATTTTTACATTCTTCATAACTCAATAATTAAGACCCTCTCCTCCTAGATTATATTTAATCTTGAAGAATTTTTTTGTAAGATTTTTATTAATCACCCAGTAGCCACTTACATCAAACAAGTAAGTGAATACATCATGAATGTATATGAATGGATCTTCAAACATGAGTCTCAATTAGAATTTCGCCAGTGTCTACCGGAGTATGCGTGTGCATAATTTCAACTGTCAGTGTAAAACGTCATTTATGTCTCCCGTTTGGACGCAGTCCCATTTGCACGGATCGTGGTCTTTGCTGACAGCGCCCCCTGGTGCCGCGGTGGGCAGATTTCCCACAAACTACCTAATCCTGGTTCAGGGTAAGTCTTTGATGAGAAATAACATTGGCTGATCGCGTTATGTATAACACGCACGTGGCCTCAGACCAAACGTGCTCCGCAGTCTTGTAGTCCCATCGATTTTGGCATTAATTCTCGTCCCTTACCGATAAAAGAAAGAGGATTTATTTCGGGGGCAGAGTTTTACTGGGTGCAAGCGGCGCATCCGACTTTAAATTTTGGGCGCACCTGTCGAAAACTGGGTGCATACCTGCACCTATGCACCTGCTAGTTCAAGCCCTGGCAGCCCTGCAAGGGGAAACGCGCCCTCTACCCCAGTTTCTTTTGAGATCATTTCTCAGTCTCCAATGTCTATTGCGGCCCGTGAGGCACATTCCTCAGATGGAATGGACATTAACAACAATGGGCTGGACATCAGTAGCAATGGCCTGGGCATTAGTAACAGTGGGCTGGATATTAGTAACGAGGGACTGGACGGAAGTAACAATGGCCTGGACATTAGTAACAGTGGGCTGGATATTAGTAACGAGGGACTGGACGGAAGTAACAATGGCCTGGACATTAGTAACAGTGAGCTGGATATTAGTAACAATGTCCTGCACAAGAGTAACAGTGGGCTGCATATTACTAACAATGGCCTGGACATAAGTAACAGTGGGCTGGATATTAGCAACGAGGGACTGGACGGAAGTAACAATGTCCTGCACAAGAGTAACAGTGGGCTGCATATTACTAACAATGGCCTGGACAGGGAACAGGGTGAGCCTACAGCTGCACTGGACAGAAGTGACGTATTACCTCCCCAAGCAGAGATGAGGCTGCGCCAACTAGAACAGACCCTCAACGCACAACCTCCTGCTACTGCTGTGAGGAACGTGTCCAACACAGAGACACGAGCAGCGCAGATTCAGTACGACATATCGACAAAGCTCACCTCAGACGTGCTGGTGGATGTTGGGGAGTCAGTCCTATGCTGAATGCATTACATGGTTCAACGGTAAAGTGTTGGAATAGAATTCACCATAAAAGACCAGGTGTGGGAATGGAGAATTTCGCGAAGAAGTTACAAGCAGACGGACCTCGTCACTGTTAGATAAATTTCCAGTCAGCAAAGTCTCTGCATTGTCACCTGCTAAACAGGAAAAATAAGCTGAAAAATGAATTTGCAATGAGCAGAATAAATTTTGCATTTAGTAGTAGACATTAGCAGACATGACATATTCTTCATGTGGCAAAAGGCTCAGAGGAATTGGTTTAATTCAAATTTCATGTGCTGTACTCATGCAAAAGGCCCACAAAAACTAATGATTAATAACCAATTTACGAGTGGGAACTTCTCAGGACATGAGAAGGTAAGCTAGCACTAGGTAACACAGCGTATGTACTGTCTTGTTTGATGTTACTCACTGATCATGTGACACACACCCAGATAAGTGATCATTGGGCCCTAAACCTCAACATTCACTGGACAAGAGCTTCATGCATCTGAACTATGATTACAGTAACAGTGGCCTGGACATTAACAGTGGGCTGGATATAAGTAACAATGTCCTGAACAAGAGTAACAGTGGGCTGCATATTACTAACAATGGCCTGGACATTAGTAACAGTGGGCTGGATATTAGCAACGAGGGACTGGACAGAAGTAACAATGGCCTGGACATTAGTAACAGTGGTCTGCATATTACTAACAATGGCCTGGACATTAGTAACAGTGGACTGGATATTAGCAACGAGGGACTGGACAGAAGTAACAATGGCCTGGACATTAGTAACAGTGGTCTGCATATTACTAACAATGGCCTGGACATTGGTAACAGTGGACTGGATATTAGCAACGAGGGACTGGACAGAAGTAACAATGGCCTGGACATTAGTAACAGTGGGCTGGATATTAGCAACGAGGGACTGGACGGAAGTAACAATGGCCTGGATATTAGTAACAGTGAGCTGGATATTACTAACAATGGCCTGGACAGGGAACAGAGTGAGCCTACAGCAGCACTGGACAGAAGTGACGTATTACCTCTCCAAGCAGAGATGAGGCTGCGCCAACTAGAACAGACCCTCAACGCACAACCTCCTGCTACTCCTGTGAGGAACGTGTCCAACACAGAGACACGAGCAGCGCAGATTCAGTGCGACATGTGACACACCCCCAGATAAGCAATCATTGGGCCCTAAACCTCAACTTCACTGGAGGAGAGCTTCATGCTTCTGAACTCTGACGGGTAAGGAGACTCTAATGCTGACCGTGCATCGTGAAAATCAATAAACCAAACGCGTATGTAATGTTTTGCAAATATATCACCTCATAACTGGCAGTGAGGACTTTCAGCTATTGCAATGCTTATTAATAGCTTCATTGTGAAATTTCCTTGGTATCAGTCTCCCAAGGAGGTACTTGATCAGCAAAAGGCATATTCTGATTGGTCCAGCTGAGGGGCAGAATCAGATTTGAGGAGGAACAGGGTCTCGTTAGTTCACTATGGGGGTTAATACTGCTTAGTGCAGGGTAGGACAAATTCTGGTTGGTAGAGCATTGAGGCTGATTCTGATTTGCCCAACGGTGAAGCAGATTCGGATTATTCCAGTGCAGGGACAGATTGTGATTGGTCTCCCCTACCCTGTAGGTTGTTGAAGGTGAAAGGGCTGGAATTAATCCAACAGCAAGGTATGCATTTTAATGGAAACTGACCACACCTGATAATGTTGAGAGTTTTTGCAGTTTCTGTGATGGTAATTAAAACGAATGATTGAAAACAAGTCCTGACCGATCATTATTTTAAAGGGATGATTTGAGCTTCCCCTACTGGCAGTTCACCAACCGCCACTGCTCCACACCATGGACCAATCCAAAATCTAGAACATGGTCTGTCTTGTACTGTGATCTGGCTTTGCAGCTGTAACTCAGTAATGTTCTGTGGAACAGACCCACTGAACTCGTCAACTATGTGTCTTTATGCTTCGCGTGTCCTGTGTGATTCCTTTGCTGTTACACCGTTTCCTTCTCAGTGATGTGTTACTCCGCTTCTTATAGCATCAGCAGGGCATTTCTGTGACAAGCTTTTCTTTTTTTTAATACAAAATTGAATACGTCTTGCGAGTTGGGACGTCACATTGTGTGTGTGTCTGCACTAGTTGTTCCACAGCTGTCCGCTCGAAAAGGCGAAAGTTTTCTGGAAATCGCCTCTGCTGCTCATAGCTTTTAAAGTGCACCTATTATGGTTCTTCGTTCTTGTAATGTCATAGTGTGAATCATACTGTTTTATGATTATGCATTAGAAAGGTCCGTTTCAAAAAACAACTCAGTCACCCCCAGAAGGTGAATCTTTAAAGCACACTCTGCAAAACGCACTGCTCTAGAGCTGACTGACACGCCCCAATAGCATCTGGCCATTTTTTTCATCAATTGGTGATGTCACCATTTTAATTTTCGCACCAATGTGCCAACGGTAAACAAATCACAAGTGAGTGATCAAGATGGACCTCAATGGATCATTTCAAAGACAAGTACTGCAGAAATAGCCAGCATGAGAAAACATTTTTTTTTTTTTAAATAATGATGCATTTCAACTTTTTTTTTAAGTCGACTTCAAGGATACAAGAATGACCAATGAAAAGTCGCATAAAGAGGGCACTTTAAAATAAACACTCCATTTATTTACTCAACAGTCTTTTTGGGAGACATCTGAAGCAAATATGGAGGTTCATGTTTAGCTCACCCTGAGCAGTGTTCGAGGGCTCATTGGATAGTGCTTAGTGTGACCTCCAGGTCCCCATAATGGACATTGAGAACTTAGTACTGTCAGAAAGTGCAGTAACTCACAACAGCCTCACAACTTCATGTGAAGAATATTCAGAGCAGGCAGATAAGAGTTTGAATTCATTGATGAGTGTAATCAAACATTCACTATCTTGCACGCATGTTTGCTTGCGTTTGTGTTCTGGTAATGAACCATTGGTAGGCAGTGTCAAATGCGGCCTTATGGACGCTTGCAGACCTGTTCACTTTCCTCAAGAGGGACTTGGGCCCTGAGCTAGATTTTTTTGCAAGCGAAAAAAAAAGGTGTGCTCAACTTCAAGAATATATATAGGAGACACATTACTGGGCGTGGTAAAAGGAGAAACTTGATGAACAACGAAAAACGCACTCACAAGATGATCGCCTTCTGTGGTTTATTGGAAGCAATCAAGCGTTTCGGCCTAAGCAATCTTCAGCGTCTTCTAGATTTTGTTGCCAACGCACTGCTCCAAGAAACCGTCTGTGACGACAAAGCCCTCCAGCAAGTCGCCAATGTGGCTTTGGGTCACATGACTAGGAGCTGCAGCCCATTATGCTGCATGGAGGCCCTGCTCAGCAGACTCAGGTGGGCAGGGTCAGGGGCGGGCCATGGGCTGGTCAATGCGGGCTTGATGTGTACGGAATCAAAGGAGGGTCTACTTCATGTGGGCGGGGCTCAGTGGAGTTAAGGAGGGGGTCTGTCATTGCACTCAGGTACAGTCTAACTGAGCATTTAGCTTCTCAGTACGTGATTTTAATGACAAAAAAAATTTAAAGCATTTTTTTTTTGCATTTTCCAAATATTTTATCAAATTAGCCATTTAAAAGCATTTTTCTTCATTACTTTCCGAGTAGCTTTATTAAATGAGCCATTTAAAAGCATTTTAATGGATCAGTATATACAGCAAATAGTTTTATGAAATGGTTCATTTCTAAGTGTTTGCATTAATCGGTTTAAAAATTTTTATGAATTGGCTCATTTAAAAGCCTTTTTGTTCGATAGTTTGCAAATTTTTTTATTTTAATTAATTATTGATAATTCTTCACTGTACTAGCATGTTTTTTTTTTTTCTAAGCGACATGCACAGGTCTCTAGAGGATTTCAGCCTCAATGGATTGTAAACTGCTAGTTTTTTCAGTTTCAAAATTATTGAAAAATATTGCTTTTCATTTATGATTGCCGAAAACTTTTTTTTTTTGTGCATAATTAGTGTTATAAGCAATCGAGAGAGCACTTTCACTAACCTTTGTTTACATTTTACTTGACAAGATTTTATTCAGTGCGCTTTTGCTTTTGTGCAGTGCCTAACCTCCCTCTTTGAATCTTTTTTCCAGAAATGATTTCCTCTTTCACCCTGAGGCCATGGCCCACTTTAGCCCTGTACCTCACCAAGTGGTGCTGGCTGTTATCCTGGTCGAGCCCTGGTGTTCATCCCCCACATCCTGGAGCTACACACACTACTGCATACATTTCAGTTAGATTTCTTATCAAACTGGAATCCAGCTTCATTACAATTGGTTTGCCTGGGGAGGATGGCCTCCCCCACTATAGCCAGGTTCCTCCAGAGATTTCTTCCCCCTGGGGAGCTTTTCCTCACCTCTGCTTGGGGATTTATTTTCACCCTACTGGGAGCGTTTTTTTTTGTTTGTTTTTTTTTAACCCAATTTGCTATTTTGGGGATTAGGCTGGGTTTTTTTACTCTGTAAACTATCTTTGTGACAGTCCAGTAAAAAGTGCTATACAAATACAGTTTCATGCAAAAATTGTCAGTATGTAGTAACAGCCTCTTTGGCAAGAATCACAACTTGTAAACACTTTTTGGTGCCAGCTAAGAGTTTTGATACCCCCGACGCTTAAGGGGCAGGGGTATATAGTATATACCACATAATTCTGTCTGTCCGTCCTTCAGTCCGTCCATCCGCAAAAGTTTGTCAGACCAATTTCTGCAAATGTTTTTTGACTGATTTCTCAAAAACTGTGTTAAGGTGCCGGAATAGTGACTACGGCACAGGTTCGATCCTCCGTCGTACCAACCAGCAGTGGTCCGCAGCTTTTTCAGAACAGTGCACGATTGGCTAAAGCGCTGCGGGAATGCAAATTGGGAAGGGACTGCTTTTTTAAAAACTCAAAATAAATAAATAAATAAATAAAAGAACGCATATCAGATTATTTTCAAATTTCAGCCATGCTTCATGCAGAGCTGCTGTGCCAATTTATATGACAATATGCTATATCCATCTTTCTAGACGTCTATCAGTCTGCGCCAGTTTGTCCAACCGATTTCTCAAAAAGCGTGCATCAGATTGTTTTCAAATTTCAGTCATGCATTCTACTGGTCATGGAGAGGTGCTGTGCCTATTCAAATGAATATATGCCATATCCATCCTTCCGTCCGTCCGTTCATGCCACTTTCTCCGACCAATTTCTCTCAAACTGCTTATCAGGTTATTTTCACATTTCAGTCATGCATTCTATACTTCATGCAGAGGTGCAGTGCCAATTTATATGAAAATATGCTTTTTTCGTCGTCCTGTCTGTCCGTCTGCACCCATCTGTCCGACTAATTTCTCAAAAACCTCTCATGAAATTGTTTAAAAATTTTCTAACAGTCCAATGAGCAGTTTTCTCTGACAGTTTTAAGTAAGTAATTTCTTTCGTGCTTCTTGTAGTGCTGGCCCAGGGCCCCCAAAATTTTATGCCATATTTCGAGGTCGATATCTCACCGTCTGCAAGGTGTTGATAAATAAATCTTTGCCAAGAAATGGGGAGATGCATATGCTTTCATATTCAAAAATAATTTTTTGCCAGCTATTTTCATATTTTCACACTAGGCTTTCAAAAACCTTGTTATTAGATATTTTTTGTAGTTTCATAGTTCCCCAATAGGAGGCTATCAACTTGGATTGGTGCAGTCGTATGCTACAGAATAACAGCAACAACGACAAAATGGCAGCTCATGAATAACAGCAGCCCCCTAGTCCGTTGTTTATACTGTAGGTTGAGGAAGTGACAATAGGGGGAAGCACCATAACACTAGTTTGACAAATTCTGGTCTCACTCGCAAACGGTAAATGATCGCAAATTTATTATTTTTTTTCCTGTTTCCAGTAATTCAAGTAATGGTTCTAATCTCGTATGAGTCCCATAATCCAACTCCCTGCAGAAGGCAAGTTATTGGGCTTGGAACATGGTCATCTCAAAATCAGTGATTTAACATTCTCACCAATACCTCCCACATTGGCTAATATTTTTCATTGGTTTTCAGGGGAAACGCAGGCCTTCCTATAGGGAATCCACCTACCAAAATGTAGTTTTCCAAGTTGGACCATTTTCTGTCAAGACTTAATTTTCTCTTGCTCATTGAAATATGTGAAATAGTGCTTAAATGAACAACAAAATTCTATTTCTAGCAATTATTCTGTAATCACTAGAGATAAACCGCTCATACTGCACATTCTATGTAAGCTAGGTCAGACACATATATCCACCAAAAATAGTTAATTTTGGCTGACACACCCCTTGCCGCATTTTGCATGGTCCATCCACGGAGTGACACTTAAGTTCAAGATAAAACACTTTTTTGACATTATCTCTGAATGGCATAAAGTTAATCTTCAACTTGCTTAACTATTCACAGTAGCAGAAATTTTGACCAGAAGTGCCCAAACTTTTGCATGCAACTGTAAAATTGAATTTAGCTGAAGAAAGTAATTGGGAAAAGAAATCAACTTCTCAATAGTTTTGGAAGCCTGTATTCTTGGGAATAAAAGTGTTTACCTGCCTAAATTTGTGAGCTTGGTCACAGAGTTTGTTTTGTTCAGTGAAAGAAAGTACACCCAAAGGCACTCAAAACTGCTACAGGATCACTCTCTCCCCTGCTGGGGAGCACAGCTTTATACATTATCAAATCAACCTACTTATTATTCATATTTACCAGAAAAGCAAAGAAGATGATCAACTGTTAATTATAACCTTCATGTATACCGGACACACATCCCCACAACAAACCTGTTTGCCCGAAGAGGTTACAGTTGCCTGATCAAATTGACTACTGTTTACATGTCATAGCACAACTCACTGTGTGATGTGATGTATATTTAAGCACTGTCACGTATGCTGCTGTATAATCAGGTGCAAAACTGCTCTTCCTGACAGAAACATGGATTGCATAATCAAAATGACCAGAGCATAAGTATGGTAAGGGTTAATTTTGTTGGGAAGCTACAGTGTGGAAAAGTAGTATAGATCAGGTAACTGATGATGATGATGATTGTTATTGCTGTTGTTAACTGTACTGGTACTTTTTGATTAATTACCTGACGTACTGTTATTATTACATCACCAAATATGTGTCATCATTATGATCATACACAATACAACGGAGTAATAATACAAAATGCGGCAGCAAGTGGCAATGATGGGGCCCTCACACCTTCCTGCATGCTAATGATGCTGGCCGGATGCAGACCAAGGCAGCTGTGCTCTTTCTTGACTATTGGACACTGCGCTAACAAGATTTGCTAAGAGGAGCACACCGCAGCGGACATGATTGCACACTTTGGATGGCTTCCTGTGTTACCATGTGGTTCTACAGTAAATTCACCAAACATGCGTAATGTTACTGTACGTCACGTGAAGACCACAAAATGCAAATATTTTTGAAAATGTTTGTCGCACAAGGCTTACTTCAGTTGCCAGTAGGTGGCGCTAGGACTATGATTCAACATCATGCATGTGTAGATGTCGTCAGGGTGATCCTGTGAGGAAACACGCCAAGTTGTTGGGTGAATTTCACCATGTACAGTCGAATCATCGCTCCCCTATACTAGCGCACAGTCACACATACTATGTAAAATTCACATTGCCAAATATTGGCCTCTACCATATTTCCATTCCATAAAAGTGAAGGTTGAATAAAACATTCACCTCAGTTGGCAAAGCAAATTTGCATCTTTGCTTCATTTGGGATTCAACATGAATTTCCGCGTTTCGTCAAAGTGTAAACAATAGCACGTGCCTGTCTGCACCTTGCATTTCTGGCTGAGTTATGCCAACCACAAAATTGCGCAACCGATATTCGATAAAAACGGAGGAAATCCGCAGATCCGTGGAAAATTGCCATGCCTGAAGTTTGGTTAGATTCGGGCCAGGGGCATTGGAGATATAGTGCAAAATGTCTGGACGTACGTACATACATACGTACACTGGTCTCCGCTAGACCCCCGTTTCGGGGCCTATTGGCCGCGACGGGCAGTAAAAACTATTTTCTGAAACCTTCTAAGAAGGATTATGTAGAAAACTGAGATGCAATCTTAAGTGGGCTACCCTGAGTGGGCTAACCTGGCCAAAATGGCCTGTGTGATCCTTGAATCCAGTGTGCCAAAACAGCGCGGCGAAGTCGCCTGGGAGAGAACAAGGTCACAAGACTGATGTGCACTGCAAGTTGCAGAGAGACACTCGAGACTTTTGATTTTAATTCAGCTGCTGCACAGTTCACTGCAGCGAAAATGCGTAAAAAGTAGACCAAAATGTTGCAAGCCAGAAATATGTTAAGGGATTTTTTTAGTTTGTTTTTTCTTTTTGCATCTATTTGATTTCAAGTTGGCAGCACACTGCGTTATTAAAATCGTATGAGCCAATCCAGGGGCCATTAAGCTGGATTAACATACCAGTTATCAACTCGGTCACTGAGCGGAGGGTTTTCCAATCTAGGTATGTGCGCGTTCACATAAAAGGGGCGGTGTTGGGAGCAAATGACCAATTGCAAACATGGACTAGCAGACTGAAGGCAAAGCTGCGCTCTTTTTAAATGCGGAGCCAGAGCTCTTAATAAAAATATGAAAAGAATAAAAACCATTGGGTAATGGGCAAAATAAACTCCACGTGCTTGGAGCTGTTCCAGGGGAAGGCGGAAGAGTGAAGCCAGTTGGAGGGACTGAAGGACAGCGTAGCATTTACCGCTGCTGCACTGTACATGTCTACACATGTAAAATACCTATGGACCTAATACCTAATGCCTTAATGTTCCACAGCCTGTATCGTACTATGGCAGCTTTCGTAATGGCCTGGCAAAGTCTCAAGAGAGGAAACTAAGCATTTGATGATGTCTGTGGGTTCCAAACTTTTGGCAACCATTAACTGCAATTACTTTTGAGCCACTGAAAATGGAGAGCTACATATTAAAATGGCTACGATTCCATACGGTTGATGTGACATTGCTGTGTCAACCCTTGAACTAAAGCCGTAAGCTTGCACTTCAATCACATCTTGATTGACTCGTTTCAAATCCTTTGCGGTGGTGTACACAGGCAAAATAATAAAAATTGTGACACTGTCCAAATAGTTTTGGGCTTAATTGTATTCTCTCTTCGGCCAATACCAAGGGTCCTCAATGCCTAATTTTAGTTACCCAGATTTCTCAGGGTTACACACCCGCAGGAAGTTTGTCAAAGAACCAACACATTTTCAGAAACTGGCACAAGTAGCTGTTTAATGAAGATTATACTGTCTTATTTAGGCTTGTGGGTAGGCTGATGGTGAGAAAAAAAAACAGTCTCAATTACTTCACCCTCCGTACGCATTTTTGTCACGGTAACTTTCCTGGACAAGGGCAGAACTACGACATTGTGATGGGGTTATGAACAAAATTTTAGGTAGGTGCTATTGTGGGTCTAATTGCCCTCCTTGCATGAACTACAAACTTTAAGTTGGGGTCGGAGGGCATGTCGTATGGCAAGCCGTTTTAACATTTAATAGCGAAGTTTGACTATCCGGGATTAACATTGCAGATATCTACAACGTAATTCTGACTCGTCGTAATAGCATTGTGACTAGTAAGAATTTTCATTCAAGATATCTATATTGTCATTTAAACTAGTGAAAACGATAGTTAGAGATATCTGTTATTCCGTTTTCATTAGTCACAAGTGAATTACAGATATCAGCGGGGACGTCACTGAAAGCGACACTCGACTCGTCACACATCCTAGATATCTGCAATTCAGTTTTGACTAGGCAGAATGAAGATTAAAGATATATCTCAAACGTCATTATAACTAGTCAGAATTTTTTTCCAGCGTTTGCTATCGTGAGCGGAAGAAATGGCAGTTGCTGTTGTGGATAAGATTGATAGAAAATGTCATAAAATAGAAAGCGCTTATCACCACGGAATTTATGGCAAACGAGAGGTTCGTTGATTAGAGACTTGTGGTACAAATTTACAGCGTATTGAATATTTGTTGTCTCGCTCCAGACGCAATTGAGGACCTACGACGAAGTCTGGATAGTGTCAGAACACTGATCTCTCCAAAAACAATTGTCTATCACCGCTAAAAATTTGATGCGCAAATACAGCGGACAGCGCGATAGTAAGGTCACGTGATACAATGGCTGTCAAAAATGGACTTGTTGAAAGAAATGCCGAGGCTTATTCAACGAAAGAATGCGTGTATTTTGTTCAGGGGAACATCGTGAACAACTTCCATACTTTTGTTTGTAAAGGATTTTTATGAATTTATTTTTTCAATAAATTGTGATATTTTGTGCAAATTGAAATGTGAGATTTTGGTGAACTCCTGTTACTTCAGATGATGAACAACTGCATGTCAATGTAATAATGTTTTATTTAAGCAAAAGAAAAGAAAAAAGTAGATTTCACTCCGGCATTAATGAAGGAAAAGCACAGATATTGGGGCGAATGAAGAGTCACTTTTTATTTCAGTTTACTGGCAGCTGTGAAATATTCAAAAAATGATCCTGGTGTGCCATATAGTGACAATTTTGTAACTGCGTGCTTTCATTTGCAGCTCGACATCCACTGGCGGGCACATCTGCACAAAGATGGTTGTTCTTCTCGAACACGCCAAATCCAGATAATCCGTAAATGATGAATTCAATTGATATTTTAATTTGAAACGAGTAACTAAGTTGTCAGTGTCAAAGTAACGAAGTGAAAGTACACTACTTAAATACTGTAACGAAGTACATGTACATCGATACTACGCACCTTTAAAAATGAGAATATCATGCGCACCCCCCATGATTAATGATGCGTACTATGGGCTGGCTATTTAATTACCTAGCGAGCTAGTTTAATGCTTGACTTAGCTTTTACACAGAGGCCGACAACGGCCATCGGCGTATTGTCGTCCCCAGTGGCGTCTGTCTGTCCGTCTTTACGTCCAACGTCAACGCTCTAGCTCGTTTATTATTGGGCAGAAACTTCAAATTTGGTGTACAGATTAGGTATCACCGTGAGAATTTCGCTATTGAAAATCGGCACGTTTGGATTCTCCGTTTGGCCACACAACCACCCGCAAAATTAAACAGTCCGCAAAGATTTCCCGGGTTACCATATTCTCGCAGCGGCGGGGTCTTAAGTGCGACTAGCACGGTATTTTCACCATTTCTATCAGTCTCAGCTTTCATAGCTCACTAGCTAGCGACATCGCTAACGTTTCAAATAGCAGCTAAATTCAATGTTTATAGCCATGGATTGCAAACTAGCTAGCTAGTAAGATAGCTACCCCTCAACATAATGTTATACTAGCCACATACAGACATTTCCAAACACGCTTGATCAGCCCAAACAGTGGGAGGTAACGTTAGCTTATTCCCCAAGATCTGTTTCGGGCAGAGCGGCGGCTTGCAGCCAGCGACAGCCAGCCGATTTTAGAAATCTCTCCTTTTTTCCAACCCAATTTTGAGACCTGGGACAAGCTGACGTTCGATCAAAGGGTATATAACCGACGCGAATTCAAATGGGGTTACTCCGCATAAGTGTTTTGCGCTCCCGCCTTCATGAATATGAACCCGACTCAATAAATAAATTAGGCTTCTTGTCACTCTGCGGACTTGCTTAACGCATAAAAAACCGTTATCCACCAATTTGCTTTAAATCTGACTGGTTTGTTCCACTACCCCCGTCATTCTCAGAGATCGCACACAGTAGCCAGACGAATTGAGATCTGCAAAAATTGCGTTTGCTTGCATCTTCATCGCAAAACTAGGAAATTTGCGCTGTTCAGTAACTCTCTGCAGAAATCAATTCCATTGTGACGTTCATCCAACAGACAGCTTGCCGAACGTCATAAGCGAGGGGGCGTGGTCCAGTGGGCAGCATATATATATTGGCTTGTCATGGTGCGGTCCACAACTGAAACACACCAAAGTAAGCCAGCCGCCAGTGGAAGTTTCTAGAATTACGATCTTACAGTTTACGGTACAACAGTTCACTTATAGTTTATAATATCCATACCATGTTCGGGGGAAGTAAGGCCGTTGAACTTCAGCTGCAAATGCAGCAAAATGCGGAGGAGTTGCATGACTTTGTCAAAGAACTTGACTGCTGGGAGACGGACATCAAGAAGAGAGACGAAGAACTAAGAGGAACTGCCGAAGAACCACATAAAAATTTACTACTTATTAAAAAGAAGGATTTTGGACAGAAGAAGAAAACGAGCCAACGATCTACCAAGGACACCAATAACCAGCTGAAGCAGTCTCGAATAAAGTCCTATGACTATCAGTCCTGGGACAAATTTGATGTGGAGAAGGCACTGGAATCCATGGACAAGGAAGAAAGCCCTGATTCAGAGTCTGACTCCGAGGATTATGGGATGGTATTGAAGCTGGACCCAGAAAACTTCAAAGCCAAGAATGAAATCAGGAAAATTAAAGAGGCTCAGCCACAGCGAAGCGCAAAGATGGATAGGAGAGACGCAGCTGAAATGAAGCCTGCGGAAGCGCATGGTGACCAGGAGGCAAAAGTTAAGGAGCAGAGAGTTCGGCAGGAGGCCGTGGTGCAGAAGGATTTGGGAAATGCTTACTTCAGAGAGGGGAAGTATGAGGCTGCCGTAGAGTGCTACACCAGGGGCATGCAGGCGGATGCTACGAATGCCCTCCTTCCAGCAAACAGGGCTATGGCTTACCTGAAACTTCAGAGGTACACTGATGCGGAGGAGGACTGCAGCAGAGCCATCGCCCTGGACGCCACCTACACCAAGGCCTTTGCCAGGAGGGGGAGTGCTCGAGCAGCACTGGGGAAACTGCAGGAGGCCAGGCAGGATTTTGAACAAGTCTTGAAACTCGAGCCTGGAAACAAGCATGCGATGGAGGAACTTCTGAAAATATCAGCTGATGCTGGTGGAAGTGTTTTGACTTCCGAGCAAACTGCGCTTGACCAACTGCCTCTTAGAAGAACTGTTCAACCCATCAATAAGCCCCAGCATCACCGGTCCACAAAGCCCTTGAGAAGAATTGAGATTGAAGAAGTTGGGGGAGAGCCCCTTGTTCTCGAGAAACTCGAGGCCCCTCCCTGTTCAGCTCTGCCCATCACAGTTGCCGGGGACGATGGGAAGGGGACGTCGCCCCCGCTGGGCTCCCCCAGTGCAAAGATCCTAAAAATAGAGATCTTGGATTCCCCCGCACAACCCCAGAGCAGGATTTCTGAGAAAGGGAGATTGGAAGCTCAAACAATGAAGCGCAAGGAAGAGCTCACCAGTCAGCAAACTCCACCCCCCTCAGAGTCAGATGACATCACTGTTCCGTCCGTCCCAGTGAACAGCTTCCAGCTGGAGGCAGATTTGAGGAAACTGAAGAATCACCCTGAGATGATGTGCAAATACGTAAAGCAAATGGAACCGGACATGTACCCAAGGGTTTTACAGAACTCACTGGAACCGGACATTCTCAATCAGATTCCACAGATGGAGAGAGACGAGATCCACACCTTCTGGGAGATCACCAAAAGGCAAATGGCAGAGAGTAAGGCTGAACTGAGGAACAAGGACCGAGAAATGGAAGAGTTAGAGATGAGAGACAAAGTGGAAATGAAGGACTATGAACCGAAGGTGAAGCACTTATATTATGAAACGCAAAATGATCTCACGGAGCAGAAAATGGAAGCGGTAGTCAATACCAAAATGATGCAGATGGAGCATGCAGAGGAGGAAGATAACCTTTGCAAAAACATGCACACCCTAAAAATGGACCTCAAGGAGCAGGAGTTGCGCTATGAGAAACTTCTCCAGAGACAGGAACAGGATGAGGAAATGAGCAAACTGAGACAGGACTGTGAAACTCTAGTGCGAGACATTGAGAAGAAATATGAGATGCGAATGAAGGCATTGCAGGAGGAAGTTGACTTGAGGCATAAAATGGAGATCCACGAAATCGAGGAGCAGAAGAACAGGCATATAGATACGCTGATAAAGAATCACAACAAGGCCGTCAGCGACATGAAGACTTACTACCATCAAACCATCGCCAACAACCTGGCTCTCAACAACGCACTGGAGCAGCAGCTGAAGGAGAGGAGTAAGGAGGTGCAGCGGCTGGAGGAGGACATGGCCGAGCTCACGCTGCAGAACAGGAGTCTGACTGAGCCTCTGCAGAAAGCCAAGGAGGAGGTGATGGAGCTGCAGAGCCAGATGGCTGATTACACTAAAGTCAAGGCTTCACTGGCAGCTGCTTGTGCTCGTTTGAAGGTTGCGCACAAAAATGATCAGGACCTTAAGTGGGAACATGAAGCCCTGCAGCAACTATTCAGGAAAGTTGAGCAGGAGAGAGATGAGCTGCAGCAGAAGTTCACCGGGGCCGTTCTTGAAGCGCAGCAGAAGAGCGGCTTTGAGATCCTGCAGGAGCAGCTGAGGGCCCTGAGAGAATCCCTGGACAAGACAGATGCTCAGCTCAAAGAGGTCCTCTCCGCCTCCGCCATCGACACGGTGACCAACGAATTGGAGGATATGAAGAAAAAGAGCAAACGGTCTACCAAGGACACCAATAACCAACTGAAGCAGTCTCAAATAAAGTCCTATGACTACCAGTCCAGGGACAAATTTGATGTGGATATGGCACTGGAATCCATGGACAAGGACGAAAGCCCTGATTCAAAGTCTGACTCCGAGGATTATGGGATGGTATTGAAGCTGGACCCAGAAAACTTCGAAGCCAAGAATGAAATCAGGAAAATTAAAGAGGCTCAGCCACAGCGAAGCGCAAAGATGGATAGGAGAGACGCAGCTGAAACGAAGCCTGCGGAAGCGCATGGTGACCAGGAGGCAAAAGTTAAGGAGCAGAGAGTTCGGCAGGAGGCCGTGGTGCAGAAGGATTTGGGAAATGCTTACTTCAGAGAGGGGAAGTACGAGGCGGCCGTAGAGTGCTACACCAGGGGCATGCAGGCGAATGCTATGAATGCCCTCCTTCCAGCAAACAGGGGTATGGCTTACCTGAAACTTCAGAGGTACACTGAGGCGGAGGAGGACTGCAGCAGAGCCATCGCCCTGGATGCCACCTACATCAAGGCCTTTGCCAGGAGGGGTAGTGCTCGAGCAGCACTGGGGAAACTGCAGGAGGCCAGGCAGGATTTTGAACAAGTCTTGAAACTCGAGCCTGGAAACAAGCATGCGATGGAGGAACTTCAGAAAATATCAGCTGATGCAGGTGGAAGTGTTTTGACTTCAGAGCAAACTGCGCTTGACCAGCTGCCTCTTGGAAGAACCGTTCAACCCATCAATAAGCCCCAGCATCACCGGTCCACAAAGCCCTTGAGAAGAATTGAGATTGAAGAAGTTGGGGGAGAGCCCCCTGTTCTCGAGAAACTCGAGGTCCCTCCCTGTTCAGCTCTGCCCATCACCGTTGCCGGGGACGATGGGAAGGGGACGTCGCCCCTGGTGGGCTCCCCCAGCGCAAAGATCCTAAAAATAGAGATCTTGGATTCCCCCGCACAACTCCAGAGCAGCATTTCTGAGAAAGGGAGATTGGAAGCTCAACCAATGAAAAGTAAGGAAGAGTTCACCAGTCAGCAAACCCCACCCCCCTCAGAGTCAGATGACATCACTGTTCCATGCCTCCCAGTGAACAGCTTCCAGCTGGAGGCAGATTTGAGGAAACTGAAGAATCACCCTGAGATGTTGTACAAATACCTTAAGCAAATGGAACCAGACGTGTACCCAAGGGTTTTCCAGAACTCACTGGAACCGGACATTCTCAATCAGATTCTGCAGATATTTCTTGCTTTCTACACCAAGTACGAAGCGCCGTCCCTTTTGCTTGATGCTCTGAGGTCCCTGGCGACAGTGAGGGGATTTGACATGGCGGTCATGTTCATGTCCGCTGCGGAGAGGAGAGTTTTACCGGAGTTATTCGACTGTCTCCGCCAGGCGGGCTTGGAAGATGAGTCTGTGAAAGCCCTTCAGAAGAAATACGGAGTGTGACCAAACCTGCTGACCGAGGAGAGCGTCAACCTTCAGAACGTCAGCTTCGGAAGCTGCAAGGAAAAGAAACCGTTTCTCCGCCAAGGCACAATGCCTTGATGAACAAACAAGTTCAGGAAATCTGTTAAGAACTGCTCAGCTGAGGGCAGAAGTATTTACATTTCTGTAAGGGGTCACATGGGTCCTATGCTTTGATAGGTGGCCAAAAGCTGTCCCCTTACACAAGCCCACAGGACAATTTATCGCCAGGAATAACCACATGTGGCTCCGCGGAACTGAATGTAGAACCGCGTGTTAGTGAGTTATATGATATGGTTTCTGTCAAAATTTGATTGATGGCTTTTTTATGAGTTGATGATGTCATATGAGTTAATTTTTTAATGAGGTTATAATACTTTATTATTTATCACCCCTTTGCCCCCTCCCCCTCCCTCCCTCCCTCCTTTTTCCTTGCCTTTGCAGTGTATTCAATTGAATATAAGTTGAAAAGGATTTGCAAATCATTGTATTCTGATTTTATCTGCGATTTACATAATGTGCCAACTTCACTGGTATTGGGTTTTGTAACACAGTTGTAAAAAGGCCCCTGTGCCAACTTTTTTGCAATGTATTGCTGCCTTTAAATTCTAAGTTAATGATTATTTGCAAAAAAAAAATAAAGTTTCTCAGTTTGAACATTAAACATCTTGTCTTTGCAGTGTATTCAATTGAATATAAGTAGAAAAGGATTCATTGTATTCTGTTTTCATCTAGGATTTACATAATGTGCCAACTTCACTGGTATTGGGTTTTGTAAAATAAATTCCGATATACTCGATTTTTAACAGGCCATGTAAAATATTTTCTGTATTTTGTTTTTGATAAAATTTAGTGTTTTATCACTCATAAATATTTTATTCGTAATGTATTGCATCTAGTCTTGGAAATTAGTAATAAATAAATAACATAATTTCCGATATACTCGATTATTAATAGCACATTTTCATAAAGTTCAATACTTCATCAGTTGGTTAAATAACATGTAAGATCTTTGTTTTTAAAGCAGTGGAAATATGTTAGCTATTCTTTCTTTCAGTATGAATGAAGGCGTAGGGTCTTTTAGATTCAATTATGTTCTACCATTTTTGAAGTTTTTTAACTTTAAGAAATGATAAAATCCTGTGTGGAAACCTGGAAAATGTGAGTTTTAAAGTACATCTTAGAATTTAATGTTGAATACAGGTTTTAACTAAAGTTTTTACAATTGAGCTGGAGTGCTTGCAAGTCGTGTGTGTGTGTGCGCGCGCTCGCACATGCGGAAGGTGTGGCTCGAGTACACCAACTTAATTAAGGATTTTTAACAGGCCGTGTAAAATATTTTCTGTATTTGATAATGCTTAGTATTGATCACTTACAAGTGTTTTATTTGAAATATATTGCATCAGTCTTGGAAATGAGTAACAATAAATAAATACCGATGTACTCGATTATAGATAAACCATTTTCATAAATGTCAATGCAGCATTAGTTTGTTAAGTCTTTGTTTCTAAAAATGTGAGTTTCAAAGTATATCCTGGAAATTTATGTTAATATAGATTTTGGCTAAGTTTCTCATTTGAGCAGGAGTGCTCGCGGGTCGTGTGTGTGTGTGTGTGTGTGTGTGTGTCAGTTTGTTAAATTATATGCAAGTTCTTCCATTTTAAAAAACAGTGAAAGAGTCAAAATATACCTGCTATTTTTTCTTTCAGTATGAATTAACAATCAGGGCCTTTTAGGTCAATGTTTGAACCATCATGTATCATATTAAAGTCTTTTCATTTGTTAAGAAATGATAAAATCGTGTGTAGAAAGCTGGAAGATGCGAGTTTCAAAGTAGAATTTTATGTTGAATATAGGTTTTAACTGTATTTAACTATATTTCACTATATATTTAAAAAGTTTTTCATTTGAGTGGGGGTGCATGTTGGTTGTGCACGCGCGTCTGTGTGTGTGTGCATAATAGTTTGTTAAATTATATGCAAGATTTTTGTTTTTTGAAGCGGTCAAAATATACCCGTTATTTTTTTCTTTCAGTATCAATAGGGGAGACCGGGGGATGATAGTGACACTTTTTTGTTTGAGCACGTGTAACTCAGTGGTTCTTTGTGCTAGAGGTCTCAAATTTTGACATGAGGTTCCCCATATTTGTCTGCTATAAATGATACACTTGGACTTCTACTACACCATCACAGATTATGTAAATTAATGTGAAATATAAAGAGGTATGTCGTTTCACCCAGATAGGATTGAGCTTCTGAATGAAGGTTTTACCCTCAGCACACACAGATCCACACACGCACACACACACACACACACACATTCCCAGCCACCTCCCCTTGCTTACCCCAGCCCCCCCCCCACACACGCACACACACAGACACCCATTCCCATTCACCTCCCCTTGATTACCCCAGACCCCCCCCCCCCCCCCACCACTTGAACAGTGTCTCAGGATTCTCTGCGAAGGCTACAGCGGACGCTAGGATCCTCCCTTGCGCATTGTAATAAAAGCCTTTTCAATTGGAAAGTGGTCATTGGTGTGTCACTTCATCGGTCCCAACTTGACTCCACAGCAGAAAATATTCTTAACGAACCTAACCCCACAGTACCGAGGTGAGTTGTAACACTATGTGAGGATGGATGTAACAATTAAATTCATAGCCTTAAAAAAGATTCAGACTATTAAATGTATGGAAGCACTTTAATGAATAATTAAAGCTGCAAGCAGCGTTGAACGGGCCCTCGCCCCCATGCGCACGTTGTGGTGAGATCCTGACGGGTGCAGCTGTGCACTCACGACCATTGCACAGGTCAAGTGCCGGCCCCAACCTGAGGGAAAGTGTTGAGCGAATCGGACAAAGCTGAAGGAGATTAAGTTGATAGTTCATCCACCAGAAGGCGCTCAGAGTGTAGCCAAATTTGGGCAGGTGCATTCAGGGGCAGACCCTAAGCACAAATGTTAAGTTTTGGGCAAATCGGCCAATTTCAACGTAAAATGTGGCATTTTCTGTTTCCATAAGGGGGCGCGATGAGCTAGATTGTTAAGCAGCACATCGAGGCGTTCAGGGTGGGGCTTTTACCTTGTACAGGAATTTTGAATCCATTTGGATGAAGTATGAGGGAGAGAGAGCAGCTGGAATGTGTTTGGCGAGGCATCTGAAATAGGGCACCATGGCGGCCAGGCCAATTTAACGACAGACATGCAGAGAACTACTTTTGATCAGCATGGTCTCTTGATGATCTGAAAAAAATATTAGGTTGATTGGACGGAATCGCTAGGAGGAGTTCGTTAAAATGCATATGTGGAAATCGGGCCAAAATGGCACATTAGAATGAAAATGGCCGACTTCCTGCTTGGAATTAACCAATGGTGCCAGAGACTTGTTTGTTCGAATTGGCAACTTACACATGTGTACCAATTTTCATTTTCCTATTCCAAAAAAAAACTTTATGGGGAGGGGTTTTTCAAAATTTCAAGGGGAACGCTATCGAGGCATTTTGCTTCCCTCATGGGCAAAGCCCCAATCAGATGTGAGAGCTTGCCACCCTTGACCGGCATATCAATTTCCATGATGATTCGAATTCATTAAGAACATCAAAAACCCAAACGTATTTTCATGGCGAGGGATCCATTGTCACCGCATCGCCACACCGAAGCCATTACTCCAAGCATCACAGCATTCGTAAGGTAGTTTCAGCAAGTTCCTCTACATGTTGTACAGGGGGAAAAAAGTTGATGGGTTCAACTATATGTCATCAGTACAAGTGAAAGTAAAAACTGGTCACTTCCTGTTAGTTGCCACACCCACTGACCTACAGAACTGCAGAGCACATCTTTTGATCAGCATGGTCTCTCAATGTTTTGTAATAAATCTGGTTTTGAATGGATGAAATCTCTAGGAGGAGTGCGTTCAAATACAATATGTGGAAATCAGGCAAAAATGACACGTTAAAATCAAAATGGCCAACTTCCTGTTTAGAGTAGACAAATGATGCCAGAGACTTTTTTTTTGCGTCTAGGCCAAATATACATGTGTACCAATTTTCATCTTTCTACTCCAAAAAACCCCCTATGGGGAGGGGTTTTTGAAAATTTGAAGGGGGCGCTATCGAGGCATTTTGCTTCCCTCATGGGCAAAGCCCCAATCAGATGTGAGAGCTTGCCACCCTTGACCTGTCTATCAATTTTTATGATGATACAAGTTTATTAAAGACATCAAAAATCCAAAAGTATTTTCATGGCGAGCCATTATGTGTAGCTTCACAGCATTTATAGGGTAGCTTCACCAATTTGTTCTGCATGTAATAGAAGTGGAATGAGGTTGATGTGATCAAGTATGTGTCCTCAGTACAAGTAAAAGTAATAACTGGTCACTTCCTATTACCACAGGGCAGCGCTAGTAGCAAAGTGGGAAGTTAATGCATTTGGACGTTCAGGGCGAAGCTATGATCATGTAGAGCGAGATTGAAGCTACTACAGTCAAGTATGTGGATGTGAGAGCATTGGAAATCCCAAACGTATTTTCATGGCGAGGGATCCAAAGTCGCCGCTTTGCCACACGGACGCCATTGCTCGTAACTATACAGGGTTCATAAACTTTTTCATAAACATAAAGCTTCATCAACTTGTCCTGCATGTTTTAGAAGTAGAATGAAGTTGATGGGTTTAACAAATTAACAATGTGTCATCAGTACAAGTGTAAGTAACGAGTGGTCACCTCCTGTTACCACAGGGGGGCGCTATAAGCAAAGTGGGAAGTTAATATATCAGGATGTTCAGGGCGGCGCCCTCATCATGTTCTGCAAGTTTGAAGCTTCTACAGTCAAAAATATTGGGTGTGAGAGCATTGTGAAATTTTTTCCTCAAGTCACTAAAATTTGTCACGCCCTAGCAGCCACGCCCTTTGCCCTACAGATCTGCAGAGCACAACTTTTAATCAGCTTGGTCTCTCAATGATGTCTACCAAATTTGAAGTCGATCAGGCAGAATCCCTAGGAGGAGTTCGTTTTAAAATTCAAAAATTCAAATCAAAATGGCCGACTTCCTGTTGGGTTTAGGGCGTGGCTACAATGAAGTTAATTGTATGTCTGGGTAAGATAGATATGTCTACCGAAATTGGTCTGCCTACGACAAAGTAATCAAATTTCCCTATGGAAATTTTGAAACGTGTTTAGGGGGCCCTATTTGGGGTCGAACCTGTGCGTCTGCCCAAAAATATCGAATTTCGGATCCGGCCGGACGAATGGGGAAAGTTAGACACGTTTTCACAATTGGGAAAGGGGCGAAATTGGCCTTTGAAAAGTCGGAAGAATAATAAAAATAATAATAATAATAATAATTATAAACAGCACGATTTCAATAGGTCCCTCCGCAGACGACTTGCAGTCGGCTCGGGCCTAATAAAGAAGGGATCATAAACTTGTAAGACTACAAAATAATAATAAAATAAATAAAAAGTGTAAGTTAAACACAATAAAATAAATAAATATACATAACATGAAGAAATATAAAGTATAAACTGGCCTGTGTTGTGTGTGTGTGTGTTTTGTAGCCTGAAACAGGTTAATGTGAAATATTTAGGTATTTGGTATTTCATTCATTGCTTCTACCAGTGCTTAATTCTGGTTCTCGCATAACTCTGAGTGAATGCGTTCTCTGATAGGTTCATTACTAACCGTACTAACCAGCTCTTATTTAAGGGTGTGTATATTATTCGTCACATATTATGAACCTAATTATCTCGTTAGCGAGTGCGTGCGATTATAGCTTTGTAAATTCCTTCTTAAACTTTCCCTGAACAACGTTTAAAGCTATGCTTCCCCATTTCTGTTCTCGTGGTGCTTTTTACTTGTCACCTTTAGATTACCTCAATCTAAACTGTCCAGTTTAATTGGTCGTCTTGGCGTCTTGCCTCGAGTCAGTATTGTTACCCGGTCCATGTGAATTTGTTCATTAACCCGTGTTTCTGTTTCCACGGTAGATTGGCTTCCAGATTTCCTACCTCCTCCCATGTGTCCTTAGGAAGGGAAGATTGAAGAGACCCTCAGATGGACTTTGTTGTGTTGTTTTGGTTTCCTGAGTTTTCCCTCATGTCGCGTTCAATAAAATCTTCGGGATCCTGCGTCTGGTAACACCCACACCAACAAACGCTTGAAATAAAGTTTTACAACTGATCACTTCCATTTCCCCCCACCACTCAAATAATACACGTTTAAAAAGCACTAAACAATAATGCAATTAAATAAATGTTTTAAAAGAGTTATCCCAAAAAGGAGGGAGGGAGGGAGGGTGGCTGTGCTGAATTTCCCTACACAGCCAGGGGATAAGAGGGAGGGAGGGGGAGGGGGCAAAGGGGTGATAAATAATAAAGTATTATAACCTCATTAAAAATTTAACTCATATGACAGCATCAACTCATCAAAAAGCCATCAATCAAATTTCAATCAAATTTTGACAGAAACCGTATCATATAACTCTCTCTCGTGTTCGTAATAGAATAGAGGGCATTTTGACTGTTAGAATTATGTTTGTTTTTGCCGTTATGCATTTTGGATGGCTTCCTGTGTTACCATGTGGTTCTACAGTAAATTCACCAAACATGCGTAATGTTACTGTACATCACATGAAGACCACAAAATGCAAATGTTATTGATAATGTTTGTCGTACATGACTTACTTCAGTTGCCAGTAGGTGGCGCTCGGACTATGATTCAACATCATGCATGTGTCGATGTCGTCAGGCTGATCCTGTGAGGAAACACGCCAAGTTGCTGGGTGAATTTCACCATGTACAGTCGAATCATCGCTCCCCTATACTAGCGCACGGTCACACATACTATGTAAAATTCACATCGCCAAATATTGGCCTCTACCATGCTTCCATTCCATAACAGTGAACGTTGAATAAAACATTCACCTCAGTTGGCAAAGAAAATTTGCATCTTTGCTTCATGTGAGCTTCAACTTTCATAAACTTTGACTGGTGAAGTCGCAGCCTCAGTTAATTACCGATGCGCGTGACCCAATGTGGCTGTAGTCACATCCTGCACTGCCCATATTCAGCATGGAAAGATAAGAATTTTGCCTCGGCAGGCAATGGTCATTTGCCTGCACTTGCATATGCGTGGCCAAGCCCTTAAACTGAAAACAGTGCCAGGAAAAATATTGCTTTACCCAACAAATTTAATTGTTTTTTGGACAAACACTCATTATAAACTTAATGCATGCAGCATGTTCCAAAAAATGCGGTGGCATATCACAATATATTTTTTTCCACCAAAAAGCTTAGTTTAAAATGAACTCAAGAATCAGATAGGACTTGGGATACTGACCAAATTGGGATGTTGGCAATCATTCAGCTGAATTGACTCTTATGGCAGTTCTAGGCCAGTGGGCACTCCCTACTGCCCCATGTGCTCTCCTGTTACAAATGCTGAGATGCATATTCATGGATACAGATAATAAACCCAAGTGCATTCAAAATCATGAGTTTTTTTTGGCTTTGTTTGTCAATAAATTCAAATTCATACTTTTATTTTTGCTCTTATTCATTTTTTTTCCTTTGGCTGGACTGTACTAATTCTGGTGGCGGTCCTTTAAACACAAAAACCGTCAGTGAATTACTGAGTGAAGGATGAAGTTACATAATGGGTCGGTTGAGTGTCTGAGTTTCTCCCAAGAGTACCGAGGTGACTACGTCACACTGGAGTTGGAAGTAAAAATGCTTATTCATATTACCTACAATCTTTTTGATGACTTCACTTTTGGAGAACTTACCATTTTTAAGCATCCATGGATTTTGAGATTTTGCTCCCACCCAAAGGAAAATTTCACTGTTTGAAGTTTGCTCTTCTAGTGCAGGGCTCGCAAAATCGCTGTTCTGAGTGCCTGGGACAAGTAAAATTTTTGTCGGACAAGCAGAAATTAAGAGGCGCTTGCCCGACCGGGCTGGTTGAAAATTTCACCCCACATAGTAATTTATTTCCGCTCTTTTCGTTTTATTCACTGTACCAATGTGGCCACTAAATTCATTTGAAACAAAATCAGATTTGTTGCTGAAAAACTGTGACCACAATATTTTAGGCGTGACTGTCACAACTTTCCAATTGCCGGTTGCCAAGTGCCATGTAGCCAAATAGCGGGATTTTGATCCGCGGCGGTCTAGTTTATTTGTTGCAGAGATGAATGTGAAGGCCAGGCCTATAGGTGCAACAAAACTTTTTTCACGCGGATTTTTCGTATTTGTTTCATTTACTCTGACAAAGCATGCACCGTGCTTTACAACAACAATAACGGGAGAGGTCACAAATCTCAAAATAAGCTAATATAGCAAGAAAACCGTTGCTGCGGCAACCCCCCCCCCCCCCCTCGTCGCATCTTTCTGAGTTTAAAGTCAGAGGCAAGTTAAATCACAAGCAGTTCAGTAAAATTGTGCACTCACCAACCCCATGACCTGTTTAATATGCAATTTAGGTCAGTTACCATAGCACCCTTCCCCACCATCATAATGTTATTGTATCAAACTTAGTTGTCAAAGATCAAAGGCCTGAGACTGGCTCTGGGGATAGTGTCAACTGTGACGAACATTCATGTGGACTAACCTAATTTTAGGTCATACCGATCTTCAAGGTCAAGGTCAAGTTCAAGGTCATTTGGCCTCCAGTTGATTTCCAAGGAGAAGAGGTTGCGCCTGTATAGATTTCAGCCACCTAACTTCATTACTAAGCTAGCTAAACTAGTGAAAACGATAGTTAGAGATATCTGTTATTCCGTTTTCATTAGTCACAAGTGAATTACAGATGTCAGCGGGGACGTCACTGAAAGCGACACTCGACTCGTCACACATCCTAGATATCTGCAATTCAGTTTTGACTAGGCAGAATGAAAATTTAAGATATATCTCAAACGTCATTATAACTAGTCAGAATTTTTTTCCAGCGTTTGCTATCGTTAGCGGAAGAAATGGCAGTTGCTGTTGTGGATAAGATTGATAGAAAATGTCATAAAATAGAAAGCGCTTCTCACCACGGAATTTATGGCAAACGAGAGGTTCGTTGATTAGAGACTTGTGGTACAAATTTACAGCGTATTGAATATTTGTTGTCTCGCTCCAGACGCAATTGAGGACCTACGACGAAGGCTGGATAGTGTCAGAACACTGATCTCTCCAAAAACAACGGTCGATCACCGCTAAAAATTTGATGCGCAAATACAGCGGACAGCGCGATAGTAAGGTCACGTGATACAATGGCTGTCAAAAATGGACTTGTTGAAAGAAATGCCGAGGCTTATTCAACGAAAGAATGCGTGTATTTTGTTCAGGGGAACATCATGAACAACTTCCATACTTTTGTTTGTCAAGGATTTTTATTAATTTATTTTTTCAATAAATTGTGATATTTTGTGCAGATTGATATGTGAGATTTTGGTGAACTCCTGTTACTTCAGATGATGAACAACTGCATGTCAATGTAATAATGTTTTATTTAAAGCAAAAGAAAAGAAAAAAGTAGATTTCACTCCGGCATTAATGAAGGAAAAGCACAGATATTGGGGCGAATGAAGAGTCACTTTTAATTTCAGTTTACTGGCAGTTGTGAAATATTCAAATAATGATCCTGGTGTGCCATATAGTGACAATTTTGTAACTGCGTGCTTTCATTTGCAGCTCGACATCCACTGGCGGGCACATCTACACAAAGATGGTTGTTCTTCTCGAACACGCCAAATCCAGATAATCCGTAAATGATGAATTCAATTGATATTTTAATTTGAAACGAGTAACTAAGTTGTCAGTGTCAAAGTAACGAAGTGAAAGTATACTACTTAAATACTGTAACGAAGTACATGTACATCGATACTATGCACCTTTAAAAATGAGAGTATCATGCGCACCCCCCATGATTAATGATGCGTACTATGGGCTGGCTATTTAATTACCTAGCGAGCTAGTTTAATGCTTGACTTAGCTTTTACCCAGAGGCCGACAACGGCCATCGGCGTATTGTCGTCCCCTGTGGCGTCTGTCTGTCCGTCTTTCCGTCCAACGTCAACGCTCTAGCTCGTTTATTATTGGGCGGAAACTTCAAATTTGGTGTACAGATTAGGTATCACCGTGAGAATTTCGCTATTGCACGTTTGGATTCTCCGTTTGGCCACACAACCACCCGCAAAATCCGCAAAATTAAACAGTCCGCAAAGATTTCCCGGGTTACCATATTCTCGCAGCGGCGGGGTCTTAAGTGCGACTAGCACGGTATTTTCACCATTTCTATCAGTCTCAGCTTTCATAGTTCACTAGCTAGCGATATCGCTAACGTTTCAAATAGCAGCTAAATTCAATGTTTATAGCCATGGATTGCAAACTAGCTAGCTAGTAAGATAGCTACCCCTCAACATAATGTTATACTAGCCACATACAGAGGTTTCCAAACACGCTTGATCAGCCCAAACAGTGGGAGGTAACGTTAGCTTATTCCCCAAGATCTGTTTCGGGCAGAGCGGCGGCTTGCAGCCAGCGACAGCCAGCCCATTTTAGAAATCTCTCCTTTTTTCCAACCCAATTTTGAGACCTGGGACAAGCTGACGTTCGATCAAAGGGTATATAACCGACGCGAATTAAAATGGGGTTACACCGCATAAGTGTTTTGCGCTCCCGCCTTCATGAATATGAACCCGACTCAATAAATAAATAAGGCTTCTTGTCACTCTGCGGACTTGCTTAACGCATAAAAAACCGTTATCCACCAATTTACTTTAAATCTGACTGGTTTGTTCCACTACCCCCGTCATTCTCAGAGATCGCACACAGTAGCCAGACGAATTGAGATCTGCAAAAATTGCGTTTGCTTGCATCTTCATCGCAAAACTAGGAAATTTGCGCTGTTCAGTAACTCTCAGCAGAAATCAATTCCATTGTGACGTTCATCCAACGGACAGCTTGCCGAACGTCATAAGCGAGGGGGCGTGGTCCAGTGGGCAGCATATATATATTGGCTTGTCATGGTGCGGTCCACAACTGAAACACACCAAAGTGAGCCAGCCGCCAGTGGAAGTTTCTAGAATTACGATCTTACAGTTTACGGTACAACAGTTCACTTATAGTTTATAATATCCATACCATGTTCGGGGGAAGTAAGGCCGTTGAACTTCAGCTGCAAATGCAGCAAAATGCGGAGGAGTTGCATGACTTTGTCAAAGAACTTGACTGCTGGGAGACGGACATCAAGAAGAGAGACGAAGAACTAAGAGGAACTGCCGAAGAACCACATAAAAATTTACTACTTATTAAAAAGAAGGATTTTGGACAGAAGAAGAAAACGAGCCAACAATCTACCAAGGACACCAATAACCAGCTGAAGCAGTCTCGAATAAAGTCCTATGACTATCAGTCCTGGGACAAATTTGATGTGGAGAAGGCACTGGAATCCATGGACAAGGAAGAAAGCCCTGATTCAGAGTCTGACTCCGAGGATTATGGGATGGTATTGAAGCTGGACCCAGAAAACTTCAAAGCCAAGAATGAAATCAGGAAAATTAAAGAGGCTCAGCCACAGCGAAGCGCAAAGATGGATAGGAGAGACGCAGCTGAAATGAAGCCTGCGGAAGCGCATGGTGACCAGGAGTCAAAAGTTAAGGAGCAGAGAGTTCGGCAGGAGGCCGTGGTGCAGAAGGATTTGGGAAATGCTTACTTCAGAGAGGGGAAGTATGAGGCTGCCGTAGAGTGCTACACCAGGGGCATGCAGGCGGATGCTACGAATGCCCTCCTTCCAGCAAACAGGGCTATGGCTTACCTGAAACTTCAGAGGTACACTGAGGCGGAGGAGGACTGCAGCAGAGCAATCGCCCTGGACGCCACCTACACCAAGGCCTTTGCCAGGAGGGGGAGTGCTCGAGCAGCACTGGGGAAACTGCAGGAGGCCAGGCAGGATTTTGAACAAGTCTTGAAACTCGAGCCTGGAAGCAAGCATGCGATGGAGGAACTTCTGAAAGTATCAGCTGATGCTGGTGGAAGTGTTTTGACTTCCGAGCAAACTGCGCTTGACCAACTTCCTCTTAGAAGAACTGTTCAACCCATCAATAAGCCCCAGCATCACCGGTCCACAAAGCCCTTGAGAAGAATTGAGATTGAAGAAGTTGGGGGAGAGCCCCTTGTTCTCGAGAAACTCGAGGCCCCTCCCTGTTCAGCTCTGCCCATCACAGTTGCCGGGGACGATGGGAAGGGGACGTCGCCCCCGGTGGGCTCCCCCAGTGCAAAGATCCTAAAAATAGAGATCTTGGATTCCCCCGCACAACCCCAGAGCAGGATTTCTGAGAAAGGGAGATTGGAAGCTCAAACAATGAAGCGCAAGGAAGAGCTCACCAGTCAGCAAACCCCACCTCCCTCAGAGTCAGATGACATCACTGTTCCGTCCGTCCCAGTGAACAGCTTCCAGCTGGAGGCAGATTTGAGGAAACTGAAGAATCACCCTGAGATGATGTGCAAATACGTAAAGCAAATGGAACCGGACATGTACCCAAGGGTTTTACAGAACTCACTGGAACCGGACAGTCTCAATCAGATTCCACAGATGGAGAGAGACGAGATCCACACCTTCTGGGAGATCACCAAAAGGCAAATGGCAGAGAGTAAGGCTGAACTGAGGAACAAGGACCGAGAAATGGAAGAGTTAGAGATGAGAGACAAAGTGGTAATGAAGGACTTTGAACCGAAGGTGAAGCACTTATATTATGAAACGCAAAATGATCTCACGGAGCAGAAAATGGAAGCGGTAGTCAATTCCAAAATGATGCAGATGGAGCATGCAGAGGAGGAAGATAACCTTTGCAAAAACATGCACACCCTAAAAATGGACCTCAAGGAGCAGGAGTTGCGCTATGAGAAACTTCTCCAAAGACAGGAACAGGATGAGGAAATGAGCAAACTGAGACAGGACTGTGACACTCTAGTGCGAGACATTGAGAAGAAATATGAGATGCGAATGAAGGCATTGCAGGAGGAAGTTGACTTGAGGCATAAAATGGAGATCCACGAAATCGAGGAGCAGAAGAACAGGCATATAGATACGCTGATAAAGAATCACAACAAGGCCGTCAGCGACATGAAGACTTACTACCATCAAACCATCGCCAACAACCTGGCTCTCAACAACGCACTGGAGCAGCAGCTGAAGGAGAGGAGTAAGGAGGTGCAGCGGCTGGAGGAGGACATGGCCGAGCTCACGCTGCAGAACAGGAGTCTGACTGAGCCTCTGCAGAAAGCCAAGGAGGAGGTGATGGAGCTGCAGAGCCAGCTGGCTGATTACACTAAAGTCAAGGCTTCACTGGCAGCTGCTTGTGCTCGTTTGAAGGTTGCGCACCAAAATGATCAGGCCCTGAAGTGGGAACATGAAGCCCTGCAGCAACTATTCAGGAAAGTTGAGCAGGAGAGAGATGAGCTGCAGCAGAAGTTCACCGGGGCCGTTCTTGAAGCGCAGCAGAAGAGCGGCTTTGAGATCCTTCAGGAGCAGCTGAGGGCCCTGAGAGAATCCCTGGACAAGACAGATGCTCAGCTCAAAGAGGTCCTCTCCGCCTCTGCCATCGACACGGTGACTAACGAATTGGAGGATATGAAGAAAAAGAGCAAACGGTCTACCAAGGACACCAATAACCAACTGAAGCAGTCTCAAATAAAGTCCTATGACTACCAGTCCAGGGACAAATTTGATGTGGATATGGCACTGGAATCCATGGACAAGGACGAAAGCCCTGATTCAAAGTCTGACTCCGAGGATTATGGGATGGTATTGAAGCTGGACCCAGAAAACTTCGAAGCCAAGAATGAAATCAGGAAAATTAAAGAGGCTCAGCCACAGCGAAGCGCTAAGATGGATAGGAGAGTCGCAGCTGAAACGAAGCCTGCGGAAGCGCATGGTGACCAGGAGGCAAAAGTTAAGGAGCAGAGAGTTCGGCAGGAGGCCGTGGTGCAGAAGGATTTGGGAAATGCTTACTTCAGAGAGGGGAAGTACGAGGCGGCCGTAGAGTGCTACACCAGGGGCATGCAGGCGAATGCTATGAATGCCCTCCTTCCAGCAAATAGGGGTATGGCTTACCTGAAACTTCAGAGGTACACTGAGGCGGAGGAGGACTGCAGCAGAGCCATCGCCCTGAATGCCACCTACATCAAGGCCTTTGCCAGGAGGGGTAGTGCTCGAGCAGCACTGGGGAAACTGCAGGAAGCCAGGCAGGATTTTGAACAAGTCTTGAAACTCGAGCCTGGAAACAAGCATGCGATGGAGGAACTTCAGAAAATATCAGCTGATGCATGTGGAAGTGTTTTGACTTCAGAGCAAACTGCGCTTGACCAGCTGCCTCTTGGAAGAACCGTTCAACCCATCAATAAGCCCCAGCATCACCGGTCCACAAAGCCCTTGAGAAGAATTGAGATTGAAGAAGTTGGGGGAGAGCCCCCTGTTCTCGAGAAACTCGAGGCCCCTCCCTGTTCAGCTCTGCCCATCATCGTTGCCGGGGACGATGGGAAGGGGACGTCGCCCCTGGTGGGCTCCCCCAGTGCAAAGATCCTAAAAATAGAGATCTTGGATTCCCCCGCACAACCCCAGAGCAGGATTTCTGAGAAAGGGAGATTGGAAGCTCAACCAATGAAAAGTAAGGAAGAGTTCACCAGTCAGCAAACCCCACCCCCCTCAGAGTCGGATGACATCACTGTTCCGTGCCTCCCAGTGAACAGCTTCCAGCTGGAGGCAGATTTGAGGAAACTGAAGAATCACCCTGAGATGTTGTACAAATACCTAAAGCAAATGGAACCGGACGTGTACCCAAGGGTTTTCCAGAACTCACTGGAACCGGACATTCTCAATCAGATTCTGCAGATATTTCTTGCTTTCTACACCAAGTACGAAGCGCCGTCCCTTTTGCTTGATGCTCTGAGGTCCCTGGCGACAGTGAGGAGATTTGACATGGCGGTCATGTTCATGTCCGCTGCGGAGAGGAGAGTTTTACCGGAGTTATTCGACTGTCTCCGCCAGGCGGGCTTGGAAGATGAGTCTGTGAAAGCCCTTCAGAAGGAATACGGAGTGTGACCAAACCTGCTGACCGAGGAGAGCGTTAACCTTCAGCACGTCAGCTTCGGAAGCTACAAGGAAAAGAAACCGTTTCTCCGCCAAGGCACAATGCCTTGATGAACAAACAAGTTCAGGAAATCTGTTAAGAACTGCTCAGCTGAGGGCAGAAGTATTTACATTTCTGTAAGGGATCACATGGGTCCTATGCTTTGATAGGTGGCCAAAAGCTGTCCCCTTACACAAGCCCACAGGACAATTTACCGCCAGGAATAACCACATGTGGCTCCGCGGAACTGAATGTAGTACCGCGTGTTAGTGAGTTATATGATGTGGTTTCTGTCAAAATTTGATTGAAATTTGATTGATGGCTTTTTGATGAGTTGATGATGTCATATGAGTTAATTTTTTAATGAGGTTATAATACTTTATTATTTATCACCCCTTTGACCCCTGCCCCTCCCTACCTCCCTCCTTTTTCCTTGCCTTTGCAGTGTATTCAATTGAATATAAGTTGAAAAGGATTTGCAAATCATTGTATTCTGATTTTATCTGCGATTTACATAATGTGCCAACTTCACTGGTATTGGGTTTTGTAACACAGTGGTAAAAAGGCCCCTGTGCCAACTTTTTTGCAATGTATTGCTGCCTTTAAATTCTAAGTTAATGATTATTTGCAAAAAA
The DNA here is from genome assembly GCA_029721435.1 of Gymnothorax reevesii. Lineage (NCBI taxonomy): Eukaryota > Metazoa > Chordata > Actinopteri > Anguilliformes > Muraenidae > Gymnothorax > Gymnothorax reevesii. The sequence goes on from CM056574.1 coordinate 12,774,431, forward strand.
AAAATAAAGTTTCTCAGTTTGAACATTAAACATCTTGTCTTTGCAGTGTATTCAATTGAATATAAGTAGAAAAGGATTCATTGTATTCTGTTTTCATCTACGATTTACATAATGTGCCAACTTCACTGGTATTGGGTTTTGTAAAATAAATTCCGATATACTCGATTTTTAATGGGCCATGTAAAATATTTTCTGTATTTTGTTTTTGATAAAGTTTAGTGTTTTATCACTCATAAATATTTTATTCGTAATGTATTGCATCTAGTCTTGGAAATTAGTAATAAATAAATAACATAATTTCCGATATACTCGATTATTAATAGCACATTTTCATAAAATTCAATACTTCATCAGTTGGTTAAATAACATGTAAGATCTTTGTTTTTAAAGCAGTGGAAATATATTGGCTATTCTTTCTTTCAGTATGAATGAAGGCGTAGGGTCTTTTTGATTCAATTATGTTCTACCATTTTTGAAGTTTTTTAACTTTAAGAAATGATAAAATCGTGTGTGGAAACCTGGAAAATGTGAGTTTTAAAGTACATCTTAGAATTTAATGTTGAATACAGGTTTTAACTAAAGTTTTTACAATTGAGCTGGAGTGCTTGCAAGTCGTGTGTGTGTGTGCGCGCGCTCGCACATGCGGAAGGTGTGGCTCGAGTACACCAACTTAATTAAGGATTTTTAACAGGCCGTGTAAAATATTTTCTGTATTTGATAATGCTTAGTATTGATCACTTACAAGTGTTTTATTTGAAATATATTGCATCAGTCTTGGAAATGAGTAACAATAAATAAATACCGATGTACTCGATTATAGATAAACCATTTTCATAAATGTCAATGCAGCATTAGTTTGTTAAGTCTTTGTTTCTAAAAATGTGAGTTTCAAAGTATATCCTGGAATTTTATGTTAAATATAGATTTTGGCTAAGTTTCTCATTTGAGCGGGAGTGCTCGCGGGTCGTGTGTGTGTGTGTGTGTCAGTTTGTTAAATTATATGCAAGTTCTTCCATTTTAAAAAACAGTGAAAGAGTCAAAATATACCTGCTATTTTTTCTTTCAGTATGAATTAACAATCAGGGCCTTTTAGGTCAATGTTTGAACCATCATGTATCATATTAAAGTCTTTACATTTGTTAAGAAATGATAAAATCGCGTGTAGAAAGCTGGAAGATGCGAGTTTCAAAGTAGAATTTTATGTTGAATATAGGTTTTAACTATATTTAACTATATATTTAAAAAGTTTTTCATTTGAGCGGGGTTGCATGTTGGTTGTGCGCGCGCATCTGTGTGTGTGCGTTATAGTTTGTTAAATTATATGCAAGATTTTTGTTTTGTAAAGCGGTCAAAAAGTCAAAATATACCCGTTATTTTTTTCTTTCAGTATCAATAGGGGAGACCGGGGATGATAGTAACACTTTTTTGTTTGAGCACGTGTAACTCAGTGGTTCTTTGTGCTAGAGGTCTCAAATTTTGACATGTGGTTCCCCATATTTGTCTGCTATAAATGATACACTTGGACTTCTACTACACCATCACAGATTATGTAAATGAATGTGAAATATAAAGAGGTATGTCGTTTCACCCAGATAGGATTGAGCTTCTGAATGAAGGTTTTTCCCTCAGCACACACAGATCCACACACGCACGCACACACACACACACATATTCCCAGCCACCTCCCCTTGCTTACCCCAGCCCCCCCCCCACACACACACACAGACACCCATTCCCATTCACCTCCCCTTGATTACCCCAGACCCCCCCCACACACACATACACATTTACATCCACATCCTCTCACAGTGAGGGGCGCCTGGCACCTGGTCACACTTGCTAATTTCTCAGAAGGAAGGTACATGATCAAGGGTAATATCAACACCCTGTAAGTTTTGCTGGATGTCTACGGGAAGGTGTTACATCCACCACTTGCTCTACCAAGTATCTTGTATTTAAACCCCAAGATGTGAACAGTGTCTCAGGATTCTCTGCGAAGGCTACGGCGGACGCTAGGATCCTCCCTTGCGCATTGTAATAAAAGCCTTTTCAATTGGAAAGTGGTCATTGGTGTGTCACTTCATCGGTCCCAACTTGACTCCACGGCAGAAAATATTCTTAACAGATGGCAACGAGGATGGGATAGGAAACATCTCCTGGTTGGACCAACGATAATCAACTTGAGGGTGAGTATTTTTTATTTTACCATCCTCATTAGGTGTTGATTGTCCTTGAGCCAATTATTAGAGTGACTCCTACTATTTTGATAAAAAAATAGTGTGGAATGGGACGGTGTTGTGATTGAATCACTGATGATCTTTTGGCATATTGACGTCGTTACCACTGAACTTTATGGAGTTGGGTTGTACTCCCTTAAGAGGACATATTGATGTCATTAGTCAGTGGCCCTAGTGGAGTTGCGTTGAACTCCCCATAAGAGGACGTGTTATGCATTTGGAGGTCTGGAGACCTTGATAGCATTGATGGAAAGATTTATAGCATTGCCGGGCATTTGATGATAGGACGCGGAAGCGTCACTGCCATTGGGTTTTTGAGTCGGGTTGGACTCTCGCAAGAGGACTTTGTCGTTACCACTGACATTTTGTGGAGATGGGTTGTACTCCCCGTAAGAGGACACTGCGGTGTTATTAGTCAGTGGCCCCAGTGGAGTCGGGTTGGACTCCCCATAAGAGGACATTGTCGCTACCATTGGGATTTGCATAGCCTGCTGTTAGCGAGTGCTGATGAGCCTCGCTGCGGTAGTTTTAGGAAAATAGAGTTGTTCGAGGAACTGTTTGGACCGTTTTGCCATTGTTTTAAAAAGGGAGTTTGCTTGGTAATCTTTTGAATTGTGTGAAACTGGGCTGTGTGGCGAGCGGGAATGCTTAAGTAGAAACCTTGGTTCAGTTAGGACAACTCACGTTTCAATGAAATAGAACAATTTATTCATGGATATGAGCATTACATTGTATTTTGGCGGCAGTTCTGCTCTGGAGGAATAATCTACTTAGGCACAGCAAACATACAAACATAGTCAGGAACAGAAATCAAAATCCCCCCGATGTGAGCAGAACCAAACAGGTGGAGGCTGGGGTGGAGGCGGCAAGCAAAAACCAAATAGCATGTTGCATAGCATGAATCGTCATTGCGAACAGCAGCAGAAGCAAGTGAGCTTGACGTCTTTCAAATAGACCGCTGTATGACCTCGTGATGTGTATCCTCCAATTGTTCGCCTGCTGGTGCTGACGTGCTGGTAGCTTACCAGGCTGCTGTCAGCTGACGTAGCTCTTCTCGAGTTGCCTGCCTGAACTAGTTACACTCATTTATTTGCCATTGTCATTGAATGCGTGAAAGTGCACTGACTGTTGTTTGTTTTGCTATTCCGTTTTCGTACTTGGTCTGATAACTGTGTGTAAAGTCGCTGAATCATGTGAATGTCTGCAACGGACTTGTTATATTGTCATGCTAAGTTTGTGTGTTAGGCTGGGTTATACGAGTACATAATATACCCAGCATTGTTCATTTTAGTGATATACAGTATATATACATATATATTTGTAGATAGAAAATGATATAAATTGCGTACGTGCTATAATGAACTTGTCGAGGTTCCGGGTCCATAGGATAAGGACCGCGAACAGTACATGAGCCCAAATAGTCTTGATAGTCCATGAGCCCAAAATAAGGGACTTTCTAGTCAATGAACCCGATATAAGGGGGTAATGATAAAATAAACCGAATAATTACTTAAATTTTAAATACACACTGCCCTACTATTCCATTTTGACTTGATAAAGTACAAGCACATAGTTTACTTTTTACCCTTTGAACACACCTACACATGGGGACGTAGCTACCGACAAGTATAAATAATACGCATAAGAGTCTGTAGTCGATACCCATAATAGATACGAGTTTTTAACTGTCTGAAGTAAGAATGGAGAGGGAGATATTGGCCGAAGCGGTTCAGAAAACCGCTCTGGAAGCGATTGTACCGAGATATAGAAAAGCAATTAAAGCTAATCCCCCGTTTCCTTTGAAAGCAAACGCAGATCAAACTTTAGCTGAAGCTATGAATGAATGGTGGAACGGTCGTAAAAAATGCAGTGAGAAAAACAAGGAAGCGGTGATGTGTGTTGTTTTGAGCTATGAGAGCACTGTTCTAATGTGGCAGAAACAGAGGGCAGAATATGAAAACAGCTACATGAGCTACGCAGGGAGTTGTCGGAATGTCGTAGTGACTTGAATAGATGTTAGGAAGATGTTAAGTACAGAGGGAAAGAGAATGAGACATTCAATCATCCCCCCCCTCCTACGTATCCAATTTTGTACCCTGAAATAGACGTTTTAGCGCTGCAAGCCAATCCCCCATATGCCCCAACCGAACCGTCAAGGCAAACTGTAAATCCCCCATTAGCACCTGTAGCCGTGGACACAATACCAAATCCACAGCCTGGGGAGGGGAGGCCTGCGACAGTCGCTGTGTTAAAACACACCCCTCTAAGTCCTTCCGATTTACGCACAATGGTTAAAGAGCTTCCCGATTTGCAGAGACAGGATCCAAATTTAGATTTTTGGGCTAAAATAGGCCAGTACATGGCGGTTGGCGGTTTGCATGCGTTTGATGTATATACGCTCACTAAAGCAGAATGTCCTGAAACAGTTTGGGTATGTCTGAGTGAAACACACATGAATTCGGCATGGGCTACGGCTAGATTTGAATCCACACAGGCGATGGCAGATGCTGTAGAATCATTTAAAAGAGCAATAATATCGGCTTTAGGTACCGGGTCAAACCTATATTCTGTGTTTTCTGCATTGACAGTGACCAGGGAACACATTTTACTGGTAAAATAATGAAGGCTGTCTGCCAGGCACTGGGTATTTAACAGAAATTCCACTGTCCTAATCACCCTCAGAGTTCAGGAATGGTTGAGAGGGCAAACCGCACCCTGAAAAATAAACTAACAAAGCAATTGTTCTCCATTTCAGGAAAAGACTGGGTGACGCAGCTACCATCGGTCCTCCTCTCAATGAGAGCAGGACCAACTGACCCTAACTCACTTTCCCCCTTTGAAATGCTGACAGGCCGACCCATGAGGACTCCCGGAGATCTGTGCATTGGTGGTGGTGATTTGCATGTGATGGGTGACCGTCTTGTTGAATATTGCAGACTTTTGTCTCAGTGTGTCTCACAGGATCACAGGACAGAACCGGACGCAGGGGAGGACAATGTGGAAATGTGCCAGATAGAAAATGGAGACCAAGTGCTGGTGAAAACCTATCAGAAGAAGACATTTGATCCTACCTGGTCCGGACCACACACTGTCCTGCTCACTACCCCATCGGCTGCCCGGGTGACTGGGCTTCCAGTGAGGACCCATATCACACGTTTGAAAAAATATCGGGCGGAGACACAACATGGGGCACAATAATCCCAGTCTCGCCCTCTGGCTCCTGGGAGCCAGTTCGTTCGTTTTGTGTCTAAAGGCAGACACACGCTTCCACAGTATACAGTTGTGCACCAACTCGGCCGGCTGCAGCTGGACCTGGGACAACCTGAGGAATATTAACCGGACTGGATGGGGCTCCATCCAGTGCAATAAGGACATTTGGAGGATAACAGATTGTCATTTTTGGGGTATAAGGAACCCTGGTAAATTAGTAGGAGATCTGTGTTGTAGTGTTCTTGAAGGTAATGGATATGGTGTATTAATCTGGAAGGATCCGAGAGTGTGGGTTGACACAGGATTAGGTTGGGAAGAGGCTATTAGAGTACATGAAATGTTTAATATCAATTGGTATAAACGGCAGCGGGACTGGAGGAAGATGGTTGCCCCACTCCGAAGGCCATACATGAGTATGCCCTTAAATTGAGAGGTGAGGCCCGTGCTACATGCAGCCCTCCAGGGAAGCCCGGCACATGCCCTGTATTGTATCCTGGACCAAAAATTGGATTAGCTGCTGTAGAAGAGCCTCTGCCTGCTCTGGTTGGTGTGTCAACCCGACATTCTCATTTAATTATTAAGGTGAAACATATTATCTGGCCTAGGAATTGTACACTTTTTACAGAATTAAAACAATCTATCCAAACCCTGATCAATTTTATGTTACAATGGTTGCCAAAATGTTATAAAAATGATGTACATAGGAAACGTAGAGATCTGCTATCAGATATTGCAGGACGGGTGGGAGCCACTGGCTCAACAGTGAATGCCATTTCAATGGCTATAGAATCAAATAACCGTGATTGGGCTGACAATCTGTTAGCAACAGGCACAATATCGGTGGCAAAGGGAGGACTACTTTCTAACCAAGCTACTCACCATCTTGCTTCTGCTACGCATGACACTGGGGAGGTGATCACTGTTTTGTTCCAGCATTTACTTGAAATTACTAAAACTTACGAAAAGACTCTATTGGTAGAGGACATGCATAGGAGGATGGAGGAGGTGTGTTACAGATCTGGCATGGCATTCAGCATGGAGGTGGCAGCTCTGATAGGTGACCTGCTCGCATCACGTGTACCAGGGTGGGTAAGGTCTGCAGTCCTACAGGAGGCAGAGTCAGCTCCCTGGGTGGCGGCTAACACTAACACTTCTGTTCCAGCCTTGGAGAGCTGGGTGCTGGACCACAATAATTATTTTGAGAGAGCTCTCATGGCGGTTTCTGACAGAATTGAGGGATCCATTGTCACCGCATCGCCACACGGACGCCATTACTCGAAGCATCACAGCATTCGTAAGGTAGTTTCAGCAAGTTCCTCTACATGTTGTACAGGGGGAAAAAAGTTGATGGGTTCAACTATATGTCATCAGTACAAGTGAAAGTAAAAACTGGTCACTTCCTGTTAGTCACCACACCCACTGACCTACAGACCTGCAGAGCACAACTTTTGATCAGCATGGTCTCTCAATGTTTTGTAATAAATCTGGTTTTGAATGGATGAAATCTCTAGGAGGAGTGCGTTAAAATACAATATGTGGAAATCAGGCAAAAATGACACGTTAAAATCAAAATGGCCGACTTCCTGTTTAGTGTAGACCAATGATGCCAGAGACTTTTTTTTTGCGTCTAGGCCAAATATACATGTGTACCATCTTTCTACTCCAAAAAAACCCCTATGGGGAGGGGTTTTTGAAAATTTCAGGGGGGTGCTATCGAGGCATTTTGCTTCCCTCATGGGCAAAGCCCCAATCAGATGTGAGAGCTTGCCACCCTTGACCTGTCTATCAATTTTTATGATGATACAAGTTTATTAAAGACATCTAAAGCCCAAACGTATTTTCATGGCGAGGGATGGATAGTCGCCGCGTCACCACACAAACGCCATTATGTGTAGTTTCACAGCATTTATAGGGTAGCTTCACCAATTTGTTCTGCATGTAATAGAAGTGGAATGAGGTTGATGTGATCAAGTATGTGTCCTCAGTACAAGTGAAAGTAATAACTGGTCACTTCCTATTACCACAGGGCGGCGCTAGTAGCAAAGTGGGAAGTTAATACATTTGGACGTTCAGGGCGAAGCAATGATCATGTAGAGCGAGTTTGAAGCTACTACAGTCAAGTATGTGGGCGTGAGAGCATTGGGAATCCCAAACGTATTTTCATGGCGAGGGATCCAAAGTCGCCGCTTTGCCACACGGACGCCATTACTCGTAACTATACAGCGTTCATAAACTTGTTCATAATCATAAAGCTTCATCAACTTGTTCTGCATGTTTTAGAAGTAGAATGAAGTTGATGGGTTTAACAATGTGTCATCAGTACAAGTGTAAGTAACGAGTGGTCACTTCCTGTTACCACAGGGGGGCGCTATAAGCAAAGTGGGAAGTTAATATATCAGGATGTTCAGGGCGGCGCCCTCATCATGTTCTGCAAGTTTGAAGCTTCAACAGTCAAAAATATTGGGTGTGAGAGCATTGTGAAATTTTTTCCTCAAGTCACTACAATTTGTCACGCCCTAGCAGCCACGCCCTTTGACCTACAGATCTGCAGAGCACAACTTTTAATCAGCTTGGTCTCTCAATGATGTCTACCAAATTTGAAGTCGATCAGGCAGAATCCCTAGGAGGAGTTCGTTTTAAAATTCAAAAATTCAAATCAAAATGGCTGACTTCCTGTTGGGTTTAGGGCGTGGTTACAATGAAGTTTATTGGTTGTCTAGATAAGATAGATATGTCTACCGAAATTGGTCTGCCTACGACAAAGTAATCGAATTTCCCTATGGTAATGTTGAAACGTGTTTAGGGGGCCCTTTTTGGGGTCGAACCTGTGCGTCCGCCCAAAAATATCGAATTTCGAATCCGGCCGGACGAATGGGGAAAGTTAGGCGCGTTTTCACAATTGGGAAAGGGGCGAAATTGGCCTTTGAAATTGTCGGAAGAATAATAAAAATAATAATAATAATAATAATAATAATAAACAGCGCGATTTCAATAGGGCCCTCCGCAGACGACTTGCAGTCGGCTCGGGCCTAATAAAGAAGGGATCATAAACTTGTAAGACTACAAAATAATAATAATAAAATAAATAAAAAGTGTAAGTTAAATACAATAAAATAAATAAATATACATAACATGAAGAAATATAAAGTATACACTGGCCTGTGTTGTGTGTGTGTGTGTGTGTGTTTTGTAGCCTGAAACAGGTTAATGTGAAATATTTAGGTATTTGGTATTTCATTCATTGCTTCTACCTGTGCTTAATTCTGGTTCTCGCATAACTCTGAGTGAATGCGTTCTCTGATAGGTTCATTACTAACCGTACTAACCAGCTCTTATTTAAGGGTGTGTATATTATTCGTCACATATTATTAACCTAATTATCTCGTTAGCGAGTGCGTGCGTTTATAGCTTTGTAAATTCCTTCTTAAACTTTCCCCGAACAACGTTTAAAGCTATGCTTCCCTTTTCTGTTCTCGTGGTGCTTTTTACTTGTCACGTTTAGATTACCTCAATCTAAACTGTCTAGTTTAATTGGTCATCTTGGCGTCTTGCCTCGAGTCAGTATTGTTACCCGGTCCTTGTGAATTTGTTCATTAACCCCTGTGTTTCTGTTTCCACGGTAGATTGCCTTCCAGATTTCCTACCTCCTCCCATGTGTCCTTAGGAAGGGATGATTGAAGAGACCCTCAGATGGACTTTGATGTGTTGTTTTGGTTTCCTGAGTTTACCCTCATGTCGCGTTCAGTAAAATCTTCTGGATCCTGCGTCTGGTAACACCCACACCACCAAACGCTTGAAATAAAATTTTACAACTGATCACTTCCATTTCCCCCCACCACTCAAATAATACACGTTTAAAAAGCACTAAACAATAATGCAATTAAATAAATGTTTTAAAAGAGTTATCCCAAAAAGGAGGGAGGGAGGGAGGGTGGCTGTGCTGAATTTCCCTACACAGCCAGGGGATAAGAGGGAGGGAGGGGGAGGGGGCAAAGGGGTGATAAATAATAAAGTATTATAACCTCATTAAAAAATTAACTCATATGACAGCATCAACTCATCAAAAAGCCATCAATCAAATTTCAATCAAATTTTGACAGAAACCGTATCATATAACTGCCCATATTCAGCATGGAAAGATGCGAATTTTGCCTCGGCAGGCAATGGTCATTTGCCTGCACTTGCATATGCGTGGCCAAGCCCTTAAACTGAAAACAGTGCCAGGAAAAATATTGCTTTACCCAACAAATTTAATTGTTTTTTGGACAAACACTCATTATAAACTTAATGCATGCAGCACGTTCCAAAAAATGCGATGGCATATCACAATATATTTTTTTCCACCAGAAAGCTTAGTTTAAAATGAACTCAAGAATCAGATAGGACTTGGGATACTGACCAAATTGGGATGTTGGCAATCATTCAGCTGAATTGACTCTTATGGCAGTTCTAGGCCAGTGGGCACTCCCAACTGCCCCATGTGCTCTCCTGTTACAAATGCTGAGATGCATATTCATGGATACAGATAATAAACCCAAGTGCATTCAAAATCATGAGGTTTTTTTGGATTTCTTTGTCAATAAATTCAAATTCATACTTTTCTTTTTGCTCTTATTCATTTTTTTTTCTTTGGCTGGACTGTAATAATTCTGGTTGCGGTCCTTTAAACACAAAAACCGTCAGTGAATTACTGAGTGAAGGATGAAGTTACATCACGGGTCGGTTGAGTGTCTGAGTTTCTCCTAAGAGTACTGAGGTGACTACGTCACACTGGAGTTGGAAGTAAAAATGCTTATTCATATTCAGGGTTCCCACTCTTTTCTTGAAATTTTTTTCCAGAACTTTTCCAGGACTTTTTCAGCTGCCACAGTACGAGTCAAGTTATCCCAACATACACTAATAAATTCCACCCCCAAGCTTTGGAGAAGTGTCATTTTCTACATTTGTACCTTATATTTTGTACATTTAACCAGATTGCTTCAATGTTTATTCCTCTCCCTCTTTCTTTCTTGTACTTTCTCCACGAAAGATTGTTATATGTTCAATAAATCACCTAAACATTTTCCTTTAGTTCATCTGTTTACTGTTTACTTACAGTTTATTTTGTGCATCCGACACCTGCATTCTTAAAGTAAAAATAAAAATCACTGCAAAAATAAAAATATCAAAATCAAATCCTATCCAGCAGTGCAAAAAGGTCAATATAAAACAAAGCAATGCAATTTAAATGAAAATGTTCCTCTAAAAAAATTCTCAGTTATTGTAACTTCTTGACACTCTCCTGCAGGTCTTTCAGTGTTGTTTCTAGAGCTTGCAGCGCTTCCTTTTTCTCAGCCACACTTTTGCGATAAGCATTGGATTTGGACATAATGTGAAGTCCTGTTTTTTTTCTGCTTTCACTGCCATTTCGTCTGCCTCTTTCTGCATCATCTCACTGCTTTTCATTATATTTCTGTTTTGCTTTGACATTTTCTATGTCTTGGTGGAGCTCCGTTCTTTATTCTCATTTGTAGTTTGTTCTTTTTCTTTTTTTCATCCCCGAGGTACTGCATGTATCTCATTCTTGCTCCTTTGCAATATCGGATTAAGTCTTTTGGCAGGGCTTCATCAACTGCATGCTCAGCCATTGCATCCTGGACCATGCGCAATGCTATCAGACTCTTCTCCTTCAAGTTTTCTACCAGCATGTCCTTGTTGACGGAGTACCCTCGCTCCACTGCTGCTTGTCCATGAGACAGAGTGAGGAGACATTTCATCATGTCCCACAGTGCTGTATACTCTGCTCTGCTGCTGACAAATCTCCCAAAAAATTCTTCAAGCCTGCAACTGTATGAAAAATCTTGGAATTCTGCCTTGAGGTTTGCACTTGCATGCACTGAGAATGTTTTATACTGAGCAAGGGCGCCATGCCGGCAAGAAGCAGAAATGAAGCAGAGAAGCGCTACAGCTCAGCGTTGCCCATTACAAGCAGCTGAAAACAGACACACATGCGTGAAATGTTTAACCCGTTTGCATTCACCCCCAAGGAAGAGAGAAGCAGAGGGAGGAAAAATAATTTTCCAGGACAACTCAAGCTTTTCCAGGACATTTTACTTTTTTTCTCATTTTCCATGTGTTTTCCATGACTGGAAAATTGGTCCATCATTTTCCAGGTTTTCCAGGATGCGTGGGAACCCTGATATTACCTACGATCTTTTTGATGACTTCACCTTTGGAGAACTTACCATTTTTAAGCATCCATGGATTTTGAGATTTTGCTCCCACCCAAAGGAAAATTTCACTGTTTGAAGTTTGCTCTTCTAGTGCAGGGCTCGCAAAATCGCTGTTCTGAGTGCCTGGGACAAGTAAAATTTTTGTCGGACAAGCAGAAATTAAGAGGCGCTTGCCCGACCGGGCTGGTTGAAAATTTCACCCTCATAGTAATTTATTTCCGCTCTTTTCGTTTTATTCACTGTACCAATGTGGCCACTAAATTCATTTGAAACGAAATCAGATTCGTTGCTGAAAAACTATGACCACAATATTTTAGGCGTGACTGTCACAACTTTTCAATTGCCGGTTGCCAAGTGCCATGTAGCCAAATAGCGGGATTTTGATCCACGGCGGTCTAGTTTATTTGTTGCAGAGATGAATGTGAAGGCCAGGCCTATAGGTGCAACAAAACTTTTTCCACGCGGATTTTTCGTATTTGTTTCATTTACTCTGACAAAGCATGCACCGTGCTTTACAACAACAATAACGGGAGAGGTCAGAAATCTCAAAATAAGCTAATATAGCAAGAAAACCGTTGCTGCGGCAACCCCCCCCCGCCCCCCCCTCGTCGCATCTTTCTGAGTTTAAAGTCAGAGGCAAGTTAAATCACAAGCAGTTCAGTAAAATTGTGCACTCACCAACCCCATGACCTGTTTAATATGCAAATTAGGTCACAGTTACCATAGCACCCTTCCCCACCATCATAATGTTATTGTACCAAACTTAGTTGTCAAAGATCAAAGGTCTGAGACTGGCTCTGGGGATAGTGTCAACTGTGACGAACATTTGTGTGGACTAACCTAATTTTAGGTCATACCGATCTTCAAGGTCAAGGTCACGTTCAAGGTCATTTGGCCTCCAGTTCATATCCAAGGAGAAGAGGTAGCGCCTGTAAAGATTTCAGCCACCTAACTTCATTACTAAGCTAGCAGTGGCCATAAATGTGATTTTTGCACTCGCTAACCCTGTGTTAATTGCAAGTTGACGAGCGGGGAGTAGGGGGGGGATAGTCGAATGAACGCAAAGTTAAACAAGTTCTCATCACAAAACATTTCCGCGTTTCGTCAAAATGTAAACAATAACACGTGTCTGTCTGCACCTCGCATTTCTGGCTGAGTTGTGCCAACCACAGAATTGCGCAACCGATACTAGATAAAAACGCCGGATATCCGCGGATCCACGGAAAATTGCCATGCCTGAAGTTTGGTTAGATTCGGACCAGGGGGATTGGAGATATGGTGCAAAATGTCTGGACGTACGGACATACGTACATACATACGTACACTGGTCTCCGCTAGACCCCCGTTTCGGGGCCTATCGGCCGCGACGGGCAGTAAAAACTATTTTCTGAAACCTTCTAAGAAGGATTATGTAGAGACTGAGATGCAATCTTAAGTGGGCTACCCTGAGTGGGCTAACCTGGCCAAAATAGCCTGCGTGATCCTTGAATCCAGTGTGTCAAAATAGCGCGGCGAAGTCGCCTGGGGGAGAACAAGGTCACAAGACTGATGTGCACTGCAAGTTGTGGAGAGACACTCGAGACAGTTCACTGCAGCGAAAATGCGTAAAAAGTAGACCAAAATGTTGCAAGCCAGATATATGTTAAGGGATTTTTTTAGTTTGGTTTTTCTTTTTGCATCTATTTGATTTCAAGTTGGCAGCACACCGCGTTATTAAAATGGTATGAGCCAATCCAGGGGCCATAAAGCTGGATTAACATACCAGTTATCAACTCGGTCACTGAGCGGAGGGTTTTCCAATCTAGGTATGTGCGCGTTCACATAAAAGGGGCGGTGTTAGGAGCAAATGACCAATTGCAAACATGGACTAACAGACTGAAGGCAAAGCTGCGCTCTTTTTAAATGCAGAGCCAGAGCTCTTAATAAAAATATGAAAAGAATAAAAACCATTGGGTAATGGGCAAAATAAACTCCACGTGCTTGGAGCTGTTCCAGGGGAAGGCGGGAGAGTGAAGCTAGTTGGGGGGACTGAAGGACAGCGTAGCATTTACCGCTGCTGCACTGTACATGTCTACACATGTAAAATACCTATGGACCTAACACCTAATGCCTTAATGTTCCACAGCCTGTATCGTAATATGGCAGCTTTCGTAATGGCCTGGCAAAGTATCTCAAGAGAGGAAACAAAGCATTTGATGATGTCCGTGGGTTCCAAACTTTTGGCAACCATGAACTGCAATTACTTTTGAGCCACTGAAAATGGAGAGCTACATATTAAAATGGCTACGATTCCATACGGTTGATGTGACATTGCTGTGAAAACCCTTGAATTAAAGCCGTAAGCTTGCACTTCAATCACATTTTGATTGACTCGTTTCAAATCCTTTGCGGTGGTGTACACAGGCAAAATAATAAAAATTGTGTCACTGTCCAAATAGTTTTGGACCTAATTGTATTCTCTCTTCGCCCAATACCGAGGGTCCTAAATGCCTAATTTTAGTTACCCAGATTTCTCAGGGTTACGCACCTGCAGGAAGTTTATCAAAGAACCAACACATTTTCAGAAACTGGCACAATAGCTGTTTAATGAAGATTATACTATCTTATTTAGGCTAGTGGGTAGGCTGATGGTGAGAAAAAAACAGGAAAATTAAAAAAAGGGCCTGCTGTGTGTCTCAATTACTTCACCCTCCGTACGCATTTTTGTCACGGTAACTTTCCTGGACAAGGGCAGAACTACGACATTGTGATGGGGTTATGAACAAAATTTTAGGTAGGTGCTATTGTGGGTCTAATTGCCCTCCTTGCATTAACTACATAACTTTAAGTTGGGGTCGGAGGGCATGTCGTATGGCAAGCCGTTTTAACATTTAATAGAGAAGATTGACTATCCGGGATTAACATTGCAGATATCTACAACGTAATTCTGACTCATCGTTATAGCATTGTGACTAGTAAGAATTTTCATTTAAGATATCTATATTGTCTTTTAAACTAGTGAAAACCACAGTTAGAGTTATCTGTAATTCCGTTTTCATTAGTCGCAACTGAATTACAGATATCAGCGGGGACGTCACTGAAAGCGACACTCGGCTCGTCACACATCCTAGATATCTGCAATTCAGTTTTGACTAGGCAGAATGAAGATTAAAGATATATCTCAAACGTCATTATGACTAGTCAGAATTTTTGTCCAGCGTTTGCTATCGTGAACGGAAGAAATGGCGGTTGCTGTTGTGGATAAGACTGACAGAAAATGCCATAAAATAGAAAGCGCTTATCACCACGGAAATAATGGCAAACGAGAGGTTCGTTTATTAGAGACTTGTGGTACAAATTTACAGCGTATCGAATATTTGTTGTCTCGCTCCAAACACAATTGAGGACCTACGACGAAGTCTGGATAGTGTCAGAACACTGATCTCTCCAAAAACAACGGTCGATCACCGCTAAAAATTTGATGCGCAAATACAGCGGACAGCGCGATAGTAAGGTCACGTGATACAATAGCAGTCAAAAATGGACTTGTTGAAAGAAATGCCGAGGCTTATTCAACGAAAGAATGCGTGTATTTTGTTCAGGGGAACATCGTGAACAACTTCCATACTTTTGTGTGTAAAGGATTTTCATTAATTTATTTTTTCAATAAATTGTGATATTTTGTGCAGATTGAAATGTGAGATTTTGGAGATCTGTTGTTACTCCAGATGATGAACAATTGCATGTCACTGTAATAATGTTTTACTTAAAGCAAAATAGGATTTTTATTTATTTCTTTTTTCAATAAATAGTTGATATTTTGTGCAGATTGAAATGTGAGATTTTGGTGAACTGCCGTTACTTCAGATGATGAACAACTGCATGTCAATGTAATAATGTTTTATTTAAAGCAAAAGAAAAGAAAAAAAGTAGATTTTACTCTGGCATTAATGAAGGAAAAGCACAGATATTGGGGCGAATGAAGAGTCACTTCTTATTTCAGTTTACTGGCAGTTGTGAATATTCAATAACTGATCCTGGTTATAAAAAGATACACCGTTGTTCTTCTCGAACACGCCAAATCCAGATAATCCGTAAATGATGAATTCAATTGATATTTTAATTTGAAACGAGTAAATAAGTTGCCAGTGTCAAAGTAACGAAGTGAAAGTATACTACTTAAATACTGTAACGAAGTACATGTACATCGATACTATGCACCTTTAAAAATGAGAATATCATGCGCACCCCCCATGATTAATGATGCGTACTATGGGCTGGCTATTTAATTACCTAGCGAGCTAGTTTAATGCTTGACTTAGCTTTTACCCCGAGGCCGACAACGGCCATCGGCGTATTGTCGTCCCCTGTGGCGTCTGTCTGTCCGTCTTTCCGTCCAACGTCAACGCTCTAGCTCGTTTATTATTGGGCGGAAACTTCAAATTTGGTGTACAGATTAGGTATCACCGTGAGAATTTCGCTATTGAAAATCGGCACGTTTGGATTCTCCGTTTGGCCACACAACCACCCGCAAAATCCGCAAAATTAAACAGTCCGCAAAGATTTCCCGGGTTACCATATTCTCGCAGCGGCGGGGTCTTAAGTGCGACTAGCACGGTATTTTCACCATTTCTATCAGTCTCAGCTTTCATAGTTCACTAGCTAGCGACATCGCTAACGTTTCAAATAGCAGCTAAATTCAATGTTTATAGCCATGGATTGCAAACTAGCTAGCTAGGAAGATAGCTACCCCTCAACATAATGTTATACTAGCCACATTCAGACATTTCCAAACACGCTTGATCAGCCCAAACAGTGGGAGGTAACGTTAGCTTATTCCCTAAGATCTGTTTCGGGCAGAGCGGCGGCTTGCAGCCAGCGACAGCCAGCCCATTTTAGAAATCTCTCCTTTTTTCCAACCCAATTTTGAGACCTGGGACAAGCTGACGTTCGATCAAAGGGTATATAACCGACGCGAATTCAAATGGGGTTGCACCGCATAAGTGTTTTGCGCTCCCGCCTTCATGAATATGAACCCGAATCAAAAAATAAATAAGGCTTCTTGTCACTCTGCGGACTTGCTTAACACATAAAAAACCGTTATCCACAAATTTGCTTTAGAAACATTTACTTTAAATCTGACAGGTTTGTTCCACTACCCCCGTCATTCTCAGAGATCGCACACAGTAGCCAGACGAATTAAGATCTGCAAAAATTGCATTTGCTTGCATCTTGATCGCAAAACTAGGAAATTTGCGCTGTTCAGTAACTCTCAGCAGAAATCAATTCCATTGTGACGTTCATCCAACGGACAGCTTGCCGAACGTCATAAGCGAGGGGGCGTGGTCCAGTGGGCAGCATATATATATTGGCTTGTCATGGTGCGGTCCACAACTGAAACACACCAAAGTGAGCCAGCCGCCAGTGGAAGTTTCTAGAATTACGATCTTACAGTTTACGGTACAACAGTTCACTTATAGTTTATAATATCCATACCATGTTCGGGGGAAGTAAGGCCGTTGAACTTCAGCTGCAAATGCGGCAAAATGAGGAGGAGTTGCATGACTTTGTCAAAGAACTTGACTGCTGGGAGACGGACATCAAGAGGAGAGACGAAGAACTAAGAGGAACTGCCGAAGAACCACTACCTATTAGAAATAAGGATTTTGGACAGAAGAAGAAAACGAGCCAACGGTCTACCAAGGACACCAACAACCAACTGAAGCAGTCTCGAATAAAGTCCTATGACTACCAGTCCTGGGACAAATTTGATGTGGATAAGGCACTGGAATCCATGGACAAGGAAGAAAGCCCTGATTCAGAGTCTGACTCCGAGGATTATGGGATGGTATTGAAGCTGGACCCAGAAAACTTCAAAGCCAAGAATGAAATCAGGAAAATTAAAGAGGTTCAGTCACAGCAAAGCGCAAAGATGGATAGGAGAGACGCAGCTGAAATGAAGCCTGCGGAAGCGCATGGTGACCAGGAGGCAAAAGTTAAGGAGCAGAGAGTTCGGCAGGAGGCCGTGGTGCAGAAGGATTTGGGAAATGCTTACTTCAGAGAGGGGAAGTACGAGGCGGCCGTAGAGTGCTACACCAGGGGCATGCAGGCGGATGCTACGAATGCCCTCCTTCCAGCAAACAGGGCTATGGCTTACCTGAAACTTCAGAGGTACACTGAGACGGAGGAGGACTGCAGCAGAGCCATCGCCCTGGACGCCACCTACACCAAGGCATTTGCCAGGAGGGGGAGTGCTCGAGCAGCACTGGGGAAACTGCAGGAAGCCAGGCAGGATTTTGAACAAGTCTTGAAACTCGAGCCTGGAAACAAACATGCGATGGAGGAACTTCTGAAAATATCAGCTGATGCTGGTGGAAGTGTTTTGACTTCCGAGCAAACTGCGCTTGACCAACTGCCTCTTAGAAGAACTGTTCAACCCATCAATAAGCCCCAGCATCACCGGTCCACAAAGCCCTTGAGAAGAATTGAGATTGAAGAAGTTGGGGGGGAGCCCCTTGTTCTCGAGAAACTCGAGGCCCCTCCCTGTTCAGCTCTGCCCATCACAGTTGCCGGGGACAATGGGAAGGGGACGTCGCCCCTGGTGGGCTCCCCCAGTGCAAAGATCCTAAAAATAGAGATCTTGGATTCCCCCGCACAACCCCAGTGCAGGATTTCTGAGAAAGGGAGATTGGAAGCTCAAACAATGAAGCGCAAGGAAGAGCTCACCAGTCAGCAAACCCCACCCCCCTCAGAGTCAGATGACATCACTGTTCCGTCGGTCCCAGTGAACAGCTTCCAGCTGGAGGCAGATTTGAAGAAACTGAAGAATCACCCTGAGATGATGTGCAAATACGTAAAGCAAATGGAACCGGACGTGTACCCAAGGGTTTTACAGAACTCACTGGAACCGGACATTCTCAATCAGATTCCACAGATGGAGAGAGACGAGATCCACACCTTCTGGGAGATCACCAAAAGGCAAATGGCAGAGAGTAAGGCTGAACTGAGGAACAAGGACCGAGAAATGGAAGAGTTAGAGATGAGAGACAAAGTGGAAATGAAGGACTATGAACCGAAGGTGAAGCACTTATATTATGAAACGCAAAATGATCTCACGGAGCAGAAAATGGAAGCGGTAGTCAATACCAAAACGATGCAGATGGAGAATGCAGAGGAGGAAGATAACCTTTGCAAAAACATGCACACCCTAAAAATGGACCTCAAGGAGCAGGAGTTGCCCTATGAGAAACTTCTCCAGAGACAGGAACAGGATGAGGAAATGAGCAAACTGAGACAGGACTGTGACACTCTAGTGCGAGACATTGAGAAGAAATATGAGATGCGAATGAAGGCATTGCAGGAGGAAGTTGACTTGAGGCATAAAATGGAGATCCACGAAATCGAGGAGCAGAGGAACAGGCATATAGATACGCTGATAAAGAATCACAACAAGGCCGTCAGCGACATGAAGACTTACTACCATCAAACCATCGCCAACAACCTGGCTCTCAACAACGCACTGGAGCAGCAGCTGAAGGAGAGGAGTAAGGAGGTGCAGCGGCTGGAGGAGGACATGGCCGAGCTCACGCTGCAGAACAGGAGTCTGACTGAGCCTCTGCAGAAAGCCAAGGAGGAGGTGATGGAGCTGCAGAGCCAGCTGGCTGATTACACTAAAGTCAAGGCTTCACTGGCAGCTGCTTGTGCTCGTTTGAAGGTTGCGCACAAAAATGATCAGGACCTGAAGTGGGAACATGAAGCCCTGCAGCAACTATTCAGGAAAGTTAAGCAGGAGAGAGATGAGCTGCAGCAGAAGTTCACCGGGGCCGTTCTTGAAGCGCAGCAGAAGAGCGGCTTTGAGATCCTTCAGGAGCAGCTGAGGGCCCTGAGAGAATCCCTGGACAAGACAGATGCTCAGCTCAAAGAGGTCCTCTCCGCCTCCGCCAATGACACGGTGACCAACGAATTGGAGGATATGAAGAAAAAGAGCAAACGGTCAACCAAGGACACCAATAACCAACTGAAGCAGTCTCAAATAAAGTCCTATGACTACCAGTCCAGGGACAAATTTGATGTGGATATTGCACTGGAATCCATGGACAAGGACGAAAGCCCTGATTCAAAGTCTGACTCCGAGGATTATGGGATGGTATTGAAGCTGGACCCAGAAAACTTCGAAGCCAAGAATGAAATCAGGAAAATTAAAGAGGCTCAGTCACAGCAAAGCGCAAAGATGGATAGGAGGGACGCAGCTGAAACAAAGCCTGCGGAAGTGCATGGTGACCAGGAGGCAAAAGTTAAGGAGCAGAGAGTTCGGCAGGAGGCCGTGGTGCAGAAGGATTTGGGAAATGCTTACTTCAGAGAGGGGAAGTACGAGGCGGCCGTAGAGTGCTACACCAGGGGCATGCAGGCGGATGCTACGAATGCCCTCCTTCCAGCAAACAGGGCTATGGCTTATCTGAAACTTCAGAGGTACACTGAGGCGGAGGAGGACTGCAGCAGAGCCATCGCCCTGGACGCCACCTACACCAAGGCTTTTGCCAGGAGAGGGAGTGCTCGAGCAGCACTGGGGAAACTGCAGGAGGCCAGGCAGGATTTTGAACAAGTCTTGAAACTCGAGCCTGGAAACAAGCATGCGATGGAGGAACTTCAGAAAATATCAGCTGATGATGGTGGAAGTGTTTTGACTTCAGAGCAAACTGCGCTTGACCAGCTGCCTCTTAGAAGAACCGTTCAACCCATCAATAAGCCGCAGCATCACCGGTCCACAAAGCCCTTGAGAAGAATTGAGATTGAAGAAGTTGGGGGAGAGCCCCCTGTTCTCGAGAAACTCGAGGCCCCTCCCTGTTCAGCTCTGCCCATCACCGTTGCCAGGGACGATGGGAAGGGGACGTCGCCCCTGGTGGGCTCCCCCAGCGCAAAGATCCTAAAAATAGAGATCTTGGATTCCCCCGCACAACCCCAGAGCAGGATTTCTGAGAAAGGGAGATTGGAAGCTCAACCAATGAAGTGTAAGGAAGAGTTCACCAGTCAGCAAACCCCACCCCCCTCAGATGACATCACTGTTCCGTCCCTCCCAGTGAACAGCTTCCAGCTGGAGGCAGATTTGAGGAAACTGAAGAATCACCCTGAGATGATGTACAAATACCTAAAGCAAATGGAACCGGACATGTACCCAACGGTTTTCCAGAACTCACTGGAACCGGACATTCTCAATCAGATTCTGCAGATATTTCTTGCTTTCTACACCAAGTACGAAGCGCCGTCCCTTTTGCTTGATGCTCTGAGGTCCCTGGCGACAGTGAGGAGATTTGACATGGCGGTCATGTTCATGTCCGCTGCGGAGAGGAGAGTTTTACCGGAGTTATTCGACTGTCTCCGCCAGGCGGGCTTGGAAGATGAGTCTGTGAAAGCCCTTCAGAAGGAATACGAAGTGTGACCAAACCTGCTGACCGAGGAGAGCGTCAACCTTCAGCACGTCAGCTTCGGAAGCTACAAGGAAAAGAAACCGTTTCTCCGCCAAGGCACAATGCCTTGATGAACAAACAAGTTCAGGAAATCTGTTAAGAACTGCTCAGCTGAGGGTAGAAGTATTTACATTTCTGTAAGGGGTCACATGGGTCCTACGCTTTGATAGGTGGCCAAAAGCTGTCCCCTTACACAAGCCCACAGGACAATTTACTGCCAGGAATAACCACATGTGGCTCCGCGGAACTGAATGTAGTACCGCGTGTTAGTGAGTTATATGATATGGTTTCTGTCAAAATTTGATTGAAATTTGATTGATGGCTTTTTGATGAGTTGATGATGTCATATGAGTTAATTTTTTAATGAGGTTATAATACTTTATTATTTATCACCCCTTTGGCCCCTCCCCCTCCCTCCCTCCCTCCTTTTTCCTTGCCTTTGCAGTGTATTCAATTGAATATAAGTTGAAAAGGATTTGCAAATCATTGTATTCTGATTTTATCTGCGATTTACATAATTTGCCAACTTCACTGGTATTGGGTTTTGTAACACAGTGGTAAAAAGGCCCCTGTGCCAACTTTTTCGCAATGTATTGCTGCCTTTAAATTCTAAGTTAATGATTATTTGCAAAAAAAATAATAAAGTTTCACAGTTTGAACATTAAACATCTTGTCTTTGCAGTGTATTCAATTGAATACAAGTAGAAAAGGATTCACTGTATTCTGTTTTCATCTACGATTTACATAATGTGCCAACTTCACTGGTATTGGGTTTTGTAAAATAAATTCCGATGTACTCGATTTTTAACGGGCCATGTAAAATATTTTCTGTATTTTGTTTTTGATAAAGTTTAGTGTTTTATCACTCATAAATATTTAATTCTTAATGTATTGCATCTAGTCTTGGAAATTAGTAATAAATAAATAACATAATTTCCGATATACTCGATTATTAATAGCACATTTTCATAAAATTCAATACTTCATCAGTTGGTTAAATAACATGTAAGATCTTTGTTTTTAAAGCAGTGGAAATATATTGGCTATTCTTTCTTTCAGTATGAATGAAGGCGTAGGGTCTTTTAGATTCAACTATGTTCTACAAGTTTTGAAGTTTTTTAACTTTAAGAAATGATAAAATCTTGTATGGAAACCTGGAAAATGTGAGTTTTAAAGTACATCTTAGAATTTAATGTTGAATACCGGTTTTAACTAAAGTTTTTACAATTGAGCTGGAGTGCTTGCAAGTCGTGTGTGTGTGTGCGCGCGCTCGCACATGCGAAAGGCGTGGCTCGAGTACACCAACTTAATTAAGGATTTTTAACAGGCCGTGTAAAATATTTTCTGTATTTGATAATGCTTAGTATTGATCACTTATAAGTGTTTTATTTGAAATATATTGCATCAGTCTTGGAAATGAGTAACAATAAATAAATACCG
Organism: Gymnothorax reevesii; assembly: GCA_029721435.1. NCBI lineage: Eukaryota > Metazoa > Chordata > Actinopteri > Anguilliformes > Muraenidae > Gymnothorax > Gymnothorax reevesii. The sequence continues at coordinate 12,796,973 of CM056574.1, forward strand.
ATGTACTCGATTATAGATAAACCATTTTCATAAATGTCAATGCAGCATTAGTTTGATAAGTCTTTGTTTCTAAAAATGCGAGTTTCAAAGTATATCCTGGAATTTTATGTTAAATACAGATTTTGGCTAAGTTTCTCATTTGAGCGGGAGTGCTTGCGGGTCGTGTGTGTGCGTGTGTGTGTGTGTGTGTGTCAGTTAGTTAAATTATATGCAAGTTCTTCCATTTTAAAAAACAGTGAAAGAGTCAAAATATACCTGCTATTTTTTCTTTCAGTATGAATTAACAATCAGGGCCTTTTAGGTCAATGTTTGAACCATCATGTATCATATTAAAGTCTTTTCATTTGTTAAGAAATAATAAAATCTTGTGTAGAAAGCTGGAAGATGCGAGTTTCAAAGTAGAATTTTATGTTGAATATAGGTTTTAACTATATTTAACTATATTTAACTATATATTTAAAAAGTTTTTCATTTGAGTGGGGGTGCATGTTGGTTGTGCGGGCGCGTCTGTGTGTGTGTGCGTAATAGTTTGTTAAATTATATGCAAGATTTTTGTTTTTTAAAGCGGTCAAAATATACCCGTTATTTTTTTCTTTCAGTATCAATAGGGGAGACCGGGGATGATAGTGACACTTTTTTGTTTGAGCACGTGTAACTCAGTGGTTCTTTGTGCCAGAGACCTCAAATTTTGAAATGTGGTTCCTCATATTTGTCTGCTATAAATGATACACTTAGACTTTTACTACACCATCACAGATAATGTAAATTAATATCAAGAGGTAGGGGAGGCACGGTGGCACAGTGGTTAGCATTGCTGCCTCACAGCAAGAAGGTCGTGGGTTCGAATCCGGCATGAGTTTGCATGTGGAGTTTGCATGTACCCCCGTGTTGCGTGGGTTTTCGCCGGGCACTCCGGTTTCCTCCCACAGTCCAAAGACAATCAGGCTAATTGGATACACCAAATTGCCCATAGGTATGAATGTGAGATGTGTGAGTGTATCCTGTGATGGGTTGGCAAGCTGTTCAGGGTGGATCCCTGCCTTTGCCCGTAGTCAGCTGGGATAGGCTCGCCCCGTGACCCTAGTGAGGAATAAGCGGGTATAGAAAATGGATGGATATAAAGAGGTATGTTGTTTCATCCAGATAGGATTGAGCTTCTGAATGAAGGTTTTTCCCTCAGCACACACAGATCCACGCACACACAGACACCCATTCCCATTCACATCCCCTTGATTACCCCAGACCCCCCCCCACACACACATGCACATTTACATCCACATCCTCTCACAGTGAGGGGCGCCTGGCACCTGGTCACACTTGCTAATTTCTCCGAAGGATGAAAAGGGTAATATCAACACCCTGTAAGTTTTGCTGGATGTCTACGGGAAGGTGTTACATCCACCACTTGCTCTACCAAGTATCTTGTATTTAAACCCCAAGATGTGAACAGTGTCTCAGGATTCCCTGCGAAGGCTACGGCGGACGCTAGGATCCTCCCTTGCGCATTGTAATAAAAGCCTTTTCAATTGGAAAGTGGTCATTGGTGTGTCACTTCATCGGTCCCAACTTGACTCCACGGCAGAAAATATTCTTAACAAACCTAACCCCACAGTACCGAGGTGAGTTGTAACACTATGTGAGGATGGATGTAACAATTAAATTCAAAGCCTTAAAAAAGATTCAGACTATTAAATGCATGGAAGCACTATAATTAATAATTAAAGCTGCAAGCAGCGTTGAACGGGCCCTCGCCCCCATGCGCACGTTGGGGTCGTGGTGAGATCCTGATGGGTGCAGCTGTGCACTCACAACCATTGCACAGGTCAAGTGCCGGCCCCAACTTGAGACAAAGTGTTGAGCGAATCGGACAAAGCTGAAGGAGTTATGATAAGTTCATACTTCATCCACCAGAAGGCGCTCAGAGTGTAGCCAAATTTGGGCAGGTGCATTCAGGGGCAGACACTAAGCACAAATGTTAAGTTTTGAGCAAATCGGCCAATTTCAACGTAAAATGTGGCATTTTCGGTTTCCATAAGGGGGCGCGATGAGCTAGATTGTTTAGCAGCACATCAAGGCGTTCAGGGTGGGGCTTTTACCATGTACAGGAATTTTGAATCCATTTGGATGAAGTATGAGGGAGAGAGAGCAGCTCGAATGTGTTTGGCGAGGCATCTGAAATGGGGCACCATGGCGGCCAGGCCCATTTAGCGACAGACATGCAGAGCGCTACTTTTGATCAGCATGGTCTCTTGATTAACAGAAATAAATATTAGGTTGATTGGACGGAATCGCTAGGAGGAGTTCGTTAAAATGCAATATGTGGAAATCGGCCCAAAATGACACATTAAAATGAAAATGGCTGACTTCCTGTTTGGAATTGACCAATGGTGCCAGAGACTTTTTTGTTGGAATTGGCAACTTACACATGTGTACCAATTTTCATTTTCCTACTCCAAAAAAAACCCTTCTGGGGAGGGGTTTTTCAAAATTTCAAGGGGGCGCTATCAAGGCATTTTGCTGCCCTCATGAGCACCGCCCCAATCAGATGTTGGAGCTCACCACCCTTGACCGGCATATCAATTTCCATGATGATACGAATTCATTAAGAACATCAAAAACCCAAACGTATTTTCATGGCGAGGGATCCATTGTCACCGCATCGCCACACCGATGCCATTACTCGAAGCATCACAGCATTCGTAAGGTAGTTTAAGCAGCTTTTTCTACATGTTGTGCAGGGGGAATAAAGTTGATGGGTTCAACTATATGTCATCAGTACAAGTGAAAGTAAAAACTGGTCACTTCCTGTTAGTAGCCACGCCCACTGACCTACAGACCTGAAGAGCACAACTTTAGATCGGCATGGTCTCTCAATTTTTATTAATAAATCTGGTTTTGAATGGATGAAATCTCTAGGAGGAGTGCGTTCAAATACAATATGTGGAAATCGGGCAAAAATGACACGTTAAAATCCAAATGGCCGACTTCCTGTTTGGAGTAGACAAATGAAGCCAGTGACTTTTTTTTGCGTCTTGGCTAAATACATGTGTACCAATTTTCATCTTTCTACTCCAAAAAAACCCCTACGAGGAGGGGTTTTTGAAAATTTCACGGGGAACGCTATCGAGGCATTTTGCTGCCCTCATGGGCAAAGCCCCAATCAGATGTGAGAGCTTGCTACCCTTGACCGGCATATCAATTTCCATGATGACACGAATTCATTAAGAACATTAAAAACCCAAACGTATTTTCATGGCGAGGGATCCACTGTCACTGCATCGCCACACGGACGCTATTACTCGAAGCATCACAGCATTAAGGTAGTTTAAGCAAGTAAAAACTGGTCACTTCCTGTTAGTCGCCACACCCACTGACCTACAGACCTGCAGAGCACAACTTTTGATCAGCATGGTCTCTCAATGTTTTGTAATAAATCTGGTTTTGAATGGATGAAATCTCTAGGAGGAGTGCGTTAAAATACAAAATGTGGAAATCAGGCAAAAATGACACGTTAAAATCAAAATGGCCGACTTCCTGTTTAGAGTAGACAAATGATGCCAGGGACTTTTTTTTGCGTCTAGGCCAAATATACATGTGTACCAATTTTCATCTTTCTACTCCAAAAAAACCCCTATGGGGAGGGGTTTTTGAAAATTTCAAGGGGGCGCTATCGAGGCATTTTGCTTCCCTCATGGGCAAAGCCCCAATCAGATGTGAGAGCTTGACACCCTTGACCTGTCTATTAATTTTTATGATGATACAAGTTTATTAAAGACATCAAAAACCCAAACGCATTTTCATGGCGAGTAATGGATAGTCGCCGCATCACCACACAAACGCCATTATGTGTAGCTTCACAGCATTTATAGGGTGGCTTCACCAATTTGTTCTGCAAGTAATAGAAGGGGAATGAGGTTGATGTGATCAAGTATGTGTCCTCAGTACAAGTGAAAGTAATAACTGGTCACTTCCTATTACCACAGGGCGACGCTAGTAGCAAAGTGGGAAGTTAATGCATTTGGACGTTCGGGGCGAAGCAATGATCATGTAGAGCGAGTTTGAAGCTACTACAGTCAAGTATGTGGGCGTGAGAGCATTGGGAATCCCAAACGTATTTTCATGGCGAGGGATCCAAAGTCGCCGCTTTGCCACACGGACGCCATTGCTCGTAACTATACAGCGTTCATAAACTTGTTCATAAACATAAAGCTTCATCAACTTGTTCTGCATGTTTTAGAAGTAGAATGAAGTTGATGGGTTTAACAATGTGTCATCAGTACAAGTGTAAGTAACGAGTGGTCACTTCCTGTTACCACAGGGGGGCGCTATAAGCAAAGTGGGAAGTTAATACATCAGGATGTTCAGGGCGGCGCCCTCATCATGTTCTGCAAGTTTGAAGCTTCTACAGTCAAAAATATTGGGTGTGAGAGCATTGTGAAATTTTTTCCTCAAGTCACTAAAATTTGTCACGCCCTAGCAGCCACGCCCTTTGACCTACAGATCTGCAGAGCACAACTTTTAATCAGCTTGGTCTCTCAATGATGTCTACCAAATTTGAAGTCAATCAGGCAGAATCCCTAGGAGGAGTTAGTTTTAAAATTCAAAAATTCAAATCAAAATGGCCGACTTCCTGTTGGGTTTAGGGCGTGGCTCTAATGAAGTTTATTGTATGTCTGGGTAAGATAGATATGTCTACCGAAATTGGTCTGCCTACGACAAAGTAATCGAATTTCCCTATGGGTATTTTGAAACGTGTTTAGGGGGCCCGATTTGGGGTCGAACCTGTGCGTCCACCCAAAAATATTGAATTTCGGATTCGGCCGGACGAATGGGGAAAGTTAGACGCATTTTCACAATTGGGAAAGGGGCGAAATTGGCCTTTGAAAAGTCGGAAGAATAATAAAAATAATAATAATAATAATGATAATAAACAGCGCGATTTCAATAGGGCCCTCCGCAGACGACTTGCAGTCGGCTCGGGCCCTGATAAAGAAGGGATCATAAACTTGTAAGACTACAAAATAATAATAATAATATAAATAAAAAGTGTAAGTTAAATACAATAAAATAAATAAATATACATAACATGAAGAAATATAAAGTATAAACTGGCCTGTGTTGTGTGTGTGTGTGTTTTGTAGCCTGAAACAGGTTAATGTGAAATATTTAGGTATTTGGTATTTCATTCATTGCTTCTACCTGTGCTTAATTCTGGTTCTCGTATAACTCTGAGTGAATGCGTCCTCTGATAGGTTCATTACTAACCGTACTAACCAGCTCTTATTTAAGGGTGTGTATATTATTCGTCACATATTATTAACCTAATTATCTCGTTAGCGAGTGCGTGCATTTACGGCTTTGTAAATTCCTTCTTAAACTTTCCCTGAACAACGTTTAAAGCTATGCTTCCCTTTTCTGTTCTCGTGGTGCTTTTTACTTGTCACGTTTAGATTACCTCAATCTACACTGTCTAGTTTAATTGGTCGTCTTGGCGTCTTGCCTCGAGTCAGTATTGTTACCCGGTCCTTGTGAATTTGTTCATTAACCCCTGTGTTTCTGTTTCCACGGTAGATTGCCTTCCAGATTTCCTACCTCCTCCCATGTGTCCTTAGGAAGGGATGATTGAAGAGACCCTCAGATGGACTTTGTTGTGTTGTTTTGGTTTCCTGAGTTTTCCCTCATGTCGCGTTCAGTAAAATCTTCTGGATCCTGCGTCTGGTAACACCCACACCAACAAACGCTTGAAATAAAGTTTTACCACTGATCACTTCCATTTCCCCCCACCACTCAAATAATACACGTTTAAAAAGCACTAAACAATAATGCAATTAAATAAATGTTTTAAAAGAGTTATCCCAAAAAGGAGGGAGGGAGGGAGGGTGGCTGTGCTGAATTTCCCTACACAGCCAGGGGATAAGAGGGAGGGAGGGGGAGGGGGCAAAGGGGTGATAAATAATAAAGTATTATAACCTCATTAAAAAATTAACTCATATGACAGCATCAACTCATCAAAAAGCCATCAATCAAATTTCAATCAAATTTTGACAGAAACCGTATCATATAACTCTCTCGTGTTCGTTATAGAATAGAGGGCATTTTGACTGTTAGAATTATGTTTGTTTTTGCCGTGATGCATTTTGGATGGCTTCCTGTGTTACCATGTGGTTCTACAGTAAATTCACCAAACATGCGTAATGTTACTGTACGTCACGTGAAGACCACAAAATGCAAATGTTATTGATAATGTTTGTCGTACATGACTTACTTCAGTTGCCAGTAGGTGGCGCTCGGACTATGATTCAACATCATGCATGTGTAGATGTCGTCAGGCTGATCCTGTGAGGAAACACGCCAAGTTGTTGGGTGAATTTCACCATGTACAGTTGAATCATCGCTCCCCTATACTAGCGCACGGTCACACATACTACTTAAAATTCACATTGCCAAATATTGGCCTCTACCATGCTTCCATTCCATAAAAGTGAACGTTGAATAAAACATTCACCTCAGTTGGCAAAGAAAATTTGCATCTTTGCTTCATGTGAGCTTCAACTTTCATAAACTTTGACTGGTGAAGTCGCAGCCTCAGTTAATTACCTATGTGCGTGACCCAATGTGGCTGTAGTCACATCCTGCACTGCCCATATTCAGCATGGAAAGATGCGAATTTTGCCTCGGCAGGCAATGGTCATTTGCCTGCACTTGCATATGCGTGGCCAAGCCCTTAAACTGAAAACAGTGCCAGGAAAAATATTGCTTTACCCAACAAATTTAATTGTTTTTTGGACAAACACTCATTATAAACTTAATGCATGCAGCATGTTCCAAAAAATGCGATGGCATATCACAATATATTTTTTTCCACCAAAAAGCTTAGTTTAAAATGAACTCAAGAATCAGATAGGACTTGGGATACTGACCAAATTGGGATGTTGGCAATCATTCAGCTGAATTGACTCTTATGGCAGTTCTAGGCCAGTGGGCACTCCCTACTGCCCCATGTGCTCTCCTGTTACAAATGCTGAGATGCATATTCATGGATACAGATAATAAACCCAAGTGCATTCAAAATCATGAGGTTTTTTTTGCTTTCTTTGTCAATAAATTCAAATTCATACTTTTCTTTTTGCTCTTATTTTTTTTCCTTTGGCTGGACTGTACTAATTCTGGTGGCGGTCCTTTAAACACAAAAACCGTCAGTGAATTACTGAGTGAAGGATGAAGTTACATCATGGGTCGGTTGAGTGTCTGAGTTTCTCCTAAGAGTACCGAGGTGACTACGTCACACTGGAGTTGGAAGTAAAAATGCTTATTCATATTACCTACGATCTTTTTGATGACTTCACCTTTGGAGAACTTACCATTTTTCAGCATCCATGGATTTTGAGATTTTGCTCCCACCCAAAGGAAAATTTCACTGTTTGAAGTTTGCTCTTCTAGTGCAGGGCTCGCAAAATCGCTGTTCTGAGTGCCTGGGACAAGTAAAATTTTTGTCGGACAAGCAGAAATTAAGAGGCGCTTGCCCGACCGGGCTGGTTGAAAATTTCACCCCACATAGTAATTTATTTCCGCTCTTTTCGTTTTATTCACTGTACCAATGTGGCCACTAAATTCATTTGAAACAAAATCAGATTCGTTGCTGAAAAACTATGACCACAATATTTTAGGCGTGACTGTCACAACTTTCCAATTGCCGGTTGCCAAGTGCCATGTAGCCAAATAGCGGGATTTTGATCCACGGCGGTCTAGTTTATTTGTTGCAGAGATGAATGTGAAGGCCAGGCCTATAGGTGCAACAAAACTTTTTTCACGCGGATTTTTCGTATTTGTTTCATTTACTCTGACAAAGCATGCACCGTGCTTTACAACAACAATAACGGGAGAGGTCAGAAATCTCAAAATAAGCTAATATAGCAAGAAAACCGTTGCTGCGGCAACCCCCCCCCTCGTCGCATCTTTCTGAGTTTAAAGTCAGAGGCAAGTTAAATCACAAGCAGTTCAGTAAAATTGTGCACTCACCAACCCCATGACCTGTTTAATATGCAAATTAGGTCACAGTTACCATAGCACCCTTCCCCACCATCATAATGTTATTGTATCAAACTTAGTTGTCAAAGATCAAAGGCCTGAGACTGGCTCTGGGGATAGAGTCAACTGTGACGAACATTCGTGTGGACTAACCTAATTGTAGGTCATACCGATCTTCAAGGTCAAGGTCAAGTTCAAGGTCATTTGGCCTCCAGTTGATTTAAAAGGAGAAGAGGTTGCGCCTGTAAAGATTTCAGCCACCTAACTTCATTACTAAGCTAGCAGTGGCCATAAATGTGATTTTTGCACTCGCTGACCCTGTGTTAATTGCAAGTTGACGCACGGGGGGTGGGGGGGATAGTTGAACGAACGCAAAGTTAAACGAGTTCTCATCGCAAAACATTTCCGCGTTCCGTCAAAATGTAAACAATAACACTTGTCTGTCTGCACCTCGCATTTCTGGCTGTTATGTCAACCACAGAATTGCGCAACTGATATTAAATAAAAATGCCAGATATCCGCGGATCCGCGGAAAATTGCCATGCCTGAAGTTTGGTTAGATTCGGACCAGGGGGATTGGAGATATAGTGCAAAATGTCTGGACGTACGGACGGCCAAAATAGCCTGCGTGATCCTTGAATCCAGTGTGCCAAAATAGCGCGGCGAAGTCGCCTGGGGGAGAACAAGGTCACAAGACTGATGTGCACTGCAAGTTGTGGAGAGACACTCGAGACAGTTCACTGCAGCGAAAATGCGTAAAAAGTAGACCAAAATGTTGCAAGCCAGAAATATGTTAAGGGATTTTTTTAGTTTGTTTTTTCTTTTTGCATCTATTTGATTTCAAGTTGGCAGCACACCGCGTTATTAAAATGGTATGAGCCAATCCATGGGCCATAAAGCTGGATTAACATACCAGTTATCAACTCGGTCACTGAGCAGAGGGTTTTCCAATCTAGGTATGTGCGCGTTCACATAAAAGGGGCGGTGTTAGGACCAAATGACCAATTGCAAACATGGACTAGCAGACTGAAGGCAAAGCTGCGCTCTTTTTAAATGCGGAGCCAGAGCTCTTAATAAAAATATGAAAAGAATAAAAACCATTGGGTAATGGGCAAAATAAAATCCACGTGCTTGGAGCTGTTCCAGGGGAAGGCGGAAGAGTGAAGCCAGCTGGGGGGACTGAAGGACAGCGTAGCATTTACTGCTGCTGCACTGTACATGTCTACACATGTAAAATACCTATGGACCTAATATGCCTTAATGTTCCACAGCCTGTATCGTACTATGGCAGCTTTCGTAATGGCCTGGCAAAGTATCTCAAGGAAGGAAACTAAGCATTTGATGATGTCTGTGGGTTCCAAACTTTTGGCAACCATTAACTGCAATTACTTTTGAGCCACTGAAAATGGAGAGCTACATATTAAAATGGCTACGATTCCATACGGTTGATGTGACATTGCTGTGAAAACCCTTGAATTAAAGCCGTAAGCTTACACTTCAATCACATCTTGATTGACTTGTTTCAAATCCTTTGCAGTGGTGTACGCAGGCAAAATAATAAAAATAATGTCACTGTCCAAATAGTTTTGGACCTAATTGTATTCTCTCTTCGCCCAATACCGAGGGTCCTCAATGCCTAATTTTGGTTACCCAGATTTCTCAGGGTTACGCATCTGCAGGAAGTTTATCAAAGAACCAACACATTTTCAGAAACTAGGACAAATAGCTGTTTAATGAAGATTATACCGTCTTATTTAGGCTAGTGGGTAGGCTGATGGTGAGAAAAAAAACAGGAAAATTAAAAAAAGGGCCTGCTGTGTGTCTCGATTACTTCACCCTCCGTACGCATTTTTGTCACGGTAACTTTCCTGGACAAGGGCAGAACTACGACATTGTGATGGGGTTATGAACAAAATTTTAGGTAGGTGCTATTGTGGGTCTAATTGCCCTCCTTGCATTAACTACATAACTTTAAGTTGGGGTCGGAGGGCATGTCGTATGGCAAGCCGTTTTAACATTTAATAGCGAAGTTTGACTATCCGGGATTAACATTGCAGATATCTACAACGTAATTCTGACTCGTCGTAATAGCATTGTGACTAGTGTTATGGCCCCAATTTGTTATTACATTTATAACACAACAGCAACAGCAAGGGACGACAAACACAGTTTCAACAACTAAAACACATTTAATTTTTAACAAAGACAAAGACTAATAACAACCTACAACTAAAGACCAAGATTGATAAATAAGAAAAAACAGAAATAATTACAGTCCCTTTTTGGTGGGGTGGCTTGGTGATGTCCTGGATGAAGAAAATGCTCAAACACAGGCAAAGAAATCCACAAAAGAAACGTCACAGGTCTTGAACAGAATGGCAGGTCTGGTCATCTTCTTGCAATTTCTCCTACTACTTTACTGTCTCAATTCTTTTCTTTATATACTCTTTTGCAGACCCCACCCACATTTAGACCTCTTTTTTTTAACTTTCTGAGACTTGCCCCAGACATGTCCAGGACATGTCTAAACATGACTGCAGTCTGAGCTTAACAAAAAAAAGGTAAATACTGCCATCTAGTGGCCTATATTCACATTACACCTCCATTCCAAAAGGGAAAAATTTTGACTCTTAAATGCAAAATTTTTCTTTTCAATACAAAATGGTTAAGTGAACACTTGTCTATATATACATATCATACAATATTCAAACACATGATATATATATACACATTCAAACACGGGATAAGCAATCAGCAATTACATTGTCTGTACCCTTCACATGCTTAATTTCCAAGTCAAACTCCTGTAAAATCAAACTCCAATTCAACAATCTCCGATTCTTGTTTTTCATCTTACTCAAAAACATTAACGGATTGTGGTCAGTGTACACAATCATTGGCTTTTCCCCTGTACAAACATAAACCTCAAAGTGTTGTAAAGAAAGGACGAGAGCCAACAGTTCCTTCTCTATTGTGGAATAGTTTGTTTGGTGGCGATTGAACTTCCTGGAGAAGTATGCCACGGGATGCTCAATGTCATCAGAGTCACTTCTCTGTAGGAGCACAGATCCACAAGCTTGGTCGCTAGCATCGACCGCGATGGAGAACGGTTTGTTGAAGTCAGGAGATTTGAGCACGGGGAAGTGACACAGCAGAGACTTCAGGCGATCGAAGGCTCTCTGGCATGCATCATCCCAGGTGAACTTTACGCCTTTCTTCAGTTGGTTAGTTAGACTGAGAGCAATCTCAGCAAAGTTCTTGCAGAACTTGCGGTAGTACCCGATCATTCCAAGGAAGCGGCGCAAAGCTTTTTTGTTGTCAGGAACTGGAAAGTCCATGATGGCTTGGACTTTAGCATTTATGGGTGCCACCTTACCCTGGCCTATGACGTAGCCAAGATAGGTGACAGTAGCACAACCAAAGTCACTCTTGTTCAGGTTAACAGTCAGGTTAGCCTGGGTCAGGCGCTGGAACAACGTCTCTACATCTTTTAGATGTTCTTCCCAGGAGTCACTCCATGTGATCAGGTCATCGATGTACGCACCCGTGTGTGGCAATCCGGCGATTGTAGACTGTATCATCCTTTGGAACGTGGCTGGGGCATTTTTCATGCCAAAGGGTAGGACTTCATACTGGTACAATCCAGATGGTGTGGCAAAAGCAGAGATGCTCTTGGCCCTCTCAGTTAAAGGCACACACCAATAACCCTTCAATAAATCAATCTTGGTCAGAAACTTTGCTTGCCCTACACTATCAATACAATCATCAATCCTAGGTATTGGAAACACATCAGTTCTAGTTACAGCATTGACTTTGCGATAATCTGTACAGAATCTAGTACTTCCATCAGGTTTTGGAACTAGCACACAGGGTGAACTCCAATCGGAGTTGGAGGGTCTGATAATATCATGGTTTAACATGTACTCAACCTCTTTCTCAGCAATCTTTCTCTTTTCAGGATTCATCCGGTATGGATGCTGTTTTATTGGTTTGGCATCACCAACATCTACATCATGAGAGGCTATAGTAACTCTCTTTGGAACATCAGGAAACAAATCCTCATATTTCTTGATCAACCTTTCAAACTGATCTCTCTGTGAGGGTTCTAAGTGCTGGAGTTTTACATCAAGATTTTGCAACACTTCAGAATTTGACAATTTACATGAAAGAACTTCAGCTTTAATTCTTGGTTCATCATCTTGAAACTCCCCCTCATCTTCACACGTTTCGACCATTGGAGAATCTGAAGTGACAGCTGCAACCCTAGCATTTCTGTCATGATAAGGCTTTAGCATGTTAATATGACACAATTGTTTTGGTTTTCTCCTATCTGGAGTCTTCACAATGTAATTGAGATCATTGAGTTTTGTCAGAATTTCATAAGGACCATGAAATCTAGCCTGCAATGGATTGGACTGCAAGGGAAACAACACAAGGACCTTTTCTCCTGGTTTAAACTCACGGCTTCTAGCCTTATGATCATACCAAGTTTTCATTTTTCCCTGACTTGATTTCAAGTTCTCTTTGGCAAGGTCACAAGCTGCACGCAATCTTTCCTTGAACTTGCCAACATAGTCTAACAGACTGATATGCGGCTCTTTCTCTTGCCATTGTTCACTCAATAATAGCAAAGGTCCTCTCACTTCATGACCAAACACTAGCTCAAATGGACTGAATCCAGTAGACTCCTGCACTGCTTCTCTAGCTGCAAACAACAGCAAATGAACCCCTTCATCCCAGTCTTTCTCATGGTCATAACAATAAGTCCTCATCATTGTCTTGAGAGTGGAATGAAACCGCTCTAAGGCACCCTGACTTTCTGGATGATAGGCACTAGAAAGAATCTGCTTTGCACCTAGTTCATACACAACCTGCTGAAACAATCCTGAAGTGAAATTGCTTCCCTGGTCTGACTGAATTTCCCTGGGAAGGCCAAACAACGTGAAGAACTTTATCAAAGCCTTCGAGATTGCAGCTGCCTTGATGTTACGTAGAGGTATGGCTTCAGGGAATCTGGTAGATGCACACATGATTGTCAACAAGTACTGATTTCCAGATCTAGTCTTGGGTAATGGACCAACGCAATCGACAATGACCCTAGAGAATGGCTCCCCAAATGCTGGGATAGGCTGCAATGGAGCTACAGGTGGGTCTAACTGGTGTTTTCCAACTACCTGACAAGTGTGACAGGTTTTGAAAAAGTTGGAAACGTCTTTCCGAAGCCCAGGCCAAAAGAAGTGTTTCATGATCTTATCAACAGTCTTGTTAACACCAAGATGACCTCCTAAAGGTAAACTATGAGCCATTGTTAAGATCTCATTCCTATAGACCTTCGGAACAACAATTTGCCTGACCACTGCCCAATCTGCATTGGCAGGGATATCAGGAGGGCGCCACTTCCGCATCAACACACCATCCTTGAGATAATACCCAACTGGAACTGCATCTATTTCTTTTTCAGGAAGGGCTCTCCTCTTTAGTACACCAATTTCAGGATCATTAGTTTGCTCCTCAATCAACCGCTTTCTGGACAGAGACAAGTCTCCAGACACATCAGAATCACCAGACCCATCCGGCTGGCTGAATAGAGAACTGATAAAAGTATCTGATAAGTCCTCAAACGGAGAAACCATAGTAGGCCAATCAGAGTCATGAGGCGAACCACCTGAGTCCTGACTATTCAATGTACTGGACGGCACCACAACATCATCTTCTTTAGCCTTCTTGGCTATAGCACGAGTCACTGCGCAAGAAGGATACAGAGATGGGTCCTCATCCCCATCTTCAGTGCTCGGCTGTGAAGTAAGATGAACAGGGGGAACTACTTTGCCCCCAGCCAGGTCATTGCCTAGCAACAGAGAAACACCCTTTATAGGTAGACTTGACATAAGTCCCACCTTTACCTGTCCTGTAACTAAATCTGACTTCAAGAATATAGAGCGCAGGGGTACAGATACAGTCCTCCCTTCAATACCTTGTACAAGTATGAAATCCCCTGAAGCGGTCTCATCACGTAACTCCAAGGAGTCCATCAACAAAAGTGACTGAGAAGCTCCGGTATCCCTTAGGATATATATGGGGACAGGAGTAGTATGCTCATTCAGAGCCACAAATCCCTCTGACACAAATGGAAGAAATTCCTCCCTCACAAAGTCAGCTGTATTAGGCTTTTTAGCCCCACAAGAAGCAGGCAATTTAGCAGATTGGTTATCCACTACAGGGGTTTCTAACCTTGTTTTCACAAAGGCATTTGGTTTGGTATCCTTTTCTTTTTCTTTCTTAGCTTTAAGGAACCAACAGTTAGTTGTAACATGACCAGATTTCTTGCAATAACTGCAAACTAGACCACTTCTGTCACTGTCAGCTTTCACACTTTGATCAGACCTGTTACTGGATTTCTGAGCACCATCACCAGATTTGTCTTTGTCTTTGGGTGAGGAATCTTGGGTATCACCGTAACCCTTTTTCTGAAATTGGGACCATTTATTGTTACTGCTAGACTGAAATTTGGACTTATGAGTGAGAACATATTCATCTGCAAATTTGGCAGCTGATTGCAAGTTCAGTGCTTGCTTCTCATTAAGGTAGGTCTTAACATCATCCTTAACACAGTTCTTGAATTCTTCAACTAACACCATCTCTTTTAGTGAGTTGAAATCATCCTTGACCTCCATAGAAGTACACCAGCGCTCAAAGCAAACCTGCTTCTCATTAGCAAATTCAACATAAGTCTGATTTTCAGATTTCTTCAGACCTCTGAATTTCTGTCGGTAAGCCTCTGGAACCAACTCATAAGCTCTCATAATAACCTTTTTGACAACCTCATAATCAGAGGAATCATCTGCAGACAAAGCCGAATAGGCTTGTTGAGCTTTACCCTTGAGGACAGTTTGCAACAGCAGAGGCCAGTGTTCCTTTGGCCACTGGCAACTCTTTGCTACCTTTTCAAAACACTGGAAATAGTTGTCAACATCCTTTTCCGAAAATGGAGGCACCAGTTTTACCTCCTGGCTAGCCCGAAATTTATTTTCAGTTTGAATTTTTATTTTTAGTAGCTCCATTTGGAGTCTTTCTTCTCTATCGAATTTCTCTAATTCAAAATCTCTCTGTCTTGCAAATTTTTCTAACTCAAATTCTCTTTGTTTTTCTTCTCTTGCTAATTTTTCTAACTCAAACTGCCTTTGTTTTTCTTTTTCTTCCCTCTCAAATTCCCTTTCTTTTTCTCTTTCCTCCCTTTCAATCTCTAGCATTTTTAATTTAAGTTCCATTTCTATATTTGGATTTTCCACTGGAAACTGTTCCAGATCTCCTGGTGCAAACACATTTTCATCAATGTAATATTCAACTATCTCTCTAGCCAGTCTTGCTTTTCGCATGGCTGGTTTTACCTCTGTCAACTCCAACTGTCTGCAAATTTCTAGCAGTTCTGTCTTTTTAAAAGACTTCAAAACCCCTACGGTTGGTGATGCCAAGAAATCATCCATTGCTGTTGTCAATATATATCTAGGAAAATTCACAAAAACAATTTCACAATTTGGAATGTTAGATTTTCAATAAATTACTCACACAATGGTCTATCCTGGACCTTGAGCCCCCAATTTGTTATGGCCCCAATTTGTTATTACATTTATAACACAACAGCAACAGCAAGGGACGACAAACACAGTTTCAACAACTAAAACACATTTAATTTTTAACAAAGACAAAGACTAATAACAACCTACAACTAAAGACCAAGATTGATAAATAAGAAAAAACAGAAATAATTACAGTCCCTTTTTGGTGGGGTGGCTTGGTGATGTCCTGGATGAAGAAAATGCTCAAACACAGGCAAAGAAATCCACAAAAGAAACGTCACAGGTCTTGAACAGAATGGCAGGTCTGGTCATCTTCTTGCAATTTCTCCTACTACTTTACTGTCTCAATTCTTTTCTTTATATACTCTTTTGCAGACCCCACCCACATTTAGACCTCTTTTTTTTAACTTTCTGAGACTTGCCCCAGACATGTCCAGGACATGTCTAAACATGACTGCAGTCTGAGCTTAACAAAAAAAAGGTAAATACTGCCATCTAGTGGCCTATATTCACATTACACTAGTAAGAATTTTCATTCAAGATATCTATATTGTCATTTAAACTAGTGAAAACCACAGTTAGACATATCTGTAATTCCGTTTTCATTAGTCGCAACAGAATTACAGATATCAGCGGGGACGTCACTGAAAGCGACACTCGGCTCGTCACACATCCTAGATATCTGCAATTCAGTTTTGACTAGGCAGAATAAAGATTAAAGATATATCTCAAACGTCATTATGACTAGTCAGAATTTTTGTCCAGCGTTTGCTATCGTTAACGGAAGAAATGGCGGTTGCTGTTGTGGATAAGACTGACAGAAAATGCCATAAAATAGAAAGCGCTTATCACCACGGAAATAATGGCAAACGAGAGGTTCGTTTATTAGAGACTTGTGGTACAAATTTACAGCGTATCGAATATTTGTTGTCTCGCTCCAAACACAATTGAGGACCTACGACGAAGTCTGGATAGTGTCAGAACACTGATCTCTCCAAAAACAACGGTCGATCACCGCTAAAAATTTGATGCGCAAATACAGCGGACAGCGCGATAGTAAGGTCACGTGATACAATGGCTGTCAAAAATGGACTTGTTGAAAGAAATGCCGAGGCTTATTCAACGAAAGAATGCGTGTATTTTGTTCAGGAAAACATCGTGAACAACTTCCATACTTTTGTTTGTAAAGGATTTTTATGAATTTATTTTTTCAATAAATTGTGATATTTTGTGCAGATTGAAATGTGAGATTTTGGAGATCTGTTGTTACTCCAGATGATGAACAATTGCATGTCACTGTAATAATGTTTTACTTAAAGCAAAATAGGATTTTTATTTATTTCTTTTTTCAATAAATAGTTGATATTTTGTGCAGATTGAAATGTGAGATTTTGGTGAACTGCCGTTACTTCAGATGATGAACAACTGCATGTCAATGTAATGTTTTATTTAAAGCAAAAGAAAAGAAAAAAAGTAGATTTTACTCTGGCATTAATGAAGGAAAAGCACAGATATTGGGGCGAATGAAGAGTCACTTTTTATTTCAGTTTACTGGCTGTTGTGAATATTCAATAACTGATCCTGGTTATAAAAAGATACACCGTTGTTCTTCTCGAACACGCCAAATCCAGATAATCCGTAAATGATGAATTCAATTGATATTTTAATTTGAAACGAGTAACTAAGTTGCCAGTGTCAAAGTAACGAAGTGAAAGTATACTACTTAAATACTGTAACGAAGTACATGTACATCGATACTATGCACCTTTAAAAATGAGAATATCATGCGCATCCCCCATGATTAATGATGCGTACTATGGGCTGGCTATTTAATTACCTAGCGAGCTAGTTTAATGCTTGACTTAGCTTTTACCCAGAGGCCGACAACGGCCATCGGCGTATTGTCGTCCCCAGTGGCGTCTGTCTGTCCGTCTTTACGTCCAACGTCAACGCTCTAGCTCGTTTATTATTGGGCAGAAACTTCAAATTTGGTGTACAGATTAGGTATCACCGTGAGAATTTCGCTATTGAAAATCGGCACGTTTGGATCGTCCGTTTGGCCACACAACCACCCGCAAAATTAAACAGTCCGCAAAGATTTCCCGGGTTACCATATTCTCGCAGCGGCGGGGTCTTAAGTGCGACTAGCACGGTATTTTCACCATTTCTATCAGTCTCAGCTTTCATAGTTCACTAGCTAGCGATATCGCTAACGTTTCAAATAGCAGCTAAATTCAATGTTTATAGCCATGGATTGCAAACTAGCTAGCTAGGAAGATAGCTACCCCTCAACATAATGTTATACTAGCCACATACAGACATTTCCAAACACGCTTGATCAGCCCAAACAGTGGGAGGTAACGTTAGCTTATTCCCCAAGATCTGTTTCGGGCAGAGCGGCGGCTTGCAGCCAGCGACAGCCAGCCCATTTTAGAAATCTCTCCTTTTTTCCAACCCAATTTTGAGACCTGGGACAAGCTGACGTTCGATCAAAGGGTATATAACCGACGCGAATTCAAATGGGGTTACACCGCATAAGTGTTTTGCGCTCCCGCCTTCATGAATATTAACCCGACTCAATAAATAAATAAGGCTTCTTGTCACTCTGCGGACTTGCTGAACGCATAAAAAACCGTAATCCACCAATTTGCTTTAAATCTGACTGGTTTGTTCCACTACCCCCGTCATTCTCAGAGATCGCACACAGTAGCCAGACGAATTGAGATCTGCAAAAATTGCGTTTGCTGGCATCTTCATCGCAAAACTAGGAAATTTGCGCTGTTCAGGAACTCTCAGCAGAAATCAATTCCATTGTGACGTTCATCCAACGGACAGCTTGCCGAACGTCATAAGCGAGGGGGCGTGGTCCAGTGGACAGCATATATATATTGGCTTGTCATGGTGCGGTCCACAAATGAAACACACCAAAGAAAGCCAGCAGGCAGTGGAAGTTTCCAGCATTACGATCTTACAGTTTACGGTACAACAGTTCACTTATAGTTTATAATATCCATACCATGTTCGGGGGAAGTAAGGCCGTTGAACTTCAGCTGCAAATGCGGCAAAATGAGGAGGAGTTGCATGACTTTGTCAAAGAACTTGACTGCTGGGAGACGGACATCAAGAGGAGAGACGAAGAACTAAGAGGAACGGCCGAAGAACCACTACCTATTAGAAATAAGGATTTTGGACAGAAGAAGAAAACGAGCCAACGGTCTACCAAGGACACCAATAACCAACTGAAGCAGTCTCGAATAAAGTCCTATGACTACCAGTCCTGGGACAAATTTGATGTGGATAAGGCACTGGAATCCATGGACAAGGAAGAAAGCCCTGATTCAGAGTCTGACTCCGAGGATTATGGGATGGTATTGAAGTTGGACCCAGAAAACTTCAAAGCCAAGAATGAAATCAGGAAAATTAAAGAGGTTCAGTCACAGCAAAGTGCAAAGATGGATAGGAGAGACGCAGCTGAAATGAAGCCTGCGGAAGCGCATGGTGACCAGGAGGCAAAAGTTAAGGAGCAGAGAGTTCGGCAGGAGGCCGTGGTGCAGAATGATTTGGGAAATGCTTACTTCAGAGAGGGGAAGTACGAGGCGGCCGTAGAGTGCTACACCAGGGGCATGCAGGAGGATGCTACGAATGCCCTCCTTCCAGCAAACAGGGCTATGGCTTACCTGAAACTTCAGAGGTACACTGAGGCGGAGGAGGACTGCAGCAGAGCCATCGCCCTGGACGCCACCTACACCAAGGCCTTTGCCAGGAGGGGGAGTGCTCGAGCAGCACTGGGGAAACTGCAGGAAGCCAGGCAGGATTTTGAACAAGTCTTGAAACTCGAGCCTGGAAACAAGCATGCAATGGAGGAACTTCTGAAAATATCAGCTGATGCTGGTGGAAGTGTTTTGACTTCCGAGCAAACTGCGCTTGACCAACTGCCTCTTAGAAGAACTGTTCAACCCATCAATAAGCCCCAGCATCACCGGTCCACAAAGCCCTTGAGAAGAATTGAGATTGAAGAAGTTGGGGGGGAGCCCCTTGTTCTCGAGAAACTCGAGGCCCCTCCCTGTTCAGCTCTGCCCATCACAGTTGCCGGGGACGATGGGAAGGGGACGTCGCCCCTGGTGGGCTCCCCCAGTGCAAAGATCCTAAAAATAGAGATCTTGGATTCCCCTGCACAACCCCAGAGCAGGATTTCTGAGAAAGGGAGATTGGAAGCTCAAACAATGAAGCGCAAGGAAGAGCTCACCAGTCAGCAAACCCCACCCCCCTCAGAGTCAGATGACATCACTGTTCCGTCCGTCCCAGTGAACAGCTTCCAGCTGGAGGCAGATTTGAAGAAACTGAAGAATCACCCTGAGATGATGTGCAAATACGTAAAGCAAATGGAACCGGACGTGTACCCAAGGGTTTTACAGAACTCACTGGAACCGGACATTCTCAATCAGATTCCACAGATGGAGAGAGACGAGATCCACACCTTCTGGGAGATCACCAAAAGGCAAATGGCAGAGAGTAAAGCTGAACTGAGGAACAAGGACCGAGAAATGGAAGAGTTAGAGATGAGAGACAAAGTGGAAATGAAGGACTATGAACCGAAGGTGAAGCACTTATATTATGAAACGCAAAATGATCTCACGGAGCAGAAAATGGAAGCGGTAGTCAATACCAAAACGATGCAGATGGAGAATGCAGAGGAGGAAGATAACCGTTGCAAAAACATGCACACCCTAAAAATGGACCTCAAGGAGCAGGAGTTGCGCTATGAGAAACTTCTCCAGAGACAGGAACAGGATGAGGAAATGAGCAAACTGAGACAGGACTGTGACACTCTAGTGCGAGACATTGAGAAGAAATATGAGATGCGAATGAAGGCATTGCAGGAGGAAGTTGACTTGAGGCATAAAATGGAGATCCACAAAATCGTGGAGCAGAAGAACAGGCATATAGATACGCTGATAAAGAATCACAACAAGGCCGTCAGCGACATGAAGACTTACTACCATCAAACCATCGCCAACAACCTGGCTCTCAACAACGCACTGGAGCAGCAGCTGAAGGAGAGGAGTAAGGAGGTGCAGCGGCTGGAGGAGGACATGGCCGAGCTCACGCTGCAGAACAGGAGTCTGACTGAGCCTCTGCAGAAAGCCAAGGAGGAGGTGATGGAGCTGCAGAGCCAGCTGGCTGATTACACTAAAGTCAAGGCTTCACTGGCAGCTGCTTGTGCTCGTTTGAAGGTTGCGCACAAAAATGATCAGGACCTGAAGTGGGAACATGAAGCCCTGCAGCAACTATTCAGGAAAGTTAAGCAGGAGAGAGATGAGCTGCAGCAGAAGTTCACCGGGGCCGTTCTTGAAGCGCAGCAGAAGAGCGGCTTTGAGATCCTTCAGGAGCAGCTGAGGGCCCTGAGAGAATCCCTGGACAAGACAGATGCTCAGCTCAAAGAGGTCCTCTCCACCTCCACCAACGACACGGTGACCAACGAATTGGAGGATATGAAGAAAAAGAGCAAACGGTCTACCAAGGACACCAATAACCAACTGAAGCAGTCTCAAATAAAGTCCTATGACTACCAGTCCAGGGACAAATTTAATGTGGATATGGCACTGGAATCCATGGACAAGGAAGAAAGCCCTGATTCAAAGTCTGACTCCGAGGATTATGGGATGGTATTGAAGCTGGACCAAGAAAACTTCGAAGCCAAGAATGAAATCAGGAAAATTAAAGAGGCTCAGTCACAGCAAAGCGCAAAGATGGATAGGAGAAACGCAGCTGAAACGAAGCCTGTGGAAGCGCATGGTGACCAGGAGGCAAAAGTTAAGGAGCAGAGAGTTCGGCAGGAGGCCGTGGTGCAGAAGGATTTGGGAAATGCTTACTTCAGAGAGGGGAAGTACGAGGCGGCCGTAGAGTGCTACACCAGGGTCATGCAGGCGGATGCTACGAATGCCCTCCTTCCAGCAAACAGGGCTATGGCTTATCTGAAACTTCAGAGGTACACTGAGGCGGAGGAGGACTGCAGCAGAGCCATCGCCCTGGAAGCCACCTACACCAAGGCCTTTGCCAGGAGAGGGAGTGCTCGAGCAGCACTGGGGAAACTGCAGGAGGCCAGGCAGGATTTTGAACAAGTCTTGAAACTCGAGCCTGGAAACAAGCATGCGATGGAGGAACTTCAGAAAATATCAGCTGATGATGGTGGAAGTGTTTTGACTTCAGAGCAAACTGCGCTTGACCAGCTGCCTCTTGGAAGAACCGTTCAACCCATCAATAAGCCCCAGCATCACCGGTCCACAAAGCCCTTGAGAAGAATTGAGATTGAAGAAGTTGGGGGAGAGCCCCCTGTTCTCGAGAAACTCGAGGCCCCTCCCTGTTCAGCTCTGCCCATCACCGTTGCCAGGTACGATGGGAAGGGGACGTCGCCCCTGGTGGGCTCCCCCAGCGCAAAGATCCTAAAAATAGAGATCTTGGATTCCCCCGCACAACCCCAGAGCAGGATTTCTGAGAAAGGGAGATTGGAAGCTCAACCAATGAAGTGTAAGGAAGAGTTCACCAGTCAGCAAACCCCACCCCCCTCAGATGACATCACTGTTCCGTCCCTCCCAGTGAACAGCTTCCAGCTGGAGGCAGATTTGAGGAAACTGAAGAATCACTCTGAGATGATGTACAAATACCTAAAGCAAATGGAACCGGACATGTACCCAAGGGTTTTCCAGAACTCACTGGAACCGGACATTCTCAATCAGATTCTGCAGATATTTCTTGCTTTCTACACCAAGTACGAAGCGCCGTCCCTTTTGCTTGATGCTCTGAGGTCCCTGGCGACAGTGAGGAGATTTGACATGGCGGTCATGTTCATGTCCGCTGCGGAGAGGAGAGTTTTACCGGAGTTATTCGACTGTCTCCGCCAGGCGGGCTTGGAAGATGAGTCTGTGAAAGCCCTTCAGAAGAAATACGGAGTGTGACCAAACCTGCTGACCGAGGAGAGCGTCAACCTTCAGCACGTCAGCTTCGGAAGCTACAAGGAAAAGAAACCGTTTCTCCGCCAAGGCACAATGCCTTGATGAACAAACAAGTTCAGGAAATCTGTTAAGAACTGCTCAGCTGAGGGTAGAAGTATTTACATTTCTGTAAGGGGTCACATGGGTCCTATGCTTTGATAGGTGGCCAAAAGCTGTCCCCTTACACAAGCCCACAGGACAATTTACCGCCAGGAATAACCACATGTGGCTCCGCGGAACTGAATGTAGTACCGCGTGTTAGTGAGTTATATGATATGGTTTCTGTCAAAATTTGATTGAAATTTGATTGATGGCTTTTTGATGAGTTGATGATGTCATATGAGTTTATTTTTTAATGAGGTTATAATACTTTTTTATTTATCACCCCTTTGGCCCCTCCCCCTCCCTCCCTCCCTCCTTTTTCCTTGCCTTTGCAGTGTATTCAATTGAATATAAGTTGAAACGGATTTGCAAATCATTGTATTCTGATTTTATCTGCGATTTACATAATGTGCCAACTTCACTGGTATTGGGTTTTGTAACACAGTGGTAAAAGGCCCCTGTGCCAACTTTTTCGCAATGTATTGCTGCCTTTAAATTCTAAGTTCATGATTATTTGCAAAAAAAATAATAAAGTTTCACAGTTTGAACATTAAACATCTTGTCTTTGCAGTGTATTCAATTGAATATAAGTAGAAAAGGATTCATTGTATTCTGTTTTCATCTACGATTTACATAATGTGCCAACTTCACTGGTATTGGGTTTTGTAAAATAAATTCCGATGTACTCGATTTTTAACAGGCCATGTAAAATATTTTCTGTATTTTGTTTTTGATAAAGTTTAGTGTTTTATCACTGATAAATATTTTATTCGTAATGTATTGCATCTAGTCTTGGAAATTAGGAATAAATAAATAACATAATTTCCGATATACTCGATTATTAATAGCACATTTTCATAAAATTCAATACTTCATCAGTTGGTTAAATAACATGTAAGAACTTTGTTTTTAAAGCAGTGGAAATATATTGGCTATTCTTTCTTTCAGTATGAATGAAGGCGTAGGGTCTTTTAGATTCAATTATGTTCTACAAGTTTTGAAGTTTTTTAACTTTAAGAAATGATAAAATCGTGTGTGGAAACCTGGAAAATGTGAGTTTTAAAGTACATCTTAGAATTTAACGTTGAATACCGGTTTTAACTAAAGTTTTTACAATTGAGCTGGAGTGCTTGCAAGTCGTGTGTGTGTGCGCGCGCTCGCACATGCGGAAGGCGTGGCTCGAGTACACCAACTTAATTAAGGATTTTTAACAGGCCGTGTAAAATATTTTCTGTATTTGATAATGCTTAGTATTGATCACTGACAAGTGTTTTATTTGAAATATATTGCATCAGTCTTGGAAATGAGTAACAATAAATAAATACCGATGTACTCGATTATAGATAAACCATTTTCATAAATGTCAATGCAGCATTAGTTTGATAAGTCTTTGTTTCTAAAAATGCGAGTTTCAAAGTATATCCTGGAATTTTATGTTAAATACAGATTTTGGCTAAGTTTCTCATTTGAGCGGGAGTGCTTGCGGGTCGTGTGTGTGCGTGTGTGTGTGTGTCAGTTTGTTAAATTATATGCAAGTACTTCCATTTTAAAAAACAGTGAAAGAGTCAAAATATACCTGCTATTTTTTCTTTCAGTATGAATTAACAATCAGGGCCTTTTAGGTCAATGTTTGAACCATCATGTATCATATTAAAGTCTTTTCATTTGTTAAGAAATGATAAAATCGTGTGTAGAAAGCTGGAAGATGCGAGTTTCAAAGTAGAATTTTATGTTGAATATAGGTTTTAACTATATTTAACTATATATTTAAAAAGTTTTTCATTTGAGCGGGGGTGCATGTTGGTTGTGCGCGCGCGTCTGTGTGTGTGTGCGTAATAGTTTGTTAAATTATATGCAAGATTTTTGTTTTTTAAAGCGGTCAAAATATACCCGTTATTTTTTTCTTTCAGTATCTATAGGGGAGACCGGGGATGATAGTGACACTTTTTTGTTTGAGCACGTGTAACTCAGTGGTTCTTTGTGCTAGAGGTCTCAAATTTTGACATGTGGTTCCCCATATTTGTCTGCTATAAATGATACACTTGGACTTCTACTACACCATCACAGATTATGTAAATTCATATCAAGAGGTAGGGGTGGCACGGTGGCACAGTGGTTAGCATTGCTGCCTCACAGCAAGAAGGTCGTGGGTTCGAATCCGGCCTGGGGCCTTTGCATGTTTGCATGTGGAGTTTGCATGTTCTCCCCGTGTTGCGTGGGTTTTCGCCGGGCACTCTGGTTTCCTCCCACAGTCCAAAGACATGCATATCAGGCTAATTGGATACACCATAGGTATGAGTGTGAGAGGTAATGGTGTGTGAATGGTGTGTGCGCCCTGTGATGGATTGGCAAGCTGTTCAGGGTGGGTCCCTGCCTTTGCCCGTAGTCAGCTGGGATAGGCTCGCCCCGTGACCCTAGTGAGGAATTAGCGGGTATAGAAAATGGATGGATATAAAGAGGTATGTCGTTTCACCCAGATAGGATTGAGCTTCTGAATGAAGGTTTTTCCCTCAGCACACACAGATCAACGCATGCACACACACAGACACCCATTCCCAGCCACCTCCCCTTGATTACCCCAGACCCCCCCCCACACACACATACACATTTACATCCACATCCTCTCACAGTGAGGGGCGCCTGGCACCTGGTCACACTTGCTAATTTCTCAGAAGGAAGGTACATGATCAAGGGTAATATCAACACCCTGTAAGTTTTGCTGGATGTCTACGGGAAGGTGTTACATCCACCACTTGCTCTACCAAGTATCTTGTATTTAAACCCCAAGATGTGAACAGTGTCTCAGGATTCTCTGCGAAGGCTACGGCGGACGCTAGGATCCTCCCTTGCACATTGTAATAAAAGCCTTTTCAATTGGAAAGTGGTCATTGGTGTGTCACTTCATCGGTCCCAACTTGACTCCACGGCAGAAAATATTCTTAACAAACCTAACCCCACAGTACCGAGGTGAGTTGTAACACTATGTGAGGATGGATGTAACAATTAAATTCAAAGCCTTAAAAAAGATTCAGACTATTAAATGCATAGAAGCACTATAATTAATAATTAAAGCTGCAAGCAGCGTTGAACGGGCCCTCGCCCCCATGCGCACGTTGGGGTCATGGTGAGATCCTGATGGGTGCAGCTGTGCACTCACAACCATTGCACAGGTCAAGTGCCGGCCCCAACTTAAGACAAAGTGTTGAGCGAATCGGACAAAGCTGAAGGAGTTATGATAAGTTCATACTTCATCCACCAGAAGGCACTCAGAGTGTAGCCAAATTTGGGCAGGTGCATTCAGGGGCAGACACTAAGCACAAATGTTAAGTTTTGAGCAAATCGGCCAATTTCAACGTAAAATGTAGCATTTTCTGTTTCCATAAGGGGGCGCGATGAGCTAGATTGTTTAGCAGCACATCGAGGCGTTCAGGGTGGGGCTTTTACCCAGTACAGGAATTTTGAATCCATTTGGATGAAGTATGAGGGAGAGAGAGCAGCTCGAATGTGTTTGGCGAGGCATCTGAAATAGGGCACCATGGCGGCCAGGCCCATTTAGCGACAGACATGCAGAGCGCTACTTTTGATCAGCATGGTCTCTTGATTAACAGAAATAAATATTAGGTTGATTGGACGGAATCGCTCGGAGGAGTTCGTTAAAATGCAATATGTGGAAATCGGCCCAAAATGACACATTAAAATGAAAATGGCTGACTTCCTGTTTGGAATTGACCAATGGTGCCAGAGACTTTTTTGCTGGAATTGGCAACTTACACATGTGTACCAATTTTCATTTTCCTACTCCAAAAAAAACCCTTATGGGGAGGGGTTTTTCAAAATTTCAAGGGGGCGCTATCAAGGCATTTTGCTGCCCTCATGAGCACCGCCCCAATCAGATGTTGGAGCTCACCACCCTTGACCGGCATATCAATTTCCATATTGATACGAATTCATTAAGAACATCAAAAACCCAAACGTATTTTCATGGCGAGGGATCCATTGTCACCGCATCGCCACACCGATGCCATTACTCGAAGCATCACAGCATTCGTAAGGTAGTTTAAGCAGCTTTTTCTACATGTTGTACAGGGGGAATAAAGTTGATGGGTTCAACTATATGTCATCAGTACAAGTGAAAGTAAAAACTGGTCACTTCCTGTTAGTAGCCACGCCCACTGACCTACAGACCTGCAGAGCACAACTTTAGATCGGCATGGTCTCTCAATTTTTATTAATAAATCTGGTTTTGAATGGATGAAATCTCTAGGAGGAGTGCGTTAAAATACAAAATGTGGAAATCAGGCAAAAATGACACGTTAAAATCAAAATGGCCGACTTCCTGTTTAGAGTAGACAAATGATGCCAGGGACTTTTTTTTGCGTCCAGGCCAAATATACATGTGTACCAATTTTCATCTTTCTACTCCAAAAAAACCCCTATGGGGAGGGGTTTTTGAAAATTTCAAGGGGGCGCTATCGAGGCATTTTGCTTCCCTCATGGGCAAAGCCCCAATCAGATGTGAGAGCTTGACACCCTTGACCTGTATATTAATTTTTATGATGATACAAGTTTATTAAAGACATCAAAAACCCAAACGCATTTTCATGGCGAGGGATGGATAGTCGCCGCATCACCACACAAACGCCATTATGTGTAGCTTCACAGCATTTATAGGGTGGCTTCACCAATTTGTTCTGCAAGTAATAGAAGGGGAATGAGGTTGATGTGATCAAGTATGTGTCCTCAGTACAAGTGAAAGTAATAACTGGTCACTTCCTATTACCACAGGGCGACGCTAGTAGCAAAGTGGGAAGTTAATGCATTTGGACGTTCGAGGCGAAGCAATGATCATGTAGAGCGAGTTTGAAGCTACTACAGTCAAGTATGTGGGCGTGAGAGCATTGGGAATCCCAAACGTATTTTCATGGCGAGGGATCCAAAGTCGCCGCTTTGCCACACGGACGCCATTGCTCGTAACTATACAGCGTTCATAAACTTGTTCATAAACATAAAGCTTCATCAACTTGTTCTGCATGTTTTAGAAGTAGAATGAAGTTGATGGGTTTAACAATGTGTCATCAGTACAAGTGTAAGTAACGAGTGGTCACTTCCTGTTACCACAGGGGGGCGCTATAAGCAAAGTGGGAAGTTAATACATCAGGATGTTCAGGGCGGCGCCCTCATCATGTTCTGCAAGTTTGAAGCTTCTACAGTCAAAAATATTGGGTGTGAGAGCATTGTGAAATTTTTTCCTCAAGTCACTAAAATTTGTCACGCCCTAGCAGCCACGCCCTTTGACCTACAGATCTGCAGAGCACAACTTTTAATCAGCTTGGTCTCTCAATGATGTCTACCAAATTTGAAGTCGATCAGGCAGAATCCCTAGGAGGAGTTAGTTTTAAAATTCAAAAATTCAAATCAAAATGGCCGACTTCCTGTTGGGTTTAGGGCGTGGCTCTAATGAAGTTTATTGTATGTCTGGGTAAGATAGATATGTCTACCGAAATTGGTCTGCCTACGACAAAGTAATCGAATTTCCCTATGGGTATTTTGAAACGTGTTTAGGGGGCCCTATTTGGGGTCGAACCTGTGCGTCCACCCAAAAATATTGAATTTCGGATTCGGCCGGACGAATGGGGAAAGTTAGACGCATTTTCACAATAGGGAAAGGGGCGAAATTGGCCTTTGAAAAGTCGGAAGAATAATAAAAATAATAATAATAATAATAATAAACAGCGCGATTTCAATAGGGCCCTCCGCAGACGACTTGCAGTCGGCTCGGGCCTAATAAAGAAGGGATCATAAACTTGTAAGACTACAAAATAATAATAATAAAATAAATAAAAAGTGTAAGTTAAATACAATAAAATGAATAAATATACATAACATGAAGAAATATAAAGTATAAACTGGCCTGTGTTGTGTGTGTGTGTGTTTTGTAGCCTGAAACAGGTTAATGTGAAATATTTAGGTATTTGGTATTTCATTCATTGCTTCTACCTGTGCTTAATTCTGGTTCTCGTATAACTCTGAGTGAATGCGTCCTCTGATAGGTTCATTACTAACCGTACTAATCAGCTCTTATTTAAGGGTGTGTATATTATTCGTCACATATTATTAACCTAATTATCTCATTAGCGAGTGCGTGCATTTACGGCTTTGTAAATTCCTTCTTAAACTTTCCCTGAACAACGTTTAAAGCTATGCTTCCCTTTTCTGTTCTCGTGGTGCTTTTTACTTGTCACGTTTAGATTACCTCAATCTAAACTGTCTAGTTTAATTGGTCATCTTGGCGTCTTGCCTCGAGTCAGTATTGTTACCCGGTCCTTGTGAATTTGTTCATTAACCCCTGTGTTTCTGTTTCCACGGTAGATTGCCTTCCAGATTTCCTACCTCCTCCCATGTGTCCTTAGGAAGGGAAGATTGAAGAGACCCTCAGATGGACTTTGTTGTGTTGTTTTGGTTTCCTGAGTTTTCCCTCATGTCGCGTTCAGTAAAATCTTCTGGATCCTGCGTCTGGTAACACCCACACCAACAAACGCTTGAAATAAAGTTTTACCACTGATCACTTCCATTTCCCCCCACCACTCAAATAATACACGTTTAAAAAGCACTAAACAATAATGCAATTAAATAAATGTTTTAAAAGAGTTATCCCAAAAAGGAGGGAGGGAGGGAGGGTGGCTGTGCTGAATTTCCCTACACAGCCAGGGGATAAGAGGGAGGGAGGGGGAGGGGGCAAAGGGGTGATAAATAATAAAGTATGATAACCTCATTAAAAAATTAACTCCTATGACAGCATCAACTCATCAAAAAGCCATCAATCAAATTTCAATCAAATTTTGACAGAAACCGTATCATATAACTGCCCATATTCAGCATGGAAAGATACGAATTTTGCCTCGGCAGGCAATGGTCATTTGCCTGCACTTGCATATGCGTGGCCAAGCCCTTAAACTGAAAACAGTGCCAGGAAAAATATTGCTTTACCCAACAAATTTAATTGTTTTTTGGACAAACACTCATTATAAACTTAATGCATGCAGCATGTTCCAAAAAATGCGGTGGCATATCACAATATAATTTTTTCCACCAGAAAGCTTAGTTTAAAATGAACTCAAGAATCAGATAGGACTTGGGATACTGACCAAATTGGGATGTTGGCAATCATTCAGCTGAATTGACTCTTATGGCAGTTCTAGGCCAGTGGGCACTCCCTACTGCCCCATGTGCTCTCCTGTTACAAATGCTGAGATGCATATTCATGGATACAGATAATAAACCCAAGTGCATTCAAAATCATGAGGGTTTTTTTGGCTTTCTTTGTCAATAAATTCAAATTCATACTTTTCTTTTTGCTCTTATTCATTTTTTTTTCTTTGGCTGGACTGTAATAATTCTGGTTGCGGTCCTTTAAACACAAAAACCGTCAGTGAATTACTGAGTGAAGGATGAAGTTACATCATGGGTCGGTTGAGTGTCTGAGTTTCTCCTAAGAGTACTGAGGTGACTACGTCACACTGGAGTTGGAAGTAAAAATGCTTATTCATTACCTACGATCTTTTTGATGACTTCACCTTTGGAGAACTTACCATTTTTAAGCATCCATGGATTTTGAGATTTTGCTCCCACCCAAAGGAAAATTTCACTGTTTGAAGTTTGCTCTTCTAGTGCAGGGCTCGCAAAATCGCTGTTCTGAGTGCCTGGGACAAGTAAAATTTTTGTCGGACAAGCAGAAATTAAGAGGCGCTTGCCCGACCGGGCTGGTTGAAAATTTCACCCTCATAGTAATTTATTTCCGCTCTTTTCGTTTTATTCACTGTACCAATGTGGCCACTAAATTCATTTGAAACAAAATCAGATTCGTTGCTGAAAAACTATGACCACAATAGTTTAGCATGACTGTCACAACTTTCCAATTGCCGGTTGCCAAGTGCCATGTAGCCAAATAGCGGGATTTTGATCCACGGCGGTCTAGTTTATTTGTTGCAGAGATGAATGTGAAGGCCAGGCCTATAGGTGCAACAAAACTTTTTTCACGCGGATTTTTCGTATTTGTTTCATTTACTCTGACAAAGCATGCACCGTGCTTTACAACAACAATAACGGGAGAGGTCAGAAATCTCAAAATAAGCTAATATAACAAGAAAACCGTTGCTGCGGCAACCCCCCCGTCGCATCTTTCTGAGTTTAAAGTCAGAGGCAAGTTAAATCACAAGCAGTTCAGTAAAATTGTGCACTCACCAACCCCATGACCTGTTTAATATGCAAATTAGGTCACAGTTACCATAGCACCCTTCCCCACCATCATAATGTTATTGTATCAAACTTAGTTGTCAAAGATCAAAGGCCTGAGACTGGCTCTGGGGATAGTGTCAACTGTGACGAACATTCGTGTGGACTAACCTAATTTTAGGTCATACCGATCTTCAAGGTCAAGGTCAAGTTCAAGGTCATTTGGCCTCCAGTTGATATTCAAGGAGAAGAGGTAGCGCCTGTAAAGATTTCAGCCACCTAACTTCATTACTAAGCTAGCAGTGGCCATACATGTGATTTTTGCACTCGCTGACCCTGTGTTAATTGCAAGTTGACGAGCGAGGGGTGGGGGGGATAGTCGAACGAACGCAAAGTTAAACGAGTTCCCATCGCAAAACATTTCCGCGTTTCGTCAAAATGTAAACAATAACACGTGTCTGTCTGCACCTCGCATTTCTGGCTGAGTTATGCCAACCACAGAATTGCGCCCCTGATATTAGATAAAAATGCCGGATATCCGCGGATCCGCGGAAAATTGCCATGCCTGAAGTTTGGTTAGATTCGGACCAGGGGGATTGGAGATATAGTGCAAAATGTCTGGACGTACGGACATACGTACATACATATGTACACTGGTCTCCGCTAGACCCCTGTTTCGGGGCCTATCGGCCGCGACGAGCAGTAAAAACTATTTTCTGAAACCTTCTAAGAAGGATTATGTAGAGACTGAGATGCAATCTTAAGTGGGCTACCCTGAGTGGGCTAACCTGGCCAAAATAGCCTGCGTGATCCTTGAATCCAGTGTGCCAAAATAGCGCGGCGAAGTCGCCTGGGGGAGAACAAGGTCACAAGACTGATGTGCACTGCAAGTTGTGGAGAGACACTCGAGACAGTTCACTGCAGCGAAAATGCGTAAAAAGTAGACCAAAATGTTGCAAGCCAGATATATGTTAAGGGATTTTTTTAGTTTGGTTTTTCTTTTTGCATCTATTTGATTTCAAGTTGGCAGCACACCGCGTTATTAAAATGGTATGAGCCAATCCAGGGGCCATAAAGCTGGATTAACATACCAGTTATCAACTCGGTCACTGAGCGGAGGGTTTTCCAATCTAGGTATGTGCGCGTTCACATAAAAGGGGCGGTGTTAGGAGCAAATGACCAATTGCAAACATGGACTAACAGACTGAAGGCAAAGCTGCGCTCTTTTTAAATGCAGAGCCAGAGCTCTTAATAAAAATATGAAAAGAATAAAAACCATTGGGTAATGGGCAAAATAAACTCCACGTGCTTGGAGCTGTTCCAGGGGAAGGCGGGAGAGTGAAGCCAGTTGGGGGGACTGAAGGACAGCGTAGCATTTACCGCTGCTGCACTGTACATGTCTACACATGTAAAATACCTATGGACCTAATACCTAATGCCTTAATGTTCCACAGCCTGTATCGTAATATGGCAGCTTTCGTAATGGCCTGGCAAAGTATCTCAAGAGAGGAAACAAAGCATTTGATGATGTCCGTGGGTTCCAAACTTTTGGCAACCATGAACTGCAATTACTTTTGAGCCACTGAAAATGGAGAGCTACATATTAAAATGGCTACGATTCCATACGGTTGATGTGACATTGCTGTGAAAACCCTTGAATTAAAGCCGTAAGCTTGCACTTCAATCACATCTTGATTGACTCGTTTCAAATCCTTTGCGGTGGTGTACACAGGCAAAATCATAAAAATTGTGTCACTGTCCAAATAGTTTTGGACCTAATTGTATTCTCTCTTCGCCCAATACCGAGGGTCCTCAATGCCTAATTTTAGTTACCCAGATTTCTCAGGGTTACGCACCTGCAGGAAGTTTATCAAAGAACCAACACATTTTCAGAAACTGGCACAAGTAGCTGTTTAATGAAGATTATACTATCTTATTTAGGCTAGTGGGTAGGCTGATGGTGAGAAAAAAACAGGAAAATTAAAAAAAGGGCCTGCTGTGTGTCTCAATTACTTCACCCTCCGTACGCATTTTTGTCACGGTAACTTTCCTGGACAAGGGCAGAACTACGACATTGTGATGGGGTTATGAACAAAATTTTAGGTAGGTGCTATTGTGGGTCTAATTGCCCTCCTTGCATTAACTACATAACTTTAAGTTGGGGTCGGAGGGCATGTCGTATGGCAAGCCGTTTTAACATTTAATAGCGAAGTTTGACTATCCGGGATTAACATTGCAGATATCTACAACGTAATTCTGACTCGTCGTAATAGCATTGTGACTAGTAAGAATTTTCATTCAAGATATCTATATTGTCATTTAAACTAGTGAAAACCACAGTTAGAGATATCTGTAATTCCGTTTTCATTAGTCACAAGTGAATTACAGATGTCAGCGGGGACGTCACTGAAAGCGACACTCGACTCGTCACACATCCTAGATATCTGCAATTCAGTTTTGACTAGGCAGAATGAAGATTAAAGATATATCTCAAACGTCATTATGACTAGTCAGAATTTTTTTCCAGCGTTTGCTATCGTTAGCGGAAGAAATGGCGGTTGCTGTTGTGGATAAGATTGATAGAAAATGTCATAAAATAGAAAGCGCTTATCACCACGGAAATAATGGCAAACGAGAGGTTCGTTGATTAGAGACTTGTGGTACAAATTTACAGCGTATTGAATATTTGTTGTCTCGCTCCAGACGCAATTGAGGACCTACGACGAAGTCTGGATAGTGTCAGAACACTGATCTCTCCAAAAACAACGGTCTATCACCGCTAAAAATTTGATGCGCAAATACAGCGGACAGCGCGATAGTAAGGTCACGTGATACAATGGCTGTCAAAAATGGACTTGTTGAAAGAAATGCCGAGGCTTATTCAACGAAAGAATGCGTGTATTTTGTTCAGGAAAACATCGTGGACAACTTCCATACTTTTGTTTGTAAAGGATTTTCATTAATTTATTTTTTCAATAAATTGTGATATTTTGTGCAGATTGAAATGTGAGATTTTGGAGATCTGTTGTGACTCCAGATGATGAACAATTGCATGTCACTGTAATAATGTTTTACTTAAAGCAAAATAGGATTTTTATTTATTTCTTTTTTCAATAAATAGTTGATATTTTGTGCAGATTGAAATGTGAGATTTTGGTGAACTGCCGTTACTTCAGATGATGAACAACTGCATGTCAATGTAATAATGTTTTATTTAAAGCAAAAGAAAAGAAAAAAAGTAGATTTTACTCTGGCATTAATGAAGGAAAAGCACAGATATTGGGGCGAATGAAGAGTCACTTCTTATTTCAGTTTACTGGCAGTTGTGAAATATTCAAAAAATGATCCTGGTTATAAAAAGATACACCGTTGTTCTTCTCGAACACGCCAAATCCAGATAATCCGTAAATGATGAATTCAATTGATATTTTAATTTGAAACGAGTAACTAAGTTGCCAGTGTCAAAGTAACGAAGTGAAAGTATACTACTTAAATACTGTAACGAAGTACATGTACATCGATACTATGCACCTTTAAAAATGAGAATATCATGCGCATCCCCCATGATTAATGATGCGTACTATGGGCTGGCTATTTAATTACCTAGCGAGCTAGTTTAATGCTTGACTTAGCTTTTACCCCGAGGCCGACAACGGCCATCGGCGTATTGTCGTCCCCAGTGGCGTCTGTCTGTCCGTCTTTACGTCCAACGTCAACGCTCTAGCTCGTTTATTATTGGGCAGAAACTTCAAATTTGGTGTACAGATTAGGTGTCACCGTGAGAATTTCGCTATTGAAAATCGGCACGTTTGGATCGTCCGTTTGGCCACACAACCACCCGCAAAATTAAACAGTCCGCAAAGATTTCCCGGGTTACCATATTCTCGCAGCGGCGGGGTCTTAAGTGCGACTAGCACGGTATTTTCACCATTTCTATCAGTCTCAGCTTCCATAGTTCACTAGCTAGCGACATCGCTAACGTTTCAAATAGCAGCTAAATTCAATGTTTATAGCCATGGATTGCAAACTAGCTAGCTAGGAAGATAGCTACCCCTCAACATAATGTTATACTAGCCACATTCAGACATTTCCAAACACGCTTGATCAGCCCAAACAGTGGGAGGTAACGTTAGCTTATTCCCCAAGATCTGTTTCGGGCAGAGCGGCGGCTTGCAGCCAGCGACAGCCAGCCCATTTTAGAAATCTCTCCTTTTTTCCAACCCAATTTTGAGACCTGGGACAAGCTGACGTTCGATCAAAGGGTATATAACCGACGCGAATTCAAATGGGGTTACACCGCATAAGTGTTTTGCGCTCCCACCTTCATGAATATGAACCCGAATCAAAAAATAAATAAGGCTTCTTGTCACTCTGCGGACTTGCTTAACACATAAAAAACCGTTATCCACAAATTTGCTTTAGAAACATTTACTTTAAATCTGACTGGTTTGTTCCACTACCCCCGTCATTCTCAGAGATCGCACACAGTAGCCAGACGAATTAAGATCTGCAAAAATTGCATTTGCTTGCATCTTGATCGCAAAACTAGGAAATTTGCGCTGTTCAGTAACTCTCAGCAGAAATCAATTCCATTGTGACCTTCATCCAACGGACAGCTTGCCGAACGTCATAAGCGAGGGGGCGTGGTCCAGTGGACAGCATATATATACTGGCTTGTCATGGTGTGGTCCACAAATGAAACACACCAAAGAAAGCCAGCAGGCAGTGGAAGTTTCCAGAATTACGATCTTACAGTTTACGGTACAACAGTTCACTTATAGTTTATAATATCCATACCATGTTCGGGGGAAGTAAGGCCGTTGAACTTCAGCTGCAAATGCGGCAAAATGAGGAGGAGTTGCATGACTTTGTCAAAGAACTTGACTGCTGGGAGACGGACATCAAGAGGAGAGACGAAGAACTAAGAGGAACTGCCGAAGAACCACTACCTATTAGAAATAAGGATTTTGGACAGAAGAAGAAAACGAGCCAACGGTCTACCAAGGACACCAACAACCAACTGAAGCAGTCTCGAATAAAGTCCTATGACTACCAGTCCTGGGACAAATTTGATGTGGATAAGGCACTGGAATCCATGGACAAGGAAGAAAGCCCTGATTCAGAGTCTGACTCCGAGGATTATGGGATGGTATTGAAGCTGGACCCAGAAAACTTCAAAGCCAAGAATGAAATCAGGAAAATTAAAGAGGTTCAGTCACAGCAAAGCGCAAAGATGGATAGGAGAGACGCGGCTGAAATGAAGCCTGCGGAAGCGCATGGTGACCAGGAGGCAAAAGTTAAGGAGCAGAGAGTTCGGCAGGAGGCCGTGGTGCAGAAGGATTTGGGAAATGCTTACTTCAGAGAGGGGAAGTACGAGGCGGCCGTAGAGTGCTACACCAGGGGCATGCAGGCGGATGCTACGAATGCCCTCCTTCCAGCAAACAGGGCTATGGCTTACCTGAAACTTCAGAGGTACACTGAGACGGAGGAGGACTGCAGCAGAGCCATCGCCCTGGACGCCACCTACACCAAGGCATTTGCCAGGAGGGGGAGTGCTCGAGCAGCACTGGGGAAACTGCAGGAAGCCAGGCAGGATTTTGAACAAGTCTTGAAACTCGAGCCTGGAAACAAACATGCGATGGAGGAACTTCTGAAAATATCAGCTGATGCTGGTGGAAGTGTTTTGACTTCCGAGCAAACTGCGCTTGACCAACTGCCTCTTAGAAGAACTGTTCAACCCATCAATAAGCCCCAGCATCACCGGTCCACAAAGCCCTTGAGAAGAATTGAGATTGAAGAAGTTGGGGGGGAGCCCCTTGTTCTCGAGAAACTCGAGGCCCCTCCCTGTTCAGCTCTGCCCATCACAGTTGCCGGGGACGATGGGAAGGGGACGTCGCCCCTGGTGGGCTCCCCCAGTGCAAAGATCCTAAAAATAGAGATCTTGGATTCCCCCGCACAACCCCAGTGCAGGATTTCTGAGAAAGGGAGATTGGAAGCTCAAACAATGAAGCGCAAGGAAGAGCTCACCAGTCAGCAAACCCCACCCCCCTCAGAGTCAGATGACATCACTGTTCCGTCCGTCCCAGTGAACAGCTTCCAGCTGGAGGCAGATTTGAAGAAACTGAAGAATCACCCTGAGATGATGTGCAAATACGTAAAGCAAATGGAACCGGACGTGTACCCAAGGGTTTTACAGAACTCACTGGAACCAGACATTCTCAATCAGATTCCACAGATGGAGAGAGACGAGATCCACACCTTCTGGGAGATCACCAAAAGGCAAATGGCAGAGAGTAAGGCTGAACTGAGGAACAAGGACCGAGAAATGGAAGAGTTAGAGATGAGAGACAAAGTGGAAATGAAGGACTATGAACCGAAGGTGAAGCACTTATATTATGAAACGCAAAATGATCTCACGGAGCAGAAAATGGAAGCGGTAGTCAATACCAAAACGATGCAGATGGAGAATGCAGAGGAGGAAGATAACCTTTGCAAAAACATGCACACCCTAAAAGTGGACCTCAAGGAGCAGGAGTTGCGCTATGAGAAACTTCTCCAGAGACAGGAACAGGATGAGGAAATGAGCAAACTGAGACAGGACTGTGACACTCTAGTGCGAGACATTGAGAAGAAATATGAGATGCGAATGAAGGCATTGCAGGAGGAAGTTGACTTGAGGCATAAAATGGAGATCCACGAAATCGAGGAGCAGAAGAACAGGCATATAGATACGCTGATAAAGAATCACAACAAGGCCGTCAGCGACATGAAGACTTACTACCATCAAACCATCGCCAACAACCTGGCTCTCAACAACGCACTGGAGCAGCAGCTGAAGGAGAGGAGTAAGGAGGTGCAGCGGCTGGAGGAGGACATGGCCGAGCTCACGCTGCAGAACAGGAGTCTGACTGAGCCTCTGCAGAAAGCCAAGGAGGAGGTGATGGAGCTGCAGAGCCAGCTGGCTGATTACACTAAAGTCAAGGCTTCACTGGCAGCTGCTTGTGCTCGTTTGAAGGTTGCGCACAAAAATGATCAGGACCTGAAGTGGGAACATGAAGCCCTGCAGCAACTATTCAGGAAAGTTGAGCAGGAGAGAGATGAGCTGCAGCAGAAGTTCACCGGGGCCGTTCTTGAAGCGCAGCAGAAGAGCGGCTTTGAGATCCTTCAGGAGCAGCTGAGGGCCCTGAGAGAATCCCTGGACAAGACAGATGCTCAGCTCAAAGAGGTCCTCTCCGCCTCCGCCAACGACACGGTGACCAACGAATTGGAGGATATGAAGAAAAAGAGCAAACGGTCTACCAAGGACACCAATAACCAACTGAAGCAGTCTCAAATAAAGTCCTATGACTACCAGTCCAGGGACAAATTTGATGTGGATATGGCACTGGAATCCATGGCCAAGGACGAAAGCCCAGATTCAAAGTCTGACTCCGAGGATTATGGGATGGTATTGAAGCTGGACCCAGAAAACTTCGAAGCCAAGAATGAAATCAGGAAAATTAAAGAGGCTCAGTCACAGCAAAGCCCAAAGATGGATAGGAGAGACGCAGCTGAAATGAAGCCTGCGGAAGTGCATGGTGACCAGGAGGCAAAAGTTAAGGAGCAGAGAGTTCGGCAGGAGGCCGTGGTGCAGAAGGATTTGGGAAATGCTTACTTCAGAGAGGGGAAGTACGAGGCTGCCGTAGAGTGCTACACCAGGGGCATGCAGGCGGATGCTACGAATGCCCTCCTTCCAGCAAACAGGGCTATGGCTTACCTGAAACTTCAGAGGTACACTGAGACGGAGGAGGACTGCAGCAGAGCCATCGCCCTGGACGCCACCTACATCAAGGCCTTTGCCAGGAGGGGTAGTGCTCGAGCAGCACTGGGGAAACTGCAGGAGGCCAGGCAGGATTTTGAACAAGTCTTGAAACTCGAGCCTGGAAACAAGCATGCGATGGAGGAACTTCAGAAAATATCAGCTGATGCTGGTGGAAGTGTTTTGACTTCAGAGCAAACTGCGCTTGACCAGCTGCCTCTTGGAAAAACCGTTCAACCCATCAATAAGCCCCAGCATCACCGGTCCACAAAGCCCTTGAGAAGAATTGAGATTGAAGAAGTTGGGGGAGAGCCCCCTGTTCTTGAGAAACTCACTTACAGTATCAAAGGCTTTTCTTTGAATTGAGAAATAAAATCTGTACTGCAACTTCTGCTGTTTCTTGTTTCTTCTCTCACCATCCTCCCCATTAATACCAGGTTTTATTATGGTAGATGTTAATCACAATAATCTTTTAGCCTGCCATTAATTGCGGAACCCTTGATTTGTAGGAAAGTGATTTTTAATTAAAGGGATGCTGTACTCACTTATCATATCACTGGTTTTATCAATCTGAATTTATGATAAGTGCCGCCATTCCTACCAAGTCACTAACCAAAACACAATTTTCACAACCCCATGTTGTTCGATTTACCTGAGAACACTGGAAATACAGCAGTAATAAGGGGAAAAAATGAAATGAACCCTGTTCAAAAGTGTGAATACCCTTAGTTCCTGATACAGTGTATTGCGCCCTTTATCATCAATAACAGCTGTCATCTGTGATAGTTGTCGATGAGGCCCCTAATTCTCTCATGTGGTATAGCTGCCCATTCTTCATCCAGCAAATTCTTTAGTCATTTTGCAGGAATTGCACGTTTGAGATCTCCCCACTGCGGCTCCATAATACTGAGGTCAGGAGACTGTGATGGCCACTCCAGAACCTTCATCTTTCTCTTCTGTAACCACTGGAGGGTCAACTTGGCCTTGTGCTTTGGATCATCGTCATGCTGGAAAGTCCAAGTGCATCACACGCATAATGCAAATTGTCTGCCAGTATTTTCTGATAACATGCTGCATTCATCTTACCGTCAGTCAGACGGCTTTTCTCTGCTCTCCATGCCTCAGTGTCTGGCCAGATCAGTGCATCCACTCGGGACCTAACAAACTCAATGGCTACACAGACACTGGTTACAATTTTAAAAGCCGCAAGTGTGGAGCCCTTAATAGCCATTTAAACCTGAGTGTCGCCTTGTGTCTGTATAACAAGGTCAAACGTTCAAGGGTATGTAAACTTATTATCAGGACCATTCAGGTGAGTTCGGTTATCATTATAATTCAGAAAGGAGCCAAACACCTATGTGATAAGGTACTATACATGATCATTAATCTTAAAAGACAAGTTTTTTTCATGATCAGTCAGATATTAAAAATAAATGGCAATATTTCATAAATTCAGCTAGGGTATGCAAACTTTTGAGCAGAACTGCATAATCCGTCCAGCGTGTCCTGGGTCTGCCTCAGGGCTCCTCCCAGTTGGACATACCTGGAAAACCTCTAAAGGGAGATGTCCAGGAGGCATCGGAACCAGAACTACCTCAACTCACTCCTCTCGACGCAGAGGAACAGCGGTTCTACTGAGAGCCTTTCCTGCATGTCCGAGCTCAATTAGGCCTAAGGAATAACATTGATTTATGGTAAGATTTATATCAGTATTTCAGTAAGTTAAGTTACTATTGAAAAAGATGTAGATTGCATTATAATATCACACGCGATATTCATCTATTATGTTTTCCTAAGTGGCCATTAGATGGCAGTATTCGACCAAAAATCACATCCTGTTCATAGACTGTATAATTAGATGAACGAAGCAACCGTGACGTCACCCTTTGGTTTCAGTATACCATAAAGGAAGCCTCGATTTTGGCAATTTGAATTGCGCCATGTTGTCATTTTGAAATCGGATGTGATTTCTATTGGACGAGAGCAAGAACCAAGATCCGGGGAGGGACGTGAGAGGTGGATCTGACCCATTGCGTTTATAAAGCACTGCAGAGGCTACCGCCGCTTTCTTCTACGAGCGCAGTTGAAGAAACCAATATGGCGTCAAGTGCACCGCACTTCTCAATTTCCCATAGACTATAATAGAGAAATCCGAGCCATTTTCTTTAAAATTAAGGGGTCTAGTGCCATATTTTGAACACATATATAACTCGTGGGGGTGTTTTATTCCTCGCACTCAACGTTTGAGCGGCTGGTTGGTTGTATTGAGTAATGACGAGTGGCTAATACTAATTCACAGATTTCATTTGCGACATGTCGTAATGTGGATGGGCGTATGGTCAACGTGTCGGTTCTGTTCTCTAGCTAGCTGGCATTGGTTTATGTGTTCTGTTCTGGGTATTGTACGGATAAATATCGATTCCATTAAAGTTAATTGTTTGAAATATCGTCTGACATGCTAGTTATCATTGAACTCAGCTATGCTCGCCATCTCGCGCTGAACGTGCCAGTAAACCTTTGAAACAGTTAACGTGATATCAAAATTGAGTAAACACAGGCGCTGGCAGATAGCTAGATAGCATGATTACAAACACACCCACCAAATTAGCTTGCGAGCAAGGACAGTTAAAACCCGTCTCTCCGCTGCAAAACCCATTTCTGAATGAGTCCGATCTGTTGTCAACATTGCCTGCTACTCGCCATTGATCGTTCGCGATGAACATGCCAATGCATCACACTGCTCGCTCCAATAATGCTTGAAAGACATGCATGCCACTTAGCTAGCGTTATGAGAATATTGATCAATATTTTCAATAGATCGCTAAAAAATGTAAATGAGCATTAAGGTTAGATGCTGAACGAGCGTGACTGAGTAGCCAGCCAGCTAACGTTTATGTTCGCTTCGCATTGAGCTATATGACCTGCCCTGTATGATATCTGATTTCTTCTTGAAGCACCAATGGAGCCTCAATTAGCTAACATGTGCTGGCCAAATGTGTGAACGCAGTGCAGCCATTGTGCTTGGTGAACATTATCACCGTCCCCAACGTTTTGAATTCATTGTCTTTTGTTAAAGGTGGCAGGAAGATTGAGATAATGAATGCGTGGTCGAGAAAATGAGCAAAATTCTCTTTACTGTATTGGACTGATTTGGATAAGGTGGTCCAACCTGGCTGGAAACGGGGCCATGGCATTGCCTAAACCGATGAGCTTCAGCCTTTATTATTATCAGCATAATATGTGTGAAAATTCATTGGAGCAATGATTTGTCCATTTTAATATTTAATATGAATGTTATTTTTAATAAATCGGCACAAGCCCGTGTTCAGATACACCGTCTGGGCCTAAGATTTGGTTGGATGCACAAACAAAAAGGCGGCAGTATCTTTCACCTAAAACTTAGCAATAACTGCAGCCAGAAATGTGACAAATGCATTTGTGTCATGAGCAGCATGTGAAATAATGCGACATACGCAATAATTCCTCCAAACTTGAAAGATCCAACCCCTATAGAATTTGAAAAGGAAATTCTCTTAGGAAAGGAAACGGGGCAAGGGGCAGAGATCGAAATCCACCAGCAAACATTGTGAATTCTAAGGCACGAAGGAGGTCTCAGAACTAGCTAGCAGTAGCTACGTTAGCTACAGCTTTAACCCTCCTGTTGTGTTCGGTCAAATCTGACCGATTTACAAATTTTTACTCCAAAAAAATACAGTTAATTTCATTTGTTTCTTATAAGGTTCCGTGACTTTATTCACACATGGCATCTGAACACATTAAATAAATTTGGATAATTTTGATTAAATTTTCAGTGTTTTATTGAACTTGTATACACCTATGGTGTTCCCGGTCAAAAATTACCCGGTCATTAGAAATGAATTGGTAAGACCACAATTAGTGTATAAAATAGAGTTCAAGCACATTCCCACACTTCTTTCCCACACTCCAACATGCAGGTGTCTTTGACCACACACACACACGCACACACACACAAACGCACACTCAAACACACAA
This sequence comes from Gymnothorax reevesii, assembly GCA_029721435.1. Taxonomy (NCBI): domain Eukaryota; kingdom Metazoa; phylum Chordata; class Actinopteri; order Anguilliformes; family Muraenidae; genus Gymnothorax; species Gymnothorax reevesii. The sequence goes on from CM056574.1 coordinate 12,839,716, forward strand.
ACTCACAAACACACGCATTCACAAACACACACACACACAGACATACACACACACACTCACAAACACACACACACTCACACTCAAACACACACTCACATATACACACACACACACACACACACACACACACACACACACAGCTTCCATAGCAACCCCCTCGGGAACCGATCTCCGATGAACCAAACTGCTTTATGGCCATGTTCCCTGAATGCTGTTCACCAGCACCAGGCATACCACCAGTACCCCCCCCCCCCCCGCCAAAGAAACTCTCACTCTAGCCTGCAGTCAAAACTTGACAGCCCTGTTAATTGGACCTATTGACTGTGAATGGAAGTTCGGGAAACGCACCCCTGCAGTAACAGCTGAAAGAGTCGTTGTTGCAGAATGTAACGTTAAACCCTGTGCATTTGACAGCTCCTGTCGTGGACGGGCTGCGGCATTAAAAACACGCTCAAAAACAACTTCGGCCTCTGCTTGCTCAGACATAGCGTTTGAGTGTAGCTTTGAATCAACACGCGGCGCCGCTCCCGCTTGCCGTAACTTTCTGGCATGGATATCTGCGACATCATTTCGCCTAGTCAAAACTCTAATTCAAGATATCTTTAATTACATTTCGACTAGGCAGAATGGAAGTGAAAGATATCTCCAATTTGAGATATCTCTAATCAAATTTCCCCCTGAGATATCTGTAACTTGATAGTAGAATATCTACAATTAAATTATGACTATCCCAAATTCCAGTTTGAGATATCTACTAATTAATTTTGACTAGACATACATCCAGTTAAAGATATCTACAATTTCTCTAACTAGGCAAAGCTTAATTTAAGATATCTACATAGGACAATGTAGATATCTTGAATTGAGGGCAATTCAAGATGTCTAGGACTGGAATTTTGACTAGTCAAAATTTAATTGTAGATATCTCAAACTGGGGTTACTAATAGTCGTAATTCAGTGGTAGATATCTGTTATTCACTTTACGGATATCTGCAACTAAAATGTAGATATCTGTAATGAGAAACCCCATTCACATGAATGGAAAAAGTGACGTTATTTATCCAAGGATGAAGGACGTTGTAGATATCTTAAATGACAATTGTGGATAGGAAGAATGTCATTGTAGATATCTGAAATGCTCTTTTTGACTAGGAAGAATTGAATTGCGGATATCTGTAACACATATCCAGTCTAGCTATTAAATGTTATAACGGCTTGCCATACATGTCGAGCCCTGGTTGGTGTATTTGGGACAGTGGGCCGAGCTGGAGGTGGGCTTATATTATGGGCTTATTACATTTCATAGCTGCAGAAGTTCAAATGGCCGGGATTATTCACCACTGTGCACCCGTCCCCTTGAGTCTTTGAAAAGTGGGTGCTTTATTCAGGTTAGCGCTGAGACAACTTAGGACTAATGATGACATCATAAGTTGCAGTAATCAGGTGATGTGAAGCTGACAAAGTTAAACAATTGCGTAAGTGAAGAGTCTGCAATTCTTTCACAGGATTTTTTTGGGATTTTTTTTTTTTTGCTTCCCTCGCCATACTCCTTTCTTCCCTGGGGGCCATAACTCGCTTGCGTCCTTTATTTGTCAGGCTTTAATCTTATCCATTTTTCAGAATATTTTTTGAGAATTGTCCTGACAGTGTGTAACAGTATATTTACTCTTTCATGGATGTTTTAGTGCCCATTACCAGGTATATAAACTGTATGACCATCCAACCCACCAAGGCAGCAGTCTACACTTTGAGAAACAGCCACTGTGCAATCTGGTAGTGTAATATGTCATCAGGGTATCTTTGTTATACTGGTATATGTCAGGTTAGTTACATACTAAATGCTACTTTTGTCCACGATCAGCAGTAACACTGGCCGTTTCTTTACCCACCACAACACGATAAAGAAACTGAAAGAAAGCTCGTACAAGTCCATTTGGCTCGTCAGTACATTCACACAGCACGTTACACATATTCTCTACGCCCACAGGGAAATACCCAGCATGCACCAGGACTCATTTCCATGGCTGATGCTCTTTGGCGAGTTCATTTCTGACCTTAATTTGCTCCCACCTCAGCTGCGATGATCAACAGACATGAAAGTGGTACAGTACTTTTAATCCTCGCCCTGGGCGTCTGAGTCCCTGAACTGCCCCCCCCCCCCCCGTCTCCATCCCTCTCGCTCTGCCTCGCAAACCGCGACCAGAGACACCGAGGTTCATTTCCGTTATTCACCCCCCACTGAATAAAGGCTTGTGCCCAGCATACCAATTTTGGTTAAATATCAAAGCAGCAGTATTGTGTCTCTCAAATCAAGCAAGCTTCTCCACTCTCTGGTGCTTGTGTGGCTACAGTTCTGCGAGTGTACATTGCCCAAAGGCAACTCTGTGTGGAAATTCCAGCCTTTTGGCAAATATAATTCACAAAATAATAAAAAATTGCCAGAGAATTGCAACACTCCAAGAGGTACCATTTTAACAACGGGAAAGGAAAAATGGTGAAATGGCTCCCTCCAGGGGTGTGAAGGAGTACCTGACAATAATTAGGGCCCGAGCACGAAGCGGTGCAAGAACCCTACTGTAATCGCAGGAATTATTATGATTAGGGCCCGAGCACTCATGGTATGAGGACCCTACTGAAACTGAAGCAATTATTATTATTACTATCATTAGGGCCCGAGCACCAAACGGTGCAAGGACCCTATTGCTTTTGCTCGTATTATTATTATTACGGCCCGAGCACTCACAGCGCGAAGGCCCTCTTGTATTTGCAAAGATTATTACTATTTATTATTATTCTTCTGACATTTCATCAGCCCTTTTGACCCCCTAAACGTGCCCGAAAAGTCACCTAATTTTGCACACAAGTCAGGCCTGGTGAAAAATTTGATATTTTACAATTTCTATCAAAAGGCGGAGCAAAATATCTCTCTAGTGCACCCTTGAATTTTTCAAAAACCCCTCCCCATAGACCATTTTTTTGGAGTTGGAGGATGAAAAATGGTAGGCATGTAGATGTTTTACTGATGCACAAAAAATCCACTTGACGTCATGGTCCAACCCCAACAGGAAGTCAGCCATTTTGATTTGAATTTTTGATGACCGACGATTGCCTCACCTCATATTTTAATGAATTCCTCCTCAGGATTTTGCCCAAATGACTTCCCATTTGGTACAGTCTAGAAAGAATGCTGATCAAAAATTATTAAAAGATAATGTGTAGGTCAAACGGCGTGGCTGCTGGGGCATGACAAATTTTGGCGAGTTTTCGTGATTTTACCATTTTCCAACGGCTCTCACGGCCACATACTTTATCGGAACAGCTTCAAATTTTATGGACATAATGATGGTTCCACCCAGAACGCCCCCATATATTAATATCCCGCCTTACTCATAGCGCCCCCTGGTGATAACAGGAAGCAACCTTTTTTTACTCTACCATGTACTGCTCCAACGTAGATGACCCCACCAACGTCATTCCACTTCTAAGACATGCAAAAGAAGTTGGTGAAGCTACATTATGAACACTGGGAAGCTACGAGCAAAGGCGTCCATCTGCCAGCGTGGCGGCTATCGATCCCTCGCCATCAAAGTACATTTGGCTTTCTCGTGGCTTTAATGAAGGCGTAACCTCATGAAAATTCATACACGCATCAAGAATGGCGAGTACTTACGTATGATAGGGGTGTGGCCCATGAGCAGGGTAAAATGGCTCCATAGCGCCTCCTAGAAAATTTTAACAAAGCAGCCCTCACAGCTTTTTTAATCAGACTGCCAAATTCAATTTTTTTTAATGCACAGCTGCACCCATCACGATCATGTCACCACCCCCAACATGCACAAGTGTGCAAGGACTGATTCATCGCTGCTTACAGCTTTCATTATTGTTTTTCTTATTATTTATGCAAATAAATCGCTTATCTGGGGGCTTTAACATACTGGAAAACTCTCCAAATTTGGCGCTTGACTCAGTCGCGGTGAAAATTTACGTGTTTTAGGGGTCTCGGCTGTTGGGACAAATTGGCTCTATAGCGCCATCTAAAGACAAGCCCCAACAGCACGTTTCACCGACATGCACGAAAATCGCTACACATATGTATCAAACTTGGAAGCACAAAAAAGTCTCTTGAAGCCATAGCCTAAACCTGACAGGAAGTCGGCCATTTTGAATTAAGACGCCATTTTTTGCATTTCGCACACTTTGTATTTTAACAAACTCCTACAGGATTAATCACAGTGACTTGAAACTTGCTGTGTACTGGGCGCCTCGGTGGCTCATCGGTCTAAGTGTGTGCACCATAAAAGCTGTGTCCTTCTCACGGTGACCCGGGGTCGATTCCGGCATGGATCATTTGGCGCATGTCTTCCCCATTCTTCTCCCCAACTTTCCAGTCTAACTCCACTATAAAACTGTCAAATAAAGGAAAAAATCCCCAAAAAATAATCTTAAAAAAAAAAAAAAAACTTTTGTACAAACAACACAAGTTTGTGATCGAAAGTTATTAAAAGATCACGCTATCGTTGAAGAACCTGGGCGTTGAGGTGGCGCCAAAGTCTGATGTCTTGCCATGAAACACGAAGTTGCTATAACTTTAGCACAAATGGTTCAATCTGCACCAAACTTCACGTTTTGAGAATAGTCCCACCCTGAACACAAGTATATGAAAAGATTTGATAATTGTCATACCACCCCCTGGTGACGACAGGAAATTACATGCTTTACAGTTTGAGGTGCTGCTCTGAGCGCATTCACCATATCTGCCTCTAATTAGGGCAGCACCTAACACCTTGGGATTGCTATTTTGTGAAGATCATGACGTTTCGTCAAACGGCATTGCACCAGAGCACCGCCAAGTCGATGTTTTGTCAAAAAAAAATTGTCTTTGGTCACGTGTGTTAACGGTTCACGCCTGAAAATGTGATATGAATTTAATCGATGGGCGTGGCCAAATGGCTTGGCCACACCCTTTAAACATGAGCCTCTGCGTCATGTTTCACCGACATGCACTAAATTCGGTACATACATGAACCATGCCCAGATGCACAAAAAAGTCTCTTGGAGCCACAGCCTAAACCCAACAGGAAGTCGGCCATTTTTCATTAAGTGCCCATTTTTGCCGTTCTGCAAGCTTTGTATTTAAACAAACTCCTCCGGCAGGATTTATCAGATCGGCTTAAAATTGAATTGTGTCATGCAGACTAGTTTCTGACCAAAAGTTATCAAAACACCCAGTCATCATTGAATGGCGTGGTGGTGGCGTGGCGTCGAATTTACAGTATTCGACATGAAACAGGAAGTTGCAGGAACTTCAATCTATATTGTCCAATCTGCCCCAAACTTCACGTTTGATAAGAGTCCTGCCCTGAGCACGTCTACATGACAATATCCCGTCTTTATCATAGCGCCACCTGGCGGCAACAGGAAATGACGTTTCATACTATGACGCGCTACTCATAGCAGGTTCAGCAGATCCAACTGAAATGTGGTCAGAATAGCCTCAAGACCTTGATAATGCTGTATTATGAAGATTGTGACGTATCGTCAAACAGCGTTGCCCTGGTGGTACTGCGATCATCAAAATTTTGCCAACAATGGCATCAAATGGTGCATTCTGGTGATATCTTGACACATATTTGAGCTATGTATTGGTCCCTTAATTTCAATGTAATTCTCAAGCTAAATGTTAATAAACAGTGGAGAAACACCATTGAAAATCTTTGTAAAATGTATTTGACACCTTATATATTTTTTCATTCAACCTGGCTAAAACAGTCACTACCTACTACTGCATTGTACAAGAGACTTGGAGTATTCATCCTTTTCCAATTTTAGTTTAAAATGATTCAAACAGTGTTTTGACTATCACTATAAAAATGTGAATCAAGAAAATGCAATTACAGTCATTCACCATCAACTGTGGTCCATTGTATCAATTTCTTTTCATTTTGAAACCAGTGAATCAGTACCTCAACAATTCTTACCACTGATTCACTTAATCATTTTATGATGTCCATTAGTTTAGAATTACTGAAATAATATTTAAGTTTCATTTAAGAAACAGAATCAAGAATTGCATACAGTCATTCATCATCAACTCTGGTCCATTGTATTGATTTTGAAATCATTGAGACAGTATCTGTAATTGTTCATTTAACAATGATTTTAACAAGTGGCTATCAATGCTTACTAATACTGATTCTTTATCATCTCATTCTATAAATCTCATTCTTAGTAAAGAAACATGGAAACCTTTCTTTGCATATCATCTGCAAAGCACAAACGGACAAACACACAACGAAACATTGACAGGTGATTGCCTGTATCCGCCTCAGTACATCATCTGTAGTGTACTATGCAGATCAATGGCAGAGAGATGTATTATCGCTCACAATTGCAGCAGCGAATATCTTGTAAAATCAGACAATCCGATGAACGTATTCACCAGCGGCAGCTCGTCAGCCGTAACAAAGGGAAGCCAGAACCTCACCCTTCAAAGCTTAATGACTTCAACATTTCGTAGTTCACTTTTCTTTATCAGCAGTTGCTCATACGAATTGGTTGAAGGACAATCAAATTTATTTTCGATAGCAAATGACGACGCAAATTATCAACACGTCTTTATAAATTAGTTTGCGAGCCACGACAGTCCATTTTCTACAATCTTAATATAGAAGAAAAGAATGCAATGTTGCACAGCTTATTGCTTAATGAGCCTCACTAATCAATTTGCGCATCTATGCCGTTTCGTGAGCTTCTTGAGCGCGGAATTTATGGCGTAGGCCTATGGTAAGTTATGTCGTAACTTATGTGTGAAAGAAAACCCCTCAATTTCGTGGTGCAATGTATAACAATGCTATCGAAAACAGGTGATGAACAATCATTAACATTAAGGGATTGTTTGGGCTTCCCCTGTTGCCAATTCACGAGCCGCCACTGGTATTCACCACAAAAGGCTGTATAAATGAACATGTAACTCTAATTCTTCAGTAATTTAAGCCCATATGCAATATCTATGCAAAATATACAGTCATGTGAAAAAATTAGGACGCCCCATTATAATAGTCAACTCTTTATTAAGAAATGTTCACATAACGATGTCCAATCTTGTTTTTATTTATTTCTGGAAAAGAAAGTGATTTGATTGTAATTAAACAACACAAATTAACATATTTTTACTCATCAAACAAAAGATATGAACGACAATGCGTATTTTAATGGAGGCAAAAATTAGGACACCTCCACATATTTTTCCACTTAAAATGGCTATAATGTCACACAGGTGTATCAGATCAGGTGCACATGATCAGAACATCATTACTCAGCATTTTGAAGGAGGCTTGCCCTATTTAAACCTCAGACATTTAGTTTGGTATGCCCCTGTCTGTTGAAGTGAGACTGAGCACCATGGTGAGATCCAAAGAGCTGTCTGAGGCCCTCAGAAAGAAGATTGTGGCTGCTTATGAGTCTGGTAAAGGATTTAAAAAGATATCAAAAGATTTTGACATCAGCTATTCCACCATCTGGAAGATTGTTTACAAGTGGAGGACATTCAAAACAACAGCCACCCTGCCCATGTCTGGCCGTCCAAGCAAGTTCACCCTCGGAGCAGACTGCAAGACGCTAAAAGAAGTCATTAAGTCCTAAAATATCATCACAGGACCTACAGCAGGCTCTCGCTAATGTCAATGTGAAAGTGCACGTCTCTACTATCAGCAAGAGACTACCCAAGTTTGACTTTAATGGGAGGTGTGCAAGGAGGAAACCTTTGCTCTTGGAATACTGCATTCCAAGGAAAGAACCTCATACCAACTGAAGCATGGAGGTGGAAGTGTCATGGTTTGGGGATGCTTTGCTGCAGCAGGACCTGGCCAGCTCACCGTCATAGAATCCACCATGAATTCTACTGTGTCTCAGAAGGTGCTTGAACATGTGAAAACCTCTGTTAAAAAAAAATTAAAGATGAAGCGGAACTGAACACTGCAACATGACAATGACGCGAAACATACCAGTAAATCCACCAAGGACTGGCTGAAAACTAAGTGGAGAGTCCTGGAATGGCCCAGTCAAAGCCCGGATTTTAATCCCATTGAGATGCTGTGGGGTGATTTGAACCGGGCTGTGCAAGAAACCCCTCGAACTTATATATTATTTTTTTATTTTGATCGATGTCAGAGACTGGTAGATGGCTACAAGAAGCGTCTCACTGAAGTTATTTCCGCCAAAGGGGGTAACAATAGTTATTAAGGGGCAAGGTGTCCTAATTTTTTCCTCCATTGAAATATGCATTTTTGTTCATATCTTTTGTTTGATACACATAAAATTAACATATTTTTACTTAACTACAATTAAATCACTTTCCTCTCCAGAAATAAATAAAAACAAGAGTGGACATTGTTATGTGAACATTTCTTAATAAGGCATTGACCATTTAATGGGATGTCCCTTTTTTTTTTTTTTCCATCACTGTAATATCAAACAAGAATGAAAACAAAAAGCGCGGACATGGATCAGTCCGGTTGTAAACTCAACCATCTATCTTAATGTCTTTGTGCATGCAACAAAATATTGTCATCAATCGATCATTTTGCCTTTATTCTACAATATGCACACCAGTGGCGTAGCCAGCGGGTGTGCCAAACACGTTCCTTTATGACCGTAATAAGTCCTGCGAGTTCTCAATCATTTTCCATGATTGACGCGTTTTCCGATTATCGCAATGGGCAACTGAAGACACAGTTTGTCTGCATATACGATCTAACAGCAATGAAATCATGGGCTAAATTATTAGTCCTGACCTGTTATCAGTCATTTTCATAATTAACCGAACGTTCACACCGAGAGCCCGACAATCATTCATCCGTCTTACCTAAACAGGGAGAACAAGCAGCACCTATTAACTGGAGTGCTCTCGGAGTGAACGTTCTGGTAATAATGAAAATGACTGAGAACAGGTCAGGACTAATAATTGTTTTTAACGGAAGTTTTGTGCAACTCGGATCTTGTTCCCCAACTGTACTGAATTTAGCCCATGATTTCATCGCTGTTAGATTGCATATGGAGAGTATCTTCAGTTGCCAATTATGATAATTGGAAAACGCGTCAATAAAGGTTAATGATTGAGAACTTGCTTATTGCTGTCATAAAGGGACGTATTTGGCACACCCGCTGGTTACGCCACTGATGCACACATTTTTGTTGAAAAATATGCTCGAAATAAACAGATTAAAGCAGACTTTAAACCCACCTGTTAATTTCTCGATGACAAAATCTGGCGGCAAAGCAAACCCGGAAGTGAAAGACGTTACCCTATCATTCCGATGAAGAGTATTAGAGGAGTCTTTGAGAGCGGGGACTATTCAACTTTTGGACGTTTCCTGATCGTTTCGCTAAAGGGTTTTTAGAGCATTGCTGGAGATCGGGGACAATTCAATACATAAATAAAAACAAATATGTCTACCGCTCGCAAATTTGGCAACCGCACAAGACAATTTCAAGCCCAAATTTCGATCCTAGACCCCCCTACCCCCCTCTACCCCGCAAATTTTCTCCTCGGATTTACACGAATCCTGTGGGTGACCATTTTGGCTCCTAAAACCGCGGAAGATTGGCATGCCTGATTATACGTGTGATATGGTTTTCAGCTTTGGGCGTGGCCAAATGGCATCGTAAGGTTCTGAGTTCAAGCCCCGGCCATGGCCTTCGCGATATGTTCTTGGGCAAAACACTTCACTACCACACTCCACGCCTCACTCCACCCACGTGTATAAACGGGTACCAGCAAATAGGCAGGGAAACTTGACTAAGAGCTGGGGGAGTACCTGTGATGGACTGGCATCCCATCCAGGGGGAGTAGTAATACTCCTAGTCGCTTCATGCCATGGAAACCAGGGTTAAGCACCGGCCCGATGGGCCACCAGGCTCGTATAGGCTTACTCTTACATCAAAAGTTTAGTCTAATTAAGCAGGTTTGTGGGTTCAGAGATCCTGGGAGGGGGTTTAGCATTCGTGAATGTCAAATCTAACAGAGGAGACAGAAGCCATGGACCTCCTACACCTATCTTTGAATCCCAGAAAATTCATTTTAATGTCTTCCTTCACTAATGAAAAACCAATTGAAACAACTGCTCTACTTTAAATATATCCTTGAAAGCAAAAATGCATTTATCCATAATTGAGCATCGATAGTTGCTATGGCTTGATTAATCAAAATTGACTGTCATCTTGAATGTGAAGAATGTCATTTTCCTCCATCCCCTAGAATTTTAGGATAGTATACTGACCAAAACTTCCAACGCAACACTCGGGTTTATTGCAACACATGACATTTTCTTACGATAAATTTAACAATACATAACAAATATTAAGATTCAAATCAAAAACACATTTTAGAGTCAGGAATGTAGAATAGACTTTTCCTGGTTGTCAATTCATTGCATCAGTTGAAGGCGCAATTCTGGATCACCAAAGTCAGTATCTTGTATGGCCTCCTCTGGCGTCACACACAGCCTGGATTCTGCAATGCATGGAGTCAATCTAATGCCGAATTTCAGCCTGTGTGATGCGGTCCCATTCCTCCTGGAGTGCTTAACGCAACTGTTGGACTGTGGCTGGTTCTGGATCACGCCTTCTCACCCGGCGATCCAGAATATCCCATAGATGTTCTATAGGGTTTAAATCTGGGGAATACGCAGGCCAATCAAGACACTGAACATTATTCTGCCTCAGGTAGTCCTGACAGACTCTGGCGACATGTGGTCTCACGTTATCCTGTTGCAGTGTTTGGCGATAGCGATGGACGAGTGGAACTGCGACAGGGGTAAGCATGTCGTCACGGTATCGAGCCGCACTGAGGTCTCCATCGATGAAAATGAGGTCTGTCTTGTGTCTACTGCTTATTCCAGCCCAAACCATCACACTGGGTCCACCCCAGCTGTCACGCTGCAAGATGGTAGCGTCAGTATAACGTTCCCGTCGCCTACGCCATACACGCAGTCTTCTGTCAGACACACTCAACTTGAACCTCGATTCATCGGAGAAGAGCACCCTGTTCCACCTGAGAGCATTCCAGCCCAAATGTGCCCTTGACCATCGCAGACGGACGCGGTGACGTGCAGGATTCAACACCAAACCATGGCGGGGACGTCGGTTGTGCAAGTCGGCTTCACGCAGGCGGTTGCGTACGGTTTGATCGCTAATCCAGTTCTGGTGATGTCCTCTGGTCTGAGCAGCAGTGACTGTAGCTGGCAGGAAGCGACTGCGCAGGTGCTGGAGGCGAATATGGCGATCCTGCTGAGGGGTGGTGACACGTGGTATGGGGGCATGTGGTCGATCACCGGTGCTTCCTGTTTCATTATACCGGCACCAGAGACGTGATATGATTGACACGTGGACGCCCAGGTTCCTTGCAACCCGTCTTTGCGACATTCCACCAGTGAGCATGCCAACGGCTCGCTCTGGCTGATTTTGAGCAAGGCGCGGCATAGTCACAGTTGACCTAGGATAATGCAGAGGAAAATTTAAGTTGCCCATTGCTACGGCTATTTATTGACCAAATTCTCGAAGGATTGGTCATTCAGTTCTACTCAACCTGACGGGATAGGCAAAATTCTAAACAATGTGCAATCAAGCGGAACGAGCTGCCCACACGACAAAATCAAAACAATTTTCTGAGCTTTTAAGTTGTAGTTGATCTATTATGGCTCAAAACCAATATCCCATTTTACGTACACCAAATATTTCAAAATAGTATGTGTTGCCTTGGAAGTTTTGGTCAGAGTATATGGACATTATAGGTATCAGAACAATACATTAACAGGCCTCGAACTACAGGTGATAAGGGGCACGGCAAAAGTTGCCACGGTCCATGCTGAAAATAAAAGGGCACTACGGCAAATGTGCCTCCATATAAGGGGCGCCACACCAAAGTCTGCCGCTACCTTGGGGGCACAGCAGCAAATTCACCATGGAGCTTTAGGTCATCACTTTAGCTAATAAAAAGTAATGGTCCGTAGCCTCAGATGTTCCTCACATAAAGTGACCAGCCCGCGTGCGCTACGCAAATCAAAACCATTCTTGAAAGAAAATGAATCCCGCATTTTTCCCCGCTTGCCGTCTCGGGAATTGGCTCAGCAATGCACTGGGACATCGTTTGGGCATTGCTATAATGCAAGAACAAGCAAAGGACATTCCAATCAAACGCCGGGTCATTGAAAAAATAATCATATTTAGCCATTTTGTCCATCTTCTGCCAACCGCGAATTTCGGACCAATTCCTGTCATTCCAACACTCACACTGACAAAAGCACTAGATACTGGCTATTAAGACCACTTCCAAAGCTTCATCAACACTCCATAACTTCGTCAATTTGCCACACTTTGCGGCTGCTGACTGTAATTCTGCATTTTTTTCTTTTTTTGTTCCTTTCACCTGTCGGCATTGTGATGGGAGTAAAAAATAGAGGCGATACATAAATTACTCAAGAATAATTCTGTGCCCACGATCGCAAGAAAAGGGCGAAAAAGACAGCTGTAAAAACCAGTGGCGGGTCATCGGCCAAAACAAAGGGAAGCCAAAGATTGTAGAAAACGGATTCTCGTGGCTTCTTGTGAAAGAAGCCTTTCAAACTAATTTATAAAGACATTGATAATTTGCGTCGTCATTTGCCATCGAAAATAAATTTGACTGTCCTACCAATTCGTATGAGCAACTGCTGTTCAAGAAAAGCAAACTGCGAAAGGTTTGTCATTAAGCTTTGAAGGGGGAGGTTTTGGCTTCTCTTTGTTTCAGCCGAGGAACCGCCATTGGTAAAAACGGGAAATGCAGTGTGATTTAATTATTTTGGCATTCTACTGCCGTGAACTGGGGCTTTTATAGGTGGGCAGCACGGCAAACAGGTAGGGCAATTGCCATCAATGCCATCGTGAAATTCGAGCCCTGCATTAAAAAAAAAAATATGCTGTTACAAGTGAATGTTTTATTGTTGGTGTGCAAGTATACAGGAAAATGAACTTGAACCTTTTGCCTTACTATACACTGCCAGTTAATCCAGTGTATTTCAGGAAGACATTCATCAAGTGGGCAATTTTGCCGTGTCTATGAATGAATATTTCCGACCGTCTTCTGCCTTGTGTGCTTTAATTGCCAGGTATGCTTGGTATTGTGGAAAACTAATCCGTGCTACAGCTGTAATGTATTCAGGATTAAATCATCCTCAATGATCAAAACTAACTACGAAGGTATGTGCAATTTTCTTTTCTGCTTTTGACCTGCTTGCGGAAATCTACAAGAACACCTTAATAGTCATAAATAGTACAAAAAATATGATAACCTTGAAAACATGCAATAACTGGGCAATTTAAAACAGCCTTCTACCAGAGAATGTCTGAGATTATACACACTGCAATGCACCATAGCTTTTTGCATTGAGCAATGCTGCAGTTTAATGTTTACCAGACATATCATATCATATCATATTTTGAAACTTTACTGATTTGTTATCAATGTAGTTCTCCGTGCACCACATTTTAATGAGGACTACAGAGCCCTTCCTCTATTTTGCACTTCTAGAAACTTTTTTTCTGACAGACAGCCAGCGACAGAGTTGGGGATCACAGAATATGCTAAACCTTCAACCACATGGGGGCATTTTAATTAGCTTGAGTCAGCGTCCCCTCAGACAGCACGAAACAGCTTGCCGAATTGGACTTTATTCATGAATTCAGAGATCTCTCTTTTGACATTGCAGTGCACTGGGGGGTTTAACCAGAGGCAGCATTTGAATAAGAAAATCACAGGCCGTTTCTCAATACCAAGAATTCAAAGAACAAACTTGCATTCTTGGGAAGAACATTCTCGCTAGTCATTTCTAGGAAGAATGCACTTCCAAGGCTACGAGCACTCAGAACGCTGTCGATGGTTTCAGATGATGCATTCTTGTTGGTATTACTGCAACACGCCAGCCAGTGAGCCGCGACTTCCTCCGCCATAGTCTTTATTTTTTCTTCCCCAGCATGTTATCTGTGTGGGAAGAGGGATCTGCGAATGGAAGGTAGTTAAGGTGCTTAGCTTAGCTACGTTCCGCCGGCTGTTGCGGAGATTCTCTACTCCGAAAATATTGGCGCATATTTGACATAAAACATCGTAAAGCAGCCAATATTCCAAATATACTCAGATAATAGTTCCTCGCCTTAACTCCTTTGCGCAGAAGCCAAATTTAGTTATTTATGGGTTACCCAATTTAATGCCTTATAATTCAAGATTTAAGCTTTATAAAGAGGAAAAGTGTGGCTCAACTCAGAAAAGACACTTACAGTATTTAGAATTACATTGTATTTCATTTTATTTTCATGATTTTAGCTGAGAAAATGGGCTGCAAACATAAAAAAAATCTTCATGAGAATTCAGCAATGAAATTGCAAAAAAACAATAATACTGAGAATTGAAAAACTGCTGGGGCTTAAATCTATACATTTCTGGGATCACATTACATTCTAGATTACCTACATGCTATTAGCCAAACTATACAGCTATCCAAGTGGCTCCCCAAAGTCTGAGATCCCTTAAAATGTTGCACTGTCAAATCATAAAATAATCATTTGACATAAAGTCTTGAGGCATGAAATTTAATATGAACTAATGATTTTCTGGTTGAGTTTAGCATGAATTTATCAATATCAGCGCAGTTGAACATCAGAGGTCACCAGTAACCTCTCCAAACATAAACATGCCTTTTCTCCATAATAAGGTTGAGAGTTTTGTCCATTTTTCTTCAAAATCCCCCACGCCAGCACAAACACTAATTAAATAAACTGCTGAACATTCACCCTCTAATGGAAGCTACCAGTTCCCACTTCTGAGTTCACAAACTCATTTCAACAATTAAAAGGAGCAAGTACAACTCACTAACTTTGTAATATCTGAATTCTGAAATATACCTTATTTAAACAGAACAGACATTTCACTTTCAGGGAAGATCACACAATATATACCTCCCTAAATTCAACAGAAGCGTGCAATGAACGTACCAGGGGGTCCACCCAAATGCATGGGCAATTCACGTTTTAAACAGGAAAAAAACCTCGGCATTCGACTTTGTTGAGCACGGCATACATTCCAAACCAAAAAGCAAAAATGGCTGCCTAACCTTTTTCATGAAACCCTCCTCCAGAGACTGATGTATCCAGTAGAAGGAACCCTCCAGTACAGTTTCATTTAAATAATTCCCATTGACCATGTCCTTATCGCATTTAAATCCTCTAAATGTAACTGAACACTTCAAGGCCAGTTTTGCAAGTCTTTTTTTACCCTGCATATTTCCATATGTATACACCTTGAACAATGTATACAGCTGATTCAGTGCGACAAACACGAGTCAGAAGTAATAAACGGAATATTACAGGAGCTTCTAACTACTGTTTACACCCGAGGCAGCCATCATTGAGTGTTAACTCGGGGGTAGTGAAGATTCTCAGACTTTCCGAGTCGGAAATCCAACCTCGGGGGGCGTTCCAGTTGAAACTTCCGACTCGGATCTTGGAAATTCCAACTTTAGAGTACAAATGGAACGCAGCATAAAGCCCAGGGCCATGTAGGCCCATGCTCCACCCTAGCCACAACATAACCAGATGAGACAGCTGTGTAATTCAAGGTTCTGTCACTCAAAATGGCCACATCCTTACTATGCAGAAATTTAAGCCTTTATACTGTAAATAGTAGAGTTACAAAAAATTCACTCCCCCCACAGCTTTCATGGAGGGGAAAATCAGCCATGGAGACCAAAACTGTCTTTTGAACCAGGCTGTAAACATGTTTATTTTTGCTGTGAAATTGGACTTTTTAACATGGGTGTCAATGGGGATTGACTCGTTTCTGCAGTCAGCCTCAAGTGGCCATTCAAGGAACTGCAGCTTTTGGCACTTCCGTATTTGCTTCACTTTTCAGCCCCACAGGTTAAACCAAGTAAAGTTCTTCTGTTCAGATCTCAATAAACCAGGTATGGACCTCACTCTGAGTATGGAGGCATTGCTACGAAAAATGGGATTTATCCGGGATGAAACTGAATGTCATTGTATCTGAATTCATTTTGAGTGGACCCAAGACAGGTACACTCCCCAGAATAAGGAGTTTCCATACACTAGTGTTCATGAAGTTGGTTCTAATGCAAACACAGAATTACAGTTGTTGGTCCAACTGAAAGGTGGTAGAGGAGTCAGGGCAGGAGCAGGAGTGCACTGTCTTTACTGACAGCGCATGTAATTAGATAATGCAAGGGACCCACACTAACTCCTAATCAGTCACATAACATCAATTGAACAGACACTCTTATCAAACCCTCTTACATTTGATTAGGCTAATTAGGCCAATCGCCCCTGAAAACATTCAAGGTAAAGGTCCATTAATCTTGAAGAGCCAGGCTTGAGAATCCAAATTAAATGTGCTTGCCCCATGGCTACAGGCTGTTTAAAAGGGGGAAAAAAGGCCTTCAGTGTTGTGATTTACTCACATTTAGTCCTAAGTAATGAATGATATCCAAATAAAGACAATATCTGAAACAAAAAACCAAATAGCCAAACTGCTCGATGTGAAAGAGCAACCTTCCTGAATCATCTTAGACAACATACCACCTCCTATTTAATGAGCTACACACAAAATCTGATGTGCTTTTTTTTAACCCTAAATGCATGACACAAACTGCAAGCTGAATGAATTGAATGTCATGGTTCTCAGCTCAATGCCCCATGCAAGCTTGTTTTTGTAGGGAGCTTAAAAAAAAAATTTAAAAAAACTTCAATATTGCAGTAAAATGGCTACATACTGCCATCTAGTGGCTAATGGAAATACTGCAGCTTAGTTCTGTTGTTCGGACTCCTGGAAATGACTGACACATTTGATGTGAATAATTGCCGCACCTCGCTTCAAGGAAAATCAGACTAACAAAACAAAGACCTGTTCCCTTGAAAAGAATATAGCTGTCTAATTTTTTGAGCATAGGAACATTTATAATGTTTAATGTTTAATAAGTTATACATATTTTATTTGTAATGTATTGCATCCAGTCTTGAAAATAAGTAATAAATAAATACAAAACCCAAAACCAGTGAAGTTGGCACGTTGTGTAAATCATAAATAAGAACAGAATACAATGATTTGCAAATCCTTTTCAGCCTATATTCAATTGAATACACTGCAAAGACAAGTTACTTAAAGTTCGAACAGGTGAACTTTGTAATTTTTTTGCAAATATTAGCTCATTTGGAATTTGATGCCTACAACATGTTTCAAAAAAGCTGGCACAAGTGGCAAAAAAGACTGAGAGAGTTGAGGAATGCTCATCAAACACTTATTTGGAACATCCCACAGGTGATCGGGCTAAGTGGGAACAGGTGGGTGCCATGATTGGGTATAAAAGCAGCTTCCCTGAAATGCTCAGTCATTCACAAACAAGGATGGGGCGTATGAAGGACGAAAAATGACATAAGTAGAAATAAATAAATAGATAAATAAATACATAAAAAATAAATAAATGTAGAAATAAATTAATAAAAATATAAATGAATGCAAAAAATAAAGGTAAATTTTATATTTTTACATGTGCTTTATTATTTATTTTAGTTTTTTTATATTTATTCTTTTTTTTTTTTTTTTTATTCCCTTATTTCTACATTTTCATGTATGTATTTATTTATTTCTGCATTTATTTTTACAGTTCTATGTGTGTGTATGTATTTATTTATTTTTACGTTTATATATTTATTTACGTATTTATTCCTACATTTATTTATTTATTTATTTCTACATGTATTTATTTATTTATTTATTTCTACATTTATTCATTTATTTCTGCGAGACTTGTGTCACCCAACAATGTAAAAATGTAAATGAGCTGGGCGGCCCTAGCATCTGGCTGAAACGCGATTGGTTGTATCGGTGTGCATAGATCTTCTGCTACTCAGAGCCATGTATCCCAGGGATAATTACTGCGAATGCCCTCCTCAAACGAGGAAAATTAAGGTGCTTTCACATCGGACGCGAAATGATTTTTGTGACGACAGACTGCATTCAAAGTCAATGCAAACACGTGAATACACGCGTTTTCGCGTCTTTGCATTGACTTTGAATGTAATCTGTCGTGCGAAAAATTCGTTTCGCATTCGGTGTGAAACGCAAAATGCGATTGCTCAGCTTGGAAACACAGACAAAAACAGTTGAACTCCGTGGGAGCTACTATACACTCCGACCAGCTATCCTCTTCAGCATATTAGCTGCTGCTGCGATGGCTTCGAGTGGGGGGCCTGGCACTGACAAGGCCATTGCCGGACCGCGACTGCCCGAATCACAACCCAGTTTAGACAAGCCCGCGCCCACTTCCGCATATGACGCTAGCCTCGCCTGCTGCTTTCCCATGGAAACCGCACGAGAAGAGACGCCGACTCACTTAAGTTCCCTTTTACTAGCTAAGGAACTGAGCTAGCTAGACGCAGCTGTCGCTATTATCCCCCACGAGACTTTCGTCCCTTATTGCGCGTTAATTTGCGTCATGATTACGCCGACAAAATAAGGCCACAGTTGATTACAGTCTTACTCGCTAGCGAGCTAGTTGGCTACCTAGCTAGCAATAGTATAGCTACCGCGTCAAAGTATTTAGCTACATGGCCAACTGGCTAGCGTGCTAAAAAGGCTACAGTTCGCTCACAATGGAATACTCGCGAGCGAGCTATTTGGCTAGCTAGCAAAATAAAGAGACATCGATATCTATAGTGTTATAGCTAGCATGTCAATGTATTTAACATCCTAAAGTCGCTTTCACACCGACCGCGAAACGAATTTTTCGCACGACAGATTACATTCAAAGTCAATGCGAAAACGCGTGTATTCTCGTCTTTGCATTGACTTTAAATGCAGTCTGTCGTCACAAAAATCATTTCGCGTCCGATGTGAAAGCACCTTAATTTTCCTCGTTTTAGGAGGGCATTCGCAGTAATTATCCCTGGGATACATGGCTCTGAGCAGCAGAAGATCCATGCACACCGATACAACCAATCGCGTTTCAGCCAGATGCTAGGGCCGCCCAGCTCATTTACATTTTTACATTGTTGGGTGACACAAGTCTCGCAGAAATAAATGAATAAATGTAGAAATAAATAAATAAATAAATACATGTAGAAATAAATAAATAAATAAATAAATGTAGGAATAAATACGTAAATAAATATATAAACGTAAAAATAAATAAATACATACACACACATAGAACTGTAAAAATAAATGCAGAAATAAATAAATACATACATGAAAATGTAGAAATAAGGGAATAAAAAAATAAATAAAATGAATAAATATAGAAATACTAAAATAAATAATAAAGCACATGTAAAAATATAAAATTTACCTTTATTTTTTGCATTCATTTATATTTTTATTAATTTATTTCTACATTTATTCATTTTTTATGTATTTATTTATCTATTTATTTATTTCTACTTATGTCATTTTTCGTCCTTCATAGGGGCGAGGGTCTCCACTTAGTGAACAAATGCGTGAGCTGATTGTCGAACAGTTTAAAAACAACATTCCTCAACGAGCTATTGCAAGAAATTTACGGATT
The DNA here is from genome assembly GCA_029721435.1 of Gymnothorax reevesii. NCBI lineage: Eukaryota > Metazoa > Chordata > Actinopteri > Anguilliformes > Muraenidae > Gymnothorax > Gymnothorax reevesii. Next base: position 12,859,317 of record CM056574.1, read on the forward strand.
TCATCATCTACGGTCCGTAATATCGTCAAAAGGTTCAGAGAATCTGGAGAAATCACGGCACGTAAGCGACAAGGCCGAAAACCAACATTGAATGCCTGTGACCTTCGATCCCTCAGGCGGTACTGCATCAAAAACCGACATCAGTGTGTCAAGGACATCACCACATGGGCTCAGGAACACTTCAGAAAACCACTGTCAGTAACTACAGTTCGTCGCTACATCTGCAAGTGCAAGTAAAAACTCTACAATGCAAAGCGAAAGCCATTTATCAACAGCACCCAGAAACGCCGCCGGCTTCGCTGGGCCCAAGCTCATCTAAGATGGACTGATACAAAGTGGAAAAGTGTTCTGTGGTCTGACGAGTCCACATTTCAAATTGTTTTTGGAATCTGGGGACTTCGTGTCCTCCGGACCAAAGAGGAAAAGAACCATCCGGACTGTTATAGGCGCAAAGTTCAAAAGCAAGCGTCTGTGATGGCATGGGGGTGTATTAGTGCCCAAGGCATGGGCAACTTACACATATGTGAAGGCATCATTAATGCTGAAAGGTACATACAGGTTTTGGAGCAACATATGTTGCCATCCAAGCAACGTCTTTTTCATGGACGCCCCTGCTTATTTCAGCAAGACAATGCCAAGCCACATTCTGCACGTGTTACAACAGCATGGCTCCGTAGTAAAAGTGCGGGTACTAGACTGGCCTGCCTGTAGTCCAGACCTGTCTTCCATTGAAAATGTGTGGCGCATTATGAAGCGTAAAATACGACAACGGAGACCCCGGACTGTTGAACAACTTAGGCTGTACATCAAGCAAGAATGGGAAAGAGTTCCACCTGAAAAGCTTCAAAAATTGGTAAAAAGGCCCCTGTGCCAACTTTTTTGCAATGTGTTGTTGCCTTTAAATTCTAAGTTAATGATTATTTGCAAAAAAAAAAAAAATTTTCTCAGTTTGAACATTAAACATCTTGTCTTTGCAGTGTATTCAATTGAATATAAGTTGAAAAGGATTTGCAAATCATTGTATTCTGTTTTTAGCTATGATTTACATAACGTGCCAACTTCACTGGTTTTGGGTTTTGTAGGATCCAGATACTATCATATTCACGTGTTACTTTTCTCTAAATATTTGATTTGCAGGAAATGGAGGTCCTCAAGTATGCCACCCCCATCCAATTTTCTGCATTCCCACATTGCACAGTATCAACTTTGAAGGCCATTTACTAAAAATGTCCACCACAGAAACTCTTCCTATTTGGTGGGCCTATAGTAGGATCCATATACTATCATAATCAAGTGTTACTTTTCTCTAACTATTTGATTTGCAGGAAATAGAGGTCCTCAAGTATGACGCCCCCACCCAATTTTCTGCATTCCCACATTGCACAGTATCAACTTTGAAGGCCATTTATTAAAAATTTCCACCACAGAAACTTTTCCTATTTGGTGGGCCTATAGTAGGATCCATATACTATCATACTCAAGTGTTACATTTCTGTAACTTTTTTAATTGCAAGAAATAGAGGTCCTCAAGTATGAAGCCCCCATCCAATTTTCTGCATTTGCACATTGCGCAGTACTAACTTTGATGGCCATTTATTAAAAATGTCCGCCACAGAAACTCTTCTTATTCGATGGGCTTATAGTAGGATCTCTCTACTATCATATGAAAGCGTTACTTTTCTCTAACTTTTTGATTTGCAGGAAATAGAGGTCCTCAAGTATGATGCCCCCCATCCAATTGTCTACATTCACACATTGCACAGTACTAACTTTGATGGCCATTTATTTAATATACTGAGTACAAATGAAAACGCACCACTTGAAAAAAGTCAGTATTTAAGTTCAAATGAACTTCAATATAATTTTTATACAACAGCAACACTACAGTGACGTCACCCGACATGCCAGGTGCAAGAAATGCGAGAATTTCAAGTTAACTGTAACGATAAGCAATTTTTTGCAAAAACGCAACATCTTGCACGCACACCACGGGAAAAAATGAACTTCACTCTGAATTTGTGCACACATTGCCTTTAAAAGCATGTGAATCCAAATAAAATTTCACTTCTTCACTGACACTTGTGAAACGTCGACACTATGCCGCGACTTACAGCCCCTGAACGGGAACGTGCCATAGGCATGCTTCAAATTGGCGCCAGCACCAGGGAAATTGCCAGACGACTACACTGCGCACACAAAACGATCGCAAGACTCCATCAAAGGTTTCTGCAAACGGGGAGCACTCGGGACCGTCCTCGACCGGGTCAACAACGTGTGACAACGGCACGTCAGCACCATCAGATCGTACAGGATCATGTCCGAGACCGAACACTACCAGCGACAAGAACGGCTGCTCAAGTCCAAGGACGACGTGGATTTATTCACCCCAACACCGTACGGAACCGTCTGCGAGCTGCAGGCCTGCGTGCACGACGTCCTTATTTCGGCCCCATATTGACGGATCGTCACCGAAACCAGCGTCTACAGTGGGCAAACAGGCACCAGAATTGGCGACTACGACAATGGCACGGTGTCATCTTTTCTGACGAGTCCCGATTTCACTTAAGGAACGCAGATGGCCGTATACGTGTCTGGTGGAGACGTGGTGAACGTTATAACGCCGATTGTGTCGTTCAAACGGACCGTTGCGGTGGTGGCAGCGTTATGGTGTGGGGTGGAATAAGCTACGGTTACAGAACCCCTCTCCATATCTGCAGAGGAAGGGTGAACTGTGTCTACTACCGGGACCAGGTGCTGCAGAACCATGTTGTGCCGTTCTTCAACCAACACCACGATGTCCACACGTTCCAACAGGACAACGCTAGGGCACACACTGCAAGGGTGTCCATGCAGTACCTTGCACAGCAGAACATCCCCGTGCTTCAGTTGCCAGCTCTGTCACCCGACCTCTCCCCTATCGAGCACTTATGGGATGAAGTTGGACGACGTCTTTCACGTCGACGCCAGATGGACAACATCCAAGAACTTGAGGTTGCCCTTGTTCAGGAGTGGAATGCTATCCCTCAGAACACTATCCAGAGACTGATCAACTCCACGCGACAACGATGCACCGCATGTGTCAATGCAAATGGCGGTCACACCCATTATTGACTTTCCTGTTTGACCCCTACACCAGTTAAACCTCTCTCGGGCATTAACATTAATGTGAATGAAATTGAATGATGTTTACATGTCTTCTTAAATCATTCATTTTTTCAAATATTATTAGCAGGCAGTGTTGCATGCAAGTGCTACATTTTTCAATTTTAAGCATTACAGGCCCTCAGCCATGCCCCATTTAGTTGTGTTGCAAAGCACATAATTTGATGGCGGTTTATATGTTGATTCACCCATACAATCTCTCTTTATTCAATAAGCCTTTACTACAGCGTGTGCAGTATGGTTTGGGCCCCCTAATTTCCGCAAACATTTTGAATTACACAAGTATTATGGTCCCTGCTTTAATTTTCTCATGTTTTGTCCACCTAAAAAGAGCAAATCTAATGGGAATTCTTCTATTAATGCCACAGTGACATATACCTTTTTTCCTTTTGCTTTAAGTAAAACATTATTACAGTTACATGCAATTATTTGTCATCTGGATTAACAGCAGCTCGCCAAAATCTCACATTTCAATCTGCACAAAATGTCAACTATTTATTGAAAAAAGAAAAAGAAAAGTCATTTTCAAATCACATTATGGATTTTGTTGACGATTTTTTTTCTGATGACGATTTTTTTTTCCTGAAGAATATATACGCATTCTTTCGTTGAATAAGCCTCGGTTTTTCTCTCAACAAACCGAATTTTGACAGCATTTGTATCACGTGACCAAAGTACCGCGCTATCGGCTGTAATTGCGCATCAATTTTTAGCGGTGATAGTTTGACCGTCGTTTTGCGAACTGGTGATAGCTTGACCGCAGTCGCGTACGTCGGCAGATATGACGCCTTTGTTAATCTGAGATTTTTCCATAAAAATGTGTCAAAATAAGCGATTGTCATCGGTGAGTGCGAGCCATTAGGTATTAGTGTTTGTCGAATTGTAATTCGTGACGCACTGTCATTCTTCAACATGCCAATATAAAGTGAAAGCTGAGCTGATTTGATGATAAAAGCCATTCGTTGTGCAATTGATTTATTTTACCTTTGAAAGTTTATGGTATCCAAAAAAATCATAGCCGAAATTATTGCCAAAATAATGCTGTTTAGTCTAAAAATGCATGTCACTTCACCGGGCATAACTAGAACAGCAATGTGCTTGCAGCCTGACATGATCAATGCGCGCGCACGTGAGCAGGGCCTCCTGCATCAAGTCGGCATGGGGGCCTCACACCCCTCCTGCGACGGCCCTGTCTGTAGTGATGGCAATTTCAAAACTCAAGTTCGACCCGTTTTGAACACGTTCTGTGCACTGTGTGTGCACGAGCTAACTGTCTAATAACAGCACAGAAATAAAAAAAGGGGGAGCCGTGAATAATATCAGGGCTCTCAAGTTTTGAATGCAGGCTAGAGTGAGATTTTCTCCGGGGTGGGGTGGGTGGGGGGCGCATGATACTCCCGTTTTCAAAGGTGCATAGTAACGAAGTACATGCACTTCGTCACAGTGCAGAAGTTTTTTTTTTTAACTGTGACTTTTACTTTTACTCTACTACATTTAAAAATGAAAAAATACTGTTGCGCTCAAGATGTAGATTATTTTCTTCAGGTGCATAAAACCAATGAATGAAAGAAGGATGGAGTAATTGGTGCGCACGCTGAGTAAAAAAGACAAAAAAGCCTTAGCAAAAAGAAGCAACTTTATTGTGGAGCACAAGCAGACGTTTCAGCGTATTGCTAGTGCTCATGACGTCTGCTTGTGCTCCACATCAAAGTTGCTTCTTTTTGCTAAGACTTTTTTGTCTTTTTTACTCAGAGTGCGCACCAATTACTCCATCCATCACTCTACTACATTTAAAAGATAAAAAGTATACTTTCACTTTCTTACTTTAACACTGGCAACTTATTTACTAGTTTCAAATTAAAATATGAATTTCATTAATAATTTACGGGTTATCTGGATTTGGCGTGTTCGAGAGGAACAACAGTGCTCGGCAGGGATCTTTTTGCAGATGTGTCCGTCAGTGGACGGGGAGCTGCAAAATTATGTCTGCAGTTACAATATGCCATCACTAGATGGCACACCCGGATCAGTTATTGAATATTCACAAGCAAGCAGAGCTGGAACACAGTTAAAACGAGCAACGCAGAGCGTGGCATATGCCCCCGCCTGTATGCTGATCAAGGGCATATTGAGATGGCTGCTGTGGCGGCCATATTAGATATCGCACAACGCTGGTTTTCAAAAGGAATCTTCCTCTAGCCACTCCCAATACGCCATTAAGAAATGGCATCAATCCGACGAGGAATTCAATAGTTATCCCACGGAAACGAAAAGTTAACGGACGGACGACGGACGGACATGGTGTCGACATAATGCCCCCTCTCCTCTTTGGAGGGCGGGGGCATAAAAATGAGTGACAATCACGCTCATTGCGTGAGACTTGAGAGCCCTGCAACATGTTTTAACGATATCTTGCAGCTTGCTGTTATTAGCTATTTAGCTAGCGAAGATAGTGCACAGAAATGAACAGAGAGCTGCGAATAGTAGTATTTCACTGCTTGGCGAGGTCAGCTTTGTACAGTTCGGACTGGGGGAGGGACTGACAGAAAGCTGTAAGCATTCAACAGCTCCGGGAGTCTGTCAATGTGGCCTGCCATGCTTGCTCCTCCATAAAGCTAATTTCTCAGCATGCACTGCATTCACCTAGATACACACAGAGCCACAGAGAGAGATTAATCAACCTCATTGACTCAAATTCATCGTTTTTTCCCCCCCTTTTTTTACAGCTGGGTTGAAGAAGAGCAGACTCGGTCATGCAGCTGAAGAGTCACAATTCCTGAAACACTGACTTTCAGCTTTAAAGTCTTGTGTTTATATTTCAGCGGTTTTTCTACATTTCTTCGGCAATTTCCTTTGTCTCTCAGTTTCCAAGCACTTTCATTGTATAAGCCAACCTCTTCAACTTTTCTTCAGAAAATTTAGCCTTTTCTAATTATTATTATTATGTTCATTTGGAAACATGATTTTGACTTTCATTGTTCAAGTCTAAGATCTAGTTTTGTATAATGGCAACTGAGGTTTATAGTTCACCCACCTTAATTTTTACCATTAAAGCCCTGCTCAAAGTGTCAACCAGGCTAGGCATCTCTGCTGATTCCATCTCGTGGCTGGATTAATCCATTATGTTCCAGATCAGGAATCAAGTGCAAAAGCACAGTGCAATCCAACAGTAACATTTATTGGCTGCAGTACAGTGATGAATCTGGACGAAACCGCTGAGGAAGATTGCAAAGTTCAGTACAAATGTAACAGGCAAAGCTGAGCTTTCAATTACCACCCAGTGGCTTCCCAGATACACCCAAGTGGAATGAACACATTGCCAGAATCAAAGTGAACCCACAGGAGGATAAAGTAGCTTGAGGGGAACATAGCATTGGAACTAATGACTGCAGAAATTTTGGGAGTTTGTTCCCGATAAACTGGATATAGGAACAGATTGGAAGACTTAACAAGAACGTGGCCCCAATCATGGACCCTGATTAGGCTTGGGAGCTTGCTCCAGTTAATTCCCTTGCCCGCAACGGAATCAGCGAGGCAAATTATTGTAATAGGTGCAGTTTGTTTGTTCTTTCTGTCTGTTTGTTTGCTTGCGTGTCCGTATGTCAACAATCTACCATCTGCACGGTTGCACTGATTGACTTCAAATTTTCACAGTCCATGAGCAATGGTCCATAGATTACTTGATTAAATGTGCGCGTCAAGGTCAAAGTCATCTGAAATGTAATTTTTTATTTTTTCCGCAATAAGTTCCGTCAAATTCATCACATTGACTTCCAAAACCAAAAGGTGCATTTCAATTCTGCTTCCAACCACATACAGCATGACAGGGTAGCTTTGATAGTTTCTGTAGCAGTTGGGGATTAAATGTCAGGGGAGGTCAAGGTCATCGCTGAAAATAATATATTTTCCATTATAATTCAAAAACGGTAGCAGTTAGACAGATGTTTACTATTATGAGCATATAGGAAGTCCCATATGGACTTTTATTTAACACCATGACCTCTGACCTTGAACGAAACTGAAAGGTCAACCTGAAGGTCACGGATTTTCAAAGGACTATAAGTTCAAAAAGTTTGAGGTCACACTAAGATAAGTAGCATTGGTATGTAAGATGCAATATATTTTGTGGGGTTTCCTGTCTGTAAAAAGCGTTTCATCAAAGACAGTGTTATAGTACCTATTCTTTTATAAAAACGCGTAAACAAGTTGTTCCAAACTATTTCAATTTACTTCAAACAAAATAGCGATTTCCATTTTGTTTAGAACAGTCCATGACGTAAAGTTTCTGTGCAGCTGTATTGCTCGCAGTTTTTGCTATGTGGCAGGGGGCAACGTAGCTTCCAGCTCTTAAGAGACTGGAGAGACTGAATACCAAGCTCTAGGACACGCGAGCAAGGGCTAGCTCACAGCGCCCTCTCCTGGATACACATCGGAACATCCTCCTTTACCTCTCGCAGAATTTTAAACACCGGTTTATAAGACGCAGTGCGTTTTTAAAGGGACTATGTCAGACGGGGCGCATGCAGGCGACGAAGCGGAGCATCTTGAAAACGTAGGTGCAACTATTTCAAGTTCATCGGAGTAAACTTGAAACGTGTAAGCGTTTTTCAGTCTGTTAAGACCGCGTTCATCCTTGCGAAGTTTGATCAGATTTTTACTAAAAAACTATCTTTATTGATTGTGGAGCCCGTTGGAAGCATCAGTTTGTCATAATTCGGGTTTTTGTAGCGTTATTGTCGCCATAAAGTGAGCCTTCGTTGATTGGATCGATGACAGCTGCATGTCAGACAAAACGTTGCGACAAACAGGTTCTGCGAACATTCAAGACAGTTGCTTGATAAAAAAATTCCCCAAACTTCTCAAGAATGCACGCGATGCAAAAAGGTTGAAATTCCACAACGAATTCACAGGTTTACCTTATCTCACACTTTCAATGTGTTTTCGCCCAAAGTAATATGGGTGGTTAGTATAATTAATTCTCCGTGGGTTTCGGCAAAGATAAATACGGTTACTCTAGCAACTCCACGTTTGCAGGCCATCTTCCGTATTTAATACAACAACGAAGGTTCGCTTTATACATATACTAATAAGCTTGGGGTTGGTATTTCTGCTCCCTTGATACCGCACTGCATGTATGAAAGTGTTTATCGACTGGACTCTACTACGCATGTGCGTCAGCTGACATAGTCCCTTTAATGGAAAAATACTGAATTAAAGGTGCGTCTAATTTACCAGTTCTTACGGTAAGTGGGGCGCGCCATTTTAAGAGTGGGGAGACAAAGGATGTGACCTCAGTGGGACGGATTATAATGTACACGCTAAAGACGCAAGTTGATACCAGGTGTAAACGTATGAGGTCAAACGCTATCCGATAGCAATCCAATCACAAAAAATGCATTTTAATATCAGGTGTAAATAGGGCCAAAGAGTAACCACCTAGTTCTCAGCACAAATAGCAAATTACAATCCAGCGACTTGCAACTCAAATCAAGGGGCTTAAATACATGCCAGAGAGGGCAATAGATTGGAAACGTGAACAAAACAAAGGAGGCATATTTCTAATAGTCGCATGCAAGGTGCTTAATAGGAAGAGAAATTCGCGGCATCCACATGAGTGTCGTGAGACATGGGTATGACTAAGGACTACAAAGATAGAGATTGCTAAGGCGTGACAAATACGCCTTAGCGTGATTATTTTGGAACATTTTTCAGACTAAAATGCTGCACAGCATTGCCTTTATTTTCAGTCTCAAACTAACGCAGTTCAAAATTCCGCTTTGTAATAGCAAAAGTTCTAATTGTGTTACTAAGCTCTGAAAATATAAACAAGCATTTTAGCACCATTACTGCAGCAGTCTTTTTCAAAGTGGTAGCCGTGGCACCCTGGGGTGCCGTGATATCGCTTTAGGGAAGCCTCTAAATTTGGACTTCTCAAAAAAATGCAAGTTAGGCCAAAAATATAAGTTATGATAAAACTGAAAATCTCTTACTGTTAACACATTGTAATTCATGATAGAGCATTTGAAACTTCAACAGATGCAATTTCAAAATGGTGGCCTTTTACTGTAAATACTGGGAGCAGGAACTTGCCTGTATTAGGCATTGTTAAACCCCTGTCGGCTAAGAATGTCCTCCCATTAATACATAAATATTGGAGGTTGAGTCCAGTCCCCCAACACAGCACAGATCAAATGACCACAAAGATTCTTGGACCACTACTCTTTATTACAGCTCTTCTCTTCAGGTGTAAGCCTGCAAAACGACCACATGGTGGGAGCATTTGAACTGAGAAACAGCACAAGGTTAATTCCTGTGACTCCACACTGTGAAATCTCTACCAAAACAAGACTTCAAGCACCAGTATCACCAGAACAATCAGGACTGATTACAATTTGATAAATGAATAGTATTTGTTTCGACCAAGGAATGAGAGCATGAGGCATCTGTATGCACTCCAATACTGCCAATCACTGCCACAAGAATAACCTGACAAGCTGCAGTAGCCATTAATGTTTATTCAGATCATTGTGCATGAGAGCTTGTAAAACTACTATCAGCACCATGTAATTAAAATTACCAGGTAGTTTTACCATGATTAACCAAAGCTGTTTAATAATATACTTTATTGAACCCCATGGGGTAATTTGTCCTCTGCATTTGACCCATCTTAGGAGCAGTGGGCAGCCACAGAGCAGCGCCCGGGGACCAACTCCAGTTCTAAAGCCAGTTCCTTGGTCAGGGGTACAGGTTGGAGTGTTCCTATGAGGCATGTTTTTGTGGGTGGGGGAAACCGGAGTACCCGGAGGAAACCCACGCAAACAAGGGGAGAACAAGCAGAGTACAAATTCCAATACAGTACATTTAAAAAGACAGTCCGGTTGGCTGCGACTGCATGGATGTCATACCCGAAAGCCCGCTTCACCCCTTTTTGTGTATTTTTCGGCTAATACTGTCGCCATGGCAACTGACATCGATAGGTGTTATAAGTGAAGTATATCACACTCCAACCAAAGCAAAGCACATCTCATTTACCATTTAGAGATCTCGATGAGCTGCTAATTATTTGAATCAGGTGTGCTGCATTGCTAAAGAGCAGGAATCCTCAAATCCAAATTCAGTCCAGGTTTTCTTTTATTCCAGGTAAGTAAATGAAAACTTAGCGTCCCTGATTGGCCAGACTATCTGTGCACCTGACTCCCACGTGAAGGGATAGTGGAAAACCAGCAGTATTCGGACCTCGAGGACTGTGATTTGAGGACCAGGGATATAGAGGCTTAGGGTCCCATCTGTGCTCGAATTGTCCGTGTCACACGCCTCCCTGGATTAGAGTGTCTATTAAAGGCCTATTAAGCAATATAATGTAATGTAGGGTCAAGTGTACAAGTCGATTAACAGGCATCTAGTTGATCTCCTGAAATGCCTGCCTGCCCATCAGCAGTAAATTCTCCCCTCTGCATGAGACGTGACTGCCAGGCCGGGTCTTCTGTGCAGGAGGGTCATTTGTCCTGAAGATCTCACCCTCTCTCATTTTACAGCGGAAGCAGGTGGTCTATCAGAATCTAGCTCCAGGTGTGAGCTGCACTCTGAAGTTTGGACGCCTGTGAAAAACCCGCCTCTCATTCTGTGTCCCAGACCGCACTGCCCTCTCATGATAAATCAAATAAAATTCGGTATAAAACTCACTAACATTACAGAATGTCTTTGCTTTTCAGTGTTTGTTGCTTTTGAATCTCTTCACAACCTCAAACAGGTGTGAAGCAGAGGGAAGAAACATTTCCCAATTCCATCCCCCAATTTCAGAAAATGTAATTCAGCTCCCTGCACTTTTTCAAAGCTAGATATTTGAAAAATATGCTGGAAATGTGTAGATTCCACCAAAGACCCCCCTCACAATGAACAGGCCCCACGTCACACCCCCAGTGTTCTGCCCAGGATGCTCGGAGTGGTGGTCGGAGAGTTGTTCGTGTGCGAGCGCGCACAGCGCACGAGCTGGAAAGTTTTTGCGTCAATTCGAAAGCAGATTGCCTCTGAGTCACCGGATTGCTGCTTCTTTGATGTGTTCCTCGGTGCGCAGTGAGATGCCTCTAATTTTCATAGATAGATGCCATTAACTTGTTTTTCTATTTTGTATCCAAATACTTTTGATTAAATTTCTGAATACGACTTAACAACTGTCATTTATGTTTCAAACATTTCTTCAGTGGCACCCGTTGGACAGAGAACAAGAGGGCAATAAACGTCTTTAAACTGCTTATTAGTCTTGATATGTTTGTCATTTTGCTTGATAAAAGATACTTTAACTCTCCTTTCTCAGGTGCAGCTAACTGTCTTCATTAAAACGAGAGATAAAACGCGTCAACTGAAGGCAAAAAAGTGTGCATTCCTTGCTTAGTAATATGTGGCAAAACTTAACACGGAAAATCCACAATAGGTTTTTTTTTGAGAAGGGTTACCTATTAAGGCACGTGAATTAAACATTTTTATTGATTTTATTATTCACTCACCTTGCCATTTCATTACAAGGAAACTGTGTACTTAACTGCAAATAGATTTTTCAAATTGTTGGAAATTTTAATCAAGAACAGTGATTAAAATCGAGTCAATAATCTCATCCGTTTCAAGGTCTGTTTTCCACCCTCTCAGTTTTCCGCCCACCAACCGCCACTGTTATTAAACACTGATAGAGTAACATGTAAAGAATGTTATTGTCCTCGACAGAAATTTATTTAGTTTTGCAGTTGTTTATACAGTATGACAAGTAAATTTTTCTCCCCATGGGTGACCCACTGTCTGCCATCATGTGTGGTTTTTTTCATGGACGACCTAGAAACGAGGGCTATAGCATCGGCACTCGAAAGTAATCTTCCCATGCTCTGGAAAATATACGTGGACGACATCTTAGAAAAAATAAAATCAAGACATACGCAACAACTCACAGATTATTTAAACAGTATGGACCGCACTGGGAAAATACGATTCACACACGAAGAAGAGACCGATAAAACCATAGCGTTTCTGGACATAAATATACATCACACTAATGAAGGAGACATTGAAATATACAGGAAGCCCACCCACACTGATCAATACCTGCTTTGGTCATCTGAACACCCCATAAATCACAAACTTTCCGTGGTAAGAACGCTGTTTGATCGCGCATCCCTCATCACAGAAGACACAGACAAGAAAAAGGAAGAGGATCATATAACTAACGCACTGAAGAAATGCCAGTACCCACTATGGGCCATAAACACAGGCAAACTACAGGTACAGCAGAAACAAAACCCCGGCGCATTCAGAAAGAAACGAAAAAATGGAACCGAAACCAAAGGAGTCGTTAAGTTACCATACATAAGAGGCGTCACAGAGCGGATTCAACGGGCCATGAGAAAATTCCACATCAACACCCGGTAAAACCATACTTAAAATTACGACTACTGGTATACCTGAAAGACCAAATCGACAACTGTAACAAATGTGACGTCAAATACGAAATCCCATGCCGGTCTTGCCGTAAAACATACATTGGGGAAACAGGTAGACCTTTTCACACAGGTAAAAAACAAACACCAAAAAGAATGCGAGAAAGAGACAAGAGTAAGACAGACATGCTCAGTTAAAGAATAAGCACTACAGATAAACCTTAAATCAGCAATCACAGACCACTGCAAGAGGGAAAATCATATTATGGACTGGGACAAGGCCAAAATAATTCGCACACAGAACAACCGACATGAACGCTGGATCATGGAGGCAATTGAAATCAGGAAGCGGGCCCACAGGACCATGAACCGGGACGAGGGGGCATACGCGCTTACCCACACCTGGAGTGCCATCTTGGAGGAGCGGCCGGATAGCAGGAGGCGTGGCCGCCCTGTCAAATCTGACGCCTCGCCACGCCTCGTTAACATTAGCTGATAAGACACGTCACTCACAACATCAGTGACTCTTCTGAAGAAGATGGGAGTATCCCGTCGAAACATGTCAAGGTAGGATAAGACCTTTTCCGTCTGAAAATAAGAACGTCAAAGCTTAAAAGCGAAACTACGAGGAAGGGCTCCTCGTCGAGGTCCTGAAGCACCTTTAATAATACGACGCGATAGAAAAGTTGCGTGTCGTAGTGGTATCATTCGCTAATATTGCTAAAGGTCATGGATTAGCTGGGCAGCTGATGAAATAACCATGATTTAGCTTTGAGGCTAGACGCCCAGCTGCGTTAGCACTGATAACCCGTGCATATGCTGGCCACAGTAACCAATTAATTTAGCATTCACAGAAGTCAAAATGTAGGGTGATGATGCTTCATATTAAAGTGTGCGAAAGTGAGGTAGGAAACTAAAGGTCCATCAGGTTTGTTGGTAAGCTTACGTAATGCAATGCTATGGTTTGACTGGCCATACTACCATTAATGGGAGCTGGCGAAGGTGCATCAAAGAGCTAAGACGAGCACCCACTCGCACTCCCAGGGGATACTGATATACACTGAACCAGCCTCGCAACTTACCAGCGGTGTACAGCATGTGTCTCGACGAGTTACATAAAGGGACGCAGCAGTGTTCAGCCGTCAACCACTCGCGCCGCTGAAACTTAGGCTACAAGACTGCTTCATCCTCGCTCCACTAGCCGAATGGGCTACACAAAATACAGGTATACGGACTATTAATTATTATTACTATACTACAAACCATCTGTCATCTCGAATATCCGCAAAATCCAAGTCGTTTCTTTTCCCAAGAGTTGAAACTTGCCACCGCAGCCCCTGCCCACACAGCACGAAATTTGACCGGTGTGCCTTCACTGGCCAATTTGAAAATGGAAGTTCTGTAGAATGCATCATGAATAAGATCAATTCAGGTACGGAAATACTAATTGTCGGAAATGCTGTAGATATGAAATCTGATTTTCGTGACTGAAAAATCAAGAGTTTTTATTTTTTTAATTTTGAAGATAAAAAAGAATTCCGCGAATTAGCGGAAAAATCACATCCCTGCATTTAATTTTTCAAGACATTTCCTCTGTCCAATTTAAACCTCGATTTAAAGCATAAATGGAGAGATCTGCGGGGCGCTGTAAAAGTCAGGCTCTCTGCACACCGGATAAGTGTACATGCAACAAGTGGTGGGCAACCATCATCCACTGTGCATTTCACTTCACAGGAGGAGGGGATGGCATCCACTCTTTCTGCAGTGGAAGTGCATGGAGAAGAACTTGGAGCGTCAACGAACTGCGTCAGACACCTTTACACAGACGCCTGTGATATGTGTATGACATCACCAGCCACTCTCTGGAACGACCCAGATGCCAGGAGCAACAGCGCAGTTCTGACATTGATGACCACGGGTATGTTTTGTGGATAATTGCAGAGGCTGGATAACTGTTTATTAAGAAGTCGGCAAAGATAGATGATTGCCTCATGCACGGTCCAGACGAAAGTGCTGGATGCACTCGATGCCCCAGGATGTCCAAACGAAGCCGATATATGCGTGTTCGTCTTCGAGCTCAGCGTGCTCCTCTTACTCTTTCCCAATCACGCAAGAGTGCAAGCAAATGCAGGACTGGCATTTTGGTTTTAGATTTTGAGGTCATGGTAGAATGATGGTCTTATGTATACTCGTATTAATTAATTGTTTTGCGTTTGTAATTTAACTGATTGGAGAAGAGGCTGATGCGTAACATCATGTGATGATTTTGTTTGATAAATTATTATGGCTTGAGAAATGTAGTTTAGAAATAAGGAAGAGCAATAGAATATTAAATGTCTCAACCTTTACCATGTTAAATAAAATAAAATTAATGTTAAAATTCGGCCTATAACCGACATCAAACACAATATTCCATTTCGCCTCATGTTGGCGCTTGACCTTAATACAGCCCTCAAAAGCGCTTAACAGAAAAAGCGCGTAAGCCAGGGGGAGAATACGCGTAAGTGTTATTTGCCTGAGAAACGCCCGGAAACACCCCGATTTTGGCCTTGCTCCGCCCCAAGCGTGTGACTGCCTTCGGGGCGCGTAATGCACAGGCTTAAGTCGAGGGGAGAATACGCTTAGGCGGAAAAGCGCGTAGCTACGCGCTTTTTTTGACTAACGTGCATGGAAGAATAGACCCCGATGTGCGTAAAGAGGGCACTGACCACACTTGTCTCATGCTCACAATCAATGATAATTCCTCCGTCGGTGAATTGCAACATGGTGGCGGTAATGCAGTCTCTGAGTACCAAGTTTTCTAATCTGTTTCATGTTTAAAATCCCTTTTGACATGAATATACACTGGTAAAACAATTTTGAAGATTACAACTGATTACAATATACTTTTTTAGTCTGAGATCACTTAAAATATTTAGTGGACACAGTACTTTGGAGAAAAACAAGTATTAATTTGTGATACACAAAGGAAAAAAGTTTCAAAAATAGATGCTTAATGGCAGTGCAGAATATAGTAGCCTGTCCATAGTCCATTTTCCTTGTAAAATAAACATACACCTTCACTGAATAAATTTTAAAATAAAACAGACACACAAAACATATGCATCCCCGTAAGTTAATAGGTTTCAAATCTTAAGTGGTTATCGATGTGGTTATCTTAAGTGGTTATCTTTTTCTCCACCCAAAATCCATCCGTTAACTTTCAAACAAATAACCCTGTATCAGCACTCTGGGACAGATGGGCAGTGTGAATACATGTGGAATTTACCGTTTGTCCCAGGATGTCCATCTCCACACCCTTAGACCTCTTGAAAGGCCATCAGTGACAAACAGGAGCTAGAAAAGGCAGCAGAATTGGAGGAGTTTTGGGGAAAATCAGTTTCCGCACCTGATGGGTATGTTCACATTGAGAAGACAATAGGCAGCACAGGCCTATAACTTATACTGACACGCCAGACGCCACCGTCCAATTACCCAACTGTGGGAAAGCCCTTTGGCAAGCCGGCCCCAACTCAGAGATGGATGGTCCTTTTTCATGGGACTGAATTAATACAGGGAGTCAAGCGAATTGCTTTTGGAACAATGCCTTTACTAAGGAGAGGCCACTAGACTCAGTTATTTGAATCGGCCCGTAAGGGATGCCCCAGGTGCCTCAGTAAATTTCGGGAGCGCCATCTTAAATTCGCCAACCTGGCAGGGGAGACCAGGTGTTCCAAGTGCGCGGCCTGATAGGGACATTTTCCTCACAAGGAAAAGATAAAGTCAATCGTCGATAAAGTCAAAGCCACTCTCGAGCAGCATGCTTCTAGAAATAAATGTTTTTTACAAGTATACTGAAATTACTGACTCTCCGCTTATTTCCACCCTTCTGTCCTCTTTCTGAAAGCAGCCACAACATGAACCAACCATATATTGGTTATGCAAATGCAACGAGTAGGTAACTTTTCTTCAGATACTCAGAAGAATACATACATAACCTCATAATATATTAACATAACATAACATAACATGAGTGGCAAGAACAGGCCATTCAGCCCAACTAGGCTAGCTAGTTTCTTTTTACCTTTGTGAATATATCACTTCAGATACTCAAAGACTCAATGGTGTCTAGCTTTAAGTCAAGCCTGCTCTTGAAAATTCCCAAGATTTCTGCCTCAACAATATGGTCAGGCAAGCTATTCCACATCAAAATTACTCGTTGGGTGAAGAAATATTTCCTAATATCCTGCTAAATTTACCCTTGATCAACTTCCATTTGTAACCTCGAGTTCTGCAGACAAAACGTGGCTGAAGGAATCCTACATAATTAACTTTGTTAATCCCCTTACCATATTTAAATTTTTACCACATCAATCCGATCACCCCTGAGTCCCCTTTTCCTAAGGCTAAAGAGATTAAGGATCTTCTGCCTCTTCTCACAGTTTTCATCTTTTATACCTGGAATTATCTTAATGGCTCTTCTCTGAACTTTTTCTGGAGCCTCTATATCTTTCTTAAAGTATGGTCCCCAGAACTGTACACAATACTCCAGATGTGGTCTGACGAATGTGTTATACAAGAGAAGTATGACCTCCTTGAATTTGTATTCAATACTTTTGGCAATGTATCCCAATGTATCCCAGCATCCGATTGGCTTTTTTAACTGCTACGGTGTAATGGCTAGAACCTGTGAGCATTTAGACAACAATCACTCCTGTGGCGGCCATACTGTTTTACTGATCGCAGTCAAAATCAATAGGGTCCATCCTTGATGTAATAGCAATCCCCCAACAAAATTTCAGATAAATCCATGCATTACTTTTTGAGTTATCGCGTGTGATAGGATTTCAACATGGCTGCCGTGGTGGCCATATTGTTTCAGTGATCAAGGTGAAAATCTATAGGGTCCATCCATAATGTAATAGCAATCTACCCACAAAATTTCAGACAAATCCATGCATTACTTTTTGAGTAATATTGTTCACAATGAGTTACAAAACTGAAAAACAAACAAACAAACAGGGGTGAAAACATTACCTCCGCCAACAGAGTTGGGGCGGACCTCTGAAAATTTACCGCGGACCAGCTGCAGAGGGAGACAAAGAGCTTCTTTCCTTTTCATTTTCCCCTGTTTGAAAGCCGAAATGTTGCCCAATTAGGGAGCTCGCATTCTTCTTTGCGACTAAATCCGTCATGTTTGTGTGCTGAAACGCTGCAGCTGCATGCAGGCTAACCCAAATAATTCAGCAGTTATTTTCATTATTTTCATGTGGAAAGAAGGAGGAGTATCAAAGTAAAATAAAAGTCAAAGGATGCCATTACAACTGTTCGGTATTGTAAAAAAATTTGGATATGACGAATATTGAAAATCAGCCCAAGCCTTACTGAGTATACAGCATATCATAACATTTTCCAGTTAAAGGGACTGAAAACATAACCTCCTAAAAGGAGGTTAATAGGAGGCTCCGTTTACCTTAGATGGTGGAGGTAATTTTGAAACAGGGAGCTCGCGTGCCTATGTGCAACACATTAATGTAAGTATAGCAACTTCGCATGTCAGTTTTCTACAAGATGAAAGAAATGGCAAACCGCACGAGAAACCACCAAATGCTCAATTAGCCTGGACTTACGATAGGTAAATTAGCATGCTTCACAAAAGTGCCATACACGATAAAACAAAAATGTATAAACTCCAAAGTAATCATCAAAGCAATAATGAATAAAATCTTTGTTTAGTATACTGAGGAGAATACCGCGAATTTGAAGGAAGTTGCGTCACCAAAATGTAAAAGATCACACAGCATTTATATAAAAATTCTACTGAATTAAAGAAAACTCCCCAAAACAATACATACTTTTAAATAGCACTTTTCTAGGCACTATGGATAAGTTATTCACACTCTGATGGTGGTAAACTACATTTTTGTAGCCACAGCTGCCCTGGGGCACACCGGGGCACACCTGGGGCACACCAGACTGACGGAAGCGTGGCTGCCAGTATGCGCCTACGGCTCCTCCGACCACCAAGCTTTCGCACACAGCCATACTGGAGCATATTGCATGTTTTGTGGGTGGGGGGAAACCGGAGTACCCAGAGGAAACCCACGCAAACACCGGGAGAACATGCAAACTCCCCACAGAAAGGCCCCAGGCCAGATTCAAACCCACAACCTTCTTGCTGTGAGGCAATAGTGCTAACCACTGTGCCACCGTGTCGCCCATCGATGTGCATGGATAAAAGGAAAAGAATAATAATGTGCAAACAGAAACCGTTAGTGTCATTGCCTGGTTTTGAAATATCTTTGATGGTCTTCTCAAAATTTTGATTTGAATTTTGTAATTTTTTTAGCTCCAGGACAAGGATCAAAGGTTATTTTTCCAAAGCTGACAACTCCTTAAGGATATTGGGCTACTTCCTGGTATTTACTGTATTTCCATACATTGGTAGCCAAAGTATTTGAGACTGTAAGTCACTGCAGGAAATTGAAACACACAATTCCAGTGGCTCATTGTGAAATTTGTCATTTTTCAATGAGGTCAGCAACAAAAACATCATTTATGGTACCAATTTTCAATTGCTTTGTTTTAATAAAGTAAATAATAGTAATAATAATAATAGTAATAGTAATAAAGAGTATAAAAAATTAATTGAATTATCAGAAAATGTAATTTTTGTAATTCCATTATTTTTATGAAATCAATCGCATTTGGAGTTGATATTAAAGTGCAATCCCCATTTCATATCCGAGTGGTGTTATTTTTAAACGTCAATGTCCGTCGACTCGTGTTTTCATCAAACTTTCGCTACTTGACAATTCAGCAGTTCACACATGCCATCATGCATGTACATTCCTACACACAATTAGCTACACATCACGCTCGTCGCCTGTCTATTCGTGTGGTGGGTTTTTCTGGCCTCTCCTAATATTTTCTGTAGCTGGTTGACAATAGCTTGGGCTGATAGCCAGTTAGGCGTGCAGGGGGCAGTTTTTTATTTATAAATCCGCCCGTGATATGGAGACAGTCCAGTCGGTCAGTCAGCTGCTCTGCCATGCAAAGGCAAAACACTGTAACATCACACGTGGTCGAAAATTAGTTATTGTCATTTTGGAGGTGTTGAAGACCTACCTTATCATGTGGATGAAAATTTTGGGTCAATTTGATTGTTTTCATGAAAAAATAAAACAGGAACAACGAAAAACCCATCAGAAACCATGACAGAATGCCGTAACTGCAGTTACTGTGCTTAGCCTTTGTTTCGGGACGCTGACATTTAGTTAAGGTACCCTGGCTTTGTTTAAATTGGAAATGGAATCATGGCGGAAAGAGGAGACGACTGCGCTCAGAACATCTATCTGCCCTCAAAGAGGACTAGGTCTGAAGTATGGGCATATTTCGGGTATTATTTGAATGCCGGGGACACTTGATTGAAGGCAGTTATCCTGTCTGCAGAACATGTAGGAACAAGTTTCTGCTAAAGTCAGCAATATGTCAAATCTCATGGCACATCTCCGTGACCATCACCCTCAACTTTATAGCCAAAGCAAAGTTAACGTTAACGTTTTAGCTGAAATACATGATGTGGGGACATCGGGTTGAGGTTGAATGCAGTGATCCGTCTGTCTAACTTATTGACTAGTCAATAATGTAAACAGAACCCTAAGTACAGTGCCCGTCGCCACCAAGAATACATATCTAGCAGAAAATATTCTAAACTTAACTGCTAAACATTGAAAACAAGGCATTATATAGCACTAGTTGAAGGCATCAAAAATGCCATAAACTTCGTTTTTTGTAGAAATTTAATTGACAGTGACTATGTGTATATAAACATTTATCAGCTAAATCGCGCTAGCAAGTTTACTATGACAACGGTTAACACTACTAAACAGCAATGTCATAAACATTTGCTGAAATGAATGACACCGTACCAGAAGCATTCTACCTAAAATGCATGCATTTCTTGATTTCTAAAAGATTGCATAGTTTGTATTCAGAGTGGCTGTTCGCACAGCCACTGTGTATATAAGCCGTAGCCGCCTCCCTATGCAGTTATTTTATTTGCACAGCCGCTGTGCAAATAGTGGGTCAAGTTATTTTTTTTCGCACAGCCGCTCTTTACGAGCAGTTACTTAGCAGCTGTGCCAATAAGGATGGGCCGTAGCATTATTCGCCCGGTAGCACATCCATTTGCATTTGTCCAAGGTCAGTAAATGGTTTGTTTCTTGCGAAGTTGGATTACTTTAATTTACTAAGTCAGACGATCTGAGCCAAGTGTCTTTAAAAAGACGAAACACAATTATTTGTCCTGTAAGATTATGAATTTCTAGCCAATCGGTTTCTTTTGACTTTGCAACAAAAACAGCTTAAGGTAAAATTGTATGTACATTGATATGAGTGGTAGCCCAATGATAATAATAATACAAGATGCTAGATCAGCAGATCTTATTTGTTGATGATAGAGAGAATAAGCATACAATCACTGATTTGTTTACATATTTTTATTTTACTTTAATGTCATCAACACTGGAACGTTTGGATATGATTACATATGATTGTAGTAGTTATTTTTGAAATTTGTTTATAGGGGCTATTTTTAATACATAATGCGCATTTGTCTTATTCCTTTAAGGTTTACTTAAAAGTACTCGTGTTCAGTTCAGTTCAACATTTTAATTTTGATGATGAAGAAAACAAGTATATAATAAGTGGTGTTTCTTAGATTTGTTTAAGAATTGTTACCTTTGCCAGCGACTTCGCTGACGAAGGTAATGTTTTGATCCCCGTGTATTTATTTGTTTGTGTGTCTGTCTGTCTGTGTGTATGTATGTGTATCGAATAACTCAAAAAGTACCAAACGGAATTTCATAAAATTTGGTGGGTTGATTTGGCATGACTTGAGGATCAATCGATTAGATTTTGGGAGTGATCGGGTCAAAGGTCAAGGTCAAGGCCACGAAAAGGTCAAAACCGACTTTCGGCCATATCTCGGTCAATTTTTATCCGATCGGCATGAAACCAACGCCAGTGGCGAGGGATTCAGTGGCGTCGGCGAAGGTATGCGCTCTACCGAGTGCCCGTTCTAGTTCCTTATGTCTTAGCTTGAATGTTTGGATTTGCATAATTATATCCCCGAACGCCGAATTATTAATAATAATTTATTAACCTCCGCCGAGGAGGTTTATGTTTTCGGTGCCATTTGTTTGTTGGTTTGTTTGTTTGTTTGTGTACAAGATAACTCAAAAACTAATGGCCGGATTTTTATGACATTTTCAGGGTAGGTGGGTATTAAGTCAAGGAAGAGGTGATTAAATTTTGGCATATTTAGGCCAAAGTACTGCTGAGATATACTCCAAAGTTCAAGATTTCAAGTCTTTCCAATGGGCCAGAGTTCCAATTGCCGTGCTTTTGGCTTTGCTGCCCCCTGGCGGCGGAGGTTCTGCGCTCTCTAAGTGCTCTTCTAGTTATTATATAAATTATAAAATGTATAATTTCAGGTAAGGATGATCGCATTTGCAGAAAGAGGATTTATTTGGGGGCAGATTTTTACTAGGTATACACGGTGCAACTGACTTCAAATGTTGGGCGCATGTGCCGAAAACTGGGTGCACATGCGCACCTATGCACCCGCTATTTCGAGCCCGGGTAAGGATGTAACAGTGACAAAAACTTGGTTATATTCCACAAAATTTTACCCTCAGAATGCAGGAAATAGTGTTTCAGACGGTTTCAAATTTCAAAATTTACTGGTGGAGGGTCCCCCAGACCCCCTACAGCACTCGCACCTGCGGCGCACGTCGTGCCAAGTTGCCCCTACGCTGTGAAAAAATCCTGGCGAGAACCCCGCAGAGGTCTGTTAGGATATGAATTCAGTATTATACTGTACTTACCTGGCTTTTCAGTGGTCGCCTACAGGTTCAATAGCGACGCAGAGGTATTTGAGCCGATGCCTAGTGGGGCTGCTCTTCTCTTTCCCGCGTCAATGGCGTTGACCTCTGAAATGGGGCAAGAGCGCTCATTTTAGCCGAATCTCTTGCTAGCTTCGCTGAAACAGAAATCAATCTCAAAGCTGCACAGGGCCAATTTGTTCTTCGATATGTGGATAATTTTTCTGCAATTACTGTCTTTTTCAGCAGTTGTAGCAAATTGTGTTCCTTGGGAGCGACTCTAAGATATAAACTTTGAGGGGGAAAAAGGTAAAACATTAGCCTACTTCAGTTAGTCACATTCGTAACTTGGCTCATACCTACCTAGAAGGAAACATCTGCAACAAATTGCAGGCCACACCACTGTCCAATCAGAGGACCGGAACATGGACCATCTCATTTCATTTGTCGGTTTAAAAGGCTACAGTTAGTTCCCACTGCCAGACCATCCAAATCCTGCCTCTACAAAGAGATTTAAGCAGAAAGTGAAATTGCTACCTGTCTTACTCAAGCATTCTGCATCAAACTATAAATCAGTTATTAACTTTACTTAGTGTTTCGGCATGGTCTTTTGATTTGAGAAAAGTGAATCTTTTGTTTCCTCGGTATTTCCCGCTGAGGTCCAATATTTCAACAAAAGTATCTCCAATATTTCAAATGTTAATACCCCCAAAGATTAATGTTCTCCCAGCGTGATGGAAGCTGGCATTGCCTTCATGTCAACCAAAAACCGAACGTTAGCTACGTTTTGTCCCAAGCTAAATTCTTTACCGGTGAAACAGATGTACATTAGCCAATTTCAATCGCTATATTCACCAAGTGTTCTGCTTCAGAAAGCTTGCCCTGTCTCGAAGAAAGAAGTGTAGTGAGAGGGCGGATTGCCATCTCCCTGCGCCTCCTTGGGAGGGAGGGGCATTTGATTGTTAATGACAGTCACCTGTGCTTGGCGTGCAGAGAGGAGGAGGCTGGATGAAAAGTGGAGAGAAAAACAGCGTGAGCCATGTAAGAGTGATCTGGCTTTTGCCCTGTGGCGGTGGCACTGGGACGGGAGGGTGCTGCTTGCAACTTTTAGTGTTGCCGGCAGTGAAGACGGTTGAATAGGGGAGTTGTTCCTGAAGTAGGAGGGGAGGCTAGATACCTCCTTTAGGCAGTGAGGGACTGGGGTTTAGAGTGTCGCTGCCTGCTTGTAGTTACGAACTTGGCGTGTTTTAAAACCTTCCGCTTTCCTGCCTTCTCGATGTTGGCTGAATGAAATGAATGGTAATGACTTTTGTCGATGAATGAATCGCATGGATTATGTTAAGAAATGAATTACTGGAGCCCTCTGTATTAAAGTGAATCTTTGGCTTCATTGTCCGCACCCTACGGGGGGGGGGTGTTGTCGCCAGACCGGGCGAGTAGAGAATATTCGTAACATTTTAATGTTATTTGTCTTGTTATGGTCTAATTTGTATTGCGCAATTTTGAAATAGATCTTAATATGCGGGATACTCTGCCAGGGGTTCTTTCAGGGGTAACGCTGTGGCCATGAGGCCTCCTGTATCTCCTTAATTGTAGACGTGGTTTTGCTCCGCATGTAGTCAGGTGGGCTTAATTGTGCGCTGTGCAATCTGATGCTGTGTGTCAATACTGTGAAATGGGCGCTGTTTTCCAATGGTGTGCAATGCAGTGATTTGTGAGTGTATGTGGTTGCAGTGGTAATATTTAAGAGTGTGCAGTGTGCATCCTATGGTGTTCTATGGATGCATACTACGGGTTTGCTGTGCCGTGGTTGTAAGGGGGGCCTCTTGTGGCCATTGCGAGAACTCTTCAGGAGCTTCTGGTTTGAGTGTCTGCACTTAATTTAATGGTCAATAAAGTAATTGGGTTTTTATAATGAATCCGTGCGTGGGGTGTATTCGCTTGCCTCTGACACCGGACCATACCGGGTTTATAAAGGTGGTGGCAGCTTACGCTATGTTTAATTAAAATTAATGTTTATTACAGAAGCGACCCAGATAGCATACGGATGTGGGCCACATCAGGCAATCATCCGGGTCTTTTGGCCCGAACAAAATAGATGTGAACCTAAAGTGGCCCATGTGGTAAATGCTGAATTTGGCCCGAATATCACAAAACAAATATGGCCCACAACTGGCAAATATTAAGCAGAGTGACAATAGTCAGTCTGTAAGTGAACCAAAACTGGCCCACATTTGCTGCATCATAGGCTCTTGGCTGACATCTGGCATTGTGATGGCTTGGTTGTGGCCAAGTTCTGGCAAATGGGAGCGGAGCGCCCAAGTGCCATCATTCCATGTGATATGTGGGCCAAATGAACGTGTCAAACGAGTCAGGTGTGGGCCAGATATGGACCAGAAGAATTTTGCAATCTGGGGAGGGTTACTGCACAGACGTTTGTAATTCAAAATCATTCTGTACCATAGATATATATATAGAACATTAGATTGCTGATAGGGTGCACTCAAGTGAAACATCTGTTCTAAGAGCCTATACACCCGGAAGTAAAATCCGCTCATAGACTCCCATTCATTTTAGCCTACTTTAAAATTACATTTTCAAAAACACTTGCGAGTGAGTCTGTAATATTTTGGTATCGCAGCGCAGAGCAACATTTTGTCTCCCTAAACATGTGCTTTTCGGAGGATGGAGACCGGCACACTTTCTAAAGCGAAGCTCGAAATGTGACTCGCTGTTTACGTTAAAGTGCAGCAGAGACCTGACGTTAAAGTGACCGAGGCTTTTACCTTCGATAAGATAATTGCTTGAAAGTTATCGCCGTTATAAGAAACGTTGATGAATGTCCGTATACGCTATCAAATTACACTCTGGTTTCCTCACTTCATTGTACCCTGGTTCACTATTTAAAATTACCCGATTTAATGCCAACTTTGATAAAAGGAAGCGCTAGTGAAGCCTTTCTCCCCTCCTTGTCTTTTGGAGCTCTGTATAAAACAGACAAAGCGACAAGTGCACTGTTTTAAATATTATGCAGGTGAGAAGTATTGTCGTTGAATGTCAATTACAAGTAGCTAGCCACCTTTTTCATTTATTTACCACTAAGTCAATGCAGTCCCCGCGACGCCAAGGCAGCTCGCCGATGACCGTTATCGATCGCTCGCGTTCGCTTTCAGTCAGCCGTCTGTTCAGGTCAATGGGACGGCTAATTAGCTAGCTAGCACCAAACGCGATTTTTTACTATTAAAGTGGCAACTTTGCGTTTATACGTTAACTTACGCATGAAACGTTTTATTACAGCTCTTCAAATATTTATTGCTGCAAAAGGCAGCCGCACATCTCGGCATTTTGTCGCTTGTATCGACTTATTTGAAATTGGCCTCATAGGAAACCATTCATTTTTATGAAGAAGTTGGGTGTATCAATATGGCGGCCGAGTGCTTCACTTTGGATAATGTAAATATGACGACAACAGCAATCTAGAGTTCTAAATATGTTCTGTACTTACCCGGCTCTTTCGGTTGCCGCCAACAAGGTTCGATAATGACGCAGAGGTATTTGAGCCGATGCGTGCAGAGGCCGCTCCTATCTTTCCCGCGTCTGCGCCCGTGAGCTCTGAAGCGGCGCGAGTGCGCTCATTTTTAACCGAATCTCTTGTTAGCTTCGTTGACACCGTTATCGATCTTCAAGCTGCACAGGGCCAATTTATTCCTCGATACCTGGGTAATTTTACTGCGATTATTTTTTTTCGCCAGTGCTTGCAAATTGTGTCGCTTAGGAGCAACTCTAAGAGATAAACTTCGAGGGGGGAAAAATGTGAAAAATTAGCCTACTGAAGTTGGCCACATTTGTAATTTGGCTCGTTTCAACCGACAAGTAAACACGCTCAACGAATTGCTAGCCATACCACTGTCCAATCAGAGGACCGGAACATTGACCATCTCGTTTAATTTGTCGGTTTAAAAGTTAGTTCTCTCTGCCAGACCATCCAAATCCTGCCTCTACAAAGAGATTTAAGCAGAAAGTGAAATTGCTACCTGTCTTAAGGCTGATTCGTACTCCAAAAGAACAGAAATTTGTTCTTGCTCTGAGGCTGCGAGAAGAAGAACAAAGTTCATTTTGACCGGGACATTTCATACTTCACGAGAAACTCAAGTGCCGAACTCCTTCGGGCTGTTTCAATAAACTTTACTTGTCCGACCGAGTCAGACCATCTGTCCAGTGAAAAGTCGGACCTTCGAAAGACCATGTCCGCCTGGTGTTTCGATAAAACAAAAATCGGATGTCCGACCATGGTCCGACGCGGACGGACGGTTCGTCTCTGTTCGTTGGAAGTTGCGTGAGAATTTACGCCTCAGCGATGCACTGCTTTGCTATTTGACATTCAAATATTTGAAATAAGTTAACGTTAAATGAATAAAGAAAAAAAAAACATTCTGATTAGGTAGATCATTAACCACTATTCAGACATAAATTAACTGCGCTCATCGCTGCCCTTACAAAAATGTAGTTTATTCAAGTGTGCTATTAGTATACTTCTTCTAAACTAAAAATAAGAGAGTTTACTTTCAGTTTACCTTTGATGTACTTATTAGAGATATACTTACCCTTACAAAAAAAGTTTATTCAAGTGTGCTATTAGTATACTTCTTCAAAACTAAAAAAAAGAGAGTATACTTTCAGTTTACTTTTGATGTACTTATCAGAGATATACTTAGCTCAGTAATACTTACATATACTTTGCTTATACTGAAAAGTACACCGAAAAGTCTAAGTATATTAAGCTAATACTGGTACCTAAACTTATGATTATCATACTTTTCTTGAGTATATCTAAGTATTAAAATATTCATGCCTAATGTTCAAGTATACTGGCTTGCAGTTAGGCTACTATCTAAAGCATAAGCACATTAAAATATTTTTACCATACATATAAGCTTCTGTGAAGTATACTGTACTATATTTTTACTCAGTTTTTACGATCTCATGGACTTACAAGAATGTTTGCAGTAAAAAGTCAGCTTTGGGGCAGCATAGCAGAGTAATTAGCAGATGGGTTGAGCTGAACTTGATTTTTATGCAGTGTTATTAACCCACAAAGAAATAGATAAACATTTGTCTGATTTTATTTGTGAACAAATTTGACAATTATTGCAGTATTGACAGACTTGATACATACTCTTGCAAAAAAAGGATACTTCAAGTTTAGGCAACATAGATGTAAACTAGTTGGGTACTTAAAGTTCAAGTTTTATTTTGTACTGCAAGTACACTACAAGTGAACAAGTATACTGTGACTTAATTAGTTGTATAACTCTAGAATACTTTTCAATTTATGAAAGCATACATTTGAGTATACTGCAATTAAACTTACAGATATACTGCTAGTTTATTAGTTGTATATTTCTAGTAAACTTTTCAGTTCATGAAAGTATATTGTGAAGTATACTGCTAGTAAACTTAAAAATGAACTATTAGTTCACTAGTTATATACTTCTAGCACAATGTCAATTTTATAAAAGTATACTTTGAAGTATACTGAAAGTACTCAGATGTACTACAACTTTACTTGTTATATACTTCAAGCCAACTTTTTAGTTCATGAAAGTGCACTTTGAAGTATATTGCAAGTAAACTTATAGGTAGACTACAAGTCCACTATTTCTATACTTCAAGCCCTCTATAGTTTAAATTTAGTTTTAAACTTTCAGGGAGCTAAAAGTTTTTTTTTAACTGCAAGTATACTTCAAACTTAACATCAAACTCACAGCTTATGATTATTGCAATCTAAAATATATTACTGTTGCAATTCAGATATTATTTTATGCAAGTAGACGAGAGGTTACCTCATGTACTCTATGAGTAGACAATGATTAAGTGCATTCTGCTTTAATATACAGATGAAGGTACTTATAAGGATTTACAATGAAACACATACTCAGGAGAGGACAAAATTGATTCCTTTATAAATAAGATTTTCAAACACAATATTGTATTAGATGCCGAAGTATAAGAACACAGCAATGGCAACTCTTATTGAAATCTCAATTCAAAACAAAAAAAAAACCTCTTTCTCTCATATGGAACCAGAAATATGCATAAAATATTAATTATCAATGCCTTTAGCCTGACCAGTAGGCTGAAGGACTCAAGCAAAGGCTGATGAAATATTCCAAATCAGTACACTGATGTGCTGTTTTTGGTTAATGGAGTTCTGTATCACAGTCAAAAATATGACCGACTAAAGAAAAAATGTAGAGGTGCTGTAATACTTGAAAGATGGTACATTCTTTTTATCAATGATTTAATCATTTTTAAACAAGAGTGTGGACATCAAAGCCCTGCATATTGTACCTGTACCAAACATTGCTGTATTTAAGTTGAGATATCAGTTCAATCTAGCTGGCCATAATGTGCAGATAAATGTACACAGTATTTTGAAACATGAGATTAAGGAGACTGTAACTTCAGTGCTATCTGACAAAGT
Organism: Gymnothorax reevesii; assembly: GCA_029721435.1. Classification (NCBI taxonomy): domain Eukaryota; kingdom Metazoa; phylum Chordata; class Actinopteri; order Anguilliformes; family Muraenidae; genus Gymnothorax; species Gymnothorax reevesii. The sequence goes on from CM056574.1 coordinate 12,888,251, forward strand.
GACAATGAAATGTCTCTACTAGTTTTAGAACAAGCAACCATACCACAACTTGATCTACAAGAGCTGTGTGGTTGAAGCTAAGCAGCTGTAGGCTTAGTTTGTGCTTGGATGGGAGATGCCTGAGGAAAGTAAGTTGGTGTTGTTGGGCCTGTAGGTTGGGATCTTAAAATCCAATGACGCTCTTTTTAAGTTTCCTCACAGTATACTTTCATGAACTGAAAAGTTTACTAGAAGTATACAACTAATAAACTAGCAGTATATCTGTAAGTTTACTTGCAGTATACTTAAATGTATACTTTCATAAATTAAAAAGTATACTCGAAGTATACAACTAGTTCACTCATAGTATACAGAAAAGTTCACTTGTAGTGTACTTGCAGTATACTTAAATGTATACTTTCATAAATTAAAAAGTATACTAGAAGTATACAACTAGTTCACTCATAGTATACAGAAAAGTTCACTTGTAGTGTACTTGCAGTATAGAATAAAACTTAGATGTAAACTAGATGGATACTTTCAGTTTACTTTGCTTAAACTTGATGTATACTTAAAAGTATACTTTTATAAACTTAAAATGTTCCAATTTAGTCCAAAGAAGTATTAAATTAGTATACTTTCTAGTACACTACAAGTACATATACTTGTATACTTGCTAGACTTATACTTATACTGAAGTATACTTAGTAAAATGAACTGCAAGTATACTACTTTTTGCTAAGGGTGTAGGATGTCACATAATGTCCATTTTCAGTAGGCTATTAACTAACTCTAGCTCATTCAAAGCAGTCTTTGCTTACTGTGCAGAAACTACGATTGGCAACATAACAAAGCTATTAATCACACAAAAAACATTAAACTCGTCACGACCGCTTATTTTACAGAATTGACTTAAGCAGACGGGTGATAAGCAGAGCTCCACTCTTGGTCACACTAAGCACCACGAATACGATGTTTAACCACTGAGCACAACGGCGAGACCGCTCCCTAGCAGTGCCCCATTAGTGTTCACATAGCATGCATAAAAACATAACTTTTTGTCGCACTTGAGGTGTACGATACCAACAATTTAAAAGTGAAATCTTCACGCGTAATTAAATTATGTGTAGTTGCAAGAAAAATTAATTCACAGATTTAACGGAGCCCCGCTTCTGGGAGTAGACTAATATTGGTTTCGCGGGCGTTGATACTGTCTTTCCATTCTCGAAATATTTTGGGCTGTCTGCACTTCCAGACAAAATCAAACAATGAAGGATGTCAACCGTAGGTTGAACGGTATCTTGCCAAAAAGGGGTGTTTTTTTCAGCGAGAACCATGAAGGTCAAGGCCGGTTGCCACCAAAAACTAATCAGCCGAGCGCCTGACCATATACTACATTCACACCAAGTTTGAAGTCGATCCGATCAAAGCTACTCAAAAAATAACGGTTTCGTCAAACCCTCAAATTGACCAAAAATTGACCTTGACCTTTGACCTTGATGGAGTCCCCCGAATAATAGGAATCGTGATGAGTCATTGTTAGGCAACCGTACAAAAGATCTCAAGGAGCAGGCATCACGCAGAGCAGAGAAAATTGTTCAAGAAAAATTTCCGGTAAAAAACAGTTTTTTCGTCATAACGTCACCAAATGACGTCAGAGCGCAAAAATTTTGACTGATCTGGAAAGCGGTCATCAAGGGCTTTCATATGAGGTATTACTCGACATAGTTCCTGCAAGTTCAAAATTTGACCTTGGGGTCAAAAATTTTCGACCTTCAGCGAGAACCATGAAGGTCAAGGTCAATCGCCACCAAAAACTAATCAGCTGAGCGCCTGACCATATACTACATTCACACCAAGTTTGAAGTCGATCCGATCAAAGCTACTCAAAAAATAAGGGTTTCGTCAACCCCTCAAATTTACCAAAAATTGACCTTGACCCTTGACTTTGATGGAGTCCCCCGAATGATGGGAATCGTGATGAGTCATTGGTAGGCGACTGCACAAGAGATGACAAGGAGCAGGCAACGCGCACAGCAGAGAAAAGTGTTCAAGAAAAATGATTACAGACAAAAAAACAAACAAACAATAAACAAACATTCCGACCAACATATCTTATAATAACGCCATCTATTGGGGTTATATTTTTTGTCCGACCGGGTTTTAGGACAACTCTCGAGTAGTCCTACAAAGTCGACAGACCGTTTAATGAAACACTCAGAAAAAGACGGACCATCCTATCCAGTCTTTCGTGTTCATTGAAACAGCCCCCTGGTAAGTCAAAGGGTCACGCCCACTCCATCTTTCTAACCAATCACACAACAGTTCTCGGACACAACATGAGAAAAAAATTCTGCCCAGATGATGTGTAGAGAACAAGATGCAAGAACTCCGAAACCAGGGCAGCGTTGAGAACAAGAACAAATTTCTCTGTTCTTGTGGAGTATGAATCGGCCTTTACTCACGCATAATTCCAATGTTTATACTCCTACAGATGAATGTTACACCAGCATGATGGAAGCAGCCATTGCCTTCATGTCAACAAATAACCAGGGCTGGCTGTCAAAAATTTTTCCAAGCAAGTGTATCTTCAAAGAATCCTCTGATAGCAGTTTGTCCTCGGCCATGTTTCTTTTTATCCTTTTTCTTTTGTTGTGGGGGTGGGGGGTCGTTCAGATTGAGTTGCTCTTGGCAGGAAATCACAGCCTGGAGGCAGTCTGTCCCAGCCTTAATGGCAGCCTTATCCTGACTTTTGACCCAGCTTCGACTGGCTGCTGTACATGACAGCAGAAATGCATTAACATATTGTCACAATCTGTGAAATGACACCGAGTTTGAGCAGAAGAGATGGACAGAAAGATTTTTAACTGGCAATAATTTATTAATGCAAAGAAGGAGGAAGCTCCAGAACAGTAATTTAAAAAAAAATGTCCGTAAACATCCCATAAAATGAAGAAAATTTTGCATATTTAAGTTGGAATGAGCCCACTAATATCTTATGACTAGATGCTTACAAAACAAATACCTTGGTAAAATGCCACTTCAACCAATACGTGGCTAATGCACAATGATGTATGCCTATATTTTTCAAACACATTTGGTTGATTTACAAAACCTCACAGGCTGGTTTTATGATGACAACCTTGTTGTCAAAGAATATTAAATCAAGAATACATCAGAATATGCACTACAGCATTACATTCCAACTGAGAAATTAATGCAAAATTAATCATTTTCTCTTGATAAGCAAATCCTAATTGACGTCATTCATCCTAACCTAAACCAAATAGTAAAGCAACTTCAATATCAAATTGATAAAATTAATACATATTGCTACAGCATATCAGAAGCTAATATCAGTTTCAACCAATCTGACACATTACAATAACATCAGTGTCATCTCATCAGACGTAGCCACACCAACAGCTAAATTCAATTTAATGAAATCCACACACGCTACACAAGGCAACCTTGCTCCAAAGAATTTATTATAAAAATATTTTTTACCTGAGGATGGAGTGCCTCAATTTCTTTCTTTCCTTGGTTGTCTGCACTTTTTACAAAGAGTATGGGACTTCCTTGGTTTATTGAGATCAACTATTTACCCGCCTAACTGAAGAGCACCTGCCATGAAAAAAGCCCTATTATATCCAAGTAGTGCTTCTTTTTTCTCTCTTTTTGCAAAGCTATTGTATGCGTGGAAGGGACTACAGTAGTTTGGCGTGAAGCAACGAACCATGACAAATATCATGACTAAGGAGAGATGGCCAGCGTACATGGTGCAGGCATCCTCCAGGTTTCTGAATTAACCAGGCTTGCTCTCACAAATGTGAGATGTGGACAGAACTACCAACAGCAAAACCACAACTGTGCAGCTGTTGGCCATAGCTGTAAAGATTCCATATCAGCCAATAATGTTTTGTGCGACACCACAGCAAGTCCTTAAGCCTGGGCTACCCAATAGTCCACCCTGAATTTGTTTGATGATGCTTTCTTTAAAAAGACATCTGTCATACTTCATTGCACAACAGGAAGTTATTTCATTATTACCTACTAATATTCTCTACCCTTCTATTATTGTGCAGTTGGATCAGACTCTAAATCTATGTGACATTTTTACACCGAAAAATTCTGATCTGCATACTATTCACCATGAAATTACGGACACAGTGGGACTGGGTGAGACATGCATAATTCATTCTGAATTCAATCTATAGGACAATGGTGTATAAACGTATTTATATGTTTATGAATAAATAAAGGGAGCTGATTTAACAGATTGGCTAGTTAGATCTCCATCTGACGAAAAATTAGAAGATAGAACTTTAAAATTTCCAAAACTGCAGAGAAACCGGCATATATGATTTCATATGGCTTGCATTCTGAAAGCAAATGGCCGCAATCACACCCTACCCTGCATTGAAACGTAATCTCTCAGATGAAGTACTGAATCACATTAGAACAGCAGCTTCTGGAAGATTCATCACTAAACAGTTCAAGCCAGGAAATTACCCAAAACCGTCTTGTAAATTTCACTTGGCAGCTATTTCTACCAGAAACAGAATATAAAATCCTTTCCATATAAAAGAAGTTGAATAAATAAGCTCAAGCACCCAGTGTAGGGTATGCACTTATTGTTCAGGCAATGCATCTCAAAACTATGAACCAGTATGAAGGAGAGCTCTTTGCAATCTACCACCCAAAATCAAGTGGAGTGCTATTCTACACAATGTCCCCTATGGACTTTATCGTATGGACATCGGGGTCCACATTTCAAGGACCGAGGAAACAAATATTGCTTTGAAAAACAAGCTTAATGACAAAAGAACACAACAGTATTCAATCACTGAAGTTTACTAAAATATAGATGAAGTCAAACAAAAGACATTGCCTGAGCCAGTCACGACAGTTGATCTGCATAGTTGTCACAAGGAAGTCACAGCAATAGTGGGACTGTTCCGAATATGTGTCACACACTCAGAATTTAGTAGGGTGGCCTATGAATGTATACATGTGTCAAAGAAATAATGTGGGAGCCAACTTAACAGAAGTACTGAGGTTAAACAAAAGACATTTCCTGAGCCAGTCACGAGCTGATTTGCAAACATGTTACCACGCAATTACAGAGACAGTGGGCTTGTTCGAAACATGCATCAGATTCAGAATTTAATACACAGTGTAGTGGCTTAAGAGTATATTCATATGACTGACAATAAGTGGGCGGAGCCAATTTTTTTAAAGGAAGATCTGCATGCTGGATATCCACTGTATGAAGAATTAACTTAATACTTCTAAAACTGCAGAGTAATTGGCATTTCTGATTTAATATGGCTTGTATTCTGAAAGGGAATGTCACAATGAGGCATCCTCCTGCATCAAATGTAATGTTTCAGATGAAATACTGAACCACATTAAAACAGCAGCTTCTGGAAGCTTCATCATGAAACAGTTTAAGCCAGGAAATGGCCCAAAAAGACCAGTAAATTTCACATGACCACAATTTCTACCAAAAACTGAATTTAACTACCACTGAATGAAATAGCGGTTAATTTAAAATGTAAAAAAAAAGCTCTAGCTCCTGGCGCTGAGTATGCATGTATCACTTAGATAATGTATCTTAAAACTATGAATAAATGATGAAGAACTCATTCAAATCCACAGCCCAAAATCGCGTGGCATGCATTTCCACCAGCAACAGAATAATCCAGTATTCCAACATTAAAGTTGACTTGCAATTGTTGAAGCCAAACAGAAGATAGTTACTGATTCGGCCATTACGCGTTCCAGACTCCAATTCGAAAAAAATTTTGTGATTTTAGATCCAGAATGAATGGTTCATTTGCAAATTTAAAATAGTGAGGAAATTCTATCAGACTGTCAGCAAACAAAGGACTTTTATCTCAAAAGACTGAAGGAAATGAGTACTGAAAAAATGATGAAAACGTTCAGATTATTACAGGAAGAATGAACACTCAAGCAATTATTTGCATTGAAAGCATGATGCGTTCCAGCCTTTTTGATTGCATAACATTTTTTTAGGCCCATTCTTGCAAATATATCACAAGAAATTATTTTTTAATTGACCTTCACGTGAATGGTGCGTGATTCTTGAGGCTGAACAGGCAACTGTGGAGTGTGTTCCAGCTCCTCTTCCAAAGCATGCTGGGATAGACTCCAGTCCTCCATGACCTGCGCAGAAACCAGCAGGCTAGATAATGGGTAGGCAATCGTTATGCTACTTTATTGTTACTGCTTTGGTCGCTGTGTATATTGGAAGGGGATTAATGCTCATTTGTGTTGCTTGAGATTAACACTAATGTCATGTATGGCAGTACAGTGGCCTGGGATATAGCCCTGGCCTGGATCCTCCTTGCATGGAGTTTACGTGTTTTCCTCTTGTTCTCATGCGTTTTCTCCTCGTGCTCCAGTTTTCTCCCGCTACAAAGAAAAAAAAAGTGTAACCGATGTCTACAGATCGTCATAAATAAAAATGGGCCTCCTAGGCAAACTGTGGCAGATCTTAAAAAGCATTCAGTTCACATTAACATTTATTTTTAAAACTCCAATGTGTCCAGCAGGGGGCAGTATTGCAAATGACATTCGTGAAACAAGCGGGGAAAAAATTCACGTACGTGCGGACTTGGTCGGTCGCGGGTCGTCATTGAAACATCGCCCTCAAACGTGGCCTACTACAGGTAACAGGAAATCGTAGAACGGGATGGTTCAGATTACATGCAGTAAGCTATTCCTCTATTGTGAATGAACTAGGGATAATGAACAGGAAATATGATTCTACTGTGCTTCATAACAATAAGCCTGTGGAGAGGTGGGGAAGCGCATGAGGAGAAAGAGAATCCCTGTGCGTAAGGGGCTAGGGACATAGATGTCAGATACATTACACATGCATGTGTCATTCTGTGAGCTGAGAGAACTGCTCAACCTGCTTACATCACTTTATGGAAGCTGCATGACCCTTTGTTGAGCACCACACACACGCACAACACACCACACCAACACACACGCATGCACGCTCTCACACGACCTCTGAATAAATACCTCCTGCCACCATTTTTGTCCCAATAGCTCCCTTAATTAAAAGCACATTTAACATTTGAAGTAATGGAATGGCCTTTTTGCTTCCAACATAAGAAATATGAAAATGTCATCTAATCGAGGACTACAAATTGGATGGCTGCTGTAATTTTCAACAAACCGCCGTACTGGAATTACATGACCATGAACAAATTTCACCTGCAGAAAAAAACTCAGACAAGCTTGTGCGAATAACCCCTCACATTTACTCGATTCTAGATATAAGAACACGGAGATATGAGAGCATTGAAATAGTCTTTGACTGGAAAATTCAGTTTTCAACAATTATGCCATCGCAATATAGACGTAAAACTTAAAAAAGGCCCCATTTTCTACAAGTAAACAACGCTGCACACAGGTCTTCACTGTGATAGCTGTTGGACCAAGGGGAAAGGTTATAATTGTTATACAGTCCTGCATTAATGCACACATCTTATTTAAATAAGACCACAATGATTCCTTGCAAATGGAGCTTGGCTTCTAACCGAGATCCCTCTATTTTTCGTGGTTTCATTTCACAGCAACATGTGCACAACTTACAGTCGCTGTTCATTGGTCGGATTGCGGAATTTAAATTGAAAATACCCAGCTGGTGTTTGAACAAGCTACATCAACGGCCTAGTTGACCAAGCTGGAGCCAAGTGTGTGTGTGTGTGTGCTTTATCGGTGATGTGTAAAATGCATGATAAAAAGGTCAAGAGTACCAGATATTTGGTCTATGTTTGCTAATCTCCGGGCTGACCTACTTCTCAGTCTCCTCGCTTCCCGCGCGCAGCTAAAATCCATAAATTAAGGAAATTAACTGATGGGGCCCCAGGCAACTTTGTAAGCTATTTAAATCTTTAAATTTTCACCATCTTTTGCATACCTCATGTAATTGAGCTAACTTCGGGGTTGTTACAGTAATAGGGAGGAAATCAAGTCTTCCTTTCAGTTTATACGCCAGAAGACAACAACTTTTACCCAGAGGGCTGAAATTCCTCTCTCAGTAAAGACAACAAAGAAACGAGCGGATCCGGAACTTGAATCAGTTAAGAGTTTAAACAATTTTGAATGGGGAAACTATCTCGTGTTTTACCATCTCCGTTTTCGCCATCTGCAATCCCTTACACAGCAAGATTCTTCTCGAAAATTATACTGGCATTTTAATCTCGGAAGTAGCACAGCCTATAACAATACAGTCGCATTCACGACCGAGGGTTTCTCTCGTGACGACTCATCTTTCTGCACACGAGTGGGCGCCAAACATCCAGAGAAACACTAATATTGCCATGAATGGAAAACCGTAATTATACATCTCAGTGCAGCATCAATTATTTACATTCATTGCGCGCAAATAACAAAATAGGTTATAACTAGCCGGCCTAGGCTACGTGAACTCGTGTGACCAATTGTGAGTCAAACGGCATACGGGTTAGTATTACTGGCCAAGGTCCGTTGCCTTTATTACATTTAATTTTTGAGCTAACAAAGCAGATCATTAAAGGAAAAACACATTGTCTAGCCTACATTTATTCAAATCCAAATCTTTCTCATTTACCTAAGTTCTTATTTTATTTAAAAAGGAGGTATTTTAGAGTGAAATACGTTCGTTTGCTTATTTCACAGCCTCGTCCCTGTCTGCTTGGGAAATCTTCACGGCAGACATCTCCATCCAGCCGCACGCTATAATTGAAATGGCAAGTTTAGCCGTGGGCAAGTTGTGAGGGCGCATTTCGCGTCGGCAGAATGCATGTCGATAGACGTCATTTGGTTTTAATGGCCTACAGGAATTTAGGGGCTACAATGCGAGACATTAGGAAGGGGGAGAGAGGAGAGGAGAACTGCCGCATGAAATATGGAGATATATGCATATTCGGCATCATAATGTGTTATAGACACTTCATCAACAAGTTACAGTTCGCCACAATAATCACTGAGTAGGCTAGTTATAGCCTACAAATGATGCGAGAAGCGTACCCGGGGTGACTTATTTTGCGATATGTACGCCTCACCAAAAATGCCCGGGGAAATATTACATCAGACGAAATTACAATGATTAAAATCTGTTTTCTCTCTGGAGTCTAAATCTTCAGAGAAACTACCGGCATGGTACTGGACGTCAGACCGCAATACATCTCCAAATCAGAACTTAAAACCGTTAAATTGAGTAACATATTTTAACTTCGGAAAAGATCCAAACGAATGATTTCCGTTTATTCAAGGCAATAAATTCGTCAAAACGATGAAATGTTCTCCGGCTTTTCTTTTTTTTTTTTTTTTGTCGAGAACTGAGCTATGGGGTGCGAGTAGGGTTGAGTTAATTGTAGCCTAATCCTTGCCCCAGAGGCGGTTGAGGAGCCCGGAGCAAGAATTCTTTTTTAGCTCTGCTCTGTTATTTCGAGACGGATTATTGCCTTTCTTCTTCTCATAAGAGAGCCAGCAGTTTCATTTTAGCAAAAAGGACGGCGGGGGAAAAAATCCGTACCGGGAGTCAACCATTTGATATCAAAGTCCGCAGAAATAAGCGTTGAGAAAGAGATCGCTTCTGCGTTCAAGGTAAGGACGCCGCTCGCTTCCTGTGTCGCTTTTGTGGAAAGTGTCTGGTCTGGATCAGTCAAGACAACACCAGCTATAGTTCTTTAAAGCCGCAGCGACCCTTTTAAGTCAATGCGCTGCAGTTAAGGTTCATGCGTGTCGGACTAAATGACAGCTTTGGAGCTGTTTAGTCTCTTCTCTGCTTCTAAATAAGAAGACTCGTGGAATGCTGTGGTAACGATTCTTAAGCCGCTTTCACACCGGACGCGAAAAGAGTTTTTCGCACGACCGATTACATTCAAAGTCAACGCAAAGCGAACGCGTGTACTCGCGTCTTTGCGTTGACTTTGATTGTAATCGGTCGTCCGAAAAATTCGTTTCGCGCCCGGTGTGAATGCAGCTTGAGCCTACTTTTATGAAACTTGCAGCATTGCAAAAAGATTGCACTGTTTTCATCTGGGAAGCCGCCTTTGGATTTCTTCGGACTTCCTAAGATGTTTGAAACGGTAGGACTCATTAGAATCGCGTTGTACTCAGATAATTTTGTTCTCGCTCGGATTATTGCTATGGCCGATGTCTTTGCGTAGCCTATTTATTAATTTTCATTACTCAAGTAATCGCTCTGCGCTCAGGCAATGATATTTAGCCTTGTGAGATATTTGCATATCTGGGTGCAGTTTTGGAATCACTATGGTAAACATTGTCTAATGAAGTGAATTTGAAACCTAATGCGTATTAGACCTGTCAATTGATATGCCAGTTGTCATCTTATCTTTTATTACCGTCTGGTGTTCATTTATCTGCGAAAGGCGCCATATTGGTTGATTTTACCCTCTTGGCATCAATATGAGTTTTCTGAGGGCAATAAGTGAAAATACGATTTTCCACTGATGTGCTACTTGCTCTGTATTATCATGAGTTAAATGTTGGTCATGTGTCTTAATATCATTAAATACGTAATTTCACGGGAGGTATTAATACTTCATTCATGTGGGCTATTATTACAAGTGATGAAATGGTTACCTTTAGTGGCTGAATATGGTTTTATGGATCTTTACCACTCAAATGTGACTTGCGGTTATGTCTGGCAGACACCGTCTGGAGTTCACGAATGTAAGACCATGAGATAAAAGTTCATGGGAATCCAAAAAACATTGTTTAAAGTCCTCGTTTATCCCAGAATTTGATCATTAATTATGTCATATTACTGCTCATTACTATTCATTAGAAGTCGTCGTGTCTCTCCAATACTTCAAGACTAAGAAGTGTTCGTGAAACAAGAAATAGGCCACTGTTAGCAAATGAATGAGCAGATTTCTGGGATGTTTCACAGGGGAAGATGGAATGACCTTTCTCTTTGTAGTGTTTATCTTTTGTGCGGACTTAGTTGACAAGTGAATGGGGGTATAAACAGTCATAAGCTATGGTAGCGAAATCAGGATTCTTTGCCTCTGAGAATACCTCCGTTCGTTTGATCAATGTTGGGATTGTATCGTTTAAATTACGTCATCTCAGATGTAGACCCGTTTCCGTTTCACGAGACCCTTTATTCCCTTAACCGAGCCCCCGGGCAGTTTATCTTCATTTTCATGTAACCCTTCACTCTCCCTTATCATCCACAGTCTGCTTCTTGTTTTTGTGGGCGCTAGTGTGTGTGTGTGTGTGTGCGTGCGTGTGTGTGTGTGTGTGTGTGTGTGTGTGTGTGTGAGAGAGAGAGAGAGAGAGAGAGAGAGAGAGTGCGTACGAATATCTCATCACAACATTGATATCTTTATTGGTTACCATGGCCGTTGGCTATATATGAAGAAGAGGTGGGATTGCTTCATACGCCCAAAAGTTCTTAAGTCTTTTGAAGTATTTCTTTCACTGGGATCTGAAACACATCACCCACAGTATGTATTAGATGAACAGTATTCCTGTAGGTTTTGTGCGCTGCGAGGCAGGCAACACCCTGGAAATTTCTGTGGCCTTTCAGCGTTCTCAGCCTCAGGCGCATCGCCTCGAGCAAAGGGACTGAATAGAGCTTTGAAAACCGCCTTCTGTTTTGTGGGCCAGCCTTTTACTGGTAAAATAATAGATCTGCAAATCAGCAACTACATAAATTGAGTAGGCCTACTGGATGAAATCATTCCTATTGGTTCTTAAATGAGTTTTTTTTTGTTGGTCGCTGCAACATAGTCAAATTGCAGCGACAAAATCATATAGAAGTTTATATCATAACCAGCCTCTTTTCATCACGGTTTTGTGATTTGGAGTTATGCCAGATTTCCGTTGTGTTAAGAATTAATTTTGAACTACGGATATTTGTGCAAAATTGTTGAGATTTTTTTCTGATGTAGATTTCATGAAAAATAATCAATAGTTTTCACTGGAGGTTTCAGATACAAATGCTCATAATAGCGTTGTTGTTATCAGAACACAAGAGTCATATGGTAGAAATTTGAGGGCTGTATGTATATCATCTACCTTACATTATTTTAATCTTTGACCCAGAGCATGGATGGCTGCAGCGTCGGTTTGGTTGAGGACTGGTGTAATGTTCCTCATTCAGGGGAACAATTAAATTGTTATCAAGACTAAACTTCCTGGAATTTTTCTTTTATCCATCCCATTTCTCTCTCACTTCGTTGAGAATGCTTGGTTAATAAGTGAATGTTTTTCATATCACTGACTCTTTTAATGGACACTACACTTGACTCGGTTGAGTGTTTTATAAGTTTGATATTTTGCCATCTGAAAAATTGCTAAATTTACAGAATCGTGATGCATCCTCGTGCAGATTATTTAATGCCCAAAAACCATTGTTGGATGTTACTATAGGCCACCTAAATGGTCCAGATTGGTAAGAGTAAACCCAGAGAGCAAAAAGTGATTGAATCAACATTTTGATATTGTCAGGCTGAAGATTGCAATCAACATTGATGTCAGATATTGAAAAAAACATTGAAAGTGCTCGCTATGATCAACATGGAAATAACGTTGAATTTCCAATCAATTCTAACAATGAGTCAACCTTGATTCAACTATGATATGATCAACATTGAAAGAATGGAGAACTGCATCAACGTTGATTCAACTATATATAGGCATTGCATTATACATTGAAACAATGTTTTTATTTAAGGACCATTTCAACGCTTTTCAACCCTCCTCTGTGTGTTTTTAAAATGCCTCATTTAAAAAAATAATCTCTTCATTACTCTATCTATGGTATAGGTCAACAAGGAGCATACCAAAGTAATCTACTAGTCAGTGATATCACTGCCATATGCCTGAATGGCAGTGATGTCACTTATAGACAAGTTTGGAGCAACCCACACAGAACTTTAACAACAAATCGAGTAAAATGATTTTTTTTTTTTTAATGAGGCATATTAAAACAGACACAGGTTAAAATGCTGAAATGGTCCATTAAGTATGCTATTCTACAGTGGATCTCAACCTTTTTATACAAAGACCCCACTTTACAGGGACATGTTTTGGGGGACCCCATACTTGATTACATTGATTTCATATGTGAATATTCGAAAACGTGTTGTGAGCTTGTAGATTGGGTATTTCCATCTTTTTTCTTAAGAAACCAAGTGTCACAGTCCGAGGAGGCTTGACCCCAAATGTACCACTCAGAGGCAGATATGCAGGGAAAAGCTCAATAGAGTGTTTATTGAACGGCAACAAAAGGACTAAGCAGGCAGATTAGTCCAGAGCTGGATGGGGGAGCCGGCTGGACCTGAGCAGGTCAGGGTAGGCGGGCAGGGCTGGACCTGAGCAGGTCAGGGTAGGCGGGCAGGGCTGGACCTGGGCAGGGAAGGAGCTGAGCAGAAACAAACTTAGCCAAGGTTCAGGAGCTGAGTACACAAGACTTTCTTTAAACAGAATCTACAACAAACTGGCACACAACAGAGGACAAAGCAGGGTTATAAAGGGGGAGAAACAGTTGAGGGTGTTAGTCAGTATAATGGTGGGAGTGCAGGCAGAGCAGAGGCTGGAATCAGTAATTGGATAATTGAAAGGAATGTTAATTGCGTGAGTGAATGCGAGGGAAGCCAGTGAACAACACGCCCTGCACAGACAGGAACCAAAACTACAGACAGTAGGGTTAGGGGAAGACAAGGACACAGGACTGTAACGCCAAGGTTGAGAACAGCTGCTTCACTGCATGCTCTATTAACAAGAAAACAATAAAAAAGACCATTATTAATTTAGTCATTTATTAAAGATTCTAAAGAAATTACACTTTTGTACTTCTTCTGTACATTTTAGCACACACCTTTTCTTTTGATCTTTTAAGGTTTCCTGCCTGGCTCAGGTGGAGGAAGCGCCCAAGAGAATTATCTTTATGACCTACACCTCTGGCAGTTTACCTCTACTAATTAGCAACAGTTGCTCAGCCTCAGACCAACAGATAGAATCAACGAAAGTCTAATTTATTTTTGATAGCCTTGTTATACATTGCACTACGGAAGTATATGGCGCAGCACAGATTTATGTACATTAGTTTGCAAGGCTTTTTGAGCTATTCTGAATGTAGTGACAGCTAAAGTGCGTTGTTAGGTACGATGCGCAGCTGAGTGATGGCGAACAAAATTGCTGCGAAGTCCGGGAATGTTTCTGATTTTTTTTGCTGATTGTCATCCTTGCGGAGTCACATCAATTATATGTCAGCACACGTAAATACGATTAAAAATCGATCAGTAATGACTTCTATTAAGTAACCGACATTTATAACGTCGAACAATAATAATTAGATGCAAATCCAGGTTACCTTTTCGGATACACAAGAGTTTTTGCCTTACGCTCCACGCGCATGCGGGAGTCGGGGTGTTTACAAACTTCGGATCCGTCTATATCATATATATGAACACCCCAACCCCCCCAGTCCCCCCGCCCCCCATTAGCACCCTTGAAGCGAAATCAATTCATTGCAGGGCCTTTCAACATTGAAAAATCGTCATCTATACTACATTGATTCAACAACTGTTTTTCAATGTTGAAATGGGAACTGTAATTAAACATTGAATCAAAATAAATCTTTCCACCTCAACCAAAAATAACCAATCTGACCAAAATCCAACATTGAATTAATGTCTTTTGCTATCTGGGAATGGAAGCAGAATAGAAACTGTGCAGTAACGACTGTGATACATTTCACTGCTGACACACAAGCCATATTTTACATAGTATTTCTGTGTGTTTCTCTATTAAGTGATGCACCGAACCTTTTCAATTTTCTTATTGCGTATTTTTTTGCCTCCATGGTGCCGCAAACTGCCATCGTGGGCTGAATGTGTCGCAAATTGTGGTCACTCACTCACTCACTCAGTCATTCACTCTCTCATAACTGTTCAGTAGGGACATTTAGTTGGAAGCAGGTGCAATACTTGTCACTTGTGTGCAGTTTTGTTCTCGTTTGAGACTCATGCACTGCAGACAAGACCAATCTTCCAAGTCATATTTTTAATATTGTGAATCAATGTTGAGTCACTTATTTGTAGGCGAAATGTACCGCAGGCTAGGAGTGGAACTGGTCAAATAAAAGTGAGAATATTTTCTGAAGAGTTTTAGATGACTAGAGATCGTTTTAGGTGGCGACTCTAGGGAAAAACCAGCCTTCTGTGGGTCACAATTTTTTATGGACACTGGTTCAGATATGGATTGAGTCCATTCATTAGTCGAGAACAGGCCGTTCAGCCCAACTAGGCTTGCAAGTTTCTGTTTGCTATTGTGAATATATTACTTCAGATACTCAATGACTCAATGGTAATTTCTGGGTTATCAGCAACTGTCTTGCCAAGAGTACATCTACCCCTGTTGGAGAGTTTTAATTTGCATCCCCTGTTCCTTTTTTGTCGTAGTTATTTATTGGTGTTTTGAATATGCTGTCATAATTTTCAATCCTGCACGCCATACCTGATTTATTTAGATGTTTTTGCGACGAGCAACAATTTTGGCCCTTTGGAACTCTTATACTTAATCCTGCTTTGGAGTAATACCTGGCACAGTTCTGCCAATAAACCTCTTTAAGCAAGAAAAGTGTTGCTAATTAGCACTGAAATTCATATGAATCATCTGCATAGATGGTTTTGTAATTATGGTTCAGGGACTTAAAACTTAAAGCCTTTTTTTGGTCTCCCATATTTTGTCCACCCCCGTATCGCGTGGTTGTTATTTTTTTCGCTCGTCCGCAGGAGGGGAAAAACATGTCGCGGCTCTCTCTGACCCGGTCACCAGTGTCTCCTCTGGTCGCGCAAGGCATCCCTCTTCCGGCTCAACTAACGAAGGCGAACGCTCCGGTTCACATCGATGTCGGTGGCCACATGTACACCAGCAGTTTGGCAACTCTCACCAAATACCCCGACTCAAGGTAAGTGTGCTGTGTACATGCGGGCCTGAGGGCATGCTTTCCCAGAATGCAATTGGTCAAGAGGCACGTGCACATCCTGGATGGTCTGTCAATCCATTGCAAGGATTACTCACTCGCTCGCTCTATTATATCAAAGGGTCATTTTTGGTCTCCCCGTCCCCTGTCCAGAGGCAAAGGTGGAGGGACTGTTGATTTTGGCCGTGTTCGTCCGTACGTGTGTGTGTATGTGTGTGTGTAATTGATCTTTTGCAGGGTGTTGATTTTGGCCGTGTTCGTCCGTACGTGTGTGTGTGTGTGTGTGTGTGTGTATGTGTGTGTGTAATTGATCTTTTGCAGGGGACTTTAGTAGTTTCAGACTTGCTTGTGAGTCTCAGTTTAACCAGAGATGTGTGTCTTTGGACTGTGGGAGGGCACTGATACAAACCTGAGGACTCAAACTCCGCGCAGAAAGGACTCAAAGATGTATTCGAACCCAAAACCTTTAGTTTGTGTGACTGCATCCTCTGTTTTTACACAGTGTCCTCTGAGGTGTTTGTTGGTTCATTTTAGCAATGAGTGGCAAGCACAACCACCTTGTAATGAAAACTTGCTGTTTGATTTTTATGAGCGCTTGTGAAAATATTGCTATCCTTATGGAACGTC
This sequence comes from Gymnothorax reevesii, assembly GCA_029721435.1. Lineage (NCBI taxonomy): Eukaryota > Metazoa > Chordata > Actinopteri > Anguilliformes > Muraenidae > Gymnothorax > Gymnothorax reevesii. Next base: position 12,904,845 of record CM056574.1, read on the forward strand.
CCATTCATTATGGGCTCCTCTTGGAGTCCAATGAGCGGCGAGAACTTTCCAGAGCTTCAGTTATAAATAAATTAAAAAATCAACACATACATTTTGTAGTCAAATGATAGACAAAGGCTTTGCTTACTGGATGTAACGCATATGTTTACTCGGAGTACGTGATTGTATTCTTACTTCATGGATATGTGAGTGAGCAACAGGTGTTAGGTGACGTCACACATTTTTAAGGGGTATCATTGTCATGCTTCAGGCCTTAATGTAGTTTGGGTTACAGCACAGAAAAATGACCAATATAAGATCCCAATTTTTCAATCTTATATTGCTAACAGCAAAGCCCTGTCAGTTTAATTCTATTTACTAGTTGTATTAACATCAGTTAAATATCTGACTCAGAATTATCTGAATTGATGAATGAAACTCTGATCATCATGTCGATTCATGATGTGTCTGTGTAATTATTTAACTGTTCATTAAGGAAAATGCGGATGTTAAGACCTGCATTAGATTTCTTTATCAACCAAAGTGATTGCAAGGATACTGACACTGTATTATACATGATTTATTTTGTACTTCATAAACAGTAGTAGTTGTATGAGTCCACTAATTTTGTCTTTCCCCCCAGCGTGAGAGGGGAGACATATTGTATTAGGCTCGGTTCCTGTCGTCGTCGGCGTTCCCACTTCGTTTCTGGAGCATAACTCCAAAACCATTTGCACGATCTTAATAAAACTTAGCGTACTTACTACTCAGGTCCTGCAGTGGTGACTTTTGGTATGTGCCTGTCTGTCCGTCTGTCCATCCGGTAGGTTAGGCAGGGAAGGGGGTCGGGGAAGGGGAGAGACGTCCATTTTTACGAGTAAAATTTGATTATCTTGTGCTGTTGAATACCTATCATTCGGCAACTTGTTTAAAACAGCTCCCCTGCGGTAGCTCTATTAAACAGGTCACCTCATGATAGGTTTTCAACAGCTTTGATTTTGATATCTCGCATCATTGAGCAACAATTGCTAAATTTAGTGCTCTAGGACCAATATTATGGATAATACTTTTTACCAGGTCAGTCCGCCGGTAAAACAGTCTCCAGCGGCTCAGAGAAAGCTGACTCTGAACTTATCTGTTAGAGCTAAAAATTCTGGTTGGAGTTTGTTGGAGCTTGAGTTTGTTGAAGCCGTCTGTCTTGGAAGGTAGAGTGACACTCATTGACGGGCTTCAATATGAGTTAATAGTGCTTTACCATGATGCTGCATGACTGAATTCTGGAGATTAATTTAAACGAAATTGTTGTTGATTTATCCCAGAAAATAGCCTTTGTTGTGTTCCTGTCTCTTGCCATTCGAATGCTGGGTAGGCTACGTCTACGTCCTTCACCGCCCCCACAGTGGGATAGACATTATGTGAGTGGACGGAATAGAGGAAGTGAAAGGGACCAACTGAGAAACAGTAAGTCAGGAAAGAGGAATGAACGCAAACGGAAGAAAGGAAGAAGAAAGAAGTCACTCTTTATGTTTGACTGCGCTCTTCAGTTGATCTCAGTTTGTGGCAGAATTGTTACACAGAACCAAGCAAGGCACCGTTTGTCTCAGTCGATTTTGCATAGCAGAAAGCAGAGGGGAATGAAAGTAATTCTAATTTACTCTCATACCTTTATACCTGACCCACACATCAGTTCTGACTGATAAATATACGCTGAAAGACCTGAGATGTCACAGCGTGGTGTCAAGCTTCGGTTTAAGCACTGGTGTTTCTGCAAAGAATTTTAATTCTGTGATTTCTTTTAATAGATTGCTTGTTTAATTATGTAGTACGAGAAGAGAAACTTAGTCTACTAACTAATGTGCGGCCATTTATCCTCTTCTGTGCGCCACGTTTGGGGACAGGAGTCATGAAACATTCATATCGGCCTGCGTAGCTGGTCCTTTAGCAATGTTAGCCTTGTGATCCAGCTACCCAAGACTTCTGAGAGGCTGAGAGAATATTCTCTTACTAAGGAAATTACTTACCTGTAGATTTTTTTTATCCCCCGAGCATATAATGCTGGGGGATATAGTCATGGGTGCGGTTGTCTGTCCCTCCGCCTGTCCGTGAACATTTTGTTACCTGAGCATAACTTGAAAATTGTTCAATATTTCTTAACAAAACTTTGTGTGCACAATAATCGTGACCTGAAGTGGTGCCTTTTGCTAATCTGATGATGTGGGGCCGGGGGGATACGCCATCTCATGATGGCTCTTGTTGGGAATTTTGGACAAGGAGTTTGGGTTTTCTTCCCTTCCTGAGTCATAAGATTCACCCTTCAGGCAAATGTCAGGCACTAACTCGGGGATACACAACCTTATCTAGAAAGAGCTGGAGTGGGTGCAGGCTTTCCCTCCGACTGAGCCGTTACTCGCCTGATTTTAGTAATCAACCCTTCGAGTCTTTGCTTAAGACCTTGATTAGTAGAATCAAGTGTGTAATCTGCTGGTTATACTATAGTTATGCCATCATACAATAGTATTACTAGGAATTAACTGCAGGATATTTTCACGAGGGATGGACTTTGACGACGTGTCCATTGTCCAGGAACTGACCCTCACAATGAATAAGCTGGTTGACAATGGCGGTATTTATGGATATTGTGGAAAAATGGTGTTCTTACCGCATGCATGCATTAGTAATAGTATGCTGTGCCCCGTGGCGGAATTAGTACAGAAGTACATGAATGAAATTTTTTGCTAAGCCTCTGTTGATACTTCTGCAGTTCTAATTTGTAAACTGCAGTGAGCACTATAACTCATCGGACTTTTATTTTGGTTCTGCAATCGACAGTGACAGGGGTGCAGTGACAATGATGTTGAACTGCAGAATGTCAACTTTAATTTAATCCGTATCAGATGAACTGTTTTCTAATGATGGCACCTTGCATACATAGTCCCCCCATTTTTCAGTTCATTAAAAATAAAAACACTTTTACATGATGTAGAATAAAGTGCAGGCTACAATTTTCGACATTTGGTCACATTTTCCTTTGTATGTAGTGACTTTTTGAAGTCTGTGACGCATAGACATCACTAGAGGCCGGGTATCTTCCCTGGCGATGCTCTGCCCGGCCTGCACTGCAGCCACCTTCAATTCCTGCTAGGTTTGGGGACTTTTTGCCATCAGTTTCCTCTTCTGCATGTAAAATGCATTCAGTGTATGAAATGTGTAGAATGCATGGGTTCAATTTGTGATTGACAGACTCAAAATAACAGAAAAGATGTCACTCTCCACTGAACTATTGCGCTGACTACAGAGAGCGTTCGCACGCACAGATATGCAGATGTGCACACAAAGGCAGCGACAGACACACACATGCATGCTCTTACATGCACATGGAGGGTAGCAAAAACTTTGATTCACTGGAAATCAATGTGGGCCCATCAGAGGACTTGACCTCCCACAGCTGGCTTTGATGTCAGTTTTAACCTCTCAGTTACAACAGTGCATTATACTGTTATTTAGCAGCTTACAGCTAATTAGGCAAAGAAGGTACAAATTCCTGCTGGATCTTTTTGTCTTGTGGAGTCGAGGGCCTTGCTGCAGAGCCCATTAGCTGTGTTTGCGTGTGATCAAACAGGTGCATTTCCAGTAGTTGCGTAGTTGCTAACTAAGTTAGTCAATTCGCAGTCGGTGGTTCCAACTGTGTAAGTTAGCAGCTGTGCTTTTGGGAAACGCACCCGAAGTCGGTTTGCTGTTCGCCTCTATTTTCAGGTTGCACTGGGACTTAAACCAACAACCTACTGTGTCCCAGGCCAGCAGCTTGCTGCAAAGTAATTGAGAGACTTGCATTTATGGTGCCCTGAAGGGCTGTTTAACACCTACTGCCATTAAACAGAGCTTGTTTTGTGATGCTCTTGGAGCTCAGATTAAACCTCCACCTGTTTTTCTGGCCTCCATCTCGGAGACCAGAATCTCCCACTGACCTGTACAGAAGACAGTGGGCCAGCTGCAGATTCACAGTGGACCCACGTCTTTGTGTGCACTGTAATGTGGGGGAAAAAAAAGCCACTAGATGGCAGTATTGACATTTTTTTGTTGAGCCCAGTCTGGAGTTAGGTTTGGGCATGTCCTGGGCATGTCTGAGAGGGGAAAAAAGTCTGGAAGGTGGGAGGGGGCTGGAAAAGAGTATATAAGGAGAGAAATTGAGAGAGTAAAGTAGTAGGAGAAATTGCAAGGAGAAGGATACATTTCACCAGACCTGTCACTGTTTTCAAGACCTGTGAAGCTCTTTTTGTGGATTTTTGTCTGTGTTGGAGCATTTTGCTGTCCCAGGACATCACAACATAGCAACCCCATCTCAAGTACCAAGGGACTGTAAATATTTATTTTTTGTTTGTTAATATTTCAACCTTGGTCAGTGGTTAGTTTAATTAAATCTGTTTAAGTTTTAAAATTTTGTCTGTCATCCCTTGCTGTCCGAAAGGTCATAACAAATTGGGGCCATAACAGCACATGCACTATGAAGGCATGACAGTCTGGACACTGGACCTCACTGACTTCGATAAAAAAGTGACTTTTTAAAATGCCAAATATCTGACATTTTAATTTAGACTTAATTGGTCTCTGTAGCCTGATAGGACTGACATTCTGCCTCCATTTGAGAGTATTGCCGTTCAAATCTGTATCAACATCGAAACTAATTTGATTTGCGTGGGGTGTGGTGGTGGGGGGGGGGGGGGGGGTGGAGTTACATACAAAAATGGTGACGATTTCCAAATTGTGGAGCGGAATTGTATGAAAATACCCTCAGGCTGAAAGTCTGTCCTATCAGTTCATGATAACCAATTATTTCTAAATTCAATTACAATGTCTGATATTTTAAATTTAACAACATCAGTTTTCTGGGCATGCCAGTGAGGTCTCAGGTAAGAGTTCACACACCTGTGGTTATATTGCACTCAAAACAGGACTAATTGGCCATGGTCTCAAGGAAGTCTCTATTATCTCTGGTCTCATACAGGGTACCACCACTAGGGAAGTTGTTTGTACAGAAAAATGTAAGATTCAGTCCCTGTGTATACAGTCGAGTAAAAAATGAACGAAAAAATCACCTTAAACAATCTTGGTCTTGGACCTCCGCAGGCTGGCAGTTCAGCTTCCTCACACCTGAGAATAGAGTCTACATTGAGGAATGGAGCATCTGTCTTCCAAAAGGATATTTACTCATTTGGTGTTTTGATGATGGTAATGGAGAGAGCTAACACATCGTTCAGAAATCTCCCATATGAGGTCAGCAGTTGGTTTTGAGATCTGGTTACTGTGAAGGCGATGATGTATGTTTAGGATCTTTTTTTTCCTCATAAAACCATTCAGTGACCCCTTGCGCCCTGAGGGTTTGGGCCATTGTCATGCTGGAAGGGACCCCTCCCATGATGGTAGGAAAGCTTCAGTATAGGATATGAAGGTGATCACATAGAATAACTCTGCACTGATTTGCAGTGACCGTTTAGTCTTTGTGGGGGATGAGTGGACCCAAACCATGCGAGTTCATGGACAGAAACGTCTGCATAAGTTCTGTTCCCCGACACGTTTATTCAGATTTTTTTTCCTTTAATTTGTCACCCGTCTGTGTACTGCGAAAGGAGGGCGGGAAGAGAGAGAGAGAAAAAAGGACGGAAGGTGGGGGATGGAAAAATTGAAGAAAGGAAAGAAAAACAGGCAGCATTTTAATTGCTTTTAAAATAAAGGAAAGATGAAAAACAGAGATGGCCCGGAGCGCTATGGTGAAATTCTAGCTGGAAGAATTGCAAGACCATATGAGAGAGGATCGCCCCGGGCACTGCGGCGAGATGAGTATTGGTTTTTTATAAAGCATTTTGCATCGATTTCCAGACAGACAGGGAGTGAAAAGGAGAGAGGGAATGAGAGATGGAGGGAGAGAGAGAGAGAGAGAGAGAGAGAGGGTAGAGAGGTGAGAACATCCATGCACGGGTGTAATGTGTGAGTTATTTTCGCAGTGAGAGAGCGAGACCTGATTTCACCTGAGGTGATCTTCTACACGACTGATGAAGCCTTAAGAATCAGCGGTGCACACAAGCAGAGGGCCACCAACTTAAATTCTATTCATTTTCAAGGATTTTCAACTCTGCATGAGAGATTTTAACGTTAATTCAATTCAGCTGTGAAAGTGAACATCCTGTATTGGCTTTGATTCTGTTGACGTTATTTTTAACATACTCGTCGTACGAATACATTGTGCTGGCGGCTAGCGCGAACCCAACTCGTACAATTGTGACTGCAGCGTGAAAGCATACAGTATGGGCCTACTTAAGGAGCAGACTTCATCAATGTGACAATATTGGCGATAAATTGTCACATTTTAACAGCTGAAATGAGAGGGATATGGCCATATTATACAAAACCATAATGTTCTGACTGCTCTGGAGACATTGTTGAAAAGTTACAGTGCGGATATAGATGGATATAACATTTCACCTTTGTGATATTGCATTGAATACAACATGGTAAAAGATGTCAACAATCTATCCCTCATTATCTGCAAAAAGCATTGTTTATATTTACAGAACTTGAATTATTATCATTATTATTATTGTTATTATTTAGCAGGAGTATTAGGGGCAGCTGGTTTATAGCACTCGTTTTGTATAACCCCGGATAACTTGAGGATGATTTGATACAACAGTCCTAAGGTAAAAAATGGTGTGGAGGATGGCTCCATTTCTGTGTTTTTATGAGGCGCGAATTGCACTTACAAGGTCCACTGTTATTGTCTGAAGAAAGTGTGACCATGAGTGCAATGTTAAAATGGCTGAGGAAAATCTGTTTTTGTTGCACCAATCAGCACTCAAAAATCATGTCGTGGGGAGACATAAATTGAAGCACCTATTACTAAATCCCCATATGTCACACTTGACTTGACTTGTGGGGTTTTAGTAATCAGTGCTTCAATTGTAAAGATAAGGAGATGCATCTCCAGAGAACATTTCAGGGAATGGCCATCATCTAAACGTGTCTGAGGGTAGTTTGGGGTTGCAGAGTTTGACGGAACCCAGTCTTGGTTTCTGAAAGTCCTCGTGTCTGAGGCCTTGACTTCTGGCCCTTTAATTGTGAACGCGATATTGAGGGTTCAGCTGAGGACGCCCAGATTGTGCGGGTTCTCATAACCAGACGGCCCGTAATGCAACGAGACCTTCTCGTGTCTGCATTACCAGGGGCGGGAGAATGAATGACTCCCTTTGGCTGAGCACAATGCGCATATTCAAACTGCTTGTGTGTTTTAGTATTGTCATTTGCTTCTCGCTGTCTTGTGATATTCAGGAAAAAAGTCTTTGTTATGATTTTCTTTTACATTGTGTTGATAATTGATTTTTTACTTTTGGTTTTAGTGCTCTTTTTGCGCTTACTGTTTGTACAATGACATTCCCAATGAAATATTATTGCATTTATCGTTCAGTCTCCTTGGAGTAATATTCTGTCGCAAATATTGGATGTTTCTTTTTTATTACTTCACAATTTTCGCTCTAGAATGAAAAAGAATTTGACAAATCTTATCGCAGTTGGTTGGTTATAGATTTAACACTTCTTTTTTTACGCACAATTGTGCACGCGCACGCAGTGGCTAATCATAATTTTGTTTCCCTCATACATAAAAGCCCTCATTCTTGCCCTTTAACATATCAATGTGTAAAACGCACGAAAACGGCATATGAACCACCAAAGCATCCTGTTTAAATTTGCATATTGTTTATATAAGCATTATAAGCATTCACAATATAAGCATTCACACTGAGTTCTCTTTTCATCGAAATGTATGATTGTGTCTGTGATTCCAAGATCAAAAAACTGATTAAAAGTTTATTTTTTTACTAATATAATAAAAGTATTAAGTTGATCTTTCCATGCCTTTTAAACAAAACCCTCTGGTTCTTTCTTTCCCAGAATCAGTCGACTATTTAACGGCACAGAGCCCATTGTTTTGGACAGCCTCAAGCAGCACTACTTCATTGATCGCGATGGGGAGATATTCCGGTACATTCTCAGCTTCCTAAGGGCCGGCAAACTTCTCCTTCCAGATGACTTCAAGGTAAATGGAAATGCTGTGCTGTTTGTTTTTCCATAAATGTACTGGAAACATGGCTTACTCACTGACTTTGTTCAATATTACTGCTTATTTATCAGGTTACTGCTTTCTCGCAGCCCTCTCTGTAATGATGGCATTTTGTTGTCCGTTCCAGATCAGCGTATCTCGCTATAGTTCAATGTTGATGGTCGCATCTATGATTTGAAGTCCTGTAATGTAAATTAGTAACATTTCCAATTCATACGGAAAAAATAATGTGCAAAATATATTGTTTTTTCCGGACCCTAGTTAAATTCGTTCACTTACGTGGTGTGCTTTAGTACATGGGCGTTAGTTTAGAAGCATTCATATTGCTCAGAAAACGAGGGGTAAGTCGGAGATAAAAAAACGTCTTGCTTACAATTACCTCATTTCCCTGTTAACAGAAGCATTAAGACTTCCAGTGAAGCTACTCAATGCAAATTGCCACCATTTATTCAAGTATTTGCAGAAGACAATGTAATTAGCTCAAACTCAGATGCAGTTTCTAAAACATGTACCCTGCATTTGTGACTCTTGAATTAGTTTCTGAGAACAATTACCTTTAAGTAACCACAGTCATTTAATTATGCGCAGTGGTATTTTAGCGTTTTCCCCTTCGTGTATTTTTTCTGTGCGGCTCCTGGCCTTGCTACTTGTGAACTAAATCAATAATTATGCAAAACCTGAGCATGATTTTCCTGGTCAAACCATCTGAAAGGGTATTAAGAAGGATAGCTTTATTTTTATTGTGATTCTAATGTTGTTTTGTTCTGAGTCTGACCCTCGGGACCTTAGAGAAATTATAACGGTATTATACCGTATTTGGAATAGCTACAGAACATTTGCATTATGTTGTAAAACAGTGAGAAGGAGAATACAATCTGTATTGAGAATTACTGCCTGCTTTACTCAGAGGCCCAGAGCCTGTGTTTATTAACCCCCACTGAAGCCTCCTTTCACCTGCTGCCTTCTTCATTTTGATATCACCACTTGGAGTGGGCGTTCCTCTGCTTTAGCTAGCTGATGTGAGGGCGTGGGACAGGATTGGTTAAAAGCCATGATGGACAGCGTGGGATGGCGAATAGTGTGGGTGATGGGGACAGAGTGGGCGCTGTGGTTGTGCTCGAAAAGTCAAAAAGCTACGTCTTACTGTCTAATTCCTGACCGCTTTTTCTTATCCTGGATGGAAAATGTCTTGAGAGGAAGGTGTGAAGAGGAATTCATAAGGACTGAGGGAAAGACAGTTACGCTGCTTGGAGAATCTGAGAGCAGTAACACCAGGCAACGTCATGGTGCGTCCCTTGCCAATCCTCTTTGTTTTGGTGAAAGGATGGATTGATAGCGCGTCACTATAAGCATTGCTGAGATAAGGAGTTGTGGGACAGCGTTATCTCTCCTTTCCTTCCGTATAAGATGCTCTGGTGGACCCTGCTAAAGGTGATAAGTTAGGGAGCACTGAAGTCCATTCCTTAGCATTTAGAGAATTTGAACAGCACTCACCATGGCTGCCATGTAAATATTTCTGGGTCATTTTCAAGGAATTAGGAACTTTCCTCAGCAGAGAAAGACTGTTTGAACGCGGCCTGTGTGTGTTTACATGCAGGCAAACATAAATGTACACGCGTTTACTGTCAATGTACGGCACGGACAGAGGTAAACACGTGCAAACGTACATGCATCAGATACACATAAGTGTGCGCGGGAATCTGTGCGGAGAAATGTAGTCAAGGTGTAAACTGCACCTACTACCCTGGCTACTCTCTTCCTACTTATTATCCCCGGCCACAGCATGTGTTTTGAGCGGGCGATATTGCAGAGCACCTTGTCCAGCCTTTGTCTGGCTGGGTAACTGAGGACACATTTTCTCAGAAACTAGTGTATCTCGGTTGATGAAAATCTGTGTGTGGATGACACTAGTCATGACCTTGATTGGGTTTGAAAATGGTGGCAGGAGGTATTGATCACGAGGTTGTCTTTTCGTATCCTCGGATGACGAGTCGGGGATACTATGGATCAGTGAACATTGTGCTGCGTTCGCCGTGGCATCCGCCCATTGTGTCTGCGGCGTTCGTGGAGATTTTCTTGTCAGCGCTCTACACGCCACCCATTTCAGCGGATTTATTTCAAATTTGGCGTTGGCCTTGTGTGGTGAGGTCATAAAGCCTATCGATTTTGGAAGTGTTTGCTTTAGGGGGTATAGGGATACACGTCGACCCGAGTGTGACCGACCGTCTAGTTCATATTTATCAATTATTGACCATGCAGGAGGACTATATCAGATTTTATGGACCCAAAGAAACCAATATTGGCCAAGGCCAACGGTATTGCCAGACTTGGTCAGTATTTGGTCAGTATTTGTTTTATTACATTTACAATTATCAATTTTATTGGATTTCGAAGTTTAATAAATGTAGACACCAATTCAAATTTGGACACCTTGCGATGCCAGGCAGTTACCATGTTATAAATATCACAGACTTGTTGGGTCCAGAATAAACAACTTTAACAAATGAAACTAATTTAACAGCTGTATATCAGTTACTTACGCTCTCACTGATTGGATGGAGTTTTTTCTCTCCATGGTTCTCGTTGGTTAAACCACAGGGCAATATCACTTATGGTCGCTGCATGACACAAGGGTTTTCAGGTTTTAAAGATCACATGACCCTTTATTCACCAATGAAAAGGCACGGATAATTAGTAAATGAAATAATATGCTCTGTCTCCTTGACTTCTGAAAGCATTTTACGCCTCAGGTTGCGTGTTAATCAGGGGGTGTGGCGTCATATGGAGTTACCAACCCCTCCTCCCTCTGTCCGCTCCCCTACACACAGGTACACAAGAAAAAATTTACATAAAATGCAGCGAGCAATGTGCAGAACCGCTGAGCGTTCATGACCTCACGCTCCGCCGATTCGCCTCCCTTTCAATCTGCGTGAACATGAAAGAAATGCGATACACTGTCAGGCAGAAATGAACTCATATCTCCTCTCCCTATCTGCCCATAATCATCCCTGCGGGATCTCCGAGTTTCGTTTCTCCTGTGCCAGAGGTGATGATGGTGTTTGTTTTCCTAAATCACTCGGAAAGTGCAGGCGGAATGGAAAAATTCGGCTGAGATGTTGTGGAAAAGGACAATTCATTATTTGCAGCTCAATAATTTCCTATATTCTCTGTGTTCTCTGTTCTAGACCATGTTCGCTTTACACCCTCCTCACTGAACGCGTTCAACTGGAAAAAAAAGTCTACATTTTCTTCCTAACACCTACATACTGCAATGTGTTTCATCCAGATATTGCTTTCTGCAGCGGTGGTCCAGAAATCTTTCCTGTTATTAAAAGATTTGATGAGGAATTGTTGAATTCTCACCAGACAATGCGCTAATTCCTTCTGCAAAATGGTGCCGTAGCCCCATTGAGATTACAAATCATGACACTGGTTTATAAGGCATTGCTCCAAACTCTCAGCTTTGTGTCTGCTCCTGGTTGATGGTTTTTAGTCTCATAAATTATGCTCAGTGTGATCTGAAGTATCTCACACCTGGACCCTGAACAGTTTAAGAGAGACATATAGAGGAATCTATATGATCTGGAATCGCAGCAGCTGAGATTGTGGAGGCGGCGTTTCTAACAGTAAAGTTCAGAACATGCCCGTCATCAGACTCAGCCTCCCTTTTTAACACAACTATTTACCTGTAATGTTTCGTTACTGCATCTTGAAGGGCTGTTCATAAACAGGCATGCAGACAGACGGAAATATTAACGCTCAAAACAGCTTTCCTGGTTGTTTTCTGGTAGTAATTAAGGAATTACTTATTAATTAAGTAATTTTGCTGTGGTTTGGCCTGATGACACTCAGACCGACTGAAAACAGTGCCAGCTTCACTATCGCGGATGGTAGCGGGGGTTCCCCAAAGCCCCTCCCTCGAGAGCCAAGAACTGCTGGTTTTCCACCGTAACCTTACCTTGGAGTCATGTGTCCGGCCAATCAGCTGCAATTACTGTTCAACTAATTACCTTGAGGATGAGAAAACCTGGGCTGGATTTGGATTCGAGCCCCAGATTTGGGGAGACCTTGCCTGGAACTTTTTTCACTGGGAGATGCAGATGGTTCTACTGTAGGATTTGAATCCGCACTTTGATAAGTAGAGGCAGGTGTGCTAGCATTGGGCTGCAGCTTTATACAGCTCCCACACCAACCAGAATGCGAGAAGATTAGCTTGTCCTAGTACATATTGGGCATAATGCTGTCAACATTTTTTTCCTGCATTTCGTCAAGAGTCATGCAAAAGACATATCAGGCCCCAGCGAGATTTGAACTCGCGACCCCTGGTTTACAAGACCAGTGCTCTAACCCCTGAGCTATGGAGCCAGATGGCACTGTGGAGACAGTCAGATGCTGTCATGACAGTTTTCCTGAAAGTGAAGTCCTTGGTTCACTCCTCGGTTGGCATTAGTTGTGAGCCCGTCATAGTTCATGGCACCATTACAGGCCAAAACAGGTTACAGCAGCGTCATGGAGCCAAGACTGGATTTCTTGGTATCATTTTCATTCAATAAAGAGAATAAAATAAATGTCAGACACTGAATGTTGTCTAAATTGACCCCAAAAATGTTAAGCATTAATTTAAGGGGCAAAGTTTCGGACCATGTTTTATTCAGATAGATTTAGACACAAAATGGTTCCCTGGAATGATAATCTCGGATTTTACGCTGGGATGTTAAATGTTAAACAAACACTTGGTTTGACCAGATAGGTTAATAAATGGATATTAGATTTGTATTCCTTGTTGAAGGGATACCTGCCTACGTAAATGTGGCACATGTGCCTGCGCGCGCGCGCGTGTGTGTGTCTGATTAGCAAAGGCTAGGCTACATGTACTTATTTCCCTGCACCAGAGGCAGCTATCCAAATAAATCTGTCTTTAATTGCTTGGTTCAGTCAAATCAGTTGCCACCTCCCCCCAAATGTGAAATAACGCTTGGTTTGACCAGATGGGTTATTAAATGGAAAGTGGATATGTATTCCTTGTTGATGCCCACGCAAATATGGCGCGTGTGGCCGATTAGCATTGGCTAGGCTACAGTACTTATTTCCCTGCACCACACGCAGCTTTCCAAATAAATCTGTCTTTACTCGCTCGCTTGGTTGAGTCAAATCAGTTGTTGTACCCCCCCCCCTCACGCCCCCTCTGTGTTCTGGGCGAGGACTCGGCATTGGTGCCATCTGGTCTTGTGGGAAATTAGAGACAAGGCCTGACAGGGCAAATTACCTTTGGCAACCCCGGCCCTGGAGGCGTGCAGCCAGGCAATCTGTGCGGAGACATGAATCCGAGCGGAGATTTTCGCCCCCGGGTCTCTTTCGACGCGTGACGACCGCTGAGGAGCCCCCCCCACGGGCCCGGCCTCACGCATTCCTGGACTCCATTGTCTCCTCATTTAATAACTGCCTGTGCGTACGGCAGTGCAGGAACAGCAGGAATTAGCATTTTTTGCTGTTAGCCAAGTTGTGTTCTTGGCTCTCATGGTTCCATAAAAGACAAGGAGGGGAGAAATAGGCGCCTATTTTGTGGGTTTTTTTTGGGTGGGGTGGGGGACGGGGCTGTGTCATGGGTATTAGATTTGGGCACTCTTGTCTAGGCAATCTCCTTTATGGGGGCGAGTATGTGTGGAGATTGGGTTTGTGATGTGGAGGCCTGGTTTTGTATGCTTAATTTAGCACTAAGGCATCCTGAATGAAACGCAGCACTGAGAATTGCAGAACGGTGTGTAACAACTAGCTAAATCTCATCAAATAGTCTCTTCTTCCTGTGTGCGGTTCCTTGGTCTAATATTGATTATCATGGGCATGAGTGAGGGATCTATTTTTGTGGTATTGTTAGCGCTAATGTGTCTGTGCGCTTGCTGTATTTCCTGTGTAGTTCTGGTACGTAGTTCTGGTACGTGCTTGTCAAAGGAACCTCTTCTGCGCTCAGGTTTGGCTGTCAGTTCCTGAACTGTAGAATACAGATGTCAGTCTCGACGGACCCGTACTTGAATGTGACGGCATTAATCAGTCCGATTGGGAGTCACAACCGTATTTATCTGCAGCGTTAGCCTAGCCATCGATGTTCCGAACTGTCCATCGCAGGACTCAAGTGGCATAACCAGGCAGTCGCTGTTAAACGTGCTGACCTATTTTTGTCGACGCCCCCGTAATGAGCTGATCTACTGTGTGTGTCCCTGGAGTTCAGCTTGATTGCCTTTTAAGGGCTTGAGGGAATCATTTTAGTCTTGCCGAGATTAGCTCAAGGGGGGTTCCTTTTGAGTTTTAAAGGGAAATGTCTCCTGTGAAACAGCTTTATGTAAGACTCACTCCTGCATTAAGACTTAATGATTGGTCAATTGATTGAATTTTTTTTTTGATTCGTTGACACCAAGCAGCTCTTCACCATAATTCTATCCTCCTCCATTGGGCAGCCCGGTTAGTAAATTGTTCAGCTGGGCCTATTGCTGTAAGGGCAGTGGTGCAAGTCCCATTGTCGTCACAATAATACCAGTGCTTTTCTACGGGCCTTTGAGCAAGGCTCTTGGCCCCATATTGCTCCACAGGGATTGACGGCTGCTGAGGCTATTCTAACGTTTGGGTAAAAGTATTGGTTGAACAACTGGAGTGTAATATATACAGTCACTGTCCTGGTTTTCCCTGAAACAATTCGCCTGTGTTTATATGGGTTTTCTCACACACTTTGTGGACTATCATGTAAAGTTTGAATCAGGCTCTGGTGAGAATTGAGCCATATTTGAATCTGCACTCAGACTCAGACCATTAACCTTACTGCAATAGCCCCAGCCAAACTACTAAGTCACAAAGCTGCCCAAAGGAGGAGGATAGAAGCACCTTTGATTGCTTTTTCAATGTCATCTGAACTTTGAGGAAAAGCATTGGCCAAGCAACTGCAGTGTAATAAGACCCAGCCTGCCAGGTCCTTTCTCAGCTATTTCCCTATGTACGCCTGGGTTTTCTCCTGGAACTTTGGTTTCCTACTACCTTGAAGAACATGCATCATCATAAGAAGAGTACATCATCGCTCTGGACTCTGGACTCAAACCTGGTAAATGGACTTTGCCCTCCACTGTGGCTGCCCACTGTTCCTGAGTAGTTAGGATGGGCCAAATGCAGGAAGTTTTGCCCATATTTACTAAGCCTTTAAACGCAGGAACAGAGATCTCAGACCAGATTTCCAGTGATGCCATTTGTTCCATTGTTAAAACCACTCGTCGCAAGAGCACTGATCTTGGGTCAGTTTTGTCTTTTCCCTTTCATAGAAGATGTGGGCCTCTTTCACTTTGTTGACAATAAATGCAAAGGTAAATCAAAGTGACACTATCGTTAACTCCTGGATCAGCTGTTTGTGAATTAGGGACCAGCCATCCATGCAAAGATCAGATTTATCTTACCGCCTGTGGTCATGCTAACGGCAAATTGATTGATTTATTGATTGATTAGTGAGTGATGCTGGTGTCTCATCACAACACTCATTCCTGGGCTTCGCTTCTCCAGGGGTAAAAAGTAATCCTCTGCAGAAAGTGTCTGTTTATCAGGTTTTTTAATCTTACTATATAAGACCTAAATTCTTATTTTCTTCTCTCAAGTGGAAAATATTAGCTTATTTTCAGTGCTTCTCAGTTCAAATACAGGATTTAAATGCTTGGTAATCCCCCGGACGAAGTCGGGCAGCTACTACGGGTTCATGCTTGTTGTCTCTGCTGTAGACACTTCCTTCTGGACGCTGCACAGGCTATAATTTTTGATCGATTATTTTCATATTTGGTATGGACTTGTGTTATACTTAAGTCATGACACCTATCGACTTTGGTTGCCATGGTGACAGTAATGGCCGAGTAATGCGCAAAAAAGTGTAGAGGCAGGCTTCCGGGGGCTACACCCATGCAGCTGTGGGTGACCGGACTGTCTATTTCTTCTTTTTTCTTACTCTGGTATGTTTCATTAACAGTGGGTTGTACCTCCTGATCTCTCTCTGTAATAATCTCCTCGTCCCCCCCCCCCATTGCAGGACTTCCACCTGCTGTACGAGGAGGCTCGATATTACCAGCTCACACCCATGATTAAGGAGCTCGAGCGCTGGAAACAGGAGAGGGATCAGAGCCGGCTCTCCCAGCCCTGCGACTGCCTGGTGGTGCGCGTCACGCCCGACCTGGGCGAGAGGATCGCCCTCAGCGGAGAGAAGGTCCTCATCGAGGAGATCTTCCCCGAGACGGGCGACGTCATGTGCAACTCGGTCAACGCCGGCTGGAACCAGGACCCAACGCACGTCATCCGCTTCCCCCTCAACGGCTACTGCAGGCTCAACTCAGTGCAGGTAAAGGGCCGGCCGCACCGATGCTGGGGAAATAACACCGTGAAAACCAGGCCAGTTTATTTTTTCAGTATCATTGTATCCCCGGTTGACGAGTTGGGGATACTATGGGTCAGCGATCGTCACGCCGCGTGTGTACAGATTTTTTTGCGAGCGCTCTCCAGGCCGAAAAAATTTCAACTGGTTCATTTCACATTTAGTGTTGGACTTGTGTGTAGTAATGTCGTGAAGCGTATCCATTTTGGGGAGTGGTAGCTTTTGATGGTCCAGGCATACACGCCAACCAGCTGGCGACCAACTGTCTAGTTTACTATTATACTTACTATTTGCGATATTTTAGTGCTAATGAGTGTTATTGGTCAATGGCAATGATATTTTTACTTTTGTACTGTGTGAAATATTGCGTATAAATGGATGCAAAAGAATCTATAAGAGTTTGATTGTGGGGTTGTTTATGTGGTGGCATGGTGGTGTCGTGGATAAGACTGCTATCTTACATCACAGAGGTCAAGGGTTTGAATCTGGCTTGGGGCATTTAAGTGAAGTTGCTTGGGTTTTCATGCGTTTTCTTTGGGTACCATGGTTTCCTACCACAGTACAAAGACATGCATGTGAGGCGAAATAGAGACTCTAAATCGGTCATAGGTGTGAGTGAATGGTGTGTGTGTCCTGTGATGGATTGGCGAGCTGTCCAGGGTGGGTCCCTGCTGTTCACCCAGGGTCAGCTGGGATAGGCTCCAGTTCTCCTGCGATCCCAGTGAGGTTGAAGCAGTATATATTGTGGATGGATGATTATGGTGAAAAAAAAAAGCTCAGGATTAGTGTTACTTGAGTTTCTTGATTCGCACTGTATTGTAATCCTGCTGAATTCCATCCAGGCAGTTGGGGCCTTTCATAACCTGACAAGATTATAATCCATTTTGGCCTGAGGGTGATAACAGAGAATACTGCTGTGAGACCAGGTCAGGTGTGCTAGTTATACTAACTATCGGTCACATCATGACTGTTCATCACATGGATACATAAAAGAAGTTGTCCTCATAGATTTGACCATTGGTGGCTTGTAAGGACCAGTGATCATAGGTGCTCATTGGGTGCTCATTATAGGGACATCCAGCCATGTTCAGGTGGAGGAGTTCATGTGCTCCAACATTATAACTTTCCCACTAGTGTCTACAAATAGTACAGATTTTCAGTTGTGTCTGATAGAATTTTGGAAGTGGGTCAGTAGAACTTCAGAGGAACCTACCATGGACATCAATAAGTTTTGTAACCCAATCAGATGGTTAGGCCTATAGGGCGACCTTTCGCCCAGTGGCTGTTGCTTTTAAACTGGATCCAGAAGTTGAGTATTTCAAGCGCCAGTCTAGCTAGAATTTGGTTTGTGCGGGTGTTGGGCCCTTGAGCAAGGCCCTTAACCCTGCATGTCTCTTG
The DNA here is from genome assembly GCA_029721435.1 of Gymnothorax reevesii. Classification (NCBI taxonomy): domain Eukaryota; kingdom Metazoa; phylum Chordata; class Actinopteri; order Anguilliformes; family Muraenidae; genus Gymnothorax; species Gymnothorax reevesii. The sequence goes on from CM056574.1 coordinate 12,922,721, forward strand.
GGGAGATGGGCCCCTGGATAGTCTCATCAACAGTAAGTCGCTTCAGATAAAAAGCTTTGACTAAAAGTTTCATTGCAAAGACTTAGGAGCCGTTTATTTACTCTGACATTCATGTGGAGCTCCATACTGAATGGCCAGTTACTGGACATTTCTACTTTTCTGGTATTTTACCTTTATTTAATCAGGGAAGTCCCTTTGAGATTGAAATCCTTTTTCAAGGGAGCCCTGGGGGGTTGAGGACAAATTGCACAGCCAGTTAGATCAGGAAATGATTAGGTGGCAGGTTGAAAATTTAGCAATGACACTGAGGAATCCCATTCTCTTGTCAAAGAGCGTCATAGGATCTGTAATAACCACATTACATCCAGAGGACAGTGTCCCTCCAGTACACTATCCCCATCACTACACTGGGTATATACCGCAACATACTGCCCCGCCAACAGCAACTCATTTTCCCAGGTGGTCACCCATCCAAGTACTAACCAAGCCCTCACCTGCTTAGCTTCAGCCACACATCTGGAGCAGGTCCCGTAGTGCTATGGCTGCTGGCGTACGCCAATTTATCAGGAGGAGAAAACATAAACAGGGCATTGGTCTTGTTTTGTGGGGAAAAAAATAGTGAGAAATAGCAAAGAAAATGATATGCATAATTTATATTTCACTTCTTTTTAAAGACGTGGCTCTGCTCTTAAAACAGACTCCCAATATAAAACGGGAGCCTCGGGCGATGGGAGGGCATGTATTGCATTTTTTAAAAATGTACTTAGAACTTCTCAAACATACTAAACTGGTTTATACTCCGCTTTATGGGTTTTTAAATGGCTCGCAATATAGCTAATTGGTCGCATCAACTAACACAACATTTCTCCAGTCTGTTTACGGCGGAGGCGGGTTGGGCTGTATTGCCGACTGTTCCACGTGAAGCAGCATTTCTGACTGCCTGCTTTTACGCACTATTTGGTGAAGTAAAATAAATCCCTCTTCATTATGTGTGTAATGTTCCCAGCAGAAATGTGAAAAAGATGTTCCACTCCAAATGCTCCCTGTTAGATTTTATTTCTCCGAGAGATGGAGGTTGGAGACACCGCCACAATAAAGGGTTTCTAAACTGCGATGTTTCATCCATAATGCCATGAACCCCCGTTGAGGTGGAAGCATAATTAAATCATCGTTAGCCTGTGCAACGTTGTCTGTTTGGCAGTGTATACTTGGTTGGCGGAGGAAGATACAGACCGGTGACAAATTAATCGTAAAAACCTAAACAAATTTGTGGAGGAACAGAGCGAATGCAGATCATTTCTTCAATTTTTCTGGCATGGTTTGGGTCTACTCATCCCCTGAAAAGCAGATGGGTCACTGCAAATCAGAGCAGAGTTATTCTGTGTGATGATCTTTATATCCTATGGTGAAGCACTCCTACCATGAAGGGTCAGGCCAAAACCCACTGGGCACAAGGGGTCACTGAATGGGTTTATGAGTATGAAAATGATCTTAATGACCCTTTAACTGAATCCTCTGTAGACCTTAAGCAAATTGAACATTCATTGTATGTCAGGACATCTTTAAGGCAGTTGCACTTTGAATTCACAGGAAATGATACGATACAAACAAATACAGGGACATATGTCTTAGTTATCTGCCTTTGCTGTGGCAGAAGTTCGGAGAGCGATGTTAAAACAAGCTCTCTTTAAGATGAAAGATAAACCTTTGAAAAGCGTTAAGCGCGCACAGGTGTTTGCCCAAGGTTCCGATGCAGGAGCCAACATGTCCGCTCCATACATCACTTTGATTGAGCGCTGGGATCAGTCCAGGCGCTACTCGTCTTTGTCACATTGACAGAACATAGTTTTGGGGACGCTATGGGCTTTAGCCCCTGTCTAAAGTGGACCGAAACAATAAATTGTGTCAGGTTTACTGGTTTGTGTGTGTGTGTGTGTGTGGGCCCACACCTGTTAAATAGAAGAAGAATCTCATAATATTTTATTTTCATTTCAGTTTTATTTCTATCGTTCGAAGATCCACTGAGAGCTTCCTTACTACTTTGTAAGCAGAATTAAAGCTGCTAATGTGAATGAGTTATACAGCTGGTGACAAGCTGTGTTTCTGACATGACTAGAAAAAAAAGACATATTCAGCATAAGTGCGCGTGAAAATATATTGCTGTCTCTGGTCGGCTGTTTAAAATAAATGTTTGGAGATGAATGTGAATGGTGTGATTGTACCTCAGTTACCTGGGGATGTGTCCTCAAATTTACACTCCTGCAAAAATGTAGATCCGGAAATACGAGCCGTCTACAGCCCCGTTTCAGTTCACTGTTTCGTTTCCATCATAGAGGGACGAAAATATGATTTGAATTTTCTGGAGTTCTAGCACATACTGTATGTGTTCAGAATGTTTTTAACAGAGCATTCAAGTGCCGATTCAACGATTACCTCTCAAAGCGGTTGAGGTCTGGAACGTTGACTTGAGTTAAACCGGTTGAGTTCTGGAACAGAGACTAATTCTGAAGAAAAAAACCTGAAAACGCCCGACCATTCAAAGGGTTAATTAAGCTCATTGTCAAACACATTCCTGCTTTGTGAAGCAGTGCTGGTTCTCTAGTTAAACCAAAACTTTCCTGTGGAGTTCAGAATCACTGTGGTGAAAACTCGCCGGACCAGTCACTTCTTCATCGTTCAATAACATTATATCAAACATTATATTGGTAAAGGACACAGCGACGATTCAGTTAAACTCATAAGGTAATATCACGGCACGTCATCACATGGCTATTATTCTTTTGCTTGTCATCAGTGCTTTCGCTCAGTCAAGACTATGAGGGGGTGAAGCAGCGGTGGTGTCTTTGAAAGTTATATTTACACAAATATATTTTGTTTTTGGATCAGAAAAATCAAATTGTCGGGTGGAACTGACAGAGGACAGGTGAAGGGAGGGGCGAAAGTGATGATTACGATGTTTAAAAAAGGGTACGGGTATTGCGACACTTCCTGTAACACAAGGGCGAATCAGAAGAGGTTTTAAGGAAACATCCAATCATAACACTTAAAAACCCCTTTACACAGATATAGACGCTGGCATCTGTAAATTCCGATATTTAATTCCAAAATAATTTTCTAATTGAATTTCCAAATGTCTTGCTCCACTGGAATAATTTTTCAGTCTCTGTGACACAAATATTGAGTTATAAAGCCTAAATAGGCTCATGAGTAACAGGAGAAATTGGCATAATTTGTATTCTGTTTAAAGGGATTAATAGCTTAAAAATGCACACCCTGGGAATATTTGTTTTGGCCCTCATGTATAATTCTGAAAAAGGGTGCACGGGCCTGTTTTCCGAGCAGAACCATGGCACTGTGAGTGTAGGTGACGGGGTTAACTGACCCTCTCTCTGGTCTCAATCACCCCAGGTCCTGGAGCGGCTGTTCCTGAAGGGCTTCAGCATGGCGGCGTCCTGTGGGGGCGGGGTCGACTCCTCCCAGTTCAGCGAGTACGTGCTCTGTCGCGAAGATCGGCGGACTCAGCTCCTCAACACCTCCATCAGGATTAAACAAGAGCCCCTGGACTGAGGCATGCTGGGAAAGGGCACCGGTGCTGTGGAGGACTCTTCTACTGTAAAAACACCCCTTTTTCCCTCTAACCAGGGCCTAGATATGAACCCACAACCCCCTTCTCTCTGAAACCACAGAGTGGTCACAAGTCTTCAGCTCACGTCTCCAGGTCTACGGAACATGCGGTTCTGACCAGAATGTAAAGTTAAAAAAAGGCTGAAAATGCGTCTCGTTCCCGTGTTGACCCAAAGAAGTTTCGACGCACGGGGACCCATGAAGGAATATCAAAGACGGATGGACTATTTCTCCTTCTAATGCCAAACGTTTTTCCTCTGTTTTTTTTTTTTTACAAGATTCTTTGTCCTTTCTGCCAGGACCGGCCGAACTCCATGAAGGAGGTATGGTTGGTTTTTTGCGTTGGTTTAACAAGTCGTGTGTCGTGCCGCCCAGTCTCCGTGTCAGGCTGGGGTGCTGTGAGTGGATATATGTGGACAGTTTTTGTGGATTTTTTTTTTCTTCTGAATGGTATTCGTAAACTTTGCTCATGAATGGCTCTCATGGTCTGCAGTCATGCAGAGTTTTTTTAAGACTGGTTTAGAATAGTTTTCTCAACTGGTTCCATGAATGGTTTTTCACGACCGCGATCATGGATAGTTTTCATAGAATATTTCCCATGGATGACTCTCATGATCTGTGATTATGGACACTGCTTACATGTTGAGGCACAACCCCTTTTCTTTGAACTGTGACTGCCAGGATTGTGAATGAAACCGCGTGCAGCTCATCATGACAGCATTACACCACAGAGTAAGACACCAGGGCCATGTGATGCATCAGCTCAGTTGAGCTTTTGCATAACACCAATGCACTAATCAACTAAACACCTAAAACCTGCCAAGTGCCACATAAGACTGCTCAACACACTAACACACAACACAACACATTAAACAAAATAGCGCTGCAGCAACCTGGCTCCTTTCCAACTCAAATTATCCTGCGTTTTCCATCTGTTTAGTGCCAAACTGACTGCCTTTTCTTGTTTATATTGTATATTTTCCTCTTCTGATCTCCTCATACTTGACTTTACAGAGTTTTAGTTTTTTTTTCACATGAAGGATTTCTGGAATTGGTTTGAAGGCGTGAGTAGGAGCTGTTTGGCAGCGGCTGAAACAAACTCCGCTGCATCTGGAGGCTACATGGCTAACGCGGCGCGCAGGCTAATGCATTCAGAATCAGAGAAGGTCTCATTGTTATAATAACGCTGTGGGGCTACCTGTATGTTTGAAAGAGCACTGTTCTGATATTTCTGAATGTTCCACCCTCAAATACACAAGATTTTTTTTATTTCCCTTCTCATAGTTTTGCCATACTTCACATTCTGGGTAAAAAAAAATAATCAAATTTAGTTTTGTGCGCTAACTCAAGACGAGCTTGATATACAAATGGTACTTTACAAAAAAAGATAAATACATGACTGCTGTTTTAGATCAATATAGTTCAACAGTTGGTTGCCAAGATCTGCAGTAAACATTGTGAATACATATAGCATTTATGAGTGTACAGTTTAAACGGTGCGCTATGGTGGCGGCATTCTTCTTGCGAAAACAAACGTTTGGCGAGGTTGTAACAACGAAGTGACGCGATTATGCATAAAGCAAATGCATTGCCTCGACAAAGTTCTTTTTGGCGTTTTTCGCACCTCCAAGATTTTCTGACGTGCCGAAATCACCGTAGATGACATCAGCGCGAACTTCGTGTGTGATCGGTCTGAAATTTAAGGCGGACCTGAGTAGCTGTATTGATAGTTTAATTGCTCGGCATGGTTGTTACGGATACTATGATTTCATTTGGGTGGGGGCGGAGTCTTATATTCTGCACTCGAAGCAGAAATACATCCAACCATTTTATCCACCGAGAACTTTTTTGTTTCGGCAAGCCAAAAACAGTTCAACTTTGTTTGAAAAACATGCAGCCACCTTTATAGGAAGGGACTGCCCGCCGTAGCACACTTGTGTGGGACCAGGACAGGCAGTGCGAGAACGCAGCGATGGTGGAAAGGTTATGAAGAGTGGGCATCCTCTGAGCTCCAGTGTCCTTCCTTTTTAGCACTTGGCAGCCCGTCTCCTTCGCGTATCCCGCTTTGTCGGGGACGAGGCATGACTGCGGGAGCAGTCTGTGGGGCCCCTTGTGGAGGCCGTGCCCCGGGGCAGTTATTTCCTGCTCCCACCCCCCTTCTGTTGGCCATGTCTGAAGTGGGCCCATTATTCCCCGACATTACCAGCCCCCCGGGCGGTTTCTGCGGGGGAGGGGGAAGAGGAATGAATGAAGTCAGTCGGGTCACACAGGCAGCCTCGCCCACCTGAGCGCGGTTTCTCATTCCGGGGTCTTCTCCTTTACTCTCCTCTCTTTAAAGTAGAAAGTCACCAGGACAGGAAAAACGTTCATTTCACCGCTTATCGTGCGCGCCGGAAGATTGTCAGGAGTGCTGAAGCCTGATTGTAATTTACCGGAGCTGCCTGGCCTTTAATAACAGATCATTTTTTCTCTCCGAGTCCAAAAAAATCAAGTCTAAAGAACTCCTGCATGTGTGTAATATCAGTATGACAGATCGGTTGCTCTCTCCATTTTAAACTGCTTATACTTGCCAAGCAAATCATGATCACAGAAGCTATAATACAAAGTGTGATTGATTGATCAAAAACTTTTTTTGTTTTTTTTTTGGTTGCATTATCATTCAGATACAAAAAATGACCATTGAAAATGAAGAGACAGTTTGTTAGCACATGAAGGGATATCTCCTTTTTGCTTATTTAATTAAATGTTTTTGTTTTTACTGCGTTGTTTTTATTTTTTTAATCATCCAATCAAAAAGGGGAATACATGGCGTAAATTGGCAGGATTTGTAAAAACGCAACCGAATTTTCCTTTTTGAGAAATTTCTGATGCTTTGCTGCCTGAGTGAATAGTAAATGGGAATGAAAATGGACAGTGCACCATTTCCTGCTTTTGAATGAACGCAGTGAGCGTCATTAGCAAGAAAGGTTAGCATAGCGTAGCTCCTGTAGCTCGCAGGTTTCTGTGCTGTAATGGCCGGAATCATCGAAGCGCTAGCTTGTACGCCGTGGGGTTGGTGCTGGAGGAAGTAGCCGTTGTGTGTCCTACAGGCTGAAAGCACTGCCAGGCCCCAGCTTTGTCTGCATTTCTGCCACGGCTGCCCGCCAGTCCAAAGCCACACAATCTCAGATGGCGGCTAGCGAAGGCTTTCCTCACACGGGAGCCCGACTGTTGCTGTATGTCCATAGCTAGCTGAAGCCGCGGAGTAGATAATTTAGCAGGAGCCGTCACACACCTCCATCGTGGCAGTGCCACGGAAAGACCGCCAGCTAACGAAACCTTTTTTCCTTGTGTTACATGAAACAGCACGTCCTGCCCTGATGGAAGACACATAGGCTGCCAGCGTCGTAAAGACATGACAATTACATGGTGTGATACTACAAATACTTTTGTAGGTTCTCAATTTCGGAGGCTTTTATTTTGAAGTCCTGTTCTGATGATTGTGTAGAGTTGCTGTGAAGAATGAAATCATTCTTCTCTTCTGTTTACGGCCACGACTCCTGTCCCAAAATAAGTACCTGATCGCTTGACATGAGTCCATAAACAAGGGACTGACCACTTCTCTACGTCCTATTCAGTCTGAAGACTCGTCACTTGTATAATTATGTGTAGATGGATCTGTAATTGGACTCTTGGTTTGAGTGTTTTTTTGGCAAAAAAAAAAAAAACAGCGTATATAAAGAGAACCTCATCGTCCTATTTTAATTTTCCTGGTAAAGAAAAAGCTCTTTAATCAGGAATTAAAATTTTCAAGCAATATGCTGTGTACATATGGATTTTTAAAAAATAATGACATTTCGAAAGGGATACAGATGTGCAAATGTATATTATTTAAGCAAATGTTTTAATAGTTAGCCGATAGTATTAAAGGGCATGTGTTTATTTGCAGTGTTCATTACTTGATTTTCTTTGCATATTTTCGTTAATAAAATGATGTACTGTTTATTTAATATGTGCACTCTCTCGCTTCATTGTTTAATGAGTTAGGCAACCTTCAGTCTTCCAAAAGCTTAAAAAATATTGCGAACAATAAAGAATCTACATGTTTGGACTTAACCCATAGCTAGTCCTTACTAGTGCAGAGCAATAAAGACGCAAGGCGTTCAGAAAAGGCTAAGATGCAGAAGCCTTCTGAGAAAATATCACCCTTTAGTATGAATAAAAAGTGATTTCTTTTTTGGTGGAGGGAGGGCAATACATTTTCTCAGAGAAATTAGGCGTCTTATAACCATTTATCGTCCCAAAAGGGGCGACCATAGGTGCATAAAACTGCAGATCTCTCTAGTATCATACTTTGAAGCAATCATTGGAGATCAGGAACATTTAAGAAGCACGGTCTATTTTAGGCGAACAAACTTAATATTTGGACTGACAGTGTCTGTGTATTTTGCCAATTTCTCATTGTAGTTGCCCGAAAATATGCTTTGGAAATGCCTTTGTGCTTACATATTCTGAATGAATGAATGCTTTGTCAACAGATTCCATCGTTGTGGCCTTATTAAAGACTCCTCAGCATGGAAGACTATAATAAGCTTTTTAATCAATCTCACAGTTTGCATCAACTTTATTTGCAGGAAAAGCCACAGGGCACATCACTTTGCCTGAGTATGACGTCTTTGAATAGATGCGTTACATTTGTGTTTGTAACATGGGAATAGAGGGCAGTTGTAAATGGCTAAATGGAGACCAATTAAAAGGACGCCGTCTATTTGGAATGACACCTGAAGTTGAACTGCAAACTACCACAAGGAATCCAGGTCAAGGTAATTGCAGTTTACGCGCACAATACTCTACGGGGTTTGATGCAGCGAGAATACCGAATTTCTTGCTCGATTATAGACATGGGTTGGACCAGAGGTGGGTAATGAGGGCCGTATCTGTCCCTGGTTTTCACACTTACTTCCAGCCTTTAATAAGTTAATAATCTTAATTAGCCAAACCACTTATGAAATCAGACACTTCTACTGCATTTCTGTAAATTATCATGAATGACCACCAAAGACTGTTCTTATCTCCCCTAAATGTAACATTCTACTTTGGTCTAATTTGTGTGCAAATCTATGTTTGTGTGCACAACCAATGAGCTAAATGAATCAGGGTAATTGATAGAAATAAAAACCTGCAAACACACCGGCCCTCCAGGACTGGAATTGCCCACCCCTGGGTAAGACATTACGTACCGACAAGGAAAGGTGAGATTAAAAGTACGGAGTGGTATTGCATTTAGTGTAAGAGTGATATCTGGGTGAGCTGGGTTTCCATTTCTTATGCTGTTTGATTACCTCCGCCAAGGAGGTTATGCTTTTGCCGGCGTTTGTCTGTCTGTCTCTCTGTCTGTCAGTCAGCGTACAAGATAACTGAAAAAGTGATGAACGGATATCTCTGAAATTTTGTGAGTGGGCTGATATTACATCAGGGATAGACCCCACTAATTTCGCCCGCGAACAGTCAAACAATATGACCGCCACGGCAGCCATCTTGAAATCCTTTGACATGGTAACTAAACTTCGCTCCTATTTATGTCACTCAAATTTTGCGGGACCATTGGTCTCGCATTAGGGACGCAGCCTATCCTCGAATTTCCTGTGAGCCATGTTCACTCAGCAAGATTTCAGCTGTGCTGCCTTGGCGGAGGCTTGCACTCTCGGAGTGCCTCCAGTGGAGGGTCATTAATTGTCTTCAGCAAAGCAGAAGTAGTATGTGGAAAGTTCAGGTTGTTGTGATAGTATATCTAGAGAATGCAGGGGTCATAAGGCAGTCTGGGTAGTCATGGATAGGTAGCAACACTAGGCAATGAGACTATTTGTCACGGTCTGCCTTGCTGCTGCGGCCCCTCCCTCTGCCTGGCCACACCCCTCCCTCTGCCTGGCTACACCCCTTCCACTGCTGACCACACCTCTTCCACTGATATTGCTCTCGGCTGAGTCTCGTTACACAGCCAGTATATGTGTGTAACGTATGTGGGCAACCTGGGTTCAAATCCTGCTGTTAGCGCCTGCTCCCTCAAGTGCCTGATCCTGACCTGCACCCTGTGATCCTATTCTACAGTCTGTTAACACCTGCTCAAATGGCATTAAAGACCACTAGATCTTCACTCCTGTTGATTATGTTGCATTTGGGGTCCTGCCACTCCCCGTGACAATATACAACGATTAACATGTAATTCTAACAGACAACAAAAACCTATGCTATGGTGAGGGAGAAGCTGACTTGATCAATCCAAGTCAGTTCTTAACCAATGCAGTCAACAGCTGGTGGATCGTGTGACTCTCATGGGCCGACATTTCAGAGCAAATACCACAAACAACTTGTTTTTCCATTTTTGTTTTAACCAAAAATCACCACGAATGTGCACAGGATAAGATAAACAATAATAAATTTAAAGCTTTTAAATGTGTTTGGCGGTCAATAATGATTGCCATCAGTGATTGAGTACAATATGTGTTAAAAAGTCTGTACATATGTTCCAGACCTATCAGATCGAGGGTATCAGTAAGTAAAATTAAGCCCAAAAACCTCATTTTAAAAATATCCTGAACAGTGGCGTATTCACAGTAGCTTATAATATAATAGTAACTAACAATATTAGCTTTGGCATTAAAAAAATTTCGAACTGCAGTAATAAGAAAAGCAAAGGACAAATGATAGCATTGTTTGATTACTTAGTTTAGTAAACAGCATCTTTATTCCTTTACAAAATAGGTACAAATACAGAAGTTTGCTTTTTTCACACCAACAGGAAAATTTTAGAATATGTACAGTTTTACCAAAAATAACGTAGTTCTAATAAACACACGGTCTTTGTAAACAATATGTACAAATTATCCATACATTAAAACACAATTTTTTTTCCCACCGGTGTGTATCAGTAATGCCTTTCTAATAATATTTTGGCTAAAAAGCTGAAGGAGTAGAAATTTCCTTCGGCTTGTTTATCAGAAACCATAAAAATAATTATTAAAATCATTTTAAATCACTGGACAAATAGGTCTATTTGTGCTTTAAATTATTTACGTTCTTTTTTGTTTTTTACTGAAATGGTCGTGTCCAAGATAAAATTTATTTGCCTGAAATGTGGCAAGCTAAAATGTAAATGCAAAAATAAAAAAAAAGAAAAAATATAAATAGTTAAAAAACATCTTCCGTGAACATATATAGACAATACTGCGGAGTGCTTAGAGCAAGACAGGAGGTTTCTATGTATATTAGTAACACGTTTTTTTCTTATTTAAATTGTAATAATACACAAAAAAACAAGGTACGGTGTTCTTAACGAAACAAACCTTCAATGCACGTTATTTTCAAAAAACCACCGAGAAATGTCATCCATTAGACAAATAAATTACAGAATAATACAGCTCATAGACACAGTATCTGCATAGAAGCAAGAGGCAGAAAGTTAACACAAAAAAGGCCATGGGATTGAGGGCTGGGTTATACAGGTGAAGCTCAGCTAGCTAATCCGCCGACATACCGACCAACCGGAGAGAGCTCGACCTCAACAGGAAGTAACAAAATGGAGGATCCCATCGTTCTGCTAGTTCTTTGTCATACTGGCGGTGGCACCATCACCAATCTAACCTAATGCCTGTATTTAGCCAGCAGGTCTTTTAGTTTGAAAAAGTGAAATGAAAATAACAGTTCTTGTAGGTCAGTTCAGAAATCGCAAATAACTTCCTTAGCCGACTGTGTCAAGGACCCCTGCTGACTAAATCCAGGCTGAGGACAGTAAAACTGGTAAAATTTGAACAAACTTTCCTCCTCTTTTTTTTTTTTTCAGACATTCACGGCATTCAAGGGGCTCTAGGACTCTTCGTCTCTAGACTTTTTGTGCCCAGAGTTTTTGTCTCAAATTTTTCGTCCCCGGATTCTTTGTCTGTGGATTGTTCATCCCCCATAATGCTTTGCCCCCTTCCTGCATTATAACCATAAGCTTAATCCTAACCGTTACATCATGGTGATCTGTCCGCCGTCCGTCCGTCCTTCCATCAACAACCGTGGCATGTTTCATTATCATTAGGGACTGCAAAATCCGGGGACGAAAAGTCCTTCGGGACAAGAAGTTCAGGGATGAAAAGTCCATGGGGACGAAAAGTCCTGAGATGAAAAATTTGGGGATGAAGACTCTCTTAACCCATTCGAGGCTCCCAAGGTCACAACATGGCAAACTTGAAATGGGCTGGGAGACAAAGCAATTAAACAAGACCAAACCGAGCTGATCTTTTCCGTATTGAGCCATATAATTTGGATATTTTCATCTCTGACAAGGAGGACGTGACTCAATCAACCGAGAACAGTGGCCTCCTCTCTTCCAACCGCTCCTGGACACCATTCGATATCGTCAGAGAAAATATGCCAAATTAACGCTAAGTTTAAAGTTTACATTGAAATATAAGATGACCAAGAGGAAATTCAACATTTACAGATTTTACGACCAGACACTCACAAATGGCTTACTTGTGCTAAATTACCAAAAATACTTAACATGCTGCTCAGAAACCATTTTAATGAATTATTTACATTTAACTTGGTGTCCGTGTCATGTTTCACAGAATAATGTTACTAAAGAGGATAAATGTGTAGTACTACTAAGAAATTAACCAAAAAGTCATCTACTCCCGATAGTTTTATCTCAAAATTTGGGCCCATCTCAGCTCATTGATAAAACCAGGGAGTTTGGCTTCTGAAATATGATTTTAGACAAAACCACCAATTAAGGTGGTGTGAAATGTTCTGGGTGACTCAACTTATGAGCGCAAGTTTAGTGGTTCACACAAAAATTATACACTTTTACTTTCCTTCATAAAGCCTTTCCCAGTCTCAAACCCACCCTTCACATGGCCTTCTTTGACGTACAATTACACAAAAAATGCTTTTTTATTCTGCTGCTAAAACACATTGTGGAAAAAAACAATCTTGTTTCTTTTTTTTCCTCTCTTTTAAAAGCGATGGTAAAGTCGCCACGGAGACGCTGAGCCGAAGCGAGGTCACTCGACTGAAGGCACGTTACGGGGGAGGAGGGCGGATGGGATGGAGAGAGATGGAGAGACAGGAAGAGAGAGATGAGAGGTATTTGTTTGAGATGGGGGAGGAGAGTATGAAGATAGAGGGAGGGAGGGACAGATAGAGAGAGAGAGAGAGGGATGAATGCAGGAGAGGGGGAATGAGTGAAGTGCGAGGACAGGGGATGGGACTGAGAAAGAGAGAGAGAGAGAAGGAGGGAGGGACCAGGAGGGATAAGGGGATAAAATAAGAGAAGAAGAAAGAGTGAGAGGCTGTAACAGCTAAGTGCCAGAGCAGTGTAAGGGACGAAAGAAAATAGAGTGAGGGATGAGAGAAAGTGTGAAGGGCTAAACAGAGAGGGCGTAAGAGAGCAGGGGCCGGGGCTGTGGAATGGAGGAAGAAAGAGAGGGAAAGAGGGATGAGTGTGAGAGTGAAAGAGTGAAGTGCTGGACGCGGATACTGAAAGTGCGAGGTGGCGAGCTGTGGAATGGATGGATAATGCGAGAGAGGGATGAATAGAGGGAGGGTGACAGACTGAAGTGCTTGAGTTTGGGGTGGCGGAGCTGTGGAATGGATGGATGAGAGAGGGATGAGTGAAAGGGAGGTGGGCTCGGCGCTACTTGAGCAGGGCGCGGTACAGCAGTAGCGATCGGGCCGTCTCTCGCTCCTGCTCCATGTAGAAGATGAAGTCCCTGAGGTTTACGCGGGTGATCCGCTGGCGAGAGTACTGCCGCGCCGAGCTGGAGGACGCCCCGCTTCCCGCTGGCGAGCCCACGGAGGTCCCCAAAACCTAACGGGAGGAGGAGAAGGCACGGTCACCCTCACAGAGCAACAAAACAGCTCGTATGACATCGTTATTTCATTACGGTAACATACCGTAAAATTACAGTAGTTAGTTAGCTGACTATTTCATCCAAACTAGCTTACAGTTGATTGGACTAAGCCGAGGCCGGCCCCTCTGGAGCGCAGTGGGGCTAAGGCCTTGGTCAAGGGAGCGACAGCTGCGCCCATCTTACTCTGGTACCACGAGGCTCGAACCACTAACCACATCCATCACCAGTCCAGCACCCTGCACACTGGGCTCAGCCACTCAACAGAGCAACAGTGCATACAGACCTGTCTATCACCCCTGGGCATTATGGGATAGGTTCCAACACCCCCCAAATGTATATAATCAGGTAAGATAATTGATGGACTTCACTTCTGTGTCTTACCTCCACAGTGTGCCTTTGCCCTCACCCGAAAAGGCTTAGAAATTTAGAACCATAGTATGAAAGTTCACGTTATTTCCAATGTCACCAATTTCTGCTTTGGGGAATTAGTTTGGATCAAGTGTCATGTAAGATCATTAATAAGACAAATGCTAGTTTTTTGTGAGAATTTCAGGAGGGCCTTCTTAGATTGTTTATTTATTAATTTAACCTTTATTTATACAGGGAAATCCATTGGCAGTGGTGCCCTATTTACAACAGAAAACAATACAATACAATAAAATATGGATACTACACAAAAATATTAACAATAAAATCATTATACAACAATAAAATTTATGGCAAGATTAATCAAAACAACTGCGGACCAAAGCCTCCAAATCCTTCATCTCCTGTTAGAATTTCAGTAGTGAAATTGATTTATTTAATCTAAAAGACTCTAGAAACTGGTTCCATGACTACAGAAGCAGAAAGCAGCTTCTCTGAGTTCGGTTGTAATGCGGGGACCTCAAGGACCTACCAGTCCTGAGACCTGGGTTGGTAGAGTCTAGAACGCCATTTGATGAAAGAAGAAGGATAATTTGGAAATCTTTGGTAGAATTTCTTGGTAAATAAAAGTGAGCCAATGCTGCTTTTCTCCTAAGAGCTGAGGATGACCAACCCACGGCCTTATGAAGAGAACAATGATGGGCTCTGAAAAATAATTATCAAGGGATTTTCTTTCAAACCGAAACCTTCTGGCAAACAGCTTGATGCGGAACTGGGCTGGATGGAAAGTAGGAGGACACTAGTGAACTGGGGTCAGTCTGGACCCCACGGCGCACCATTCGCATTCTTACACTCAATAAAATTCCCAGGTGCACGGCACTGGAGAGCGGTGTTAATCGCAAAAGTGTAGTGGGGCTGTAAAATGACTGCCAAGGTCATTCGTGCAGCTCAGTACGAAGGGCAAATCGGTTATTTTGAAGATGACGGCGGTCGTCACTCAAATCTGAACACTGTCAGAAAAAAGGGGTAAAATAAAGGGCTGTGTTTTACAGCCAATGACACGCTGCCTGGTACGTAAGTGTCTGAGAGGGCCAATCATTCCCATCTCTCTCGTGACGGATCAGGCCCGCGACCAATCACATGCAACAGGCAGTGCCTGAAAAATGTACAAGACCTCATGAGGACGAGACACCCCAATCTTTTTAACCCACCACTTAGCACAGCATCCATTAGAATCACACTAACACTGAAGGGGACAGGCATTTTCAGGTCTTTTATTTTGAAATGATTCCAGACTTGCTTACAGGGTAATGAAAATATATTAAATACACCGTAATCGTAAAGTTAATACAAGTTACGTGTGAAGCATAATGTAATTGTAATGATAATTGATGCTACATGTAAAGCACACCGTAACTGTAATGTTAATACAAGCTACATGTGAAGCACACCGTAATTGTCAAGGCAATATAAGCTATATGTGAAGCACTCCAAAATTGTTATGTTAATACAAGCGATATGCGCCGCATGCCGTAACTGTAATGTTAATACAAGCTACATGTGAAGCACACCATAACTGCAACGCTAAAATGAGCCGTTAGCCTGTGAGAGGGCTCAGAGAGTTCTGCTCTAAGAGATTCGGCCCTGACTTGCGTTTGGGGCGACGCCCTCCTGTGTGCCAGTCGCCCTGAGGCCGAGCTCCGCCCCCTGCCCTGAGGCTGCTGTCACCCCTGGGCACCTGTACAACAGGTCGGCCCTGCTCATCTGCACGGCACAGTGTGTGAGAGTGTGGATGGGGTGTGTGTGGGAGAGAGAGGGAGAGCGAGGGCGCGGGTGTGGGGGGAGGCAGCTAAGTGTGTGTGTGTGTGTGTGTGTGTGTGGGAGAGAGAGGGAGAGCGAGGGCGCGGGTGTGGGGGGAGGCAGCTAAATGTCTGTGTGTGTGTGTGTGTGTGTGTGTTTGTGTGTGTGTGTGTGTGTGTGTGGGAGAGAGAGGGAGGGCGAGGGCGCGGGTGTGGGGGGAGGCAGCTAAATGTGTGTGTGTGGGGGGGGCGTGTAAGTGAGTGTGTGCTTGTGTATTATGAGTGTGTGTTTAAGTGCGTCTGACTGTGAAAGTGTGTGCAAATAAAAAAAAAAAAGTCACATGATGATCTACCTCACACTTAACATCATAAACCAACCGCGTTCTTGCTGGCGTACAAAAATGTTTTAATATGAAGCATGACAGTCTGACTTCAGTCGAGATTTTACACTGGGGTAAGGAAATATTTACATGGCAAGCAGACAGTAACTCCAGCTAATACGAGAAATAAGCCATTAATTCTCGTTTGAGAATGAAGAAAAAAGGTCTGATATTTCATAATAAGAATAAAATGCTCGGTTAGTCAGACATTTTTTCGCAGCATATGCCAGATTGTGAGTGGGTGGTCAGGCTTTTAGCGTTCGCAAATGCTTTTTCTAATCACAAAGCACTGACAAAATGCATCCCAGATGACGAAAGGACACTGCACAGTCCAACGAGCACGTGAACACGAGATGGACGGAGAGAGAGAGGCAGGCCGTGAGCGAAGTACAGAACAGTGGCGGTGCCAGCACTGGAAACTGGGGGGCAGAGCATCCCTTTATAATAACAATTAGTCCTGGCTGGTTCTCAATCATTTTCCTTTATTGACACATTTCACAAATGATAGTAATAATCCATTGGCAAATGAAGACAAGGCTTCTCTCCCCATGTGATCTAACAGCGATGAAATAATGGGCTGAATTCTGAATAGAAAAATCATTTATTTATAAATAGGCCCATGTTTTACAAAAGACAAACTGGTCTGGAACCTTTGCGCTACCTTTTCAGCACATCAGGCGATCTAACCTGCGCTTCACGATTGTATAAATCGTCAAAATAATAAAAGACCATTTGAAACGCCTTCATGCAATTTTGAATAACGCTGATTTAAATGCATTGAAGTGCAAGTCCAAATGAATGATTGTCATCTTACTTTAACGGGGAGAACAAGCAGCACCTAACAGTGTGAAGTGTTTTCGAAGTGAATCTGTTGTTAATTATCAAAACGATGGAGAACAACTTAAGACTCATAATTGTTTTTAAGGGAAATTAGGACTCATAATTGTTTTTAAGGGATGTTCGGACTCCGATTCCCAGTTCTGGCGCTGCCACTGGTACAGAGGTAAGTAAGTAAAACTTTATTTGTAAAGCACTCTTCCCAGCACAAATGCACAGAGTGCTTCACAGAGGTAAAATAAATAAAGATAAGAACATGCAAAAAGTGCACAGGCAAACACGATAAAAAAAATCCCCACAATATGCAAGGAAAAAGCAACAAGTAGGCAAAATATGGCCGAACGTCTGACTAAATAGGAGTGTTTTTAACCGTTTTTTGACGGTTAAGACGCTGTCTTCCTGAACCGGGTCTCAGGTTCAGGAAGACAGCGTCTCAGAGCCTCGGGGCCACCGCCCCAAAGGCTCTGTCACCCTTGGTCTTTAACCGGGTCCGAGGCAACGCCAGAAGCAACTGGTCGGTTGACCTCAAACACTGGCTGGGCGAGTATTTCTGGAGAAGCTCGGAAATGTAAACTGGGGATTCTCTGTGGAGGGCTTTGTCAGTGAGCATCAGGACCTTGAATTGGATCCGGGGAGCCAGTGTCGAGAGGCTAGGATGGGGGTGACATGATATCCCTCCAGTAATATATGAGTGACATCCCTCTAGTGCAGAGGTGGGCAGCGAGGGCCGTATCTGTCCCTGGTTTTCACACCAACGTCTGGTCTTTAAGTAGTTGATTGTCTCAATTAGCCAAACCATTTATGAAATCTGACGTTTCATGCGCATTTCTTTAATTTATCATGAAACTACAAAGACTAGTCTTGTCTCCCTTCATAAAACATTTTCCTTTGATCGAATCATTGCGAAAATCTATATTTGTGCATGCAATCAATTAACTCAGTTAGTCAGGGTAATTGATAGGAATAAAAACCTGCATACACACCGGCCCTCCAGGACCGTGATTGCCCACCCCTGCTCTAGTGATATATGAGTGACATCCCTCTAGTGATATATGAGTGATATCCCTTTTTGATATATGAGGGATATCCCTCTCGTGATATATGAGTGATATCCCTCTCGTGATATATGAGTGATATCCCTCTCGTGATATATGAGTGATATCCCTCTAGTGATATATGAGTGATATCCATCTCGTGATATAAGAGTGATATCCCTCTAGTGATATATGAGTGATATCCCTCTCGTGATATATGAGTGATATCCCTCTAGTGATATGAGTGATATCCCTCTTGTGATATATGAGTGATATCCCTCCAGTGATACATGAGTGATATCCCTATCGTGATATATGAGTGATATCCCTCACGTGATATATGAGTGATATCCCTCTAGTGATATGAGTGATATCCCTCTTGTGATATATGAGTGATATCCCTCTAGTGATACATGAGTGATATCCCTATCGTGATATATGAGTGATATCCCTCACGTGATATATGAGTGATATCCCTCTAGTGCAGGGATACTCACTCTTATCCAGAATGAGCCGCAGTGGGTGCAGGCTTTCATTCTAACCATGCAGTTACACACCTGATTCTACTTATCAAGGGACCGTGGCAAAAGTTTTAAGGGTTGATTAGTAGAATCAGGTGTGCGACAGGTTGGATAGAGTGAAAGCTCGCACCCACTGTGGCTCATTCTGGAAAAGAGTGAGTATCCCTGCTCTAGTGATATATGAGTGATATCCCTCTAGAAGCACTAGAGGGAAAGCAGGGCTGGGTCCCAATACTCAAAAACATCCCTTCCTTTCCTCCTCTCATCTCCTCTCCTTCCCTTCTCCATAGGAGAGAATGATGAGCAGAGGAGGAGATGAGGGAGCGCCCAGGGAGGGATCACGTAAAGCCACAACCGTTCTGTTATCCACGCAAATAAATTATCCAATCAATGCAAGAGCTGAGGAAACCTCCCAAGGACAGAGAGAGCATGTGACTTGGTGCAGTAAGGGACCGAGAATCTGATTGGACGGCCTGTGGTAGCACACCGCTAAACAAAGGCAGAGCTACAGAGTAAGACCAGCACCAGAAGCATACAAGGGCAAAGAGCCAAAATGCCCAAATAATCCAACATAAGCAGACAGGGGGAAGAAACTGGCCCTCATTTTTTCCTGCGATCATGAACATTGATGTAATTACTCTGTCCATTATCCCACCGACAGGGAGTGACAGTCCAAAAATCACAGAGCAGTCGCACTGATGTTGATCGAAAAACATCCAAATAACTCTGCTTCAAGGGCTCCTTCTGATTAATTCATTTCACATCTTTTGCTTCCCGAAGAGCTGAAATATTATTTTGGATGGTTCCCCAGCTCCTCGTGAAACGGGCCAAGACTTTAGGTAGTAAGAGCGCGACATTCCTCCGTTTGAAAAAGTAAACGTCAAACCCGGGCCACAGGAACACTGTTGTGTTGCCACAATTACACACCACGCAGTGAGAAAATGTTGCTACACGACACAAAAGACATTCACTAAATAATTCAAATACAAACTGTCTTTCAGCACGAATTAAACACCGCAACAACAGGTTTGGCACTTCTATTCCTGGGATTAAGTGAATGAGAATACTTAGCAGTTTAGAGTACAACTGATGACACACTTGTTCATGCTCATGTGTAGGGGGAGAGAGAGAGAGAGAGAGAGAGAGAGAGAGAGAGAGAGAGAGAGAGAGAGCGAGAAAGAGAGAGAGAGAGAGAGAGAGCAGTGATTTCGGGTTTCCCAGAGAGATCCTCAAAACTTGGAGCTGGTTGCTAAGCCATGAAATACCTGCCACAGCAGAGGACAGACCCAACGCATTTAAATAGCCGGTCAAATGAAGTCAGGAGGAGCCAGTGATAAGAACAGCCCTCAAAATGTGAAAAATCTGCTCAACCAGAAAACAGGTTAAGTGGAATTTACCTTGCATAACCCATAGTTTGGTTAAGCACTTTTTTCTGTGTAACCGATAGGCTATGCAAACGGGTTACGCCAAAACATGCTTCTTGTGACCAGTAACGATCACTCCACGGTCCTGTAGATATTTCTTCAACTTTGGAACAGTCCAAGTGTTAAAAATGGCCATATTTTGACGAAATAAACGGCCAGAAAACAGAATGCCCTCGTTCGTTCCCTAAAAAATCTAAATGGCAGACGTACTGACTTGGCAGAACTAGCAACAAGCCTGGCTGGTGACCACAAACAGAAGGCGCTACGGTTCTGTGTCGCAAAAGGACCATTCCTTTTGGCTGTAATGTTATAGCCATGTACATGTTTGCCGATGTCACGAGTGGGGATATGTGAATGGGGTGCGTTTCCTCCCTTTCTGAGCTCTCCTGGATTTTATGGGAGAGGAGGGAAAAAAATCGATATGCATATGTTGTATGTTATATGTTCTACTGTTGTATTGTTTGTGTAAATATGCTTTGGTAACATTGTATTGTATGCAGTCATGCCAATAAAGCCTCATGAATTGAATTGAAAAAAATCAAGCTGAACATGTTTTGTTTTGATCGCCAGTCAAGAGAAATCAAAGATTTTTTTTTTTTGCTTCATCATTTTGCGCAAACGGGAAAATGTTCGCCTGTTTTTTTTTATTTGCGTAACCTCTGCGCGAACTGAACGATCGTTCGCACCAATTTTTGAGGGCTGTAAGAAGATAAGTTAGGTTCACTTCAGCGACAGGACAACGGCGAGCCCAGTTGGGCTGAATGGCCTGTTCTCACCTCTCATGTTATGCTATGTTATCCATAACTTTAAAGACAACCAGGACCCCTCTTCATTAGCAGTGGCATTTTCTAAACGCCTCCCAGTCTAGCTTGGCTTAAAATGGTATCACAGTTGTGTCTCCTTAACTAGCATTGAACTCTACCGGTAGAAAATTGCCCAAGGACAAGACTCAAATTTAGAGAACGCATCTCCAATTTTTTACACCTGACTTTTCAGTGCTCTGTCTTTGCAAAGTGAGCAGAAATGTTGACAGGCTCTGAAGAACAAAGTATCTGCAGTAGAGATTCCACGGCCCGGTTCCATCGCAGTTCACTGTCTGTTCACGTAAGTGCATCACTGTTTTATCATCCACCCATCCATTATCTATCTCGTTTATTCCTGGAGAGGGTCGTGGGGTTGCTGGAGAGTATCCCAGCATGCAATAGACATGAGGCAGGAGCACATCCTGGACAGTTTACCCAAACATTGCAGGGATCAAACACCATTCACTCACACACTCATGCCTATGGGGAAATTCAGTCTCCAACAATTAACCCGACCTTTATGTCTTTGGACTGTAGGAGGAAACCAGTGCACCCGAAATAAATCCATGCAAAGACAGGGGAACACGCAAACTCCACACAACAGGCCCCAGGCTGGATTCAAACCTGCAACCTTCTTGCAGTGAGGTCAGAGCACTATCCACTGGACTGCCCAGTGAGCTATTACTTAAGTGGTTCCCAAAGCAATAATAATTTCTGAGAAAAGTTAGGACCGGGGTAAGGACAGACACCAGAAGCAGACGGTCCTTGCGCTGGGTAAGTCGAGTCTCTTCCATTTTCCCACGGCGGTGAGATATGCAGAATGATTAACAGACATGTGTCTGCTTGTTCTGGACTTTTTAAAATCCCGTTTAATTTTAACGAATCAGAATCCTAAAAGAGGAGTCGCTTCGGTTGATGGGGCTACAGTAAACATTCGCCCTGACTCTTGCCTCAACCTCCATCACATTCAGAGCACTTCCCACTCCATCATGACCCTCTTTAGATATCATATACGGCCTTCAAACAGAAAATCGTTCGTCAATCTCAATGAATATTTTAGCCTTCTACCTAAAGTTTTGTTTCTTTCGCCTTTCTGCTATAAAAACAAAAAGTCTGCCAGTGAAGTAAAACGATTTGAATTATTTTAAGATCTGCCAGTGGGTTAAGAAAAGTTGATGTGTCTAGCAAAACTGACTAAAAACAAGCCAATACTTGTGACTGTAGGTGAAAGAAAAAAATTGTTTAGCCTCAATATAAAACTAAAAACTCACTTAGACAGATTTTTTTCAGCCTGTATGATTTTTTTTCAGCGGAACAGAAGAAAGCCCAGCTGTTTCCCAGCTGTTTGAGAATAAAATGAAAGCATTTTCTAAGTGCTAGCATCCATATGCACATGCTCAGTACCAGGGATGGATTAATGAACGGGCCTACCGGGCCCAGGCCCAGGCCCAGGGGCCCAAGGGCTCAGGGGGCCCAACGCAAAGTCACCGCTAGTCACTTTGTATTTCTTGTTGCGTAGTCAAAGGGCCTAATAGTTCCCGTCAATAACAACAGTCCTACAGGCAAACTGAAGGAATAACCTAAAAATTCACTTTGAAGACACTACAATGAACAAACCATCATCTTGCATTTCAAGAGGGTGTTTATCACCTTTGTGTATCCACGGGACATTAGGGGTACTCCATGTAATATGGGCCCTTCAACTCTGTGAGGAGACCAAGACCAAAGACCAAGATCAAATCAAGTGCGATCAAGTTCTCTCCTTGGGCCTCTCACATGGTAATAGATATGGACCCTCGGCCACACACACGCACACACACCCACACACACACAAATGAGCTGTTTATGTAGCATTTCTGGAAAGTCATGGTTCATAAGGACCCATAAAGGCCCCTCAATCATATAACTTGGGCCTGTGTGTGTGTGAGAGAGAGAGAGAGAGAGAGAGAGATTTCCTGATTAATTGATTCATTAATTTATAGTTTTATTAATTATTTTTGTGGCGTATCACTTGATTATAGGCTCCTTTAAGTATGTTGCAGAGTTAGCCCTTGACTAGGACAAGTGAGATTTCTTACAAGAATATAAGAAATATTTTGCATAGGCCTATTTTACGGGGGCCCACATTCCCATTAGATTAATCAATAAAGTGGTCGATAGAGGATGCTATGAAAGTTTGCACTGAAGAAAGTGGAGTGATGACAAGGTCTGTCTGTTAAAATGTGAAATCCCTTAACTAGCACGAAACGTACATATATTCAAAATGGAGCACCGGTGGACATTAAGCAGAGCAACCAAAAGGAAGCTAAAAAAAAGAAAAAGAAACCAAGGAAGCATCCTTTTTTTTTTTAGATAAGGCTGTTTCTTACTCAGCCCGTCAGTAATTGCGAAGGTGAGCGGTCCTTCTCTCTGCTATCCAGAATTAAAAATGAGCTGAGGACGAAGATGACACAAAGACGTCTGAAATCGCTTTCTCTCACGGCCATTGAGAGCGAACTGACTAATGGCCTGGACTTTGACGATATCATGGATGATTTCGTATGACGCAAAACCAGGAGAAAAGTTGATTAAAGTAAGGTGATTTGATGGTTTATTTAAACTCATAGACACAGTCTTGCTGTAAATAGTTTTTAGGCGTTGTTTTTGTTAAAAATCAAAATGGCTTAACTTTATCTCATCTCGTCTGTAGTTGAGAGCGGTTTAATTTGTTCATTTTTTGTGACATGAAATGTCAACGCGAAAGTGGCAAAATTGATCAGTGCTGTAACTGAAATGTTCATTCGCGAATGGTACATGTAACAATGAAAATAATGAATTAAACTGTAGAATAAAATTAAAGTAGGCTAAATATTGTGGACAATAAATAAATTCCAGAATTTTAATGTATAAACAGTTAAGAGTTTTCTTTTGTGGCAGTAAATTTGGCGATATTCACATTAGATTGGGAAGACGTTTTAGTGATTTTTAACGTGGTTGCCACTACTTGAATACAACTTTCTCTGCGCAGGCAGTCGGAGTGGGGGGCGGCGTTCACATGTCCGCGCCCAGGGGCCCGACGTCTCTTAATCCGTCTATGCTCGGTACAAAATGTTGGAACGATGACTGCTAATGGAATCACCAGAGAAAAAAGTGCCTTCAAGCTCTGGTATCTGAATAAGAAATAAGGACAGAGAGGTAACTGGTCCACATTCAACCAAAAATGTCCCAAACTTCTCATTCACAAACAAATAGAAGCTGCCAGTCAAAATATTTACCTGATCAAAAACTACAGAATCTTAGTTGCTTGGAAATTCATTGATGAAAAAAAGGACTCAGCACATTAGAGTTTATGAAACTCCACAGTGGAATCTTATTGAGTCAAGGCAGTGGACTAAAGTTGATTGAATACGGGCCAATATAATGGAAAATATTAGCATAACGCCTCCGATGTTGAATAAGCCCTCATGCTCCCAGAGGACATGAGTCTGGTGCCAAACCAAATGTAAGACCTCAGGCCAGAGCGTTTGCCTGTAAATATTTGTACAGACTAACAAACCATAAAGGAACAATATAGCTGTTTGGAATGGCAGTACACTTTTTATTAAGAACATTTTCTTCAGAATGTCGAGGCTGAAAAATTCCCAAATATTGAGAATATATTGACAACATCCGGAAGCGAAAAGTGTACTTAAGCAAGGAACTTGTATCAAAATAATAAAGAATACTCCTAACAAAATTAATGTTCCTAAGAGTGCTTTATCGGCTGACTAAAATGCTAACTATGCAAAAAAATACAACGTCTAAAGCCATTAGTAATGAAAAATGATTGAGACAGATTTCTAAACTGGAAAAATAAGAGCATTTTAAAAACAAATATGGCTGAAATCTGGAAAAAAATTTCAGAAGAGACAGGCTCAGCCTCCAAAATACAAATTCTCGCATTAAAAAGAGGGAATTTCAGGGAGTAAGAGTAAGAACGGGTCAGGATACCTCCGCCCCCGCTGCCCTAACGATGTAGAAGCCACTGCTCATCTCCTCTCTCAGTGTGAACTCTGCTCTTTACCTCACGTGTTACATGAATTCACCCTCTTCAACCAACCCTGACAGTAAACTCTGGGTAGATGCAACAAGTATTAGCATTACATTTGATATGCAACTATATGTAAACGATATAGCTTCCATTTTACTTACCATGATAATCAACAACAGAGAGTCTTTCATTTGCATGGAGAGAGTGAGAAAGAGATGGAGAGAGAGAGAGTGTGCATGAGAGAGATAGGAGATGAGGACATTTTGAAAGAGTTAACAGATGTTGGTGGAATTGCCTCCGGCTTTCTTGACGTTGCCCGGGACGGCGCTCATTTGATGTGGAGTCCGTCAGGCTCCAATATAAAAGAATTTCAAATAATAATAACTCACAGATGTATAAATATTGTACAGCACAGGGGCAAAGAACGTTCTGGACTCCATGCTGGCAGAGAAAGGGATGAACACAGTTATACGAGTAGATAATAAAAAGTAAGTAGTTGCTGAAAGCACAGCGCAGGATGTGGAGACTGAGAGAGGCCATGTTTACCTGGCAGATCATGTATGATGTGTGTCCTGGAGACGACGAGCATTGAGATTCGACCATAAGTTCTACACATGCCCCCCCCCATCCTGGGCCTGGCTATAGCAGACATAGCAGCCGGTAAAGTAGGAGTTAAATCTGGCAAAAATGAAACCGCTCCGTTCTGAAGGCCGAGTCATTTGTTTTGTTCTGCAACAGCTCACTCTCGACAGAGAGAGGAGGGAAAAAAAAGTCCAACTAATAACAATAATAATAAATAGCTTCATTCACATTCTGGGTGTAGCGAAAACCTCCCGGGAATTAGGAAGCAGGAGAAAGCGCGAAAGGCGTAAGCGTGAGCCGCGGCCTACTGACCGGGTGAAGAATGAACAAATTATATGCTATACAAACAACTTCAATCCAACGCCCGGCTGGAGAACGACAAATCTTCAAAACGGCCAATCGCGGAGCGTATTAATGCTGGTATAAAACATAAAAACTGTGACGCTGGGCTGAGGCAGCCGCATACCGAGCCTCGGTCAGGGAGAGAGAGGGCCGAGAGAAAGGATAGAAAAAAACACCTTATTACTTCTAACTTCTGCGAGCCATTTTCGGTCTCCAAAGGTTTGAGATCGCCGCGGGCCCTGTGTCGGCACTGTTTTGGGAAATGACTTGCCTTCGCACGAACGCCGCTGTGTTCCGCAGCACTGACGCCTCCGGCATCCCCGCTCAAACTCTGATTAACCCCTTCCCTGCCGCGAACAGCCTGCCTCCCAAGAACGCGGCGGAATCTGAGGCCTTCGGGCAGTAGCCCAACGCACTGCAGAGCACTTTTCAACCGTAAAACGAACTGCCTGCAGTCCGCCAAGTCCACCCTCTACACCGGTAACAATATGAATACCATGTAACACAACATAATAAGCACTGGGGAAGATCCTGTGAAAACACAAGGGAAATAACACTTCTGTCCGTCAACGTTACTCTTATTAGTCTCAGACCAAAGCAACTTACAGTTGATGAGACTAAGCAGGGCCCAGTGACTAATGGAGCAATGTGGGCTTAAGAGCCTTGCTCAAGGGCCAAACATTGATATTGTGAATGTACGGAGGTTTATTCCCCAGTATTCAAGGTCCAAGTTAAACTTGCTCTCCACAAGGCCTCAGGACATTCCCAGTAACTGCTGACCTACAGTTAAGAGCCCTGACACACAGCCTTTACTCTTTAAATGAATGCCGAGTGTGGACAAAAGACCAGAAAACCGGTCGGCGCGACACATAATTAGAGTATTTGCTGCAGGTGAGGAGTTTTCGAATTGCTAGAGTGGGGACAAGGCTGAAGTTCTACTGCCGCGAGATTGGAAAAAGTCCTCAGGTTACGGCAGAGATGAAAGCCAGGCCTGAAGTTCGATTAGAGAGGAGTCCCTCCGGCGATACCTCAAAGGAGCGCCCCAGGATCGGCCACACAAGAGCCAGCGGTCTACAGCTCTTCGTCTTAACACCAACCGGTCTACAGTTTCCCTCCTCATGGGAAAGAGGAAGATGCATTCTTTTATAAGACGAGATACTGGTAGCACTTTACCTTCCACGACACTAGGCTGACATAATGCTGCCGTACACAGGGGATGGAGAAATATTGCAATCGTCCCTGAAAATGACTGTAACTTCAAAGTCTCAAGGTCACAATTACAAACTCATAAAAACCGGTGATTCCTGTTAATTTGAACTATGCGAGAGCTGCATAACAGCTGTCACAACTCGATAATGTCAATTTATGTCATGTCAAATTTAACTGAACTCCAAATAGCCTTCATTACTGTTCAAGATGAGAGAATGCGGCAGAAACCATAACTGATTTACATTGAAAACATGGATGGACACAAATATCCTGGCAAAGCAACATTTTACAAAATAAGAAAATCAAAGTAGGATAAGGAACATAATGACTTTATTAGTCATCTGACCTAATAAAAGGCTGCATTTGATAAAAATATATCAAACAAAAACGGATCATTTTCCAAATGCTTTAGAAAGCAGGTTTTCACCAGGGGAGAACAAAGGTTTGGAAATACAAAACTGCATGAAAGGACAAATCAAGGAGGACGCCGTGATATAATTATTACAAAAGCAAAAGCTTTTGATCTTATTTTAGTGTTAATGAGCTTTTTCTGCTGAACATGTCAGCCTCATAAACTAACAGCACAGTCAGCTTCAACAGACCGACACAGACAAAATTTAAAGTAAAGTCAGGCTAAATTTCAGGGAGTGAATGACTAACAAAGCAATTGCTAAGTAACTCACAAATCATGACCTCATGTAGGTGGGGTTAGCTATTCAAGCCAGCACAACAATCGACCTACAGCACGCTTCTGACCAAAACATGCTGGAAAAAATCTGCCTGCAGGAAAACTGATCCCAAATCTGTAATACTTGGATCCTCCAGAGAGACCATTTGGGAAGCTAAGGCTCTGCTATGGCCTGTTTAATTTCAAATCCCCACCCTGTGAAAGGAAAGTTGAAGTTATCAGATGGATTTAAATCGTGAAGAGAAGGCCCACCCCAAACTCTTGAACATGCAGAGGTTTCCCCTCCTGTGCCAAGGAAACAGTGCTTTTCGTTCTTCTGCTAATGTATACTGATTAAGGCTGAACAATACCGCAGTTCCATTAGAGTTTCAGGAGGGGATCTTGGGAGAATCTGTCAAATCCTAAAAGCATGAGACCCGTTGTGAGAATGAGGAGGGAAATCTTTCAAACCCCCAGGCAAAGCCTTACGATGCATATAAAACAAAATGAAACGACTTTACGGTGAAAAGGGAGATGCAAAAGTTTACGGAAGATTTCAGCCCTGGATTAAAGACTACTCAGATTGCAAAACAAAATACACTGAATGGGCCCAGACTAAGAAAACTTAAGGAGGACCTCTGCCTAAGATGGTAATGCATTCTGGTAAATCTTCTCAGGATACAGAAAATTACCGCACTCTTTGATATCAATCAGATAAAGCTGACTGTTACAGCTGAATATGTCTTTTTTTTCAGGTAACAAACCCACTTTAGCTTGATAGGATAATGCTACTTTTAGGTATACGGACATAAGTTTATGTGATGGATACAGCATCGCATTCTACAACAGTGTGACAGAGTTAGCTACAAAAACCTATAAAGTGTCTACTTTGAAAGCAACTCGCAAAATCTACTTTAAACAAATTACTGCAAAGGATACTTGCCAAGACGTTTCTGAACACCAGCGAAGGACATATAAACGAGGGTAACCAGTGTGTAAAACTTTAGACCTTGTCATTGAATCATTGATCCGTACGCCAAGGAGACTGCATGACAAGAAGTGAAAGGTAAAAAGAGCCAATACTGTTCACACTAGCTTCCCAATTACGACTCTGAAACAGGGATCCCAATGCCAGCCATTCAGCTCCTCTGCCACTTCACATTGAGGGGACACATCATGCTACACGCTAACCTTGTGATGACAATGAATAGAAGTCAATGGACAAGGGGCTAATTAGCTATTTTAGCCTTGGCCATTGACTTCTATCAATTATCAACACAAGGTTAGCATGTAGCAGATAATGCGCTTATAAGTTTTCTTTCAAAGACTGTCACCAGCTCAGTATACCAAAAAAATCAGCATAGTATTACCAGCTTTGCATCAGCACGTAAAAAAACCTCATCTACACATTGACTCAATTTAAATCAACATTAGCGTGATGATAATTGCACTTCTAGATAAGGAAATAGCCTCGCCGGCACCTGGGGGTGGCGGCTGCAGGCGTGCCCGCCGGCGCGTTTTCCGGAAACTTCCGCAAGCTGCTGGCATCCAAACAGCTCCGCCGCCTGGTGAAAAACGGCAAGTTTGGGCACAGAGCCGACAAAACCGAAGGGATAAAACTGCATTCCTCTTCCCCGTCCACTTAGGAGTGCAGGTCACAGAGTAAAATCATCAGAGTTAAATTAACTCTTTCAGAGCTGATACGACCTCACTGAGACAGGAGTTAATTTGACTCTGTAAGAGTTGTTTTAACAATGAATATCATACTGCACAGATGAGAGGTGCCTGCTAGCCCACATTATAATGTGGGAGACAGCTAAGATAATGACCAAGTAACAAAGACAGAATGCATGTCTGTCTTTAACACCTTAGGGCAGGTGCAATCCTAGACTGAGGACCACCCAGATGAGCCAGTGGGCGACAAAGAATCTCCACAGGTGTTCCTTAACAGCAAAGCTGCTCCCAGTAGCGCTACAAACTGAGGAACGACAGTCCATACGCAAATGCAAGCATGCACTTACACACCCTCAGGTGGTTCCTTCACAGCAAACCACTCCCCTTAGCTCCCCTATGACACACACACACACACACACACACGCACGCGCGTGCACACACACATACATACCCCCAAAATACTCCGTATGGAACGCAGAAGGTGCAACTGAGTGTAAACAACACAAACATGAACACAAGCACACAGAGGAGGTTCGTTTACAGCAAGGCCTTTCACATAACTTCTCCAAAGTTAAGAATGACTGTGTGTGTGGGTTTGTGTAAACACACATTAAATATAAACTGGAGACGCTTCTAAAAATTATCCTATAGTAGAAACAGGAATCCACTCTACCTTTGAAAAACAGCAAAATACACAGGAGATGCTGGTTGAAATAAACATTCAATCAAATTCTAGGAAATGAATTTTCATAATATTAACGGGTGCTTTGATAGTGCAGCGTTTGAAATAATTATTCAACGAACAAATCCCCTATTATTACGATTAGGTTTTCTACAAATAAACATAATTAAATTTTGGAGTTCATCAAAAGTATGCAAACCTAATTTTAAATTGTCAACATAATCCCCTTATCCCCTCTATACCCCAGCAAAAAAATGCACTCCTGCTTTGAAACAACTCACTATAAATGTCAATTATGAATGCACAGGGAATAATGCGTTGTAAAAAGGTTGCCACAGGTAGTAATTTACGCTCATGTTTCACTCCCTCAAAAAGAAGTTGCCGGAAACCACAAAGCATTCACTTACAAAGTTGTTTTGATTCTCTCCAACCACAACAAAAGCTTTACCGTACTTCACTGGAAATAAAAGCACGCCGCGCACCACCACCAGCATTGGGGCCGGTACACGACGCCCTGTTTATTAGAGTTATTTAGCCTGGTCTGCTCCAAAGCTCGTTACGCTAAAGCACTGCTCACTGTGGCAGGCAGTTCTTCAGGGCATTAGTTTGATATATTTTAATCTAACATCCTTTATATCTGGAATACATTATTTACACTGTAAATGCAGATAGTGTGGTGACCTCCTGTTTTGTAGAAACCAATTACCTCAAAAAAAATTGCATAGGCCTACTTAATTGCATTTTGTGGAAGAAACTTTAGGAAAATAAGGTAAGGTTTTTTGGGCGTTTTAAGTGCTGTCAACACAAGATCATTAAGTTAGAGAACACAATTTTTTTGAGGTAATTGGTTTCCCTAAAACAATTGAGCGTACCACACTTAGAAGGGTTTACAGTGTACGGTTGTTTGTTGAATGCTTTTCAAAGTGATTTACAGTTGATTGGAATAATTTAATTTTATTGATTGGACCAATGTCTCCTGGAGCAGTGTAGGGTTAAGGGCCTTGCTTAAGGGCCGAACAGCTGCAGTGATCCAACTGTGGCTACACAAAGGCTTGAATCATCAACTAATGCGCACGAGCACCCCCGACTCCAGATTTTGGCGTTCTCCATTTTGGCTGTGGTGTTTGTCCCTGCTCCCGTACATCAACAGTCATTGCTGTGGCAAAGAGCACTGATGAATTTGATTCAGGAATTCATGGGAATTCAAGTTTCCTCGAAAGAAAATTGGAGTAAGCAATAAAAAGAGATAATTATTTGCACCACAGTACGTTTATAAGACTCATACATTCATTACGGAATCTTAAAAATATATTCCAGAAAAATATTATGCAAGCATAATCACAGAGCCATTACGTTTTAAAATATGTACATGTATTACCAATTCTGCATGAGCTCAAGATCTTTATGACAAAGGCTCGGTGTCACACCTCCTGCACAAACCTGGATACTATGTGCTGGGTAAAACATGAGGGAACGATAATGTTTAATAATTATCTCAGGTGTCAAATTTTCATCAGTGCTTATGAAATGAACTGAAAAGGCTGCAGGCTTGATCCTCCGCAAACCAAGATCCGTGTGCTGCACATTAATAACCAGCAATGACTGCTAAGACAAGATCATCGAGAAATTATTAAAGTAAAGAGGGAACAAATGTGCTGTGTACCTTGCTCAATCAACTAGGCCATTATATTCACCGATAATCTCCACTAATTGACTGATGCTTATGGGGAATTAGCAGTCCTTGGACATTTGTGAAATAAATGACAAGTTGGATACACCAAAGAAATGGGCTGTCAGAAATGATCTTTGCAGAATAACTCAAATGGACTAAAATGGATTTTAAAAAACTGTTTCCGATATAAAACTACCTGATACAAATAACCAGGGTTATTCATGTTCAGCTATAAATGTTAAGGCAATGGAAGATCTGTCCAACAGCTCAACAAAGGTTATATACTAATGTCACAGACAAGACTATCTGCCAGAGACTTAATTGAACACTAATGTCTAAAACGGGACTATATGCCAGGGAGACTTTAGTAAAACACTAATGTCACAGACAGGACCATCAGCCAGAGAGACTTAAGTAAAACACGAATGTCCAAGACAGGACTATCTGCCAAAGAGACTTTCGTAAAAGAATGTCACAGACAGGACTATCTGCCAAACTATGAGACTTTAGTAAAACACTGATGTCCAAGTCAGGACTATCTGCCAGACAAACTTAAACACTAATGCCTAAGATGGGACTATATCCCAGAGAGACTTTAGTAAAACACTATTGTCCAAGACAGGACTATCTGCCAGAGAAACTTAAACACTTATGTCTAAGATGGGACTATATGCCAGAGAGACTTTAGTAAAACACTAATGTCCAAGACAGGACTATCTGCCAGAGAGAGTTAATTAAACACTAATGTCTAAGACGAGACTATATGCCAGAGAGACTTCAGTAAAACATTAATGTCACAGACAGGACTATCTGCCAAACTAATGTTTAAGACGTGACTATCTGTCAGACTGGCACAGACACTTTGGTAAAACACTCATGTCAACAATAGCACAGTCTGCCTCTTCTGTGTGAAAGCTGTAATTGTTTTTATTTCCGCTAACTTAGACTGAAACATTCACAGAAAATACAGCAAAGGACATTTTAAAAAACGAAAAGCTCAAAGACTGCGGACAACCTCCATTCCCCATTAGCAGCCATCGCTAACTTGTTAAAATTGATCAAATGGAATTCGGCGAACGGAGAGAAGAAATTAAGCGGAGTCGAGAAAGTGCCACTGAGATTAAATATTTCATCATCGCCGAGGGACATTCCGAGATCAATGAATTCTTGCCCGTGCCGCACATCAGAACGAGATGCGCTTCTGTCTTTTTTAGGGAGCGTCAGTCTATTTAATTCCTGTGTCGGGCGCGTGAAATATGCCTCGCTTGGCCCTGCTCTGTAGCCCCCGGCGACGCCGCGGGCAGACATTAGCGCTTTTAATGGGCCTCCATTGGAGATCAGGCGAGGCAGCCAATAACCCCTCTCCTGTAATGGATCGACCTGTTTATTCTCTCCCACCATTTTCGACGGCTAATTTTAGCCTGTCTGCTCCAGCTATTCTATTCAGGAGAAAGACACTGAGGGAGGAGACATGATGTCGAAAAAGACGAGCAAGATTCATTGAAAAAATGTGAAACCAAAAGTTTCTACACACAAAAAGGCAAAAAGTTCTCCAATGTAGAAAATGCTGCCTCAGTCACTTACAAAGCTAGCATTTGTTGCATCGGTTGCTAGCGTGTTTACAGTAAGTCTCATGAATATTCGCCAGTAGGGTTCGTGGTGACAGGCTGAACTGTGATACACTGGGCTCATGGGAAATGAAGCATGAGAACGCCAGATTTGCCATTTTATCGCCAAATTGGGCAACTTTTCAGAGTTCACGCGGGTTTAAATTCTCTCGCCGCAGGTCATAGCCATTATCTGAAGCCTACTGATTAAGGTGCCTAACTTCCATGCAGTAGTCCGTGCATGGCCATGTAAGACCATGCAGCTGTTGCGGCCTACAGCAAGAGCCCAACCCCACGGAGAACTGACCCCACTAAGTCTAATCAAGTGTAAGTCATGTTGAATATAAGTGTCAGCCTCCACAGAGCTGTACTGCATCTATTAAGTGTTTGGCCACAATGAGGCGAGCTCTGTGGCACTATCAGCCAGACACCACACTTATGAGCTGTGGACATATGCATCGTCGCGCTAGCTTCACTGCTCTGACCACCTGCTCCACCCAGACCTCCATCTTCCCTTGCGCATGTTTCTGCAGATTTCAGATGCCTTCTGGGCTAGAATTTGTTTTTCTAAACCCTGGTGGATGTACAGGGGAGTTGGGGGGGGGATATGGATTGTGAGACTTGGCACAGAGGAGAGGTCAATACCCCGCAGTCCTACTCCGGGTCAGCAGGGGGCACTCAGGGCAAAGTCTGTGTATCGCAATGGAAAGTTTGAGAGGGTAAAATGCTAATTCTGAGCAATTAACCCTTCCAAATATTCTACAAGTTTATGTGTAGAGTAGAGAATAGTTGTATTTAGGACATTATACTGGGCGTCCTCTGGATTGGAACAAAAGTTCACATGAAAAGAAAAAACAGGAAAATGAAAAAGGTTTCGAGCTATGAAGGTATGTACAAGCTTTGGCTATACTGACGGCCGTTTTAATAATTTGATTTTTTAACCTTTATGTAACCAGGTAAAAGTGACAGAGAACAAATTACCACTGACAGTTCTGATCTGGACTAGATAGCAAGTCTCATGCAGTATGTAGAAACGTCAGCTACCATGAACAGACTACTCAGTCAACTCTTCCTTAATTCAGAGTCAGATTCAAATTTAGAGTACTTCATTAGTCCCAAAAGGGCAATTCATTTCTACAGCCAACCCATCCATAAACTACAAAAAATAATACGATAAAAAAAGAGATAAATAATACAACAGTTAGAACTACAGTCGAGCATCATCACATCAACGAGAACCACAACCAGCGACAGCACAGCAGAGCGGGATGTAAGATCATTCACATTTCATTTGTGCATTTAGCAGCCTTATGGCAGAAGGAATGAAAGAATTTGCATAGCGGTTTGTTTTTCGCACTGGCGCATAATACCGCTGACCTGAGGGCATGATTACAAATTCACTGCCGAGTACATGATCAGGTTGGGTTAATATTCTGAGTGCTTTCAGAACCACCCGCGTTTTCCAGAGAGAGCAGAGGTCCTTAAGCTGGACACTAGTAATGTTAGAGCAACTCTGATGATGTCATTCAGGCACTTCTTGTCTTTAACAGACAGACCATAAAACCAGCATATAAGAGAATGTTAAAAGATTCTCAATTAAAGTTTGATAAAAGGTATATAAAATATTTTTGCTGACACCGAAGGAGTTGAGTAGATTCTTTGGTTCCCTTCACAATGCTGTCAGTGTTATCACTGAATTAGAGTTCAGAGTCAAACACAGAGCCCAAATGCTTGTACGTTTGTCCAATTTTTACCTCTTCACCATGAGTAGTGCTGGTTTGGGGATCGACACTGGATTTTCTGAAATCTACGAAGTCAGTTAATGTCAGTTATCTTAATTAAATTAGTAATCTTGTAAATGTTTTATTTCATTTGTTTGTGCACACATCATAGGGTAGATGGCTTTCAGACTGCCACAGGCACAAACAGGGTTTCTCCATCATTCGACGTTAAATTCAAAACATGATATGGCTTATCCTGCATGACACATGTGCCAGACAGCTAACCTTCCTTGGTAAATCTGGCAAGTCTTTGCAGATATTCAGCTGCGCCCCCCCTGAGCCGGCCTCCATCTGCAAACAATATGGCGGCCCTTGTTTTAATCGGGCATCCCTCGGCTTGGCAGGGCGCCTAAGGCTTTCAATCTGAGAGTAACATTTAGGAAAGCTCCACGCACGTGTTTTTCGCTTACTCCTAAAAAAATGATTACTGGATAGAAGAAACACCATATTAATTGTATCACACTCAAAAACCTGCTGGACAGAGTCACACACATAAAGAGGGAGTGTAGACTTGGGTACAATGAGAGGGAGGGTCGAAGTTTTTCGTAAGCACCCACTAGAGAAGTTTTTTTTTTTTTTTTTTTTTACTGCTGGCAATAACAACTGGCTGATTTTTATGCGTGATTTCGTTCTGGAGTTAACTTCAAAAGCCAAATGAAAAAAAAATTCCACCGTGCTTTTTGAAACCAATTTGGGACCAGCCCATAACAGCCAATGTCCCTTACTGACTGGCTTACCGACTGACTGATATACCTTGTTGAAACACGTGAGAGAAGCATGCAATAAACATGCAGCAAACCCCATAGAGAACACATGAAAGGAAGATATGAGATTTTCCAATGCAGCTAATGTTGGTATATTGGTAACACTTGTATAATAAGGTCCATATGTATTGGAATTAACAATACTAGTTTGATCTGGATGCAAATTCGCACTGACGTAAAGACATGACGAAGCCGATATCGAGGGTGTACGAAAACATCATGTGGCCTTATGATTTCAAGCCAAAAGAAGCTAATTCCCAGTCCATTGGTCTTGAAAGGCCCATAACTCTATGACAAATGGTACAAATATGAGGGACAGAGGGACCCAAATCACTGAGAAATGCAGCTAATTTCATTCATTTTTTGAAAAAATAAATAAATTTGGCATCTCCAATCCCAATCAAATCTGGAATGCCCGATTAAAGAACTATATGCAAATGCTTGCTCGTATGCGACCCCATGTTGCCATCTCAGGAGAGCGAAGACAGTTTGCGACTCCCCTCTGAAGCATTCGCCAGTCAGCCACTGCTTATTTACACTTATAGCTCAAAACTGTATAAGTTCAAAAGGAGGCGGAGGATACCCGAATATGAGCAAGCTTATAATCTTACTGACGAGCACCTGGCTAGCCAACAGGAGGCGCTTGAGCAACAAACAAAGCTACTATTGTAATATCCCAACGCGGCAGTCCCTCCCAATTTATTTCCCTAAGCCAATTTTGCGCTGCTCTAAAAAGGGCTACCGACCATTGCCGGCTGATACGACCAGGGATCGAACCTGCGTTGTACGGGGCACGACTGCTCTGCAATGCGGCACCTTAATCGAGTGAGCCAACCCGGCAGCCCCGCGAATTTAATTCTTCATAAAATTACTTATATATAGATTAAGAGGGAAGGTAATTAATTTCTACGATAAGTAACTTTATAGTCAACTTTGTAGTCAGAACTGTACATTCATTCATTACCACAGAGCCTAACCAAATGACAAGCAGAGTACTCACATTAGCAGAGTAAAAAAAAAAAACCTATACTGATAACAACAGCTCTGTGTGTTTAAATTGCATAATATTGATACAACCAGGGTTGGAATCACACTCTGGCTTTCAAAGCAGCGAGTATTGTATGCAAACAATATCAGCATCTTGTCCCTGACCAAATTTCATGAAGTTCTCCAAAAATCTCCAAAACAAGCACTCCTGTATCTCTTCCTCTGCACTCAGGAAACGTGGCCTCGGGACAAACTGACAGGGTCTGGCATCGAATCGGGCCGCTGACACGACGTGACAGATAACACATTATTCACGCTCCGGTTGCAAACGTTTGACGTATGCAGATATCTCTCCCCGAGTTGTCTGCGGAAAGTCACTGTATTTGCATCGCAAGCGTGCAAATGTGGGTTTACTTTACCACTGTCTGAGCCGCTTCTTAACAAAGCGTACATTATTTACACAACCCCCCATGCGGATCACTAGTATAAACTAGCCTGAAAAGGGAGGGTTGGCCACAGTATCGCGCTGTTGTATCCTCCTGTGTGCTAATAAACGGGTGGGGGCATGGGTGAAGTCCCCACATCGTCCACTTAGCAGGCTGTCAGCGCAAAATCAAGCATCAGCGTACAATGGGAAGGAGGGCGGAGGTGAGGGGTGGGGCACAGTCTTCATTCTGAAGCATCTTGTTAGGCGTTTCCTGTTTGCATACCTTGCCACTTCCTGGGGCAGCACAGGAGAATGTTTGCAAGGGAGAAGAAGAGATGTGTATGAGTGTGTGTGTGTGTGTGCGCACGTGTGAAAACCTGCATTTATCTGTGCTTATGCGTGAGTAAGTGTGTCTATGTGTGCGTGTTTGTATGCATGTAAGTAGGTGTGTGAGAGTGTGTGTTTGTGCATGCGCGTAAGCATGTGTGTGTTTGTCCGTGGGATGGGTGGGGGGGGGGGGCACTGAGTCCTCAGACATGGAATTGATTTAGCTGATTAGCCGAGATTGCAAGTTTAGCTTACGAATCAGGGGTCAAAAATTTCTCATTAGCGAGGCGTACCGCAGAGATCCGCAAGGGGATTGGAGGCCGATCTCACTTCCAACCACAGATTTCAAAATCCGTCTTTGATGTTTCGCTTCTTCTGAACTCCACCCCCCGCCTATTCCCCCTCCGATTCATACTTTTTTTTTTGGCAGACGGGTTGATTTTAATTGTAGCCATAGAGCAAAGCGCAGTTCGCCCGCGAGCTAGCCTCCTCATGAGCAGGGAGAGAGCACAGCTTCACTGATATTGGGTGCAGTCCATAGCCTGAGGCTCATTTTAATGGTTACCCTCCTCGTACCAGGCTCAGATTGTTTTCCACGTGATTCCAGTTAATTCTGCCGCAAGGACGGGCCATCACTTCTCTGGAGCTCCCTCTATCTCTCCCTCTCTTTCCCCTTCTCTCCATCTTTATTTTCTCTCTTCCCCTCCCTCCATTTTCTGATCCACACAGTCAGATGGTGAAATTAATTCCAATGGAAAGTCCAACCATTATTAAATCAGTTGGCTACCTGCACCAGAGGCCTGTGGTGGACTGATATGAGAGGAACAACACAGTGAAACATGCCAGGACGATGTAGCCTTTACTGTCTTTTCCATTTGTCCTCCTTTCCCTACACTAACGGAGGGGCTAATGGCATGAAAAATGACTCCAGTTCTCTGTACATTATCACTCTGCATACATAAACAAAGGATGTTTCAGGGTTCTGTACAAAGTAAGTATTGATGCTTTAATCAATAATAATAATCCGTTTTAAAACACAATCATCCCTCCCTGCTATTTATTATTACATTCAGTCGATGTCATATCTAAACGGACAAATATGTGCACAGCACTGCTTTGTCGTAGGAACGTGTGACAGTTTAAAATCGAAAGCGACGGGGTGAAAAGCCGGAAATGACAGCAAGGCTATACAATTCTGCAGCAAAAAATTGTCAGCCTTCAATATGTGTTTTAGCCTTCTCATGAGGCATGAAATCTTTTTTTTTTTTTTTTTATGCTAACAAGAAGCTATCTGTTTGTGATGGCTAAATGACTGACATCTACATTTTTCTAACATCATTGTAAAAACTTTCAACGAGTCAAATACTCTCATCTCATTTGATAAGATTCGCGTAGATGTCCTGCCTGAGCAAAAATAAGTCTGGAGGTTTCTGGTCCGGCCATATCAAGCATTTTTTAAGCACCTTGAGTCCACAAGACATTACATTTGTCTGCAGATGTGCACGCAGCAACAAACATTATAATGAAAATGCCTACATTACCGTTTACTGCTTTACGCACAAAAGTGAATGATGATCATACAGAAATGAAATAAGTTGCTTATTCAAACACCAACGTTTCTGTAGTTTTTTTTTTTTTTTTTTTTAAACAAAGACATGATGCGTGAGAGTTGAATAGCCTGCACCGGAGAACGGACTCTGTAGAAGGTTAAACGTTAGCAGAGATCGGGAGATTGAAGGGTCATCAGTAGCACAGGGTGGTGGGAGGCATTAATGCAGCAGAATTATCTAATTACATGGCAGGCAAAACAGATAAAAATAGGCATAGCAGGACAAAGTGTTTTCAACGGTTGCTGGCACGCTTGCATAAATGTACAAATGAAAAGCAAGTCCGTGAACTGTGAGAGTAGAATTAACTGGTAGTGGCAATGGATGGAAAATATACGTAATTATGCCACATATTATTACAGGATACGGCGCGCACACACTTTAGCTGATGCACAGTTTTCAGTGCAGCAGATCATGTACAAGTGTGCACTCGAGGGTGTGTGGGGACCGCCTAAATTTACTCCACGGCTGTCACTCCTCTTCCAAACTCTCTCAACTCTATCTTACTATCCATCTATCCTCCCCAATTCTCCACCTTTTAACCCTCACAGCACTGAATGCAGCTGTTGTTGCTCAACGATGTAAGATATCTAAATCAACGTCACCTCACCACATGACAGGTTTTCAACAGTGCGAGATAAGTAAATTTATACATCAGTTATTTATTTCAGCGCTCTAAGGGCTAATCTCGTCCTTTCCGCAACAATTTGCACTATCTATTCTCTCTCTCTCTATCCATCCCCCTCACTCTGTCTCCCACTCAATCACTCTCCCATTCTCTCTCTCTCTATCCATCCTGCACCAGTCGCTTGTAATCCCTGCATCACCCCGAAGTCCACAGATTATGAAACATTAGCCTCCATGGCTAACTCCACCATGGTTAAAGATGTACCCCTTCATGGTCTTTGACTATATAACGACACTTCACTACTAGAGTAGAGTGGACCCCTCTCTAGTCAGGGCTGGGATTTGCACAGGGGCAAGGGGTGGGGCTACAAACAAGGCCAGGCTCTCCGTAACCAAACACTTCCACTGCCGCCTGAAGCCAGTCCTCCAGACTGCGGCGCACCAGACGGCTCTAGTGTTCCCAGCTGGGGTGGAGGTCAGTGGTTCATCAGAGTCACTGATTTTTCACTTCCTTCCTTTCCTAAGCTCCTTTACTTGCTCAAAGCTCCAGCCACTGGGACGGAGGAGACACAGGGAAGAGAGGATGGCTGAATCCGAGAGTTGAGTTTGGGAGATTGACGTTCTCGCTCATCCAGATGTCCGTCTGATGAGACATTAGTCACAGGTGTGGCCGATGCGGGGCAGACGGGCACGGGCGGATCAACGGGCCAATCATCAATCAAAAAGATCTTTCGCAAAATACGCCTGCGGGTTTCCTCGCTCAAGGCGTCTTCGGCATGCTAGCTCTTGCTAGCTAACTGCTAGCTCTTGGCTGCCATCTCCTTGAAGGCGCATTAAAGGGCCAGGTCCCAGAAAAAATGGAAATAAAGGGATGGAAGAGTAAGATATGGGATTGAAGTGAGGCCCTGGTGAGTCACACACTCTGGGACAGGGGTTTGCTGTGACCCGGGTTTGACAAACAGGGCTAACAGGGTCACAGAGGGATCAGGTTACAGTGGAAGTCCATCTCTGTTCTTTTTCCTCTTTCTTCCTCCTCCTCTCTCTCTCTCTCTCGTGCTATTCTCTCTATCGCTGTCCCAATTCCATATTCCTCTCAACCCTCTCCTCTCTCCCACAATCCCTCTCTTTCCTTGCCCTTTTTTCTCTCCTCCCTCGCCCTCACTCTCTCTTTCTTACTACCTTTCACTGTTTCCCCCTCTCTCGCTCTCTGCCTCCGCCCTCCTTTCCTCCTTCCTTCCATCCGCTGCTCCTTCGCTCTCCCTCCCCTCCTCTCAATCTCTCCCTCCCTTTCTCTCTCCCCCAATCCCTCGTGATCTATCCATCTCTCTCCACTCCCTCCCTCCCTCTCTCTCTCTCTCTCTCCCCTTCCCTCTCTCTCTCACCCCCTTACTCTCCCTCTCTCCCTTTCCCTACCTCTCTCCCCTCCCTCTCTCCCTCTCTCTCTCCCCTCCCTCTCTCCCTCTCTCTCTCCCCTTCCCTCTCTCACCCCCTTACTCTCCCTCTCTCCCTTTCTCTACCTCTCTCTCTCTCTCTCTCCAGCTGCAGCAGTGAAGGCTGCCTTTGTCTGGGATTAATGCGAGTGGCTCTGGGCCGGAGGGGGGGTGCAAACTCTAATGCAGGAGCCCAGGGGCCCCCGGGCTAATTTCTGGGCAGATCAAATCTGTGACGGGGCCCTAGAGTGAGCCTGAGAGCAGGCAAGCGTCCAACAGCGAGGCCGACGCAGGCCCTCCGGGGCTTCCTGTGGCCCCTTTATAAGAGTCACATTCACTTTACTCTCCAAAGGGGTGGGGGGTGGGGGGGGCGGGTCGTGGAGCTAAAGGCCCCGGGGCCCTCCCAGCTCATGTGAAATGGAGAACGAAGAGAGGAGGTGAAAAGCCCCGGCGAAAATAACTTAAGATTCACTCCCCGCGCCTCTCTCTCTCTCACAATCTCTCACGATAAGACGTGTCGTGACTCCGCTTCATTAATCTCAGCAAATTAAACGAGGAACGTGAACCATTCCCCCCCCAAACGAAGGGTGCTGTGGAAAACATCCACACTTCTCTCTGCTTTCTTGGGCATCTCAGAGCATTTTATAAAATGCCGCTGCAGATGTTTTCTCAGGAATTTCCCCCATAAATGACCATTCACTTAGAAAAAACGATTGCGCTACAATACTGTGACGGAAGCTAACACTCAAGCATCTACGCTAATACTTTAATTTCATTATTCACACTTTTTTAAAATGTTTATATAAGATTACACAGACGATGAGAAAAACATCTCACAATATAAAACCGACCTTAAAGTTTTTTTGACCGCCATTTGAGTCACGATCGACAGAACTGTTTTCATAAATTACACACAACTTGTGTGCTTTTGGATCGCTTCTGCAAGAGGTTCCCTTTCTACACCTTTTACACCAAAAACAACAGCCTCTCTGGTCACTGCCCGTCATTTTTCTTAAAATTCCCCCGTCAGTCTTCAGTCTAATGTGTCATAAGTACTCCACCCCAAATGGCTAAAATAACTGGCCATACAGAACACATGAAAATGACCTTATATCGCTATTTACTCGTGCTAATTTGCTGTGTAACGCAGAATAAAAAAATTGGGCACAGTACAACCCATTTTTCTTTTACCGACAGACTGTGACATTAATTTCACCGTAATTTATCATAATTAAGAGCAGGGGCAGAACTGGTCACATGAAGGTGAGCCAAACGAAGGCCAGCGGTGCTTTTTAT
Organism: Gymnothorax reevesii; assembly: GCA_029721435.1. NCBI lineage: Eukaryota > Metazoa > Chordata > Actinopteri > Anguilliformes > Muraenidae > Gymnothorax > Gymnothorax reevesii. The sequence goes on from CM056574.1 coordinate 12,965,074, forward strand.
TTTAATTCAGAATGACTTTCACCCTCATTTTCCCGCACTTCCGCATAACAAGCCTTTCCACACACGTGGCTAAAAGGTTAGAGTCGCTGCCTTGGGATAAGGAGGTTTCGAGTACGAGTTTTGCCCAGAGGGGTCTGATCTGTTGGGTTTGCATGTTCTCCCGGGTTCTCCTGTGGGTTTCCTCCAGGTATTTGAAACAAATGCATCATAGGGACTGGCTGTCATTGCCCCCGGCCATGACTCCGGGCTCAGACCTGAAGTTAGTCCCTGAGCACTGCTTACTTGCAGACTCCTGCATCTAAGTAACCAGGTTGGGTCAAATGCAGAGGACAAATTACAGATTCCTATAAAGTATACCTTCCTGTCATTCTTCTATTTTTTTTTTAATGCTTTTCCTTCTCATTTCTCATAAAACAGACTTGTTTTCAGTCCTACATCCCGATCACATTGCTTCGGTTATGACAGCCCCCATCATCGATTAAGGAGAGGGCAGACCTGTCCTCCCCTACTTCAGGTGTGATGTCAACCCCGAAGTGTGCCACAACTCGAGGTTGTACTGAGGTCAGTCAGAGGCCATGAACACACCACATGTGCAAAACGGCCAACGGAGCACTGGTTAACCACCAGGGGGCGCCAGTGGACGATCAGCTGCAGTAATCCATTCCGACTGAAATCCTTTCATCCCTGAGTCACGCTGGAGAATAACATTGTATACAGACACCATGATACATCATGTTAATACAATAAAAGTAAAACAGTCTTCCATGTATTGAACAAAAAAAAACATTGTATTTAATGTGATTTGGTCCCTGCATGTACCTAATTTGTTATGCATTGGAGGTGACATTACATGGTTCTGAAGCTTTTTTTTTGGAAATTATTTTGGCATCTCAGTGTTATGGCGTGCTTCACTTGTAGAAATAACACAGGCATATAGCCTTTCAAAATGATTCAACATCAAATCTAAATCCAACTAAAGCTCCTCTTTAAATTCACAGCCATCGAGTAACCCTTGACATTGAAAAATCAAAAATGAACTCTGACTCTATGCAATGCAGAAAGTAGTTAAAACTAAAATGCTAAATTTGAGGAAGGGCATTAGTTCCCCATCCTCTAGTGAGAAAGCAAGTTTAAATTTCTTGAAATGTCACAAAAACTAGCACTGAAACTGACAGAACTTACGCACCTCAGATTTCTGCAGAAGATTAAAAAGGAAGTGATTCCACTCAAAAAAAAAACATGTTCCTGGCATGATAAACAGACAAATCAAGTGTACACTGAAACAGCCAAAGCCAAAGTAATTCCAAAATGAGTCATCGACTTTAGTTGAAACTAGCTAAAAATGAAAACAGCAGTTTAAATAGTCCATGCAATTATGCTTAAGCCACTCCTGGCAGGAATTCATTTATATAACACTTATAATAAACAGAACAATGATTCATTGACATTTCACCGTCTCTGGCACAAAACCATTTAAATCCCCGAACTGTACTTAAAATTCCACAACATGTAATGGAACAGGATATCCACCGCATCAAATCCACAACAGTCAAATCAGGGCTCAATGACACCCAGGATTACAAATTCTCTTCAGAGTACGGGCCTGCAAGCCAGTACAAGCCAAAGTAAGAAAACAAAATCATTGCTACCAGGTAAAACATCAACAGTGAGGTGCAAAAATTTGGGCACCCCAGGTTAAAATGTCTGTTACAATTAATCGCCAAGTGAATGAAAGCAAACCTGAACACTAAATGCTACGAAGTTATTCATGACACATTTCATCACATTTAAAAGCAAGATGAATTTTTATTTTAAACTTTTTACAGTTTCAAAATAATTAAACAAGGAAAAAGGCCTTGTGCAAAAATTTGGGAACCCTGTCAGCTTGTGCTTTATGACTCCTTCTCGGGCAGCTATAACAGCCTGCTAACGCTTCCTGTAGCCAGCTGAGAGTCTTCCCATTCTTGTCTTTGGAATTTTTCCCCACTCTTCCTGACAGAACACCTCAAGCTCAGAAATACTCTTTGGCCTTCTTGCATGCACGGCATGTTTGAGGTCTCTCCACAGTTTTCAATAATATTGAAGTCTGGGGACTGTGATGGCCATTCCAAAACCTTCATTCGTCTTTACTGGAGGTACGTCATGGTGGATTTTGAGGTATGCTTCAGGTCATTGTCATGCTAGAATACCCAACGTCCCTTCAACTTCAATTTCTGGACTGAGCTTTGTACATTAGCCTCTAGAATGTCTTGATATTTGATGGAATCCATTCTTCCTTCCACCCATGCAATATTGCCTGTGTCTCCAGCTGCTACACAACCCCAAAGCATCATGGATCCACCTCCAAGCTTAACAGTTGGCAACGTGCTCTTCTCTACAAATGCTTCACCCTTTTTTCTCCAAACATTCCTGCTTTGGTTGTGGCCAAAAAGTTCAATTTTGGTTTCGTCAGTCCAAAGCATATTATTCCAAAAGGCTTGAGGTTTCCAAAGGTTTTATTTGCATACTTCAGATGCTTAATTTTGCGTTGAGGTCGTAGGAAAGGCTTCTTTCTTGCAACTCCGCCATGTAGGTCTTTGTTGTTTAAGGTATGCTGTGTTGTCCTGTGAACAACTACACCTGTGTCTGCTGCTCTTTTTTGCAGCTCCTTTGCAGAGATGTTTGGGTTCTTCTGAGCATTTCTCACCAGATCTCAGGCCACTCTATCTGAAATTTTTCTTGGTCTTCCAGACCTTGCCTTGACTTCAATTGTTCCATTTATTTTCCATTTTCTTCCGATGTTTCTGACAGTAGAAATGGGTAGTTTGAAACGTTGTGAGAGTTTTTTGTAGCCCTCTCCTTGTTAGTGGAAGTGAATTATCTTGATTTTGACATCCTTGGACAACTGTTTAGGGAGCACATGGTGTTTAACACCAGAGCCAACAGCCACCACAGTCAGATACTTTAGAAGGCATGGAGTTACTTCAGAATATATAGTTCAACCCTGGAATTATTTTAAAGATTTAAAGACAGGAAAATTGGGGAGAAGAAAGGGGGAAAGGCATGCAGCAAACGACCTGAGCTGGAATCGAACCCAGGTCACTGCAGGAAGGACACAGCCTTTACGGTACACACGCTTAGACCTATGAGCCACCAGGGCGCCCCTCAACCCTAAAATTATATTCAGCTGACTCAATGAAGCCCTAGCGAGTAAATCACCTGAATCTGGGCCTTACTAATAATCTTCTTAAAAGGTAACAAAGAATAATCCAAAAGGGTTCCCAAACTTCTGCACTGGCCCTATTTCCTTTCTTATGATTGAAAAACTCAGAAAAATTAAAATGAAAAGAAAACTTGCTTTTAAATTTGCAGAAAGGTGTAATGTTTAACTTTGTGGCATTTAGCATTAAGGTTTGCTTTCAATGGCTTGAAGATTAACTGTAGCAGACATTTAAACCAGGGGTGCCCAAATTTTTGCACCTCACTGTACAATTCATCCAGACCACCTGTTGGTCAATCGTAAGAACATGGAGTTCAGAAAAATACAAATTCGCTATGCTAGCTATTCACAGTTTTAGGTAGAAATTGAAATTTTGGGAGTGCAAAAAAAATTTCTGGGTGTGCTGATAATTTTGTGTTAATTGAAAAAGGCGCACAATGCGCGCTGATTTATCCCCCCACAGAGGGGAAAATTTTTTAAAAACGGGGCCTAAATGCTGCATTCCAGTGCATTCTGAAGACAAAATATTACATTTCAGCACAAGACATTGGCTTAATTTTCTTCCTCATTACATTGATATATTGTTATATTTTCTATTGTTGTCAATGCATTCTACACCTTTTCTAGCTTTTCTAGCTTTAGCAAAAAAAAGATGGATTTAGCCAAAATTAGCAACTGACAAGGTGAGAGACAATTATGAAATAAAGGAATAAGTCCCGAGAAGCAGTGGGTTACAGTGATTTTATAACGGCGGAGGGGCGTTCTAAGGCACGACGTGTAGCGGAGTGGACAGAATGGTTGACAAGCAACACAGACGCTAGGATTGCTTTTTCATCTAGCGCCATTATCGTGTCACATCAGGCTATTTGGGCTCGCTAATGTAGATATACTATGAAAGCAGGCTATTTTGAATGTCTCCTTCGGTCTCCCGAAGACCCCGTTAAATAATTTTACGCTCGTTTCAGTTTTCGAGTTTCCTTTTACTCAACTTGCGCCGATCGGCCAGATCATTACAACCAGCAGCGAGAGTAGGTAACAAGATTGACTTTTGTCTCCACACTTGCCGGTGTCCAGGAAAATATGTTGAATTGTGCAGTAGTTTGCTGGCCAGCTTGTCAACTAGCTAGTGTTCACTACAATGAATGTGGTTACCCTACAAATAGCGCATAAAACAAACACACAAGAAAAAGTCAACAATTTATCGCTAATAGGCTACTGAAATAGCGAGCAAGTTAGCAACATAGCTTGCAATGCAAAAGTGATGTCGAACTCTGTAATGCAATATAGGTATAGGTAGATAGCCAACTGGTTATCGGGTTAAAAGGCTAAACAGCGCTGACACTGAAATAGCGAGCTAAAAGTCTTGAAACAAACGTAACCTAACGAGTCAGTTGAGCGCAGAGTAGTTTGTTGCGTGCAGGGATATTATGTGCTGCAGCCTGCCACAATGGGTTACAGTAATTTTATACCAGCATGGAACGCAGCTCAGCCAATCACATTTAAGGATGGGAAGCACCCTTTTTATAATACATATTTAGCACGGCTTGACCATTTTTTTGGCCATGTTTTTCGAAAATTAGCTGTGTAAATCACGGCTGCACGGCTCGCTAGCTAGAACTAAGTAGCTATTACACCCACTCATTTAAAAAGTCATGTGAACTCAGCTGGGCCTTTTGTCACCTTTGAGGAAATCTGAATCAAAGAATTTTCATTTGGGAAATGAATGAGCAAACTTCAACACTGGCCATGTCAAAGGACTGATAAGTGCCTCATGACGGAATATTACAGCGAATCAAATCACAGAACAAATTGATCTAAATTACTATGAAGCTTCCCAAACAAAACATTTTAACCAATGACACTATTCCTGGAAACTTTTGACACGTTCTGCTGCCTCACTGTTCAGCACTTACTCAATACTGAACTCAGAAGGCACATTTGTCCAGCCATTTTATTACAAATTACACTATTTACAGTCCATTGACCATTGAATTGCTGTATGCCAGCTGTGTCAAGCTCCAGTCCCTGAGGCCCTCAGAGTCTACCAGCTGTGGTGACCACCATTCAGTATGCAGCCAATCAATGCCTTGAGAAAGAGGTGTTTAACCAATCTTTAACCAATCAGTGACTCAAAAGAACCACTGGTGCAGAATGAGTCAGTGACTTTGCGAACAAATCATGCGTACAGAATCACACTGCACACCACCAGACACTGTGACTCTGCAGACTGGAGTCAGAGGCCACGGCTACATACAGCTGCAATCAAAATTATTCAACAATGAACAAATCAAATAAGAACAATTTAAATGGCTCAACACAAATATTTCAAGTGGCTTCCCCAAATTCAATATAGAATGTCACTTTTAATGACTACTGCAGGCTCAGAATTATTCAACTCCTTCTTGACAAGCACCTTTAATACTTAGTAGAGCACCCTTTTGCCGCTATGACCCGCTGGAGATTAGATCCATAGGCAGACAACAGCTTCTGGCAGCATTCCCTAAGAATCTTAGCCCAGTCCTCATGGACAATGGCCTCCAGTTCACTTCTGGGGTTTGCAAGCTACAACTGTGTTCTTCAAATCCTACCAGAGATTTTTTAAGGGGTTCAAGTGAGGCGACTGTGATGGGCACTCTAGAATCTTCCCAGACTTCTTCTGAAACCAAGCCTTGGTGGATGTTGAGGTATGCTTAGGATCATTGTCGTGTTGGAAGGTCCAATGATGCCCAAACGTCAGCTTCCCTACAGACAGCATGACATTTTCTCCTTGGACATCCTGGTACTTGACTGAATCCATCTCGCCCACTACACTCTGCAGGCTTCCAGTGCCAGAGGAAGCAAGGCAGCCGCAGAGTATCAAAAAGCCCCCACAATTCTTCACTGTAGGCAGGGTGTACTTTTCAGCATATGCTTCTTTATTCCTCCTGCAGACATACCACTGATTCATAAGCCCGAAATATTCCTGCTTTGTTTCATCACTCCACAGAACAGTATACTAAAACTTCTGTGGCTTATTTATATGGTTTTGAGCATATTGGAGCTTGTGCTTTTGGATCAGTTGTTGTGTATGTGTTGGAAACTTTCAGCGTTTGGTATGCGCCCTACAGTGCAAACTGAAACCTCAGTGCTTCCTGCCTCCAAGTCTTGCTGCGGGTCTCCTGCAGTCAGTCGAGGGTTTTTGACCTCCCATCTCCTCAGGAATCTGCAGACAGCCATTCATAGCTTCCTCTTTCTGCCACATCATGGTACTGTAGCCACTCTTCCTTTAACTCTGAACTTGTGAACTATGCTTCCAACTGTATCTCTACGAAAATGCAGTGCCTTTGCTACCTTTTTGCATCCTTTTCCTTGTTAGCGCCAGGCAATGATCTCCTCTATTAGGTATTTTGACAATTATTTTGACAGCCATATTTCTGATATGCAATCAAATGTCTCTGTCAACAAACCCCTAGCGAGTGCAAGTATTTGATGTTTTCTATCTCAAGCAAACCTGATGCAACTAGTTAAGCTCTTGATTAGCTGCGTTAGGTGTGCTTGAGACAACACCTGATTTGCAAATATGCTCTTACGACAAATTCTATTTGGGGGGTTGAATAATTTTGAGAGTGCAGTAGTCATTAAAAATTGCATTTTGTGTTAACTTTGGAGAAACCACTAGTAATATTAGTTGTGTTGAGCTATTTTAAATGTTAAAATGTTCAGCTGAAAGTTTGCAAATTTTGCTATTAAACCCAATTTGCAATGGGGGTTGAATCATTTTCATTGCAACTGTAAGACCAATCGGCCCATAGGCTCTTACCTCGGTCCCCGTCGTCGTGGCCCCCGGTGAGTCCAGCTTGCGCCTTTTCCGGGGCCCGATGGCGGCTAGCGCCGTCAGGTTAGCGTCTCGCTGCCTCATCTGCGCCAACTCCTGCTGCTGCATCTGTGGGAGAGTTTACAACAAGATTAGCGCAAATACGCAGTGGCTTAAATGCAGGTAAACCCACTAAAAAATGGGGATTGACTCCTTTCCCTTTGCCCCTGGAGGAGTTTGCCTTTCTGTTTTCTTTTTCTGGAGAGTCATGTTCGATGTCACAGAAGTGCCAGAAAACAGGGTTTGTTTTTTGCAGAAAGCAGCAAATAGAGGTCCATGAAAATGTTACGCTGGTTACTTTAATATCATTTACTTCAGTGTCTCTTTCAAACTCAAACTGAAACCCACTTCATCACTGCATCTTGCATGATATGCAGAACAAAATCCATGGTAGCATGCGTGTTTGGTTTCCTGCAGTCCAGCAAACATACAGCAATTCCCTCATTAGGTTCTCAATGCTAATGCATCGACTCAACGGCCACTTGAGCAGTTTCACTGTATGCCATATAGTATATTACAATTCAACACAACGGTCCAGCACCGCCATTTTGTTTCCTGACAGAAAATTCTTTGTCTCGCACTTTCCGGTACATTAAACACAGAAAGACATCCCCCCCCCCCCACAAATACAAACACCCCCCCAACAGAATTGGAATGATATGTGCAGAGTGAGCGCTGCTGCGGTAGTGCAGTACCAGTCACACAAACACACACACACACACGCGCACACGCACACACACACACACACACACAGGTTTAATTTTGAATTCCACTCATTTTTCCCCATTGGAGGCAGAGAGAGCCACAAAATGGCCGCCCTGGGGGAATGTCACCCCGTCCCGCAGGGGAAAAACAGGAGCCAATCCTGCTGACGAGGAGGGGGGGGTGGGTCAGACAGGTGCAAATTGGACTAAGCAGACTTGACACCACAGAAAGGCACAGTGCAGCGAGCATCAGGACCACTGCTTGCCCAATAATCCCTTCACCAGTGCTGTAAACTGAGGCCAAGGGGTCTCGCAAAAACTGCTATTAGCGCAACGACGAGGCAGCGTTTCCTCTACAATTGAGAAATGGGCAATCTGGCATTGCTGCTCAATTTCTGTTATTATTTCCAAGCTATGCTTTTGGCTCTGACTAACTTTGTTGAATGATGAATAGTTTTTTTATCTAGCTATCGTGTTAAATGTTTCTTTTTTTCCCCACAACGCAGGGCTATTATTAGCAGGCTATTAATGCTTGCATGAGCTTGCAACATCGCGCCGATGAGAAAATTAGCAAAATCTGGACCTTGCAGGTGAGAAAATTCACACGGAGAACACCGAAAGCGGTTTGGACCAGAAGAACTGGAAAAGTGCGCGGGGCGATTTTCGGGCTATGCGAGCTTAGCGCTGTGCATGTGACTGCGCGGCCCGTTTATTAGTTTTATTTTACGGCTCCTTTAGAATTATTCCACTTCTCTCAAAAAGGCTTTCTTTGGATGTTAAACCGCAACTAAAAAACGAACACGCTTTTTTTTTTCCCTGAGAAAGCTCCCAGCAAAACGCGGCCTTTAGCGTCTTCCGCTATCTCTCCGTTTATCGCCGCATAAATTTTATTCCCCCAAAAATTTCTAACATTTTAATCATTGGAATACGACTCGGTGGAATCAACAGCAAAGAACACCAAGCAGCAGCCTGCCCGTTAGCACCACCAGTAAGGTGTTTTTTTTTTTTTTTTTTTGCAATAACAACACACTTCACGAGCAGGGTAGATACGGGTGGGCTGTCGTACAAAACAGAGACTGTAAAATGTCTCAATTATTCTCAAACGGCAATAAAATGCAGCAACAGAGTGATAGGCGCATTGAAGATGGGATTCAGGCGGTCGTTTGCATGCAAATCACGCCAGGGTTTCCTTAATCGAAAGGGAAGTTGTACACAGTGTCCACATGCGTATGGTATAATTGTCCGGCCAGGCTAAAACGGAGGCTTCCAGCTGTGACAGGGGGTCTAAATCAGTGACCTATGACCCCATTCCCCCAGGGCTATTAAGCTGGGCAGCTCCTCCTCCACAGCCAGGGGCACAGGAAATAGTGTGTCCTGATTGGCTACTGGGGGAGGAAGGGGGGGAGGTGACAGCCAGAAAACAAATAATGCCATTAATGGTGATATACCAGCTTGGCAATGGCGCCCTCTAACATGGCTAGCAGCTGAGGCCTCGATTTCAAAATCCTACAAAAAAAACTAAGCCTCGTCTCACCATCTGCAGCTCGAAGCCTGGAACATTTCACTTCCCGAGTTGCTAAGTTTTACGGCCGTCCTCAGGCTGCATCCACATCCTACAGCCAGATACACAACAGCTCGTTAACGTCGGCAAATCACCAGATCTCCTCTTTTGGGTGACTACCATGACCAAAACCCTTGTCTGCTCCCCTGAAACCTCACACGCTGGTTATGCCTGTGGCCTGCGACAATGTTAAACAGTACAAGCTGTAGTGTGCATTGCTTATCTCCATCCACCTATCCATCCATCAACTACACCGCTTACTTCTGGTAAGGGTCGCAGGAAGGCTGCGGCCAATCCCAGCATGCAACGGGCGAGAGGCACGCTTCAAAAATGAAAAATAAATCCATCTTACCTAACATTTTAACCTTGTATTTAGACTTAAGACACTCATTTCCATTACCTTTTCCCAAAATAAGAAAATAAATTCTGCCAACAAAGGGAGATAACTTTGGCTCGTTTTTAGATTTGCCAAAGGAATAAGAAGATATCTCGTCAAAGACATTGTAACTTAAAATAACCTACTATTTTCCACTTAAGAGAGAAAATAAAAGAAGTTAGGTCCCATAATAAGCTAAAAAGACTAGGTAAGACACACTTTATACAGAGCAGGAACACACCCTGTTCTGGGTGGTTTGTTTTTTGCTAGTTAATCTGACTTTTTTTTGTGTATAATTCCTTTCTTTGTTTTAAGAATGAATTGGGTACTTGAGCAGTTAAGAATGCTGCTCACGCCAGACCCCGGCTTCTGCCCTTTGGAGCCAGAGAAACACTTGTAGACTCTAATCATTTACAAAGGTCAGGAGGCAGAGAGCCTGGCAGCCGGGCTTTTAAAAGTCGATTGATCCTCATCTGCAGTCAGAGCGCAAGCCGACTCAGCCACACCGCAATTATATACCCCCGAGGCGAGAGAAAATAGATGTGAGCACGTCCAAGCGCTGGTAAATGCCCAGGTCTGGTTTACAATCCACTACTTCAAATTCCACGCCATTGAATTTAACTGTAAGGAAAAATATTAATAATAAAAATCTAATTTGTCAGCACACGCCCCTGGCCCCGGGGTCGAAGGGAAGTGTCAATAAATTGGGCTGCACACGAACGCTGGCCCGAGAAATTCCTGCCCACTTAAATTAAAATATTTATTTACCGACTTTTCTACCCCCCCGTATTAATAGACTGATCGTTCTTTAGCTGCCCACGAATTCCCATTTGGCATAATTAATCCATAGCGGTCAATGATTCAGGGTTTTGGGCAGAACCAGGTGTAACTGTTAAAATGTTTGGCAGGGAAATGTCTAATCAGAACATTTAAAGAAGGAATATAACAGGAAAAAATAGATAACAAGAAAGCCCCTCTGAAAATCGCGGAGAACAGGTTTAAGTGAGAAATAAAATAAAAACAGAGGAACCGATTTCTTAGTCTGTATACAGACGGTTGCTGTTCGGCAGGTCGGCTGACTCCCTGAAGCACCAGAAATGAAAATAGATCCGTGTAGACAGACCGGGAGACATGCAGACGAGGACACGTTTTTAGCCCCAAACCAAAAACTCCTCACCTGCTGTTCTCTATCCGTGTGCTCCGTAACAAAGGCTCGTCTCGCTAGCCCAGCTCCCCTCGAGCGTGCCCATCAGCATCCCAGACGCTAACAGACAGATGTCCTGTACGCAGCGCTCGGTGCGAGGGCCTGAGGGGGTCGTGCGCGGCTCCGGGGAGGGGTGCGGGCTGAGAGAGCAGGTGGATTTTACCGTTATAAAAATATCCCACATAAAGACCGGCCGCACAGCTCCCTTCCCGACATCCCACAGGGAGAGGTAGCGCGGTAGTAGCGGGGAGTCAGGATCGCCGCGGCCAAAACGACCACAAACAAACACTTTGTCAACTCTACCTCGGTTAACGAACGCAACAAATCTGTCATTACCCCATTGCGAATCCAGATGTCTTCCTTCATGCAAAAGACGGAGGTTTGACTAATAAGAGCATCTGTGGGCTCCGACAAGCCATTCCCTCACAGAAAAGGCATTGACGTTTACCAGGACTCGTCTTTCTGGTGTGAGCACTGCAATAAATGCCGCCTGTTCAAAACTTCTGAGATACGTTACGTGGACAAAAGTATGCGTACACTTCTTGGCTGGGGCCAAATTTCCCATGATTGGGATCAGATCGATCATCAGGCTTGTCCAACATCACTTCCAAACCTAGTCAACCAATACCTCATTCAAAACTCATGGGCATGAACGTAAAGTAGGTCCAATCTGTGCTACTATAACAACCTGCAGTCTTCTGGGCAGGCTTTTGTACTAGATATTAGAACATTGCAACATGAATCTGCAACTATCCCACCCAGGAAACCAATGTCAAGGTCAAGCAGTGATGCTGGATGATAAGGCCTCGCTCAGCGTTGGGCTTCCAGTCATTCCCAACACACTTTGATGGGGTTGAGGGCGGTTCATACAAAGGCCAGTCGAGCTCTTTTCCATCAGTGGTCACCAGCAAACCTCCAACGGAGGCAAGAGACCCTGTTCTGCTCCTAAATAATCCAATCATATGAGACGGATTGAGGCTGCAGTGAAAACCATCAGCATGCTGGATCACAGGAACAGGATTGTTGACCACTGTTCCACGCCAGTCCACACAAATCGTTCATGTTTGGACCTCAGTTCATCTGGAAATTACCTCCCACGCACTACTGGAGAATGTCACTGTACCCCAAAGTAACAAAATTTCCTCAAGTGGAACTGAGAGGCTTAGCCTATTTAACCGAGGACTCTGACCTTGCACAACCAACCCCAATCACGCTCATAGACCTGACAGGGCACTCAATCCATTATGTTGCCCAAGCTGCCGTGACTTCCTGGGTCATTTCTGTACATGAGAGATCAGTCCTCAAATGACCTTTCAAGTAAAATAATAAAATAAGCTGGAGCAATTAAACTTCATGTATTAGTATTCTTCTTTTAACAGCCAGATATTAGCAGAGCACTCAGAATTATGATGCTCAAATTGTTAATGTAAACCGAGAACACTAGAAAAATGTTACAGGAAATGCTGACAAAAGGCAGGAGTTTGAAAAACCGATGAACAGACGGACCAGAAGCAAGTCACCACAGGAAACAGGGAACACACTCACAGAGTGGTCAACTTTTTCCAAATTTTACGGGGGCTAACAACGAATTATTAGAAGAGGTCACACAGCAAGCTGTGGGCAGATTTAGAGAGATGTGCAGTTTGGTACAGCAGTGGGAAGCACTTAGGACTCACATCATAGAGGCTGTTGCTTCACTCAGCATTCAACATGGGTTTCATCTCCGAAACTTTCTGGTCTGAACTGGCTCTAAATTGCCCGTAAGTAGCACTGTGAGAGCATTATTTATTTATTTATTTAACCTTTATTTAACCAGGGAAGTCCCAGTGAGATTGAAATCTCTTTTTCAAGGGAGCCCTGGGGGTTAGGGAGGGGAGGGACGGGACAAGTTGCACAGCCAATAAGATCAGGGGATGATGAGGTAGCAGGCAAGAAGAGCCAGGTTGGGAATTCCGCCATGACACCAGGGAGCCCCCTTCTCTTCTCGAAGAGTGTCATATGATCTTTAATGAACACAGTGAGTCAGGACCTCGGTTTAATGCCTCATCCGAAAGACGGCGTCTCCTTCAGTACAGTGTCCCCATCACTGCACTGGGGCATTGGGGATTATTCCACCAGAGGGAAGATCACAACCTACTGGCCACCAACACCTCATCCAGCAGCAACCTAATTTTTCCCTGGTGGTCTCCCATCCAAGTACTAACCAAGCCCACACCTGTTTGGCTTCAGCCATATGGCTGGAGCAGATTGAGTAATGGTATGGCTGCTGGCAAATGCGCATGCGATGGATTGGCCTGTATAACTTGTTTTTAATCGCGTGATCCCGATGACACGTGAAAGCCAGATGGGAGGCAGGAAGTGAAGACAGCCGGTTGGGAATCGTTAGTCTGCATTTCTTTACATTTTACCCAGATAATCAAAGTTTAGCAGCTAAATAATTGTAGCCTTACCTTTCACGAAGTGGCCACTGCATTCACGAGCGCTGCCTGACTCCACTCCTCCAGACTTTAAACAGAGGTTTTTAATCCATGTCTGCCGCCATTTCTGCGTAAGCTTTTTAAGTTTTTCACCTCAATGTGTCACTGCTTTCTGGACTCGAAAGTAGCTCGTTATTCCCCCCCGATTTGATCAGTTGGCACAGCCATAAACAGCACAGAACTTTGGCATTGTGTTAGCGCTTCTCTGCGGAGAAATCACTTCCTGCCCCCCATGGACAGTTCCTGCTGTGATGTGACGTCATCTGCAAATAACCTATTCCTCGCCTCGCCTCGCCTCTCACTCCATGCTAGTATAGGCTCAAGTCCTCCTTTTCCTAACCAGGAATAGGAAAGTTTCATCAGGATGGATCAAACAAGTATGGCGGCTCTTTCACTGAGTATTTAGTAGGACACGACTCAGCGCTAGTAACAGAGCTCACCTCCAAAAATAGCTCATCAAGCAGGAAAACGTCAGACTTCCAGCGATTTCTCTGGTGCTTTTATTTTCACGCGCTGCCACGGCCGTTCACCGCGGCTGTCCTTCAAAGAACAGCGAGAGCCCCCCCTTGTCATCGCCTTCTAATGATCGCCTTCAATTAGCATCTCGGACAGATGTCCAAGACGAAGCACTAGATGATTTATTCACTTTGACTCTGAAGCACTGGGGTGGACGAGGAGAAGAGGTTCGGAAAGTACTGGAGGCGCTGGGCTCGACTCTTACTGCACGCGCCCGGGAGCCCTGCAAGTGTACACTTCCAGTCAAAAGTTTTTGCACACCCGAATATTTTCTGCAATTGTTACATTTTTTTAAACTGAAGCCCAATGTATAAACCACGTGTATAACAAAACAAATGAAGAAAAATAGGACCAAGGGTCCTGCAGCTCACCCGCAAGCAGTCTTACAGCGATGATACAAGTGATGAAAATTTCATGTGAAGTTTGACATTTGAATCAATGAAAATCTATGTCAAGGCCACTAAATAAAAGTTCACATATATTTATAGGACCTCCAGTAATACAAACACAATCTTAAGCTCTGAAGCAGTTTTGGTGATACAAGTCATTGAATTTTCAATTTGTCAATGGTGAAATTAAAGGTCACAGAATGTCAGTTGAGGTCAGCAAATGGACTTCATACATGACTTTCTAACAAACATTGGCTCAATCTGAGACCATTTTGGAGATACAAGTTATTGTAATTTCACTATCAAGTTTGACCCTCAAAGGTCACTGACAGTCAAGTTGAATGTTACCAAAGGAAAGTATATATGTGACTTACTATACGTCTCCAATACAAACCTACCCTCAATCTGTAACGATTTTGCTGATACAAGTCATTGAAATTTCACCCTACTGTTTGGCCATTGAAGGTCGCTGAATGTCACATTCACGGTCACCCAATGAAACTTCAAACATGACTTCTTATATGCCTACAATACAAACCTAAGCTCTATCTGTAATAGTCTTGGTGATCGAAGTCATTGAAACTTTATGTGAAGCTTGACCTTCGAGGTCAAGGCCATCAAATGAAAGTTCATGTATGGCTTCCTATAAGTGTTCAATGCACACATGTTCCCAATCTTCAATATTTTCAAGCCTAGCCTTTGAAAATTGTAACATTTTGCTAGTCAAGTTTGACCTTTCATGGTCATCTGAGGTCAACTTTAACACTGCCAAAATATAGCTCCTAAATGTCAGTAATACAAACTTAATTTCGATCTGCAACCATTTAGCTTCCACAGGCGATTTTGCCCATTCTCGATGAGACCCAATGTTGAAGTACAGCGCCCCCACTGGACCTACTTCCATCAATTCAATCAAAATGGCACTTGCACTGTACATAAGGTGTATCAAGGTGAGTTGATTGCCAGATTTAGAAAAAAGTTATCAGACAGTTTTTGAGAAATAATTTTTTTACTTTCAAGTCATATTTTTTAACATTGGTAATATTTTCCCTGACCTCGAGTTTGACCTTTCAAAGTCATCTGTGGTCAAATTTAATATTGCCAATATATAGGTCATATATGACTTCCTATATGTCGATAATACAAACTTAATCTCTATCTGCAACCATTTGGCCTCCACAGGCCATCTTACAAATTCATAAAGCACAGCGCCCCAACTAGACGCACTTCAGTCTATTCAATCAAAATGGCGCTCGCACTGTACTTGGCGGTACTAAGGTAAGTTGATTGCCACGCAGTTTTTGATAAATAATTTTTTTTTATTTCTCAGTCCTATCTTTAACATTGGGGCCAAAATTTCAAGGGCCAATAAAACGGACAAAAATGATTCAATCAAAAATCTGAAAAAAAGGCCTGGAGATATGGTCTAGTAGTATATTATAGCAAATTTACATGAAAATTCATCAGGCCAAAAAAAGATTAAAAAAAATTTTCCGGATGACGGACGCCACACCACGCCAACAGCTTATCGGCCCATAGGGCCAGTAAGCAAAAAAACCAGGATCAGTCATTTTGTCAGTATTTAAGCAGATCAGTAAGGATGGTCTAAACCAGTGCTTCTCAAACCTCTCCTGGAGTCACACCTGTCCTGTATGTGTTAGATCTCCCTGCTACAGCACAGGTGAGCCACATGATCTACTCATTATCAAGCAGCTTCAGAGGGCTGACAGCGAACTGATCATTTCAGTCACCTGTGCTGGATTACGAATGGGTTTTTCTTGTAAATTTATTATTTGTAATAAACAAGTATGGGTTTCAGTTTCAGTGGGTTTCTTTGTTATAAACATATGTGCAAGGTAAAGACTTGAAAAGATCTTAGAATGAGTAAAAACTTCTGAATGGTAGTGTATGTGCATGTGCGCGCGCACACAAGTCCATCTAATGAACAAGGTTAATCATGCCGCTGGCTCTCTGATTAGCGAACCCGACAGCCTAGCTGTACACGCAGGGTGAAGATGGCTGTCGCGCAAAAAAATATCGCCAAAATCCTTCATTCTCAAACCTTTGTCAACCCTTCTTTTTGTTTAATCCCCCTTTCATAATTGCGAAACGAGGTAAATTCACTTTGTGTGCACTTAGGCTTGAGAATTTCAAAGCTCGCGCAAACGCTCTTCGCTGGTGGGATTCGGCGTCTTCTTTCCCCAGTGATGGTTTCCTCATTGACATCGCCTGCCGTTCCGGCTAGCCTGCGCGGGAGAAGGTTAACGCCTTGCCACCAGCATACCCCTGCACACCCGCTGATTCCGCTGGTGTGTGTGTGTGTGTGTGTGTGTGTGTGTATGAGGGGGTGTCCCAGGGGAGCAGCCAAAGTGAATAGAAACAGGAAGTGTGCGGTCCAAGAGGCTTTAAATAGGCTGTCACTTTCGGGGCTCGCCGCACTTCCTCCAAGCAAAATCTCTTTTGTGGTTCTCATCTCATTATGCCGTTTAGTAATGTTTCATAACACAGCAGCGCACCAAAGGCAGTTTCCGTGAGATTTTTTTCAGTCCCCCTCTGATTCTGATACGTTTCAAGGAAAAAAAAAACTAAAAAGAAAAACAGAGGAACATTGAAAATGAACAACGAGAGAAGAGCAATTAAAATAAGCATTAGCAGAAGTCTTTAAACAAAAGGACTCTCCTGTCTACATGCCTGTAAGCGCGGTAAATCACTCACTGGCGCCTACGTTGCTAATTTTGAAGAGAACATGTGGGTTAAAGCTCACAGATTACAACAATGGAAGTCATGTTTATAACATTTTACACATGCCAATTCAAAGCAACGGGACGTAAGCTAGGAAACTGAGTGCCATCATTTAAAATTTAAGCTACTGTATGATCTACACTTTTGAATGAGAATAAAATGCAAAATACAAATTAAAGCAACTTGAAAATCTAGGCGCAAGTTTCAAGGATGCAGTTAAACCAAAGTCTGAAACCAAATTCAGTATTAAACAGAGATTCTCCACACAAAGACATATCTATTCCAGGACTATGCTTTATACCTGCCCTTCAAAAAAAAGTTGATTGGGGTCCCTCACTGTCGTACTGCTCTTCATCCATAGCCTTGGTTCCCACACACCTTAAACCAATATGAGATAAATTCTTGGCTTCCCTGTCCAAGCTAATGTTCCAAAGATTAATTTTCAAATAAAAACAAAAATAATCTCCTGGCTTATATTGCTTCAGTACGAACACGGACCACCAGAGGCACCATCCCAGATTACCTGTCAGTGATACTGGGCACTGGACGAGGATGGGGAACATAGCACGCTCAACTTTAGCATGGAACCTTCTAGATGAAAAAATCAAACACCTGCAGCTCAGTTTGTAATGGTTAATGAAGGAAAAGACCTGTGTGGTTAGGCTGCGCCAGCTGAGATTCAAGGCCACTCCTCAGACTCGATGGCCGCCCACTGAGGGATTAAACAAGGTCTTCACTGAAGTGTCCACCTGTTATCACATTCTGCCCTTTGACCTTTATAAAAGAACCCCGCTCCTAAAATCTAAGACTGAAGTTGTAGGAGCAAACACTCCAACTGCACAACTGCTGAAAAGTTTTATAACACCAACGGTGTTTATGCAGTCAGAGATGGAAAAATGAAATCTGAAGCCTTTCGTTTCACAAAAACTATCTACATCTTGGACTGATCAAGCAGGCTACCTTTGGCCGTAATAATAGCTGAACAGATTCATTGATTTCTTTCTGCAAGGAAAAGCTTAACACCCAACACTTCTTTGGAAGTTCCCAAGGAAGCGCTGCGCTTGCAGTACGTGACGTCTTCCTTTCTGCTCAATTGGAAGCAATCTGCGTTGATTTTACATCCAATGTTGGAAAATGGAAATGACTCGTTTACCCGTTTATTCTGCCGAGGATAAAATTTTAATTGAATCCGAAAATGTAGGTCACTATCAAGATAAATAACAGATTCTCTTTTTTATTCCTCTCTATTCACATATTGCTTATGCCATTTGAGGTTCTTTACATGAGTAAAGAAACCTGCCAATATTTCCCTGAATCGTGGAACTAAAACAAGACCACACGTCGAGTATTTATGATCCAACGCAATTAATTCATGGAGATTATGAATCAAAATTAGCCAGCAAGCTGTAAGCCTGTATTATTTATCTTTTAAGACCGCCTCTGCTTTTGCAAAAAATATAGGCCTATCGAGATACCTTCTTGGCTTTGTGTTCCACGCTTAAATCAAGCAATATATCTTATAAATAGATGTATCGTATATATATATGTAAGAGGAAAAATTAACACGGTTTCTTTGGTTAAGTTCAGTTTGTAGAGCCAAGGTAGAAGGTAGGAAAAGATCAATGTCACACACATGTAAGGAAGTTTTCTTTTTGCACTAAAAGTGGTGGAAATGAGGAACTGCCTGCTGGGTTTTGCACAGGAGGAAGAAATTCAGAACCAGGTTTGATGCAGTGCTGGACACCCTCAAGTACTTCATTTAATTTCATTCAATTTAGTGTGTATAATGCTTATCAGAGGACTGTCACAAAGATGCTTTACAGCGTAAAATTTGGGCAGTATCTGGCCTTAATCCCCAGAATAGTAAGTATCCCGAGTATCTGAAGTCTTATGAACTTGGTTCAAGCAGGTAAAATGGTGATGTTTGTCGAGCTGGATCGCTCGTTCTCGCCACACTGTTATGTTATATTATATGCAGGTCCGTTGCACTGCGTAGGAAAGGCAGTGAGGCTTTTCTGAAGCCGCAGTGCGCTCGGGCATCTGGGTAAGGCGTATGTGCTCGTTTAATTGCGAGACACAGGGCCATAAAGGAAGCGCGGTCAGGGCTCGCGCTCGACGTGGTTCAGGACCGTTCAGCGCCATCCTCGAATGCTAACGAGCGAAGCCATTTCCCGCAGAAGCAGTGAAGTGGTCAGAGAAGAAGGCATCTTCCTTGCAATAGATTCCCACAGGATTCCAAATATCTAGATTGCGCAAAAGTTTTGGCATCAAATCTTCAGCTAAGTGGAGAGCTGCTGGAAGAACTTTCTAATGAAGGCCTTCAAACAGAGGCAAAACATCGGCGTTTCCCATCCAGTAACAGATCTGACACTAGGTGACTCATTACTGCAGCGAAAGCGGAGAGGCACACTGTATTCTTGTACAGCTACAGAAGGCTAACGATGCTGCAATGCATCAAACCATCAAGGCCAAAACTGTAGTTCACTTCGCGGCGTCTCCTAACTTATAGCTGGCATGAGTATCAAACACCTCGAAGGTCAAAAGGCTTCAGTGATTCCACTAGCGGACACAGCACTTGAGATGTAGGCCCAGGGCTAGAATCGAAAAAAAAAAGATCAATTTCACTGGGGGGGGTACCACTGCATTACTTTACATGTTGTACTTTAACCGAAAAACTATTTCGACATGAGACTTCAAGTTTATGAAGTGAAGCTTGGTGATAAACCCACTCCTTGAGAGTTTTAAGGGTTCGTTGGAGCGTGGTCTACTCTTGAAGCTACTTCAGCAATGGTCATGTCAACAGATTCTTCAATCTTCACTCATTATCCACATTCATCGCACCCTAACCTGAGTCACATCCTCAGCCAATGGGAACGAGTTTCTCAGAGCCAAACCGCCTGTTCTCTAAAGGACCACCGCCTATAAACAACTCTCAGCCTGGGTTTTTCAAAAACCACGTATTCAAATGTATGTATGTAAATTTTATTAGGAAAAACTCCATTGAGATGCATCATCTCGCTTTCGAGGGGGTCCTACAATCCACACCAAATACAATGCTGGGGAGACCCTAGCATGTGTTGGTGTGTTGTGGAATCAAATGATAAGCCAATTGTCCTTTAGCAAATTTATTATGACAGTCAAATTTTTAAGAAATAATTTAGCAACAAAAAAAAGAAAAACAACAGCTGAAGTCTGTAGCCCCGTGGTACCGGAAAAGAGCCCTCTAGAATGGGCACTTATAAATTTACACCAGAACAAAGTGGGCTGTTCTTTACAGTATAGAGTTCATGGGGGGGGGTGCGCGAGGAGGTGAAGAATTCTTCAGTCCTCCACACATGTAATGAGTGTCTTACAGTGTCATGGATCATTTTTCTGGAGCAAAATTTAAAAATGAGTCATTTCACTGCAACAATTTTTGCGGTAGAAAGCGGTGTGTCATTTCCCCCCCGCGGTGGTGAGACCAGTCCACGCATAAGCAGCCTGGCAGTAGCCAAGATCCTTGACGCCGTTCAGCCACAATTATGAATGAGTCGCTTTCCAAGCTTTCGAGACCAGCAGTGTACATTGTATCTGAAAATCTCTTCATTTTCTGTGGCCGGTTCCCAACAAAATTGGCATCACGCAGGCTGGGTGATGCACGGAGGGGATTAACATGGGTGTGTACAGCTGTCTCAATTGCCTGAAAGAGCCCGATTGGCCATGTAGGAGCACACTTCTTGGCCAACTCTCTCCACAGACGTACGCTTCGGTCTCCTCCTACCCGGCCCTGCACACATGCAACACGTATCGACTTTATGAGCAGAAGCAGCCGGATGCAGCGGGTTACAAAAAAACGTGAGGTATCTTCACTCTTCCCAAGTGTACACACTGCGCTGTAGATGAACAAGCTTGTAAACACTCCAAGAATCAGATATTGTGAATTTAGTCCAAATTAAAGATGGCAAGTTTTAAAGAAAAGTGCCTTTTCCATAATATGCGACTGTCACCATAGTCAAAATTGCGGTCGCTCACTCACTCAGCCAGTCACTCACTGACTTACGGACGTTTAACAGGGATGCTCAGTGGGAGAGTCTAATGGGACACATGCACATCACATGCTGTGGGTTTGTGGAGTTTTGTGCTTGTTGTTTATTTACAGGTTTAGGTTAATTTGGCAGCACTAGAACCCGACACAAAGTAACATCCACTCCTGACGCAGATCCCCTCCTCCTACAATGCCCTTCCACTCAGTTATCAGGCAGAGCATGCTTAAACTAGACTTCAGTCCGCAGTTCAGTTCATTTTAATACAGGACACTTGGTCGATCAATCTCTCCAATGCATTTAGGGAGCGGAAGGGGGGCCGTTTCTTCCACCAGCTGTCCAGCGAACGAGCGATGGCTTATTATCCAGATCCAAATCGCAGGAGATACGGAGTTCGCCGAGAGACTGGACTGTGACGCGAGCCGATTGGCTCCCAAGCCCTCGCATCACTCCCCCTTGAGCCAATCGCATGAAGGAAATTCGGGGCGCATAAACCTGAAAGATGCTGGTGAATAAAGCTCAAACCCCGCCCTTCTGCAAGGGGGGGGTCTGAGGAAAAAAAAGTAACAGCGATAATTTGAAAAAAGTGACTCGCTCTCGTCCGCTTCCAGCCTATTTGTAGCCGCAACGACTGCGAGCGACTGACGAATGAGCCCCGCTCAAGGCCGCGATGATCCGCTTCCATACCGCTGCCCCGGGCGAGCCCATCACACAGTCTATTACCCGCCGCGATTTGCATACGCGACTTATGGCGGTGCTCAAATCCAATCTGGAGTTTTCAAACAATGAGAGAGGCAGCAATGCTGTGCTTTTTAACGCCTATTTTTTACAGACACTATCCAGATCGACATGCGGTTTGGCCGACTGAGCCATGGTAAACCTCACCCGCCCATAGCAACGTGGGATTAAGGGGTCTTCCTTAAGGGCCCGACAGCTGCAGTAATCACATTAAGGCTACCTGGGGCCTGAACCAACCAGTGCCATCGCTACAGGGCCATAACTACACCCCAAAGATATCTATCAGAAAGAAAACTCCGCTAAAGGGACACTCCATGCTACACGCTAGCCTTGTGATGACAATGAATTGAAGTCAATGGACAAGGTGCTACTTGGCTTTTTAGCCATGCTCAGTTGACTCCAATTTATTGCCATCTAAAGGTTAGCATGTAGCATGGAGCGTGCGCTTCAGTGCTACAACTCCCAGCAGGAACCTGTCGTCTGTTCTGGAGATACAGTTTCAGCAGCAGTGATTATTATTCACTAAAGAAAATAGCAAGCCCCTAGTCCTCACTAACAAGCCCTCGACCTTCCAAAAACTACAGATGAATACTCTTCTACTCTAAAATACCTTTCCTGATGAAACCAGGGATAGGAGCGCCATGGCTGGAATGGAATGACAGCAAATCCGCCAAGCTGACTGACATGTGCCATTTGCGTATTCAGTGTAATAGGAAAACTTAACGAGGAAATTAATTCAGGTAATGAACTTTGGATGATGGATTGAGATTCTTAACAATCACTCCATCGCATCATAAATATTAAAATAAAGTACTGATATAATGTCTCCTAATTGCAGTTTGAAAAAAAAAATTGTGAAGCATACTCCGGTGGTAAAAGGATGCAGTCGATCAAACAGTAAGGAACCTCTACCCACTTTCCCCCCCCCCCTTATATTCCATTAAAACTTTGGCAGTTGCAGAAGGTGATGAAAAATATTGAATAATGTGGCATTCTTCAAAGTGTTGCTGAATGTTGGAGGAATTTATGGCGGCTTGAACTGATGCTGGATTGAAAACTCGTCGAGGCACAACTGAACGTTAGCGCTGAGAGAACTCAGAACGGTAAATTATGTTTTCCACTCGTGAAAAACGCATGCTGTTCTGCTCCGTGGGAGACACTGGGGAATTTCACTTTTCAAAGAGACTTATTTCAGGCTGGGGAATGAAAAACAACCGAATTGCGCAAATGTTTGCAATGTTCTATGGCGTTACGCTCTCAATTCCTTATATAAAGTATACAAACATCATTCGCTCTTATTATTTATAGAACATACCCATCTCATAAGGCCTTTTTGGAAGTGGTAATAACCTGTATTATGCAAATGGTCGCTCAGGTGTCACAGACAAGATGGAGAATGGCACCTGTCATGTTTTTATCAGAACAGAACGAATTTACCACTGACAGCTGAGAGAGAAAATGACACATTTCTCAAGTGGGAGCTTAAAAATAAATAAATAAATGAAATCAAGGGAGGCTATTTTGTCCGGTGCACAACTCTGAACACATTTCTTCTTGCAGAAGTCAAATATCACAAACGATTAAAAGCCGAATAGGCGCGCACTCGGGTTACCCTTGACCTACATGGAAACGGGTAGTGGCCTTGTGCGTAGCCTCGTTTTCATGACGCAGTACCCAAACGCAACAGCATAAATTCCAATCTGTGACGTAGATGATAGCTAGGCAGACAGGCGAAATGGTAGACCCAGACTCAAGCTACCTTACAGGCAGCCCAAGTAATTATGCATAAAAAGACAAAGCATTGGGGCTCTATGTTGCACGGCATATGTCAGAGTGAAGACATGAAAAATTAATAATTGGCGGGAACCTCGGTGAATGTCAAGTGTAACGATCTCGGCGGCGCTTACCTCCTTAGCTTTCTGTTTCAGCCGAGCCTGTTCAGGGTCTTCCTGCCGGGAGCGACTCTGCACAATTAGGGGAAAAAAACACAGAGGTTAACGGCAGGTTTAGGGGCCTCCAGGTCCACTGAGGGGAGCCACAAAATGGAGGACAGGACACAAGGTGTCAAGGACACTCGGTGTTCAAACTCAGCGAGTTGTTATTTCGAGGCCCTGCCTGGGGCATACCCTTTAAATCTGCCGAAATCTCGCCGTAAATAAGGGAGGCAGTAGGTTTTTTTTTTTTTAAGATTTTTTTTTGGGATTTTCACTTTTATTTGACAGTTGCAGAGTAGAGAGAGACAGGAAGGTTGAGGAACGAATGGGGAAGACATGCGGAAAATAACCTGAGCTGGAATCGAACCCTGGTCACCGCGGGAAGGACACAGCCTTTATGGTGTGCGCATTTAGACGATGAGCCACCAGGGCGCCCCAGGCCGTAGGACATTTTAATAAAAAAGGTGTTACTAAAAATTCTGCATACCCCATGCGTTCGCGGTGACGAGGAGGCGAGGCACACATGGGAAAACGGGTCACAGGGTTCGGTGGTCACATCGATGAGCTTTTAAGGATCCCGATTAAAAGCTGTAATGTCCTCAAGTGCTGACAGGGACAGGAAGCTGTACTCACCATGACAGTCTGAAGGAGCAGCTGTCTCGCAAATGGCTGCCCTCAGCTGACTGGCTCGCCCAATCGGCGGTCTCCATATTCTAAATTTAATAACTCCCTTTCTGAGCACTTTAAAAACAATGTTTTTAACAGATGATGGTACCCTGATCAAGAAAACAACCGATGTAAGTCCATAATTTCCTGGATTTCAATTCCCATAACAGCTCAGTTCTTTTTGGCCAATTCAAAAACACACACAGTGGAGTGAGCTCCATAGCATCAAACTGCAGATAAACCTGGACTTCAACTCCTACAATCCCAAGTGAAAACCTCTTCAAGTTAACAGCGGCCTCAGACACGCACCCATTGTGCACATGAGGACAACAGAGCAAATGTAGGCCACTTTTTTTGCATTAATTTCACTTAATACGGGGCCAGTCACTGCATTAATGACTTGATTACACTCACGTAATTAGACCTATTCTCATTTACTTTCACGTTGAATAGCACAGCTGAGTCAATAACGGCAAGCTCTCCTGGCAGACTGGTACAGCTATCATTACATTTGCTGAGTTCTGCCATTTCAAACATTTCAACTGCTGGTTTCCAACGAGCCGTACAGGGAATCTCACAGCTTCCACAGAAAGCAGGTCGTTTTCAGTCTCAAGAACACTGTTGGCAAAGGAATTTTCACTATACAATCACTGCCATAATAAAGCTGAAGAGCTGCCATTGCAGGACACCAAAAACCGCATCATCAGACAAGGTATTTTATTCTTTATATACCCTCCAGAGTGCAAGAAGTAATTATGCTCCTTTTCATCAAAGAAAACTTGTATATGAGTCTTTCATGAAAAAAAAAAAAGTTGCAATGAAATGTACAAACAACAAAAAAAGTTAAGGACCTTTGAGTTTTTTCCCTATTATTTTCTGTTGTTCGGAGTTTCCCAGACCATTGTTAAACAGTAGTCAGAGTACATGGTGGTGAAATAAGATAGTGAAATGACTTTGGACATTGTTTGAAGTCGTAATGTAACGGCCCAGGCTTGGTGTGATTCTGGGCTTCCCTGCTACCTTCCCTGCTACCCTGTTACAGGATAATAAAGTCGTCTGATCAAATGTTTTGATGCAATTTGTGTCTTGGATGAACACCAGTGACATAAAAAACTAAAATGTGTTTTTACTTGCAAAAACATGTCTCCCGCCGACCCCCTTCCCTGCCCCCGACCCACCAGACAGACAGACAGACAGACAGACAGGCCCATACAAAAGGCACCAGTGTAGGACCTTAGTAGTAAGTATGCAAAGTTTTGTTAAGATCATGCAAACGTTTTCGGAATTACGCTCCCGAAAGGAGGCGGGAACGGGAACGCAAACGGGAACCGAGCCGAAAACTGTCTCCCCTCTCCCTTCGGTGGGTGACATGACACTTGGGATTTACGTCCAGTTATTACGTGTCACATCCTCAAATCAGAATCCAGGGTTCCGTAACTTCTTTAGTTGAGTATATATAATATGTAATCTGCATAAATATTCCATATGCAGTGAATGACTTTGTAATGCAGGTTTCAGCACAGTAAACAATATTTGACCCGAGATTCATGAGGATCATGGGGAGAAAAAATTAATAGCCAGGTCTAAGGAGAACCCGCCATTTTACCAAGCTCGCAGGAGTAGATGTACTGCCAAAAACAACTCAGTAACATCACTCAGCTTATGCTCTCTGCAAAACCAAAATCTTGGAACACTTGAAACCGCTGTGATAAAATATTAATGACCAAGCTTATGAAGTAACGCATATTCACCTTTCACTGGTGTATTAACTGCCTGAATCTGCAAGAATATTAACTGACTGTTGGTCAGAAACCCAACGCTGAGTTCAGTTCTGGCAGGAGTCCTTTATAAAATGTGAGGTACAGATCAGCATGACTATCTGTTTTTTTATCCCTCGCCGTGCAATTAGCGCGAAGCGGGGGATATAGCATTGGGCTCCGTCCGTCCATCCATACGTCCATCCGTCCGTCCGTCCATTCGGACACATAAAATTGAGGCGGTGGGGGATATTGCCATGTTAGTAGCAAACACTTGTTTTTTTAGAATCTGAAAAAAGAACAACTTCGACAAAAAGGTGAAGTATGACATCAGTATGTTCCAAGTCTCAACACTGACTGCAGAAATCCTGCACTGGTACCTGAAGCGGCTGGTGAAGTTATTAAGAAATATGTCGGCCATGGCAGACGTATGGAATGAAGTTACAGTGAGCAGGAACATGCACCTGCTCCTCGCACAAACACTCACCACCAGACAAACACATTTTGGAGATGATGGATACGCACATGAACACGCAAACACATCCACAAGACAATGCACACGCACACGCAGCGATTAGACAGTGCGTTTCTGTCAGTCAAATTTAGCTTCAAACACTCGTGAAAACCTCCGGCTCACGATCACTTCACTGCGCAGTATGTTTTGAAAAATCAGAGAATCTGATTGGCTTGCACCTTCAGAGATCCTGCCTGGCTGGAATATGTGAGTAGGCCCACAGACAGAGTGTATCTGAGCGTAAAGCAGTAGGGAGGGGGCTGAATGAGGGATGTAGGGGGTTGTAGGGGGGTTGCTAAGGGAGATGTAGGGGGCGGTAAGGCGAACATACTTTAGCAGCCTTCAGTAAGATCTCTCTCTCCTGTTCCTCCTTTCTCTGCTTCTCCATCCTCTCAAGCTGCTCGAAGAACTTCAGCTGCGACCGAACGTCTGTCGACTGATCGTACCAGTCACCGTCCTGCGGGGGGGCGGGGGGGGAGGGAAGGAGGGTGGGGGAGAGATGGAGAAAGAAGACAGACAGATGTCAGTCAAACCTCCAAACCGCAGCGCTCCCTGTCAGCTCTCCGCGCCGACGAGGAGTTTAATCCCCCGTTGCGTTCACACTTTACCGCTTTTTCTCACATAAAACAGTCAGCGTCGTCTTTCGCACCAGGCACAGACCTGTCAATAAAAACCGCACAAAGATGTTTCCAGGCCATTTGCGGTGAAGGCTGCTTATAGTCGGGAGCTTGTGTAAGCAGACTGCCCTCGTTTTATTTTTTTCTGGTAACTTCTGAGCCCGGCGATGTTTGCATTAGTGCTCCGCGTCCCCAATAGTTCTGAGTCCCCGACTTTCCCGCTAATCTCGGCACAGTCTCTCCAGTCTCTCATCAGTTGTGATGACGAATTTACCTCCAGGAGTCAGTCTGACCAATTAGAGGCAATAATTATTCACTCAATAGCCAGGAGGGAAAGAAGACCAGGGCAGGATTTGGATCAGAGGGCCAGATTGGGGATCCCTGTCGCAAAGCGTTAGCCGTTTGTGTCTGCGTTCTCGTTTGTGATGTCACTGCCGTCGCTGCACTTACTTTGCACGTTTCCATGCGGTGCTGCGCGATCGTCGACACCTTCTCCAGCACCGTCCGCAACCTCACCTGCGTCGCATGCGAGATCAGGTTTACCGCTTCGACGGGCACCTCGGTGACCCCAAACTTCTTTGCTGAAGACAAGAGAGGCAGGACCAGTTTTAGGGAGTCAGGTGTCACCGTTCTGAGAGAGAAAACTGGCAGTTGGATCAAACAGCAGTGTTGTCTCATCCATCTTGGGCCGATGGATGGACATACGGAAAGAGAGCTGCACTTGCCAACTATTGCCGACTGAAATCTCCTCAGAGATACGGGGTTAACTTTTCTCAACTGCCAGTAATGCACACCACCCACCTGGGTGATGCTACGAATGCCACACACCAGCCGAGGCCAAAATGGGTAAAGAGCTATTTCTCTATTTCTTGCCAATTAAATCAGAGGATAATTACGATTCAGGTTGTAAGAGCTCGCTTTTGAAATTTAACCGAGACACTGGGGAACGCCAAACTCTCGCCAATGATTGGACTAGCAGGCTTTGATCTGCCCTAAGAGCAGAGTTTGTAGATGGAATAAAATAAAGAATTAAAAGCATGCGCGTTCACTCCCGTGAGTGTAAAGCAAACCGACCTCCTCAGTTTAAAGGATAATCAGGTTTCCTCTGAGCAATGAGCTAATTCTGATTCACAACAAATTAAAGTTAGGTTCTGTGTTTTCCCATCTTGTGTGCTTTGCTTTAAATACGGCACCAGTATAATTCACTTTCTGGCACCATACTAACTAACTCACACCTTTATGTAAGTCATTCAGAATAAATAGGGCATGAGATGCGTGTAACAAATTTAAAATACAGGGGACGACTTGTGTTTTCTGAGCCAGGATTTTTCACCACTGATAGCTTCTTCGTTTATTTAAATGTGAAAAAAAGCAAAACAGATACTGTGGCTCTATAGGACTGGGAGTAATAGACCTCATACTCAAGCCATGAAGTCCCAGAAGTTTTTTTTTTTGTTTGTTTTGGAGGGGGTTTGTGGCAGAAGAATGATTTGCCCTGGCGAACCCTGACAACCCCAGGCAGACCAAACACACAGCGTAATTTGCAATTGGACTGACAGGGGTAAAGGGATAAAGTCATGAATGAGAGGGAGCTGTGAGCAATACAAGCCCTTGGCGTGCCCCTGGGGTCTCCCCTGGGTTCCACTTGCAAATGAGTCCGCTCGTGGGCCAGCCAGAACTGCATATAAAGCCACGAAACTCTGCTTGAACAGCAGGTGACGCTCTGACTTCCCAGAACTGAAGGCTAGAGCTCCCAGAGAGGAGGCTCCCAGTGCAAGATCTACATTTTTAACACTTTCTTTCCTCGAGGCAACAGGATAACAATCACACCAAGACCCTGAATAATAGCACATAACCCTCAGCCCTCATTGGTATGCCACGGATACTGCATCCTGTACAAAAGGCCAAAGTAAAAAATAAAGATTTGCCAGAGAGGGAGTTTAAAAATGCCTTAAAAATGCTCTCATTTCTGCAACTGTGACAGATAGATATGATAATCAAAAATATGAGTATGGTGTGATTGTGTGTGTGTGATTTTGTGTGCATGTGTGTTTGGGTGCACATTCATATGACAGCATGCATTTGTGTATAGGCCTATGTGCGTTTGTGTATCCTTGTCTCCAATATGTGTTTGAGAAGCTTAATGTATGTACGCGTATGAAATATAAGTGTACATACTACATTTACCCATTTCCAGAATCGATTTGCACAGTGGAGGGTGTATGTGTGTATATATTAAGGTCTATATGTAAATGTGTATGGAATGTTAATGTGTAAATGAGTGCAGGTGTGCTCATGAGCACATATATGGTGTGTGTGTGTGTGTGTGTGTGTTGTGTGTGTGTGTGTGTGTGTGAATGTGTATATATATGAGTGTGTGCATGTGTGTGGTGTGTTTGTGTGTGTGTGTGTGTGTGTGTGTGTGTGTGTGTACCTGTCTCCAGGATGCGTTTGTGTAGCAGTCCCGTAGGTAAGAAGGCCTCGTCCCGACAGGAGCGGATTTGTGTCCCCACCAAGTCGGAGTTCGTGGCCAGGATCCGCGCGCTCTCCTCCGTCAGGTTCACCCCCGCCATCGACGCCACGTCATTGATGTCATCATCGTCTCTGAGACACACAGAGCGGCGGCTCTTCAGCGTCGCAGCACAATGACATCACTCCACACCAACTGGCTTGAAAAACTTACAAGGATTTTTAAACCGCTGGTTCTTACCGTTTTTGGTCCCACATTAGATGAAATGTTGCTCATAAAGGCTTTATATGGCATGTATAATGTATTCATTAATGAGAAATAATGTTTTCATAAGTCATACATAAGCAAATGTCATGCCTTTCAAAGCCTGAAATAACACATCCTTATTCAGCGTGAGATGCCAGATGTGATACAACTTACAATATCACTTTCCTAGAGGCTAAATGTTATTAAGGGTGACATTGTCAGCTGTCACTGTCACATCAGGCATCACATGCTGAAAGCATGAAATTCCATTATGTTTGATTTATGAAGACATTGTGTATCATTTATGAAGGCATTACACATGCTTTATAAAGTGTTTATGAGCAACACTTCATCTATAGTGTGACA
Organism: Gymnothorax reevesii; assembly: GCA_029721435.1. Taxonomy (NCBI): domain Eukaryota; kingdom Metazoa; phylum Chordata; class Actinopteri; order Anguilliformes; family Muraenidae; genus Gymnothorax; species Gymnothorax reevesii. The sequence continues at coordinate 12,995,425 of CM056574.1, forward strand.
AAGTTTTGATTAAAAAATGAGTTCCTTTCTGGGACCATTAAAATACCAATACGCTACAGCCGACAGGATTCCAGACTCATTTCGAGGCTCAACTGATACACCCCTCCGACCCATTTTGGGTTCCGACCCATAATTAAACTGTACTGCAAAAGCCCTGAATCCTTGTTCGTTTCATTAACCCTTAGAGCGCTAAATGCAGCTATTGTCGCTCAATGACGTAAGATATCAAAATCAAAGCTGTTAAAAACCTACCACGTGGTGACTTGTTTAAAAGAGCTCCAGGGGAGCTCTTTTAAACAAGTCGCCACATGGTAGGTTTTCAACAGCACAAGATAATCAAATTTATACTTTTGAAAAAAAATTTTCACCGCTCTCAGGGTTAAATTTATTCATAACCTGAACAGCCAAGTGAATTGTACCACCCGTGTGACCATTAAGAGACGATTGGCTTTTGGGTGCATGACTCGAGCTCACATTTCTGCTCATTTAGAAACGTGCTTGTCTCACACCCCAAACGCCAACAAAATAAATTGGGACCTGATCCAGACTGATCTAGACAAGCAAAACGTTACTCTTAACCAAATTTCAGCCACTGACTCACAACACCACTTTCACAGTGCACACAGAATTAGGTGTCCCTGTTTCTCCGTCATGAACAATAGGGACCTTCAGGCAGAATTTACAGCAAAGATGACTAAATACACGTCAGTATCAGGAAGCAACTTATTTACTGATTTAAACTTAAAATGGGACAGTAAAGTCAGAAGCAACCGCATGGGTGTAGCCCCAGAAAGCCCGCTTCTCCCTGTTGTAGCATATTATTCGGCCAATACTGTCACTGGGGCAACCATAATTGACAGGTTTCATGAGTGAAGTATATCACATGTCCATACCAAATATGAAAGTAATCGGTCAAAAATTACAGCCTGTACAGCGTCCGTAACGAAGTGTCTACGGATGCGGTGGCAGCAGCGGAGACGACAAGCACGGATTCATAGTAGCCGCCCAAACTTCGTCCGGGGGCTGCAATAATTCTTCCATTACTTCTACAAAGTAAAACTAAAATATTACCAATGAGGAGATGAGTCGATGGACCTGAACTCCAAGCACTATAGAGTCACTCAGGAAAGGACAGTCGTCGCGCTCCGCATCAGGACAAACTCAGCTACTTCCAGATCTTACCCTCAAAGGTTGTGTTTATTCACATGACTAATTCAAGTCACCGTGTCTCGGCATATCTTGGTGGCACAGCCTCTGTGGAGCTCTGTCTCGCGTGCTCACTGTGAGCCGCGGCATCGCTGCTTCCGACCCAGCCGCCGACCTTCACTGCCTCGTCTTTTCTCTTATGAAAAACCTGATAAGCTGGAGGCCATCTTGTGATGTAGTCCCACCGGCCGCTCTTCTGACCCCGCTATTTCTGGTGTCCGTGCTCGGACCACACCCAGCTCCAGATTCGGCCTTCGTTTTGATCTCAAGAAGGCACCTGTGAACTTTCCTAACTACATCTGGCACAATTGTGATGCTACCTGCAGTGAAAAGGTCTGCCCACAGGAAGACAGACAAATTAGCATCTGGCAAAGTACTCAAAACCGCCTCCGTGGCAATTCCCGCTACATGAAGTGCCACCAAGACCACATTTTACCATGATGGCACCAACATAACGTAAACACACACACAGAATCACAAAGAGACAACAACACCAGCTGACACTGCCATGCCTGCTAATAAAATCCCCAGATTACAGAAACGTAAATGCAGTCCTTTGAAGGATTTCACCGAACAGGAGACTGGGCTGTCTCCAGGGGATGGGAGAAACTTCTATCCTTACTTGGGAGGCCATCTAGTGAGGCCGTGGGTAACCAGACTCATCTGCCTAAGGGGAGGGGGGGGGTTGACTCAGATAATTAAGATGCTCCCTGACTCTAACGAGAGAATTTAACCTCAGGAGACCTCGTCCTCCACAGTGAAGCCCCCAAGCCGCATATATTTATACACTGACTTCCCCCGGTCTAATTAGCGGCTGGGGCAAGTCCGTACGGTACATGTCATCTAATATAATAGCAGCACCTGCCCTAGTCTCGCTCTTATTGAGTTTACCGAGTGATTAAATGAGGTTCACCGTTTCACTAAAGTAAAAGGACTAAGACGCTCCAAGAAGAAATAATTAAGCTGAATCTCGATGCCTATTAAGCGGCAGTATGTTCTAAATATGCCCCTGGATCGTCTTCTTCTCTTCTTACTACCACGCAAAATAGCAGGAGGAAGGCTACGCCTGGCGAAATGGACGACTTCTTCACCTCTGGAACTACAACACTGGATTTTTACGCGGTTAGCGAAGAAATTCGGATATTTAAACAAAAAAAAGAAAAAAACTTGCAAAAGACTTTGCAAAAACTTACAAAGCAAACGCATTTCCTTTGGGCAACAGTCTTACTGATATTTACACTACTTTCAGTTGATATGGTGGGAATTTAATGAAGCGGTGCGGGTCAACAACCTTGCTCAAGGGCACTGGAGCTTGGGAAGTGAACCTATGACCTTCTGGTAATAAGCCCAGTTCCTAAATCGCCGCTTCGCTCCTCTTCTGTTAACTGCGTGGGTCTGGGGGAGGGGGTTGGGGTCTGGGCAGGGTGGGGGCGTTTTGGCATTCAAGACGAGAACAGCAAATAACGAGGCTCCAATTAGCTCAAATTTTGCCACTTTACCAGAATTTCGACATGCTAATTACTCTGCCGATAGCCCACATTTACGGAGCTGCATGTGATATGGACACTGTGAACCAGCACCTGTGGAGACGCCCTTCTTGATATACCGTTTCCCAAATATCACCCCACTCATTTACCGTTCAAATCGTGATTCATAAGTTTGGCTTCACTGGATCACGTGTTTAAAAAAACTACAGGGTTACATCACGTTTCTTGGCGAGAACAATCCACTTTGCATTCCATAACATTATAGCCATGCAGCAGATGCCTGTGCTGAGCGCAGGGTTCAGAACAAAGAACGTCCAAAAGTGACCAAATAGACTGGTACTGGACCCAGTAAGGCAGGGGACTCAAGCCCTGACTGTAATAAAATTCAAGTTGGTTAAATTTAGAAACTGAAGTTCACTGGCTACCCTAAGAATTTAAGTAAACTCAACTTGAAGATGAGCTTTGTTTCAACTCAAAATTTGTCAAGGCAGTTGAAAACTTTAAGTTTAACTTTTGCAAACTTATAACCTTGAGCCCGATATCCAAAACATGTCATGACAATGGGGCAACTATGTCGTACAGTCATAGGTTTACACTCCAGCAAGAGATCATGTTTCTCTGCTAATTGCCTGAATCAGGTGCGTCAGATTAAGGTTGCAAAGAAAACCTTCGGGGGGGATTATGATTGGCTAACACTGTTGAAGAGTAACCTATGAAACAAAAGCAGTAAAAAAAAAAACAATATAATACGCCTGGCAGACACTATGAAACTTGCAGTAATAAAAAGAAGCTTCGATCAACTTTCAATATGGTGAACTTCCAATAAAACTGAGCCGTATGGAAGATACACAGCTGGGAGGGGAGATTAACCCCTTTCGTAAACTGACTGTAAGGACGACAGTCAAAACTCTCACGTGAATACTCTTCATTTCCCTTCCTATTCAGCAACTTTCTTGTCTATGAGAAAGATGTTTCCTTTGATTGGTTAACGTCTCGCAAGTATTCCCCTCCCCCCCGCCTGTGTCTCGTTTCATGGTGACTTCCTAATTGCTCTTGTAATGTATCTTTAAACCCACTGCGTTGAGCTGCAAGTTGACGGATTGTTATTTGCTATACGTCTGCAGAATCAGTCAGTAATCCTAGGGAGAACTTTTTGTCTTTATTAAGTGTAAGTAACCTTTAAAGGTGCTCTAAGCACGTTGGGGTGGCGTCACTTCTGTTTGACGTTTGAAGTATTATCATACAACAGAAAGCTAGCTCACCCCTCCCTCCCCCTCTCCCCATCCCCCTCCCATGCTTCCTGAAACTGTCATGAAAAAAAACCCCAAACCCCACCCCCTATCCCTCTCATCGGTGATCGGCTGGATGGTCCAGGCTGGACCTGGTTGTTTTTGTTGCAGTTTTTGGAGCCTGGGCTGTCCAAAGGTACCATGTTTTTTTACAGGATATTCAGGGGACTAGCAGCTAGCCGGTCGAGAGGAGATGTATGTTGTATGTGACAAAAAATGTTTGAGCTTAATACCCGCGTAACAAGACTTAGAGCACCTTTAATCACAGCAATTTGTGGAGGCTTTCTACTTTACTCAGTTGACCCGAACAAGCTTCCAAGCCTAATATCAGGATCCAAGATTGGGATAACGTTCAGTATTCCCAATTCAAGTCTGCACCTCTTGGCCAGTTTAATAGGAACAAGCTCCTGAGCCTTGTTACGGGTCCAGGATTGGGACCGCTTTCTTGTTAACCCTTCCAAGTCTGTTCCTCTCTCCAGTTTATTTGAACAAGCTACCAATCTTTCGATGGTTGTCAGGATTGGAACATAGTTCCCCTAAAGCTATTCCATCCCCCTGTGGGACAGTCCAGCTCTGGCAAAGTGTGCACTCTGCCTGGCTGCGATACCGGAAGCCACTGGGCGATGACTGGAAGCCCCGATTCGTCCACTACAACAGTCCTGAACTGTGCTCTGTTCCTCTGGGGTTCCATTCCCATATAACCTCTGCTGTCAATAAACCAACCGATTGGATTGTATTCTGCCTCCACACCTGATTCCTGGTCGGGATCATAGGAGACACAAGCGACTGATCATGGAAACTAGACACTCCTCTCTGATCAAACCCTCGCAGGTCAGTAGACCTCCGGTCCCAAACCAGACTAGTTCTTCTCAAGCCTACCAATGGCATGTTCAAAGCCACGTTAAACACTGAACCAATGCCCCAACCCTCAGCTAATCCAAACAGGTGACCAAGCGGATATGTTTGGGAACATAAAAACAGTCTCCAAAACAGAGTGTAGTGGCACTACAGCTTCGTGCATGATGCTAAAGTAGCTAAAATGCCTTCAATCGCTGGTTCGCTGATTTTCCTTCCTTGGCCCATTATTAGTTAGCACTGCAGCTTGGGAACACCCCACAGAGCTGCAGTTCCAGAGATCCTTTAACCTTGTCCTCTAGCAATCATAATTTGGCCCTCGTCAAAGTCACTCGCATCCTTACGCTTTCCCAATTTTTCTGCTTCCAACACATCACGCTAGAGGACAAAGTATTCACTTGCTGCCTCATATCCAACGAAATAATCAAAGTTGTTCACTTCACCTACCCTTGGTCATAATGATATGGCCGATTGAAGTATATGAGCTTTAAATCAACTTTCAACCAAACAAGCAGCTAAAGTTCATGTATTAACAATTCCATCACTATTTAAAGTGGGAATGAATATGTTCCGCTCAATGGCGGGTTTAGCCTCGGAGCTGCGCAGCCGGCACCGAGATTGGCGCGGTGGAGGAGGCCTCTGTTCCGGCTCGGAGAACCGCTGTCTGCTCGCGATGACGACAAAACCGCGCCTCTTAACAAACACCCCTATATTTGGATCGCATCACTTCACTTAATGCAAACGTGCTGATTAGGACAGTGTCGAGGCGTCAACATTTTCACTTGAGTAAATCTAAAACTTATTCAATATTGTTGCGTCGTGCGTAACTTAAACCACAGTTGGAAAAAAAAAAAAACACTTCTATATTTGAATAGCGCCGTCGCACTTCATGAAACAATGCAAATTTAGTTTATTCTAATGAGAATGCGTTCGAGTGAGAATATTTTGACTTTTATTAAACGAAAGCGTTACAAACGCAGCGTTGTTTCAAAATTAAAACAGCCCAGGAGAGAATCCCCACTCAGTGAAAGCCATTCCGACTCAATAGCGTAAATTTTAAAAGGGGCCACTCAGACTGAGCATAAAATCAAGGGGCATCTGTTTGGCTGCTTGCACACATTCATAGAAAACGGGGGAAATGACCGACTGCAGAGGGAAACTGTCAAACAGCGCAGATGGCTTAATTGTCAAAGTCAGTAAAGATTTATTGATTTATCAATCGCACTTCCCGGCGGTGCCTTCCCCCTCGGGGATAGTAACGCCATTAGTGTTAATACGGGGTCTCAGCTTAGGGCAAATCGCGTTCAGAACTCCCTTTAAAGGACAGGGAACAAGAGGGCCGACATCTGAAGAATCAAAAATTCTCAGACATCAGGGATTGAAGCTGCCCGTTTGGTTTGTCTACAGTCAGGTTGTTTTTTATTTTTTTCCACCTGATTGAGTCGCCTACGAGACCTGTGACCACAGGCTATTTCACTGAATGTCCAGAGAATGTTTGCAAATGCAATCCTTGCATTCTAACACTTTAACTTTTTTATGGCGCTGAGCTGATCTTACAAGTACAACTGGTCACTGAGCAGTGACTTATTCAATACGTTTCTTTTAGGTTATTTCGCAATGAATACATATATGTGGCAAATATTCTAAATTATTAGCAGCATTCATATTTATTTGCACAAAAAAGAAACCATTCCAGGTAGCCTGAAATAGGCTGTGTGTAGGGTGTACGACAAAATGATAACTGATTAAACGAGTCATGAGCAGTTACACAAAAGACATTTGTCCCCAGTGTCATAGTAAGAAATTCATTCTAAATAGCAACTATAAAAAATAGAAGTTTGTATAGACATTAATTTGTTCATTTAATAATTGTTTAACTTTTAATATAATGAATCGTTACAAACTCTAATGCGTAAAGACAGAGTAAGTCTGTTCCGAGCCTAATGGCTCATCAGGCCAGTGTTTAACCCCGGTTCCATTGGTTTGAAGCTATGAGAGGTACTGCTACTCCCCCTGGATGGGATGCCAGTCCATTACAGGTTACACCCCAAGCTCTTAATCAAGTATCTCTGACAATTGGCTACTCCCCAATTATATACCAGGGTGGAGGAAGGCACTGTGGTAGCGGAGTGTTTTGCCCAAGAACACAATGTGACAGATGTGGTAAAGACTCAAACTCTGGACCTTTAGGTCCCAAGTCAATCACATTGATTCACAGCGTTACCGCGACTCTTATATTCAGAGAAATTTTAGAAAATTTCGTGAAGTATACAACCAATGAGAACAACTACTGGTCATCAAAGGCAAACAAATTAACACGAGGTGCCATTCTCCATGTCCCCCCTTTTCAACTCATCAAATATTGGTGGAATGTTTCCCCCTTGTGGTGATTCTCGGTTACTTCACTTCACTCCGCTCGTCGAACTCCCCGTCCACGCAGACACGGGTTTGTACCTGAAAGATCCGCCTCCGGGGTCGTTCAGCTTGTTTTTCTGATTCGCGGAGAGCTGAACAGCAAAGCCCATGGGACTTCTGCTCGCTTGTATTGTTGGTCCCTTCCCAACTGCGCCTAAAAAAACACACACAAGCAATATTATCATGGGCTGTCTGACAGCATTTCCATCAAACCGCTTCTTGTTGAAAGAAAACCTTTCACGATTCTTGTTCACACGTACAGGCGGGGGGTCATGATTCTCCCCAGGTTTGAACGTAAAATCATGCTGTCAATATTGCTGTGCTTCACCGCGTCTCATTCTGCACAGGAACCGTGGCCAATTGCTCGGAGTCGCGTTTCCGGAGACGCACAAAGACAGCCAGGGCGAATTTAAACTTGATTTTAACCGGCAAGCTCTTCGCCAGTGGCACTAAGTATTTTTAGAATTTTCTTCAGTGTTCGGTTTTTAAGGACATGCAGCAACCTAAAGAAATTTCCCACTGCGGGTCACTGAAGTTGTGGGAGACAGAATTTGTGCGCACCTCAAAGCGCATCCACACCCGAAGAACACGCACTTTCAGCACTGCAGTCTGATTCACACATCACTATTTTGTTTGAGATGCATTGGCACCACTTGCGCAGTGGAGTGGAGACAAAATTGTGCATAAATACAGACAGTAGTGTCGTGCTCCCTGGAGAAGTGGATATAGTCTATCAGGCAGATGGATAAAACACTTAAACAGAAAGTGGGTAGACTCTCCAATGTATCAATGGCTTTTTGGCTGATAGGTGGTTATACTGTAAATGGACAGAAAAATAGGTGTTTATATATATACATATATATATATGTATATATATATATTCACACTCCCTATACTAGTGTATACCTGCCACAACACCACTTTATGTAGACATATTCCATAGTGGGGAGAAAAATGTGTATTTTTCCACAAATATTCCACAGAGGAGACAAATATGAGTATTTGTGGACAAATATGCTTCAGTCCGACAAAAATGTGTAGTTTCAGACAAATATGCTACAGGTGGAACATTTCGGACACATTTTTGGTTGTCGGGATACAAAAAAAAAACAGTATGGAGATCCAAATGACTGCATCGGGATGTGGCTTTAGTGATTGCTGGAGAGATGCGCTCCACTAGCGCGCACAGGCTAGGTTAGCGTAAACACGGCCCTCTGGGGACTGTGCAGACGGAGTAAGGGACGCACCTCTGACGGTCTGCGTGATTACCATGGGCATGCGCACCTGGCCGCCCTGAATCCCGGCTCGCTTGACGCCCTGAGAAGGAAACAGAGATGAAGACCAACGTTGTGAAGAAAACCGTGAGTGGTCAGGATTACACTCGTACTGAGTGTGTGTGGCAAAGTCACAGACACTATGGGCCATTTTCACAAGACACAGGTTATGCTTACGGTCAAGTCACCCCAAGCCTGACAACAGGCAGAAAAATATTTCCTCCATTTTTAACAGGAAGCATACGGACACCATTGAAAGGCATTCTGGGACGGCTCGTGGGAAGATTGTTCGTTATACATTCAGGTCAAAGGAGGATTCTGCTGTACTACCCGATTTGGCCTTGCTCAGCCTGTCTTCACCACAAGTCCTGACCTAAACTGAGTTTCACACAAACAATCTCAGTTCAATGCTAAACTTAGCCCAGGACGAGGCTTATTATGCATCTGAGAAGCTGGGCCTGTGAGTTGGGCACCCTTCAGCTTTCCTGCGTGCCCCGTGCGAGAGTCGAGCGATGGGCAATGAGCTGACAGAGCAAATATCCACACAGTCTTCCACTGCTCTCCTCCGTACGCATCCCTACAACGTTTCTGAGCAAACACTTCCCAGGTTCAAGGGGAGAGATGACCAACTGAAGACTTCAGTACTTAAATCTCAAAATATCCATCTTGAGATAAAAAAGATCTGAATATACGGTGGCACTTGAAGTTTGTGAAGAATTTTCTAGATTTCAGCATAAATTTGTCCTAAAACATCACCAGATTCCTGAAAGTACATAAAGAGAACCCAGTTAAAAAAGTGAGACAAAAATATTATATTTGGTCATTTATTCATTGAGGAAAATGATCCAATATTACATATCTGTGAGTGGCAAAAGTATGTAAATCTTTGATTTCAGTATCTGGTGTGACCCCCTTGTGCAGCAATAACTGCAATTAAACATTTCCTGTAACCGTTGATCAGTCCTGCGCATCGGCTTGGAGGAATTTTAGCTCATTCCTTCGTACAGAACAGCTTCATCTCTGGGATGTTGGTGGGTTTCCTCACATGACCTGCTTGCTTCAGGTCCTTCCACAACATTTGATTGGATTAAGGTCAGGACTTTGACTTGGCCATTCCAAATCATTAACTTTATTCTTCTTTAACCATTCTTTGGTAGAACGACTTGTGTGCTTAGGGTCGTTGTCTTGCTGCATGACCCACCTTCTCTTGAGATTCAGTTCATGGACAGATGTCCTGACATTTTCCTTTAGAATTCTCTGGTATAATTCAGAATTCATTGTTCCATCAATGATGGCAAGCTGTCCTGTCCCAGACGCAGCAAAACGGGCCCAAACCATGATGAAACACCACCATGTTTCACAGAAGGGATGAGGTTCTTATGCTGGAAAGCAGTGTTTTCCTTTCTCCAAACATTACGCTTCTCATTTGAACCGAAAAGTTCAATTTTGGTCTCATTCGTCCACAGAGCATTTTTTCAATAGCCTTCTGGCTTGTCCATGTGATCTTTATAAACTGCAGACGAGCAGCAATGTTCTTTCAGGAGAGCAGTGGCTTTCTCCTTTCAACCCTGCCAAGCACACAATTGTTGTCCAGTGTTCTCCTGATGGCGGACTCAACATTAACACTAGCCAATGTTACAACCCAGTACGTTTATGCCGCCGCTAGTGGCAGGAAGACCTTTTGTCTGTCTTAAGAGTTGAATTGCAGGATTGGTGGCACCTGGCTACAAGAGTTTGGTGTCGCGCAATAGGAAGAGTTTGGTGTTGCGCAAAGAGGCTCTCAACTGCCAGTCTGTTCTCCAGCAGTCACTCGTTGCCCTGACCAGCTTGCTTCATTTTTGGGCCAGCTGTTTCTTCAGATGAACTGTTTTTAGAAATAAAATCTTTTTTTTTTTTTACAACCATGTTGTTCTCCCATTTCATGTTGCGATTAGTCAGTGGGCTGGTTGTAACAGCCAATGTGAGACAGGCCCTCAGTTGCTCAGAAGTTACCCTGGGGTCCTTCGTGACCTCGCCGACTATTACACGCCTTGCTGTTGGAGTGATCTTTGTTGGTCGACCACTCCTGGGGAGGGTAAAAATTGTCTTGAATTTCCTCCATTTGGACACAATCTGTCTGTCTGTGGACAGGTGGAGTCCAAACTCCTTAGAGATGGTTTTGTAACCTTTTCCAGCCTGATGAGCGTCAACAACACTTTTTCTGAGGCCCTCAGAAATCTCCTTCGTTCGTGCCATGATACACTTCCACAAACATGTGTTGTGAAGATCAGACTTTAATAGATCCCTGATCTTTAAATAAAACAGGGTGCCCACTCACACCTGATTGTCATCCCATTGATTGAAAACACCTGACTCTAGTTTCACCTTCAAATGAATCACTAATCCTGGAGGTTCACATACTTTTCAGTCACAGATATGTAATATTGGATCATGTTCCTCAATAAATAAATGACCAAGGATAAAATTTTTGCCTCATTTGTTTAACTGGGTTTTCTTTAAATAATTTTAGGACTTGTGTGAAAATCCAATTATGTTTTAGGTCGTATTTATGCAGAAATATAGAAATTTTAAAGGGTTCACAAACTTTCAAGCGCCACTGCATGTACAATAGATCGATAAAATCCATAAATTGAAGAGCCAAGTCGTCCCATGAATAATAAAAGGTCACAAGTGACATTACTGATGAAAAACAGGTTTTCATCACGAATGTCACTTGCGACCTTTTGTTATTCATGGGACGAAGTGCTAAAAGTGCTAACGTCACAAAATGTCTAACTTGAGAAAACTGACCTCAGTAACTAGTAAGGACATTTTCCCAGCCTCACCTGACAGTGAGTGAATGTGATCAAGCACTTGGCTCTTCAATTCAGTCTTTTTTTTTTTCTTTAGCTGTATAGAGAAACATGTTCTGCCCAGAGCTTCATGGCACAATATAAACGGAATATACCTCGAATGGGGGTCGTCTCAGAAAAATAGCCGTAACAGCCCTATACTCACGCTCATTACGAGTCACAGTGTCCGTGGTTCCTAACTAACCACTCGACGGTCTCGGCTTAAATCACGAAATACCCATTTTGAGAAAAAAAAACGGTCTGAATATAATAGATTAATAAAATCTTCTAATTGAAGACCCAAGTGCTAAAAACACGTAAGTCACAAAATGTTCATTCTGAGAAAACAGAGAAAATCTATTTCAGTAAAGAGAAAAGTTTTGCCACCCTTACCTCAGTATGTGAAAATGTGACTTAAGTACTTTTAGCACAAGGCTCTTTAATTCAGTTTGTTGTTTACTCTTTTCGCCGTATAGGAAAACATGTTCTGCTCAGAGCTTCATGGCACAATATAAACAAAACGTATCTTGAATGAGTCTGAGTGTCCTAACTAACCAGTGAACAGCCCTTCCAAACCCCGCCCTCTCCCTTATTTCCTGTCAATCAGCACTTCTCAATTCAGGAATCAAAAAATGCATTTTAAAATATTTAGATTTTTACTCCGCAAAAAATCTCCTGTGATCAGGAAAAACCTTGTAAGTTCATCAGAGCACGTTTCTAGCAATTAAAGAAAAACTTTTCAATTCTGGAATTTCCAGTAAATAAAAACAGAAACTTGATTTTGACATTATCAAATTTCATGAATAGCTGGTATTTCCAGATTTTCATCATCCTTAATTGGAGTAAATAAGGATCATACTCAATTTCCAGCAAGTGTGACACACTGGATTTCTCCGGATTGCAGGTTGACTCGTACATGCGTCCCATCGACTGACTGACAAATGAGTAGCCGGAAACGGAATGAGGCGGGTAAAATTGGATGCAGTAAAGGAGCACTCTCGCACACCAGCGGGAGTGTCGGAGAGACAGTGTACCGATGATGGGGTAGTCGGGGCTAATAAAAACATTCTTCATTTTCCTCGGCAGAAAGACCCCGAAGAGGAGTCTGGAGGCAATGCTATCCATCGTCGGCTGCCCCTCTCTCTCTCTCGCTGATGAATATTTCTCACCCTCGTTTTCCACCTCTTGCCGCGCGCAACATTACTGCTCAGGACCTGGCGATGATGGACAAACTCTACCCCGTAACGATGCCGGGGATGGAGAGGCTAAGCGATTCATTTTGGCAGCAGCAACATTTCCGCTGGCGATGGCTGCATATTCTCACTGCCGGCACAAAACATTCGATTTGGTTTTTGGTTTTAGCGCGCCGCGGAGAAGTGACTGCTAACGGTGCATAATTTCATATGCAGTGCCGCTCGGGCCCGGGGATTCTGAGACTGGAGGAGACGGCTTAAGAGCTACAGCCTCCACGCATTTATTCATGCTCAATTTCGACTTTTATCTTGAGGTGCGCCGACGTGCGAAAGTAGAAACTTCTCTTTGAAACCAAATGAACTCGAGGTGTCATGCGAAATTAATTTACCCGGAGTTCAGCACATGTTTAATGTTCAATAACTCCTCGGTTAAACCAGCAGCATTTTGGCAGTTTACAACTCCTGCTTAATTTGTAGCACTTGCACACCAAAGCCTTCCCCTGTGATGACTATGGTTCTACAGCTCTTCAGCCCACTAACAGAGGGCTTTGATAACATACTACAAGTATGATTTTATAAAAGCTTGCAACTACTAACATTAAAATGCATGCCCGTATCGCCACAGCAACATGGATAAACTGAGGCGGTATCCAAAATAACATAGTATGTACTATATAGTAAGGGTACAATATGTGCACTGCCAAATCAGCAGTCACAAGCTGGGTTAAGAATACATGAAAAGACAAGGAAGCTCTTCTGGGAAGAGTGGAGTGCAAAGCGAACAACCGGAAGATAACCCTTCTGCTTCCAGAAGTACAAATTGCACCAGGCACTGCTATCCAACAACAGTAAATAACCGCATGTGCGTTACTCACAACTACCTTAATTCAGGGCAACATGGCATCTAGTACTTCAGTACAGAAAAGCAGTAAGGAAATGGGCTAAATGGCTTGTTCTCGTCACTATGAAGTGCTCTGCAAGCACTTCCGGAACATTCCTCCAATATTTTCACGGCTGATGATTTGTGACAGCTGCCATTAAAAGTGGTATAAACACAGGCTAAGACAGGCGAGGGTAAAAATAAATGCGGTGACAATGGTCGTGACCCCAGTGGCGGTGGCCCTACCATGGGGGAGCCGTGACCGGGGAGGGCCCCCGATACGGTAGTGCTGATGCTGTTGGGGTGCCGCACGCGCACAGTGGGTCCAGGGACGAGACCCGTGGCCCCTCCCACAGCCACTGGCTTGGCCGGCTGCAGGGGCTGCGTGAGCGACTGCTGACTGTTGAGCAGGGACAGCCTGAGGGCGGGCAGGCTTTTCTGTGTGTGGGGGAGAGAGGAGGAGGTGGAGAGAGAGGGAGAGAGGGAGGGAGGGAAAGAAAGAGTAGAAGAGAGAGGGAGAGAAAGCGAGGGAGTGGGGGAGAGAGGGAGAGAGAGAGACAGGAGGGGAGAGAGAGAGAGAATAATCCTCAATAATAATAATAATAATCAACACAACATTACTACCAAACCAACATTTACCCAACATTTACCCAGCATGTGAGGAATTGACGAGCTCAGACTCAGACTGGATGTGCACCAATGCCAGTGTGAGTGGTGCACAGGCAGCCGTGCAGTCAGCTACGTAATGTTATACACAAATACATGTTTCTCTTCATTTAGCCGGGAAATCCAACATCTTAGACCTGCTATTCAACGATTAACGCACACGAAGCGTTACATAACGAGTTGCTGAATACCCCTCGGCCTGTGCACATCTATGGGTCACAGAGAGTTACCATACCAAAATTGACGAAGCTGCCATCAATAGTTACTGAGTACTGGGCCGGACAAGATTTCCACGATGAAGGTCACAGCACTAAGGTCAAAGGTCAAATCCAGCAAAAAAAAAAAAACCTGACGTTGAGCATCTATAGGTCAAAGTGAGTTATGATACCAAGTTTGGTGAAGCTGCAATCACTAGCTGCTGAATACTGACCAGGACAAAGTATTGGACAGACAGACAGACAAACAGACAGACACAGAGGTGACGACAATACACCTCTGGCCAAAATTTGGCCGAGGGGTAAAAACTATAACCTGAGGCGTCTCTTCTACCTGCAGTGAGGGAGAAACTGAACAGACCTGATTAATGAAAGGCACCAGTGAAGCTTTTGTCCCAGATATTTTGGATCTCTGAAGTTGGGGGAGTTTGTATATTATCAGTCCGTCTATCCGTCTCTCATATCTTGTCCGTGCGATATCTGCTGAAGGAGTGTACGAATTTTGACAAAATAAGACATGGTAACTCCCCACAGAAGGAAGTTTGACTGATGAAGTTTTTAAGGTCATCAAGTCACAGGTCAAGGTCACCTAAGGTCATGCAGGGACTGAAGATCAACTTCTGGGGCGTATAAATCTACGGCAGGCGTAAGCACAGCAATCACACTTTGCGTTGACTTTCACCTCGTTTGGAAAAGCTTTCTTCGTGTCTTTAATACATTAAAATCTGTACTTCTGTCAACTCAGAGCAACCCCGTGGAGAAATCAGAATCAACGCTGACTTCCTGGAAATTTGCACAAAAATTCCCCCCGATAAGCCCTCTAGCAGGCTTGACTGATTGTAGAATTAGGTGGCGATAACGGACTTGAAGTTTTTTTATCGTGGAATAGGGCAGCCTTTAGCAATTCTGACTTAAGGCAAAGATGACTGTCGAGTCTCTCAGTCTGGAGGTGGGGAAAGGATGGGATATTTGACCTCAGAGGTGGTTAGCGCTAAATGAGGGGTGCAGCGATTTCCGCCAACCTTAAGGAAGGGCACCAGGTAGGGCTGGGGAGAGGACTTCAACTCGGACTGCAGGCGATTGGTGAATTCCTCCGGCTCAATCTTGGCATCCTGTTAAAAAAAAAAAAGAAAAAAAAAAACTCATGAATCATGAACAAATTACAGCGTGAGCAAAAAAAAAAAAAAAAACAATCCCCCAGCTGAGAAATAACTGCTCATGAATAAAATAACATTAGATAATGACATGGAAAAAAAATCAAGAGCAACAATGTTTTCCTGCTTTGAATGCAATCATTGATTAAGAAATAATATGAGGGAAATTGGAACTCGTGCCACATGGCAGTCAGATTCAAAATTGCATAATTCCATTCCATGAGGAATAAGTTGCTGCCACCTGTAGTCAGGACTAGGTACTACATCGAAGGGGAAAAAAAAGCATGCAACTGCATCTTTGGTAGCTGCTAGTAGGGCCTATACCCTGCAAAACCTCCTTTGCCTGGAGTCTGTACAAAGCCTTAGATGCAGAGTAAAAGAGAGCCAAGACTCTCTGTGACTTAGCTGACAGGATAAGAACCACAGCATTACTCACCAGCAGATCCTGTACAAGCATCTTCACGTTACGAGAGGTCTCTGGTGACGGCGAATTGTGGGACGCCAGTTTGATAAGCGTGGCCAAGAAGTTCTTGCATTTCTTTACATTTTCTTGCATCTCCTTGGGAAACATTTAAGCAAACATCAGCGTCATCGTTATTTTAGAAATGAACACCAATATTTTAGCGTTGGCAAAGCACATGGTACAATGAGCGCTGTAAAACTGAAGCAGGTGAAATTCACCAGAGATAAACAACGTGTAAAGATGAACTGTTCGGGTTAAAGCTGTGATAGCGAGGGGTGTACAGCTTTAAGGTGTTGAAATTGCAATAGTGAAGACTATTTCAGAAAAAGAGACCCACAAAGTTACAGCAAGGATGCACAAGTTACGATAGTAAGCACTACTGTGATAGTGAGCAGCATTCTGATATTTCAGCGAAGAAAGCAGAAGCAATGTATCTGTGACAGCGGTGATGGGAGCCCTGCTGTTACAGTGTGGACTGTGGTGAGAGAGCAGTGCTGTGATAGTGAGCACAGTTGCAATAGAGAGCACCGTCATGATAATGAGCTCAGTTGTGACAGTGACCACTGCAATAACAGTGAGCAGTGTTGTGATAGTAAGCAGTCGGGTGAAAGACAGCATTGATGCAATAGTCAGCACCGTCAAGATAATCATAACTGTTGCGACAGTGAGCAGTGTTGTGACAGTGAGCGCACTCGTGATGGTGAGCACTGCAAGAGCAGTGAGCAGTATAGTGATTTAGAGCACTGCTGTGATAGTGAGCAGTCTTGCAATTGTCAGCAGTGTTGTGAAAGTGATCAGTATTGTGACAGTGAGCAGTCTTGCAAAAGTGTGCAGTGTTGCGATAGTGAGCAGTACAGTGACAGTGATAGTCAGCACTGCTGCAACAGTGTTCACTGCAAAAACATACTGAGATACTGAGCACTCTGGTGGTAGCAGTGCTGTGATAGTGGCCAGTCTTGCGAAAAAGAGCAGAGTTCTGATATTCAGCACCAGTGAAATTGAGCACTGCTGTGATACTAAGCACTGTCATGATAATCAATGCAGGCGTGACTGTGAGCAGTGTTGCGATAGTGAGCAGTGTACTGATAGTAAACATTGTGGCGATAGCGCACAGAGCTGCTATAACAGAGAGCAGTGTAGCGACAGTGAGCAGTGTTGCGATCGTGAGCAGTGTTGGGATAGTGCCCAGCGTTGCAGCAGTGAGCAGTGTTCTAAGAGCGAGTAGAATAAATCAGAGTAAGTCAAAGTATATCAGAGTAAAGCAGTAGCCTGTGCTGCAGGTCTGGCCGTGCAGAACAAGGCGAAAGCAGAGGGTTAGAGGAGAAACCTGGGAAACGACTGAGGCGCCAGGGACCGGGGCCGCGGTGACGGCTGCTGCCGAGCTCTGGGTGGGCAGAGCTGTCTGGGGCGGGGCCTGGGGGGTGCCCTGCCCCGCCGAGATCACCGTGGAGGGCTGTTGCGCTGTGGTTACCGTCACCGCTACTGCCGCAGCCACCGCGCCACCGGTCACTGCAGCCTTCTGGGAAAGCGAGGGTTTTAGAGAGAGAGAGAGACGGAGATGTGACACCTCCTTTCTAGAAAAGCCCTCAGAGAAGCACAGCAGCTCAGCACCGTCACATGCTGGCTTTGCTGAATGCCGCAATCTCACCACTAGAGAGAGCCGGAGAGCTGGAACAAAGCTGAACTGGAATAATGATGCACCCAGCACGTTCACTAAAAACTCATTTGAAGATTTTCTCAAACCGTCGCTGCAGTGAAGGGTCCACCGAATACATAACACAGTCACCAGATAACTTTAGCTAAATGATTTACCCATTTTTCATCTATTCGCTATCCTACTCATCATCTGTGATTGCGAATATGGTTAATCAGAGACTAGAAAAGTAAATATCCGAGAGAAAGTCTGTTTTGGAAAACTGGCGCACCAATTCGAACATTACGCAGTCTTAAGCTGCTTTCAGGCCGGACGTGAAACTACTTTTGAATTACATTCAAAGTCAATGCAAAGACGCGTCTTTGCCTTGACTTTGAATGTAATCTGTCGTGCGAAAAATTCGCTTTGCGTTCCGTGTGAAAGCAGCTTTAGTTTCCGTCATATTTTTGCCCTCAACTGACAGAGAAGCAGTCTTGTTTCAGCTCACAGCACGAGGTAGCAACACTTGTTCAGTCAACAGAAGGAATGACAGATATGCGGACAAATACTCAGAGTGGGGGAAAAGAACTGCAGAAAGGCGTGGTGCAGGGGAAAGAGTGGGGCGTTATTTGTCTGTAGAAAACCTCCAACAATCATAAATACGGAGCCTGCGAATTTACACACATTCTGACATCAGAAAAAATGAAAATTGTTCTGAAGATGAAACAAGAAACAGGAATATTCAGTCTAAACAAAAAGAGATTAGTGAATCTATAGTATTCCAATCTAATGGGTATGAAGCCAGTATATCTCGTCAGATACAGGGATAATATCTATGCCTTTACCGTAGGTCCCACTGGATTAAAGTGTTTGCCAAGTAAATGTAGTGTGATCTACTCTAATAATGGCTTTATACAGTTCAACATCTGGAATCGATTGCAAAGACATAGATGCAGTAGATTGAAAAGTATCATTAAGAAGTATAAACCACTTCATGGAAAAACATGTTCATACACTCCTGATCAAAATCTTAAGACCAGTTAAAAAATTGCAAGAATTTGCATTTTGCACTGTTGTATCTTAAGAAGGTTCTAAGTAGAGTTTCAAAATGCAAAAAGAAGAAATGGGAACAAGAGACCAAATGTTTTGAGCAGGCAATTTATTGAAAAGAACAATTTAACTGAAATAGGCTGTTCATCAGCTGATCAAAAGTTTAAGACCACATCCTTTAAAAGCCCAAATCTGTGGAAAAAATTTGGATTCCATGTCATTTTCTGACAAGTAATCACACTGTCAAGACCTCTTGATGGGAAAAGCAAAAAAACTCACTGCCTTCGAACGTGGCAGGATTGTTGAGCTGCATAGACAAGGCCTCTCACAGCGTGCCATCGCTGCTGAGGTTGGACGCAGTAAGACAGTCATTTTGCATTTCTTAAAAGATCCTGAGGTTTATGGAACAAAAAAATCAAGTGGTAGACCCAAAAAAATCTCACCGGCTCTTAGCCGGAGGATCCGAATGGCTGTCCGTCAAGACACGGGACGATCCTCATCCCAAATTAAGGCCATTACTGGTGCTGACTGCAACCCAATAACCATCAGACAGCATCTGCAAAGGAACGGCTTCAAAAACAAAAAACGTCTTCAAAGGCCACGTCTCCTTCAACGCCACAAAATTGCCCGTTTGGCCTTTGCAAGGGAGCACCAAACATGGGACGTTCAAAGTTGGAAGAAAGTTTTATTCTCTGATGAGAAAAAATTTAACCTTGATGATCCTGATGGCTTCCAACGCTACTGGCATGACAAGGAGATGCCACCTGAGATTTTTTCAACACGGCACAGCGGAGGGGGCGCCATCATGATCTGGGGTGCTTTTTCCTTCAATGGAACAATGGAGCTCCAGGTTGTGCAGGGGCGTCAAACAGCAGCTGGCTACGTGGAGATGTTGCAGCGGGCATCCCTCATGACTGAGGGCCCTCGTCTGTGTGGTGATGACTGGGTCTTTCAGCAGGACAATGCTGCAATTCACAATGCCCGGAGAATAACATCACTCTTTTGGATCATCCTGCATGTTCCCCTGATCTAAATCCAATTGAGAACATTTGGGGATGGATGGCAAGGGAAGTTTACAAAAATGGACATCAGTTCCAGACAGTGGATGCCCTTCGTGAAGCCATCTTCACCACTTGGAGCAACATTCCTACAAGCCTTTTGGAAACACTCGCATCAAGCATGCCAACACAAATTTTTGAAGTGATCAACAATAATGGTGGAGCTACTCATTACTGAGTCTGTTTTTGAGACTTTAATTTCTGTTTTAGGGGTTTTTTTGAGCTATGGTCTTAAACTTTTGATCAGCTGATGAACAGCCTATTTTAGTTCAATTGTTCTTTTCAATAAATTTCCTGCTCAAAACATTTAGACTCTTGCTCAAATTTCTTCTTTTTGCATTTTGAAACTCTACTTAGAACCTTCTTATGATACAACAGTGCAAAACGTAAATTCTTGCAATTTTTTAACTGGTCTTAAGATTTTGATCAGGAGTGTATAGACAATATCCTACTTTACCATGAACACTCTTAGCACATCCAGGGGTTATGAATTTTGCCGTTTTTGTCCTGTGGCTTAATTATGAGCGATCGCACTAAGCTTGCATCAAGAGGACAGAATAATGCGCTGTATTCATCTTGATAACATGTACACATGCACATTCAAAATGTAAGGGCAAAAAAAAAAACGTTTCCTTAACGTATAACGTAAAAATTGAACTGAATTGGAAGTCTGACAGGTTTTTTTATGCAGTTTTTCACACCTACCTCGCTCTCGAGTGGAGACCGATCAGGAAGTCAAACAGGTTAAACTGAAGTAGTAACTACAGAATAAACTGAAGTGGTAACTACTGAATAAACTGAAGAGCTATCTATTGGTTAAACTGAAGCAGGTATCAGCCCGATCATAGGCTTGCCCCGCTTGAAATGAGCCCCGATATAGAGAGGCCAGAATAACACGCGTCAGGGTGATGGGAAGTTGGCGAGGATAGCGCTGATGCTCACGGTAGACACTGCGGGCGAGGCCTGGAGGATGGGACTGCTGGCAGGGGATCCGGGAGGTGCCATCTTGGCTGGCGCTGGAGGGCCCGGCCGAATGGCCTGAGGAGAGACCGGAGACTGCGGAACACAAGGGCGGAGAGAGAGAGAGGACATGTGAGTGAGGCGCGGGACATTTAGGAGGGAAACTGGCAGAAACACCTTTATACACCACCTGCAAAAAATATTTGAACACTTTACACATGCTACTGTTCAGCGTTTTGTTGAAATCCAAGCATGGACAAATAACCTCAAAGATGTTACCGCAGAGAAATCAAGAAGAATCTGTACATTTAGGGTAATGACCTTAATTACAGAGATAATAAAACAAGTAAACTCATTGCGGTTATTTTCTAAGACAAGACATAAAGTTGAGCTAGATTGGTGCAAATTTAGCAGAAAAATAAAAAATTGAACCATAATAGCAGAGCATTTACGAGCACCTCCAGAGAAGAGTTCGGTATCAACCTTTGGAACCACAGGAATGATTGTCCTTTCAAAAAAATAAATTAATTAAAAAAAAAAAAAAAAAAAAAACACTTCAAATTTGTTGAGCACTTATTACAGTGGAACGAAGCCACTGTGTTCAACTTGAGAGGCTTTTTTTTTTTTTGTTTTAAAACAAAAAGTTTCTAAATTTCATTTGTCCATCAGCGACTGCTTGAAAATGATTGGAGTTCAAAAACTTTTGATTAGTAGTGTGATTCTCAAAATGTCTTTTGAAGTGTTCTGTGACACATTTCCCCCCCCTCAGATTCTGCCTTGAGGGCGAGATGGGTCAAATTCGTGCAGTGGCATCATGTTGATTTCGACGAGCAAACGTCAATGAAACGATTCAAAGCTGCACCACGCTACAGCTGAAGTCAATTACACCGACGTCGCGAGTTAGGCATTCTTGCAGCCAGTTTTCTGGACAATTTTAGAGGGGGAATCTGCATTTTTTTGGCAGCAGAAAGTAACAAAAAAATTATTTTTTTTCCCCCATCATCTCAAAAAAACTGTTTTAATTTACTGCAAATTTCAAGAAACTAAAAATGGGAAAAATTTTGTATCATGTACACTTTAGGTCACAAAATCCCCTCCTGTCCCTGATTATTTTTCAGTGTCTGCCTCAGAAAATATTGTCATATTCCACAGAGCAATTTGTTGAATGACGCGCACATGCAGCAAACTCATAATGCCTTAATGTGGAGGTGATTAAGCATTGTAAATGGCAAAAATTCATCCCGATTTCAGTTGGGATGACCTAAATTTCAACTTGTTAACATTTTCATTTTTGTTCACCGACTTTGTTGCACCTCGGCCCACACCTTACAGATGGAGCCGATTTTAAAAATGGTTCCGTAACTTTGTCTGAAAATGCCAATGAATGCCTTAATGCCGAATACGAGCCCTAAACACACTTGATATGACGGAAACCGGACATTGTTTGTGCTCTGAGAATGTACACGCATTCCACCCGCCCTACTTACAGTAAACTCCACAGCTTTGCCATTAATGAGACAGGTTCATGAGCGGCAGCTAGATGGCAGTCCATCCCCACAGAAAAACACCATGGTAGTTGGCGCTTAAGTCAGGCCTGAGCGTTTGAGTGCACTATCACCGCCATTCCAAATATGACGGAAAATAATCAGAGTTCAGCGCACAGCGACATTTATGCACGTGCACACGCAGAAAGAGAGAGTGAGACCCAGACGCACACAGAGACGCACACAAACACGCACGGACACATGCACAAACACCCAGAGACGGACATATATGCACGCTCACGGACAAACAATGAGTGACAAACGCACAAACAGACACACTGAGACATACACATAGACAGATACAGAGCAACACACGCACACACAGACACCGTGAGAGACACACACACACACACACACACACACACACACACAGAAACTCACATCATGACACACACACAGGTGTGTAAGGTTCCTCACACAGGTCGGAGGTCCGGGTGACCCTTACCTGGGTGGTGGTAACCCTGAAGGCCGCCCCGCTGGTTGGAGTAGCAGGGCGGGGGGAGAGGCTGTTCTGGGCCTGGGCCTGTGCGTGTGCCAGAGCCTGCTGGGGCACCATCACCAACTGCCCCACCTCAGTGCGCACCAGCACCATGCCTGTAACACAGTGATAATTAGGGTTAAAATACAGTCACAAACTGCCCCACCTCAGTGCGCACCAGCACCATGCCTGTAACACAGGGATATTTAGGGTTAAAATACCGTCACAAACTGCCCCACGTTAGTGCGCACCAGCACCATGCCTGAAGCACAGGGATATTTAGGGTTAAAATACTGTCAAAAACTGCCCCACCTCAGTGCGCACCAGCACCATGCCTGTAAAACAGTGATATTTAGGGTTAAAATACCATCACCAACTGGCCCACCTCAGTGCGCATGAGCACCATGCTTGTAACACGGCAATATTGAGGGTTAAAATACAGTCACAAACTGCCCTACCTCAGTGCGCACCAGCACCATGCCTGTAACACAGCCATATTGAGGGTTAAAATGCCATCACTAACTGCCTCACTTCAATGCGCACCAGCACCATGCCTGTAACACAGCGATATTTAGGGTTAAAATACCCTCACAAACTGCCCCACCTCAGTGCGCACCAGCACCATGCTTGTAACACAGCAATATTTAGGGTTAAAATACCGTCACAAACTGCCCCACCACAGTGCGCACAAGCACCATGCCTGTAACACAGCGATATTTAGGGTTAAAATACCCTCACAAACTGCCTCACCTCAGTGCGCACCAGCACCATGCTTGTAACACAGCAATATTTAGGGTTAAAATACCGTCGCAAACTGCCCCACCTCAGTGCACACCAGCACCATGCTTGTAACACAGCAATATTTAGGGTTAAAATACCGTCAGAAACTGCTCCACCTCAGTGCATACCAGCACCATGCCTGTAATACAGCGAAATTTAGGGCTAAATACCGCCAAAAACTGCCCCTCCTCAGTGCACATGAGCACCATGCCTGTAACACAGCGATATTTAGGTTTAAAATACCGTCACAAACTGCCCAACTTCTGTGAGTGCCAGCACCATGCCTGTACCACGGCAATATTTAGGGTTAAAATACCGTCAGAAACTGCTCCACCTCAGTGCATACCAGCACCATGCCTGTAATACAGCGATATTTAGGCTAAAATACCGTCACAAACTGCCCCACCACAGTGCTCATGAGCACCATGCCTGTAACACAGCAATATTTAGGGTTAAAATACCGTCACAAATTGCCCCACCTCAGCACACACCAGTACCATGCCTGTAAAACAGCGATATTTAGGGCTAAAATGCCGCCACAAACTGCCCCTCCTCAGTGCACATGAGCACCATGCCTGTAACACAGCGATATTTAGGTTTAAAATACCGTCACAAACTGCCCAACTTCTGTGAGTGCCAGCACCATGCCTGTACCACGGCAATATTTAGGGTTAAAATACTGTCACAAACTGCGCCACTGCAGTGCGCACCAGCACCAAGCCTGTAACACAGCGATATTTAGGTTAAAATACCATCACAAACTGCCCCACCTCAGTGCGTACGAGCACCATGCCTATAACACAGCGATATTTAGGGATCAAATACCTTCAAAAACTGCCCCACCTCAGTGCGCACCAGCACCATACCAGTAACACATCGATATTTAGGGTTAAAATACTGTCACAAACTGCCCCACCTCAGTGCGTACGAGCACCATGCCTATAACACAGCGATATTTAGGGATCAAATATCTTCAAAAACTGCCCCACCTCAGTGCGCACCAGCACCATACCAGTAACGCATCGATATTTAGGGTTAAAATACCGTCATAAACTGCCCCACCTCAGTGCCCACGAGCACCATGCCTGTAACACAGCGATATTTAGGGCTAAATTACCGTCACAAACTGCCCCTCCTCAGTGCACATGAGCACCATGCCTGAAACAAAGTGATATTTAGGGCTAAAATACCGCCACAAACTGCCCCACCTCAGTGCCCACGAGCACCATGCCTGTAACACTGCGATATTTATGGTTAAAATACCGTCACAAACTGCCTCACGTTAGTGCGCACCAGCACCATGCCTGAAGCACAGCGATATTTAGGGTTAAAATACTGTCAAAAACTGCCCCACCTCAGTGCGCACCAGCACCATGCCAGTAAAACAGTGATATTTAGGCTTAAAATACAATCACAAACTGCCCCACCTCAGCGCGCACCAGCACCATGTCTGTAACACAGCAATATTTAGGGTTAAAATACCGTCACAAACTCCCCCACCTCAAAGCGCACCAGCACCATGCTTGTAACACAGCAATATTTAGGGTTAAAGTACCATCACAAACTGCCCCACCACAGTGCGCATGAGCACCATGCTTGTAACATGGCGATATTGAGGGTTAAAATACCGTCACAAACTGCCCCACCACAGTGCGCATGAGCACCATGCTTGTAACATGGCGATATTGAGGGTTAAAATACCGTCACAAACTGCCCCACCTCAGTGCGCACCAGCACCATGCCTGTAACACAGCAATATTTAGGGTAAAAATACCCTCACAAACCGCCCCACCTCAGTGCGCACCAGCACCATGCATGTAACACAGCAATATTTAGGGTTAAAATACCGTCACAAACTCCCCCACCTCAAAGCGTACCAGCACCATGCTTGTAACACAGCAATATTTAGGGTTAAAATACCATCACAAACTGCCCCACCACAGTGCACATGAGCACCATACTTGTAACACAGCGATATTTAGGGTTCAAATACCGTCACAAACTGCTCCACCTCAGTGCACACCAGTACCATGCCTGTAACACAGCAATATTTGGGGTTAAAATACCGTCACAAATTGCCCCACCTCAGCGCACACCAGTTCCATGCCTGTAACACAGCGATATTTAGGGCTAAAATACCGCCACAAACTGCCCCACCTCAGTGCCCACGAGCACCATGCCTGTAACACAGCGATATTTATGGTTAAAATACCGTCACAAACTGCCTCACGTTAGTGCGCACCAGCACCATGCCTGAAGCACAGCAATATTTAGGGTTAAAATACTGTCAAAAACTGCCCCACCTCAGTGCGCACCAGCACCATGCCAGTAAAACAGTGATATTTAGGCTTAAAATACCGTCACAAACTGCCCCACCTCAGCACGCACCAGCACCATGCCTGTAACACAGCAATATTTAGGGTTAAAATACCGTCACAAACTCCCCCACCTCAAAGTGCACCAGCACCATGCTTGTAACACAGCAATATTTAGGGTTAAAATACCATCACAAACTGCCCCACCACAGTGCACATGAGCACCATACTTGTAACACATTGATATTTAGTGTGAAAATACCATCACCAACTGGCCCACCTCAGTGCGCATGAGCACCATGCTTGTAACATGGCGATATTGAGAGTTAAAATACCGTCACAAACTGCCCCACCTCAGTGCGCACCAGCACCATGCCTGTAACACAGCGATATTTAGGGTAAAAATACCCTCACAAACTGCCCCACCTCAGTGCGCACCAGCACCATGCATGTAACACAGCAATATTTAGGGTTAAAATACCGTCACAAACTCCCCCACCTCAAAGCGTACCAGCACCATGCTTGTAACACAGCAATATTTAGGGTTAAAATACCATCACAAACTGCCCCACCACAGTGCACATGAGCACCATACTTGTAACACAGCGATATTTAGGGTTCAAATACCGTCACAAACTGCTCCACCTCAGTGCACACCAGTACCATGCCTGTAACACAGCAATATTTGGGGTTAAAATACCGTCACAAATTGCCCCACCTCAGCGCACACCAGTTCCATGCCTGTAACACAGCGATATTTAGGGCTAAAATACCGCCACAAACTGCCCCTCCTCAGTGCACATGAGCACCATGCCTGTAACACAGCGATATTTATGGTTAAAATACCCTCACAAACTGCCCCACCTCAATGCGCACCTGCACCATGCCTGTAAAACAGCGATATTCAGGTTTAAGATACCATCACAAACTGCTCAACTTCAGTGAGTGCCAGCACCATGCCTGTAACACAGCGATATTTAGGGTTAAAATATGTCACAAACTCCCCCACCTCAGTGCCTATGAGCACCATGCCTGTACCACGGCAATATTTAGGGTTAAAATACTGTCACAAACTGCGCCACCGCCGTGCGCACCAGCACCATGCCTGTAACACAGCGATATTTAGGGTTAAAATACCGTCACAAACTGCCCCACGTTAGTGCGCACCAGCACCATGCCTGAAGCACAGCGATACTTAGGGTTAAAATACTGTCAAAAACTGCCCCACCTCAGTGCGCACCAGCACCATGCCTGTAAAACAGTGATATTTAGGGTTAAAATACGTCACAAACTGGCCCACCTCAGTACACATGAGCACGATGCCTGTACCACAGCGATACTTAGGGTTAAAATACCGTCACAAACTGGCCCACCTCAGTGCATACCAGCACCATGCCTGAACCACACCAATGTTTGGGTAAAAATACACTCATAACCCTCAAAATGCTCCTAAAATTACGTGACAGGGGCTATAAAATGCCCACTGCTTTTTTTACACTGTTCACCTCTCCTCACCCTCTGACCTCAGACCAGATTCCCGGCTAATAACAGCATCATGGGAACAGGCCTCGCCCAGCCTGCATAAATTCACTGGAAGAAATTACGGACAAAAAAATTAACACCTGCCCTCATAATTCCGAAAAATGCAGTTTAAAAATCACAAGGACGGGGGCCTATAAAAATGCACAATGTTTCAAAGATTATTTTCCATTATTTCTTCAACTGTCGTTAAGGCTGGGAATACTGTGCAAACAAGGCATAAATTCCCAGAGCAGTCACGACAAAGTTTTCGAAAAATGTCGCCCACCTCATAACAATTAGGAGCTCTTTCCGCAAGTATATTTTTAATTCCAAACACCCTGCAAGTCTGATGTGTTACTCAGTAATTTGGTCTTACTCCTTTTGAGATACCCCACATTTTTAGGCATTTGGTGCAAAAAATTTCCTGTTTTTGATAAATAGCAATTTTATACACTGTTAAAACACACTATTAATATTCATATCCCCACATGCTCATCACCAATGCCACACAAGTCACGGCTGTATCTGCTCTGACGCAGGCGCGAGAGAAACCAGCCACACACAGGGAAAAGCACATCAGCTATACAAAAAAGATCTTACTTCTCTTATTTCACCCTGTTTTTCAATTTTTTTTTTTTTTACATTTTTGCAGCACAAAGAGACAATTTGAAGCGGACTTGGCTTTTTGTTAAATATACAACTTAAAGGATGGTGAAATTTCAAAAGGGTAAAACCCTGTTTTACAGAGTAGCTAATCATAGTGTTTGGTGGGGACTCGTCAATGAAACCACAGACTTCAATTTCAAGTACAGCGATGTAAAACATAAAAACTCGACGTCACTTGAAAAAAATATAGCGACCAGCAGCAAAACATTTTTGAGTTTACTCAATCTCAAGTCGTAATAGTTCCACAAACCCATTTCTGAAAGAACTAGGAACTTGAAGTTCAGGCAACAGAAAAATGCTCTGCAGCTGGTTGCCTTACTTTTTTTACGTTGAGTCAACAATTTATTTTTGCAGGGGAATCATGGGTACTGACACCATACATGGCTGAAGCTAAGCAGGGGTGGGCTTGGTTAGTCCTTGGATGGGAAAGCAATGGTGAAACTACATAGCTGCTGGAAGTGGTGTAGGTGGGCCAATAAGTGGCCATCTTCCCTCTGTAGAAATAATCCCCAGCAGCGATAGGGACACTGCACTGAAGGCAACACAGTCTTCTGGATGAGATGTTTAACCGAGATCGCGACTCACAGTGGTCATTAGTCATTCCATGGACCTCTTTGATATGAATGGGGGGCTTCCTGTTGTCCTGACTTAATTCTTAACTTGGCTCTTTCAAATTTCCATCCAATCACCCCGTGATTTAATTGGCAATGCTATTAGTCAGCTCTTTCTCCACCTCAAGCTGATGTGCGGTGTGGTCTGGAACAGAATGGCTGCCGTCACATCATCCAGGTGAGCGTCACACACTGGCGGTGGAGAGATGACATTACCCCATGTGACTGTATAGTGTGTTCTAGATATAAATACGATATTCATTCACAACAGTGACCTCAAGTTTAGCGGTTTGTGCTCCGTTGGCCACAGTTTACATTCATTCATCTTCTATACCCGCTTATTCCTCACTAGGGTCAAGGGGCGAGCTGGAGCCTATCCCAGCTGGCTACAGGCAAAGGCAGGGACCCACCCTGGACAGCTTGCCAATCCATCGCAGGGCGCACACACCATTCACAGACCATTCACTCTCACACTTATACCTATGGGCAATTTAGTGTCTCCAATTAACCTAACATGCATGTCTTTGGACTGTGGGAGGAAACCGGAGTACCCGGAGAAAACCCACGCGAACACGGGGAGAACATGCAAACTCCACACAGAAAGGCCCCAGGCCGGAGTCGAACCCACGACCTTCTTGCTGTGAGGCAGCAATAACATAACATAACATAACATAACATAACATAACATAACATAACATAACATAACATAACATAACATAACATAACATCATAACATAACATCATAACATAACATAACATAACATAACATGAATGGCAAGAACAGGCCTTTCAGCCCAACTAAGCATGCCAGTTTCTTTACACTATTGTGAATATATCCCTTCAGACACTAAATGACTCAATGATATCTAGCTTTAGGTCAAGCCTGCTCTTGAAAACCCCCAAGGTCTCTGCCTCAACAATATGGTCAGGTAAGCTATTCCACATTGAAATTACTCTTTGGGTGAAGAAATGTTTCCGAATATCAGTGCTAAATTTACCTTTGGTAAACTTCCATTTGTGACCCCGAGTTCTACTCACAACACTTGGTCGAAGGAATCCTACATGATTCACTTTGTTAATCCCTTTAACATATTTAAAGACCTCAATCAAATCACCCCTGAGTCTCCTTTTCCTAAGACTAAAGAGATTAAGGATCTTCAGCCTCTTCTCGTAGCTTTCATCTTTTATACCTGGAATAAGCTTGGTGGCTCTTCTCTGAACTTTCTCTAGAGCCTCTATATCTCTCTTAGAGTATGGTCCCCAGAACTGTACACAATACTCCAGATGTGGTCTAATGAGCGTGTTGTACAGAAGAAGCATCACCTCCTTAGATTTGTACTCAATACTTTTGGCAATGTATCCTAGCATCCGATTGAACTGCTACGGCACAATGACTATAACCTGTGAGGGTTTGGTTAACAATCACTCCCTGATCTTTCTCTTGTGCAGCACATTCCAGTTTTAAACCTCCCATGAAGTAATCCCGTCTAATGTTTTTATTACCTACATGTACAACTTTACATTTTGCTAGATTAAATTTCATTTGCCACATTTCTGCCCAATTCTGGATTCTATCCAAATCATCCTGAATCACTTTAGTGGACCCTAGACTATTTGCCAAACCCCCCAATTTAGTATCATCTGCAAATTTAACCAATCTGCTCTCAATATTCCTAACCAGGTCATTAATGTAAATGAGGAATAGCAGGGGTCCCAACACCGATCCCTGGGGGATGCCATTCCCCACCATACCCAGCTCAGATGAGATATCACTGACCACTACTCTTTGTGTCCTGTCCTGTAACCAGTTTTGAATCCACTTCAGAATACCTCCTGTAACTCCAATGGACCTAATTTTAAAAATTAGTCTCTTATGCGGTACTGTATCGAATGCTTTCTGAAAATCCAAGTATATGATGTCATAAGCCCTGCTCTGGTCGTAAGTCCTGGTGGCCTCTTCAAAAAATTCCAGAGGGTTTGTTAGGCATGACCTTCCCTTCCGAAAACCATGTTGGCTATCCCTCAAGATACTGTTCCGTTCAAGAAATAAGTCCAGCTCATCTTTTATGATAGATTCCAATATTTTGCATGAAATGCAAGTTAAACTCACTGGCCTGTAGTTTCCTGGCTCGGTACGGTCCCCTTTCTTATATATTGGTATTATATTGTCCCGTTTCCAATCATTTGGTATTTCTCCAGTTTCTAAAGACCGTCTGAAGATGCTAACCACTGTGCCACCGTACCACCCATCACTGAAAAAATAAGTTGGACCTGCCATCAGAGGTTGGCAGCCTCAATTTTGTGGAGAAAATTCTAATTTCAAGTTCAATGGAACGATGAAAGCATGGTAAAATAATAAAACATACCGAATTAAACCAACTGAAATGATAGTAAACATCCATCAGTCAGTGTGAAATAAGAGTACCATTTGTTTGTTAATTGCATGGGCTGAGCATAAATAGCGAAATAAACACTGAGAACACCTCAGAGTGTACAGTAAACACAACAGCCCCGTATCAACCATAGAACACTTCATGAGAGGGAGGAAACAAAATGTCTGCCAACTTCACTAGTGTGCTCAAGGTCCACATAAACTGGCAATACATTCATAGACAGTCCCCTTTTTTTGTAAAAATGACGGACTGTTCTCAAAGCTATTACTCCCAATAACCACTTTTCAAAAATAGCAAGCATTTTTACGGGTAAAAAGGATCATCTAAAAAAGGATAATCTGCTATCTTTTATTAATGTATCTCCAATTATCCGTTATATCAACATGGTGCCTTTTCTTAAACTAGCGTGTAGGACAAGCCTGCAGAGATGTGATGAGAGTTGGAACTGTTGCCTCGCTGCCACAGCTGCTAACGAAGGAGAGCCTCAACAGTACATACCAAACCCTTAATTTCCTCATGGGGACCTGAAAATGACCCCATAAGGATGAAGAAATCTGGAATCCCAAGTATTGTGGGGACATTTTGTCCACACAAGGGAAGCTAAAAATGGACCATACTAGCCTGGCTCCGCCAGCCTTTGTACTTCCGCTTCATTTCATTCCGCTACACTACTCACTCACTAGTCACTCAGAGCTCTGCTTTGTTTACCTCGGCAGAAAATACGCCGAACCAACCAACGAACAGAGGGCGTGGCCAATGTAACCGATGTAGCCGCTGCGCCGAGTTTGAAAGTGTAATCTCCGAAATCAACAATGGCCACGGACATAGACACACGGGAGGCCATTCGCTCTGTCATGGAGAAAATCCCGGGTATCAGCGACTTATAGCCATAAGAAGATGAATGTTTGGTTAGTTTTTTGAATGGAAATGATGTTGTAGCGCTACTCCCTACATGTTTCGAGAAAAGTTGTCATATCTACTTAATATCCATCATGAAACATATGAAATAGGTACCCTGTTCATCTCCGTGAGAGACAGCCGAACCACCTCAGCTAGCTTGTAGCTTCTAGTGTTGCGTTGCCCGCGAATTTCACACTATTCGCTGTCTCAGTGTTATGTTGTCATTATCCATGAATGAAATGGCTGTCTGAGACAGCCAAACGCTTAGAGCCAAACTATGTTACTATGAAGTTAGATAGCGAGCTCGGTATGATGTCAGCGCAAGTATACTGTATGGTTAACGGTTCAGTTTCCGTGTCAACACAGATTTCGTCCTAATGTAAATAATGCATTATTCTCGCCGATTCTGCCGTTGGTTTCGGGTCTCATACATTTTTTTAATAGCAGCAGCATCTGCAAGAAAAACGACAGCTCAACAGTTTGTTCCTTGTAAGGAGAACAGAAAGAGCACCTTTGGTTCTTTTAAGTGAATGAGTGAAGGCTAAAATTTGGTAGATGGGCATATACTGCATACAGGATTAACTTTAATGTACTGATCAGTTTGTTTTTGCTGCATTCCTGGTATGAAGGACTGTGTTTACAGCAGAAGTACTAGGCGGCTGAGCCGGCGCAGATCATATGTCTTTGCCAAACGTTAGTGATTAGTTTACGGGTACATCAATGAGCTTCTGACAAGTGCCCACCCACCAGGAAGTAAACACTTGTCAATGACGACTGTCCAGACTCTGTGTACAAAGCAAAGCGAAGTAGCAGAGTCTGGTTTTACCAGGCTAGGACCATACACGACACACAAAGAAATTCATAGAATATATTCATATGTGCAACACAATATTTGTTACGTTTATGTCATCTATTACAGTTACTTTTATTGTCTAATGGTGTTAAATTTAATACAATGGCGTGAAAAAGTACTCGCCCAATTCTGGATTTATTCTACTTCTGCCCATTTTTTCACTCAAACATTTCAGATCATCAGACGCATTTTAATGTTAGACAATGATAACCAAGAAAAATGTAGTTATTATGTGATGATTTTATTTAATGGGGGAAAAAACTGTCAACCTCACCCCCCATCCCCGGCCCAATAAGAAATAGTGAAATCCTGCTTAGTAACTGACTCAACCAATTAAACAAATTCAATAGATAGCTTAACGCAGTCCAGCTTCAGTAGACACACTCAGGTATGATTACTGCCAGCTCTGTTGAATCTAAACATCACTGAATTATAATCTCTCTTGTCATGTGAAGTTAGCAAAAAGCAGCATATGATGCCACAATCTAAACAAATTCAAGAACAGATGAGAAACAAAGTTATTGACATCTATCGGCATGGAATGGATTACAAAGCCATTATTAAAGGACCAGTGTGTAATATTGGGCATGGTTTATTGGCAAAATCTGAATATACTACCTATTAATATGTTTATATAAGTGAATAATCGCTATAAAATAAAATTTTTTTAGCCTTATAATTATGCGTTGATATATACATATAGCAAGGGCCTTGCTTTAGGGACGTTGCCATCTTGCACCGCCATGTTGGTACTGCAGCCCGAACCATAGATATTGTGGACAATCCAGCCAGCTAGAGAATGCATTTCGCATGTACAAATCTCAGTCGAGGAAGACCTCAATTCCGCAAAAGTGTTTTGGTCCTCAGAGGCCACCGTCTTTTTGCCGACAGGAGGGGTGAGTGTGAGTGAGTGAGTGAGTGAGTGCTGCAGTCTAGAATCTGAACACTGGACGTCGCTGTTTCCCCCCCATTTTACACACTGGTCCTTTAAGGCTCTGGGATGGTGAGAACATTTATCTACAAATACAGAACACCTGGAACAGTGCTGAACTTTCCAAGGAGTGGCCGGCCTACCTAAATTCCTACATCAGTACATCAACGACTCATCCAGAAGGTCACAAACTAACCCAGACTAACAAGACCTACAGGCCTCACCTGCCACAGGGAAGGTCAGCGTTCATGATGCCATAATAAGAAAGAGACTGGCCAAAAATGGCATCCATGAGAGTGATGTAAGGCGAACACCACTCTTGACCAAAAAGAATGCGAAGGCTCCTCTCACTTTTGCAAAAAACATCATGATGATGCCATAGACTTTTCAAAATCAGTCAATATTAAGCAGAACTTTTTGGAAGACATGGGTCCCATTACATCTGGCATAGCGCTAACACAACATTCCACAATAAAAATGTCATACCAATAGTCAACCACGGCGGTGATAGTGTGGCGGTCTGTGGCTGCTTTGCTGCTTCAGGAAATGAGCAATTTGCCACAATTGATAGAACCATGAATTCTGCTTTCGACTCAAAAATCCTGAAAGAGAATATCCAGCCATCAGCTTGTGACATAAAGCAGAAGCAAAGCACACAAGCAAGTGCACCTCTGAATGGCTCAAAAGTAACAAAATAAAGGTTTTGGAGAGGCCTAGTCAAAGCTGTGACTTAAAATTGACTGAGATGCTGCGGCATGACCAATAACAGTCAGTCAGCACTCAAAAAACCCTCTGAACAATTCTGCTGGTCAGAGTGGGCCAAAATTCCTCAGCAGCCATGTAAAAAAAAAAACACCACAATAATACCTATGAGGAATTTACTCTCCCATTAGTCCGAAATGCATCTTTGGACAGTGGGAGGAAAGCGGTGTACCCAGAGAAAACCCACAGGATCACGGGGAGAACATACAAACTACACATCGGAAGGTCCCAGAACCCACAATATTCTGGCTGTGCAACCTGTAACAACAGCAGCTAGCCAAGTCTTTGCGAGGTAATTCAACAGAGAGCATTTGTGCTTACGTAATTTATACTATGACGGACAAAATTTGAGCCCATCCTCGGCTGTCATATTGCTTTGATCAGCCCTCGAAAAATAAAATTAAAAAGCCAACAGGAATGACAAGAAAATGGTACTATGCAGCAAGTCTACGCATATGCACTTTTTATAAACACTGAGTGTACATCCTCAGGTCTCTGGGGAGCACCCAGACTTCAGTTTGTTGTAAAACTCAGCAACACTCCTGCCTGCTAAATGGCAAGTGTAAAGCACAGTGAATTGCTCTAGGTAAACAGACTGTGAGAATGACTCATAGCACTTCGGTATCGGAGCCCGTAGACAATCAGGGAAAAGCAGACTTGTTTTACTCTAAAAATGTTTCTCCAAAAATAAAAAAAGGGGAAAGGGGGGGGGGGTTCTTCAGTGCCAACCATGAAAATTGAGACTTGTGTATATTTTTTGAGAGAGAGTGAGAGGTAGAGTGAGAGAAAGAGAGAATAAGAGAAAGAGAAGGAGCAGATGAATGTGATGGTGAGGGAGGGAGGGAGAGAGAGAGAGAGAGAGAGAGAGAGAGAGAGAGAGGGACTATTAAACTATGTTACTGAATCACTCATCAGCTTTTCAGAGGTTTTAACACACACATCCTCTTTTCTGCAGTAATTTTGGAAAGTAAAAGAGTCTGAACGGTTGGCATAATCACTTATCATTATCATTCACAAGCTACCATTATGTGTTCAAGTTCACTGGTCACATGGGGTCAGGGACATCCAATCACTGTGCGCACACTGTTTGACTAATGTGAGCTCAACCCAGTGTTAAACTGTAACAGAAGCAGAGCTAACATCCGTTGATGAACAGATGGGGAAAATTTGATCTATTCTCCGGGCTTATTCATGTGGAATACGCATTGAAACAAGTTCTGTTAAAAAAGCAGCATTTCCACAACAGCAAATACAGGGGGAGGGATGAAATCTTTGCCCTTCCACAGGTGCAGGCCTTGCATATGTTATTATCTTGTTGGATGCTGCTTAGCGGGAGGTAATTAAAAAAAATAAAAAATTAAAAAAAAACTGTTCCAACGTCAGAAATTTAGTATCTGTGCTGCCTTAGAATTTTCAGTTTAGAGAACTTTGCGGGCGCAATTTTCCCCCATAGTAATGAAGTGCCGAAAATTTGTCTACTGATGTTCAGTTAACTTAAAATTTCTAGGCTTGAACACCAAGTGTCCCGGTGGCCAAACATGCCCATCTTTTGACAGGAGAAAAACAGCATAACTGGAGGCACTTGACGCAAAGAGAACATGTAAACTCCCCATAGAAAGGTCCAGACCCAGACTTGTGCAAAACGACCTTCTCCCGCTAAGGCAAAGCTACCCAGGAGTATCATTGGGCTACTGTAGCACTGCGAGGAGTGTAAGGGCCGACTGGTTTATGTCCAGTTCGGTAATACGGTAACATGGGCAGCATAGGAACAGTTCCAATTGTATGGCAAATGTTTGCTGTGCATGAAAGAGGACGTTACCACGTATGTACCACTGCATCACCGTCAAATAAAAGGATAAACTGTTTGTATGAATTCATTGCTTTGACTGGAGAGCAGGGTCCGTCACCTGACCTTCGCTAAACTGTAATAACACATTGCATTTCCTGAGCCAGCCAATGGAAGTCCATTTGCATGTTGAAATGCGGATCGGTCCTGCATCAGGCACTGGTGTGTGTAACAGTTTCTGGATCATCGAGTTCATTTTCTGAATTTCATTTGAACTCCTTGGGCACGACTGCAGCCAATTATTTTCCTGGCACATTTTACCCGTAAGCAGGCGTCTCTCAAAGAGACCAAACGCCGTGCAGTTCAATGTAGTAATAAATATCAACTATGCATTTCTCATACAGAATTTTGAGGAACAGAGCATTTGTAGCTCAAGCTTTTGAGCTGTTCTTGTTTCTTTTTGTAAATATTTGTCTTGGTGGTCAGGAGAGTCAAAATAAAATTTGAAATGAAGACAAAACAGACATAGTAATTGCCTTCATGCCATGCATGCAAGGCTGCGGTTTCATAAAACATGCCTTTGAAACATTGAGTTCTTTCAGTTGCGCAATGCAGTAACTGCCTATCTAGACACTCGCATGAGCAACAGCCTTGCAGGCACTCAAGACGAAAAACACCTGCAGGGCCACCTGCTTGTTCCAAAAACCAAAGTAGTTCACATTCGCGCTCTCATAATTGTTAAAAACAGGTGGCTGTGACTTCATCTGCACTTATTTTGTACTGAGTGCAGTCACATCACGAGTATCACGGGCCTTAATCATTAAAGGGGCGCAGGAGTATTTGGGGGTGTTGACATGGCATACATGCAAA
The DNA here is from genome assembly GCA_029721435.1 of Gymnothorax reevesii. Taxonomy (NCBI): domain Eukaryota; kingdom Metazoa; phylum Chordata; class Actinopteri; order Anguilliformes; family Muraenidae; genus Gymnothorax; species Gymnothorax reevesii. Next base: position 13,032,464 of record CM056574.1, read on the forward strand.
GATCTGCTGCACAAAAAATGCACTAATGGATCTTCAACACTTCAGAGCGCTCGGTGCTAGGCCTCAAACCCTGAAGGGATATGCAGTGTAAATACCAGGTTGCAAACTCAAAATACAACCCCATCTCAGAAAAAGCAGTTATGATATGGATAATGCATATGAAAACAGAAAACATATTAAATTTACTTGGACTTGTATTTCATCACAGGCAGTTTGAAGATTTGATTTTTAATGTTTTGTCTAATCAATTTCAGTTGTAAACTTACAATAATTCCTGCCATTCAGCTGAAATTCATTCCATATAAAGTTGGGACGGGGGCATTTTAGGACAGTTTATGAGGTAAAAAATTTTAATAATGATGTGATTTGAAACAATTGATGTCGGCAGGTGACTGTAATCATGATTTGGTGTAAAGCAATATAGAGAAAAAGTCCAGTCTTTTAGGAGCAAAGATGGGCCGATAAGGCAAATCATTGAAAAGTTAAGGTTATTCTACGGAGGATAGGAAGGCATTTGGATGTTTTATCTTCAAATGTATGTAGATGACTAAAATATTCAAGGAATCTGGAGAAATTTCTGTGCATAGAGGTCAAGGGCACAGGCCTGCGATTAATACCCGCAATCTCCAATCACTCCGAGGGCAGTACATCAAGAAGTGACTGTTTTAATAAAGTGATATAACCACATGGGCTCAGGATTTCTCCGGCAAACCTTTGTCAAGTACTGCAATATGTAAAGCCCCAATTCTGAAATAGTTGGGACGAAGTTTAAATTGTGAATAAAATCAAAACAATGACTTTCAGATCACATGAGCCAATATGTTATTAACAGTAGAACATAGATGGCATTTCAAATGTTGAAAGAGACATTTTACGTTTTTATCCACAAAATGAGCTCATTTCAAATTTTATGGCAGCAACAGGTGTCAAAAGTTGGGACACGGGCAAAAATGGCCTGAAAAAGCAATAATATATAAGAGAATCAGCTGAAAGGACATTCAGCTTAACTTAAGTAATTAAGTTAACTGGCATCAGGTGTGTAACATGATTGGCTATAAAAGAGATGTCTTAGAGAGGCTGAGTCTCTCAGAAGTAAAGATGGCCAGAGGTTCTCCAACCTGTGAAGGCTGGCATAAAAAATTGTGGAATACTTTAAAAACAATGTTCCTCAAAGTCAATTGCAAAGGCTTTGAAGGTCTCATCATCGACAGTGCATGACATCATCAAAAGATTCAAAGAAACTGGAAAAATCTCTGTGCGTAAGGGACAAGGCTGAAGACCTTTATAGGATGCCCGTGATCTTCGGGCCCTCAGACGCCACGGCATCACTCACCGGCATGATTCTGTCATTGACTTTACTAAATGGGCCCAGGAATACTTCAAGAAACCACTGTCAGTAAACACAGATCGCTGTGCCATCCACAGATGCCACCTAAAACTCTATCATGCAAAAAGGAAGCCATTGTTGAGCATGATCCAAAAGTGCCGCCGCTCATTTATAATGGACCGTAGCAAAGCAGCAAAGTGTCCTGCGGTCAGACGAGTCCTAATTTGACATTCTTGTTGGAAATCACGGGCGTCGCTTCCTCCGTGCTAAAGAGGAGAAAGACCAACCCTCCTGTTATCAGCGTTCAGTTCAAAAGCCAGCATCTCTGATGGTATGGGGATGCATTAGTGCATATGGTGTGGGACACTTGCATGTTTTGTAAAGCACCGTGAATGCTAAAAAGTATATAAAAGTTTAAGAGCAACTTATGCTCCCCTCCAGACGACATCTATTCCAGGGAAGGCCTTGTGTATTTCAGCAGAACAATGCAAAACCACATACTGCGGCTATTACAACAGCATGGCTTCATAGTAGAAGAGTCTGTGTGCTGAACTGGCCTGCCTGCAGTCCTGATCTCTCACAGATTGAGAACATTTGGCGCATAATTAAACGAAAAGTCCGTCAAATGAGACCCAAAACTCTCCAGCAGCAGGAAGCCTGTATTAAACAAGAGTGGGATCAAATTCCGATGGCTAAACTCAAGAAACTTGTCTCTTCAATTCCCAGACGCCTCCACTCTGTGTTAAAAGGAAGAGGGGATGCTCCACCATTGTAAACAGGCCTCTGTCCCAACTTTATTGAGACCAGTAGCAGCCATCAAATTTGAAATGAGCTCATTTTGTGGATAAAATTGTAAAATACTCAGTTTCAACATTTGCTGTTATCTCTGTTCTATTGTGAATAAAACACTGGCTGGTGTGATTTGAAAGTCATTGCTTTTTGAATTTATTCACAATTTACACTTTGTCCAAACTATTTCAGAATTGGGGTTTTACATTCAGCATGCATGACAAAGGCATGGCTGGATGAGAATAGGGAGCGGGTGCTGGACTGGCCTACCTGCTGTCCTCACTTGTCCCTAAGAGAATGTGTGGTGCATTTTGCGATGGAGATGCAACAAAGACCCCATACTGTTGAACATCTTCAGACTAGTTAGCAGAAAGAGTGGGAAATATTCAGTCCCTGTAACATTTATCAAGTGTTGTTCATAAAAATGGCAACAGTGCGAAGTGGTAAATACAGAACTGTCCCGACTTTTTATGAAATATATTGCAAGAATCAAAAACGCTGAGTTCATTTATTTTGAAATATCAGTAAAATGAATGTGGTGAAACATAAAATAATGTGATATTGTATTGTTTTCAATTTGATACAGGTCAAAGTTCACTTACAAATCACTGTTTTCAGTTTTAATTTTAATTCAAAATACCATCCCAACCTTTTCTGATTAGGGTTGTAATAACTTTGAGATGCGGTAAGGGCTAAAGAGAGATTTTAAATCAAAACTAGCTCTGGAAATATTTTTAAAGCGCTTGGCCCATGACCAGTAACAGATAAAAGCCCTGCTATGTGACCGAGGGAAAGTGTCATGTGAATATAGTGTTCCCTTTTCAACATTTTGTTCCCGCAAAAAGTTGAAAAGTAGTAAAACTGACGAATCAGCCACTGAGATAAACGTACGCGGCATGTCTTCAACATTCAAAGATGTTTCAAAAGGCATGCAAATTCAGAACACTTGACTGGAAACGTTGGATTCAACAATGATCTGGCATAATGATCGTGCTGACCGCCCGTTACTTCCGTCTCCTTACCCGGTGGTATGGTAAATCCGGGTGGAAGTTGTATGGTAGTTTGCTGCTGTGGGGGTCTGACAAGTAGCTGCGGCGCCACAATTCTCTGAGGAGTCCCCAATCCAGGGCGAAGTTGCTGAGGCTGGGGTGAACTGGCCATGACGGGTGACGGCGAAGGCGTCCCGGGCCTTATGATACCAACGGTAGTGGCCGTTTGTTGCCCTAAAGTGACAGTCGGTTTCGCTATAGCCGTGAGGGGGACGGGGCTGCCAGCGGCAGGTAACGCGCTGGCTGCAGAACTCGGCTGCTGACTGGAGGGAGGGTTAACAACGGGAGTCGGGGACGAGACAGGATTGGCTGCCGAGCTGACAGCGGTAGGCTGGCCCGACACGATTATTTCTGACTGCACTGGAGACTCTGATTTCGGATTATTGGCATCTGCGCCCGCGCTGTGGTTGACATGCGGGGCTGCAGCGGCGGCGGCGGGGAGTCCCAGCCGAGCGCCTTGCTGGACCAATGCCGAAAGCGTTGTGCCATTTCCATTCTCCGCGATGCTCGCCATGATGTGACTCGGTATTCTTTGCAGGGCTATTGTCGGAGTCCCTCGCCCGTCCAGATTAATAGCGGCGTGCGAAGCATGGAAATCGGTATGAGCCACGTTAAAAGTGGTCGCGTTCGCCGTCTGAAGCACGTTCAGACCGGCGCTGGCTGTACTGGCAGCGCCAGCGACTGTAGTGGCGTTGTTAGCCAACGGTAAAGTTCCAGCTCCGGGTTGAAAAGCCGTAACAACCGCCGGAGCGGCAGTATTTGTCGGACAGTTAGCTAACGTCACCGCTCCATCGCTCCCGTTCAAACTCTGTATTCCTGCGGAAACAGCCTTCGCGTCCGCAACGATGTGATTTTTCTCAGCGTCGGTCTCCGAGGTTGCAGTTTCCGTCCCTCCAGAGCCCGCAACAGAAGCTCTGGTGACGGGACTGATGCTGTCCGTCGGATGAGGCAAAGTTACCAGACCAGATGCAGACAGTGTTGTGATGTTAGATGCTCCATGTGATTGCGAGCCGCTAGTGACACTCACACTAGTCCCAGAAGTGATGGAACCCTCTTCGAAGGGCGGAATGGAGCTGACAGGAGACGGAATCACAGTTTTCTCGGAGCTTATTTCCTTTGAGTTCGCTTCCTCATTTATCCCAGCTTTATGTTGTCCTTGTTGTTGTGGCTGCTCTACTACAGTACCCACTCGGGCTGGCTGTAGTCTTCCTAAGTGGTGATTAGCAGCCGCTGAAGATCCAGCACTTCTAGTTTCTGTACGGGAACCTGCTGGATCGCTCTGGCCGACAAGCTGCGACTCGAGTGAGCCCACCAAGTCACTAACCGCTTTTTCGTCCACCTCGGAGAAGAGCATATCTTCCAGAGGGTCGGAGGCGCCCGCCATCTTTGATCTCGGATCGCTATCCAATTTTTTTTTCTTCTGTAAACAGTGCGCATGCGTGTTACTGGGCATTGTGGGAATGGCTGTTACGTCAGACCCCCAGGTCTCTCTCCTCTTTATTTATCTCTTCAGGGAACGGTCGGTTTGCGAGCAGGAGTAGAGGCTCGGAAATGGAGGCGGGTTAACAAAGAAAATCTGGCCATTGTTAGGATATTGTATAATTTCAGACCTGAGAACTTCACAATACTTATTTAAGTTTACCAGTAATTGGTCACAGCGACCACAAAAAATGCCTTCAGTCGTACAGGAATTATCAGTGGCTTCGTGAAACAGCTATTCGGTTCAAATGCGTTGCCCTCGTTTTCCTAAAGCTGGATCAAGATCTTTATCGTTGAAAATGTGTTTTAAAACCACGAACTTCCAAACATGACCACACTTGTCAATAATAATCCGCCCGATATTTGGCGGAGTGTTTTATTTGCAGGGCGAAATAGGCTATTAGCGAATACTGCTCAGTATGTCATCACATTGCACTTAAGAGAGGCATTTTATCAACAATTTCTGATGAACTCATCTAAAAAAAATACTTTGGGTTCCAAATTTTGTTCGCGATGACCCAATGATTTTTTTTCACCATTCACATCAGAAACAAATCTTGTTATAACTGGTTAATTATAATGGCTATAGAAAAGCACCCTAAAAAACACTATAGGTAACTCATTGCTCCTAATTAATGAACCAAAATACTTCAGAATACACCTGAAAGTAACAAGAGAAGTTTTCTTTTATTGAATATACATCTGTTGATGGAGAAAATCTAATTATTTTCGAGATGATGATGATGATGATGATGATGAAAATAGTCATCATCATCATTTTATTTGTCCTTTATTTAACCAGGTAAACAGACTCATTGACATTAAAAATCTCTTTTCTGAGAGTGACCTGGCCAAGAGGGCAGCATGAACAGTTACAATAATAAAACCAACATTACAGTTAGACAAATACAGCTATACTCACAGTATGAACGAGTGAGCACAATATCCATAATGAGTTTATTTCAAATTTTCTGGCTGCAACAGGTCTGAAAAAGTTGGGACACAGGCAAAAAAGGGCTGAAACAAGTTAACTGGCATCAAGTGTGTAACATGATTGGCTATAAAAGGGACGTCTTAGAGAGGCTGAGTCTCTCAGAAGTAAAGATGGCCAGAGGCTCTCCAACCTGTGAAGACTTGCGAAAAAAAAAATTGTGTAATACATTAAAAACAGTGTCCCTCAACGTCAAATTGCAAAGGCTTTGAAGGTCTCATCATCAACAGTGCATAACATCATCAAAAGATTCAGAGAAATTGGATAAATCCCTGTGCGTAATGGACAAGGCCGAAGACCTTTACTGGATGTCCGTGATCTTCGGGCCCTCAGACGCCACTGCATCACTCACCAGCGTGATTCTATTATTGACATTACTAAATGGGCCCAGAAATACTTCAAGAAACCACTGTCTGTAAACACAGTCTGCCGTGCCATCCACAGATGGCACCTAAAACTCTATCATGCAAAAAGGAAGCCATTGTTGAGCATGATCCAGAAGCACAGCTATGTTCTGTGAGCCAAAGCTCATTTACAATGGACTGTAGCAAAGCGGCAAAGTGTACTGTGGTCAGACGAGCTCAAATTTGACATTCTTGTTGGAAATCATGGACATCGTGTCCTCTAGGCTAAAGAGGAGAAATACCACCCCTCCTGTTAGCATTCATTTCAAAAGCCAGCATCTGTGATGGTATGGGGATGCATTAGAGCATATGGTGTGGGACACTTGCATGTTTTATAAAGCAGCATGAATGCTAAAAAGTATATAAAGGTTGCTCCCCTCCGGACAACATCTATTCCAGGGAAGGCCTTGTGTATTTCAGCAGGACAATACAAAACCACATATTGCAGCTATTACAACAGCATGGCTTCGTAGTAGAAGAGTCTGTGAGCTGAACTGGCCTGCCCGCAGTCCTGATCATTCACCAATTGAAAACATTTGGTGCATAATTAACCGAAAAGTCTGTCAAATGACACCCAAAACTCTCCAGCTGCTGGAAGCCTGTATTAAACAAGAGTGAGATCAAATTTCAATGGCTAAATTCAAGGAACTTGTCTCCTCAATGCCCAGACGCCTCCACTCTGTGTTAAAAAGAAGAGACCCCTGTCCCAACTTTTTTGAGACCTGTAGCAGCCATTAAATTTGAAATGAGCGCATTTTGTGGAAAAAGTTGTAAAATTTCTCAGCTTCAACATTTGGTATGTTATTTCTGTTCTATTGTGAATAAAATACTTGCTGGTGAGAAAGTCATAGCGTTTTGATTTTATTCACAATTTACACTTTGTCCTAGCTATTTCGGAATTGGGGTTGCAAATTTAAATCTTTAAACACTGCAGAAAACAATTCATGTTCAATATTAAAAAAAAACAAAAAAACGACGCACATAGCAAGCAACATCCTTGTGGCAGTATATGCGCATTTGCAAGTGTGTCAGCAATTCCCCACCAAAATCATTTTCTTGGATTGTTTATTTATTGACTGTTCATTTCCACAATTGACACATAAGCCTTCATTCTATCCTATTAATTGAAACATGGTGGAATTCAGGAGCGGAAATTAAAATGCTCTAGGAGGACTTTGATTAAGAACAGGATTGAAAAGATAAAACCGGACAGTTTACTATTTTCTTCAGCGTGAGGCTTCATTTGAGCAACAATACTGAGACCTCCGCTGACTGCCCCCACCTCCACCTGTCTCAGAAAAAAGCGCGATGTTTTATTTATTTATTTATTTTAATAATCTGGGTTTTTTTCCCATGACCGCTTGCGACTCGCGAAATCGGTGCGAAGCAAAATGAGGGCAGCCATGTTGTAGCATCACCATCGAGGGAAAAGAAAGAAACGGAGCAGGGACAAGAGAGGAAATATTGCGCCGGGACCGATTGAATTAATCTTTGTCGCCATAAAATCGTAAAGAAGAAGAAGAAGAATTGATCATTCGCCAAACAAAGACTATTGAAATTAATCGCGATCCGCCAGAAGAGGAGCTCCTGACTGACCCGGAGACATCATGAGCGGGGGCACCCCTTACATCGGCAGCAAAATCAGCCTTATTTCCAAGGCCGAGATTCGCTATGAGGGGATCCTGTACACTATCGACACGGAAAACTCGACGGTGGCTCTCGCAAAAGGTGGCCGGCCCGCCGCCTTCATTTCAAACTATTGCAAACAAAGGCAGAGAGTCAGGATCGGTAGTTCGGGCAGTGCGTGCCTCAGCTCGGCGCACATACATCACATTCACGCCTGCTAGCATGTCGCCTGGTAACCTGAGCTGTTACGCATTTGCCTGGCGTGGGTAACAAGCCGCGTCCACACCGGACGCGAAACGAATTTTTCCGCACGACAGAATGCAGCCAAAGTCAACGCGAAGACGCGAGTCCTCGAATGTAATCCATCGCGCGGAAAGTTCGTTTCGCGTCCGGTGTGAAAGCGGCTTGACTCGATGTTAGCCAGCGGGATGCTAACAGACCGATAGGAGTTGCTAATGGACTGGCTCGGTTAGCTGTGTTACTTTTAAGTTTATATACGTGGGTATGTTTATGTCCCGGCCTTTGCGCTTCTCTGCCCGTGGCCTGAGTAGCGGACTCCCGCACAGTACGTGGCGATATACAACAAAACAACAAAATCCTATAGCCATTAATGATAGAAGAAGAAGAAGCTAAGTTAGCCAGTTCACTATGCAGAAGTTTGTCCGCTTAGCAGCTTGTGTGACTTATAATTGAGGCAATTGACTACCTGGTTGGTTTGCCGTCTCCACACAGAATATGAGGTTTTTTATGGTTAATATTGTGCGATTGCAGTTCGCTCGCCTGATGACTTTTGCTGAGGTTGTGATGAGTCACCGTGATCACCAGCCTCGGGTGGCTAATGTTGGCTGAGGTTGGTGCTATAGCTGGGTTAGACCTGGGACTCCCAACTAGCTTTGATTTTTGATTTATTTATTTGTTAAAGAAATGTAAAACATGCATACATAAAACATGTAAATGTGATTAACTTTAAAAACCAGGATGAACACATGAACGCCGAAGCTTATTTTTTTCCAGTGTGATCCCAATGTGGATGTGGTCCCCTCAGCTGACTCGGCTACCCTGTGAAATTAGAAGTAACGTTTTCGTCGTGTAAATTGGTTTGGGAGTTTGTAGTCAAGTGTAGTTTGCTGATAAACCAGCATCTCTGGTCCTCAGTGGTTCTCGGAGGATCGGTGTTTAGGATTAAGGTAACGTCTCGATGTCATCATAATGACCTGCTGATGGCATCAATCTGCTAGCTATGGTGGCTATATAACGTGCGTGAAACTGTCTATTTCTTTGTATGAGAAGGATGAAGCCAGTCGTTTTCTTTTTCACTTTTTTTTGGCTGGATCCAGCGGCGGTCTGGTCTACTGGTGCTTCAGTATTCCCTTGTTCGGATGGCTGGGGCCCGGTAGTTCGGTAAATGAAAATGTGAGATGTTGGAGGAATTGAACAGATGAGGTGGTTTTCGAGCCACGTCGCCTCTTTCATGCGAAAGACGGCCTACAGCATCCACAGCCTGCGCCTAACTCGATCCTTGGGTCTTTATATGCTGTTTTTTGTGCCGACCAAAGTTACAGTCGTAGGTTTTAATTTGTTCTAAGTGGATGCATTCATGTTACAAGCTGTTATGTACCTCCTTCATTTACTTTTTTGGCAAAAATGTGTGGCATGAAGAATAATAGACCCTTGAACGTGCTGCCTTTTCAGTTTGGCTGGAAATGTCTGGTAACATCATTATTAAACCTCCATTTAGATACTGAGGAGATCAGGTTGCTGAACACTGGCTTTTCTGTTTACTTGAACTCTTGCTGCATAAACATGGCACAGAATGGGGTTGACTATCATTTGCTTGCCAATTAATTGTTAGTTCTCGCAACCATGTGTCCTTAGTTTCAACACTTGGGAACCAATTGTTTAATTACCGTTATTGTTTAAATTGTTTTCCTGTTTTAATGCAGTTGTCTCTTATATCACAGTGTGAGTATGTAGTCATTATTCTTCATGGCATCTATGGATCTTTTGGGTTGTGGCCTAAGATGATGAATCACTGTTATAAACATAAATGCACCTGAGGAAAAATTCTCAGTTGAAATCTATTTGTAAGCATGGTTGGAACAAAAACCAGGGAAAGATTATAGCCCCCCCCCCCTGCCTTTTTTATCTCCTGGATAGGTGAGGCTTCGGAAGGAGCGTTGTGATGAGACTGAAGTGTCACTCTGTAATCGATCAATCAATTTGCCGTTCGCACGACCGCGGGCGGTAAAATAAATATGATCTTGGCATGGATGACCAGTCTCTAATTCACAAATGGCTTTTCCAGGAGTTAATGATGGTCACTTCGTTTTTCAGTCTAGGAGGTCCAGTATACATTCTAAAAAGGGGCGCATACCACTATTCTTTTGGGGGGGGGGGGGGGGCATTTAATGGGTGTATAAAAGTTCGGGGGTTATGTCTAATTGTCTGCACAGTGCTGGGGGATGGGGGAAGAAAGGGGGGGTAAAAATGGTCTGAGTTAAGGTACCACTGAGCTTTGGTATGACCGTTTCAGCATAATGGGAAAGCTGCTTGTTGCCAAAATCTTTTGCTAGCTGTGGTAAAAGTGTCTTTTTGGCTGTTGATATCAGGCAATTACTGCACCAAGGTGGACAGACATTTCCACTTTCAAAACGGTTGACTAAGGAAGCAGATTAGTTGCCGTTTTAATCTGTAATGAGCATCACTGGCTCCTGCTGATTTGTGCGATTGGTGTGCATCTTAATTCCAAATCCTAATGCGCTGGAAAAGTGGTGACATAATTTTGAGGTCAACTTATCGTAGCCATGGCAACTGATTCACCCTTAACCAAACCATAAGCAAAGAACTAGAGTTGTGTTATCGCCATGGTCCTCGTGTCTTTGTATGGAAGTAAGCTTTATTTTCAGTGATCTCAAACCCAAAATACGCTCATTATGAAAGAACAGGAAGCTTTTCTCACTATATTTTTAATCGTAAAATATTTGTGTATTTCGTGCAGGGGTGAATGTGTTGCAGTGCTGTGAGTGCGAACCATTGTCAAGGAAGGGAGCGTTGACCTCAGCGAAAGGGGTGTCACACTTTTTCAGCGCATCGTGAGCAGCTGGTGATCGTAACTCGCCGATGCAGTCCTGAATGAGGGTTAATGTCGTTCATATTTTGTCCCACCAGTGCGCTCCTTTGGCACCGAAGATCGCCCCACAGACCGCCCCATTCCGCCACGCGATGAGGTCTTCGAGTACATCATTTTCAGGGGGAGCGACATCAAGGACCTCACCGTTTGTGAGCCCCCGAAACCCACATGTTCCCTCCCCCAGGACCCCGCCATCGTCCAGGTAAAGAGTTTCATCGCCCATCACCTCTGTAATGGTTGCTGCAGCAGTTGAGTGTCATGCATTGTAGTGAACACTTATTTGTGACTTTGCTCTGTAATTTTAAAGATTGGGGCAGTATTCACGCTATAATTCATAAATGTGAGTGGTGTTATGTTTTAAGCAGATTTTTACTTTTGGGTACAATGTCTGGCATAAGATTTTGCCCTCAGAATTTGCTGTGCGCTGGTGGTGTTGAAGGTTGGTCAGTGGCACTAACTGTTGAAGGACTGACAAGTGTTTTCAAACAACTGGAAATGCTAAGCCTTGGTGGCATTTGTATTGTGGATTGAATGCCATGTTTAAGCGAACTGAAGTTCACAGTGAGTTCACAATCTCAAAGAACCTGTGAAATGCAAATAATTGCCATGATGCCGTTAAAAGTAATGTATGTAATGATGCCATACATTTAACTGACGTAGAAAAGTAATAGTCTGAACATGTATAGCTGTGTTCCCTGACGAGCAAGAATATATGGGTTCATTTATGTTGGAATAAGGGAAACAAATTAGGATGCATCGAAGGACCTTAAATGTTTATAATGGTGAAATGGAAACGGATATATTTATCTAATTTATGATCCTCTAAAAACGTCTGTGAACCTGATGTACGGGGTTGTTGCGATGACAAAGCGGTAAATGTTCAGGGCTTTCAAAAGTCTTTAGAGTATGCGGCTGGCAGAATAGAACAGGTGGCTCTGGCTGGTGGCGAGTATGAGTGTTGATGTGAAGTCCTCCGGCGAGGGTAGGAGGTGGAGGGAGATTTCGGGGGAGATTCACCCTGAGAAAGTTCAGAAAATTTGAAGCCCTGTGGCGCATTCCGTTGGCTTCTAGAGTCTAGTTTTCTTTTTCCCTTGGTGATGTGAATTTAACTTTTTTTACTTTTAACTTGTATATTTTTTGTGCATAATTGTCATAATGTGCTCATGTAGAGTTATTGCATATATTCTTATATGAATTTTTGTTTGTGGTGTTCTGAATGAGATCCATGTACAGTAGAGGTTTTAATTTTACCCATGTCCCCACACGCATCTCCCTAATGGCCCAGCTTGTTGATAACATAGAGCATGGCCAGTGGATCATGCTTTTTAATTTTCCTGTAGTTAGCTGACTGCTACCCCACCACTCTTTTCCTTTCTTATTACCAAAACGTGTACGCATGGTGGTAGTACTAATGCTTTTATTTGCTTGTTTGACATGTGGATGGGGGTTCAAGTTGGGGAATGGGGCGGTGAGGGACGACATTCTTAAATATTCCCAACAGATGCAGTAATATTGATGCAGTAATCAATAACATAATAATAATAATGTGAAGGATATCAGTCAAAGTTTGTATTTTCTTAAGTTTGATACATTCATGGCATAACTGTAATAACCAGTTACCACTAACGGTGAGTCTGCAGCGTATTGAGTCAGAATGTTTTTCATGAAACTTCAAATAATACAGAATATATTAGGCACCATATTCAATTTAAGAAATGCAGTGGAGTTTATTATAAGATTACAGGCAACATATCAAAAAGCTCCATATAGTTGTCGGGTGGCTCACACGGTTAAGGCACTGCTCTGCAGTGCAGAGGTGATCACCACGTCGCGGGTTCGAGCCTCGGCGTACCCGCCGGCAGGGGTCGACAGCCTTCTCGGAGTAGCGCACAATCGGCTAACGCGCTACAGGGTTTCAAATTGGGAAGGGATTGCCGGATTTAGGTGTTCCGTTGCTCCAGCGCCTCCTGTTGGCCAGACGGGCGCTTGGGTTTGTTCACGTCCGGCCAGACTCTGGGTTTGTTCACGTCCGGGTATCCTCCGCCCTCGTTCGTATCTTACGAAGATTCGACCAATGAGTGTATAAGAATCAGTGGCTGAGGGACACGTGCTTCGGAGGAGAGTCGTGAGCTGTCTTCACTATCCTGAGTTGGCAGCAGGGGGTTGCATACGAGCATACGAGTTCACTAATTGGGCATTCCAGATTCGGGTGGGATTGGAGATGCCAAATTAAAAAAAAAAAGAAAAATGCCAAATTTAAAAAAAAGAAAAATGCCAAATTTAAAAAAAAAGCTCCATATGAAATGAAATCTTCGTAAAAGTCTGCATAAAAATCATCCATTTCATTTTTAGAGACGACAGTAAATGTCACAAACGACAGTAACGACTGTATGTCACAAACATTGTAATTGATGATCAGAATGAAGCGCACGGGGAGTAACTTATTCATGCTTAAGAATCCATGTCAAATTTCAGATGTATGGATGAATTTTTACGTTTAATTACTTAATTAATTACTGCAAAGTGAATTCAAGACAGCAGCCAGAACTCTACAAACGCAAGCTCCTCTCATTTTAAAGAGTGTCTGCCAATAACTGTACTTATTTACAGCCAGCTTTACATGTTTTTTTTACAGTGCTTTGTTCAGGCAATGAAAATATAGGATCGTGTGTGACATAATTTGTGGTCAAGGGAATAGAGAGGCAGAAATATTGGATGTCTGGAAAAAAATAAGTTTCCACCTCGGGAAAGATGAACGAATAATCACGGAGCTAATATAATGCAGTTTTTTTCTGATCTCTGTCCGTACCCATAAACATTTAACGCTAAACTTTTTCAAATAAGCTATTCAGGTGTTTTTAATGCAGTTTATCAGCTAGGTTAAACCCAACAATGACGCTGATTTTGCAGACTTAACAACTTTTGCAAAACCATCAGCGCTTAGGATTTTACAGCGAGAAGCTATAGGTGTGCCACGCAGGCATGTTGGCCAGAATGGAATTTCGGGGTGTCTCACTCCTGCGACCAGGCCAACCGGGCCAAGAGGAAACCACCTTCGGTAGTGGTTCATCCCATCGAACCAGCTTGTTGCACACAAAAGAAATAACTGATGGGTGTTTCATGCCATTGACGCAGAGGAAAGAGAATAAGAATAAAAGACAAGAATAAAAAATACCATACCCACATTGCCATGCATCAGAAATAACAGCATAAAATGAGAAAACCATGTAACCAATCAAATTAAAGATGTAGTTGACTCCTAATTGGTGAAAACTAATTTGCACATCTTGATAAATTTATTCAACAGGGAAATGGTAAAGAGTCAAGCCGGTTTTGTGTTATTTTTAATCTAAGTTCACCTGACGTTTTTTGAAAGAACTTGGAACTGTTTTGTCCAGCAGCCCAATTTGGGGTTTACCAATTTCCTCAGTGTTCAATTTAATCTGGTTGAAATGTTATATTACTTGAAATTTCTTGCAGTATAGAAATAAACACACAATCTTCTAAGGTATTGTATTCTTCATGGCACGTATGGATGTTTCTATGTAACATTTTGCCAAAGAGTAATAACTCTAAACATGAAATAAACCTACCTAAAACATTGACAGCTCGTTAATATCCTGCGATTACAACTGTGGTAGGAACAAAACCAGCAGTACAGTGGGTCCCCAGGAACGACGTTGAAGACCTCTGTCTTAAGACTGCATACACGTCTGAAGACCGAACTTTCATTCTTTACAACCGGTAATGCTGCACGTTTATTTAGCTTCTTTAGAACAGATTCTCCAAGAATAGGCTCTTGTGGAAAGACCACTAGGCCAGTTCCCTGACATCAGTAGCCTATCCAATCGGTGATAAGATCGTGTAAGGGGATTGTGTTTGGCGCTCCATCCACCGGTCTACCTTTTTGTTTTTTTTTGTTGTTGGGTCATTCATCTGCGTTACGGCGTTGAGCATTTTTCTACAGTAACTGAGTATTAGAATACACATCAGTAACAAAATCTTGTTGTTCCAATTTTTTATAGAGATCTCATTTGGCAAACAGCAGTGTTGTTAGTAGTGCTGTCCTTCGACATTACTGACCGAAGCGATGGGATTTCTCTCAACTGGGTCTCCCAGCATGCCCAGTCCGTCCGTGAGTCTCCAGCTCAGCGCGAAGCTAACCTGACACGCCAGACAGACTGTTCCATATATCCGCCACGGAAATATTTCACAATTCCATCTGGGAAAGAGCCGTTCAAAAAAGTTTTCAGAGGAGGATCCTTCAAAAAAATCTGCGGCTTCTGATTGGACGATGGTTCTTCTCATCACACTCATCACTGATCAATCCACATTAAGCCACAGTACGACATAGATGTGTGCCGCTACTGAGAAGCAATAGAAACAAACAGGAGCTTGAGAAACAGCGGTGATAATGACGTTACACAAATTTTGTCGTTTTTGTTAAGTAAATTTGAGAATCAAAGAGACGCTGACAAGTACAAAGAAACTATTTGAATCAAACAAGGCACTTAATGAGCAAACTGTTTCGGAACGATTGCAAGGACTGGGCTTAACTTTAAAAAGTGACAGCTCAAGATCCATCTGGATTTGTCGGGCATGAGCCATTCACAGACTCAACAGGTTTAAGTCTTTATTCACAGTATAAATGGAGTCAAATCAAAACGTTTAACAATACAC
This sequence comes from Gymnothorax reevesii, assembly GCA_029721435.1. Taxonomy (NCBI): domain Eukaryota; kingdom Metazoa; phylum Chordata; class Actinopteri; order Anguilliformes; family Muraenidae; genus Gymnothorax; species Gymnothorax reevesii. The sequence goes on from CM056574.1 coordinate 13,047,939, forward strand.
GTGGCGTACTTTTCGGCGTTAAAAAATAGACTGTCGAGCAATACCATCCTTGATACATGGGCAGATGTGGGATGTTGTGACACAATCCGCACCAAACTGTACACAATACAAGCAGCTAGACTCTGTTGTTAGCCATTAGTCTAAGGACTGAAACGTAGTTCAAGCTATCATCTTGCATGAAATTATACCACACAGGTGTATCACTTGCCACTTATATGTGACATGGACGTAGTCGACAACAATTCCCACCACGTTCTCCTGTAAACTTCAGAGGAGAGCAGATTTCTCCAGGTATCGTTGAGTAACCATGACTCCGGGCTACCATAGACTAACTGGCATTATCCATGGAGGATTTCCGCGTTCTCTCCCAGTTTCCCAGCAGTGACTCCCAGCTTCTCTGATTTTATCGTACATGAGGGCATCCAGCGAAGACACGATTATCACAATGGGGTTTAGTCCTTCCCATCATTTTCATGACCAGAGGAGCCAGCTGGTAGATCAAACTCTTACCGAAACCGGTCAGGAGAAGAGCTAAAACATTGTTTCCCTTCAGAAAAGCATTTAGTGACTTTCATTTGCTCCTCTTTTAATGAAGAAATTGAGTCTGTTTCTGATAAAACTGCTGATATTGACCCATCCACAGGAACCGCTTCGCACGCCGCCATTGTATTCAAACATAAAGTCACTTCCTGGTGATGTCACATCTGCAGCTCCCGCCTCTCTCTCCCCTGATTGGGCCGTAAAAAATTTAGCCGTGAAATTGTTAGACGATGGTAGTTGGCAAGAAGGTCCTGCAGGATTTCGGGCAATGAATCAGGCAGGGCCTTCTGCTCTGCAAGGCTAGCGCGAAGCAGCAACTGGGGCGATCCCTCAGTTGAGAATATAGCCCGGTTTGCAATCCCCAGGACAGAGTCGTGGTAGTTTTGAGTCTTTTACTTATGAGTTCAGCCATGCTTGATACTTGTATCCCGATAATTCTGCGCTCCTGCTACCAGTCATAATATTCCAAGGGTGGATGTAAGCGCTGCCTGTAAAGTAGCCTCTATCAAAATTGTCTAATGTCAAGGCAAAGCGAACCGGAAAGCGCGCAACATACAAAGGCTGGCTGTCAAAACCTTGTACTCGACTGAAATTTTAATACGACAGCCGCGTATGGAAGCTGGCGTGTGCATGTGCTATGACTGTTACGGCAATAGCTGACCAAAACCAGGGAATTACATTTTTTTTTGAAAATAAGGCTTAAAGATGCATATAAGAAATGACGAATGTACCCAAAAGTATGTCATAATATTGAGCATCAGAGTTATCAAGTACCCGGTCGTCGTATCCCAAGTAGACGGCGATAATTGCCGGCCGCTGGCTACTTTTGAAAGCCCTGAGTGTTTGACAGAAAATTTAATTTGGATTTAAACGTGGTATAACCTTTCATAAGGCTTGTTGCTAATGCTCAGCTCTCAAGGAGAAACTGTACATTGGACCTAAATTCAAGGGACGTGCTCAGTGAGTACATGCAGCGCGCACTGATAAAATATTACCTGGACATGTGAGCAAATGTTTGAATCCCTTGAAGGGGCACCCACTGACCTGCTGGCGATTGGACCGTCTTATCCAAATTGAAGCCAAAAATATAGTGCAGCACCGTTTTAGAAAGCAGTGAGAGATTGGAAGTTCCATCTTGGCTCAGGATGTGTGAGCTGTAGCACACTTAATGGAACATTTACTGCTTTTTTGCGTCATCTGACTCTTGTTTAAAACTTCAGTACTCCCAGAAGCCTTTGAGTTGCTTTCACAACACTTAGAGGAGTTTTAATCAAACACTGGAGGTGAAATCATCCCTTTTCTCAGTACCCTATCATCAAATCCTGCTCGCTGCGTTCTGATCAAGTTTGCCGTGAGTTTTGGAAGTTTGACTGAGCCAGAAGTTGTGAGTTTTCAGGAGTCTTGGGAATAGGAGGCGAATGAAACTCTGAATCCATTATTGAGATATAAATAACTTCATCTGGGAGTTAGTGCTTGACTGGAGTAGAGATGACTGCTCTTCGTCCAGGACTCGATGCTTAAAAGATGGGGCGCCGTTCAAACTTCTCCCTTCCGCTTATAGCAGTTGAGCCTACAGTTGATAAGGCTGGCTGGATGATCATGTATCATATTTCTCGAATTGAGTATGCTGTTGCGGTGATTCTGGTTTGAATTGGTGCGGTTGAAAATCATTTTGGAGGTTTGCAGAAATGCCGTGAAAATGGCCAGTGTTCTGAGTTGCTTAGGGGTTTTGGCTGGAGGTGCAGCTGTGTATCATCTGCACAACGGTAATGGTAAATGTTGTGGTTTTAAATGACACAAACTAGAGGAAATGTGTACCATCTAAAAAAAGGATGTGACTGCAGATTCTGCCTGGTGCTCGACCACACGTTAAAAGCACCAAGGAGTGTTGATTTCGCCTGAAGTTAAAAAATCCTTCAAGTTCGTGACATGCTCAACTGGACATCGAAACTAGCTTGGTTACCAGATTTAGTGGGAACTGCAAACGGAAGTGCTACAATCTGTCAAGGTATCTATATCCTGGAAATAATGTGGTTTAGAAAATGTATTTCTCAGGTTCGTCTCTGTCCACCTGGGTTGGAATACTCTTGCCCCTCTTTTAGCTGGACTGATTTTTTTATTTATTTTTCCTTCCCTTTTTGCATTGGGATTTTCTCAACCATGTCCTGGTTGCCTGTAGGTGTGGGAAAACTGCAACAGCCGCAACCTCTTAGAGGTTCCTTGTAGCTACACTGTTTGACCCAATAATTACATTCAGCAGCTGACCTGTTGTGTAGTATTACTGACCTTAATCTTCTCTAGTCTGGTGGCCATCAACTCCAGTTTAAACATCTTCCTCTTCCCTTTGGAGAGTTCTGTCATGTCCACTGATTACATTGCAAAAGTGCCAGTGTGGAGCAGATGCTGACTGCGTATCACGGAAGCATAAAGCCTATTTCGGCTCTCACAAAATATTTACTTGAGATTTTTGACAAATGGTAAGTAGTAATGTGTACCAAGTAGGTACAGGCAACAACTAGAACAGTCTAAAACTAGAACGGGCACTCGGTAGAGCGCATACCTTCGCCGACGCCACTGAATCCCTCGCCACTGGCGTTGGTTTCATGCCAATCGGATAGAAATTGACCGAGATATGGCCGAAAGTCGGTTTTGACCTTTTCGTGGCCTTGACCTTGACCTTTGACCCGATCACTCCCAAAATCTAATCGATTGATCCTCCGGTCATGCCAAATCAACCCACCAAATTTTATGAAATTCCGTTTGGTACTTTTTGAGTTATTCGATACACATACACACAGACAGACACACAAACAAATAAATACACGGGGATCAAAACATTACCTTCGTCAGCGAAGTCGCTGGCGAAGGTAAAAAGTGTAGAAAACTGCATCCGTTTACCGTAATGCAATCTTGAAAACCAGAAAAGAAAACATGCATGTCATCAAGGTATCCAAAATCCCAGACGATATACATGGTATCGATATAAAATGAATAAATCGCCCCGCCCTATTTGACGCAGAGGAAACAGGTGATCTTTAGCTCATCCTGCGGAGTGACTTTAATTCCAAGCCACTTTATTCCCCCCCAGTGTGTTGCATCTGCATTGATTGTCCCCCCCCCCCCCATCTCTTCCTCCTCTAGTCATCCCTGGGGTCCACTCCCCCGGCGACCACATTCCAGTCGGTGGGCTCGTACGCGCCCTTTAGCCGAGCTCCTGTGCCCCCCTACAGCCAGTTCAGCCCCGGCCCCATGGTCAACCAGAAGTTTGGTGCTGTCGGAGCGGGTGAGTTTAAACCTGGACGAGCTCTCATTTTGCCCCCTCTGCTCAGTCAAATTTTTTTTTTCACTCGGCAGATTATTCTACTCGACACCTGCTGGGTTTGGTGGGAAATTTCACCATGGGGAAGTTTGTGTATGTTTAGCGATCTAGTACACAAAAGGTTATGCCTTTGAAATTTTTAAGCATTCAGCATTTTTAAGCAACTGCTGCTTAAATCTTATGAAAGCTGTTGAAGCAATTTCTTGCAAGTAATGATTGGAGTTTTATTCGAATTCAGCATGTGGACTGCAGTCAACTTTCACAGTTGATGACAGGCCAAACAATGACCTGAAGTTCTGGTAAGCTGGTAAGATGTCAGATCTAAGACACTTCCAACAGCTACATGCCGGTAGCACAAGTTGGAAAAATTGCACTTTCTTGATTAGGCTGTATTAACAGAAGTTTTGGGTAACGAGTAGTGGCAGTGTGTAACTTGGCGGTGAAGTTTGAAAATGATGGATATGAAGGTGAAAAGAATTAAAATCGGTTGAAGGAGTACAAAAAAGGGCCAGTGAAATTTGAAATGGGGAATAATAACATGTAGCATTGTAAAAACTTCTGTTCTGTAAAATTCCTGCTTTGATGAACATGCTAAGAAATAATTTGATTACATTTTGTAGAATTTTGCAGTTGGCACAAGTAGGCTTGCTAACAGAGAGCTTGAAGTTACGATCTACAACCAATTTATCCAGTCCGCTCAGTAGATATTCTTGATGGAAAATTATAGTGCCGAGAGCTACTGGTTTACCATAAAGCACTTGTGGTAATATCGGTTTCCCGCGAAATTGAGTTGAATGAACGCAAAATGTGTGAACTGTGAATGCATTATGACTCATAGAATGCATTGTCTGCTCCAGGTAAATACTATCTTCATGCGTGTCAGGCACAGTTGCACAAGTGTCTCATGACTGTATGTGAGCCCTGGAGCAATGGTGGATTTAGTAATTGTGTGCTCAGTCCTACAATAATTTTGATTGTTCATTGATTGGCTGCAGGTTTGGCAATTACTCGATGGCTTTGCTCGAAGCCCGCTGGTTTGCGTAGAATCTCTGGGTGGAATGGGGGCCGCTTAATGATATTTCCCGGATACGCCCTGAGAGGCTGAAACTGTTTAGCAGAGAGGGACCCAGAGCCCAGTTTCACAAAGCGGAATAACTATAATTGGCTGCACCAGGCAAAGCTTGGAACCATGAAGGTAATATAATAGAACTGGAGAGCACGAGGAAGTACCACCCCTATTACTTTTAATGGGAGATGCTAGGCTAGCTACTTCAGCCCAGGAAGTACGGAATTGACCGACGCCATCTATAAAAATGGCGTTTCATGGATGCTTATTTCTGGCATCATTTCATAAGATTGCCAATCTGACGCAGCACAAATGGCCAAGAAAGTGTGTCGTCTGTGCGGATTGGCGAATGTTTTCGAGGGGAAATGACGAGCAACACTGTTAATCCGGAACGCGCACGCGCTTTTCACTCATTGGCTGAACTGCTGCGGTCAGAGCAACAGCTGGACAACCAAACTCGTGCATGAGAACAGCAGTTCTTATTTTACAAGCCCTCTTGAAAACATTGAACAGTTGCGTCAGACAAAGAACAAAATAATGTTGGATTTCCGAATACATTTTCTTTTGTTTTCGCTTTATATGGCAAGAAAAAAATGTGCACTTTTCAATTGCTGTCTATGGAGCTCCAGCGCCTTTGGCCACAAAATTGCCTCCAGTGGGAAACGCGGAAGCAGGAAGCTAACATACTAATTGGCTGAAGCAAAGGTACTTCCTCATTCTCTCTGTTTCTATTATATATATCTCTATGCTTGGAACCCTTGTGACGCTGGAACAAGGTCTGAAAGGCTCCCTGGCATGTCACCAGGTGCACAGCCAATTGGCCATTACATGTCCTTTGTGACATCATTAGAGGGAGGGGTCACCCACCGTGATGAAGGAACCAGTAAGCTGGTTGGCTGAAGTTGAGCAGTTCCTCGTGTTTGGGCAGTCACTTCGCCATAAGGTCTCAAACGAACAGATTTTGAAATGGCTCGTGATGACTAGTTGGCTGTGGACCTTGTAATATTATAGGGGACCTTGAAAGAAAAATGAGTTCTGGGGTTTACTGCTCACAGTAATACGGCCGACTCATGAAATGACCTCAGCCCTCAGTCTCTGTCGATATGCCCCGCCCCTCTAAGCCTGCTCTTCCTCTCCACCCAGGAAGTGCAGAGCCTGTCATCGGTAGCGACATGGGTGTAGCGGCGCCCATGTCCCAGAGCAGCACTAGCGGCTCGGCCTTTCCCCCCGACCCGCACTCGGTGAACACGCGCGTAATGGAAGGTAACGGCCTCACGGGGGAGGAAAGATGGCAGGTGTCTGTACAGTGCTGTGCAAAATTCTAAGATGTGCATCCAAAAAAAATCCCAATGAAAAAAGAAGCGTTGACTCTTTCAGAAATGATAAAAAGAATTTGTCCTTATCTCAGTAAACACTGTTGGGAGCAGTTGAACAGTTATCAACGTAATCAAATTGAGAATTGATGCAGCCACCTGTCGCAGTTTAAAATACCTCCATTCTCTGTACTGACATTTTTTGAGAAGGTTGGCTGGTGGGATGATTCAGGCGTATTGATGAGCTCGCCATTGTTCTGATGCAGACAGGCTGTCTCCTGTTTCTGTCTCAGGAAATCCCAGACAGCCTTGGTGGTACTGAATTCAGAGCTATGTGGAGGTGGCGCCCGCTTTCTTTGTACAGCAGCCATTTTTCAATACGATTTTTCAGTGACGTTTAGTAAAGTCTGGAAATCTGTCTCTTGTACTTACACCACAGAAATTAAGAAGTAAAATCAAAATTGATTTAAAGTGATCTGGTGTGTTTTGCACAGCACTGCATAATCAAAGTTTTGGCTTCGCTGTCCTGCATGCTGCATGTTGTGACAGAAATGCAGCTATATCTAAACTAAAAGCATTAAAAAGTTGGTGCGTTATACTCTTAAATTGGGCGTCATTCCCTGCGTCTTATTGGAGCCATCATTCTCTTTCCATGGGAAGTTGGGTGGTTGATGTGTGATGACCTTTGCTGGTTTTGTTTTGAGAGCATTTTTTCATTGGCTGTTCATCTTTTGTCCCAAAACCATATTCTGTCAAACAGGGACTCATCAACAGTTGGTTTCCGTGTTGATTTGTTCGACTATAGCTGGACACGTTATGTAAACAGGGGATCATGTTTCAAAGGGAAAAGGGTGAGTGCATATGGTCATTAGTTTGCATTGATATTGCTGCGTGGTTGAAGAAGAGGTCTGATGATAACTGAGCGATGTCACTTGTGGATTAACGGTGATCATGCATTAAGCAGAACGGTGTTCACATGATATTAGTTTTAGGGTCAAATACTTTTCTAGACTGTATTTATCGTACTGGATTCATTTAAGCCTGTGTAGAGGAGCTCACGGGTGGGGATTTTTTTGATGAGCTTGGCAGAATTTAGAGAAGCTTTTGAATCCACGACGAATACTATTGGAGCCCCCGCGTGGCACTGAAAACCACTTACTGTTGCTCTGATTGAGCGCTAAGCTGTATGTATCATTTTGTTGAATGTCCTGTCGACGATTCAGGGAGAGTCCTGGCTCTGAGACAGACCGGTATAATTTGTCAGTTTAAAAATCAATAATCAAATCTGCATAAAGCAGTGGTTGGCACTGTTGCCTCGCAGAAAGTAAGTCAAGGGTTTGAATCCAGCCTGGGGCCTTTTCTGCGTGGAGTTTGCATGCTCTCCCCGTGTTTGTGTGGGTTTCCTCTCACAGTCCAAAGACATGCGTGTTTAGCTGATTGGAGACTGTGGAATGCCCTTCGGTGGGAGTGCAAGTGACTGGTGTGTGATTCCTGCACCTGCTTCAGCAGTAGTATGGACTGTGACCTGATGTAGCCTCAAGGAAGTGCTGGTGATGGACGCATGCATCGTGTCCTCCAGGTCGCACCAGCCCTCAGCTGAACCCGTTGACGAGCCCTTCCCTGGAGCAGTCGCCCCAGATGGCCGCCACCTCCCCGCCGACTGCTCCTGTTGGCCGGAAGAGTCCTGGCCCGGCGAGGCCCCCACCAACATCCGGCCCGAAGGTCCTGGACGGGCTGGAGCAGCGGAGAGGTGAGACGGGCCGAAGTGGGTAACAACCGGGCCTGCTCACACTCCCACATCCACGCATCGAAGGCCCTGGCATCCTTACCTTGTTCCAGTAGCTCTTCCCATCTTGTGGGGTCTTGTTTTGGCCATTATGTGGCGCCACTGATTCTCCTGATATGCAATTCTAGAAGGTCCTTTGTAGTCCACTGAGGTGAGTAGTCCAATGAGGTGAACTTTGTAAGAGATGGAGTGATGAACTACAAGACAGTAGATCTCCAAGGACAGAGTTGGGCAGACCTCTAGCTGTTGAATGAGTTGTGCATTGTTAGGGTCGGAGTGATGACCCACAGGAGAGTAGATCTCTAGAATCCGAGTTAGGCACACCTGCTCTAGCTGTTGAATGAATTGTGCTTTGTCGTGATTGGAGTGATGACCTACAGGACGGTAGATCTCCAGGAACAGGGTTGGGCAGCCCCTCTCTTGCTGTTGCCTGAGGTGTGTTTTGTTAGGGTCTGAGTGAAAACCTTCAGGATGATAGGTCTTCAGGAACAGGGTTGAGCAGCCCTGCTCTTGCTGTTGCATGGGGTGCGTTTTGTTAGGGTCTGAGTGAAAACCTTCGGAATGGTAGGTCTTGAGGAACAGGGTTGGTCAGCATTGCTCTAGCTCAGTGCTTCTCAAACCTCTCCTGGAGGACCACCTGTCCTGCATGTTTTAGATCTTTCCCTGTTTTAGCACAGGTGATTAAAATGATCAGCTCGTTATTGACCCTCTAAAGCTGATTGATAAAATCCTGATTATTTGAATCACCTGCGCTGGGGCAGGGAAAGACCTAAAACAGGCAGGGCAGGTGGTCCTCCAGGAGAGGTTTGAGAAGCACTGCTCTAGCTGAATGAGGTGTGCATTGTCAGTTATTGGGGTTAAAACCTTCGGGTGGTAGGTCTTCAGGAATAAAGTTGCGCAGGAACGCTCAGGAACCGGCTTTGGCGGCGGAGCTTTAAACAGCTGATCGGCCTGCACGCTCCAGCTGACTTTTGTGCATCTTTGTTCCAGGTTAATTTTCCGTCATCTTGTTTGTCGAGACTGAAATGTTCAGGCTGGCCGTATGTAAATCATACCACACATTTAAATTCAGTCTCCATCTAGTTTTTGCAGTTTTTGTGTGCATTAATATTGAAGTCCTCCCGCATTGAAGTCCAAATTGTTGCATAAGTCACTGCAGAGCAGGTAGTAAACCATATAACCTTACAGGACCTGAGCCTCCCAAGACCCAGAGACAGGATTCTGAACCAGGGAAGACTGGTGATGCGTCTAGAAGGCAGTCAGGTGAGAGTTTCTGGAGTTTATTCTGTTCTTGTTTCCTCTTTCACAGTCAGCTGTTGATGTTTATCTTCATTGTGTGGGGTAGGCTTATGCTAGAATGGCAGTTGGAGCCCAGTGCAATTAATTTGTATAAACACACTGCTGTTATTGTTATAACCTTAACTCGCTGGCCAGTTGGCAGGCTGAGCTATTGGGATAAGGCGGCGTCCAGTGTCATGGTCGTGGTCGTCGTCAATTATTAAAATCTATCACAATCTTGTCCTCCAAAACCGCTGGCCAGGCTCACTATATTTTGTATGGGGCTTCCTTCGGGCCATGTCTCTCTAAAGTCTGTCTGTAGTAAATAAAAAATTTTCATTTTTGGATGTTTAGCATTTTTTTAAATAATTAAGATTTTGCCATATTGAAAAAAATGCCTAGTTGAATTACTGGTAAAAATGATACAACCATGCCCTCGAGTGGCTGGTGCCTATGGAGTGACTCGCTGAGATTCACCTGTGTTTTGCCCGAACTAGTCGGCCGTCGAGCCACAGGGCTTTAAGTTCTATTTTTCCTGATTTTCTAGTGTGTTTTGTGGGCAGAAATATGGTTAGAATGCCTTTTCGAACAATGGCTTGCATTCGCTGTCTTGACGGTGCCTCGGGTCTGACCTGCAGTGTCACGTTTCCTCCAGGAGGGGCAGCACCTGCACGTCGGAGCCGTGGGAGTGGCGGGGGTGGGGGAGGAGGAGGAGGGGGTGGTGGTGGTGGTGGCGGAAGTGGTGGGGGCGGCGGCGGACATCGCGGCCGAGGCCGCTTCGCCGTGCGGCGAGACGGGCCGGTGAAGTTTGAGAAGGACTTCGACTTCGAGAGCGCCAACGCCCAGTTCAACAAGGAGGAGATCGACCGAGAGTTTCAGAGCAAGCTGAAGCTGAAAGGTTAGCGGGAGATGTATTTAAAGTATGAAGCACAAATTTAAGTCTGTATGCTTGCCTGTTGCTTACAGGATGTTGCCATCAAGTAATCTTTGAGCCAAACTAAGCAAGATTTCTTGTCTAGCTAATGCTCGTTTATCTCTCGCTAGTCCAGCTAACAAGGCAGCCAATCCATGTATATCGGACTAATTGGAGACTGAAAATTACCCCCGTGTGAATCCTACACTTGGGAAGAGTAAGAAGAGGAAAGATTTAGCTTCATAGTAAAAGTGCTGGAAGTGTAATCAAACAATACATGAAGTTTGTTTACAAAACGCAATATATGCATTTTACTCATTTTCAGTGAATCAGCTTTCTCTATGTTGGCGCCTATTGCGTTTTACAGAAAAACACAAACGTTGGCCTGAAAAAACATAACCTTGTTGTATGAATTTCTAAAACCAGATTTTTGCACCATGTGTAAGTAGCACTGGGCTATCGCTCTATGGTATCATCTCAGTTCTTGTAATTTTAGCACTTATTAGGTTTTGGAAACAAACCCTGCATAATGCGTAAAATCCTGTTAAATAATTTGTAAACTTTGGCATAGTGTGCTGTTTAAAGCGGTGGTCTAAGCCGTACAGAATAAGATTTGTATTCTAGCCTCTTACCGGGAGATGTGTGGATTGTTGCGGACTTGCGCGGTGAACTATGTCGCGTGTTAAATGCAGACGAGAAGCCGGAGAAGACCGTAAACGGGGAGGACCGAGGAGACTCCGGCGTGGAGACGCAGAACAGTGAGGGGAACGCCGATGAGGAGGACCCGCTGGGGCCCAACTGCTACTACGACAAGTCCAAGTCCTTCTTCGACAACATCTCCTGTGACGACTCCAGGTGCCAGCCGGCCCTTGCAGCCACACTCCTCGTGTAGCCGGGGATGTACTTTGATTTTAACTCCACGTTTGCATGATGGCTGCCCAACAATTCTTGCATCCCTTTTGGAGTGTTGGTTGTTCGCGGCCTTTTTTTTTTTTTTTGCGTTTCAAATTCTCATTGAATTTGCGTTGCGCACTCCTTTTTAATTGCGCTACAACATACGTTAGTAAGTCAGGAGGCACTGGGGGGCCTCAGTAAAAATCTGGGGGGGGCGTAGCCCGTTCCCCTGCACCCCTCCGAGATCCGGCCATGGTGAGAGGTCGGGCAGTTTGGGGATGTGACTATGACATAAAAGGGTCAAGAGCTTATATGCAAATTTGGAAGCTGAATACAGTTTGGTCTATAAGGTCTCTGCTGTGCCCTCTTGTGGAATCCTCCAGTAACACGCAAAGTTATGTAGCCAAGTACATGAACTATTCCCTTCCTGAAGCAGCCCTTTGTTGATACAAACGCATGGTTAAAAGAGTTTATTATCTCTGGCCTCAGGGTCTCTCTATTTTCTTAGTTACCAGGTATCACAAAAATTAAAGGATGTCACAACCTTTCAAGGTGGACTTTGATGTAATCAACAACCACATAAATTTCCCTGAAACTGTTCTTAAATGGTTTCTTTTGAACATTAACGCGCACACGTAAACGTTTACAGCAGCAAGTAATGCAGCGAAGCGGATGGTTTTGCCTGGTAGCCTGATCTGTCCAAACTTCATGAATAGTAAAGCCTGTATTTCCTGATGTTTCTCTCTCTTTCTCTTGAAGGAAAGCCGCAGAAAAATCCTCTGGATTCCCGAGGTAACTGCACTTCCTCAGTGCACCTGTGTTGAATACCGTATGAGATGCAGCGCAGGCTTTGTGAAGCAAATTCTGACCCCCGTTGCTGTTGTAGGGAGCGGAGGCCCACCTGGGCGGAGGAGAGGCGGATGAACGCAGAGACGTTCGGCATCCCCGTGCGACACGGTCGCGGCCGCGGCGGGTTCAGAGGGCGTGGCGGCGCGGGATTCCGGGGCGGGCGAGGGCGCCCGGCGAGCCGCGGGTCTTTCGGGACGCCCCGGGGCGGCACAGGCAGCTTCCGCGGGTTCCGAGGAGGACGGGGCGGCCGGGAGTTCGCCGATTTCGAGTACCGGGTAAGGACTCCACGCCCTTGTGAAGCTGCCGGCTGACTGCGCCCTTACACACGGTCTGGGTATATGTGCCGCAGTATACCTTCAGTTAACCCTTAAAGTCCCCAGTGTGCCAAATTTGAACCTTTATAGTTCAATGACAGTGTTTCATTTGTTACACATGATGAAATGTTTTCATGTCTAAGATTGAAAGGGCCGTAGTCCTTATATTTTATTAATCACTGTGATTTATCAATCAAAATGTTCCTTGTTATTAGGCAAACAACCTTTCTTAATATTTCAAGACTTGATTTTTCCTAGAATAAAGAGTGAATTGTTAACCACACAATTCATTTTGTTTCTTCATCAAGCCCATGGGATTTGGGTGTAGTACATAGCGTTAACCCCAGGACTTAAAGGGTTAACTAATGTTTACAAAGCGGAAAGAAAGAAAATGTATTAAGAAGTGGTTTGCCCTGATTGAGTAAATTTTCCATGGAGATTTCAAAAACGTATTGCCGTGTAAGGTTAATGGTACCGATTTAAAGTCACCTGCACTTACCTTCTTGCTTAGAGATTTATGATCCAATGAAATAATTTTTTTTTTTCCTTCTTCCTGTGGTCTTCTAACCGTTTTGTGCTTCTGCAGCGTTGGTGTAGTTTGCGAGATTTGCAAGTCATGCATATGTGCTTGGGCTGTTAACGATTGTGTTACTGGTTTCACGGGTCACATGGCCAAGTCTCTTGTGTCGTCCAACTTCTCAGTTAGCTTTTGATTAAATGATTTAATGATTTAGTGACCATGGTATTTAGTCATTAACATCTTTGCGGAGGATGCAACCAGTGGTTGCTTCTACACGTTTGTGGTTATGGTTTGTAACCTTGACACACGGTTCACATCCTGCTCAAGCCCTCTGCAGACCAGATTCGACATCCGGTCGCAAAAGTACGCGGCAGAAGTATAAAACGGACTTGAAGCGCATTGAGTGGTTATGCGTTTCTCAACCCAGTTTTTTTTTTTTTTTTTTTTTTGTCTTTTTTTGTTGTTGTTTGTTTTATCCCCAGAAGGATAACAAAGTGGCTGCGTAGTACTGCGGGAAGGCGGATCCGAAAAGAAACCTTGTCCGCAAATTCGCTCGAGGTCTCCATTTCCGCCAAAATGGGGGGGGGAAAAAATTAAGGAAAAAAAAACCACGAAGAGAAGTACTTGCTGTATATTCGTTGTCACCAGCACTGAGGTAGAGACCGAACGACTTGAAATGGCGCGATGGGTGGATCGTTACGGGGGCGTCTTTTACATCTGTGTTCTGAAATATTAGCTGGAGGGCGAGAGATATTGTAAACAGTGCTTCAGTGGAACTATCCAGTATTTTTGCATCGAGTTTTGAGTTTTTCTTACTAAAATTGTATTTGATAATGTTCCATTGAGTGTAAAAGATGTGTTCAGAGGCCCACTGATACTGTGACGAGTACTTTGGTCGATGATATAGCTTTATTTTTTTGGATTTATCCTGTAATGTACCTTAGAAGCACCAAAATCCTGTATATAGCCAGTAGGGTCGCAGTTGCAGCTTTATACCTTATTATTTTTATGTTTTGTTTGTTTGTTAATTGTTTTTTTTAAACTTCACGTACCTTGATAGAAAGTTAACCCCACCTCTTGACTGCCTCCTATATGTTGCAGAGTTGTCCTTGTTGGAGATGCTCTTGTTTTAAATAGCATTTTTGTTGTTCTCTAGTATGTAAGTTACCAGTGTTGCTCATGCCGTGCTCAGCTAGGTAGCCAGACCCAAGCAGCTACCATTTTGACGTTTGTCACTTCTGACCTCCGTAAAGACGTAAAGACCCCATTGATACGGGAGATGGGAGCTCCTCTCTCGAAACCGCAGGAACTTCATTTATAGATTGTATCCCTGATTGAAGGCTGAGAGAGATTTTTTTTTTTTTTTGCCCCCTTGTGTCGGTGGACGATGATGGTGTTCATTTCTCCGTTCTACTCCACAGTTGCTGCACAGTACTCATATTTTGTGACTTGACTGGTCGGCGTGGATTTTTGTCTGTTAGTTTGCTTAAATTTATTACTTTGACTCGCTGGTGGGAGTAGAATGTTTCCACGCCATACGCTGCTTGTTTTGCTCAATTTTAGAATTTGTAACTTGCCATTGAGGGTAAATGCCAATAGTCACAAAACAGAATTAAATTTTGTTCCTCCAATTACTGTTAACCCTTTAAATGCCAGCTCAACCTTTTGGTGTAGCTGCTTTGGAGCCATTGCTTTAGGGCGGCCGGGGGTACACATCGACATGCGGGCGGCATACTGGTTGAAAGATGTGTTGAAGTCTTGAAGTCTACTAAAAAGGGTAAATAAAAAGGTTAATAAAACACTTTTGTTACCCCTCAGCCCTCAAGGCTGACGGGGTATTGCTATCCTTCGGGCGGGCGGGCGGCAGGCGGGCGTCTCAAAAAACTTCGACATCGGGCTGAGGGATATTCCGTGCATTGCACGCCTATTTTTTATCCCCCTGGCATATAATGCGGGGGGATATAGCGATCAGTGTGTCTGTCTGTCCGTCTATTCGTCCATCTGTAAGAAAATCGTTTCCGGACCAGGACTCGAAAACTATACCACTTACAAACATCAGATTTGGTATGGGGCTTCTCCTTATGGTCTAGTTGTGCCTTTTGGTGGTTTCGGTCCGTCCGTCTGTCCACACAACCTGTAGGTTACACAACTTACAGACAGGGGGATTCGCCATTGCCAGATGGCTCTTGATTTTCATGGCCGTCATTTCTGCAGTACCTGTGTGAGTAACGCTCTGTTCAGGTCCTGGCCCCACCCTCCCGAAAATCCCAGTGTGCTGTGATTGGTCAACTTGATCGCTTGTGATCTTGTGAGTGGACAGCCGCTTCACGTACATCTATCGGAAATGTCACACCCCTCACCATAAATGGATTTCTGGTCCAGTGTGTAAATGAGCTTTAGAAACAAATACTGGTGTAGCCTTGTAGGTGTAACCCACTTGACTCAAGGGCGAGCCAAACTATCTTCTTGGCGTGAAAATTTAATTGATGACATCACCAATTGTAGAAAAAATGGCCAGAAGGTATTGGGGCGTTTGTCAGCTCTGGAGCAGTGCGTTTTGCGGCAGAGAGAGCGATTCTCCTGGAGGTGACTTTGAGTTCTTTTCCGACACAGACCTTTTAAATGCATGTAAAAACGGTATGATGCACACAACGGCGTTAAAATAATGAAAACCATAATAGCTGCTTTTTAATTGCTTGGATTTTTTTTTTCAGCATAACATGCTGCAGCTGAGCGTTAGCGATTCCTTAACCAGGTTAAGTTCAGCACATCTTTCAACAACATAGTGACTCAAAATGTGTTCCACCAAAAGGTTGAGCTAGTTAAAGGGTTAAATGGGACAAAAAGTTTGCACAAATGGGCACGTTTACTCCCTCCATGATTGTTGATGCCAAGTCTGTAAATGGTCTCCATATTTCTATGGGTGAGCATTTTCCTTCCAGAAATTTTGAAGTACTAATCCGGTAAGCCTTTAATGACTTTGTGAGGATTTTTTTTCCAGAAAATGCTCAATTGCACTTTGCTCTTTAAAAAAAAAAAAAAAAAAGTCATTTCTCCAATGTCATTCGGTAACCCTTTAAACAAACCTGTGGTTGTACGTCGTGTTTACAATGAGGTTGTTGATGCCTGATATTTTCTGTGAATGGACCTTGAGCTTTTCAGCATTGTGTTGTATTTGGTGCGCAAGACTTTGCATTTTTAACATTAATATTAGAGATGTCACATTTTGGTAAGGTTCCTAAAAATGCAGTGTAACTAGCATTAATGCTGAATATAAGGTGAATAGTTTGCATTGTGTAGTAGGCCAGGATACAGAAGCCTCTCGTTTTGCTACCTTGTAAGCTGCCTCTGTGATATGATCAAAAATAATTTTCGCTTAAAATAACCATCTTCTTCGCACATGCTTTTGAGAATGCATGGATGAGTGACTGGATGTTTTTAAAGCATTGACACTGAAGATGTGGAATAGTGTTGACTTGGTGTCTTTGTTTTACCAAGTGACTGGGTGCTAAAGGAGACCTTTCTTCCAAATGTTTTTTCTTTGGCAGGATCTGGACTCCCCTCTTTCTCTCTCTCTCTCTCTCTCTCTCTTCCTCCCTCTCTCTCTCTCTCTCTCTCTCTCTCTCTCTCTCTCTCTCAAAAAGATATGGAACCGCTTCCCCTAATTGTGCATGCATTCATTTTGCCGCCGTTTTGTCCTGGGTTACCCATTGATGTTACAGGATCATGTTTCCAACAAGGCACCCAGCAAAAATTTTAATTTGTGCAGTTCAATTGTATGGTCATAGTACTGATAAGCTAATATTTAGGTCGAAAACCTTTAAACAAGTGCAAAACGAGGCACATTTTGGGTTTATTCTTTTCTGCGACTGCCAAGATGGAATTACTGTTCACATTTCACCATGGTTACATGTCTGGGGAAAGGGATTATGATGAAATCCCTCCCCAAAAAAACGTTGCACCATGAAAGATTAGTTTACAATTCTTGCACACACTTTTAAAAGGCACTGAGAGAGAACCAGACTTGACGTAGGGCAGCTAATTTCTAGCAGTAGGCTGTGTACAGTTCTTTCCGTACATTTATAGCAAACTCTCAGTATGTTACATCAAAGTCTTGCCCTGTAATGGGACTCTGAATGAACACTGAACAACTCCACTGATCTAGGATTGTTGCAATAACAGTTTGTGACTGCAATCTTGAGACCAAGACTGTACATACTGCCAAAATGTTACACAGCGCGACGGTTTCTCTGTTGTTCCCGATATCTGGTTCCAAACTCGAACAATTGAACTGCATGGTGTACATTCAGTGCACCTCAAGCCAATGGGAGTTTTTAATCAAATGCAAAAGAAATAAACAGTTGTTCAATACAGAGGTCTCGTTTTTTTTGTGCTCCAATTGTGTTCTTAATTGCTTGCAAAGACAACTGCGACTAAACTGCACACGGTGATGGTACTCAATTAGGGTGCTCAATTTTGAAAGTGAAATGGAGAAGTCGATTGGAGATTAAATGCGGTATGGCTGTCAGCTTTTTGACGAGTGAGCTAAACTTGCAAAATGTTTTCTCTAACTGCAGAATACCTTATTTGTGACAGCGAGTTATGTCCAAGCAGGATTGTGTAGGATTTTTAGCGTGCCTGGGCCTATAAAATGTTCAAGGGTGCTTTTCCCGAAATCACAGATGCTAACTGACATATTTGGCACCATTGACTATGAATGGACTAACTATTTAAGTAACTAACCTATTTAGCAAATATGCTTTTAAGAAACGCACCCCTGGATAACAGATAAAATTTTAACAGAAGTTGCCGATACTGCCGTTGCGTGGGCTAAAATAAAAGAATAGTAATTTTTAGGTCACTTGAGACTAAGTCTCAAAGTGACCTATTCTCATCGCCTTTTGTCCGTCATCCGTCCGTGAACAATTTACAAAATCGTCTTCTCAGAAACCGCTGATCCAATTTCAATAAAATTTTGCAGGAACCATTCTTGGGCAAATATGCACCAAAATTGCGAATTATGTGGTACCCACCCCCAGGGGCTCTGAGGGGCGGGGCTAAAACTGGTCTATACCTTTTCGACTTCTCCTCAGAAACCGCTGATTCGATATCTATAAAATTTTGCAGGAAGCATTCTTGGTCAAATATGCACCAAAATCGAGAATTATATGGTGCCCATCCCCAGGGGCTCTGAGGGCGGGGCTAAAAGTGGTCAAATTTGCTGAAATTTAAAAAATCTTCTTCAGACCCAGACAGGCTGGAAACCAGTACTCCTCATAGATGGAGGGGTCGTGAGGTGCTTTATCAAAATTGTTAATTTCATGGCCCCCAGGCTCCATGTTTGCCCCTGGGGAGGGGGTGAAGTTTTATATAGGAAAATGATACTTTTGGGTATATTTGGTTCATTGACATCAATAACATCAGTTTCTTTACAACACAGTTGACCGTTAATGCCCATGGGCCTCTTGTTTTGCCTAACACCTAGTTTTAAGTGCGTGAAGCCTGTCGATTTCTGAGATGCGGCTTTAGCCTGTATTGTCTGACTAACAGTGTATGCCACTCTGAGCATAGAGTAGCCTACACTAGGCCCGAAGGTATTGGCAAGAAAGTTTTCTAACATTAGCCTGCACCCACACAAGCCCTTTCTAGAGGAGATTGAAAACCTGTGGTTTCTGTCAGTGGTCTAGTGTCTGCCCTGGTAGCCCACAACTGTTATCGTAGGATTTTAGTGAGCTGTAGATTTAGCTTAATTTGGTTCATTTCTTGAAAAGAGGAGTTATTTTGTTCTTAAGCCGCATTCTTCCCCAGGATTGACGTCGGGGACCACTGGTCCTGGTGCGCATCTAACTGACCTAAATTTTTCTTGCCCATACGCATAAAACTGCAGTCTTCATTGGGAACAGGCAACTGACAGAATTGGTTGCACAATGTGACCTGTAGAGGGTGCTAGTGCTCTGAAATTTTGGATCACGACGACATGAACATATTACGCCGTTTTGGTATTAAATTATATGGCAGATAGTGAGGGCATTAAACGGGCACCAGGGCAAACAATACAATTGTCACTTTTTATTTTTGATAGTTCATCAGTAATGAAGCGCTTTTCACTTACAGAGCTTTTCAAATAAACTGTAAAATGACAGTTTTGAGTTTGGAAAACATGGTTATTTCACTCGCAGCATATAGTATATTTGAGGTCCAGAACAAACCTTGAGCAAACAGACAATTTACGGGGAATTGCTCTGAAAATGTGTACGGAAATTAATTCGTTAAATTGAATTGTCCGGTCAGTCGGGCATGTTCCCTGACGCGAATTCTACACTGAGGACAGTCAGGAGTTTCATGAAAATAGCTTTTCTTCATGCCTTTGCCTTAATCAGTTTTAAGTCGGTTGATGTTAAAGTTTTCATTTTACGGATGGATTGCTCATATACTAAAGCGAGAGCAGTTGATAAGTTTTGAATCATCGATTTCTTGAAAGGAATACTCATTCGGGAAGTTGTCAAAATAATTCTAGAAATGGACAGTGAGACGAACTGAAATGGCTGAATTGAAACTTTGAGTATAATTTCGGCTTCCTCGATTTCCGCAACCTTAATATCGGGGTACTGACAACTTGGGAGTGTTGCTGTGTCTTCCATCATGATGTCATGCAGTGGCATTAGAGAAACCACTCCCACTCCAAACATTTCTTCAAACCCATTAAATCATACAGGTTGTTCCCTACCACAAATGATACCTATAGAAGCTGGTTAGGAAAAACACGATGGCCTTAACCTTTAAAAAGTTGTCATTTTTCATTAAGGTTGAGGAAAGGTGGTAGTGGTTTTAGATGACATTCTAGCCTTTTAAAAAAAACCAGTCATGGCTGGCACTTTGAAATGTGACACTCAAAAAACAGGAGTCAAACACTAGGCTCCTGCGGAATGTTCTTTGTTATATAGGCCCTCCTAACCACCCTGACATCCAGCCCTACAGACTTCTGTGCTATTGAGTGAGGTCATCTCAATTCCTCCTTTGCGGTGGTCATTACTACAGCCGCCTGAGGACATCTGTCTACGCAGGTCCTTCAAACGGCTTACAATTACGACCAATCTGGTCATTTACCTTGAAAGTACAGTCTCCTTATTAAGCTCATCTACAGGGTGTAAGATGCTAGTAATATTTGCTTGGTAGATTAAATGGTCAAGCAACTTGTTCCGGGAGCTCAATTATTGCTTTGTGATGTAATTTCATGCACGTTCTGATTAAAAGTGCATTTCCATCAGACACAACTTATCTGCACTTCGAAACTAATGAGCAGTAGAGTGACTTCAAGTGAAACCGTATGCTAAATTCAAGTAATTGTCCTTTCTGTTGCACTTAATCAGAATAAACAGTAGGCCTACTAGCAAAGCAGTTCCTTCTTACATTTTCAGTCTCAATCACATTTACAATCAAGTTAAAAACCATTTGACCATGCAGAGAAAAGCAATCCTTTTCTGTTAAACATCTTCCAGATTTTTGTTCAAGGCTTTTTCCAGTTTTAGTTTTCAGAAATTGACAGAAGGCAGAAAATCCTGTATTCTGTTTGTGCCAGGCTTGTACCTGTTAAAGATATACAGGTATGGACAACAAACAATTCCCTGTAAACACAGTACGTTAGTTTGCGTTAGTTAGTTTCCAAAAGTACAGGCAACATTCGTATACACAGACATCCGGAAAAGGTGTCATTTTGTGGACTAAAAACACCTATAGAGAGCGAGAAGACTGAAAAAAAATCCTATTCTCATTATTCCCTGATATTAAGCAAGATTTTAAATATATGGACGCAAACTTAAAATTTGCAATCACGTTTGCCGTTTGAGGGAAAACTGATCAATATATTGTTTATATTACCCTCAAGACTTGCAGCAATTGCAACTTTTCATAAAATACAAAAATAAGATTAATACTGTTCAAGGAAAAAATACAGCGCAAATGCAAAAATTCTGAGTTCGGTTATAAAAGGCAAAAAGTTGGTAACATTCTGCAGTTTGTGGAAAAGAAAAACCAAACTTGGAACAAAGACTGAACACTTGAAGACATAAAAAAAAAAAAAACCTATTGCACTATAGGCTTGGATACTGCAATTTATTGAACTTTACTGAACACCCACCTTTTACTCTGGGGCACCAGCTGCCTTCAGAGCAACGCTTTGGTTGAAAACAAAGTATCTGCAAGCTAACAGTGTCAGCATGACATGCTATCCTTACTTTGTCAGTTCTCAAAAAATAGGGTATTTCCCATTTGCACCTCGGCAATGATCGTTATTCATCTGCTGAGCCCGCTCAAAGCTTCAAATAAAATGCTGTTTAACTTTATATAATAAATGGAGTAATTTATAAAACGTAGAATATTTGTGAAGACTTGTGTGCCGGTCTATCACTCAATTGAACATGAGATATGGCAGTTACACCCTCTTAGATTGGGGGTTCTACAGTATACCCCTTACAGAAATGAACGATGGCACATACACACGCGCCCTCTACCACATTAATTTCGCTGTGGTATCGTCAAGACTGATAGCACACCATGTTACAGGCAACTAAAGTCACAGGAAATGAAATATGTATACAAATCAGGTGAGGGAAATCCTTTCAGACCAGCTGCTCTAGACGTAGCTCAACCATGACCCAAAGCAAAATTCAGATACTTTTAAATCTTCCATTTTGAAAAATACAAAGAGTTGTAAATGGAAAAATATATAGAAAACATCCATGCTTTCTAAAAATAAATGCATACGAGAAGACCTTTGTGAATTTGTTTACATTTACGATTACAAGAACCGAATGACAGGATCCCGACAGGTAGTGGCTGTTTTGCCATCGCTGTGGAACTGAGCTACACAAGTATACGACGAGCTAATGTACATTCATCGTCACTTCCTGTCCGTTGGTCATGTTAAGAAGTGGTGCTAAGAATCTTGAACATTAGCCTGCATTGGGTTTCTGTGCAGGAAAGGTCAGTACTGGTGCAGGAAAGAGGGCTGGTGCTCCTGTTTAAAGGAGAGAGACTTGAAAGCTTCGCGGATGGGTTTGTGCTCTGACGCTCCTCGCAGCTGTTCCTCTGGTCTCGGCTGCTGCCGCTGCTGCTGCACCGGCCTCTGCTGCTGCTGGTGTTTTTGGCGATAAGGGAAGTCAGAGGAAATCCCCAGTGAGGCGGGACAGCCACTGGTAGTGGACCACACTGCTGACTGCAGGATTTGCATCGAATCATTCCATTGGCTGAAGGGGATGGTCACCTGGTGCAAGGAAGAGCCTGGATTGGGTAAAGTGTTGGAGTGGAGGGCACAGTGCTGCCAGGGAGCTTTCGGAGGCCATGTTTTTGTCTTATTTTCCTGTGGAGTAAAGTTTGAAGGGAGAGTCACGCATCCGTATGGGCTTTAATGCTTAATTACACCCAACATCTTTTTTTTTTAAAGCTGTACATGTCTTCATATGCCTACTAGCTTATTGAACCCATTAACCTATGCTTTATTCATCTGAAATAATGGCAATCTCAGTAGATGAACATTAAAACGTGTAAATTGACCCGATGTCAAGGTACCACTTGGTCATTATTGCCTCCTCACATTTTCGAATAAAGGCAATCTCTTCACGAAAGTTTTCAAGGCTCAAGCACTGATGGGTCATACTTTTGGTGTTTGATGTTGGTATTCTAACTCAGAAGACCTGAAAACATCCATGTGAGTATTAAACTCAAGCTGCTGTCTGGAATTTATCAGATGGGACTGTTAATGACTTGTGCAGTGGAAATGAGAACTAAAGCAGTCCAATTAGCTCAACTCTGAATCTTAAGGACATAAAAGGTGGTCTTTTGCACCATATGAAAGTAAGACATTGAATTAAAATTAACGACGGTGTCATAAGGTGATGGCTGAAAATGGCCGGGACAGCCTGCGCGGCCGCACCTGATTGCTGTCGTCCCCAGATTGGTGCAGACGGGACAAGGGCAGGGGGCACACTTCCTGTTCGCCACAGCTGTGTTTCCTGTATGGAGGGGGGGGAACGTGAGTAAACATTCTATTCCAATGAGACCCTGTCCACACAAAGAAACCCATCTGCAGTTTTTTAGTCTAGTAATGAGGGTAAAAAAGCTTTGTTTTATTCTTCGAAGCACCAAATCTTAGCTTTTATTGCAGTTTCCTTGACAAGTGAAATTATCTAAATCCGCAGGCGAATCTCGAAAGGAGTTAAGCTCGCCATAACTTGTTGGCAATGGTCTTCTTAACGAAAAAAGTTATTTAAAATTATTTTTCTAAGTACAGTACTAAAATAACTATTTCTGTTGTGCATTATTTCTTAAGGAGTCAGTTGTACCTTCTTTGATTGACAGCCGCCGCGAGGTCAGGTCCTGAGAACATGGAGAACAGGTTGTCGCCATTGGCCGAGGAGGTCTCGTCACTGGAGCTTGCTGAGTCCCCTTGATTGGCTGACCAGGTGCTGCCAATTCCATCCCTGGTGACATGACAAATACTACAGCGTTAATCTCCCGCCCCTTGTGTGCCACTCAGGACACAAAAAGTCCAAAAATTCAACCTCGTATAGTGCTACAGCCAGAACCAACCCCGTTCCCGAAGCTCTGCCAGCCTTTTGGTTTTCATCTCAAAACTACTTTGGCGCACCTCATTCTAGTGATAAGAGGACGTGTTTTTCAGGTGAGAATGAAAAAATTTGGGGTTCTAGATCTTCAGGATCAGGGTTGGTCACAATTACTACATTAAATAATTTCACGTTTTAATTATTATATTAATTCTTAAGAGCGTTCGTCAAGAAAGTCCTTCAATGAGGTGACCAACATTTTTTAGGAGCAGTAAACATACCCCTCCGAAAAGTATTCAGGGCGGGGCCAGGTCCTGTGAGCCTCATCGGCGATTGGCCAGTCACCACAGGCGTCACTAGGGCGACGGACATGTTGAGCTTGCCGTTTCTGCTGGACGGAACGGTTCACCCCGGCCACATACCGCGCAAACTCGGGGTCGGAGCCAACTGCACGAAAGAAGGATTTTAAAACGACCACAGTTCGTTTCAGCACCGTCTTCATTCAGAGCTGGTCTCAATTCACTCGAGTGAGAAACAAAAAGGCTGAAAAACAACTCTCAGCTGCAAAAAGAAGGATGAATACATACACTGGACATGCCCAAAAACTATGAGGAAAGTAATAGCAAAGGGAATTTATGAAGACATGATCTATACGACAAAGAGTGACTTCAATACGATCAGTGCAGCTCGTGGGTCTGTGAGCACAGTCTGGTCATGCCATCGGAGGACAACGCGGTCATCGTGCAATTTTGTGTGCACAGCTATGTGCGCCCTGCTGACCAGGAATGGTTGCCAGAATGCAACGAAACTAACAAATTTGTACAGTCTTAATCCGTATGATCCACAACGAGGCTGAGCTTATTGTTGCCTTGCCAATGCGGGCCTCTGGCTATAGCTGGTAATTGGCTTGGCTGGGATTCAACCACAGTGACCGCAGGGCTCACAGATGAACGAGGCAGTTGTGAGCTCATGCCGTGAAGAGGATGCCTGTCGACCGAGGCCATGTTTTTGTAAAGATTCACACGTGAGCCAAATGGCGTTGGAGCCACGGTTAGAAATGGAAAAAAATCTCAAAGCACCTCATCACAAGAATGCAAAACATGATCCTGACAAATAAGAAATGATGGATGCCTTGCAACATAATGACCGCGCTAGCGCAGACGAATAGCTTGGGTATTTTTCATTGGATGCAAGAGGTGATGGTCGCATTCAGGCAACAACCTCAAGGGGTGGGGAAAGACGGTGTTTCCATAAGGATCCCAAAAGCCCCTCAACTGCAACATCATAAGATGCTGCAGCCCAAACTCAAATTAGAACCTGACGGCAAAATGAAATTGCTCCAGGAGGGCATGTGGCGTGCTGAATAGGGCTGCCTACGCGTACTCTGGCCTCATGATCGGAGCTTATACAGCAACGGGTTGCCAATGCCTGTAACCAAGTAACAATGGTATTTGAATGGGAATCAGACGGTTTCTGGTTCCGGACCTAGAGTAGCCAAAATGAGATCAGCACAGTCGTTGTGCCATCGCTTGGCACCACTGTCAAGCTCAAAGATTCTTTTAAATAATCAAAAACGTCTCGAAACAAAATGAAAACAATGGAGATTTGTTTCAAACCTCCTGGCACATGATCTGCTGAAGGTCCCTTGTTCCCATCAGTCAGACCAACTGCTGCGCAGAATTCAGCACCAGCCAACGCGCACATATGTGCCACTAATCCAATTACAGACATGCAACATGAGGTCATCACTGACAACTGCCACCATTGAATCTTGACTTGTTTAATTTCAACAAGACGACAAACCAACAAGAAAGCATAGTGCAAAAAATAAAAAGAACTATTTTTATAAGTTGGAACAATTTCCAATTCCAGCAGCTTAGACCTCGGGACAATCCCAAGAGAGATTTTGGCGCGGTTTATTCCATCAAGTGCATCAGAGCCATTTCCACTTCTAACAGAAAGATTAGCATGAACATTAGCATCCAACGTAAAGTGAGAAGTTGCTCCTCGTTTGCTCTCATAAAATACTCAGACATCAAATGTGAAATGTAGGAGTTCTTTCATTCCAGGGATGACATGATCCCAATTGGATGCCACAAAATCTTATTTTTCCTTCCTCCACTCAAAGGTTTGTTTAGTCTGGATAACTTGCTTGCTTTGGAAACTGAACTCTCAGGCCTGTCTCTGTACTCAGACTGAAATAGAGGTCTGCATCAGTCATTCCTAACCAAGCAATCTGTTGGAAATATGCGGCCTTGAGCTCTGGGTTTGACACGAGTGACTATGTGCCTCCCCTCTATTTTTGTGTTTAACTAAATGGCTTCCCAATGCGTTTGAGCTTAATATATGATTCACCTTGCATGTGGTTTATTTTATACAATACTATTCTTATATCTGTGAAGAGTGCCAATAATTTCTTAGTTCAGAGAATACTTCCTCGAACTGTGGACTTGGTGAAGGCGCCAGTGTGCCTCACCCAAGAACACGGACCATAGACTGTTTAAAAACTTTAAACCAGGCTCACAGAGACCTCTCGCATTGACTTTCAGCCCGTTTGTCGGAATGCATTTCAGCACGCAGAAGTTCAGGTTTCAAGCATTCGCATTTTGTTGAACTTGAGGGCAGAGCCAGTGCAGTATAGCCACTGATCCCGAATCGTCCACAAAGCATTTTAGATTTGGTAATTTAACCAGTTCCCGATTGGTCAGCAAAATATTTGTCTGTCGTCCAAATTGTACAGTAGTTTAACAAATCAGTCAGGACTATAATAAGACAAAAAGCATCGTCGGCCTGTTGATAAAACCTCGTATCCTCAAAATGATCAACTTTACAGAGGAGCATAAAAAATCTTTGATTTGGAAGAATACAGTTGACCTGTGTTCGGGTAGGATGACTATTTTTCTTCCTAGAATGTATTTTGTATTTTGCAATGTTATTATCGTGGACCTACAAGTTTTTGTTTCTTATCAGACTTGGAGATACAAGGTTTTATCAGCAGGCCGACGACATACTGAATGTACTTTCACAGGCTGAGGGTAAAGAATAATCAAATTCGTATACATTCAAGTTATCGTTGACTTCAATGGAGAATGGGGAATTCTTGACCTACACCAGAGCCAGCCAGGGTGGAATTAGTGAACACCCCCTTTGGGCACTAGGACAGACTCACCTGCTTGGTCAAACGGCAGATGATCTCCCAGGGATCCGTAACTGCCTTCGCTTTGGTCCCGGTTCGGCCAGGTGTTGTTCCGCGGGCCACGAGGCTTGTGGCCCAGTGCGTCCGACATCACGCTGTCCACGTAGGAACTCACCAGCCCCAGGCTGATCAGGTCTGAGCTCAGGTTGGGTGAACACGGCATCCCCCACTGCCCCAACTGTCCAATCGGGGCGAGCCCAGAGAGAGGGGGAGGGGCGGCCAGAGGAGGGGGGGAGCTTGAAGGCCACTTTGCCTGTTGAAGAGGAGGACGCTGGGAAGGAATTTGGGGAGCTGCAAGCGAGTGCTGGATAACAGGCTGCAGGAGATGCTGACTGGACTGCAGTGCATGCTGGGAACGTTGCGGCGGAGGTTGTTTCTGAGTTGGGAGCTCCTGCTGCTGCTGGGGCAACACTTTTGGCGAGGAGGGCAGCAGGACACCATGAGACGGCATCTGCAAAGTCGATGACAGTCCCGACGGCGGTTTGAGCTTGGCAGCATTGGCGGATTCCGCGGAGTTCCTCCTCTTGACTAGCGGGGAGTCCTGCTGGGACTTGCCCATGTTGAACCCAGAGAGAAAGTCGATGACATCCTGCATCTCCTGGTCCGTGGGCAGGTTCATGCCCTGGAGGTCTGATGGGTACCCGTTAGTAAGTATGGCGGCTGAACCTGGTGGCAGTTGGCTGGAGTCAGGAAGCATGCGCAATGGGTTTGCGTTGAGGATGAAGCTCTGCAGTCGGCTGTCAGTCCCTCCCTGGACCTTGGCCTTTTCCTCCGAAAAGGACCCGCCGATTGCATGGTTGATGCCATGGGAGGGGGTGCCGGGGTTAGAGTAGCTGCCACTGCTGCCTCCATTAGTAGAGGCCTTCTTGGTGAACCTGGAGGTGAGTTTGGAGATGGACTTAGGAAGACCGCTCGAAGGCTTGAGCCCGTTCCTGGCTGGAAGTCCATCAGGCATACCATAATCCAGACTTTCCCGCTGAAGCTGTATCTGAATGGTGGGCAGGGCCTGGTCTCTATAGAAACAGTGCAGGGAGGTTATGCCACAATCAGAAAGGTTGTATCAAACCACAAATTCAAGCTCAAATTTTTCCATTATGGATGTGGCCAAATTAAGCCATCCTCTGGACCATCGTTCGGCTTGTGGTCTCTGTGGAAGAAGCGCATTCAGGCTACATTATATTATCATTGCAAATGACAACTAAACCATTGCTTCAAGTGTTTCTGGTCAATCAGGTCAATCTCTGATTAAAATCTGGACCAATGTAGTTCAATTTAATTTGTTAAGTCACAATTCCTGTTCAACTAAGGTGGGGGGGACTTTTCAAGACCATGCCTGATACGGTGTTAGATACCATTGAGTTTAAGAGCATCCTAAGAATTGCGTATACTTTGGTGGTAAGAAAATGGCAGGTTTTGTGAGGCTAAATGTTAAGTTCTGGATCATCCCAACTGAAGTCTCTGGCTAATGTGGGAGAGGGGCTACCTGGATTTTCCAAACCACAGACACTGATATCTAGACCAAAGAGAGAAATTACTGAATATCCCTGTTCAACCAAATAAGATTCTCTTTCAGCATTCAGGATGTTTAGATGTCTGTGAACTTGCCTGAGGTCCGTCCACCTGCTGAGGTCAAACACGGCAGTATACAGGACGTCCACCAGCCCCAGCGTCTTCTCTGGGTCCAAACTGCGTTGCAGAAGGGACATGGTGGCTGGGTCCTCCTTCAGACACCTGGAACACCCCCCCCCAAAAAGGAATTAGAGACCGGCACCGAAAAACAGCACCCGGTTTAGCAGGTCCCCCAACTCCTAACAACTGGTTTCATTTCCAACAATTTACAACAAAGTCCCCTGAGGCATCACAGGCCAAAAATAATGCAAGGCCAGACTACGTTACATGCCACGTACCACGAATAACAACTTTCAAGTTGTGGTGCAAATATATCACTGGTATTGCCAGAAGAAGAGGGCTCAACAATGTCAAATGCTAAGGACACAAGAATCAAAAATGGAAAGTTTTTTTTTTTTTTACCACGCAGAGGGAACCTGGACTATGATTCTGGTGCCTTCCAACGTAATCTGAGGTGCATAGGCTTCCCTGTTCTCAATCTGAGCGGTGTCGACAACCACCTGCCAGAGAAAACAAACAATCAACAGATTTCACAGCAAATTTTGGCAAAGTTTACATTTTTCGAAGAAAATTTCAATACTTGGCTTTCTTCTGCAAGGACAAACCACCTGTCAGGGTTTTCGGTCCAGTATAGGATGCAAGACGAAACCTTACTGCTTTACAGTCACCTAATCCTCAGCACACTGTGGGTGACTGTTCAATGCGGTAAACCAAACCCAGCAATAGTGTCCCAGTCCTTATAAAACTAACATGGCTGGACCCAGAACCCTAACACAGAATTCACCAACCAGGTATCCATGATAGAATTATGATTACAATGTGCAACTTCCATGAAAACTTATTATTATTATTTTTTAGCTAATTTGATGGGTACATCTCCAAAAGGAGCAGTTTTTTAGGTTTCCTCCAGTTCCACTGATGGAAAACCTCCACTCAATAATAAAAAAAAAAAACATTCTACATGATTCTCACTTTCTAGCCGTTTGTCATACAGAAGCAGGAATGGGCTAATGTCCCCGTGCACAGAATGGGGTTCATACATGGTTTGTCGAGTTCACTGCAGGAGGTTTAACCAGGCTTGCTCATAGCTCGGACGTCAACCTCTTGAAACACCATTGGGGTCCACCAATGTGGAGCCAGGCCTAATTAACATCTAAACTATCTGAAACTACAAACCACAGCTTTTTTTCCTGGCTGAAATGGAAGCAAATTCCCACAGAAACTTTATCAACATGTCTTGGAAAGCCTTCTCAGAGGAGTTTGGGCTGTCACAGCAGTGAAGATGGCGCGACTCCTAATTAAGCCCACAATGTTGAGGTGAGACGTAGGTAGAGCAGTTTTCTACGCTCCAACAGCCAAGTAGTGCACACTCTCTCGCACAGATCAAAAGGGCCGGTGCTTATTCAGAAGCTCTGAACAACTGGTCTACATTCCAGGGGAAATAGGTGGCATAGAGAAAGAAAGTCGTCTCCCATTTCCTGATGGCTTCCTCCTCTTCATGTATAACACAGGTGTTTCCTCTGCCGTCTGACGGGGACACGAGGAGAGCCGAGCCCGTTCTCACTCACACGTGAAGCAAGGTCACTCTGGCTGCCAACCGTGAGGGTGGGGGCCGGGTGAGGCAGGGAGAGGGGGGTGGGGGGGTCGACGACACAAACCCTGTACCACAGAAGCCAGTTTACGCTTGGCCTTTCCTACCTGCGGTCACTCACTGCCGCTGCTGGTCACCGCCAAAGAAAACGAACAGTACACTGCACACCTGGCAGAATGCTTGGCCTTTCCAAAGCCAGTAAAACCCGACACGCCGACAGAGGGTGGGGGAGGACAAAGACCTGTATGGGGCACTGTGTGCTGCTCTTTCATGCGACATGGCTGACCGCCTGGGTAACCATTACCCTGACTCAGAACGCCCTTGAACCTTCATGAGGACAATAAACGCGAGCGGCCGGCTCAGACAAACCGGCGACAGAACGTTTTCCAAACACGCCCTTCCTTCCCTCTGTCCACTGACCTCCGTGGCTGAGAAGGACTTGTTTGTGAGATCAGTGATACCTCTGACATCATTTCTACCCTTGATCTATCATAACTAAAGCCCCCCCCCCCTCACCATTAAAAAAGCAGCTCTTAGCCAGAAGCAGCTCTTAAGAGTGGAGAAGTGTTCAGAAACCAGCGGTCCGTTTGGCCGCAGGGCTTAGCTCTTTCAGTGTGTGCGAATACAGGCTTCGCAGAGATTACTCTTAAAGTCACCAGACAGGAGTGTCAATGCATATCCCTGAGGGATTGTAATGTTTAGTTAGTATGTGTGTGTGTGTGTGTGTGTGTGTGTGTGTATATATGTGTGTGTGTGTATGAGAGCATGTGGACATGTGCTACCACCCTTGAAGAGGACCAAATCTCCCTACAAGTGGTGGAATGCCAAATTTCTTCATCCCAATGGGGACATTTTCTGGTCAGTGTTAAAAGGCCCTTATTATGCTACCAGGTGCACAGCTAATTAGCCAATATGAACCAGCTAAAAATCTCAGCTTCCTGACATCACAAGGCAGAGTGACTTCCAAGAATGATGAAATCTGATTGACTGCTTGGCTGAAGGTGATCAGCTCCTCTTGCCTCTGGTTGGTTACTTCCCCATGTGATGTCAAGAGGGGAAAGATTTTCAAATAACTTGTAATAACTAATTGGCTGTGCATTTGGTGACATCATAGGGGACCTTTAAGGTTATGGTAAGGGTTAGGTTAAGGTTAGGGTTAGACATAGTGTTCGTGGTCAAAATTGCAGTAAGGGTTGCTTCACAGCAACAAGGTTGTGGGTTCAAATCTGGCCTGGGGCCTTTGTGTGTGGAGTTTGCATGTTCTCCCCGTGTTCTTGTGGGTTTTCTCCGGGTACTTCGGTTTCCCCCACCCACAAAATAAAAAAAAAAAAAAAACACACATTACAGGAACTCTCCCATCAGTACCCCTGACCAAGGAACTGGCTTTAGAACTGGAGTAGGTCCCGGGGCGCTGCTCTGTGGCTGCCCACTGCTCCTAACTGTAGGATGGGTCAAGTGCAGAGGACAAATTACCCCACAGGGCTCAATAACCACACCACAAAACTTGAAAAGCCAATGTGTGTGGGTGTGCGGCTCGCTTACCAGACCCGCCTGTCCAAAAAGCAGCTGCACGGCAGTTTTGCAGGCCCCTCTCCAGCTAGAGGGGCAGACCTGATTCAGGACCTCTAAGACAGGGGCAGTGTCCTGTGGTGCCAGACCGTTCAGTCCCGCGTCCTCTTTAAACAGCCGCAGCACCGTTTGCTACGGAGAGGCCCAAGCACACATTGCACTGATCAGCAAAGCAGAGACAAAGCAGTGATTAATGCAAGCAATTTCATTGTCTACCTAGTGCTAACTACTGACAAACCACAACTATTCTCAAGCCTTACATAAACACAGAGAGGGAGGGGTGGGGTGTGTGTGGGCCTATCGTGATTTGATGGAAAGCGTCATTTCGAAAGTTGGCATCAGTCCAGCGGCGATGCGCTCGAGGTTGCGGGACGAGGCGATGAGTAACGGTCTGGAAACGAGTGCCTGCGAAGCCAGACGTATGGAAGGGAATGTCTCTCAGAGGAAAACAAAGCCGGCGAGAACCCGAAAAATTTAACTCTTTAGGTGTAAAACAGGTGAGCTTTTCACTCAAGCTAAACGCTGGCAGTTTCAAACCTGGCTGGAACCCAGAGGAAGATTAGTTAACCCTTCTGTTATGTTCTAATTAATAAACCATTTTTGGTTTGAGGTCAGTTTGATCTACATAAACTACATAAACATACATAACTGAAATTACAAACCCAATCTCCTCTCAGCTCAGTCACACCGCCCCACTGATCATTTCAATGGCCCGATAAATGCAACACGACTCCCCCATCCTCCCCTTATAGTTGTACATCAAGCACTGATTTCACATGACTATAGCAAAATGAATAAAACATAATTTGAAATGAATGAGAGATTAATTTGAACATGCGTCGAGGCTTAGGCAACACTCTAAAAACAAGAACAAAATGATGATTTAATATAATAATTGATTCTGAGGTAAAAATGCCCCAAACAGCACTAGTGTTAACAAGATGTACAGAACAAAACAAAAAAAAAATCATTTTTGAGTTAATTTCATGTTTTACCTGTAAAGTCAGGGAAAAAAATCTAGCCAAAAAACAAAAAAAAAAATGCTAACCTTGTTTTTAGAGATGTTGAACATCACTAAAATTGACCCAGAACTTAAGAGGAGGGTTAAAGCGGCATGGACATGGGACATGAGGACAAACAATAACGTAAACTGGACATCTGTGCTGTCCAGTGATCGTTACCCCATATCGATCAGGACTGACTCAAAACCCAGATCTCAAACCCATGCCCTGCGAGTAACTGTTAAAACTAAACCCTGTGTGGGATCATTTTCAGTGTGGAGTAACAGGACCCACAAAGTGGAAAAAGGCCTGTCTCAGCCTGGACAGCTGGGAGAGAAGTGGACGGGCGGGTGGCAGAAGACGGCAGTACCATTTTCAGTCTGAGGTTGTCGGCGGCGGACTCGTTGAAGGACACGCCCTTCAGGAAGTGGGGGCCAACGTGTAGCGGGATGGTGGGCAGCTCACGCTGAAGGGGCTGGAAGGAGGTCTGCATACGGCCTGCCTGCTGGGCCTCGGGCTCACTGCAACAGCCCTGAGAGCGCCCCCACATGGGTGTTAGTGATACTGCACACACACGAGCGCGCACACGCACTACTGCAAAAGCCCTGAGAGCACCTCCACATGGGTATTAGTGTTACTGAACACACACTCACACACACGCGCACTACTGCAACAAACCTGAGAGTGCCTCCACATGGGTGTTAGTGTTACTGCGCATACACACACACGCACACACACTACTGCAACAACTCTGAGAGCGCCCCCACGAGGGTGTTACTATTACTGAAAACACACACACACACACACACACACACACACACACACACACACACACACACACACACACACACACGTGCACACTCATACACGACTGCAACAATACTGAGAGCACCCCCACAAGGGTGTTAATATTACTGCACACCCACACACACACACACACACACACACACACACACACACACACACTACGGCAGCCCTAGGACTGTCCAACAAAAGCACAATACTGGAGACACAAATCATTCCAATGAGCAAATGGGCATGCAGAATCGATATTTCATACAGGTTCAGCAAATAAGCACAATAACATGGGCTCTCAATTCTAAATGTCTCAGGCCCAACTTACCTGTAAAGCTGCTTCAGCAGAACTGGGATTAAGGTGGAAACCAGCCTTCAGTGCATATTCACTGTGACCCAGGCTCTCCAGTGCTAATTTATAAGCCTGAACATCAGGAAAACAAATCAAGCAATTATCAACTCAACAGGTTTCTTCTTTAACAAATGAAGTTCTAATACATCTTGAACAGCAGTCTTTAGTGACAGGCATTATACTTAAAACCATACATCTCTGCAGACTTGAGTGAAGTCAGCGTTTTGTCCTGAAATCCTCTAATGTAGTTTTAAGCTGCAGCTAATCTGGACTAAGGCAAACAAATCTCAAATGGTGGATCGACTCGTGCGAAAAGAAAGAGTCAAAGATCGGCTGCGTCAAATCAGTGATTCATTCAGTGGCAGCAGTGGACAGAACAGCCTGATTCCAAGTGACGGCTCAAAATCAAATCAGGTTTTAGCTGTTCTAGATAATGTCAAGTTTTGCTGTGAGGTTCACAAATCTCTTGCATCTTCAAGCCACCTAGCTCAAAAGAGCAAGTAAAAGAATCACAGCTTCATATCACTGATACTTATGGTAGCAGCGGATGGGTCGGCCTTGAGCCCCTGGATTGAGAGAGCTGCGACAACTGGACAATAGGAGCCATTTTGATTCCATTGTGCAAAACTGAGCCATTGCGCAAGATGGAAATGGTTGGAAATTTTTAGTTCTTTCCTCAGAAGGGAAACTAATTAATTTCAAGGTTAAAGCTGTAAACCAGCAAGCAGTGGTTTTGCTAAGCACGAATGGGTACTAATTCACTTTGAGACGGTGCCTGATAAGGTCATGGAAACAAAATGGCTCCATGACATGACTTTCTGGAACTCTCATGTTGCAACTCTCTTTGTCAAGAAACTCTAGGTCAGCCCATGTCTACGCTGCTCTAGGAGAGTTCTCAGACTCTGAGCCCAACACAGGCTTACCTGCAAGGCGCCGTCGATCTTCACGTTGAGGTCCTTCAGCTGGTGCACGGGGATGGCAGTGTTGTGAGAGCAGAAGAGCCGCTGAACCTCGATACCCGCGAGGCAGCCGTCCCGTCCGCAATTCCTCAGCCGCGATGTGGCCTGGAGACCAGGACAGACAAGAGCCAGGGTACTGAGTGAGCACGTGCACATGCAGAGATGCATATTAGCGCTGATACCTCGCTCACAAATACAAGCGCCACTTATTTGGGATGGATTCCAGCACAGCGACCTTCCTGAGAGTATGTTTTTCAGAAGGGCCCTGCATTACAAAAACATCAAATGCCACCATAATGTTGCAGAAGAAAGTTAAAACGATAATAATATGGTGGATGAAGTTGGCATCATGGTGGTACAATAACAGTTATGTTACCGTTATTTAATAGACAGTGACCAAAGTGACTTACAGTTGATTACTATAAACAGGGAACTATCCCCCAAGGAGCAATTTGGGGTTAACTCCTTCATGCAGATGACAGATTTCATCGCTCAGATTACTGTTCAAATTACGGATTTACGGCTGCGGTACTAAAATTATTCTCCAAGCAAGTGACTGTATATTGAAGTGGAGGAGCTAGTGCTTGAGAACAACTCAAAATATGCGGTTTTTAAGCACAGCCCAGTGGCTCTGGACTGGTATGAATCAAGCCGACCCATACAGGCCTCATCTCAAGCTACTGTGGTGTATTTGGAGATTGGGATTAAAAAAACATTTTTTTTCCATCTTGTGTTGAGCATCGTATTAACAATGTAAATTCATAAACAGCCCGAATGTAAGCCAAAACAGTACTGAAATGCTGCTCAAGGAATAGCAAAATAAACAAGACATATTCCTGTTCCGTCATTCAACAATCAAAATCTCCCATTGTATATTAATTTAAATATACACTGATGACCCAAAACATTAAAACCACACACAGACGTGGCAAATAATGTTGATTATCTCATCACAACGTCAAATGTCAAGGTCTGCAGACAGATCTTAGATGGTCAGCGAACAGCTGGCTCTTGTATTCAACGTGTTGAATTCGGGAGAAATGGGAACTGAACAACTTTGACAAGGGCCAAATCATTATGGCTGGATAAGTGTATTTGGGGATATCTGAAGATCCAAGACTCTGGGGTGCTCCCTGTCAGCTGATGTGAGTACCTCCTGACTGTGCTCCAAGGAGGGGCAAACCATGAACTGGCAACAGGGCTTTGGGCGCCCAAGACTCATCGATGCACAAGGGCTATGGCGCCTATCCTGTGTGGTCCAACCTGACAGAAGGGCGACTGTGGTGCAAGTCGCTGAGAATTTTACTGATATTTGCATCAGGAATGAGTCGCAACGCACAGTGCATCACACTCTGCTGCGTATTGCACTTTTTCGCTCACACACCAGTCAAAGTGCCCACTATAACCCCAGCCCACCACTAAAAGTACCCACTATGGGCCACCTGAGCTTCTGAACTGGACCTTGGAGCAGCTTATGAAGGTTGCCTGGTCCAGTGAGTCCCATTTTCTTTTACATTATATGAGCTTCGGCTAGATATGTCCGCACCAGTTACCTGGGATGAGACGGCATCAAAATGCACTGAGGGAAGAAGATAAGCTGGTAGAGGGAGAGTGACACACTGGGAAAGGTTCTGCTGAAAAGCCTTCAGTTCTGGAATTCAAGTGACGTCAGTTTGATGGAGCCGTTTTGACTGCACAAGGAGGACCTTCACCATATTAGTCAGGGTGTTTTAATCTTGTCACTGACATGAACTTACTGTGATTTACGCCTACAAATTCCCCTTTCAAAATCCGGTATTGCCCCACCCCAGAAATTCTCCGCTTCAAGCACTTTCACTTCAGGCCAGTTAGATCCACACAGTACCTGTTTAATCACGTTAAGGCGATTGTTTACTGTCAAATAGCCCATTATCTCATTCCCTGAATTCTACTTTGTCTTCTTACAACATATTATTACACATAAAAGGGTTTTAAGGGCCTTGCTTGAGGGCTAAACTGCTGCACTGATCTTAATGTGGCTTCCTGAAGGCTTGAGCGACCCATGTCACGGTTTGAGATCATAACCACTTGGCCAGAGGCTGCCTTTAGCAGAAACATTGCATGCGAAAACTGTATTCAGACCTCAAGTCAAACCAGTCAGAACACACCACCGCAACATCAAAGTGTACTCATCAGTATTATAATTTTTGTCTTTATTTAATCAGGGAAGTTCCGCAGAAAACACATTTCTTTCTCAAGAACGCCCTGGGAGAAATGCCAGGAAGAAGAGGTGTAGGTAAGGAGGGATTTACAACAGCAGGGGTAAAGCCCCTACAGGCTGTTTTCGGGGTTTAAGGGCCTTGCTCAAGGGCCAAACGACAGAGTTCTACCCAATTTTCACTCCATATGAAAGTCAGAATTCCAAGCGTCGCTGACTCTACGGTTGGTGATCAAGCAACTTTAAAATGGGCATCTCTGCCGCCTTTCTAATGCACTTTTTTTCCGCAGAAAGAAAGAAGTCTGGATGCAGAACAGTAAAAACAGGAAGCTGGTGCCTATGTTGTGAGCGGGGGGGCTGAGAGGTATTCCTGCGTAAGAGAGCGAAGAAGGGGATTACCTGAGTCTCGCCTGTACAGGAAGGCGAAACGCCACACCAACTGACTGCTCCCACCCTGCAGCTACGCTCCCACACTCCCTAAACTCTCTGTAATCTGACCTCTAACACTACTTTAAGGTCGGACACCATCTCTATTCTATTCTCTATTAGAGAAGAATGACCTTGTCCGCCTTTTCTCCTCCTTACCCTGGGGCTAATATAACACAAAAGCTACATCTCTGAAGCTTTGGGGATTGGAAAAACCCCAATTTTTTTCAGAAGAGGAAGAAGAACATTGTAGAACATTCTACATTCTGGGCAAAAACTTGTGGCGTTAGTGAGGCAGTTATAACACTGGAGTAGTTTGTAGACACAAACTACATTTTTTCCCTCACCCCCCAAGCCCAGTGTGGCCACAAAAAGATCAGAGCAAGTGTTGGGTGCTTTAGAACGCCCTTTGACCCCACATTGCCCCGGTCTGCGGTTTAGGAGGGCGGGACAGACCCCTGCTCAGTCAAGTCAACTTCAGGTCACTTTGGACAAAAAAAAAGTATCTAAATAACAACAATAAACTGTAATAAACAGTAACATATTAAACAGCAACATATTAAAAATTAATATATTGTCACATATCAAACTGTAATATAGTGCAATAAATAGCACTAAGAATTGTAAATAAGTGTAATAAATAGTAATACATTGTAATAACAAACTAACAAAGTGAAATGAAATTAAAAAAAAAAACTAAATAAGTGCAATAAACAGGAAGAGATTGCAATAAATAAAAAAATGGACTTGACTTAGCAACATAGCAGTAAAAAATAGCAATTAAGAGTAATAAAAGGAGATGTACTGTAAAGAATAAATAGCAATACATGGGATTAAATAACATTGAAAACTGTAAATAAGTGTCAGTGGTGGGAACCTCAGAAGCCGCCTTCCAGGACTGCACGGCCTGCTCCAGCTCGGTGAGCGGCCCTGAGGAGGAGCTCTGGGGCTGGGCGTTAGCGCGTCGCTCCTGGGCCTGAGCTAGCGCTTCTGCCAGGCAGGATTGGGCCACCGGCTGCACCTTCTGCAGAGCCTGAGACAGGAACTGGAAGTGGACCTGCATCACTGTCAGGAAGCAGCGTCCCAGAACCTGTGGAATAAACCGCACCGCAAAGTCAGACGGTTCACTCGCTGTTCGCTGACACTAACTGTTCACTGATTCTGTTCGCTGCTGCTCGCTGTTCAGGAAACTTCAGACAGGGATGCACTTCCCAAACCACAGGAAACAGCAGAGGCTCACCCCAATCACTCCTTTTTCTAATCCATCCCTTACTTATTTCTTTTTTACTGCCCCCACTTAACCAAGAAAAGGAGAGAAAATAAATTAAAAACTAGAGGCACTCTGAGAGTGCAAACCTCCACCAAGGCAGTACAGTCAAAATCTTGCTGAGTGAGAATGGCTTATGAGAAATTTAAGTATAGGTTCTGCCCCTGATGCTAGACCATTCAACCCACAAAATTTGAGTGATATCACTAGGAGTGAAGCTCATTTATTGCATGTCACAGAATTTCAAGATGGCTGCTGTGACGGCCATACTGTTTAACCAATCGTGGTCAAAGTCAAAAGGGTCCATCCCTGATGTAATCACAACCCACCCACAAAATTTTGGAGAGATTTGTTCATTACTTTTTGAGTTGATTTATCTTGCACACAAACAACAGACAGACAGGAAAACAAACTCTGGCAAAAACATAACCTCCTAGGCGGAGGTAATGACGGTCCTCCTTGCTTCAAACGTCAGTTTGAAATGATGTCAGTCAGAGTCATGGCAGACGCACAGCAGATACTGAGCGATAGAGCCACATCAATCATTTATAGGTAACATATTTCAAAAATTACTCTTGAAATGGGCAGTCCTTTTTCCTTGCTCAAGATATCTTTCAAAAACTTCTCGTTTCCCCAACTCAATTCACGAATCAAAATTTCCTTAATGATTGCAATTACGGATCTGAGCCATTAGACAATATTTTCTCCAGAAAACACCCAGATAACCCAAGAATTTGTAAATTAAAAAGTAAAACCCCAATTTGTTGCCCCTAGCCTGTGATTTCAGAAACATTTTGAGCAAAGTGAGGACATTTTACCAGTCACTCTACCCTCCTCCATCACCATGGCAGCCAGCTTTAGTCAAAGACACATCGAAAAAGAAATTCTTCCACAGATCATGCAAAGTAAGTGAGAGCAACTCCACCGAATTCTCGGCAGCTGGAGGAAATCCCTCCGAAAGGGATCCAATGTCATCGGCTACCACCCCAAATCATCAGGACTGCACAATCACGACACCCTGGAACCCTGACACGGCCCCTTCATGACCAGACACGCAGTCCCAGTATAACTCTCGCGTAAACAGGTCTAATTACACCCACTGAGGTACGAATACCAAAACCTATAAGGAGTCCACAACAATAAAACAGTACTGAACATCCTGTGATCCTTTCAATGCCCTAGATGTGCATTCAGGGTAGCAGCAATTGAACAAAATGGCACTTAGAACGGCAATGCAATGACACGAGACCAGCCATTCGTATCAAAGAATTACTGAAAAAGAACCACTGAGTGGTTGCACAGGCACTGAATGCAGCTCGCTATGAACAGAGCATCCTGACAAATTAGCGGCCACATTATCCCATTACTTATGAAATATTCCAAGCACGTGGAACATCGAGGTGGCTTGTATGTCCTAGCTGCATGGTGTTATGAGAACACCACATGCATGATTGAAGGGGTGCTTTTCATAATTATAAGTCATGTGACCTTGTATCCTCCCTCCTCCCGTGACTCAGAAATCGTTCCCCATCCGCCATCATGGAAGATCTTCCAATCTCTTAAACCCTTCGAAAAGATGAGAAGCGAGAGGAGGCTTCCGGGGAGGTTAGAGCGAGGAAACACAGGTGTAGTCTGCGTGGAAGTCTTTTGGCTGATTCCGTGTCAATTGGACTAACCTTCCTGGATGACCATCTCCAAATTTCTTCCTACTTTGATGTATCATTTATCAATGTATCTGAAGTACTCTCCCCAAATATTTAATCAAAATTCCACATAGTCCTCGAGTTTCAGGCCTTTAAGTGGGAGGGGGGTCTACACTCCTGGACAAATCCTTATTCCTGGGCCATTTTGAGGGGGCAACTATGAGAAATCCAAAAGTGGTACAGGTCTAAGTTTAATTACACAAGCAGTACTACTTATAGAGATCAGGGAGGAAATATAAAATCATACCCCTTGTGTCATGGGCTGATGCACCGAGGCTCGGAAAACGGGAAGAAATCAATGGGCCATAACAAATTTTAAATAATCAAAAATTTGTCTAAATTAGAATTTTATCCCCAGCAACTAAATCATTGGGCTACTAATTAAGGTAGATATGGAGCTTGCATGGGCATGAACAATTATTACTTAAAACACCATACAGGTGGCGCCACTGGTGGCCAAAGTCAGCCAATTTAGTGAAATAGCCTAATTTTATCGATTTGCAATATTTTTTCCTTGAAAGGCTACATTTTACGCTTTCAGTTGAATGTGGTTCCTAAGGTGTTCCGTACTGCAAATCGATAAAAGTAAGTTAGTTGGGAAGGTTAGTCCAATTGACACGGAATCACCCTTTTATCAAGTGGCGTGACGTATAAATGCCGATTTCTCAGCTCCTCCGTCCTCGCGTCTCTTCTATGGAGTTAAATTACTGCCAAAACCTTGTATACAAACCGAACATGTTTTACAAATGCACCACGATTCACAAACAAATGCAATGTGTTTTTGCAAATATAAAAATGATTCACGCGCAAACAAAGTGTGGTTTGCAAATATAAAAACGATTTGCAAACAAATACAGTGTGATTTGCAAATATAAAAACGATTCACGTACAAACTAGGTGTGATTTGCAAATATAAAAACGATTTGCAAACAAATACAGAGTGGTTTGCAAATACAAAACACCATTAACAAACGAATGTTTTCAGTTTTACAAATACAAAACGTACCGATTACAAGTATACGACGAGAACCATTTCCTACAAGTACAAATCACTTTTGGCAGTTTTCTACCGCTGACATGGCGTAAAGGATTTTCTCACAAATGTCCTCACTGTTATTGTCCCTGTTAAACAGCAGGTGGGGCTATGACTCAATATCCTAGATCTCTACACCGTGAAGTTGAACAGAATAGAGAACGGCCGCCAGCGACAACCGTGGACATGAGGATGATGGCTGAGGCTAAATAAAAACGCAGTGTCTTCGTGTTCGAAATAACTCCGTGTCCGACAGTGGGATGGTGTCAATATAACTACGTGTCCGACGGTGGATTATTGTTTTTAATCTCATGAAGTCTACTGAATCTTTTAGATAGCCTATTAAACGTGAATGTTTGATCAGATGGCTCAGTTCTTCAAGATGGGTACCCAATCAATGTTTCTGTTTAAGCTCTGCTCAATAAAGTGTTCTGATTGATAGTGATATATTTTTATTTTCCATTTCGTTATAAATCTGGGCCCGTATTCACAAAGCATCTTATCTTAGCGCTAGGAGTACTCCTAAGTCGCGCTAAAACATTTATGATAAAACAATCTTAAAATTCACAAAACCGCTGAGAGCAACTTTTAGTGAAGAAAATTGGTAACTCCTAGAATAGGGGTGGCTCTGAGATAGGCGGGAGTAATCTCCGTTGCTATGGCTGATGTCAATTCTCATGCACGAGTCTTGGAACAATGAGCACGGTGATTGGTTGTTTGGTGGCAGGGCAACCCATTGAAAAAAATATCCCACATACAACCCATGGAGGAAAAAAATGAGAAAATAGTCCAAGGGACTGGTTTGTCCAAAAAAATAACGGCAGTTGTTACGGGTTCGGCAGTTTTCAAATGCATTTCAAAGTAGAGAGGTACGACAATCCCCTTTTTAAACACTGCCCTAACTCTAAGCCTAACCTTAACTTTAACATTGACATTAAAATAATTTTCTTCCCTACAATAATAATAATTTAAAACACGGTTACTTTTAAGCAAGTTATTGTTTACATACAAAGCATTGGTTTTTTTAGATTCGGTTTAAGATAATAGTATATTGAGCACTTTTGAAAATTGCAATGCACGGTCCCCGCATATCACGCTCTAGGCAAATAAACGTACATAGGAAAGAGATAATTGTAAAAACATTAATAGCATTAAACAAGTTATTAATGAAACGCGTCACTTGCCCCAATAGCTACTCGTTACCCGATGAGAATGAGAATATGTTGCGATCATTTAAATGTCGAGCCGTTCAAGTTTGTTTGCCCTAAACTGTCATGGATGTAAGTTCAAAAATGACGCGAAAGCCCAGCTGGAG
This sequence comes from Gymnothorax reevesii, assembly GCA_029721435.1. Lineage (NCBI taxonomy): Eukaryota > Metazoa > Chordata > Actinopteri > Anguilliformes > Muraenidae > Gymnothorax > Gymnothorax reevesii. The sequence goes on from CM056574.1 coordinate 13,090,326, forward strand.
CCAAGACCAGTTACTGCTGCTGGGCCAGTTGGTGCTGGAGCGAAAGCATGTAACCTAATCAGAGGGAAAATTGGCTCGGGGGTGAACAGCAAATCCAAGCGGTATGCGTGGGATAATATCAGCCTACAGATCGTTGCAGCGTTACCCTCGGTGTCTCGGATGGCTAAAAGTTGCTCTCAGCGGTTTTGTGAATTACTTTTCAGATTTTACTCCTACATAAAATGTTTTAGCGCGAATGAGGAGTACTCCTAGCGCTAAGATAAGATGCTTTGTGAATACGGGCCCAGATTTATAATGAAATGGAAAATAAAAATATATCACTATCAATCAGAACACTTTATTGAGCAGAGCTTAAACAGAAACATTGATTGGGTACCCATCTTGAAGAACTGAGCCATCTGATCAAACATTCACGTTTAATAGGCTATCTAAAAGATTCAGTAGACTTCATGAGATTAAAAACAATAATCCACTGTCGGACACGGAGTTATATTGACACCATCCCACTGTCGGACACGGAGTTATTTCGAACACGAAGACACTGCGTTTTTATTTAGCCTCAGCCATCATCCTCATGTCCACGGTTGTCGCTGGCGGTCGTTCTCTATTCTGTTCAACTTCACGGTGTAGAGATCTAGGATATTGAGTCATAGCCCCACCTGCTGTTTAACAGGGACAATAACAGTGAGGACATTTGTGAGAAAATCCTTTACGCCATGTCAGCGGTAGAAAACTGCCAAAAGTGATTTGTACTTGTAGGAAATGGTTCTCGTCGTATACTTGTAATCGGTACGTTTTGTATTTGTAAAACTGAAAACATTCGTTTGTTAATGGTGTTTTGCATTTGCAAACCACTCTGTATTTGTTTGCAAATCGTTTTTATATTTGCAAATCACACCTTGTTTGTACGTGAATCGTTTTTATATTTGCAAATCACATTGTATTTGTTTGTGAATCGTGGTGCATTTGTAAAACATGTTCGGTTTGTATACAAGGTTTTGGCAGTAATTTAACTCCATACTCTTCCTTCATCGCTCTAAATTAACGGACAGGAGCTCCGACGTGACGAAGAAACTCATGAGTGGGAAGCAAGGAGACACGTGATCATAATGAGAAGCACCCAAGACCTCAACTAGCAGCCTGAGGCATTTTTTTCAGCAGGAAAGGGAAGGTTCGCGGCTCAGCTCCAAAACCGGCCCTACATGTTCCCCAACTCTAGTCAGGGACAGTCGAAGCCGACAGATTCCGGATTTCAGTGTTACCACCTCATCCACACCAGAAATGTACAGATGTATCGGCTTCGTTCATGACATACACACCCTTGTTGTGGCTGCCTGCCACAGAAGCAAACGACAACCTCATTCTACATTAAAATTCCCCGCAGGAGAAGCGAAGGCAATCATCTTCCGCTAGATATTTGCATTAATCTCTTCAAACGCATATCTGTAGACCGTTCCCGCACAGTTCTGGCAACACTGCTCGCACGCAGCCAGCGGTTCTCTCTCTTGGCCACTGTACAGTAATTAGCCACAGTGTTCAAAAGGGGAGTCGACTGTCTTCGCGGTCCTGCATTTGAGAACCGGACACGGCAGAGTATTCCCAACACAAGGCCGCGATGGCGCTCCCCTTATACCCTTACAGGCGCATAACTTTCCCTCGGAGTGGTTGGCTGAGCGCCAGACCGAATGCAGAGGAACAAACGCCGCACGCGATATCAACGGAAACTGAAAGATGTCGCCCCTCCTGCGCTCCGTAATAAAGTCTGCAGACAGGTTAGATATAGGCTGCCGCCGGCACAAGAAAGCAAACAAGGTTTTTTTTTACTTATAATATTTACGAACTGCTTTGATTACGCAAGTCACAAAACCAAGCTACAGGAAGCTGCCTTTGCTTTTCCGTGCACACGATGAAAATATTTTTAGGCTGAGCCGTTATGACGGAGAGGCAGCGCCAAGAGCAACATGCCCAATGTGGAACGCACGAGACAGCGGGGAGGATGATATTCATCACTCTATTAGAGTAACTGCAGTCTGACCCCAGCCAGAGCCAGAGCCTGCAAAAGGCCATTTCTCACCACCCAGGATAACTATTCCTCCTTGTGAACGGTAATATGCACTAATCCCTTTTTTTCGCGCATGAATCACTCTAAAGTGTAAAGATCTTGGATTGCGCATTAGCTATAAAAAAAAAATATTTGCGCATTTTTCCATTCAACACTATGCGTCTCATTCTTTCACCTCTAGACTTCCTTTCAAGAAAAAAAAAAAAAGAAAAAGCTAAACAGGGCCAGGAGTTGGACACTAACAGTTGCTATAATCTCTGTAAGGAAGATGGGCTACATGGACCAGGTGTTAACTGGTTGTGATGATGCCATGACTGAAATAAATCCCTCCTTAGCATAAACATAAAGGGTAGAAAGAAAACTTTAAGCAGGTGCCACAAGTCTAATATTATGATTTTTAAACAGGAATTATGATTACATATTACCTCAAGTTTTTGCTTTATTCCTATCAGTAGTCATTCTTTGGATTTTTTTCCCCTCAAAAGGGGATCATTGAGGACTCATGGACCACAAAGTGAGAGGCGCACGATTGTCACCTGTGATACACAAACTTGAACAAATCAGCACTGTTAGATGAGGAGAATGCACTGCCAGAGCAATACCAGAGCTGGACCACATGACACACAGATGTACGAGGCTACTGATTGCAACTATGTCCTGCTGTATTACAGGGAAATGTGGGTACATTGATGTGAAAGATCTATATATTTTCCATTTGATGTAATGCTGAGGCCATAAAAACATGGCGTTGTGTGTGTGACATCACCCTACAGTATGAACATAAAATGCCTTTTCTTACTTTGTACCTAATAAAGGGAAAACTTAAAAAGAAAATTATAATATAAGGGGTAAAAGATTTGTTCATTTACAAGGGTTAAGGCCAGGGGCTCTGGAAGTAAGTCCACTCATACGTGAAAAATAGAACAGGCCCTGGCTCCGATAGTCCCATTATAAATAGAAATATTATCAATAGAATGTTGCTGACATCTATTTGTGGTCTAGCCGGTCTATAATTAAGATAAGTACCAGCAGCACTGATATATGAGTGCTACTCAGGGTTTTACGACGGCTACGAGCACAATAATGTACAATCCCAATGCCGAAATAGTTGGGACAAAGTTTAAATTGTGAATAAAATCAAAACGCCATGACTTTCAAATCACACCAGCCAGTATTTATTCATAATAGAACAGAGATAACATATCAAATGTTGAAATTGTGAAATTTTACAATTTTATCCACAAAATGAGCTCATTTGAAATTTGAAGGCTGCTACAGTTCTCAAAAAAGTTGTGACAGGGGCCTTTTTACCATGGTGTAGCATCCCCTCATCTTTTTGACACAGAGTGGAGGCGTCTGGGCACTGAGGAGACAAGTTTCTTCAGTTTAGCCATTGGAATTTGATCCCGCTGCTGGACAGTTTTGGGTCTCCTTTGACAGACTTTTCCTTTAATTATGCGCCAAATGTTCTCAATCGGTGAAAGATCAGGACTGCAGGCAGGCCAGTTCAGCAAACGGACTCTTCGACAACGAAGCCATGCCCAACCCCATAGCTGGAGTTTGTGATTTTGCATTGTCCTGCTGAAATACGCAAGGCCTTCCCTGAAATAGATGTCGTCTGGAGGGGAGCATATGTTGCTCTAAAGCCTTTATATACCTTTCAGCATTCATGGTGCTTTTTAAAACATGAAAGTGTCCCATACCATATGCACTAATGCATCCCCATACCATCAGAGATGCTGGCTTTTGAACTGAACGCTGATAACAGGAGGGGGGGTGTCTTTCTCCTCTTTAGCCCAGAGGACACGACGCCCATGATTTCCAACAAGAATGTCAAATTTGGACTTGTCTGACAACAGGACACTTTGCCACAGTCCATTTTAAATGAGCCTTGGCCCACAGAACATAGCTGTGCTTCTGGATCATGCTCAACAATGGCTTCCTTTTTGCATGATAGAGTTTTAGGTGGCATCTGTGGATGGCACGGCAGACTGTGTTTACAGACAGTGGTTTCTTGAAGTATTCCTGAGCCAATTTAGTAATGTCAATGACAGAATCATGCCGGTAAGTGATGCAGTGGCGTCTGAGGGCCCGAAGATCACGGGCATCCAGTAAAGGTCTTTGGCCTTGTCCCTTATGCACAGAGATTTTTCCAGTTTCTCTGAATCTTTTGATGATGTTATGCACTGTCGATGATGAGACCTTCAAATCCTTTGCAATTTGACATTGAGGAACATTGTTTTTAAAGTATTTCACAATTTTTTTACGCAAGCCTTCACAGGTTGGAGAGCCTCTGGCCATCTTTACGTCTGAGAGACTCAGTCTCTGTAAGACATCCCTTTTATAGCCAATCATGTTACACACCTGATGCTGCTTAATTACTCGCTAAATTTTGTTTCAGCTGATTCTCTTATATATCAATTGCCTTTTCAGCCCTTTTTTTGCCTGCATCCCAACTTTTTTGAGACCTGTAGCAGCCAGAAAATTTGAAATAAGCTCATTTTGTGGATGAAAATGTAAAATGTCTCAGTTTCAACATTTGAAATGTTATCCATGGTCTATTGTAAATAACATATTGGCTCATGATCTGAGTGTCATTACCTCCGCCAAGGAGGTTATAAAATCACCTGTGTTTATTTTTTTGTCTGTTTGTCTGTTAGCAGGATTACTCAAGAAGTACTGAGCGGATCATCATGAAAATTGGTACACAATTTTCTTCTTTTTTTTGATGCAAGGAAGCACCCACTAAATTTTGGTGGTGATCCGGATCAAATTCTGGATCTGGCGGAGGTCAGAAATCTCTGATTGCTCTTGTAGAATTTTGATTTTATTCACAATTTACACTTCGTCCCAACTATTTTGGCAATGGGATTGTCGAACCATCAAGACCTATCACCCATCATTCCCATCACAAGCTTTTACTTAAAAATACGTTTAGCATTATCATTTTTATTCTATTGCTAACACTAGTGATGCTTTGAAATCAATGCTGAAAAACCATCTTTTCCCCGTTTTAATTTCAAAGCAAGAAATAGCAATGTCTTGAGATTACATCAAATTAAATAGCCTCCTGTCACACTGAACAGGAGCAGGAGTGCTCCATGATTTTAAAACACTTGCACAATCGGCAGCGTCTGCGCAGTAAAGCTTCATGCTCTCATAGCTTGGCTACGTTCATCTCATTGATTCCGTTTGCGAGCCCCAAGTCTGCTAATAAATCATGGCTTTTTCTACTATATTATGGCAGACGACGCACGCTTGAGCGGGGTAAGCTCAAACTCAGGTTTTGAGATTTTGCTTTCTGGTCCCGGCAAGAATGTTTGATTTTGCGTCCTGACAGTAACGTCGGCCCTAAACAACTAGCAATGGGCTTTTTCCATTACCGTCTTAATATGACCAATGTAAATATGTTGGAATGCATAACAGCTCCCGCTTCTGAAGTCACCTATTTTGCACCTAGTCGCCATTGGCTCTTTAAATAACTCTCATTGTGACTTCGCAGTGAAATGTCAATCCGCTCGACTGGGTCCACTTCTTATGTTCCGGGCGCCATGAGTTATGAGTTCGGCGGAGGAGAGAAGCAAAAATAAGCTGTTGCCATTATCATGCGGTCACTGAACCATATGAAAAAGCTATTTATTCCAGTGCAGCAAAGCATGTATTTTGGTACTGTAGGCTACAGTAGGGCTGTCAAACCACAATGGAGGTCTTCCCTGTGAAGAAACGCAGTGCAAAAGCTTTACGTGCTTAGAGGCTGTGTCGACCTTCACGGTAATGATCAGCGTTCCTTCATAAATATATACAATTCTTGGAGGTCTGACACATTCCTAGCATTAGTAGGCAATGGGGGGGGGGATGGATGACTGAAGAAATCTGGCCTGCCTCGATGTCTGGGCCCTGAGAAGCAGCAGTCACAGCAATGGGCTGAAGAAAAGCTCAGGTATGAACTCAAACGACTGCTTTCTCCATCACTGGGCGAGAATACGTTCTACCGCAGCATTCCTGAAGAGTCTGGCAGCCATGTCACTGACTGTTCGACTGACTATCTACATATTTTCCAAAATATTCACCGCGGAAGATGTCGGAGGGCTAATATCTTGCCGGCCTTCCATCTCAACAAACTCCTGCTGAGAGAGACCCATTTCCACCAGATGTCGATTAGGAAAACAAAAGTCGGTTCATTGAAATGAAACCCTACTACAAAAGAAAACAAAAAACAAACAAAAAAAATTATATAAAAACCCATATCTCTTCGTTAAAATGCTGTCCAAGTTATAGAAGGGCCTTCGTGATTTCAAAGAAGACAAAGCAACATGCATTGTTTATTCCAGCTTTGAGCATTTCTGACAATTGGTGTTGACAAATTTGTTTACACCACTCTTTGGGAATAGACTAGAAAAAGAGACGTGACATTTGGTTTGGTACTGAATCATAAACAGTGAGAATGGACGAAGTAGAAACACAAACAGACACGCTTTTTGTCTTGAGACATTTCGGCAAAAAAAAAAAAAAAATGCATAGCCATTATGACTCCATCAGCGTTTCCCCATGTCCCCGACTTTACAGCAATGATTTAACTCTGAACTTCAGTGTTACACATAGGGGAGAAGAGAGAGACAAAGGACGCTATTAGGAGACCTATACATCTTAATGACAAAGTTAGACACATAGCAAGATACCACCTAGCTTTTGAATAAACTGAGCAATAGGTACACATAAACTGAAGCTGTAAAAATAACTGTAGTTTCTGGGGTTGAATGACCTGTTACTGTATTTATGCTATACATAGAGGGACTGAAGCAAGTGTTCTCAACTTACAAGAATTTCTAATTTAGTCCAATTAGCAGTCTCAGATTAATTAAGCCGTGTATTTTCACTTAAGTTTATATTGGGTCCCTCCCAAACCAGCAATAAATTATTTTACCAGCACGTCTCACCCTTCTGCAATCTGTGCAATGACCCACAGGGTAACCAAAAGCAAAGCTGTCAACCTGACAACATAACAGACAGAGCGAGGTGTTCGTTGAGTATTATGCCTCCCATTTCAGTATCAAGGCCATTTCATGGCAAGAGTGACATGAACTATAAACAAGATGACCGCGTCATCACTATCCCCTGCCATGATCAAGGGCCATAACTCTGTAAAAAAAAAAAAATGCTTTGACATCCATTTTCGAACTCAGCGTTGATCATGAGTAGCTTTTTAAGCATACAAAATTTCATGCTTCTATGTGTGATAGTTTCAGAGAAATCTTGTCCCCATTGTAGCCTGGACAGACAGACAGACGCACCCCAATCCAATATCCCCCGTCCAACTTTGAGGTGGGGGATAATAAAGTAGCTTAAAATTGCTCAGTAAGTAGATATGTGAATAAATAAATATATACAAGCATGCACAAATCTCTCGGTCCAGAACAATCAATCAGAGATCCGAGACTGCACTGTAACTCAATGCTCTTTACAGGCAGCCTATATTCAATGTTTCAAATATGCTTCAATAATTATTATAAAATGGCTTCTGAAATAACCTTGGTAAAATCAGAGTAGTTCATCTACAAATCCTTCACCAGCAGAAAAGAACGAGGAGGCATTAATAACAACTAGCAAATTATTCTAAACAAAGCTGCAAGGAGGAAGGAGAGATTAAGGACATCGTGGCACATCTCTGCGGAGCAGTCACACAGAAGAAGGCTCTCCATACCTCCACGTCCGGGGGGCTGAGGTCCCTCTGGTCCTTGAAGCTGGTTGTTCCAGTGCTCAACTCCATCAGCATCTTGGCGATTTCGGGCTTAATCGCCGCAGTCAGGTGGCTGGCTGCCTCCACAACGTGCTCCTGCGTGTCCCTCAACTGTGTGGCCGACTTGGCATAGCGGGAGTTCTGGAAAACGCCGCCGAATAGCCTGGCGAGCAAGGCGCTCGCCCTGCAGAACACGTTCAGTGAGTCCAGGTACTTGGAGATGCCCTGCTGGAGGTCCGCCATGGCCGTCGCCATGGTTTTGGTGGTATTTCCCAGCGGGGACAGGTGGCCACAGCTTCCCGACGACCCGCTGCCAACGGATGCTGATGCCGGGTTGGATGAACACAGGGGGGCGCTAAGAGTCCGGCCCAGTTCGGGAAGCTGGTACTGCTGGTGTTGCTGGTCTTTCTGCTTGGACCCGCCAAGCAAAAAGCGCCGTTTGTAGTCCATTTTGCTTTCCTGCGTGCTGCAGCAATACATAAGTGTCTTCCTTTGGGCTTTCTAGCCACCCTCTCATGCATACAGAGTCCTTTCAGGGCAGTGGGGACTTTATTTTTAAGAGTCAGGTGAAAAGACAGCTTTCTGGCACCAAATATCTAGAGGGGATCTCCGCTGGTCGCACATTCACAACAGAAAGAGGATGGTGATGACGATTGGCAGGGTATTTCGCTGTGATGTCCCCCCAACCCCAAGAGAGAACCGTCCTGTAGGTTTAACCTCACTGCCTGCGAGGAAGGAACTCGGAGGCGAATGCCGTTCGCCGTGCTCCTCGGCCCTGGAGGCAGCCGCGGACAGGAAGCGAACAGTAGCAGAACTCAAGAGAGCAGCATTCCAGCGTTTCCTAAAACCTGAGCTCATTCCACCGCTCGACGTCAGTCCAGAAAACCGCGCGCGAGCCGTCCAACGGAAGCAAGAAAATTCCTTCCGTTCGAGTGTACACAGTTCTTCTTAAAAAAATATGCAGCCCTTTAAAATATGTAAACAGTGATTCCCGTGGACGGGAGGAACGCCGGTCTTCGGCAAGAGGAGGAAACGTAGAGGACAAAAAAATGCCGCTAAACGAGCACTGTGAGAATCCTGGGATTGGACGTTTCCTCCATTACAGAGGGCTCCGGTGATGCTTTGCTGGTTTCAGCTAAGAAGGACTGGCAGACTCAAGCTGGTTGTTGATCTCTTTCTTGTAGTACAGGGTGGGGGTACGAGGGCTGGGGGGGTGAGCTATCGGGGGCTCGTCCAGGACTTGTGTGGAGTGCGCAATGGTCAACTATTTAAAACCCAGAGGGGGGTAAACAGGGGTGGTACAGGGCCGACTGTTTTTGCAGCCTCTCTCCTCCTTTCCGCTGGCTGAGGTAGTTACAACGGTTGCGACGGAAACAAGTTCCGCTTCCAGATTGAGCGTCCCCACCACGGCAGCCTGGAGCAACAAAAACACAAGGGTATCTCTAAAAAGAGATACAGGAGGGAAGGGAGGGGGGGCTAGGGGTGGAGAGAGAAAGAAAAATAGACATTACAAAAATGTGGGAGCAGGGACAGGCTTCTGTTTGACATCTGCAATCACATCCATCCGGTCCCTGAGCGACCGAAGGCAGTGACCTGTTCCACTGAAGCGAAGCTTTCCCACAGAGGATTCAGAACCTAAACACGTCGAGCTGATAAAACCTTTTTTTATTTTTTTTTATTTACGGTAGTTCAACTTGTGATAAGCAGCTTGAAGTACTAAAAACATAAAGCAAACTTTTTCAAAATGTGTTTTTAAAAGTGCTAATGTACATCACAGAGCAGGGCTAGGACTGTGGTGTGCTCAGACGCACACAAGCTTTGGGACTTGTTATGCTTTGCCCGAAGAGGCCATTTTGAAAGGACTTCCAATTATATTTTCTGTGGTACAATTTCACAATGTATGATATGCAATAAGCCCTGGCATCAACAGCGTCAATTGAGAATTAGAGTTGACAAAAAAATTGGACAGATTTGGGCCCAATATGGAAACAAAGTCCACCTTACTTGCATCACTTGTCTTCTTTGTATACTCATAAGTACAAGGCAAGGAAACAAGCGGAGGAGACAAGGATGCATTAGTATTGGAAGAAACTACAGGTTTGTTCAGGAAGCACAGTCAAACTAAAGTGCATAATTTTTCTTCAGAAACTTGGAGCAGCTAGTACCTCAAAAAAGTAATTTTTGAACCTTCCAAAAATAGTCCTAACAATTGCGCAGAAATTGAATGTGTTCTTCTATAAAAGTTCGCATGCGAGAACTCCACCAACTGGAGATTTTAACGGCTGCATATATTAATGAAACTCGAGGGCAACGTCTTTAAGAAACTGACTGTGAACAGTGTATCTCAATGAACGCAACTGGCGTAGAGGAAGCCAAATACTCAGGGCGAGCAAGATGCCAGTTCTGCCAATAGTGTACAGGGGAGCCAGCATAGCTGGTTTAAATAAGTTTGTCACCAAAAATGGTAAAATACCTAATTTTTAAAGGTACTGAAATTGAAAGATTCGAGGGAAAGCAGGTGGAAACTTACTCCCCCCCCCCCCCTCCCTCCCTCCCTTCCGGAAAATTCCTTGATGCAGGCAAGGGACTCCCATAAGACCCAAATCACAACTGATTTCATTGCTGAGAAAAAGCTACGGTTTTGGCTCTGGCCCCTCATTGAAGTTTTTCACACAAAAGCATCCATTAGCACTGCATGACAGCAACTACCTCACCATTCAGTCCTGCTCCTAATCTCATAATAAATTCTCAAGTAGGCTGCAATCATTACTGCAGGGGCAGAATGGACCAATAGCGTTATACCAAAAGACAGAGTCTACAGTCCCAGCTCAGATTTTCACATCCCGCAGATTATAAACATCTGTGTTCGAGCCAGGTTTCCATTCCTCTATGATGTGTTCAGGCAAGTATGTACACTGAGCTATCCAAAATAAACATGAGCGCAAAGACCACAAGCAGCTCTTACGGCAAATTAATTAGTTCTGAGGCCATGAGTCTGGAAAGCGGAGACAAGTGACTGGCTCCATTTCACCGGAGGACTAGCCAACAGAGTGAACTTGATCCTGGTTGTTTTTAACATTCGAAGATTTAAAGAGCTTCTCATAAAAATGTTGTTGAAAGGGTGAAGGGGTTGTTGAAAGTCATCAACATGCTTCAATGCATCGCAAGAGGAAGTATGAATCACTTTTAAGTAGCCAAGACATCCAGATGAAAACAATTACAGGGGTTAGAGGTTTGTCCATTGGGGACAAACATTCAAATTTTTTATCCACCCAAATTTTACATTTGTATGGATAAAGACCAGACTGCAATAATAAATAATATCAATTAAATGAATCAAAGCAATTTTTGGTGAAGAAGATAGCTCCATTGATTCACAACAAGAGGTTTATGAGCTCAAATCAGGCTTTTCTGTGTAGAGTTTGCAAGTTCTCCCATTGCTAAAACTGTTTTTTGATATGCTCGTTCATACATATGCTGGGATAGGATTTAGCTCCCCCGCCATGTGGCCCTGAACAGAGATAAATTGGCAAGACGGATAGAAACGTTTTTGGAACACAAAGCAGAGGAGCCACATTTTGAAGGATGAATCTTTTGACAATGCCAACCAATGCAGACCTTTGGTTTGCACTGACTTCATCTTATTTTGATCAAAATGCATCAGCCCTCACACCCAAACAAGCACAAACTCATGGCTAATGCTAGGCTCAATCACAAGGTTCCACATCGCTTCCAGCCATCCTCAACAGGTACTCATCAGCTACTCCATCAGAGCAGATACGACTCGTGTCTCTGGCGATGTTTCGTGGCGAGAAGTGTTTGCATCCACAGAAATACAAGCACAACAATACATTTTCTTACGTTTCTTCAGAGGCAACCAGTAATATCCCTTTCTTGCACTCAGCGGTCGATTCTCAGTTGCCGTGTAAGGTAAGCATTCCATGACACGCTTATCTTTTGTCTCTGCATCCTTGAAATGTCCCACAGATGTCCTCACAATTCTAAAATCAACCCTCACTGATACACTGGAGCAAGACGTCCCATAGTCCCTGCATACAACCAGTGATTCACCTAAAAGAGACAAAATCCTTTCCAGGAGCAAATTTGACAGCTGGATTTCGGTTTCAAAATAGTAAACTTTTGCCAAGAAGGGTTCAGAATGGCAAACAGACAGCATAAATTCTACTGAGAGTTTAGTTTAGCCAATACAAAGCACAACCAAAAACCGATGGGCATTATCCTCTGAAACAAAGCAAAAGTTACACGCACATCGCTATAGGTGCAAGGCTATCAAATAAAATGCGTAAATTGAGAAAGGAGAAGACGCCTGCACACTTACTCCAAGTCACCAAAGAAAACTTTATCAATTATAAAATGACAACGTTTCGATCCGACTTGGATCTTCGTCTGGTCAGCAATTCTCAAAAAGGGGGGGGGGTACACACCCATATTTATACATTATCCCCGCCAATAAGATGACAGGATTAATTATAATCTCCAATAAGGAAGGAGACTAAAAATTAAAATTCAAAATTCAAACACATATCACATAGACACAAAAGGAGTAAATAGGTATAGTTACACCAAAAAATTCCTCGAAGAGGAGGTGACACAAATGCCCTCTTGCTGAAAAGAGAAAGTTTTTACATTTTCACCCTCCAGACTCTTGTACCTAGAGGACTCAATCAAGAAATTGATCTCAAACCTTTCCTTTGATCACCTTTTATACTACATTGGCGGAATATCTTGTTGCTTTTTTTTAAGAAGGTTTTGATGCCTATATTGTGATGCACCTTGGTATCTAAAGATGTATGTTTCTTTTTTACGTACAATTTTCACAATATAGTGGGTGGCTCTACTTTTTTGGTGTAACTATACCTATTTACTCCTTTTGTGTCTATGTGATATATGTTTGAATTTTGAATTTGAATTTTTAGTCTCCTTCCTTATTGGAAATTATAATTAATCCTGTCATCTTATTGGAGGGGATAATGTATAAATATGGGTGTGTACCCCCCCCCCTTTTTGAGAATTGCTGACCAGACGAAGATCCAAGTCGGATCGAAACGTTGTCATTTTATAATTAATAAAGTTTTCTTTGGTGACTTGGAGTAAGTGTGCAGGCGTCTTCTCCTTTCTCAATTTACGCATTATCCTCTGAAAAAAATATCATCTTCTGAACAAAATAAGTAACAAGTCAGCTAAACTATCGTGGCTATTTGGGGAAGAGGAGTTTTCATTTTCAGACATCAAACATCCATTATACATAGAAAGATTTCCGAGAAGCACTTCAAATGGAGTCCAGGTGCAGGGCTTTCAATGCCCGTAAGTAAATGGACAGGAATGTGAGTCTTCCACAGTTGGTACCATCAGTAAAGATAGCACTTAACTAGTCCTGTGTGTCTTCAAACTGTGCTTGGTCATGCATTTTTATTGGTTCAGACGCTTGGAAGAAGTACTTTTATAAGCTGGCACTTTACTTGACTCAGTTGTCATTGGCACGTATGATGTGGTCTTAGATGACGAGCAATACAGTAATGCAAGATGCATATATTATTCAAATACATTTGCCACGTGTGCCAAAACTTCAAACTACGAGATGCCACAAAAAATGTATCCAGCATAAGAAGCCATAGAAAACACTAAATCTCCCCAAAGATATTTATTCTAAAATGATTCCTTCTATCCAAGAAAAACTGATCAGTATGCAGTAAGCAATGAATAATGTATATCTTGGTATGACAGGACGATTCATGCAGCCTTGAGAAGTTCCCCAATTTTGAAACCACTTGCAGTTTCCAAAATATTCCCACTACGAGAGAAAACTAACCGTGAAAACAGGTTTTCTGGTAAGAGAAGACTGAGGACTCAATCTCAGGCTTCTAAAGGTGCTGAAATCAATATTCATGCCACTCTTCAGTTATTTGACGGCTGGATCTGCCATGCATTTCCATCTACCAGAAGGGCATGTCAGGTTACCTCTAACAATTTTTATAACTGAAAATCAGGAGCCTATCAAATGATGTTGAGCTGTGGCAAGAAGGTTTGCAGCTGACATTACTCAATTTTATTAGTGGTTAATGGAGAAAATGCGTTGGTCTCGACTCCGAACACTGGGCTGATCCGCATTTAGAATCTCGCTGAGCTGATCCCCACTCTGAATCTGACTGGGCTGATCTGTCGTTCAAAATCTCATTGGGCTGATTCTCGTTCAGAATCTGATAGGGCTGATTCCCTTTCAAAATCCCACTGGGCTGATCCGGATTCAGAATCATGCAGGGCTGATTCCACCCCCCCTCCCCCTTCCCCTCTCCCCCTCCCCCTCTGTGCGAATAGGCACATCCTAACCGGAATACTTTTCAAGGTCTTAAATTACCGGAGAAGACCCAGAACATTCGGGTAAAGGGGTTAATGGACACGAGTCTTTCTTTGACCATTTCTGCCAGTCAAACAACCAAAACTGACGTCCAATTTTTCAGCTTCCAATTTGGTAAATAAAACGCCGCCTTTATGAGAAGAATTTGAAAACGAATACCGGTCCCTACAGATATCACACACCGATTTCACCTTACTATAAGTATAGAGGGCGAGGAACCATGCGGAAATAGGTCAAGGTTCAGGGTGGTGAGAAGGATGCAGGAAAAGGAAACGTGGAATCTATTTACAGCTACGAGTGGCAATTAAACCAGGGCCCCGGCTCAGCACTTCAATAAACCCGACCGAAATACGCGAAGTCAAGGGCAGGAAATTAAGGAGGTCAGAGGCCAAAAATGCACCTATATATCTTTAAACAACCCTAAAATCATAATGTAGGGGGCACACGCGCCTTACAGATTTTGTTTTTTTTTTTTTTGTTGAAAAAAACATCCCCAAGTCGGAGCGTTTCTAACAGAAAATATTAAACTGCAGGAAGAATTTGGATGAAAGGACGCTCCACAAACACCCAGACCTTCTCGGTATGACACCGGTGACAGACTGCTCAGGTATATGCCAGGCTAGAACTTCTGCTTTGAAAGGCTACCAATGTGATCTTCGGATAATTTTAATTTACAGCATCAAAGACAGCGACTCTGGTTGATCATGCGTGACTTTGTTGATCCAAAGCGAAATCTCTCAATGGTTCAAATTATGCTGACCAGAATGGGTTAAGGCACATAATTCCAGTATGAACTGCTAACAAGTTCATTGTAGTCTACTGGGCGTCACTACTCTGCACAGCTGTTGAATAAAATAAGCAGATGCGCGCAAAGAACGTATTACCATTTCCTGACAGTAGCATGCATGCATTTAGCTGCTGGTATTCTCGGATAAATAACACAACCAAGTCAAAATCATGCAGTCTATGAAGAGTTATGAATTAGGAGATTATTGGAATGTTTTCACAACTTCATTTTTTTGTCTAACTCCACTGAGTTCAATTAACAGTCATCGTTACATCAGCGTCAGAATGTTCAGGTAAGAACACTGGAACGCGCAGTCAAGAATATTCTAATAACGGAGAAACCACTGTCATGACCGAGAAATGTTAAATAGACTGACCACCCCTCACGGATTTGAGCAAGTCGTAGGGCACATGACCGCACATCAGCCAGAGATCCTGCATGAAAATATTCGCTGAGCTCCCGACATCATTGGAACACTCGTTACCTTGCTTGCTTCTATCTTAGCAGATTTTTTGAAGCCAGTTTCTTTCATTAACATCATTTTACCGTGTGGACCAACACGTTCGATGACATAAGAGCCAGTTACCGCATTCTTCATTAAGTAGCCTAATAATCAACTCCAGAAGGCTAGTCAGCTCCAAAATGAACAACACAGTTCTCCGACATCTCAGATTTGATAACAAGAAAACACTTTCAAAGACAGCAGTTTATTTTTAATAGATGTCGATCCCGTTTCACAAAACATGCAAACAACCTGTTAAATGAGAACTTAATGAAGCCAACACGTTTACCTGCAGCTGTCACCTCGCACCGGCTTCCTCGTCAGCTGCGGCGCGGCGCTGAAAAAAAAAACAAACAGCACAAGCGTACTATTTATGAAGCTGATCACTATTTTGCAGGAAGGTGCAGTGGAATCCCCGCAAGCGCAGTGGACTAGTTCCACCGATACTGGCAGGCTATGCCGGGGACACTTTGTAGCAAGCAATTAAAGCCCTGACGCCCTGAACCGAAGGGGGATCATTTGCTTCGGTGCGGAACTCACGCAACGCAACAGTTTAGCGTCATATGCGCAGCCCTACAAACAGTGGGATGATCCCACTCCTGATTTGTTCACGGCAAATCCGCGAATGAATTGAATTACCTGTAGATGTTAAGACTTCATTCGGAAAACTAGATTTACATTTAATAAAGAGGTGCACTCCAATAGCCGAGCAGAGGGAGCTTTGGATATCTTCGAATTTTTTGAAACCATTAATGCCATTAAAGTGAGCTGGCAAAAAAGATGCCTTGCTCAACCGTCCTAATTATTCATGACATAAATCGGTGGTCTTCCTTTATTTTGGAATGCAAATGTTAACCTGCTAAGTTACTTGGCTCTTTCCATAATTTCTCACCACACGAAATGCTCATTTGGAACAATTTCTGCTTAACTATCAGAGATTAATCTCTCATTTTCACAATATGGTTTAACGGAAATATTAAAGACCACTAAGGAAAAACGATCAGAGTTCAAATTTTGCATATATATAATATTGGCCAGTCATATTTATAAAATAATATTTTATAATTTTTGCATTTTTAGCGCTTTGTTTGAGATCGTTTTGAATTTTTAATTCATAATTTCTCCACAACCTGAAAATGTGACTCTGATCATTTTTCCATTGTGGTCTTAAATTGCATACTAGTATTACTTGACGAATCTGGCAATATGTGACTCATGAACTATTTATGGCCCAGAAGAGCTTTCCAATTGGCTCAACTTAAAGTCAAAGTTCTTAAAAAAAAAAGTTTGTGTGACCTCTGGGACTTGAAGTTGAGCCAACTCAAAAATTATTTGCAGCTGGTTGCCTTACTTTTTAAAGTTTGGTCAACTTCTTATTCTTTACGAAGCTGTTTAGAGCCCTTTGTTGGCATGATTGACTGGCTGTGGAAACCAATACTGGAATTGCATGAAAATACAATGAACAACCATTACAGAAATGTATTACTGAGCATAGTATTGCGCAAAAGCAAAGCCTTATAAATACACAACAGTATGACTGTTTCCAAGTATCCAGCTGGAGTAGTTGCCCATCCAGATGTTGGCTACATGACTGTACCTGTGACTGAAGAGTGAAATAGACATGTTTGCCAGTCTGTGTGTTGCTCAAATACTCATTTATTATACACTGCTCAAAAAAAAAAAAAAAAAAATTAAGGGAACACTAAAAATAACACATCCTAGATCTGAATGAAATATTCTTATTAAATACTTTGTTCTTTACATAGTTGAATGTGCTGACAACAAAATCTCACAAAAATTATCAATGGAAATCAAATTTATTAACCCATGGAGGTCTGGATTTGGAGTCACACTCAAAATTAAAGTGGAAAAACACACTACAGGCTGATCCAACTTTGATGTAATGTCCTTAAAACAAGTCAAAATGAGGCTCAGTAGTGTGTGTGGCCTCCACGTGCCTGTATGACCTCCCTACAACGCCTGGGCATGCTCCTGATGAGGTGGCGGATGGTCTTCTGAGGGATCTCCTCCCAGACCTGGACTAAAGCATCTGCCAAGCCTGGACAGTCTGTGGTGCAACGTGGCGTTGGTGGATGGAGCGAGACATGATGTCCCAGATGTGCTCAATTGGATTCAGGTCTGGGGAACGGGCGGGCCAGTCCATAGCATCAATGCCTTCATCTTGCAGGAACTGCTGACACACTCCAGCCACATGAGGTCTAGAATTATCTTGCATTAGCAGGAACCCAGGGCCAACCGCACCAGCATATGGTCTCACAAGGGGTCTGAGGATCTCATCTCGGTACCTAATGGCAGTCAGGCTACCTCTGGCGAGCACATGGAGGGCTGTGTGGCCCCCCAAAGAAATGCCACCCCACACCATTACTGACCCACTGCCAAACCAGTCATGCTGGAGGATGTTGCAGGCAGCAGAACGTTCTCCACGGCGTCTCCAGACTCTGTCACATCTGTCACGTGCTCAGTGTGAACCTGCTTTCATCTGTGAAGAGCACAGGGCACCAGTGGGGAATTTGCCAATCTTTGTGTTCTGGCAAACGCCAAACGTCCTGCACGGTGTTGGGCTGTAAGCACAACCCCCACCTGTGGACGTCGGGCCCTCAAACCATCTTCATGGAGTCGGTTTCTGACCGTTTGAGCAGACACATGCACATTTGTGCCCTGCTGGAGGTCATTTTGCAGGGCTCTGGCAGTGCTCCTCCTGTTCCTCCTTGCACAAAGGCGGAGGTAGCGGTCCTGCTGCTGGGTTGTTGCCCTCCTACGGCCTCCTCCACGTCTCCTGATGTACTGGCCTGTCTCCTGGTAGCGCCTCCATGCTCTGGGCACTACGCTGACAGACACAGCAAACCTTCTTGCCACAGCTCGCATTGATGTGCCATCCTGGATGAGCTGCACTACCTGAGCCACATGTGTGGGTTGTAGAGTCCGTCTCATGCTACCACTAGAGTGAAAGTACTGCTCGCATTCAAAAGTGACCAGAACATCAGCCAGAAAGCCATAAATTACCAATTCTTTAACTATATTAGACACATTAAAGGGTTCAGCAGGAGAGCTCCGGTTATCTCCTCTGTTCATTCTGGCTTATTTTTGACACAAAATCGTCTATTACTTCGGGAAGTACATTACCATGGCAACCAAAATCATTAGGCCCTGTGTCCTAACCACTGCCCACATACATACCAAATATTTAAAAAATTGCTTTAAATTTGTGGCCTGTTGAGTGTCCGCAAGGAAATCTCTACGGCGGCGGACGCAGATGCGGACGAGTGATGAAGCCAAATCCTTATAGTCTTAAAGTCTGTAAATCCCACTGAATTGACAATAGGCTAATATGTGCCAGCAAGTCCTTTGGAATTTATATTTCAATTGTGTCGCCTTATTTGCTGGCCAATTATTCCTTATTCTTAGAGAATTAAATCGATTTGGTTATGAACTTCATGACATTTTGGAAATGTCATGAGGGCCTTGACATTTGGGAGAGAGATATTTTTCTTGATCTGCATTCGCCTTCACTCTGGAACAAATCTTGCGCTCATCTATCTCCAAAAGCTTGGCAGGCTTTGTAGAGAGTGCATATAAATGAATTGGACCCTGGCCCTTCTTTCTTATACCTGCACGAAAAGAGCGATTGAACTCGCTGACACATCAAAAACGCCTGTAAAGCTATTTCACCCAAATATTATGATTTCTTGAAAGCGGGCAGGATATCAAGGCGAAGAGCCGTCATTTCTACATGGTGATATCAACAGGTTTAAAATACCCTTTAGAACGCATGCTTTATTCAGATGCTCATTGATTCCCATGCAAATGTAAGATTACCGAATATAAAACTGAACTCTATGTATTTGTCCCAAACATTTTGGAGTTCAGTGCAGTGTATTTACATGAAAATCCCAATTAAGACCTGAAATTTCACTTGTATGGTGATAATCCAGAGCTGTTCAGAAGAGTAGTTGTGTGCACATCTCATACCAATTAGGCCCGGTGCTGGATTCACATATAATTCAAGCAAAGAAAGTAAAAAAAATCTGCACACTGGATTAAAGCTCCCAAGCCTTTATTGAAGCAACGTTTCGACCACTCACAGGGTCTTCATCAGGCAAAATCAGGCAAAAAGTTTTTGCCTGATGAAGACCCTGAGTGGTCGAAACGTTGCTTCAATAAAGGTTTGGGAGCTTTAATCCAGTGTGCGGATTTTTTTTAACTTTCTTTGCGATAATCCAAAGATGAAATTTAAAGCCAGTGAACTGAAACCCCTTGTCGTGACACGACCTGATGTGAAAACTGTCTAAATCATTGTCCTCCATCCTGTAAGCTCATAAACCACCTCTGTGTGTTTCCATCCTCCAGAAATCTCCTCAAATGCCCCGAAAACACTGCCAGGTTACTGGCAATGGAAGTCATTACATCTTTTTGGATCTCATTTTTTTACAGAAAGTTAAGTATTCCATTTTCAATATGGTTGAGAGTGCTTCACCTTAACACGTCAATGAGGAGAATAATCCAATAAATTGGGGCTGTTGACCAAATTGTGCATAGTTTGCCTGCATGGTGTAACCAAAATGTCCATCGGAGGTATGTTTGTCCACAAAGGATCTCGATACTGTGACACAGTACCTTCTGATCCGAGAAGCAACAGTTTTCATCACAATGTCCAGCCCTCAGGTCTCAGATTGATGGGAACAAAAGGGAATAATTTAAGCTCAAATATCACACATCCATAGTGTCAGTTAATAAACCAGTGTATGTCATATCATGTGACAGGATGCTCATAATTGGTTTGAAGCTGATATTATTGTGCCTGAGTTTTAGAAAAAGTAATTAATTAACTCAAAACAGTGTTTTTTATTTATTTATTTATTTATTTTTTCCTAACGAGCATCAGTGGATATTGAAAAATAGAATGGCCGGTGGAACATTTTATTTCATCTTGCCTTTGGAACACAATAATACCTCATTCAACAGAGCAAGTGCTTCCCTTTATTCCATAAAATGTTCAATACATCTGGTAAGGAGGACATTCGTATAGCAGCTTTTTCAAAACGGTCATAGACTATTTGAAAATACCCTTTATGACGTATCGACGTTCACTGAGGCTAAATGGACTGATTTTTTCTGTTATGGCCTCTTGCCCCCTAGTGGTTTGTATTGAATTTGCACTTCTACTTGTTCACCAGTTGTGTACTGATGTCTCTTAAAAATTGGAGGGATTTTAAAGATAAACTGGCATGCACTCGAACTCATAAATTACTCTTTCTAGCCCACTGCTCCATCACACTGCCCCTTCAATTGACAGTTGATCAAATTTTATTGACAAATTTTCAATAAATTATATGTCACTCTCGACACTTACCGAATCTGGTATCATTCAGACAGCCAGGGGGCATATTCAACAGAGTAGGATGGTTGAATTAACCACATAACTGCACAAAATAATGGAACAGGTCATCTTACTGAGTCCATGTTCCAGATTGAGGTGGAGTATAAGTTCTACTCAGAGGACCTGCCATAATTACCCAAATCATTAATCCTGCTTTGTGGAACAGGCTAAGATCATGGGAAGTTGTTTTCCAAAATTATTTTTAAAAATACAAGCATATGAATTTTAGAGACAAAACTGTGGAACTGGCACAGCACACACTGACTTACCAAATTTGACAATTTTAAAGGGCAAATGGTGCTGACGATTTAAACCGGGGACCTTATCATTGCCTTGTGTGATGGCCAAGGTAAGCTGTTTGTTTTGCCTCGGTTATAGGCTCATACTATTTTCGTGCCAAAAATGTTCCTCCAAGTAATTGAAGAGAAAAAATTAGACACACCTCAAAGAGGATTCTAGTGGCTTTTGTTGGTTTCCGAGCCAATGCTCAGTTGCCATTGTTTACTGTCACAATATTTATCACAATCAAAATGTCCCCCACGTCCATGTAAAGCATGTTACACAGACAGGGTGGTTTAAAGGCAATGACTGTGGCCATTTTAGTCATTTTTATAAGCATTTTAGGTCTTTAACAAGTCACTTTTAACACCAGCTTTCTCAAAAGTAACTCCCCCCAGAGATTGTGGATTTGGCTATGATTCCTCAGCAGTTGCATGGCTTATGGAATTTTAACAGTATCAATTCCTTCATACATCAGACAGTAATGGGGAGCTAAAGTGTAAGGACATGTTACTCTGTTCATTAAAGCCAAGTCTGCAACCATTTTCTTTAGACCCAGTGGTGGTGTTAGAGAGGGCTACATTACCACTCCCGGTGCTACTACTACTGTTACTATGACCGCAAGTACTGACTCTACTACTACGACTGCTACAACTATAGCTTCAACTTATTTCCAACCAGTTCCACTTCTGCTACTGCTACTTGTAGTGGTATATTTAGAACAGCTTTGCCGTCTCGTGGCAGTGAGTAGCACTGCCGCCTTACTGCAAGAAGGTCACAGGTTCGAATGTGGCCTGAGAATGTTTGTGTTAAGTGTGCTTGTTCGCGCATGTTTCCTCCGATTTCCTCCCCCGGCCCAAAAATGCGCACTAGCGTAATTGGAGACTCTAAATTGCTGATTTTTACCAATGTATCATATGGTCTTTGATCACTACTCGTATTGAGAACAGTGCGGCAATTGTCAGAAGAAAGCTGAAATTTTTTTTGTATATGTCGTTCGACAATAAAGATTCAATCGATCCACGTCTGCTTCTTCAAATAAAATATAGCATAAATTCTGTTATTTTTCATATTTTTATGTGGTCCATAAATGACTGCACAAAAGGCTATTTTTGGGGTTATTAGAACATTTTCTGTTTATCATATTGAGTAACCACAAAATTTACCGCTCTGCTGACAACTGCAAATTTCTGTAAATCCCCCCCACCAAAAGAGATAAAAACAATGGAATAAAACTGAATTTATTGAAAGGTGTTTGTCGAGGCATATTTATAAAATTATTTTAAAAAATAATAATAAATTATTATTATTGTTATTACAATTCTTCGAACGAATTCATTTTAAGATCGCCATTGAATAAACGACTGAATTGAGTGTAGTCTAATTTACGCGCTTCGGCAATAGCCAGTATAAGTTCCAAGACTTTACCGCCACCTGGTTGTTCGGCATATTAAGTGCATTTTGGACCCAAATTAAAGTTTGCCGTCCCTATCTGAGAAGTGAGGGGCGTCCGTTTGTTCTATTTCCACCTGTTCTTTACGGTTAGCATCACGATTTCTGTATAAGTATGAGTTTTAGGGCCCTGTGGGCTTTGGTCGTACTGTACGGATGTCAGGGACTCGACGAGTGTGAACATGTTTTGTCATCACAGAAAGGGCAGTTGAGGGACTGCGATTGGAGGGGCAGAGCTAACTGCCCGTTACTGGCAGGGGGCTCGCCCTTCATTATCGAGCGCTCCCCAACGTACCCCACACTCAGTCGCAGGGTAGGTGTGCAGACAGGACCGCCCCGGACGCCTCTACAGACCATGGGACTCACAAGTGATCCAAACTACCAGAAGCTGGAGCAATGGTTCAAGGCCCATGCTGGAAGTCTCAATATGAGACAGATGTTTGATGCTGATAAGGACAGATTCAGCAAATTTAGGTACGGGTCATTGGAGCACTCTTATTCTCACGCCATTTAATGAAAATCGGTGCCTTTCATTAATAAGTACCTATGTTCGATTCGACCCCGTCTCGATAACGATATGTCCGTCGCCTACCTACTGATTATTGCTTTTCATGATTAAATTGTGCTATTATATGAAGACCACAACGGAAAAACGATCAGATTCCAAACTTTGCATTTTTGTATATTAGGCTATATACATTTTTATATGTATCATTATATATGATCAAATTATATATTATTATATTTTATATATTTAATCTTTTTTGCTTATTTCTTCAGTGCTTTGTTCCTAAGATCGTTTTCAATATTTAATTCATCGTTTCATTTTTTTGTAATTTTGGAGTTAATAGATTAACAATTATTTAAATTGGCCATAAAACGATATGCCTTATTGACTGATCTCCGCCATGTCTTAGCCGGAGATAGTTTTCTATTTTTGACGCGTCATGACAGGTTGGTTCGGTTTTACAGATTGAGGGCATGCTGACTATAGCATGATTCCAGATGTAAACTGTAAATATTTGGTGGATGTTTTGAAAACGCAAAAGATAAATACAACTGAATACTTCAAGCTTTTACGTTTTCCGACGGAGTGAGGGAATTTAAGTGAATGTAACTTTTGCGTTTAAAATAGCCTAGTTGATTGATCTGTTGGCACGGCTGCTGCATATGCTTTAGATAAGTTTTGCAATTACTCGGATGATCAGACTTTCTAGTAAAAGAAAAATGTATGATCTACAATTTAATTTATACCCTGAAAAATAACTTGTTGCCATCTTGAATTATGTACGCAGCACCACTCTCAAAACAGACGATGGGGATATCTTGCTTGATTACTCCAAGAATCTCATCAACGAGGAAGTCATGCACATGCTGGTGGACCTGGTAATAATAAAACTGTGTATTGATTAACTTGAAAATGAATGAATGAATGAATTCATTCATTCATCAAACATGGCATCTCCAATATTTTCTGGCACTGTACTCCCATTTGTTGAAAGGGCTGAGATTTCAAAAGTACGCCAAAGTATGGAAGTGGAAACTTTTGTCTGTATAGTTTATAACTGTAAATATACGAAAAATGCTAATTCTAATGCTAATTAAAAATGCTAATTCTGGAGGGGGGGGGGGGGGGGGGGTAATTAAGTAGAAATGTAAATCATTAGTAAAAAACAAATTATTACATCACCACCATAGCTTGGTAAATGTATTATTCAGATAAATTATCCTTTTTGAATTCACCTGGTTCTATACTGTTTGCTCAGTTTTTATGTCAGAGTAATGACTGAAATATTGCATGAATGTTGTAATTAACTTCTGGTCATCAGCTGTATTTCCCGTGAAAATGCAGTATTCTGTATTTTCACTCACATGTTGGGTTTATCTCCCCGTAGGCTAAGTCCCGGGGTGTGGAGGCTGCTAGAGAACGAATGTTTGCAGGAGAAAAAATAAACTTCACTGAGGTACGCCGTGAGATCGCCCGCCATCGTGATCATACGCACTTCACTCTGAACACTGAACATACCTACACAGCTCTGTCACTCCCATTGAGCAAGATCCTGAAGCATCTTCACTAACCTCAGCCTGGAATCTGCGCAGAAGCACTGTACACGGTGGCGTATAAGGCTTTGTTTTGAAAGCACACTGTTGACACTGATTCTGAACGAACATCTGTCCATCCATTGTCTGACTGGACGGACTCTTGGCTTTGGGGACGGGGTGCGTTGGAGCCAATCCAGCAAACACTGGTTGAGTGGTCCGAATGCACCTGCACGGTTTGAAAAATCAGTGCAGGGCATACACACTGATACACTTACACACTCATGCCTCTGAGCAATTGAAGGTCCTCGTGCTCAAAGAACTTATGTCACATTTTCACATACCGTGAGGTCAGGTTAGGAAAACATCTTTGATAGACACCCAAGTCCACTGCCTCAATTTCCTCAAAATGGACATTTAGTGACTAAAGCACTTCTATTACTGGAGTCTTCAAATTAAAGTGTCCAAATTGAATTGAATAGTCCATTAGGCAATGGCATAAAACCAAAGTCTGTGGAGGAGGCCCACTTGAACACAGTTAGAACATACAAACCCAGGGCTGAACAGTTTGGACACATCTCTTTCTGATCGTCAGGTCGGAATGGGCTGTTGGTTCCTTGAGAATTCTGGCTGTCTCACATGTGCAAGGGAGTTACCATCGCGCTGAGGATCTCAAGCTACTTTCATAGTCTCGCCGTTGGCTCAATGATTATTTAACACCCTGTTGGCCACACTGCATCGCTTATGGCAGCTGGGGTCTCCTGAATGAGAGGAAATAGTGGCACGTAACTTGAGGAGCCCTGGTCTACTTAGGTGTACCCTGTCGCTCTTTAGAAGAGGGGAGATGTGGCTCAGTACCACCATGGCCTCACAGATACAGATGACGAGTATCATAGTTAGGCCTCGTTGAACCAGTGACAGTCCGGTGCCCAAATAGAGCACATATAGTGAGCTGAGCCTCACTCATTGGTATTTTCTCTCGTAAATGAACCCTTGGAGCGCCACAGGCAACTATAGTTGCCCAATGATGTAAGATATCAAAATCAGATGCTGTTGAAAACCTATCACGTGGCAGCTTGTTTAAAAGAGCTCCTGCAGGGTAGCCCTTTCAAACAAGTTGCTACGTGATAGATTTTCAACAGCTAAGGATTATTTCATTTTTAAATCCTTGAAACTTTATTCAGCGCTCTAATGGTTAATTAATGCTGCAGAGATGTGGTGCACCAACTTTACTCTGATAAGTCAGCAATCAATTTTCCCATGATTCCCTGATCACAAATTCAATTTAGTGCCATATCCCTTTCTGAAGCTGTGGTTATGCAGCACGCTAGTCCATTGAAGCTTACGTCATCTTTTTTAGCCATAGCATTGTGGGAACATGATGATGTGATAACTTTTGCATTTTTTTGTGTTAGATTGCAAAATAGGCAAAGTTTGATGATTGATGTAATGGTTGCTTGATTGAAATTTCTGTGGTGTTCATTCTATAGTGGTTATAATTGGCCAGCTACAGTGTGAACCCTGGTAAGTGTGGTTAACGCAAATGTTTTGTGCAAACCGATTACCTCAAAAAAATTGTGTATGCCAACTTAATGAGCTTGTACTCACAGCACTTAAAAACGCAAAAAAATAACTTTACCTTATTTTCTTTAAGTTCCCTCCGCACAATGCAGTTAAGTTGGCCTACACAGTCTTTTTTTTTTTTAACTAATCAGTTTCCACAAAATATTTGAATTCACCAAACTATCACGGTTTTCAGTGTCTGCGTTATTTTTTGTGCAAAATGTATTATTGTTTATATTTTGCTTATATCGACAATTTGCTCAATAAAAGTTGAGACAGTGGTTTTTCACACCAGCTTGGTGTGCTGATGAAGACTAGAACCTGCTATTTGTTTGTTCAGTATTGTATTTTACCTGGAGCGTTAAAAAATTAGCATTGCCTTTTCTGTCGGAATAGGGTCGCGCCGTGCTCCACGTCGCTCTGAGAAACCGTTCCAACCATCCAATCATGGTCGACGGAAAAGACGTCATGCCCGAGGTCAACAAGGTCCTGGAGAAGATGAAGGCCTTCTGTCATGTAGGTGGAACACTTGCCCTGCAGACACATTCGACTTTAATATTTACGCCCATGAGGATCAGTTTCGGCAATGAGCCGTTTCACTGCAGTTGGCACGTTTGATAGGTCATGTGGTATAGGCCTCGACAGTTTCATAATTTGCAGACTTAATGACTTATGTCTTCTTGTGTTCTTAAAAGTCCTGTGGTTATCAGCGAAATTTCTTTTTTTACAGTGTTTTTTCCAATTGCACAAGAACATATCACAGACTCAGAACACTGTCAGAACAAAAAGTTGACTCAACCTACAAAAGTGAGCCAACTAGCTGCAAAGCATTTTTCAGTTTGCTCAACCTCGAGTTCCATATTTTTCAGAAATGATTTTGTGGAAGTGCCAGCACTTGAAGTTGAGTGAACTCAAAAATGCTTTTCAGCTGGTAGCCTTCCTTTTATAGGTTCAGTCAACATTTTATTTTTTACACTGAAGCATACAAACTGGTTAATGGTAGAAATTGTGGCTAGATTGAAATATGGACACTGGCACAGGGAAGAATTACAGCACAGCAACTATTACTGTACCTGTTGAGCTATGTAATGATGATGCCTTTGTGTACATTTTGAAGACCGTATCAGCGTAGCATTAAATGCGTCATTATCTTTTGCAGAAAGTGCGCAGTGGAGAGTGGAAGGGCTATACGGGGAAGTCTATCACGGATGTTGTCAATGTTGGCATCGGTGGCTCTGACCTGGTGAGTAGACCTACGGTATACGGTGAAAAAGTCAAGCTCACCTTTGACATTGTTTTACATGAAATTTGAAATTCTTCACTTAAGCAAACACAATGATGTGTTTGTACATCATGCTTTGAAGAGCAAATGCATTATTAATTAAGAAACATCATAAAGGGCATACTGTACATAGTGCATGATTACTAGCTTTGTTGTGGCACTCTGCTTATTATAGATTTAGCTTTTCAGGATTATTGTATAATATAGAACACTGAGAAAAATGAAAAGTTGACTCAACTTAAAAAAAATTTAGGCAGCCAAGTGTGAAGTATTGTTGAGTCGGCTCAACTTCAAGTTTCAAGTTCTTTCAAAATTAAGTTTGTGCCTCCACTGAGACTTGGGTTGAGCAAACTCGCAAATACTTTCCAGCTTGTTACCTTACTTTTTTAAGTTTTGCCATTTTTTAACTTTTCGTTTTTTACGGTGCATACACATTATGCCTTTAAAGAATACATTCTTTCCTGATATTACGGCTAGGCTTTGAAATAGCTTTGAGCTGCATTGCCCTATCAGCTAGAATGGAGGAGTGGTTTTGAATGTTGGGGGCGGGGTCTTAGTTCAGAGGTCAGGAAGTCTGTTGTGGAATTTTCACATTTTACATATTTCTATGCCCTGGCCAATCAGTACAGTGAATAACGTCGTTCTTTAACCCTCTGATTGTGCCCCGGGTCAATTTGACCCGACTCAATGTTCAATGTCTCTAAAAACATGGTTTGCATACTTTTTTTCAGCTAGAATTTTTTTCCCTGAATTTACAGGTAAAACATGAATTTAACTAAAAAAAAGAAAAAACAGGGTTAATGCACCCTTCTCCTTTTTAAGGGCCCACTGATGGTCACTGAAGCCCTCAAGCCATACTCTAAAGGTGGGCCTCGCGTCTGGTTCGTGTCCAACATCGACGGTACGCACATCGCCAAGACCCTGGCTGAACTCCACGCTGAGACCACTCTCTTCATCGTGGCCTCCAAGGTGAACATTTGCTGTCGAAGTCACTTGATCTCAGAGCTTTGAGCGCATTAGTTATCCATCCGCTTGATGGGTGATGATAAACTAAATAAAATTTGCTGTGACTAGTCTTTTTCAAGTAAATTATTAGTTTTATGCTCTCATTAGCGTTTCATGATACAATAAATAACATGAATGATTAACCTTCAAAGTGCTGGGCGCAGCTATTGTTGCTCAATGATGTAAGATATTAAAATCAAAGCTGTTGAAAAACGTATCATGTCGCAACTTATTTAAGAGAACTCCCCGCAGTGTAGCTCTTTTAAACAAGTCGCCAAATGATAAGTTTTCGACGGCACAAGATAATTAAATTTATAGTTTTAAAAAATTAATTTCAGTGCTCTAAGGGTTAATGAATGTATGAGACAAATATTTTAGGTTGGTTGTACATTTCTTTAAAACTCTGCTGGAACCTCGTAGACTTAAGAGAAACACACAAAAAAAAAAACATCACGTCTGTGATATTTAAGAAAAACCATTAAAATTAAGAAATACTTCTACTGTAGTCTGTAAGGGAAAACATAACTAACGCACAGAAAGCGCCTGATGTCTTTCAGGTTATTAGTGAAGCAGTGGTTATGATCATGTCATTTTGTCAATGTTACCATTGGTCTTTCCTTGTTTCTTGCTCAGGACACACAAACGGTAATATGCATCCCCTGTTTGCATTTTATGGCCTCAAAGAGAACACTTTTCCTGCATACATAACGACAATGTACCCAATGGAATCCGTATCATAGAACCAAACGGTTCTACATTTCCAAATGTCGTCCAATTAGCAACCATTTCACCTCAGTCAACATACCAAAATGTGCTCAGCTCTCAGGGTTAGTTGGGTTCTCAAGAAAACTCTATGTGCATAATAACCAGAATGATGCAACAAAATATCCAAAGCATAGTTTGGCTCAGTTTGAATGACTCAAGAGGGATCTGAACCTTCTGAATGTAGCCATTTGAACTCCAAAATCTCGTGTTAGTCTGTTCTGTTTTCTATATGTGTTAAACTTTTGTTTTCAGACATTCACCACACAAGAAACCATCACCAACGCAGAGTCTGCCAAGGAGTGGTTCTTGGCTACAGCAAAAGATGTGAGTTCCTCTAATTGCTTGGCAAAGCCGTTGGCCTCACTTTCCCAAAAGAAAGATGTTACTGCAAGACTCTCTCATTATTTTTTTCTCATCTCTTCTTTCATTATTTCACAGCCATCTGCAGTGTCCAAGCACTTTGTGGCTCTATCAACTAATGCTGTGAGTTGACTTCACAAAAATGCTTTTTTAGCATTTTTTTTTGTTGTTTTTTTCGTGCTATACTGTCATGGATGGAAAGTTCAGAGGTCAGGTAATAGAAGTCTTGCGATATGCCTCTCCCTCCAATGACTTCAGGCAGTTGAATCGCCTGAATAGTTCTACCTCCAGGAAGAACTTCTGGCCCTATTTGCGAATCTAGGAGATTAGAACTATCCCTTACAAAAAAACCACGAAAGGACCATACCTAAAAAATACTGCCAAAAACTATCAGTATTACTATAGTAATTGTATGGGTTTTTGGAACGCTCTATAGAGAGTTTATTATTACCACTGAAATATTGTAGGGCTACCATGGCTGATAATTACCACCACAGAGAAAAATGCGGTAATACTATAGCTGGTGAAATGTACCATAGAACAGTACGACCACACAGTAGAACACTATGCAATCCTTGTGGTATACTGAAGTAACCCTTTAGTTAATTTTCATAAGGGGTAAACGCACAAGAGCACTTTTAGTTCTTGAACCCAGATTTTCCAAGTCTCTCCTCTGCGTGTTTTTCATATTTTCCTGGCTTCATACCACTCATTGCAGTCTGTTCTCCTTCCTTTAGCCCAAAGTGAAGGACTTCGGGATCGACCCCGAGAACAT
The DNA here is from genome assembly GCA_029721435.1 of Gymnothorax reevesii. Classification (NCBI taxonomy): domain Eukaryota; kingdom Metazoa; phylum Chordata; class Actinopteri; order Anguilliformes; family Muraenidae; genus Gymnothorax; species Gymnothorax reevesii. The sequence continues at coordinate 13,120,709 of CM056574.1, forward strand.
GTTTGGATTCTGGGACGTGAGTCTGATGATGTTCTGATTCTAAAGCTATATGAACTGCAAGCATCGGCTGGGCTGGACGTCGCTGTAGTACTGGGGCGTTGCTATTAATAGCTTAATCCTTTGACCTGTGAAGTTACAGGGAGACCAACAGCTGCTGGGTAACCAGAATCCACTCGCCCCGGGCCAGTCTGCTTCGCGCGCGTTATTATTGGGTTCAACCTTCTCCTGGTGAGGTCACTGTAAATGCTGGGTTTCTCCAAAGGTCGCAGATCTATATTTAGGCACATTGTTGGTATTTGAAGGGTAAGGCACTGCCCTCCATGTCATTTCTAATGTGAGTTTTGAGTATTCATGAGAAATTGGACACAGTGGTGTAGTGGAGGGTATTGATTGAAGATGAAATTGTACCTTAGAGGGAATTCTATATTCTTAATTTGTTTTATTTGGGACAAATCATAAACTCAATAATTTTAGTTTCTCTACTTGGAGTTTTTGAGATTGATATTAAATTTCTGTGCAGTGGGTTTAAACATCGTGGAAGACAAACCACCCTTCCCATTGTACAGCCTTTTCCTTTTCACAACAATGAATAATTAAGAGACTGAAGACACCAAGTGATTGAATGTTTCTGTCAGAATTTTGTCCCATTCTTACTTCAGACAAGCCTTAAAGTGTGCAGTAAGACGGGGTCTTCGTTATTGCATTAGGGCGTCCTCGGAAAAGATGTCGTCTTGAAGGCAGCACATGTTGCTTCCAAATCTCCTCTGTTTCTATGTATTTTTCCATAGTGTCCCAACTTCCTCCGAGTTGGGGTTGAACTTTCCTGAAAAATGAAAGCTAAATGAAGCAGAAAGGCTTTAGCCTGATTGTAATAAATGTTTGTCTGGAACTTTCACTCGCAGCTCATTTGCAACATTTCTTCTGATTATTTGTTTGAGTTTGGTAAGTTAATTGGACTCTATGACTATGCTTCTAAATTGGACTAATGGAAATGTTCTCATGGGTTCCATGCAGTGTGGTATTTATGTGTCTGAGAGCACGTGTCTTTGTAATGCTATATGGCCTCCTCGGGAACAGCTGTTAGTCATACAGTCGAGTCAAAGACACGGAGTTACAGTTGGCTACTTATGACCATCCCATAATATTTCACTGAGAGGTTCCATTCTTAGCCTGACTGTAAATTAATGGCATGTCAGAGGTTACGTCATTTCATTCAATCCCTAAAACCAAAACGCATTAAATGAGTCATTATTGTCATAACAGAGTGTAGGATTAATTACTATTATTCATTATTTATTTACAGTTTATAGAATCATTTATAAATAGTGATTTTTTTTGGCACTAATTGTAAAACATAGAAGACATTATTATTCCCCATTTGATTTACCATAACACCCAGAATACAACTGATGCCAATTTTTTCCTGTTGTGCATGAATCTAAGGCTTTATAACTCAGTATCTGCGTCACAGAGACTGTGGAAAATTATTCCAGCAAAGCAAGGCACTTGGAAATTCAGTTACAGAATTATTTAGCAATTAAATTTATGAATTTACGGATGCCGGCGTCTAAATCTGCGCAGAAGGGTAAAAGTATCTATCTCATTTTCCACTTGGAGAGAGTCCACTGTCATTTAATGTACTGAAGGACTTTAGTTCTGCATATAATATATACAGTGTGATTTCTTACCCAACGATAGTTTTAGAACAAAATAAATTCATTCAACACAAAGTTGGTTTAATTGCACATACCACAAGTGTTGGCCAAACAAGATCAATTATTCCATTATTATCAAAGTGCTGAAGTGCATTATCATTGCATCAGAAATCACACTGTAAATAATATATGCAAAACTAAAGTCCTTCAGTATTTATGACTGTATTAATAGACTGTGTGGTTTTGGGTAAATATTCACGATGTACTGGTGTCGATCTAATAACTGTGCAGAGTTTCCTTTGAGAGGAGAGATAAATTCTGTGAAATATATCAGGGCTGATGGATGTAGCCAAGTCTAAGGTAATGCAGGTATGCATTTTTCTTGTATACTGCTAATAGCCATCTTCCATAAATGCTACTCGTCCTACAACCAATGCCCTTAAATAAAGTATAATGTGGTTTTCCAACAGAACGGTCAAATTCCTGCTTAACATGGGTGGGACGAAGGGATGTTGCCATTTTATCACCTAAAAACTTTTGTTTCTTTTTTCACTAGTGGGTCGGAGGGCGGTTTTCCCTGTGGTCGGCGATTGGAATGTCTATTGCCCTGCACATTGGTACGTGTTGGACCCTTTTATTTGTATATGCCTGTGCAAGGGCTTGAGGTTGATGATGTCTGTAGTTTTTAAAATACTTCCTCTAGAAGAGCACTTGTTCATATTTGATGCTCATTATCCTGTCTGCCTCACAGTGGATTTGATATTAAATCTGACTGATGTTCTTCTCAGTCTGTCGTCTTAAATAAACAAAATGACAATAATCATTCATTTGGGTAATCTTGTGACACAGACAATATACAGTTGTTTGTGTTTTGCTTGCTGCAATCCAAGTGGAAACCCGGCTAATTTAATCTCAGAAATCAAAAAGCATTTGGCCATCAGGCCATCATAGAATCGCTCACTAGATCTGGAGAATGGAACTCCAGTCCCAGGGGTAATATTCTTCCGCTGATTTTTTGGTTTATACTCAATCACCTGCTGATATAAAGCATAGAAATCTGATGTGCAAACTGTTAAGCTAATCAGTGACTTAATGGCTGTTTTATGCTCATAAGATGTGTGTTGACAGTGTCTGACGACCAAAACGATGTCAGAGAGACGATAAAAAAGTTTTGTTTGATAGTGTCACGTTCCTGTCGAATATTTGTTACACTGCTGACACTGTCAATAGTTGTCTTTTAATTTCATTGGCTGGCAGGACAGGGAGTTTGGTGGTTGTCATGGAGATAGAAAGTTGATAGTACAGTAGCACTCGTGGAAGGATTGGTCGGTTATGGCATGGACCTATAAGGAGATGGTTATAAGATTTAACTATAATTTCCGACTCTTCATCTAAGCATACGATAATCTGTATCATCTGGTAGTTTTCTGAAGACGTTTGTCGATATTTGTCTTACAAGTATAAAACGGCCTTTATAATCCTGCTTGTAAGTGCGCCAATGCATCGAAAACTAGCAAACACAGTGGACTTCTTTAGAGTTTGAGGCCTGCAGTGGATTGAACTGTTTTCTACACTTTTAACCCTTCGAGCGTCACATACATTTTCAAGGAATTAAAAATGTACTTATCCTGAGCTGTTGAAAACCCATCATGCGGCAACTTGTTTAAAAGAGCTTTCCTCTTGGAGCTCTTTTAAAAAGTTGCCATACGATAGGTTTTCAACAGCATATGACTTTGATATCTTACATCACTGCGCAGCTATAGTTGCCCACAGCGCTGAAAGGGTTAAATATGACATTGATTATGTAAAAAATGCTGACGAATGAGATGGTCTGCTGTTTCTCCCTTAACATCAATAATCCTCTGCTCCTCCAGGCTTCGAGAACTTTGAAAAGCTGCTCAGTGGGGCTCATTGGATGGTATGTTTCCAGCGCTGAGGTTCCCGGCCTCAGTTTTTCTGTTCGATGTTACCTGCACATCTTCAGTTGATGTCTTAGCTAACATTCCTCTCGCCGGGCCTTTCCCAGGACAACCACTTCCGCACGACCCCACTGGACAAGAACGCCCCCGTTCTGCTGGCCATGCTGGGTATCTGGTACATTAACTTCTTCCACATGGAGACGCACGCCCTGCTGCCGTACGACCAGTACATGCACCGCTTCGCCGCTTACTTCCAGCAGGTGAGATGCTTGCCGTTAGCGAATCATCATTATAGGGGAACGTGGGGGAGCTCGTAGCCTAATGGATTAACTGCTTTGATGCCATCTTTGAAGTCTGGGGTTTAAGCCCCAGTTCTGCTAAAATAAACCCAGTACAACCGATGGGCCCCTGAGCAAGGCCCTTAACTCCACATTACCCCCAGGAGATTTGGCCTCAGCTTTGATTAATCCATTCTAAGTCATTTTTGTTAAGAAGCATCAGCTAAATAAATGTAACTCAATTTGATATTTAATTTTTGCATTTTAAATGATAAATTAGCTAGTTAGCTTGCTTAGCAGAGATGGCAGAATGACTGAGTCATGGCCGCTTTATTAATGTTGATGGTAATATTGGGGCACTATGTTTGAGTGAAATTAATCTCCGATGTGATAATGGCTGGCTTGTGGTGCACAGGGCGACATGGAATCCAATGGAAAGTACATCACCAATCACAGCACTCGCGTGAACTACCACACCGGGCCCATTGTCTGGGGAGAGCCAGGAACCAATGGACAACATGCATTCTACCAGCTCATTCATCAAGGTACCAGTCAGACAGAGACGCACATCACAGAGACTTCCTGTGGCTTTGTGTGAAGTTCCTGTAGCTGGAGAGGCTGGGATAATGAAAGTTCCATTTTACAATCCAGAAGACAAATTTTCTGTGTGAGGAATAAGTCATTCATAATGTTGATTATTGCTGTACACTATGGACCCAGATAGTGTGGCAAGGTCAGATGTTTCGTGGAAACATATTACCTCAAAAAAATTATGTAAGCCAACTTAAATGTATTGGGTGGACGGTACTTATAGAACATAAGGTTAAAGTTATTCTTTCCAAGTTTTTAAGTGCTGTGAACACAAGATCACTAAGTTGGCTCTCACAATTGAAGCACCTATTACTAAAACCCCATAAGTCACACTTGACTAGACGTGACTTGTGGGGTTCTAGTAATCAGTGCTTCAATTTTTTTTGCGGTCATCAGTTTCCACAAAACAATTGAGTTCACCACACTATTTTTAGTTTACAATGTACCTCGAACACGCCAGCCGGACTGCGGCTCTCAGTTCAACAATCTAGAGACAGAGCCCATCAAGAGCAGCATGTATGACATTTAGGCAGCCTTGACAAAAAAAAATCTTGGATTTATTGTTGTATAATCGTATATAGTGGTTCTAATGATTTGCTAACTTAATCACACCTTCAACAACACAACTGTGCTGAATAAATGTGATCCTGTTGACTGTTTTCGGTTGTGTACTTTCGATAGATCACATTTTTTTTTCGTGCTTTGGTGTAGCACATGTACCAACATTGGTTCATCTGGCAAAGGCCTTGTATACAGAAGGTTCAATTACGTGCAGTCAAAAAGTATATGGAATGGTCATTTTGATATCATTGGCAAAAACAAATATCTGTAAATGATTCTGTTCTACCAAATACTGTGCTGTGCTGCCATACTACGATATACCATATTACACTATGATATACTTTACTATACAATGCTGCAATATACGCATATGCTATGATATGTAATAGTATGCTGTACTGTGCTAAGTTATACCATACTAAATTATGCTATTATGTATTATACCATGCTATACCGTATTATACCACACTCTTCAAATTTTTACATATTTCATTATCAGGATTTTAACAATCAAATTAGATATAAAATTACGCATTTCTGCAGAATAAAGAAATATTATTAGCCATGAATAAGAATCCAGTTTGTGGCTGGCAGTAGAAAACACACAGTGAGTCCTGTGTCTCACCCGTCAGGTACGCGCATGGTACCTTCCGACTTTCTCATCCCAGTACAGACTCAGCACCCCATCAGAAACAACCTGCATCACAAGGTAAACCCGCCATTTTCCGGACCAAACCAAGTCGTTTTTGTGGGGAGGGTTTGGTTTGGTACAGTCGCATGTTTAAGTGAAGAGGACATGATGTTCTTTCTGTGAAGTGCCTCAAAGTTTGAAGCCTGTGATTTTTTTGAGGCTGATGAGACATTTGTTTGTTTGTGTAGATCCTGATGGCCAATTTCTTGGCCCAAACCGAAGCTCTGATGAAGGGAAAGACCACAGAAGAGGCTAAGAAGGAGATGGAAGCTGGAGGTCTGAGTGGGGAAGCACTTGACAAACTGCTGCCTCACAAAGTGAGTGAGCCGCCCTTATCCCAACCATGACCACTGCCGCCCTCTTGTGGCGGTTTTGTGTAATGTGGAAATATGTTGTTTGCGTCAGGACATGGTGCGGGCTGTAAGTTCTATATGATCCTTCACCCACTTCTCTTTTGCATTCAAAGGTTTTTCCTGGAAACAAACCCACAAACTCCATCATCTTTAAGAAGCTCACGCCCTTCACCCTTGGCGTTCTTATTGGTAGGTCATACACCAGAACAAACACAAAACTAACATAATTATTGGCACCCCAGGTTAAGATGTGTTGTTTAGCTTCTAATAAATTCAGTTCTTTTTCTAAATAATATAGGACCACAATTAAAAAAAGAGGAAAATCCAACCTTTAAGTCAAGTGCATTTATTCAGTGGGAAAAAAATCCCACATTAAGAAATAATTGTTTTACATCAAATCATGTGTGCTACAATTATTAGCACCCCCTGATGTACAACCCCCTTTTGCGAACAAAACAGCACCTAACCTTCTCCTATAACGTTTCACAAGATGGGAGAATACAGAAAGTGGGATCTTCGACCATTCCTCTTTGCACAATCTCTCTAAATCATCCAGCAACCTGGGTCCTCTCCTCTGCACTCTCCTCTTCAGCTCATTCCAGAGGTTTTCAATGGGGTTGAGGTCTGGGGACTGAGATGGCCACGATAGGAGCTTGATTCTGTGTCTGGTGAACCATTTCTGTGTGGATTTGGCTACATGTTTAGGGTCATTATCTTGCTGAAAGACCCAGTGACGACCCATCTTCAGCTTTCGGGCAGAGGCCACCAGATTTTGATTTAAAATGTCCTGGTATTTCAAAGCGTTCATGATGCCATGCACCCTAACAAGGTTCCCAGGGCCTCTGGAAGAGAAACAGGCCCACAGCATCACCGGTCCTCCCCCATACTTCACAGTGGGCATGAGGCGCTTTTCTGCATACTCATCTTTTGTCTTTCGCCAGACCCACTTAGAGTGTTGAAGTCCCAGTACCGCATTGCAAACTCCAGACGTTTGCGTTTATGACTGTGAGTGAGAAAAAGTTTTTTTCCGTGCATGCCTCCCAAACAGCGTGCTGGCATGTAGATAGCGCCTGATGGTTGTTTTGGAGACTTTGTGACCCCAAGATGCTACCATTTGTTGCAATTCTTTAACAGTGAGCTTTGGAGAACTTTTTATTTCTCTTACCATCCTCCTCACTGCGCGTGGTGGCAAAATAACCTCGAGTCCTCATCCAGGCTTGTTTACCACTGTTCCAGTTGTTAAACTTCTTAATAATTCCTCTGACAATAGATATGGCCAGGTGCAGGCGAGTGGCTATTTTTTTGTAGCCATTGCCCGACTTGTGAAGGTCGACACACATCTGCCTTACTTGAATGGTGTGTTCCTTTGTCTTTCCCATATTGAAGAGTGGATAAGATTAATGACCACTATGTCACGTCATATTTATACCCCAGGGAAACAGGAAGTGATGAATTACTAGTTAAATGTTGCTAGATACTTTGATCAACTGTGTAAACTACTGTAGAAATGACAGAAATACTTCAATTACATTTATTTCCAAGGAATTGTTAGGGGTGCCAATAATTGCGTAACAGGAGATTTTATGAAAAATAATTATTTCTTAGTCAGGGATTTTTTCTCCGTTGAAATTCACTCGAGTTGAAGGTTACATTTTTCTACAATTTTCAGTGTGAGAGTATGCTTCTGCAATAAAAATTGAATTTATTTTTAGGCTTTTAACACATCTTAACCAGGGGTGCCAATAATTATGTAGGGAACTGTATTAGCCAGCTATCACCCTCAACAACGAAATTATATATTAGAGAAGTCGCGTCTATGTATTTTCTGCAGAACAGTCGCAGTTTCAGCCAGTTCCCCAATGTGATATTGTACTATAGCAGTGGATATTAAATACGTTCATAGATTTTCAGGTCATAAAGATCTTAATCAGAGGTAGAAAACCCTAGTTTAGAAATTAAAAGTCCCCCTCAAACCTAGCTGAGTTCATGGACTGAAAGAAAAACATAGCTGAATTTTCCACCTCTGTTCTGAATTATCTTAATATTGATAGGGCTCTTTTATTATTTTGACACTGTTATCTGTGTTTATCCAGCCATGTATGAACACAAGATCTTTCTGCAAGGCGTCATCTGGGAGATCAACAGTTTTGACCAGTGGGGGTGAGTGTCAGTGCTGTATAGCATAATATTATCTGTAGGTCTGTTATTTTATTGAATAGTTCACTCTCTGAAGTTTAAAAAAAAAAAAAAAGTTTGGTAACATAACATAAATAAGGTCTTAATGACTTGGCATGAGCTGATGTAGTTATTAACCACTAAAACTGCAGGAGTTTCTCCATGTTTCATTTACAAAAGAATTTGATATTTATAGTTAATAACGGATTAAAAACACAGCTGTTGGTATACGACTCATACAATAGCTGAATTATTTTTTATAAGATACTAGAAATAAGAATTTAAACAAAATGGCCAACAATGAACATGGAAGTACCGGATGTCTTGTAGACACGTGACTTTTAGCATCATAAAGGTGCCCAAGAGCAAATGAAGAGTTTGTTACCGAAATGCAATATATCCATTTTACTCATTTTGAGTAAATCAGCTTTTTCTCTGTTGGCGCCTATTGCATTTATAGAAAAACACAAACTTTGACCACTTTTGAACCGTTTAAGAAGCACAGGTTATCCTACGGTGTTATCTCAATTTTTGTGATTTTGGCACTTACTGTGTTTTGGAAGCAAACTCTTCATATATTCCAAATGCTTTAAAAAAAAAAGATATATCTGTATATAATGCTATTGAAATTTCACTATCAGAAAAAAGTGAGTAAATTATATTGTTAAAGGCTAACAAATGATAAAGTTTGTTTGTGCCGTACAGATATTAAAACAATCAATGACCTGATAAGTCAATGCTTTTGTTAAAAGGCAAATTATGAAAAATATGCTTGTCTTGGAGTTACTTAATTCTCTTGGTTTAGGCCAGTGGATGCTGGTCTAAAGCTTTGAATCTGACCATCCAGCTCTACCTTCATTGCACTAAAACTGCCTGGTTCAATATTTTAAAAAATCATACGTTAAAACTGAGATAATATGGTAATTAAGATACACAGTATATGGCAGGATTGGATGGTGTATTATCCCAGCTTAAATGCTCAATTATATTTGCAGATTCATTTTTGCAGTTTATCTTTGCCAGTTTTATTTACTTTTGGGACATTATGCTGTCTTTATCTTTTGATCACGTTAAGTGCTTTGCCTGCAGTCTTAATGTAAAATAATATTAAACATTATCATAAATGTGCCTGTACCACGACACAGAATTGCACATTTTGGCAGATAACTTCATAACTGCACGGAGCAAAATCTGGACCCTTCCCGAATCTAGGGCATGGACTGAAATGAACAGAGCTCTCTCAGGTTTTATTTTGAGCGATTAGCTGGCTAACTCAGTAATTCTGTTTTGTGGAACAGGCCGCTGACGTACTGCATGTTTGTGCTGTATTTAAACAGAGTGGAGCTGGGGAAACAGCTCGCCAAAAAAATCGAACCTGAGCTCCAGGACGCCAATGAGGTGCACTCCCACGATTCCTCCACAAACGGCCTCATCAACTTCATCAAGAAGAACTTCGCCTGAGCGTCCTGTCTCTGGTGTGCTCCGTTCCACTGGCTCCATGTTGATTTTTGGCACAAGGACAATTGCGCGCATGGGCTAGTGGTGTTGCGAATGGGATGCGTACACATCTGCGGTCACCTGACTCTGCACTGAGTGTCTATCAGTCGTGAGACTTGCTTGAGTCTTGCACTGGTAAAGGAAATGTGCTTTTGGACGCACGTTCATGTTTGACCACACCTTGTACTGCGAGGTGACGTCATGTCGAGAATAAATGTGAAATTCTTTATTCTGTTCTTACAGTTTGTCTTTTCAATTCTATCGAGCCTGTTCTGCAATAGATACTTTTGATTAAGTCGATACGCCATTTATTAGGTGATTCACGCAAATTTTTGTGGGCCTCCAGGGGTTTATTGAAGACACACATTGCGTTGCCGAAAGTATGCAGACGTTTGCTCACTCTTAACCTTATTTCCTAGGTCTTGGCAATAATATGAAAACGGTCACCTCTTTGCTGCCATTACAGTATCCACCTTTTGACAAAACTTTCCATTAGATGTTAGAACGTTGCTGCAGAGATTAGCTGCCATACCAGTCAGGCATTAGTGAGGTTGGACAGTGATGTTGGATGATTAGACCTGGCTTGAATTTTACCCTCCACTTCTTCGCAATAATGTTTAATGGGGATGAGATCAGGGCGAGTTAAGTTTATCTACATTGATTCTAACAAACCATATGCGGACATTACCCTGTGTATTGGGACATTTTTGCGCTGAAACAGGTAAGTTTATTCCCAAAACTGCTTTAAGAACAACATCTGGAATTTTATTGTAAACGACGGCATCAATATACGCTTCAGTAGAATTAGGGAGCCCAGCCCAAACTATGGAAAACTGTTTCATACCACATTAAGTGGGTTCACACAAGATATAATATTTATGCTGAGCACATCTATGGATCCGAGCAAGAACTGCAAGTTTGACAGTTATAGTTATATTCCACCACTAGATGGGGCTTGACACAAAGCCATGAAGGAAAATGCATCCATCTTTTACATTTATATCTCATGGTCACGCAGATACAACTATAAAAATAGCACTTATGGCTCGAGCCCATTATTAAGGAGATGATTTACAGAGCAGCACAATCCAATATTTCGGCTGTTATTTTCAGATGGAAGCCCATTAGCTGAAAGTGTTTGACTGAATTTAAGAATTCATAGCCCCATAATCTTACATCGCAGTTATTTAGATGATGCTGTCATCCTATAAAGCTAACCTTTTGATTAAGGAGAGTTCTGTCCCTTTCGGAGCAATGTGGGCTTCAGGGCCTTACTCACACGGGCTCAAAAACCGTGGCAACAGCGGGTTTGCGCCACTTGCCTTCTGATTCTCAGCCAATCACGTAAACCAGAAATGGATTGAAAGTGTTGTTGAGAGGACAAAAAACAGGAACGGTGCGCCCCAAAGCATGGAGGAACGCGGAACAGCCTTATAAACATCCTATTTACATGGATGGTTGCAGGCGTAAGAGGTGGACATTCCAAGAACCAGAGAGTAACAGGTCTTCAGCTTTTTAAAACAGGATTGCCTGCCTCTTTCTGGCTGTGATGTGGGGCAAATGACCGGTACACAGTCGTCACGGAAAAATCGGAGACAGGTCTGTGCCCTGAATGAATTATAAGCATCGGTCCGCCGTTTGTCGTGTTTTTCCCGTGTCCGAGGTAAATTGGGGCCATGTGTGGCCTCTGTTGGACCCCGGGTAAGTTTGCGTCGGTCCCGGAGGAGAGAGGACGGAGGGAGCATGTTTCCACTTCTGCTGCTGGGAGGGACTGCGGCCAAAGTTCTGCAGGGCTTTCCCACGAACCTCCGACAGACATCACCAGATCGAAACACTGCTCGACACAGATCCGTGGTCCATAAGTACATAACAGAATTTGTCCGGTGTTTTGTTTGTTGGTTTCCATCGAGAAAATAATCGAAATAAGTGGGTTTTTTAAAAAGCTGCAAATGCAAGTGCAGTCCTCAAAGATTTTTGTGTCATGATACTCTAAGTTGTGCTGTTCAGTTTCTTACAAATTCAATTGGTATAACCAGAAAAAATGTTCAGTTGAATCTGCTCTTAAGGAGTCTATTTTCCCTCTAAGACGAAGAAAGAACACAAATAAATTATGTAAAAGTTAATCCGACTCTGTAAATGTAGAATTAACTCAGAACATTTATATCTTGTAATTTCAGAGCTAATCTCTAAAAGCCGATTCCGAGTTAAGCACGTTTCTACCTTTGATTTCAGTTTCTCAAAGTGCAATAATCTGAGCATAAAAAATGGGATGAGTTGTTTTAAAAGTCATGAATGTAGAAGACCTGGGAATACTTTTGACAGATTAAGTTTCCCCACTCAAATGGTTCAAGGCAAGCGAGCAAGTCTTAAATCATCGTAGTAAACTGAACTCTTTGTTTTAGAATGCCTCTGAGAGAAATTTGGCGTGAATGGGCCTCGTGAGGGTGGTAGGGAGTATTTCGCCAGCACTTGCGCGTACACTGCAAGCATTGTGAGAAGAATGAATGAGTGCTGTACTCATGCTCTCTACCTGGCACAGGATAACGGCAGGAATTGCACTAGGACTCAGAAAAAGGGGTTAAATACTGTTGTCCTTCAAACCTTTAATGCACTGATTATAAAGTTTGCCTTTCGTGTGAATACAACCCCTATTCGGTCTAATCTCCGAACACAACCCACAAATGTAATTAATGTGTAATGCATGCCACTAGATGACACTAATGCTTTAAATCTGACAGTGAACACCCGTCCTTTCAAGAAAAAAAAGTTCTTAAGGGTATCATTGGAACAAAAGGCCAAAGGTTGAATGACTGGAGTTTAACGCTTCAGTTGCTACAAGTGATTAATTATACATCTAAGCATTCAGTGCAACTTAATACATCAAAAAACCTAATAGCCTACATTGCTTCTTGGAAGGTGTAATAATTTTTTGACAACAGTTTGAAGCATGAAATTTTCAAAACAATGTAAATGCAAGCAAGAGGATGATGGTTTATTTCAGAAAAGTGTAGTTTATTCATTACGTAGCATTTTTAACCGGAATGGTGAATTCGTCAATATGTAGCCCAGGTCTTGACAGCAAAGGGGAAAATATTTTGTCACCGAGTTGTTTTATCGGACTGTATTTTTGTGTGTGTGTCTAACATTACTTATCTGTATTTTAATGTTTTCGCAGAAACCTCGCTGCCTTTTTTTTTTCTCTTTTTTTTGTACAAATTCTTTGCCCATACCAACATCCTACAGCGCAGGGTAGAGACGGAGCGAGCTCCTCGGAGTCTGGTGCAGGGGCTATGGCAGCCACGTTGCCAGGCAACAGCACGAGTTCAGACACAAGATGTTCTTTCTCATTCCGAACTCAGACCCGCGAAACAGTATAAAAAAATGTTGAGCGCACACCTAATAGAGGGCTTATATTTTTTGAGCGGAAACGAAATACATCCTTGAGGACTTTAAGTCAAAACCACTGCAGCTGCCAGGTCTATAAAAGGGGCAGGTTTTGACTAGTGCGGAGGGGAATTCTGAAAATCTAGTCCTAAAACTGCGTACTGCACATTTGTATACGGCAGATATGTACTGTCGACATCAGGACTGCAGTTTCTTCATTTTTTTGCACAAAACGTTGAATCTTCATTTTCTACTTCTGAATAATTTAATACTTCAGAATAATTTATAACACTATCAGCATATGCATTGCAAGCATAGGCTGAAGGTGAATTTTTTCTTACTGATTGTCTTTCGGAGGTCGGGATGGTGGGGATTTGGCTTTTTTATGCTTTGAAATCCTTCCAAAACCAATCTTTTTATAAATTATTATGAGCGTTATTTTGATGTCATGATTGTAATTTTAAAGAAATATATTTGATATATTAGCCTACTAGTTTTCAGGCCATTAAGGATAAGGTTTGAGAATCCATAAAATATACAGATAGGTCTATTCGTGAATTGTTGCCATGGAGTTGTTAACGCAGACCTCTCAAGAAAACTCTGCTCTGTCGAGACACAACTCCAGTTACACCATTGAATTGATCTGCTTGGATTTTTCTAGAGCAACAGCTCTCAAGAAGACGCTTAAATCACCATTCCCTCTATTCGTCAGCTTGTCAATTTGGCAATATTGTCAGTATATCTTTATGAATGACCATACCTACATAGTACGCATGATACTATCTATGTGCTTGCCATGGTGGGAGTAAAACTTCTGACCTGTGAACACTCCCACTACTGTCCCTGACCAAGGCTCTGGCTGTCGAACTGGAGTCTGTCCCTGGTCACAGCACTGGGGCTGCCCACTGTTCCCAAGTTTCTAGGATGGGTAAATTGCAGAGGACAAATGTCTATAATGGGATTCAATGACAAATTCTTTGAATTGAGGAACCAGGCACCATGGAAAGCTTACTTGAGATGTCCAATCAGGAAATTACAGTACCTTTGTTCCCTGGGGACTGAATGGCCAGGTAATGTTTACAGTCCACAGTTGGTTCTTACCAGAGAACGGTTCAAATTCCCTGAGACCCCTGCCTGACTGTGTGTGCTCTCACTGACGACCAGAAAGCCTCAAGCCATTTCGTTTGGATGCCAATATCTTTTTTTTTTTTTAAATTCTCAAAATGTGTGAATTACTTGTAGAAGTGCTCCCCACTTCTGGTTATGAAATTACTTGCAGTTTATTTTAATATGAACTTGCAACTACAGGAATCAAACTTTAAATGAAATGAAATAATTAGACTAAAAATAACTGCCTCGGAGCTTATTGTAAGCAGGACTCCTGTTTTTAATAGTACTGATTATGGGATTATCATCAGATTAGTTTAGTTCTAACCTATAAAATGTGTTTTAATGTTGCACATACTGCTCAGAAAATAATCCGTAGGATTATGGCATCTGAACGTGGCCTTATAAGCTCAGGGTAATCTGCTTTATGACAGCAGCTGTAAAAAGGCATCTGAAGGCCTGATTCACACACTGGAATACATTGTATTTCATTATCTTAGAACTCTTCAACTGCTATGAAACGAAAGACTAGATCAGTACCCATATATACTGTGTATATATTGGGAATTTTAACATATTATCAGGTGTTTGTTTCGTCCGTCTCTACCTCTTGAAAAATTAAAAGAGAATTCAAAATGATCCCGTTAAACAGCAATGATGGCACAATTTCCATTTTGTTTGCATGTAATCTATTTCATTTTATTTGAAAAATCTACTCAAAAAAGGCCTCATAATAGCAGTATTTACCCTACTTATAGGCTTTTTAACAGATAGGGTAAATACACACATTCTGACTCAACCTCCTCAACTCCTGTCTATAAAAATACCAAAACGCCCAAGCTATAAAGACGCCAAAACAAACATAACCCCTTCCAGAGCCGACATCCTCCGGGAGGCTTCACTCGGATTCGACTTGCTTCCAAATTTCATTGGTATGAAATGGCGGATCCACTTTTTTTTTTTTTGCAGAGGGAGGGAAGCCATTGAGTCAGATCCAACTTTGGTTTCCCACGGCAACTGAAGTTACATAAAGGTTAGTTTAAGTTGGTGGGCGGCGGTAATCATACAGCCCTTAAAACCCGCTCCCTGGGGGGAGCCATGATCCTGGGTGGTCCCCAGCTTCGCGTCCTTCGGCCTGCCAGGGGTGGCCGTGACGTCGTCAGGCGCGTTGACTTTCTGGAGAAAGCTGGGCTTTTGCTTGACCTTCCCGATAATCGACTTTTTTTTTTTTTTTTTTAAATGTTGCAGCGAGGGTTCCGCTCATTTTTGACAGCTGCAGGGCTCCGCTGACCCTTCCGATTTTGGCGGGTCCGAGTCTGCGAGGGACTCTCGTGTTTGTTCAGCTGCGTTCTGCAGGTTCTTTTCGCCAACATCTCCGTGAAATGACCATCCCTGAGCTCCTCAATTTTACTCCTCTGTGGCTTCGCTCTTTACGCGTACCGATCTGGAAGAGTGCTCATGAGGTTCTGCTGCTAAGAATCCATTTTTTTTCCCAAAAAATCTTTTGTGTTCAAGCATTGTAAAAGATACATTACCATTTTCACCATGTTCGTCCGACTCCTGGCCACTTTTATTGCTTGGACTCGTAACCTTTACTCTGTTACTGGAGGTCGACCATCCTGAAGGCGTTCACTCCATCCCTAATGTAACACACCTCATTCAACTGGAGATCTCACTGTGAGCTGATAATCAATACAATCAGGTGAGCCAACTTACAGTCGTTGCGAAAGTCTACAGGATGATAGATCTCCAAAAACAAGCCTGTCAGCAACAGGCTTAAATTAATGTTCACTTTACTTAAAGTTCACTTGTTTCAGAAGTATGGATCCACATCAGTAACGTGCGTGTATCTCAGCCACTGACAATGCGCCTGCGTTTGTAAAGGTAATTTATTTTGCAGAAATTTATGGTGACAAGATATGCTACGTCATGACAAGAATTAAATAAGGGGTCAAGCGTATGGTAAACAAGACTTCAATACAGACTCACTATCCTCTGGCACAGTGTCCCCATCGCTGTGTTATATTATAACCGGTCACATGACTTCTTCCAGCTCTCCCTCCAGTAAGAAGATATTTTAGTGCATTAACCCCTACCAAACCTAACATGCAGAATGGTCACGGAAAGTTCTGGCTTTTAGCTCAAAATAGCATGTGGGGCATTTGGGAAATGCATTAGACAACTAACATCCAATTTAAATAAAGACAGCTGGTATGAAGTTTTTAGCTGCGGTCACAGGCTCTGCAGTACCCATAAGCCATCATGTGAAACCAGAGTGTGGGAGGCTCTTTTACCCAGATTATCTCTGCCAAGGAGGTTATGAGATCGGTCGTGTTTTTTTGGACTGTTTGTTTGTTTGTTGGGAGGATTACGCAAAAACTCATGGATGAATTTGCATGAGAAATTCAACAGAGGTGGATTTTGGACTGACTTAGGGGTGATTAGAGTTTGAGAGTGATCAGCTCTTTTTTTTTTTTGAAGGATTCTCCCCCAATGCAAGGTGGGAGCATATTTGATATTTTGAGTCATGTCTTCACAAATACATGATCTGAAAAGGTCATGGGGTAAATAATTTAAATTATGTCAAGAAAATATTGCAAACTGATGGCGTCAACAAATGGGGGATTTTCCAGCCTCAGGGGAGGTTTTGGAAAGCTCTCGTTTTCAGTGAGAAATTATTGTAGTTGGCATGTTCCTCTTAGTTAAAGCCAAAAATACACTGGGCCTCATTTCCGGTGGTGGTTAGATGTCAAAAAATATAATCAAACACATAAAGTTCTTTCCCTGAACCAAAAATACTCATGAACCAGTGACCATTTCCCACAATCCAGTGCATAATAGCCGAGGCCCTGATTGGCAATGGAATATCAATCGTCTTTTCATGTCAACTGGTTTCTTGAGGGAGTGTCGCGCTCCTGGGAGACGCTATGCACTACATCTGCCTTGTAGCGTTTTTTGAGTACTTACAGTTTAAACATGATGGAAATAACATGACACACACTAAAGTAATTAGGAAAGAGAGTATCATTGTGTGTGTGTGTGTGTGTGTGTGTGTGTTGGGAGGGGGGGATAGTGCTCATGTGCACGTGTGCTAAAACAAAGCCCTTTAGACGATGAACGATGTCAAAACTCTGAAACCTTGTCAAAGCCTGTGGCTAATCAAATTAGCCAAGCCAATCACTCTTCGGGTCAAGTAAAAGGCAGGTTTAGTGCAGTTAAGAAGGGTTCTAAAGTGTTTAATGGTCCCTTCAGGCACGCCCGATATTGAGGCGCACTGTTTTTGAAATAGCAGATTGCATAGGGGATGAAGTGCGTATTTTCAGGGAATCTGTCGATGCAGCTCCATGTGAGGTTAATCTAAGGCCTCCTTCTGCCTGAGCAGGCAAGATACTCAGAACTGCCAGCTACGCAAAACATTTAATGCCAATTTATAGTCCATCTGTGGTTATTTGCACAAATTTGTTCGGTTGTGTCCTAATGTTTTTAAATGTCCCTTTGCTGAACTTGGTCTGAAATTCTTTAGAAGGCAATCATAATGCGGACTCTTTGCTTCAGCAATCTTACAATTTTTGGAGGCAGAATTAGCGTAAATATTTTGCTAATCAACAGAAAAACAAAAATGCTACAGTTTTCACTAAATTTCAAAGTCAGGGGTCATATTTATAAAAATGTGTGGATTTCAAACTTAAATAATAAGTACACTCAAAAAATGAATGACATAGTTAAAAAAATACAAATTTATAAGACTGTGGGCAAGCTAAACTGGATGCAATTTTTATTCAATTAAAAAGAATTGACGAGGAATTTTTCATAAGAGCATAATCTTATTACATTTTCTGTGTTATGTAATGTCAAGTTCGTGTTCATAAATCTGAAATCCGCAAAGAAACTGTTGAACGCATCACTTCTGTGCATATGCAGGGTTTATACACGAGACCCCAGCACTCTTATTAGTTTGCGAATTAAATATCTTCAGGCGAAGGAGAGCTGCTTTCTCTTCTTCTAGGTTTTTTATTGGTGTGCGCATTAAATATCTTCTGGCGAAGGAGAGCTGCTTTCTCTTCTTCTAGGTTTTTTATTGGTGTGCTTGTTACTGAGCAGGATACACTTCACAGTCCTCCGAGACACAAGGCAGCCGTCTCACGCATAAACCATTTGCTTTTCTGTAAGCAGTCAAGGTGTTCTCTGGAAATTTGGTGTCTAGATATACCATTCATTGGAAATTTTTTTTTTCCAGGAGGCATTGATAATAGATGTGATAAAAAAATCAAAAAATATATTTCAACTTCTCAGTTACCGCCTGTCACGAAAGTCACAAGACAGTTAGTAATGTGGCAGACAGGCAGAGATGTGTACATCCACAGGTCAGTCATTTAAAAGTTACACGTTCCTGCAAAAGCTTTTTTTTTTTTTTTTTTTTTTTACAAAGGATTTTCTTGTCTTGCCTTGCTCAAGATATCCATCTCGGAGGACTTCAGCTCACAGCACTTGCCACTGCCGAGTTACCACTCCCCATCGGCAAATAAACAAACAAATCCTCAACTACCAGCCCTGAGGCATTTCTAAAACAGGACTGATTGCTGACATCGCAAGCGACCTTCGTTGATTACTGTCATTACTCGCGCTGTCGTGAACCGGGTCCAAGCGCCACCAGGCTGATTACGGTCTTTTGTGCGGGAGATTCAGGCATTTTTAATGTGCGCTTCGCATTCCTGGATATAATTTCAGGCCATAATGGCAAATGCCTGGCACTGATATCACTCTCAGATTACCACTCTGTTTTTCGGTTATAAAGGAAGAAACTAAATCATCCACCGTCAAAACACAGCTGTCGGCGCACGAACGATACTCAGCGAGTGCGTATGAAGCTGATGTTTTCTGACATAAAATATGCTAAAATGGACATTTAAATCATTTGACAACAGTTGTTTATTTTCTTTTTATTTTCAGCTGTGAGCTCTGACCTGGTTCTGGCAACAAACAAAAAAATTCCCAAAAACAATTAAAAAAAAAAAAAAAAATACCAGCAGGTCACTTACAAGATTGATGGTACATCATGCATGATGCATCATGGACCAGGAATGGAAGTATCGCTTGACTTAAATTAACTACAAGACCATGTTACTGAAAAAATAATGAGGAATATTATATCATCTAAGGTTAAATGACACTTCTGACTTTTAATACATTAAATAACTTTAGACTTTTCATATTTGGATAAATAAATCTACATAGCCTGTCTTTTCACAAAACATCTAAGGAATCAAACAGAATACGACGCCTCTTGCATTCACAATATAATTGAGAATTTACTCACTGGAGAAAGAGAGATTTTTGTCTGGGCTTGTTTGGCCACTGCCAAGTCAAACTAGCTTGTTTATTTAGCACAGGTAAACTAATTAGGAGGTTAACGACAGGGAATCAAATTACTGCAATGCAAACGATTAATTATTCTGGAATGGAACGTTCTGGTCGGAGTTTCTCCGATTAATGCCCTCCTCAACATGGGAAGCACACCTTTTCCTTATTTTAAATTTAGAGAGCCCAACTTAAGGATCACATACATTGGGAATGTCACAAAAGTGATGAGGATTAGAGTCTCTTGCCAGGAAAAAGACTAAAAGCTAACAGACTGAGAGGGTTTTCTTTTTTTAAAATATGGAATTTACTGCAGAAGGATATTGTGCTTCTGACTGATACAGTAAGTGGTGACGTACTTCACCGGTGCTGATTGGTCATCAGGTTCGGAACAGACCAGTTTTTATAGATAAAGTACATTCTGTACAACCTCGCCCATTACTTTCTCTTCTCTCAAGGTTTGGTTCAGTAGTACTACAAAACACTGCCTCTCTCGCTCTCTAAAAGCAGGCTCGGGATTTACAGCAGACGGTCGGTGAGCGAGCTTTCATCGCAGTCTATAGCGAGGAGAGCTTCTGTGTTCCGACAGCCGGGGGAGCTGGCGAATTGTTCCAGGAGGAACAAAGACCGATTGGCAGACGTGTAAAATGACAGAGCGCATTATTTTAAACTTGCATGAGATTCGACACGGGGGAACGCGAGATTCCCTGCCACCTGGAATGAAATTCTGTCGGGTTTAGCGGCTTTCTAGAACTCTCTCTCTCCTTCGACTCCGCGCCAAACATGTCCGTCACCATCTGTCTGATATACAGTGCTGCTCAAACCTCAAGTTACAGCCGCACAGCAGAGACGATGGAGTTCCCCTCGGACAGGGACGGAGAGCTCCCGTCCTGGACAGCCACAAAGTCAGCTGGTTCTGCTGAGTCTCAGCCCAAGTGATTCATTAAAAAGTCACTGACTTGAAGAAGGTCCGCATACCTTGTTCTTGAGACGTTAACTGCCTGCAGATTGGAAGGGGACGGCAGATACATGTAGACGCCGTGGCACTCCAGGATGAGAGCATGTCTAGCCCTGCCCAATACGACACGTGTCTTTTAAGGTCAAAAACAGATCCAGCTCTTTGAAGTGCTAACCAACCCTGCTCCTGGAGAACGGCCATTTTGTGAATTTTCAATACCTCCAATTTGGCACCACTGCTTCAAATAAAAAGCGACTCAAAATCTGCAGTTTAGGTGTGAAAACCATGAGAATGTGAGTCTCCAGGACGGGGCAGGTTACCGCTAATCTATGGTCATGTGATGAGACATTTGACTTATGGTTGTGAATACATGAAAAACAAACAACATTTCAGAGGTCTCTGGGTTCCTTGACCACGACCGCAAAAGAAGACCGGACAATGTCCTGGACCAACAAATTACAGCAGATTAAGACTGTGTGTAGCATGAATATCCTACCTAGAACATAAACCACTTGGTCCTCAGATTCAATGTGCAACCAAAGACAAAAAAAAGAAAACGCTACACACCTAGTTTCTGAAAGTGAAAAAGGTTGAAATTCCTGTAAAAGATTCCGCGAAATATATATTTTTATAGATAATATAAAAAAAACAATCTATGTACATCTAAGTTGTTATAATTATTAAGACACTGCTTGTGAAATGACACTGAACTAATATAGATGCTGGTTGGGACACGACGTGCAGAGTTAATGCCAAAAACACATTCTTTTACGCGGCATGTGCCGGGTCACGAACCGCTTTGAGTCCTCGGAGCGTTACACAGGGATCGACGCTCTGCGTCTGGGCGTGCGCCTCCCTTGCATAGCCAAAAGGAATGTGGTCGGACTGCCGTTCGCCCCGTGCGGGAGCGAGTGGGATAACAGTTCCCTTTAAGTGCGAAATTCCAGCAGGGCAGCCAGTGAGAAGTTACTCCGCGCAAGAGCACAGCGATGCTCGCTCGTACGTACATGGCTAACCAGAGCCATACGGCACATTCTGTACAGCGAGTCACACAGGAGGTCGGCAAGCACACTGTAGGTGCACATCTTCAGTCGAAGGAGCCAATAGTAGGGAGCGACTACTCATCCTGCCTTGGAATTGTGGGTAACACTGTCCCGGGTCGCATCCTTAGCTGTTAAGTTTGGGCCTCACTAACAGAGGCTGAAATGTGCTGAAAAAATAAGAAACAGACGTCCATCCACAGACAGATGCCCACACTGGACTAGCAGCGTGAGCTACCACCAATACAAGTCATTTCCTGCCTCCCTCACTTCCTGGCGGCCTCTGATTGGCCAGAGAGGGGGCTCTCCCAGGAGCCTCTTCTGCCCGTCTTCTTCCGTCTCCACGGCAACCGATCGCACCTTTCACAGCTCGGTGACGTGTAAGGGGCAGCTGGTCGGCGGGTGTGCAGGCGTCTGTGCCTTCAGTCGGCGGATGTGGCAACCGTGGCAAAGGAGGCGACCCTCCAGCGGGTAACAGCGGTGCCCCTCCTCATCGTTCAGCTGCAGCCGGCAGTCCTGGGGAAATATCAGACCACTAAGTCACACGCTGACCAGGCAAAAAGGTTTGCTCTCAGCATTCATTGAAAGATAGGCTGCTGGACCAACACAGCAAGCATATGGGCATCTTTCTGAATTTTTGCCGTTCAGTTCCGGCTGCTAACTGTCAAACCACAAGGGGAAGCGTGTCTGCTCAATGAAAGCAATGTAAGGTTGGGCACAGCCATTAAGGCTCAACAGAGTACCGGTTGGCAGGTCTTTAGCTTAAGTACAGCACTATGACACCTAGTTCTACACACGAAGCAATCAACGCCTGCGAGTAAGAACTGAACAAGTAGAATTTGCTGTCATAGCAACAGTGTGAACACGCAACCAGATATGAGTGAAAACCTCTGATTCGAGGCATTTATTACATTTGAGTACAAGTCAGAAAGTCATACACCACAAGAATGAAGGAATCGTTTGAATGGAAAAAAAAAGTAACTTGGGGTCAGGCCTTTAAGTACAAGCTGCTCGAATAAGAGTGTTTGCTAAATGAGTTTAATGTAAGCGAAGTGCTGCCATTGAGAATTGGGGACCTATGTCTCAGAGCCTGTGAACACACACTGGAGATAAATGCACACACTCACGTACATACACATACACTCACACAGACAAGCAGACACTCACCTGCACGTATGCACACACAAACACACACACAGGCGCGCACACACAAATACACACATAGACACCGCCATGCACTCTCTCTCTCTCTCTCTCTCTCTCTCACACACACGCCACCCACGAACACCCCTGGAACGGTAACAGATGTTTGGCCAGCGCCAGCGTCAGAGCTGGAGAAATATCTGTTTTCACTTTCCTCAACATGAATACCCATGAAATCACATTCTACTGTGTCCGACGGCTTATGGTGTTCGCTGTGTGCAGGTTTCAACATCCAGACAGAAGAGCGTAAACACTAATGGTTATTTATGGTTTGCAGTGAATGCAATTCCTAATCCAGCAACAGAAGAGCAACATTCAAACTGCCTCTAAGACAAGCCATTAAACAGCCTTAATGCACCTAAAAACAAATAATGCGACTGTAGTGTTTGTTTTGCTGTGGCTGAGGGTTAAGCAGGATTAACATCACTACACTGGGGGCTGAATGACTCCAAAATCCTGCCGTGCGTCTTTAATGCAAGAGCCGCATTACAAGACCTTTGCCAGGTTAATCATCAACGCCATTTCTGTACCAACATAGAATGCTTCAAAAAACTGACACACACACACATACATTTCTGTACCAACATAGAATGCTTCAAAAAATTAACACGCACACACACACACATACATTTCTGTACCAACATAGAATGCTTCAAAAAACTGACACACACACACACACATACATTTCTGTACCAACATAGAATGCTTCAAAAAACTGACACACACACACATACATTTCTGTACCAACATAGAATGCTTCAAAAAATTAACACGCACACACACACACACACATATATGCTCACACACACGCACATTAATACAGATACACTCTGTCACACACACACACGTAACATAAATACACACGCAAACACACATCCACACACACATCCACAAAATACGACGATAAACAGCCACACACACACACACACACAAACACAAATACTGAGACAGAAAAGACACACACAGACACACACACAGGCACTCAGGCTAGTAAGAATGACAGGACTGCTTAGTGTGCTTTGGGCAGATGTGGTGAAAAAAATTGTAACGGATTACAGCAGAGAGACAGACATGGAAACCAGCTGCGTCACCTCACCTCACAATGGTAACAGTCCACATGGTAATCCTTATCCATGGACACGACCCTGATGGTCTCCTCGGAGCCCTAGAGGGGGACAAACTCCAAATGACACCCCGTACGCATGTAGTCGGTTATGCGCTTTATTAAAGGTGATGTTTAGTATAGGAGTGCACAGATATGTATTTGTTTGCAGAGACACATTTCCAAAGTGGTTATGAAAGTATGTGGAGGTAGAGAGAGGCTGGGTTAGTTGTAACAGGGGACAGTTGTAACACTGGTAACTGCTTCGATCAGAGACAAGCTACACCAATGCTATACAGTGTGAATAAGCTTGATAGGGGATTTTCTCCCCCTTCAAAAGAAACACAGAATATCTCTGCATATCTCTGAATATTTTATCAGCAGAAGTGTGTCTGAAAAGTGAGAATAAATTTCACAATCTGAACAACACTGAAAACTATCCACAATTCTTTTGCAAACTGCACCAAAATAAGCTCTCATTCACAACTATCAAGTTCACAATCAGCTTGCCATATCCTTGCCATATGTCACAGCTACAGTGTGTAATTACCATATCAGATGTCGACAAAGCTGACCGTGGGGGATCAGTTTTAACACTGTCACAACTAATCCCACTTTATTAGTAATGACACGACAAGCCTAAAAAACACTCAGATCTGGACCGTATCCAGAGGGTGGCACTCCTGCCCTGCGGTCACAGCGCTGACATCAGCTAATGTTAATCATGGTGCGTGCTAACAGGACTGCAGTCAGCCAACAGGCATGCAGAAGCTAACGTTACATTACCTGGGAGGGAAGGATCGGCTGGTTACAGGCGGCACATTTAGGGGCGAACACCCTGCAAAACAAAGACGCGTACGTCAGGATGAGCTCGTCTCCGTCAACACAAACAGGCCCGCAGCTTATCAGTCCACGCAGGGCAGCGATGAGGTCATTCTGAGCAGTAACTGCGGCTCGCAAAAGGGCTGATTCATTCGCAAAACGACTCATTAGTATTTTAACTATAAGGACCAGAACCACTGGTGCCTGTTAGCCCAATCACTTCAGTTTCAATCGGATCAAATTCTGTTGAAGTAGAGCATTTCATAATGAAGTGTCACAACGTGTTTCACAGAGAACCCTGGCTACCCCCCTCCCCACAAGGCCAAATTCCTGACGCCTTTCATGACGCGCTCGATTCTGCAGCCAGCATAGGGAAGCCACTTCTCAGATCACATTTCCCTTGTATGCCAGATGTTAAAGTGGAGTTTCCCTATAAGGTGTGTTTAACGTCGAGAAGACATCCAGCCGCCATCATGAGACTCGCTCTACGTTTCCTCAGCTTTGAAACTTCGACGGCTTGAATACATTGACAGCATTCTGGGACTTGGGGAGTCATTTGAAAAGGCCAAAACGCTGACACCTCCTCGGACAGAACCACAAGACAATGCCCTGGACCTACACATTACGGCAGACTATGACTGTGTCCTACCAAGAACATGGACCCCCTCATAGACCATTTGTGGACAGTCCTACCACACACAGGTGAGAAAGCAGCGACTATCGAGACGTACGTGTGATAGTCCTTCACGCAGTAGATGTTGTTCTCCACGTCGACGGTGAAGGGCACCCCATCCAGCCCCTCATTGCAGATGACGCAGCGGAAACACCCGGGATGGTAAGATTTACCCAGGGCCTGCAGGATCTACACACAGCCAGGGAAAGGCAATCAGACGGCGCCAGGCGCTAAAGACAGTGAGCTACAAAGGAGCTCCGCTGCAGAACGCACAACAATTCAACACAACCAGCACATGCCCGGCGGAGATAAGCAGGAGGGAACAGAGAGAGAATGCGACTCTTACCATTTCCATGATAAGGTGGCCGCACACAAAGCACTTCTCCGCCGTTTGCTGGAACCCGGAATACTGCGACAAAGAAATGAGGACATTCAATTCAAACGATTTTTATCTTTTCTTGTGGGGAAAGCCTCAGCATTCAAAAACAGCAAAACTACACACAGTGACAGCTTCTGAATAATAGTGAGGCGAGGGTTCTCGTCACGATCACGAGAATAAAAAACATCTCACAGACATACGATGAAGCTGACATTGTTAGAATCATTGTGGATGTTTAAAACACAGGAGCTACACACGTTTGCTTCCTGCTGGACAGAGACAGACGATGTTTTATGAAAAGATGAATCCACAAGGGAAACAATAGAGATCTTTTGGGTCAAACCCTCCAGGGTCTCGGTGGTTCACACCACGGATGAAGACCATCTGTACTGTGTGAGCTAAGGGTCAGGGGGTAGCAGCTGGACATTGCTCTGTTAGTTGATTAGATGCGGCCAATACAGTCATGCCGTTTCCCCAAAAACACACCACCTGCCTGAGTCTGGAAAATAGAGCTTCGCGCCTGAAGGCAACATGGCAAAAATCTTCGACAGGCATTGAGCTATCATCTCTAATTCTGTTAAACCCATTTCTTTAGAAATCACCAGAATAACTTCAATCAAAGGCTGTATGGAAGAAAATGACATTTAGGAAACTGTCACAGGCTTCCCCAGTTGTTCTTCTGACTTAATAAATTATAGACCACTTAATAAAGCAGCTTTTCGCATTGACGTGCTGCCAGCGTTCTTGGGTCTAGTTTGGTCGATTGAAAACAAAATCCAGAAACCATGCAGCACGTTAAATCAGGATTCATAACAGCTGTCACACTCATTATGGTAAGCCCTTTTGAGACATTAAAAAAATACTTCCCTATAAGGACTCTGTGATTCCATAAACGAACCTTATCAAGTTAAAAGGTTCAAAGGCATGTTCTGGAGAAATTATTCAAAATGATCCAATTAGCCTTTTTTCACAGATTTCTCTTCCTTGCCCTGGGAGAAATGCCAGACTGAATAATTTTAAGAACAGAAAGAGCGAGAGAGGGAGAGATAGAGTGAATTAAGGGTAAAGCCAATGGTCCGTCTGGCAGGTTAGCGACGTAATTCAAGGGTCAATAGCAGAACCCTTTCAAACTCCATCTGCCAGGATTCAGATGTAAATCCCCAGCCATACTAGGGGCCTGTGCTAGCAACTCAACAAGCTAGCTACCAATAGGCTACCCAGTCACCTCCTCCATGAGTATAGACTTATTATAGGCTTATACCAGCCATATGCACACATCGACTCCAACCCAACCAAGGGCACTGAATTACAAACCCAGCTTGTGGCCCATACTACCTACAGTACTGTGGACGAGTAGTTAATTATACCCCTGGACCGAGTGACCGCTACTTCCAGTAACTGCAGCGTTCATGTTTAAACAGCACTGTCAGTGGGCGCTGATGACCTTGCCTTGGCCCAATTTCATAAGACGTCATTACATAACAGCCTGCCTGCCCTGCCGAGAAAATCCCATGGACGCACCGCACTGCTGTCTTGTCGACTCTCGAAATCGTGTTCAGACAAAGATCGTCCTAAAGTCAACAGAACAAGGACCAAAACTCCAGGTGCTGCAGCACTACCTTCCAAAAAAGCTCTCGGTTATCAGTTCTTCTTCTCGCAGTCACAGGTACACACACTCACACGCGCGCGCGCGCACACACACACACACACACACACAGGGTGTTTACAAAAACCGGCACCTTCACAAAATGTGTTAATCCGCTGTGAAGTTTGCCTTGCTAGCTACATTATTGTGAAAGGGTTTGAACATGACATGAAGAGGAATATGCAATACACAGATATTCAAGTCAGAAAATGTCAGATGTCAGATGCAATCAGGTCTTCCTGAGCTTTGAACTTTTTTCTGCAGTGAGAGGTTATTAATAACACGTAAGCAGCCTGACCTTCCATTTTGCAATATCGCGCCAAATGGCATAGTTTTTTTTTTAAAAAAGGCTGCCAAGAAGAAGTATTGTGATGAGTAAAAATAAATTCAGTTCACGGGTGCAGTGCATCAGTGCTTTCACATGATAGCTAGAGGGTAAAATAGCCACATCTTTTATGTTTTTCTCTTAGTACAGAAGTGGAGACGCTGCATGCGAAATCTTCAGCAGAGCCCGACTGGTCCATGCTCGCTCCCTGACTAAAGGCTCACTACGCTTTATTTTTAACGCTGGTGCGGTTCTCAGTTTGCAGTTAAATGAGAGACGTTTTTAACCCCCGCCAAACAGCCTCCCTTTTTTATCATTTTAACCCCTACATATCCATTTTTTGTCACTAGCGAGAATGCTGTCTCCGAATTTAGAACGAGCTCAGTCAAGCTGTCAGTGTAGCTTTGCGGTACCATTCTTTAGCATCGTCACCTTGAGGGGCTCTGTTGCCAAACTACACACAGAACACTGAGCCACTCCCAGATACGTCCCAAACTAAAGTTTAGAAAAACATATGCCGGTAAAGACACGCTAACCTGACAAAAGTTAGCTAAAACAGAGGCTTCAAGGGCACGGCAATTGCGTTTTATCGCGAACATTTTACAGTATTTTTCAAGGAGAAAATCCCGAATATTATATAAGTTGTGTCATACAGTATTATGGCATTTCTGTTTCTTCCAGACAGCAGAGAAAACCACAAATATGCACTTATAAAACTCTGGCCTCCCTTCCCTGGAGGGGCATCAACATCTGAGCTCCTCAAGACTAATGAGGTCGTATCATAGCTTAGGGTGACTGGAGGGTTTAACTCTCTCAGCGCTGTGGGCAACTATAGTCGCTCAATGACGTAAGATATCAAACTCAGATGCTGTTGAAAACCTATCATGGGGCAACTTGCTTGGGAGCTCTTTTAAGCAAGTTGCCACGTGATAGGTTTTTCAACAGCTCAGGATGACTACGTTTTTAATTCCTTAAGAATGTAGTTGGAGCTCAAAGGGTTAAAGCGTTAGCACTTGGCTTCAATCGATGTTCGACAACGAGCGCGTCGAACATCTGTTTCCGTTTGTGAAATCCCTGTCGCTCCAGAGGCGGGTGCGCGGAGGGCCAGAGACGTCCGTTTTCCTGAATCGGCAGCAAGGCCCCATCTGTCACCAATCTCCGAACAGACTTTCCCCTCCATAGAGCCCATTCGCTTACCAAAAAGTCCTCTTCACAGTAGACTTTGCCGTTGACGTTGTAGAAAGCCTTCCCTCTGAGCCTTCTCCCTGGACAAACACACGGGAAAAGCGAAAGGTCAATAACAGACAAAACAGGCACAGCTAAAGACCTTTAACATGAAAAGCAGTAGGATAAAGGGCATCCCTTGATGATTTGCCAAACTATAAACCTCCAAGGTATAATGTGGTGAGCATCGACTGAAAAGAAATGTTAAAAAGGCAAACTGAATCATATATAAAATGTACATCCCTCCCCCCCCCAAATAACTTCAGGAAGCTAAATTAATTTGGTATGGCTCAATGTATCTAGCTTACTGGATTCTGGGCCCACAAGTCAGAGGCATGTCATGAACCAGAAAGCAATTTGAGAATACTGACGGTAGGGGAAAGCCATTTATCAGTACATACTACAGAGCAACAATTTTACTACTTCATTTTCAGCCAGGGTGAAAGCTCTAAAAAACAAAACAGGCATAAAAATATGAGCAGGAAGATGCAAATTGCATCTGGGAAAAAAGACGCGACAGAAGTTGAAACCGCTCGCCTTCTGATTCTTGTGCTGCAGGCGATGAATTGTGAGGCCTTAAAGGACCAGTCACCTGCTGTTTGCACTGACTGCAGACGAAATTACCCGCCGCACAAAGCCTCGCTTGTGCCCGGCGCATTCCAGGGGCCGGACCCACCTATAATGGCCGGAGAGCCTACGTGCTGCGGGGGTGGAAGGTACATACAAAGCAGGTCTCATTGCCCCCCCCCCCCCCCCCCAGCGCACTAACTGTGGCCGGCTCTAAAAGACCAGGAGGCTTGGGCAAACAGTGACATTCTTTCTTTCTGAGGTCACTGGCTGGCCCTATTCACTACACCCCCAACCCCTCAAGCCCCCCACACACCCAATCCAGGAGCTCGGCCCTGAGAGGGGAGGGGCCATGGCCCGCAGAGGGTACCCCCCCTCCCCCCTTTTCTGTTCCCGTAGAGACGGCAACACTGAGTCCCAGCTCGTCACCTCCATGTTCCTGACTACCTGTTGCTCTGCTCGCCCGGACTATTTTACCGTAACATCCGAACAGCAGCTATTTTTTCCTCACACCAGTACTGAGCGATAACATTCTGCAGCACCTGCACAACACTACGCTCAGAGTTAAACCAACTCAAGTCAGATTCATTCTTGCGGACTCAAATTCCCGAGTTGGACTCATTCTATTAGAACCAATCAGAACCTGCTCTCGTGAAAATTGAATCAAACAGCCTTCGCGAGGGTTAATTTCACTCGCATTTTACTGAGCGTCGCCACGCTAATTAACAATCTGTTGCTTGAGTCAGCTGCCATCTCATGTTTTGACCCTTACGTTTGCCATTCCTTGGACAATGCATCTAGTATTTGCTATTTTTCTCTTTTTACTTCATCACATTTATCCAGTGTTTTTTTTTTTTTCAGATGAACATTCTTGCGCTGTCTTGGTTTTAACTCTGAGTTTTTATTCCCTAATCCTGTTAGTATTCAGAGTCGAGCCTATAGTTCCAAGGTTAATGCGGTCGTAAATCAGGGCAGTTCCCGGCAAGAGTCTGTTCTGAATTACAATGGAGCTTCTTGACTTCCCTAAGTCCTGTTTTAACTTCGCTTAATTCTCAGAGGTCACTTTCTAATGATCCAAATATGAATGAAATCAAAATTTCTGGCTTATCTCCTTATACTACAATTTTAGTCCTTGAGAAATGGTCAGTCTCCTTGCTTTTTTTTGCTTGTTATGCTGAGCTGGTAACAGTTGGCCTGCCACATTCCCAAAGAGGCTGGCTTCAGAGAGGAGGTTTACATGAAAACATCAGCAGTCTCAAAGGAATGTTTGTTGCAGTTGCATAATACACAGGAGACAGACATGTTTACTTCCCCATAAATGTCCCCAACTACTGTAAAAACAAAAAATTAGCAATTTTTACATGCGGTTTACATAATTAAAGAATAGAGCAGCAGACACCAGGGGAATTTTTCCTGCGTGGCTACAAATGTCATCAATGTCGTACTACGTCAGGCCAACATCTCAAGAATCTCAAGAACTTACAAAATAATCGGGGCTACTGCATAGCCCTAATGCTAACGTTAAAATGGACAGCCATGTCTCATGACTACGACCTTCCCTCGGCTCTTCTGATAAATAAACATTTGCTGTATGTCAATATTTGTGCACAGTTTACTTCTGAAAATACCAGCAGCAAGCAATGTCACATGTTTCTACTCTTCAAAACACCTCGGGGCAGACTCGGAGAGGAAACAGACTTTCCTACAAGCCCCGAACCTCCAGCCAATCGATTTACAACCAAGGCTCCTAAAGATTAAGCCAAGCCTCACTGGTTATGCTAAACCACTGATCAATACACACTTAATTAACGATGCACACTGGGAAATCCTCGGAGGCCTTGAGCATGAATTTAAGAAGGCTTGATGGAACTACATCTTTATTTACACAAACAGTTCAGCAGCTTCTGAGAAGACCAGGAATGCTGACATGTATACTGTATACCCTATATTAGCTAAAAAACGTCTCCCACGTTCTTAAACTTCTAATTTTAGAGTACTATAAAGTGAGATGTTCGGAAACCTTCGCACGGACTTTGAATAACGGTCGTCTTCGTGACAGGAAACAACTGCGGCCTGCTGTCTTCTCCAAAGACATGAGGTTCTGAGCACATAATATGAGGAAGTGGCTTGTGGAAGCAGCCGCATTTGCTGAAGTGAACTGCACTGGTTATGAGCTCTTTTTCGTGATTCAGCCACAGGAGCCAGGAATTAAATCTTTCCATGGCGAACTCCGCAGGACAGTGGTCTCCAGCTCTGTCCCTGAAGAGCTACCATCCCGTAGTTGTTTGCTCTGTCCCCAATTCAGTAAACCTGATTCAGCCAATTAGCAGCTCATCAAGATCTCTAAATGGAAAATGAGGTACGCTTTACTTTGATTGGCGTGAAAGCCTTCAGGATGGTAGCCCTCTAGGAACAGGGGTTGGAAACCCGTCACAGAACGTCTACAGTGGAACCAAAAACCAGACTCTTTCATGCGCAACTATATCACAAAGCCTGAAGCAGAACCACATAACCAGACCCTTCAAGACAGATCAAGTGAAAAACTAAAGTAGAAAACAAAAATCCAAGTCACAGGCAGGCACTATTTGACCAGTGCATACCGCCTGTAGAATGATGGCTTGGCAGCGTATGGAATGTCTATATTCTTGTGAATTTCTTAGTTTGGAACATACTAAACTTTCTAAGGGTGCAGGGAAAAACTAACTTTCACATCATGTAACCTGCGCAGCACTTCAGAAAGTCACAAATAATCAAATTTGAGCCCATTTAAGTGCTTTCACCTCACCGTATAAGGATGACAGCATTGGCAAAGCAACCAGTTACCATGAAACATACTTTTCAGACTCTTCCAGATGGCATAGCCAACCTCGCTAACAACCGAGGTTGAGTATTATTAGGTTCTGCTAGCGTACAAAAAAAAAACCAATACAGTAGATAGCGAACCCAGCAAAGGCCCTAAATTATTGACACGCAGTCGCTGGGTCATGCTGCCACAGTACGGTTGTCATTTGTTATTCGTTGAGTGCGGAACCTTCCCATTGGCATTTGTTTGAGGAAAGTAATTAAGAGTACACTCACTGCAGCTCATGACAGCTTTGTCCTTCTCCACCAGCAGCCAAACAATAAAGACAGACAGCAGCAACGAAAGGGCACTGTGGAAGGATGTGCTTCGCAGATGAGAATACGAGAAAGCTTTTGTTCGTTGCCCCCAAATGAGATAAAAACAGCAATTTTACTGTTTTCATTTGAAAAAAATAACCGGCTTGAATGCGCCATTGAGCTGCCGCGTGGGATATTGCTCTCGTAAATCTGCCCGGTGAGAATGTAAGAGAGAGTAGTACAGATAATGAAAAGTGCTAAACGACAGATGAAGTTCATATCGCAAGGCACAATTCGATTGTTAACTTCAACGCAAAATATTTCATGATGGAGCGTAATGTTTTGAAGCCATTGAATATTCATAAGAAATTTTAATTAAATTACCCTTATTACCATTCAATACATGATATGTTCTTTTATAGTAAAGTAAGGACTATGAAAAAGACAGATTCTAGCACAAAAACCAAACAGACCCCAAGCGCACTAAAACGAACGCGGATGGACAGAAAACACTTGAAACGCTACCTAGATTTTTCAACGAAATTTCAAGATTTGCACCTTGAAGACGTTTGACTACACAGGGACACGAATATGGCATTAATTGACTGGATAATATTTCACCATGTTTTTTCCAGTAACCCCATAAAACCTACTGACCCATATGAGGGTCTGTTAAACGCAGCTGCTGTACTTAAACTTGTGGAACTTCTGGCGATTTTAAATTCTGGTGGAGATCCCAAGGTCTCCAATGGTTCACAGTATGTCCAGCTGAATTAAAGGGTAATGTTTATAAAATGATGCACAAGATCTAGATGTTTTCTGTTCGAAGCAACGCTGCGACCATAAAAACATGGTGCCCTAGGTTTGAACTTTAAATCTACTTAAACGGAAATTTGTGCGACCAGCATATACCAAATACGATATTCCAAGACCATGGAAAAAATGCTTTTTCTAACTTTGAATCGACTTAAAGGGAAATTCCATCAAAAACCAGAGTTTAACGATTGGCATGGAAACGTGGGCAGGGGTACACAATGCTAAATTATACATGAGTGTCTATCATAGTTGCACGACTTGCCAAGTTGTCAAAAAAATTAAATGCAATTCGAAGTAGCAATAAAGAAAAGACTGAAGTGGATATAGAAAGGATCAAAGACTGCAGAGAAGAATACGAAAACTGACTGACGACTCATAGAAATCGAATTTAGCTTCCAGCAAGGTTGACCCATACGCAATCATGAGATGACTGCAATACAATGCAACTGCAAATTATATGAATCATACCACATAACAGGCTCTACACTCTATTCTCAGAAAACGGAATAAGATCAACCACAGACCCTTCAAGATTTAAGCGTTTTGGCCGATAGCTTGGAGTCGTTTATGCGAGTCCACTACTGGACACTGAACGGCCAGTCCCCACTGACTGCATACCTCTCACCAAATAAACAAACACTAAGTTGTGTACATGAAGGCAGAAAGGTCTTGAAACAGGGAGATTAAATAAATAAATAAAAACACTGAGATTGCCCAAAGTCAAATTATGCCGATCCCATCTTAAATTCTCGGAATTCATGCGACCCCATGGCTTGCCACAATAAACAGCCTAATAACCATGGTTTCCTGTAATTTATTTCTGGCAAACGCCTCGGGAAAGTGGCACAATTTCTCCCCCAAATTAAAAAGAGACCATCTACAGACCAGCTGCATGAGCCTGGGTTACTGAAAATGTACCCAAGCCAAACCTTCAGTGCAGAAATGTGCTGAATTAGAAATACGTCAAAAATGCACACAAAAGCTGTCGGTCATGTTGCCTAGAATTAAAACATCACTGAATGTCATAAAGACTTTAAAATTCCTTTCTGCAAAGACAAACCAAAACAACAACCGAAATCTCAATCAACCTCTGCAGCTCCATCCTCCTGAACACAACAGAATTCAGACCAGGGAGTGCACAGCTAGCGACAATCACTTTCACCCAACTTTACTCTATTTATTCTCTGCTTCCTTTATGGAGGTGGAGGCCAAGAGGGCATTTCTAAAGCCAGGTCACGAAGTTAACTAGATGACTCCATTCAGTAAAACCCGGAGAAATTTTTAAAAAATCTAATTAGGTGAGTAATTTGGCTGATGCTTTTCATCCAAACTGACTTTGAGTTTGACTTCACGGAGGTCAATCCTCACTCAAGCAATGCGGGGTTAAGGCCTCGTTCAAAGACCCCACCGAGGCACCACTGTCATCTTAGTTTAAACCACCAACCCTCTGGTCCATGAGAATATATGCTATCCCCCTCCCACTTCAGTCCACGCTCCAGAATTGGGAGGATTCTGGGTCCAGTTGTCTACTTAACTCAATAATCCTGCTTCCAGAAACAGGAGCCTGAACGTATCGAGCGGACGGCCAGTGCGGAATGATCAGCAGGTATGACAGAGGGTCGCTTTCAACCAAGGGAGAGAGGGGAACTCCAGCAGCTGGAACCAATCCATACGGGACGACTGGCCACAGCAGGCTTGGGCACGCTGCACTGGAACAGTCATCCATCACCGCGCTAATGCTTTAGCTCTATGTGTCCCTGGAGGTCTTCCAGCAAGTACATTCTACGCCAGAGATAAACAATAGTAAAGACCAGCTAATGGAGCACAGAGCTCAATGATGTGCCCGCCACTCTCCCATATGCGAGCATAACCTCAGTGGCCGCATTCGTCTCCATGGCACCACCAGAGGTAACACCCCTTGGAAGGCTGCCAGGCAAAACGGTTGGCAAAGAAACGGCCCTTTGGAATCCAAGATACACGCAAGTGAAGTGAGAAGCGTTTCGACGACCGAACTGACCATGGTTACAGCATTTTGGCTGGTGCTGAAGCCCCCAAACACGTGATCCAAAGACAATAAACGCACAGGCAGCCACTAAAAACAGCAAGTGGAAGCAGAACAGCGTATTTTTTTGGAAGCATGTCAGTACAATAAAGCTGGGAAATTAGGCTTTGAGAAAACATTGGCATCGCAAAGTACGCCTGGTTTTAATCCCAAAAAAAAGAGCTAGCCCAGTAAATATTGTGCTTATTGTGGTGAACAGTCAGCAAAAACAATATGTGCAGTTTCAGGTGAAAAACGTGTCCACATCTATACAGAAGTTTGAGCCATCCGATGTCTGGGTAATACGAGGGCTATAATGGGGTTAATCCAGCTGATTTATAAAATCACCCCTCAACCAAAATTTCGATAAGTGGCCTATAGGCAAATGGCAAAGGTGATTGACTGGGAGATGGAAGGATGGTGGTTTGAGCAACAGGGTTAGCTACATTGTGGCCCTGATTAGCTACATTGTGGCCCTCAAGGCTGATTAGCTGCCGTCTGAAATGAGACCACCAAAGTGTGAAGTCCTCCAGAACTAGAGAATGACATTCCAGACCCAGAAGCTATGACTCAGCTGTCTGATTTTACTTACTACCTCCGTCAAGGAGGTTATGTTTTCAGTTTGCATTGTTTGTTGGTTTGTTTTTCTGATTGTCAGCAGGGTCAGATGAAAACAACTGGCCTGATATTCATGAAATTTGCTAGATGGGTGTACCATGGGCCAAGCAGGAACCCACAAAATTTTGGAGTGGATCTAAATCACAGGGCTGATTCGCAAATCATTTTTCACCTCTGCTAAGATTGCGAGAGGGGACTTCAGGCTTGGTGGAGGTTAGCGCTCTCCGAGTGCTATTCGAGTATATGCTTTACATTGCTTTGAAATTCCTTCTAATTTTTTCACCTTACATAGCCTCTTCATGCTACGATACGTACGTCTCCAACCGATCTCCAACTGATACGGTGATGCGGCTGACGACGCGAGAACAGAATGGCAGCACGCAGTGATGGGATTGATCTGTTTGCACTCAAATAAACCTCTCCTAATTTTACGCGGAATTACTTTCCACTTCAAAGAACCCAGTGGTATTTATGAACACTTATTTTGCTTGAAATTGGTCAGAATTAGGTTGTTTTATGACCTCTTTAAATAAAAAAATAAGTAAACAAAGAAGATCAAGTGTTCATTCAGTCTAGTCCAGTACAAGTCACTTTGAGTAAAAGTGTCTGCTCAATAATGGATTGATAATGTAAACAGCACCATCTACATTTGGGATTTTGCTCCTATGGGTTGTGAAGAGAAGAGTCAGTGTGAGTGAAGTTAAGGGGCGAATGGCACCATCTCATGGCCTATTCTGTACACAAGGCTCCTCTACCCTACACCAAAACATCAAGAGCCCCATCATCCCCTCAACCTTAAACAGAATGGAATACACAGTGGCCCCTGGGATAACCAGTCTAATGATGGAAATAAGTTTGAGGTTGACTTTGCCCAACTTTAAAGCTTTTTAAGTTATCTTTTAAGCGGATATTGTTTGGGGAGTTTCAAGTAAACCAACCGTTGATTCTGCTCACCGTTTCAGTGATGTGTTTAATCCTCTCCCACCTCAATTTTCATAAGCGAGTATCATGCGCTGCAAAAATGGTCCCACCATCGTTATTCCAATAATTTCTCAAGTCTATAACCTCTACCTCACATCCTACATTTTGTTGAGAGAGCAGCCACTTTGTGTTCCATTTACAGCCTGATACCTGCTGAAAATGACCAAACGCTCACCATTATTTTACAGCGCAATGTCTCAACATCCCTTAAGAAGTCAAAAGGAGAAAACTTTCACCTAAAGGAGAGGAGAAAACAAAAAGAAAACTCTCTACGTGAATGAATCCCCTCCTCCCCTTCCTGCACAAACAGGGCCGTATTACCTGCAGACACTGCGGTCTGAGTCACTGGGTTTGATTCTGGGAGGACGGGAATTTCCCGGACGTCTTATGAACGAGTGCAGGCCTGCCCCCCCACATCGGTCCCGTGAAAACACCCCCCAAGCACCCTGTTAAGTGCCGGGTAAGTGCTCGGTTTGGCCGAGGCCCCGAACATTCCAATGGCTAATTTTTCACCTCATTCCTTTCCTAATGCCTCTTGCTTGCCTGACCTGGAAAGCGATCTGAGTCAATCCGTCTGCATTCAGGAGATTAAAGTCCTTTGAATGCTCCTTCAAAGGAGTTACAAGCCAGAAGTTAAAAGTCCAAAGATACCTTCTGCACAGAAACCTGAGAGCTAATTTTTCTGAATGCCCTTCCTCTGCGGCCACAACCTTTCCTTGTTTCTCTTCCTTCCTCGCCTCTCCCCGTGGATGGAGCCGAGAGTAAGGAAAAATAGCTAAGAAAGTAAGAACGAGACGAGAACTAAGTGATCTAACGGCTGTCCTCAGATGGGCAGCCCAGGAGACAGGTGTGGTTGGTGAAAAAAACTGGATAATAAACAAACACTGAAAAAAAAAATGCAAGCTCTCGGTCGTTTTTATGAAATGGTGTCTGGTGTGTGAAACGAGTCACTTAACCACCGACTGAGTCATTACTCTGGGTCAGACAGAAGGTGATTCTCTTCATGACTTAGTGGCTGGCACTCAAGTTGTTTATAGTGTGGGTTAGAGCACGTAAGACTATCAAGATGGAGGCAGTCTGGCAGTAGAGATGATCTCACTGCCTTGAAGAGGCCACGAAACAACCTGATTCAGGCTGATTTCAAGTAGAATAAGTGTTCATAAATAGCTCTGGGTTCTTTAAGGTGGAAAGTGATTCCACATAAAATTAGGCAAGATCTAATTGTGTGCATACAGACCATTTCCATAGTGGCGTGCCGCCATTTTGTTCTTGCGTCATTAGTCATATCACCACAACAGTTGGTGATCGGTTGGATATTTTGCGCCACGTGAAGAGGCTATGGAAGGTGACGAAATGGAAGTTTCATGACAATCAGGCCAGCTGTTTTCATCTAACCCTACTGACGATCATAAAAAAAAAAACCAACAAACAATGCAAACTGAAATAATAACCTCCTTAACGGAGATAGCAAGTAGAATCAGACTGTTGAGTTGCAGCGTAATAAGTTCAGGACAAAACCAGAATATACGAGTGAAAACCCACAGGAATCTATTGTATATTCTACAATATAGCATCCTCCTCAATAGACAGACAGCATCACTAACTTTACTTAATTGAAACTCAAAATAAGTTACTATATCAATGAGCAGCTAGAGTTAGGCTTAAGACAGGGTTATGGTTACTAAAATCCATGCTAAGAAAGTGTAACAATAGCTGATAATAATCATTTACCATGTGTCATCAGCTACCTGGCAAGCTAGCCAGCAAATCATTCAGAATGTAAAATTTCTTCCGCTTCAGTTAACTTATTGGCAAGTTTAAACAATTTTAAGGGGAATACTGCCATCCACTGTGCTGGACTTGAGGTACTGCGAGGGGGAATTCCTTAAATAAATCTACCTATTTGCACGTTTTCATGAACTTGTAAGACCTGCCAGATAGACATTTTATAAAAAAGATATCTGTCAAGATATCATCTATCAAGAAAATTAATTTAGAGTCCATTATTCTACGTTGTACTCACTTCAGATACATATTGCCCACACCAGAACGCTCAGAACTGTGGCGGGCTCAAAGTTACACTAACCCAGGAAGGATTTAAACTTTCCTCGATGACTCAGCCAACCAGCTGCCTTTCACCCATCTCAGGAAGGAAGCATCCTAATTGTTCCACAAGCTTACTGGATTACAGGCGCAGTGACGACTTCTCGATGCAGGGTGGTTGATTGGTCCTCACAGTATACTACAATACAGTTCGTGCCAGAAAGTACACCAGTAAACCCTGCTCATCCAACATCTCAGGGGTACTGATATGGAGCAGGTCCCTTCCTTAGCTGCTGTTACAGACTCCAATATACTTGTCTGGGAGGGCTTTCCACAAGATGTTAGAACACCTCTGCAGGGATGAGCTTTTGTTCAAACCAGAAACTCACGAGTGAGGTTGGGAAGTGATGTTGGACTGTTTGGCCGGGCTAAACGCCGACTTTTCAGTAAATCCTAATGGTGGTTGATGTGGCTGAGGTCAGGGCTCTTTGAAGGCCAGTTAAGGTCTTCTACATTAATCTTGACAACCTGTGTATGGACCTCACTCTGAACGTGGGCGGACTGTCATACTGAATCACGAACAGGACCTTCAGAAACTTCTGGAAGCATAGAATCATCCAGAACGTCACCATGTGCTGAAGCATTAACATTTTCCTACAAAGGAATTATGAGGCCAAGCCCGAATTGCAAAAAAAAAACTGCCGCAGACCAAATAGTATCAACAGTGAGGGAATTCTTGGGCCTGCCTCAACTGCTCAGGAGTAGTGATTGAAATATCCGGGAACACGTAATGGGATTGTCGATGTCAATAAGAAAACCCTGCCTCCAATCCACCAAAGCTGCCGTCATCAACAGATCATGTTAAAAACCCCAAGTCTTTTCTGACGTACTTTCTTTAATAGAGCTTACATTGCTAAGTGGTAATTTTTGCTCCATTATTCATATTGAAATGACACCAGTGTTTCAATGTCAGAGATTAGATACTGTATTTATGTATAATTACCGAGCTGAACATTTCTCACAGAAACTTGTTAAGCAGTCTGTTTTTTCTCGAGGTGGAAGGTGCCTGGTCTCCCGTGAATGGAAAAGTCACCAAAATTCTGACCCCAAGTATCTAAGAGACCATGAGCGAACATTGATACAGTTTGAGGAACAGAATCCACTAGTAAGACGCAAAGTGTTGGGAAATATACCTTCCAACTGGTAATATGCTTATATTGCCAACCCTAAATTTCATAAGTACAAATAAACATCGTATTGGAGATCTGAGAGCAATGTTCAGGTAGATATCACAGGCACTAGTAGGACCTAACATCCGAGAATGGCACCCTTTTCCAAGAAATTCCCACAAAAACTTAGAATACACCAAGGTTTACTGAAGATTTGAGGCCAACTCGGTAAACCGCGGAAAAATTTTACCGAGGTATACCGAAGTCTGTTCGGTTTACTTAACTTTGGACAACACCTAACTAAACCTCGGTCAAATTTTCCCGAGACGCACCGAGGATTGTCTGGCCCACTGAAGCTCAGAGATCACATCAGTATGCCTCGGGAAAATTTTACAGAGGTTTACTGAGGTGTTGTCCAAACTTAAGTAAACTGGACAGACTTCGGGATAGCTCGGGAAAATGTTTCCGAGGTTAACAAAGTTGGCCTCAAATCTTCAGTAAACCTTGGTGTATTCCAAGTTTCTATAGGAATTTCTCGGAAAAAGGTGCACTTTCTCAGTTTTTGGGTGAGGCGTGCTCCTATTGGCTGATCCCGACCCTTCCAGTGACCAGTGAGACAAAAAAAGATGTTCTGAAGATCCGCAGCGATGTTCTGTAGACCAGCAGAGATGTTTAGTGGAGACAGAGATACACTCACCACATGAGCAGCAGGTAAAGCAGTTGGTGTGGTAGAGGTTGCCCATGGCCTGGCATGCTTGGCTGGCACCGTACACGCCCTTCCCACATTTGATACAGATTCCTATGAGAGAGAGGAAAAATGCAGTCATTAACAGTACTGATGTAACCACACAGGCCGTCTGTTATACTTACACCACATGCCCTCCGTGTACGACATTCAATTCAATTGTATTTGTCAGGAACTTTTCGCAGGACTGTCACAAAGATGCTTTACAATGGAACAGAAAGCCCAGCCCCTAAAAATAAAACTGATTTTAAGAAATCCTGCCTCTAAAGAGGGAGGTTATCAGGATTTTAAAGACTTTCAGAAATAAAACGGAATAAAGTAAAACAGAAATTACATAATTCTGGTACAATAATAAGGCTTGGCCATCAGTCATCAAAACAGAGTGAGATAATGTTACCGCCAAAAATGTAAACCTGTGGGGACAGAAAACTGAGTAAGCACTTTGTGTATGGGGACGATAGTTACTGCCCAAAGCAGAATCGGGAGGTGTGTCACACATCCACAGTCAGAAATATTTTGGGTGGGTTTTCACAGAGAATTAATTTCCAGAGCACACCCAGCCAGCTTGACAGACAGAGGCCTCACTGAGGAAGGGAGGATTTGTCAGAACCTCATGACACTCCCAAAATGCCTAGAAGCATCGTGTAAATTACACACTGGATTTTACATGAGCACACTCAGGTTTGCCCCCCCCCCCCCGGTCAATGAATAGGTACTGAGCCGAACCAGCGAGGTCGTGGCTGAAGTGAGTCAGAGTTCATCATGCAAGCACACCTACTCCTGCTGAGGTCATAGATCATCTACCCTTTCTTTCCGGAACATTCCAATAGGTCCAGCGTTAGTGGGGAGGCCTATAGCCTCCAAGCCTGGTGGACCTACATCTAGGGGCCTAGAGGATTGTTGTTCCAAGGCTTAGAGCAGCCACAATATAATCAAGTAAGTCGTTGGGCCCTTAACCTTGCATTGCTCCAGGGCAGACTAGTCCTTGCTTAGTCTAATCAACTGTAAGTCCCTTTTGACAAACACCTCAGCTAAAATACCAGCAGTGTTAACAGGGAGTGGATCTGCACAGGACTTGGCCGGTGAGAAGACCACCATGCCTACGGGATACAAGAACCGGAACCATGAATGAGCATAGACACGACATGCTTTCCTAAATCATGAAAAAGGCGAGGTTTGGGCAGAAAATAGCAGGAAAAGGCGCTGCCATGAAATTAAGGATCGGGAACGTTGGCAAACACTGAAGTGTCAGGTTTTAAACACAAAAAATTACTCCAAAGCTTCACATCTTTCCAGAAGTTCCCAGGCTTTCTGTCAACATGAAGATAAAGAACTTGGGAAGGATTTCAGAGGTATTATCCAGGAGCAGTGGGGTAGAGAAGAAATGTCTTTGGAACAACATAACGCGCGGGTTCCTGAGTTTATGCCCCTGTATTTCAGTGTGCACGATGCTAACTCTGTAAAGGCCAACGATGAAACATTAAGCTCAAATAGAGCACTAGCCCCAGGCTAAAACTGTGTACAGGGTATCAGACAACTGTGGAGTACACAGTCAAGTTTTTTTGGCCACATCAGGTTTTTATCTCAAGTTAAAGAGCCCTGACAGCAGGACAAAGTATTTAGCCAACATCGTCAACATTTTAAAAGAGCAGCCCAGATGAGCCAATGATAATTACTATGAAAATATTCCCATCAACCTCAACCACAAAAAGACCTGGGTAAACAAAATAACTGCGGCTTGATCCTTAATCCTCTTCCTACCTTCACAGTTACAGAGAAGATTACGAGATCAACTTTTGATCCGATTTTGCACACATATCCAGTTAGGAATGCCGGTTCACAATCAGGAAGGAAACTCAGCCTGATAGCTTTCACTCAGGCGATATGTTAGCTTGAAGGTCGAAGCTTGACTGCTGTCAGCTGATGGCTTGAAGAAAATTATTTTTGTAAAACCTGACCTGTACGGGCTTGCAGAATGAGTGAGATTCAGCAGGCTTGTTACGAACTATGAGAGACCTGGTTTAGTCGTGAAGAGTTACACAACGTTCGGAGAAAGAAATGGGTAGGACCCGCATAGCTGAGGTTTGGCTTAAGGGCTAAACAGCTGCACTGATGTCAGTGTCGCTAAAATGAGGCTAGAACTACCAGCCTTCAGGTGACACCGTATCAAACGTGCTAGCCTCCAGGCTACAAGCTGCCCTGCTATGTAGTTCATCATTCATATGCCCTGTGTCACAAGTAGCATTAATACAGTGAAGATAAAATGTAGCATACAGTGATCATATTCAAAAAGGCATTCTTCTCAACAGTCCATCACATAAAATCTGACCTGCTGCCTATTTAACGTAAATGCAGGTCACTTCCAGGTGTGGACCACAGATCAGTGCTTGTAGGGTCATGTTGGACTAGGGTACCACCAGACTGTTCCAAGGGTATAATTAGGTACGCTACAGGCCAAAAGTTTGGAAGTAAAATTAAATTTGTACAAAAAAGACCATGGTTTCATGGGCATACTTTGCAACAAAATAAACATGATTATTATATAAAGAGCCACTTATCAGAAT
Source organism: Gymnothorax reevesii (assembly GCA_029721435.1). Taxonomy (NCBI): domain Eukaryota; kingdom Metazoa; phylum Chordata; class Actinopteri; order Anguilliformes; family Muraenidae; genus Gymnothorax; species Gymnothorax reevesii. The sequence goes on from CM056574.1 coordinate 13,164,292, forward strand.
ACATTTTTACTCAAATTATCAGGCCCATATTACTGGGCCCATGGTCCTAGTGCCCGCCGGATTGCCGTTGGCTGTAACTCTTGCAAATCTTCTCAGCCCAAAAACTGAGCCCCTCCTTTCTATTGTTAACACTTATTCAGCAATGGTCTGGTAACATCAATGAAAATATAGGAAAATGGTGCATATCAATGAAAGAAAATCCGATCATGCAGTAAATACATCCCAAAAGCCATAGATTTCATACTGTTTTTTAAGACAGGCATTGTGAACAGAAACTTGAAGGTGCTTCCAAATTTTTGACCTGTATTGGCCTTGCTTCCAAACTTCTGGCCTGCAGTGTATATCGGGACGTACCTCTGTTTCAGGCATGTATGCCGAAACGTATCCCAGTTTTACCACAACCTGGGTATATTTCCACGGATATTTCAGGAACCTAGGTACGCTTTGATACAGCTAATTGTACCCTGGATGCAGTTTGATGGTACACCCAGGTTGACCATGATCCTATTTGCCAGACCAGAGGCCACAGGTAAACGGTAAAATCTTCCAGCTTCCTGTCAGCTCTCGCCGCTCAAGCAAGCCAAGCCACGTCTCTTGTTTTTTTAGATTGAGAGCGTTTCCCCAAAAGAGCTCATCTCTGGCCCTCCTTTTATCAGTAGGAAGTACCCTGGCACACGCTGGTTCCGTTCCTTCACGTGGCCAATCAAAGGCTCTTTTTTCTTTTTTTTACTCCCTTTTCACCCGCTGATAAAAGGCCATAATGTAGCAATTTGCCAAGCCAGACGACGTCCAAGCTCCCTCAGCGATTTCAGCAAGGTCGACCCGCAGCGATATCGCAAGGGAGCCAATAAACTGCGAGAAGCTGATTAGCGCTGCACGCTCTTCAGGTGTAGGGAAGTCATGTTTACGCTGTCGGCGACCGACCGGAGGCTTTGGTCCAGAGGGATTTTTACCACCAGATATTTATGCTGTAAAGTTGCAAAATAGACAAACTAAACAGCCCGTTTGCAGAGTTTATCGTTCGCTAGGGCTCAAGGACACCTCCGGCTATCTACAAACCGCTCCGCCGCATTCCAGCCTGTTATGCATCTAAAAAACAAGCCTCCCACTCCGTCAGTATCTAAGAGATGGACAGAGTTGCATTCTGGTGGTTGAGTGGGATAATAAAGCGACATTTTTGCCACCGTTTGCTGATCTCACTGTTTTCCTCTTGACATGAAGGTCACAACAGCAGACCCCAATTCAAATAAACAATGATGAAACAATACGCACTCTTTGGACGAAAACACCATTAGAAAGCAAACCAAACAATGACGCCGAGAACCTGAATGCCCGGTAGTTTTGCCGCGCGGAACGAACAGCAATTTCCAACCTTGACCATAACAAAACCAGACTGTACTGCACATTAAAGGAAATCCGGGCAGAGAGTGTAATGCTGTTTATACCTTGACGATTTTGCAAAGCACATTATTGAAACTAAAGGAGAAATAGTGCTTGTGTTTCGTACCCAAACAGTTCCCGCCACCAGTCATTCAGGTCTGCCATTCTTTTAGATCTGACTCATTACAAACACTTCAGAATTTGCAACGGCTGAATTCACAACACTATTAGGCATCCATGGGTCTAATGCCACTGCAATAATATCACAGAAAGCTGCCTCCACTGACAAGAGCCAGCTGAATTTTTATTTCATTCTGATACCAAGAGTATTGAAATAACGCGAGTCCAGATTGGCAATGCTGCGTTCAATGTTGGTCCCAGAGATGTAGTATGCGCGCTGGACAGTCACCAGAATTGGTTCCAATGATGATAAAAACATCACAATATTAAAAAGGAGTTAAATCACTGTACAATAGTTGTTCAAATTGGTGATAAAAGAAACTTTGCTTCATTAAGCCCCTATCCGGAATTTATTAGAAATTGGTACAAGATATAGTGATGGAAGCAAGAGGAACGAATGGGCCTCATTTATAAAACGAGTGTAGGTGCAAGATTGTAGGTGCAGAAAATATGCTTAAGCCACTCTCTTCACAGATTTCAGAACTATTAAAACAAACCTAACACTACAAAACATGCAAAATTTAATAAGATTATGCACATATTAATAAATTCCAAATTAACCCTGATGAATTACCCAACAACTGCATTCACTTTCCCACAGTTTTTTAATTAATTGTAGAATATAGGGGCCAGTCGTCTTTCTTGTTTAGCGTGTGCATTATTTAGGTATGAAATCCACACAATTTTTTATAAATGAGGCCCAAAGTCCCATATTCAGACTCAAGGAATATTAATGACTCTGAAAATGTAATTTTCAGCTATAAATGACAATTATGGTAGAGGCCTGTTTAAGAGCACAGATGGCAAGGCGCCAAAAACACACGCACTCCACAACCCTTCCAAACCTAACGGACGGCTGCTGAACGCAGCCCAGCATACAGTGCGTCGCCAGGGCCCACGCCGCCGACAAAGAGAACCAATTTGATGCTTATACTTGATCACACTGTGGTGAATAGCTGCTGTAAGAAGCTTTAAGTACGAACAGAATAGCACCAGTGATCAAAGTGGGACCTGTTTACCTTGCGATTTCATGGCTACACATTTCAAAGAGACCACTGTTGACTGTGTCAAAGTGACACAGATCAAGATGACCACCCGCTAACTTTAGCCATTTCAAGGTTTCAGCAGTGTTTCAAAAAGGAATGCGCTCAGGAGAGCACAAAGGGAAATCTGTAGGGTTCTGAAAGGCTGGTCGTGTAGCCGCTCAATACTGCGGGAAAAATGAAGGGGGAACGAGTAAGTAATGTCAAATTGTCACAAAACTGCCTCCAATGCAGGGGTACGTTTCCCGAAAGCACAGACGCTGACTTACATATTTGGGAAAATTGACTGTATGGCCGAAATATGCAAGTAGGCAACATTTACGTAGTAAGTCACATAGTAACTCACATAGTAAGTTGACATAGTTAGCAACTATGCTTTTAAGAAATGCACTCCAGAACGGGACACTTCTGAAGTGAGCTTATTTCACAATTCACAATTTCGTCATTGATTCATCAATAAGGCGATCATGGATGCACTGCCATTTATTATTTATTATATGTAAGGACAGAATGTTCTGAAATCAACTCTGTGCTATAAATAACAGCACGCTAAAATATTTTATTTTTCAGCACATGGTGGCTGGAAACGCACAGGCACTCTTGATTTATAAAATATCCAATTAGCGCTCAGGAATGTGAACACAGGGCTTAGTAAAGCTCACTAAATGTTTTTTTTTTGCCAAAAATAGTGTTATTCCAGACAAGAAAAGGGGTCGCAGTCACACACATAAATAATGGGTCGGGTCAGGGGGGGAAAAAAAAAAAAACAAAAAAGAGTGCAGGTGTTGGCCAAAGAAACGCTGCATCTGTGACATTGTGTGTGATGTGTGTGTGTGTGTGTGTGTGTGTGTTTCCTTGCTGCCACCACTGCAGCCTTAATTATTATTCCAGTCAGGTGATCAGACTTGACCCCCACCAATTCTGTCTGGCACATGAGCCAAGATCTCGTGCCAAGTGTCTGGTACGGCCCAAATACCCCCACTTGCTGGTTAATGGAGGGCCTTTCTCGGGGGAGACGTAAAAGGGAGGGGAGGGTGGGGTCCATCCACCCCACCCCGCCCCACCCCCCAGCCGTCCTCGAATTTGCCCGTCGTGGGCCAGCTGTTGATTCAAGACCCTTCCTCAAAACAACAACAAAAACAACAACAAACTGAAATCGCACAGGGCCTACGAGAGGACGACAGGCGGTTCAGCTACCCTGTGCTTCGACGCCCGGTCGCTGGGCTGTCGCCACGGAAACCGCGCAGGCTTTCTTGGCTCGGAAAGGGAAGCCTCTCTTGGCTTTGCCCAAAGCCTTCACCTGTTCCTCAGTAACAAACGCGCAGTAGTTTCAGCCCTGCAAGGACACAAGCGCTGCACTGCGGATATTAGCGTTTCTCAGAACAACACAGCACCAGTGACTACTGATATTTACAAGTAGCGAGGAGGGGGGAACGATAAAAGTTGTTTTGGTGTCGTTTCCGTAGAAAATCTAAAATTGATGGTCTTTGCTACTTAAAAAAAAAATCTGAGCACTCAAAAGGAAACTATTTTGGTTGCCTTTTGTTCACTGGAAAACAATAGAAGTTTTTTTTCCGAGTTGGTCTGTTTCAGTTGTAAATTGGAGTGAAAACCTGACAGACCACATGTTAATTGGTATGTAAAAAAGCACACAGAAGTCGCCTCCTGCAGCCATTTACCACAAACAAAAGGGACTGCGGAATCATTGGTGGCTTTCCACACCGCCAGAGGCCCAGTGTGGCTCCATTGTTTGCTCAATGAAACATTAGCACAACTTTAACAGTCAACACCTACAATCCACCAACAGTATTACTTTGTTATACACAAAAATTTTGCTGATGGCATCACTAAGTGTTGGAGCAAAACAGGGAAGCAACGTGAGATGCAAAACATTTGTGCAGATTAACGGTAGCAACGGTGAGCCAGCCTACTTCACTGAGTAATGTCCTTCCAAGACGTCCAGCACAACTAAAGCTCAAATAATTCCTTTTAACTTATATTACTAAAGATAAAAAAGTAAAATATAATAAACCTTGGGGACACTTGCCTCAAAAATGAAGCATTCCATATGGTTAAACATTTTTCTGAAAATTCTTCAGTGTGTGAGAAGTTGTCACAGAAAGTTCCAAATAAACATGCGTAAATACCCCATATTACAATATCGTGTCACCTGCACGTACCCCGGATGAACATGTCTCAAATGCTGACGTGTTGCCTCTGAATCACAGGTATCGTAACTGATCGACGCGTGCATACAACTGCCACAATTATGATATTCGCCCAATATCGGCTAATGTTTGTATAGGCTACTAATTCAGTATTATTAGGAAGAAATTATCCAACTGAAAATTGTAAATGAGAAAATAATTCTTTGATTGATCGTGTATTGTCAGTAAGACTTGGTACAAGTCAGAACTACTCAGAAGGGGCTGTGGCCTTGCGTTGCATCGGCCACAAGGAGGAATCATAAAATGCAGAAAAGAAGGTCGATATAGAGTTGCAAAACATTCGAACTGCGGGTGCAGAACCACAAGTCTGATCAGGCTGTAAAATAGACCCACACAAAATAAACATAAATAAATAGGAGTTCCAGATACTAAATTCGGGATTTACTTGAACGTTCCCATGGGAGCAAAGCAACCGTGAAGATACCATGCTTGTGGTCAGGCCTCTCACAGCGCTAGAGCCTATTTCAACTTATTTGCATAAATGTCATTTCTTAAACAAGTCCGCCTGAGGAAAGAGCAGATCCACTTCAATAACTCCAGGACATGGTAAGAGAGCTAGTAGCTCTCAGAGGGCGAGATGCGCAGGCTCGCTCTCTATCTCGCTGTGTATTACACCACTGTATGTTATATAATGCTGCATATACCATGATTGCATAGGTTTGTTAATACATCATAATTTTCAGTGTTTTTTTACAGGGGGAAAAGAATCACCCAAAAACAAGATGACCGCGTCATCACTATCCCCCGCCACGATCAAGGGCCATAACTAGGTAAAAAAAAAAATGCTTCAACTTCCATTTTCGAATTCAACATAGATCATGAGTAGCATATTAAGCAAACAACTCTTTACGCATCTAGGTGTAATAGTTTCAGAGAAATCTTCTCCCCATAGTGTCCCGTACAGACGGATGGACCCCAATCCAATATCCGCCATCGCACTTTGAGGCGGGGGATAGCAATAATAATGTTGAGTAAATTTCAAAAATAGAAACTGACTCATTGAGGTAGATGACCCCCACCCCATTGAGACCACACTTGGCAGGCAGTCCTGAAGGCACAAAATACAGCCTGGAGGTATTAAGGCGAGCTCTCTCGCTATGCTGTTAAGAAGGCAGTGACACAGCAAACGCTTATAAATCAGCCGCTGCATCCCAGCACCACTAAGTTTAGTTTGTTCACTTCTACACAGACTGCAGCTCTGACCGATGGGAAACGCCCCGACATCTTCAACCCTCAACCGCCACCTCTCCTCCCCAGGCGAGCTCACGCCGACGTTTTAATGAATGAGCGAAGCAGCCCTGATCTCATCATCTCCTTCAGCATAACTGACACAAATGTCTAATGCGAAACAAATGGGGGAAACCCTTTCCACTGAGGCCAATAAAAAAAGACAGCCTGCATTCAACACAAAGCGGGGGTTTTTGGCGAGCAGTTCGCTAAGCAACAACGGTGCGCGGCTACGATGCGACAGCCTCCAGAATGCCTTTGGTTTTAGCCCCTGTCTTTTGGTTGACGTCGTTTATAAACCTTTTGTAATCCTCTTTTACAGCGGCCTAGTTAGCATAAGCGGCCTCATTCAATATTATCGTTGTACTGTAAAAAGAAAAAGGCGCATCTGCCAGCATGAGTCGCATAATCAGTTTGACGAGATCATTTGTTGTGAGCTTTCCCGCTGCCCGCCCCCCCCCACCCCAATAAATTCCTAAACGTTTAGCTCCTCTTTCGCAATGAAACGTCGGGGCACTGGTGTGGCCCGGTGTACCCAATCAGCGATTGGCAGCTCGAAGAACAAAGCGAATCCAAAAGTCCGAGTTAATGCTCCAGTTAGCCGGGGCTTGCGGCCAGGGAATCGGCATTGTGTCGCCGAACCCAAATACTTCTTCACTGACGCACTGAAATGATGAGAAAAGTTTCCTCCATGACATAATGGAAGGTGAGACCGACCGACATAATGGCGACAAGCGCACATAACGTTCATGGACTGCCTTTGAGGCGATAGCCTGAGCCTCTACTGTGGGGATCCTTGATTAAACCCTCAAACACAGTCGTCGTAACGAGATTTGGCTTCTACACAAAACAATAGCAGGAATGTGCCTTCAAATCAAAGCTTCTCAACTGTATCCAGAAAGGGCCGATGTGGGCACAAGCATTCATCCCAAAAAAAAAAAAAAAAACAGTTTCACACCTGATTCTACAGATCAAAGTCATGAGACAAGACTCTGAAGGTTGATTTGTAGAATCAGGAGAGTTAACTGCGCAACTGGAATTAAAGCCAGTGCCCAACTCTGCCCTTTGTGAATAAGACTGAGAGGCCTGACATGATCTGAGATCTGGGTATCCTGAGCCATAAAAAAGCAGGACAGAGATATGTTTGTAGCACGAGGACACCAGCTTCCATCAGAGAGATATGGCTCCCCTCCATCTGGCACAAACTCTCTGGTCGTACTCCACTGCTGTGAGTCAGGACTGCACCGAAGACTGGAGCGCCAGACGAATTCACACACATTTTTTCCTTCGCACAGCACGTAAGTATTTGCAGCCCATCTTTGCATGCGTGTCATAAAATTGAACCATTTTCACTTTGCAAGCCCCGTACTCCAAATCCAAAAATGAGATTCACTGTGCTAATTGGATTAGTCCTCATTAAGATCTAACTTAGCAATTTTGAGTTTCAGGTTCCTGGTTTTCAATTTTTTTTTTTGGTCACCCAAGAACAATTTGTTCCCTCTCAAGTTAAAGTAGATTATAGCCCACAGAATCACTCATAAGTGACCCCATTTTGCCAATCACTTTGGCAGCATGGTGCAGGGCCTTTATAGCAAGGGTTCCCAAAGTTCGCCTCGGCGGAGCTCTTGGGTCCAGCTTGAAGAGCACCTGATGCATTTATAGGACCAGTTCACTCAAAAATGAAAATTCTGTCATTGCTTACTCACTCCCATGCCAGCTGAAACATGGGTGAAGTTTGCTGGTCCCAAGTTTCCCAACAACACACTGAAAGGATGCCAGCGCAACTCTGCGGCAGCGTTCTCCAAAACAAGAGAAATATATGTGGACTTGTTCATTAGACTTCTTTGGAGTCCAAAAAGCGGCCAAAAATTGCCATAAAATTACTTCTTTAATTTAGCGCGGCACAATCCAAGTCTCCTGAAGCAAAGCAATTGTACCTCGATTGTGCCATTATTTACCGTTAATCATGGGCTTGATCAGTTTGCGCTTGTGCAGCAAAGAGACAATTATTATTCTTAAGTATTATGCTTATAATTCCACCCTTTTTTCCAGAGGTTTCCTCTCCTACAGTTCTCAAAATGCCAGCACGAAATTATGTTTCAATTCCATTTTAATGGCATGACCACTTTGGATTGTTCACCCGTTGTTGGCATTATCTCGCAGAGGTTCAACTGAAATTGCACACTACTGCTAGAAACTTAGCCTAATTTTCTGAGCCCTAGTGCATGTCGCACACAGCAACATCACACTTCCATTTTCTCTAAGTGCATCAGGTGCTCTGGAGGTGAAAGACGTCAAAAGCCAGGACCTGGCGCGGCTGGCACTACACAGGGAGAGGGTTGGAAGCCACTGTTTTATACCAGAGTTGGCAGACAGTTACAGAGTTGTTGCCAACACGAACTAATAATGCACTGTCACTGGAACACACATGTAAGAGTTGCATCCAAAAGCATTAAGACAATCAAAAATTATGAGTAAAGCTGCTTTCACACCGGACAAGAAACAAATTTTTCGCACATAAATTCAAAGTCAATGCGAAGACGTGAATACACGCGTATACACAAATACACTTCACAATACAAAGTGCATTGACTTTGAATGTAATCTGTTGTGCGAAAAATTGGGTTTCGCGTCCAGTGTGAAAGCGGCTTAATGGGAAAAATACTCGAGAGTATTCCCCTGTCGAATAACCTGCAAGAAAGAAGCTGGGAAAGCAGCATATCCCCAGTAGGCCAGATGAGAAGACAAACCTTCAGGCCGCAGAACAACTAACTAGTAATCCTTATACCGCAACCCTCGTCCACATGCTGCCTGTGGGCTGATCTAATGGGAATTAAAATACAAAGCTACCTGCTACAGCACAGGTATTAAGAACAGCTTGGAGGCTGAGAAACTTTGCACTTAAGACGCACCCAAAAATGATTGAAACACGTGCTCTCAGCTTTTGTGACAAGGGATAACTTTCAAGCTCCAATAATGAAGGCCTTACCCCCAGTTACACCAACTGCCAGGGCTTACTGTATTCCATAAAGTCCACACAAGATCACCCGATCTTCGTAACTCACAGGTTAAGCCACTGAATGAATAAGGCAGAATGATTGGAAGCAAGCAGTCGCAAGACGAAGATGGTTAAAACGGGGCCGAGTGCCTTATAGCATGAGAACTGATGAGAGAGGGGAGTAGGATTTTCAATAAGGTGTTACAATGCGAAAGAATGACCTTGAATGAATCCATCAGCACTATAACCTGAATGTTGCAACAAACACACAAATGAATTAACACACTGAAAAAAGTGATTTTGATCCCTTATAAATGTTCCATATATTAATTAAGCATATTTTTATAGAAATATGTGTTATTTAACTCCACTTAAAAAATATAAGTAATTTCAACATAGTCAACATAATAAAAATATCTAGCTTCAGATAAAAATATTTTGTGCAACCACTTACCTTAAAAAAATTATGTTCATTCAACAAAACATTTTTTTCAGTGCAGATGAGTCATCATTTCACACCACAATGCGGCAAATCTCCATAAAGCCAAGTAATTGGGGAAACTAACAGCAGCTGCCCTCTGTATCTAACTCAAATGAGTGGCGAGGCAGTATCTTATTATGGTTGAGGGCTATTAACTCAGATGATGAATGTTTGATTTATTTTGCGCGTTACTTCGGCACAAAACGCATTAAAATAATTCGCCTTAAATCTGAATATGTTTATTCTGTTGAATGAATGTAGATAAGGGGGTCTAATAAATGCCGTAATTAAACGTTATGTGAATGGCTACAATGAGAACAGTGTGGGAGGATGGCGTGTCAGTTGTCCAGGTAACCAGTGGTTCACTTTAAAAACTCCGGGGGAGGGGTTCTAGGATTGAAGAAATAAAGTCAAAGCCATTGCTGAAAGAACAATTTACAGTGACAAGCAAGGCGATGATATCAGGCCCTTTTTCAATTCATGGGAATTCCATTCATTACCTAGGAAAGTGTAGAAGGATGTGCAAAAAAATGAACAAAATGTAAAAAAAAAGGTTTTGTGTCTTTTAGCTGATGTCTAGATGATGTCTTGCCAGTATCTATGTCCAACTTCAATGTCCAATCTATCTCAATTTCAGACATGTAAAATCCCACCGACTGATAAAAAATTCTGAGTGTGCAATAAACCCTTTCCAATAGGTCCATAACCGCATGAATGCACTTGATTAAGGAAAGTTTATTTAAAAATTACTTCTTAGTTACGAGGGCTATTAGGAGCCTCGCCACATCAGTCTACACCGTATTTCTGCTACTCCGAAGTTTCAGGCTCCATTTGAGTCCCACACGTTAATATTTGGTTCGTATTTCGTAAGTGAACCTTCACGTTTCACAAATAATCAAAAGTGCGCTTAATTTTATTTTTTCAACCATTTTTTTTTCTTCACATTGTATCTACACTCTCAAAAGAGATGTGTTGAAAATAACACAACACTTGTTAATTTTTATCACACCTGTGTGTCTAGTTAAGGACAACACATTTTGTGTTGTCTTCAACACAATCAGTGTTGATTTTTATTTATTTATCTAATTATTAGTTTTTTACATATTTTTTGTTGAAATCAACACAAAATGTGTTTATTCGTGATAACACATTTTTCTGTGTTATTTTTCAACACATTTATTCTAAGAGTGTATGTACTTCTAGGAGCCCCGGAGTGATGTCCCGCTTAAGGATAAACCAGTGCAGTTTTCTGGGAATTCACAGAATACTGCGTAACTCAATAACTTCAAAAGGCAACTGCTCGGTATCGTGGATAGTTTGCATTAGAAACGGTTAAGTAACATTGTGGTGAAACCACTTACCAAAATATTCCTTTTTAATGTGTAGCTCTAGTTCTTTTTCCAGCTCTAGTGTGAGCGCCTCCAGTCGTTTCTCGACTTGAGTGGGGCCACTTTCCCGACCTGGAGTGACTTGGTAAGGCAACTTCAGCTTCTGCGCTGAGGACGAACTTTTTGTGGGGCTGCCGTAATTAAAAGATGCAGGCAAACCCTGCGCTGGATCTGGGTTTATTCCATGTTGGGCCCCCTGCTGCAATTGCTGAGGTTCTTGAACCACAGGATACGACTGGAGATCAACCGCGTTGTGAAGGCAACCGGGGTCTCCAAAATCTTGAATTACCGTGCTCTCAGGTAAACCGGGTCCCAGCATTGACGACCGAGGTGACGGTAACTGCAGCTCCGGGTATGTGCTCATGGATCCCCGCGAACTGCGGGAACTCCTAGAGCTGTGGCTGGAAATACTGGAGCGGGGACTTAACACGCAACTGGCCGGTCTGGCGCTGCCATCCTGGTTGCCCGAGCCCGACTGGGAATTAATGGTCGGCAGTCCATGCACCAGTGCCCCGTCGAGCTCATGATTTCCACTCGGCATGTACCGCGAATCTGAGTAGCTAGACCGAGGACTCGTGGTGCAGGAGTACTGACTAGCCGTACTGGACCTCGGACTGATGTGCCGCTGGTCATAGCCCATACTGATGCCACTGGTGCGGTTGCTGCTGGGTTTGCTGCCGCAGTCGTAGCTATTCAAACTGGTCCTTGGACTGGAATGTTTGCTGGTGTCACTTGCTGTGCTCGCGTAACTGGACCTCGGGCTTAGTACATTGTTACCTTCGTACTGTACCAAACTGGATCTGGGACTGTTAAATTTTTCTTGGCCGGGCATCACAAGACTTGTCCGCGGGCTGCTGACACTAGACCGCGGGCTCGGGTGCTTGCTGTGCTCCTGTGAGAACAAGGAGGACGCAAAACTCGACCGTGGGCTCGTTGCATTGTACCTGCCGTCTTGATTGGTAGTTATACAGACACTGTTGCTTCTGTTGCCGGGGAAGGGAGGAAAGGCTCCCTGCTTCACCGCGACTCCATCATACGCGCTCCCGGTGCTGTACCTATGCGCATGCACCTCCATCGGATATCTCTTATGCCGTTCGGAGGATCCGCTGTAGCACGGCAAGGCGATCTCAGATTTGGTGCAATGTCCATCGTCACAGTACAAAGAATCCCCGTGAGGGTTGCAAAAATCTTCGCGAATCGGTCGGTTTCCATTCACCGGGATCACAGTAGCCGCAGTGTAAACTTTACTCCCAGGCGAGTAGTTTTCAAAGGTATGAGAGACTTGGTGAGGCACCGAACTACCATTCATTCTTTTTGCCGTCTGCTCAGGAACAATTTGAGTCGAAAAATCAAAATCTGGGCTGATGACCATGTCTCTTCTTGCACTGTGAATCCCATCGTTGTAAGGTTCATACAATGAAAGATCATCTATCAATTTACCAGCCCGGACACCTACATCCTCCTCATACTTATCCATGTTTTCTCTCCTGGGAAACTAGAGTTACCAAGAGAACAAGGCAGCGAGCAGCAATTTCACTTCATATGGAAATCACAACAAAAAACCTGTCTTGATACAAACATGCCCGCCATTTAGCCTTAAATGCACCTCTTAAAATTACATTAGCGTGCTGCACGACCTTCCAAGTCGAATGCGAAAATTGTTATGGATATATTCTCCCCCTAACAGGCATAGAAGACGTTTGTCAATTTCAGTCTTTGATGAGTTGAGAGGTCTTTACAGTCAATGGCGCGCATCGCGGAGGAATTTCCCCTTGCATACAAACCGCTCTAATAGGAGGCTCTGGTATTATTTTCTCAATCGTAGAAAATAAATAATTAATCCGAGACGACAGCAGTGCAGATGCTACAGCAAGTCACGACTTCGGTCGAGAGCTTCTGTTCAATGCACGACTCGGGACTCCTTTCTGTGGAAGGAATGCGAGGAAGGAGACACGGCGTGCTGCGTCTCTCTGGAATGTAGTTAATGCTGAAGCGAAACAATGATAGCAACCAACTCAGCAAGGGGTGCAGGAGTTCAGCACAAGAGTTCTGGAGGAGGATAAGGCCCTGCGTGTTGCAAGAAAGTACGCACTGATGCAGACTCTGTGCTGAAATTAATCACACAGTTAAGCTCATGCGCTTCTCTTCTGAAAAGGTAACGTTCATTTAGCTGCGGAGTGTTCGAAGAATTAAACTGGAGTTCAAGGAAACCGCCTGGAACAGCACGTTTTCCCAGACCCATTCTATTGAAAGAGGAATAATTAGCGCACACTCGTAGGCAATATATATAAAATCCGATTCTAGGGGTCAAATGACATAAAAACCGTGAAGAAGCTCAACTGAGGCTGTTGTCGATTTTAATGGATTTTGTCGCATTTTACGGACACATAAAGTTGCGAACACCATTCCCCAATAGGATTTCACACAAAATGTTCGCATTAAATTTTTGAATCGATAAAATGCGTTCATTACCTTAAGAAACTGAATTTTAAGCAGCAATGTTCCATCTACATACCGGGGCTCAATTTTAACTTGTATCCCAAGATATCCATAGCCAGTAAATTTTGTTTTCGGAAAGCAGTGCAATTAATATTTGAATTGATTTTATGCGGAATAAGGAAGATATTTAAGCCGGCTATAAAAACTGAGCACCTTGACTTTGTAATCATTCCTTTCAAGATGGATTGTGCCATCTAGTGGCAGTTTTAAATATTGAATCCGTACTCTGAAACTTCCTGGTTTTAAACCTCAATCGCAATCGTTTTGAGGGGGGAGGTTACAATAAATCCTTCCTTACAGTATTTGACCCAATAAAAAACAAAACAAATGAGTTGCATAGCCTACAAGTCGTTGCCACTTTTTAGTACGATAGTTATTTAATGGATCTGATATTTATTATTGGCTACTCTGGATGATGCAGACAGCCACTAGTATATTAGGAATATTTACAGTCTCCCATTCCATTGTTAACATTCAGGAAAGAGGAAATTGAGCCGCCCTTATAGAGTACTAATGTACGACGTCACGCTGGTGCCGAAAGTAAAATTTCCCATTCATTTTACTCATCGGCTTTTTTTCAGCTCACTTTCGAATCACTTCCAATTGTTTTCAAGTCTCAATCTTTTTCGAGATTCGGCGTTATATTTCCGACTAAAACAAATACAATTTTTCTTGACAGGAATCAGCTATATTTCAAATCATTTTAATTTTTCGCCACCACGCGAATGCTCTATGTAGTGTAAAAACTACACGTCCCATGATCCTCCTGATTCCCGGGCTGAAGGAGTTCAAGACGCGTTTTATACAGTTGGTAGGCCCGTTAGACTTTATGCGGCGGCGCAGACCCGGCTGGAAGTGATGCACGCTGGTTAGAAATCTTGTTCGACTTCCGTCGGCGCTGCAGACCTTCTAGGGCCTCCTTCGACCTGCCAAACATGGTCACTATTTATGGAATGAATACCTAATAATACGCATGCGTATTCGTCGAACTAGTCGAACAGATGTTGCAGCACTCGGTGGGTGAACGGTGGTCAACTCTTACGTTTGTGATGGAACAATAGGCTATTGCCCGAATTGCCGTCCGTATAAATACGCATGTCCGAGCGCAATTCTGCCAAGGCGAGTTTCTTTTTCACACTTTTCAAATCTAATGCATAATCTTTAGTCACATAAAATGCAAACAGTTTAAATCCCACTTTGTGTTTCGCATCGAAAATTTAGATTTGTAAAACTTACAGATTTCTCTACACCATTTTGTCAGCCACAGCAACAATGCCCTGGAGCACGGTTAACTTTGTTGGCCGGATGTGACGAAATTAGTTCGGAGCCAGGGTCAAACTATGGTGCGTTTCACTTCTCGATGGTCAACAATTGTTACCATAGTTGACAAGTCGGAGGAGGCCTAGGTAAATCCCCGTCACATGACCCCAAGACCTCGCGGGATCAAGGCGTCTGCAGCCAAATGATGCAGTTGTTCTCCTCTGGCTGCAGAAAAACGGATACGCCTCTGTGAAATTGGAAATGGATCGTACTTGGTTTCAGTTTTGGATGATGCGTTTGACGTCTGTTACAGTTAAATTTGACGAACATTAATTCTACTTTGCTTACGTTACTTGACCCCATAGATATTTTATTTGTTATAACAAATATATTCTCTACAAAAATAAATCACTAACGGTATTTCCATGGCTTCGATTTTGTCCATCATAGACAAAGCAAAATCGCGAGTTTTGCCATGTTTCGAAAGTGTTCGACTTGACGGCAGACCTTTTATACTCCTCCCCTGAAGTCTGCGGCGGTTCTGGTTGGCTACGCAGTCAGCCACAGCCAGCCAGCAGTTCAATCCGAACGAGCCTATTGGTTAGAAGTTTACGTCTTAAATTTTCCAGCACCTCGCTATAGCCGTTTGTTTGCTTAATTAGCCACTCTACGTTCTTCTTGGTTACACTTTCCTTGCTAGATATCAAGTTTTACAATTAGCACCAATTTACTTTAATAGCCAGGCATCTTTTGCCAACGTTTGTTTGCTTAGAAACTCGGTAGTCAGCGAAAGAGTTTATCAGCCTTGTCACAGCATAACTGACAGCGAACTCGCTGTCAGCAGGCTAACTTAGCCAGCAAGCTAGTTTACCGACTTCAGTAGTTGTCTTAACTTTATACAAATCCAATTCCGAAATAGATGGGCTACCGTAGTGGTAAGTTATGAACGTTGGCTGAAACTGAGGTACCTCATTAGCTTGGAACAAATCACGGGGTACTCGCCTATTTGTGCAGCGGATATGTAGTTCTGAGAAGTGGACTACAAGCTGGACTACAAGTGCAAAGCATATAATTTTTGGCAATAAACTACAAATTTGATGTGATCATTTAAATCTGTATACCCTCTAGGCTAATCTTGGAGCGAGGCTGCTCTTAGAGTTAATACAAGTTCGAGCAATGCCAGAAAGTGTCCAAACCCCATTATAAATTCCCAGAGGGATTTTACTTCCGACACCAGAAGCTAAGTAGCGGTGACATCATCATTTTGGTACTCTATAGTGTCTAGTTAGTGGGAAGAGGGAATGCCACAGTCGATTCAATACAGTGCATAGCCCAGTTCAACCTCTGAAGAGAGCAATACATATTGTCATACCTTGCAAACTATGACATCTTAAAAAAATATTCAGAACATAATACACTCACCAATCATTTGTTGAGGGAAAACACCTGCTTGTTCATGTAATTTTCCAATCAGCCAGTCATATGGCAGCAGCGCAATGTATTACTTTTTACACGTCAGACATTCCAGCTTGTGCTCACATGAAATCAAAGGCGGGAAAAAATGTGATCTCAGTGACTAGACTACAGCACGGACTTTGGTGTCTGAGTAGCTGGTTTCAGTATTCATGTCGCGAGTCGGCTGATTTCCTGGGATTTTCATTCGCTACTAAGTTTTCATAGAATGTTGGAGAAAAAAACACCCGGTGAGTTGCGGCTCTGCGGACAAATGTGCCGTGTTGAAGAGAGAGGTAAGAGGAAAATCGCCGGTCTGGTTTGGGCTGGCGGTAAGGCTGTGGTAAACCTCTGTTTAACAAGATACCAAACCTTACGGCGTAGGGGCAACAACAATGGAAAACCACGACAAACTCTTCTCCTGCCAGCTAAGAGTAGAAATCAGTGGCTGCTGCGGACCTAAGTTCTCCGATACCTGACAGTTACATATTGCAAAAACATTGCTGGTCTGATGAATCTATTTGGGCTGCGACATGCTGAAGGTTGAGGTCAAAATTCAGCATCAGCAATATTAATCCATTGGCCCATTCTGCCTTGTGTCAGCAATTCAAGCTTGCGGTGGTAATGTTTTACTGTGAGAAATGTTTTACATTGTTTGTGGCCCTAAATAAGCTTATTTGTGGAAGCTGTTTGCAAAAAATGGAATTAGAAAACAATTCCCGTAGTATATTTTTATACGCATGTCTACCTTCTAACTGATGGAAGACTTGTGTTTGATACAGAAACAAAATACATTTAACACCTGTCAATTGATCCACCGTCTAACTTTTGTAACCCTGTCTATCTAGAACTCATTTTGAGTTCTTCATTTTGAAGAATGTCTGAATTTTCATGTTTGTCTGGACCAGGTTCATTTTCTAAGGGGCAGTCACAATCTTCTTCAGAATTTTCCAGCTCAGTTGTATTTACCACATTGACTGGCTTTTGCGGAGTGTCTCTGTCAATGTATACTTTCAGCATGTTGATGTGACACATTTGTTTTTGTTTTCTCCTTCTAGGAGTTAAAATAACGTAATTTAGATCACTGACCTTTACGGTGTAAGGGCCGAAATATCGGGCTCCTAGAGGGTTTCCTAGCACTGGTAAAAGTGCTAGAACTTTGTCACCAGTTTTAAAACTTCTATCTTTTGAATGAAGGTCATATCTGGCTTTCATTTCGCCCTGAGCTTCTTTGAGATGAGACTTAGCAAAGTCACAAGCCTTAGAGAGACGATTACGGAAGTCAGAGACATACTGAAGCAAGTTCATTGGGACATCATCTTCGGGGAGCAACTTTTCCTTCAGAAGCTTCAGAGGTCCCCAGACTGTATGCCCAAAAATGAGCTCTAAAGGAATGAACCCAAGAGACTCCTGAACAGCTTCACGGGCAGCAAACAGAAGAAGATGGAAGATGGAGCCTCTCCAAAGCACCTTGACTTTCAGGATGGTAAGCTGATGACTAGTATTGTTTAATTATAAGCTCAGGCATAACTTGTTGAAATATGTCAGACATGAAATTTGACCCTTGATCAGACTGAATAGACTTAGGAAGACCAACAAAGCAGAATAACTTGGTAAGAGCCTTGATGATAGTCTTCGCCTTTATATTCCGAAGTGAAATTGCCTCAGGAAACCGAGTGGAAGCACATATGATAGTCAGTAGATATTCACAACCAGATCTAGTCTTCGGCAATGGTCCAACACAGTCAACAATGATCCAACAATGAAAGGTTCTTCAAAAGTGGGAATGGGCTTAAGTCGAGCCTTTGGAATATTCTGGTTCGGCTTCCCAACCATTTGATAAGTATGACAGGATTTGCAGTACTCCTGTACATCAGACCTCATGGACGGCCAGAAGAAGTGGTTCCTGACACGTTGAAGGGTCTTCTTGAGACCCAAATGACCTGACATAGGATTGTCATGGGCTAGACTAAGAGTTTCTTGACAATAAGACTTTGGAAGAACAATTTTATGGATGATCATCCACTCTTCATCTGCAGAAACATCAGGTAGATGCCATTTTCTCATAAGCACACCAGTTTTGTAGTAAAAACAGACAGGAACTTGAGTAGCCTCTTGTTCACTTGCAGCCTGTGGTAGAAGATGCGCTAGATCACAAGCTTGTTGTTGCTCCTGAATAAGTTGTTTCTGAGACAGAATGTCATTAGAATGACCTGACAAGGACAAGTCTGAAAATTTCCAAGACATCTCAGAACTGGAAGGTTCCTGATGAAAAGACTGCCCAATGAAGGTGTCAGCCAGGTTAAAGTCCAGGTCAGCATCATCTTGAATAGCCTTTTTGGCCATAGAATGAGTAACTGCACATGAAGGATTGAGGTCTGGAATTTCCTCCTCTATGTAGTCAGATTCTTGAACAATCAAAGGAGTGTCAGTTACAACAGGGTAGGGCACAACCTTATCCCCAGCAAGATCATTACCAAGAAGCAAATGAACACCTTTGAAAGGAAGAGAAGACCTAACACCAACAGTAACAGGTCCAGAGAACAAGTCTGATTTGAGATGAACATTATGGAGAGGTACACTTGTATAACCACATTCTACTCCTTGAATAAGGACATTAGCCTGAGTACACGATTTGTCCGAAAAAGGCTCAAAAACCCTCCATAACAGAATCAGACACAGAAGGTAGAAGATCAAGCGAACTGACCTTTGAGACAAGAGATTCTCTCTTAGCAAAAGCAGTTGGCTTGGTTTCTTCTTGTTGTTTTTTCTTGAGAGCATAACACTCAGAAATAAGGTGTCCTTGCTTTTTGCAGTATTGGCAAGACAGAGGGTAAATAATCAGAAGACTGCTTCTCACTGGAAGGTTTCGTCTCAGAAGTGGCCTTAGAATCACTAGAAGTGTTATAAGAAGAAGTCTTGGACTGAAACTTGCTTTGAAATTTAGAATAAGTGGATTTTTGGACAAAAGAAGTCAATGTATAAAAAGAGTCAATGTATAAATATCAGCCAGGGTGGAAACATCTTGCAAAGTATTGCCTTGTTTCTCCTCAAGGAAAGTTTTGATAGCAGGCTGGATACACTTTTTGAATTCCTCAACCAAAATAAGTTGTCTCATTTGGTAAAAATCTTTCTCAACTTTCATGGAATTACACCACTGATCAGACAACTGTTCCTTTAACCTGCCAAATTCAACATGAGTTTGACTGGCTTCCTCCTGAGAATTTCTAAATTTTGCCTGTAAGCCTCGGGGACCAATTCATAACCCTTTAGAATGGCAGAATTGACAAAATCATAATCAGAACACTGTTGGACAGATAACTGGTTATATATTTTCCTCGCTTTACCAGAACAACACTTTGTAATATCATTGTCCAATGCTCTTTTGGCTATTTCAAATTTTCAGCAATTTTTTCAAAACGGGTAAAGTATTGGTCTACATCATTTTCTATGAAAGGAGGAACAAGTCTGATGTGTTTAACCACATCAAAATGATCAGAAAGTCTAAAAGATTTTGAAACGGTATCTGCTTCTTCCAGCTGTAGTTGTTTTTGGCGTAGCTGAAATTCAAGTCTTTGCAGCTCTGTTGCAGGCACCTCCACATCTTTAATCCATTCTGCTACTTCTTCCCCAAAGATATCTTCATCGATGAAATGTTGCTCCAAAATGTTGAATATTCCTTGTTTCTTCATTGATGACTTCACCTCAGATAATCCCAGGGTTGAGGCTATTTGCAGCAAGTTCTTCTTCTTTGTCAGCACAATTAATTCCTGGGTTGGAGTTTTCAAAAAAAACTTTCCTCATCAAAAGTCATGATTGCTGGTTTTTCAGATAGTCACAAGATTTAAAATGATCATTCAGCTTTAATCTTTGGTGAATCCAATTGTTGATCCAATGAATGCTTTATCTTAGTGGAACCTCCAATTTGTCATGACTTGGAAAAAACACTACAAAGGAAACCAGCAATGACAATGACCAGCAACTTAAACGAATTTATTCTTCACAAAAAAACGTTCTACAAAAATATCCACCGTTTAATTCTCTAATAACACTCTAATTCCACTAATGAACTCTGTTGCCAAAACAAAACTCTGCTTCTGCTCTGCTTAAAATCACAGCATTTATATAGACTAGCAGCATTCTGGAAAGATCCACTGGATTCCTGGGTAATCCCGCCCCCTCCCGGCAGGAAGGTGCCAGAAGCTTCTAGAAAGCACTAGTCTATTACATCAGATCATGTTTTACAGACACTCCACCAAATGAACAAAATAAATAGCTGACCAGCAAGGCAGCAAAAACAGCATGTCACGAATCTTCATCTACAAATGATATACAATGCTGTACATAAAATACTCATACATAACATCTGAAAGATGGCGGCTTCTTCAGTACACTGTCCCTATCACTGCTCTGGGGCATTGGAGGATTATTCCACCAGAGGGATGATCGCAACCTACTGGCCACCAACCCCTCTTCCAGCAGCAACTTGGTTTTCCCAGGTTGGTCTCCCATCCAAGCACTAACTAAGCCCACACTTGCATAGCTTCAGCCACGCAGCTGGAGCAGATTGAGTAGTGGTATGGCTGCTGGCAAATGTTAGCATTTGCCTGATCGTAGGTGGTTATATTGCATGGTTATACTGGTAGTTTACGCTCTTAAATCATGCAATATCAGAGATGGCGATGTTGATCATCAGTACATTTACATGCACAGTTAAGTTGAGCTATGGCTACAGCTCGATTAGGCTATTTAGTAGGACTACTGTCCTTGTCCTAGCATAAATGCGTAGCAGGGAAATCCGTTTCTTGACTGAAGCATGTCCGTCTCCCCTACGGTAGGTGGCAATATGCCCTCTTTCAGCTTGTTTGTGTTGGACCTTTTTCTGGTTGACCTATTACGTCACAGACCAAACAATCAACAAACAAGTTAGCTGGCGGCAAACTGGTAACATCATGTCGAGTGGTGAAAAGATGGACAACCTTACGGCTGTGTACATTTCGTACGTGCCGTGCTCCATGTTTTTCATTCAGGTGAGACGCACGCCATCCCTGGTGATCAGGGAAGGCTGGCAGCAATGCCGTATGTTCCTGGAGTACACTAACAGCACGACCTCTGCTATGCTCCATTTTGTGTCCTCTCTACTACCCTGGAGTTCATTTCCCAAAAGAATAGTTACTAAGTTAGAAACTTACATAGTTTGTCTACTCACAGTCAGTGGCTCCAACTTTGTAAGTTAGCACCTGTGCTTTTGGGAAATGCACCCCTGGGCTTCCTGTGCATTTTGGACGTGGGTCAGGAGCAAAGACTGATGGGACTTTTAAATGAGTTTTCTGATGACGAGTGGAAAGAAAATTTTCGGATGACGAGCAGTCCATTTGATAAATTGTGCGTATTAATAGAAGAAGTTTACGTGCTTCTGTGATGTGAGTGCTCAAGGACCTATGCCATTGCAGATGAAGATTGCTACTGTTCTGTACAAATTTGCGAGTAGTGCAGAGAACACAGTTGTTGCTTATCAGTTTGGTATTCATAAGTCCTCAAGACTTCTGAGTCAAAACCCTGCACGATAAACTGTGGAGCATCCATCCATCCATCCATCCATCCATCCATTTTCTTCCGCTTATCCGGGGCCGGGTCGGGGGGGTAACAGACTGAGTAGAGAGGCCCAGGTGTGGCTCGCTGCAGTGATCCGTCTGTCAATCTCACGCTCCATCCTACTCTCACTCGTGAACAAGACCCCAAGATACTTGAACTCCTCCACTGGGAGTAACAACTGACCCCCACCTGAAGGGGACAATCCACTTTTTTCTGGAAGAGAAAACAACAGATTTGGAGGTGCTGATCCTCATTCCGACTGCTTCACACTCAGCTGCGAACCGCTCCAGTGGCCACAGCATGATGAAGCCAACATGACCACATCATCTGCTAACATCAGAGATAAAATCCTGAGGCTACCGAACTGGACACCTTCCAAACCTTGGCTGTGCCTTGATATCCCGTCCATGAAAATCATGAACAGAATAGGTGACAAGGCACACCCTTGGCGGAGTCCAACACCAACTGGAAACGAGTTCGACTTAGTGCTGAGAATGCAGACACAGCTCCGGCTTTGGTTGTACAGGGATCAAATGGCTCGTTTTAACAGCCCTGGAGCCTCATTCTCCTGCCGCACCCTCTGCAGGATACCTCATGGGAAATGGTCATAAGCCGTCTCCAAGTCCACAAAACACATGTAGACTGGATGAGCAAACTACCATGACCTCTCCAGTATCCGTGCTAGGGTAAAAAGCTGGTCCACTGTTCCACGGCCGAAGAGGAACCTGCATTGCTCCTCCTAAATCCGAGGTTCGACAATCGATCAAAGCCTCCTTTCCAGCACTCTGGCGTAGACATTTACTGGGAAGCTGAGCAGTGTGATCCCCTATAGTTGGAACACACCCTCCGGTCCCCTTTTTTAAAAATGGGAAACACCAACCCGGTCTGCCACTCCATGGGTACTGTACCCGACATCCATGCGATGCTGAACAGGCGTGTCAACTATGACAGCCCACCAACATCCAGGGTCTTCAGTATCTCAGGATGAATCTCATCCATCCCTGGTGATTTGCCGCTGCGGATCTTTTCTACCACCTCAGTGACTTCCACCAGGGAAATGGGCAACAACTTGCCCGAGTTCTCCGTCCCTGCCCCCTCAATGGAGGGTATGTCTGCCGAATTCAGGAGTCCCTCAAAGTGCTCCTTCCACTGAACTCCTCCCACACCCAAGGTTTTGCTTCAGCAGCTACCTTGGCTGCAGTCCTTCGAGCCTGCTGGCATCGGTCTGCCGAGTCGGGGGTCCTCTGGGCCAGCCAAGCCTGAAAGGCCACCTTCTTCAGCTTGACAGCCACCCTCATCGCTGGAGTGCAGCGGATTCTTGGGTTGCCGTTACAACTGGCACCGACAACCTTCAGGCCACAGCTCGCAGCAGCTGCTTCCACAATAGAGACTTTGAGCAGGCTCCACTCAAACTCCATGTCCCCAGTCTCCCTCTGGACACGAGAAAAGCTCTTCCAGAGCTGACAATTCAAAATCGTCCGGACAGGGTCCTCTACTAAACGTTCCCCGTCCACCCTCACAACACGTTTAGGCTTCCCAGGTCTGTCTGGAAGTCTTACCCGCCATCCCCCCTGGCTCTAGGGACTGTGGAGCATGCACAGAGCAAATAGTCCAGTTCAGTGCAATTCAAGCTTAAAGGTACACTAGCCTCCCACAGATTTGTTCCAATCTTTTTAAAATTCTTATTCTACCCCTACAGTGATCGATAGAGCTATGAAACACAAGATGTTTGACACCGGAATGAAAAAACTGCGTCTATCCTGTAAGGGGCATGAGCTAAAAAAACAACAGCCAATCAAACGTACGACTAACTCAAATGATTGGAATGATACAGCTGCCAATCAGACACCACACGCACAGGTTTTCAGGCATGGCTTTGGAAGCATCATGGTGCGCTGTGATTGGTGGTGGGCGAAGTCGCATTGAACTGCAGGATTTGAAAGTTCCGCCCTCAAACCCACGGGCGCCTAGTGTTACTTTAAATACTGCCACTCAGGGAAAATGCTCCACTCATATTTAAAGGAACTGCAGCGTCAAGAGGGCGAAATTTCACTAACAGGCTCTATTAGTATAATTTTTCATCCAGAAAAAAAATGGTAGTCATTTCCCATAATATCAAACCGTTTTGGAGTAATTAGTAACTTTCTACTTGCCCTGGGGAGTGCCCCTTTTTAATCGCTACAATCGATAATGCTGCCCTCTCAGCGTAACGTCATATAAAGAACTCAGGACTAATTCGCTGCATGGCTGGTATGTACAACTGCATGTAAAAATATCATTTTGATCACTTCATTACATGTTTTTGTGGCACCAGTGCTTAGTAACTTCAAATCTGGTATGATTTACATTATGAGCAAAAGAAAAATTGGCAATATGTATTTTTTATTTAATCTTACACTGGTTTTCTTAAGGGGCAATCAGAGACACGCTAAATGGGCTAGAGAGCTGTGGTTTACTTGCGTTCACCGTCTGCAAAAGCTACTGCTAAACGCATTATCCAGGTGTTTGGTTCTCCATTTATAACGACATAAGTACCGCGTTTTTAAAGGGTATGACCCAGATTTCTGTTATGAAAATCTAATTAATCGATCAGCTGTTTGTGAGTTTGCCAAACTGCGTGCTAGGCTACACTTTGATGTCGAGTTGACTTCGTTCATTATGCTCTCCTGAGCTGACATCCAACTAGCTCATAAGATTGTGTACGCCATTTGGTCAGGCTAGAGTAAAACAATAATATGATCTGACGAAGAGAAAAAGATTAGAACTCGAGACAAGAGTCAAGACACAGTGGCAGCATGCAACTAGACGCGCAGCAGCAGCTAGGGGGAAGCGCTTTCACACTGGACACAAAACAAATTTTTAGTACGACAGATTACATTCAAAGTCAATGCAAAGACGCGAATACACGCGTTTCGTGTCTGGTGTGAAAGCAGCTTAATAGAGCGCCGGCGAAGAGAAGGCGTTAAACGTGTGGAATGCACGCCAAGGCCTGCTAAGTGCTAGCGGCAGCCAGCCCTCTATTAAGCTCTATAGTGTCTCTATAGCGTAGCTAACGCGTTATAATTGTTCATTAGCAGCCTACCCTCATTTTCTTCCATTTTCAGTGCCCGGTCTGCTATTCTTTCTCCCCTTTTCCTCGGTGCTTCTCTCCTCAAATGGACTTTTGATTTTCGGGATAGCGTCTGGTTTGATTTTTCTCCTCTCTTTCATCGCGAACTCAGACCAAAACTCTATCCTCGAAGTCGGAATCGTTGAAGTGGTTGCTACAAATCACAGTATCGTCGCTTAGTCCTTGCCATTTTGCCCAAGTCAGTTTCACCTGAGACGCCCAAATTTTGCTTATTTTTTCATCTTTTGGAAATCGATGAAAGCTGACTCCTCCTTTGGATACGTTACTGTAACTTGCTACGGTGCATCTGGTAGGCATTTGCTCCGCCGTTTCTCGAAATTTCGCGAGGAAAAAACGATTTTGTAAATCTAATGCAGTTCGTGTCCCATAGGCAGTAATAGAAAAACAGCTGCACTGAGCACGTTTCGTTCTTTATATGACGTCAGTGTCAGTCCCACACAAAGTTGGACCTAATTGTGGGCGGGGCTGAAAATCAAGGTCTGCCATCAGAAAAATTCCCATGATAATTTTAGGCTTGTTTTGGCGCAGACATAGTTTACAAGTACAGAACTATGGAATTAGTGTCAATGTACCCAGTAATAGAGAGTTCCTTTAACAATCAAAAAGAAGAAACAACCAATGTTTTTCAATTCAGTTTTAATACGAATAGAAAAAAGAATTTCATTGTTCATAACACTGTAAAGTTTCATCGCATTATCTCAAAAAATGTTTCCGATATTTCACTGTGAATGTACAGACCCTACGAAAACTGTCAGTGTCCTCCCTGTGCTTGCACACATGCGCATAAACGTTGAGGCATCAATTCGCACAAACGTCACAGTTGCTTCGGGAATGTTCCTCCCCTCCTCCTGTAGTGCTGCCGTCGACTCGGTAACGTTGCGTGGTTGACGCCGACACTGGTGCACACGATGACCCAGTTCATCCCACGTGTTCAGTGGGGTTAAGATGAGGCGAAATGGATGGCTAAGGGTGAACATCAATCCCTGCTCATTGGAGAAAGTCCCTGGTGAGGCATGCAGTGTAAGGATGGGCGTTGTTGTGTTGGAACGTGAAGGGCAATTGTTGTCCATGGGTGTTCAATAGTGGTTGGAGTACTGGTCTTAAAATCTCATCCACGTATTGCTGTGCCATTAGACCTCCACGAATCACAAGTTCACTCCGAAATCTCACATTAATGGCAGCTCAGACCGTTACACTACACCCACAAACCCATTTCTCTCTAGAACACACCTGACTTGATGACATTCATATTGCCTCTTGTACACCCATTGTCAGCAGTCAGCTTGACACACAGATATTTGTTTCGTCTGAAAAAGTCAACACTGGAAGACTTGTGGCGGCCAAAGATGATGACGTCGAGAAAACTGGAGTCTATTTTCTCTGTGACATTGTGTCATGATGTTGCCTGGATAAGGCCCTCCAGCACCTTAACCTCACAGCTCGCAGTCGCCAAATCACAGTCATGGCATGGATAGGGCGTCCGTGGCATCCTATCGAGTTCAGAGCCGTGTCTGCTGCTGTTTGGAACCGATTACTCAGATGGATCGTCTGGATGTGTCGGTCCTGACATGCTATCATAACCGGAAGTTGTCCTGGTCAGGGGCAGTCGTGAATGCTTCCTGTCTGTTGGTAGCGATGCTCCAGTCTGTTGATGGTGGATGGACTGACCCAGAACTGGCAGGCAACGTCTCTTTGAGATGTTCTCCTAAGCAGCATCCCCAAAACCCTCTGCTGTTCTGTAAGCTGTGGTATTCTGATACTGATGCTGATGGGATGAACCACTGTCCCTTTTTTGTGTCCAATGTCTTGCTTTGCACTTGCATGTCATTCAAGTGATGCGTTCAACCTGCCGCTAATGACATGGCAAAAGTTGTGTTTTGGAAATGTGATTCCCTGACAGACACACAAACGATTTGAACTCGGACTTGCACAAATTCCAGCTTTTAACCTTCATAACACAGTTTTTCTTCTGTGGTAATTTTGATGGCTTCAAAAAATCAGCTATGATTTAAAAAATTGGGCGTTGCGTTTTCACTGTGTTTCAGTACACAAGGGGAGTAATTTGACTTGTCACTGTATTATCTGGGTGTGTTAGTCCGACTTTGAGAAATTCGATTTGGTACGATTCCTGCCGGACTAACATGTTCACATGTATTTTAAAAGTCCCATTTTAGTCTGACTAATGTAAGAAATCTGTTTTCTCCGGCACCATGTAAACGCACTATATATAAAACTACACAATGATCACCCTGCGTGTATTGAGCTGTACACCAAGTCATTGCGATGGAGGTGAAGAAATCTGTTCAATGTGGTTTCAGTTCTTCAAATATTTCCTTCACTTGCCCCCAAAACAATATGATAACTGGCTGACTTATTATTTATTTTTTCATTGTATTCCTTTGTCTTATAGATGGTATGAATAGTAACCATTTGTTCGCAATTTTTCTTGTTAACCAACTGATTCTTTGATTTCATCATTTTCATCATTATTTTTTATGTAAGATAGGTCATCTCCAAAACAGCAATATATGATTGTGAACATTTTAATAAAAAAGGAACTTATATTATTCTTGGCAATTGTCGCAAATTCTTAGACAGGAACACACCGCAGTTCATCTCAGGAATCACAAAACGTTCTGTTTACTTGCATGCATGTCTTTGAACTGTGGAAGGAAACGGGAGAAAACCCACACTAACATGGGGAAAACATGCAATTTCCCCATCGAGCAATTTCCTACTACACACAGAACTGCACGGGCCGGATTTGAATCCACAACCGTCCTGTGGACACAGTGCTTTCCACTGCGCAACCATATCTCAAACGCCGAACTCCCTAAATCTGGTTTACTTAGTGTCACCAGCAGAGGGCAGCACAAGATCAACAGTGGTGAAGAGTACTCGCACCCTCGCGGAAAGAGTACGTCACTGTTGGACAAGGGACACATTCAAAGATATTTTAATTGATCGTTCAATCAGTTTAAGTGATGATTCATGAAGATTTTTAGTCACTATTATTGTGCCCAAAGCGACAGTTTCCATTTATTTGCCGATACTTTTTACCAGCTGTTTTTTTTTGGCCGAAGTAGTGAGTAAAACTGCCAGAAAAAATTGCATTTGCTTTCTGTTGAGAATAGCTTTTAATATAGTTTATGAGCAAAAGATCCACTTTAAAGGGCAACCACAAAAAGCTCTGGTACAGAATATGAAATAATTTTCCAGGCTTTTATTTTTAAAGATATTTTATCGATTGATTTATCCCCTGGCACATGAAATTAGAAGGACAGTTTAATTGACTTCCTATCCTTGAAAAAAAACACAGAATCATCAAAATCCTTGCACCTTGGCAACCACTGTCATTTCAAAAGTGGTTTGGAAGGTTAAAAACATAGTGGAGAAAGTGGCCTCAGATCACTCATAATCGATGAGTGATGTCCAAGTACTTGGCCTGGCTAACAGCCCAGTTGATAAAGTGGATCTGAATTTTGCCTGCTTTGTATTGTGGCTGTACCAGACATGGTCGAAAAACTAATTACATCCCTGCAGAGTGGCATGGGCGAATGAGGCTTATGTTTTTGAAATCAAAATGGCTGCCGGTGCATCCTCAGCACAAAGGAAGTGCGTTCAGTCGCTGCGTACTGCATTATACGCAATAAAATTGTGGGTAAAACAAACTGCTTTGTTTGTGGAAGACAGGGCCGAGTTCTAAGCAAGAGGCAAGCTTGTAAATTAATATACGCCGATGCAGCGAAGCGCAGCAAAATAGGTGACTTCAATTTTCCGCCAGGCTGTTTGCTCTGACCACAGGAATACCAAGTAGTTTGCATACGGAGATAAAGCTAGCCTGTAATGAAAGCTATTAGACAACAGACCTCACACAAGCCGACTGTAATGGTCGACATGAGGGTAGTGAAACCTGGAAGCAATGTGGTGACAGTCTGTGTGGTATTTGTGTGAGTGCTGCGGGTCACAGGGTATTGAAATAGAACATAAGTCAAAATGAAAGTCCTATACTGCTATTTTAAGAGCATTGACTTGTGTGTGTTATCTCAGTGAGATACCTCATACACGTCAAGTTTCGAGTATAGATATGGAGCACGATACACAGTCATGCTAAGTTAAGTGGCGTAGACAGTAAATCTGGATTTTTTCAGCCCGGTCTAGATGTGCAATAGCGCTAAAGCCCACTTTCTGTTTGTTTGGTCTCAAACAGAACCTACATTTGCCAGTGATATAATAGCCTTGTTCAATCTGCCTGGTTGTTTCAGATATCTGAGACACACTGCTCCGCTCTCTGAAGTTCACAAGCGTCTTTCTTCTTACATGCGTTCCGATTCACCGGTCAGGAACCGTCTCTGCAGCACAAAGTTAGCTGTGTAATGGCGCTCTGCCGTGAATTTGGCAAATGGAGAAACGCACAAAATAGGAATTAAATACGTATGTTATTTACATAGCACGTTCCTTTGACCCAAGGTTGCATTACAAAAACAAAGCAGGTTGACTGTATGCCAAATCGAAGAACTTTTAAGAAAAAATACAAATGAAAACAAATAAAAACAGATATACTCTCTGAAGATAACAAAAATTCAGTGAACAAGACAAAGAACGGTGGGCAAAAGAGTCAGTATATGCGATTGGTTTCACTGCGAAAGGTATTACACTGTGTGAGTGTTAGATTAACACTGAGAATTTTTCCTGTTTAACGGTAGTGTTGAGAAAGCAGTATGCTTTGAGTTTAGCATGCAGCCATTCAGACATTTAAGATCCAAACAAGGGAACGGCACGTGCGCCCTTCCCTGGCGAGATCACACGGCCTTATCTAACCCAGCGGGGACCGGCGCGACTGCGGCGGAAATGAGATATCCTGTGCCGCAGTGCTTGATGGGTCATTGATCGCGACGCTCTGAGCTGCAAGCTGGAAAGAGGGGAAACTGCGCTATAACGCACACTCACCGGCACCATTGCAGTAGCACTCAGTCTGGGCTCTGATAATTAATAAAACGCCTTCCTGCCCTGAGCACTTTAGTTCACTACATGACCAATCCAGTCAAACCGCACTTAGTGGAATGAAATTAATCTGAGACGGTTTGTAATTGAGGATTAAGTTGTTATGTTAGTGTATGGTTACTATTTTTTCATAACTAATGTTGTAAAATAGAAACAGATTCATTAAGTTTTTTTTTTTTCAGACTTTATTGAGGGATTGATAAGTGGTAGAGGCGAGCAAACTGGGAAGGTGACATCCAAAGTGTGAGTGTATTGGAGCATTGAGGCTTTACTTTGTTTATTTCAGCTCTTCCTGAAGACCACGATAACCCGCGATGTCCGCATTTATACACAGTAATGACATAAATACTGCAGGACACTTGATTGACCTTACCTTCATCTTGAATGCAGCAATCATCTTGTTTCTTCTGTTGTCAGTAGACAGCCAGACAGACAGACAGACAGGCCACAAAATAGATCTTTATTGTCTGACTCCCATTTGCAAAGAATCTTGTTCATGATTGAAAGACAAATGCATATTTAAACACAAACAACACAGGTGCTTGATCATAATCATAACATACAGCCTTGTCTGAATGACTGGCCATTCAAGCTCTGTAAAACTGGGGACAAATACCTTTTTCCTTCATTTTGCTCCGCTCTTCACAATCATTGATTTACAATGAATACTTTTTGAAGCTCAGATGATTTTTAAAAGGGGCATTTTTTAAAATACTTTTGGATTCTGTTTTGTCCTTTATCTCTTAAACTCCAGGGTCCCCCGAGACTCACCGCAGCAAAATACCTACAACGCCGCGCTAATTAAGTAGCAATATAGTCATATTACACATCAAATGAAACAGGAGAGCCTCTGCTACAAGCACATATAAGTCATTTTTACATACACCAAGCACAACTCAAACGCCAAGCATATTAATGTTCAAATATCAAAATCCGAGTAGCGTCAGAAAATCAACCCTCTCTCCACATTTTCATGTCTCCCTCTCTGATACTTCATGCTACACAAACAGAGATATACTCTATTCATTTTGGGTATGTCATTTTCAAACAGAAACCTAAAAAAGAGGCTGGGGCTTAAGAGGTTAATGTTTCCCTAGTTGTTTTTCCTCGCAGTCCGTCTATGTCAGCATTAGCCTGGATTCATGAATTGATTCTCGCCATTGAATTATTGTCTTGTTTTTCACTCCTCCTCTTGTATTCCTTTTGCAGCACATAGCAGACCCACTTTAAATCTGTTTATTGATGTTTTTTGTGGTTTAGTTCCTGGTCTTTGTTTCTCCTTCGCTGGATTGTTGCATTATGTGTTGTGTTTTGTGTCCTCCATCTTTGGTGTATATGTACAGAAAACCAAGTACTGGTTCATCAGGGGAAATCCTCCCTCGTTCCGGGGACTTGGCATGTGGTGACCTTCGGTTTCGTCTTCACTTCTGTTCGAAGGCGTGTGCCTGCCTGTGTGGCCTGGTCCTTCCGGCTTGCCATCCTGATACGGTCCCCAGACCAGCCCCTATGACGATGTCGAGTAATCAGCCCTTTATTTTCTGGCTGCTTCGGCCTTACTGCAGACCATCACTTTTTTGTTCGAGTTCTGTTTTGTTAATAATTGCTAAGTTTGGAGTAACTTGTGTTCTGTACGTGGTTTTGTCCTGAAATCTGTGGCAGGATTCCTCATTGTGGTTTCACCATTCGGGCACAAGATCAAATATCGACAATTCTTCTGAGAACAGAAAGTTTGAGTCAGACATCTTTCTGATGGTGTTTCTAATTAATCAGGTGTTTTTAAGTGCTACGTTAGCATGGATCTCAGTGAGCCTTCAGTCGGTCTTTGAATTAATTTGTCTAGAAATGACTTCAGGACTCCACAGCACGTAACGGTCATATATTACAAAGACAAGCAAAATACGAGCACTGCATAAATATGTACAATTGCTCAGCAATCTGGACAAATTAATCTATGCGGTGGACCTCCATTACAACAAACAATTAGCATGAATATGAATTTCAAGCAAAGCTGTGGTCTAGCAGACTCACCACCCCTATCTATAAAGCAGCTGTGTCCTCATGCTGTTGGGCAAAGGGGTGAACACCAGGGTGCGAGGATGGTTTTTCACCTAACAATGCAACTGTTTTGAACCTCATCTGCTAAAGCACGATCACTCAAACTAAATAATTTAATGGCGGATAGCAACGCACACCCTAAGAGGTGTGTTAAAATATTCAATGTGAACAATGTACCCATACGTGATGGCTATATATCACAGAAGCGCATTAAATAATTAATATATGTACACAGTGGCACCTCACGGAAATATACTCTTTAATGAAAACATTGCATGCTGACCTATATTTTACACCAGGTTATTAACATGAATATAAAAATATTAATAGCTTGTTTGGATGGTATTTTAATCAAAACAAGTCTTAAAATGACTTGGTACTTTTAAGATATGCTGATCAACGAAGTGTTGTTGCTGACTGAATGAGACTGCAGCTCTATACACTTATATTGGCTCTGGTCCTCAGACTAATTTGATCGAGGCAATAAAACGGATAAGGAAAATCTAGTTTTTGGCTGGCCCTCTGTCCTCAGATGGAAAATAGCAGCAGATTCTGCAAGGACATCGTGTTAGAATATATAAAGGAACAAAACCCACAATCTGATTTTATGGAAATATATACTGGTGCTGTTTTGCATCTACTTCTTAATTCTTATTCGGTGAAATATTGCAATTCTGTAGAAGAGTAATATTGTTAGAAAGATTGACACCATATTTACATAAAATCTTTCCCATCCATTTCAGACTGACAGACACTTTGAATCAATTTGACGAACTGCTTACAGGAGGAATAATTCGCCATTAGATGTAATTAGATGAGAAATAACTGTTCACTGTAAATTGAATTTAAATATTTATGCACTTTCATTCACAGACTTCCATGATTGATATGTCATAAATTCAGAGCACAGCTTATACAATAAAAAAATATAGTAATGATACACAAGGAAAAACTTTCTATGAATTTCACATTCAGTGGGATCCATAATTATTTGGACATTTACAATGTAATTGTTATTTTGGCTGTCTACTGCAGCACATTGAGGATGAAACTAAGTAATAAATATGAGCTCGAAGTACAAACTTTCATTCGAACCTTGGCTACCGGAGTTTAGTTTTTGTTTTGTTTCCTTGATTGATTCCAATCATTCAATAACCTCGTTACATCCCCAATCCCCCTGTGCATTCCTCATGCCGTGGCATTTGCATTTGGAATCTGTTGTTGTCTTGCATCATGAAATCCAAAGAGCTGTCGCAGCCAGTGAAGTAGGGCATTATTCAGCTGAAGAATTAAAGCAAACCTCCAGCAAAAAAACAAAACAAAAAAAAAAAACAAACAAAACAAAACAAAAAAAAAACAAAAACAAAACAATCAATTGGCTGTTTTCGGTTCATTCTTAAAAAATTTGGCTCATTGAAAACGATTTGATTCATCCTTAAAAAGAATCAGAGTGCTGGTGAGGCCCGGAATACAAAAAGGCCTGGAAGATGGCAGATAATAACTGTGGTGGAGGATAGAATTATTCAACCCCTAATTTAGAAAAACTAATAGTTGGCAATAACACAAACACTATTCAGGAGGTAGGAATATCAGTGCAACAGTCAGACAAGACTTCAACTGATCTAAACCATTGGAAAGGCTAAAAAAAAAAAACAGGAATTTTCCCCACCCCAAAAAAGCCTGCATACATAGTTCTGGAACAGCATCCTATGGATAGATGAGACAAAGATCAACTTGTGGCAGAAAGATGAAAAGAGGAATCGGAGAAGGGAAGGAACTGCTCAGGATCTGAAGCAGACCTCCACCTCAGTGAAGAGTGGTCATGTGTGGGCATGTAGTATCGCTGCCAAGTGAGCTGGGTCCTTTGTATTTACTGGTGATGTGACTTTTGACAATAGCTGGAGGATACACTCTGAACTATATGAGGCCATATGACATGCTCTGATTCAGCCAAATGCTTCAGAACTCAACTCTTTCCAGTGCAGCTGGACGACGACTTAGAGCAGGGGTGGGCAATTCTGGTCCTGGAGGGCCGGTGTGCATGCAGGTTTTTATTTTTATCAATTACCCTGACTAATTGACTCAATTGGTTGCATACACAAATATAGATTTGTCCAATGATTAGATCAAAGGAAAATGTTTTATGAAGGGAGACAAGTACAGTCTTTGGTGGTCATTCATGATAATTTAAATAAATGTGCCTGAAATGTCGTATTTCATTAATGGTTTTGCTAATTTAGACAATCAACTAATTAAAGGCCAGAAATTGGTGTGAAAACCAGGGACAGATACGGCCCTCGTTGCCCACGTCTTACTTAGAGGCGTACTGCAAAAGCGACCCAAGACTTTTTCAGGTGAAAAATGGAGTGCTCAACCAAACACGAGCTAATCATGTGACCCAAATCAAACTGAGCTCGCACTTCACTGGCTAAAGGCAAATCGAGGGGAAAAATGCTCCAACAACAAACCAGGAACTAAAGACAGCTGCAGTGAAGTCCTGGCAGAACATCACCGGGGAAGAAATCCAGCATCTCGTGATGCCTTTGGATTAGAGACTTCTATCCTGTGCTAGTGTTAAAATCCCATCGTCAAATTAGCGTAACGTGCAATCAATTCTCTGACCAATCAAAATGTTTTGTTTTGAAACATGAGCATGTATGGGCAAAAAGTTCACAGTGTACAACAACTCCACCAAAAATGTTTGTTTCGTCTGTCCTTGAAGCGAACAGATGAAGAGTCAGTGTCATAAACATAACCGAGAACAGAATTAACGTCCATCCCACTTGCAACAGGTACTTAAATCTCGCGCAGTGAATTACGCTCTTCCGTTGCACGAAGACGCTATGAAAATATCGAGCACAAAGAGCGATAAATTTCAAAAGCTACTGTTATGGCAGTTGAAAAAAGGCGGCTGCAAACAGCTCGCTGCAGGAAAAGTAAGCCAGTCGTAATGTATGTCAGCGTCCACTGAGAAGAGGACTATTAACCGAGGCCTATTTTCATTCCCTCTTGGGAATGTGTGGACAAAAGGAATTGATTCGCAGCACTGTCACTCGTCACCTCTGGCGAGTTATCTCTCTGATCGTCATTCTCATTTAAACCAAATCAGGGCTCAAGGGCTCGGAGGGAAGTGGCCCCAGTAGAAAAGATGACAAAGAGGTAAACAGCATCAATCGTCCGGGTGAGTGACAGTGATGATTGCTTTCACTGCAGGGGGGGATGCTGATTTTGTGTTCCCGGCCGACACTGTCTGGGATTAAGCTTCTTAATATAGCCCATTAAACGATTAAGAGGCTTCAGGTTTGGTCTAAATTCTGCTGAGGTTCAGATGCGAGCAACAACAAGAGATGGGGGTGAGATGGGTGGGGTGAGGGGTCAAGTTCACGAGAAAGATGCTGACGCACATGAGTTAAGAGGCACAAGGTAGGCATTTATTGCTTAGATGTTTTATATTTAAATCAGCCAACATAAAGTATATAAATTTAAGGCAACAGCATTGCAGAAATTTATTTCGAAGCTAATGCATTTATTTTTGGAGACCTTTCAGAGTATATCAGGATAAGAGTAGAATATATTGTTGGACCGGTGGATGATTGACAAGGGCACTTTGTCCATATATACAGAATTATTAAAGTAAACAAGACGATATAGTCATCAATACCCATATGAAAAACTACTATAGTTCCAAGCTAGTAATCCTGTAGTAAATGGATGTTATTTTCGCCCCCATATTGTAGTATAACTACAGTAATACAATAGTTATTCAAACTACAGCAAGACAGTTGTGTGGACTATAGTCATGTCGTCATACTGTTGACTGTGGTAATACTATAGTTACAATGTGCTGGCTATAGTACTACTCTAGTTATACTACGCAAACTATAATAATACTATATTATTATTCTATAGTATCACTAGGAAATAACTATAGGATATTTTCATGAGGGTATCCCCCAACAGCAGGGAATTCTGTCTAGAAACCTAATCAAGGTCATGACCAATGACATACACACACAACATTTCATTCATCTCGGTGAGCTAGTTTCAGAAAAAAAAAACTTTTCCCGGCTTATCCGTATGTACGGACAGAAAGACAGATGAGCTCCTTTGCAATATCATCCTCTCAACTTCATGGTAGATGCCAGTAAATCACTGAGAGAGCAGTGTTTCTCCTCTCACCATTAAAAGCATTTGTCTGTGCAGATAACACCGTTAGCACACAAACAGGAAAACTCAGGCAAATCAATCTCCCTTACGGGCTGCATGAGGTGGAGAATGAAATCTGATGCGTAGCACTCAGGACACCAGACAGGATTTACAAAGTTTCACACTCTCCTCCAAATCACATTCACTTTTTTTGAACATAATACGAAAACACATTTGCTGCTACGAATTGCAGCATTTTAAACAATTTAGCCGAAGGGCAAAGGTGTTTGAATGAGACTCAGGTGGTTAGCGTTTCAAACCCCAGTGTTGCTACAGTGATATTAATTGTGGCTGTGGGGTCCCTGAGCAGTGACCAAGGGCCCCTGTTGCATTCTGCTCCTGGGAGAATAGGCCCCTGTTCAATTAAACTAAATTTAAACTGTTCAATTTCAGGCTGCTTTGGATAATAGCCTGAGCTTAAGAGCCGCTATTTCATTACCTTCAGACACACAGAGGCTGCGTTCCATCAGGGGTTTGTCCGCTGTTGTAACCTCCCGTTGACTCCATTGGCTTAGAGATTTCTCCACCAGTTACAGAACTGGCATTAATGATCTTTACTTCGTTAGACCACTGCCCGTGTCTTTGGCCCCCAAGTTTCTCTTGCGTACACCACCAATCGTCTATTATTTTTACACATCAGAGAAAATTTTATTGTAGCTAATGAATTCATTCAGAAATAGACCTCTTTACAGGTGTTTGCACTCTCCAATGCTCTATTAGAGTGTCATGAAGCTGAACCCCATTGACAGTTATCAGTATTTCCTGATCTGAAAATGAAACTTCCTTTTCATTTAGATTCTGTGCTTCCTGTAATGGAACCAATATATAAGGGAAATGATACGATTCCCAAGATACTTTTGCAAGGACTTACAATACTTGCTCTGGTGACTTCGTTGGCAGTTTCATCCAAGAAAGGGAGTATAATTCAAGATTTTTATTTTGACTTCAGGAACAGTGCTATCAGCACAGAGGAATCAGAGGGCAATCTTAAGGTAATGCTAAGAGACATTACAGTCTTTTTCCGGGGAGCAGCTATTAAGCAGCACCTCCGGTTGAATGTCCGCATAGCCCATTAGGAAGTGAAGGAGACAAGATGGCCATCGCCGAATAAACACCATCTCCATCTTGAAGTGAAACATACAAGCTGTAAAATGGACCCAGTAGATCAAGGCCTCTTAGCCCTGAAAACTCCCCCCACCCAGAAAATAAAATAAACAGTACTAAACCCTTTAAACAATATACACAGAAGAATGAAACTGTACGCTGGTGTCCAACGCAAAGGTATTTATTACCACTGTGTTAGTAAAATATCGCCTACATTACAAAGTCACCATAAAAATAATCTACATACACTTCAGCTGTGCATGCAGACAGCCCGGATACAGCCTCTGAATTACAGACAGAGAGACGGATGGACAGATGAGAGGAAACACTCATGACGCAACAGAGATACAAGCTACACTCCGACATACGTTCTGCATAGATTAAAAAAAAGTTAGTTTCATTATTCTGTTCACAGAACTCTTAAACAAAGAATACACACAGTACAAACATAAAGGTAATATTTATCACATTCAATGAACTGGACTTACAGTGGTACAAAACGGTTAGGTTAACAAGCAAATGAAAATATAAAAATATATAGCGATTCACGGAGAAGTGACAACAAACATTAGGGAGCAGCATTCCTTAACATCCCCAAAGACACACCAGTGACCTTCATTTGCATTGCACAGTACAAAATTGATTTTACCTCCAAAGAGGACAAACTCTCATGTGCTATAACATCTGGTAGCATACATTCTCATGACAGGAATCAACAATATCTCAATGTGCTTTCTCTTTACATGAAACCCCCCCCCTCATTTACAATCTCTTACATCCATAATGCCAAATCCTTGGATCGGCTCTGTAGCTTTTAACGGTGCACTGACCTCACCAGAGGGACAGATTCAAGTCACAAAATGCATTTAGCCTTCAGGTTCATTGATACAATGATGAAGGTCATATTTGAGACCCGGTGACACAAACCTCGAGATAAAATAAAACAGTGATGAGAGCGCAACAGCGAAAGCCAGTGTAGCAGTGACCTTTCCACTATAGTCAAGACTGTGTCTGGCATTTCCATTTTATCTCTGTGTTCGAGCATCTCTCCATAAACGTGCATGAACAAAATGCAGGACTGAATTACTTCCACCCCCTGCTTTTCTTTTCAACAACAACAACATTTCACACATTGTTTAGTTTCAGTAAACAGGGTCCAAGCTCTTAGCAAGAATGCATTGATTGATTAAAAAGGCTTGGTATATAATTCAAATACAATGCACAATCTCCCTTAAAGGAATCCAGCGTGTAACTAACAGTGAAATGCACTACTTTATTGAATGAGTTACGCATGGAAAGACATAAATTGGGGACTTGTGTCCACTAATTATGGCTATTTCTGATATTGTGACCACAAAGGACTAAATCCACCCAGCTGCTA
Organism: Gymnothorax reevesii; assembly: GCA_029721435.1. Classification (NCBI taxonomy): domain Eukaryota; kingdom Metazoa; phylum Chordata; class Actinopteri; order Anguilliformes; family Muraenidae; genus Gymnothorax; species Gymnothorax reevesii. The sequence goes on from CM056574.1 coordinate 13,202,903, forward strand.
TTTAAAGTGCCTTATTTGAAACAAAGGCATCTGTAAGTCCACGTCAGTTGCAATTGGCAGCAAGAAAGACTAACCGACACACGGAGATCTAAGGACTGGGCTGTAAAAGTCTTTTGAAATATATCATGCAAGGAATTTTCACACTATTCGCCTTTTTTTTTTTTTTTGTACAGAAAAAATATAAATACCCACATAAATGTACATAAATGTAAAAATGAAAAGTACAAACCAAAGTATTAGGTCAAGGAAAAAAAACACATCATCAGTTGAAAGTAGTCATACCATTCATGAATAGAAAATATATTATTCAAATTATTTAAAGTCTAGATCTATTTCTCTGACTGAAAACTTGTAAAGACGCTGAGCATGGGTATTGAAGTCCAATAGAGAAGCCAGCCTATCGCCACTTGTGGCGAAATTTTGCAGGCCTCTGTTCCTGAATATATATTCTATGCTTATTTTACACGATCACTGAAAACTTCAGGCCCATCTATCCATTCACATAGTTAAGTAGACAATATAAATAGAAGACCTCTCTTTTCAAACCGTATTGACATTCAAAAAGAAGCCTACTGGGAGTATCCCAGAACAGAAATTTATCCTACTAAATAGACCCAATAATGAATATTCTTGGCATCATCTATACTAAGAACAGAGATTAATTTTCGATATCTAAAAAAGTGAATGAATTGAAACACAGGACTGGTCACATCTGCAAGTGCAATGATGCAGGAAGTCAAATATATCATCACATCCCTTCCTGAAGCTGATTATATCGCTGGGTTAAATTATCGCGCTTCGATTGTGGTCCTCCTCTTTGACAAGAGCCTCCTACATAGAGTCCATTCACACAGGACATGACCACTCCAGACAGATACATTTTTTGGTTCTCAGCTAAATAAAATGTGGAACTGTTTTTGGTAAAAAGCAGAAAGAATATTTACGATGGGCAAGTTACATAGCTCGGAATAAAATATGTGCCATGGATGTATTGTGATAGCCAGCTTGCCAAATAAGATAAGTTATTTGTGAAGACAGCTCCATGATTTCATGTTCTTACACCACGCAAAACCATGTCAAGCGAGGACAGCAACAGTTGGCTTCGTCATAAAAATAAATTTTAAAACCGCCTTCAGAAAAATCACACAGTACAGTTCCAGTATCTCTTATGTGCCAAGAGTCATATTTTGTGCAAGAACAGTAAATACAGGAGATAAGGCAAAGTGCATGCAAGTGCGATAAACCTAATTTATTCTATATACCTTGTTCCAAGTTAGCCAGGTGGCACAAAAATGCAAGTGCATTCATGTAGAGGAATTTAGGAAGACTAACAGGGTCATTATATAAGTACCAGAAGCACAGTATAATTCCTGATGCAATGTATTAATCTAATTTACTTTGAATTAACAAAGAGCAAATAAAACATTGTGATTTGTCAGCAAATATTGGACTGAAACTACTTGTAATTCATGAAAACACCCAGAGCACACTGTAAATGGTTAAGAGGTCCAGGGTTGTAACTACAGGCCTATGATGTACTAGTTCAGAGGGCAAGGATCCAATCATCCAATCAAAACAATGTGCATGAAGCTAGCCGCCCCATCATTAATCAGAGAAAAATCCATCCATCCATAAACCAAATTATTCAGAGAGCCAATCATTCAATTCCCGAAAGGCCGGAAACACCCTGGACAGTTTGCCAAACCATCACAGGGCACACACACCATTCACTGACAAAGTCATACCCATGGACAATTTGGAGTTTAAACTTTATCTGCCCCCGACTTTGGACTGAAGGAGAAAATGAGAGAACCGGAAGGTAACCCACAAAAACATGGGGAGAACACGCTAACTCCACACGCAGTGGCCCAAGGCCAAACTCAAACTCATGACCTCGCGAGAAGCACCAAACTCACAGGATACCTGTTCTTCCTTCCAAAGAAAGAAAAGTATTTATGCATATGGCTTACAACAGCTAACCGAGCACAACCTTCCAGTAATGTGCACCTCTGTTAACCTGCCATCATCACTGCTAACGTTTCCCAATTAACCTCAACCTTACTTTAGTTACTGATCACCTATGGGCCAGATCAGCAGTTCTTAACATAATACAGAACGGGCCAGTGTACGTGCAGATTTTTGTTCCAACCAATAAGGCACTCGGAGACCACATGACCCCCGCCGTTGTGAAATTCGTAGGCAGAGGAAGTCGGATTTGGATTTATGCTCGCATAAAGTATTTGTACAAAGAAGTAATTTGACGGTTGATACAGGTGTTGGTTTCACGTGACACTGGAGCTCGACGGGACTGTCTTTATGCTCATGGGAATTCTTTCGGATCTCAAGAACATGAGTTGGAGTTTCACAGAAATTCAATAATTTACTCCAGAGCACAGTATTTATCATGCACAAAATTTCACAAACATCCATCCACAACTTTCTAGATATCCCTTTACCTGACGAACAAGCAAACCAACAAACCAATGCCGCTGAAAACCTATAACCTCCTGGAGGAGGTATAATTACACACCTGATTATGCTCATCAAGGTCTTCAGCAAAGATTCAAGGAGTTATCAGTGGTATCAAGTGAGTAATTGCACGGCTGGAAAGAAAACCTGCAGCCACACCGGACCTTTCTGGATAAGATTGAGAGAACCTGGGCTAGATATTGGATTGACTCATGTCATATCGTAACATCATTCTTGGTACAGCCAACCTTAGAGTGGTTCAAGAATCATAATCGTATCCTGGTGGCAAAGCCTGAAATTCACATCCCTGGACAATGGTCCTTGTATAGGGTCACTCCTGTATGACTCATTAGTCACAACTAATTGCACCCCGGTTTCTACCAAACCTTGAACACCGTCAGTGTTCCATCACTGAGCACTGCAATATGGACAGCTCCGTTTTCCTGAATCCTGATTTGCAGCAACATCTTCCATTTTTTTGGCTTTGTTTATTGCCAAGGCTCATGTCATTGAGCAGAACTCGTCATTAAGTTATATCACCCGTTTGTCATTAGTATCCTCTATGGAAACTGTGACACGGCATAAAGCAAAGTTGCGATTAACACCATGAACAATCTTAATGTCACCCATAAAAAGAAACAATGCCCAGAAATAAAATTAAGTGCACAAAGAACAATTTGAGAAGACATCTACCTCGGCTAATGCTGTTTTGTTAAGTGTGATAATACATAGAGGATATGCATATCCAAGTCTACTATATTTATAAATGTACAACCTAATAAATGCTCTTTTCTGAAACCTGTCTTTACCTGAAGCTTAGGTTTATACTTCAACTGTAGCTTAGTCCGTTTGAAATTTTTGCACCATTATTTCATGATTTCTTACTTCCTTACTTTACTCTTACGTCACACTTCTCGGGTCCTCCTATAACTGTGCCAAACAACCTAACATAATACCCATCACACACAAACACACCTTTAAGGCAGGAGAACCAGACTGCAGTCTGATCATCGTATTGTCCACACATAATAACAAATACCTAGTATTTCTATAACCCGAAACAGTAATTATCTCCTTAATCAATATTTTAAAGCACCCTTAGAGAACAATATCGAGAACCTCATTAGGTGACTTCCCTTCTGATGAAACTCAGAGAGCTAAAAATATATATACTTTTCCTTTTTGAGATCATGAATAGTGATAAAAAATAGATGCTTTCACAGAATTAATTAGCACTACTTAAATAGTATTCAGCTCGGGCAGCTTATTCAGTGGCCTAATCACTATCATCGCATCAATTCGATTCCAAAACTTTTGACCCTTGCAACAACCAATTGGTAAGGCCTTTAAATGCTTTAAGGACATATAAGGCAATGTCTTTAGGACAAAAATGTTTAGATTATCTAATGGCAGTAATAATAATATTTCTCCAAATCTGGAATAGCTAAAAACATTATGTACATACAAATAAAGTAGCTTTATTTAAATTAGACAGCCAAGTATCCAGCCAAGAATTTTAAGAACATTTCGTCCTTAAAGTAAAAGTGATTCGTACGTGGTCCCTTTCTATTTTGAGCAACGTGCAGTTTGACAGCGGGTCAAACTGTTATGAAGTCAGCAGTTGTAATGATGAGTGGACGGATAGAAGGGTGCCACGGATTCAAAGGACAATCAGTAAAACAGACTGCAGTCTCCAGTGCCAGACCGCACAATTAAAAGTTGTGCAGTCTTGCATTTTGTTGACCATGAGTTGGCTAAATATACCGAACGTTATGAATTGTATGAAAAAACCCTAACATTACTGAATATATTTGCAGAAACTTGACACATAGACTATTATGCAAGACCCCGATCGTGCCGAACACAGTGAGGGCCCACACACACCAAACCCGAAAAAGTGAATGAGCAGCCTTCAAGTACTTCACAAAATACAGCTAGGCCTACAAGCTAGCCACTTCAAGGTTACGAAGACGTCATTCATACATATTGCATGTAAGCCCGCAATAGCATGACGAAAAATAAAACCTAATGCCCCAACACGCGGATAGGCTATGTCGTCAAAGATACAACTGAATAAGCCGACTTTTTGTTATTCCTGCAATGAGAGCCAACAGCGCACAATGAAATGACGCACAAGCAGTCGCAGTAGGCTAGCAATCATAGAAAAATGAAATGACCCACAAATAAAATAAAAATAAACGTGTTTTAAATGAAGTGAATCCAGCCATCCTCCCATTCCCTTGGAGGCGATATTTTAAACCGGGGGCGTCCAACTTTGTAATTAGCTCCGTCATTGTTATCCCAAAACTCTTGGTCAGCTACACAGTACTTAATGGCAAATTGTAGCGAGTTTCCAGTGTCAAGAAATAGCGGGGTAATGATCTTGAAGGAGAATTGATCAGTGAGTCCGTCGCTGGATTCGGGGACGTACGACGCAAAAACATCTAAATAAGTCATCCAGTTATTCACCGAATACCTCAGAATAACCGTCTTCTCGAAAGCCAAGTTTAACACCCGGATTAAACCCGTCAGGCTGAATTCGTCCGTTTCAACTGATTCGAGCATCACTTTCATTCTCTTCACTTTATCGAGAAACCCCGGCAGCTGACCGGGGTTACTGAAGTGGGTTTCCATGAAAATCGACTGTGAAGGGATTCTTGGGAATTTCTCGAACATATCCAGCCGAAGATTTTCCTTCTGAAAATTGTCCAGCACTCGTTGCGGAACCTCGGGCATGTCGCCGTCGCAGAAGTGCTTCACAGAGGTGAGCTCCAAGCCCAGAGAATCGGCGAATCTGACCTTTTTCTGACTAGAAGGGCTCCGTCTCCTCGCAATTTCAAGCTTGCCTCTCTCGGTTGGGGTCGGCACCGACTTACATCTTCTTCGCAAGGTCGGGCTCTGCAGAGGTCTTAAAAAACATTCCCTACCTCTCGGTCTCTCCGCCACGACGTGATTCTCAAGAGGTTCACAGTGATCATCATCCGTATCTTCGTCCCCGTCGTCTTTCCTCTGGCTGGCTGCAGCCAAGCTCCCAAATAACCCAGCCATGCAGCTGTAGTTCCGCGGGATGCAATTCTTCGGAGGCAACATCACCACAACGGGAGTATCACTTTCCATATAATGAAATAGCCTGAAATATTATCCTGCTTTCAACGTCAAGGATGAAAGCTGTCAGGTGCCTAGGCTAAGCGCATGGTATAGGTCCAGGACTCCAGAAAGAACATGGGAAGAGCCTGCGCCCGTCTGTGACACTGCGGATTTCTGAACCAATCTGCGTGGAGCGGCGAGCGGCGCTGACGCACCTCGGAAAAGGTTCCCTTCTGGTTCAGCCAGTCCTGCGGACCAACTCGAGGCACAGAACTCGTTAATTAGAGCACCAGCCTATTGAGGAAGCGCGCTTCATCCCCGCGAGTAAACGACGCGTTTGCAGCGCTTCGTCACAAACAATATATGGTCACGACGCAGGAGAGGACACCCCGGCGCTGACGTTCACGGACCTATGGCGAGCGATTTGTGCGTGCAGAACTGCTCGTCTCCATCCTGGACTGTTGCCAAAATCGTGCAGCACTCATTGCCTCAAATAACCCACACGACAAGTTTGCGCAGGGATTACTTTTGTTTTTAATTTAATCGTTTTGAAGTAACACTTAAGTCCGCCGGGGATGGGTTCCAATGTTTCTATACTTTGGTCTGTTTTAAAATTTCTGTAATGGAACATGTCACTGATAATAAATAAAACATACATACACTTTACCGCTTCAGAACTGTGGCCTGTTCGCTAGCTAAATTGATATATAGCCCACCAGCTCCAGTTCACAGGCTAACAGTTGGCATGTGACCAGCCTACCGGGGCAAAAATACAATAATTAGGCAATCCTCGTCAGTTGCTTATGAGTATTAAATATTTTCATGGGAAGTTTTGAGGCTTCTGGTTATAGTCAAGTGAAGTAAACAGTTTCACGTAGCATCAATATAACCCTATACCCATGATGTTTTTGACTCCTGAATTTCAGTCGGTGAACATATCAGCTGTGTTAGTTAAGATACGGACGCGTTCATCTGTTTTATTTTTCTCTCGATAGGGAACCGGCTTGAATGCCGCCTGGTTACACGCTACAATGCGGCAACAAATTTATGAATGAAAAGCAAACGGAAACAACTGTTTCTCAAACCACGCCCGCCAAAATTTTAAAGTGGTGGCTAAAAACCCGCTCGGCCTCATTGTCAGTGTGCTCACTGGCATCACTCTCACAGGCACCCATCCGGTACCCATCACTGGTCTGTGATACCCGTCGACAGCGAGGCGCTTTTTCCACAGCGTCAGCAGCCAGTCATGCCACAAGGTTGTCATGGTAACGAGGTTATGCTGCAAATCTGCGAAAAAAATGTGTGCGAATCCCTTGGTTTGCGGAAAGTTAACATTACCGACATTAAACGGTAAAGTTTACAAAACACATTTTGAACGCCTTTCATCTCCCTCATAACAAGACCTGCAGCTTTTGTACTGCCGTGCTAAAAATGTAAGCATTTGGACCTGTTGGGGTGAGTTAATGTTACTTCTAAAATAATTTGGCTGGCTAGGTAACTAGCTGCTATCGAGCCGCTGCTTCAGGCGAGGTTAATAATAATGTTACTCGCTTATTATAGCGGTGGATATTCTAGCTTTATGATTTTGGGCTATGAAATTAGCTGGAACTGATCAGCTGTTCGGACTTGATCTCATGGTAAGTTACTTTAGAAAAGCCAACTGGTACTACTTGCCTGTTGTGGTAGTAGTAAACTAGAAAAGCACTCGGAGAGCGCAGACCTCCGACAAGCACAACATTTCCCACCATATTGCGACTTCCACCATAGATATTAGTCTTACATTTATTTTATCTTCATTTTTAGATTCCTTGACCATGAAAACATGGCAATTTGATTCATAATGCTATATATCAATATTAGTTCCACTGCATCTCGGCTGTTTAAAGATGTCTGTTGCATGTTTCTAGCTTCATTTGTTCTTGTTTTTTTTTTCTTATGAAGCAACATTTCCCCTCATGTTGTGATTTACACATAAATATTAGTCCTACATTTATTTCATCTATTTTTTCAGATTCCCTGACCAAGAAAACACACCATTAGCAACTGAATTCATAGTGATATCAATATTAGTTCAGTAGTTATTCACGAAAATCAAATTTTCCGTAATGGTGGTTTTCTTCTCGATCTAGTTCCCCGGCTTTTGAAGTTGCAGTAAATCTGGTGATACCTTCCTAATTCTGCAATATCTTGGCTATATAATGGTGTTTGTCGCATGTTTGTTGCTTCATTTGTTCTCTTCCTATAGTGAAAGTTCCGAAGGTCTCCTACTTTCGTATTCTGGATCAAAGTATCATAGTATCCGGAATTATTCCATTTTATGGATCAGTCTTTGATATATTGTAGAACATGTTTGAAACTTGTCCTTTTTTTTTTTTCCTAGTGCCCTGACCATTTTTGGTGGAGTTACATGCATAAATGTCGAAAATGGTCCTATCTCCCAATGTTAAAGAATCCTTTAAAAAATTCCTGGATCCAGATGGAGATTGAGATCACTTCCAAAATCTAATCATTTCTTCCTTATACCAATCTGTACAATCCCTGAAAATTTCATCAAAATCTGTCCATAACTTTTTGAGTTATTTTGGAAACCAGCAGACAAACAAACAAACAAACCCAGGCAAAAACATAACCTTCTTGGCGGAGGTAATAATAGTAATAGTAATAATAATAATAATAATTTCATAATTATATTTTGTCATCGTCATAGGCCTCTCTCAAAATGAATATTACAGAGGAGAGTGGTAACTGTGCGCGCGCTGGCGCGGTAATGACGGATAAAAGCCGAAAAGCTGACCGATGTCTCGTGAATTCACTCCTGACCATCAGTGAGGAGAGTTTTGCAGAAGAGTCTCTGTTCACGATGCCCGTTCAGTCGGCATGGGAACAGGTGGTGAGTAATGGCCTATGAATATTAATGATATTTCGGCATTTTTGACAAATTTTGTCGACAGATGTTGAGCTATCATAACACTTCAAGTACTCAGCTTTCTATTTTTAGGCCACAAAGATAGGTTAGCATTTCCAAAGATTTCTTCGAAAACAACAGTTTTTTTTTAATAAATAAATCAATAAATTATGAAGAATTTAAATGAATTAAGGTTTTGCTTCTCCAAATGGTATGCTTGCCTTTTTAAAATCTAGTTTGCTTTTTCTGCCCATCAGCGGTTCTATGGTGTGTTTTAGTTTTCCAAATTTTGCTTTGATGCAGCAAGGAGTAATAGACTTTTATGAATGATTTTTTTCCTCAGTTGTGCTTTTGACTGTCCAAACTTACTCTGTTTTATTTATGTGTCTATTTTCAGGGCGGAGCTTGAATTAAAAAACATTTTTTTTAGGATTTCATCCACAATTGTTCTTCGATCGTTCCTATATCCTAAGAGTAGTAGTCAAGCAACAGCTACAAATCTTTTCATTCTAATATCTTGATAAAAGTTCCTTAATTCAGTACTCATTCTCAGCCTCATGATGTTCTTATGATGTTATTAATTTTTGGGTGTTTTTTAAACCTGAACGTTCCTGTAAAAGAAAAGTCCATATAAAGAAGAAGAATGTATGGTAGATTTCCTTTGTATCCCATAATACATGCATGCTACTAACTGAAACAACAGGAATTGTTAAAATTATCATTGATTATTAATCATAACTGTAATAATGCTGATTGAGCCCATATTAAACCTGCAGTGTTGTAGTTTGCCTTCGTCCAATAAGTAGCTAAATCATGACATTTATCAGGATGACATTCTTCAATGCAAGTACTTGTCAAAAAAGCTTTTCAAAGTTTTCAGATTTAGGAAAACCACGTAAGACTTAATTATATGTTGTATCTCTTTTATTGTTTAACGTGCTGACAGGTGAGGGGCTGGAATGAGCCACTGGCTGGCATAATTCAATCGCAGCATAATGGTAAGCCAGTCATATTTAAAGAGAAGAAATTCCATTGCCTCCGCTGCACTGAAGCAAATCTTTCACAGAAGCCCGAAGAGGACCTTTCTGAACCATCTGAAACCAAAAGCTGCTTGGAAGAGGATCCTGAAGGCGAAAACTGTCCATTTTCCTCAATAAATGGGACAACACTTCCGAACGTCCCGTCAGAAATCTCCCATTCAGAGGCAGCATTTGGGGATTTCAAATACCAGAAAACACCGACTATTCAAACTCAATCCTGCCCTGTGCCTGGAAGAGCTGAACTACTTAGACTCCCAGACAATGTTCCCAGTTTGACTTACATTAGATCGGCCGTGCCGTGTCTGTAAACGAAAGAAAGAGTCGACAGGTTTACTGTATCGCCTCCCATGGGGCGCTTCGGTAATCTCAGGTGCTGTAGCTTTGGAAGTGCAGTGGCCTCCTCATCCATCGTATCCACCTGCTAGGCTGCCGGGGCAGCATTATGTGGCCTCCATTTATCAGAGAGAGCGCGTGCTGATGGAGAGCTAATCTCAACAGGTGCTCATTCGGCGGCTGGTTCACACGAGGACAGCCCCAAATCGCTGACTCCCACATGCTATCAGCAACCACCCTGCGAACAATTGCTGTCCTCATTCAAAATGAGGTTGCAAAAGAGATTTAGCTCCCCGTTAAATTCCCCTGACCCCTCACAGTCAGAGGCAGCAGACCTTATGAGTGGAAATATAAAAAATGACAGTCCGTAAACGATGGCCGTACGATGGCCGTAAACAGCAGTTCAAGCCATAACCAGGAACAAGTAGCGAACAGGCTGCCTGCAATTTTAGGGACCAGGGTTCAGATAAAAGCAGCTCCTCGTCGCATAGTTTGTGCGTCTAATGCTTAGAGATCGGAGTTATAGCTTCCAGCTACCCCCAGGACCTTTTCCACGTCAATAATACTGAGTTTCTTGTATTTTTATATACTGTTTGTATTTATTCTTTATTTTTATATTCAAGTTTAGTTCTTATTTGTCTGGTATGGTCGCTGCTTCAGTTTCGTTGTACATTTGTATAATGACAATTAACGGATTCTGATTCCAATTCAAACCTTGCCTCTTATTGCTTTGATCCCATCTCTGCTCCTCTCTGAACTCGCGATTGGTATGTTCAAAATGGAAGTTTGACTGATCAACTTAGAATAGAGGCATCATTCAGGGTTGTGATACTAGATTGCATGAGTAAACTGTACCGGAAGAAATCCATTTAAAAGATTGTATTTTTTTTTTTTTACAATGTTCTTTTAGTTTGGTGCTACTTATATAAGGCCTGCACAGTAGGCTTTAGAAATTATATAAGTACGTATTCAATAAAGGCCTACTCTGTAGCCAACTTTTATTGGAACAGCAGTTCCGTGAAGAACGGTGATCACGTCTGCATCTTGATGATTCCAGAAGTGTGTGTGCACCAGTTTTACACTATAACCGCTGTCCTCTGAGGCAGGCTTTTACAGAGCAATGAGTTGATGTCGAATTTTGCTGCATTCAGCACTTTGGTAAACATACAGGCCTTTATTTGGGCAAACCTTTCTAGCTTTGAAAGGCTGCTTCCAGCTACGTTCATAACGAGGGAGAGCATTCAATATAAGGAGGAGTTTTGGGTGCGTGTTCACTCCCAGGCAAAAAAGGGCCAAGCCTAAAATGGCAAATTATTAAGCTTTTAATGGTCTTACCAACATACCATGGGTCAATAAATGGACAAGATTGAAACATATAATAAACAAAGCGACTTAGTATGTGATAGCTGTTCCCTTTGAATTTGTTAGGTGTTTAAGCCTGGTGGGTAAACTTGCTGAGAGCTCTTTACTGAAAGAAGAGTTGAAACATGACATCTGATCATTCCTGTTCAGAAAACTACTTTTCCATTGTGGGAAGCATGCCTTTCAGCAATATCCTCCAGAACGCCAAAGTATTAATTGCCTTTTCACAGTGAAGTAGTTAACAGCTTTTTCCCCATAACAGCTCACTGCCACAAAGGTTAAATTGTCTATGGTGGCACAGAGAGTCTCTGGAGAGCAACTGTGTAATTCTTGCAAATTTTCTGTCCAGTGAATTGTTTTGAAGGCCATTACAATCTTAATATTTTGCAATTTTAGGTGTGACCCATTTTTTGCCTGGGGGGGGGGTGTACTGTACGCATCACATACTACATTCAGGTCCAGACTGTTTCACCAAACAGAGGGTACATTTTCAAGAAATCAACAGAGTTGTCCTCTCAGGTCTGTTTTTTTTTATTTTGTGAAACAACTGCATTTACAGCTGAACAAATAATAACTTAATGGTTCATGGGAAACATGAAAATAAACGTGCATGTCCAAGACCTCAGTTTTAAAGGATGAGTCCAACATGCACTCTCTTTAAATAAAAAAAAAACAAAAAAAAACAAAACAACTTCTGTCAATCTAAGAACACAAAATTTCACATAAATGTGCTAATTCAGCTTTCCAAAAAAATAAAGATAACCACAGCAATCAAAGCTGCAGTACAGTGGAAGTACTGTTCTCAAAAATACATGTCCAACTGTCCATATAATAAGCAGAAAAAACTATCTCAATCAGTTTTTTTAGTTAAGTCCTGAAGACTATTACAAGTGGGTGATGTACACTGGAAACAGAAAGTCTTTCAAAACTGAAGAAAAACAAAAGGCATGATTCCATTTAATCACAGTCCAGCATAGCATCAAGGGACGTCGAAAAAACAAAAAAAAAAAGAACACATTGCATAAAAACACTTAACTGTAAGGACAGAAATTGTAGAAGAACGTGTCTACATTCACATTTGACTTAAAAACAAAAAATATGAATCCAATAAACTGAAATAAACCAGAGGAAAAACTAGTAGTAGGGTTCTTCATAAAGATATACAATATACTCTGCATACTTTACATAAATAAGGAAATAATTTTCAGTCTCGATGCCTAAAGATGCAGCGCAGGTTTTACATTTTTCTAAGCGAAAATAACATCACTTCTGTCCCACACAACACCAGCAACAATAAAAATAATTGAAATATTGTACAATGTGCAAATTCAAACAAAATCGAATAACTAGAAAAAACTATCAAGGTGTCATTTTTGAGTCAGACTCTTTCAGCTCAGGTAGTGATTATAAAACATATTGTCATGCTATATTATTATCAAAGTGACAGCAACAAGACTGGCATTGGAAAAACAATACTATGCAACCATAGGTTTGATTTTGTGGACTCTGCTAGGATTTACAGCGTTCCAATTCCCTTTTCACAGCATGTTAATTTGGCCTTAATGGTACAGAACACAAATATTCAGGTGACGAGGCTCAAAAGCCAACAAGTCTAGAATCATGCTTCATTGAAGTGTAATTTCTGCTCAAACCAAACATCCAGTTAGCAGCATGTACACCCACACAGGACAGTGACAGGCGTTCTCAGTGTGATATGTCTTGAGGAGCACTCAGCTTCAGTGCCTCCTAAAAATCGGCAGCATACATAATTGATTTACGCATAAATACTGTAAAAGTCACCGGTTTATCTGAAATCAATTTATGACGGAGTGTTCTTTAGTGTTGATGTTTCCCTTAAGCGGAAACAGTCCTTCCGCAGTCAGTGAATCAAGGTAGCTGTTGGTAGCTCAACCTTTCAAATAACAGTCCAAGCAGTGGGTGCCGTTCTGTAATGACAGTTTGATCAAACAGTACGAGCACTTCAAAAAATGCTGAGCAGCATGCACCCTGCAATTCCAAAAGCTAATCTCATTTTAGTCATAAAACATACGTATCTTCTCACAAGATGCAAGCACCTTCGATCAAAAAGTGGCCCACTTACGTTACTGTTAAACTAGAAAAAAAATATACATTTTATAGCAGAATACTTTAATTTCTTGTGCAAATTAACCACACGAGGTATGGGTGAACACAGAGCAGGTAATTATAAAGTGCTTTAGATGTTGTCGTAGATGGAAAAAATATTTAAACGCCATCTGGCATATCTACAATAACAAGATTGCCAGGAGCCTCTTAGGTACTGACTATGTTACCCATAAGTCATCTGTATAGAGCCTCATTAGGATAAAAGGTCCCACCTCAACTGCCCAGAAATGGCCCTTTCTGCCATTGACACCAAATATAGTCAGCGGTTGTCTTTCTCTGTGTCTGGAAAGAGAGGAAAAAACTCATCACTGGTCTGGGTTTCAACTGAGCTGAAATGAGAATCCACGTTCCAGGCGAGGTCGGCCGTCAGAAAGTCGTCCATCATCGTCTGAGTCTCGTTACTGGTCAGAAACAGGCCGCCCAGGCTCTCGAAAGAGCTGGTCACCGTTTGCGTCTCTGTGCTACTGAGCGTAACCTGGCAGCCATTAGCAGCAGGATGGGCCATGCGGTGGACGTCAGTTTGGGTGTCGATGTCGACGGACTCTGCATTCGCAGAAAAGCTCGTCTGCTTCAGGAAGCTCCCCAGGGGTATGTGGTTGGTCGTATCCAGAAGGAAGTTGAGATCGGTTTGCGTCTGTGTGTCGAACGTCTCCAAACCCAGGTCGTTGGAACTCACCCTTCCATGGTCGTCGCTGTCCGGCAGGTTGTTGAAGAAAAGGAAGTCCGTCTGAGTTTCAATGTCGAGGGACTCCAAATGAGTCTCGGAGCTCAAGGCCAGAAGCTCGCTCTCCTCCGTTTGGGTCTGTATATGCACAGTATTTAAAAACTCCTCGATGTCGAAGTCAATGCCAGGCGTTTGTTCTTGGTCGGATGCCAGTTCCACTTCGCAGCAAGCGGAGCCATCCGACATCGCGCCCTGGTTCTCCAGGGCTCTGGCCTCCATGCTGTCAGACAGCATCCTCTCGAAATCGCTCAATAATGTCATTGTCTGTGTCTGGTTGTCTGCCACAGGATTCTGTTGGAGCACTTCAGTCTGGCCACTGAAGCAAATCATCCCGGGGGACTTTTCATTATACAGAGAAGATTCGCTGCCATTCAGAGGTTCCTCTTCTGCGCCGTCAGTTTTCAGAAGTCCTTCCTGTGGGACGGCTCGGGATGAAACACTGAGGTCCTGACTGTCAAATATTTCCGTGCTCACAACGGCTTCATCTCCATCTTCAGGGCTGGCCAGACCTTGCCTTGTCTGCGTTTGCCTGGTGACATGGTACGAGGAATGCATTCGGGCTAAAGCCTCAGTCTGGGCGCAGATAGAGGTCATTTTAGACAGTGATGGACCGGTCTGCGTTTCGACACTGACAGGAAGGGGGACCTGTATGGCCACACTGATGTCCGTCTGGGAGCATGAAGAAACCGTGGCCTCGTCAAGAGAGCAAGGCGTTGCTTCCTGGTGGCCCTTTGAGAGATAAGTTATATCCGTCTGGATATCTGTGGATGAGCTCTCCCCACAAGGTCCCACGTTAATTTCCAGTCTGTGGTCATCGCGGTCGCCTTCCAAATTCAGTTGGACTCCGACACTGACAGCATCCCGACCGAGACTGAAAACAGGCGTGGTGGCACTGGAGCTCAAAGTCCTTGTCCCGAGGGATGGCATCGCCATTTGAGGCAAGAGGTGTACGGCACTCGTAACTGAGCCTTGGTTGTCCACAGTCAGAAGGACAGATCTCACTGCGTTACTGTCCGCCGAGGAGAGGAGAACTGGTACGCGAGCAAATTGCATCACGGGAACATTCACCAGGGCGATGTTTGGTTTGGGCCGCAGAGGCTTTTGGACACTTTTTGCAGAATTGGGTACTTGGCTCCCAGGTTCTGAGTGATGGGCGCCTTTAACTGAAATCGGCATGGCAAGAAGTGAGTCTTTTTCCCCGCTCACTACTTGATTCACATGCTCTTTGGGTCTGGCTTTTTCAACGCCCATTGGCAATCCCTCCATCTTCCTTTTTTTGACTGGGGGATACCTGCGATGGATCGAAAAAGAGCCTGTAAGCTGACCTAGGCACCAGTGGACAAACCGTGGCACAAACCACACTGCAGTTTATTACCGGATAGGCAGCTAAAATGGGAGTAGTGTATTGCTGGTGAAACAGAAATACATTGCTGCAATTTCATACATTTTAAGAATACTTATGAAGGGACGGTACAACAGGCCCTGATAGGGACACTAGATGCTCCCCATAATCGAGCACTGGAAATTTAATCTAGAAACTTCTGCAGTCAAGGTAAAAAAAAAAAAAAATCTGGGTTAAGGATATGACCTAGCAACACACAGGATATCACACAGTGTGATTAACCACAGGGCTAGGTTAGTTCCTACCTGCCACGAATAAGCTGATACATCTGTTTGTGACACACCCTGCTGCTGAAATCTGAGCGTACCTGTGCTCTGTGGGAAGCTCATGGCCCGTCCGATAGATGTGAGACAGCAGCGCGGCCCTGCTGGCATACGGGCAGCCGCAGGTGCAGTCAAAAGTCTTCCCACAATCCTCAGCGTGTCTCCTCAGGTCCCACTCAGTGCTGTAGCAGTTATCGCACATGGAGCATTTGTGCTTCTTTTCTGCATGCATCTTCATGAAATGCTATGGTGGGGGGGGAACATATGTACAAATGATTAGAAATCCTAGACCGTTTAACCCCTTAAAGACAGACTTTTCACTGATGTTTTCCTGTAAGCATGTCATAAAAAGCATTTTTTTTCTAAATTCTAAAATCACATACATATTCTGTATCTGCTGGTTGCAGTGCTTCAGTGAAGTTACATTGCCCTCAAATTGAGTGAAATACTCAAACCCCGTATGCCAAGGGGTACACTGCATTACATCAAGTGGAAAATATCTAGATCTTGTACATCATTTTATACACATTTCCCTGAAATTCAGCAGGAAATATTTGGGATTTTTGGAAACCTTCAGATCTCCACCAGAATTTAAAATAGGACTGAAGTTTGAATACAGTGGCTGAATTTTATGGACCCATAAATGGGTCCAATGGTTTTATGTGGTGATGGAGCATAGATTTTCAGCTGAGTAAGCATGCTTTGTGACATTAATCTTGACAATGCTAGCATCGGACATTCAGTTTTCCAATTCAGAAATTATAATTCTGGCTGGATTATATATTTCTCCACCCGCTAAACTTTTCTTGATTGTACCACTTAAATGTACAGGGTTGTGACAGACCATCATACCTGTTTCACGAGGGAAAACTGCGAGAAAGGTCTGTTGGGTCCTCTTGGACAACCTTCTACAGGACAGCAATAAAGCTTCTGTGACCCTTTCATGGGCTTCCGCACAGTGGGATTCACAAGACCATCCTGAAACAACGAGAGAAAGCCGAGTCACGACTCACATGAAAATCTAAGTTGTCAGAAATGCACCACATTCTTCCAAAAATAATGAAAATAATCCAATTAAAAAAAAAAAAAAAAAAACAACTTCCGTCTTTGACCAGTAAAAAAATTATTAAATCACTTTTCTGGCCATCAATATTGCGCTCAACTATCACCATGACAATCAAAAAATATGACATAAATCTTATCCCTGGAATTTCAGAACGATGTCAATTTCATAAGATTATACTTCAATGGTTTCTATTCTCAATATAACTTCAATTGTTTCTATTTAGTTCAGTGTAGATGAAAAAATGTCATCCCTGTTCCTTTATCATACCTCGTCCGTATGCTTCATTAAAAACGGCTTATAAGCCATTACATAACAAGTGATAGTAATTTTGTGAAAGAGGCAGCACACAGAGATAAGCACACATACCAATTTACATCACTGTTAATTGTTGTTTTTATGGCAGCTTAAGGCAATTACCCCATCGACCAAAATAGGTGCATGTAAGACATGTGGGCCAGGGCTCCCAAAATCAAGGTCCTCAAGGGCCGAGAATAGCTGGTTTTCCACGCTCCCTTTACCTAGGAATCAGGTGTGATCATTTGGAACGCCTCAGCCATTTTCATAAGGGAAAGGCAGCCTTGAATGTGATGAGAGTCATTTTGCGTGAGGATATTGCCAAGCAGCGGAATTTGTCTTGTCACTATGCAAATTACAAATAAGTTCCACTGTATTCGACAATTGCATTCATTCTATTGAACCCACATGAAAGGAAAATGTGAATAATATTTATACGCACCTCCTGGAGCGCTAGTATTGATGGTAAGTCTAAAGAAAATAATATCCTTTGTCTGATGCACCTTCTCTTTCAAGCAAGTCACATGATCGTGAATATAGTTCCCAACATGGCGCTCATTTTATCTGTTATTTGCCAATGGAAATGGCCAGGGTGTTCTGAAGGAGGTGTGATGACACTCTGTGACAATAACGTTTTCCTAAATTGCCTAGAGACAGTTTCTAACAAAGGGAGGCCGTTAGCACGTCTGAAATGAAATGATCTCGGTTCTCCACTGAAACTGATTAGAAATCATAAACTGCAGCAGGAAAGCAAGAATTGTTGCCATCTTGGCCTGGTTATCAATGAAATACTGAAAAAAAAAACATTTTTCATGGTCACTATTTCTTCGTCATGGAAAAAATAGTCATATCTGTGCAGCTATGATTGAGTAAGAGAACAGTGAATAAGGCAAGATAAATACATTCAGGCCCATGTGGGTGTAAATCCTGGAAATCGGAATCTGCTCTACAGAAACACTGTCGTGCCAACATCATAGTTGATAACAAAAAAACGGTGCTTCTAGCAACTCTGAAGTTATATCTTATGCTGCAGTTATTAATAATGCATTTTTGAGTGAAGCCGGACAAGCCTTTATTGTCAATTGACCTGGTTGGTATTACTGCAACTGACACATATGAAAGCTGACATAACATCTCCGCTGCCAGTAAAACCACTGCTTCCTTCCTAAACCCATCCCACTAAAAGAAAGCATGGAATGCTTTCCATGTTCATCCCACGCAGATTCAAAAATATGAAAGGCAGTCAATTCAACTATCTAATGCAATTAGTCATAAAGATATAATTTTCTGGGCATGAACCAGAACAAATATTAGTAAATCCGTGGGCATGCCTCAACTGAATGCAAAAATTAGTACAAATTTGATGTTACCCTGAGAACAGATTGGCTGTACTTCTATTTGGAAGCACTCATTTTCATGATATGTGAAACAATTATTGACGTAATCCTTTTCTTAAGGCACATACAACTAAGAGCTGACGGATAACTGTAACAACTATTCGTAAGACGACATGAAAAACGGCGACGCCGGATCATTTACTATGCGATGCTGTTATATAATAATGTGGCAATGCTATCCAATTGGCCAGCTCACTGGTGACATCAGCAGCGGTACGGCTGTGCAGTAGTTTCATCGTACTTAAATCACGAGATTAAAAGTAACGCGAGCGCTACCTGTAATTATCTGGACATAGAATTTAAGGAAATAAGAAAAAAATATATGCATGTCGGCATTCACTTTCACATGCAAGACCACTGAACTGCCTGTCAGCAACAACTATTCACAGACAATTAAACAAGGTTCAATGGTCTATCTGCCCGTGCAATTATCTTGCTCTCGCTACAGTAACACGATTCACTTGCAAAGCAGTGGCCAGCCAGCGGCATCACTTGAAGGACAGCCGATTACACAATACGAGACGAAGAAAAGCACTTTAAGCACCAGAAAAAACAAACAAACCAACAAACAATAAATAAATAAAATTCCAGTAGCTACCTTGACCCTGTGTGATTTGACGAGATGCATGTTCAGAGCGGGAGTGTTCGGGAGAATCTTGCCACATCCTTCCACGGTGCAGAGGATATTTGTCCGCACCTCTTTGGCAAGCTCGGTGATGGAGGGCGTTATCATCTCCCTGGACTCTGAATTCTTATCTTGGTTGCATTTTAGATTTTCGATGCCAGGACCGCCGATATATGCATGATGTGCCCTGCTGTGGGAGGCGGCAGCCATGTTCCGTTGTCAGTCAGAGCAGTCAGCCCGTGAACATAAACATCGCGGGGCGCATTCTGGAAAACTCGCCCACTTCCGGGAGAAAGTATCGCCCTTTGTGTCGTCTTTAAAAGAAAAAAGGAAAAAAAAAATCGCAGTCGCACTCCCGCCAGTACCCTTATAGATGACCTTCAATTAAGAATTGTATTGAAACTGGTTGAAAAGTCGTTTTCCTCCATCAGAAAAAAAAATCAATGTTCTGAAACGCCTTTGCTTTTAATCTTCGATTTATTTTTCAGATTTATAATGTTTACGCCATTGAAGAACACTGTCATTATATTGTTTAAAGCTTTAGATAAATAATGATGATTTGTGCCTATATCTGTCATGCGAATTTACTGCGCGGTGAACAGCGGCTCCTCCTGACCCTGACCAATTATCTGACTTCTTTATTTCCAACTTTCAGGCTAACATTTCCCGAGTTGAGCAGATCGGGCGTTCCTTTGCGAAGAGGCCGGTGATTTGCAGCTGCACCAAACTTTTAAGATGGATTCCGCGGGATGATGAGATATCCCTACCGGGCTATAATGTACTCTGTCATTATTTCTTAAAAATTTTGATTAGTTACGCGACTTCATTAGTGATCTCCATCGACACAAAGCAGCAAAATGAGACTATAAGATCCTAGTCGATTGCAGGTTGCGAACTAATCAGTGAATACATAAACATAGCAGCACATTTAGAAAACAATTTCAGAAATTCTATTTCTCTCTTCGCAATTTTGTGACGCTGAGGTACTGGAAAGTGCCAATACGCCAATTTTATATAACGTATGGGTATCAGTCCCATAATATTGTGCGTTTAATCTTACTGGCAAGTATTATCAAGTTTGACAAGTTGTTCAAAAACTTGGGTTCAATACTTGTAAGGGTTCAGGTTAATTTTGGACTGTATCCCAGACTTAGAAAATTGGAAAAATCCGCTTTGCAAGCTTTAGTCACATCTCTCAATCACTTCTACTTGGCAGCTTCAAAACGCTGTAGATCAGGACAAGAATTCCTCATCCAACCTCCACTTTTTTCGGCTTTTTATTTGCAGAATTATCTGATAAGGGGCGCCAATATATTATTGGGGTTTTACTAGTGAGAAGGGGTTTAGAGTTTAATATTTAGTGTAGCGAATGCATATGCTCAGCTTGCCCCAGCAACCCGATGTGTCATCAGTAACATGGCTGCTGTCGTTACACATTACCATGCACACCAGGTTTTAACTCGAAGAAAGTTGATAAAAATTCCCTAGAGAAACTAATGCTTGGAAGTTGTTCCATATGGCCCACTAGTATCAACCATGAAAACTGTTTAAAGATTCCAAAGCAAATTTTTGAGAAAATCAACTTTTTATTCAATTTCACAAATTGACTTCTTTAAATTTACAAAAACTACAATTTCATGATATCGATGGGACATTTCTTGACCATCTGGATGAAATCTTTTATAGAGATCCTTTCCCAATTGTCTTTGAGTTACCAAAAAAAAAAACCCCTACTTTTTTGAAAATTAATGATTTTTTTTTTGTTTTTTTTTTTAAGACCGGAAGACCGTTATTTAAAAAAAAAAAAAGACCCTTTGCCAAAATGAACTCTGGTTAGTCCAAGACTAGTGGGAAAGGATCACCAATTAGAATTGCACCTGAAACTTTTTGAGCATTAGCTGCAGTAAACTCTCTACTTGCCTGTTTAAATCTTTGTCCATAGTCTGAATGTTTGCCGTCTTCGACAAAATGGCGTTTCCATTCATTCGCAAATGAGACATGAACCACCTTGAATGCTCGCTCAGTATAGCGCCCTAGCCCAAAATTGTGTTCAAGGCAAAATGATGCAAGATGGTGTACGACAAAGTGTACTTTTGTTGTTATTTAGCATCCTGTTTTGTAGTAGGCATCCTCAAACAAAGCTATGATCTCCTGCCAATTTTTTTTTCCCCAAACGCTTCCCAAAACATGCACGAACAACATCGTTAAAGGTTGTCCTCAGAAAATGAAGATTCCTTTTGCATGTTGAACATAATCCACACGGAAAAACGAATATCATCAATTTTGTAATCAGCCAAAATTTGTTCATGAATTTTATCAAGCAAATTTTCGGTGATCTTGAATTTCCTTTTCAGAAACAAACCAGACATACTTTCTCTCGGCATTCAACATGCAACATCTTTCAAGTAACTGGGCACTTGAAGTGGTTGACACCAAATTTTGTTCACCTTTATTATGTAACATCATTACATCCTGGTGCAATCTATTGATTCCATGTCCTTATCGTTACCTAATGCTTATTATGCAATTCAAAATAGGCCTTTTCAGATGAAATAAGTGTGGGTGGAATTTGTGGAATGCAGTTAGAACTTTCCTTGAAACCATTTATCACAAACAGGTCACTGTCCTGCAATGAACTGTTATAGGTGTCAACTATTGGGTTCTTACATAATTATGTGATCATACAAACAAAATGGAGAGGGGTTTTGAATTGATAAACAGGCAATGCTTTGAGAAAATTGTTTCAGTGTTGTGAAAAAGTATTTGCCCCCTTCCTGATTTCTTTTTCTGCATATTTCTCACACTTAAATATTTCAGTTCATCAAACAAATTTTTATATTTGACAGAGATAACCTGAGTAAATAACCCTTTCCAGACAGATAGATGTCAATGACTTTGTTTCTCATCTGTTCTTGAATTTTAGATTGCGGCATTATGTATTGCTTTTTGAGATCCATCAGCCTACTTCACTTTGTCTAACAGGTTCCATTTAGGTGATTTCTAGATTCAACATGTCTGGCAGTAATCAGGCCTCAGCATGGTTAGTGAAATTGAACTAAAAAATGTGGTCACAGTTAATTCATGATTTAACAAGGGGGGGGGGAAATTACTTTTTCACATGGGCCCAGGTAGGTTTGGATAGCTTTTTTCCCCTCAATAAATGAAATCATAATTTAAGAACTGCATTTACAGTGCCTTGCGAAAGTATTCGGCCCCCTTGAACCTTGCAACCTTCGCCACATTTCAGGCTTCAAACATAAAGATATAAAATTTAAATTTTTTGTCAAGAAAAAACAACAAGTGGGACACAATCGTGAAGTGGAACAAAATGTATTGAATAATTTAAACTTTTTTTAACAAATTAAATGCTGAAAAGTGGGGCGTGCAATATTATTCGGCCCCCTTGCGTTAATACTTTGTAGCGCCACCTTTTGCTCCAATTACAGCTGCAAGTCGCTTGGGGAATGTTTCTATCAGTTTTGCACATCGAGAGACTGAAATTCTTGCCCATTCTTCCTTGCAAAACAGCTCGAGCTCAGTGAGGTTGGATGGAGAGGGTTTGTGAACAGCAGTCTTCAGCTCTTTCCACAGATTCTCGATTGGACTCAGGTCTGGACTTTGACTTGGCCATTCTAACACCTGGATACGTTTATTTGTGAACCATTCCATTGTAGATTTGGCTTTAGGTTTTGGATCATTGTCCTGTTGGAAGATAAATCTCCGTCCCAGTCTCAGGTCTTGTGCAGACTCCAACAGGTTTTCTTCCAGAATGGTCCTGTATTTGGCTCCATCCATCTTCCCGTCAATTTTAACCATCTTCCCTGTCCCTGCTGAAGAAAAGCAGGCCGAAACCATGATGCTGCCACCACCATGTTTGACAGTGGGGATGGTGTGTTCAGGGTGATGAGCTGTGTTGCTTTTACGCCAAACATATCGTTTTGCATTGTGGCCAAAAAGTTCGATTTTGGTTTCATCTGACCAGAGCACCTTCTTCCACATGTTTGGTGTGTCTCCCAGGTGGTTTGTGGCAAACTTTAAACGAGACTTTTTATGGATATCCTTGAGAAATGGCTTTCTTCTTGCCACTCTTCCATAAAGGCCAGATTTGTGCAGTGTACGACTCATTGTTGTCCTATGGACAGACTCTCCCACCTCAGCTGTAGATCTCTGCAGTTCATCCTGAGTGATCATGGGCCTCTTGGCTGCATCTCTGATCAGTTTTCTCCTTGTTCGAGATGAAAGTCTGGAGGGACGGCCGGGTCTTGGTAGATTTGCAGTGGTCTGATACTCCTTCCATTTCAATATGATTGCTTGCACAGTGCTCCTTGGGATGTTTAAAGCTTGGGAAATATTTTTGTATCCAAATCTGGCTTTAAACTTCTCCACAACAGTATCTCGGACCTGCCTGGTGTGTTCCTTGATGTTCATGATGCTCTCTGCACTTTAAACAGAACCCTGAGACTATCACAGAGCAGGTGCATTCATACAGAGACTTGATTACACTCAGGTGGATTCTATTTATCATCAGTCATTTCGGACAACATTGGATCATTCAGAGATCCTAACTGAACTTCTGGAGTGAGTTTGCTGCACTGAAAGTAAAGGGGCCGAATAATATTGCACGCCCCACTTTTCAGTTTTTTTATTTGTTAAAAAAGTTTAAATTATTCAATAAATTTCGTTCCACTTCACGATTGTGTCCCACTTGTTGTTGTTTCTTGACAAAAAATTTAAATTTTATATCTTTATGTTTGAAGCCTGAAATGTGGCGAAAGGTTGCAAGGTTCAAGGGGGCCGAATACTTTCCCAAGGCACTGTATGATTATAAGATTACAAGAATTTATGATTTCTCAATAATTCGCTTTGGAATTTTTAAACGGTTTTCATGGTTGATAATAGTGGGCCATATAGAACAACTTCCAAGCGTTAGTTTCTCGGGCAATTTTTCTCAACTTCCTTCAAGTTAAAACCTGGTGTGCATGTACAGCAGCACTAGAAATTAAACTAAATTTTCTTGACTGGATGTACACTTGGCATTTTTGCAAACCCAAAGTTTCTCTGAGCACCCAAACATCTCAAGATGAGTTGGAAAAGTATTGATTTCATTCAATATTGGAGGAGGTTAAAAATGGAATTCTTTCCTAAATGAGTCATCACAATACTCACAATTCAGGCTTCAATTTTATGCTAAAAGTCACATTGGGAGCAACATTGTCCTTGACAGAAAAGTCCACCTATTCATTTAGGACATCCTCAAAGTCCAAAAACTGCTGGTTCTCCATCCTCTCTTTATCTGGAACTAAGGTGTTAACACAGTCTGGCCAGTCAAAAATCCTAATTACTGAGGGCTAAAAGAAAACCAGGACCTGATTTGGGGTCTAGATTCG
The DNA here is from genome assembly GCA_029721435.1 of Gymnothorax reevesii. Taxonomy (NCBI): domain Eukaryota; kingdom Metazoa; phylum Chordata; class Actinopteri; order Anguilliformes; family Muraenidae; genus Gymnothorax; species Gymnothorax reevesii. Next base: position 13,227,402 of record CM056574.1, read on the forward strand.
GTGATCTCTGACCTAGAGCAACAATAGGCAAGATGCAGGATTAAAATGCCACAAAAAAGCGCTCATACTGTTGCACAATTTATTAAGAAGAAAACAAAAAATGCTAAAATCAGAAATTAGGTATTTAAAAACACAAATAACCCAGAGCATTTCTTATGAACTTTACATTAAAGCTCACTAGTAACTAGTCCATGGCAGGTACAGTTGAAGTGTCTTAAAAACAAAAGAACATAATTTCATTCATGATTTTACATTCCTTGTGAATTTCCTGTTTAGAGGTCAGAAACAGGTTGACAGTAGGTTAAAAATAAATGAAAAAAGGACAGAATAATATATACATGAATTAATTAAAATAGCTGAGCTTTGCAACGGCCAAAAATCTAAATCCAAAACCAAAAAAGACATTGTGTCGGGGTTGCGGTCGGAAAAATGGATGAACCGAGCAGTCGATGGTCTTCAGGTCTAAGGACGGGGCGTTTGGGAGACTCCAGGTGCTTTATCGGTGATAACAAAGTGATTTCTTCCCTTCTGCGTGATGGATGAAAGCAGTGGAGTGACTGGAGCAGATGCCATCCCTGACAAAGAAGACGGTTATTAATATTGCTATTGATTAAGCCACAGAAGTGAGCATTAGCCACATTTTCTAGCCATTTGTGACATGCTAAACTGCATTTATCAACTTTGAAACAAACCTCCATTTCGAGCTTCCCCTTTTCATCCATTTAAATACTGCAGTAAGTCAAAGGACAGATTAAAACGAGTATAAAAATGATTTACACGATAAAGTCAACTTTAAAGTAGCTGTATCACCATTAATGCGCATGCTCAGAGCTTTGAAAACTGTTAGCCAAACAAAGAGAATCTGCTTGACTGCAAGTCAAAATCTGATTCCATCCTTGCCAGTCAGTCTTCCTTTTGCCTTGTCTTTACATTTTTTGGTTACTCAGGCATTATGCTTTTATTTTAAGGAGTTTTCTACAGGAACTTGAGGATTCAAAGCACTATGCTAGCGCTTCAGTTGAAGGATATGAAAAATGTAAACTGGTTTGCCCATCGCCAATAGACATCATAGAAGACGATGATTATTGGCAGTTGGCAAACCAGTATACGTTCTTCATATCCTTTGGCTTAAGCGCAAAAACGACACGTTGAATCCTCAAATTTCCATAGAAAATGACTTAATGTAAAAAGCATAATGCCCAGTTACTAAAACATATAAATACAATGCACAACGATGAGGAATTAGCAAGGATGAAAGTAAATTTTAACTCGCAGTCAAGGGGATTCACCGAACTCAAAGTTGTCAGCAACTGTGACACAGCTCCTTTGAGGCATTAACATTATTTTAAACCAAGAGGGACAGGAATAAGATGGCATGTCTGTTATGTGTGGATAATCACAAGTCTAACTCTTATTGGCAACCGTATAAATGGAAGAGCCATTAATTAGTCAAAGTGATAATTGTACACAATTGCCACATTGACAAACATAGAGGAAACAAACCGCATTGCTTACAATATACTAAAATAATTCATAATCTCAGCTGGGGAAGAAAAAAAAAAAAAACATATATAAATAAATAAAATAAAATAAAATAAAAAAACTAGAACCGAGGGTCCTGTCCCTTACCGGCAAGCAGTCTTGCAGCAATGATACAAGTTATGAAAATTTCATGTGATGTTTGACATTTGAATGGGTGAAAATCAATGTCAAGGTCACTAAATAAAAGTTCATATACATTTAGAACTTCTGAAATACAATCCTAAGCTCTGAAGCACTTTTGGTGATACAAGTCATTGAAGTATGTCAATATGTATTCAATATGTCAAATGTGAACTTTAAAAGGTCACAGAATGTCAAGTTGCGGTCAGCAAATGGACTTCATATATGACTTTTTACAACAGAAATGTCTTTATCCAAACCTAGGCTCCACCTGTGACCTTTTCAGTGACAGAAGTCATTGAATTTTCTCTTGGTCAAGTTTGACCTTCGAAGGTCAATATGAAGGTCAGCAAATGAAAGTTCATACATGACTTCCTATATGTCTCCAATACAAACTTACACTCAATCTGCAACGATTTTGCTGATATAAGTCATTGAAATTTCACTTAATAGTTTGGCCATTGAAGACCAAGTTCAAAGCCATCAATGAAACTTCTTACATGCCCAAAATACAAACCTAACCTCCATCTCTAATAGTTTTGGTGATAGAAGCCATTGAAATTTCACTATGACCTTCGAAGGGCAACGAAGGTCAAATTCAAGGTCACCAAATGAAAGTTCATGTTTGACTTCCAAAGAATCTCCAATACAAACAAAAACTATCGAACAATTTTTCTGATATAAGTCATTGAAATTTCATTGTGAAGTTTGACCTTCGATGGTCGCTGAAGATAAAGTTCAAGGCCACCAAATAAAAGTTCATTAATTATTTCATATAATTGCACAATGCACATATGTTCCCAATCTTCAATATTTTCAAGCCTAGAAGCCTTTGAAAAATTGTAACATTTTGCTTGACTTCAAGTTTGACCTTTCAAGGTCATCTGAGGACAACTTTAACACAGACAAAATAAAGGTTATATATAACTTCCAATACGTCTGTAATACAAACTTAATCTCCATCTGTGACCATTTAGCTTCCATAGGCAATTTGGCCCATTCTCCATAAGACCCAATGTTAAAGTACAGCGCCCCCACTAGACCCACTTCCATCAATTCAATCAAAATGGAACTCACAATGTACAAAAGTACATAAAGTGTATCAAGGTGAGTTGATTGCCAGATTTAGAAAAAAAAAGTTATCAGTTTGAGAAATAATTTTTTGAAATTTCAAGTCATATCTTTGAACACTGTTAATATATTCCCTGACCTTGAGTTTGACCTTTCAAAGTCATCTACGGTCAAATTTAATATTGCCAAAATATAATATGACTTCCTCAATGTCAATAATACAAACTTAATCTGCAACCACTAGGCCTCCACAGGCCATCTTGCATATTCATAAAGTACAGCGCCCCCAATAGACCCACTTCCGTCGATTCAATCAGAATGGCACTTTCACTGTTCATTGATGTACCAAGGTAAGTTGATTGCCTGATTTAAAAAAATTTATCACGCACTTTTTGATAAATAATTTTTTAAAATTTCTCAGTCCCATCTTAAACATTGGGGACAAAATTTCCAAGGCCCATAAAACGGACAAAAATGATTCAATCAAAATCTGAGAAAAACGTGTGGAGATATGGTCTAGTAGTATGTTATTGCAAATTTACACAAGAATTCATCTGGCCAAGAAAACAAGATAAACGTTCCGGACGACGGACGACACACCACGACCCATTACTGACCCATAGGGCCGGTAAGCTAAAGAGAGAGAGAGAGTAAAGAGAGAAAGAGAGAGAGAGAGAGAGAGAGAAAGAAAAAAAAAAAATCGCAGGACATTATCAAACCAGCCCCTCTCCCCTGGTCCCATCCACTTCTCTGCTGATTGCGCGTTCACAAAGGTGGTTAGCCATATTAAGTGTCATTCCAAACCAATTAGTGCGGAGTGGAACTGGGTTATTGGAACCTTCCTCAGAGAGTCTTCACCAATGCAGGCTTACAAAACACTCTCCTCACAGCGCAGCACTTTTGTGTCGGGTATTAGAGGAAATGCTACATGCAAACAAATGAGAATTCAAGTTGCCTTATCAGAAACTGACATTAGACTAGTTCATGCAGACATCACTGAACTAGAGGTAACATCATGTTGTGGAACAAACATGCCGTTGTGTACCGTAGAAAAATAGGTGTTGATTTGATTAAACTCCATTGCTTGTGTAGTGCAATTTTAGGGAAATCAACGAAATTTGTCAGTTTAAAAATAATTTAAAAATGAGGCCAAAGAAGTGTAGTGAATTTATTTATTAAACTAATGATTTTTCCTTTCAGATGCTCACAAGTTTACCAGGCATGAATTTAATGAGTGTGCCATGACTCATTACTCATAAACATTCATCTTTGTCAATGCTGTGTATACAATATGTTTTTGATAATTGTTTATTTAACTGCTATAACCACTGAATTATTTTGGGTTAGAGATGTATCATTAAGGGACTGGACCGTCAGATAAAATGCTAGGCGTCTATTATTAGGTATGGCGATGAGTGCATCCCAAAGTTTAAAAACATATTCACACCTTCCCCATTAATGAAGTTCCCTCCATAGCTCCATAGGGAAGATTTTACATGGAGTGGCACACGGTGGAGAGGGAGCAGTTTGGAAAAGGGCCAATACCAACGTTTCTTAATGCATGCGCCCCCTTGTGGTTACAGCCTGCATGGCGGCAGGGACATAAATGAAACAGGCCAGATAATTCCAAAGGTCGAAAACATTTTTAGCAGACATAACCGGTATGTCGCCGGTAAAATGCGAAAGTCACTGCCATATAAGAGGCGCAGTAAGACAAGTGTAATCTCCGACAAATGACAGAAATAAAAAAAAGCCATTATAGGTCAATGCCCGTTTTCGGTCACCAAAGAAACGTGAATGAAGATGCCGAACAGTCCATTCACCATAATGTTACATCGGCCAGTCGAGCCGAGAAGTTTCCGCACGTAAAATCAGTGCTGCCAAACCATCACAATGCGGGAAGGAGACAGAGACAACATTAATTGATAAAGTAGTCGTACCGGATGAGACGCAGAATTTTAATGACTCCAGGAGGTTGCTGCTGGCAAACTTCACCACCCCTCTAAATGGCTCCTCTCTTCCGCTCAGCATCCCACTCTCCCTGAACCGTGTTTCAAGCTGACATAAATTAAAAAAAAAAATAACATTAAAAAAACATTATAGATAGGAGGCGGTAGGATCGTCGACACGCACAAACCATCCTCACTGAATATCGCCTGCCTCATTTTGGCCAATCACATCTCCCACTCGCAAGAGAAAGGAAACAAAAAGGGATGAAAGGAATGAAAGGGACGCTACGTTGAAGATTAGAAGAAAAATAATTGTTTGAAGCTTGCGTACCTTATAAACAGCAGTTTCCAATTTTGGCAAAATTCCCCCTCCAAACGCCTCTGCGGCCATCTGTAGTCGGTTTTCAGCGTGTTTAGCGTTCTCAAATTCTATATTTGGATCTTGGATAAAAAAACCCATCACCAACCAGTTTTAATAAACGCACAAATTTTCAGCAATCGACAGGTTTGTTTCTTGAAAAAACAAACAAACAAGGAAAAAACTATTGAACAACTGGTGACGACAATGCCAAAGTAAGACAAGAATCACAAAATTGCTCAAACCAATTTCTCCTCAATTTCATTAGTGCATATTCTTCACTATAAATATATTTGTTGTCCAAATAACTGTGACGTACTTGATGGCTGGGGACATTTCTCCTGCAAAAGCATTGGATGTTTCACAGGAAATACCTGCAAATTTAGACAAACAGGACAATTTTCAGGTCAGGATAATTTTCTTCGAAGTCATAAAATGTTGTAAACAGTCATATTTTGAGAGTCGGTAAGCAATGAACTCACCTGCTCATACTGTCTCATTATGAGATCCCTTAAGGCAGTCAGGCAACGGCCACTAAGGTGAACATCCTTCATCCCTCCGTAGCGAGCGGACAAGACCAAAGCCTGCGGCCACAACATGATACCCAACATTACTTACATTCAGGGTTGGAAATTAAGGATTACAAAGGGCAAAAATGCCCTAATTATTCTCAGTAAACCCTTCATATCACAAGGCAAGGGGTACAGGGGCACTGTCAGGGGTGCTCAGAGATTTTGTTTAAAATAAGGAAATTCTACATGGTAGGACATAAAAATTAGGAAGTATTGACATCACGGCCCAAAGGGCTGTGGAGCAGGGGGGCCGGGGTAAATTTGTTCTTATGGAGGAAAATTTAAAAAAATAATACGGAAATCCGTAACATTACAATTGTGAGCACCCATGCACTGTAGCTCACCTGGATTGTTTATGCTTGCACTGGGTCTAAAATAACACCATGAACAAACTTTGGGGGCCTCATGGGTAGGAACACGTGCCAAGTTTCAGCTTTATCGGTCTACTGGTTTCAGGTAAGGAGACGTATAAAGTAAACACCTTGTTTCTTAAAGGTCTTCTATTATGCTACCAGGTGCACAGCTAATTAGCCATTATGAGCCAGTTCAAAGTCTCCCCTACCTGACTTCACAAGGGGGAGTGACCACACAGAATAATGAAATCTGATTTATTGCTTCGCAGGTGACCAGTTCTTTTTGCCTCTGGTTGGATACTTCCCCATGTGATGTCAGGTAGGGAAAAGATTTTGGAATGGCTTGTAATAATCAATTAGCTGTGCACCTGGTGACATAATAGGGGACATTTAACCCCGTAAATGCTATTCTTTACACTTAAGTTTTTCCTTAGGTTCGAAATCAGAAAAGGTTTTTTTTCCATATTGAAGGACAATGTTAAATACATGTTTTGTATCTGCTGGTTGCAGCTATTCAATGAAGCTATATCACCTAGAGAAACCAAGAACGCCATGTTTTTACGGCTGCAGCATTATATCAAATGAAAAATATCAAGATCTTGTGCATCATTTTATGGGCAATTTCACACCAACTTAGGCCATCCATGTCTCATGGGGTCAAAATTTGAAATTCATTTTGTTATGTTACTTCCAGTGGATATTAAAACAACAGATCTTGTATTTATGTAAAAATAATGTTAGTAAGCTACAGAAGTTATGACAGTTTTGCAATAACAACAAAAAGTTGAGTTACTAGCAAAAAATGATTTTTTCAACCACTATAAAAAACAGAGCACTTCAGCATATGGTATGTAGCAAAATGGTGTGGTTTGCTTATCTGTAATAACACCTGAACATCAAAATTTGATACATAAAGACATGGAATTATTTTTGTACCATAAACAATTGAGAAAATTAAGTTTTCAGCAAGTTTTATTTGCAAATTTTGAAAATGCTCATGCAAACAGTTTGATTGAATATGCAAATTACAGAATGAATTGCATAATTATGTCCAAAGTCAAACACCTGACCCATCTGTGGGTGCCTCCTACTTTTGACATAGGCAAAATTGTTTGGCATCAATTGCCTCAATGACAATTTTAGTTCATTTGTGCCAGAGTGGACATTTTTAGAACATAAACAAGAATTAAATAATAAACCTTTTAACTATGCGTTGGGTCATCTATATTGCAGAGTAGGTTCACCAAATCATATTTTATGCAAATGCCAAGTACTGCTAATTATAATTTAGAGAAAGAATTTTGCTTATTGCCAAATGTAAAAAATATGTACAGGAACTAAAGTTATTCTTCCAAAACAGGCAAAATAATACTGCAAAGACTGTTCTCTTGCATCTCCATAAAGTTACTAGCATTATCTCTAACATCAGAACCCTGAACTAAGCCTTGAATATCATTAACACGAAATATTTGAACATGCTCCATCTGTCGGAGTGGACAAACATTTGGACATCATCCATGGTATCTCCAACTTTGCCCGGGGATACAATTATTTCATTAACCTGGCCATAGTGGCTTCAGCAACGAAGTGGACAATCACTGGACATTGTACTTAGCCTACATGTAACAATGAAGCATGTGACCTTTCAGAAACTTATAGTTACTAAATTTATCATCGCCTGTGTATTAAACAGAAAATATATTTAGCTTATATTTAGCAACACTAAAGACACACAACAAGCAGAACAACAAATGTGTCGGAGTGGACGCGTTTGGACAGATGATGTTTGGTACCTTGACAACAGGTGGAAGTACCAACAATGTAAACTATTGAACTTTTACTGAGTATCTCTTCATAATGTCTGTTATATACATCCAAAATAATGGGCTTCCCTATTCAGTGGCAATAGGTACAGACCAAAGTGTCGGTGTGGACATGTTGGACGGAAAAAAATTGCGTAAACTAAACAATATGAAAGGTGAATAAATAGTTGCTCCAGTCTTAAGACAAATTCCTTTCATTTTTTATGACACATCGATTGGTCAGTATTATGATAGAAAATTTATGTGGACGCACACAAACAAAAGCCACAACAGTTCATGTAAATGATACATTTTTATGAGACACAATATTCCGTCCAATATTTGGACACATTTAAACCTTATGGGAAAAGTACTCAGCCGATTTTGTTGAAACTTGGCATGATGATTAGCCATGAGCTGCTTCTCCAAATACATACCAACATCATCAGCCATACCCAGCATAAAGCAGGATTTACTGCTCATTTTTGAAGAATTGTTGATGGCCTAGGTTAGCGTAAAATTGCCCTTGTATACATTTCCCAGTAATTCATCTGGACCCATTTGGGGATTACTATTAACCTTATGTTTTCCACTAGAATTAAAAATAGTTCCACAGGTTTGAAGACTGCTGCTGCATTTGACAGACCCAGTTTTATGGGGTTAAAATAATCTTTTTCATAATTTTGTCAATTATCCCGAAGGGAGTTTAACCACAGAAATTGGTGCCTAAAGTTAGCATTCAAGGCGAAAATGCTGAAAAACAGCCCACCTTATGAAATTAGCCCAAATTATCCTATAGTTGCCTCCACCTAGGTTATGTTTTACTATTGGTTTATGGGCATGTTTGTTTGTTTACAACATTTTAATTTTTACCATGTGTGTCGTGGGCAACTGAAGAGATGATTTAATTCTGGGAATGATATGGATCAAATTCTGGATTGAAGAATTTTTTAAAGGATTCTGCACCATTACAAAATTTTAAAAGATTACAATAATAAATGCCATAATTCACAAGATGGCCATAAAGCTTCAAATGCCTTGGCGGAAGTATTCACTCTCTGAGTGTGCTTTAGTGTTATTGGAGGGAAATATTGTGTAATATTGTTGCATTACCTGATGTAACAAAGGCTTGTGCTTCACTGTCAAGCCTGTGACAAAGACATAAGGAGCCTGTAGATGATGCACAACGTATGTTGGCTTGAAATGGTTTGGCTGGGTGAAATTATCACCCCAGGCGATGCGAATCCATATGGCCTCATCCTCAGTCTTCTTCATCTTTACTGAAACCTGTGGGGAAAATTTGAATTAAGCTAATTTACCTAAACTTGGTGTGTGTACTACAATGGAATCACTTTGAAAGAACACACTTCTGACTTTTTGTAATTTAAAGCACATAATTACATGGCTGATCAGAAGTTTCAGATGGGCTTTGAAAGACTCCTTGAAATGCAGCGAATCTACAGTCACGGCCTCCTCTGTGAGAAACAATGACATACAGAAGCAACAAAGCAAGAAAAAAAAAAAAAGAGATCAAAACAGGAATGCAATTGCAAGAATATGTCATTGTATCTACATATCTGATAATTACCTTCAGGGTCAATGAGCTGGCATACGTTCCAAATTCCCTGCGCAGGGTTCTCGATACGATCTGAATGAAAGATGATGATCAGGTTACTTTTACATACAAAAACCCAAATGTTACAAAGCCTCCACTCGTTCTTTACCATAACACTAATCGCACAACGCGTTACAATTACTGCGCATGCTCAGAAGTGACATCTTGACAAAGTGAATCTGCTTGACTGCAAGTCGTAATCTGATACCATCCTTGCCAACTCATATTTGTTTTGTGTCATTATTTATAAATTTTAGTTACTCAAGCATTATGCTTTTTATATTCACCAGTTTTCTATGGAAATGACAGGATTCAAAGTGCTATTTTAGCGCTTTCGCCGCAGAATTTGAAGATTGCAAGCTGGTCTGCCATCGCAAATAATCATTTAAGACAAATACCTTCAAATAAGTGAACATGCGCAGTAATCGTCACACAACTCCTCTGAATTAGCTATAGTTAAATAAATGGTAATGGACTGTAATTTCATTACAGTAATGAAAAGTTCATTACTCACAAATCATTTCCAGTTCCGTGACGTGTTTCATTGATAAATCATTTTCCTGGTGAAAACAATGCACAAATATATCAGCGAATGAGACAGTCGCCCACATTATTTCAACAAACAACGCAAGCCAAATAAACTCAGTTAATAATGAGCAAATGGTAAGATAGCCGACTTGCCATCCTGTCAACAAGTCAGCGCCCAGTGCATCGCCCGATATCAAGGAAATGTTAGCTACTGTAAAATAGGCCATAAAATGATAACTAGCTTGCCACCAACCACACCTCTCATCACGTCATCCAGCTGATTTGTTAGTAGGCTATGCCAAGCGTTAGCTAGCTATACTTTACTTGGCGTGGGTAAAGCTGCTTTCACACCGGACGCGAAACGAATTTTTCGCACGACAGATTACATTAAAAGTCGATGCAAAGACGCGAATACAAGCAAGTCAGCAAGTCGTTAATTATCATTATCCTTCGGGAATTAATATCACCTCACAGACGGTAAGGAGATTGTCGCAAAGCAGCCACTTGGTCTGAGTAAACTCCAGCGATCGGAACTGCTTCTGAGAAAGATGCTCCCATTTACTCAAAATATTCTGCAGTTTATTCGATGGTATTCTCCGGACAACCTGTCGTAGAACTTGCTTCACAGAATCATCCATTTTCAGACACCGACGTGCGCAACATGTTTAGACGACAGGCGAGCTATCTAGCTTGACAGTCAAAACTCCGCTCATCGAAAACTGTACGAACAAACCGCCGCCAAAGCAATACTTGAATGGGCCAATCGGCGAACTTCTACTGTAAAGTATCACTTCCGCAGTGCTGTTAAATTGCTTGTCGGGACATGTAGTCACATTAACGGAAGCGCAACATCTGTTTCTGTCATAGGATGCGTAGCTTTAGCAAAGAACCATTGGGGGCCTGCATAAGGCGGGTCAAAAATTACAGACCATTAAAATTCAAAATGCTAATCGGAAAAGCAGGAAGGATAACATTCCTCTTAAATTTTTGTGCATGGATAATGGCCAATTGTCTAAAATTTGATACTGTTTTAAAACATTTCCGATTGAAATGTTTTAAAACACCTTTCTTGAGTTTTTTTTAAATTGTCTTTTCCCCTGTTAAAAAAGATCCGGACAAGACTGACCTTCACTAATGAAAAAAACACGATATAAAGCTTTAAAATTAAGACATCAATAACGTAATAGAAAGTATCTATCATGCAACAGGAGCAGAGGACTCAGGACAGTTTTATGCTTCGTGCTTTTTTGAGAATTTTGGGCAGCAAGAAGGATGGGCCGTCAATTATTACTCATCCATAATACTAAGTTTATATACTCCACAGCAGACAAAAATATGTTTTTTGATATGGCCTTTGCAAAGGCGAAGATATTATTAAAAAAAAGAAAAAACATACACGCGCACACACACATAAACACATATTTTCAACGCGAATACAAACGTAAAAAATCAAGTAAAATGATCGGAATAAAACTGTGCTGCAAAATAAGTGGAGAAGCATAAAAAAGACTGGAAATACTTTTATTTTGACATCCGTAGTCCTTACCGTCACCAGTAGTGAAAACCACTTCCGCGTTGTTTATGTAGCTGGTGGTGTTGCTGCTGAAGCAGAGATACATGACCGTGGGTAAACTAGAGTCGATTTTATTTTGGGAGTCCTCCTTCAAATTAGAATTAATGAGAGATTTTATGTGACTGTCGTCAAAGGAAGGATCGTGTTTTGGTGCTAGCTACAGGTTATGGGCGACTAGCTGCACCGAGTAGCAATATTTTGGCAGCTGATGTTACTCCTGTTGCCCTTCAGACCCAACTGAATTGGATTGTTGCTGGTTTCCTCAGGAATACTCTGATGATCCCATTAATTATTTGACTGGTAAATTTAACTTGCCTTTTCTTTCTTTTTTGCAATGCCAAGTAAGTCTAATCGCCTGCGTGGGAATGGACTACAAAAATAGCAACCATTTAGCAAGCTAGTTAGCCAAGTTGCGAAACGCGTGTGCTCGCGTCTTTGCATTGACTTTGAATGTAATCTGTCGTGCGAAATATTCGTTTCGCGTCCGGTGTGAAAGCAGCTTTACATTGCATGTTCGTAGCTGCGTGTGGATACGTTTTGCATTACAGTGACCCGATGGCATGATCAAATTTGCATGAAGGAATTCCTCTTACAAATGAAGTATGCCTACGAGGTGAACAATCTGACTCTCCGAAAGTTTCGCAGCGAAAGGCGTGTATAGAAAGCAGATTGTGAGGAGTTTATTTGATAGTTATTCCCCTTGCTTTTTCAGTTACAATGAGCCAATTGTAGGAGATGGCGAGCTCACTCTATGACACTGTCATTGCAGGTAAGTGAGGTCCAGTGGTGAGAATCAACATGGGTGCCGAGGATGGAATGGGATGGGGAGGTAGCAGTATCCTTTACTGCTGTTGAGTTCAGGTTGATAAGTTGTGTTTGTCTTAGCCTGGAAGGAGAGAACTCTCTCTTTTAATTTTTGTGTCAACAGGGTACAGTTGCCTACAGAATTATTGCCACCCCAGACATTAAGTGCATTTCAAATGCTATAGAAAGTCCATGTTAACATTATGAAGATAAACTTAAAATGTTAGAAGCTCTGTACTTTATTAATGTTTTGTGACCAGCCAAAACTACTCAATCTCTCAATAAAAATCCTTCAAATTAAGGTTTCACAAATAATGGCTCTCCTGGTTCAGAACTTAGTGCACCCACCTCTGGCATGGGTAACTGCATGGAATCTTGTACTTTTCACTGGTGATGACGAGATGAAGCCTCGTGAAGCTTTCCTTCCGAGTAGTTCACACATGCGCTGAACTGCTCTACTGCGCCACCAAGTGGACAATAAATGTAAAGCAGGTGGTGATTCAAATGACAACGAAGCTTCAGTGTGTGAAGCTCTGACATAATTTGTGCCTAAATGATGAAAATAAAAAACAAGCGCTTGTGTTTGGGGGCTGAGCATTTATTAATTTTTATTCAAGAACAGCAAATTTTCGACAGTGCCTTGGCTTCAGGCGGTTTCTTTTTTTGAGATTATTTCTCCTGCCTATGAAAATACCCTTTCTCAGGGCACAGATGAAGCTGGGATACAAAGAATCTTCACAGCAAGCTTGTATGAGTTGTGGTGAACATCTTTGGACTTTCCCCAGTATTGTAGGGGGTCCTTTGATCTCTTGATACATGGCTCAGCAAGGTATGTTTTCACCTCCACTGTTGCATCTGTTGTTTCATTTGGGTTCCTTGCCTGTTGGACTGCTTCCTAAAACGGAGAAGCCCAAGGTCAGTGACTACATACAATAACATAATGAAAATACATACAATACACCTATTAAAATACATCGATTACCTTCAGTCCTGGGTACAGAAGCTGCAGATGAGGAGGATGTGGAGGAGGAGGATGATGATAATGATGATGATGATGATGTTGAGGAGAAGAACGTGGCGTTTTGCACGGCAGCAGCACATTCTGCTACTATCGTCTTCTCTGCCTCCTCAGCTTTATTAGGGCTATTGAAGCCTATTTTTTATAATCTGGGGTCCAGTAGTATTGCCAGTGATGTTATACTCTTGGACTGGTAGATGAAGAGCTTGTCCTTCAGTTGCTTTCTCAGAGTGTCCACCAGATTTCTGCTCTCTGGAGTTGGTAGGAATCCAAGTCGCATAGTCGAGAAGGACTTTGGATGACTTTGGATCCTGAGACCTTTTTCTCTTCCATTACGAATCGCGCTAAGCCCTGAACGCGTCCTGAACTGGTCACGTGGTATGGCCGGTTCGCGAGGCCTCGAACGTCACCAACACATGCCTCCATACGCGCGTCACAAAAATCAGCCTAAATTACTCGACACAGGCTTCGAAGCCTTGACACTGTAGGACACATCACTACTGTTCACAGAGGGATCTGAAAGCCTGTGGGCTGAACCGAACAGAGCAATTTAGAAGTGCAAATTTATGGGTGAGAGAGGATTTGTGAGGAGAAACGGTATAAAATCTGTCCGAATGTGAGCGTGACTCTGGTAAAACTATACAAGAGAAGAATATATGGTATTATCATTACTCTTGCGAGAAGCTGTTGCACTAAGTACTAAACCAGAGGTACCAGTAATCGCAAAATTGTGTTTTCATTAAGCCATAGAAATAATAGTTTGTTCGCACTCCCGCCTGCCCCCCCCCAAAAAAAACCTCCTGCTTTTGATTAAAATAAAAAAAAATATATATATCACATTTTAAAAAATCTGATAAAATTGCATTTAAGTGTGAAAAATACTCAGAATCCCTGTCCATATCGTAGACTATCTGTTCAGTTTTCAATCATTGTGCCATTAGGAAGTTTTGATTCTTTATGTTTATACAAGTTGAGCTATTCGGATTTCAAACTCTTATCATAATTAAATTATCAAAAACTCCTGCCCGCCCCTGAAAATTAATGTGAAGGATGCTAGCCAACTATTTTATATGGCCTTAAATCAATATATACATTTTCATAGTGCTTTTTTGGTGAATTCCCTACCCCACCCAGGGGGCCGGTAATTCTGGAGTCTGCTGTGAGCTGTTGCTTGTTACCAATGGTAGGATGATTTCGTGTGTTTGTTTCAGTTATTTTGGAGAGGTAGGACCTTGACTCAGGATGCACCCAGACCTGTCTCCACATTTACACACGGAGGAATGCAATGAACTCATCACACAACTGAAGCAATGTCACAAAGAGGTAAGCAGCGTTTACATTTACGTGCTGTTCACAGATTAAACATGTCAGTGTTAAACTTTTGAATGGTTATTTATATGGAGAACACATTTGTTGTTTATTTTGATTGATTGATTTTTTTATTAAAGTGCCTTGCACTTACGTGCCCGGCCCAAATGGGCTTATAAGACACTATTGACATAAAACATATTACATAATATAGAAAGATGACCAACATACAAAACACATTTCCATCCTTTTCACGGTTAAATTAATTAAACAGATCATTGTCAAATTTGGTCAGGATACAAATTCCTTTGCCGCACTTTCCAAGCATTTCCCACATATCTCGCCAAGCCATTAATTTCATTTTCAAATAATCAACCCAGTAGTGATGCGCGGGTTGGCCCGGAACCCATGGGTTCGGCAGGTGTACCCGTGGGTCGAGTCAATATTTTAATAACATTTAGCGGGTGCGGGCGGGTTGGGCCAAAAAGTGGCGACATCTAATTCCCACGAAATTGCAAATAAAAAGTATAATAGGCTATTGGCCACTTGAGGGCTGTTGACATACTAGATAATATGCTCTTGTCAAACGATGTAACGCTACCTAAGCAGGATAGAATGCCAATTGTTCCTCTCCCTCTTCCTACTCTCGATGTACACGCACTCAATGGTGCGCAGCTTAATCCTCCACGGTTAGACTGAGGATCTAAAGGTCGAGTGATAGTTTATCTTATAAATCGTTCTGCAGTCAGCACCAAAATATTATATAGTGGTAGTAATTTTTTTGACCTGTGGGTCCAAACAACACATGGACAAAACATTTTTTTCGCCACTTTACAGTGAAAGGCATATGACCATTCGTATTCAAAAATAAAATCAACTTGTTGAGGTGCTTCCGTTTATCAGCTACGTGTTCTCTAACAGCAGAGCGTGTGCTGCCATCGGCAGAAAAAAGACACTTCTTAGATATATATATCTATAACACCATTCTATACACAGCAACCCAACGAATAGGTAACTTAGTTTATGACCATACATGCTCCAATAATAAGTTTTGCTCTCAGTAATTACCATGCCATGAGACAAAGAATAATCATGTAAAACTCCATGGTGGCCAAAGCAGTTCTCTGCGTCCCAGCAACTGGCACAACAAGCGAGCGTATGGCAAGCCGATAGTGACATAATTCGTCGGTATAAAACGCGTTTTGGGACGAGAGCACGTGTATTTTACGCCGTTATTGCTTTTATTTCGGCGCTTTTAACGCCGTTTTCTCGTTAAAAGCGCCGTTTTCATTTGGACATTAGCGGCGTTAATTACGGCGTTGTGGAAAACGGCGTTAAAAGCGCCGTTTTCATATGCAAATTAACGCCGTTTTTGACGGCGTTGTGGAAATCGGCGTTAAAAGCGCCGTTTCCATGGTAATGAGCTCCTCCCATTGATTTCTTGCAGCCAACACATATTAACTGCTCTCCTCCAATCACCTGCCTAGGGAAACAGACCACATCAATTCAACCCGGATTTCTTTCTGCAGATCTTCCCGTCAGAAAGTTTGCACTAACCTGCAGTGCATCGCTACAGTCTGATGCGTGCCTAAAGGAAATAAACCATGCACACTTTTTCAATAATTAAACATTTATTTGACAGATAAGGTTACCATTCTGTGAATAATATTGTCAGTTACATAGCATACTATTTATATGTATGAGCAGTATCTGTGGTCCATGTGGTTACTTTATAGGGCAAGTGAAGACTTATCGTTGCCCAATCATTCCAATAAGATCCTGCGTCAATCGCGGTTAACTTTTGACCAGAAAATAGGCAAACATACGTCGGGATTCGGCCCAGCAACATTACTACATTATCTCTGAACCTCAATCATGTTAACCAGCGGGTCTGGACCAAGTTCAAATGCGACATATCGCCACAAACATAGTTCGTATTGCTCAGCAAAGTCAATACAAAGACGCGCGTCAATACGTTTCGCGGGTATTTGTGTCTTTGCTTTGACTTTGAATGTAATCTGTCATGCAAAAAATCGTTTCGCGTCCGGTGGGGAATCCAGCTTAATAGGGTTGTACCCGATTTTACTGATCAGGGTCTGCGTTGAACCCCATGCACGCTTTTTCAATAATTAAACATTTCTTTGACAAATAGTGTCGCTATTTTGTGAACAATATTGCCAGTTACATAATGTTTATGTATGAGGATCATCCAGTATATAGCATCACACCCCTAATCATAAAAGCATATCAGAACTATGATTTATTGCTGTTTATTCAGCATTGATCTCTGCATTTTAGTTCACTGTACCTTGCAGCCTCACCTTGGGCTGTTTGTCCACATTTCTCTAATAATTAAAAACATATATTTGACAGATAATGGTGCTATTCTTAGAATTGTATCACCATAGCTAGAAAATCTGTTCTTTCTCCCTCAATTAGGCTCACCTGATGCTTGAGAGGGTGACACCCATGAATTACCATTGCAATTTCTTGAGGAGCCACAGGTTCAAATCCTAGTGGAGACATATGCTTCATGCATTTCTATGGATGCCCGCTCGATTTTTTTTTTCATAGATTTTTGCAATTTTGGTTGAAAGTGCATTATGCCTGGGTAAACATCTGTGAACCAATTTTCTGGTAGCCTGGAATTTTTTATTATTATTATTATTATTATTTTCTTTTTTGCCTCACCTTGCAGTCTCACCTGTGCTGCAGTCTGTTCACCAAGCCAAGGAAATAGCTCTCATCCTTTTGCTTAAGTCTGGGCTAGAGAGGAAGGTGAATATATATTTTTTATGATATCATAAAAAAGAAATGATATTGGTAAAAATGTTCACTTTTCCATATTTAACATACAGTTTGAACAGGTTAAACATTTTGCAGATGGTGAAAAAGGCAGTTGGGGGGCGTTGGATGCTCGGTGCGGGAGGACCCCATTTAGCTGAGGGGGTTCCCTAGACAGCAATTGGACCAGTTTCCGATTTCATTCTAAATATTGTCTTTTTAAAGGTTTTTATTCATTTTTGGAACTTAATACATATTTATTCATTTTGTGCTGTGCCTCCTGCGCCTGTGACCCTTATTGGTGGTTTGGTTCATTCCTTAGGTAGAAGGTGAAGGTGGGTAAGCTTGTGCCTTCACCTGGTGAGAAATGTCAGAAAATAGTAAATCTAAGGGGGTTAATGTGAAGTTGCCAATACATGATATCATATGGATTGTGGTATGTGTTAGAAATAGGTTATAAGAGTAAAGTTAAAGGATGAGAGCTATTTCCCTGGCTTGGTGAACAGACTGCAGCACAGGTGAGACTGCAAGGTAAGGCTAAAAAAAAAAAAAATCACGGCTACCAGCTAATTGGTTCACAGACCTTGTTGTAATGTACTTTTCATCCAAAATCGCTAAAGTCTATGACTAAATCGAGCGGGCATCAACAGAAGTGCATGAAGCGAATGGCTCCACTGGGATTTGAACATGTGGCTCTTTTAGCAGAAGCAATGGTCGCAAATTCATGAGTGTCACTCTCTCAGCCATCTGGTGATTGAAGGAGAATGAACATAGATTTTCTAGCAATGGTGATACAATTCTTAGAATGACACCATTATCTGTCAAATATTTGTTTTTAATTATTAGAGAAATGTCGACAAACTGCTCAAGATGAGGCAGCAAGGTACAGTAAAGTAAAATGCAGAGATCAATGCTGAATAGACAGAAAGAAATCGTAGCTCTGATATCTTTATAATTAGGGGTGTGATGCCATGTAGGCTACTATATGATCCACATACATAAACAGTATCCTATGTAACTGGCAATATTATTCACAAAATAGCGACCTTATTTGTCAAAGAAATATTAAATTATTGAAAAAGTGTTTGTGGGGTTCAATGCAGACCCTGATTAGTGAAATCAGGTGCAAAACTAGTAAGCTGCTTTTCCACCGGACGCGAAACGATTTTTTTACACGACAGATTACATTCAAAGTCAAAGCAATGACGCAAATACCCGCGAAACGTATTGACGCGCGTCTTTGTATTGACTTTGCTGAGCAATACGAACTATGTTTGTGGCGATATGTCGCATT
Source organism: Gymnothorax reevesii (assembly GCA_029721435.1). Classification (NCBI taxonomy): domain Eukaryota; kingdom Metazoa; phylum Chordata; class Actinopteri; order Anguilliformes; family Muraenidae; genus Gymnothorax; species Gymnothorax reevesii. The sequence continues at coordinate 13,246,093 of CM056574.1, forward strand.
TGAACTTGGTCCAGACCCGCTGGTTAACATGATTGAGGTTCAGAGATAATGTAATAATGTTGCTGGGCCGAATCCCGACGTATGTTTGCCTATTTTCTGGTCAAAAGTTAACCGCGATTGACGCAGGATCTTATTGGAATGACTGGGCAACGATAAGTCTTCACTTGCCCTATAAAGTAACCAGATGGACCACAGATACTGCTCATACATATAAACAGTATGCTATGTAACTGACAATATTATTCACAGAATGGTAACCTTATTTGTCAAATAAATGTTTAATTATTGAAAAAGTGTGCATGGTTTATTTCCTTTAGGCACGCATCAGACTGTAGCGATGCACTGCAGGTTAGTGCAAACTTTCTGACGGGAAGATCTGCAGAAAGAAATCCGGGTTGAATTGATGTGGTCTGTTTCCCTTGGCAGGTGATTGGAGGAGAGCAGATAATATGTGTTGGCTGCAAGAAATCAATGGGAGGAGCTCATTACCATGGAAACGGCGCTTTTAACGCCGTTTTCCACAACGCCGTCAAAAACGGCGTTAATTTGCATATGAAAACGGCGCTTTTAACGCCGTTTTCCACAACGCCGTAATTAACGCCGCTAATGTTCAAATGAAAACGGCGCTTTTAACGGCGTTCTCGCGAGAAAACTGCGTTAAAAGCGCCGAAAAAAAGCAATAACGGCGTAAAATACACGTGCTCTCGTCCCAAAACGCGTTGTATACCGACGAATTATGTCACTATCGGCTTGCCGTACGAGCGAACCTTCAGTTCGGCTGGCCGGGTCCAGGAAGCGCGCCGTAATCGCTTAAACCCTGGAACTGTTGACGTGATTTTGTTTTTGCATAGTTTGGGAAAAAAATACGCCTAGGCCTACATTATAAGCGGTGTTGAAAAAATAGCCTAAAAGCCCCCCCAAAACAATCTTGAAATAAATATATGAGGAAAAAAAAATTTCCTCGTAGACGGGATATCGCAACACTGTATGGGAGAGTAGGCGATAGCGCCAGTGCGCCTTTGTCATGTTAATTTTATTCCAATAAAACAGTCTGTTTGCAATATTTTGCCTGATGGCATTTCGTTTGGTTGCAAAGATCAGAAATCACAGTAAGGATCAATTAATAGACAGCGCCTAAACTTTGTATTAAGAATTCCAGCCAAAAGCCAAATGTATGTTGTGCTCAGCTCAAATCCATAGCGTAACAGAGGAATCGTTTTTTTCCATTGCAAATCATGTCACACAGACCCACTGTATTCTTTTTCTCTTGCCTCCTTTTTGTGTCGGGTCGGGTCGGGTTCGGGTTGAAAATCAGTGCGAGCTTTAGCGGGGCGGGTTAGCTGTCACGTTGGGTCGGGTTGGTGCGGGTGTTAACAAACCTCGACCTGCGCATCACTACTGCACAGCATATCCCCATCCGTCATCCAAAACAAATCGGGCTTTTTACGTTGAATAATAATAATAATAATGCATCAATTTTATATAGCGCTTTTCTGCCTTTCTAGGCACTCAAAGGCCCTTCACCATGGGCGTAGTTTTGAATTTAAAGGTGGGGGGGACACATTTCTGGCGCAACTTCTCAAAAGGGCTTTAGTTCTAAAGTAGAACAAAATAACCATGTTTTTTGATTGTCAAATAAAATAAATTTAATGCAAAATACATCAGAGAGTAATGAAATTGAGCACAGTAAAACCATCCTCGATCAAGGTGGGTGGGGGGTTATGAGGGTGACAACTTAATCTCACGTAATTTTTCACCCATTGCTGAAATTTAGTAAGAATTTGCAATAACATTACTCTGATAGCTGCCATCAAAGCAACATGAATATCAAAATATGTATTTCCTTAGAACCTGAGCCCAGCGCCTTTTAAAGCCACATTATAATTTTTTCAAACCTGCGCTCCCTCAGGTCCTGCCTGTTTGACCACTGTTGTAAGTCACACGTTTCATCTCCAAACCCCCTTAGGAAAGTCATCTCCAAACCCCCTCAGGAAAGTAAACGCCAGAGTAATAACTGTTAGTTAGGGCAAAAACCACATCACATCGCTTAAATATGATGATTATTTTCAAAGATTTTTCTGAACTAATGTTAGCTAGCTAGCTAGATGGCTATATAATCTCAACAATAATGTAATTCGCAATTGTATACTGAACAAAATAAGGCAGCTAATGATAATGTCTCTAGCCATGTCTCTAGTGCATGCTTGCTGTGTTCAGCTAACAAGAAGCTGTTAGAGGTTGTGTGGGCATGATTGCATCGAAAGCAATCAATCATAAGAGGGCTAGTGCCTCCCCCTATCAGTGTACCTGCCCTCCTGAGAAGCTTATTGCCTGCAAAGTTGGCTTTAACTTGTTTTCAGCCAATCAGAGTTGTCAAAACTTCTCCCCTACCTATCTTGTTTGGGAATCACACATTCGAGCTTTGGTGCAGGTTAAACGTTCAGCAATCAGTGGTTCTCAAACTCAGTCCCGGTGCCCCACTATGTATGCTGGTTTTTGTTCCAACCATAATTGCAATTTTAGGATTTTAAAAAGCTGTTGATTTGTCTTAATTAGGTGCATTTAAGTTTACAGCAGTTCTTTATCCACTTCATCCACATTTGACAAATCTATACATGCCATGAAGAATAAAAATTCCATATGCAAGTTGATATATTAAAAACTAGTACAAATAACTGCTGAGGGAAACCATTTAACCATTCATTTAATCAATGTAAACAATTGATTAATCAACAAACAATAGGTTCTCATCGGTGAGGCTGTTAACACATGGTTGCAAACACTAATTATTTACTGGCTAACAACAGAGTTGCACCAGTTTTGCGTCATGTTTATTCAGTACAGGCAAATTATTTAGCGAGAACTCAAAACACCACTATGAGCAACCTAATTTGGAGCTTACTGATTTTATCTGTGTAATTTGATCTGTTTAATGTTTTCACCTGAAAATCCTCACATTATAGAAAATAAGCACAATATGTTCGAGGGTTTTTATTCTTCGTGGCACAATAGATATGTCCATCAAAACGCCGGTTAAGATGGTAAATAACTGCTCTTAACATAGAATGCAGCTAATTAAGACAAATAAGCACATAGTTCAAATCTTAAAAAAAAAACAAAAAAACCCAGCATACTCAGTGGGGCGACAGCACCGAGTTTGAGAACCACTGGCATAGGTCAACATGCTGATTTACCGCGGTAATAAATGAAGCACTGAAGTGGTCCTGAAAATCAGATTAAACCTCAAGACACCTCGAAAATATCAAATCCTGCTTCGTAGTGCAGTCCCAGGTCAGATCTGAACAGAGACATGCGGTCAGGGGAGGGAGTGAGTTCGTTTTATCGGTAGGTTTTGTCAACCTGTTTCCACGTTGGCATACTATGTCTGATTGACAATCAGTCAATTTGAACTTTTTTTCTTTACCAAACAATTAGGAACTATCATAGGCTTTATGTAGCCTGTAACTATAAAGAGATGATAGTGACCAAAAAAAAAAAAATTAAAGAAAATCATCAACGTCTTTGCTTTGATTCGAGACCGCAAGTATGTGAATCTTAATAGCCTAATTAATTAGAAAAAACTCAATTCCCTGGGTAATCCCGTGTATCGTTTTTACCTTTTGTTTATCGGTTTATGAAAGAAGAGATGAAATAAACTCCCCATTTTTTGAGTGGCATTTAAAAGTACGTATTTAAGGGTGAAAACATAATCATAAACATATTTACCACACATTGAACGACGCATAAGAAAGGTTTTAATATTTGTTAAAGGCATTGTGTTAGCTTCCTCTCTAAGCAAATATGAGCAAACTTGCGGTCTCGTGAGCATTTTAAGTGCGATGCACTGAGCAATAATGTCGCGGATGGAACTGGCACACCATTCTGTCATTTAGTCTTGTAAATTAGTTAATCAATCATCAGATTGCTAATCAAGCAAAGTAATAGAGTCATCGGTAGTTTAACGGTGAGGATTTTGCCTCCCTTCACTGACCTCCGACGGCGCTTCACTGGGCCTGAATTGTCATGACCAGGGATGTAACAATATCGGTATTTGTCTGCTTAGCAGGTCACTTTAACAATGAATCGCCCAACTCAACTACGTCGTTTAGGGAAGTTCCTAATACTGTTTATCTATGTGGCTAGCTATAAAAGAGGAAAACAAGCAGTTCCCCGCAAAATATACGTTCATAAATTGGGTTTAATGTGACTCGCAGTTTTTTCTTCATATGAAATCTTATATAATCAGTCTTCGGTGGTTAGGGGGTTTCGTCATTGCAATTCGCCAGCGTTTTTTCTTACGTTGCCTGTTAAATGAAAGGCGGGACTTGGAGAGAAGAAGGGAGGGAAAGTTGAACAGGATTGGCCACTGGCAGCTTCAGCGGGTATTATTTCCGCGAGGTCTTAGTGCGTGCAGTGTTTTTTTTTTTTTTAAAAATACATCAGTTTTAGGACTGAAAAGTGGGGGGGTCCAATGCAGCCTTTTCAAAAAGTGGAGGGGACATGTCCCCCGTGTCCCCCCCCAAAATTACGCCCCTGCCCTTCACAATGGATACATTATTCATTCAGTCACACATTCTCGCTCTGATGGTGGTAAACTACGTTTTTGTAGCCACAGCTGCCCTGGGGCAGGCGACGGAAGCGCGGCTGCCAGTATGCGCCTACGGCCACCACCAAACATTCGTACTCAGCGTATATTGCATGTTTTGTGGATGGGGGGAAAATTCCACACAGAAAGGCCTCAGGCTGGATTCGAACCCACAACCTTCTTGCTGTGAGGCAGTATTGCAAACCACTGTGCCTATGCGCCGCCCTTAAATCAAACAAAACACATAACCTGTCCTCTTCTGGGACACCTTTATAGCGCCCCACCTCACTCTGCAGAGGCAGTACCCCTGCTCTGAGCTGGGCACACACACCTCACGCTGCAGAGGCAGTACCCCTGCTCTGAGCTGGGCACACACACCTCACTCTGCAGAGGCAGTACCCCTGCTCTGAGCTGGGCACACACACCTCACGCTGCAGAGGCAGTACCCCTGCTCTGAGCTGGGCACACACACCTCACTCTGCAGAGGCAGTACCCCTGCTCTGAGCTGGGCACACACACCTCACTCTGCAGCGGCAGTACCCCTGCTCTGAGCTGGGCACACACACCTCACTCTGCAGCGGCAGTACCCCTGCTCTGAGCTGGGCACACACACCTCACTCTGCAGAGGCAGTACCCCTGCTCTGAGCTGGGCGCACAAAGACCTCTGCAATCTAGTTAACCAGCATTTGATATATGGTTCTGTGTCATAGTCATTCTTAAAGCGCAGGTAACTTTTCAGTTTGGGCTTATTTGACACCTGCCATTGCTTTTTATAAAATTCAAATAGAGACTGTCTAACCTGGGATATTTTAATTTGTAAGTTATTTATAAATCGATACTGTACATTACCTAATGAGAGTATTATGAGAGTTGTTGAAGTGCCATTGCTTTTTCATTCTTTGTCATCTTCCCTTTGTATTTGCAGCACAGCGTCCTCCGGTTCTTTGGGACTTGTAACGAAATTGACCGGGCCATGCGTCAGTGCCTGAAGAGGGAGGTGTGCACCATAAAGCAATTTTATGGAATATTGCTGTTTTTCCCAGTAAAATCCAATCAACATTCCCATAACACTTGGTCCGCTGTCAGTGAGTCCCGTGCAGATTATTCTGTTAGGGACAAAAGTTCTGTAGATACACAGACCTTGATTTATCTGCTCTCACTATTGGATTTGAGACTATAGATATGTGACCCAGCCAATTCGGGAAAAATGATCTGCGTGACTGACTTTACTGACCATAATGGAATTTGTAGTTACTTAAAGGACCAGTATGTTTGATTTATGGGATCTATTGGCAGAAATTGAGTGTAAAGTTCATTGGTATGTTTTAGTTGTGCATCATCACCTGAAAATAATTACAGGTGCGTTTCCTTTACCTTAGTTTGAGCAAAGCTTTTCTATCAATAGAGGGAGTGGATCCAATTTTCCCGGGCTTGTATTTTTGCACCGCTGTGTTTCTACTGTAGTCCTGAACGGTCTAAACGAACGTTGGCCGTAGAGAGAGGGCCATTCGCGTATTTAACGAGTTTCATAGCCTCCGTCGGTTTCACCGCACACTTCGAATCCCACTTCTACAAAGATGATCAGATATCTTGATATCTCAGAGTAGGTAATACGTCATTAGCCCTATTCACACAGGATTAGTATTACCTGGGGACCTCTAGTAATTTATAAATTACCCCCACCTCTGTGTTTCCTGCGCTGCATTCGCTTGGGATAAGCGAAGCCTGTATTTTACTTGTATTTACTGACATTATGCCCCGGATATGATGTCACGTGAAGGCTGTCGTCAGCATATTTTGACAGCTGTTAAACCTATGAACCTATACTGTGTAAAAATGTTTGGTCACATTAGTATCTGATGGGTCACAGTAAACAACAGTCCAATGTCAGTAAACACCATGTCATAAAGTAGCAACAGGACTGTGGGCATTAGTTGTAGGGATGACGGGCTGATGTGCGTTTGCATTGAGCTTGTCATACAGTGGCGGTTCTAGAACTGGGAATGGGGGCGGGCACAGACACGTCCCTTTATGATAATTAGTCCTGGCTAGTTCTCAATAATTTTCCTTTACTGACGTGTTTTCCAATTTTCGTAATTGGCAACTGAAGTAGCGGTTTCTCTCCATATGCGATTGAACAGCGATTAAATCATGGGCGAAATTCAGTACAGAAAAATAATTTACTTATAAATAGGCCAATGCTTCGCGTTGATTGAACAGGTCCATGTTCCAATGAAATATCGCCTTTCACTCTCGGTATTGCGTGGGTTGATTTAAAAAAAAATTGGCACTCGGCAGCATGCGGCTCAAGCTATTTGCTTGAGTCCACAGGTATGCAAATTTGAATAACGTTGATTTAAATACAGCAAATATGCCTCCAGATGAATGAGTCTCTTCCTACGTAATCGGGGAGAACAAGCAGCACCTGTTACGTGCGGAGCGCTCTCGGAGTGAACCTTCTGTTATTCATGAAAATGACTGAGAACTGGTCAGGACTAATAACTGTTTTAAACGTATGTTTTGTGCGCCGCAATTCTCAGTTCTGGTTCCGCTGCTGTACTGAATTTAGCCCGATTGCATCGATGTTCGATCGCATATGGAGAGAAATGGCATCTTCTAATGCCAAAAGCCATTTTTTTGTGACGTGCATTTAGCAGCTTTCTGATCTACACTGAAAAAGCAAGGTCACCGGCTCCGATTAGTTCGATCCCGTATGATGGTTGTCCACACAACTCTTTGCGCTGTTGAATAAAGTGACTTTGCCAACCTGATCTGTTGTACGTCCTGCAGTACCAGTCGAAGAGGCAGCGCAGCTGGGAGCACGCAAAGGAGATGCGGCAGAGGATTAGAGCCGGTCCCAAAGTGGAGAACGATTCGGACTGAGCCACCTTCTGAACTCTGAGACACCAGGGCACCAGAGGGCGCTCATGTGCACTCATATCGCCTGGACTTTCAAGTGTTAATTTGAGGACCTGGAGGGGTAATTCACTGGGCAGGACTAATGAGTTGGTTGGATAACTGCAGAATGCAACCCAGAACAGCCCCTCATTCTTGTACAGTCCATTTTTTTGGATTTAGGAGGGTTCTGGGTATTACTTTTTGCATTTATCTGGCTAATGCCCTGTGAAATGGGTCCCTGATGAATCTCCTAAGACTTGGAGAGTCGTTACTCTTCTTGGGGCGCTAATGAGAACCCCTCTCCTGGGCTGTTTTGAGTGGTTTTCCTGTCGCTGGTCCTGATGAAGGATAGATCTCCATTTGAAGACACAAGGCCCCTTTCCTACTTTCTTGGTGCATTTTGGAAAAAAAAACCATTTGTGCACATGCTCAGATTGTGTGAATGAAAAATGGCAATAAAATTATTAACACCATTTAAACTGCCTTTTTTTGATTTTATCATCCAGTAATGAGGGTAAAATGCTCTAAACATCCTGTCTTGAGTTGATTTTCCTTATTTTAAGTGGAGATCATCACCTTGTCTTCATTATGCTTGGATTTTAAATGAAAAGTTGGTTAATTTCACAATCTTACAGCAAAGTTGGGTCTTATGAAGTATGAAACTAAAGTTTACAAGCCCTATAGTTTTGTTAGTGCTACTTGGAGGGTGGGCTTGTTTCGGCCAAATGACTGCTGATTCCAGTTGAGTCGGTAATGTCAATCAAAATACCAGTACCTCTGTACTGTACTTTTTTTTGCCACTTTTTTGCAATTTACAAATAATCATTCAAATAAGTAGCCTGCTGTGCGCTGATCATGGATTGGAAGAGAGGAATTACATTCACAATTATTCCAATTTCTTTGGAAAAATAAAAGCCACAAGCTAGGTATTGAGTTACAAGGTCTCTTAAGATTCATGCACAAAACAAAAAAGTATAATAAACCATAAGATGGAAAACTCCTGACTACATGCTATGGCCAATAACAGAGAGTGTAATGACCGTCCCTGACTTGCACATTAGCAGGAAGGCATTAGAGGAAGCCTGTGGACTCCAGTGCAAAATAATAAAAAAAGAGGCAAATTTGTTGAATCAGTTTCATAGTTTATTCAAAGCAGCTTTCCCCCTCCACTATATATAAATACTGCATCTCCGTGACGGACATGAAAAATGCAACTTCTAAGGCACCAAGAAATGGGTCCCAAAATCAGATATGTGAGCACAGACAACACATGACGTGGAGAAAGTAAGATCAGAGGAGCTTTAGCATGGCTGGGACATGAGGGAAGTTGATTTGATTTGACAAAGTCAGCCAAACACAAGGTCAATGGACCTCTTTAAAACTGGCACCCCTGCTAAAGAAAATCCAAGAAAAAAGACTAAATTAAACAAACAACACCAGTGATGAACTTTGTCGTGTTATAAAAAAAAAAATGGACGAAAACAGAAAGTGACATTCTTTCATATACTGTTCATACTGAACAAAAATGCAGGCGTATCAAAATGTTTGGCATCCTTCCATCCGCAAGAGTGACATTACTGAGTTGTGTTTTATAGTATTTAGGTTCAAGTCTAGACCATGATGGATACTGTCTGCGTTTGATTCGAGGCGTTTTTGATCCAACAGCTTGAGTTAGAATTCATTTGTGGCCAAGTTTGAGCTCTGGAGTGGTTTTTAAAATTAATAGTATAAACGGGCTAGTAGGATTAGGCCACTTGAGCTTTTCACACGGGGCATTCAGACAATTAAAGTGCACCTATTGAATAACATGCACATGTTGAAGCTCAACTCCTTCGCTATATTTTTTGGAATGTTTTGTGTCACTTTTACTTTCTTTACTGCAAGGGTTATGAGGCTAACCTGCTTTATTAAATAAACGACAGTATGATGGGTAAGATTTCTGTCGATTCAACTCTCCTCAACCTCCTTGAAACCTTTCCAACAAGTGCTTTGCAAAATTAACTGTGAGCAGATGTTGAATGAAAAATTGTATTAAAGTCTGCCATTCAATAAATAACACTTAAATCAACTGAATTCTCTTCCGTAAGTAAAAGAAAGAAAAAAAAAACTAGACACCATTTGGGATCGCACCAGCAACGATAGCGAAGTGGACAATGCTGACAGTGTAGCTCAGACCACATCCATCTTCAAACTTCCTTTTATCACAACTATTCATCTGTGAAGTTTGAAGGCTGCAAATTGAAAGGTCGCAATGCTACTGTGTTCGCAAGAATTATCCACAAATGGACAGTCAGACAGACAGGCAGGCAGGCAGACAGACAGACAGACAGCAGTACAAACACATACAAAAATATTCAAACAGCTTCTTGGTAGTTTTCTAGTAGTTTCAGAGTAATTTCGCTGTGGTTTGGTCTAACGACACAGACAAACGGATCATATGAAGACCATACCAGCTTCGCTATCTAACTGGTAAACACAGGTAGCCTTCCACGTACTGTATCTACATCACACACCAGTACGTACTCCCATTTTTTATTTCACACTTATATAATAAATATGGACTTAAATGCACACCTCACACAAAATAATGATTTATGTCCATTATACAATCACGCCTATGATAAAAATAACGATGGGTGGATTGAACAATTGTACATGCTTATAAATATGAAATAAAATCTCTACCTTCCAGTGATATATTAATGTTAATGCATTTGCAAATATAACAATATTTAATAAAATATTATTTACAGAATGTACTGAGTGATGTGCTGGCTTATGGAAATATATAAATTGTTGAGATTTCAGGTTTAAACAAGCTTTATATACTGTAAATAAAATAGCAGATGATTTTAAAAACTTTTTGGTAATTTGCAGTCATCTAAAGATGTTTCAGTTAATCATACGTAATATAAGTAATGAATAGATTATAATAAACAAGCATAATTCATTTGATTTCACACAATATAATAAATTAGTTAGGAATTCAGAAACACAAGATTGCATAAATGTATATCTAAGTCATCCACATATTGCTAATGAAGCTAATTATTATGAAGTATTGTATGAACAAAAAAATATATATATTCATGAATTTGGGGAATTCAAACAATCTTTTTGTAATATTGTACACTGATAGGCATACTGAATGACCACTTTTAACCTACAGCTTTGAAGGTACCATGAATTATTCTCCTCAGAATTTAACTTCATTGTTATTCAGCATAAACAGTTCAATGCAGAATTCCTGCATCAGAGATAGTATATAAGATTTTTTATGACATTTTGGCTCTTTACTCCAGAACACTAAAGTAGAAATAATGCAGTGTATATCAGAGAAAATTACAGATTGTCAGCTTCAATTGGAGGTGATTTACATACATATCAGGCGATATTTGTTAGAAATTCGTACTTCATACAGCCCTCTATTTTAGCAGAGTAAAAGTTACTGGGCCATTGCCATTACACACGGCCAGCTGTGTGTTTGCGTCGCTTGAATAACCACAGGAAAATTCTAAAAGAAGAGAAACATTGGATCTGGCATTCATTTTTGTGGTAGACTTTGCATTTTTAACAGCCATCATAAGGATTAGATCAGTATTAACCCTTACAGCGCTATACGCAACTATAGTTTCCCAATGATGAAAAATATCAAAATCAGATGCTGTTGAAAACCTATCATGCAGCAACTTGTGGGAGCTTTTTTAAACAAGTCGCCACATGATAGATTTTCAAGAGCTCAGGATAATTACATTTTTAATTCTTTGAATATTTATTCAGTGCTCATAGGGTTAACCAGAAACGCAGCCTTACTGGCTAATTCAAAATCAACTGTTTCGTACAGTGTTGGCGAGCAAGAATTACCATGCTCTGCAACAGCAAACAACCTTGGCGACCAAGGAGGACCACTGCCGTAGAAGAGTACAACTTCGAGATCGATCCGGACCACTATTTCAGCATGTTTAGTAGAAGATTAGAACTTCGAGATCGATCTGGACTACTATTTAAGCATGTTTCTGCTTTAGACTTCCATAAAAAGAAGACCACTCCAGCTACGATACTTACTACTAGACGCAAACCACACGTAGGACTCAAGAACCGAACGGATAAGGGCGCCTTTCCCGAAATCACAGATGCCAACTTACATAGATGGAATCATTCTCTGTGAATGGTTAGAAACTACGCTTTTGGGAAATGCACCCCAGGTTAGTTGCTAGTAAGTAGGGCAACTAAACCAGCTCTGGACAAAAAGGTACTATGCACAGATGATTATAAAGGTTGTGGTCTCACTGAAGAAGGGTCTTGTATTCTGATCGCTTGATTCAAATGGCCCGATTCTGATCACCGAATTGAGTCGGAACACGGCAAAAGTGATGGAGCATGGAACGGAGAAAGACTCAGAATCCAGGACCTCCACTGTGACCCCCTTTCATCAACAACGTGCATGGCAGCTACAGGGTGCACCGTAGCAGGGTGCAACAGTAGCAGACTGAATGCTAACATGGACAATAACTTGTGCTCAGATCCAATAATATTTGACAACAATCACCGGCAGACGCTTCAACCAAACAGCAGGTCAACGAGCCAGAAAAAGTGGCAAACCAAATAAGGGATTTTTTTACAGGGAGGAAAAACCAATGTTTTTGACGAGCAAAGCTAACCACCTGGCCTGAATCAAACAGAATCACCAAGTGAAACGCACAGCCAAATATAAATCACCTGATATGGACGCAATTACCTCTGAATTATAGCCCATAGTCAGCACTTGAACAGGACTTTACACAGTGTTCGCAAATCAAAAATAAAAACTGTGTCACTGTCCCAGGATTTTTTCATTAAATTTCCCCTGCACATTAGAAAACCTTTTTGTAGAATAATTCATTAATATTAGAGCATTAACATCTGTGAAAATGAAAGGCTTCCTCATGAACATACGCCCATTAAAAGTAAAATTATATAAATTACACTTACACAATATCAATGGATTTCCTCTACACATGGCTCTACCGGACTTAATAAATTATATTTTTCAAGGAAAGTCGGAGAGGATTTCATTCAACATAATCAAGCGGTAACTGGATGGACAAGCTCATGAAATATGAAAAATAAAACAAAAACTCACAACTGAATTTTACAAAGTCAAAGTGTATGGCACTAGAAGCTCCTCAGTGATAACTGGATGTTAATTTGAATTAAATAAATATATTGTGCTCGGTTTCAGACATTGCCCACAATGGCAATATAGGAAGCCATACCCTGAACACATGATTTGACAGGCAACCTATTTATCTACAATGAAATATGTACAAGCATAATTACATAAATATAGCAAGCTCTATTTATATGTACACAACTGTAAAGTAGCTGATGTAAAACGTTTTTCACAAACCTACGACATTGGCGGTTACTGTATGACCCAATATAGATACCCATAAAAATGTAGACTTTCTGTCCGATTATCACATGCAATTCCACTCTTGCTGCTGAAGTATTTCAGGAATACATAAACAGCCTATCTCACGAAAAGTGCAAAAAGTGAGAAATCAAAACAAACCAAAAACAAAAGCCTAAAAATAGTTTTCCATATGAATTGACATTTTATACAATAAGTTAATCTTTTCAGTTAAATAAATCTAAAACTTCCTGTGCCACGAAGACAATTTAAGCATTTCAACAACAAAAATTGAATTTTTTTTTTCTTTCATAATTTTTTTTCTACTTTCCAGGACTAAGATCACCAGGGAAAAAAAAGTACTCTGGGGAAAACGGTTCGAAGTCTATGAAAGAGCGAAATATTCTGCTGCAGGATTAAGATACAGCAGGTGTCATAAATTAAAATTTGACTCTTATTTTGAACCCCCTCCTACAAAAAAAAAACAAAAAACAAAAAAACAACCCTCCAACAGTTGCATTAAACCTCAGTGGTTAGAGGGGCTGAGTCACGATTACTGCGCATACTGAGTACTCAGAACATACATCCTACGAAAGAGAATCTGCTTGACTGCATGTTATAATCTGACTCCATCCTTGCCAATCCATCTTTATTTGGCATTATATTTATATATTTCAGTCACTACAGCATTATGCTTTTTATATTAAGGGGCTTTCTATGAAAATTTGAGGATTCAAAGTGCTATTTTATGCCTTAGCCAAGGGATACGAAGCATGTAAACTGGTCGCCATCGCCAACAATCACAGAGGAAGAAAAATACCTTCTAGGTTTTCACTTGCAGTAGAGCAGATCTACTTCATTCAATGCTATGATCATGCGCAGTAATCGCGACACCGCACCTTTATTTTGAAATTCAGCAGTGCTGCGCGCTGCTTCAGGTATTCATGGCTACATTCATGAAGCCGCAAATGACTTCATTCACCCCGACCCCGTCTCCAGTCTCGGCACAACACTTAGCATGTGCAGATCCACCATCATTCTGTCGATGTCCAAGTGCACAGCAGTAAAACAGAAATTCGCCCTTCAAATTCTGCATGAAAGTATTGCAAGTAAAAACCATGATCAATTTGGTTTAACATCGATCCATAACAACTTTTTTTTTTTTTTAAATTTTTTTACAGACGTACGTGTTTTATACAAGTCGGCTCATTAATTATTTACGCTGCTAATTCCTAGTCACGGAAGTGGGAGCGACCACCTATCCCAGCATGCACTTCACTAATCCATGGCAGGTATCACAAAGCATTCACTCACACACGCACCAACACCGCTGCCCCAGAGTTTCAAATCACTTGTCTTTTAAGAGGTTTTTCAATCTTCTATTCAATTAAAGTGTTTGTATAATAGTAAATAAAATTAAACAAATACCACATTGCATTTTAAAATAATCGGTTTGTATCAATGCATCACATCTCTGCTCCATTGATTTGAGCTCATAATCTACTAGACAAAAACGGTCTGCTCTGAACCATATCCGTGGTCAAATTCAAATACATCCAATGAGCAAATAAGTGTGTAAAGCCTTCTTAAGTTCACCTCTGTATGATATGGTATCCACAATCATTTTTGTGAGAGATTTTGAGGAAATTGAGCAAATCAAATAAAAACAATATAAGGACTGAAATGTTGATAGCCCTGCATAACAATGGCTAACAAACAGGAAAAGACCACGGAGAAAAATGTCTCCACCTTCCAAGGGAAACAGAAGACTAAAGATTTCATCAAGCAGCAGTTCTGAAAGTCTCGTAAACTACAAATATATTCAGATTTATGCAAGTATCCAAGGACACAAGCGCATTCATGCTTGTAGTTTGCGCCTGATGGTAGTTTCAGAGCTCAGAGGCAACAGATTTGACAAAACCAATCTACACCTCTCCTGCAATTAAATTCTCTCTTCAAATGCATGTTGGTTATTCTTCCAAGAACTGGTGCCTGTGTCCTCGTCTTCAGGAAAAGTGTCCGCACCATTGCAGGACAGAAGTTGACACAGCACAGATGTCGTTTGCTCTTATTTTACAATAATTAAACAAAAGTCCTGGGTGTAACAGCCGGGAGGTTATGACAATTTGAAATATCATTAGCCTCATAGCACAATTGCCCAAGTCATTTTTTGGCAAGTTGTTGCAATATCAATAAAAATACCAATGTGCTTGCTAAAAATTGTGTTTTATCTTGTTTTTAGAAAACATTCAAATATGACATAGGCAACTATGCTATTAGGCTAACAATATGTAAACATTAGCCTGATAAATCACTCTTGAAAGCCACCATTTTTCAAAAAAGACAGGATGCTGTAATTCGCCCACAGTCAAACCCCATTACAGACTCGACACAGCTCATGGCTTCCTTCATCCGTTGGGTAATGGTTTGAAAACCATGGTATTCTAAAAATATTTGAAGGGTTCATCTGCAAAAACAGTTTTGTGCATTTTGCTTTATTTTCCTAAATCATGTGTTTTAATTGTGCACTCCAGGGAATATCAATCAAATAAGTGTTGGGTTATTTCAGCAAAATATCTAAAAATGTTTTACTTTTCTTTAATTGCATTTTTTGATTGTGTAGTCAAAGAAATATTTGTCAAATTGCTATTAGTTTATTCATTTTAAGAATGGTCTTTATCTGTATTTGCAAATGAACTCTTCATTTGGATTGAGAAAGGAGACACACCTTGTTCAGCATCTTCGATCGATTGGCACAAACAACAGAGTACATCTTTTCATACAAGTTAAAGCTACAGATCTTCTTGTGATACGCCATGAATGTGTTCCCCTTTATGGCATGATAATCAATTCCTACGTTGCCTCACATGCCAATTTGATTGACTGATTTCTCATATTTTTTTTTGTTTTTAAGGTTGCCGAAACATATGGTAAGATTAATGTAAGTTTCAACTAAACTGATCTACACCAAATACCCCCTATACCAGCCAGCAGGTCCCCAGAAGCATCCATAAACAGCAAGAATATCCTTTTTATACCAAATGGAGTAGTGCAACTAAAACATACACTACAACTGATCACAATGTCAGTACTTGAATTACCCCTTAGAAAAGTTAATTTAGGAAGGATATGGCTATATATTTTTTAAACATTTTTCCACCAATATTAAATAATCTTTTCATCCAATAGATACTCTTCTACCACTTGATCAGATCAGTTCAAGAAGTATATATTTGGTTTTTCCAACCCTTGAATAAAGGACTGACTGAGAGATATAACTGTATTTATGCAAGCACATCATTCTTCGATGCCTTGCATTAAATATGCTCCTAGTAATCCACTGCATCTCTGACTCATCTGTCAAAACAACACATTCTACTTCTATATGATGAATTTGCCCAGTGTGTGTAAGTTCAAATTCTGAATTCATGTGTCTCATTCAAGACGAGGCTCTTTTGAAAGCACAACTATGTTCCGCACAAGTGTACAGCAGCATTTCTCACACACAGACACACGCACACACACACGTATAGACAAACTCTCGTAGACCATCTCGCATGCATACACACATGCGCGCGTGCGCATGCACACACACACACACACACACACACACACACACACACACACACACACACAGTGAAAGTATGCATACTTCACTACCCTTCTCATTGATTCTCCATATTTGCGGTAAAATCTATTACTCTGGAATTAATCCACATGATGGTACTCAAATGACTGGTTTCTGGGAAATTTCATACTCAAAAATTAAATTTCAATCAATTTAAATATGTACTGTCAAACAGGCTGTCATTTCATTTTGGGCAGCACATTGTATAATATCTGACCGCAGGCGTGAGAGTGATATCCCTTTGACCTCATCGACCATCTGAGCCGCAACAGGCCAGACCTTGTTCTCAGAAACTTTAAGAACCTGCGCACCAGGATTGCAGAGTCGAAGTGGTTGACAGTTCTGTCTCAGAAAGGTCACAGATTCTCTGTTCCGGCAGTTTCCGCTGCAAGTTCCCAACATTCAGTAGCTGGGATCCAGTTGAAGACTGAATGAGCCCTTAAGTGAATATAGAAATAGTAGACCAAGTGCCCATGGGTGACTTTGCCAGTATTTGCTGACATCTGGGTTGAACGGTGCCCTCCAATGCAGTTTTAATGAATGCAACGGATGGCCAGATTCTGATGAAAACATGTTCGCTTTGAAGAAAGTCTTGGGCCAAATCATACCCAGTACACAGTTTGATGTGTCCCCATCCCAACTGTACATCTATGATGAGCCCATAACAGGCTACTGCCAATTATATCATAAATAATCCAGAAGAAAATTAATCTCCGTGTTTCCAAGCAAGTTTCCAGCATCGGTTAGTCCTGTGGCACTATATCAGAGGAATGCAAGATAAAGTATTTGAAGATGTCTTCCAGTACGCTGGACCATTTGACCAAAACTAAATGACAGATGCCCAGAATAATGAAGTGAGATTATTGTCGCCTGATGATTAATGAAAGGATATTTCTTTAAAAAAAGAACAAAAAAAAAAACCCCAAAAAACGTTCACTTTATGGAATGCAATGCAAGGGCACCACCAGGCTGGAATAATTATGACATTAATAATTTCAAATGAGCCCTACTGCTGTTCTGTAAAGGTGCATGATCCTTCACTGATGACATGTGGCCACAAGATTCCCGAGTGCATTTCCTGTACATCCCATTTTGGCCACAAGGGGGAGACACTACTCACTGACGCAGGCGATCGAGTAGCCACGGTAATTCACACAGTAGGAGGCCTCGTTCAGGTCTTTTTACACTGTGTTCTGCAGGTGACTGAAAGGTCTTCTGACCTGGGCTGTAGAGATGACCACAAATGTGTTGTTCTCTGGTTAAAAGAGGACTTCAGACCTCGTAAACCTTCTCCTGCAGGTAGGTGAACAGAGACTCCAGGAATTTGGTGGAGCTCCACATCTGCTTCAACATCTGACACTCCCTCTCGTTCACCTCCTCCAGCACCTCCTTCAGGAAGCCACGAACCAGGCATTTGGACTCCTCCAGAACCTTCCGGACCCAGAAATAAGACCAGAGTGAGAAATCAAGCAATTTTTTTGTCCTTTTAAGTAAAAAAATTTTGAATACATTTCATTTAATAAAGAATTTGTACTGACTGACGCACTGCACCTCATCCTTGCTTCATTTTCACTGGACAAACTAGACGGAGATGTCTGAGCAAGGAAGCAGAGCAATAGCATGGCTAAATAGAAATTATAGCTCGCTTTTCTAAAATCACTTTCCCAATCAATTATTCACTTTAGAACAGCCTGGTCTACTCTGAGTCATCAACATTAGTTCTGAAGATACTTGCCAAAGACAGCCAAAGAACTCTCCAAATATTTTAACCCTTTTTAACCCAGACTCCTTGCCTGACCATGGATTTTGACATAAATATACATTTCTGAGTGATTTGGAACAGATAATGGGAAACCAGTCCAAATTTTACGGTGCTTGATTACTTTAGTAACCACTATGCAACAAAAGGCTGGCATAGATTTGTCCCTTAACCCTTTGACACACTAGATTTTACCAAACCAAATATCGTCCAAGTTAATTAAGACCAGATATCAGATATACTTAAAGCTTTCATAAAATTCTGAGTTATCATTAGTATTTCATGGTATGAAATAGTGAAATGAAATGTTGCATATACATTTAAGCACAAGTTGGATGAATTCATTTGCAGCAAAATGTACCATGTTTCACATATCGCGAGCAAATATTCAGAGATACATGATCAGTTTTTGAAGTGAATCTTTGCTGAAGACCTTGATTATTGGAATCCAGCATGTAACTGCTCAGTTGGAATGAAAGCTTTGCACCCACACCGGCCCTTTCTGGATAATATTGAGAACCGCAAGGCAATCAAAATCACGAAAATCCATACTCGGGCAGAGGAGTCGATTAGCATAATACGGAAATTTCCGTATGCGGGCGAAAAAGGGTTAAAAAAGAAAAAGTCACGACCCAACGCTTAACCAGAACAGAAGTTAAACATCTGGTGAGAGGTCGCCTTACCATGGCACTGCAGTTGGCCATTTCCTTCACTCGTAGCATTACTTCCTGGCCGAAGGTGGTGGGCCAGAAAACTTGGGACACTAGTCCTCGAGTGCATGCCTCCTGGGCTGTCAGCTTCCTGCCAAAGAGCAGCATCTCATTGGCCTGTCAAAGAAAACGCAGAATGAGACGAGCAGGAGAACCCATGTATTACGGGGAGGGAGAGCCAAGAAAGCCAATGTCCGACCAGACCATCCACATCGCACAGTCTTCTTCAAAACTGGCCTATTTAGCATGACAATTGAAATTCTCTTCATGAAATCATGTCGAAAAAAGTGACTGAACATTTTATATTTCCTTTGATTTCTCTTGTATTTACCATGCAACCGAACACCCTAAACGTACGGGAAATTTCCCTCAAACTCATATCGCACAAAACACTTTTTACACTTTTTTATAAACTATTTGAGCCAAATGTTTTCAACATCTGGACAAATTTGCTGAAAGACTGAGATCGAGAGGGTGAAAGAAAAAAGAAAAAAGGATTTTCAAGACAGTGCTATTACTGTAGCCATAAATATCATTTCACATGGATTACATTTTTTGCTGCATTTTATCTTCTCACATCCATGTAAAACAAAACGTGCTAAAGGATTTCCAAAAAAGACATTCCTTTATGAAACTTTCTATAGCATCCCCTCAGTCACAGTAGTGGACTGCAATGAAAATATTAGAACTTTCCGGAAAATTGAAGTCCGCTACCATGACAGCTAAATTAATGTCTGTTACGCAACAAATAGCGCTCCATACACCATTTTACACTATTGTTTTGTACACAATCAAACACAAAGCATGCATAAAAATCCATAAAACAGACTGGTCTGGCTACTGTCTCTAAATAGGCTGTAGGTGTGAGTGTGTCTGAGTGAATGCCATGGTTTGGCAAACTGTCAGGGCGTGTTCCTCCTTCTCACAAACTGCATTCTGGGATAGGCTCCAGCACCCCGAGACCCCTAAGCTGGTTAGATAATCGATGGATGGACGATCTGTCTACTTGTGCAGACGGTGAAGTGGACACACAGAGGGATTTCACAGGAACAAAACTACTTCAGGTGAAAATAAAGAAAGCAACTATC
This sequence comes from Gymnothorax reevesii, assembly GCA_029721435.1. NCBI lineage: Eukaryota > Metazoa > Chordata > Actinopteri > Anguilliformes > Muraenidae > Gymnothorax > Gymnothorax reevesii. Next base: position 13,266,153 of record CM056574.1, read on the forward strand.
AACTGAAGTCCATTATGACTGTTGCCAAGCAAGGCTTAGAATCATCTTAACTAAGCTTTAGTAAGTGAAAAAATCTACTGTACACAAACCGGCCTTTAGTTTTCAGTGTGAAAATCTGCAGGGAAATGATGACAAATGGCAGATTGATGCAAGAGTGACGAAGCGTTTGTTTGGATTACACAACAAGCCTTTTGAGCTGAAGCCATCTAAATATCCCACAGGGATTTTCCATGCTGTGTGTGTGTGTGTGTGTGTGTGTGGGTGAACACACGCGTGTGTGTAGGTGGATAGGGAGGAGTAGAATCTGTAGTGGGAAACCAGACAAAACCGTCTCAATAAGGCCAGATGGGGCCCGGTCCTCACAAGTGAAGGTATCACTCGGACATCCATGAACTGTATCAAGAACCACGGAACTGAAATATCCAGCAAAGGCCAGCTGGAAACTCAAGCAGGTTTATGAAGGTCTTCACTGAATTTTCACTTCTAGCTGGTCATAGCTGGTCAGTGACAGGTGAAAGCTGGTAGTGGAACCAGGCAGCGGGTGACCAACTAGTTGGTTTACACTGAAATCTAAAGTAGCGTAACGACTCGACAGGAACTGAAGACATTAATGGAGGCACAAAGTCAAAAACGATTAGTGATGCAGTCTCAGATGCAGTCTTGTGATCCGAGAGACTTCTTGATTTGTTAAGGATTCTTCACCATTGCGGGGTTGGTAGATTGGGATAATCAATGCCATACATCTTAAAATCCACTAGGTGGTAGTAAAGTTCCAAATGCCTTGGCAGAGGTGGCTACACACTCCCTGAGTGCTTTTGTATTTCGCCAACATTAATAATTGATAATGACTCACCAGTGCCACCCCCAGGATCTGAGGGAAGGTGTAGGAGGAGCAGCCGGCCGGGGTGACGCGGATGGCGGTTGCCGGCGTCTGGAACCAGGCTTTCTCGCTGGCCCAAACGATGTCGCACAGCGGGAGGATGGAGGCCCCCAGGCCCAGGGCCGGCCCGTTGATGGCCACGACGATCGGCTTCTTGAAGTGCACGAATGCTTTCACAAAGTCCCTGCGTTCAACGGGCAAAATCAAAGAAATCAACACCACCCTGCTGGGAACGCTGTCTTTGTAGAGGAGATGCTTAATCGTAAGTTTACGCATCACTAAATTAGAATAAACAAGGTCCTAAAACTGAGAGAAAAATAAACCCCCAATTAAGATTCTGAGCAACTGATGCCAATTCACCACTTTGACTTAATAACCCATTTACTCAGCTTGAACAGACAATGGGTCAGAGAAGAACATTTCTTGTATAATGTAACAGTGATGCAACAGCCATTAGTGTGTTGGTCCCCGTTCTTCTCTAGTATTTAAGGGAAAAAATACTGAGTTGCCCGCAGACATTTGGCCCTTTTCCAGATTCCATAATCACTATTCTAATTCACCTGATCAGTAAATGACTCTGAAATGCATCCCTGGCGAGGGTGTGGACGGTAAGGACGGGGCATGGGCAGTACTGATCGGGGGGGATCTCAGCCAAACCGGAGATGTAAATAACTGCAGACCACGTTGCGAGGGAGGTATGACCTACTGTTTTATCTCTTAAGCACACATAAAATGAAGGACAGTTTGCTTTATTTATGATCTTTTTCATATGGCACATAAATATAACGACTCTTTGTTTTATTAATGGTCAGTTTAATTAAGCAAAACTGAAAACGACCTTGAAAAGCTACCATGCTTTCAAAGCAGATATATCAGTCCTGGCCATCTACCGTCTAACACAATGTACTCCTAAACCAGAGACAGAAATTGGTCAGAAATTAGACAAAGAGCTTGTTGATGTGTCTCTTTCACCCTCAAACTCTAACTTTTCGCTTAAGTTTTCCATTAAGTCCAAAAAAGCTTTTTTTTCATAATGTAGGAAAATGTCACATACAGCACTTCACTGAAACTACATCACGCTAATTATGGAGAGAAATACTCAAACCCAGGAAGCCATTTTTTTACAGCCACAACGTTGTCTCAAATGGCGAATACATCTTGAACATCGTTTTCTTCAAATTTCCCTGTAATTCAGCAGAACACATCGAGGGTTTGGAGTGCAATGGTTATGTGTCCATTTCAGAGGTTTTGGGGAAAATAGATTTTTAGGTTTGCAAATGTTCTACTAAATCAGGTACATCATTTATATCATTTTTATGTCAGTCACTCTTTTACTGCATGGTTCAGAAGTAAACTGAACATGAAAGTTTTCATAAGTGTGGTACTGCCACATCACGGCCAAACTTGTCAAAACGGACATATCACCTCCGTACCCCAACAATTCTAGCACTTGATGTGACAGAACACAACGGTGATAGATTGAAGTTAAGTTTGTTTGCAATGGAAGACTGAAGATTCTGTAACACTACTCATGTTTATTCATCAAAATGTCAAAGTTTAATTCATATAAGTAGATTTTGTTGGACATACCACAAAATGAAAATGTGAATTAAAACTGAGGCGCATGGACATATAATTATTGTGCTCCAAGGATTAGCTGATAGAAACGTGTGACAGGAGGTAAAAATCTCAAAATCGCAAAATCTGGATATTTAACCGTTGTGCTCCAAACGCTCGACATATGGGGTTGTTAGAAACCTTGGCATCTCCCATTGAATTTAAAATGGGCTGGAGGTTCCACAGGTTTGAATACAGCAGCTGCCTCTCATGGACCCATATATGGGTCCACAGGTTTTATGGGCTTAAAGAATGAAGCCATTTTCATTGGGATTACCCAGCAGAAAAGGACTGTGCAGAATCTGCGAAAGTCCTCGAATCTATGAGTTGCCAAACGACAGTATCTGCATTTCTGCATCATCTTTTAGGCAACAGCGTCTGGGCATCGCCATTTCAGATCCGCTAGACAGCGAAATTTAAAGCCCAACCGTTACCAAATAATCAGCTGTAAATGCAAGTTCAATGCAGAAATATACATAAATTATCGTTTTAAACGAGACTTTCGAATTAGCATTAGCAAAACTGAGGAGGCTGGTGCCAGGGCCCTCGTGGAATAGGAGTGCACCATATACTGGTATAAACGATACACGCTGACGTGACTTTGGCAATGCCGTCCATCATGGGTGAGATAAAATTCCAATGTTTACATGACAACATCAGTGTAAAAACAAGTTGCTTGGGAAACAGGGCAGGACATTGAGAAGACCTGCTTTGTAACTGGCTCAGGCGCACAGACTGACTTGTCACCTGCCCAAATCAAGTTAGTTATCCAATTCTCATTGGACTCTCCCATTTATTTTAAACCTTACTCTGTTGAGATGAGGAGAAAAAGTATATTCTGTGATATACAGTACAATTATATCATGCAAACTTCAGAATATGTCATGAAATTAGGCCATATTGCCCATTCCTACCGTAGGATAGACAAGGTAAAGGTGGGTCACCCCAGCAACAATCAGAACGAAACAGGGTCACAGAGAGACTTGTCTGCCACCTAAAACAATATCAGGTCAAAACAGACGTAACAAAAACCTGACTATCTGTATTATTGTACACTAATTTCCAACATTATTTTACTACTTATTTATGGTATTAACCCTTAGATCGCCAAACAAAATTTCTAAAAAATAAAAATGTAATCATCTTGCGCTGCTGAAAACCTGTCATGTTCTGAAATCTTTTAAACAAGTCACCACATGTTTTCAACAGGCTTGATTTAGAAATCTTGCATCATTGAGCAACACTAGCTCCATCTGGCACTAGGGTTAATGGGTGCCCCGTTTTACCAGAATCATGAATATGTTGATTTATCGTATTAGGTTTTGTTCCCAGGCGCTGGACATCACCAGCAATTTGTGTAACACCAGTTGTGTCCACAGTGGTGGAAATGACAAACTCTGGATAAACGGTTTCGCCAGGGTCCCCATGGAGACACAAGACCAGTCGCTTCCGGCGAACCACTGACCTCAACTCTTTGATATGTACGAGAGACGTCTATTTTAACACACCACAAGCAGCCAGTTTTTTTTCACTGTTCTACATTTGATTCCAATGAAAAGAGTAAAAGAAACAAAACACGTTCGTCTTAACAGTGAGAGGAGCGCAAGGCGGCCTTGTGTTAGGCTGCTTAACAGGCTAATATAGAGTTGTGAGTTCAAGCCCCGAGAGGGGCATCGGATTCTGAAATGCGTCTGGAGTGATAAAGGTTTCCAAAAGCGATCCAAGGACTTTGCCCCTTTTTAGATCTGTCGACCCAATTCCTAGCCGTTACCGCTCCCATCTGGCGTTTCTAAAAGGGCATCTTTAATCTCTTCAACTCCGAGGACCCATATGTGGTTTTGTGAAATGCAGCTGCTGTATTCAAACCTGCTGAACCTCAGGCCTATTTTAAACTCCTTCGCCTAGTTTAAACTAAAGTTTCCAAAGGCCCCAAATATTTCCGACTCAATTACAGGGAAATGTGTGTAAAACGATGTATAAGATCTAGATATTGTCCATTTGATGCATTGCTGTGGCCACAAAAACATGGCATCCTAGGTTTGAATATTTCTCTCAATATAAGTGTGATGTAGCTTCAGTGAAGCTCTGCAACCAGTAGAAATGGAATGCACGTGACAGTTTACTCAAAAAGGAAAAAACAAATACCTTTTCTAACTTATAGCCAACTAATGGGATAATTCAAGTGAAAATCAAAATATAAGCAGGGGTTGAAAAGGGGGAAAAAATGTTCTCAATGGATGTCTTGGATTTAATTCAGGTTTACGTACAACCCCAATTCCGAAATAGTTGAGACAAACTGTAAATTGTGAATAAAATCAAAACATAATGTCTTTCAAATCACACCAGCCAGTATTTTATTCACAATAGAACAGAGATAACATATCAAATGTTGAAACTGAGAAATTTTACAATTTTTTCCACAAAATGAGCTCATTTCAAATTTGATGGCTGTTACAGGTCTCAAAAAAATCCCCTCTTCTTTTTAACACAGAATGGAGGCGTCTGGGCATTGAAGAGACAAGTTTCTTGAGCTTAGCCACTGGAATTTGATCCCATTCTTGTTTAATACAGGCTTCCAGCTGTTGGAGAGTTTTGGGTCTCCTTTGACGGACTTTTTGTTTAAATATGCGCCAAATGTTCTCAATCAGTGAAAGATCAGGACTGCAGGCAGGCCAGTTCAGCACATAGACTCTTCAATCATGAAGCCAAGCTGTTGTAATAGCTGCAGTATTGTGGTTTTGCATTGTCCTGCTGAAATACACAAGGCCTTCCCTGGAACAGATTTCATCTGAAGGGGAGCACATGTTGCTCGAAAACCTTTATGCGCCTTTCAGCATTCATGGTGCTTTCTAGCCCGCTAGGCCGACAGGCCCAAGGGGCTTATGCTGTACTTAGGGTCGTTAGTGGTGTTCTGTTGTGCGTGCGTGCGTTACGTCGCTTCAGAGCGATACAGCTTTCAGTTTTCCGTGGATCCTTTTCATATTTTATATGCATGTATATGGGCCTAAGATCTAGCCCGAGTTCGAGGGCATGCTACCATTCTTGGTTTGACCAACATGTGGCATTTTCTGCAAAATTTCGAACAGCTCTAGCTCCCTTATTCTACGAGCTAAGATGCTCAAATTTTTACTGTAGGGTGTTCTGCCAAGGGTTCATCATACATGTCATGGGTTTCTGAATTGACCTAATTTTGAAGGTTATATAGGTCAAAGGTCATAAAATGCGCTGATTTCATTTCAGCGCCATAGCGCCCTCAGTTCCCAACGGATCCTATTCCTATTTTATATGCATGTATATGGGCCCAAGATCTAGCCTGAGTTCGATTTTGGTCCTGCTGCAATTCTTGTTTTGCCCACCAGGCGGCTTCTTCAACTACTAAATGGTGTTGTTATATTGTAGTTCTGTTGAATACCTATATGCCCTTTGATTCAGGTAGTTACGATAGTACTCATGAGTTGTACAAAGAGGTTATAAACGAGGTTCAGCAGATAAAGTTTGCGCACCAAGAGGCTCATTTCAATTGTGGTGGTGACTTTAATACCTCTCTCACTACAGATACATCCAATTCTAGGCTGTTAAAAACTGTCATACAACAATGTGGTTCACAGTATGTACTTCCAATGATGTAGTCAGTTCAGATGTTCCCTACACTTACTTCTGTTCTCAGTTAGGTACTACCTCTGTAATAGATTACTTTTTTGTGTCAGATTCACTTGTCCATTCGGTCAACATATATCAGGTTATTAAGAACAATTTATTTTCTGATCACATACCTGTATCTATGACTTTGTCTCTATGTGCTGGTAATCTGAGTACACGCATGAGGATATTTTCTACCAAAATTGCCCGGCATAAGGTAACTGCGGCTAACCTTGGTGAATACCGCAATGTATTAGACGCAGAACTGGATGAAATATACATTTTTCCCAACTTGATGAGGTGCTCAAATACTTTGTGTAAAAAACATGGACAGTGTATTATTCATTTGTGTGATAAAGTGGTTAAGGCATTAAGTAATGCTGCAGATGTATTGCCAAAGACTGGGTCCAGTAGTGATAGCAACTGTAGAAAAACCATCCCAGAGTGGAAGGAGTTTGTAGAGCGAAGTAGAGTTGAGTCTTTGTACTGGCATGAGCGTTGGCTACTGGCTGGTAAACCAAGGAATGGTGAGGTTGCAGAGAGCATGCGAATAGCTAGAGCTATGTACCACAAATCTGTCAGAGAGGTTCAGAGAAACAGAGATGCTGCTGTAATGAATAGGACTGTGCATTCTATGTGTAATAACAGGTCTTGTAACATGTGGGCAGAGTTACAGAAGATAAAAGGCAGAAGTGCCACAGTTGCTGACTGTATTGATGGTGTATCAGATGTTAATGAGATTGCAGATATGTTTTAACAGAGGTACGAAGGGGTCTTTAATGATGTACTCACTGATAGGCAGGAGTTGGACTTGGTGTACAATAGAGTTTTAAGAGGTGTTAACAACTGTAACTCTGTATTGACTATCACTGTTGATGATGTCAGAGATACTATTGCACAACTGAAGAGTGGAAAACAAGGCTGTGAGGAAGAATGCTTGTCTTCCAATCATTTTACTTATGCAACTGCTAAATTGAATGTGATTTTGTCAATTTTGTACAAGGTCATGTTAATTCATGGGATTTCACCACTTAATGTGTCAGTTGAGACTATGGTACCCATTCCTCAGAATAGAAATACATCTTAATGTGATGGTAATAATTATAGGTCAATCACCTTGGGAAGTGTTATTTCTTATCGTACTTAAGAAAGAGAGGGATAAGTTGGATACAGGGTCGCATGTCATGAGGCGGGCACTCAAAAAGGGTGGATCTGTGACACTCTGCCAAGAAACTGCTTATTCAAAATGTATTTTCTCTGTGATTCATGGGTCTTTTATTGTAATTTTGGTATCCAATAGTAGCCGTTGAAGGTCTCTTTCATTTTCCACCAACTTTGTTTGATTTGGTGGGATACTTTTGGTTCAGCGGCCTTTTTAGAAAAGCAATAATGGGGTGGATCAGAGCGGTGGTGGCGGAGAAGCAGCTAGATCATGGTTATAATGTTCTATTACTCCAGGGTACGGCAGCGTGTTACGTGGCTTTGATGCTGCGTTAGCTCTGCTGATGTTAACTCTCGCAGCCCTCATGTTTAACGTTGTCCTTTTTCTCTCCCTTGATTGTGTGATTGTGTGCTGGTGCGCCCCTGAGTGCCAAAGCGAATTGATTAGCTGGAGCTGCGTATAAAAGCCGCCCGTCTCCCTGTGTGGATATAGCTCTTTTTGCGGTCCTCGCCACGACACGCTTTTTTTTTTTTACCTCTGCTGTTAGTGGGCACCGTGTAGTGTTTCGGTCCCATTGTCTTTGTAGCAACATTATTGGTACATTGTATTGATTTGTGGAGAGCTGGTGTTTTACTTTCTTTCCCTGTATGTTGTAGTTTTCTGAGCGGTCATTAAAACACTGCATTTTTGAAATCACCGTTTCCTGGGTATTTATGTTATGTTCCCATTTCCTACAATTAGTATGGGTTCGTAACACAGCGTATCGTTTATGAACTGGTTGTTATCTACAAAATAAAAAAAAAACCTGGGAGAATTTGAATGAATATTAACCAAATAACACTAGTTTTTGTAAAAAGGGTCCATTCCGAGAAAAATTGACTTTTAGTAGCAGCCTTCAATGCATTTACCTGTTAATTAAATACATGTTACTCTCAATAACATTAGAACGGAATAAGGTAATACATTTCTGTTTGCTGTTTTTGATTGGGCGGAAGGTATGTAATATGCAGTAGGAGTATTGAAAAATTGACCATTTTGACCCTGTCACACTTGTGGCCCACCTCATGACATGCAACCACATCATTTTTAAAATTTGGTTAAGAGGGAAATAGTTCCACTGTACAGTGTTCTTTTACATTGCTTGAGTAAATATCATATTACAGCTGTAGAGGTTCTGATGTAAATTTACCCCTGTTAGATGCCACTAAGGCATTTGACAAAATTCATTATGGCAAATTGTTTAAAATACTTTGCGATAGGAATGTGTCACCAATTGTTCTGAGGCTTTTGTTTAATATATACACTCAGCAAAATTTACAAGTAAAATGGAATAATGTACTGTCAGATAAATTTGAGGTTAGCAATGGCGTGAAGCAAGGAGGAGATTTGTCTCCCATCCTGTTTGCTGTTTGCATTGATGTTTTAGTGAATAGGTTAAATAATTCAGGTCTTGGTTGCTGGGTTGGCAACAAGTGGATAGACTGTCTTGCTTACGCAGATGAGATTGCACTGTTGTGTCCTAATAGGGCTGGTTTGGACAAAATGTCTGAGATTTGTTTAACATTTCCTAATGAGTTCAGTGTGAAGTTTAATGGCAGTAAAAGCCAATTTCTTGTTTGTAGAAATAATGTATATCCTGAAAATAGTGTTGCTTTGTCAATTGATGGAGTGAGTTCACATAATACAAGAAGTGCTAAATATTTAGGAAATGTTATTGATACATTTGATTAAGATAGCATGCTTAAAGCCGCTGAAGGTTAATTTTGGAAATCATTTAATATTTTTATGGGTGACTTTGGTAAGCTACATACACTGTAAAACAGAAGTTATTTAAAATATATTGCAGTGATTATTATGGTTCTGTATTCTGGACACATAATAGTAAATATTTCTCCAAGTTGTGTTTAGCAGGGAGAAAAGCTGTTAGAATGCTCTCTAGTTTACCATACAGAACACATTGTTACTTCATGCCATTAATAATGGGCTCAGTGCCATTAGATATCATGTTAGAAGTCAGATTTGCTTAATTTATAAAAAGTATTGTCAACAGCAAGTGCAGTTCACTTGTTAAACATGAATATCACCTTTGTATTGATTGTCCTTTTTCAGTCTGTGGACAAAAGACTAGAGAATTGCCATTTAAATATAATGTAACTAATTGGTCCGCCTTTAATTTTAGTGAAAAGCTCTGGCTTTCTGAAAGGTTTAACGCAATTGCTCATACAGCTGTAGAACTAATTCAAGTGAGAGAAGGTGTTTTAGATGTAGGTTTAGATTATGATGAGGTTTGTGAGCTGCTAGTCACCCTATGCACCAATTAACCCTCCATACTGATGTACAGTCTTCAACATGTAACTATATCTCTTTTTAATTGTGTTTTTATTTGTACTTAATGTAATACTATTATCTTATGCCACTTCTTGTTGTGTGCAAATAAAATATATTGATTGATTCATTGATGTATGTCATGGGTTTTGGATTTGACCTAAATTTCAAGGTTATGTATGTCAAAGGTCGTAAAGTGCACAGATTTCCTTTCAGGGCAATAGTGCCTTCAGTTTTCAACTGATCCTTTTCATATTTTATATGCATGTATATGGGCCCAAGATCTAGCTCATGTTCCATTTTCAGTATGCTGCGATTCTCAGTTTGTCCAGCAGGGGACTTTTTCTGCAAAACTTCAAACGGCTCCCTTATTCTACAAGCTAAGATACTCACATTTTTACTGTAGGGTGTTCTGCCAAGGGTTCATCATCCATGTAATGGCTTTTTGATTTGACCTACATTTAAGGGTTATGTAGGTAAAAGGTCGTAAAATGCACAGATTTTGTTTCACTGCAATAGTGCCTTCACTTTTCAAAGGATCCCTTTCATATTTCATATGGGCCCAAGATCTAGCCCATCTAGCCCCAGTTCGATTTTGGGCATGCCAAGATTCTCGGTTTGGCCACCAGGGGGCCTTTTCTGCAAAACTTCAAACAGCTCTAGCTCCCTTATTCTAAGAGCTAAGATGCTCCAATTTTTTGCCTGCTTGGCCAAAAGGCCCAATGGGCTTATGCAATGCTCGGGATCTTTAGTGGTGGTATGTCCTGCATCCATGCGTGTGTGCGTAAACTTTTTGCTTGTTTGCGCTCTAGCGTCTTCAGTTTTTCACCGATCCTTTTCATATTTCATATGTGTATATAACGTCTTAAGGTCCTGACCCAGTTCAATTTTCAGCCCAATCGGGCCAATACTATGGCCAATAGGGGGCGTTCCATTTTGGCCACATCTGGCCAAGCGGGCGCAGTGGCTTTGCCACTACTTTTAAAACATGCAAGTGTCCCACACCATATGCACAAATGCATCCCCATACCATCAGAGATGCTGGCTTTTGAACTGAACGCTGATAACAGGAGGGGTGGTCTTTCTCCTCTTTAGCATGGACATATTGGACATATTGCCACTTTGCTACAGTCCATTTTAAATGAGCCTTGGCCCGCAGAACACAACGGTGCTTCTGGATCATGCTCAACAATGGCTTCCTTTTTCCATGATAGAGTTTTAGGAGGCATCTGTGGATGGCACGGCGGACTGTGTTTACAGACAGTGGTTTCTTGAAGTATTCCTGGGCCCATTTATTAATGTCAATGACAGAATCATGCCGGTGAGTCATGCAGTGGCATCTGAGGGCCCGAAGATCACGGGCATCCAGTAAAGGTCTTTGGCCTTGTCCCTTACGCACAGAGATTTTTCCAGTTTCTCTGAATCTTCTGATGATGTTTGCACTGTCGGTGATGAGACCTTCAAAGCCTTTGCAATTTAACATTGAGGAACATTGTTTTTAAAGTATTCCGCAATTTTTTTACACAAGCCTTCACAGGTTTGAGAGCCTCTGGCCATCTTTACTTCTGAGAGACTCAGCCTCTCTTAAGACATCCTTTTTATAGCCAATCATGTTACACACCTGATGCCAGTTAATGGTTACTTGCTAAATGTTCTTTCAGCTGAGACTCTTATATATTAATTGCTTTTTCAGACCTTCTTGCCTGTGTCTCAACTTTTTTGCGACCGGTTGCAGCCAGAAAATTTGAAATAAGCTAATTTTGTGGATAAAAATGTAAAATGTCTCAGTTTCAACATTTGAAATGTTATCTGTGTTCTATTGTAAATAACATATTGGCTCATGTGATTTAAAGTCATTGCATTTCGATTTCATTCACAATTTACACTTCGTCTCAACTATTTTGGAATTGGGGTTGTACAGACAGGGGGTAGTCAAATGATTAAAAACATTTCCATGAATACCAGCTTAGCAAAGCTCATGACGTATTGTTCCCCGTGAGACTAGTTCAGATATGGATTGATACGATTCTGCCAGGATGCCCAAAGCTGTAGGTCTGAGGTAATTAGCACCTGTATTACCAAGGGTCTTTCCGTCCCTGTCAGAGCTTTCACCTGCAGCCACTGCTATTAAAAACAGTTCTTGTCATTTGATGCATTAAAGAGTTTGTTTAGAGGTGAATTACATACAAGCATGTAATTACAAATTTTTTTTATTCAAGAACTTTTTATTCATGAATTTGGGGGCAAAGAAAAAAATGCATAAAATGATCAGTAAAATAGTTATCGATTTGTGTGATTTTTCCTCTAAAAACCCATAGTGAGATTTAAACACTGCTTTAATAATTTTAGGTATCAGGGTATTAATTTCAGTGACGTATTTCTCTCATTGGATGGCCACATAGACTGCAAGAGGCCCATCTTTGTAGATGGGACACCTCGCTAACTTTATGAGTCCGTTGATCCCAAAACCGGCGTATGGGGCATTAATCAGAAGATTGATATTTTGTAACCGCCCCTCATGTTCTTGTTTTTTCTTCTGTGAAAGTCCCTGTGGAGTTTGGATTTAAATTTTGGGTCGTTGCTGTATCACAAAGCTCCTTCGATTTCATCTCAGAGGAAATTACTTGTAATTCCAAACTTTTGCACACCAGTGTATATAATCATGATGTCTGACATGATGTTCCATTTCCACCTTGAATAATTTTGTCATCACGGTCTGTGTGACTGACACATCTTCATAATTGCAGTTTAGAGAGATTGAAGTTAAAGCCATTTTTTCAGGGGTGCAACCTACTTTTTGTTCCCCAGCTGTATGTTAAAATATATGTTTGTATGAGTGCAAGCGCATGTGTGCGTGCTTGAGTGTTCGCGTGTGCATGTGAGTGTGTCTGCGTGCGCCTCAGTATGCGTGCGTGTGTTGCGCAAGAGTGGGCGTACACGCGCATGTGTGTGTGGTGTGCATGTATGTGGACGTCTGCAAGCGCGCGCGCGTGTGTGTTTGTGTGCATGTGTGTGTGTCTGTGAGTGAACCCAAAGGGCAATTGGCATCCTTACCGTATGGCTTCAGCAATCCTGCTGCTCTCTTTCCGCCGGTCAGTGGACAGCCGACCAATCAGGTAGGAGGGATCGACTCCGCTACAGAAGTAGCTGCCCACCGCGCTCAGGAGAAGCAGCTTGCTGTCATCTGCAGCGGCGTTCCCCAGTGCCCTGCTCACCTCCTTCATTATCTGTGGAAAGAAACGAGAACTTGGGCTACAGAGCCAAAATGGCCACCGAGCCAAAATGACCACCCCCCCTTACTCATCTGGAATTCTACGGCTTGTTGTATATTTATGTGCGCGGAGAACATACGCGTACGGGTGGTGAGGCATGTGAAGTATCTGCAACTGACACAAAAGATGTCAGCATCGATATCGCACACCTGAAGACTTCAAAAGCACGCAGTTATCAATCTGTCCGCTGACTCTACAGATAATGACAGGTTGAATGGTCATGAGACGCAAGCTAACAATATGATTAATGGCTGTCACAACCCTCCTGTGAATTCCTAGTGTGTCCCTTTGCAATTCAGCAGCTTGTGTGTCCATAAAGTGTATGTGCGCTGTGATTGGTTTACATGCTGCGTGTCTCTCCGCCTCAGCTGAATCTCATTATGCAGTTGCGCGCTTCATGACCACATAATAAGTATTAAATCCCCCCGGTTCATTAGCAAGTAGCTGGATTGTAAACTCACTTTCATGCAAGTTGTCCTATTCAGTGTTTATTTGCAACACTGTCTTCTTCATCTCATCCAACTAGGACTTCAGTGACGGCCTTTTCCCTCAGAAGTCATTTAGTTGATTCAAACAGGCCTCCAGCTCTAACCTGTGTCCAGGATGGGGACCGAGGTCAAGTTGACTCAAATGAAGTCTGTTCCTGTTCTTCTACTCAATTTATCAAGGACAAGCTTTCAAAGTTAAGCAGGGACTAAGACTGGGACGGCATTCTCGCTAACCGATCCATTTTACTCTCCTCGTCCTGTCTGTACAGAACAAGCCTCCAATCCTGAGCAGGAGTCAGCGCTTGGTTCCTGACCTTGGTTCCCTACAGCAGCCTCTCCGTCCTCTGAAGCAGTTCAGTGCTGACAGAGCCTGTAACATCAGGCAGCTTAGCCCATTACAACTGTGTAAAACTTGAACTGACTATCCTCCTCTGGGTTCTATCCTGGGGTTCTCCCCCCAATCTCTACCATATTGCTGTCAATAAACTCCCATTAGGATTGTGGTTCTGACGCCACGCTTAATTCCTCATCCGGCCCGTAAAAAATGAATATTCATAGAGATTACTGGAAACTGGCATATTTTATCAATCTCACCATCTCATACTCAGCATTACAAACCAGATTACCTAACATATTCAATTTGTGTAGTTTCCTGCCCAGCACCGCTGTTACAACTCGGTCTAGGTAGTGCGGCCACAAGTAGAGAACGGAAGAAAGCACGGGGAGAGAAAATTTCGGCGAATACGAAATAACCTGAACGCTGCACAGTACTCCGGTCCCTATACTGCCTAACCAGAGCTAACTGAGACCTACCGCTAGTCTTCGAAGGTTTACCAGGCACGGGGCGGCTTTTAAACACGTAACTCCAGAACACTCAGTCCAGAAGCGCGGACTGAGCGAGCGAATAGTGTACCCCCTTTGGAAACAAGTTTCCACCCAGAGTCACCTCCAAAAATAACAAAGGGAAAATAACAAAGCAAAACAATAAAGGGGTATCCCGATGGAAGGATTGGAAGACCCAGCTGGGAATACCCTAGCTAACCAGAGTAACCGGACAGCGTACAGAAAGGACGAGACCAGCGAGGCAGTCAGACAAGCGAATCAAAAGTCAAAAACCCGGGCATCTATTACCAAGCAACCAGTTAGAGGGGCAAGAGCAAGAATCAAAGTCACAGAGCGACAAGCCAAGGGTCAATCACAGGGATCCAAACGAACCAAAAACGGGGCCAGGCAAGAATCGTAGGTCAAGACAAAAACGGTCCAACACAGAAGGCAATCCAAATACTCACAGTTCCAAAACGCTACTTGCAAAATGGTCGAAGAGCTAGTCTCCTCCTGGCAGGTGCAAGCGGCGGCCTTAAAAAGCACCGCCCCCTCCGGAAGTGGAAACAATCAATTAAGAACAAGGCAAAAAAAATAAATACAACAGAGCTCGTAACACCGCTATATACATGCACTCTACAGTTCCAGTCTAAAGTTTGGACACACCGAAATTCTGATCACACTACATGTTAAATAAAGCAATAAGCAGCCTTTATTTTGCAAAAAAAAACTCTAATTCTTAAATCCATCAAACTAACCACCATTTGTTGTCATATTTGCAGAGCATTCTCACATTCTTTATTTAAACAAGGGCAGTCATATGACCGTATATTTGCAGCTGCACAGCTGTCCAACTTCCCAAAGACGTGCTGCACTTGTGGTGGCTTTTTTCGCCCAATAAGTCCCAAAACCGCTTGACATTTATTTGGCTGTTGGAAAACAGAAGGAGTTTATTTGTCTGTTTGCGTTGCAAAATATGGCTTCTTTGAGAATTCCAAAATTAAGGACACTGTTCAAACAAGTAAATTACTCTCTTTTCACTTCTGACTGTTTACCTTTTACAAGATTCCATCTCAGATTATATAGAGAAGTTAAGCCGTTTAAATTTCTCTAAAAACAGAGTGCAAAGTGTGTCCAAAACTTTGACTGTATATGTTACTGTATATGTTCTCCAGAGCCACAAACCACAGTGAAATACCAAACTGCTTTAACGCCTAATGAGAGATCATCATCATCAATCGATCAATCAGAGCAAAGTACGTGAGCACAAAGTTACAATGCGCTCTTTCAGTTTCAGAGCATATACACAACACCTGAGCAGATGCAGTCTGCAACCTGAGCACAAGCAGCGCTTTCCACAAAACCCCGAGAGAGACCCAGCGTATATATGCATGCACACATGCACAGCCCCAAAACATACCCTTGTTGTGTAAACAGCAAAAATACTAAACAGGCAAGCTGAAACAGGACACAAGCCCTTGTAAAAATTACATCGGTTGCCAGAGGGAACGAATTGTGTATCTCCCCGATCCCCAAACTTCGGACAAAATGGCCACCGGCAGCCATATTGCACGTCCAAAATTGCCAAAAATCGGTCTTGAGCATTGTCAAATAAATATCTTCGCCTGTGCAAAATTAGAAAAAATTCCAAGTCTCTGCGGGCGCAGCGGTGGCTTGGGAACCAAACCAGTATCTCCCGACTTTCGTCGTCGGGGAGATACAATGAGTAATCAACTTCAAGAATTCTCAATAACTACCATTTCAAAAAAAAAAAAAAGCTATATTGCGCATTCAAATGGGATTAAAACAAGAAAACAACTACACCAAAAAAAAATATTCAGAGGATTTGTATCCACGCGGCTACTTAGTGCCCCATGAAAAAGTAACCTAATGGGGCCCATTATTTTTGTAACATTTTTGTAACAGAAATTGCCTTTAGTGCAGCGAGAGCTCTTTCCACACAGTCGCTTTCATTAGTCATCGAATGTGCAAATTCAACACTCTCCACGATCAAACTGCTCCTTCAACAGCCTCAACCGAACCCCTTATGAGGCCTAAAACATCCTCGAACTTCAACATGAAGTCGGTGTAGAAGAGGAGCGAGCGAGGCTTAGCTGAAGCCACATCCCACACAGGAACCAATATTAGCCCAAGCTAACGGTTAAGATGAGACCAAGGAGCTTTTCATATTGGAGAGCTGAAGAAATCTCATGTCCTTTGATGCTCTGCAAATGAGTAGAATACTTGACAAGCTCATTTAATTTTTGTGTAGTTCGTAGCAGCTGAGGGAGGTTGGTCAGTGTAACCCACGCTCCCTCATCAAAAGGGACTGTTGATCAGAGATTCATGACACTTTTATTGTTCAGGATGTTGACGAGTCAAATCTCCGCAGAGACCTCAGTTCAGCACCTCAGATGTTTCCTGCTGCCCGCCTGGGTCTTTCATCTCGATTCACGGGTCACGTTTATCCAGGTTGCCAAGGGAAGGGACGCAGGTCAGCGGAATTAACTCTCAAAAGCTTCAAACAAATGGAAATGGCCTTTGTAGGGACACTGAACTCAAACTACGATGAAAGAGGCACAAGCATCTACCCTCTTCAACACGAATGAAACGGTGAAAAATATCGACATGTTCAGACTTAATGGTCAATCCAATTGTTCACTGTACAAAAAAACTTAAGCGCATTGCGAACACTTACGATGCCTTTTGAGGCCAAAAACTGGTTGCTTTTTGCAGAAATATTTTTCCAGGCTTGATATAAACACTTCATCAATGTCTTTTTATAATCAAATATACAATAAACAGACGGGTGACAAATTCATGGAAAAATCTACATAAACAGTCTAAGTAAGGTGTTGGACCACCACAAGCTGCCAGATTAGCTTAACACACCTTGACATGGAATCTACAAATGTAAAACTTTAGGGGAGGGTTGGTGTCCCTCTCTTTCAATATACACTCCCTAATCAGGAGTTTTGATGATGGTGACAGAGGGTGCTGTCTAACATCTTCTACCAAAATCTCCCACTCGAGTTCAACTGGTCTGAGATCTGTGAAGGTGGTGGCGTATGCTAAGGATCATTTTCATACTCATAAAATCATTCAGTGACCCCTTGTGCCCCGTGGGGTTTGGGCCAGAGTTATCCTGGAAGAGATCACTCCCATCATGATAGGAAAACTTCATCACAGAGTATAAAGGTGACCTGACACTGCATTGATTTGCAGTGACCCTGCCACCGTGAAGGGGACAAGGGGACCCAAACTATGCTGCGAAAATGAACAGAAACGTCTGCATCTGAACTGTTTGACCGCAAATTTATTCAGTTTTTTCCTTTAATTTGTCGTTTAGTCTGAATATGTATGCGTAACGTGCTGATCCTGATATTAATCTCTAGTCAACTGCCATAACACCATTGTAGTCGCCGCAGCAGGTGGGAAATGACAACCCTCTGCTGAATTAATTGGCCCATGTTCCCTTTAACAAGTTAAACCAGTCCTCTCTCACAGCCCATCATCATAGATTTACCAGCAACTCCGCTCCCCCATGTCGGCTGTGATTTTCCCCCTCGGCTGTTGTAAATTTAACTTCAATTCTCCTAAGAGGAATCGTCCATGTGTTTTCATTGTCTCACATGAGTAGGTCCACACGGAACGGCAAATGCATCACAGCAAGGAGTGCAAAATTGCCGAAAACAAATGGATCTCTTCATTAACAGGCTTATAGTAAAGAAAGCATTGGGGCCGATGTCAAGCTCATGAAGGATTGTAAACTCGGGGCACGGAGTGCGAATATATACCCCGGTCTACCAATCCAACCATTCTTCTTAATACATCATCGTGCTTATGCTTATTCAAGACACCGATAATTGTGGTTTTCTCTGATGCTTTAGCTATTAAATCCCGGGGATTGATAAGACATCAGGTCTGAGGCTAGCGAGCCGACAGAAGAGTTTCATCACTCTGCAAAGAGGGCCGATGTTTGAACCGTGATCCGAACTGAAATCATGAAAACAGAGCGACCCGGATCTTTTAAACCTCGAGAGGGAACAGCACATCTGCCGCTCTTGCCTTTAATCATCAGACCGGCGCATTCCTTCATTTCAAGGTGATTTACGGCACAGCTACTGTCAATTCACAAGCACTTTGCAAACCGTGTATGAACGTTTATATTTCAGTGCAGTGCATCTCTGGTTACAGGCAATCCTAAAGAGCACACAGACAGCATTCTTCTGAGGATTTCAAGCCACAGTTCACAACACAATGTATAGTATAATCTAGGCCACGGTAGCCCAACCTTCTTCTTGGAAATCAACCAACCGGCAGGTTTTCCCTCAAACCCTAAGGCCAAGTCCACATGTACAAGTGTATTATTATGACAGGTTTTTCCTCTATTGCTTTCCAAAAAAATCTCCATCCACAAGAGGATGCAAAAAACACAACTGGAGTGTTGCCAAGAGCACGCTGAACCAACGGGAGGACCATTATGGAGGACCATGTAAACCGATCACAATTCTCACAAAAACTCACTATATGGCGCGCTCAGGTATTACAAGCCAAAAGCTCCATCTTACCGGTCCTCTGGGAACAGTGAAAACAGAGTTTCTAGAAATCTTCACTCCAGAGGGCCTTTTTTCCAAGAGGTCACTTTTCAGTGACCGAAAAACACAGTTCGCGCAAACGAAAGGCTGAAGGGTACAGGAAATGCTACTTAGCGAATACCCGTGTTCGTGAGGACAGGACCTTAGAAAACTCACCTCGTTCAGCAGTTAGGTTCTGCACTGAAGCTGCTAATTAATGAGTCAGGAGTGCCTAATTAGGGTTGGAATGGAATCCTAGAAGACCTACAGTATCTCACAAAAGTGAGTACACCCCTCACATTTCCACAATTAATTTATGATATCTTTTCAAGGGGCAACGTTACAGAAATGAAACCTGAATATATTCTAGAGTAGTCATTGTACAATATGTGTAGGGGTGTAGATTTACTGCACTGTCCAAACAACCGAACAAACAGTCACCATTTCCCAAATGGGTGGCAACAAAAGGGAGTACACCTCACCGTCAACATGCCTCAATATTTTGTGTGACGAGCATTGTTGTCCAGCACTGCCTTGATTCTCCTAGGCATGGAATTCACCAGAGCTGCACAGGCTGTTGCTGGGATCGTCCTCCACTCCTCCATGTCGACATCACGGAGCTGGTGGATGTTGGACACCAGCTGCTCCTCCACCTTCCTCTTGAGGATGCCCCACCGGTGCTCAATGGGATTCAGGTCTGGAGACATACTTGCCCACGCCATCACCTTCACCTTCAGCTTCTTCAGGGGGGCAGTTGTTATCTCGGAGGTACGTTTCGGGTCATTATCATGTCGGAAAACTGCCGTTTCCGAAGGGAGGGCATCGTTTTATGCTTCAGAATGTCACACTACATTTTGGAATCCATTATTCCATGAATGAAGCGGAGGACCCCAGGAGCAGAGGCACTCATGCAGCCCCACATCATGATGCTGCCACCACCATATTTGACTCTACTCAGTACACGCTAGTCTTGGTACTTCTCATCAGGGCACTACCACACATGCTGGACCGCATTTGAGCCGAACAAGTTTATATCGGTCTTGTCAGACCACAGAACATGGTTCCAGTGGTTCATGTTCTTGGACTGGTTGTCTTCAGCAAATGGTTTTCAGGCTTTCTTGTGGCCTAGCTTCAGAAGAGGCTTCCGTCTTGGCTGACAGCCATGCAGACCAACTTGGTGCAGTGCAAGGCGCATGGTCTGAGCACTGACAGACTGTTCTCCCACTGCTGCAACCTCATTAGCAATGCTGCCAGCACTCCTGAGTCTGTTTTCTGAGGCCAACTTGCACACCTTACGCAGGGCACGAGGACTCAGCCTCTTCGGTCGACCCTGACAGGCCTGTTCTGGGTAGAACCAGTCTTAAAAAACCGCTGAATAGACCTTGGCCACCATGCTGTAGCTCAACTTCATGGTTTCACGACCTTCTTGTATCTTAGACCGTCCTTCTGGAGAGCAACAATTCTTTTTTTCAGATCCTCAGAGAGTTCCTTCCCATGAGGTGCCACGTTGACCATCCAGTGACCAGAATGAGAGCATTGCACCCAAAGCACCACAATTTAAACCTTAAACATGTTACACAGCCTCATATTGCCCACTCGAACAGACAAAAGCATGAATATGAGGAATAACACACGTTTCATTGCTTGGTTGACCATTACCAATTGGGGTGTGTACTCACTTTTGTTGCCCCCCATTTTGGAAATAATGACTGTTTGTTCAGTTATTTGGGCAGTTAAATAAATCTACACTGCAACACATACTGTACAATGAATACTCAATAATATATTCAAGTTTCATTCCTGTAACATTATCCCTTGAAAAGATATAATAAATTAATTGTTGAAATGTGAGGGGTGTACTCACTTTTGTGAGATACTGTAGTAGATCTCCAGGAGCAGGGTTGAGCAGCCCTGATCGAGGCCACAGGTCTGCAAGTGACTGTGCAGCACCAAAGGCAGATGTGGCTTTGCACTTAACATCAGTATTTTTATTGTTCAGGTGACACCCTTCAACCAGGCTAGCTGGGCTGAAGGAATTCAGCATAGAGGGCTGGAGGTTAAATCCCTCCCACCATTTCCACCGATTGGTGCTGCTTCAAGGCGAAATAATTGTTCCAATCAGCAAATCCAGGAGTAAGGAACTAATTTAAAAAAAAAATACTATTTATTTATCCTTTATTTAACCAGGGAAGTCCGTGCATAAATGTTTAATGCAAGGGACCCCTGGGGCTTGGGGTGGAGAGGGAGAGGACAAATTGCAAAGCACATTAGGTCAGGGGATGATTAGGTTGCAGGTTGAAAGAGCCAGGACAGGAATTTAGCCATGACACCGGGGAACCCACAAATCCTGTTAAATGGTGTCATGGGATCTTTAATGACCGCAGTTTCACGTCTCATCCGAAAGACGGCGTCACCTTTATTACAGGGTCCCCATCACTGTACTGGGGATTAGTCCACCTGCTGGCCCACCAACACTTCTTCCAGCAGCAACTTAATTTTTCCACGTGGTCTCCCATCCAAGCTCGAACCAAGCCCACACCTGCTTAGCTACAGCCACGCGGCCATTGTCAATGGAATCAATCAGCAAGTAAAGGAATAACTAACTAAATCCTGAGGGGGATTTTCTGAATTCTTCACCTGGATTTTAAAGTGCCCTAGTTGGGTCTGAACTGGGTGCTAAATTTAAGGTGAATACAGAAACCAGCAGAGCTTTTGGGCCTCCAGAACCAGGATCTAGAGAGCGAGGGGACTGCTGCAAGTGAAACGGCATGTTGTGTTGCACAGACTTACCCTCTGCGGATGCATGCACTGTGTACACACAGCAAAATATTGCAGTCAGACTAGTTGTACTTTTTGTTTTGCTTCTAAATCAAGACTACAAGGGGTTAGAGATTACTGAGAGTTCTCTTTAACGGATGAATAAAAACCATCAGATCCGGTTTTCAGTTCCGGGTGAACTGCTTTCAACTTCTGCTCATCAAGCCTTTTCCAAACAGCGGGCCTAATAACCATTCAAGAATGGATCAGAGACTCAAAACGATGAAAACCGAGTAATCAGCACTAAATATATATTTAGTAATTGTACACAGTAGGCTCAGACGATATACATCATCATTGTGCCACGGAAATGATTTATGGGGTATTTGTTTTCTTTGCCACAGGCATCACAAATGCAAGAAAAATATGGAAAACGTGTCTGACTTGTATTAAATTATATGGGCGTGAAGATTTTAATCGCTGCCCTGAATCAACACAACAGGATTCTCAAAAACATTTATAAAATGCATTTATTGCAGAATGATTCAATTTTAACCACAAATAGATGCTCAAAGTCCTATTCGGCAACATCCACTCGAATATGCTTTCATTTGAAAGCACATAACGTGTGCCACGTTTTTGTCAAACGCCCACACAATTCCAGCATTTTCATACCCCTAAAATGAAGACTTCAGTAAGGGCTACAGACCTCATTTTAAAAAGTACTGCCTTTGCTTACAGCTCATCATACTATAAAGCAGGGAATCTCTGCGTGAGTGTGTGTATGACTGTGTGTCCTTTGCACATCTCGATAGCCGTTCATCTGATCGACTTCAAAGTTGGTGAGTTTATCGCAGGGAACTGAAGGGCGCGCAGTGTCAGGTTTGAAATCCTCGGCTGAGTGTTTCTAGAGAAATCGAAAAAGCCATGAGCACAAATACAGTTCAAGCAGCAATTGAACGGGCACTGCACTAGTTCTTTCAAACTCAGACACTGAAATGTTTGTAGCACCGCGGTGGTAATAAAAAAAGACCAAAAGCAAAATTGGTTGACAGTCTAAGTGCTTGATAACTACACAGAGAAACTGGTGTCCGTTATCTGACATTTTGAGAAAAGGAATTGTCTGATAAACTGGAGCGTATCTTGACCTGATTAAATCTGACTTTATGAAATGCGGCTCCATGATACCAAGTTTCAAGCCCAAAAAACTGAAATTCGGAAGATTTTCCGAGAAAATAGGCATTAAGAATATTTTTACATTCAATAAAAAATTTCAATTTTACTTGGCAGAGGCATTGGCAGTTTTTTTTTGTTTACTATAATACCCACCACAAACAGAGTAAGGCTGAGCATAATTCATCTAATTATCTAATAAATTCATCTAATAAATCCACTAATTACCCACTAAAAGTACCCTCTACCCTTTCAATCAACGAAGGCGTTTTTCACCAATTCAATGCTATTTATAACCCTTAAAGAAAAGACTCTCGAAACCTAGCAGCCAAGTGTACATTTCATGATGTAAAAGGAAACATCAGTCTCAGCTGTCAGTTGTCGCAAAATATTTAACTGAGAAATTCATGGCTCCAATTTGAAATAATACATTTTGTCTCCCTCAGGTTATGAGCCACATAGAAATTCTCAACATTCACCAAGAGGAACAACAGTTTGTGACCTCAGCATTATAAAGTCTATCAGGCATGCGTCTCTAGGGCAGAAGAACCTTATAAAATACAAAGGTTATGGGTTTCCAAATACATTTACATGTCTGACCTTTATGCAAATCCCTACAAGCCTGGTTTTACTAGGGAGGCATATGCACCTTGAAAATCTGCCAAGATGGCTTCATAGCAAACTCATGAATGAAAGTTCCCCAGTAAGTATTATGATGATAGTTGTATATGCACAACCCCCCCCCCCCCCCCCCCCACACCAATGAAAGAGAAAACAAGGCATGGCTAAGGCTTTCTTTTCAATATCGAGCCAGATCTCACCAAGCCATGAGTGCCCTTTCAAGCAAATGTGTCGGCTCAGATATAGCAGCCTTCCACTTCAAACACTGAAGTATTTCCGCTGCACTGTAGCAGAAACAAGACTCAAAAACTCAAAAATTCATGAAAAAGTGAAAGAACTGTGATTCTGGTAAAGAACGAAAAGTACAAAATGCAGAGGAACAAGCATAATTAACATATTCTTAACACAGAATGAGCTCTTTCAATAACAAATCGAATCATTGTGATTCAGAAGAAAGCACTCAGAGAGTGCAGACCTCCGCCAGGGGGCAGCAAAACCCAAAAGCACGGCAATTGGAACTCCAGCCCATTGCAAAGACTTGAAATCTTGAACTTTGGCGTATATCTCAGCTGTACTTTGGCCTAGATAAGCCAAAATGTAATTACCTGTTCCTTGACTTAATACCCACCTTCTCAGCAAATTTAATCAAAATCGGTGCATCACTTTTTGAGTTGTCTTGCTAACAAACACACAGACAGACAGACAAACGCTGCCTAAAACATAACCTCCTTTGCGGAGGTAATAAATCCACCCAGGTCTTCAGCAAAATGCAAGTTCTGGGCTGATGCATTTTCTCAGCTTCAAAGAAAGGGCACTGTCCTCAACAAACTAAACTATCACAATTATTGACACAGACACACATTTATGTTCAGTGGCCTGCTACATGTATTAATTTCCAGCTCCAATATCAATACTTCTTTTCCCCAATCTTTACAAAATGATTGACTCACTAGTTAACCAGAAACTTAACAAGATTACAAATACCGGTGACAAAGCTAAAACCTTTGAAGAACAAACAAGACCTATTATGTCGCCCTCGACAGCAAAGGGTACATCTGCATAACCCCTTAGCGAAAGCTCCCCAAAAAGAAAGTCTAGCTACAGTATTGCCCCAGACAAATTGAGCCCAATTTTACCTTATATATGCTCAGACCGCCTACATTTACTTATTAATAACTAGGCTTATGCCGTCAGTGGCGACGGCTTAGGGTATATCCCTGAACGCCCCCAATCCTCCAATTCCCCTATCCTTGAATATACCCAATATAATATAAAGCCCCTAAGGTCATGACCTTTCATTTGAACTTAATTTCAGGTCAATCGAACAAATGGCTCTGAAAATATGGCCAAAATGGTAATTTTCCATCACAAAGCGCCACCTGGTGGCAAAATATTGATCCATACAGGTATGATGTCATCATGTGACACGTTGTGAGGTCATGACCTTGCAGTTGCACATAGTTTCATGTCAATTGGAGAAATAGTTCCAAAGATATGGCAAAAATGGTGAATTTTATGTGACAAAGCTCCGCCTTGTGTCAAAATTTTGAACCAAACAGGTATAATGTCATCGCTGTACACATCTTCAGGTCGTGACCTTTCATTTGCACTTGATTTGAGGTCACTTGGACAAATATTTCCAGAGATGTGATAAAAACAGTGATTTTTTCAGTTTTTGGCCCCTGGTGGCCAATCTAGAAATTGTAAATTGTCCAAAATCGAATCAGTTCTTCCTCTTTATCATACTTACTCATATGAAAAAAACTTGAAATTTCTGACTGAAATATTACTGAAGTTATCGCTTTAACACGTAGGGCAGCGCGGCGGCGGCGGTCGGACCAAAAACATAATATCATATAATAAAAAACATATAATAAAAAATACCCTTAACCATTTTTCATGTAGTCAGTAATAAATCTAACGACTTAATTTCTCATTAAATCTATTGATATTTTTGGTGTAGTATTCAGCAATAATTGATCATGACTGAAAGAATTAATGGCAAAATTCAAAGGTGATACTGCTCACATGACAGGAAATATGATAAAACTCAGGCATACCAGGAAATGAATTAGATAATTAATTAAATTATTTTTATTAATAATATAAAGTTCATAATCTAACCAGTTCTCCATCTTGAGAAGATAAAAAGATAAATAAAATTTGAAAAGGACCTATAAAATAGTTTTTGAGTTATTGCGTTAACTCAAACAATCTGAGGCAGATGTGGTCGCCGCGGTGATGATGATTCCATAATTTCGACTCACTAAATCAAATGGCAGAACTTAAAGATGATATTGCATACATATTAGGCGATATGATTGAACTCTGGTGTTCCAGCAAATTATTAGTAATTATACAAAGACCAAAATCAATTCAGTTCCCTGTCTTGATAAGACCCAACGGCATATAAAGTTTGAAAAGGATCAATAAAATCCTTTTAATTATCGCCTTAACACAAAGAATCAGTGGCAGAAATTATTATTAACTCCGCCAAGGAGGTTATGTTTTAGGCAGCGTTCGTCTGTTTGTTTGTTGGTTTGTTTGTTTGTTAGTAAGCAAGATAACTCAAAAAGTAATGCACCGATTTTAATGAAATTTTCAGAGACGGTGCGTATTAAGTCAAGGAACAGCTGATTAAATTTTAGCAAATCTAGGCCAAAGTATAGCTGAGATATATGCCAAAGTTCAAGATTTCAAGTCTTGCCAATGGGCCGGAGTTCCAACCGCTGTGCTTTTGGGTTTTGCTGCCCCCCAGCAAAGGTCTACGCTCTCTGAGTGCTTTTCTAGCTCCATAATATATTCAAAATAATTTTGTCGATATAATAATTCACAAGCACCAGAGGCATGAAAACTTTTAAAGATGTATAATTAAATGAAAAATCCAAGAAGTACTTGGCATTATAGACCTCAATCCAACAAAACGGCTTCATTCTTGTGCCCACAAACATCGACTTCATTAAATGTATTGATTTGTAATCACCAGAAAGTGCAAAACTAGTCTCAATTGCCCACAGATTTAGACAATCAGAAGATCACCTAATCCACACCTAAGGATGCATGTGACACGACGACTTCTCGGGAGGCATGAGCCATAACTGCACGCAGGTTGCCGTAAATGCTCATCAACACCTTAAATTTGCTCCTAAATTGCTTAAAAAATTAAAAAATCTGCTTAGTCAGTCCCTGTCTAGGCCAATGCTCAATGCCTGTGAGCAGTATCAGACTGACTGGCCAAACGATTGAAGAGAAAAATGAATTCAGAAACACAGACAGTTTTATAGTAGGATTAACACTGACTTAAAGGATTACAATTTTTAGAGATTTCGGCAATGAAATATTGTCACAATGAAACAAAATTCAAAACAAAGAGATCCTTAATTTTCACAATGCCCGTCAGCAGAGCTCACCTCTGGAGTCAGCGCGTTGTTGTCGGACGTTTGGCTCGATAAAAGCACGTGCGTGAAACCCTCCTCTTTCCTCACAACGATGTCTCGATAGCGACAGTTGCTCTCGCTCTGCCGAACACTGTATCGTAGCCTCTTGTCGAACACGTAGCCCTTATCCTCCACCAGTTTCCGCTTCACAGAAGTATGTAAATTAATTCCGCCATTCGAGAGCGAGGGTCCTGTTTGGCAGATGAGAAAAAATGTGAAAGACAACTGGTTTCAGAGAAGCGCAGTTCCACTTTAGAAAAAAAGTCATTTTTGCAGAAGAGGTCATCCAAGTGAACCTAACATGGTGTATGTTCACTTAGACACTGGTATAAATACATCCCTTAAGTATGAAGCCCCTGCCCAGGTGTTTGCTGGGATTGCTTCTGCACAAAATGAGACGCAATTTCAAGTCTGGTGACCTCAAACTTTGACCCAGGTGAACCTAACATGGTAGGTGCACAACTAGACATTTGTATAAACACATGGGGCTCTAAATTCGTTGATGAGGCACAGGTGCAGCAAATGGGGGGAGCGCTGCGCCAATGGGGTGTATCCAGGTGCATTTAGCAATTTCATGCCTGGCGCAGCCCGGCGCAAGTACTCCTCTGTCCCGCCTCTGTCCCTCCTGCTGGCGCAAGTGGCAAAGAGGGAGGAGAGAAGGTGTGTTTGGGTTTAACACAGCCGAGTCAAATCTTCACCTATCAAATGAGATCCTCTCCTCACCTTTAAAATGTTGGAATAAAGAAGCCTCTGTCCTATATCTCCATGATGCGTTAATGTTGCATTTTGCTTTGCTGCTTCAGGCACGTTTTCTGCACCGCTTACGTCTATATTAAGCTTTATGAATATGAGTTAGCTGGCTTGCTAGGGCATTCGCGAATTAATGGAATTTCAAAACGAAACTACGTCAGATCATTCAAACTTATGAAGTTGGAGTGAGATACGACAGTTGCTCATTTATTTATTCTACCTGCATCACGGAGGAGAAATGATGGATAGCGTTTTCCTATTATTACACTCTGTTGCTGCTTAAAATTTTGGGATTAACATGTATGGACAACAATGCAAGATACGTTACACATTTATTTTGAATATGTGATCTGAACTCAGTATAAGATTGCACGACAGATTACACTAAAAGTCAATGCAAAGACGCTAATGCACACGTGTATCGCATCTTTGCATTGACTTTGAATTTAATCTGTTGTGTGAAAAATTTGTTTCGCGGCCAGTATGCAAGCGGCTTTACTAAGCATAGAACGCAAGCATTATATATATATATATATATATATATATATATATATATACGGCGCTACCTGATGCCGAGGCAGTTTGTGGTTAGCTGAGAAAGATGTGAAGTCGTTAGTTTGCATCACAGATTCAGCTGCGTTGATTAAGCCAGGTCGAGTTTCCATTACGCGTGCCAACCTCCTTTAATCTGACATCAGGACAATCAATATAGATACTATATTTTATGTCCTGGTTCAGATTGTTACATTAAATAGTGCTTCCTGTAATTATTTATTGCATTGAAATGTGCCTGACATTCATGCCTGTGAGGTTTCGGTGACGTGTGCGCACTGTGTGCCGGTCAGCCAAATTACCACTGCACAGAAAGTAAACCAGATTGGAGCTGGCAAGCTCTCTGCGCACTTTCAGCAGACCCTTTATCCACAAAATTGTCACTGCGTCATGACGCCACCACACCCATCTCGGCTCACATCCGTCTACCAAATTGCCAAAGTGGCTGCGCACGGTGTTGCACCGCCCGAAATTACCACTGCACAGGCCACACCGGACAAAATTACCACTGCATGGGCTACGCCACGCTGCACCACCCTGCGCTGCGCCAAGAAATTAGAGCCCATGCTGAAAGTATAAAGCCATTGTGCTTAGCGGTTGCTGGGATCACATCTTCACAATAAAGCATGACGCACACAGAAAACCACATGGGTACCCCCTTCAGTCGACCTCAGCATAGACACAAGAAACAACCTTACCATAGAGCCGTGAAGTTCAGTATGTACTGTGCTGCAATACTAATAACAGTTTTTGTTGTAGTAATTATCTTCGCATGTGCTTCGGCTGAATTACACTGCTCAGCTGCGACCAATTGTAATTTTGATCTTAAATTCTCTCTCTCTCAAAAAAAGAAAAAAAAACTGTTGATCCACAAAAGGAAGTAAATCCCAATTAGCTTCAGTCTTGCAGGCAAAATTGAGGCAAATCTTCACAGTTTTGGGGGGGGGGGATAACTGGAAAAACCATATAGAACCGTATTCATTTAATGCTGGTTCACAGCTAAAAAAAGTATTTGCACAGGACGAACTGAAGAACACTGCTTGACAAAGCACTGGTTACCATCTAGTTCTTAAATGAGGCGTAAAGTGCACCTAAGTGGTAGCTGTCTGGCCGAATGCCATTATCTTACCACTCTGTTATGTTACACAATGTTACGTCATTCCTGCAGGATCATACTGTACTACAGCCAACGGGACCACAGACGCAACAAATTCCTCCCCTCATCACTGAAAATGTTCCTCCAAGCACCCATAATGAACTGTCAAAATTTTGACTTTGAGCCAGAGAATGAAGATCCTGTGTTTACGTTGACACACTTTGAAGAGCTTAATGTAAAGAGACCGGGTGAATGTTTTCACAGGGGATAACCACAGACAGGCATGCAGTTCTAGGAAATCAAGAGCTATTAAGCCGTAATATTCACAGAAAATCACACCAAGTATCCAAATACGGCATCGTTCCCTGCAGGCAATTTATTTATAGGCGATTTAAATCCCACTTCCTATTACTTTTTAACCACCAGCCGCCATTTCTAAAAGATAAGATTAGAGATTCTATTTTTAAATCATCTAAGCAACGCTTGACAGGCAGTAATGTATACCTAGAAGGAAGGAATGGAACAATGGGCTATTCTGCAGGACACGAAAATCCCTGGGCTCAGTAGATAATCAACTTGTAATGTCAACTGACACGACATAATCAGCATGTCATTTCATGAGGGCAATCAGGTAATAAACCACAACAATAGGTCTCACCTTGATCTCACCTACCATCTGAATTCCCTGTTGGGTACAAACCTATTGCACAATCAGGGCCCAATCGCCTGCCTCATGGCGCATAATTACATCAGTTCAGCTGCCGAATGCCATGACAGCCAGAATTATAAAGAGGTGTTCTAAAATCAGTCAGATCAGTTGGGTTTCTCAATGAAGCAGCGTCCAGAGCCTGGTCAAACATCTCGTTATCAGCCGCGTTACCAGCGGTTAAAATACAAAGTATCTCTGAAAAACTGAAGAGGTGCCCAATACTGTGTCATATACACAGTAATATCATCTCAGGGTTGCAAGCCTACTAGTCTGAGCCATTTAGCCGATTTAATTCACCTACTCTTGAACTGGTTTTGTAGTTGTGGCGTGGCTCATATTAAAATACTGCCAAGGACACAGTAGCTCACTCGGTTTATTCCAGGCTTTAGTGTTATGTAAGCTCACAAGTGGTAGTATTTTTTATGCTTGGATCCAGCATTAAAAAAATGAAGACAACCTTTGAAATTTTGTGTAGGGAAAAAGAAAATTCCAACAAAACGCAGCATCATGGTTTGATCAGTTTTTTTTGCAGCTCACTGCTCTTTTCATAGAAATATCAAGCCCCAGATGCCAGATCATTGTACCCAGCATTATATACTGCTATCACTGCTATATACTGCTATAGTTTACCAGTTGGCTACTGTGCTGAGCTGTGTTGCTGAAGGGAGTTGTGTTGCAGAAAATTAAGAGCTACGCATTTAATTTTCATGTCCTCAAAAGTTTGTGCGTACCAGTGGCGGCTGGTGAACTGCCGATAGGGGAGGCTCAAACCATCCCTTAAAAATAATGATCGGTCATGACCCGTTTTCAATCATTCATTTAAATTACCATTACATAAACTCACGCGGAATAGAAGTCCTTGTGCATGGAGGTTTATCAGTTTCACCTGCGTTATGACTCCGGACTTCTCACGGTTTTGTTTACTCGGGGGTTGGAAGCAATCAATGCATGCGTTTCATGATCATTTAAACTGTTTAAATGAAATGAGATCATTGGATGCGCTGGAATAGCATAATCATCTTATTTCATCTTATTTATTTTAAACAATTTAAATGATAATGAAACACATGCGTTGCTTCCAACCCGAGTAAAGAAAAGCATGAGAAGTCCGGAGCCATAACACAGGTGAAACTGATAAACCTTCATGCACACGGACTTTAATTCCGTGCGAGAATCTCTTACAGATACGCTGATTGAGTAATTGCTGACTACCGCAGGGGAACGTAAATATCGCTCTAAAGCTCACGCCAAACGCGTGAGAGTTGACAGGAATGCCTTATGATTGAAAACTGACCACACCTGATAATGTTGAGAATTTCAGACTTTCTGTAATGGCGATTTAAATGAATGACTGAATGACCGATCATTATTTTTCGGGGATGGGTTTGATCTTCCCCTATCGCCAGTTCACCAGCTTTAGCATTCTAGCTGCTTTCAAACACTCTCCAGCATGATACAGTGCAATTTTAAACATGGCCGACCCAACTGGCGGCTGTGTTTGATGTCGAGTTTTGACGCCCTGAACAAATTTTTTTATCTATACATCCATATGTACCTCCCCACCAATTTTCACATGGATCCCTTCAGTGGTTTGGCAGAAGAGGATCAAAGTTAACGCAGACGCCCATGCTGCCTCGTGATTCCACAAGCTCCCTTTGGTTTGTGAGCTAAAAATGTAATCACTCCTACGCTTGTGTGTTGACTTGGCCTTCATCTACAGCCCAGTCTATGCTTATTGTCCATGACTACTCATGAGCTGATACTCTACATTGATTGCATTTCATCTACCCGCGTTGGGTAGAAGCTTCCATGGCCTGCTGTAAGCAATTGCACGTTGCACGTCGGTTAGAATAAAAGCACGTCCCAAACAGTGAGTCACAGCATGATGTGAATTCTTGTGCAGTTCTGTTTGCATTAATTTAGAACTAGTGCCAGTGGTCCACTGTCTATAGGAAGAATGTGCTGGGATGATGAAAAATATTGAAATATAATCCTCAACATTGAGGATTATATTTCAATATTTCTCATCAGCTTTTTTGAGAACAGGCAAAATTAAGGTCTATGATTAAATTAAGACATGGAAACCTTCACCGTTTTGTTTACGGTGATAATGTGGTTGAAAACTCCAAACCTCTTGAAAAATGAAAGCCTTTGAAACCTTAAGAGGTGGATGTTGGTATTGACATGCTAAGGTTGAAATGACAAGGGTCCACATCACCCACTGATCTCAGACCTCCAGCACATTCAAATGTCCTCAATGCTTTTATTTCCTCCATGAAGGAGGTTATGCATTTGCTTCTGTTTATTTATGACCCCGCCCGCAAACGAAGTGTGGGAGGGGTTGTGTGTTTGTCGCCGTTTATTATTTATTTATTTATCTTTGTGTGTTTGTCTGTGGACAGCCTACAGGCTGCAGTTTTGATCAGATTGTTTTAATACTTCACAGAGGGGTTGGTAATGGCCCAAGTGAGAAGTGATTAGTTTTTGGTGCAGATCCGGATCAAACTGTGGATTCTGGATCACTTTGAAAATTTCTTTAACATTGGGAAATAGGGCAAATTTCAACATTTTCGTTAATAACTCCTCTCAAAACATCGTGAATTACTTGAACATCAACACACTATAGCCCTCCCGGGAGGGCAACAACCATGAGTAGTTTGATCTGATAAAAAAACCTCTGAAATATCGGCCATATTTGAAGGTCGTACGGTGGGCGCGGGCAGGGTAAGGCCTCCGGACACACCCTCTAGTTTATTTATTGGTTTGCCTGTCTGTTAGCAGGATATGTTAAGAACGGTTGCATAGATTTTAACCAAACTTTGCAGGATGTTATAGTAGCACAAGAGGAACAAGTGAATACATTTTGGCATATCTAGCCCAAAGTACAGCTGAGATATAGGCCAAAGTTCAAATCCAGATATGCTGGCAGAGGTCTGGGCTCTCGCGAGTCAGCTCTAGGTTCAGCTATTGTTCATGATGACATATCGTTAGCAGCCAGCATATCTTATCTACATGGAACATTTCATTTTCAAGCGGTTGTAAGAAAATGCATACACTATCTCATAAAAAAACATACAGCATCTCGGGCGACAATTTTACTAGTGGACCTTATTTTCGCCAATTTTCGAAAACCCTGTTCACTGATCCCACAGACACTGGACTGTCTGAACTGGAAAAATGCTCACAAAGCCGCATGCAAAATGATGACAGGGCTATGACTCTCTATCAATGCAATAAAAAACTAACAGTGCCACACTTAACCCTTTACCTCCTAGGACTGAAAAAACACAAGCCCCTCCTTCCGGAGGGAGTTTCACCCAGTTTGCTGCTTTTTAAAGTAGCTTCACAAAAAGCTCTGTAAGCAAAAGCTATAAGCTAAACAACATTATGTTATAAGAAAAGTTGTAGGACACATACTGGACTAGCATCTGATCATAGTTTTAATTGATAAAATTAAACAGCAAGATCATGAAAAAATCTGTTGTGACTCCTGAGCGCTTACATATTTGCAAAAAATCTGTTTCAGAGCTCAGCACTCAAAGACTATTTTACGTTTACATGCTCCGGCAAGAATGCTTTGAAGTCCAATGTGTCTGAATTGCAAATATATTTTCCACCATGGCAAAAAAAAAAAAAAAAATATCATAGGCAAAGAGGTTGAAATTTTTGAGTGTAGCCATACCATGTAATTATGCAAGTGTCATCTATAAGGCTTGTTCCGATTGGTTAAGACAAGATAGCAACATACTGAAACATGAAACAAATGTTTTGATTGGTCTACACATAGCAGCTAAGAGAGTGCCGTATGGCACTCTAAGGAATACAAAGGTATTATGGGAGAGTGCCATATGGCATTCTTAGGATGTAAAGGGTTAAATGTAGTATAGGGAAGGCCTTACCCAGTTCAGTCCCTAGTGGCTTCTCTTTGACGT
Source organism: Gymnothorax reevesii (assembly GCA_029721435.1). Classification (NCBI taxonomy): domain Eukaryota; kingdom Metazoa; phylum Chordata; class Actinopteri; order Anguilliformes; family Muraenidae; genus Gymnothorax; species Gymnothorax reevesii. Next base: position 13,299,962 of record CM056574.1, read on the forward strand.
CCAGCTGCAGTATTTGGTCCACAGTGTCGGCAGGGATTTTATGTGGTCTGGAGGCGTTCCCGTAAGGCGCAGAGTCAAGTTCCCCATTCTGTAGTCCATTGTGTGACTTCCTGAGGGGCACGAACTGCAGTCCCCCGGGTACAGTCCTGTAGGTCACGGCCTTAGTCACCCTGTCTGTGGCGGGTTTACTGCCAGACCCGATTTTCTTTGGCTGTTTCTGCGCGCCGGCCGGCGGTTTTTTCCTCTTCCGCTGCTCCCCCCGGCCCCTGGCCGTCTCGCCGGGCCCCGTTCGGTTCAGGAAGCGCGGGGCCCCGCCGGTGTGCTTGCCCTGCTTGGGTCGCGGGCGGTGTTTGTGCGGCGGGAGGGCGTTGAACTGGTGGATGAACTCCTCACAGTGCTGGAGGTGGTGCTCGGGCTCCCAGGTGTCCTCGCTGCGGCCGTAACCCTTCCACCGGATCAGGTACTCCCACCTGCCCTTCTTATTCTTGCGCTTGTCCACGATCCGGTCCACCTGCACCCACGGTGCGGATTTCAGAGACACGGGGACATAAATACGTCAATCAATGATCCGATCGTTCAGGGTTTAGTTATACAGCACATTTCATACAAAATGGGAACACTGAGTGTTGAACATGCATAGACACTACCATACTTACAGATAATAAGCACAAAAAAGGGAGATAAATTAGACCCAAAAATGAAGGTACAATGAAAAAGAATAGAAGTGAATCATCAGATGTTAAGAATGATAATGGACTAAGTGCTAAGAGCATTGCTAAAAACGTAAAAGGAGATAAATGAGACCCAAAAATGAAGTTACAATGAAAAGAATAGAAGTGAATCATCAGATGTTAAGAATAATAATGCACTAAGTTCTAAGAGCATTGCTAAAAACGTAAATCTTCAGAAAAAAAATATGGATATCATATATTCACAAGTGCAGTCTCTCCTAAAGGTTAGGACCACAGAAACTAAATAAAATCCAACACTCTTGTATTGAAGCCCAAGATCAGTCGGAACAATGACCAGAGGAGAAGAAATCCAGAAATCTGTGATCAACGACAGACTAAATCTCAACAGGGTGTCTTGCCTTCAATCCATGATATATGGAAGTTGATGAAAATAACTGGAACCTGAATTCTCTCTCTCTCTTTTTTTTTTAACCAGGTACCTGTCAAGAGACTCATCCCTGAGTCTGTATGTCCGCATCACTGCCTAACGTTTGAGCTTTAATGTGCCTCAATCTTCCATTATTTACAAGATACATACAAACTGTGCTCAAACCCCTCACTACAATTACTCATTCCAGCAACCGGAAACTTCTGAGCTCAGAGCCTCAATACGAGCTAATTAGAACTGGAACAGGTCTTGAGATCAGAGGCAATTCACACTCAAGAAGTGAGGTCATGAGATTTAAATATGTAATGAGCCCTTAGTGTGGGTGTCAATAGATCACATTACCCCTTAAGGCCTTGACACACTGGATGCATTTTTTGGTGAGAATTATTTGCACAAAAAAACGCATCCGGTGTGTCAAAGCCTTAAAACTCTAATTTTTCCACTTAAGTTTTCCCTTAAGTAAGTTTCAAGTCAGAAAACCCCTTTTGTAGGACAATGTTACATACATATTCTGTATCTGCTGGTTCTACTGCCTCATTGATCACACTTATAATGAGTGAAATATTCAAACCCAGGACGCCATGCTTTTATGGCCGTAGCATTACATCAGGAGGAAAATATGTACACAAAACAAAAATATAAACGCCCCATGTGAATTATTTATGTAACATGAAATGTATTACCCTAAATGAGCTGATAATGTCTTAATTGTGCAAAATGGTTATGTCTTGATTTATACAACATTAGTGTTCATCTCTGCCAGTGAGCACCTGCTCAGTGATGCATTGATTCCACCCACAGCACAGGTGAGGCGTGTGCAGACGCTGCTCAAACAGCATGAACAGAACTCAGACTCTCGCTAAAACTGGGGACAATAAAAGGCCACCCCATTATGTCAAATTTCATCAAAAGTCACCATGTCACAAATGTCGCAAATCATGCGGGAACGCGCCATAGGAAAGCTGGATGCAGGATTGTACACCAGAGCGGTTGCTGCACAGCTGAATATTCACTATCGGACAACTGGGCGTTTAAGAGTTTGTTGTAAACAGACTGGCAGTACAGCAAATCGACCACACCCTCGTCGTCCACACGTGACCACACAAGCACAAGATCGTCACATCCAGCTTCTCCACTTGCGTGATCGCCTCAGACCAGCAACACGCACAGCAGATGAAACAGTTGGTCTGCACAAGACATATCACCTCAAACTGTCCGGAACCGTCTGAGAGAAGCAAACCTACCATTCGTTGTCCTCATCGTGATCCCAACCGTGTCTATGAGTATCCCTGATAGCCATACGCCACTATCTTGCTTTAATGAACAGTAATCTGTTGCACTACTACTATTTGTGCCTTACTTCAAGGCCTCTAAAGGAGTTTCAACAATGTTTTGAGGCCATGTTCATTTTCTACACCTGATGAGAAACTCTCATGGTAAAGTCGTCAGAATTTTTTTTTATGCCAATATTCACACACACTCTGGGTGTCAAATGGGGAGAATCTGAAAAGGTTCTGAAAAGCCTACTTGAGTTCAAAATTTCCCTAAGCCACTGCAGCTGTTCAAACACTGGCAACATAATGAACGCAGAGTCTCAGTCAGTTTGCCATGGCACATCGACTCGATGCAGCCAGCGTGACATTTTCAGCGCTAAAGGAACAGTGCTGAATTGCTCTATGAAAGCTCTCAACTTTTTGAATGCTGACCCACACCACTCATGACTATGATGACAGACGTTAAGCTCGAGAGGAACTGGTAATGAGGATTTCTCGGATTTCTTCTCCTTTTAGGGGAAGGGAACTCAATCTTGCAAATTGCAATGCATTTGCTAAATGTCCTATGCCGCAACCCCAAAATGGCTAAACTTTGAGCTGCTGTGTCAATACTGCTAAAGTACTGGTGAAAATTCAAGCTGCAGGAAAGAAATGAGAGAGAAATGTGTGACTCATCCAGAGTGGCATTTTAATTATCGAGACAAATTTTGGTGCTTTCACAAATTATTTACATAATGATATTTTTGATAACCATTTATTAGTTATGTTATCATTAGTTATGATTAGTAACGTCCATGAACAGGCAACAGCTAAAACATTCTAGTATGAGCAGAAAAATGCAACCCTTTACGGTAATGCAGCTTTTAAAACCAGAAAAGCCAACACTTTTCTCATATCATGATATTACAATATCCAAAATCTGTGACGATACAGCGCCCCCAATAATTATTGGCACCCCTGGTTAAGATGTGTTAAAAGCCTAAAATAAATTCAATTTTTATTGCAGACGCATACTCTCACACTGAAAACTGTAGAAAAATGTAACCTTCAACTCAAGTGAATTTTAAGGGAAAAAAAATCCCTGACTAAGAAATAAATATTTTTCAAAAAATCACCTGTTCAACAATTATTGGCACCCCTAACAATTCCTTGGAATTAAATGTAATTGAAGTATTTCTGTCATTTCTTCAGTAGTTTAAAAAGTTGATCAGAGTATCTTGGAATATTTACATAGCAAATCACCATTTCCTGTTTCCCTGTGACACAGAGGCCATTTCTTGTATCCACTTTTCAACATGGGAAAGACAAAGGAACACACCATTCAAGTAAGGCAAATGTGTGTTGACCTTCACAAGTCAGGCAAGAAAATAGCCACTTGCCTGCACCTGCCCATATCAACTGTCAGAGGAATCATTAAGAAGTTTAAAACAACTGGAACAGTAGTAAACAAGCCTGGACGAGGATGCAAGGTTATTTTGCCACCATCCACAGTGAGGAGGATGGCAAGAGAAATAAAAAGTTCTCCAAAGTTCACTGTTAAAGAATTGCAACAAATGGTAGCAACAAGTTGTTTGGGAGGCAAACCTTTTCTCACTCACAATCATAAACGCAAATGTCTGGAGTTCGCCAAGTGGTACTGGTACTTCAACTGGGACCGTATGCTTTGGTCAGATGAGACCAAGATAGAGCTTTTTGGCAACGAACATTCAAAGTGGGTCTGGCAGAACACAAAAGATGAGTATGCGGAAAAGCACCTCATGCCCACTGAGAAGTATGGGGGAGGATCGGTGATGCTGTGGGTCTGTTTCTCTTCCAGAAGCCCTGGGAACCTTGTTAGGGTGCATGGCATCATGAACGCTTTGACATACCAGGACATTTCAAATCAAAATCTGGTGGCCTCTGCCCGAAAGCTGAAGATGGGTCGTCACTGGGTCTTTCAGCAAGATATTGACCCTAAACATGTAGCCAAATCTACACAGAAATGGTTCAGCAGACACAGAATCAAGCTCCTCCCATGGCCATCTCAGTCCCCAGACCTCAACCCCATTGAAAACCTGTGGAGTGAGCTGAAGAGGAGAGTGCAGAGGAGAGGACCCAGGTCGCTGGATGATTTAGAGAGATTGTGCAAGAGGAATGGTCGAAGATCCCTCTTTCTGTATTCTCCCATCTTGTGAAACATTATAGGAGAAGATGCTGTTTTGTTGGCAAAAGGGGGTTATACAAAGTAATAACATCAGGGGTGCTAATAATTGTGGCACACATAATTTGAGGTAAAGGAATTACAAAATTTCTTAATATGGGATTTTCTTCCCACTGAATAAATGCACTTGAATTGAAGGTAGGATTTTCCTCTTTTTTTCATTGTGGTACTATATTATTTAGAAAAAAAACTGAATTTATTAGAAGCTAAAGAACACATCTTAACCAGGGGTGCCAATAATTATGGAGGGTGCTGTATTTTCCTTTACATCACGATATTGATATAATATCGATATATTGCCCAGCCCTACTTTTAATAAATATTTGCCCATACTCATGTATTTTTACAACAGACCCTCAGTGCAACAGAAAATGTTGGCCAGAGGATTTGTGCGTCACAATAACTGGAACCCAGTCTCCACTCGTTCCTCTTATGCCTGTGCCAGTTCCATTTGAGGGCCTTTAGGCAGCCAAGCCAGCTCAAAGAGTAATTGTGTACTTCAATAATACATAAAAATCATGGCGCAAGTCTGTTTCAGGGGATTAGTAACATTAAAACGCCTATTGAATATGATTTTGGGTTTGTGAGAAGCAGTGAAAATATCATAAATTTTTTAATGATATGTACTCAGCAACAACAATTTGATAACACCCAAATTTCATGCATTGTTGAAAAAAGAAAATATAATGAAGTGACGAGCTATACAGTCTTCCTAAACAGAACGCATCGCATCAACACACCAAGTTGCGCCAAATCCTGGTCACATGTTCATTTACACGTGCTTTGAACACGATTTTGTGCGATTCGTGGCCCACGTGAATCCTGTCACTCGCATCCCGTTATGACCTTGTGGACACATTAGGGATGCTCTTCATTGAACGAATAACGCTGAAAAGCACATAATCAAAATTATGGGGTGTTGTAGAGGACAGTCTGAAGGCGCCAGACATGAAGCCTTTGGCATGTTAAGAGCAGGAATGAGCTTGAGACAAGTTGGGCAGAACTTTAATGTCCACAACAGCACCATTTCACATCTTCAGACACGTATGGCACAGACTGAGATCATTAAAGCCATGGATAAAAGCTATGTCCTTGTGTTTTAGTTAAAAACAAAATCACCAACAAACAGTTGAAAATTCAGTCATTAAAGGTCCCCTATTATGCCACCAGGGGCACAGCAAATAAGCCATTTTAAGCCAGTTCAAAGTCTCCCCTACCTGACATCACAAGGGGGAGTGACCACCCAGAATAATGAAATCTGATTGACTGCTTGGCTGAAGGTGATCAGCTCTTCTTACCTCTGGTTGGTTACTTCCCCACGTGATGTCAAGCGGGGAAAGATTTTGAAGTAGTTTGTAATGACGAATTAGCTGTGCACCTGGTGACATAATAGGGGACCTTTAATGAATTTAATATCAAAGATTAGTGACTAGTTTCCCTTAGGGAAAAGCATTTTCCCCTTTATAATTAATACTTCCTGCTTGGCACGATCTGGGTTGCATTTCCCATGTGCACAGACGCTAGCTTAATTGGAACCATTGACTGTATATGGTCAAACAATGTAGGCTGCCAACATAGTTAGCAACTATTCTTTTGGGAAGTGTACCCCTGCTCTGTTCAACTCCACGCGACTGCGGTCCGCTTCCATCAAAAATAGACTTGCGGCATTTTTTCTGCGGAGCAGCGCGAAGAGCCGCTTCTGGTACGCTGCAAAGACGTGCAGTAGCGTAGCTAGTGGAAAAACGAGCGTTGTCTAGAAAGGCCACGATCAGTTCCTGCGACTGCGTCGAGGCAGTAAATCAATTGCAGCCCTCCCGGTGGAATCTTGGGGTATGTACCCATCTATATCTCCAAGACCGAAGCATCAGAGTTTAAACGCATAAACTCTAGTACAGACGCAGCCCCCTTCTTCTTTAATGGGACCATCTAAATGCATACAGAATTTTAGTTGCACCACAGTGACAATCCAAATATGTTTTACTGCCTGGTAAAGTATACAGCAGGTGTTATGCTCAGCATGAGAGAGCAGGTAAAACTGCTCTGATAGTCATCACTCCTGTAGGCAGCCGGATTAAAACTTGGCCTCATGGGACGATCCATAGAAATCAGCAGCTTTTATCCACAACAAAGTGGGTATTTTACACCTTAATGTACAGGAATATCTCGTTCTGAAACACACTGTAAACATTTTTGTGACTTCCCTCATGTTTTAGGGTTTCAAGGCATCAAAAGTCAAGTCAACCTAAAAAATCTGAATTACTGAGAGAACAGAATTGACAAATAAGATGTTGAGGTAACACATGGCACAGACATTTTTCCAGCGCATTTGAACAGTGAAGACTTTAATTACCTCCGACAAGGAGGTTATGTTTTTGCAGGCGTTGATTTGTCTGTCTGTCTGTGTGTGTGTGTGTGCGTGTTCAGGTTAACTCAAAAAGTAACTGAACAGATATCTCTGAAATTTTGAGGGTGGGTTGCTATAACATCAGTGATGGACCCTACTGATTTTGAACCAAGATCAGTCACACAAATGCCATGGTATGCGCTCCAGTGCCCTTCTAGTTCATTTTGGAGATAAAAGCTCTCCGAAACCATGTCGGTCAGGTAAAGGCCAGTGAGAAGGGTTCACATTTGTATGTAAACCTTTGGGCTTAACAGCAGTGTAAAGCGCTGATCCAGAATCGTCTTGGCTTTATCTTCGCATTAATCATATTAAGCACAAGTTCATTACACCAGGGTCAGCAGCTCACTGCGTGCACCCTCCTGATCATAGACATATGTTATCTAATGTCATCTCCCCAGTGACAAACCCACAGGCTTTAATCACAAACATGAACATGAGGAAAGAGAAGAAACAGCCCCCTCAACTGCAGGGCCGGGCAACTCCAGTCCAGACTCGCATGCAGGCCAAAGAACCTGGACCAATCAGCGAATTACTCAATTAAACCAATACTTATTACTCCCCGCTACGGAGGGGGATGGGGGATATTAGATTGGGGTCCGTGTGTCCAGGCCACAATGGGAACTAGATTTCTCTGAAAATGTTACACCTAGATGAGTGAAATTTTGTACGCTTAGTGAGCCACTCGTGATCTATATTGAGATCGAAAATGGATGTTGAAGCAAATTTTTTTACTGAGTTATGGCCCTTGATTTTGGCTGGGATTAGTGATGACACTGTCGTCTTGTTTGGAGTATATTTACCCACAAAATACACCGTTTGAGGCGTCCCTTTGGATCAACTTGAATAAATTGCTTTAGTTTGCAACACCGAGCTTAATTCGGTTCTCTCAACTCCGATATCTTTCAGTTAAATCATACATTTAATTTCAGAACTAATTAAGTTAGTTGTAACAAATCTGAGTATTTTTTTTAAGCTGCTCCAAAGTTACACTCTTCGCAGTGTGCCAAAATACAGGCATCCAGGCGCAAGAACCATCAGTTTCTTTTTATATCACAGAGCACAGCTTAAATTTCAGTCCAAGAAAGTGTCTTGGCTTATTAAATAATTGAGACTGGATGCTAGTCTGAGATCTACAAACAAATTAGGCCCTCTTTACCTGTCGAGGTCCAAACACTACAAAATTTACGATGTGTAATCGTACAATTTAGCACAGATCCACTGCTCTTGTGTGAACATGCATCCCTAATAATCCGCACACTCGCTTCTGAACAGGGAGCTGGTTTTGTGCCAGTAATCTGTGAGCTAAACCACTGACATTCCCATGCACTGGATTTACGACCACATTCAAATTCAGGTATGAATTTCTGAACAATCACGTGACTCAAATGAGGCTCTTACCGCTAGGGAAATTACGTAAGGTACAGATGAAATTCTGCACGGAATCAAACTACCGGAGTCAAAGGTCTCTTGGGGAGAAAACAAACAAGAATTTTATGGCCTTTTAAAATGACGTACCACAGTTATGCTTATGATAGTCTGTTTTGTACAGCGTTATAACCGGAAGGGGTGTTCTCGAGAGTAGATAGTTCAATGGAAACGGACTTTTCTTGGAAGTGGCCAAAGACACAAATGATCAAAGGTGGTTAAATCTTTGAAATGCGTGATTAATTATTTTTGTTGAGACTGGTTCAAATATGGATCAATTCAAGTCTACAGTGATTTTAGAGCTGATGCCCAGTGGTTATAAGCAGTTACCCAGCCAAGTGCGGTCTGTCTCTGTCAGATAACTTTGACCACAGTTCTCTTCTTTTTTTCCCTCTCCATTGGTCTCTTTTTAAATAATTTTGCCGTTTTTATTACCGATGCTCATGAATGTGAATCCTGCACCAAACGTTAAAAGGTCTTGTTCTACCAGAATGTGTCGGCCATGGTTGGGCAAACACAACACTCAAGAACAGAAAATTGTCACCGTTTTTTGTAAAATATATAATATTTATGTTCTTACATGTTTATTGTCATGTTCTCATATGTGTGTTCTTACATGTTTATTGAGAGCTATACCACAGCTGCTTTGGGCAGGTCTCTCAAGTACGAGAGAACTGGTATTGCCGAGAGATTTCACAGTCAAACCAGATAGATACTTTTTAAAAAAAATTTAAAAAACGACAACATTCTTTACCGTGCCCTTTTCATTACATCTGTCAGAAGATTAACTTTGAAGGTTAAAATCAGTCGGTTGAATGCACTTTTTTACCCCAATGTGCCCAATACTGCGGACTTGAAAGCCAATGACATGCCACCAAGTGAATGCAGTCAGGGTGTACCCATTGCTATGTTTATTTAACAAGTAACAAATTATATCTACTTTCTAGTACATTCATCTGAAGTGTTAGTGGTTGATACTGATAATTTTGGAACGCAACCAATGCACTGCAAGCAGATTAAGCAACACGGATGCTATTTATTTATGCTATTTATTTATTTATTTATTTTGGTTTCACTTTCCAGTCCAAATTTCAGAACAGTTGATGTCTTCTCGATTAAAATAAGCAATCTGCCAACTCTCTATTTCCTGAAACTGTGGAATGCAAATGTATAGCACTCCCACGAACAAGGCCCACTTCCATCATCTTCAACAGCGATCCCATCCTCCCACCACGCCTTGGCCATATTCCAAAAACTAAACCCACCTGACTCTTTCAATCATCCAGATTGGCTAAAAATAAAATTGAGAAATAAATGGTTCTCACCATCTCGCACACAAGTGGTGAAAATTCCGGCACAAAATGGCTGCCACGACAGGGCGCTACACATTAGTAGCGGTTGAGGCCACAGGCCACATTATCACTGTAAAGTGCACGGAGTGACAGAAAGGCGCTACATAAATACAATGACCAATCTAATGATCCACTGGAGCCCTGATTATGTCACGACATCCAGGCTACCGCAAAGGTGACATTTGACGCATCCCACAATACGAAGCCTCAATCATCCATTCTGCTAAAACTGTTATGCAAATTGACTGACAGCTAATGAGACCAAACAGGGGCAAACACTGCCCCAAACCCCCCCCCCCCCCCCCGCAGCAATGTGGGGTTAAGGGCCTTGCTCAAGGGCTCAACACCTGCACTGACCTTATTGCACCAGCCATCTAAGTCCCACTAAATCACATTAACCACCATGCTGCGACATCTCAATTGTTTTGGGGTGAACATAATCTATTCACTGAATTAAAACATGACACTTACAGAAAGAGTAATCAATTGTCTTGCACATGCATAAAATGTTCAGGCTTTACGAGAGCCTTGCAGTTGCAAACACATCGCTATGCCATCCTGCATGTTGGTCTCGATGGGTCCCCAGCCAGCGGTTCCCTTTGCTAATTGTAAGACCGCAATGACAGCTGAAGTGAAAGTAAAGAATGAAAGTTCTCTCTCACACAGGGCTGGCAGAAACTGCCGCTCCACCGTTGGCATCTGCTCATCCAGGGCATAATTTGCCCAATGAGACACCTGTGACTAACATTGGGCACCAGGATGCATGAAAATTCCCAGTACGGCTCAATTCTGATGGAAAAGAAACGGGAATTTATGGAGTTCTCGCATTCATTCATTGAATGAGTTTGCAAAAAACTGAGAATTTCAAGTACTTGGGGGTGCAAAAAATTTTTTTATATGATAAATAATTGAAGCACCCATTACTAAAACCCCATAAGTCACACTTGACTTGACTTGTGGGGTTTTAGTTATCAGTGCTTCAATTGTTACATGTTGTAGTGATTTCTCAAAGTATCCACCATGAGATTTCATCATTAGTGCGAATTTTTGGCATTCCGAATATTTATTCTGCAGATTACCCCACTCACGCGAAGGGATAGGGCGAGGGTATGGGAATCGCCGTGGTTTCTGCGTTAGTTTATTTGTTTCTTGGCAAGATTACGAGAAAACTGCTGACTGAATTCGTACCGAATCTTGCCAAAAGCTGGGCAATGACCCAGAATAGATCCCATTAAATTTTAGAATGAATTGGGTCGGGGTCAAGGTCATTGAGATTTGTGCGAGGGGCGGGGTTTGTTGTTTCCAGCACCGCTTGTTCTCAATGGGTTTCAGTGTGGACCTCTGGGTGTTTCTTCAATGATGGAAACACACAATGATCTTCACAATCCAGGTGATCTTACACCTGCTCCATGGGGTTTTAGACAGCGAGTATATTCTGTCATTGCCTCTCATCTTCCATCCTTTCCAGAAAGGAAAGTTTCGGTTCATTATGTCGCTTCTACTTTTTAATCTGAGCAAAAATCACAAGTGATTCCAAACTCCTGAGCACTAGTGCATGTCAATGGAGTACAAGGAAGTGCCATTTTAATTGTCTTCTAAAATACACAGGGTCATGCTCCAGCTATCTAAATCTTTTAGACAAATGTTTTTTTTTTTTTTAAATGAATGATGGAACTTTCGATCAGAAAGAGAGAAGTGAAAGCAATCCAACTCGGTTCCTTGTGGTACCCTCTGCCTCTAATGTACCCCAAGGGCTATCACACCTTGGGGTAACTATTTGAACCCTTCTGGGGACTAAAAGGTGCATACACATTTTCTAGGGTACAATAGGAGTACATTACAGGATACTGCCCTGGTGAAGGGCCACCACACCCTTAAGTGCGTAATGAAGTACTTTTTCATCTGAGTGTGTATCTGCATTGATACGTTTGATGTGTAAAGGCAAATCAAGGTGTCTTTCAATCTTTTAAAGAACTGAAGTTCTGGCAAATGAATGGCTGTCCATTGTTAAATCAGGACAGTGTCCTCATGATCGCAAGTACATAGTCATGAATTATTTAACATTCTTTATTTAGAAGACAACAACACAGGATTTTTTTTTTTAAATCAGCCTCACTGAGGTCCAGTACAGACAGTGAAGGAAGTGCCAACTTGCATGTTAGAGCCCAGCCTCTCGGCTTTGCTTCTAAATTTTCAAATCTGAGTAGCCGCTTTCGTGATTACCACCCCAATTTTACAATAGCCTTCACTGAAGTTTTGCCTCTTTGCGTCAGCCATGCCCACAGCTAGCTAGCCTCCTTCACCGCTGAAACCTGATCCAAACCCTCAGGCTCCGCATCCAAACTAACCCTACCACACACAAGATAAAGAACCACACCCTGACCTGTCCCAAAACACATGTCAGAATAACAAACGCGGGGAAAGGAGCATGGAAACGATTTAAAACAGAGCAAGGAATTTGGCAAAGCTATGCAAAGGTGGAGATTGCCACTGCATGACTGATGAGTCAGCCTGGTAATTTTATTGTATGATGTAATGTACCTGCAGTGTTGGCCTTCAACCTGCAAGTTGTGTTGTGTTCTCGCAAAACATGCTGTATTTTAGCATTTGCACGGTTAGAATCGGTATAGAATATATATATATATATTTTGCCATTCAAGTAGCGGAAATTTATATATGATGTATACATATTTATATATGAACGTATATATATATATTTTGAATATGAAATTAAATACCTTAAACTGAAGTTCTGCATATATTATTTACAATGTGCTTTCAGACCCAATGATGCACTTTGGCACTTCAATAATAATGGAATAATTGACCTTGTTTAGCTAAGACTTGTTACTGTTCAACTGCAATAGAACAAACTTTTTATTAAATCATTTTATTTTGTTCTTAAACTTGTTGGATCAGCAGTCACACCATAAATAATATACAGAACTTAAGTCCTTCAATGTACGCAAGGAAGAGTAGAGATATAAATTTACAAGAAAGGACAAGTAACGAAAATTACAGAAATTCGAAGAGCAATGGTACCTCGAAAAGCTGAACAGGACGGCCAGATAGTTTGATAAAAGATAGTTTAAAAAAACCTTACGTGGCAAAATATACTTAAACATACTGTATATTATTCTGGAGATAGCAAATACAAAAGTTACAAAATGGACGAGACCGCGTTACTGCATCAGATCTCTTGAAGTACAAGTCTTTATTATGGACAAAAAGGGCTATACCAATCATTAAAAAAATCCTTGTTCAGACACCACCAATATCATCATGAGAATCATAATATTTGGCTTTTACACTTGCCGTTTATTAAATATCACATAAATCAATGGTCTGAATGCTAAAATTGAAAATGTTAGTATCATAATAAAAAAATTGGGACGTCGTGAAGTTTTGGTAACCTGGGGCTTAGCTACCTCCTGAAATGGTCTTGCCCCTGGAGTACGTAATTCCACAGGCCATAGGAAAATTCAGAAGCCCTCTTAGTGCAGTTAAGACATACTTTATTAAAGCATAAACATCCTTATGCTGATACATATAACCATCACTGCTTTGCAAGGCTAAAATGCACTAGATTCCGATAAATGTCACCAGGCATAGAGCTAGCAAAGGTGATTTGATTGGCCAGCAGCACTCTGGAGACTGATAGGACAAAGATGGGTGGCAGGACATAAGAAGTGTCATTCGCTATTTCTTAATAAGCTCTTCTATCAAGATGCACATCAAAATATGTTAAAGTAAAACAGGCTCAGTATTTGTGCATTTTGCACTGAAATGGTTGATTGAGAAATTACCCAATGCAGTTTCACTTTATTCGGCATAACTACCATTTAATGAGGTCATTCTGCACAGCAAACCTGCCGTTGTCACAAGACCAGTGAATGGCGGTCGAGCGGCGCAGAGGAAAAAGCAGAAATGTCACCATTCATTGCGCATGGAAAAAGGAAACTCAATGTCTTTCTGCGACAAAGTGAAGAGCCGTACATATTAAAACAAAGTTCCCATGAAACTGAATAGCGCATGAAAATTAGACAAAGCTACAGCCATACTTAAAACTCCATGGCTCATTGTAAAGTCCTCAATAAATACCGCAAAATAATTCAACAATAATAATTTTCATGCACCCAGTTTGAATTAGGTATAATGGTGCATGATTGAAGTTCTAAAAACCACTGCTTTCAAAATGCACGAGCTTCCATTCTTGTACTGAGCAAAAACATTGTCCCAAGACTTCTGTCCACGATTTCAATCGCGTAAAGAAGCAGCGAGTATAAACTATCATGTAGACCAGCATTAAACCGCAGTAAAATGCAATCAAAAACCCTCAGGTGCTCATCAAACTGACATCAATTTCCAGAACACCAGCAATAACTTAGTTTGACTAATTAGACTGAGAGTCTCATTTTGATTCTAAAGCAGAGATAAACCATCTTTACAGTCCAAGGAAATCCGAAAGAAAACATCCATTTTCAATCCAACTTTCAATTTCAATTCCATAAAATGTACAGCCTGACGCAAGAAATACTTTAGACGGTATATTAGATTAAAGGGGACCTATTTTGCTATATTTCCGAGTTTATGTTTCAATCTTGGACTCCTGTAGAGTACTCCTGATCGTTCAAAGTCCAAAACAGGGTCCTTATTTAGCTCATACTGCCATCCTCAAAAAACCCCATTTGTAGTCCATAGTAGTCTCTGCCTGAAACACCTCATTGGGATGGCTCTTCTGCTACGGCCCCCACTCCCCGTGTGCCCACTTTCTTCTGACTGGCCAGCTCTGTGGAGGGCGGATCTAGGCGGGATGAGGCAGCAGTTTTCCGGGTCCCCCTCCTCAGAGTGAAACTGAGACGCGTCCCCCGAAGGAATCGACGGATATATTCCGTGATAAAATGCAGTGCGTGTGTGTAGATCTAATGAAATTAACTTGTTCTCATAAACACAACGGCGAAAGCGGAGGACACAGTGACTTTAATGAGGCTCCAATTTTATGTACAGATAGATTTCCTGCAAGGGGTAATCAAGATCATTTTAACCCTGTTAGATATGATTTCTGTGGTAAGCTTTCATTATTAGATGCACTGAGAATTTTACACCCTCTGGAAACAAACCTCCTTACCTGGTTTAAAGCAGACATATCACAAAAATCTCATACAGATTTATGACTCATCTCTGATATTTTGGCTCCCTGGGTCCAAACATGTAATATTACTGCGGCTCCCTTAACTGATCATGCTGGAATAGATTTCCTTCTCAAATTTAAGTTCTACTTGCCGCAACAAACCTGGATACTGGAAGTTAAACTCTTCCTTTCTAAAACAATCAGCTTACTGTATGGGTATTAAACAAATTATTGCCAAATTCAGTTCAATGTCTGAAATTACACCTACACTAAAATGGGAGCTACTCAAATTTGAATGTCAGCGTTTTTCAATGCGTTTTGGAAAGCAAGAATTAAGAGATCAAAATAAGGCTTATGCTAATAATTTAGAAGAGTTAAATGATATATTAAAAATACCTGTTCCAAGTAATGAAGATAAAGTGCGCTTGCACTCATTAAGAGAAAAATTTGACCTTTTTTCCCCAAACAAAAGCAAGGGGAGCATTCATAAGGTCTCGGGCCAGATGGTTGGAACATGGAGAAAAAAAATTCAGCCTTCTTTTTTAATTTGGAGAAGAAACGTGGAGAGGCAAGAAATATATCTGCTTTATATATCGATAACAGTTTGTCTGAAAAAGAAAAAGGAAATTTCTTCATTTATCTCCAATTTTTATCAGAAGTTACACACTTCCCTATTTGAGCCTCAGGCTTGTCGTGCTTTTTTTGAAAAAGTATCCCCATTTATTCCTAAAATTTCCAAGGAGAATAATGAGCTTCATGAGAGTCCAATTACACTAGAAGAATTGGAGAAGACTATTGCAAAAATGGTAACTAATAAAAGTCCTGGACCAGATGGATTGCCTTATGAATTTCATATTACTTTTTGGGAAGATTTAAAACATATGTTATTGGAAGTTTTTGTTGATTGTGCCCAAAATAAGGAACTGTCTGTTTCTATGAAGCAAGGTTTAATAACCCTAATTCCTAAACCTGGTAAAGATCTTCTTTACCTGGATAATTGGCATCCTATAACATTGCTAAATTCAGACTACAAAATATTTACAGCACTGTACGCTAAAAGCTTAAAATTTTCTTTAGATGAAATTATTTCAGTAACACAGTCAGGTTTTATGAAAGGTCAGCACATTTCTAATAATATTCAGCTTGTCCCAGATATTTTAGATTACGGAGATCCGTTTGATAAAAAGTCATCGATTTTGTTTTTGGACTTTTACAAAGCTTTTGACACAGTGGAACATTTGTTTATTTTTTAGGGTTTGCAATATTACGTGTTCAAAGAAAACTTCAGGAACATCATAAGTACACTCTATGCCAATATTAATAGCTGTGTATCCCTGGCTCATGGTACTTCTCCTTGTTTTGAAATACACCTTGGGATAAGACAAGGGTGTCCAATTTCACCGTTTTTATTTTTGATAGCTGCTGAACTTCTTAATCTATTTATTGTTAATTGTGTGAATGTAGAAGGTATAAAGATAGGTGACAATGTTTTTACCGTAAGTCAGCTGGCCGATGACACCTGTCTGTTTCTTCAAAATAAACTTAAAATAAAGTCCTTATTGTTATAAAGGCTTTAAATGTCTTTTCAAGTGCCTCTGGCCTCACAATTAATAAGAGTAAGTGTGAAATAATAACTGTACATAATTCTGACACTGTCTCAATAGATGATATAAACGGTGAAAACAGAGGTGAAATATTTAGGTATCACAATAAGCAAATCTACTAGTGAGAGGATCTCTCAAAACTTCATACCAAAAATTGAAAAGTCTAAATCTATCTTCAACTGTTGATTACAGAGAGATTTTACTATTATCGGTTGAATTTTACTTTCTAAGGCAGACAGCTTGTCTAGATTAGTGTACCCAGATTTATCTTTATATGTAGATCGCACAACCTGTGCAGCTATTGATTCACTCTTATTTAAATTTATATGGAGACACAAAACTGAGTATATAAAGAGGAAAACACTTATCAGACAATATTCCGAGGGGGGTCTTAATGTCTTAGATTTCCAAACTATCAATGGCATATTCAAAATCAATTGGTTAAAACATTGTCTAGCACATAATAATGCTCCATGGTTCTTTATTCCCAACTTTTTATTCAATAAATGTGGTGGTTTAAAGTTTTTGCAGTCATGTAACTTTACCTCAAGTAAATTGCCTGTTAACCATGCCAGTTTTCATAAAGAAGCCCTGGACACATGGAAAATTGCTTTCAAACAGAACTTCTCTCCTCACACGTGTATCTTATGGAATAATAAACATGTTGTTCACAAGAATAAGACCCTATTTTTCAAAGATTGGTATGATCAAGGTGTTATGTTTTTCTCTGATCTTTTCAATGATAACAGGGACCTAGCCACCTATGAAGAATTCATCCAACGAAAAGGATTAGACATATCTTGCTCTATACATTCCAGAGTACTCAAAAGTATGCCTACTAGTTTGATGTGTCTTATTAGAGCTTCTGTTCTGAACACACCTTTCTTAGGAATGATTCCTGCTCTTTGGCTTGGTGGAAAGGTTCTTGAGGAACGTTTATGTCACAATGCTCATATTAGATCAGTTTTTACTTCTGTTTGTAGTCAGCGTTCAAACTTATTTCATCTTTGGAGAGTGATGTTTCCTGACATCAGTAAGAAAGTCTGGACTGAATTTAATAGATTTTTTGTCGCCAATAAAGTTAAAGAAACACATATTAAAGTCTTACATAGATACAATCCCTGTAATGAATTCATTAACAGATTTAGACCTGATCTCTCCCCTTTATGTTCCTCCTGCAAAAAAGAGGTTGAGTCCTTCTTTCATTTGTTTTATGGTTGTCCCTATTCTACTAACTTTTGGACTCAAATGTCTTTGTTGATTTGGGAATATTAGAAAGTTTTGATCACTATTACTGAAACTATGGTCATATTCTTAAATATTTAATGTAAAAATAAGGAAGTTAATAATGTAATAAAATTGCTGTGTCCGTTGGGGAAATATCACATCCATAAAGCCAGATTTCTCCAGGCTACGCCAAGTGAAACTTTGTTTTATGTTGATCTGTCTGTAAAATATGTAAAAACAAGAAAGCTTTAAAGACATCCGCTCTCATGGAAAATATTACAGTCCCTATCACTAGATGAAATCTCTACTGGGGTTTTTTGCTTTTGTTTTTATTTTCTTTTCTTGATTATTGCATATTATGTATTTTCTGTTGATTAATTTTATCGTTATATATCCTGGTACATTGTATTTTTTATTATAATTTTTTTTTTGTCAAGCTCTGGTTTGTGTGTGATATTATTACGCACTCTCTGTACTTCATTGTTGTTTATGTTTGTAGGATGTCATGTTTGTTTTGTATAATGTCTTTGAAATGATAATAAAGTTAAAAAAAACACAAAACTTGGCTACGTTAGCCGCTATGATACAGCCACAATCAACAGACCATCACGTTTGGTTGGCTTCTGTAGTAAAAGCAACTTACAGCTTCTGTGTCTGTGAGTCATGGACAGTCGCGACCAATACAGGCTTTATCTTCAGATATTTTACAAAGCCTGCATTTGAGGCCAGTTGGGAGTGCTAACTATCGCTAGCAGTCCTGCTAGCCACCCGTAACACATTAGCTTCACCTACATTATTTGCCGCTATATCATTACTTACAGCTTGTGGCTCTGAGCGCTTGATCGATACAGCTGCTTCAGGTTTGAGAAGCAGCTGAAACGCTTATCCTGTGTTGAATTATCCTTTATTAACAAAGCTGTCTTTGGTGAAATGCAGAGCACAATCAGATAACATTCCCGTTGGCCGTGGCTGTTTGCTGCCAGGAAACAAAAAAAACTACCCACTGATTTCTGGTGGCATCGTCTTCAAATATTTGAAATATTTGTTTCTCTTCGCGTCCAAAAGTATACAGACAAGCAGTTTTGGGACTTTGCTACTGAGGCATAGTATGATCTGCCATTGTTAGTGCCTGCTAGAATAGTTTCCAGTGAGGGCAGGTCCAGCACCATGATTGGCTCTGGCTAGGTCTGTACTAATTGGACGGCACAACCTGACATCAGGTTTTGCCCAGATCTCGCAAAGGTCTCGGGAGGAGTTGTTTAGAGAGGAAATCACGTTCACGAAATCACGTTCTTGGATTGCGGCAAAACCTCTGTATCTTATATTAAGAAACTTTTCAGAGGTTGAGTATGGATAACCAACATTATAACATTACTCATATGTATTAAAAGAAGGATCAGCATAATAGGTCCCCTTTAAAATTGGGACAGTGATGTACGTACCACTAAGTAAGACTGCATTATATTGTTGCTTCATACAGCAAAACTTCCATTTTTTATTTACATTCTGGTACATTTTCATTCCAGATCCTGAATAGTGCACAAATTATGAGGTGGCCGGAGGAATTATGCATCTCACACAATGACTGAAACCAAATTCAACTAATTCCAGCTATACCTGAGCCAGTTTAATTTGAGGGCCTTTTGGTAACAATGCCAGCTAGGAGTAAAAATACCTGCTTACTTAGATAATGCATAAAAATCATAGAGCAAGTCCATTTCTGAGGACTTCAAGCCGAAGGCTTGAATTAGGCAATGACTTCATTGTTCATTTTTCAAGATCCACATCACTTTTAGAGTTGAACTTCCTAAAAAAAGTAAATGGCAGTAAATCAGCGAGAATTCAGCTCCTTGAAGTTTTTCCAGCTAATATGTCACCTTTTCTGAAATATCACCTAATTTTTCAATGATGTAAAAATATTTCACTGTCTGCATTTGAAATTATGAAATGAGGCCAGCTGTGAAAGGAGAAAAGCTGTGCAAACGCAGAGGTAAGCAGGGACAGACAAGCCAAGTTCAGGAGCTATAAGTCCTCATCAGTATTTTGTTCAAACTAAATGGATTTGCTGATGAGAACAACCCTTAAGTCAGGCGGTTGAGCTGATTGGTTAAATCAGTTGAACTCAGGGCAGGAAGTAAGATGTGGGAGGACTTCTACCTTCTGACCCCTGGAATTTGCACCTCTGGACATGAGCTGCTCTAAGGCTACATCCCCACTTATGAAGTTTCATTTTAAAACGGCATTTCAAGATGAGAACAATTCCCGTCCACACTAAAACACCATTCCGGAGTTTTCAAACTAAGTACAGGTCAGCAGTGTTTTCAAAAGTCTCCATTTTAGGGGTAATCGGGACGCCAAGCCAAAACATAGCAAAAATTATGTGTTTCCAAATTAAGATGCATCAGTAAGGATGTAGCTTAAGAAACATTTGGGCATCTTGTTGTGGTAGAAACTGAATCATTCTGCAATAAATGTACTTTCCCTGGAGAAGGAGAATCATGTTACATACATTCAGGGCAATGACAAAAATTTTTGTCCTGCACACCCACAGTATTTGAAAATATGCTTTGCAATAAAGACAATATATTATATATATTGTCTTACATTAATATGAAATATTATCTTATATAAATAATATAAGACACCATATTTTTTCTGCATTGCTGATGCCTGTGACAGGCAAATCAACAGCACCATAAATCATTATCATGGTAAAATTGAGAAAATCAGAAATATTTAAAAACAATGTTTCTCAAAAAAGAAAGGAAGGGATTTGGATTTTCATCCCAGTACAGCGCATAATATAATAAAAAGATTCAAGAAATCTGGAGGAATTTCTATGCACAACTCGTGACTGTCATGTAAATTTCATCATGACAATGCAACACCGCATTCTGCATGCATTAAAAGTCAGGACTACTAGCAGGCCAGTCCAGCACCCACACCCTCTTCTTCAGCAGCCATGCATAAAATGCAAACAGAATGTGGTGTTGCCATATGCAAGGGAGTACCTGAATGTCATATTAAAGGCAGCAAGTTGCCCCAAAATCTGTACTTTTCAACGTTAATGGTGCCTTCCCAGAGCAGCAAATTTCCCTTTCCAATGGCACAGACTCAGCCACATACAATGACAGAGCAGGTCTTTTTGGAAACAGTCTGAATGGTTCTTTTCTTCTTTGGCATGCATTTCTTCCAAGAAAGACCAGAAATACTGATTCATGTGACAACAATACGTTTCCCCTGCGTTATGGTCTATCGCAGATGCCTATGAGCCCACTGAACTTGATGGTGTTTCTGGACACTATTAAGGCACATCTTGAGTTATGTGTTTGAAAGTTTATATTGCTATGAGGCATAAAATAACAGTCAATGCCATAAAACTAGGCTATTTTTTGGAAGTGCGACAATGGAAGCAGATTACGGTCACAACCCTTGTGTGAATGCCTTCTGTGCCTCCCATTCAGCAAACTTTCAAGTCTATTAGACGCATGTCTCCTCTGATTTGCTTGCTCACTTAATTCCCGACTTTGTCTTGTTTCAGTTACCCCATCTCTTTTGTGTGTCAAGTTTTGTGTGTAAAGCAAATTGCACAATTGTTATATGTTATAGCAGTTTGTAACAGTCAGTATTTACTAATAAAACTCTTCTTCTTTTGAATGTTAAATGTAACTTTTGAATGGTAGTAATTAAGGAAATACGTTTTCCTTGTCCAGTTAATAGGAATAAGCTTATCCATCCAACTGCCTTTGGACAGTTCATCTCTGGGGAAGTGCGCACTCCACTTGGCAGTCATCCCACTGGCCGGAGATTGGCAACGCCTACACTGCTTCGCCCTAAATATGTGAAATGAACTGTGCTATTCTCCTCTGGGCTCCATCCCACAGCCTACTGTATTACTATCAATAAACCCAACTATTGGATTGTACTCTGCCTCTGCACTTCATTCGCAGGTTAGATCATGGCAGTACAATCTTAGCTAGAAGGAATAGAGTCAATGGTGACACCCAGCCCTGTTGACCCTTTGACATACCAGAGGATGCTTCTTGGTCAGCATGCAGAGATGCTTCACCAGTTACATCAAAGCATCAGTTAATTCTTCATTCAACTCAACCCCGTTACAGACGTTTCATGGGGCCTGCTCACACTTTTCTGCAGACATTCTCCAAGAGTGCTAAAGAAACCCATCACTGTAGGATTACTCGATCAACTTTAGAATGCTGGCGCTCTCAACGCGATGGAACTTCTGGGTGCTGCGCGACGCTTATCTGCTCGGCTTCGCAGAGCAGGTCCAGGACAAACTGACCACCTGGGTCCTTTCCACAGATCTGGACAACATCATTGATTTGGTGCTCAGAATTTATGGCTGGCTGCAAGAAAGGCAAGTGGACTAGCAGGCAAGGTCGCAGGCACCTTCCCTACTTGCATCCCAAGATGCTCAGGTTGAATTTATGCCGGCACCATTGAAGTGCTACCTGTGCCACTGCTGAATGCCCTGTTCAGCGTATGCGGGTAACATCTGACAGAGAGGTGCCGTCTGGAGCAGCACTCTCATCCACTCATCCAGTCCTTCCTTTTCACCTGACCTGGCAGGGATCTCTTTTTGACACCTGAGCTATAATTGACTCAGGCGCTGCCGGGAACATTAGTCCTGGTCTTGTTCACCATCTGAGGTTCCTGACTGTACCACTGCCTGCACCCCTTTAGTCCCAGGTTCTCACAGGGATTGCCCTTCCTGATATCACAGAGTGAAACTGTCCGGTGCCCATGCTGACTTCCAGTAATCACACTGAAGAGTTAGCATTACTCGCCATGGAGTAGCCGCATGCGCCAATGATATTAGGAGGGTCCTGGCTTGAAAATGATAATATTCATATGGACTGGCCCTTGGGATCTACTCTGGAGTGAAGTTTGTCATGTTCATGGTCCTGTCTTCACACATCTTCCAGCCTTACTGTGACTCTACCCTCTGATTACCAGGAGGAGCCGCTGGGCCTGAAGGGCGTACTCCCGCATCCATCTAGACTTCGGCATGGCATTCAGCAATGTCATTTCCCACACGTAGACCCCATCATTGTGCCATCGACTTGCTGCCAGGAACTTCGCCCACCAGAGATCGGCTGTACTCCCAAATCAAGCAGAATTCCAAAACTATGAAGTACAAGTACATAAATCAATCCCCGGCCTCTTCTTTGGGCTTCTTTGTTGCTAACCAGAGCTGGTTTCTTCTTCATGGCCCTGAAAGATGGGTCTCTATGTCCCTGCATTGATGATGGGGACTTAATGCAATTACCATACAGAATCCTTTACACTTTATGGGCTTGGCTACAATCTCCAGGGCTGCTTCCTTTTTTTTCAAGTTGGATCTGCACAAAGCTGACCACCTGGTGCGAATGCAGGAAGGAGAAGAGTGGCAGACAGTGTTTAACACCCTCTCAAGCCATTATAAATAACTGGTGATGCTGTTCAGGCTCACTAATGCACTCACTGCATTTCAGAACCTCATAAATAATAACCTCTAAAACATGGCTCATCCATCCCTACCTAGACAATATACTAATCTTCTCTCAAACTCTGGAGGATCACACCTGCCATGTCCGCTTAGTCATCCAAAGGCTCCTGGTGAACCAACTTTACTTAAAACCAGAAAAAAAGTTAATTCATTTACACCATCGTCTCCTTCCTAGGCTTTATATGGATCAAATAAAACGCTCTTGAAATGGATTGCTTCAAATTACAGGTTGTGTGGGATTAGTCGGACCCTAAAGATCACAGAGCTACAAAGTTTCCTTAGGTTTAATGAGTTTTACTGGTGATTCATTCAAGGGTTTTCTACCATTGCTGCTCCCCAAAAGGCTGATATCCACCAAGGCTCCCTTTAGTTGAACCCCCCAGGCAATCTCCGCCTTCAACCATCTCAAGAGGCTGTTCACCACTGTTCCCATCCTCAAACTCCCATCACCAATCTGTTGTGGAAGTCAATACCTTTAGCACTGGGGCTGTCCTCTGGTAGTGAGCTGACTATGGTAAATAACATCCCTGTATCTACTTTTCTCGTTAGCTGTTTGATGCTCAGAGTAACTATTCCATCTGCGACAACAAGCTGCAGGTGGTGAAACTGGCCTTTGAAGTGTGGAGACACTGGTTTGAGGGGTCCAGCTCCCCTTCTTCATCCGGACAGACCATCACAACCTGAAATACCTCTCTACGACAAAGAGGCTGAATCCCAGGCAAGCCTGTTAATCCCTCTTCTTTGCAGGATTCAACTTTGTCTTAGCGTACCGAGTTAGTGCTAAAAATACTAAGCCTCACTGCCCTGTCTCGTCAGTATCCTTCGGCGCCCCAAAATCCAACAGACACCATCCTTCCCGTTCACTGTGTTTTGACCATCACTAAGCTACAAGTAAAAAGTGAGATCTAAATGGTTTTACGGTTCTGTCCCTCTCCACCGGAAACTCTACCCAATTATCTCTTCATTCATGAGAGAGTGAGAGGCAAGGTCTTAGTTTGGGGCCATACCTCTCAGCTGGCACACCATCCCAAGATCTCTTGGCTTCGTACATAGGTGCTTTTAGTGGTTAACCATCTGCCAGGTCACCCCGAAATTCATCACAGCCTGTGCTGTGTGTGCCCACTCAAAATTAAGTAACTTACTGCCCTGCGGTCTGTTGCAGCCCTCAGAAGTTCCCGACTGATCATGGGCTTGCATAGCCAAAGATTTCTTCAGGAAACTGAGCCTCTCTGATGTGTTTACAATCATCCTTACCATCACGGACCGAGTCTCTAAGGCAGCCCATCTTGTTCCATTTGCTAAACTGCCAACAGCCAAGGAGACTGCCAACCTCCTCCTTCAACTCGTAGTTCATCTTCACAACGTGCCCATAGAGGTGGTCTCTGAACGCGGTCTCCAATTAATCAGTTGCCTCTGGAAAGCCTTCTGCCCCCTGGTGGGAGCCACCCTTGGCATCTCCTCGGGGGTCCACCCAGAAACCAACGACCAGGTGGAGAGGCTGAATCAGGAGTTGGGCAAAACACTTAACTGCCTGATGGAAGGTAACCCCACCAGGTGGTCTCTTCTGTTAACTTGGAGCTGGCTTACAATTCAATGTCGGTGGCTGATCGGGGCATGCCTCCTTTTCAGTGTTGTCTGGGTACCAACCGAGAGAGAAGTGGCAGTTCCCTTTGCTTAGGTTCTGGCTCGCTGTGCCCGATGGGGCTGGAGAAGAATGCTTGCCCAACTACTCTGGCACAAATCCACCTTCCAGAGGCAGGGGAATCTCATCACAGGCCAGCTCCTGCCTAACACGTGGGACAGAAGGTTTACCTTGCAAAGAAGGATATTTCATTCCGAGATATGATCAAGAAGCTCGCCTCCCAGTTCATTGGTCCATTTACCATTTCAACAATCCCATCCTCATATGCTGTCAGGCTCCTCCTCCCCCATTCCTTTAGTAATATTCACCCTATGTCTCATGTCTCGAGAATTTAACCTGCGTTTTTGCCTGCTCACAGTCCTGCCTCCTGTTCCCCTCCTCGCCTCAGGCTCATCGATGGTGGCCCCCTGTACATTGTGTGCCAGATCCTGGACATCCGGTGTGGGAGACGTGGATGCCAATTCCAAGTGGACTGGGCAGGGCACGGGCCCAAGGAGTTTTCTTGGGTCCCAGAGCAGAACATCATAGACTCTGCACTGGGTCGTGGTTTCCCGTGCCGGCATCCAGAGTCTACCACTGTGCCGCCTGTGGAGGCACCACCTGTCACACCCTATTGTAAATGCCTTCTGGGCATTTCCATTCCAACAGCGAAAGTAGTATAATTCTTTTTTTAATTGAATTGTCAAATGTGCAATTTTTTTTGACAAGAAGTCAGTTGTATTTTCAGGAAAACAACAACTTTTGACAGCTGCATTAATAGATATACAACCATACAAACTTGATACACAAAATGCTTGGTTTCTTTATTCTAGACAGCACTTTTTTTGGCTTCCAAAAGCCCCATGTTTAAATACCTTCTGAGTTTTACTGCCGATATCATTTTATTGGGCCTTATCCACAATGTTTTTGACAATAAAACTTTGGTTTCTAATCTAATTTTTTCATGACATTCTCCTTAACCCAGCATTGAAAACCCACTAACCTGAGTCATGAAAAAGGGCACTTTGTCTTACAACATCGAAGCCCCTGGTAGAATGAAACTGGTAATGATATATCTGCATCCCTTGCACTTTCATAAGAAAAGGATACAAACAAAAGGGCTGTCCTCTCTTTCTCTAGTATAATATTAGGCATGGCATATCTGTTATGCGAGCCACATTAATGCGAGTCACGGTGATTATGCGCAATTGAGCCCATATTAAAAAAATAAAGAATAAACTATTAATTTTCAATTTAATCTGATAACCCGTATTGTTGTCAATGAACTAAAGATAAAATTCACTCCTGTCATTTATAGATGATGAGAATTTTGAAAAGTGTTACACTGCTAGGGTAGGTTGTTGCCCATTCTCTTTTGTGAAACGTGAGTCACGTGATAATTAGATGCAATTAAAAGACTAATTACGTCATCATATTAGTTTCTGTCAATTTCATTTAATACCTAATGCAAATGGCTTCCTGAATACAACAGTTGAAATTTTTAAAAATACAACTGTAGCAAATACACCAATATATATTTACCTCTGCCAAGGAGGTTATGTTTTAGGCAGCGTTTGTCTGTTGGTTTGTTTTTTTGTTTGTTTGTTAGTAAGATATCTCAAAAAGTAATGCACCAATTTTGATGAAATTTTAAGAGAAGGTGGGTATTAAATTTGTTATGGCCCCAATTTTTTATGACATTTACGACAGCAAGGGATGACAGACAAAATTTTATAACTAAAACAGGTTTAATTAAACAAAGACCAACACTAACCTACAATTTATACTACTTACCAAGATTGATAATATACAACAGAAAAATATTTAAAGTCCCTGGAGATGGGGTTGCTTGGTGATGTTCCCGGTGAGGAAAATGCTCCAACACAGGCAAAAATCCCCAAAAAGCTTCACAGGTCTTGAAAAAAGTGACAGGTCCGGTCAAACGTATCCTTCTCCTTGCAATTTCTCCTACTACTTTACTCTCTCAATTTTTCTCCTTTCTCCTTATATACTCTTTTGCAGACCCCTCCCACCTTTTAGACTTTTTCTTTCCTCTGGGACCTTCCCCTCTCAGACATGCCCAGGACATGCCCAATCCTAGCTCCAGACTGGGCTCAACAAAAAAAAAGGTCAATACTGCCATATAGTGGCTTCTTTCCACATTACAAGTCAAGGAACAGATGATTAAATTTTTGCATATCTAGGTCAAAATACAGCTGAGATATATGCCCAAGTTCAAGATTTCAAGTCTTTCCAATGGGCCGGAGTTCCAATCACCATGCTTGTGGGTTTTGCTGGCCCCTGGCGGAGGTCTGCGCTCTCTGAGTGCCTTTCTAGTTTGAAAAGTGGGCAAACAACGTAACACAAGTCACATGGAAATGCCCTTCTGAATCCTCCCATTCAGCAACTTGCTTTGCGCCTTGCGTGCTCCCTTTATACCCGGATGTGTGTTGCTTCATAGTTACCCCACCCGTTGTGTGTGACGAAATTAAACCCCCGCTTTCAAGTTGCAAGTCACTGGATTTTAATTTGTTATAGCGCTATGGATCAGTCAAAATTTACTAGTAATTCAATCAGCAGATATTTACGAGTAAAACTCTTCGTCCTTTGAATGTTAAAGTAACCTTGAAAAGTAGTAATCTTCCTTACCTGGTTAATAGGAATGAATTTCTCTATCCTGTCTTTGGAGAGTTTGGATTTAGGGAAGTGTGCGTTCCGCTGGGCAGCCATCCTGGAAAGCCACTGACCAGAGATAGGCAACTCCTACACTTCTTCACCAAAAACATCGGAACTGAACTGTGCTATTCTCCTCTGGTCACCGTCCCACTGTCAACTGTGTTATTATCAATAAACTCAGCTATTGGATTGTACTCTGCCTCTGCACTCAATTCCCTTCTGGATCATAACTATTACATTATAGGAATTCAAATTCGCTAGTTATGTTTTCAAGTTAACGATCAGAAATAGACCAGTCTAGTCCTTATTTTATGACTTATCCACCACTTTTCTCTTTGAGTTTCAGATTTAAACGTTGAGCTTAAATACTTTAAACAACTTCCTCTTTACATTTTTTCAGTCAATGGAACCAACATGCATACCTTAACAAAATTAAACACTTTTCCCAAAGAACGGACATTTGTCTGTTCAGGTAAATTCCAGCAATGCAAATACTTTCCAAAAAGGAAGTGGCTATTCACCCCGCAGCGGGGTGAGTTGGGGGAAAGATCGACGATCTGCCCCACAACAGGGCCAAGAAGAGAAGCAGTTCTGCTATTCGCACTGCGGTGGGACAGATAAGGGAAGCACTTCTGCTATTTGCCCCACAGTTGGGCCAATAAGAGATTTAATTTCATAATCCGCCCCACTCTTTGATCTTTCGCGCTGAACCGCCACGGGGTGAATAGCCTCTTCCATAAAAAAAACAGCAAACTAACTGAGGAGAATTGAAATAAATAACAGTAAATCATTTAGACCATTTTTAACCATGCATTTCTTCACTATCTACAGTATGTAGGTACTCTGGCCTATTAATGAAATGTGCTTGAATACATTTGACACGCAAGCCTAATGTAACATCAGATATAATAAAATAATGATGATAAAATTTAGCTCAGCTTTCAATGTAAATATGTTTATCGTATAAAAATTACAGATAAGCCTATGAAGTTAACAACTGAAAAATGAATGAAAATGAAAAATAACGATAATATCATCATTCCTGAATTTCAACCCGGACATTTTACACAGCCACCGATGAGGCCCTTATCGTTTCGTATTCTGTGTAATGACTCAGACCAGTCTATCACTCTGTGTCCACAATTCAATGCCTTACATGAATTTTATATGATAGGGGAGAGCTGGTACGAAAGTAATGTGGTACAAAAGTAACACGGCGATTTACTCAGAGCCATCTGTACTTTGATGCGTCAAATTACTTCAGCACGTACAGCACACAACACTCTCCGGAACTGGGAAAAATCTTGAGGTTTCGTCACTTCCCAGCGAAACTAGACCGGGAACACTGTTTTCCTCGGCGGCGAGTAAATTCAGACAAATGGTAAACTTTTTTGATTTAAACATTGTCTTAATCTTCCATGTGCCATATTTATGATTAAAGGATAGGTCATTTAGTTTTGTAACATATGCTGAAGTTTGAAATGTCAGACTTTTTCATTTAGAAGCAATCCTGGTTCAAATGTCAGGAGTCACTGTCGGAACAAAAGTAACAAATGTTACTTACGTCCCCCTCGACTAATGCGGCCGCATTTTGTGTTTTAAAGCTCATTAAAAAATGTGTGTTTTATGTTACCGACAGAAAATGCCAAGAGTTAGGGCCAGAACTACCCAGAGAGGAAAGGTTGACCAGCAGGTTTATGAAAGTTTTAATGTCATTTTTACGATCGAAATACATAAATTCATTCATTCAAAATGAAATAAGATTTTTTTTAGATAAAGTGCACTGTATATTAACAATTGCATGTAGGCAAGGACATTGCTTGATTTTTTTTTTTTTAAGGAAAAACGACAGTAATTTAAAAGATTCAAGTTGATTTGATCACGGCTACTTTTGTCCCGCCCGTGAGTTACTTTAATCCCGACTGGCGAGGTCGAAAGTAACATGCACAACTTCCGTTCGACGTCAAACTATGCCGAAGTCAATATATAGGCCTATTGGGATGATTTAGCACTTGATATTGACAGAGCACCCACGAAAGTATTTTATCACTCCGAAATTTCTTTTTGGTCCGAAACGTTATCTTTTAAAATGACGTCTATGCGAAAAGTGTTACTTTCCCACCTGCTCTCCCGTACGCCAATTATGGCAAAGTCACAAAAAGAACCAGAAATTGCTGTAAAATAAAACCATGCACAGCTGAGTTACCAAACAGGGTTAAAAAGGGATCGTTATATTGCGTTCAAAACATTTGCGCCATCTCTTCCCATGAAAAGTTACTGAGGTTTCCAAATGCTTCTTGATTCTCGAGAAAATTGATGTCATAATACTAACTATGTCACCGCATTGCTGTAATGCTGACCTCCCCAGGCAGCGCAGGATTTGCAAATACACAAGACAGGTTTGAATTAACAAGCAATTATGAGACAGGCAATTATAAAATGACCTTGATAGCATAAATCAATTCATTATACTTCACACATAACGGATCTTTCAAATAATGATCATTTAAGAAATATAATCAAATATTCTATCAAATAACAAACACCACACCATTACAGTGTCCAAACCATATAGTCAGCCCAACCCGGAATACATTTGTGACAGTCTGTCATACTCATGCGTCAAAATAGACTTACAAATACACCCACCACTTAACAATTTCTTTTAAACGACAATACACCATTCTGAGTAAAGTAGCCACTTAAAAGATTTTATATGAATGCCGACAAGAATGCAAGAATTTTGCAGCTCCACATCCCATTTTAACAAAGTGAGATGATAACCTGAAGCAAACCGCTTTTTGCATATATTTGAGTTAAAAAAATTAAATGCAAATGTGCTCAGACACGAATATTGTATAAACTCCCCAACGAGCAAAAAGTAGAGGCTTCACAATGTTGCCTATGACAATATTCTTATTTCACCGAGGCCTTTTTAAAAAAAATATTCACAATCATACCCATATAGCGAACAAAGAAGCACAAATACCTTCATATGGTCAAGCTCTGAAGATACGCAAGTTATCGTATGATATAGTTCGGACCACCAAATTAATTCAACTTCAAAATCATTCATAAATGAAGAACGTTGAGCGGGACTTCATAACATAAAGAAGAACACCGTTTGATTACTAACAATGCATCCAAAATTTTAAAAGGTAGGCCAAACAAGCACTGAAAGTAGATTAAACATGTTTGAAAATCTTTTGTACCCGACATTACAGAGTCGTAAACTGTAATAACGCAATGTCACTCATTTAAAACAATCCCCAATAATCATATTCACTTCCAGCCACACATGCATGTAGGCGGGTCAGGGTTAAGCCAAAGAGGTAGCGGACAGGTCCAGTGGACTTTAAACTTCCATCACTGGGTGTTGAGGTGTACTGAATGAGCAAGGTTTGTTTCTGATATTACAACATGAAAAGAAAACTGAAACATTATCGCCTTGACATCAGTCACCAAACACAGGAGTTGAAGTCCGTAGCACTAGTCATAAATCCGTCAACGCAAGTGTTTGGGAGCTTATTGACTTGACAACGTAAAGTCCAATTGAAGTGCATTCCGATAAAACAACAAATTCCGCACCGACCACACAATCGCGAAATATAGCCGATACGATGAATAAACTTTTAGTCACAAAATTGTTTTTTCCAACTCGTCTCATTGGAGTCAACTCCATAAAAGCGTAAAGGCAACATCTAAATAAATGTGTTCACCCACACTGCAGTCCATCCATAACCAATATCACGAAGCCCCACAAATATTCGCGATTAATAAATATCTACTGGCATTTACGGCGTCTTCATCACCCCCTGCCTGTCGCGATTATGCGTGTGCTCGCCCGTTTAATCCATCTGTCATCTTTGCACTTTATCACGACTTTGCGGACTGACGGGGGAGTGAAGAGTTTACATCTTCGGATGCCGTCGCGAATCGTATATCGCCAGGCCGGATTAAAAATGAATGTAACTCAAAGTCGCACGACATATGAAAACTAGCGAAAAGCTTCATCTTCATATCGCTCGAAGGACTGATTGCTTTCGCATGTTCGCTGAAAGGGCTTAGGACGTTGTTTTTTCCTCCAGTCAATCGAGAGCCACTTACTTCCTAATTCCATTATTTGTATGTTTTTGAGACAAACATTCATTGACACGGTAATACAGTACCTCG
Organism: Gymnothorax reevesii; assembly: GCA_029721435.1. Taxonomy (NCBI): domain Eukaryota; kingdom Metazoa; phylum Chordata; class Actinopteri; order Anguilliformes; family Muraenidae; genus Gymnothorax; species Gymnothorax reevesii. Next base: position 13,331,677 of record CM056574.1, read on the forward strand.
TAAAGGTCTCCCGAAGCCATGCTGGGTTGCGGAACTTGGACTGAGCAATGTGCTTGGCAGCCTTGCTAGCTTTTTAGCTGTCTCGGTATATCAGAGAAAACCCCCAATAGACGGGTATTAGCGAGCTGCCTTGTTATTCTGAGGCAGCCGCAGCAGCAGATCAGACAGTGTCAATCGAGCCCGGCTACGACAGATTGCTTTTCACTTAAAACAAACAAGTGGATAGATTTGGGCGTTGACGGAGCACACATTGGCGTAGCAGGCTACGAAATTTGCGTCGAAAATTGGACCACCTACTGATCCGTAAAATTAACGTTCTTTATATGACTCTTATTTGGCAAAAGAGACCTCCAAGCTGAGGTGATGGTAAGACTTGCTTTCCAAGGTTATGGCCACCGATGTGCTTGGATTCCATAGCTAGCCGGCTATGGCAAGACTAGGGTCTTCTGAATGGTTGAGTCAATAAGTGGAGCAATTTATACACTACCATAATGGCATTTATTGTCATCAAAAAACATGTAAACAAAAAAGTAAATAAATAAACAATCAGAATAACAAATGGGGCAACGTACTCACTTGAAAATTGATGCAACTCAACAGGCTTATTTTGGCATAATTATGGAGAATTTTATTTAAAAACACTCTGGACTGAACTGGTGAAAATCAGTTGGTCCATTTTTATTCTAGGTCTTCCAATCCAACTATATCTAGTATATTAAAGTGAATTTTGTTGATTTACTAATTCATGCTTAATAAATACATAAATAAATAAAAACCTATTGCATTAAATTTATGCGAGAAAAGAAAATATCTCATTGCCTTAAATACTTACATCCTGGTGGTGGCTGATTTCGTAACAAATTTAACATTTGCAAAGAAAAGCTGTCAACGTGTCATAATAATTGCTTCTGTGTGTTATTCATAAGAATAAACTAAAGAATAAAAATAATCATTTGGCTGATATTTGATATATACTTTTTTCTGGGGTGTGTAAACTTCTGTATTTCAAGTCAGGAAATCTGAATGAAACAACAATCTGATAAGGATAGGCAGTTATGGAGAAAACTGACCGTGAACGACCTGCCTTTGTCCTTGCATAAAATATACAGGTCAAATATCACTTTCAGATAAGTTTCCTTATTGTGGCATCTTCTTTTAGTAATTTTTTAAAGAAACTGATGCTATTTATGCTCACTTTTTAAATTTTGTCCTCAGATACTTTCAAGGAAACACAACAGGATGTTTAGGCCAGTTATATAATTTATGGGCTAGTTATTAAGAAGAATAGTCTGTTTTTTTGCATTACCACCATACACAGAAGCTATTAAGAATAGAAGAAAAAAGTGTAAATAAAATAAGAATTTTTAATGTTGCCAAAAATTTTACTTTATTGCAGCCATATTTGGTATTACTTCTGGACATCAGTCTAACAGCTTGACACCATCTATGTCTACACATCTATGTCTACCCAGAAAATGTAGGCCTACTCAAGTGTTCGCAACATGCACTCGCAGATATAAAAATTCAGAGTCAACCTCTACCCTTCAATGTACAATTTCCAGCAATGCCCCCCCAAGCACTTTAAAGAATAAAAAGTGACTCAACTTCATAAAGTAAGGCAACCGGCTGCAAAGTATTGTTGAGTTTGCACAACTTCTCATTCCAAAATCTTTCAAAAATTAGTTCTTGCGACCACTGGAACTTGAAGTTGAGCAAACTCAAAAATGCTTTGCAGCTGGTTTCCTTACTTTTTAAGTTGAGTACATTTTCTATTCTTTACAGTGTGGGCTAATCATTGGGCCTCAAGATGAGTTTGCCTTCCCTAAAAACATTCATATACATTTTCAAGTGTGCAATAGAGACACATTAGAGGGTATTACTCCAGTGACAGGCCATTGTACCCCCACAGATACAGTGATGTACTTTTTTCTGAGAGCATTTTGTCAAAATTATGCAACCACTCCCCAGTCATGACCTGTTTTACAGGGTTCCGGCATCTAACTTCCACTGAAGGAAAAGGTGGCATTCCAGAAGATTCCATATTTCCAAAAGTTTGAGGGAAGGTTCCCACCTGTTTCAGCATGATAATGCCTCGATGCTCACATCAAGGTTTATGCATAATTTGTTGAGTTTGGTACGGAAGAACTCGACTGGCCTGCACAGAGCCCACACCTTAACCCCTTTAATCACTGTCAAAATTAACTTGAAAGCATACTTTGTACCGGGCTTAACTAACCAACATCACCACAGTGCCTAATGCTTTGTCTCAGTATTTATACAAATATTAAAGAGCTGGAATTTACTGAACATGGGTATGCAACATTTGTTTCAAATAAGCTGCAAATCTTATATATCACCATGAAACCAATCCCCCATCATCCCCATTAGTAATTTGGTCAACTTTAATCAATCTCTTCTCTTTAATCTCAGTAACAATGACAGTGACCCATGATGCATGATCATCATACATGAAGTCATGTGGTTACAATCTCAACATCTTACGGCGATGTCTTAGACGTGTTGAAGCTTTTCATAAACTTTTCCAAATAGCTCCCTCAGCAGCATGACATAATGACGTTAATCATCAAATATCAAATTTTAATACAACAGATAAGAATTGTTTAACTGTGAATTCATTAAGACATTCACTGTGTTGGATCACACCCATTAGTAACCCAGTAACTGTGGAATTTGATGAATGTCTAATTTTGTGATCTTTTGATTGATTCAGAATCAGTACTACTGTGAAATTTAGCTTCACTTGAGTAGTAAGTGTAGCACATGCTAAAATTACTACCTATGTCATGGTTTGTGAGTGTGCATGTTGTTTGGACCTTTTTTGCGGCTCTCGTCTGGGGACGGTATCGAATTCCCGTCTGGCTGGTCACCCGGGGGTTCATCGGACCAAGCAGTTCTTGGCCCGAAGTTTTTGGAAGCCCAGCATGATGGAGGACATCCAGGAGTTTGTAGCGGCGTGCTGTATTTGCGCTGGGGACAAGACCTTCCACCTCCCCCCCTCTGGTCTGCTGCGACCGTTGCCCATCCCTAAGCACCCTTGGAGCCATATTGTTGTTGATTTTGTCATGGGGCTGCCTGTTTCGGAAAGCAACACGGTCATCCTGGTCGTGGTTTACCGTTTTTCTAAGGCCGCCCACTGTATCACACTGTATAAAGCTGCCTTCGGCGCGGGAGACTGCTCTTCTTGTTGTGGACCATGTTTTCTGGCTGCATGGCATCCCTCAAGATGTGGTTTCTGACCAGGGACCTTAATATAGGGCCAAATTCTGGCATGCGTTTTGCAACCAGTTGGGGGCCCCCGTGAGCCTTTCCTCGAGTTTCCACCCAGAGACTAACAGGCAGACTGAGCGAACCAACCAGTCTTTGGAGAATACTTTTCGATGTTAGGCGGCAGACAACCCATTTTTACGATTTTTATCATGGGCTGAATAATCCCACAATTCACTGGGTAACTCCTCCACAGGCCTTTCCCCGTTTGAGGCTCAGTTGGGTTGTCAGCTTCCTCTGTTTCCTGAGACTAACAGGGATTCAGAGGTTCCTACGGTTAATCACTTTGTTTGGCGTTGTTGGTCAGTTTGGGCCAGGGTCCGCGCTCTGGATGGAAACAAAAGACCGCCGCAGATATAAGGCCCCATTCAGCCTCATCTAATTGGGTTGGCCAAAGGGTCTGGCTTTCCACGTGGGACCTTTATTGGTCCTGTTAAGATTGTGTGAAGGATAAATTTGTCACAGTTCGGTTGAAGCTCCCTAGATCCTTACGGATCCACCCCTCTTTTCATGTCTCCAGGCTTAAACCGGTTAGCACTTGCATCCTGGCTCCGGTCGACGAACCCCCGCCGCCGCCGCGGATGATTGAAGGAAGGCCAGTTTACACTGTTCGTCGTATTTTATCCAAGAGTCGTGCAGGTCGAGGAGCTCAGTTTTTAGTAGATTGGGGGGTTTATGGTCCTGAGGAGTGGTGCTGGGTCCCTTCTCGGGATATCCTGGATCCTACCCTTATTTCTGAATTCCGTGCGCAGGGCTCTCTGGGAACTTCTGGGACTGTTCCTTAGAGCGGGGTGGGGAGGTTCTGTCAAGGTTTGTATGGTGTGCGTATTGTTTGGACCTTTCTTGCGGCTCTCGTCCGGGGACGATAGTGAACTCCTGGGCTATCGAATTCTTTACCCAGCTGGTTGTTTGAGCTGGGGCGGCGCTTCCCCAGAATCTATATAAGCAGGATGTCCGGCACGCCTGCTTCACGAGAGTGTCTGTGTTTAGATTCACACTATAGCCAAAGATATCTTTAGTCTGGTTTTGTATGACTTTCTATCTTCTCATAGTGGGAGTTTCTTCTCCCTTTTTCTATCTCGCTTTGCTTCCGTGGTTCGGACTGTTATACGTTCTTTGGAAGCGCGAGTACTTGCGTTTAGTCTATAGTATTCTCTGTGTTTGTACTGTGTTCGTGCTACTCTCTTTCCTCCTGTTGTTGCGCTTGGCCTCTGTGTACTACCGGCCATTACAAACTAGACATACTAGTGTTCAAAGACTTGAGTAGATGCGTTTTCCTCCTTTTGAAACCTTCAAACATTTTCCCTTAATTTCCAGCCATGATAATATCTTCTTTTCTTTTTCTTTTATATGAATATGCCTTAACTGTTCAAGAGCAGTGGTTAAAAGATCTTGAAAATGCTGTTGTTTTAGCAGTTGTGCATATTCCCCCCATTTTGAATTTAAATTCTGTATCATAAATCATGTGTTTGCTGTGTATCTATTATGTATCCTAGGGGAAAACCTCAATATAATCTTTGTTTATGCTGAGGAGATGTCCCTTATACCTTTAGCACATCTCATAAGCATCTCACATCCTGCTCAGCATTACACACTGGAATTTATATATGATTGTTGCATCTGTTGTTTTCATTTCACATGTTTAGCATCACAGAACCATATGCAAAACAACTATATTTGATCTAACCTTTATTTATACTGATATTAAGTCCCAAGTTACTGCCATCCTTTGACTCCATTGCATCTCAATTTACAGTGGTGCACAGCTTAAGTAATATTTACTAATTTATAATTCCATGGAACAAGTCATCCCCCTGCTTTCTTGGAATTCACAGCTAGGTTGTTGTCAATACAGAACCTTGCACCATTTTCCATTTTTGGAAAACATGCAGTGCTACCCTCTCACAGTAATTGATGGATGTTATAATCCCAGGAGGTATTAATTTATCAAGTTATTACTTATGTGTGTGAGGCACAGATTTTGGCTTGCATAACTTTGGCAAAGTTCTTATTTATCGTGCCCGATTAAGTTGGGTAATGCCAGCGAGCATTTTGAAATCTGACTGCAACAAAACTGAGGGTTACGTAACCCCTCCACAATATTTTATTGACATATGACCAGTCAAACTTTAGTTTCCTGTAAAATCTCTCCCGAGACTAGTTGACTCTGCTACATTGAGAGCGAACTGATTGATTTTTGCACTGTAATCCCACTTAAATTTGTGAATATTCCATCTTGGTCAAATGACTCTTCACTGCAATACCTGAGCACCATTTTTTGAGTACAGTTTCACCATTTGAATCTGGTAATAGTGATTCTTTTTTTTCTCCTGGTATTGGGGCTCCTGGTATTTGTCAGCTGTAGAGCAGTGCAGGCCCTTCGAGATCATGACCACTCCTCATCTACACACTGACTCCGCTCTGCTGTCTGATTCCTGTTTGGTGTGCTGCTTTAACCGTTTTCGATAACCTGCCTCATAGCTGAAGACTGTTGTGATTCAGAAGGATGAAGTACTTGTGGAAAAGGGCACAGGTGCAACAGACAGTCAGAGACCACCCCAGTTCTGAAGTCGCACCATCTACAACAAGGGATTACAGGTGGGATTTGTAAAAGAGGGGTCAAATCCAATCTGGTTCAGGTTCCATTCCTAGTGAGGCCTATAACCTGTGCTGAGCATGTGTACTGTTTATGAAGAGTCTCTTTCCAAAACACAATATATCCATTTTACTCATTATGAGAAAATCAGCTTTTTCTATGTTGGGGCCAAATGCATTTTATAGAAAAACACAAACTTTCACCAAGAAAAAATTCACCTTAGAGTATGAATTTCTAAAAATTGATTTTTGCCCTATTTTTGTAAAAAGCACAGGGCTATCGCTATATGGTATTATCTCAATTTTTTTGTAATTTTGGCACTTATTGCATTTTGGGAGCTAACTCTTCATATGTTTTCCATATAATGTCTCTTTGATTAACTCTAATGAAGTTGCCTCTTTTTGGAAGAATAAACGCCAGCATTGATTATAACTACAGCTCATGTGGCATTGATGTCGGGTTATGCCAGCCGTAATTACCTCTGGCCTGGGCTGACCTAGATGATCAATAATAGAACAAGGGGGATGCCCACTTGATCCTTTATTTCTTTGAAACCTATCTGTGTGAGTGGGTGGGTGAGCCCCCCAAAAGCTTTGGGGAAGTTCACACACTGATTTTGAAATATCAGAGTGAAATTTGGCTCACTTGTCACGATTACTGTTGATGTGGCTTTGTGTCACTTTAGTGACACTGTTTTTAGTGAACCGCGAAAGGAGGATTTTGCTATATTGGCGGAGCATGGCTGTGCTAATATTATTCTGAACGTATCAGCAGGACGTCAATTTGAACAAATCAAAGGAAGGCTGAAGCTGACTCTTAAAGTATTTTGGTGTCAAAAAGAATGCTTTGATACTTTAAAGATCGGAAGTGGCCAGTTCTGTTAGCTTTATTCGCATAGAGGAATGACAATTACCCTATTTAAGGCTTGCTGCAAGCCATGAAATAAACCATTGCTGATGAAATATTTCTAGCTGTATTTACTGTCAGTTATTGAAGACAAGTGGGAGAATCAAAAGCAGAGAGATAATATTTATCCAAATGAAATGATGGAAAAGATCCATCCATCCACACTAAAAGTCATGATTCTGCCTGTATTCCTTTACTGAGTGATGGATGTATAATTCAGTTTAATAGACTGCAGGATTTTGAGTGTGATTTTTTGGCATCGCAGCTATCATGCTCACATGGGACTCAGTCGTAAAGCTGTAAATAAAATATAGCCTACTTTCGTGAATGCTGGAGTGTTATCCGAATCAAGTCAAACAACCAAAGTCGGAAGATTTATTTTTAAAGCTATCAGTTGTTATGAACAGATAAATAAAAAAACAGTAGTTTGTATGAATGCAGCAGGTTTCCTGTACAACCGTAATTTCAAATAAATTGGGATGAGCGAGGAAAATGTAAATAAAAACCACACGCAGCAATCTGCAAATTCTTTTGAACTTGTATCCCATTTAAAAATTCAGAGACAAAATAAGTAAAGTGTTAACGCATCAGATTTATTGTTTTTTTTTTAATTTTTTTTATAAATATCCATTTCAAAATGTGATGGCTGCAAAATGTTTTTAATGAATTTGGGACTGATGCACTCTGAACCATTGTGTAGCATCACTTCTGATTTTAAAAGCACTAAGAAATCGTCCTGGAATTGAGGAAACTAAAAGCGAAATTTGTTCTAACTTTTTTCTGATACGGGAGTTCAGTTGATCAACAGTCTGGGCTCTCCATTGTTGTATTTTGAGTTTCATAATCTGCCGCACATTTTCAATGGGAAGGTGTGGTCTGCTGGTGGTACACACACTCTGTGACAGCGAAGCCACACTGTGCTAATGCTTGCAAAGTATGGCTTGGTTTTATTCAGCCGGAACAAGCTGGGTGTTTCTGAAAAAGACATTGCCTGGAAGGCACATCTGTTATTCCAAAAAGCCCTAGTGTCCTTCCACTTTTCTGTGTCATTTTTACCTTCTCAGATGTACTAATAGCTGATACTAAAAGCACTAATGCAGCCCCAGACAATGACAGATGCTGACTTTTGAACATTACTGATAACAGTCTGGATGGTCCTTCTCCTTCGTGGCCCAGAGAACACAGCATCCATTATTTCCAAAACAATTTTAAAGATTGTTTCTTGATACCACAGCCCTTTGTTCCACTTTGCATAAGTCTGTTTCAGATGAGCTCGAGCCCAGAGAAGTTTTTGCAGAATGGGAACAAACTCCACTTTCAAAAATCCCAAAAATTAGCATTGTGGGTTCCATAATGACTGGGAAGTGTTTGTAATAGAAGAGGTGATGATAAAAGTGGTGAACATGTACCTGTCCCAACTTAATGAATACGTCTTGCAACTGTCACATAGCTATTATTTAAAAATTGACGAATTAAAACATTAGCTACTTCTTTCGTTTTCCTACCTTCTTCAGTTGAATGCTAGTCAAAAGGGACTTGTAAATCACTGCTTGCTTTTTTATCCCCCGCCATGCGATTAGCGCGAAGCAGGGGATATAGCATTGGGCTCCGTCCGTACATCCGTCCGTCCGTCCGTAAAGGCACATAAAATTGAGGTGGCGGGGGATATTGCCATGTTAGTGGCAAACACTTGTTATTTACACTTTACACATGGTCCCAATTTTTCTGGAATTGAGGTCGTACGATTCAAACTAAGGATATATCACTAAAAGGTCAAGCAAAAGCATTAATATTGGCTTAGACTTGCTCTTAATCCTGATTTGCCTGCATTGTCTATCATCAAACTCATCGCTGCATTCAAAAGTCTGAACACCATATGATGGCAGACAGCTAGCCTGAAATTAACTAAGCACCATGAGCTCACTGTGCGATGATCGTGAACATGATCAGTTCTGATACACGCAATTCTTTTGGATGTGCCAGAAAGCCTGGTTAGAAGCAAAAAAAGGGCTTATGAAATGGAAATCAACGAGTTATGTTGGAGTCAAAATCGTGTTGGTTACGGGTATATCATTGGTTCAAATGTACATTTGTTAAAAGGCAGAATTTGCTGCCTCTATTTGTGTCAATGAGTTACTACTCATCAGTACAACACCTGGATGTCATGAGAAAGTGAATTTAATTTACAAATAAGATTGTTATTCGTGAGCCATATTGCCTGACAAATAACAAAGGTCATGGGTTTTTGGTTAGCTGCTGACCTGGAACTATGAGATAAATGAGGTAACTCACCCAGATCAAATTAAATGCAAAGTCCACTTTTTATCGCTGGATGCCATATCCTCATACGATGACACAACAGATATGGACGTAAAGTTATTGAGTAAATACATTAAAGTGCAACTGTTATGAGATCTGAACAAACTCAAACAGGAAACATAGTTATTTTATTATGTCATTTATCTAATGAAAAAAGTTACTAACACCTCTTGAGTGTTATGGAAAAACCTAGTAACAAAGGCTGATTCCAAGAAAAAGACAGAAAACTGTATCCCTCTGGGGTTAAGCTCTTGTCTGACAATGGAATTGACACGGTAGTTATTTGTTCATTACATAATAAGGGATATTTATTTATTTTTCCATCAGAAAATATAAAATGTCAGATCTCAAAATGATGGACAAAAACCTAACGATTATGCAGCTGCAGAGGCATTTGACAGTTTTTCAGTGTTAACTCCGCCATCTGCTTCCCTCTTCAAGCCATTTTTCAGTTATGAGTGCATGAATCGCGTAAATTACAAATTCTGACCGTGAATGTCCTGCACATCCAACGCTCCGCATGGGGACTTACCTCACAGATCAGATAATATAGGTATGCTGCTTCATAACTGGCTAATTCACTGACCAGGTTTTATTGTTAAAAAATATAAAATTTTATGTAGAAGAACCAAGGAAGATCAACTTGATTTTTACTTCACAGCTGATTAAATACCGATGACTTGCTTGGTTTTGCTGCAGGAAAACATAAGAAATCAATGATTATTTTTCATGTATCTTACTGTATATGATGAGGCAAAGCCTAATAAGTACAAAAATGCTCCTAACTTAGCTTTGACCAAAATTAGCCGTGCTAGGTTTTTCCATAACAGTCAAGACCTATATGATCCCAGGGAAAAAGCTCCCGTCAACTTAATACTTGGTTGTGCCACTTTTAGCGATAACAAAAACTGCGAGCACTATCCAAATTACTCTGAGTAGTGTACATCGTTGAAGATGAATTTCAGCCCACTGCGCAGAACAAATTAGTTTGTTTTGAGGGTAAATTGTTTGTTTTTGGCCCTGCTGTAGCATCTCTATCAGTAATGGCACTGTACCATCACCTGAAGTCATGAAAATAACTGTCTCGTGTTCAAAGAATAATAATAATAATAATAATAGTCATCATCATCATCTTCTTCTTCTTCATTGTCATTTTCATCATCATCATACTATTTCAATGCTCGTTCATCGTTGTCCTCTTAGGTTCATGACCCCATTTTGACATCTCATCAGTGTAGAAGAAACAGAGGGAAATGAATCACCGAAGAAAGAATTGAATGTTTGCGTAGGGGAGGGGAGGGGGAATTGCTTTCCGGAAACAGCTCACATGAGAGACTGGACTTCTCCCTCGGGGAAACCAGTTTAGCATGTTATCGTAACAACTCAGAGGAACACAATTCGACAGGATGCAAATTTTGACCGGGCGCAGCATGCAAGACAATTAGTTTCATTGAGGCAGGGGTGTCGCGAGGCCTATTTTAGAGCCTAAATGTACTGTCCCCCCCGGGACCAGGGTAATGTACATTTGTTGTTTAATGGCTGGGGGAGAGCATGCTAGACAAGTCCCCTTGCCAAAAGTACCAAAGTTAAAGTCTTTTTGTGGCCCCTCATCCATAAATGTTGTCTTGAGACATTTTCTACATTGGCGCATTGCCTTTCTGCATTGCCAGTAGGCTGATGTATTTGATTGGGTGAGGAATTCAGATCTTTGGGTGTAGCCTTAGTTGTAAGACCGCTAGAGACCTGCCTCACCATTAGCATAAAACGATGAGGTCTGCCAACCTACCCATTAGGCTGAGTTGTAATGGCTTAGTATGGTGCCTTGGCAATGAGTCTGGATAGCCTGCACATTTTTTGATGGCATGTCTGATGTAAAGTTTTGGGAGCATCATTAGCTTATTTATTGTTGAAACAATGCATGATACCTGGCTTCAGTGTTGACTATTTACAGTTTAGAACCCAAAAAAAGGGAAAGCTAATAAATAATTACACCAAGTGAATAAAACGGACAGAACAGTCCTGTAGTTAGGACCCAATAATCCAGGAGTCAGCAATTTTATCTGAAAATAGCTGAAATACAGGCACAGGTTTTGGTTTTAGGCCAGTGCTGTGGCTCATATATGAGAGATATTGCCTATCACTTTTGTTTTTGAGTTTAGGAGGGTTGCTTTTGTCAGCTGACACAAGGCAGTACTGTAATCCCTTTAGTGAAGGTAATGGTGGTGACAACACGCTTAGATTTAGCTATACTTGCACAGATTATGTGTACAAGGGGTTAATCGCTGTGCAAAATAAATTAAGTTTCTGTTTTGTTTGGAAAAAACTTTGAGAAAGATGAAATTACATCTACGCACCCGGTATTGCAGAACCAGTGCAGACAACAAGACATGGTTTTATAAACAAGGCTTGAGGCCCTGTGTTCAGACTTCTGTGGTAGAAATAATCCCGAAAACCTGTAAAAAAAAATTAAAGCTTTAAGATGTATTGCAAATTTTTTAGGCAAAGCCTGACTTGCACGTGGATGCACTACATTCAGCACAATTGTTTTACTCTAGGAAATGGAATAAACATGATGCGACCGGATGAGTCATAAAGCTTGTTGCCGGGAAGGATGACTCGTAGTTTGTCAAGAGACGCCATGCAGGAGGAATCAGTAGCAGGACCAGGAGATAACAAAAACCAGATCTTTATTAACCTGATCAACAGTCCAAGGTTGAGAATCGGTAAACAGAGCAGTGCACTGCAGGATGGGCGTTGTCAGAGGACAGATGGAAGGTGAGCGATGGCAATCAGCATCCTGGGCGAGCAAAGAGAAGTTTTAATCCAAACGGCAGTCAAAGTGGAAGATCAGTCCTCGAGGAAACAGGAGGGGACAGGACAGGAATCCTGGGCCAGGCTGAGACAAACCGGGGGACCGGACTGATACTCACAAACACACAAGGCTGAGGCAGGATCAAGGAGCTGGAAAAACCAGGTCATGAGATATGAATGCGAGAGAGGAAACATCAAGCACAGACTGAGGCAAGACAATCTGGCAATGAACAAAGAAAATGAGGAACCTAAACACACAGAAACAAGCAAGATGAGCCATTTGCAGGAAGAGGCGCGAGGAATGCCCAGAGGGTTACAGAGGAAACAGTGTTCAGGAATGGTTCAGGAGGACATCAGGTGCAGGTTCCCGGAGGTTTTTTATTTAGGAACCTCAGACACGAGGAAGAAGTGGCACCCAGGCCAAAGAGAAACACCGTGCACACGCACTGAAACAGGAGAACCGAGGTCCTCTGCCAAGGGCAGAGGAAAAACTGAAGTACACACTTCCACGAGTGGCTAGGGATAAACTACAGAAACAAGCTGGCGAAGACACGGAAGTAAGACAAAGGAGAAGACTGGACATAAAAGGCAATGGAAATGCTTGGGGTGCTCGGGAACAAAAATTCTCAAAGCAGCTCAGATTCAGGTAACTGCGTGCGGGAAGCGCGTGAGTGCAGCAAAGCGAAGACCAGTCTGACATCTCTTCCTTCTTCCTGGATTAAATATACCAGGGAGGAGGCGGGGATAAGGCAGGCAATCTCAAAGGGAACAGAAAAGCATGGGATTAATAAACAAATTCACGAGGACCGGGTAACAATAATGACTGGAGACAAGACGCCAAGATGATTAATCAAACTAGACAGTTTAGATAAAGGTAATCTAAACGTGACGAGTTAAAAGCACCACGAGAACAGCAAAGAAAAGCACAGCTTTAAACACAGTTAATCAGGGAAAGCTTTAGGGGGGGAATTTACAGAAGTTAGAAACGCTCGTACTCGCTAATGAGTTAATTAGGTTAGTAAATACGTGATGAAATATTTACACACCCTTAAGTGCTGGTTAGTACAGTTAGTAATGGCCCTATCAGAGGAAGCATTCACTCAAAGTTTTGCGAGACCCAGAATTAAGCACAGGTGGAAGCGATGAATGAAATACCAAAGCCAAAACCGAAAAAGGAAACATGACAACGAGACTCAGACATGCAGGCTGTCACATGACATCACAGGAACCAGGTGAGGGGGAATAGGTGGTCAGGCCGCGGGAATGGAGCTGAAACACAAACCAAGAGAGACACGGGGAAAAACGCCCGAGCACAAACAAGCACACAGGGCAGGATCATAACAAACAGTTAATCCACAAAAACAAATCATGCAAAACAACACGGAGAAAACAAGAAAAACCAAAATCATCGCAAAATGGATGAAACAAACGCACAAGATGTGAGAGATTTTGTGTCCATCAAGCAGCGGCGTGCCGTCAGATGTTCAGAAGGCCTTCAGTAACCTCACCCTTTAATTTATTTACTGAACAACCAAGAACAATCCATGGCCGATAATAAGAAATGAGAATGGAAAAGTGAAAGCTATTGCCTACATGTATATGATTGATATGGCATTGTACACATAAATGCAAAAAATCCGAAACGTCCGCTGACTTTGCAGCATTTATTTTCGCCATCACTCAGCTGCGCAGCATGCCTAACAACGACCACATTCAGAATATATTGTAGAACAGATTCACATGGCTGATTGCTTAATGAACCTCGCAAATAAAGAAAATCTGCGCTGTTTCATGAGCTAAAAGAGAGCAGAAATTAGACATAAGACATAATCAAATTTTACGATGTCATTTTTGTACGGTAGAAAACGCCTCATAATTTTGAGGAGCAATGTATAACAATGCTATCAAAAATAAATTATACTGTAGTTGGTCCTAATAATTAGTCTGGGCAATTGTTGCTGATAGGGGAAGTAAACTATGAGAGGTTTTGGTTAATGAGCGTTAAAGGTTTCTGAAGGCCTTTGTTACTGCCGAAGGACCGCCGCTGCCATGAAGTCTGTCTTATTTGACCCATAATTTGTGTCACCCTTAACAGAATGTTAAAACCAGAAAGAGCCAAAGCAAAGGTGACTAGCTTTTTTGTATAATAACACAGGCACTGAAGGCATAAAAATAGATTTTATTGGAAAATACACATTATTATAAAAAAAAGAGGCAAATGCCATTTTTCAATTATTTTTCAATGATTTTCACTGCTTAATTTATGAGAAATAATGCACTATTGGGTAAGTTTGATGAAAGCTCAATACAGAAATTGAGGATTTCTGTTGCGTTAATTATGGGTTTATACTGTATATGATTTGCAAAGAAATAAGGCTGGTTTACACAGGTACCATTAAACATATCGTCATGTTTATTAGGCCTGTGTAATCTCACATAATTTTACACGAGTCCAGGTTTCTTGTGTACAATTCATGTGGGCTAGTTTCAATATACAATATACTGAATATTTTTAAAAGATATCTGTAATTTGTAAAAAAAAAAAAAATTAAAAGACTTAATACAGATGAACTAGTCACCCTGTTTCCATTGTATCTTAATGGCTACAATCCAGGATTCAAGCAACCTTTGTTTGTAATTTATTGGGTGCGCAAAAATGACGTGAACCTTGTGGAACTAGTTTTGGCAGACAAGTCGAGAAGCACAGAATCATATGATGCCGACGCCTTAGTGGGAGGGCTATTTAAACCACTCAACTTATCTACTCTCGCCACTTCTCCAAGTCTTGCCTGCTACTGCTGATATCAATAGCCGGCTTGCTCTATTTACACATTTCAGAACGAACTTTCCCACAGTCAAACCAACATATCACCCCATATTCTGATTGCATATGCAGTATATAATCTATACGGGAGAAGTGGGGGTAGGGTTTCTCAGGGTACTTCCAGTTTTCATTTTGGCTGGCTTATTATGCAAGGTGACGGTGTCAGGTTATTGATGCCAAAGTTACGTTCACATTAAATCTCACGAAAAGTGGCCTGAATCAGATTTTGAATCATCGAACAGAAATGGGTTTCAAAATAAAAGTTTAAAAGTGAAAGTGCCCCTTTTTATGGCACTGTTATACAAGTTCAACAACAAAACAACTGCATTTTATTTGTAAATTAAGATTAGCTATTCATTGAATCAAGCATCAATCTTGCGTACATGAGCATGACTAATTAACATTGGTTATTTGAACTACTTTGTAGTTGATATCCTTTTAAATTACCTTAAAAGCTGTTTTCTGGAAAAATTGATGCCAGTTAAAAACTTTGTTGAATGCTGGCCACTGATTTGCATATTTCAGCAAATTGCACAAGTATACAGCCCATGGCTGTGTGATGAAAGAAGGGAAAAATTATTTTAACAAACTCAAAAAACTCAATGAAGTATTGTCTGCTTTTTTCATGGAAAAGAATTCTTGTTTGACCATATTTGATAACATTTGATGATTGCATCTAGAATAATTTTTCATTTACTGTAATATTAGACAGATCTTATTCACAGTAGATAGCGTAGCGGTCGATTGGTTAGTGGAGGGAATATGGCCTGAATTCACAGCTGAAAGACATGAATTTAACTCAAATATAATTCAAAGGATAGATGAAAAATAATCAACCCCTAATGTTTTTTTTAAATAAAAGACTGAATGAGATTATAGGTAAACATCCAAAAGACGATAATGTCACATGCTAAAACAAACTAGTAAAAAACAAGACTTGGTGCAACCTAGTACATATGGCTGGGCCGCCAAGTGCTGTATGAGAATGTGAGCCCAAGAACAGGGTGCTAAATGAGGCAAAGCTCATGCAATTATATGAAGTGCAAGCTTAGTAATGAGCTGGAGCTGAAAAATTATTTACAAAGTAGGTGGGGAGAGTGAGAGTGTGTGAGTGAGTGAGAGTGAGAGTGTGTGAGGGAGTGGGAGGTGGGGGTGGGTCTTGAGTAAGGAAAAAATATCAAAAGCAAGTTATACATTTGGATAGACAAAGAGCTAGAGTAAGGGTAGCAGTTATTGATTTTGTGAATGTGAATTTGAGAGAGACAGCAGCAGCAGATGTAGATGGCAGTTAAAGTATGTATGTATGTATGAATGCTCAAGAATCGTAATGAAACAATAAAGTTATTGTTACAGTTGTGCTTACCAGGGACGTGACATCACTTTCGTGAACACTTGGCAGTTCCTATATAGTGAGGGCAGGGGCGCAGATAGAACTAGGAACTGGGGGGGACACAGACATGTGCTTTATGATAACAATTAGTCCTGGCTAGTTCTCAATCATCTTCCTTTATTGACGTGTTTTCCAATTATCATAACTGAAGACACGGTTTCTCTTCATATGCGATCTAACAGCAATGAAATCATGGGGTAAATTCAGTACTGAAATGGGCTACTTGCGTGAGGGTCGAAAGGTTTGCAATTTTGGATAACGTTGATTTAAATACGCGTCCAGATGAATGATTGCCATCTTACTTAATCGGAGAGAACAAGCAGCACCTGTTAAGTGTGGAGCGCTCTCGGAGTGAACCTTTTGTTAATTATGAAAATGACTGAGAACTGAGAAGATTCACTCCGAGAGTGAAGTAAAAAAAAAGATGTAATCAATGTTTAAAAAAATGAAATAAAATACAAGAATTCAGGAAAGAAAGCATGAATGATTCATTAGCGACAGTTAGCCTACAGCCTGACCGAGTATTGCACTTTGTCACATTGCATAGCTAATACGATAATATATCCCAAGTCCCTTCATTGTACCCGTTTTCTCTTGTATCGGTTGCGAAATTCAATAGGAAGATTAAGGAAATAATCCTGGTACCGGCCGCAAAATTCAAAAGGGAGACAGAGGAATGTAACATATCATAGCAATCTAGCGTGAAAGAATCTTAACAATGGTTGGAATATGTTTTTCATTTCCCTATTCAATCTCGCAATCGATACTGTCATCCATGCAACTGTCATATTGGTTGCGAGACTGAATAAGGAAATTAAAAACACACTCCGATCATTGTTATGATTCTTTCAAGCTGGATTGTTACGATATGTTACATTCCTCTATCTCTATGGAATCTCGCAACCGGTACCAGAAAAAACAAGCATGGAGGACTGAAACAAACTGAACCAATCTATCGTGAAAGAAGATTAGCCTAATAATGGTCAGATTGTGCTCGTAATGCAACAAAATTGAATTGAACTTTTTAAAAGACCGCGATGCTAGCTAGGGCAAGTACAGCATATGCATCCGCTATATTAATATTCAATCCACCTTTTACTGTTCATTAGAAGAAAATACGCATTAATTTTTGTAAAATGGTGACCAGAAACATTCATTGGCGTCAAAAAATGGACATTGTGAACATTCTATGTCCAAAAATGTGTATTAATTGAACAGAACATTTGCCTGATTGTTGTAGTCTATTACTAAACTGGATTCAAATACTGGTTGTGTTACAGAGGCTTAGTGGGTACTATGTTGTAGTCCAGAAGTAGCTACCTCAATCATGGGGTGTTGAATCCAGTTAAGCGCGATCTTTTAAACTTATTTTCTGAAATTTATTGTTTTCATTGGTGTCAGTGAAAGTCGCTCTCATTGATTCAAAGTGGCCACCACAACTGCTTCCGTTCAAATGAACCAACTAATGAACGCGCAAGGGAATAAGTTAATTTGGAAACCAGTCGGGGCATCTTACCGGTATTCTTGAAAATACTGAAACATAAGTGCCGGTCCTGCTTAACCATGTACGTAAATAGTCCAGCTATAGTCATAGTAACAGTATTTATCAATTTCTCCTATGTTGGACTGAGGGATATTTAACGTCTAACATTACCAACTGATCTGAAACAACAAAACAAGGATGGGATAATCACGCGCAAGTGTGTGGTGTGTTCAATTCCACTTTTTAATGTCCATTTCTGCTGCACTCTCTCAAATCCAAGATCCAACAACAGGAAAGTATTCAGTTTCTGCTGCTATGTCTCAAAGCCGTAATTCCGAGACCCACGTATCTATAATGCAAATACACAGACCAGTAAATACGACTGACGCCAATGCCCGGCCAGCCGTCGGCTAATGATTTTCGGCTAATGAATTGGCCCGACCAGCCAATCGTTGAACTTGATCACTCAGGCAGTCAGTCATTCACTCAGCGACATTCGCGTTGATAGGGGACGGGCCGCTGCTCCGCCCAGCCCAAAAAGAGCATGGGGACCCAGTCAAAGAGCCAAACCATTTAAAGTTGAAGATGCTGACCGAGGCCAAGCACTGTACATTCACAAGCAAGTTCTGTTTCAGAGCCATCTACAGCGATTTTATTCTCAACTGATCCAATGGCAAAAAAAGGAAACAATTTATAAAATAAGGTGCAACCGAAATGACGAGAGCAATCGCATGGCAGTGCTCAAAACAAGCAACACTCCACCTCAATTAGATGGTCTATTTAAAGGGCATGGAAAGTCGATTCCCAATGTTTTTCAGCAAGCCGCACCTGCGCAAACAAACCGAAATAGCAGGATTATCTATGCATGTACACAAAACATTGGTTTATGAATAAAATTGGACATGTGACAATCCAAGATGTCAAAAGCAAGTGATTTGTTTGTAAACATTAGACGTTCAACGTCCCTTCTGAGAATCGATTTTAGATGCCCTTTAAGGCAGCAAAACATCCTTGCTCGCCCACTGCACTGCTCCAGCTCGCTGCTACATATGATGCTGCAGTTTCATCCCCACCTCCAGCCAAGCATCCACCTGTGAATGTAGGTCCTGGTGGGGTAGGAGCCTTGCTGCCACTTTGATTTTGGAGAAGGAAGAGTGGAGCCAAGACTGAGTTCTGGAACCACACGCGAATACCAGGAAATGCAGCAGAATTCGTTTTATTGAAAGCAACAGTACAAAGTCCAGAATCCAAAAACACAATGCAGATGGCCAGAAACAGTTTGTTACCAGGGCAGCAATCACAACTCTTGAAATCAGGCAAAGCAGGTTCAGCACACGGGCACCGGAATATCAAAGACAAAGCCAAAATCAGGGATGTTCCCGTCAGAAGTATAACATGAAGAATACAAGGCATAAACAATCACAGCCCAAGGACAACGTTCTGACAAGAGATGGTTGTGACCTGACTGCTTAAACACACATACGGGAAGTCACATGCTATGATAGGGAACAGGTGAGCTGGATCAGACTAATAAACAAAGGAATGAACACGAGAAAGTTCCTAACCACATGAAATTGGCGAAAGTCAAAACGCGGACAGAGATTACACAGACAGCCTCTGACAAACCAACAGCTCCGCTTAGGGAGTTCTAAAGTGTACAGAGAGTGAGAGGCAGAACAGTGTTTAACAAAGTGCAGAGAATCCGCTGAAGCACAGCAAAGTAAATTGGGTGAAGGCAAGTGGCGGAGGCTAGTGCAGAGCGCGTGCTGAGAGCTCGTAACTCAATTAGTAATGTGCAGCTATACAATCCCTAGTGTTTGTTAGTAAGTTAGTACAATAAACAATGTTAGTTAGTGTTAGTACTATATCTAAAATAATAAACTGTTAATAATGTTAGTAAAGATAGAACAGCAGGGCCAAGGAAGCAAACGAGATTGAAAGGAATGTTTGGAAACCCAGAAACCATGAAATCACCCAAGACTGTGGCACACAAGACTGGGGAAATAAAACTGTCTCAGAACACAAGACAAGACTGGGGAGACAATGTGTAATGCAGGGTATGAGAATAACAAAAACCGGAATGATAATTAAACAGTGAATGCAGTAAATGACAGGAAAAAGACATGGCAGGGCAAGAAAAGCAAAATACAAAACATGGCATGGATTCACTCAAAAAACATGGCATGGATTCAGGGTAATAACAAAAACATGGACAGGCCAAAGCAGAATCATAACAAAGACGCCACTGCTGTAGCTCTGTTTACCTATTTAATTGTGTATTGAAATATGTGTACATGAGTTGGTTGATTGCCTGCAATGACAGGTACTGTCTTTTCTGATGCGAAAGCAAATACTTAATGAAGAAAATTCCTAAATTTCCTAAAAAAGAAAATCCTGTTCTGAGTCAGGATTAGCCAGCAGGATTTTTCAGTTAGCTGGATAATTCCAGTAGATTTAATCAGCTAGCTGGATAATTTCACCAAGTAAATCCAAAAAACCTCTTTGATCTGGCACATGGATTGAATTGAAAAGAGCTGTTCCGTGTTTTACTTTGAACAGTTATCTGGCTAACTCAACAATCCTGCTTTTTTGAATGAGCACAGATGGATTCCTTGTGAAAATGTGGAGACAGATTTTTTGCTTGTAATGATGAAAAGACAATCTATTTGCAGTCTTGGAAGAAATTGATTTTTTTTTCTTTTTTGCAACCAAAAATAGAGCAGCTACACTGCAAGATGCAAATATAAAATCAGCGGCTAAATATGGATCACCAGATAAATAAAGGACAGAGAATAAATTGCAAAGAAGAGGCCATTATCTCTTTGCTAGGTATTTTTACTTGTAGTCTGCAGGATCTTTTGAGTTCTTAGCAAAGAGTAGGCCGTCCTGTTTTTGCAGATTCTCACTGATAAGTATCATGCAGTGAAGCCACAGTAGATGGTAGAGTTCAACGCATCCACATCTGTTCACTGAAAGGCGTTACTGATCTGTGGGCTAAGAGTTGATGTTTTTTTAATCAGAGCAGGAATTCTGTTGTCATATAAAGAGGCCTACCTTAGCATACCAGGCCATTTGCCATTACTGAGCGAATCATTGCCGTTAATTATGTTGATGCTGATTTAATAATACTGAGGTCTGACCAATGTATCAACTATCTTTGTGTCTACTGTCCCTGACTAAGTAGAAACCATGCTATCGAGTTGTAAGCCTGTAAGTCCGTAAGTAAAACTTCTTAGCCTGCAGTGAACCATCAATCCGCAGTAGACACATGTACTCGAGTGCCTATTTTTTTTATTGATAGCATTACAATCACAATCAAGCTGACAAAGATCAACAATGTCCCAAGGCAAAAAAAAAATAAAAAATCTAGAAAGAAAGACTAAATAGTGAAAGCCCTCTTATACCTTCACTTAAGCAGCAAATTAATAAATTTGATAATCAATAACACCAGCAGTAATTGGTCTGAAATATGGTTCTCTGAAATTATGAATGAAAGTATCATTATTCCCACTAGGAGAAATTAAAATTGCGCGCAAATTGCCCAGGAAAAAAATGTGAACATCTGCACTTTAAACACTTCGACGCAGCTGAAAAAAAAAAAATTCAATCAGTCAACGCATGTCAAAATGTTTGTTACAACAGCGGAACGTGGTTGGAGCTTGATGCCGAGCCTCCAACCTCATCGCTCTCTGCAGACAAATTTAAATGTGATGCTGCTGAGTGATTGTTCAATATCTTCCCCTCTCTTTCGCCAGAACCTGCAGATGGATGCTGGGGCAGTGGGGCTGGAGTGCAGGCAGCCATATTGTTGAAAATCCGTGACGTACAGACTAACTGAGGGAGAGCTGGGGGATTTCCTCAGCTTAAAGGATCCATTACCTGGAAAACACACTTTTCCTAGCTATTGCATTTATACATTATTCATCCCTCACTCTAACAAAGTCTGAGATGTTTTAAAGTCAAAGCAGCTTCCTTCCTTCCTCATCAACTCCGGAGCCATGAAAAATAGTGATTTCAGTTTGGGCATACTGATGACGTGTACCTGCATGGGGGAGGAGTTGAGGTGTGGCTAGGGAGTAGCAAACCGCGCCCGCTATTTTCTTCAGACACGCCAAAGAAAAATGTCTGAGAAGACAAAAGCTACTGGTTCTGGTGCAAATGCTCTGTGGTTGGCTGCCAAAATCCACATAAAAACATTTTTAACATTCCATTGGGTGATGAATCGCCGAGGAACAAGTGGATTGCATTTATTTTTGCCGACAATGTTCCTGCGGCCCCTGCCATGAACCTATTAGTGTGTGCTCAGCATTTTACATTGGACTCTCTCCCACTTAGGCCAGTGCAAAGCTGGCTCAGTTAAAAACCTGCGCCTCCAGAAAGGTGTTGTTCTAACACTACGGAACCCACCACTTTAATATAGTCTGTAAATGTCTACTTTGGCATTAGACAACTTGACAACTTTGTTCCCCAAACTTCAATAGTGCGGTATAGTTCAAATAGGAGGGTGCCATTGTAAAGGATGTGCATCCAGAGGATAAGGAGCGGCTCAAGTTGTCTGCCTGAACTAACTCGCAAGCGTCGACCCATCTTTGTCCCCTACATTTTGGTAACATGCGCCAACGCACCCATTTTCATATTAAAAGAAGTATCTTAAGTGCATAATGAAGATCAATTGAATAGAGTCAGGTTATTCTCAAGCAGCAATATTTTTATTTGGTTAGGCTTGTAGTACAAATTTATGTCAACATTTCAACGGCCACACGCAACAGGATAATCCAGCACACAGTACATAAATTAGGCGAGTAGTTGGCTGTAAATATGGTGCTTGTAATACAGAGCTGAAGCAGCAGAGGAGTGACATTCTTTGGTCAGTTGGTAGCAGCGCTACAGTAATACACAGGTCAGTACAAAGAGGCGCGAGCCGCATTAGCGCTTGGGTCTCCGTCGGGCTTCTGCCGATGGAGGACACTACTCAGTTGGATTCTGGATCACAATCAGCAGGAATTCGTTTTCTGAAGATGAGACACAAAGGAGATCAGTGTACTGCTTTCCCACGGCGTGACTGTATGATATTCTGAAACGTGTTCCTGATTATAACCCACAAATTAACACGTTCTCATTCCGACTAGTCAAATAGTGACGTGACCTGACCAAGCGCTGATATACAACGCAAAAGGAGCCTTGTAGCGTCTTTATTTGACGCTTACTGTTAAGGTTCACGTTAAGGGTTCGGGGTTAGCGTCGGTTTTAAACTGGCAGCAAATAAGGATGCCAAAATATCAGAATATTGAGATTGATAGGATTTATAGATGGGTTGACCTTGGGCTTCCAAAACATTTCGGTTGTGTCTTATCATTGTCAGCTTCAAGGAAAAATAATAGAAGTAACAATTGACGAAACATTTTTTAAAATTAATTCAATACAACATAGCTTACATTTGGTACAGAATAGAACATCTCATATATAAACCAGTCATGAAAAAGGCAGTATGTGCTGAGCTTCATAAAGACTGAGGAATAGCTTGCAACTGCATTTCAGCAGTCCAATCAGAAATAAAAAATGAGAAGGAAGTGTTGCAGGTAAGAGGAAATAAGGAACAAGTTGCATATCTCACCGGGAGCCACCATAATCTCATGCTTCTTTGATCTAATGCGCAGGAAGGTCAGTTCATTTTGAGGATCAATGTCCCTCACAGCGCTTCGAGCCTTCATTGCGAGCTGGTGCAACAACCCTGCATATTGTACTGTGGTGGAATTATCTAGAGTAGTTCTGATAGGTATTCCTGAAAGTTGACAGATGCGAACACGTCGGCCTCATTATGCAAAACAAGCAACCTCACACACAAGTAAGTAGGTAGGCAATTATTCAGAATACATTTTACCGCAGAATAGCGTACACCTTTCAGTCCAAAAAAACATCTGTACTGTATGCTGGGTGAAGTCTGAACTGATTAGATAAACTAAAATAAAATAAAGCAGACCACGCTATATCTAAAACCAAAAAGTTGAAGCAATGAAGATTTGAGCAAATTCACGCGGTCGGCACATTATTATTATTATTATTATTAACAAAGTTACCTTCGGCGTTTGCAACTATTACGCCGATGACACCTTTGTGCGTCTGAATTCTCTTCAGCGTCTCCTCCACTTCCGCCTGGAAAACAATTGGATGTCGCAGGAAATTCGGATTTATAAACACAGCGTTGTTACATCTAGTGATATGGTTAACCAAATGTCAACTAAATATTTATTCACATTAATCACAGGCTAAATAAAAAAAAAAGATAACAGAAAAACTCTGTCTGGTTTACAAATAGGTTAATGCATGACCAAGATAGTCGAAACAAGCGAGCTAACGTTGGCCAAGCAGATTGAGGTTAAAACGTCCATTATTTTGCTCGACTACCCGGCTGTCACACAATAAAGCATGGTAATTATACGAGAAGTTGAAAAATAAATAACGTTAGTTTCATTTAACTCCAATAACAATCGTTGATAGCGAGCGAGCATGCGACCATAAATCACCAAGAGAAGCAAGTGCAGTTGCCAAAGTCAATATTACCATCCTCATGCGTTGTCCCACGGCTGCGGATGGTGATGTACTCAATGCTAACTTGAGGGCGAAGTGCTTTAAGCGTCTTTGTTGCTATGTGGAAACGGAAACCAGCTTGAGCGTGGGGGATGAGCATTATGGGGAGGGGAATACCTTTGTTTCGTTGCGAATTGTCATTGTTCAGGTCTCTTCTTACCTGAATTATCAGTATGATCTCGGACGTCCATATGGTTGCTAGAGAAACACAAGGTATGCATTCCAAAACTGCAGTTGCTTATCACCTTGATTTAGAAAGCAGCAACATTATTTCTTGTGGTGAGTGATGTGACTGAAAAACTGGCCCCCATGTCACATAGCACGTGAGTATTATGGCATATATCGCTTATTTTTACAGCATAGTGGACTGCAAAATGGAAGCAAACATGGTTGCTTCCATGTCAAGGAAATATAACTCATTCAGGACAGCCACAAAGTGCATGATCAATGCGTGGAGCTGTGAGCTGAAAATATGGAATTTGTGATTGTGTTGGATGAAAAGGTATTTCAATAAGAAGGAAAGGCAGATGATACAAACTGGAATATTTAAACATAAATCAGACAGTACATTCTTTGGACTCAAATGTCTGTTAACATTGATAATGCTGCCTGATTCCTATTTGTTGGCTAATGGGTTGTTAAAGTTTTAATTCACTACCCTTTTACCTTTCAGATTATTTTATTGTTCAGGCGATTGCTGTTTTTGTTTGCTCAAGCAGCTCTGGCCCAGTGGTGTTCAGAAAACTTGCTCATGTTAGATGACTGATCCTATCCTTACAAATAGAACCACGAAACACTCTAACACTGGACATCTACTGCTGTTCTATACAGTCTCAGGTTCTCCAGAAATAAAGGTACACAACTTCGGTGAGATGCCAACCAGAGAAAAGAAAATGTTCAGTGACACAGTTTAAGTTTGAGGAGGAATATCATTGCAATATTTCAGGAAATTAACATTACATGCATATCCATCTTTCGACATTCAAATATATTGATTATAATTTTGTAAGAGGTTGTTTTGTATTTATGAAGTGCCTTCTTTCACAGTTTGCAGGCCTTGTTTTCTCCGTCAAATTTAAGTTGGACTGCCAGACAGACGCTGTGATGGTCACTCGATGCAAACACTGCTTGGAGACAGACAGGTGAGATTCCAATTGACCGTCTGTTGTGACATTCATTGAAAACACTCTTCTCATGTTTATATCTCTGTGGTCTGAAGGCAATTATGGTAAAATGTTAATGGCCTTCCCAAACCAGGGGAGGGAGATGTGAAGATGTAGCAGTGAGTGCAGGTTGTCTAGGAAGATGTGCAGCAGCTGAGTTTTCGTGTTTTGTGCAAATAAATGCGACCGTGCAGAAGACCAGCCAGTGAGACCCACAAAGATCTTTGTGGCACCACATCTGCAGTAAGCGATGGAGATTTATTTTCATACTCACCGCCATGCATGGGTCACACAACGAGCACGATGTATTGAAGAGAGATCCTCATGAAGAATAACTACGTTTTTGAGCTCTCGCAAGGAATCAGAGTAGAACCATGCCCAGGTGACAGAGATTTGTATGGTTTTGAGACCTACGACTGTCTAAGAAGAGTATCATTTGAAGACTGGATTTTGAAATTTGGTTTAACATTCAGCATGAGATATCAGTTAGGGATGACTGGTAATGTGCACTGGGATCTCTTAGATTTGTGTTATTGGCACAACAGATATTTTTCAGAATGTGTGCATATACCAGGAATAAGGATTTCACGATAAGCTAGTCTGTATGTATAGTATGGGTGTATAATGGGTTTGAAAACTGAGTGGTTGATTAATGTAGTTTACTTTTACTGTTCAGTAGTGGATACCTGTTCATTCTTAGGTTCAGTTCGGTTGTTCATCCACATAGTGGCGCTGTTTTATAACAAAAGAACCATGGTCGACTTCCTCTGTAAATAAATGAGGGGATGCATCAACAAGACATGATCAAGTGTATTGTGGGCATACCTCATTAAATTACTCGGAAGTGGTAATTGTACTAGCTGCAATGAATTGGATGTCATTGTAAACTTCAATGAATAACTTGCCCGCTCATTATATAATGGGTATGAGACAAATGTATGTCCACAATATGATCAGTGTTAATGACTCTTAGGACCTGGCATCGATCCCATTCAATGGACTGGGTGGCGATAACCAGACTATTAGAGAGTAACTTATTATAGCTGACTGGAGTTTTTTTTTTTAAATAAATGTAGTTAAAAATAGACCTAAAGAGGAAATTTAATTATAGGAGCTACACATTTAGCACTGGTGTAATTTTGCCATCTTGTTCCAAAGCAAGTGGAGCAATGCAAATGTTAAAAATAATAACAAACTGCATCACGCCAGCGGCGCATTTATAGAATGTTTTTCTTACCACTAGAGGGGGTACCAGCACTTTTGCTTCACTGAAATCTCGTACAGTTAATTACTCAGATCTTATGGGAACTTTTTTGCATACAGGAATACAGTTTTCTCAGATATATAGACTTCATGTGGCAAAAATGAAAAATAACCTTCTGGTAATTAAAATTCTTTTCTACCGTGTTGTGATTTAAAATGTTTAATATTATCCCTGAAAGAGGAGAGTAATTTCAAGTGGGCAAATTTAAAATGCACTTTTGTGCTAGTGCTTTTTGAGAACACCCAAAGGCAGAAGTTCAAAAATTAACAAGGTATTCACCAGCAATCATAGGTGAAAATAAAGATAAGTGAAAACTCTAAAAAGAACCACAATCCCCAATATCAGTAACACCTCAGGTAGTGTGATGGTTGCTGATAATGCAGTCTATGGATGTTGCTTTCCCACAATGCATTTCAACTCCTTAAACTTAAACCTTTCTCTCAAATTTTCCTTAAGTAGGTTTAAAGTGAAAAAAAGCATTTTATCATATTGTGGGACGATGTCAGTTACAGACATATTCTGTATTTACTGGTTTGTAGTGCTTCATTGAAGCGATGCCACAATCACACTTATATTGAAAGAGAAGTTCAAACCCAAGATGCAGTGTTTTGTGCCCATGGCATTACATCAGAAAGCGAATATCTAGGCCTCACACACACATCATTTTATACAAATTTCCTCGCAATTCAACGGGACATATTTGGCATCGTTGGAAGCCTTGTGACCTCTGCTAAAATTGAAAATAGGCCTGAAGTTCCACAGGTTTGAATACAGT
The DNA here is from genome assembly GCA_029721435.1 of Gymnothorax reevesii. Lineage (NCBI taxonomy): Eukaryota > Metazoa > Chordata > Actinopteri > Anguilliformes > Muraenidae > Gymnothorax > Gymnothorax reevesii. The sequence goes on from CM056574.1 coordinate 13,359,081, forward strand.
AGCTGCATTTCACGCAACCATATATGGGTCCATAGATTTTATTGGGTTAAAGGAATAAAACACTCTTTTTCAAATCTGATGTGTGCCTTGGTTGTACAAAATAAATGTATTGCATTAAAATAGGTGGCCGTGTGTGTCAGCACTGACTGCAGTACTGTGGAGCACCTGAGTGTCAGCAGTTATATTTCCAGGGCTGGATTAACACAGTGCTATGCCCCAGTGTGACCAATCAATCCCCCCCCCACAAAAAGTTTCTTAACATGGCTCATAGAACACAGCAATGGACCACTCTTCCCTTTGATAATACTAGCGTTTCATTTATGAACAACTTAACTACCATACAGCGATAATGACAGCTAAAGCACCAGCTGAACAAGCCTTCAAAAGAAGATTGCCAACGGTGATAATAATAACAACGGTGCCTTCAAGGACAGTGTGACAACCCTGCTGCCTTCAGGGACAGTGCCCAAAATCTTAATTATGAGTACTTTCCATCCAGTCTCTAAAATGGCACTTAATTGGGTATTGAAATTTATGGCAAAAAAGGCCACACATTTACATTTACTAAATACTAAGAACTGAAATTCTATGGCAGAGGGTTTTAAAAAGGAAAAGGCTTAGTGCAGTGAACTCACTATTGTCTGCTACTGCGATCGTGCTAACGTTCTCTGTCCCAGAGTTCAGCTGTTGCCGTCAGCCCACCTGCGACCATAGAATGTTATGCGCTGCTGCATCTGCCTAATTAGCATTAGCCTCTAACGCACATTGCTAACTTTTTTAACGTAAGCACTAGCTCTGAAGGAACGGAATAGACGGATGGAACAGTTGCTTCTCTACCGACAGCTTCTTGGCCGGCAGTAATGTTAAAAAAGCAAGATATTTCTGGTACATTCGGTAGCGTGGATATCTTTCGCACTTTTTTTCTTCTGCTATTTTCCAATCGGCACAACCCCTCCATTGCTTCCCCCGCCGCTCAGTGTGTTGTAGCATGTGATGTCAGAACGAAGGCACATCGTTGTGATCAACAAATGATTAGAGATCAGTGCCCATTCAGTTTCTAAATGGCGGGATTCTAGCTCAGCTTGCAACACTGATCTTGGACCAGTTAGGCCTTTCTGTGACTTTGCCAGGGCAGTTTCAAATCGCAGTTTTTTTATTTGTATTCTTTTCTTTTTTAATATTCTCTTTTCATATCAACAGTTAAGTTTGAATTTGTTCATTATATGCATATGCATCTCTTCCGATTAAAAAAATAAAAACTGAGGATTCGTGAATCATGTGATGCCCCTCCCGGCATGATGCCTCAGTGTAGGTACACCAGTCATTATACGGATAATCCGGCCTTCTATATTCCTACAGCATTGTGTGGCCCTGCATTGAAATACTGATCCTGTCAAACTAGGGAGTAAGCCAATGAGTCAAGTATCCAAATTCTTTACAGGGTGCCCCTGCGTTTCAGTGCTTATAATCGCATTTGTCTGCATTTAGTCTCTCAGCATGCATTACTGTATTTTAATATACCTGCAGCTGAGTACTGGATCTGGGACGATCCATCTATCAACTAGGTTGAGAATTGGAAATTACCCAGAAGCGTTTGGGTATGGCCTCATGACAACGACACTACGCACATTGTGAGATCATGTGACTCAGTTGGGTAGCCTTACTTGGCGTCTAGTTCTGTTTAACATCCTGTCTTCGATACTCTTCATCTTTTTCAGCCATATTTAGCCAATCAAACTTGCGACCGACGTCGGCTACGTTTGTTGAACGACATTTGTGCTCTCAGTGCAGACAGTGCTTGTGGCGACCCCGAGAACTTGTGTGAACATTGTAAGATGGCGACCAGCCGCTGGCTGTATTGTGTGACTATTCTTGTTTTTTTTTTTTTTTTTCCAGAATTGGCCGCCACCAAAGCAGTCCCGATATTCTGTCCGCATATGGTCACCTGAACACTCACACAAATTACTATCCTCCACCACAAAGTGGATGGGCCAGAACTCCTAAACTGTTCAATATTTCTCCACAAAATTTCTTGCATGGATACATGTTGTTGTATAGTTGTATGTTGTATGTGCCTTTTATAATTCTGTCTCTTCCCCTGTCCATACCTCCACCGCATTTTGTTTCCAGGCTAGATGTTAGCCCTGCCCTGGTGAGGGATTTGAGTATTGCATGCTTGTTTTCATGTGATTGTTTTGCTGTGGGGTAGATTATACTTCTTTGGTACATACTGCTCATCTGTAATGTTGGGCTCTGAGCTGCCAAAGAGTGAGCAGTATGATGTATGTTTGATGGTCGCTGTGTGAGAAACAGTATTCTGCGCCGGACCGCAATGGTAGGCCCATGTGGATTCTGTACAATTCATTTTCACAGCTGTCATATTTACAAGCAGCTATTTTTATTCGTTCATCCATATACATTTGTTTCTCCATTTGGGGGATGGGGAGAGCAAATCAGCATCGTCAACACTGATGTCCCGTACTTTATGAAGCCTGAACCTGTAACCTTGAAGCTGCAGAACCTTAATATTTTTCAGTCTCAATGTGCAGTGCGCATCATTAGTATGACACATCCCTTTCTCGTGTCAATTTAGCCTCCTTTTTTCTCATAATTTAAAAAAATGTAGATGAAGACGATATGATGAATATTATGAAATTATGTTTTGAAACTTGCTGTGGGTGAATGATGTTTCTGGGCAAGATGAAGTCCGCAAGCTCAGGCAGTCTCTTCTGAAACACAGTTGGAATGTTGATATCACTGTAAAGGCAAACACGGTGCAGTTTATGGAATAATAACTCTGTTTTTAAGCTGAGATGAATTAGAAATGAAGAATTGGGACAAATGAACAAAATGAACAAATTTACTCTGCTTGAATTTGGAATCCTTTTGCTCTGGAAAAGGCTGTTGGATACAGCAGTGCCAGTGTGTTTTACTCAATACATTCACACTCCTCACGGTTGTTTAGAGGAACATGTTATCCATACGTGTACCACAGTGGTGCCATTGCTCATGACGATTTCAAGGTAAATTTCACTCGATACCAGTTCACATTTCTCACTTTAGAATCAATGGGATTTGTGTACTGGATTAGAGAACTAGGACAGGAGCAGTGATGAGGCTCTAATATCTCCATTCTCTGCACGTCCTGAAAATGGAGATGAGGCTATAGTAAACGGCAGTGTTCTGTTCCGTGGGTCAAATGGAGAAACGGTATTATGTCCGCTGTTTCTATTTATCCATAAAACCTATAAGGATCCATGCATGGGTGTGTAAAATGCAGCTCTGAATTAAAATCCATTTTAAATTCTGGAGGAGATCCCAAGGTTACTGATTTAATCATTCATCTATTTAACCTTCATGTAACTAGGAAGGTCCCAGTGAGATCAAGAATCTCTTTTTTCAAGGCAAACCTGGCGGTGTAAATTAAATGAAAACATAGGTATTACAGACACACACAAAAAAACAAAAAAGACCAATTTAAAAACATTGACAACAATCCCAAATATATCTTGCTGAATTACAGGGAAAATGATGCACAAGATCTAGATATTTTCCATTCAGTTTAATGCTGTGGCCATAAAAACATGGTGTCCTGGGTTTGAATATTTCTCTCAGTATAAGAGTGATGCAGCTTCAGTGATGCGCTGCAGTCAGCTGACGCAGAATATATGTGTGACACCGTCCTACAGCATTTTTTCATCACCACGCAAAGCGCAGTAATACGCCCACATGGCAGCCTTGTCGATGACGTGTTATTTGACTAAAATTTTCCAATCATGACCGAAATCAAAGGGAATTTTTGCTTCATATCACCATTGACCCACAAAACAAACATGAAAGGAATCCATTGAAAATTGTACTCTGTAGATTGCAAACAAAAAATTGGACGGACCAGGGCGATTACAATTTACACTCATTCGCTGGAGTGGGTGTGTAAAAATGCTGTTTCTGACTTTGAACCGACTTAAGGGAAAAACTTAAGCGAAAAATTTGAGTTTAAGGGTTTAATGTTCCATTCCCTGGTCTGAGTTATGTACTTTTGTCCTCTGAATTCTCTCTCTTTCAAAGGAAAGCCAAACTCACCAAAGAGGAATGGGATTTGTCCGCGTTACTACAGTATAGGTTTATTTGTCACGAAAAGCATCAGTGTCGCTGCGAGAGGAGAGAGAGCTGAAGCAGCCCGGCACTCGTGTGAAAGTGGTTAGTGTTAGTGTATTAATGTTAGCGCAGCGTCGATGTGTCCTTCACGTCACTCAACCCCTCTCGCTTTGCTTGGCGTTGGCTCCGCTCAGTCATTCCAAGAACAACAGGGCCGTCGCATCAGGCTCGGTTGGGATGGGCTTGGATGCTGCCCTGAAACTGGAACGACGAACTTTCAAAGAAGAAAAACCCATAAGGCCTTCTGTGGCGTTCCGTGCGAAACCCCCACTTTGTAACCTGCTCTGTTCTCCATCCTCCTAATAATCCAGTGGTTTCTGTTATTCTCTAAGACACACAGCTGGTCATTTGTGTATCTTTTTTCTTAACAGGATCCTGTAAACTCACGTGCTCAGTAAAGACTAAAGACTGGAGTTGATGTGGCCTTGCCTGCAACTTTGGGGAACAGTTTGCCATCGTTAGACAGTGATGATCTGGGTGTTGCTGCACCCTCCAAGTCTCATGCAGCCTCTGTTATCAGTCTGCATATGAGGTTGATTAATGAATCATTGTCCAAGGTGGGGACATTTGAGGGTTAGTTTATGGTTTTCATTCGCGCAGTGATTTGTAATGGTTGATGCATCATTTAATTACAAATGACCCTCGGAGGTGTTGGACAGTCGCTTTAAACTTGAGTTTCGTCCACATGGACACTGATGGACTGAACATTTAGGGACATTAAATCCGCACTCTGAGTTCGCCAGACTAGGATGGGTTTCTCAAGGTTGGTACCTGTCTGACGCCAGGTGGTTTTTCCTTGTCGCTGCTGCCTTATTTGGGTTCTTGCAGGGTTAGGTCAGGGTTCTCTGTGAAATGTGTTGTGGCTGTGCTTTGGAGTATGTGCTTTATAAAAGAATTTAGACTTAACATAACATGAATGGCAAGAACAGGCCTTTCTGACCAACTAAGCTCGCCAGTTTCTTTATACTATTGTGAATATATCCCTTCAGATACTAAATGACTCAATGGTATCTAGCTTTAGGTCAAGCCTGCTCTTGAAAACCCCCAAGGTCTCTGCCTCAACAATATGGTCAGGTAAGCTATTCCACATTGAAATTACTCTTTGGGTGAAGAAATATTTGATCTATTATGAAACTGAGAGTGACTGTATTGAGCTATTTTATGGTTAGGGGTTAAGGTTTGGGTTAGGGTTAGGTATGTACTGTTGTGAGTTTGGGTCAGGGAAAGGGGTCACGGAATGAATGGAAGTCTATGGAATGTCCCCACAAAACATGTATACCCATATTTGTTTGTGTGTGTGTGTGTGTGTGTGTGTGTGTGTGTGTGCATGCGTAAGTGTGAGCGTGCATGTGCATTCTGGCAAGTGTGTCTTTACTGAAGAGAGCTGGGGTTATTTGGGTTGAAATTTCGTGCTTAAGATACTATCAGTGATAATCTCACATGCAGATTATACATGTTTGCACGAGAGCCGCGGCCTCCCACGGTCGGAATATGTGAGGCTGGGTTTAGCACTGAACTATACTGGGGATCGACGAGCTGTTGGACCAACATTATAGAAATACTGCAGAGCTGTGAGAAATCAAAATATCACTCACATTCTCTCTCTTCTCTGTTGATCCTGGCCTATACTCTGTGCGCACATATCCAGTGCTTGCAAATGAATTCATCTGTTTGCATGTGTTGGCAGCGTGGACACGTCTTATATTCAGTTTCGTGTGTTTGTAAAGAAAAAGAGGCATTAATTTAATTCTAAGTCAGTGTTTATGGGTTTGTGAATGCATGCACATTCCGTTCTTGTTAAATAAACGCTTCTTCAATCATCACCAAGATTTTTAATGTGGACTCTGGTTTGATTCTCTCTGTGTTTTTAAACCCTGCTACTCTGCAGTAATTATTTGCAGCATGCACATTTCCCCATTCTCTGAAATGAATGGACGACTAAGTTGATGAGCACAAAAACACGAATGAATAAAAACTTTGAGTTAAAAAAATCTTAACATGTACTTTTATGAGTAGAAGTTTGTGTTTTTTTTCTGAAAAATTATGGTGAATGCATTTGCTGTTTTGTTATCAAGCCATAAAGACTGAGATTGAGCACGATGATTTTTGGAAAACTCATGCTGTCTTCCGTGACTGGAGATGTGTTTTTTGTTTTCCAGACAGCAGAGGTGCTGCTAAAAGGAATTGCAGACATTAAGCGATACAGTTTAATGAGACCTGTACTGTCCTCTTCCGCCTGTTACTGTGACGGTGCGTTCAGGAACCACACGCAAGAGGGGGAACTCCAAAAAACGTATGCCTTTAATGGGGTCTGAGTCAAAGCCAAAAATCACAGGAATTGCCAAGCCACAATACAAAACCCCAAAAACAGTATCGACTAGACCGGCAGGGGTCAGAACCAGGAAGGCAATTGAGCAGAGGTACAAAAACGGTTGGCAAAAAGTCGTAGTCGATGGGCAAAGCCAATGGTCATACACAGTGCATCCAAACACAGAACTCGTGGTCATACAAAAACAGGTCAAAATCCAGAAAGGCAAAAACAGTACGAAAAGGGCAATGGCAAGAATCAGGGTCGGACTATCCAGTAGAAGAGAAACAATAAACAATGGCATACGAGGAGCTCTGCACAAAGAAGTATTGACAAGAGCTGTGAGTGAAAAGACTCCTAATATACACATAGGAAAGGTCACATGCTATATCAGCTGTAGGGAATGAGGCTAATTACATCGGGAGAATCACATGAGGGAAACCCTGACCACGAAAATTGGCGAAAGACAAAATACGAATGGGAATCACACAAACAGCCTATCATTTAAACAGCTCCGGTCCAGGAGTTCTACGTGCACAGATAACAAGAGCTGGAGAGTGATTAAGCACGTGCGAGAGATTCTCGCTGAAACTCAGGAGAGGACAGTGACAGACAAGGGGCGGAGAATAGAACAGGGCGATTGCTGAGAGGTAATTAGTCTATTAATAGCGGTAAAATTTTACAAATTAAACTAGAGTGCTCATTAGTAAGTTAGTGATCTTATATATACAAGGATTAGTTGTGTTAGTAGACTATAAATCAAAATACAAATGATAGTCTTGTTAGTAATCAGAACAGAAGGGCGAAGGAAGAAAACGAGATTCAAAGGAATTTTTTGAACACCGGAAACCATTTAAACCGAAGTCAGTGGCCACGCAGACAGGGAAGACGGACTGAACCAACTAGATCACAAGACGGGGGAGACAGGTGCAATGGAACTGAGACACATAGAATGAACCAAAGACCTGAGAGTTACAATAATCAAAAAGAATAAATAAAAGACAATGATCATGAACACAAAACCAGCACATAAACATGACCAAAAACCAAAACCATGACAGTAACCTGCTGTGGCTTTGGCGCTGGCTGTTGAAATGCCCGGTGCCTGGATTGTCCTGACCTGGATTCTTTCCTCAAACACCCACCGCTGACCTGCTGTAATGTTCCATTGCCGGCCCATGAGAGAGAAACAGCCCTTTCATGTCATTTCCCTGGGCACCTTAGCTGTGACATAAGTGAGCAAGGAGAAGGATTATGGGTAAAGGCCAAATCTGCATGGGAATATCAAATCAGATCTATCAAAATTGAAGACCCATGTCATTTTTTTTTTCAAAATACCATACCACAGTTTACAGTCTCTGTGTTTTGCTTTTTTTTTAACATGCTTCCTTAGGGGGAATCAGTGTATCCAAAGTAGCGAACTTTATTGTCACAAAAAAAATTTCTGAATCATGTCTGGACATTCAAGGAATATGTTTCTTTGCTGAAAAGCTGTTAAATGAACTGAAGGAAGTCTGCACATTGATGCACTGCATAACATACTGCTAATAAAGACAGCGTTTCGGTCTCAGCGGGTCTTCATTAGGTCCAACCAGATCAAGTTCTACCGGTATGGATACGGTTATGAAACCCCTGATATCTGTGATCTAAAGCAGAGATTATTCAATGCTAGCACTCAGGAAAGAGGAGGCCGAAAGCAACATCTGAAGGGACCGTGCATATTAGAGGCGTAATATACGTAATGGCACAGATAGTAAGTAGCTATATGTTTATTGTACATCCATTGGTTAAAGACTGTATACTGTAAAGCACTGTATACTCTATATATAGCCAGAAGGGCACTCGAAGGAATGCATACTTTTGCTTGCACCATTGTTTTTGACCTTTTCTGTGATGCTGTACTTAACAAATCACCTCTTAGTCTTGTTATACATGACCTTCCCACAAAGTTTTCCTCAAAAACGGTCCGGAACCTTTTCTGAAATCTTGCTTACAAATGGACCGGCCGGCAAGCAGACGAAAACATCATCTCCGTCCATCTCGTTGTTGAGGTACTGAGAGTGGAGAGGAGTCCTAAATGTTGGTCTGTCCTTAAAGAAGGGGTTTCGTGTCCCAAACAGTGGTACGGTCAGACGGCAATGAACTGCTCAGTTCGCAGATCCAGATTGTGGCCCCCTGTGATAAAAATAACATTTTACATTATAAAGAGTGTTCAGAAATGGGGTCACTCTGTCAGCATTGGTCTTTCAACACTGGTGTATTATATGTACAGTCCCATGGTTTTGGACTATTTGTTATTGGTATTACTGGTTTTAGAATGACTTATTTACATAGAAGGCGCCTGTGGTCATTGGATTAGTTTGGGGTTTGGGGCTGGCCTAGAGCTGTGTTAGATATGCTCTGTTAATGTAAATGTTATTTCATTTCTTGAGCAAATGTTGACATCACTTGGACGGAGAGTAAGAAATCTACAGACATCCTCGACGGTTAATTCATATGGTCCCAAAATAAACAAATTAATGGGCCTGAAATTTGGAGGCAGACTTGCATATTTTTAAACGGTTTACTTCATTGGTCTTCCCATTGCTTATTCATGCTTATTTGCAGCAATCACGCAACGTGTAATTTTGATCGCACCAACACTATTGTGATACAATATTTACTCTTGTTAGCACAGAACGCGTCTCCTTACATATCGCGCTGTACTTGTTTACGTTTGTTTATTTTTCTGAAAGAGAGGAGTAAGGAAATGAAATGTGGTTGCAGATGGTTTCAGAGTCAAGTCATAGATTTCTGGAAAACATCTCAGTCCACCGCTGTTAGCTCAAGGGCTTGGTAAAACTGATGTTGTTTGGCTCCTGGGAAATCAGTGTGTATTCCAGAGGGAATATGCAAGTCGTACAGAATGTTTTGATGCAGGTTTCAACCTCTTTCATACTCGCTGAATGTTCCGGTAATGCATGCTCAGGTATTTTTCCTGTTTTGGGGGCCGTGAGCGAACCAGAGCTGGGGTTAAACTATCATTTAACTGGTTCAGATCCCTTGTCCAGACGGATGTGTATGTTTACAGGTGTAAATGTTCAAACCGCTGCTTATGCTGGATAATGGAGCTGGGCGAGGTTATAGGATCCATGCATCCACACGAGCATGTAGGGTATCCTGTAACCTTTTGACATTTTGACTCAGAAAGGTATTGGTTCTAGACTCAGAGCAGCCATTGCACTCTTGAGTTTGGCCCTTAACCACAAAGCTTCGAAGCTCAGGATTTCATTTCTACCCACCTTTTTGCCATATGTCAGTCATAACAAATGCAATAAATCAATTTCTCAAAATTGGCACCACATACTTGAGTGCTATGGAACTTGTCAGTCCTCATCATCAAAGTTGTGTTGTGACGGTCAAACCATGTATTATCCGTTCCATTTGGTCTTGTACAAAAGCTAAGAGCCAGTGCAACCAAGATATCCATGTTGTTTGTCCCAAAATTAAAGATTAAGCTGTATATTTTCTGTAAATACTCATAACAGCAACAACAGGCACACAGTATATTGTGTAATAGACCCACTGTATGTGGGAGTAGTGAGCAGTAGAAATGCGGTACCAACCCGGGCCAAACGTGAGAAAATGCAGGTGACCGTTAAGAGGTTAGAAATCATCACAAAGTGGATAGTTGCCCCTCCAACACAGAGGTGTATGCAGTGAACTTTTTTATTGGGATTTTTGATGTACTGTGCCATGTAATTTATGGATGGGGCAACTTAATCTTGCCAAAGCCATAACTAGGCTTTTTTGGGGTTAGAATTAACTTTACGGGCATATGGGCCCGCAAGAATTGTCCTCAGGATTACGCTGACTATCTGATTCCCACGGCCCTTTTATTATTTATTTCATTATTATTACCTCCGCCAAGGAGGTTATGTTTTTGCCAGCATTGGTTCGTCTTTCTGTCTGTTTGTTTGTGTACAAGATAACTCAAAAGTAACAAACAGATATCTCTGAAATTTTGTGGGAGAGTTTCTATTACGTCAGGGATGGACGCTATTGACTTTGACCGCGATCGGTCAAACAGTATGGAGGCCATGGCAGCCATCTTGAAATCCCATGTTGTGGATACCTTAAATTTCTTATGAGCCATGTTCACTCAGCAAGATTTCGACTGTGCTGCCTTGGTGTAGGTTTGAACTCTATGAGTTTCTCTAGTTACTATGTGATATAGCCATACCTTACACAGATGCTACTATAACATATGGGCTGGCAAACATTATTTTCAGGGTAATTCAGCTCGTGCGTATGCGGTTAATTAGACACAGCATTACCCAGCTGTGAGTGTGTGAGTGAATGGCATGGGATCCCTATGATAAATTGGCCAACTGCCTCAGGTGTGATCTTGTTTCACGCCCATTGCATGCTGGGATAGGCACCTGCCGGTCTGTGACCTTAACCAGAAATAAGGGCGTAGATAATGGATAGATGGATGAATGGACAGGTGTTTACAGTGACATTGTCCTCCTCTTGTTTGCCACCTTTTATTACAGAGCAGTCTGCACCCACACGGCAGTGCCCAGCCGACCTGTAGGAGGTGCAAGAGAGCGATGAAGCACTGCTGGACTGCAGCCCTCCCGTTTCATGGTGACCCCCATGGCAGTTGCGTTGGGCTGCCAACCACAGTTCGTTGTCTTTGGCATGGGCTGGATTCTCCCTAACACTATGCAGCTAACACTGACTGTTGCCAGGATGGGCCCCATGGTCCCCAAGACCCCTGGTTTTATTGGACTCTTTCCCCTATGATGCAAAACATACAAGCAAGTATGTGGTTGTGCAAACATCATTTCACCAGACTTGGGGACATCAAATGAACCATTTAATTAATGTGTTTATATTTATAAGTCAGATACTGTATTTGTTTCTATATTGAAGAAACCCCAACTCAACAACTTTGTTATCCTGTACATCTGAAATTCAGGGGTTGAGGTAGAAATTAAACCTTTCATCTTAGATGGGAAAGTTGATGTATTTTCTAAGAGGAGTTAACCGTTGTTGAAATACTATAGTAATTTGTAATTAGGACCAGTACCAGTATAGGGCTGGTAATTTATACAGTTTTTGCATAACAAAGTTATTCTGAATTATTTTAAGCTCATTTGAAAACCGCTTTATGCAGCCACACGCCATTCCTGCGTGGAGTGATCTAATCACACGCTTCACTCGCTTGAAAATGACATTGTAACTTTTTTCAATTTCAGGCCGTAATAGATCCTTCACCGTACAGTCATTTCGCAATTTTGCCCTTCAGTTTCTCATTTAACTATTCCATGTTTACAATAATCACCTCTGAGTGCGATTTAATGCATACAAGAGAATTTTTCCTGGTTTGTCAGTGCCAGACTTACTTGGATTTCTGCGCAGCTGGAAACGAGACGAAAATAGTCGGCACGAGAAGCAAGTTCTGCCGTCTCTTATTTGGATATATGAATCCTTCTCCAAAATTCCTCCTGACTTTGTTTTTAATCCGAGTTTAGCTGGTCTCACTTTTCTGTCAAAACGGTTCTAATCCTCCTTGTTATGTGTGCATGTTTTAATGATAATGTGTTTATTTGAATTGAGCTGCCAGCTGGTATGCATATCGGTTTTCGGTGTAATTAAGTATGCTCTTAATTTGGGAAATTAAACCATTCCAGTTATACCTCAATGAAAGCACGCTCTCTGCTGTAGACATAACCTCCCTTGATTTCTCAGTTTGAGCTGATTGCCAAACTTCACGCAGGGATAACACCACTTTGGGACCACTGTGTGCATGGTTTTAGTAGCATGATGTAGCAGCCAAATCCTGACATTCAGATGACTGGATTCTCTCTCTTTGCACTAAGCTCTGCCAAGCTGATAATGAGGTCAGGTTAGGCCTTAGGGTTAGAAATTAACCGTTAGAGCGACAAATGCAGCCATTGTCGCTCAGTGACGTAAGATATCAAAATCAAAGCTGCTGACAAACTATCATGTGGCAACTTGATTAAAAGAGCTTCCACAGGGGAGCTCTTTTAAACAAGACACCACATGATGAATTTTCAACAGCACCATGTAATTAAATTGATATTTTAAAAAAAATTCATTTCAGCACTCCAAGGGTTAATGATTAAAGTGCAAAAGTACCATCACAACACTCAAAACACCCCCAATACCGCAATGCAGAGAGCAGAAAATGCCCCTTTAGATGGATGTTATGTTTACGCTCCTGTCTGTCTGTCTGTCTTTCTGTCTGTCCTTTAGTAAGCAGGATTAAAAGTTCTGGACTGATTTTGATTAAACATTGTGGGAAGGTTAAATAAAACTACAGTGAAAGGTGATTAGATTTTTACAGGTCAAGGTCAAAGGTCAAAGTGAACATTGAAGAATTGGTCAAAAACAATGATGCAGGTGGAGGTATGCACTCCTGCAAGTATGCTTATAGTTAATTAATTTATTTTCCTTTTTTTTATTTCAGCTATGAAGATTAGTCCTCACTGAAAAATTGCAGAGCCGTCACACAACGAATCTATTTAAAAACACTGCCTGCCATCTTACTTCGATGGGCTCGTCACAGTTGCTTATTTTCATTCATCCTGGGTTGGGTATCGGTAGAAACTGGAAACTTTGGCGAGGGCAGGAAATTTCCCTCTCCGTTTTAAATTCGGACAGAGCACAGAAGGGCGGGCGACTGACATATTTCCGTTTCCTTGGCGATGCGCCCGAGGTGCCCTTCCCTGTCCGCAGCACTGGGGTCGCAGGCAGTGCAGGGAGAAGTGAGGCGAGAGCCGCTGTGTTTTGACAGCTGTGAACACTCACTCATAATCTGTTTTGACGGTCAGGTGCGCTACCTCCCCGCAGCAGCACCTTCGCACGGCCGGAACAGGATACCCTGCCCTCTCTCTGCGGTTTCTGGAGTAACAGGAGTGGACGGGGCAGGCTAGGCTAATCGCTTGTGTGCCGCGGTTAAACCCACGCAGTGCAGGTCACGTCCCAGGCAACAGATAGTCGAGTGTGAAGTTAATATGAAAATTTAACACTTTTAACCTGCTGTTTCTCTGATTATTCCCCTCCATCCATGAAATACATCATAATGCTGAATCAATGAGTAGAAACATGCAAGATTATGGTGTTTATTTGAATTAATTTGCCAGTGGATTGATTATGTGAACTTTGCAGCAGTGGGTTATTTGGGAAAACGACCTGATATGTTTCAATTCTTGGAGAGTTTTCGTGGACAGAGTATGTAAAAGAAGGTAGAGGAACCAAAGCTAATGCTTTTCTCTGGAAGGTTGTTTTATGATATACAATGATGTGCTTTCCGAGAAAGTGAGAAACCATGCTCTGCCTTGTGGGTAGAATTGTGGCCAGCCTTTGAGATGTCCTCTGTACTCCCCTCTGAAAATGATTTCACTCCTAGATTTTTTTCTTACTTACCTTGAAACAATTTATTACAGTTAGGGATTAGACATGTAACGAGGCAGCATCAAATACTACAATATCAAGACCTATATTTAATATAATTAACCCTATACTGTATATATTTAACACACACCCAAAAAAAAAAGACTTTTGCCGATCTGGAGTATGTCCAAAACTTCTGTTTGTCAACCACCTAAAATTGATGGCATCTTCAGATTATTCCTTTCTTTGAGAAAGTAATTGGCTGACAAATTTGATAACAAACAAGTTGCAACTCAACATAAAGAGCTTATTGCCGTGCCTCAACCTGCCACAGTGTCATACTCCCTTAAAGTTGATCTTTGGTGCCCCTCATTCAGCTTGTTTGACCTTGACCTCTGTGCAGATGACCTCCAAAACGGAATTTCTTCAGCTACCCTGTGTGGGGAGAGACCATATCTGATGTGGTGAAGATACCCCTACTCCTACAGCAGATGTAGCGCGGAAAAGATATAGGCAAGGGACGGTTTGACTAATACACACATGGACGGACAACGGGAAAGCAGTATACCTCTCGCCCACTGCGTGCGCAGATGCATAATAAATTGCTTTTTGACATATGCATAGATTTAGGCCAATTGTCGAGTAAGCGGCTGAAATTCTCCCACTGGTGCTAGATCACCAATAATAAGCCATTATAGAACATTAATTAATTACAGAGAACCCATAACTTTAAGTGAATTGCTTAATTAATTAAAAATATGCTCATAGATTTAAGTTAAAGGAAAGTTTTTTTTTTATGTGGCGTAAAATGATGAAATTGGTGTGTTTTAAGACCTACAATGGTCTTCTAATTTGTTGGCTGATGATAGCAAAATCCTTCCTGCACTCTCAGAAAAAAAGTACCTATTTGCACCTTTAGAGGTAAAAGGCTTGTCATTGAGGGCGGTACCCTCAAAGGTACTTATTTACTTTGTTTTTGAAGCGGGTACTTATTTGCTTTGTAAATAAAAGTACCTTTTAGATCCTAAAAAGGTTCACACAGCTACCTTGAGGTCCTATAATTAACCCTAGGGGGTACATACGTGATGAATGTACCTTAGGGAACAGAAATGGACTCCTGCTGTACCCCTATTTCTGACTGTGTGGCGTGCTTACAAAGTGTTTCAGAAAGCTGTTACGCGTTGCTTAACGGCCTTGGTTCCATTGTATAAATGAATTTCAGACACTGCAACTGCTTTTCACTTCTGCCTAATGCCTCTAAAATGTCACAACCCTCGTGTGAAGGCCCTCTGCGTCTCCCTCCACCCAGCAACTTGCGTGTCTATCAGAGGTAATGTCCCCTTTGATTGGTTTGCTTCTGACTTGATCCCAACTGTTTTATCGCATAGTTATCCCACCTTACGTGTGTGTGACGTTTTTATACTTCCTCTTTTGAGTTGGAAAGTTGCTGGATTGTCATGTGCTCGTTCACACCAGTCAGTATTTGCAAATAAAACTGCTCATCTTTTGAAAAGACCTTTATGGTCGCAATTACGGAAGTACTCTCCCTAGTTCAGTTAACAAGAATAAGCCCCCAAACCTTTCTTCACGGTGCTCAGGACTGGGAACCGCGCTCTTGTTGATCCTCTCCTCATCTGTTCCTCTGCTCTGTTTATTATTTATTACTTATTTGTTATTTTAATTTAATTATTTATGTTGCTGAATCTTGTACTGGTGTAACTGTTGTGCTGTGAGCACAGTTCAGATGCACGGAGGACAGCAAGTTGAGGACTGGACTCGGGTGCAAGGATGGACTTGGTTGTATTTTTTATGCCTACTGCTCAGCAGAAGGCACAAACGTTGCAATGCAGAAGAAAAAGGAAACAAGGTTTCTTTAACACTATTAGTAATACAGACTCTGGTATTTAGCTTTAGTAACAACGTATTACAAATGGGAGAACAAATGGAAACGAGGTTCCTTTAAATAAAGCGCTGGTTTAAAACAATAAACAGCACCAAGGCAGATTTTAGAGAATAATACACACGAAATGCAGAGAATACATCGAAACAAGACCAGGAATGCAGCACAGGCAAGCTGTTACAAGACTTCACAATGACTAAGTGCAAAGCTTGGTCTTAAATAGACCACTGCTACTGCACAGTGGAAATTAGAGATAGGTGCAGGTGAGAATGAAATAACACAGGGGTCTTAGTAGACCGGTGAGCTGGATGGCTGAAGGCATGGTCTTACAACTAGATCTGATTGGTCCTGAATCCTTTAAAGAGACAGGGTCTTCCATTCTGTTTTATAGAGGGCGGGTATTATAATAAATGTTATTTTGACCGACACCTAGATTCATGGCTTTTGTGGAGCAAGCAGATGAAATTCTATCACTGGTGTTAGAGCACGGATAGTGAGCTATTTTGGAACATACATTAATTACAGAGAATCCAGCACTGGAATTGAATTGCTTAATTAATTAAAATATGCTAATTGATTTAAGAAAAAGGAAAGTGCTTTAAGTGGGGGAAAATGAGTATTTTTAAATAATGTATATTTAAAATCCTATGCCAGTTTTCCAGTTTGCTGCGAGATAATTTGCAAAATCCATCCTGGCTTGCTAACAAGAAAGCTGTTAAGCATGGCTTAATGGTGTTTGTCTATTGTATTAGTAATGAACTTCAGGCACTGTGACCACTTTTCATTTCTGCCTTATTCCTCTAAAACACGTTTTGCAAATTATGTTGAAGATTTTCCTGGTGCTGAATTCCTTAAAAAAAAAAAAAATAATAAAAATGGGACAAATTCTTCATAATTCATCACTTTGGAAAGGTTCTCAGTTTCATAATGAAAGATTGTTAAACTGTAGCTCATGGAGGTAGATAGGATTGAAGTAGGTTGTTAGCGCTCAGTATTGGATTTGTAAAACGGTTCCTTTCTCGTTGGGTTTCCAAACATGAACTGTAATGTGTTCCATGCTGTGGTTAATATGTTCCAAGCAAATGTCCAAACAGTTCAACAGTACAGCACCATCAGATGTAAACAGACAAGTATTTGGAGGAGTGATGGTGGATATTTCCTTTCTCGTTAATAGGATTCAGATTGTTCTGTACATCTGGGGTTTCTGTTCTCCCCGTTTATGAGTTTGTGTGACCCTTTTAGAGGTGAATATTTCATTTAAGTAGTGTTGTGGTCCCACGCACCTCAGGGACCTCAACACTACTAAACCTTCTGCAGGGAGTTCTTTAAAATGAACTATAATGATAAATTCCTGCATTGATGGCCCTGATTTGAATGCACATAGTCAGTTGAATGAACATATGTGTTGCCTGTTCATGAAACATAAATACATGTTTTGAAATTAACTTTAATCTTCTTAATATCTTTCTCAGGTATTCTCTTCGTAAAGACAAGGGTCATGACCTGACCCCCCCCCCCACACACACACACACCCACTCGCGCACACACACGAACACATTCAAAAGATAAAATTCTGTACCCATTTTTTTACATTAGGAGAGTACCTTGGGAATGCTGCCGAACCCCATCACTCTAATATTCCCCCTAACCGACCCACCCCATCCATACAGTTAAAATATTGCGTGGAAAGATAGTGACCTCACATCTATGACTGTTCTTTATCTAGTTACGGGGAAAACAGTTTGCAGACTTGGGAGTACGTGGCTTCCTCCACAGAAACCGAAGTATTATTCCTATTTAATGCACTAAAATAGCAGCCATCTATCTCTAGTGCTCTCAGCGCTGCAGCGATGGGAGTTGCTGTCGCACTGGGAAGCAGTCCTGTCAGGAATCTGTGGTACTACAGAGGATAGGTTACTCAAGGATAAGTGTGGGAGAATGTGCATAATGAAATGAATATCCTTCCTGCAAAGCTGAGATAAATACCCCCTGCTGCGTCAGTGTGTAAACAAGGAAATAAAAGTTTCCTGATGTAGAGTACCTCGCACATCAATGGTACAATAGAAGCCAGGACTTCCATCAGGAATTGTGTAGGAATCTGCCTATACATGATGAATTCCAAGTGCTCTCAAATATAATGAATTTTGTTACATTTATTACCTCCGCCAAGGAGGTTATGTTTTTGCCTGCGTTTGTTTGTTTGTTTGTCTGTCTGTCTGTTTGTTTGTCTGTTGGGTTCCAAAGTAACTCAAAAAGTTATGGACAGATTTTGATGAAATTTTCAGAGAAGATGGGTATTAAGTCAATGAACAGGTGATTAAATATTGGCATATCTAGGCCAAAGTACTGCTGAGATATACGCCAAAGTTCAAGATTTCAAGTCTTTCCAATGGGCCAGAGTTCCTATCGCCGCGATTTTGGGTTTTGCTGCTCCCTGGCGGTGGTCTGCGCACCTCTGAGTGCTTTTCTAATTTGGTTTAATTTAACCATCTCCTGGTTCATTTTCGGCTAGAGTCTGCAAATTGAGCGTAGAATAGCCTCTGTTGTGATAATTGATCATTTTGTCTGAGTGATATTTTGCTCAGTGCGTTTTTAAAACACACCGCACAATCAGTTGAGTGCTGTTGTATTTTACTCTTGACTACTAATATTCAGTGGTGAAATTAAAGCAATGCTATTAGCCAAACTAGATGCACCCGCACAAACCCAGTTCTTCCTTTGTTTTGCCTAAATTGCGATGAGGAGACTTGGAATGCGGGGTCATGATTTATTTTTAATTGGTAGCAAATTATCTGCAATGAATCTCCATTGAGAGAAAGAAATTGCCTTAAAAAATCCTTGAGAAAAAATCAATGGCGAGAAAAAGAGGAGTGATTGTTCCAATGCAGTGGATAATTGACTTAGAGACCTGATGAAAAAGCAGTGTAATGCCCTCTGTGCTTAAATGACAGTGCAGGTCTCTCAGCGGTTCCCCTGCGTAATACCATCAAACACTGCCTGTGATTACATTATCTGAAAATAATTCTCTTCTTTCCATTCTGTATTCTTTAGTAATCAGCAATTACAAGGTGCCATGCAAACCTCATCATATTTGTTGCTGTTTAGGAATTGATTTTTAGATAATAATCAGTCAGCCCAAACAGTGATGCCATTTTGCGCAATGTGATTTAATAGATTAATATTGATTTAAGCCCTTTACATGGTACATCAACCGGAATCTCTTTACAGAATGCATTTTTATTTAATCAACCTCAGTTGTGTATCTATATAGCCATTTGAACAATCGGATTCACTTGCCACTTAAATAATTCTTGCTAGTTTAATCAATATGCACCAATCAGCAATAAAATTATGATCATCTGCCTAATATTGGGTAGGTCCCCCCTTTTGCAGCCAAAGCATCCCTGACCAATCAAGGTATGGACTCTGCTAGACCTATGAATGTGTCTAGCATCACAATTTTAGCAGAAGATCCAATAAGTCCTGTTAGTCGCGAGGTGGGACCTCCGTGGAATGGACTTGTTCGCCCGGCACATCCCACAGATGCTCGATTGGAATGAGATCTGGGAAATTTTGAGGCCAATTCACCACCTTGAACTCAGTGTGTTCCTCAAACCGAATCCTGAACCATTTTTTTTGCAGTATGACCGGGCACATTATCCTGCTGAAAGAGGTCACTGCCACTGTGAATTATTATTTCCATGAAGGGGTGAACTTAGTCTGCAACAGTGTTTAGCCAGTAGGTGGTACATGTTAAAGTAACATCCACTTGAATGGCAGGACCCAAGGTTTCCTAGCAGACAATTGCCCAAATCCTTCTTCCCATAGTGCATCCTGGTGTCATGTCTTTCACGGGTAAGTAACGCACACGCACTCGGCCATCCACATGATGTTAATGCAAACTCGATTCATCAGCCCAGGCTTCTTGTATAGCTCTTCTGTCCCGTTCTGATGCTCATGTACCCATTGTAGGTGAACTCGGCCCTGGACAGGGGTCAGTATGGGCACCCTGACTGGTCTGAGGGCTTCACAGCCCCACACGCAACAAGCAGCACTGCTGTGTGTGTTCTGACGCCTATCAGAACCAGCATTGACTTCTTCAGAAGTTTTAGTTGCTGTAGCTCTTCTGTTGGCTCCGACCACACAGGCCAGCCTTCGGTCCCCATGCGTATCAGTGAGCCCCGGCCGCCCACGAACCTGTCCCAGTTTTACCGCTTTTCCCTCCTAGGACCACTTTTGGTAAGTACTGACCACTGCAGACTGGAATCACCCCACAAGAGCCGCAGTTATGGAGACGCTCTGACCCAGTTGTCCAGCCATCACAGTTTGGCCCTTGTAAAAGTCGCTCACATCCTCACGCTTGCCCATTTTTCCTGCTTTTAACTCGTCAGCGTTGAGGACCAAATATTCACTTGCTGTCTAATATACCCCACCTGCTAACAGGTGCCACCGTAACGAGGTAATCAATGCTATTCATTCACTGTGTGGTCATAATGATATGGCTAATTGGTAAGTGTTTGTATAACGCTAAATAAAATGACGCCAACTTTGAAATGTATTTAAAAATTTTTTACTCAGTATTTGAAGTATATGGGGGTAAAAGATTTTTTAAACAATAAATTACATTGCGATCAAATGTAGTATTTTTGCATCAAAGCATCCCTCATTGAATTTAATCACTGCTTTGCAAATTTTATGCACAAGGTATTGTTCTCCATAGATTTCCGAGAGGAAATCCATAATTCTCATTGGCTTGTCTTTGATGATGGGCTCACTTTATGACCTTTAATATCCAGCTGACCCCTAAACTGCCTTTCAGTTTAACAGACTGCGGTGACCTTCCCAAACGACCCACCAATTTTTGGATTTGAGTTGGGTCATGTCTTGCTGTAGCACAATGTTAGTTTCATTTAATCTAAGTGAAAATACACTCTGCTTTTATAACACTTTCTGTGTGTGGAGAGTTATAATTGACAAATCAAATTAACGGTGTTGGCCATACATGGAAAACTATTCCCCAAAGACAAGAAACACATCTCTATAACTAACAGAGGCAATCAAAAATCTTGCGTGTCCATATCTGACGGAATTTCATGTACTTTACACACTTTTTAAATCCTCAAGATAGTTAAAGATTATTCTTTTTCGAGGATGAAGTTGTTCTCTGAGCTGGTCACCTATATCCCAGTTTCTGTTTCCCCCCCAACTGTCTTTAAACCTGAACACCATGGCAACTGGATATGTGCAAACATTCAGCCAATCAGACTAGCTTCTGGACTCTGTAAACGGAAAGCTGGTCATTCTGTGGTAGTCTGACTGCCCACAAGCTGAGGTCTGAGGTTATGACTTATGTTTACTGGTTGTTTTTACTGTAGTTCATCAACTTATCAGCTTGTATTATCAGTAAAAAAATGCACTACACACACATGACATGTCCAAGCACAGGGCACGTACTTATACTTGTCCAAATACAAGTCCATATACAAGTATACGGTGTTTGGGGGATTCTGCACTTTTGTGATTTGTCGAGGAACTATTTTTATTACAACCAATGAGCAACACCCACTGCTTTGGGGCCAGAGAGCCTTTCTGACGACAGTTAAAACACCGATACGGGAAAATAAAGTGTTGCCCAATGAACTATATATATTTTGGATTAGAAAAGTTGGCGTTTGGTTGCATTGTGCAATTGCTCCTTGTGATTGATTGTCAAACTGCTGCCATAATGTCTTTTTTATTGGATTTGTAGTGTGGGAGTGGTAATTGAGACGAAGAACACATTTATTAGCCCGCTGCACTGTTTGAAAGTTGGATGCGAGGTTTGGGGTTGGCTGTGAAGTGGATCTGTTCTTGGCACAGCGCTTAAGTTTACAGCTTACTTTATTTACAGCTCTTCAGAGTAACCTGCGCTAAAGCTAAAACAGCCTCAGAGGTGAAGACATAGGAATTGTACTAAAGCCAAAAGAAACTAGAGCAGCAATTAACTCCACCTTCCAAAAATAAAACGAAACAAAATTAAAAAAAAATAATAAAAGCTTTCGCTTGTTGATGTAAAATAGGTTAATTAAAAGTATGGATGGGAGGTCATAGCACTTTATTAATCCCCCACCATGACACAAAAGTGGAGCGAGGGGATATTACAATTGAGCTTTTCTGTCCGTCTGTACGCCTGCCCATCCATCAAGATAAATAGAGACGGTTTATCAGAAACGACTTTACCTAGATGAGTGAAATTTTGTGTGTGTATGTTAGTAGTCATAACCTTGATTGGTTTTGAAAGTAGGATTCCATAGTGGTGGGGTATATTTTAGTCAATATATTCTTGTCAACAATTTTAAGCTTTGATTATCAGGTCATATTAGATATTGCCACGAGTGGAGTTACAAGTTGTGTATCATGTAAGACAGATGTGAGCTGTGCAGGGAAATTTTATATACAAAGATGAATATTGACCTAATGTAATTTTTGAGTCAATGCCAAAATCCATGTGCGGGGTTGTGTGGATTTATGGTTTCAGTTTTTCAGGCGTTTCAGGAGCATAAATATTTTTGGTCCTCCTTTTTCGGTTGTCCGTGAACCGGACCAAGACACAGCTATCCGTTAAGGTTTTGCTTTGACCCATTTCTCACCAGGCATTGCTGAAGATGTGGTGGAGTTGAGAAAAGACAAATATTGATGTTACCCGTGTGTTTTGGGAAAAAATTTTTTTAAAAAGTGTGTGGTCCTCCGCATGTTTACACGATTTCCCTTATACGGCTTTTCAAGGCTGTGATGAAGATACTAGGGGGAATAAAATTACAGATTTGCAATAAAGCCCCCTTTTAGAAAGCTGCCAAGCAGGGGCGTGTTTAGGGCCTGGCTACTGGGCAATAGCCCCGGGTATTTTTTCTTTAGCGCTGGGTCTTTTCTTTTAGCTAAAAAATAAGACGAATGTGAACTTTGAGCTCTTGCTACCACTGAGTCTTTTGCCCATATTGTAATTTATTTGTGGCTTGCGTTGATAAGTTACCGTAGTAACAGGGATGGTGTCTGTATCAGTCTCATAAAAGCCTCCTCCCAGAGGTCAATTTAAGGTCTTAGCATCCTCAAAATTCATGACGCCTGAAACATGCCATTGGGGAGCTAGCTAGTAGCGCAGCTAAAAAAAAAAAAAAAAAAAAAAAGATCTGAGAAAAACATGAAACAATAAAGGTAACATTTACTTATTAGATATAAGCTTTCCATGTTTGATTAAATATTAATATGTCATGTTATTTGTATCTGGCAAAGTGAACAATGAACTTCTAAATTTTCTCGTAGTGGCCAGATACCACTACATGATCTATAGCTTGATTAACCGCATTGGTGCAGTAGTCTAACATTAGCGGGTCTTCATACCTGAACGATGACGAGCTGATTTTAAAAACTTGGGATATTGCGGCAGATTTAACCGATTTTCGGTATTTACATGCACACAGCAGTTGATTCTGCTAATAGACCTCTCTGGGCAGTATGAAAACATCAAGTGCGTGGCTTTAATTGTTCGTGCGTGCAATTAAAACATTCAAAATCAGTTTAACCAGGGCTGCCAACTGTTACGCATTCGGCGTTAGATTTAGTGCCACATTCACGTTCTCGTGCTGCAGTCAGCAATGATTCAATCAACGCAATGCGTATGTTTCACGATTGTTCAAATGAAATACCGTATATGACTATTTAGTAGCCCGGGCGTTTTTTTAGCAAAATCAGCTTGGACCCCAGGCGTTTATAAGAACCAGGCGGGTATTTGCAAAAGGCCATTATTTATTTTTGCACGGACCTGCACCAGGCCAGTTCGGCTTTCCTACACAGTTATAAACTGACTGAATTTAACCGTAAAATTAACGCGTTGTCTCCTTGTCATTTTAACTGTAAGTGGAGTCCTTTGCGCATTTAACCGTGGTTTACACTGAGCATACACTGAACTCCATGGTAAACTTATTGTAAAATTAAGCTTATGCCATCGGAGGCGACAGTTTGGGGTATATCCCCGAACGCCCCCAATCCTCCAATTCCCCAATCATTGAATAGACCTTGAATAAACTTTCATTTGAACTTAATTTCACGTCAGTCGGACGAATGGTTCTGAAGATATGGCCAAAATGGTGATATTTCTTCACAAAGCGCCACCTGGTGGCAAAATATTGAACCATACAGGTATGATGTCATTATGTGACATGTTGTGAGGTCATGACCATGCAGTCGCACATAGTTTCATTTCAATTGGACAAATTGTTCCAAAGATATGGCAAAAATGGTGAATTTAATGTGACAAAGCTCCACCTTATGTCGAAATTTTGAACCAAACAGGTATAATGTCATCTTTAAACACATCCTCAGGTCATGACCTTTCATTTACACTTGATTTGAGGTCAATTGGGCAAATATTTCCAGAGATATGATAAAAACATTGATTTTTCAGTTTTTGGCCTCTGGTGGCCAATCTAGAAACCGTAAATTGTCCAAAATAGAATTAGTTCTTCCTTTTTATGATAATTACTTATATGCAAAAGATTAAATTTCTAATTGAAATATTACTGAAGTTATCGCGTTAACACGTAGGGAGGCGCGGCAATGGCGGTCAGACCAAAAACATAATATCCCCGGAACGCCATTCGGAGTTCGGGGATATAATTACAGTAAATATAACTGGCTAAAAGGTGCCAGTTAAATTTCCAGGCAAAAAAAGGCTTAGGTTTTATTAGTTTATTATTAGCAGTGTATTTGCGGAAACTGAAACTGGCGCGGTTTCATTTGCATACTTTAATTTTGAGACTTCTACATTGATCCCAGTTGGGGAAACACGCAGTATCATCCTGTCATCCATCGTGTCAGGCCAAAGACGGACTAAATTAAGACAACAAGTAGGTATGAACACTTCTGAATGAAGTTGTTCTGATCTTAATACAGAAAGTCAGACATGCAGGCACAGCTGAATGCGAATGCTTTTTCTTTGAATGAAACAAAACGTAGGTAACTGAGCGATTTTATAAAGGGTAAGGCAACTGTAGAGCTTATTCTTTAACTTTGCCAAATAAGAGAGCATAAATATTGTTGATTTACAACTTCTTATTCATGTCCTTTTTGAAGTACGAAAAGATAAAAAAGAACACGGAAAACAAGTCCCCTTATCCGAAAAATAATAATTGTCGACGCCTTTGTTTCTGTTCATATGCGTCTCATTGGACATTCATACATACACAAGATGGCAGAGCTATTCAGCCGTGTGGGCTTTTGGTCCAGCCAATGACGTTGTCCACTCTAGTTTCTTTATATCTCTATGCCAAAGACCCTCTGCTGTTTTTCCCCCCCACATTTTTATTGACATCAGATATACATACAAAGACAAACCGAAGCTTGTTTTAGCGTCTGTGTTACCGCAACACGGGGTAACACAGACATTTATATACAATAGTGCAAATAATCACCCGGGCGTTTAACTGAACCGGTGTTTAATACTGAAAATGAGGTCAGACCCCCGGCGGCTTTTTGCACTCAGGCGCGTATTTGCACGCGGGCGATTATTTGGTCACATACGGTAAGACCATTTGAAACATTTTTATGCAATTCCATTGCTTCCAACCCCTGAATGAAGAAACGCGTGAGAAGTCCGGAGTCATAGATTTCATGTTACTAGTGGTGAAATCCACCGAAAAGCATGTGAAACTGAAAAATCTCCACGCACAAGGACTTCAGTTCTACCTGAGAATCTCTTAAATACACGCTGATTTAATAATTTATGACTACAGCACGGGGACACGAATATGCCACTTAAACTCACGCCGAATACGTGAAAGTTGGCAACGCTGCAGATAATTCAGCGTTGTGCTGAAGTCACTGAGAGTATTGTGGCTGAACAGAAAGAATCCGGCATGTATGCTATAGTGGCTGATGAGGCCAGGACAGTAATTTAGAATAGCTGTCAGTTTGTGTGCCCTATGTCTCTCAAAAGGATAGTGATTTAAATGAACAATTTTTTTGGCTTTAAATAATTTTGGTGCGCTTTAATACAGGCACTATAGCAGGTTTATTGGAGCATACGTTAAACATGGAATCATCATGGCATTTTTTAATTTAATGTTGACGTGCAGCACTGCATCCAATATCACATTCGGTATTTTGCATTAGTAACTTCTTTGAAATGTGAAATTTTAGGCCAGTACACTGGATTTGATCCAGGCGTGAGACTTAATTATACCACTGACAAATTAATTCCAATCTGCACCGAGTCACGTCCTGTTTTTGGGGCTCAGCCCCTGGTGTTTCCAATGTCTATACACACCCCTGCTGCCAAGGCAGACACAGCACTGTGAGAAGTGTCTGAGAGCCAATCAGTCAAAATGGCTTCTCCCGCCCCACTCACAGAGGAGAGGGGATCATGGGAGGTGCTGAGATCGGCTCTGAAGCGTAGACAACAAAAATAAATCACTGCATTCTCTAAACACCGCACAACCTAGAGTGTACATACAGTTGTTTTGACATATGGGAACATTTTATTTTTATGCTGAAGATTCTGAGCGCGCGATATGTCATTACTCAGTCCGGGACAGGTCACGGAAAATGCACGAGGTCTTCCGACGGTTCGCGGCTGCAGAAAGTGACCTTGAAAATTGGTCTCAGCATGTGTTTTGTCATGACGGTTTATAGTTCCTTGCAGAAAGACTAATATTGAAAATCACATTTCAAATCCAACTAATCTCTTCGGATTTGACCTCGCCGTTGCGTTTTTGTCATACAGCTTCTCACGCGCATAACGAGAGGCCTCAAACGGTTGAGGGTAAATGCTCGTGACAGTATTTTCGGGGAAGTTAAGTGTTTGATATGAAATATGTCATATGGCATTCATTTTATACTACATGTGTCCCCTCACGCTATTTTTCACTTTACATTTTAAAATATTTGGTACTCCCGTCTCCCTGAAAATGTATGTAACCACTTTGCTTTTTGTGGTCGTGCACCATATGTGAATGAGCTTTGTTGAGGATACAGATCTGTTGATACCACTCAGAATTTGGAGAGCAGAATATTTTCCAACCACAGCTTTCACAGTGTACATGCTCGACTTGAAGATTTAACAGAAACTCTGTGGGGTGTTGGGCCTTTTACTCAGTGGAATAACACTCAACGGTTTTGATATATTCAAAGATACTCTGTCCTTAGAAATTACCGCAGCTGGTGTAGTTTTGTTTGACATGGGGAGGCAGAGAGCACATTGAGTTGCTAGCGGTGACCTGAAATTACAACTGCCATGATGGCTTAGGAGAAACAGCCATTTTGAATGATGTGAATAGGGTTTAATATGAAGAATTTTACCTGGGCCTGTCACTTGTATTAGTCACCCATCTATACCACGCATCATTCTCACATCTATCGGAGCGTTAATACATAACATAATAATACATAATTTTTTCCTCTTTAGACTATGGGCTTTGCTGCGCAGTTTTTTGGTGTTTGTGTTTCTGAATGAGGCACTTGCCGGCAGTAGAAAATTAAATGTAATTAAAAGGCCGCTGCTCTTATTCTAAAGCTGCTCTGTGAGATAATAACCAGATCTTGTGCTCTGAAACGAGTGAACTTGACTCATTCTCTCTACTTGGATTTGGGTTCAGTGACTTATCAAGAAGAGGAAGAATGTTGTTTTGAAATAAAAAAGCCAGTCAATAATTCCTGAGGGTGTTTTCTCCTTTTAATAATAATTTTTAAAAAATCAACCAAAAATTAATTTCAAATTCCATGCAGGACAGTTTTTGCATTTACAAGACAATACGACTTGGGCTCTATTCACGATGTGTCTGACTTACAGTGCAGATATAGAACAACATTTTGAAGGCGTCAAGGATTAGATTTTGTGTAGAGGAAAAGTGCTGTGACTCTTGAGCCTTCCAGGGTGTGTTCCTGCTTTTTACCCATTGCATGCTGGGATATGGGCTCCAGCCAGTTTAGATCTCAACCAGGAGTAAGCGGGTGATGTAATGGGTGTATTGAAGGAAAATATACGCTTTATGTTATTGTCCAAAGTAAATGTCCATAAAACTCTATCAGAAGAGTGGAACAAATTAAGCTGGGCTCTGTTCCTCTGATTGGACTGTGCTGTCGCCCTTTGATATTGATGTTCTGAGAAGTTCGAAAACAAATGTTAACCCAGGATAGATTTATCTCACTGACTCATCATTTTCATTTTATTTAGACGATGCAACTTTCATTTATCAAGCTCTACACCTGGGAAATGCTCTGGTCAAGTAAAATCATAATTTCGTTTACCTTATGAAAGAGGAAGTTGTACTTCGCATTTCATCATCTGATGTTACATTACATATATATACGAGTATTTACCGGGCACTCTCTCACGGAACGACTCACAACACAAAGTGCATATTTGAAGGACCAAAAGTGCTGAAAATCCTAAAAGGAGATTACACTCCGAGTGTCGACGGCAGCCACAAAACCTGGATTGTGTAGTAATTCTACCACAACAAATAAAGTCACAGATGTGATTGGTATATTGACAAACAGACATACCAACTGCTAAGGCTTACGGAGCGTGAGAGAGGCATAGCCTGAAGAGATGAGTCTTTAGACGACGCTTGGAAGAGTCTAGGGTCTCTGCTGTCCTGACCTCCGTGTGGAGGTTGTGGGGAGGTCATTCCACCATCTCAGAGCCAGGACAGACAGGATACATAACCAGGAAGTGCAGGAGCATGGTGGGGAGGTGCTAGAGGGCTAGAAGTTGAAGAACGGAGAGATCTAGCAGGTTTGATAAAGGGTTAGGGTTTGATAAAGTAGACTGAGGCAGTCCCTTTGGAAACCTGATATGCAATCACCAGTGTTTTAAATTTGATACCAAAACAGAGTGCTAGGGCACGTCAGCGAGAAGTAGGGGTGACATGGGAGTGTCTGCATTAAATCAGACAAGCTGCAGCATTTTAGATGCGCTACAGAGGTCTAATTGCTGCTGCTGGGAACCAGCCAAAAGAAAGTTGCAATAATCCAGGCGTGACAGTACCAACACTTGGACCTGAAGCTGGGTTGAGTAGGATGCAAGAAAGGGCCAGATTCTCTAGATCTTGAACAGGAAGAATCTGCATGCCTGGGACACCAACTCAGAGAAGGACAATCTGTTACACATCGCCTCTCATAGATTTCTCACGCTGGCTGATAAGGACACAGAGGTATTCCCAGTGGGGACTGTGAAGTCTTTATTGGGAGGAGTATGAGCAAGGAAGAAGATCACCTCCATTTTGCCAGGGTTGAGCATAAGATAGTAGTTGAAAATCCAGGTTTGGATGTCCTTCAGGCAAGTGGAGATGCAGGTAGAAATCTGCACGTCAAATGGTGGATAGAAAAGGAAGCGTTGCATGTCATCCGCATTACAATGGTAGGGATGAGCAGGGTTTCAGGATCAAGAGAGTGTGTGTCTATGGAGAAGAGAAGTGGACCAAGGACCGAGCCTTGCGGGACTCCGGTAGTAAAGTGCTGATACTGAACAAGCCCAGGCAACCTGCAAAGACTGATAAGCGAGGTAAAATCCAGTCCAGTCCAAGCCGGTGCCACAGATGCCCAGGGTGAACGGGAGGATAGGCCAATTAACTGCATCAAAGGCAGCCGACCGGCTGAGGAGGATCAAGCCAGAAGAAAGGGACGCTACCCATGCGGCAAGAGGCAAATTGCTTGCACATAGAAGAACAGTTTCTGTTGAGTGGCTAGGCCTGAATTTGGATTGTAAGGGTCCAATAGACCGTTCTGTGACAAGAATACTGAGAGTTGATGACAGGAAGTTCTTTCAATTATTTTTGACCAGAATGGGAGAAGAGAGACCAGGTGATAGTTGTTTATGAGAGAAGGATTGAGAATGGACTTTTATAAAAGAGTGTACATAGGTACACTTGAAAGAGGAGGGGAGACTCTCAGCAGATACGGA
Organism: Gymnothorax reevesii; assembly: GCA_029721435.1. Classification (NCBI taxonomy): domain Eukaryota; kingdom Metazoa; phylum Chordata; class Actinopteri; order Anguilliformes; family Muraenidae; genus Gymnothorax; species Gymnothorax reevesii. The sequence goes on from CM056574.1 coordinate 13,388,787, forward strand.
GGAGTTCACAAGAGGTGAGAGAGGGGAGGATATCAGGAGCGTTAGCCTGAAGGAAGGGTGAAGGGATTGGGCCACGAACGATGTCTTACATATTTTGTAAATTACCATCTATATTTTGCAACAATTCTTTGCTGTGTTTCTACTGTTATGGCCCCAATTTGTTATTACATTCATAACACAACAGCAACAGCAAGGGACGACAAACACAGTTTCAACAACTAAAACACATTTAATTTTTAACAAAGACAAAGACTAATAACAACCTACAACTAAAGACCAAGATTGATAAATAAGAAAAAAACAGAAATAATTACAGTCCCTTCTTGGTGGGGTGGCTTGGTGATGTCCTGGATGAAGAAAATGCTCAAACACAGGCAAAGAAATCCACAAAAGAAACTACACAGGTCTTGAACAGAAATGACAGGTCTGGTCACACGTATCCTTCTTCTTGCAATTTCTCCTACTACTTTACTGTCTCAATTCTTTTCTTTATATACTCTTTTGCAGACCCCACCCACATTTAGACCTCTTTTTTTTAACTTTCTGAGACTTGCCCCAGACATGTCTGGAAACATGTCCAAACATGACTCCAGTCTGAGCTTAACAAAAAAAAAGGTAAATACTGCCATCTAGTGGCCTATATTCACATTACACCTCCATTCCAAAAGGGAAAAATTTTGACTCATAAAGGCAAAATTTTTCTTTTCAATACAAAATGGTTAAGTGAACACTTGTCTACATATACATATCATACAATATTCAAACACATGATATATATATACACATTCAAACACGGGATAAGCAATCAGCAATTACATTGTCTGTACCCTTCACATGCTTAATTTCCAAGTCAAACTCCTGTAAAATCAAACTCCAATTCAACAATCTCCGATTCTTGTTTTTCATCTTACTCAAAAACATTAACGGATTGTGGTCAGTGTACACAATCATTGGCTTTTGTCCTGTACAAACATAAACCTCAAAGTGTTGTAAAGAAAGGACCAGAGCCAACAGTTCCTTCTCTATTGTGGAATAGTTCCTTTGGTGGCGATTGAACTTCCTGGAGAAGTATGCCACGGGATGCTCAATGTCATCAGAGTCACTTCTCTTCATGATGGCTTGGACTTAAGCATTTATGGGTGCCACCTTACCCTGGCCTATGACGTAGCCAAGATAGGTGACAGTAGCACAACCAAAGTCACTCTTGCTTAGGTTAACAGTTAGGTTAGCCTGGGTCAGGCGCTGGAACAACGTCTCTACATCTTTTAGATGTTCTTCCCAGGAGTCACTCCATGTGATCAGGTCATCGATGTACGCACCCGTGTGTGGCAATCCGGTGATTGTAGACTGTATCATCCTTTGGAACGTGGCTGGGGCATTTTTCATGCCAAAGGGTAGGACTTCATACTGGTACAATCCAGATGGTGTGGCAAAAGCAGAGATGCTCTTGGCCCTCTCAGTTAAAGGCACACACCAATAACCCTTCAATAAATCAATCTTGGTCAGAAACTTTGCTTGCCCTACACTATCAATACAATCATCAATCCTAGGTATTGGAAACACATCAGTTCTAGTTACAGCATTGACTTTGCGATAATCTGTACAGAATCTAGTACTTCCATCAGGTTTTGGAACTAGCACACAGGGTGAACTCCAATCGGAGTTGGAGGGTCTGATAATATCATGTTTTAACATGTACTCAACCTCTTTCTCAGCAATCTTTCTCTTTTCAGGATTCATCCGGTATGGATGCTGTTTTATTGGTTTGGCATCACCAACATCTACATCATGAGAGGCTACAGTAACTCTCTTTGGAACATCAGGAAACAATTCCTCATATTTCTTGATCAACCTTTCCAACTGATCTCTCTGTGAGGGTTCTAAGTGCTGGAGTTTTACATCAAGATTTTGCAACACTTCAGTGTTTGATAATTTACATGAAAGAACTTCAGCTTTAATTCTTGGTTCATCATCTTGAAACTCCCCCTCATCTTCACACGTTTCGACCATTGGAGAATCTGAAGTGACAGCTGCAACCCTAGCATTTCTGTCATGATAAGGCTTTAGCATGTTAATATGACACAATTGTTTTGGTTTTCTCCTATCTGGAGTCTTCACAATGTAATTGAGATCATTGAGTTTTGTCAGAATTTCATAAGGACCATGAAATCTAGCCTGCAATGGATTGGACTGCAAGGGAAACAACACAAGGACCTTTTCTCCTGGTTTAAACTCACGGCTTCTAGCCTTATGATCATACCAAGTTTTCATTTTTCCCTGACTTGATTTCAAGTTCTCTTTGGCAAGGTCACAAGCTGCACGCAATCTTTCCTTGAACTTGCCAACATAGTCTAACAGACTGATATGCGGCTCTTTCTCTTGCCATTGTTCACTCAATAATAGCAAAGGTCCTCTCACTTCATGACCAAACACTAGCTCAAATGGACTGAATCCAGTAGACTCCTGCACTGCTTCTCTAGCTGCAAACAACAGCAAATGAACCCCTTCATCCCAGTCTTTCTCATGGTCATAACAATAAGTCCTCATCATTGTCTTGAGAGTGGAATGAAACCGCTCTAAGGCACCCTGACTTTCTGGATGATAGGCACTAGAAAGAATCTGCTTTGCACCTAGTTCATACACAACCTGCTGAAACAATCCTGAAGTGAAATTGCTACCCTGGTCTGACTGAATTTCCCTGGGAAGGCCAAACAACGTGAAGAACTTTATCAAAGCCTTCGAGATTGCAGCTGCCTTGATGTTACGTAGAGGTATGGCTTCAGGGAATCTGGTAGATGCACACATGATTGTCAACAAGTACTGATTTCCAGATCTAGTCTTGGGTAATGGACCAACGCAATCAACAATGACCCTAGAGAATGGCTCCCCAAATGCTGGGATAGGCTGCAATGGAGCTACAGGTGGGTCTAACTGGTGTTTTCCAACTACCTGACAAGTGTGACAGGTTTTGCAAAAGTTGGAAACGTCTTTCCGAAGCCCAGGCCAAAAGAAGTGTTTCATGATCTTATCAACAGTCTTGTTAACACCAAGATGACCTCCTAAAGGTAAACTATGAGCCATTGTTAAGATCTCATTCCTATAGACCTTCGGAACAACAATTTGCCTGACCACTGCCCAATCTGCATTGGCAGGGATATCAGGAGGGCGCCACTTCCGCATCAACACACCATCCTTGAGATAATACCCAACTGGAACTGCATCTATTTCTTTATCAAGAAGGGCTCTCCTCTTTAGTACACAAATTTCAGGATCATTAGTTTGCTTCTCAATCAACCGCTTTCTGGACAGAGACAAGTCTCCAGACACATCAGAATCACCAGACCCATCCGGCTGGCTGAATAGAGAACTGATAAAAGTATCTGATAAGTCCTCAAACGGAGAAACCATAGTAGGCCAATCAGAGTCATGAGGCGAACCACCTGAGTCCTGACTATTCAATGTGCTGGACGGCACCACATCATCTTCTTCTTTAGCCTTCTTGGCCATAGCACGAGTCACTGCGCAAGAAGGATACAGAGATGGGTCCTCATCCCCATCTTCAGTGCTCGGCTGTGAAGTAAGATGTACAGGGGGAACTACTTTGCCCCCAGCCAGGTCATTGCCTAGCAACAGAGAAACACCCTTTATAGGTAGACTTGACATAAGTCCCACCTTTACCTGTCCTGTAACTAAATCTGACTTCAAGAATATAGAGCGCAGGGGTACAGATACAGTCCTCCCTTCAATACCTTGTACAAGTATGAAATCCCCTGAAGCGGTCTCATCACGTAACTCCAAGGAGTCCATCAACAAAAGTGACTGAGAAGCTCCGGTATCCCTTAGGATATATATGGGGACAGGAGTAGTATGCTCATTCAGAGCCACAAATCCCTCTGACACAAATGGAAGAAATTCCTCCCTCACAAAGTCAGCTGTATTAGGCTTTTTAGCCCCACAAGAAGCAGGCAATTTAGCAGATTGGTTATCCACTACAGGGGTTTCTAACCTTGTTTTCACAAAGGCATTTGGTTTGGTATCCTTTTCTTTTTCTTTCTTAGCTTTAAGGAACCAACAGTTAGTTGTAACATGACCAGATTTCTTGCAATAACTGCAAACTAGACCACTTCTGTCACTGTCAGCTTTCACACTTTGATCAGACCTGTTACTGGATTTCTGAGCACCATCACCAGATTTGTCTTTGTCTTTGGGTGAGGAATCTTGGGTATCACCATAACCCTTTTTCTGAAATTGGGACCATCTATTGTTACTGCTAGACTGAAATTTGGACTTATGTGTGAGAACATATTCATCTGCAAATTTTGCAGCTGACTGCAAATTCAGTGCTTGCTTCTCATTAAGGTAGGTCTTAACATCATCCTTAACACAGTTCTTGAATTCTTCAACTAACACCATCTCTTTTAGTGAGTTGAAATCATCCTTGACCTCCATAGAAGTACACCAGCGCTCAAAGCAAACCTGCTTTTCATTAGCAAATTCAACATAAGTCTGATTTTCAGATTTCTTCAAACCTCTGAATTTTTGTCGGTAAGCCTCTGGAACCAACTCATAAGCTCTCATAATAACCTTTTTGACAATCTCATAATCAGAGGAATCATCTGCAGACAAAGCCGAATAGGCCTGTTGAGCTTTACCCTTGAGGACAGTTTGCAACATCAGAGGCCAGTGTTCCTTTGGCCACTGGCAACTCTTTGCTACCTTTTCAAAACACTGGAAATAGTTGTCAACATCCTTTTCCGAAAATGGAGGCACCAGTTTTACCTCCTGGCTAGCCCGAAATTTATTTTCAGTTTGAATTTTTATTTTTAGTTGCTCCATTTGGAGTCTTTCTTCTCTATCGAATTTCTCTAATTCAAATTCTCTCTGTCTTGCAAATTTTTCTAACTCAAATTCTCTTTGTTTTTCTTCTCTTGCTAATTTTTCTAACTCAAACTGCCTTTGTTTTTCGTTTTCTTCCCTCTCAAATTCCCTTTCTTTTTCTCTTTCCTCCCTTTCAATCTCTAGCATTTTTAATTTAAGTTCCATTTCTATATTTGGATTTTCCACTGGAAACTGTTCCAGATCTCCTGGTGCAAACACATTTTCATCAATGTAATATTCAACTATCTCTCTAGCCAGTCTTGCTTTTCGCATGGCTGGTTTTACCTCTGTCAACTCCAACTGTCTGCAAATTTCTAGCAGTTCTGTCTTTTTAAAAGACTTCAAAACCCCTACGGTTGGTGATGCCAAGAAATCATCCATTGCTGTTGTCAATATATATCTAGGAAAATTCACAAAAACAATTTCACAATTTGGAATGTTAGATTTTCAATAAATTACTCACACAATGGTCTATCCCGGACGAGCCCCCAATTTGTTATGGCCCCAATTTGTTATTACATTCATAACACAACAGCAACAGCAAGGGACGACAAACACAGTTTCAACAACTAAAACACATTTAATTTTTAACAAAGACAAAGACTAATAACAACCTACAACTAAAGACCAAGATTGATAAATAAGAAAAAAACAGAAATAATTACAGTCCCTTCTTGGTGGGGTGGCTTGGTGATGTCCTGGATGAAGAAAATGCTCAAACACAGGCAAAGAAATCCACAAAAGAAACTACACAGGTCTTGAACAGAAATGACAGGTCTGGTCACACGTATCCTTCTTCTTGCAATTTCTCCTACTACTTTACTGTCTCAATTCTTTTCTTTATATACTCTTTTGCAGACCCCACCCACATTTAGACCTCTTTTTTTTAACTTTCTGAGACTTGCCCCAGACATGTCTGGAAACATGTCCAAACATGACTCCAGTCTGAGCTTAACAAAAAAAAAGGTAAATACTGCCATCTAGTGGCCTATATTCACATTACACTACATATAAATCGCAATATCTGGTCCGGTAATTTCATGAGCATACCAAAACAAAATCCAAACTAACATACGTTATTATGTTTTCGGGGCAGATTCTTGCTACCAGATGCCAAGAACGAGACCTTGACTATGACTTTTAGGGCTGGGAGCACAATACAGTCCAGGGCTGTTTGTGAATTCCTTTGCCATCAGACTAAGCCCATGAGCTGAAGATTGAAGATCTCTGGAAATATATGTGTAAAGGAAACCTCTTGAAATATCTTATATTTTCATTTTTTATCCCAAAAGGAGAGCATAATGGGATCTCTGGAGAATACCACCACTGATGGGAACACCTACTGAGGGTCAGTGTAAGGCACTATTTAATTCTTGGCTCAACCGGGCTTTTTAATACACTTTAATAAATGCAAATGAGTCACTTTGTACTCACATTAATTACCCACCAATTCCCTGATTACCGTGGTTGTGTTGTTTGCAAATTGCCCTTTATAATCTTGTGGAAATGAACGTGACCAGTCACTGTGGAGTACTGGAGGCCTGTGGCGTGCTTTGGAACCAATTACACTAAACCCACCGTTCCCCAGAGAGCCGTGATAGAGAGGCAGAGGTTTGCGATGTCCAATAATAACATTAACTCGGGCCGGATCGGCAGAGCGCTTTAATTACATTACAGCCAGTATTTTTGCACTCGCAATGAGATTTGGCCGTCTGCGAAGGGGGAAAAATGGGCTCTCGCTGTCGTTTCATTAACATTGTGATGCATGGCAGTCAAAACCCTCAAAGAGACAATGAGTAGAGAATGCTGTTATCAGCCAGAGCCAGTTATGGCTTTGAATATGATAAAGAAAAAAAAATGGTGTAATGCAAGTGTATATTTTTTGTATTTTTGACACAATACTGGACTTACAACGGCGCACGCAGGTACCACAAAATTTTCTCTTATGCGTCAGCCATCTTATGAATGCATAGCTGTTCTGAATGATATTAGGACACAGTTAAAAGGAAGGTTCAGTGATATTATGTGTAGTACTATACAAAATTTTTAGGCTCATTTGAAGCAATCCTGTGGGGTGAAGATATGTCCAAAATTCATGAAATTAAAAGTTTCTACATCTTTAAAATACTCTGTAAAGAGTTGTGTTCTGGTAACAAAATCAAATCCATATTTGCTAATGCTACTCTTTGACTAAAAAACATACACAGTGCCTTGCACTGTCCAACAAGGAAGGGTTTAGCATATTTAATCATTTATGTCTGCTTGCTTGTCTGTCTGCGAACAAAATATTTTAAAAACTACTCGTCTGGTTTGGACCAAATTGGGAGGTACGTAATGGAAGTGAATTACGTTGGCGATGTTATAACAAAGCATCATGAGGTAACTTTGCAAAAAGGTAAAATTATGTATCTCAAGAACTGAATGCAGTATTGACTCGTTAGTAACGGTAAAAATCAATTTTATGTGATATCTTTCTCATTTAATGTTATCACAAAATATTGATAATATTTGAGATCGCCTTGCGTCAAAGATTTCCTTGTAGATGTCAGAAGTTAGGCGGTGTGGTTCATAGGTTTTTTTTATCTGTAGGTTTCAGTAGAATTACGTTGATATAAAAGTTACAATTATTAAAAAATTGGTGTTACAAATGTACTTTTTTGTTGAAGGCAACATTAATGTGGACAACAAATATCAAAATGTTCAAATGAAAAAAAAAAAATCTGTACCACCAAATACTTCTGCACATTGCTGTATATCCAAACAAAAAAAAAAAAAATAGGAAAAAAAAAGAATTTTTTTAGGAAGAGCACATCATTAACTGCTTCGAGTCTGAACCTGAGTGAAAGGGAGATGGCTGGAAGCGTGATGATTCACATAAGCTACAGTTGCCGACAGACTGTTTGCCAAAAGCCGTGCCTGATGTTGTCTCTTTATTTTGCCGCTACGGTGTAAAAATAAACTGTAATTTGAAAACTTTGAAGTGATTCCAGTTGTTATGAAATGCATTAGTAATTACATGGGCTAGAACCATGTTTAGCAATTTTACACAGCTTGGAAGAGAGCACAAGAAGTTCAGGACATCTGCCTTTGTTTGAAGTAACACTATAGTAATTTGAAGACAAAATAAGTTTAATGTGTATGGATAAGTGCTAGGATTTACAAGGGTTCACAAAAAAGGAAACTATTTTAAAGGGGAGGTGAGTTACATGAGCAAGTTTAAACTCAGTGTAGAAAATTAAATAAAGATATTTTTTCTAAAAACACAGGCTGCCATTTTTTTGTTGTTTGCCAAGTGAACTTTGGTTCCCCCCTCACACTCCAGCGATGAACTCCTGATACTCTTGTCCGATTCGTTTCATGTTTTTCCCTCATGAACCGCCCACCAGCTGCTTCCTACACTGGAGTAACAACGATCTACGGTTCCTTAGAAGTCAAATCTGGTCGTTCAAAGTTCAGCTATCTCTCGCTTCTTTCTGTTGCCTCCTGTTAGTACCCACACACAAAGCCATAAACACTATCTGCCATTTCAACTTCAGGGTTGACTGCAGTATCACACAGATGTCTCTGCCTCTCTGATTGGTTAAGAGACATCATTATTTCCGCTGACCATTCTAGAACCCCCACCCATCCATTCTTTGTACCTGCTTCTTCCTTTGGGGTTGCAGGGGAGCTGGAGCCTATCCGAGCTGCCAATAGATGAAAGGTAGGGACCCACCCTGCACAGCTCGCCAATCCATCACAGGGCACACACACCATTCACTCACACTCCTACACTTATGGGCAATTTAGTGCCTCCAATTTGCTTAATGCGCACGTCTTTGGACTGTGGGATGAAATCGAAGTCCCTGAAGGAGACCCACACAAACATAGAGAGAGCATGCAAACTCCACACAGAAAGGCCCCAAGTCTGATTCGAACCCACGACCATTGTGCTGTGAGGCGGCAGTGCTAATATTTTTGATTGTGTGTTGAGCTAGAAATTCTTGCATGCGCTTTTTTTTCTTGATGTATCCCTCTTTCATGAATTTGAGGAGTTTAAAATTCCCTCGCTCCTACGTCTAGGTATACATCGAGGGTTTGGAGCACAATGGTTATATGTCCAAAATTTTGAAATTGAGATTTGTATACTAAAGGAATAAGTCCCGAGAAGCAGTGGGTTACAGTGATTTTATAACGGCGGAGGGGCGTTCTAAGGCATGATGCACAGCGGAGTGCCTTAGTGCCCCTCCGCCGTTATAAAATCACTGCAACCCACTGCTTCAGGGGGCTTATTGCTTTTATAAAATGTTTACCCTACATATAGCCCATTAAATAAACACACAAGAAAAAAAAATCAACGATTTATTGGTAATAATGCAACAATAAAAAAGAACTATTCGTTCTTCTACCAAGCAAAATAGAGTGGACATGGTTGGCGAGCAACACAGGCACTAAGATTTCTTTTTCATCTATCGCCATTATGTCACATCAGGCTATCTGGGCTCGTTAAAGTAGATATACTATGAAGGCAGGCTATTTTGAATGTCTCCTTCGGTCTCCCGAAGACCCCGTTAAATAATTTTATGTTCGTTTCGGTTTTCGAGTTTCCTTGTTCTCAACTCGCGCCAATTGGCCAAATCATTACAAACAGCAGTGAGAGCAGAGATCAAGATTGACTTTTGTCTCCACACTGCTGGTGTCCAGGAAAATATGTTGAATTGTGCATTAGTTTGCTAGCCAGCTTGTCAACTGGCTGGCGTTCACTAAATGGATGTGGTTACTCGACACAAAGCCCATAAATTAAACATACAAACTATACTCAGCAACAAAAGTTTCTGTGACACCATTTATGTGTATGTTATAAATGACACGCAAAGATCTCAATGCAATCAATATGTTTATTTAACAGGAGAAACACTGACTTTTCAGTGCCAACGTCACTCAAAACGAAAAATGTCATTTTCATGCGTCATGAAGCACTTGTCTGACGTCTAACCAATTGTGACCTTCACACTTCAATACCGGGTGTGACTTCCTCGTGCCATGATGCAAGCAACGCATCTCCGGCGCATGGACCGAATCAGATGTGCCAGAAATTGCTGTGGGATGTCATTCCAAATCTGACGTAGACGTTGTCGCAATTCCTGGAGTGTAGCTGGCGGGTTATCCAACCGCCGCAAACTTCGATCCATCTCGTCCCAAAGATGCTCGATTGGGGACATGTCTGGGGATCTGGCTGGCCATGGCAGGACATTGACATGTTGTTGCATCAGATACTGCTGTACAATCCTTGCAACGTGTGGTCTGGCGTTATCATGTTGCAGCGTTATTCCGGGACCATGTTGCATCAAAAACGGTACCACCAATGGCCGTAGCACTTCATCGCGATATCTTTGACCTGTCAGATTTCCATCAATAACAAGCAAATCTGTTCTGTTTCTAGCCGTGATCCCTCCCCAAATCATGACACTACCACCTCCAAAACGATCAAATTCCTGAACACAGTTGTTGGCATAACATTCTCCACATCGACGGTATACACGTAAACGACCATCACATCGGTTAAGCATGAATCTTGATTCATCAGTGAAGAGTACAAGATCCCACTGACGTTGGATCCACCGCCGATGTTGTTGTGCCCACTGTAGACGCAGTCGTCGGTGTTGTACTGTGAGTATTGGACGTCTTGCTGGCCGACGTGGGACAATGCCAAAATGACGGAGACGGCGACGGATTGTCTGTGCAGACAGTCGCCTCAAACCAGGTATCGTTCTTGCAGTTATGGTTGCAGGTTGGAATCGATTTCGGAGATGGGTTGTTCGAATCCAGTTGTCCTGTCTGGGAGTGGTTACTCGTGGACGGCCGCTGCGAGGACGGTCTCTGACATGTCTTGTCTGCTGATGACGCTGCCATAAGTTCCAAATGGTGTTTCGGTGGACATTCAGGCGATGAGCAACTTCCCTCTGCGAGGTTCCGCATTCAATCATCCCAATGGCCCTCCACCGATCATTTTCAGACAGTCTTGGCATTTAGAGGGTAGAGTTCCTGATCCGAAATGGCTGTGTTTTCGATAAGTGATGCTTCCGTCGTTCATCAGGCACAATGTGAACATTCCAAAAATTCTCCTCTTTTATTGCCATCCACAAGCATGATTTACGCACATTTTCACGTGCAAAGTCATTTTCTCGCATTTTCATGATTTCCATTTCAATGTTGTGTTTACGTGTACTGTTTCAGTCTGATATCACCATGTATGACAATTTCATAATTGCGTTATGAAAAATAATTAACAATATTGGTGTCACAGAAACTTTTGTTGCTGAGTATATATAAATATGTATATTGCTATTACTGAAATAGCGCGCTGGTTAGCAACGTAGCTAGCAAGCTGAAATAATGTCGAACTCTGTAATGCAATAGCTAGCTAGGTAGATAGCCAACTGGTTAGCGGGTTAAAAGGCTAAACTTCGCTGACACTGAAATTGCGAGCTAAAAGTCTTGAAACAAATGTAACCTAGCCAGTAAGTTCAGCGCCGAGTAGTTGGTTGCGCGCAGGGATATTTGCTGCGGTCTGCCTCAGAATGCAGTGGGTTACAGTGATTTTATACCGGCATGGAACGCGGCTCAGCTTGTCACATTTAAGGATGGGAAGCACCCGTTTGATCATAAAACACGTGGTTTCTGAAGCTTTTCCTTGGAGCGCAAATGTGATCTCAAATTCTAAATTTTGGACATGTGACCATAGTGCTCCAAATCCTTAACATGCAGACAAACGTCCTGCTACTCAATATTTTATTGTTCCAATGTCAGAGTGAGGTGGAGTAGAAAAGGTGTGCATTTTTTTGCCTTTTGTTTGTGCATCAACAGTAAAACGCCAAGTGAACATTTGTTACTGCTTTGTGTGTGTTAGATGGGAGAAATCTTCAAGCTATATTTTATGCTCACAAGAAAGGAAAAGTTGGTCCCTGGGTCTTGAAGTTGGTCCCTATTGATTATAAAAAGTCAGAATATTTCATTAATGTTTTCTTTTTTTAATGAAAATCATATACCATGCTATAGATGGTGTATGACAAACATTATGAATTCTAATTTGCCGCTCATTTTATTTGTTGGAGTAATCATTTAAAGAAAAGATTCAACAAAAACATTTTTATTGACCTCTTAGCTGTCGGTAAACCAGAATTCTGATTAGAAGCAGTATTTTCAGACATATGAAAGTTTTCAAGCGTAATGGAGGAATTTACCACCAAAGGATTACCACCTGAAATCTGCAACCATCAGAATATAAAATCTTCTTTTGAAATCTTACATTTTAGAAATGCCTTTGAGAATGACATAATGAATTTCAGCAATTTAATTATGATTGTGTTCCATGCTCTTCCCAGCATAATGTGACTTGGGGATAAATACGTTCAAGAGAAACTGCTGTTATTCATTTGGTGGGTGTGGCGGGGATAAGTACATTTGGGGGTTAAATTTCATTCTTTTGAATTTTATGTCAAACTCGGCATTTTCCTCAGCCTCGTATGGCTGGGATGTGACCTTTTGCAGAGGAATCCAGAATTCCAGCCATTCTCCTTCTAATATCTTAAATAAGTTCATTAATATTTTTTTATATGTTGTTAAGGACTCCTTGAGTTCCTCTCCCGAATTATTGATGCTGCCGCATCGAAGTGCTGAGTCACAGTATTAATCACTGTCACTCACCCTCAGCCACTCAGTTGCTTAGTTTCTTGACTCCTGTGAATCTGGATCTGTGATTCTGTACCATAACAGTTGTTTATTGGTGTGTACCATAACAGTTGTTTATTGGTGACACCTCTTATGAAAAATTACAACCATTCCAAAACATAGTTATTCTGTAGTAAATGGATGGTATTTTTGCCGCCATAGTGTAGTATTACTGTAGTGATATCATAGTCATTCAAACTACAGCACTACAGTTGTGTAGATTATAGTAATATCATAGTGCTGTTGACTGTGGCAATACAATAGCTATGATGTGATGGCTATAGTATTACTCTAGTCATACTACGCAAACCATTATAATACTTTAGTTATGCCATAAATACTATAGTATTACTGAGAAATAACTGTAAGATATTTTAATAAGGGTCTGCCCAAATACATGGCCGAATAATGAAAATCCTCAAGTATCTAATGGTAATATTCTTGGAAGGTCCTCGCAAAGAAGCGTAATGACGTATTGCCCCATGAATCCAAAATTCAGCTCCAACCATCATGTTTGTTGTTTTTTTCCTCGCCTTTTCTTTGAATCTATTTTTCGAGGGATTTGTGGACATTAGTGCTTGCGTTAAGAACCCCTGAGCATTTCTGCAAACTGAACACAGGCTATAATGTCTGGTCTTGTGAATAATGTGGACTCTGGCAGGGAGAGGCTCTGTACAGAAAACATCCTTCTCCCTCTGCACTGAATTATTTATTTCTAACCAATCTGATTAAAGGAATCTTTTGGGTCTCTCACTGAGGGGTTTATTCATACCAAACCTATTATTTTCATACCACTGCCTTGACATTATGCCCTTACCTCTGACTCGCAGTTCAAAACAGTCATTGTTCTCTTTTCCCTTTGCAAATATAGTCACAAGTATAGATGCAATTGAAGAACAGGTCAATGTGCATTTTTTTTTTCACTAGACTGATTTACGGACAAAGGTTGCTTTTATGCTTGTGATGTGTACTTTACAGGTAAGCATACTGTGAGAGTGTGTGTAAAGACCTTTCCAGAAATAATAAAGTTGGAGCTGAAAGTTCAACCAACAGAACTTGGTAGTTTTATCCTTCCAATCAGACATGAACGTGATGCAATGACTTTGTGACCCTCGTCACGTATCATTGGAAACCACAAACTTTTCTTCATCGGGACACCTGGTTTGGATGATAGATGGGACAAAAACGTATTAAAAAGCCAGTGTACAGAATTTAGAAACATGCTGTACTAATTTAAAAGCCACCCTCCAGTAAATTTTGTACTGTAAGCCTACAGGCCATTGGTTGCTTTAACAGCATCTTTTTAGTGGGTCACTGGAATGCTTTGTGTCTGACCATTGACCTTCACGTGCAGTAAAGTCAGCTGTTCATAAATTTATATTCACCAGAAGAGCATTTTTTGAACAAGACCTTTCTGAGGTATTGACACAAAATAATTTACGCAGATCTATTGTAAATCTGCTGTGAGAACGGTGCAGCATTTTGCATGCATGCAATTTTATTGTTGCATTTTGAGTGGAATACTGTCCTTCACTACACCATTTAACCTTAATACAAATACTTCCAGCAGCATATTTATATATAAATAAACCTTCACTCTGCATTTTTTCAAAGGTTTGAGTGAAGAGATTTTGAATAGGCTAGAATTATGAGTCAGGATGTGACATTAGATGAGCAATAAAAATAAAATAAATACAAACTTTCTTGCCAAAATATCATAAATGCCTGCAGTATTTCAAAAATAATGTGGTAATGCATGAGAGTAATGTCTCTCTGCTGGAGAAAAGAGACACGGAGAATGGGGAAGACAGCTTTATCAGAACATAAAAGGAGACACCATGGGTGGGGACTCTATAGAATGATGTTGATTTAGGTTCTTTGGCGCTCGCGCCAGAGAGGCGGTTGCAACTATTACGCAGCGAGCAACTGAAACAACCTTCACAACTATGAGCTAAACATTTGACCTGTGAATTACAGCTAAATATGTTAATTTTTCAAAAACAATTACAGGATTTAAACTGTTACCTAAAATGAAAATGCACATAAAAAGTGCACATGGTGTATATATAACAGACATGATATAGAATATGTTGACTGAATTCATTGCTCATTTTTAGATTGCACCATACCAACCTGGCAGGGAAAGTATTAAGCTCTCTCTGAATGTGGAATCGATATCACATATCCTTTTTTGATGTATAGGTAATGTCTCTTGGCCTGCATCATGTTTACCAGTGTGTGTGGCCATCTTGCCCTCAGAACACCATACGGCCGACCCTGGGACTCCTGCCTGGGTTTGCGTTTTACCACATTAACTTCCCGCTAAACAACGTCTGCTTTTCCCCTGTGACTCCAGTTGAAATGAAGTATTTTTACTGGCAGATATGGGGAAATCTTGCTAATGGGGTGTAATTATGGGCTGAGCGCATAGCCTGTAGTGCAAAAGTACACTTCGGTTTTCACTCCTGTGACTTGCTCTAACTGCACACACTATGTTACTGAGCATCGTCCATTTGTACAAACCATGTTGGGAATGTTCCAGTCAATCTATGTTGAAGAAAATAAAATTCTCAGAGTATGAGATTTTACAGTATTCGTGTTTTAAGAGTGTGTAAAATGGTAGAACAGGTAACAACAATTGAGGCACTGATTACTAAAACCCCACAAGTCAAGTCAAGTCAAGTGTGACTTATGGGGTTTTAGTAATAGGTGCTTCAACTCCTGACTATCTTCACAAGGTAGTTGGTTCATCTAGGCATCCACCCAATGCCCACCTATGCCCATTTTTTTCAGGCCACCCTCATTATTTAGTACCATTTTTAAAAATGTATAGCAAATACATTTTTTTCAATCTGCGTGTCCTTGTTGCTTGTTTCTGGTCATGGACAAGGCTTTTTGTGCAGTAATATTCTGATTTGTCGCTGTTTACAAGCCAAGCAGTCAGCTCGCGCTGTTTTAAATGTGTACCCTTGGAACAGGTCTGATGATAACAGCCACTCAGTTGACTAGGCCGTAATGTATGCCGGTTCTTTGCGTGTGTATGACCACACCTGGCTTTAGAAACATTTGTGCTTCCTGAATCACACCCAGATCCTCATTGTGCTTCTCTTAGAGCCTGTTGGGCCTAATAACGTCCACACGCATTACACCCAGTTAATTTCAGGCATTTTCAGTGAGTCACATTAACTTAAACAATAAGTAAACGCGCCCCCACCAACCAACCACTCAGGTTATGATTTATTTCTACTGTAAAACCGTGTGTAGATATTGTCCTAAACCATATCTTAAAGGAGCAATATGTAGGAAATGTATGTTGATTAATTATGAAATGGCCCTGATATATCACCAGACTCTAAGGAGTGATGTTCATTTCAAATACTTATATCACTGACAACAGCAGTCCAGCCAGAATATTCTCATTACAAAACCGAAGTTGCAGCCCACAGCTAATGTTTATGTTGACATTTTGTGTTTTGGCCTGTTGCGCCGCCCTCCACCTACATCTCCCAATCACAAAGTCAGGAGCGTTTCGGCATCCAGGTTGCCAGTTACCACTGAGCTGCAGCTACCAGCGTTTCGGAGCACAAATCTTGAGGTTACTAAACCTAGAGGGCCTCATTATGATTCCGAAATACGTCATGACAAAAAGTCAAAAACAAATCAAGGATCTGTATAGGACATGCCTCTGAAAGATGGAGACGGCTGAAAGCAGAGAAGAATTTGTAGACCGACGCCGAAATTGCTAATTTTCTCCTGGGCAGGTGAAGTTTGGCTAACTTAATTCTATTTAATGTTGGCACGGGCATTTCAAATATTCTCTACGGTCGAATAATGTCTCAATCTTTTCTGAACTGAACTGAACTGAACACAACTCTGTGAGAGCAAATCATTTGTGACATTGAAACGTAGCCATGGTAGCTCCGTGTAGTAGACGTTCCTGCTGGATCCACCAAGCTGGCAGCCTCTCGTCTGAGGAGAGGAGGGGATGCTGCGCTCTGCACCATTTTGAATGTGACTGCACTACCAGTTTTGGCCACAAACCTATTTATAGCTCCTTTAAGTATCTTGTTACAAAAGTATCGTATGAAAGTTTGAGTTAAATAATAGTGCGTTCCAGGTCTGAGCATATTGGTCATTGTCAACAAAAACATTAAAGTTTTCTGGCAAACTCTCACCACAGAGATTAATGGAACAGGTCATCAGTTGTCTATACTCTCGCACCACCTGTACAAGACCATTATGGTTCAACCAGTAACCATAGTTATTCCCATTTATAAAAATATTATATTATCCAATAAATGTTTGCTGTGTAACATTTTATGTGGCAACGTCAGCTTTGAAGGTTAGAGCAGAATTATTAATGCAAAGTCAGAGTTTCCAATGGTGGTATTAATTTCCAGGCTTGAATGAGTCCTTGAAAAATTGTCTACTTGTATCAACAAAGATTCTGACTAATACGCTCACTTGTGTCATAAAACCCCATAAAATGCTACTCTGTATTGCTTTTGTGAAAGGAGTACGTGCAAAAATATTGAAAATGGTTGAATGTACCACCTTACTAGTTGTTTATTTTAACAAGCTTTGTTTGTTCTCATCTGTATGAAGTATGCTCATTATTGTGGAATGAGGCATATGTGGTCAGTATTGTAAAAAAAGCAGCAAATTCATCCGCAACAAGAGTCAGAATCTGAATCCAGAGACATGCTTGATTGCAGCAAATAAAATCACACACATTTCCAGCCCAATCTTTATTTTTGACAAATTCCCACTCTTTGAACTTATTCTTTTCCTTGGAATTCCCTCAGAAATGTTCACTCTCTTGTCACTTTCTCTGTTAAATCGAGACTCTTACTCTCTGTTGAGTAAAAGTTGAAATAATATTGTGCTTGATTAAGCCCTTGGCCAGTTTGTTTGCGTTACGATGTATTTTGCGGTGGGAGGCTAAGGTCTGGAGGAGTCCCTAACGCTTGACGGATGGGTCTTTGTTAGCACCTCAGCACCACAGAGCGAGGGCGTTTCAGTTCATAGACACGTCCGCCACTGTGTTTCGGCTCGAAGGGCGAACGAGGCACTGTAATTTCCAAGGGTTGGGTCCAGAAGTGCTACCGAGGGACGTGCTGGGTATATTGAATGTTGAGTCCTCCTCTTCTCTCCGGGACAAACCGACAGACTTTTCATTGACCTGCGATCCCGCCTGCTCCCGGGGAGGCTGCCCGTGGACGCCTCGAAGGTGTCAAAACTGCTCGATTTTGTTTTCCTCACAGTTAAACCGCTTATTGCGTTCCTCGCCCACTGGGAACGTCAGACAAAATTGTTTTATCCTTGTCAACAGACGGAGCAAATTGATAAATTAGTACCAGGCCAAAAAACAAGCGCAAAAAAAAAACCAAAAAAAACCGTCTGGACATGATCAAGATCTTGAATTATTTTGAAACATAGACTTCTCCTGCTCATGTACCCAACTTATGGCGAGCTGATATATAGAATAGCCACTGAGGGATATAGACCCATAAAAAATTGTGATGATGCAACAACAGGGCTCGACCTATTGGCAGTTCCTCCTGGTTCAAGCTCCAAATCACCAGTTCAGTTTCCTCGTGAAGAATGGAAAGTGGGCAGTTGAGATGTGCAAACAAGTCTTTTTTGTTCGAGCACTCAGGATTCAAATTGTTCATCAAACACATTCATATATATAGGCACGACAGGATGACTCCTAAGTCACTCAAGTACAACGTCACACGATTCCACATACAGGATATCCATTCAACGTTCACTATACAATACACGGCCTCCATAACATATTTGTGAATCCATTAATGTTTGCCTACTTGTCAGCAATGCTTTGACATTCTCCATGCAGCTGTAATCACACAATTTAGCACAAATACGTGTATCTCATTTTATTTTTTATGTCACATAAATGATCTCTGAATATTGCCTGCAGACAGAACTGCATGTTTCAGCATGTATTAGCCTTTCTTAAGCATAGGCTCCTTTTGACTCTATCAGCAATATTCAAAGTTCAATGTGCTTTGTGTAAGGCAGTGATTTATGTGGCAAGACAAAAAAAAAAAAATCTAATTTGGAGTAATATTTCATAATCAAACCGGGGAACTGCTTTGAAGGTGACATAGATGGTAGTCTCTATTCTGTTTTTTTTTTTTTTTCAATATTGTCTTGAACTGTGTTGTGTTTATGTTATACTTGTTTGTGACTTGCTTGGTTGTTTGTGACCATTGAAAAAGAGACTTTGGTCTGAACTGGTTTTATCTGGTTAAATAAAGGATTTGATTGATTTGATTGATTGATAGATGCCCTGCTTGGATCTTCCAGAGACACATCTATGGGGAAATTAATATCTATCCTGACAAAACGTAGGGTCAGGCAAGGCAGCAGTTTCTACAGTCTGTGCTCGTTACTTATCAAAGGCTCTCAATCCCCCAAGAGTGCACGAAACCGAATACATTTGTTTTTCATTATAACTCTTGTTTTTGTATGTTTTGCCGCACTTAATTTAACATTTAATCACCACTCGAACATGCATATTTAGACCGTTTAAATGTGACATTTTTGCAGTTTATTAAAACAGGGCATTAGGTTTAGCGCTAAAAAAATAAAACTAGACTTCAGATATGAATGGGCTCTCTGTCCCCTCGCCAGGTTTAATCAGGTTTTTTTTTGTTGGGAATCCGTTTCAGTGCTGCGTCGTGGCGTGTTTGCTATTGTAAAGGGAAGTTTGTTTCACAGTAAAACAAGTTGACGACTTGGAGGCGGCTGCTCAGTGTTTGAGTCAGAGTTGAAAATTTTAACTTTCTCCTGGTTTTTTTATTTTTTTTTGGCTTTTCATAAATTCAGGACATACCAGGGGTTTACTGAGATTACATTGGTGTATTTGATTCAGTGGCTTTTCACATGCAGCAACAGATTTACTGGCCCCACTGTGGTGCAACCAGAAAATTCTCACCACAATATTAGGTACACGCTGCATTTCTCCCTTGGACACTAACAGTTGTCCAGCTGCTCTGTAAGTATCTGATAACAAATGTTCTATGAACAGAGAAATATAGGATTTTGGTGCGCACGGCAATAAGCGTTTCCGTGGTAGGAGGTGACATTTGCCTAAGTATTCTGTTCCTTAAATGTTTAAACGAATAAAACCAAGTGTCAAAACTGAGTGTAATTACAGCTTTCATATTGCAGTACATTCATGCATAAATCATACATTACAAATAATGACTAGAAGGCACCCAGAGAGTACATAACCTCTGCCATCGCATCATTATTGAACAGGAGTGTTAAACAAGTCTGGACACGGCAGTCTTTACGCACATATAAATTCTTTCAGTTCCTGGCTCAAGAATATGAGTTAGATCTTTACTGAAATTCAATCACCTCCTCCTTCGCATCTATCAACACACAAAATTTTATTGACATCCATCCTTAACATTCTAACACACCTTGTTAACTGATGAACGGACGAATAAACAAATGCCGGTAAGAACATATGACCTCCTTGCGGAGGAACAAAAAGCAAATTTGTACGGCACGTACTGTGTGGCTGTTTGTAATGGCCGAGTGAAGTCTTACCGCTAATACCCACCATCATCGCTGTGCTCAGCAATGTGATCATCACCATGAATTTCCCCTAATAGAGTTTAACCTCAGGACGGAGGACACCCGGTGGGTGTAGTGCTGTGTATCTCTATTACCGGAGCTCATCTACTGCTTTTTTCTTCACTGCACAGTTCATTTTCCAAGACGACACATTTAGTATAGCGTAAGACGCCCAAGCAAGTAGACCTAATTGCACCCAGTCACTGTAGCTCAGGATATCTGTGTTGCACTCATGCTGTTACTCCATATGGTCACTCAATATGCATGAAGTTCGTCGAAGGAATGTTCCTGCGGCTGTATCTTCTCTGCTGAAATTCACATCAACATCAGAAGCTTTGCTTATTTCCATGTATCCTAATCTGCAGATTTCTGTAAATTGTTTGCGGTGCTTAAGTGGTTTTGCAATGGTAAGAAAGTGATTCCCTTTTCTGTAATTCAAAGAAACCTTGAGATCATATCAGTGGTCAGTTCTGCCTGGTGGAAATCTACTCGCAGAAAAGGTGTGTTGTTATTATTATTATTATTATTATTATTATTATTATAGCCCCCAGACAATGTCGGGGTTCCTATGGATTTGGCCGCATCACGCGTCTGTTGCCGTATAGATTTCCTCATGGATGCTCTAAAAGTCACAAATTTAAAGCTATTTCTTTTATATTTGGTATGTATATGGGCAGTGTTTAGGACACAGTGCCAATTGATTTTGGTTGGCATGGTAACATAATGAACTACATGAACTACATTTTGTGTCAACAATAAGCCAAAATTAAAAATGTTGGGGCAAGTGAGGGCTGCACCCACTGGTCGCGGGCGACCGACCTCTCTCAGTTATTAAAATTATGAATTTATTTACGATTTTTTAAAAAAATTATTACGGGCACCTCAACGGGGCAGTGGATAACATTGTTGCTTCACTGCAAGAGGGTGTTGGGTTTGAATTCGGTCTGAGGCCTTTCTGTGTGGAGTTTGCATGTTCTCCCTGTGTTTGTGAGGGTTTCCTACAGGTACTCCGGTTTCCTCCCACAGTCCAAAGACATGCATATCAGGCGAACTGGAGACTCTAAATTTTCCACAGGTATGAGTGTGTGAGTGAATGGTGAGTGAGGCCTATGATGGATTGGCGAGCTGTCCAGGGTGGGTCCCTGCCTTCGCCCAGAGTCAGCTGGGATAGGCTCCAGCACCCCTGCAACCCTAGTACGGAAGAACCGGGTTCAGAGAATAGATGGTTGGACAAGTATCATTACTTTTGTTATTTGTCTCTGTAATGGTAGTTGCAGCAGGCCTTGTGGTAGTACTGTAGTAATATTTATTTCCTCAAGCAAAAATTTGTGAGAGGGAAAAAGTTTGAAGTCAGTATACCAGTTCTCTTCTTTTCGAGATAATGATGATAATACCATATTATTATTTTATTGCAAGCACATTGTAGGAAAACCCTCTGAACATATTTGGAATTCTACAAAGAAAAATAAAGAAAATACCTTTCAACTGATAATGGAGAGTAAAAGTTCCGTTCAGAAAATCTGCACTATCAAACCTTCTCCACTCTTTTGCTTATAAATGCAAAACTCACCACATCATCTGAAATGCTTATTGAGGGCAACTTGCTTGGATGTTTAGGTTAATAGTGACATTAAAAATGAGACGATAAAGTGCTCAGGTGGCTTTAACTTGTCAGCAGTTTGTGTAAAGTGCCTTTCTAGGAACAGATGGGTAAATGTGTGACTGACCTCACTGAAAGAGCTCCAGTGCTGCAAATTTGTCTGCATGCTTTGTAATCTATTTGGAACTGGAAGCTACAATCATGGCAGGCTTCCCTCAGCACTGCTTGAATTGCAAATACACACAATTCAATTCAATTCAATTCTGACCCCGTACTTACTGTGAATCACCGTCATTATTCTTCATTTGGGGGTGGCAGAGAGACATGGGGACCATTGTGTGTTTTCACCGGTCTGTTATTCTTTATTGTGTGGAGACAAGGGTTGAGGTAGTGGAGCCAAATGGTTTGGACGGTGTCCCAGTAATATAAGTTCTCACCTAAGTGTTGTCCTGGGTCTCAGTCAAAGTGAATCTGATGGCTTCACTGCGCAAAATCCTCCTGAACTGACCTCTTCTTATGAAAAATGGCACCACTGCCCCAAATAGCAGCGATAAATAACACATTTTAAGTGATTCAGTTATTGTGTTTGGATCGAGAGAAACGCAGCACTTGACAACATGTTTGTCTCTCCCAAAGTGCCCAAGCGTACCTCATTATATCTTCATATATTTATTAATATTAAGATCTTTACAGTCCTCAATGTACATAATGCTTGGTGCCAAGATGGGCGCTATTTATCTTTATTTAGTTTTCTCTGAAAGTAGACATTATGGAATTTACAGCTTTGCATTGCTGCACAGTTACTTTCAGTGGAAATATCTCAAAGAAAACACTAAAACAGAAATATACTCTCAAAAACAGAAAATGTTACGATGAATGAACTGTTCAGCACCGACTGTGTGAATACAGCACACTTACATACAGGCTGTCTCTCACGTATATGTGTGTAGTTATACAACCTCAATTAAAAAATAGTTGGGACGAAGTGTAAATTGTGAATAAAATCAAAATGCAATGACTTTCAGATCACATGAGCCAATATATACTTAGCTCCATTAAAAACGCACGGGTGAGGTATGTTCTGTATTTGCGGCAAATTGAAGAATCGATTGTTTTTTATTGCTTTTCCAGTGAGGCACGAGAGGAAATAAAGAAAAGCGTGTGGTATTGTAATCCTGACGCGCACCACATGCAAGCGCCAAGCACTTCAGTAATAACAAACATTGAGCTGTTTGTGATGTGTACCGTGACACTTGACTTGTTCTTTTTGCTGTGGTCAATAGCCAACATAAAGCCGACGAAAAAAAGAAAAATACTACTGCATCAAGAAAATGGAACGGCTTGTGACACAGGAGAGAGAAAAAGAGCCTTTGGCATGTTACAGGCAGATCTCAGCCGCAGAGAGGTGGTGCGTCATTTGCACTGTCACCGTTCAACAAACAGTCGGCTGTCTATCCGAGAATGGACCACAGGCACTGTCACTGACGGACCCCGCTTAGGGCAGCCATGAGTGACGATGGCAGCTCAAGAGCGCCACATCTGGTTACAGGCTGTACGTGATAGATTCCGGACAGCAACCAAAACTGATCATGAGATGAGATGGAGCTAAGTATATTATTTACAATAAAACAGATAACATTTCAAATGTTGAAACTGAGACATTTTACATTTTTATCTACAAAATGAGTTTTTTCAAATTTTCTGGCTGCAACAGGTCTCAAAAAAGTTGGGACACAGGCAAAAAAAAGGGCTGAAAAAGCTATTAATATAAAAGAGAATCAACTGAAAGAACATTTAGCAAGTAACTATTAACTGGCATCAGGTGTGTAACATGATTGGCTATAAAAGGGACGTCTTAGACAGGCTGAGTCTCTCAGAAGTAAAGATGGCGAGAGGCTCTCCAACCTGCGTAAAAAAAACTGTGGAATAATTTAAAAACAATGTTCCTCAACGTCAAATTGCAAAGGATTTGAAGCTTCATCATCAACAGTCCATAACATCATCAGAAGATTCAGAGAACTGGAAAATCTCTGTGCGTACGGGACAAGACCGAAGACCTTTACCAGATGCCCGTGATCTTTGGGCCCTCAAACGCCACCGCATCACTCAACAGCCTGATTCTGTCATTGACATTACTAAATGGGCCCAGGAATACTTCAAGAAACCACTGTCAGTAAACACAGTTCGCCGTGCCTTTCACAGATGCCACCTAAAACTCTCATGCAAAACGGAAGCCATTGTTGAGCATGATCCAGAAGCGCCACCATGTTCTGTGGGCCAAGGCTCATTTAAAACGGACTGTAGCAAAGTGGCAAAGTGTCCTGTGGTCGGACGAGTCCAAATTTGATATTCTTGTTGGAAATCATGGGCGTCGTGTCCTCCGAGCAAAAGAGGAGAAAAACCACCCCTCCTGTTATCAGCGTTCAGTTCAAAAACCAGCATCTCTGATGGTATGGGGATGCATTAGTGCATATGGTGTGGGGCACTTGCAGGTTTCAAAAAGCACCATGAATGCTTAGAGGTATATAAAGGTTTTAGAGCAACATATGCTCCCCTCCAGGCATCATCTGTTCTAGGGAAGGCCTTGTGTATTTCAGCAGGACAATGCAAAACCACATACTGCAGCTATTACAACAGCTTGGCTTCGTGATAGAAGAGTCCATGTGCTGAACTGGCCTGCCTGCAGTCCTGATCTTTCACCGATTGAGAACATTGGCGCATAATTAAAAGAAAAGTCCGTCAAAGGGGACCCAGAACTCTCCAACAGCTGGAAGCCTGTATTAAACAAGAGTGGGATCAAATTCCAATGGCTAAACTCAAGAAACTTGTCTCCTCAATGCCAAGACACCTCCACTCTGTGTTAAAAAGAAGAGGGGATGCTACACCATGGTAAACAGGCCCCTGTCCCAACTTTTTTGAGACCTGTAGCAGCCATCAAATTTGAAATGAGAAATTTTGTGGATACAATTGTAAAATTTCTGAGTCTCAACATTTGCAATGTTGTCTCTGTTCTATTATGAATAAAATACTGGCTGGTGTTATTTAAAAGTCGTTGCGTTTTGATTTTATTCACAATGCACACTTTGTCCCAACTATATCGGAATTGGGGTTGTACTTTCTATAACACTTATCAGTGCCTACTAAATTCAAATATTACAATAAATGAGTGCAAATATGTTGATGAAGAAGTGAAGACAAAGTGGTACAGGTATTTCATTCAGAATTTCTTCACTTTGAAACCATAGACTGTATAAAAAGATGGACGCAGCACCTGGGTCTGAAAAGTGAGGCCAACACGGAAATCTCAAAAAAATTGCATTATATTTAATGGCCAGCCGATGGCGATGTCGGTGGTTGCAGTAAGAAGTTCAATGCCATAGAAGTCTATGAGAAAATAACCCTACTTTTCCACCTGATTAATTATTTCAATAATGATTTTCCGCATCATTTCATGATATCTATTGCAAGTTTCAAGTCTCCTTTGAGATATCATGATGATCATTTTTGTAAATTATTGTCCCAAGTAGACCAGAATAAAGGATAAAGCCAGAATAAGCTTTAGGGGCGTGGCTATCCTCCGGGCCTCATCAGATACGGTCAGATCCACCTGAAGATCCACCCCTCGCTTCTCCCTGGATATTCAATTCACGCCCTCGTCCAATAGGAGTCGCATCCAGTTTCAAAATGGCAAAATGGCTCTATTCAAATTGCCAAAATTAAGGCTTCCTAAATGTATGCTCAAACCAATGGGTAACGTCACGGTCGCTTCTCCATCTTTTTATACAGTCTATGCTCAAAACCAGCATTCAGAACACAGAATAAAAATTTGAACCCATGGTAATACATCGCTGCCCCCTCTCATTCTGAAAAGGGTTCAAACCCAGACTGTAAGGATGTGAAATAATGAAGCACTGAGGTGTGTTTCTTCCGCTCCCTTGACCCTTAATTAAAGATCACATCAGATATGTTTTTTCAAACAAACGTAATGGAGATATAATGAGCCCAGGAAGAGGCCAAAGGGACAGCCCTCTGCTCTCACTGGTCGGTTTCTGTACTTTATCTCTTTCTCTCAGACTCCTCCTGACTTTTTGGCAGTGTGTCCAGCGCCTGTGCTCATAGTGCTCTGAAAGTATTAGCATCTAAACCCTGTGAGAGTATTTATTTTCCTACTCTATTTTTTAAGCCGGTATCACGTCCATTACTTTTGGAAATGACAAACACCAAAACATCAAGATATGAAATACCATCTGACTAAGGATTATGCTGTGGAGTGCACAGATGCCATCTTAAATATATTTGCACTTTGGACATTTAATGATAAAAAGAATAACTCTTTTTCCATTATGTTGTGGGATGAATAAATGTGATAACAACACAGGAGGCAGGTGTACTATTGTGGGCCGTCATTGATCCACCAACGGTGTGTCTGACTACATCTTAATCTCACTCAACTAATGAAATTTAAATCTGAAATATTTTTGTAGGTGCACCTGTGAAGCAGAGAGGAGACTGAAAATATCAGTCACGTGATTCAAGCTCTCATGGCTCCACCATGAATTTTCAAACGATACTTTCTGGGCACTTAAAAGATGATATTGGAGTATTAATATTACAAAAAAAGCAAAGTGGAATTATCAGTATAATTCTGACATTAGTATTGTGGTGAAAATGTTGTGCAATTTTGTTATGTGCACTCATTAATTATTCTATAGTTCTGAGGCATCATTTGGTAATGAATACTTAATAACTTCATGTTGTGACATGTGACTGACGTGAATTAATTTCGCACCCCTTGAGAATAGCGGTGTATTTTCTTGCGTAGAGCCTCATTAAAACGAGCCGTATTACCAGGAATTATGCAGCCTTTCTGAAAACAACTAACGGGGAGGGGGGTTAATTAGCCTCGAGCCCGGTCTCCACGGTGACCCGGGCAGACGAGGAGTTTACGGCGCTGTCCGACTGCGAGGAAAGGGTCGTGGTGCGTAATGAGCGAGCAGGATGGGGGAGCAAGAGGGTAGCACCAGCCCCAGGGGGGGGGAGGGGGCGATGTCGTCTTACTCCAGAAGGGACACCGAGGATGGGAGATTTATTGTGGTCTGTCTTGGCGGACAGTCTGGAACCAGACACACCATGGCTGCTCGTTGTTGACTCATGAGATGAGCAATAGTGCATAAATCACAATAGACGTCACATAAATTTGAAAAAAAAAAAAAAAACCAAAGGTTGTTTCCGTTCTTTTCTATTGTCATTTCTGGCTCTCTTTCTGATGAGGCTCATTAACTATTGTCTCTATGAAATAAAAAAGCAAGCAAAAACCTTCAAGAGGGGCAACTGCAATGAAGGAACTATCACTGCTTTCTTCCTGTCCTAGTGCCTATGTGGGATTTGTCCGAATAAAAACAGACAATGTTTTCCTGCTTTGAAATGTGCTATGCCTGTATAAAGGCTATCTGTTTTTTTCAAGTGCTTTTCAATCTTTCAGACCTGGATTCACAAACATAACTGAGAATAGGCCCCATTGAATTGC
The DNA here is from genome assembly GCA_029721435.1 of Gymnothorax reevesii. Taxonomy (NCBI): domain Eukaryota; kingdom Metazoa; phylum Chordata; class Actinopteri; order Anguilliformes; family Muraenidae; genus Gymnothorax; species Gymnothorax reevesii. The sequence goes on from CM056574.1 coordinate 13,416,116, forward strand.
TCAAATTTCCATTTATTTAATTCACAACAGCTTTGCGTTTCAATCAATATCACGTTCTTTAAAATTACATGGAAAGTCCGTCTTTGTGATATTGGCTAATCACTGTGATAACTCTCTCTGCTCAAGTGTTGATTCCAACTGCAATCTTTGAAAAGCAGCTTTCAGGTTGTTTTAAGTTCATTGCTTCAGTTAATTATATGACTTTATTTTATCTCAATTTGTGAGAATAAGTCGTTTCCTGCCAGAAACACTTGAAACTTAGTCCTATCTATTGCAGTATTAAACCATATTAAACACATTAAAAAAAAAGTCATCCTTACTGACTCAAAGCAAAATCCATAGAATAGACCTGGGCACCTGAGGTACAGCATGAGTAATAAAAAACCAACCTGCCTGTCGTACAATTTACTTCCACGCAGTCTTTACTCAGCATTGGAATAATCCAACTTCTGTAACTCAAGCATTGCTTCTTTGTGGAACTGGCCCCAGCATTGCGCATCATAAGATATAATTCAAAATGCAAACTGCAGCCAGCTTTTATGGTGCCAGAAACAACATTTCTTTAGTGCTCCTTAAACCGCGACGTCAGGTCAGGGATATGATGAGTTGAAGGCACATTTGTGCAACTTGTAACAGAGGTGATTACTGCTAAACAGGCCTAAAAGGCCTTTTGTCAAAAATTTTGCTTCTGTCATCTATAATCGATTGGGAGTGCCATTTTATGAGCCATTTTTGGGGCTATGAGGACACAACTAAGGCTTTTTTTATATATTTTTCATGATCCGGTCCAATCAGGTTTTGGGTTCATCGCTCTTTCATTATCATTTCACATTTGTCAATGCGCTCTTTCATTTGTTGATAGTCACGTTATTGTTTTTCTTTTTGAATGATGCAGTTTTTTTAATTACACTTTCTACTCTAGACATCTTCACATCCACTGCAAAATCTTTAAGTGTGACAGTGGCCTACATTTATAAATTAAGGATAACGCCTGCCTCAAAAATATTACCTGAAGCCATCAGCAGTCCTTTACTCGAAAAGATTAAGATCTGCGATTTTCTGCTTGGGGTAGGGAGAGGGGTAAAACAAATTTTGCCTTTGAAATCTACATGAAACGAAGCTGACCTGGCTTTTTGACGTATATATTGTGCATTACCATTGCAGAAAAACGTATAGAATTCAGTGCCTAAAAGTCCGCAACTCACATGTCTCAGGTCCCATTCTGGCCTGAGGCCCTTCTGTGTGGAATTTGCATGTTTTTTTCCTCGTGTTTGCATGGGTTTCCCCCTCACAGTTCTTAGACAGGGCAAGGACACTCAGTTGCTCATAGGGTTGAGTGTAAGTGAACAGTGTGTTAACATAGAAAAAGAGTTTGGAGCTTGGCGTGATATAGCTTTATGTAAGTGCTTAAGTGTCATTAATCAATTGATAAATAAATTGAGAGAGTTCAAAATTATGGTGGGCAATGCATAGCCATCACAAGATTTCGTGTAAGCAGTCCCAGCAACAATACACTGTTATGTATGAGTGTTTTATGTACAGCACTGTCTATCATTTGTAAATGGAGATTTATTACAAACTATTTGTGCTGCCTTACAGGTCAGCTATATGTTAATTTTGGTTATCATTTAGCACCCTCTGGTGGTATGTCTGTTGAAAAACATGGTCTGATGCAATACCACTTTGTGTTGAAATAGACTAGTGCTCTCTAGAAGGTTCCGGCATCTTCCTGGGATTACCCAGGAATCCTGTAGATCTTTCCGGAATGTTGCTAGTCAATATAAATGCTGTGATTTTGGTCAGTAGAGGCAGAGTTTTTGTTTTGGCAACAGAGTTACATAGTGGCTTTGCAGTGTTATTAGAGGATTGAACAGTGGATTATTTGTCGAGGTTTTTATATTCAGTGAAGAATAAATTTATTTAAGTTGTCATTGCTGGTTTTCTTTGTTTTGATTTTCAAGTCATAACAACATCACCAGGTTAAATTTTCTGGACTCTTCCATCGGTGAGTGCTCAAAAGTCGGCTATTTCTTTGCCGTAGGAAATTGTGATTTTTTTTCAGCCAATATTTGAGAAAAACTTCAATGGAATGAAGTAATGTATAGCACTGTATAGTATACCGTGTCTGTCAGACATAAAATAAGAAAATGAAACCTACAGTATATTATGTCGATGGCTTGTTCTGTCAGGCCGTATTTACTCAGCTGTGTGAGGCTAGAAGATGAATGTGTTAGCCACTTCCAGCGGCCTGCTTTTGCCAGTCTCTTTAAAGGAACTGTTTTGACTATTTTGACTCCAGCGTGTGGGTAATGTCAACGGTGGATGAAAGGGAAATTTCAGTGTTGCCTTTTTGACTTCGAGAAAAAAAGTGTTCCCCTTTATCCTCTTTCTGTGTTTATTTTTGTCGTGAAATGTCTCACATTTTACGTGCTAACAGGTTCAAACTCACTACGCAAACAGTAAACGCGATGGTGGCGTCAACCCTTCTGGACGCCTATATTGGGCACCTCTTTTGGTTACTCTCTGTTACCCAATTCCTTATGCTGATGGTCCCAAAAATGTTTCTCTGAGATGTGTGCTTCCAAGAGATGGAAGATTTCAGTTGGATTGACTTACTCAATTTTCTGGGAAATCTCAGTGCACACTTACATCAGCTGTGATTTACTGAAGGGACGTACACGAGCCACACGAGCTCGATTAATTTATTGCTCTCAAATGATTTCAAGCCTGCACATCTATTGGTATTGGGTGTTCCTCTATATTGGCACAGCTGTCATACCCAACAGGTTATAATGAGTCATAATGAAGGGATAATCCAACACAAGCATCAACCACTTTTTTTTACACGTTCATACTTGTAACTGAATTCAGGGGGAAATACAATGTTTTTTTTTCAGTCACGACTAGTTTAGCCCCTTAAACTCAAGCTTTTCACTCAAGTTTTCCCTTATGTAGATTCCCCTAAGTCAGAAAAAGCATTTTGACATATTGTAGGACTATGTCACTTACATATTCTGTATCTGCTGATTGTAGTGCTTCTATCTATTTATTCATTGAATATCTGTAATATCACTAGCTTTAATCTTTTACCCCTGCTTCCTCAGTGGCGGGCCCTCTATGCTGGGAGCTGTAATTGGCTCTGGCTGCGGAGATGCTCTCGTGGGGGTTATCCTTGCTCTTTTGGCTGATGGGGGCGTTCTGTCCACATCGTTATGGTTGTGGTGGGGGCTCTTCTCTCGGTCTGGGATACGGTGATCTCTGCGGGGGCGTCCTCTGCAGCTGCGGGCTGTCAGCAGCTCCTGGTGCCGACGGCCCTCCATAATGGCGTTTCCTCATTTTATTCTTTTTACTCATTTTAGTCATTTTAGTGGGGGGGGGTTAAGTGGGTGGTTTAGGCGTAGTGGGTTGTTGTTCTTTGTGGTCGATTTTAATTTGCAAAGCAATCTTATGTTAATTTCTCTATATTGTCTATTTATTGAATTTAATCATGAGGTGTCCTGGGCACGGCAGAAGTTGGGAGGGGTTAAATGGTGGGTTGGGGGGGTGATGTTTGTTTTCTGTCGTTTTTATTATGTACAGCACTACATAAAGTTTGATTTGATTTGATTTGAACAGTCGATCCCAGAAAGCCATGTTTTTATGACCTCAGCGTTACAACAAATGGAAAATATCTAGATATTGTGCATCAATTTATACACATTTCCCTGTAATTACGCTGGGCATATTTGGGATCGTTGGAAGCCTCATGATGTTCACTAGAATTTAAAAGAGGCCTGAAGTTGCACAGGTTTGAATACAGCAGCTGCATTTGATGGACCCATATATGGGTTTGTATGTTGTAATGTGAATATACGCCACTAGATGGGAGTATTTACCTCTTTTTTGTTAAGCTCAGACTGGAGTCATGTTTAGACATGTCCTGGACATGTCTGGGGCAAGTCTCAGAAAGTTAAAAAAAAGAGGACTAAATGTGGGTGGGGTCTGCAAAAGAGTATATAAGGAAAAGAATTGAGACAGTAAAGTAGTAGGAGAAATTGCAAGAAGGATACAGATGACCAGACCTGCCATTCTGTTCAAGACCTGTGACGTTTCTTTTGTGGATTTCTTTACCTGTGTTTGAGCATTTTCTAACCCAGGACATCACCAAGCCACCCCCACAAAAAGGGACTGTAAATATTTCTTTTTGTTTTTGTTATAATCAATCTTGGTCTTAGTTGTTAGTTGTTTAGTCATTATTGTCTTTGTTAAAAATTAAATGTGTTTGAGTTTTAAAACTGTATCTGTCATCTGTTGCTGTTGCTGTTGCGTTGTAAATCTAATAACAAATTGGGGCCATAACAATGTTCTATAGGGTTAAACTTGTGTCGGTATGGGTTCGTAAAGTCTGCTCTGCTATATTACAAGGCTGACTAGATGCAGTAACTTTTAAAAGGGTCCTGATTCCGACGACCTTGTTAGGGAAGGAATGTCATTACTTACGGTACTGTGCTAAAGACTTAGACACATTTAAAGCAGTTTCGTGGGGCAAATATGCTAGCAAAAATGATGAAATTTATAATTTGACGATGAAGTTTATAATAACCGAGAGGTGTACAAAATTTATTTATTTATGAAATAAATCAATTTATTTTAGCTCCAAACAGAGCTGTAGCCTGTTAAAAACTAATTCAAATCAATATTTGGTGTAAGTACCCTTTGCCAAAAAATTTGGGACACTGTCCTGTTTTATCAGATGATTGGCTTTTTGCTTGCTCCCAGCAGAGCGGAGAACTCGCCTCCGTTCTTCTGCAGACTGACTGCCTCACTTGTGTTTGTCCCTCCACAAAAACGCAGACAACCATGATGATGAGAATCATTAGAATTTAAAATTCACTTTTTGACCTCAGCAAATTTAATGTGGGAAACAAAAAGTAAGAATCTAAAGCAGATTTAAATTTTTAAAAAGTGCAGGGTGCCTAAAACCTTTGCACAGTACTGTACGCATCATGTGACCTCGCTACTGAGGTGCAATTCATTCCGAATCGGAGCCTATACCCAGTCTGACTTAAAATCTCACATCGCTAGCTCCAGGACACCGCGGTTATGGGAACCATCAGGGTGAACATTGGCAATGTTTTAGTCGCCCTGATGAATCTTTCGATAGTCCCTGCACTCTAATTGCTGAGGCTCTCCTTCCAAGACCCACACAACTCATTGGCCAGCCTTAGACTATATAAATAGATGGACGCAGCACCTGGGTCTGAAAAGTGAGGCCAACACGCCAAAATCTCTCAAAATTGCATTCCATTTAATGGCCAGGAGATGGCGACGTCAGTGGTTGCAGAAAGAAGTTAAATGCAATAGCACTCTATGAGAAAATGACCCTACTTTCGCATCCCACATGATTTATTATTTCAATAATGATTTTCCACATTATTTTATCGTATCTATTGCATGTTTCAAGCCCTCTTCGATATATCATAATGTTCACGTTTGTAAATTATGGTCCCAAATAGACTAGAATAAAGGTAAAGCCGGAATACGCTTTAGGGGTGTGGCTATCCTCTGGTCCTTGTCTGATACGGTCAGATCCACCCGTAGATTCACCCCTCGCTCCTCACTGGATCTTCATTTCACGCTTGCGTCCGATAGGAATCACATCCGGTTTCAAAATGACAAAATGCGCTGCTCAAATTGCCAAAATCGAGGCTTACTAAATGGTATGCTAAAACCAATGTCACGGATACTTCGTCCATCTTTTCATACAGTCTATGGATTAGACCCACTCCGTACATGACTGGTTATTCTGGGGCCCGTCAAAAATTGATACACCCTGGAAGCGCAATTTGTGTTAATTGTGGCTTGGTCGTGTACTGTCAAATCTCTTCCAGTTTTTCCCAGAATTCAGACCTAACTAAAGCTAGCTAAACAGGGTAACTCCTTTCTTATGCAGACAATGCTCTTTGACATTAATATATTTATTCTTATTTCCTTGGCAGGTATTTGAAAATTTTTATTCATATGGCTAGTAAAGGCACTATTCTGTAGGTAATGGACATGAATCAATTGTTTTGATGATATGCAGGCCAAGAACCCATTGGGACCCACATGATTCACCTGAACGAATGGGCAGCAGAGATTAGGTGAATAGTGGGATTTTCTCTGGGCCAGTGGTGACATCTGAAAATGAACCTGGCGAAAAATTTGGCACCAGCAGGCACTGTGTAGCCCCTTGATACCGGAAAAGGTGAAAACAAACCGCATCATCTTCATTTAGTTTAATGCCTATTCGCCTTCCTTAAAGTGTGATTGAGCTGTTTATAATGTCTGTTTTGAGCTGTTCCTCACAGCCCCTCCGTTAAATAGCGCATCGCCTGGCTATTCGCATTTGAAATATGAGAACCTAGAGCAATTTTATGGAAATTTATCAAATGTGTCCACAGGCATTAGAAAAATAAGATACTTTCAACTTAACCTTTGGCAACGATTCAAATGTAGTGTGAAGCATGCGGCAGCCTAAATAGATTTCTGCCTGTAGCGTGCGCGTCTGAGAGAGCATTATTCTGTCTCTGGGTGAAATTTAGGGTACTCCGTCTCCGAGGGAAATGGCTCATTCCATCAAAGATGATAAATTGGACCATTTTCGAGTCTTGATAGTTCATGGGGTTGGAGCCGTTTTGAGTGTTGCTGGCATCGAGCCACAGGATATTGGATATTCTTAGCTTCAGCTCGGTTCAGCTGAGGTGCAGAACCCGCTGAAACCAGGAAGTGCGCACTATGTTTGCATACAGTACGTATCAGTGCGGGGTTTTTTTGTAATTTTTGTGCTTAGATGGTGATAACCACCAAGGTATAATAGATTTCTTCGAATTTAGACAATTTTCCCGAGCAATTCATTGTTATACCCCATGCATTTTTACTGACAAAAAACAAAATACTACAAGCTGTGAAAGTTTATATGGTGCAATTTGATATGCAAACCTCAGAGTTATCAACCATCCAGTCAAGCTTAATCTAAGATCAGACAAAGTATCTGACTGTATGTTCTTCTTCATCATTATAAAACGTGCTTCAAAAGTGCCTCGCAATATGTAGCCAACATTAAAAGACTATTCTAGAAATGTCAGAAGAAGACCTAGGAATGTTTACAATAACATTGAAAGTCATCTATTTAAAAGCCAGCCATATCATATAGAAATTAATGATTCCTCAGCCATAGCAATCCCTCCTTGGAGACGAAAAAAGATAAATTTAATGACCCAAGGCAAGAAGCATAATCATTTTCGTTGTGAGGACAATTATTTGTGGGTCAAAGGTCATTGCTGGAGGGATTTTTAAAGGTAAATATATGGTGTTATTCCTCAAAGTGTGGCAGTTACCCTTTTTCCCGACTGTATACAAATTGCAAGCATTCAAACTACCATTCACCTTGGAGAAAATCTGGAGTGCTGATGCTTTATGGGGGGAAATTCCAGAAAATGGGGGCCAAGGAATGATAATATTTTGGTCCGCATGTAGAGAGTAAAAGAGAATCTGACAACACTGCTATTGCTGCCCACAAAACGCCATATAATGTGTTGTTAATGATGATATTGACAGCCAACCCAATGTATAAAGAGCTTAAACAGGGTGAAGCCTGAGGAATATAATAGTTGAACAACTACTCTGTCAGCAACCAGTGCTATCAGTGTTACGATTCTTTAACTTAAAGACTCCCAACATGCAGGCGATTCTCATTAATTAATCAGAAATGCTGCCAAAAGTGCTGGTTTTGTGAAACTTGACAAAAACATTAAATCTGGTTCAGATAGAGATTAATTTGATTCTTTTGTGATTTCTAGAGCTGTGGGTTTGAGCCTGTGAGAAAGCCCTCCACTGAAGACTGAATATTCATGTTTGAAACACAGACTGCAGACGTGTGGGCACAGTTCTTTAATTTCCATCGCTGAACTTGCACTTATATATTTTGTCATAATTTTTGATACAGTTCCACTAGCCACGTTTAAAAATTTTTCTATTTTTGTTGCTGAGGCACCTGCAATTAGAGCACCAATTATTTGGCCCCTTGCTATCTCTGTCAGTGTCCCCTTTGGCGACTTACCTGGTTAAGTGCTGCAGATTAGATCTGAAGGTCTGCTTCCTATTAGCATTAGAATTAACAGGAAGGACCTATGTTGATGCTAATTGTGGTGTGGATACTTCAAAGTTAAAGCCAGTTTTCAAGGGTTTCAATATTTTGTCCACCTCCTGGATACAGCCAGCATATTGACTCGAAATTCCAGCCTCCACTTTCTCTCTCAGTCTTTTTCTTTCTCTCTGTTTCCTGTTCTTGTCAACACCCACCTTTCCTGTATTTATTTATGTTTTTCCCTCTCTTCACAGTCCCGCGCGTCCCGCCCTTGGCCCCAGCTGGATAGATTTACAGGACTTGTAAGAGTCGTGACCAGCCATGTTTTTCCAAGAGGCTGGCCTGCCAAGTTACGGTCCGCACATTTTCTGCGCTTCGCCGTATTTCATCCGCGCGGGTCTTTGTGTGCGGTGACAGTCACTGTCGTCGCGACTGTCTCAGGGCGATTGACGCCGCCATCGCGGGGAAAAGTTTCTTTGGAGGCACTTTCTCTCGACACACATCGATGTCTCCTGGAGATCTCGTTGGGCGGTCACGGTTGACTGACAAACCCTCCCAAGCTGAGAGTTCACTCAGTCATGTTAGTGTTTGTCTCTTTAATTTGGGGGCGGGCGATTGTGAAAGCTCGCCGCAGTTCTTTGGGTTCGGCGGGAGCCAGTGTTTTCAAAACCACCCCCGAGTTACCCCGGAGCCCCTCTCTGGAGTTGGCTCAGTGTCGGGGTGTGGTGGGTCCTTCTCGCCGGTTCCTATTGCCCTTGGAAGGAGATTTTTGACTCTAAAACCTTCCAAAGGGGTGTATTCACTCCCCCTCTTCCAACCCCCAACCTCCACTTCCAGTACTCCGGGCAGAGAAACGCTCCTCTGTGCCAGAATTCCAGTTCCATTGCAGTTCGCTTAATATTTTCCCTTCTTTGAAAGAAAAACGTTTGACCACGTTATGTGGTCTTGAGGTGTTTGCCCTTGAGAGACCTGAGAGGTGCTTTAAGAGAATCAGTGACGTACACAGGCCTCGGGATGGCCCGTGGATCGACTGAAAATTGACGAATGTGGCACCATGTGGGGAAGGGAGTCCAAGTCCAAATCTTACCGAACATTCTGCCAATAAAGTTTATTTACATCTGTATGGTTCACATAAAAAGTCTGTATTGGGGTTGTACGAGATCGGTAGAGTTTCCAACGGTAGTAGAACAAATCCGCGTGAATGTCGCACACCTCAAAAATTGAAAAGCGCGTAGTTTGCAACCTGCGGTCGGATACTCCGCTCTGACAGTGATTGTCTGGAGAGTAGGTCACTCATATAACAAATTATGGATGTCAAATGTTGATCGATTTATTTAGAGGCTAAGCAAAGAGGCACGATGACCCTGGAACACTTAACCAATGCATAATAATGTGCAAAAAGTTTTATAAATATGTACTTATAATAGAAATTTGATTTTCTTGCTAGCAGGACCCGTGCTACACGCGCATAAGTATAAATGCTCTGATTGTTTCAAATGCTTCACAAAACACAAATCTCCAAAGGAACAGTAACTGGACTATGCCTGTATGAAACTGTCACAAGGGAAAACCAGTACCGATGTGCCATGTCAAATTTGAATGCGTTTGTCACAGACAGTGCATGAATGTGCCTCCTTGGTTTATGACCAATGACATTAAGCAGGCTTTGGAGAATGACTGTGGTATCTCAGTCACGTTGATTCATCCAGCATGCTGTCCTGGGCCAGGACTAAAGGTGACTTGTGTGATTGGGGAAAAGCATGTGCCTTATAGCCTTGTGATGTCAAGCCTGATCGGAAAGGCTTAATTTGTGGTTTTGAGGGAGTGGTGTTTGTGGTCTTGAGGTTCAGTTGCAGTAGATTCATACAGATGCTTGGTGTTCAGCTTCATAGTGTGTTAACAAAGGTGAGCGAGGCAAGTGTGGCTCTGAGCTTTGACTTGCTCAAGGTCAATCTGGGAAAAACAGCAGCTAATTTCAGCGCGAAGACTGAGTTTGATAAATGCCAGCACCTGACTGTGAAATGTCCAGGCCACCTGTAGCACTCCAAACCACAATTCTATATTCAACAAGCTTTCAAAAATGGATTTGGGTTTCACGCGGCCGTTTACTTTGCTTTAAGTTTAACGTAATTACCTGACCTTCGGTTCTGATGTTTCTGAGCAGAGAGTTTCCTCTTTGGTCAGAAGAACCAAAAGTGCTTTGTTTGACTGTAGTTTTTCTTTACACCCGTGGAGAAATGGATGTGAAGTGTGTGCGACCTTGACAGCAACCTGTCTCCATGCAAATATTTCTTCAGACTGGAAGGACCAGCTTAACTTTTATTTCTTCCAGTGGGAGTACATGCTTCATTAGTTGGGAATAACGATTACTATTTACTACTCAGAATCTATAAGGAATTAAGAGTTCAAGGCATATTAAACGCAGAGCACACCAAACCGGTCATTTTAATGGAGGAAATTAGGTTTGGTGGCCTATGTTTTGACGGCTCGGTATCGCCGGTCTGCGTTCTGTAGCCTGGAGGAATGCCCCAACCAGTGTTTAGACTTGGGCTTAAGTGAACACTCCTCAACCTCACACTAGCCGGATATGGGAAAAGAGAGCGGAGTGAAAGGCAACTTGAGCTTGTTATACCCAGACGCGTGGCTCCAGTGCTTGACTGCAGACTCTGAATGTCACTGGCGGTTTACCGCCGCACCTTTTCCTCTGTGATAATTGAATTCTCAGTGACCCTGTGGACTAACTGTGGTTTTGCTATGCAAATAGGCATGCGCAGAGTAGTGTGTACACATGAGCAGTCTGACCTTCTCAAGCAGGCACAGAAACTTTGCGCGCAGACACACACACACACACACACACACACACACTTGCGCGCGCGTGCAGCTGCGCATGCACGCGCACACTAAGACAAACCCATTTGGGTAACTATACTTGTGAGGACGTTGTATTGACTCACAATCATTCTGCCCAGACTGTGAGGTTTTACGAAATGAGCCAAGAGCGAAAACCAGATAAATGCAAAATGGAGGCTTTATTTCTGAAGGGGGAAACCCCCCAACAGAGCTGGCAACAGTACAATGTCCACAATCCACAAACAGAATCCAAAGGGCAAAGTCCAAAACTGTAACCAGGGCACCAATAACAAAACTCAAGGTCAGGCAAAAATGGTTCGGTACACAGGCGTGGGTTTGGTGGAGAGACAAACTCATAAGCCGTAAACAGTCCGAATCCAAATACCAGGGCAGCAAAGACAATAGACGTGGTCGGGCAAAAATAGGTCAAAACTCACGAAGGCAATCAGATCCAAAAGGGCAAACCAAAAAACAAGTGTCGGGCAATCCAGTCAGAAAGAAAATATCACAGTGAGCAAGGCGAGGAACGTAGCACAAGACAAAGGAGTAAAGACGATCTGACAAGGAACTAAAAGTGCAGACACCTTATATACACATCCGGGGTGAACACATGACTAGGGTAAACAGGTGTAATCAATGACATGGGAGTGACACATGAGGAAAACTAATTACATGAATTTGGCGAATGCCGAAACGCAGACAGGGATAACGAGACATTCCTATGAACGAATAACAGCTCCGGTTAAGGAGTACTAAAGTGTATAGTCTAAAGAAAAGAGAAAGCCTGAGATATAAATGGAAACTGCAGTAGAGATAATTAGTGATAGGCAAGGAGGGCGGAGATACAGATTGGGCGAATGCTGAGAGATCGTTAGTCTATTAGTATGTGCAGCTATACAATCCCGAGTGCAAGTTAGTCAGTTAGTATGAATATACAATGTTAATCGGGGTTAGTAATTATCGAAAACAATAAACTGTTAGTAGGGTTAGTAGATAGCATAAAGAGAGAGGAAGGAAGAAAACGAGATATGAAGAAAGATTGAAATCCCAGAAACCAGGAAATCACCCGAATGAGTGGCACGTCAGACAAGGGACCGTGGGCAAAGACCTACACCAGACAAGACAGGGGAAAACGAAGTGCAGGACTAGAACCAAAAACAAGACTATGAAACATGGCAAGGCTATGAAACATGGCAAAGACGTAAATAATAACAAAACAAGAAAAATAATAAAACATGAAATCAAACAACCAAAACACAATACATAATCCTAGGGATGGTCAGAGGCAGGCAGTGGTCACTAAAACACAAAAGGCATACATGGCAAGCCAGGCACAGAACTTAAACATGGAGCTAGACAAAAGACATGGCTGAAATGCAGAATCACAACAGAACCCCCCCCCCAACGAACGCCTCCTGGCGTTCAATTCGAAGAGCGTGATGCAGCATGATAGTCTCTTATTAAAGTCTTATCCAGAATGTGTCGGGCAGGAACCCAACTGCGGTGTTCTGGTCCGTAACCCTCCCAGTCGACGAGGTACTGTAGACCTCTGCCTCGTCGACGAGAGTCCAGGAGGGCACGGACCGTGTAGGCTTCGCCTCCGTCGATGATCCGGGCGGGTGGAGGGGGATCAGGTCCAGAGGACAGGTGGTGGGTTACAGCAGGTTTTACTTGTGACACATGGAAAGTTGGGTGTATACGTCGCATGGATAGGGGGAGACGGAGGCGAATGGCAGTGGGACTAAGGACCCTCTCGATAGTGAAAGGGCCCAGGTATTTGGGGAAAAGCTTACCCCCGTTACCTCTGAGGGGGATGTCCCTAGAAGACAGCCAGACTCGTTGCCCAGGTCGGTACGCCGGAGCCGCTGTGCGTTTCTTGTCGGCCAGTTCCTTCATCCGGGCGACCGATCTGAGCAGGACCTGGCGGGTGGTGACCCAGGTGCGTCTGCACCTACGGACGAACTCGCTGGCAGATGGAACAGCTACCTCCTCCTCCTGGGACGGGAACAACGGAGGCTGGTAGCCCAGGCAGGCCTTGAAGGGGGAGACGCCGGAGGCAGCAGAGGTGTGGCTGTTCAAGGCGTACTCTACCCATGGCAACTGATAACTCCAGGAGGAGGGGTTCCTAATGCAGAGACAACGCAGAACACTTTCCACACATTGGTTAGCTCGCTCGGTCTGGCCATTGGTCTGGGGATGGAAACCTGAGGATAAACTGACTGACGTGCCTAGGGCTTTAAAAAACGCTTTCCAAAAAAGTGCTGTGAACTGGGGACCACGATCAGAAGTGATGTCGGTGGGTATGCCATGAAGCCTAATGACATGTTGAATGACCAGATTGGTGGTGTCTTGAGCGGAGGGAAGTTTAGTGAGGGGAACTAAGTGAACGGCTTTGGAAAATCTGTCAACAATAGTGAGAATGGTGGTGTGGTGGTTGGATGGGGGAAGACCTGTGATGAAGTCTAGTGCAATGTGGGACCAGGGACGATGTGGTGTCGGAAGGGGCTGGAGTAAACCTTGTGGTGGTTGGTGAGAGGACTTAGCCTGGGCACAGACCGAGCAAGCTGTAACGAAACCCTGGACATCTTGGCTAAGTTCTGGCCACCAAAACCTCTGGAGGATGAAGCTCTTAGTGCGGCGAATCCCAGGGTGGCAGGACAGTCTAGATGCGTGTCCCCATTCCAGGACCTTGGGGCGCAGGGCAGCTGGAACAAATAAGCAGTTAGTGGGACACGCACTAGGGGTAGCAGCATTGGTCTGGGCATTCTTAACCTCTCTCTCTATGTCAAAACATATGGCATTGAAAAACGCTTCCTTAGGGAGGATAGTATCCTTGTTAAGTTCCTCCTCCTGGATCTCAAAACATCGGGATAGGGCATCAGGCTTCACATTCTTACTTCCAGGCCGGTAGGCAATGTGGAAGTTAAAGCGGGAGAAGAATAACGCCCACCTGGCTTGCCGCGGATTGAGTCTTTTGGCTGTCTGCAGGTACTCCAAATTCTTGTGGTCAGTCCAGACAATAAAGGGAACCTTGGATCCTTCCAGCCATTGCCTCCATTCTTCCAAGGCCAACTTCACCGCCAACAGCTCCCGGTTGCCGATGTCGTAATTTCTCTCCGCTGAGCTGAGGCGGCGAGAGAAGAAGGCACATGGATGGATTTTCCCATCCTCCGTGGACCTCTGAGACAGAATGGCTCCAGCTCCAATATTGGAGGCGTCCACCTCGACGATGAACTGGAGCTCTGGGTTGGGAATAGTGAGGATGGGTGCAGATGTGAATCTGGTCTTTAATTCTTTAAAGGCGTCCTCTGCTTTCTCCGACCAACGAAACTTGAATTTGGAGGAGGTGAGAGCAGTAAGAGGAGCCGCAACAGAACTATAGTTCCTGATGAACCGCCGGTAGAAGTTGGCAAATCCTAGGAAACGTTGGAGTGACTTACGGTCCTCTGGTCGGGGCCACTTGGTAACTGCCTCCACCTTTACTGGGTCCATGCGAATGGTGCCAGGAGAAATAATGTAACCCAAAAAGGTGGTGGTTTCAACAAAAAACTCACACTTCTCGGCCTTTACGAAAAGGCGGTTCTCCAAGAGGCGACGGAGCACTTGACGAACATGCTGAACATGGTCCTCCTGGGATTCAGAAAAAATCAGAATATCGTCAAGATAGACAAAAACAAACTTGTTTAACATGTCTCTTAAGACGTCATTGACGAGGTTTTGAAACACTGCTGGAGCGTTGGTAAGCCCGAAAGGAAGAACCAAATATTCCCAGTGCCCCGTGGGAGTGTTAAAGGCGGTCTTCCATTCGTCCCCCTCTCTGATTCGCACTAAGTGGTATGCATTCCGGAGGTCGAGCTTAGTGAAGATCTTGGCTCCTTGCAGGAGATCAAAAGCGGTGTTCATGAGGGGAAGTGGGTAGCGGTTCTTAATAGTTATCTCGTTGAGGCCCCGGTAATCAATACAGGGTCTTAATGATCCATCCTTCTTGGCTACGAAGAAAAAACCCGCACCAGCAGGGGATGATGACGGGCGTATAAGGCCAGCAGCGAGAGACTCTGAGAGATACTTCTCCATAGCTTGGTTTTCTGGTCTGGAGAGTGAGTAGAGTCGGCCTCTAGGGGGCATAGTACCTGGCTTCAGGTTTATGGTGCAGTCATAGGGTCGGTGAGGTGGTAAGCTGGTGGCCCGAGACTTTGAGAAAACCTCCTTGAGGTCATGGAATTCAAGAGGAACCTTTTCCAGGTCTGGAATCTCCGGAGGAGATGGGTTGTGTAGAGGGTCGAGGGCGTTGCGGAGGCATGTCAGGGAGCAGTTGGGGCTCCATCCCTTAATTTCATTCTTGCGCCAGTCGATCTCTGGTAGGTGTTTGGCCATCCATGGATGGCCCAGGACGATAGGAGCATGGGGAGAGTGTAACAGGAGGAACTGAATGGTTTCGTGGTGGTTTCCTGACACCTTGAGTTTGACGGGGCTGGTCGTATGGGTTATTTGGCCGATCCTCTGGCCGCTGAGCGAATTGGCCACTCGATCAGGGAAGATCTTCTCTGTGGGAACGCCCCATTTCCGGGCCAGCTCCACATCAATTAAGTTTTCCTCCGCTCCGGTGTCCACGAGAGCCTCGGTGGATCTGCTCTCGCCCCCCCATTCCAAAGTTACAGGAACACATGTGCGATTGTTAGTTTCCTGTCCCGGCGTCACCCCTATTACTGTCGCTATGCGGGCACCAGGAGGACCTCTTCTCTTCTTTTTTTTTTCCCTGTTAGGGCACTGAGCGATAAGGTGTCCTCCCTTGCCACAGTAAAAGCAGGCCCCATCACGGCGGCGGCGATCCCTCTCCTCCACAGGAATGCGCGTACGTCCCAATTGCATGGGTTCAGGCTCAGGGGAGCGGCTGCCAGTAGGGGGTGATCGAGGCGGAGTACTCTGGGGAGCTGGATATGGTCGTCTGCGGGAAGCGAGGCGTCGGCGCTCCTCCAATCGCGAATCCACGCGAATAGCCAGGTCGACAAGGTTGTCCAAGTTCTCCGGTAAATCCCGCGACACTAGCTCATCCTTAAGTGCTTCCGATAATCCGTCGAAGAAGGCATCGTACAGAGCTCTCTGTCCCCATCTGCTGTTGGTGGCCAACGTCTGAAAATCAATGGCGTAGTCGGCTACGGGACGCCCACCTTGTCGCATGTGCAGGATCTCTCGTCCTGCCTCGTGACCCAACTTGGTGCGATCAAAGATCCGCCTCATCTCTTCACCCAGTAGACGAAAAGTCTGTACACAGGGGAGATCAGCTTCCCAAGCCGCTGTAGCCCACTGCTTAGCTCTTCCCGTCAGTTGCGTGATAATGAAAGCAACTCGCGCTCTTTCGGTGGGGAAGGACGAAGGCTGCAGGCTGAAGATGAGCTCGCACTGGGTGAGAAACGCCCGACATGCTCCCGGGTTCCCGTCGTACCTCTCCGGCGGTGGTAGACGTGGCTCGCAGCTGGGTAGGGGCGGAGCGGAAGCGGGAGCAGGAGGAGTATAGGCGGTAGGCTGGGGTGACTGTAGTTGCTGCGCCTCCTGTACTGAGCGAGTGAGGTCCGCCATCTGGAGGCTCATGGTTTGCATGTGCTGCATCAGAGCACGGAGCTGACGTTCCTGAAGCTCCAACTGAGTGCCCTGCTGGTGCACTGCCTCCTGCAGAGACTGGTCTGACGCTGGCTCCGTCATGGTCAGATCGTAATGTGAGGTTTTACGAAATGAGCCAAGAGCGAAAACCAGATAAATGCAAAATGGAGGCTTTATTTCTGAAGGGGGAAACCCCCCAACAGAGCTGGCAACAGTACAATGTCCACAATCCACAAACAGAATCCAAAGGGCAAAGTCCAAAACTGTAACTAGGGCACCAATAACAAAACTCAAGGTCAGGCAAAAATGGTTCGGTACACAGGCGTGGGTTTGGTGGAGAGACAAACTCATAAGCCGTAAACAGTCCGAATCCAAATACCAGGGCAGCAAAGACAATAGACGTGGTCGGGCAAAAATAGGTCAAAACTCACGAAGGCAATCAGATCCAAAAGGGCAAACCAAAAAACAAGTGTCGGGCAATCCAGTCAGAAAGAAAATATCACAGTGAGCAAGGCGAGGAACGTAGCACAAGACAAAGAAGTAAAGACGATCTGACAAGGAACTAAAAGTGCAGACACCTTATATACACATCCGGGGTGAACACATGACTAGGGTAAACAGGTGTAATCAATGACATGGGAGTGACACATGAGGAAAACTAATTACATGAATTTGGCGAATGCCGAAATGCAGACAGGGATAACGAGACATTCCTATGAACGAATAACAGCTCCGGTTAAGGAGTACTAAAGTGTATAGTCTAAAGAAAAGAGAAAGCCTGAGATATAAATGGAAACTGCAGTAGAGATAATTAGTGATAGGCAAGGAGGGCGGAGATACAGATTGGGCGAATGCTGAGAGATCGTTAGTCTATTAGTATGTGCAGCTATACAATCCCGAGTGCAAGTTAGTCAGTTAGTATGAATATACAATGTTAATCGGGGTTAGTAATTATCGAAAACAATAAACTGTTAGTAGGGTTAGTAGATAGCATAAAGAGAGAGGAAGGAAGAAAACGAGATATGAAGAAAGATTGAAATCCCAGAAACCAGGAAATCACCCGAATGAGTGGCACGTCAGACAAGGGACCGTGGGCAAAGACCTACACCAGACAAGACAGGGGAAAACGAAGTGCAGGACTAGAACCAAAAACAAGACTATGAAACATGGCAAGGCTATGAAACATGGCAAAGACGTAAATAATAACAAAACAAGAAAAATAATAAAACATGAAATCAAACAACCAAAACACAATACATAATCCTAGGGATGGTCAGAGGCAGGCAGTGGTCACTAAAACACAAAAGGCATACATGGCAAGCCAGGCACAGAACTTAAACATGGAGCTAGACAAAAGACATGGCTGAAATGCAGAATCACAACACAGACTCTCCCAAACCCCAACCATGACCAGATTATAACTAACCATAACCCAAACCCTGTCTCTCCCAAACCCCAACCATGACCAGATTATAACTAACCATAACCCAAACCCTGACTCTCACAAACCCCAACCATGACCAGATTATAACTAACCATAACCCAAACCCTGACTGTAACCGCAACCCTAACAGTAACCAGTTGGCTGTAATTGTCCCTAATCTTCTGTGAGCTCGACCCAAAATGTCCTCACAACCCCAAATGTCCTCACAACATACTCTCAAGAGTTTGTTTTCACAAGTATAGCTGCACAAGCCATTTCTCTCTCATTCACACACAAAAGGAATGGAGGTCTTCATACTTAGGGATGCAGATTCCATAGCATGAAACGCTCTCTTTTGTGATTAGTACTATATACTAAGTACAGCGTGATCCTCTACATCAGGGCTCCCCAAATCATGGTCTTTGGGGGCCGAGAGCTGCTGATTTTCCACTCTTCACCTGGGAGACAGGTGTGATGACAGCCTGGCCAATCAGTGGCAATATTTGCTCCATCAATTGCCTGAAAGGAGGGAAAATAAGAGCTGGATCTGGATTTGAGAGCCAGATATACGGAGCCCGTCTGTGCGTGCAAATACGAACAAAGAATGACTCGCCTAGACACACACACACACACACTCACACACGCGCACACACACACACACACACACACACAAATGTGTTTTCAATTTTTTTTTTGGGACATTCCATAGTCTTCCATTCATTCCCTAACCCCTCTCCCTGACCTTAACCCTCAAAAGTACATACTTAACCCTAACCTTATCTCAACCCTAACCTTAAACCCTGACCCTAAAATAGCTCAATTTTTTGTGGGGACCTA
This sequence comes from Gymnothorax reevesii, assembly GCA_029721435.1. NCBI lineage: Eukaryota > Metazoa > Chordata > Actinopteri > Anguilliformes > Muraenidae > Gymnothorax > Gymnothorax reevesii. The sequence goes on from CM056574.1 coordinate 13,434,931, forward strand.
CAAGTAAAAAGAAATGCTCCAACAAGTACAAAGAAATCTGGAATTCCATGTCGGTAGGTAAACATGCTACACTCTCACACAAACACAATCATGCACATGTTCTCTTGCATTCAAAAGCCCCCCCGCCAAACCATCAAGTTCAGAATATAGAGTGCCTACAATCACAGAGACACACTCATCCTCACTCCCAAGGATCGACAGACTTCTCTACACCCGATGGCGATCTGCATAGAAAGATCTACATTTTGTTCCTGAAGATACACTTCATGGAAATCTTAACTGCTTTTTGGTTATAACCTTTTGGTCATACATGAATATTGCCTGATGCTTCTCGAAAGAGCAGCCCACATCCAACGTGCTCTCATTCATCTGTTGTTGCCTGTATTTTCATCTGGTTGGCACCTTCCAGGCTTTTTCAGAATTTATTTAGCAAAACTGATATTTTCTTTGCCGGCAGTCCTGACTGCCAGTTATGTAATGGCACGAGGGCGTGTGCATACTCAGTACTCTAAAGCGTGAGTTTAACTGTATCATATCACTAGATGTTGTCCCGATGGTACCTTAAGTCTATTTCATTTAATAAATTAACTGCTTTAATTCTGAGAATAAACAATACTTACTTATATTTTACAAATTCTAAGTCTCAATTTCGCAAGGCCATTAAGGCCTTAGATGATCAAAGTAACAGTTGTTTAGTAATAAAGTAATAAAGCTGTTTAGTCCAGGCAGTCTAAATACCTCTGTTAAAGCAATAAAACAAAATGAGTTTTGGCGTGCAATGTGTGCTGTTATTTTTTCCTCAATAGGTCACACATTATTTGACGAGCTGTGGGGGTGGTTACCAGGTATCCATACCTTCAAAATATAACAGGATGATGTGCGGTAAGGCTCCTTCATTATAAAGCCTCCCCCACAATTTGTTAGAGAATATATAGTGTTTACATGGTGCTCAGTATCACTTGATTAATGTACTTATCGCGGAAAAATACTCAGTATTTGAAGGACCTCAGCATAACCCGAGCTTCACTGGAGTGCTGGGAGTCATTCTGCCACAAGTAATGAAATCAAGTTCTGGTCTGATAGATTCCGACCGTCATGCACAATAACGGACTGCATTCAATTACAGCTATCGCAAACATCATCAGACGACAGCGGTTCCTGCTGTGGACGATACGGGGGCGTTTCTTGAGTGTTTTACGGACACTTAGACACAACCGAGAATCATCCTGGACACATGCTACTCACACACACACACACACACACACACACACACACACACACACACACACACACACACGCACACACACACCCACACCCACACCCACTCTCACACATTGGGTTGTAAAACAAGCCGGTGGTGATGGCCCTGCCATGGAAGTGTTTGTGTAGCGTAGATTTATGAAGAGACGCTATGGCTCTTGGGGGCCGCACTTGAGTGATGGCGACTGCACGCCGCTGAGGGGGCGATGCTATTTCTCCTGGTTCTTGGGGGAAATATCCAGGATATGGAGTGTTGAAGTTGTGGAGGACTGGTCCCAAGTGTCACGGAAGATGAGGGAGGGTTGCGGTAGTAGGGAGTTTCTGGTTGGTATAATTCCCCGGACCCGCAAGCGAGGAGCTTAGCGGTTTCAGCCTAGGCAGTCATTCCCAATACCAACAATATCTACACAAATAACAGCCGCTCTACCCCATAACAAACTCCTTCAAACCAATGACCTATCCCCTCTACCCAAATACCAACCCCCTCTACCCCATTATCAACCTCCTCAATCCCATTACCTACCCCCGCCACCCCATTATGAATCCCCTTCACCTCATTACAAATCTCCTAAAACTCATCACAAACTCCCACAACTGGTTCCTGAACACCCCCGCACACACGTCAGATCTGATCTAAACATGCCTAGAGAGGAACAGCATGTGTTACTCAGTCACACTCTCTCTAAAGAGTGCAGCATTGTTCTATACACGGCGAACTGTATTTAAAATTTGCAGCAGAAGGCGGGGATATAGTGATGACAGCAAGCTTTTTGGATGAGAGAATAATAACAGTTTTAGCTCAGTCTGTTACCACACTGATAGCGGTCAACATTCTTCTCTTACCCTGCTGAAGTCATTCCATTTCATGTCAAACTGGCCATCAGAGATGACTGCTGGGGCGAGATGATTTCCTCTAAGCCTAAGAGCCACTCCCTCGGTCCATGTTGGGAGATTGTGGCCTGGTGGACACAGAAAATGACAGTAACCAGAGACAGAGAAGGGAATATCATTTTTTCATTTTGAGTCCTTATTTCTGTCCAACACCAGGGAAGATGGTGAACATGGCGTATTCTGCAGTTGTTTGATGTACCTACTTCAATTCCAGCACAAAAAAAAAAAAGCTGTAAATATGCTTTGTCAAAAAGGAAGTAATAATGGAACTTAAATGTGACAGACCTGCTCTCTCAAGGGTAAGAGCTGTTATAATACAGAACATGCCTTTTATGCCCTCGCCCTCCAAAGAGGAAAGGGCGACAGCATGTCTATCCATCGTGCGTCCGCTAACTTTTCATTTCCGTGGGATAACTATAGAATCCCTCGTCGGATTGATGCCATTTCTTAATGGCGTATTGGGAGTGGCTAGAGGAAGGTTCCTTTCGAAAACCAGCGTTGTGCGATATCTAATATGGCCGCCACAGCAGCCATCTCAATACGCCCTTGATCAACATACAGGCGGGGACATATGCCACGCCCTGCGTTGCTCTTGTTACTTATACTTTTTGGTGCAAAGTACATCATATTTGAGCAAAATTATGTAAAAAGCGCCACTGCTGACATGACCTCATTCACTGTTGAGTGCTCTGCCAAAAAAATGTTTTACAGTGGTCTTCTTGTGGTGATGTTCTATTTTGGATTATGTCTATTATTATATTATATTATATTATATTATATTATATTATACTATATTATATTATATTATATTATATTATTTTACATTATATTATATTATATTATTTCTGAATATGACAGGAAAATTATGCCGTACGTGTATGTTTTTCATACAGTATGACAAAGCAAATGTGAACTTGCCAAGGAAACAGTCAGGAACATATTTCCTGTTTCAGTGACCTCTCAGCTTCTCACATTACAGAATGAAACTTCCATCTGCCAATCAAAAACTTTCACCCGTTCCCTGATTACAACTGGGGTTAAGCTTCTTCTATGGTCCTCACAGTGCTAGTCCTTCTCTCACGATGACCTGGTCCTGATGACCTATTTCTCAATACTTTATAGCACTTAACCTCACGAGTCTTTGACGCTCTACAACGATTGTCAACTCTCATCGCCAGCTGCTCTCATTCTGACCTCCGCCGCATCGACTGTGCCCTGTTTGTTCAGCTGGGCAACTTATTTAAGGTATCGAAAAAATTCATTTTTGTTAATAAGAAGGTATCAGGGAAAAAAAGAAGTATATGGTAAGGCAAACATATGGGCATTGCCAGTGAAAAGAAACCGGAGGGTTATTGGGATTTTTGAAGGACATTTTTGCTGCTTCACCTTTGGGCGCGTCCAAAGAAAACAGCCGGGGAGGAACCTGAGACGCCCTCGGGCACGTTCCCCGTGCTATTCTCGCTGCTATGCTCTCTGCAGGGAAGAGCTACAGGTTTTAGCCTTGCTAACGCCAGAGGAAGACTGCCAGCGCTGGAGTAAATATGTGAATGCTGGAGAAAGAATGATAATGCTACGGAGACTGTGCAAATGCTAATGAGACATGGCTGATGCCAGAAATACTATAAGAATACAAGAAGAAGTATTCTATCGCTACAAGTAGAGAGAGGATGCAAGAGAAACGCTGGGTCCCAGTCCTTTTTCTGGGCAGCCTGTTTCCTGCTTCTAGAAAGCAGAGAAAGTATGCAAAAAACACCAGTATGACAAGCTGCCGTCATCTTACATACAAACTGAACCCCCCACTGTGATAAACATTATACTGGCGTCTAGGTCTGCATTTCAGTTTAAAGTTAGACCTATGGAAAAGCCAGCTGACCTGTCAATTTGCCATCCAAATAATGTCAAACATAAAAATTTACATGAGAAAGAAGCACATGTGGTAAATGACGACTTGCATTAGTGTTAATGGTGGAGTTCAGTATTCATCTCGAAGGACTAAATGTATCACTGTATTGCAGAAAAACTCTTTATCATCATCATCAAAAAACAAAAGGATCTGACCCTCTCCTACATCATAAATAAGGCCAGTTTTATGTGGCAGAGCTACAATAATGAAACTTAAGTTTGGCCACTTTTGGTCAATGTACATTGTCACAACATTAGTTGTTATCTCGGCAGAGATCAACAGCTGACTCGGAAGGCAATCAAAAGGCCACCAATATCAAAATCGCTAAGACTATGTGAGTAATGTCTGTGTCTATGGTGCCAGCATGTTTATGTGCTCCACTGATTACCAAAAGGTTGGGCCTACTGGCTCGGTTAGTTGAACCTAAGCTTTTATTAAAGTCAGGTGCTGTATTGAGCTGCTTATTAAAATTATTTGTGTCTTTGCATTGACTTTGAATGTAATCTGTCGTGCAAAAAATTTGTTTTGCGTTCGGTGTGAAAGCAGCTTTAGAAGGACATTTTCTCTGTCCTCTCGCTGTTTCTCTAGGTGATAAGGGGTTTAGTAAATCAGTGACGCTTTGCAATTTATTGGTTGCAGGGCTGTATGAACGTCATATTTTAATTGCTCAGATGCACTGCCTGGACCCACAGAGATTACTGAGGGTTGCAACACATGCATAGTGTTCACGGGCGGAAAGTAAACATTGTCGGCCCACTGAGCGCCACCACCGCCCATTAAATTAATATGCCTTCATTTTGAACGTGGGGATGATTTATAGTTTGGCCGCATAACCTTTTTCCATAACCTGGAACATCTGCCTTTTCTATCTTACTGTCTTTATATGGCAAATTCAGCAAAAGACAATTTTTTTTTTGCAACCTACTGGACGGCATGCAACATAATTTTCACCATTCAGCATGCGTTTGAAGTTGAATCAGCTTCCCCTTTTAAAATTCCAAATTGGAATTAAAAACATTTCAGATCTGAGTATTACTATTATTATTAGTATATTAGGGGAGGCCGGTCTAGTTGTTACACGTCCATGTTGTTACATTCTAAATAGTTTCGATTATAAAATGCCGACGGGGCTCTAAATTTTCCTGTTGCTCCACGAAAGTGACCCACAACCTATGACAAACTTCCCCCTCTTGTAACAAACTACCCCATATATGGGTCACTTTGTTACAGGTGACGGGAGTCTATTTTTTTCTCACCAGCATTACGCATGCGCAGAATATAGGGGTTGCTGTAGATCAATCATGTAGTCTAATGAACTTTCAGTCTTTGCAGTGCATATTGATAACAAAACCTGATAATGTCAATTCTACAGCTGTTTAAAGAAAAAGTGTAACAACTAGACCCGGTCTCCCGTACCGTTAGACGGAGCGATAACTTTCTTTTATTAGACCGAGTAGCTTGTAATTGGAGTGATTGTTGGCTCATAGGCAAAATATTCAATGCGTGTAATGTGGTTGCTAATTTTGTAGAAATTACTGTAGGCTCTCTTTTTTTTTAACAAGGCCAGCTACTTACCATTTCCCAGCTGTTGTAGATATTGGGTTTATACACTGGAACATCTCAGCATGGCAACGTAGTTTGCTGAGCTCTTTAAACCATAAGTGAGGCCACTTGAAAATGACAAAAACTTGGATTTTTAAATCGTAAATGAAAAAGTAGTAAACAGCATTTTACAGTCTCCACACTAAAGTCTCGAAATATTATGGGGTAAGCTTAGGGACCGTAACTGAAAACAGGTCTGATCTTGAATTGTGTGAGGTGTGTTAAAAAAATGTCTCCTACGAATTAGCCATTTCCACTTACGACCTCCTTTTTTGCATTTAAATTGCATATTCACATGAGAATATATATCACATTTTCAGATACATTCAGCTGCTTTTTGGTTAGGTAACCCTGTACAAATGCTCATTAATGCAAATATCTAATCAGCCAATCATGAGTCTGCAACCCTCTCCATAAAAGTATGCAGACCTGGTTCAGTGGTTTAGTTATTTAGACCAAAAGTCTCCCCCCCCCCCCCCCCCTTTCATTATATGTGGAATTAATTTTATGGCACGCTCATGTATTCTTCACATGATGGGTGTTAAGATGTGATCTTTGAACTTCTGATTTTTCCCATTAAATGAACATAATTTCAGCCCTCAATAACAGCACTGGTAACAAAAAGGGAGTTAGAGCGACAAGTGCAGCAGATTCTGATTTTCTCTGGAATTGACACCTATTGCTTCAGTTTTCAAAGTTTTAAAACAACTGAATACACGTCACATGGATGTGAAATTCCACCCCCTGCTGGTCACCCTGTGTCTCTCTCCCTGCAGTTTAAAGCTCAGGTTTAATGAGTGGCTGATTGCGTAACTGCCCTCACCTCTCTGCACCATCCATCCTTCCATCCTCTTCCTCGTTACAGTCGCGGGCGAGCTGGAGCCTATCCCAGCTGACTGTGCGCAAAAGGCAGGCGCACACCCTGGACAGGTCCCCAGTACATCACAGGGTGCACATATGACTCACTCATACTCTCCTATATATGGGCATGAAGAGTGTCCCACTTACCGAGCAGGAGTGTGTTTGGACTGTGTGGAGGAGAACTGGAGAACCCAGAGGAAACCTTTGCGAACACATGGAGAACATGAACACTCATCACAGTTTGAATTTGAATCCATGACTTTTTTTCTGTAAGGGAACAATGTTATCTCCAGGGCCTCTCCACCTCTCCGTACCCTATCAGAAGAATAATCTGGGGAGATCAATGCTGTGTTTCCGCTTTTTTTTTTTTTTTGGCGATTCTTTTCTTTCATTTAATTTTGTTTCCTTTGTGAATCAGTGGTGCTGTTTGAACGATTTTTGTTTGCCTCCTTTTTGTGTGCATTAATCGTTTGGGTTCGGGCCTCAGGAAGACTCGCCCCATTTTGTGTTCTGGTTTGAAGGTAGAGCCGTTTTTGGTACTTTTTATCATTTCCTGTGGGACCTGCTTTGGCTTCTGTTATTGCTGTCTCACATCCATCTTTTGGTTGGTAAATTTTTGTACAAGTTTCAGTAAATCCTTTAGTTTTGGCTGGGAAGATTTACTTTGGGATGGTTTTATTTTTGGGGCTGATAATGTTGCGTTGAAACTGAGTTCAACATTTTATTAGAACATGCGGACTTGAACAGGCATCACGATGTCATGCTATCTCATGTTATGCAAATCTTTAGAGGAAAGTCTTGCATTAAATTGTCACTAAAGTACAGGTCATTTATTTGGGAAGTTAAATAAAATATATCAACACAGCTATTACCTGAAGTAGCATTATGATTAGCTTTAGCATCGTCTGCACTATTCCTTTGTAAAATCATGCAATACATCAGGTGATTAAACAAGACACTCCACTGTGGCACTAACCTTCTATGAGGTTATTTATTTGATAGAAGAAAATAGCATTTACTTTGGTTACTGATCAAATACTGTTTTTTCATACTTTCCCTCATCAAAATATCCTATAGGTATTTCATAGTAATGCTATAGTATTTATCGCATAACTGTAGTATTACTATAGTTTGCATGGTATAACTAGAGTAGTACTGTAGCCGTCACATTATAACTATAGTATCACAGGCGACAGTACCAGGATATTACTACATCCCACTAGTGTATTTCCGTAGTATGGATATCTGTAGTATCACTATAGTAATACTTCACTATGGTGATGAAAATACCGTCCATTTATGACAGGATAACTACAGTTTTGATTTGATTTGATTTTTCATAAGGGTTCTCTCCACTGTTCCATAGTTTGAAAAAAAAAAAAAAAACAGATAATTCATACTGTTCGGTTCTTCAGTCAAAAATACTTTTACTTTGAATGTACATCTCAAGAAGTAATTAACTGTTGTGATATCTCCATAAGCACAAGGGAGAAGAATGTATTCCGGGATTGGGGAAGGTCATTGGTGAATATGCCTATTTGAGAATGCAATCATATCCGTTTAAAGCTGCCAAACAAGGCCTTACGGGCCGGGGCTTTTTATCCACCTGAGTGTTGTGGCTTTCTATTGTCAGATGATCACAGGAAATGAGAAGCTACGAAGAGGCCATTTTGGGCCATACTGCATCAATCAGGCCGGGCTCCTGCGGGAATCCACCCAGGAAAGCATTCTGATTAACAGTTGAACATTTTCAGCACTTTACCGCAGTTATTTACCGTCAGTCACTGCCTCAGGCATTTGGCCACTAACATATGCACACTATAAACTTCCTGACCAAGGCCCAAGAGTATGTAAGCAGGCAAAGCGCTTTAAAAATGGGACATTAACAAGTTCCTCCGCGCATTGGGAATAGTTTCGCTCACCTGTGTGATCAGTGACTTGCTGAGTTGCTATTTTCTGACTTGAATATACACCCCCCCCCACCTTTCACTTTCTGATTTCTAAAGTCCTATGATCCGTCCGGAGTGAAGCCGGTTGACCAAAGTGCATCTTCGAGCCCAGTGATGGATCTATTCGATGCCAGCTAACTAAGGCTTCGTCCCCATTAGCACCCTGGCTAGGTGGAGCGAGTGCAGTTTAATGAAGTGTCAAGTGGAGATGCTTACCATCTTCTTCTGTCCCTTGTGTCTTGCCCTCACCTGATTGGTGCCTCACAGCCTGCCATTAAAGAGCATATTTCCCCCAGTAAACGGCCCATAAAGTCGGATGTAAGTACAAGTCAGAAAGGGGCTTGTCACTGCTGTTCAGGGCCTACAGATGACAGTTGTGCAGAGCGGTGCTCGTCAGGGGAAAATTGGAGCCTACAGCTGTTTTATGAGTCCATCAGCTACCAAACTGGTTTAACTGATATAATTGGAGAGTAAGATGGTGGCATCACGTAGAATGTCACTGCATTCTGCTCTTTCTATTTGCTCAGAGACTATGCAGGTTAAAACTATTTTACCTTGACTCTAATAGTGTAGGAGCTCCTAAATTATCTCCGTGACCTGTCCCAGACCTCTTATAAGTCTTCCTTGGGTAAAAATCAGTTTCCTGAAAGTTAGATTTTAAATTTACATTTCCCATCAGCCATATTTGTTTCCATTGTGTCGACAGGTAAATGCAAGTTTCTGTGTCATGTGTGACCATGAAATGGCTGCATTTCCCTGCTCAGTTAAAAAACAACAACATATGACAATGCAGCAATGCAAAATTATACTCAGAGAGAGCGCGTGTCCGCAAAGAGAAGGTGAGTTTGTATCTGACACGGTGACTTTTTATGCAAAGTTTACATTTCTGTCTGACTTCATCTTGAGCTTTCTCCTGGTAGTCATGTACACCAGGTGGTCTCCACCCACAGTCCAAACAATTTGAATACTAACTGGAGACTCTAAATTGCCCATGGGTCTGATTGTAAGTGACTAGATTGGCGAATGGTCCAGCTGTGTTTCAACCTCTCGCCCATTGCATGCTGGGATAGATTCAAAAACCTCCTGTGGCTTTCAGCTTGAATAATGGGTGAGATAATGGATGGATGCGTGGACGGGTGGGTGGAAAACAGAGAACGCTGGTCAATTCTTGCAGAAATTTTGTGCTGATTATCCATCTGCAGAATTAAAGACAGAAGGCTAACTTTACTTGAAGGTATCGTCATAATAGGGACATGAGACAGTCATGAACATGTCACAAACATTATGTCAATGTCATAAACGTTGTCATTAAGTGTCATTTGGTTTTTGAGATGATAATTTGACATTGTTTGGGTTGTCTTGATTATGACAACTTTGTCATAAGAGTGACATGACACTGTCAAAACTGTTACATGACACATAAAACAGTTATAACAGTGTCATGTCACTCTTATGACGGTAACTTCAAGTTAAGTGTTACCGACAGAAGTATGATAAAAGCAACATAACTGTACCTTCTTTCTTGAGCTAAATTACTGGAAAGGATTGAGCACAAAACAGACTGAGCTGTGGGACTGAAAATGCGTTAGTTTAGGATACCTTTTTCCAACTGTATGAAATACATAGTTTCAGTTTTATGAAATGAATTTATGACACAGCTCTGTGATGATTCAGTTGTGACAGGGTCAAAGCAAGGGCACACCTCGTAGACAAAACATACAGGCCGTATCACGGCTCTTGTTCTATGTTGCCTAGAACATTTTTTCCCCAAGAAAACTTCCATAACACATTGTCTGGTAAAATAGAAATTATACTTGGGGTAAAGTTGCTTGTTTTATCCATCTTGGCTAGGAAAAGAAAAAACATTGGAAATGATATTTGCTGCACTTTTACTTGCGAAGAACTGGCACTGACCCAAATGCACATCGGCGCAAACATGTACATTTTGTCTGATGCGGATTAAAAAGTTCACTTTCGCACACAGGGCGCAAATCGTGGGAGTGAGAAAATCACTGCACACAGGGTGAATTGGCAGTTTGGGTTTTCAATGCATTCATTATGTACGCAAGGTTTCTTAGAGCAAAGTCAACACACACACAAGGTTTTCTACGGTGAAGTTAATGGACAGGAAGCTCCTTTGCTCTTAAGCAGTAGAAGCTGTTTCATGCTACTTCCTGCGCTAAAATCTCTAGCCTCCTCTACTTCCTGTATGTGTTCTGTAGCTCACACCTCCAGTAGGCTTTAGCCTCTGATGTGTATTTTTTCCCTATTTATGGAAATATGAGTGATAGATTAGGTTCTGAGGCAGGGCCACCCCTGGCTAAACTGGGGCCCAAAGCAAAATGTTATTATGAGGCCTCGAGAGCGATGGCCGGGTGGGGGTGGGCCTCGCGAACTGATCGCGCTGGGGACACTGCAGCACATGTAATTTTGCTGGAATTTAAAAAAAATAAATTGCGCCGCATTTGCATGTAAAATTAGGCCCCCAGTGCACAGCTCTTGTTCTGTTGAATAGGGAATGGCGGCCCTGTTCAGAGGGCACTACAGCGTAGGCTGATTATGGGTTTTGTCACCTCTTACGCTACCAGTCAAATGTTTTTGCACACCCTAAGATTCTGTCAAGTTTATATCTTGTATGTTTATAACAAAGAAATCACTGGAACCCAATACATGTTTATTACAAGTAATACATTTACAAGAAAAATCCACAAGGAATCCAGCACAGGTGAATGAAATGATCAGCTCGCTGTCAGCCCTCTGAAGCTGCTTGATAATGAGTAGATCATGTGACTCACCTGTGCTGGAGCAGGGAGATCTAACACATACAGGACAGGTGTGACTCCAGGAGAGGTTTGAGAAGCACTGGTTTAGACCATCCTTACTGAGCTGCTTAAATACTGACAAAATGACTGACCATTTTTCTTCATGTGTTTTGTTAAATACATGGTTTATACACTGGGCTTCAGTTTTTCCCACCTTCTGTTATACAACCAACATGAGACTAATACACAAGAAAAACTGATAAAAAAATTTAAATACAAAATTATTAATTCTATAATAACAATTAAAGAAAATATTGGGGCGTGCAAAGACTTTTGACTGGTAGTATATGTCTCAGAGCTCTGGTTAAGGCACCTCCGATGGACTCTTTCTCGCCAGGTTTGTGTTTCTGTTGTGCAGCTGAGAGTGAACCGCAGCGATCTGGTGATGCGGACAGTAAGATTTATGATGCGTTTGTGCTGGCTGATCATTCCTCCCTCTCGCGGTGAGCGCCGGCCAGGAGAAATCAATAAGGATTAACCTTCGACCTCTCGCACATACTTATACCGTGGACTCCGCTGCTTACCGAGATTTCATCAGTTTCACTTAAGTGTTTTGAGTTGCTCAGGAAGGACTCGACTGCTCATTCGTCTCACAGACACAGGGTCCCTTGTAGTGTAGACCAAACCTGAGGGAAGAGGGCTTATTTTCAACGGCAGAAATGTTGGCACTCTTTCTAAAAACAGAAACAAATCTGTATGTAGGAATATAATTTTTACAAGGCAGCAATAATTTTGACGACTGTGGCTGTCGAGATGAAATTACTTGAAGCGTGACAAAAATTGAAAACGCTGAAACATGAGATTTGAAATGCATTTAAATAAAGGCTGTAGTTCACCAACATGATTGAACTGCACATTGGCATTATTAACTGTCTGAGGATTTTTTTGTTGGGGGAATTTTTCTCCCTATCGGAAGTTGTTTGCCTCATTTGCTATAGTGTGGATTAGGCCAGGCAACGGCCTTTTTGCTCTGTAAAGTGTGTTATTGACAGTCCGTCTGTAAAAAGTGCAAGACAAATACAATTGAATTGAATTGTATCTGTGTTGTTTCGCATAGAGCCTTTTTGCTTAATTGTACACCAGAGCTTTTTTTTTAAAATAGGGAGCTCAGTGTTGTGTTTACAGTATTATAACACAAACTTCACTGAAACAGAGGGGGGCTGGACACTGAATATTGTGGCTGCATAAATGTTCCGCTTAAGAAAGGATTAAGAGTAGGGGGTGCAGTCCTGGTAATGTCACTGACAGACATCTCCCCCTGATTTAATTTGGGAGCCCCTTGTGTGACAGTGCTACTGACATGTTGTAACTGTATGCCTTCCTTGGCGCAAAATGCTGCATTGCAATTCCCTGACCACTTTGACGCAGTTATAATAACGCAAATAGAGCTGATGTGATATCTCTTCAGATTACTTGATAAAATGGTAGTGACACTCGCCAGAAATGGAGCAGCGTCTAAATGTTTTTGAATAAGAGAGAGGGAAGGTACGTAACGTTGGTGGGTTTTAGCAATACGGTCTTTCACGTCTGTGGGATGAAAACGTCAGTTTTCAGGTCTGTGATGAAGGATTTATCCAGTTACAATACTGTTTGTGTGTGTGTGTGTATATGTGTGTGAGTGTGTGTGTGTGTGTGTGTGTGTGTGTGTGTGTTTGCGCATTAGTCAAGGTTGTCTGAGGCCAAAAGGACAGTAACCTCATGCAAAAGCACCTATAAAAATCCTGGAAAAACTTTGTCAGCACAGATGGCGCCAATTAGCGCCCCACTGTATAATTGAATTGAGAAGTCTTTTAATTAGCAAAGTTTATTTCATTTCAGTAATAGCGGCAAAATATACTGCATACTCATTAGTATGCATTGTGTACATTTCATTTAACATAGAAGGATGTTCACTAGTTTAATGCATTTACATACGATCAGCCTTATTAATTACTTATTCATTTGCTCAGGGAACGTTTTCACTTATATTAGACCAGCTAATGTTCAGTATATGTTAATCACAAATTTGTTTGCATGTGTTACATGGCTTATATAGATGTGGCGTATTATTTAGCAAACCATTAAATAAAATGCATTGTATTTTGTTATTCAAGTCTTCTAAAGACTCTTTTCTGCAGTCAATACCTCTCCTCTACCCCCCAAACCATCGCAGCTGGTATGATCTTAATAATCTGTGACCTTACATGTTGTCCCTTATAAAAACATCCTATAGTTATTTCTTACTAATACCATAGTAGTTTTGGCATGACCAAAGTGTTAATATAGTTTGCATAGTATAACTACAGTATTACTATTGCCATAACATTGTAACTACAGTATTAACACAGTCAACAGTGCCATTATATTACAAAAACTGTAGTACACACAACTGTATTGCTGTAGTTTGAATAACTATAGTATCATTAAAGTAATACTACTATATGGTGGCAAAATACCATCCATTTTCTGTAGAATAACTATAACTTTGAAGTAGTATTTTTTCATCAGGGGTGGTAGAATTAGAACAAAATCCAAGTTTAGTGGCTGGCCCTGACACTTGGGCTGTTACCACCTTCACTTTTGGTCCTTCGAATATGCACTTTGTGTTGTGAGTCGCTCTGGGTAAGACCGTTTGCTAAATGCCTGTATTGTACTGTAATGTAATGCTATTAACTCTGTCCGATGAATATTTACACATTTAGAATGGCTGCTTGAAAAAAATAACGCATTTGTGAAGACTTAAACTTTCTACACGACAGCCTCTAATTGCATGAATTATATCCACATGCTGACCTTCTTAGATTCTACTGCATTTGCTTGGTACAGCTCCAAGCCTGCCATTTTCTTTCATTTTTTGTTGTGAAGGTTTTCAGTTGCAACCTGCTTTGTTCTAGAAGCCGTTTCTCTGCTCCGTGGATGTCAGGGAGGGAAAATCATCACAGAAAGATGAGACCGTTGGGGAATGAAGCTGTCCTCTCACCGTCCTGGAGTCTTATTGCAGTCTTTTCTCTTCAGTACGACTTTGTCTTGAGAGAAAATCACACAGGACTGATTACGTTAAGAGCTTCTAACTTGTTCTTTTTCCCGTTGTGCTGTCTGTACCATAAATGACCGTAGGCCACTGCACGTTGTGTCATGATTGTGTGTACAGTTCTGCGGTTGACGAGGACCTGGATTTGAGGATTTGATAAGATTCACACATGCTAACTTGATAGATAGTTTCGGGAAAGCTCACAATTCAGGGTTTCATTCGCGCATCTGTCAGAGGTGAGGAATTTTCACTGTGGGAAATTTCACATTCACAGCTTTACTGACTTAAAAACCAACTGGGCAAAGAGCCAGATCTCGATGTAACCTACTGAGAAGTAATTTAGTTGTGAACAATACAATGAGTGGGGATACTTGAGGATTGCACTTGAGTAGTACCAAACAAGCGCCTACCAACCCCTTAAACTCTAATTTTTCTCTTAGGTCTTTCCTTAAATAGGTTCGAAGTCAGAAAAATATTTTTTTTTTTTCATAATGTTGGACAATGTCACATGCATATTCTCTATCTGCTGGTTGCTTCACTTCAATGAAGCAACATAATACATATTGAATGAAATATTGGACCCATGTTTGATATGGCCACAGCTTTAAATCAAATGAAAAATATCTAGATCTTGCGCATGATTTTTTCGCGTTTCCTTGTAATTCAGCAGGACATGTTTGGGATTGTTTGAAACCTTAGGATCTCTGCAAGCATTTAAATTATGCCCAAAGGTTTGAACACGGAAGCTTCATTTGTATGGGTCTGAAGGTTTTTTGGGGTTGACAACACTGGAAATTAATTTAAGTATTAGCAAGCAAAAAATATCATAAATTTTTGATTCTGGGATTGCACTTTCTTCACAGACACCTGGAATAGATGTGGGTTTCAGTAACGACTTTTTAATGACTTCGGAGTAGCACTGGCCATTGTTAGATAGGCAGTCTGATGTTGTGAAATGACAAGCACTCACGAGTAGACACGGACTACCCTCAACCGGTTTTACTATTGTAAACAAAATCCAGATAGTGTCTCGGCATTTTTAGCAGTTTGGCGGCATGATGGCGCAGTGGTTAGCGCTGCTGTTTTGTGTAATGTGAATATAGGCCACTAGATGGCAGTATTTACCTTTTTTTTGTTAAGCTCCGGCAAGAGTCATGTTTAGATATGTCCTGGACATGTCTGGGGCAAGTCTCAGAAAGTTAAAAAAAAGAGGTCTAAATGTGGGTGGGGTCTGCAAAAGAGTATATAAAGAAAAGAAAAGAGACAGTAATGGAGTAGGAGAAATTGCAAGAAGATGACCAGACCTGCCATTCTGTTCAAGACCTGTGACGTTTCTTTTGTGGATTTCTTTGCCTGTGTTTGAGCATTTTCTTCATCCAGGACATCACCAAGCCACCCCACCAAAAAGGGACTGTAATTATTTCTGTTTTTTTTCTTATTTATCAATCTTGGTCTTTAGTTGTAGGTTGTTATTAGTCTTTGTCTTTGTTAAAAATTAAATGTGTTTTAGTTGTTAAAAACTGTGTGTCATCCCTTGCTGTTGCTGTTGTTTTAAATGTGATAACAAATTGGGGCCATAACAAATTGGGGGCTCAACGTCCGGGATAGACCATTGTGTGAGTAATTTATTGAAAATCTAACATTCCAAATTGTGAAATTGTTTTTGTGAATTTTCCTAGATATATATTGACAACAGCAATGGATGATTTCTTGGCATCACCAACCGTAGGGGTTTTGAAGTCTTTTAAAAAGACAGAACTGCTAGAAATTTGCAGACAGTTGGAGTTGACAGAGGTAAAACCAGCCATGCGAAAAGCAAGACTGGCTAGAGAGATAGTTGAATATTACATTGATGAAAATGTGTTTGCACCAGGAGATCTGGAACAGTTTCCAGTGGAAAATCCAAATATAGAAATGGAACTTAAATTAAAAATGCTAGAGATTGAAAGGGAGGAAAGAGAAAAAGAAAGGGAATTTGAGAGGGAAGAAAAAGAAAAACAAAGGCAGTTTGAGTTAGAAAAATTAGCAAGAGAAGAAAAACAAAGAGAATTTGAGTTAGAAAAATTTGCAAGACAGAGAGATTTTGAATTAGAGAAATTCGATAGAGAAGAAAGACTCCAAATGGAGCAACTAAAAATAAAAATTCAAAGTGAAAATAAATTTCGGGCTAGCCAGGAGGTAAAACTGGTGCCTCCATTTTCGGAAAAGGATGTTGACAACTATTTCCAGTGTTTTGAAAAGGTAGCAAAGAGTTGCCAGTGGCCAAAGGAACACTGGCCTCTGATGTTGCAAACTGTCCTCAAGGGTAAAGCTCAACAAGCCTATTCGGCTTTGTCTGCAGATGATTCCTCTGATTATGAGGTTGTCAAAAAGGTTATTATGAGAGCTTATGAGTTGGTTCCAGAGGCTTACCGACAGAAATTCAGAGGTCTGAAGAAATCTGAAAATCAGACTTATGTTGAATTTGCTAATGAGAAGAAGGTTTGCTTTGAACGCTGGTGTACTTCTATGGAGGTCAAGGATGATTTCAACTCACTAAAAGAGATGGTGTTAGTTGAAGAATTCAAGAACTGTGTTAAAGATGATGTTAAGACCTACCTTAATGAGAAGCAAGCACTGAATTTGCAATCAGCTGCCAAATTTGCAGATGAATATGTTCTCACACATAAGTCCAAATTTCAGTCTAGCAGTAATAATAGATGGTCCCAATTTCAGAAAAAGGGTTATGGTGATACCCAAGATTCCTCACCCAAAGACAAAGACAAATCTGGTGATGGTGCTCAGAAATCCAGTAACAGGTCTGATCAAAGTGTGAAAGCTGACAGTGACAAAAGTGGTCTAGTTTGCAGTTATTGCAAGAAATCTGGTCATGTTACAACTAATTGTTGGATC
Source organism: Gymnothorax reevesii (assembly GCA_029721435.1). Classification (NCBI taxonomy): domain Eukaryota; kingdom Metazoa; phylum Chordata; class Actinopteri; order Anguilliformes; family Muraenidae; genus Gymnothorax; species Gymnothorax reevesii. The sequence continues at coordinate 13,452,121 of CM056574.1, forward strand.
CTAAAAGCTAAGAAAGAAAAAGAAAAGGATACCAAACCAAATGCCTTTGTGAAAACAAGGTTAGAAACCCCTGTAGTGGATAACCAATCTGCTAAATTGCCTGCTTCTTGTGGGGCTAAAAAGCCTAATACAGCTGACTTTGTGAGGGAGGAATTTCTTCCATTTGTGTCAGAGGGATTTGTGGCTCTGAATGAGCATACTACTCCTGTCCCCATATATATCCTAAGGGATACCGGAGCTTCTCAGTCACTTTTGTTGATGGACTCCTTGGAGTTACGTGATGAGACCGCTTCAGGGGATTTCATACTTGTACAAGGTATTGAAGGGAGGACTGTATCTGTACCCCTGCGCTCTATATTCTTGAAGTCAGATTTAGTTACAGGACAGGTAAAGGTGGGACTTATGTCAAGTCTACCTATAAAGGGTGTTTCTCTGTTGCTAGGCAATGACCTGGCTGGGGGCAAAGTAGTTCCCCCTGTACATCTTACTTCACAGCCGAGCACTGAAAATGGGGATGAGGACCCATCTCTGTATCCTTCTTGCGCAGTGACTCGTGCTATGGCCAAGAAGGCTAAAGAAGATGATGTTGTGGTGCCGTCCAGTACATTGAATAGTCAGGACTCAGGTGGTTCGCCTCATGACTCTGATTGGCCTACTATGGTTTCTCCGTTTGAGGACTTAACAGATACTTTTATCAGTTCTCTATTCAGCCAGCCGGATGGGTCTGGTGATTCTGATGTGTCTGGAGACTTGTCTCTGTCCAGAAAGCGGTTGATTGAGGAGCAAACTAATGATCCTGAAATTGGTGTACTAAAGAGGAGAGCCCTTCCTGATAAAGAAATAGACTCAGTTCCAGTTGGGTATTATCTCAAGGATGGTGTGTTGATGCGGAAGTGGCGCCCTCCTGATATCCCTGCCAATGCAGATTGGGCAGTGGTCAGGCAAATTGTTGTTCCGAAGGTCTACAGGAATGAGATCTTAACAATGGCTCATAGTCTACCTTTAGGAGGTCATCTTGGTGTTAACAAGACTGTTGATAAGATCATGAAACACTTCTTTTGGCCTGGGCTTCGGAAAGACGTTTCCAACTTTTGCAAAACCTGTCACACTTGTCAGGTAGTTGGAAAACACCAGTTAGACCCACCTGTAGCTCCATTGCAGCCTATCCCAGCATTTGGGGAGCCATTTTCTAGGGTCATTGTTGATTGCGTTGGTCCATTACCCAAGACTAGATCTGGAAATCAGTACTTGTTGACAATCATGTGTGCATCTACCAGATTCCCTGAAGCCATACCTCTACGTAACATCAAGGCAGCTGCAATCTCGAAGGCTTTGATAAAGTTCTTCACGTTGTTTGGTCTTCCCAGGGAAATTCAGTCAGACCAAGGTAGCAATTTCACTTCAGGATTGTTTCAGCAGGTTGTGTATGAACTAGGTGCAAAACAGATTCTTTCTAGTGCCTATCATCCAGAAAGTCAGGGTGCCTTAGAGCGGTTTCATTCCACTCTCAAGACAATGATGAGGACTTATTGTTATGACCATGAGAAAGACTGGGATGAAGGGGTTCATTTGCTGTTGTTTGCAGCTAGAGAAGCAGTGCAGGAGTCTACTGGATTCAGTCCATTTGAGCTAGTGTTTGGTCATGAAGTGAGAGGACCTTTGCTATTATTGAGTGAACAATGGCAAGAGAAAGAGCTGCATATCAGTCTGTTAGACTATGTTAGCAAGTTCAAGGAAAGATTGCGTGCAGCTTGTGACCTTGCCAAAGAGAACTTGAAATCAAGTCAGGGAAAAATGAAAACTTGGTATGATCATAAGGCTAGAAGCCGTGAGTTTAAACCAGGAGAAAAGGTCCTTGTGTTGTTTCCCTTGCAGTCCAATCCATTGCAGGCTAGATTTCATGGTCCTTATGAAATTCTGACAAAACTCAATGATCTCAATTACATTGTGAAGACTCCAGATAGGAGAAAACCAAAACAATTGTGCCATATTAACATGCTAAAGCCTTATCATGACAGAAATGCTAGGGTTGCAGCTGTCACTTCAGATTCTCCAATGGTCGAAACGTGTGAAGATGAGGGGGAGTTTCAAGATGATGAACCAAGAATTAAAGCTGAAGTTCTTTCATGTAAATTGTCAAATTCTGAAGTGTTGCAAAATCTTGATGTAAAACTCCAGCACTTAGAACCCTCACAGAGAGATCAGTTTGAAAGGTTGATCAAGAAATATGAGGATTTGTTTCCTGATGTTCCAAAGAGAGTTACTATAGCCTCTCATGATGTAGATGTTGGTGATGCCAAACCAATAAAACAGCATCCATACCGGATGAATCCTGAAAAGAGAAAGATTGCTGAGAAAGAGGTTGAGTACATGTTAAAACATGATATTATCAGACCCTCCAACTCAGATTGGAGTTCACCCTGTGTGCTAGTTCCAAAACCTGATGGAAGTACTAGATTCTGTACAGATTATCGCAAAGTCAATGCTGTAACTAGAACTGATGTGTTTCCAATACCTAGGATTGATGATTGTATTGATAGTGTAGGGCAAGCAAAGTTTCTGACCAAGATTGATTTATTGAAGGGTTATTGGTGTGTGCCTTTAACTGAGAGGGCCAAGAGCATCTCTGCTTTTGCCACACCATCTGGATTGTACCAGTATGAAGTCCTACCCTTTGGCATGAAAAATGCCCCAGCCACGTTCCATAGGATGATACAGTCTACAATCTCCGGATAGCCACACACGGGTGCGTACATCGACGACCTGATCACATGGAGTGACTCCTGGGAAGAACATCTAAAAGATGTAGAGACGTTGTTCCAGCGCCTGACCCAGGCTAACCTGACTGTTAACCTGAACAAGAGTGACTTTGGTTGTGCTACTGTCACCTATCTTGGCTACGTCATAGGCCAGGGTAAGGTGGCACCCATAAATGCTAAAGTCCAAGCCATCATGGACTTTCCAGTTCCTGACAACAAAAAAGCTTTGCGCCGCTTCCTTGGAATGATCGGGTACTACCGCAAGTTCTGCAAGAACTTTGCTGAGATTGCTCTCAGTCTAACTAACCAACTTAAGAAAGGCGTAAAGTTCACCTGGGATGATGCATGCCAGAGAGCCTTCGATCGCCTGAAGTCTCTGCTGTGTCACTTCCCCGTGCTCAAATCTCCTGACTTCAACAAACCGTTCTCCATCGCGGTCGATGCTAGCGACCAAGCTTGTGGATCTGTGCTCCTACAGAGAAGTGACTCTGATGACATTGAGCATCCCGTGGCATACTTCTCCAGGAAGTTCAATCGCCACCAAAGAAACTATTCCACAATAGAGAAGGAACTGTTGGCTCTCGTCCTTTCTTTACAACACTTTGAGGTTTATGTTTGTACAGGGGAAAAGCCAATGATTGTGTACACTGGCCACAATCCGTTAATGTTTTTGAGTAAGATGAAAAACAAGAATCGGAGATTGTTGAATTGGAGTTTGATTTTACAGGAGTTTGACTTGGAAATTAAGCATGTGAAGGGTACAGACAATGTAATTGCTGATTGCTTATCCCGTGTTTGAATGTGTATATATATATCATGTGTTTGAATATTGTATGATATGTATATATAGACAAGTGTTCACTTAACCATTTTGTATTGAAAAGAAAAATTTTGCCTTTATGAGTCAAAATTTTTCCCTTTTGGAATGGAGGTGTAATGTGAATATAGGCCACTAGATGGCAGTATTTACCTTTTTTTTGTTAAGCTCCGGCAAGAGTCATGTTTAGATATGTCCTGGACATGTCTGGGGCAAGTCTCAGAAAGTTAAAAAAAAGAGGTCTAAATGTGGGTGGGGTCTGCAAAAGAGTATATAAAGAAAAGAAAAGAGACAGTAATGGAGTAGGAGAAATTGCAAGAAGATGACCAGACCTGCCATTCTGTTCAAGACCTGTGACGTTTCTTTTGTGGATTTCTTTGCCTGTGTTTGAGCATTTTCTTCATCCAGGACATCACCAAGCCACCCCACCAAAAAGGGACTGTAATTATTTCTGTTTTTTTTCTTATTTATCAATCTTGGTCTTTAGTTGTAGGTTGTTATTAGTCTTTGTCTTTGTTAAAAATTAAATGTGTTTTAGTTGTTAAAACTGTGTTTGTCATCCCTTGCTGTTGCTGTTGTGTTATAAATGTAATAACAAATTGGGGCCATAACATTTGCAATAAGGGTATTCTGGGTAGGAGCCAAAGCTGGGCGGGGATTTTCTGTGTGGAGTTTACTTTTTCTCCAGCAGTTAGGTTTTTCCCCATCCTTAAAAGTCATGTGACATGGGATCACTCCTACTCTTTCCCCTGACCAAGGCCCTTGTTTAAAAAACAGTCTGATAAAGAGTATATGGGATCTTTAAGCAATATCTGCCAATCATTCAGTCTGGGATTAGCTATTAATAATACAATCAGATATTTTGGCCAAAAATATCCATCAAATGTTCACAAAGTAACCTTGAAGCATATTGTCAGGGGACACGAACAAACAAACAAAGTTTAATTGGCATTGGCAATTGAGAATAATTGGCAAAACTGAATAATATATTATCATAATGTCATGTAATGCCTGCCTAGTGCATTATAATAGGATGGAAGGATGGTATTGTTTTTAAGTAATTATGCAGAGAGAGAGAGAGAGAGAGAGCAAGAATATGCTTTCAGTCATATTACGTTCATCTAAGTTTAAATTATTGTGTGCATTTATTTTGCAAGCAAACAACTCTCTTGAAGAAGCTCTTTCATTAGTACAGAATTTCACCAATAGGGGGCAATGTGGTTCAACTGTCGGTTCCAGAATTATGAAGTAGAAGCGCATTCTATTTTTATTGAAAAGATACAGTACTACTGTCAGAAAGAAAAATATTTTTGGGGACTGTATTCAAGGTATACTTTGCACGAAGTTCATAGAATGCAATAGAAAAAAAAAGATGACATCAAACTTCTGCACAAAGCAGATGTACGCAAGACAATGAAGGGATTTGCGCACATTATTTAGATCAGAGATCTATTACAGTGGCACCATTCTTTTCTTTCGTTACTCACCTGTGATCTGAGCAGTTAAAGCATCTGATTACCCAGAATTCTGTGTGGGATTTAAGAAGAACATGTAACCCAGAAGAGATTATGGCGCATTAGAAGCAGGGATTTGGACCCCCTGCCTTAAACTCATCATGAGAATATTTACATTTTCATGCTATTCAGTTGTATGTAATATCCTCTGAATAACACTGTGTTATAATGGTATTGTGCAGATATACACTGCACAATGTTACTGCTCTTGCAGCTGTTCTATTCTGGGCTAGATTCTCAGACACAGAATAAGCCTTGTCTTGGACTAAATCCAACTTTTAATAGAGATTCTCTTTTGAAAACTAAGTTTAGCCCCGCAGTTATTTCAATCCATGTATGTGAAACCGCCTCTTAATGTCCAAGTTCATTTCTGTCCTCTCTTCAGCCTGGGAAGAGTGAAAGTGTTCATATTACTCTCACTGGCATGTTGAGAACAGACTCAGGACATTGAGGACAAAGTGTGATGCTAAACTGACCTGCTAATAGCCTGTCAACACCAGCGTACACTGATGCAGTCAGCATTTCCTTTTTGACTTCTTTTCAAGTCATATTATTAGTATTATTATTATTTTCTGAGCCTGTCATAGTGTTTGTAGCGATCTTCACTCTTTTCAAACAAAGGCATATTGTATTGTTAAAAAGTCAGCCAGTTAATATTACACCAGTATTGTCCTTTGTCTTTCCGTACTTGCAAAAGACACGGGATGGAAATGTTTGCTCTCCTACTCAACGATCAGTATTTGGTGAGTAAACAATGGCCTGAAAAATTGACCCGGCCAATAGTGAGTAGCACTACTGTCCACTGTATTCAAGCCAATTTTATGCGTCTTCATGAGGGCACAAGTCGAGATCAGTCTGATTGGTGGACTCACAATAGAGATGTGAGGAAATTTTATGCGGGGTACTGATGCTGTCATTGATAGAACTGGGAGATTGGGAAAGGATTTAAAGGGGTCTGCAGGCACATCCTGGAGTGGAATATAAATTGAAGTCATAGCCTGAAAGGAAAATGGTTCTGTGTGGCAAGCATTATGTACTGTGTTAAAATTTTAAGTATATAGAGCAGACCATAGAAAACAATGAGTTATTGTTATCACTCTGCTAGTCATGTGGGTAACTGTTATGCTAGTGCAGCAGACATCATCATTTGAGATTAAAAACAGTAATGTCTCATTAATCTGCCCAGCAGCATGAAAATGCATTACGCTGGATTCTGCACAGCTATGTGCCTGGTGTGTGTCTGTGTGTGTGTGTGCGTGTGTGTGTGTTTGTGTGTGCGTGTGTGTGTGTGTGCGTGTGTGTGTATATGTGTGTGTGTTTGTGTTTATGTGCGTGTGCGTATGTCTGTGTGAGTGTGTGCTTATATGTATATGTGCGTGTGTTTGTGTGTGTGAGCATGCTTGGGTGGGTGTGTGTGTATCTTTTAAAGTATGTGTGTGTGTGTGTGTGTGTGTGTGTGTGTGCATGTTTGTGTGGGCGAGTGTGTGCATATATGCGCGTGCGTGTGTATATGCATGTGTGTGTATGCGTGTACATGCCTGGTGTATGTGTATGCATGCCTGTGTGTGTGTGTGTGTGTGTGTGTGTGTTTGTGCACGCCTGTGTGTAGGTGTATGCATGTCTGTGTGGGTGTGTGTGTGTGTGTGTATGCTTGGGTGGGTGTGTGTGTATCTTTTAAAGTATGTGTGTGTGTGTGTGTGTGTGTGTGCATGTTTGTGTGGGGGAGTGTGTGCATATATGCGCGTGTGTGGGTATATGCATGTGTGTGTATTCGTGTATGTGCCTGTGTGTGTATGCGCGTGTGTGCCTAGTGTATGCATGCCTGTGTGTGTGTGTGTGTGCGTATGTGTGTATGTGCCTGGTGTATGCGTATGCATGCCTGTGTGTGTATGTGTGTGCACGCCTGTGTGTATGTGTGTGTTCATGATAAACCCACAGGGTTTACTCACATGAGAATCAGAATAACGAAACCATAACTCTCTCTTGGCCACAATCACACACAGAGTCCAGACGTCTCCTGTCTGGGCAGCACAATCTTCTCTAAAATGGCCCCGTTTATCCGGAGCATCAGATTAAGCTCAGCAGGATGACATAATCAATAACCGGAATTGCTAATCAATGATGATTTAAATGGCCATTGATCTCACCTGCAAGGTTAGCTGGGTTTTATCGCTTTGCTTTAAGTAGAGCAGGGCAATGGCTGAATGTCCCGCGATTCTGTCCTGGTAACACTCATCGGAAACGTCCAGTTTTACTTTTGCTCTGCGTTCGCATAAGTATAATTAGACGCACTCCTATATTCACGTGCATAGCTGTGAGCTTGTTGTGGACTTCCGGCCTTTGTTAAATCCATCTAAACGCTGATATATTTTACTGGGAGAAAGGTCATTGCGCAGTCTTTGGGATCTTGGCTGATATTGCATTACTTCCTGTCCAACATGCAGCAAAAAAAAAAAAAAAATTATTTATGCTTGCATTGTCTCACAAGACAGTTTGATGGAGTCCGGATGTAAACATCCGGTACAGTTAGACCTTGGCTTATTACTTTAATGTGGGCGTATATGGCATAAAGATTCACAATAGCCTGGCCTGACTGTAAAGCCCCAGGATTACCCTAGGGAGCTCCACTTGCCATCGCAGGGAATTTTTTTGCATTCAGGCTTCACCTATGCCCACCTGTGGCCTGTGTCTCCAATTAAGGTGACTTGAGCTTATGGGATAATGGCACCTTGCAAAAGCTGAACCCTCCAAATCTGGAATAAGACTGGAGGTAAAATACCTATTTCGGATCCCTCTCTGTACAGCTATCCTGCAAACTCGGGTTATCCTGCTTTGAGTAACAGGATGCAGATATATGAGCTGTCATTATTGTGATGGGCGTAGGTAGTTGGACGCCAAGAGCAGTGGCCAGAAATAAAAGGAAGAACCAGCAGTGTGCTGAGAGACTAAAACAGACAGAAATCACGAGACTCGCGCTGCCAACGGACCTGACGCCGTCCGTGGTAGAAAACAGGCGAGCTGGAAAAAACAACAAAAGAAAAAGTAAATATACCAAAGATTCCCTTACTTACTAACACTTATCCTGTCATGCACCTAAGAACAATACTCTCTCTCTAAAGACGTTACCGGCTAAAGCGCCAAGGAGACAATGACACTCTAGCAACACGAGCGAGGCAGAACAGGAGCTTAAATAGAGTCCGGGTAACGTCCCCAATTAATGCCAGCTGGCCCAGGAATCTGATGGCAAGCAAAACGATATAGTCCCCGGACCAGAGTAACAAAAGGAGCTAATAAAGCTCCCAAACCATGATAATTATCACCGGCATTGCGGACAACGGTGTGATCTCATGATGGGCGATTCTCAGTCTTAGGTGTTGGTGACGTTGTATACCTGCATTCTTTTGATCAATACAAAGTGCTTTTCTCTGGAAACATATTTTGGTGTTTGCCAATAAAAGCTTGAAAGTAAAATATAGCACCTGCTGTATTTGTTCTGAATGAATATATTGTACAATTCTGATAATCGATACGGTCACCTTCGGCTCTTCAGTACAATCGTTCCTTCTCCTGGTTATTATCGATAGGCTGGTTATACTGCTTGCACTTCAAGGTCACTATTGTCTTGGAGAATACACCCCCCCCCCTCTCTAACTCTCAATTCAATTCAAATTGCTTTATTGGCATGACAACATTTACATTTTGTATAGCTAAAGCACAAAAATCAATAGATAAACATTAAACACTAAAAAAACACAGTGAGAGGAAAATATCATAAGAAGGAAAAGACTAGAACAAGAACTATTCCTAATGATGATAACAGCAACAACAGCAATATGTATAATTACAGTTAACATGACACAACAGCATAAATTTAATTAAGCATTATATTAATAGTTAGAATTAATATTAATAAAAAATATAACATAAATTACTTTACATTAATGATGATATAATAATAATAATAATAATAATAATACTCTCTCTGTCTCTGTTAATCTCAATTTCAATTTTGAAAATGCTTTATTGGCATGAAAAATCTTTACACTAACATGAAGAGGTAGTAATTTTAATAACAATGTAATAAACGCAAGTTGATTAATTTAAAAAGGAATAATGCAGTGACATGTGTTTGTGTGAAGCAGCTCTATCACTCTCTCACATTCTCTCTTCCTCTCTCTCTCTCTTTCTCTCCCTCCTCTATCCTCCCTCCCTTCAGTGTGGTCGGGTGCAGCCCTGACAAACTCATATCCACCCTCTCCCCCATCTCTGTCTTCCTCCAAAGCCTCTGGATCCAGCTTGTATCCATCCCCCCAAACCCCCTGCATTACCATTATCAAACACTGGGGGAGCTGCTGTTCCCTGCATAGCTTTGATCAATATTTGATCTTCCCAGAGGAGGAACACTGTGGCTGTGCTAATGAGCAGAGGGCAGGGGGCTGCTGTGATCAAAACAGCCCAAGACTGAGGAGGAGAGACTTTCTGATGCCTGCAGCACGGGGCTGGAAAGTTTGGGAAAGGGTGGAATAATGAAACTGGTCTCTGGACATAAATTGGGAAAAGTACGGAAATTTGGGTAAAACTACGGAGAAAGTTGGGAAATTTTGCTTGGAATTACTCCACCATGGAACAGTTCACAAAGCCCAAAGGATGAAAGCGATGAGACATGAAAGCAAGCAGCATCATATAACTAATTGTTTCAGTTTATTTTTTCAATGTGGGCTAGTGTTCAACATTTCAGCTCTTTCAATTTGGAGAACAGAGTTTCTAATTGAAGAGAAAGGTCACAAAGGTTGATCATACGGTCAGTCTGGGAAGAGCAGCATCTCTCCTGTAGGCATCATCGAGGCACATAATTAATGGGTCCCAATGTAGCTTTGATCCAAAGAGCACTAATCCCCTATATACTCCGGAATTGTCACTGGATTATGATATATGCTAAATCTGGGAATTTCAGGGCTTTAGGACCTACAAGTGCGTTTATGGACTGAGCCAAGCGTAAACCTCACTGGAGCAGGATTCAGCAGCAACTGTGAAACACGACACAGGCTTTGTTAGGCTTTCCCTCGAACGCATTGTTCTCTTGCCGCATAAGAAGGTTGGCCAAGTCAAAGAGGCTGCCTGCCATTGTTTATTTGGAAACCTCATTCTGTGTTAGCGAGGAAGCTAATAACATGTTTTCATGATGGTTTGCTGAATGTTCATGAGAGTGCACCTAGTGTTTACTGTGTTTCCTTGTAGTGTCTCAGTTTTCTTTGTTGAGACAATGACCATTTTGAATTAAATTGACGGATTAAAACATATGGAAGTAGCCATTTAAATGACCATTAACCACTGAACATTTTTTTTTTATCGCACTGACATTTTTCACATCCCATTGTCTCTGAGTTCAATCTGTGTCTCTACTTAGACTAGTAAACAATGCAGAGACAGTATCAATCATACCATATTACCTCAATCCCCATTATAATGAAAGACGCATCACATTTTATAAATGACAATAGCTTCAGTTGACAAAATAATTGTTTTATTTACTTATTGGTTGACAGCATGTTATTTCATGGCCTCATTAAAAGCCAGGAGTCTTGGATCGTTTCAAGGGAAAATATGCTAAAAAAAAAGTATTTTTTATTCATTATTCAAGGACCTTTCCATATTTTCTGACAGGCAGTAACATGACAGCTATGTAAAATGGAAAAATTGATATTGAGTTATTCAGCTCTGAACCCATTAGAGTCGAAGCCAGAGCATGTGTCATGGCTTCCTCCTGGGACAGTCTGATAGTATTTCTCCAAAAGAAGACTTATTTCGCAGGGCATGCCAAATATATTCTTTATTCTATCATGCATATAAACCACGAGCAACAAATCTTTCCTTAAATGTTAAGTTTATGCATGTTTATATGGACAATAAAAATCTTCATGGATATGGTGCAATATTAACTCTTACTTCACAACTTCGCAAATTTCGGTATGTGAGCACTTCACGACTTGTTCTGTACTTAGACGTAAAGTGGTAAACAATTATTAGATGTAGTCAATGATGCTGTAGCACACCTATCGACAGTATATCTATTAATGCATAAGAATATACTCAGCTTAAGACTGACCAACGGAAAACTATGCATATCATTGGTAACAACTGATCTTGAAAATACTTTAAGATTTTATTAAGTTTTCAGTGCTGCCTTTACTACATAAGGATAACTTTTAAGTACTAAATTCTTGGTTGGTAAGTGCTGAGCAGACCTATTGAATTAACGACGATATAAAGAAGAAAAGACCTGACAAAGTCTGAATAATGTGAAATGGTACGTCTTTAAAAATGACGATGAAGCTAATATGTTTTAATATCTCAACTTTTTTTTTTTAATTGACCGCAGTAATTCAAAATGCAATTAAGCCATTTGCTCATGCGTCTGCCAGATACTGAGCTTGGAAACTTGAGGGTGGAAAGACTTATGATGTCTTTCCCAACTGCTTTTGAATGTATTTTTCATTTTGCTTTATTAAATGCATAAATTTGTGCTGGAAATGGCTTCTTTGAGCCAGTTCTGAGACATGCATGCTGAGCAACTGCATTCAAGATGCAAATAATCCTAATGAACGCCAGTTAATCTGGAAATGTGTTGATTGCCCTCAAACAAAGACGGGGATAATGATAATTTTCCACAGCTGAGAAAGGGATTTTTGTTGCACCTCTTAAGATATTTCTTTACATGCAGTCCATCCAGTCATTATCTAACATGTTTATTCCTGGTCAGAATTTTATGGGGTCTGGAGCATATCCCAGCATGCAATGGGGCGAGAAGCAGGAACACACCACGGATAATTTGCAAATCTATCACGGAGATCACGCTCCATTCACTCACACACTCATACACGTGTGTAATTTCAAGTTTCCCAGAAGCCTAGCATGCTTGTTTTTGGACTGTGGGAGGGAACTGGGGTACTCAGAGGAAACACTGTGAACATGGGGGGACATGCGAACTCCACACAGAAAGGTCCGGACCTTTCCGCTGGGAGGTAACAGCTGCACTCCACACCATCATGCCCTCAAGTGATGTGGTTTCATGGTAGCTCAGTGTAATTCAGCAGTGACATGTAAACATCTCTTGTACAGTTAGAGATTGCTCCCAGCTCTACAGAACTGCCTCTCCATGGACACATTCTGTCTTGAGAGATGTTGGGACTAGAAGATTGGGCATTCTGACAAATGCTGCAGCTTTTAGAAAAGATTAATGCTCTCTGTCTCTTCTAGGAAGAAAGGCAAACTGTGGTGAAGATGATAAACTTAATGCAATGATTTAGGCGCTCGCTAATGCACCACTGTCAAGCAGGAATAGAGTTAAAGGAATAACACAATTTCTTCAAAGTAATTCCCTCATAATGAGGCACTTTTCTATTAATATGAGGGACAGACTAACCTCAGGAATGGCAGTGACGTGATAGTTTTGTCTCACGTAAATTACTTTAGCATGAAAATGCAATTCATGCTGTTCTTTTTGGTCTTAGTGACCACGTTCATATACGAATTCCAGATTGCTTCAAAGGCGGCCTATTTTTTTAATGCGGGGGGGTGGAGTTCCGCTGGTGATTTGCATTTAGAAGTGACTGAGTCTGAAATGTTCCTCTTCCGCTTTGCACAAACTCCCTTGTTTTTAACTCTCTTTTCTTTTCCTCTGTCTGTGTTCTAAAATCCATTCATCCATTATCTGGTCTGCAGCAGGGGTGGGGTGGGGGTGGGGTGGTATTTAGGAGAGAGACCTGTAATACACCCACAGAGAAATCAGAAAAATCTTTCGCACTAATACACCTCCAGCCTTCCCAAACCCCAGCCCTATCTTGTCCGTCGACAAAAGGAAAGGTTCATCAAAGCGTTGGTTAAATTATGACACATAGTTCCGAGCTGCGGTGGGATCTGTCATTAATCACGGAATCCGACTTCGACGTATCTGCTTTATACCCATCTGTTAAATCACTCAGTCCCGTAACTGGCTCGAGCTCGGCTGACTCGATTGCCATTGTTTAGGAAACTCGGCCCCTTTCAATCAATAGGCAGTCTTACTAAATTACGGAGAGTGTGAAAAATGACTCCCGTCTTCCAGGGTCCGTGTGGTTGCTTGGTCACCCAGGCAGCTGGCCATGCCTGTCACGCAGAACCTTCTGGAAAGTATGAAATGTTGGGCACGGGGTTAGTGGCGGTCTGCCCCTTGGATGTTTTGATTGTCCAGTTTAGCCATGGGTGAAATAATTATGCTATGCCGTGGTACCCACAAATCTGTCAGAAATTAATCAAGAGAAGGAGAAATAAGCCACTTCTATCTCACACCTCTGGCACCCGTGTTGAAAAAACAGGGGTGAATATTATCATTCTAGGGTCGAACGATGGTGCTGTGGGTTGCTCCGCAGTCCCACACCAAGAAGGCTGTGAGTTTGAATCGAACCCAGGGCCTTTCTGTGTGGAGTTAGCATGTTCTCACCCTGCTCATGTGGGTTTCTCTGGGCACTCCAGTTTCCTCCCACAGTCCAGAGACATGCATGTCAGGCTAATTGGTGACCCTGAATTACCAATACTGCCCTACACAGCCTCATATATTGTAACCATATATTGGGTGAAGTGTGAGTTATGCATTTTTGGGCCTGGGAGTATGAAGAGTTTAGGATTTATTTTGATAAAAATGACACCATGGCAAGTCAGTTAACTGTAATCTATCCATTTGTTTGGACAGCAAACAAACTCTTCAGCCATTTTTTTTAACTGATTAAATCATTTATTTTGCAGTAACTGCGCTTAGCCTTTGTAGGGCAGAACAGGTCCGAATGTGTGAGAGAAGGGAGCGTATGTGATCAGCGTTTGATGAACTGCCCTTGTTTCATTCCTGCCTCTCCCCTATTGGCTGCTGGGATATTGTCCTGCCCCCATGTGACCCTGATCAGAAATAAGTGGGATAGATTGAGGATGGGGTAGTTTATCATTCCATCACGTTAGGTGTTGTGATTCGATCTGCTGATGTGTTGTTGTCACGCCCTGTGAAATCGTGTCGAAAATTCAATTTCAGGACGATGATTGATTGGGGGAATTGATTGTAAATAAAGGCCAAGAAAGGTGAGCTGTTTTCTAGTTTTCTTTTTTGACGCTCGAGTTAAAGTCTTCACCAGGACCTGATTTACAGTGCTCTCCAAATGTGTTAGGCACCCTAGATCTTTTACAATTTAAATTTGTTCTTCAGTGTTTATGTTTTGCCTCCCTTATTGGTATTGTTGAAGATGACAATCACATTGGAGACACCCAATGTCAATCTAAAGAATAATTTTACAAGTACATGTTTGCATTTCATTAAAGGCAATTGATACAAATGATGTTGCCTCAGCCGAGCCTTGATCGTAACATCATCATGGCTGCCTGGGAATCCCTGCAGAGAGAGAAGTAAGTCAGACAAACAATCTGCAGGAGAACGGTGGCATGTTCTCCAATACGCTTGAAACAAGCAAAATGTTAAGGATCTTTTAAAATATAATAGAACTACAGGACAGCATAACTTTTTTTGGCATAGGGTAGTCACACCAAGTATTGATTTGGTTTAATTTTCAACAATTCGTGGCACTCTGTGGAAAGTTTTTTTCAATATTTAAAAAGATTTATTTTCATGTTTCATAAAGTAAAATGTTAACTCACTACTGTTCGTTTTTTATGCCTTTTCATGAGTGTTTTTTTAAAAGAGCCCACCAAGAGCACGTGCTAACGATGAAGGTAATGTGAGCCAATGTAACTGAGAATATTTCTGTTTCTGAATAAGAGCACTCATGCTTTTCCACTTACCGTGGTTTTGAAGTACCATTTGTCCTGGGTACATTTTCACTTTCCTTGGCTATTAGATGAGATTTTTTTTTACCCTCAACAAACTTAACCTGAGAGAACCCACTGGAATGCACCGGGGGAAAAAAATCTCTCATGTTTGAAGTAATTTTGTCTGGATCCCTTCCAAAATGAAATCGCTTCTAGGTTTAGCCAATACACCCCTCTAGTAAAAATTTCATCAAAAAATCTGCCCTTAACGTTTTCCTCTATGTTGCCCACAAATAAACAAACATACTTACCCACAAACTAAAGGAAAAACAAGGCTGACATAAAAATGCTGAAAAGAGGTGACCAGTTTAAAAAAGGGAATTAAAGGCAAATAAGAAAAGATCTAAAATGTCCCCCTTCAGCGCACGCCTTAATCTCACCCTGTTCAGTTAGGCTGCTAG
Source organism: Gymnothorax reevesii (assembly GCA_029721435.1). NCBI lineage: Eukaryota > Metazoa > Chordata > Actinopteri > Anguilliformes > Muraenidae > Gymnothorax > Gymnothorax reevesii. The sequence goes on from CM056574.1 coordinate 13,467,458, forward strand.
TTTTTGATTTTATCTTCGTCCTGTTCAGCACGGCTGTCTGTTGTTGTTAAAGGGAGGCCGAGCGTTATGAAAAGCAAGATCTCGTCTCCAGCTGCTGGCGATCTGCCTTAACTCTCCACCATTAATCACTGAGTGCGGTAATTTACTGACACTCCCTTTATTATGCAACTCTGCTATCTGGAGGGTCAATTAGAGAACTTGATCCACTGCTCAATCTTTTTTTTTATTCTTAAGTAAGTGAAACAAACTTTGTATTAGTCAGTGTGGCTAAAGGCCCCCTTTTATGAGAGGGGGAATAAGATTTGGGGGTTGGGAGAGGGCTGAATTTGGGGGATTGGCTTTTGGGCAGGCAATTCTTGACTTTTCTTTTGAATAATTGGCAGATTTTCGTCGTGCTACACAAAGCAAATTTTATTGATGCAGTGATTGCTGATATTAATGCTGCTCCAACCTGCTCTTGAAAATAGAAATGAAATTAAATTTACCTTAAATTGATCACACAATGCCTTAGAGCAGGGGTGGGCAATCACGGTCCTGGAGGGCCGGTGTGTATGCAGGTTTTTATTCCTATCAATTACCCTGACTGATTGAGTTAATTGATTGCATGCACAAATATAGATTTTCGCAATGATTCGATCAAAGGAAAATGTTTTATGAAGGGAGACAAGACTAGCCTTTGTAGTTTCATGATAATTTAAAGAAATGCGCATGAAACGTCAGATTTCATAAATGGTTTGGCAAATTGAGACAATCAACTAATTAAAGACCAGACGTTGGTGTGAAAACCAGGGACAGATACGGCCCTCGCTGCCCACCTCTGCCTTAGAGGCTCTCTCTGCCACATAAGCTAAATGGCCAGAAATCCAGCACCTTAGTCGTGCACTTGCAGACGGACACAGAAGCGAAAATTACTGAGGTGTAGCAGGACCATTGGTAAAGCAACTGCCAAAAGGAACATTTTATTTTTTCTTTTCAGTACTTCACCTATTTGTTAATTTGTTAATCCCACAGGCTTACAATTATTCCCATTTTGTCCCCGCAAGGATAGGTATACACTGACCACACACACACGCGTACGTGCACACTCACTTAATTTCCTAATAGCAGGCCTATAGAGCTCCATTGCGCTAATTGCAGCAATGATAGATAGGCAGTGAAACGCTATAGATGGTTTGGGAAAGAAAGGCTTCGCACACTGAGAGCTCAGGAGATGCGTACCTCATTTACCGTAAAAGCCTCCATGTGATACCCGCCTTGTGTTTTATACCAGATTTTATTTTATAATGAGAATGCAGGCCTATACACATCAGGGTTGTCCAACTCCCCGAAGTACCATAACCATGTATCACTGCATCTCTCTGTTATAGCCCACCACTGTAATGGACACTTTTCAACCTGATTTACATTTTGTATTGTAATGCATTTTCCCGGCTGCACCAGGTCATATGTACTGTAATGTAAAAGTTCTCAAAGCTGCTTTCTCTATATCCTGGTCCACAATGACACACTTTCTCTCTCTCAATTTACTGTCATTACTGAACGAAAGCAGAGGTCACATGGAGTTCATGAAGAAAGAACTCCTGTTTTGCGTAAACGCCAAAGCTTATCTGACAAACTCTGCAAAACGGTCTTCGCTGGACAGTTAATAAATTCGTTAACGAAAGTGTTGTCAGTGTTTACAAGCATCTTCAACCCATTATGTAGGCATGACATTTGCATAAGAACAGAAAAGAACTTTTCCAAAAGTACAAGCCTTATTTGGCTTCATTTTGAAACATTATTCATTGGCCTTATTCTTTTGCCAACAGGGGAATGTCCAGTGATACAATATGTTTAAGTCTGTCTTGTTAAGGAGACATTCTCTGTTAGTTTGTGAGTCGGAGGACAAACACGCTGGCAGTTAACTTCTTGCTTATTTTCCCCCGCAGTCCGCCCGTGGAGCGCACTGCAGCCATTGTGCTTGAGGACTGCGCATTGCGAACAGCCGATACGGGCTGACTTCACAAGTCCAGAGGACCTGTCCGTGTGCGATGAGGTGGGGGAAATCTCACTCGTCACTGCTCCCCAGGTAATGCAACGGCCAACTTTACCGACTGTTCTCAGTCATTCTGTCGTGCACACTGAATTTACAGCCCTCGCCGCTGCCTCAGTCAGGACTCCATTTTGGAGTTTGTGGGCAGCATCACTCTGCCCTAAGAACTAACATCTCAGTTTCAGGGTAAAGTTTACTGTTTCTTCACGATACTTTTAGGATCACGTCCAACAGCAACTCATCTCTATCCATCCATGCTCTTTACCCACTTCTTCCTTTAGGGTCGGAGGGGAGCTGGAGCCTTTCCCAGCTGACTCTGGGCAAAAGGCAGGGACCCACCCTGGACAGCCCGCCAATCCACCGCAGACAACCCATCTCAGGATGTCCCAATTTTTTTCAAAATGGCCACAATTTTGAGCGGTTGAATGAGATCACGGATTATTATTATGAATACCAGTTTTTCCCCACGTGCTTTATGGAGGACATGCAGAAAAAGGACATTTCGATTCAAAGTGTTTCGTCTAATCTTTACCATTACTTTTTTTTTTTCCCCCCACCACCAACACCCCCCCCCCCCTTGAGGAAAGGGTTTAACAGAAGGGGGATGATCCAAATCAAACAACATTTGATCAAACAAAATCTTGTAACAAACTAACTGCTAGATGATTTGGAAGAGGGGAAAAAATGAACTCAGGACATCAAACAACAAATAAAACAAAAACAATGACAGAAGGAGAGAAAGAAAAAAACAACTCAGCCTAAAAAAAGAAACAATAACAAAAAATCGTCAAGCCAAAGTAAGAAGGAATGTTAATCTGTGACAATTTAGAAAATTAACAGTGTTCACATGAATTATTGAACTGAAGCAAAAGGGAGAAGGAAGACAGAATAGAAAAGGAAAAAAAATGGAAAAATGTGATAAGTAGACTTATTGAAAGAAAAATAAATAAAGGGAATAGTAGAGTATGAGGATGAGTAAGCATGGAGAGGATAATAATAATTATTTATGGCCTCTAAGAACTTTTGTATCCATATGATTTTTTTTTCTTTCTGTAGTGTGCATACGCATTAGTTGACCGGTAGCGAGATAATATCAGCAAACCATGAAATTTTTTAAAATTAAATTCTTGCATTTGTTTTTTTTTTTGTTGTAGGGCTAGTTAGTTTACCGTTAGTTTTACAGTATTTGGCTGATAGGTAAAGCCCAAGCTAGTTTTCCAGTGTGTTTACGGTACTATTTTTAATTGTAGGTCCCTGATTAATCAAACATTTGCTTGGCTGCGTAAAGGGCACGGCTCAGCATTAGCTCCCCAAGCTGAGGTGTGGGGTCTAATCCAGTAAAAGATCTGAACAGCCGATAATGATGGGGTTAATGTAAGATTCATTATGCTTTTACAGCCTTGGTCAGCCAGCATTTCCTTCCTGCACACTTTCAGAACCCTTGTAGTACGGTTCACATCAGCTTCATCATGGCTTAGCCACTCTTTTGCGGAAAAAAATGTCCCTTTTTCCATAAATATTCCCTTAATGCTAATTGAGTAACTTTAGGATGTATTGTACATTGTGTGTTGTTTTTCAATCTCATATTTCTGCCTGGTCGCTGTCCAGATTTCAACTCCATAGAGAATATTTGGTTTCAGATTAAATGCATTTAAATGCATGTCTGTCCTATTTTCTCGACAACTATTCATACGATTGACTTCATACTTGGTGGGTGTGCTGCTGACGACTTGAGGAAGAGCAGTATCGAGTACAAGCTCTTCAGATATATGGGACATGTTTATTTGCAGTGGGTTACTACCACCAGAGGTACACAGAGTGAAGTGCATTGAGTGCCCTTATTAACTGTAACACCACCAAATGGCATGCTGAGTACAGCTTTTACATCACAGGCTACAGAACATTCAAGAACAGATGAAGCGAGAGACCAGAGGGCGAGCAAAACAGAGGCGAAGCAACCGAAGCACAATTTCTGACGTGCTCAAGCTCTATGTGTTTGATAATGCACTTAAAATATACGTGGAAAAAAATTATTCCGGAAATCAGTTACTATAATGTAAATCAATACATTTAAAGCAATGTTATGTTTATGCTTTCTCAAACTCAGGCATTTGTTCCAAGGGACATTTTAGATAATCATAAGCATTATAATGTGATCCGCTGTATTGATTCCCAAATGCAGATCCTTTAAAACATAATGGAAAAAAATCGTTCTAATAATGTCTTCCCATGACCATTATTCTAAGTGCCAACCTCTTCAAGGTAAAGACATTTTTTTTCAGAAACTTTGAAACTATGTATAGTACTGGAGATATTGTGAAACTGTGATTTGTTTTTTCTGGAGCAACTTTATCCAGTGCGGCAACTCCTGTCAGGGAGTAGACGCAGACACAGGAAACAGTTCAAGTTTTTTTAAATAGAATCGGATGACTGGCAGCATTACAGGTGAATCCTCAGTCTAATGAACTGACATTAAGATGAGGGATGGAAACGTAGAGTGTCGAATACAGAATGTAGAATGTTTTTTTTCTTCATGAACACATTCTGTGTGGATGAGAAGCAGCCTCAGGGCAGCATGTGCTCGTTAACTCCACTCGCACCCAGGATAAACATTACTAGGACCCTACAGCACACCTAAGCTGTCCAGAAAGGTGCCTGACTAAAAACAACATAACCTCTGGGTTTATGAATGACCAGGAATTTACAACAGACGCCCCCTGAATAGCATAGCTATTCTGTGAACGAAGTAAATTCCTTAAGGTGCTACAGTAGTCCCTGGCTCAGGAGTCCCTGACTTAGCATCATCGTCTAGAACAGGCAGCAACTGGATAAGCCGTGTGACCGGTCTTAGGTAAGTCTTGCCCCGCCCCGTGATGGCACCGCTGAGTGGCTTTTATCAGGCCAGTCCAGCAGTTGAACTGTGCGGTGTCTGGTAATAGGGGTGCAGGACTCGTTTATGTGAGGCCGAAGAATATACTTTGCTTGAGCTCAGCATCATTTTCCGGCTCCGTGGAGGCAGGAAGTGACGGCCATTTGTCAGATGGACCACAGAGGAACGATGGACCTTGAATCCACCAGCTTGGAGCGGTCAGCTCAGCTAAGGTCTTGCCGCAGGTAAGATCGTCAGCTGGATTGTTGGCTGTGTCCATATACCGCCAGGTGTGCTGTGCTGTCAGGTCTTGGATTATAGAGACTCTAGTTCCCATGAAGACATTAAACCTGCAGGATTCACATGTCGCCAGACTGTGGTGGAGTCAGTCCAGAGAAAGGTCTGGGTGATGTGCAGGGTGTGCTCTCGGTGGATGAGGGAAGAAAGCTGGGCCCCGGTCAATTCTGCACAAAGCTCTAGCTGTGGCATCGACTGTTACCGCTTAGGGGCCACGCAAGACTTTGCCATGACGAATGAAACATGAAATGTTTCATCCATCCTTGCTGTGAGGTATGCCACTAAACCATATGCCTGTTCAGAGGCGTCACAGAAGACATGCAAGATGTAGTGATGATCTCCGATGGTGCGTAGGTTCGTGTAATAGAGATGTAAGCCAGCTCAGGGAGTTCCCTCTCCCAGCAGGACCAGGCCTCGAGGATGTCAGTCAGGAGGTTTGGGTCGTCCCAGCTTCTCCTTTTCACCCACAGTTTCTGGACAAGTACCTTAGCTCGTGTTGTGTAGGGAATAATGATGCCGAGAGGATCATATTGCTGGGCTAGCACCTTGTATATGTGGCACATAGTGGGGGTCTCACTCTCCGTTGGCTTAGACCTGTAGCCTAGCCGATCAGTTGGGAAATGCCACCGTAGGCCCAGAGCCGACTCCTGAGAGTCAGCGCTCTTCTCAGCAAGCCATAGCTCTGTGCTCTCTGATCTGGCAGTGGAAGGCAGATGGTAGACAACAGATGAGACATTGCTCGCCCACTGACGGATTTCGAATCCTCCCAAAGCTAGGGACTGCCACATCTTGTCCACAAGGAGCTTGGCAGACTCTGGTGTTGGAAGACTCTAGAGACAATTGTCCATATAGAACGACTGCTCGATGGACTGCAAGATGTCCTCATTTCACTTCGAGTGGTCATTCACATGACTTTGCAGTGCAAATGTTGCACAGCACGGGCTGCTGGTTGTACCAAATGGCAAGAGCCACCATTGGTAGATGTCAGGCTGCTCCCCTCCCCACAGGTTTCTCCAGATGAATCTCAGCAATGGACGGTACTCAGGTAGGAGATGAACTTGATGGAACATCGCCCGGATGTCTCCACTGACAGCAACACTCCCGGAATCGCAGGAGGACCCTGATAAGTGATAGTCCAAAGGTTGGACTCAGGAGGAGCTGCGAAATTGAGGGAGAGACTGTGGTAGGTGAAGGAGCAGTCAAGGACCAGAAGATCCTTGCCATTGTGATGGACAAGGTGATGAGGAATCAACCTCATCCTGAATGAGGATGATAAGTTTGGTAACACACCCTCCATTAATGAGCCTTTGGATCCCTGCTTCGTAGACTTTAGCCATAGCTGAGTCCTTTACCTAGTCCTAGTCCTTTTTTGTGCTGTGGAGCATTGGCATAACCGCATCAGCTGTAGTATTTAGAAGTGGCGCATCTTTAACGCGGACCAGTGGTGTGGCATATCGAAATATGTCACTGACCTTCACCCTCTTGGTGCGTGCTTCCAGGATGCTCACAGCCTCTTGGTCCAAACGGGATCGCAGTGCTTGCCGTTCACTTTGAAATGGGAGCATGTCGAGCTGTCAAAGATGTTCAACATGTTGGTAGAGGTTGTCTGGCACTGGCTTGAGAGTGGTGAAGTAGCATGAAGTAACATGAGACAGGAGACCATCTGGACCCTGGAGTGCCCAGCCAAGTGCTGTGTGAACAGCTGCTGGTCCACCTCTGGTGCCAAACCTGATGGGCTCTTTGGCTGTGATCAGATGGGTGCAATCTGTTGTAATGAGCAGTAGTGGCTGCACCGTACTGAGGTTCTGTAGCTGGAGGCCCCTCAGGTAGCGATAACGCCTTTGAAATGCTGTCACAGGGTAGGAATGCTCTGATAAGGCTAGTCGGCTAGCTGTGAAGAAACCCTCGACCAGGTGTTGTTCTGAGGATTTCGTGAGGGAGGCCACAAGGAAGTCAACTGATGCACCAGTAAAGCGGGTCATGTCTTGGCGGATCGTCTGCAGAGTGAGGGACTCGGCATTGCCCTTAAGTCTCAAGTGCCGAGCAGCAGCTTGCAGTATTATTATGCGTTCAGCCCTATCGTCAAGGATTGCGTAGGTTTGCAGTGACTTGCTCCCGTGGCTAATGTTGACTGGAACCACCTCGAGGTACACCTTTCCTCCTTTTTTAGAGTTGGCGAGTAAGGCACAAGGTGCCTGACTAAAAATTTAAATCTTACTGCCCTGTCATGAATCCTCCATTTACTGTTAAAAAAGTCATAAAATGGCAGCAAGCTGACTCTATATCTACTGTACATTTGCAGCAAGGAGGAGTAAATATTTATCTTTTCAAGGATATGTTTCTGAAACGCTTTTAATATGTGTGAATAGAAACAGCTGAGTAAAGTTTAGCAAAATTATTACGGATAATTGCTACACGAGCATGTAAATTAAATACTGAAGATAACAATGAGATCTTTTTTCATATATATGCCTACAGCGATAGGATGCCCTCATTGCATTTAAATGTAACCAGCTATATCTGCCAATCTTCACTGCTCTCCCCAAATAACATAGGGATTATTCTGAGACGTCCCTCTGTCTGACAGTTTTTGGGAAGGGGAATGTGTCGCAGATGTGAGGATTTACCAAGTCAGCAGCAGGTAGACCTCAGGTTCTTATACAACAGTGCCCATTTGACGACATGTATGTCAATCATATTGGCAGTGCCCCTCCCTGAAAATAAATGCCAATATTCCACCTCTTTTGGGATGTTTTAGAAGCCTCACAACATTTCCAACCAACTCCCTCAGAGCCAGTAAATGTTCCAAATTTTCCGTAGATCAGCTACCTTCAGTAATTCTTTGGAAATTTCTGTTACCCTGTCACTGAGTGACAAATGGAGAAACGGTTGCAAATTTACAAAAGCATGGTAAAATCCATCTGGCTTGTGTATTTAGGCATGTTGTCCACCCTTTCGAATCCTTCGGCAAATCCACATAGTTACATTATATCATGATTAATAATATAATAAACCTAACCTTATTCTATGAATTAGTTCATACAATTTTCACCACAAATTTTGCTCTGGAACCTGACAGGTAAAAATTGAATTACTTTTTTCTTTCACTTGTCAACGCTAAATGTGGAAAAACTACGCAGGTTTACAGAGAGCACAAGTTTTACAAATGATGCCCTGTCACTACATGAACTAAAAACAACATCAAGAGATTATATGTTGGCGGAATGATAACTGGCGTACTTGAAAAACTTTCCCCGGAGAGAAATGACCATGATGCAAACCACAGCGTGTTTATATTGGTTTTATAATTGGAAACACAGCCATAAATACTAGTTTTGTGCAGCTCGCAAAGAAGAGTTTTTGTTGAGACTGGTTCAGACATGGATTGATTCCATTCTGTGGTAATTTTAACCTTTTACATAATAACAATTGCTTGTGTAGATGCCATTTTAGCCATTTTTTGGGTGTGTTCTTGATATTTTGTCCACCCCATGTACTTGCTGCGCTGACAATACAATTTGAAAGCCCGTGTTTTGGTGAAACATACCTTTTAGTCAATGTACTGACACAAACAGACTGCTGAGTTTTCTAGATCTGTGGGTAATACTTAATAGCATCTGAGAGCTTATAAACAGGTGAAAATAGTGCTGATGTGTTCTTCTCAAGTGAGTCAAATGAGATAGAAGGACAGATATACATACATCAGTGGCAATATGCCCCTGTAAGCATCCAACACCGGCAGAAAATCTGTGAAATTTTTCAAAAATTATATTATCATTGCTCACGAAACTTTTAGCACAAATAAAAATATTCACTGAAACAAAGTCTTTAAAAAAATATCCTGAAAATTCACCATCTTTTTCAGAGGAGATGGATTCGGGATCTTCCGAAGCATTTGGAGTGTTCGGTTAGGCCTACAAAAACAGTATAACTGAGAATTACTGTATGAGTTTCACCCACACATCCATTGTCTATTTGGCTTTTTCGTCGCCAGGGTCACAGGGAAGTTGGAACCTATCCCAGCTGACCATGGACAAAAGGCAGAAGAAACACACGCTGGGCAGCTTTTCCAGTCCATTATAGGGTGCACACACACCATCTACAGCATTTATAGAAAGCCAGATTATCCCCACACAACCCTGAGGAGTGTACAAACTGCACTCAGAAAGTCCCCGGGCTGGCTTCAAACCCACAACCTTCTTGTTGTGAGGTGGCAGAGCTGCCCACAGTGCCGCCATGCCACGGAGAATTATATATTAAAAAAAGAAAATGTCTCCATAATTCCGCCGGCGATATTGTTCTGGGATTTCATACAGTAATATTTTTCCTCCGCTGTAATGCTCATAGTAGTATTGTTTATTCTCCATAAAAAAAGCCCTTTCTCTGCTCTGTAATGATCAATTTGCTACACGCTTGTCTGCGGGCGCATACCACAACTCGCGGAGAAGATTAAAGGTCTCGAAAAACAACACAAAAAAGAAAGGACTGTAACAATGACCTTAATACCAATGTGTTTTCCTCTCAGTGAAATTGCCGCTGTTCCACTATTGCTGTGGTCGGCAAACTTTGATCTTAATCAAAGTCTTTTTAACTGCTATTTCCCCCAGCAGCACAGCAATAAGGCCGTCCATTTATTCTGCGCGATGTAGAACACCTTTTAATGCCGGGGCTCCAGAAATTCAATCTTCACTTTGCGCTCATTAGAATAAGAGAGTATTCCTACAGCAGGCCCAATACCATCAATCTATCCAACTTATAGCCATGAATTAAGCATTAGGACTGCAGTCAATACACTTTAAAAGACCTGGAGGCTTTGAATGCGCAAACATCATATTCATCATTAGAGAGTGATGCTTTTGCTCTCCTTTTAGCTGTTTTTTTTTAAAGGGAAGCACTTTTTATTTTGGGCGAGTCATGAGCGGAAAACACATCAGTATATGTACAAATGCTGTTTACATTATTGATAAACATTATTTTTATCAAAAAAAGGTCCAGCTGAATATTTAAACACGTGAAGGAATATTGGGCAAACAGGAAGTCGTTATACAGTTACTGCGATCAGACTAAATGTCCCGAATGTCCTTACGGTTCACTTTCTCATTGTTTGTGAAACTTATATGGGAATGATGTAATGATATTTTGAAATATAAACTCATATAATTATGGACCTTCCAGGGTAATGAAATGTTGCGATGGTACATCTCAAATGACAGCCTTTAAAATTTTTTGTGTATTATTTATTTAAATGCCACTTCTTCACCAAATGAGTTTTTGTCACATCTGCTGTGTGAGCGATGAAGGCTTTTCACTCTGTTCATTGTGATCTTGATTCCACCATTTATTCATTTAACTTTAAAATGATATAAAACTGGTTAGTTCAGACCAATATGTGAGACAGTATGCTGTCAATAAAATATTTGAGAACACTTTTGTCAGCAACCACTTTGTAGCAAACTGTAGGTCGCTCCTTGATTTGGACAACCTCAGTTCTGAAAAACTTGAACTACCTCAAATTTGAACCACCCATTCAACCTCTACTAGCTTGAAAACCGACCCACAACTCACAATTTGATGCTAAAACATTTGAAATAAATGCATATTTTCAATTAGCAATTGAATTCGCAAGTTGAAAAAGCAGCAAATAATGTGTTGCTATAGTGTTTTCAATGCTGAATGGACTTCTCAAATCACTCCTGCACTTTCTGTAATTTGCCAACTTTTTCGGGGCTGTACAACAAACACGCATAAAGCCTCCTTGTGGCCTGATGATGAAGACAGGCAGCGAAAGAGACACTGTCGAAATACGGTCGCTAGCTCTTTTAGCGGCCCAGAGCTACACAGAAAAGAAGAGCTGTGGCAATCAATAGCCCACTTGTTGGGTGGAAGTGAATTTCTCTTGTGCGGAGTGTAACTCAATGCTTGTGTACCCCATGCAGCGAGCAGCCTTTTGTGGCTAAGACAGAGGTAAAGACTGGATGAGGGCCGTGTCTATTGAGTGGTGCTACAATGACGGACCGCGAGTTCATTTCGCCGTGCACTTAAACAGAGGGCATCCTTGTGTGGGAGAAAAAGGCCAGAGGATCTGTAAGAAAAGGCAGACGGCAACAAGTGGCGACTGGAAGAGCCCTTCTTTCCCTGCTACTGCGGGTGACGTTAGCCCTGAATGCGGATTAATGCGATACACATTGAAGACAGAGAACTTTTTTATACTAATTGCAGGCACCATTTTGTGCTTGTCGGACAGCTTCTTCATACTCCGGTAATTACCTCTCAGTGAGTTCGCACTGAAGTGGATGATGAATTAAAGATGAGGGTTAGCTCACACTGAATAAAGAATTAAAGATAGCAGTTCTTTCATTTTTTACACCCTCCTTCTCATTTGACCCGTTTCTAATGGTCTTTACAACCAGAAGGTAAGTTTTAGTCGATTTTATGAAATGAAACAGACTGACACTGCGCACTGCCGATTCATAAGGGGAATGTCATTGAAATCTACTACTACTAAGAAGAAACAAACAAACAAAAAAAAGCAAATTCATGACCGCGGCCAGATTTTTGCACCATTCTATTCACATAATTGACTTTTACAAGGAAACTCCCTCAGTTTTACCTTGACTCATGCACTAAGCATCTCTGCTGTCAGTTTTCGTGTTTAACTCTCCTCTAACTACCAAATGGGAGGCAACATACCAGATCAGATGGTCGGGCAAGGATGGATACTTTATCAGGACTGGTCTTTAGAGCCACGCTTTCTAGCCTTTATGTGGTTCTCAGTTTGCAATCAAAGTCCTTTTGGCCACCTACTCGTGTCTGTTTTTAGAATTCAAAGACGCTCTTTTGTCATCTTCGTACCTCCAGATTTTTTGATAGCCGTCGCTAGAGGCGAGAGGGTAATTCCACCACTGGCCTCATATATATTCAGTCACACTTCACCTCTGCCAGCTTTGTCGCTACACTCAACCCTCTGCAAAGAAACAACAAGAGGGCTATACCCAGAAAAACATTTTTGAGAATAACGCAAGCAAAAGAGCAAGCATTTGACAAAGGCTCGCAAAGATGAATGAACAGTGTACCTTAGCAGTGTTAGTTCATAATTTTTTTTCAGGATGAAAACTCCACATTGTGTGCCGATAAATTCCGCAACACTGTAGACTTTGGCCCCATTGAAATACCCAAGGCTGGATCCCGGCCCTCCATTCAGTTCTTAATGGGCACAGGCTTAGGAGTGTATTCGGTCTTGATGAATGTGCTCTAGGGCAGTGTACTTATGTTAAATTTCTGACATTTTAATCTAAAGTACGGTGTAAGGAATCTGCTCCGAAGAAGTGGAGAGGCATCCAAAGACCATTTCTAAAGTTGTCAAAAAACTATTTTTTCTAAGCTTTTTGGTACACAAACAGGAAAAACTGCCATTGTGGGCTGACAGGATACCTTGTTGCGGTATCTCCAACTTTGTCTTGTCTTATCACTGGCGTTACCTAAAGATGGCCTGACTGAAAGAATGCAACACAAACTTGAACTGCTTTTCTGTCATAGTTTCACCGCATTAGCGTGGGCCTATTCATTTCAGGATAGTCCATAAGCTCGTCATGAAAGTAGCGGCAAAATGTTACATCTGAAGGAGCAGTCATAATGCATTGATGAAAAGCTTTATTCCAGTGAGTAAATCTTCTCTCATTGCATTGTAAGCGAGGTAATGGTGGGCAGGGAATCCCCCATCTACACAGTGTGGTCTGCTGCAACGCTTAGCGGCTTTGGCTAGCCTCTGTGGGACTCCCTTTGATCTGGGATTGAGAGAGAGTTTGGGCTGCCTGCATGCTCAAAGTGGGCCAGTAATACGAGTCACCACGTAACTAAAAAGCTTTCTTCGTCCTACAGAATACACCTCAATCTGGACACCATATGCTGCTACTGTGTAAGCATTATGTGAACAGGGTTCTGATAATTATCTCTCCTTATAACTATGAAACTATGGCGACACTCCAAGAGCACAGACCTCCACCAAGGCCTACAGTCCACTTTTCTATGACATGCAAATCTGCAAGCACAACCAACATATTTCTACAGTTCGGTATGTTTTGTCACTATTCAACGTAGTACCATCAATTGGATCTTACGATGTATGGCATTTATTATGCCTTGGTGGCTAAATGGCGTATCTTGCAATGTTAATGAAAGTAAAAAATAAGTTATGTATCAGCCCCGTGGTTAAAATCTGCTCAAATATCTACTGGATTCTTCCTTGATCCATGCTTCACCCTTTCGTCGAGTTACATGAAAATTGGGCCGGAAGTTTTTATGTAATCCAGCAATCCATCCAACAAACCGACAAAACTGTGGCAGAGGTACTGATGTCAAAGTAGTGCATGGTCATTGAGTAAAATCATATTTTCTTCATTATATGTTTAAATATTACTGGAGAATGTACTGAAGCACATTGATTATTTATGTTTGAAATTTAGATCAAATGAATGCAGTACTCTAATGGTTACAGAGAGCTGCTGTTGATCGGAAGAGAGGAGTATCTCTCAATAATAACAACTGTTGCCTGCTCTCAACTGTATTTGAAGTGTTAATCTTTCTAATTACAAGTAATGGCAAGTGCTCATGATAAGATCAAAGTGGCAATTCATTGTGTTCTGAGGTATTAATGAGGTCTCTATGGACAGCTGAAACAGGGAAATGGAGACTTTTCTGAAGAAACTCTCCCCCCCACAGATGAGAGAGTTTGACTGCACTGTTCAAACGGTGTAATAGGGAACAAATGAGTTACAAACTTGTAATGTTCTTGTATGCAATGGAAATTATAGCAAAATAAAAGCTTTCCTGCCTTGGCATAACCTGTTTGATTTTCAACAACTGTAGTTATGCATTTTTACCACTCCACTGAAACAGTCTTAGGGAGCTATTTTTGTCACAGAAACATGTAAGGCAAATTTCATGAAAAATTTCCATTTCAACTGGGAAAATTATGTTACTTAAATTACATACATGACTATAATATAACCAATAAGATGCTACCATGGCGGATCGCGAAACAGCTAGTCTTTGGTTAATTGTGACAAAACAAAATAAGAAAATAAGTCAGTGAGAAGGGTAAGCAGGTAGAAAAAGGAAGACTCAAATGTCAGCTTCATCTTATCCACCTACATTTAATGTGAGGTGTGGTGTATGTGTATCTGTGTGTGTGTGTCCGTGCGCATTTGCAGGTCTATGTGTGTGGGCATATGGAAAGAGATGGTCAGGTGACTTATCAGAAAATGAACACATATTGAGAAGGCTAAGCAAGCATTGTCAGGCAGTGCGGTGGAACTTATCAGCGGGTGACTATGAATATGTATAAATAACGTTCGGAATTCAAATGCTCCTTGTTGGAGTATCAGCTAACCAGTTAAATACATTTCAATTTAAATATGACATATTATGTTTCGTCATCAAATGCTTGGTAAAAACTTTACAAATTTACCGCAGTTAAACCTGTTCCACTTAATTCCCTGCACCAAGTAAGGAACTACATAATTGTAGCCCCCAGTTGATATCGGGCGGCTACTATGAATTCATGCTTGTTGTATCTGCTGCCGCTGCATCCATGTCCTTAGAAACTTCCTTGTGGAGGCTGTAAAGGTTGTAATTTTTGACCGATTATTTTCATATTAGGTATGAATATTTGTTGTTTTTCAGTTATGAACCCTATCGATTTTGGTTACTATGGCAATAGTATTGGCCAAATAATGTGGTAATTTATGCTGAAACATAGATTTCCCTGTGGACGCAGTACAGGCTAGAGAAGCAGGCTTGCGGGGGCTACACCCATGCTGTCGCGGGCGACCGCATAATCTAGTTCAATACCTGTATCAAGGAAGCATTTTATTATGAATAAAGGCAATCCCAATAATTTTTTTAATGTTTGTTCACTTGAAACTGCCATATTAAAACAATCTCCAGGAATACTGACAATCACTATGGGCCAAGTTATTGTGACATCAACAATGGACTTTTCTGGGGATAGAAAATTTCTCAGGTGACCCCATATTGTACACTTTGGAGCCAGTCTAAAATATGCGCATTACTGTTGTTGAGTCTGAGTCGTTTGCTAAATGCGTTAGATGTACCAAGATAACCTGCCTCTGATTCATCTAAGAAACTTTTCTCTCTTTTCAATTAGCATAAAAACTCTTTATTAGCTGGGGAAAGATGATTGACTTAGTGTTGATATGTTAAATATGCCATTGACTTGAATGGAGAGTGAGGTATTTTTGACTTATCGTAACCAGCTTGCGTCATGGTAGTGAGCACTGTCTCCCAAGGAGGTCAGTGTATGTGCCCCAAAAAAGCCTCATTTGGGGCGGTCTAATTAAATTAAATTCTCTTTAAATTATACATCAATCCATTGCTCAGAGGAAAGGACAGCTCTTGAAAAACAAATGTCTTTGCTCACCAGTATAACGAGTCCATAACAGCTCGCACCTCCTGGGCCTCCTAAAGCATTCATGCAGTGTCTGTTTTTATTACTGCAGTGGCTCATACAATGTGTTGTGGCAATATGAAAATTTGAGTTCAACTCATGTACACAAACTGATTTCTGCTTCCGTAATTCAACTGAGCCGTGCTGAAAGACATATAATAAACAAGATTTGTCCTCGTTGGAGCAAAAACAATTGATTTCATTGTGCCGACTGCTCATAAAACAAGACCGATGTGTACTGTATGCTAAATGATTGTTGATTTGAGTGCACCCGTGTTTTCTGTGAACTTTTGCCAGAGCCTGGACTTCTCTCCACTCGTGGTTAGACTTACTCCGTTCATTATTTTTGCTCTTTACTTTTCTGCTCAAAATACTGAGTGAAACACGTCCCATGCGGTGCTTTCCCTTGAAATGATCTCACTAGCCAACTCTTTACCCAATCCTGAGTCATTCACACCAGAAGTCTATTACTCCTAGAAGTGTATGATGGTGACATAGATGGGGTTGACGACAATGGCGACCTGCAGCTAAGCATAACACATGTGACATCTGATCAAATGATCTGCGCTGTAAATTCACAAAATCTGTGTGCAGAGAAGCCCATCATCGGAGAAATGTGTTAATTGTTCGTAATTCCTGACGGCTTCAATAACATAAAACATGCTGAATCGTGGGAGATAAATTTATGTTGGTTTGCTTAAAAACTCGGATCAGATTACTGTAGAGACATGGACTTCGGTTATATAAGTTTGATGGCCTGTTTTGTGTAATTTTATTGAATATTTTAATCTATTAAAGTCCATTTTGTTAGGTGTTATTTGTCATCTTTTAGATGAAATTATTTACTTCAGGAAAAAAAATCCCATGATTCCACGCGCCGTATTGCTGGACTGGTTTGTGTACAGGCTGCACTACATTCGCGGAGAGCTGTGGCGATTTGGTTCAAACATGATCATCTGCCCTCCCAGTTTCCGGATTCACTGCTAGAGGCACCCAAACTCATCTCATATGTTATTAACGGACAAATGCAGTCTACAAGACTCAATGAGTACTTGCTCACACTTACTTGGCACTCCAAAACATCCATCTATCCATTATCTAACCCTGTCAGTCTGGTCAGGGTTGCGAACTGGACTGCAGGCCTATTTCACCATCCTGTGGGTGATAGGCTAGGATAGACTCGAGACAGCTTGCTGATCTATTGCGGACACGCACAATCACTCATACCTACAGTCTCTAGTCAGAGGAGTATGCGTGTATTTGGATTGCTGGAGGAAACTGTTGGAAATTCACGTGAACACAGGGAGAACATGCAAACTTTTACAGAAAGACCCAGGGTGCATTCTGAACCCACAATCTGCTTAATATGTGGTTGTTTATTGCTACCCATTGCAACAACCCCCAGGATATGGTAAGATTGCAAATTTCTGATTTCTAACTATTTTTTTTTGTAAAATAAAAACCCTGGCTGCCGTAAGTATTATAGTTAAACATTAGGTCATGACGTATTAATCTTGTCTGTGCTGTTACTTCTCTCAAATAATTTAGACAATAGGCAAAATCCCTCTCTGAAAGGTAACAATTTATGATTTGTCTTTCGCACTCTAAATAGTAGAAGTTTGGAAGAAAATGTACGTTTGTTTATTGGTGATGACTACTTTTTTTTGAGCGAATGCAAATTTTGGTCGCCATGCCTCAATAACAGGCCATGTTTCGAAATGACGAGTGTAGCGCATCAATGGTAGTCGACGGCGTTCCCTGTTGTTCTTTCCTGGCAACTTCGTAGCTTTTTGCGTGTCACATTTTTTTTTACAAATTCATTGTATTGTCTTCCCTCCCACCCACACAAATGCTAACTCAGTCACGTCCACAGTGTCCCCCGCTTAATCTTATCCTCGCTTTGGCTCATGTTTGGTATGTGAAAGCCCCTCTACACTACAGAAAGAAAGAACACCACAGAGCTCCCACTGTGAATGTAGGCGGGATTACAGATGCTTTGTTTTGCGAGAGAGGTGGGTGGGTAGCAAAATGGGTCACCTTTTTACTGTTTTGCCAACAGAAATTCTGTCCGTACATCTTGACTGCTTCTCTATAACAAACAGCAACCAGGCAATACCACTTGCTGATATTATTTAAATTTTTAATCTTACATGGGAGCCTCTGTAGGTCTGTTTCTGAAGTCCTTTGATAGGAGTTGGCTTTTGTTCATCAAATGATAATTTTGACAGGCCTTTGTATGCATCACAACTGGCCAATGCACCAAAACCTGCTAAAACTGAACCCTCGCTATGCCAAGACATTAATAAAACCCATCACCAGAATCTGAATTAAATGTAGCTATCTTGAGAAAGATTTTTTTCCTCCCTTTTATATGAAAATGGGTGAAAATAATTTATGTAGCGCGTATAGCATCTCTCTCATTATCTTCCAGTTAGGGCCCCTGTTGGGACTGTGGACAGACTCCACAGCTCAGAAAACTACGTCTTCACAGACAGAGCTGCCATAACAATTCAACTTTTCAATATACTGTACTAACCAATGATCTAATTTTAGTTCAGTTCTTGGATGGCAGCCATCTTGCACAATCCAAGCCAGCAATGGAAAATCACAAAATAGCAAGGTTGGAAAGGACACCTCCAAGATCCCACCGCTATTAGTTTTCTACCTGATGTTCTTGCACCAATGACACTGTATAGGGGCCAGTCAAGTTCTTCCACACCAGTTACTAAGACCAAGTGTCGACCTCACTCTGTGTATGAGACAGGAACAGGAAAGCATCTTCCTCAAACTGTTGCAGGGTCCTTAAGTAGAACTAAAAGGTCTTGCCTTAGCCATTTAAAGAAATTCCAAGGGTTAGGTGTAGGGTAAGGGTTAGTGTCCCTGTTGTGTATGTGTTCATCAGAGTTATAGAGAAAGAGAGTTATGACAGCTTTAGATGTCGCCGCCACAGCGGTCACGTGGTTCATGTAAGCCTCAATAGTTCCAAACACAGCCCGCATATTCTCCTATGGGACAGACAGCAGCGATTGCGTTAATGAACCATAAATATTAAATTAAACCTTACACAATTGCCTCAAAACTTATTTCACTTCATGAACTACATTATTTTCATACGTTTTATAGAGGTCATGCTTTTATAGTGACATGGTAACAACTTAAATTAGTGTAACTACTCAGATGTGTGAACGCCTACATGACTCAATAAAATGAGCACAGAAAAGTAATATAGACTAACCACAGCCGCCACATCTCTTCAAGAGTAAATAATTTAAAAGACCATCTTTTTGCGAAATACAACATGGCATATAATGCAGCTAGCTGACTACAGCAAGATCGCTTGAAAGCAAACAGAGCCTGGCATAGCAAATGTAAATTGACAGATGCAATTTCATAGAGCTGGCTAAAACATGATGGGTGACACATTGGTCGTCAACGTCCCAACTTTTTGGTTTCATCCAATTTTATGAATAACAAGTGATTTTAATTCGGAAGGGTTATTGAGAGCTAAACGGAGTTAGACACTCCGCAACCGTTTGTGATTAAACTTAAAACAGCTGATCAAGCTAGGCTAGGTAAGAGCATGTCAAAATTGTCAAAGCTAACTTTTGAACAAAAAAACTTCACCGAAACCAGTCACAGGCACTTCATCCCATCATTTACTGTCGTGATTTATATCGGTTTTGTGAGAGATAGAAATAGAAACTCCATAGAGTTCACGACTGAATTCCCACAGCTGACCAAGCTAAACTAGAAGCAAAGAACATGAGCTTAAATTATCACAACTTCCTCAGACTTCAAATACATATATATCGTCGCGTCGAACATACACAATTGGAGATTATAAATGATACATGACCGCTGATATAATACAAACATTCCGTGAATCATAAGACTTCAATATTTTACAAACGCAATTTCGAAAGAGTTGGGACAAAGTGTAAATTGTGAATAAAATCAAAACACAATGACTCTCAAATCACACCAGCCAGTATTTTATTCATAATAGAACAGAGATAAAATAGCAAATGTTGGAACTGAGAAATGTAACAATTTTATCCACAAAATGAACATATTTCAAATTTGACGCCTGCTACAGGTCTCAAAAAAGTTAGGACAGGGGCTGTTTACCATCGTGTAGCATCCCCTCTTCTTTTTAACACAGAGTGGAGGCATCTGGGCATTGAGGACACAAGTCTCTTGAGTTCAGCCATAGGAACTTGATCCCACTCTTGTTTAATACAGGCTTCCAGCTGCTGGAGAGTTTTCGGTCTCCTTTGGCGGACTTTTCTTTTAATTATGCGCCAAATGTTCTCTATCGGTAGAGATTAGGACCGCAGGCAGGCCAGTTCAGCACACGGACTCTTCTACTATGAAGCCATGCTGTTGTAACAGCTGCAGTATGTGGTTTTGCATTGTCCTGCTGAAATATACAAGGCCTTCCCTGGAATAGATGTCGTCTGGAGGGAAGCATATGTTGCTCTAAAACCTTTATATACATTTCAGCATTCATGGTGTTTTTTAAAACATGCAAATGTCCCACACCATATGCACTAATGCATCCCCATACCATCAGAGATGTTGGCTTTTGAATTGAATGCTGATAACAGGAGGGGTGGTCTTTCTCCCCTTTAGCCCGGATGACATGACGCCCATGATTTCCAACAAGAATGTCACATTTGGACTTGTCTGACCACAAGACCCTCTGCCACTTTGCTACAGTCCATTTTAAATGAGCTTTGGCCCGCAGAACACGGCGGCGCTTCTGGATCATGCTCAACAATGGGTTCCTTTTTGCATGATAGAGTTTTAGGTGGCATCTGTGGATGGCATGGCAGACTGTGTTTACAGACAGTGGTTCCTGAAGTATTCCTGGGCCCATTTATTAATATCAATGACAGAATCATGCCAGTGAGTGATGCAGTGGCGTCTGAGGGCCCGAAGATCACGGGCATCCAGTAAAGGTCTCCGGCTTTGTCCCTTACGCACAGAGATTTTTCCATTTTCTCTGAATCTTTTGATGATGTTATGCACTGTCGATGATGAGACCTTCAAAGCCTTTGCAATTTGACGTGGAGGAACATTAAAGTATACCACAATTTCTTTTACGCAAACCTTCACAGGTTGGAGAGCCTCTTGCCATCTTTACTTCTGAGTGACTCAGCCTCTCTAAGACATCCCTTTTATAGCCTATCATGTTATACACCTGATGCCAGTTAACTTAATTACTTGCTAAAGGTTCTTCCAGTTGATTCTTCTATATATTAATAGCTTTTTCTGCCCTTTTTTGCCAGTGTCCCAACTTTTTTGGGAACTGTTGCAGCCAGAAAATTTTTAATTAGCTCATTTTGTGGATAAAAATGTAAAATGTCTGAGTTTAAACATTTGAAATGTTACCCATGTTTTACTGAAAATAACATATTGACTCATGTGATCTGAGAGTCATTGCATTTTGATTTTATTCACAATTTACACTTCGTCCCAACTATTTCAGAATTAGGGTTGTATTACTTACCATTGTTGTTGTCTCAATGGAAGTGAATCGGTACGAAGCTGCGAGAATCCTCTTTTGGAACTATCGGAAGTTCCAGTACCCGGAAGTGCGCCGCCATTTTTTGTACACGAGAGTCAATGGGAGTGTAATAACTCTGGGAATATCAATGGCCCTGGTGTTCGTTAAACCATGGCAGTGTACAACTTGAGTTTAAAAAGCACTCTCCGTCTTGCCACCAGCCTTTTGTAATCTTTTTTTTTTTTTTTTTTACAGCAGAAAGACAAGCATAGAATTGAAAACGGTAATGTCCCTTTAGCACAAACATGGACAGTGTTCAAAGCTTATGCCATAAAAAGAAGGCTTTTTCCCCACAAAAAAAGAGCGATACCAAACAGACTTTTCTGTGCTTTCATAAACAT
This sequence comes from Gymnothorax reevesii, assembly GCA_029721435.1. Classification (NCBI taxonomy): domain Eukaryota; kingdom Metazoa; phylum Chordata; class Actinopteri; order Anguilliformes; family Muraenidae; genus Gymnothorax; species Gymnothorax reevesii. The sequence goes on from CM056574.1 coordinate 13,489,031, forward strand.
ATCCTTAACGCAGATAATGAATCGGACTGGCCTTGCCATTGTTTCTCCGCTGAGTCATTTAGCCTTGCAAGAGAACTCCAGAAAACAATTTGTTCAAGTTTCCCCTGATTGACTCGATACAGCCAGGAAAGGCTGGCGGGGCAGTGAGGTGGAAAATGGGGAGATTTAACAGTGAATTTCATCCAATTCAACCCGCTTCATCCCTGAGTCTGACATGTTCTTCACAACAGTACCTCATGCCGAGAGAGTCTCGGAGCAAAGAGGAAAAATTGATTTTCGGGACCCGACTCGCACTTACAGTACAAGTAAAAAGTCACACTTTCTATTTCGGGGAGGGAGAACTGTACTGCGAAAAGTGGAGGTAGCACTGACCGTTTGAATTCAAGAGCTAGCCACCAGCCCTCCTCGCCTTCTCAGTAGTTACTGACGTGTCGTCAAAGGCCAGCCTCAGTACGGCTAAAGGAGTTAGCGCCTAAATAACACCATAACGGGTTCAATCAAGTCACTTGTGACATTTAATGAGTCATGAATTGGCTTTAGGTTGCTTAGTTTGGCTTCATTCTATCTAATTCGCTTTTAGTTGAAGGAGCTTTGTCACGACTCCTATGCATGCTCAGAAAACTGTTCAGCCTAACAAGAAATCAAACGAAGTAAATCAGCTCCACTGCAAGTCAAAATCTGATTCCATCATCGGTGATCCGTCTTTGTTTCGCAATGTACTCATATATTTTAGTTACTCAGGCATTATGCTTTTTATATTCAGAAGTTTTCTGTTGAAATACAAGGATTCATAGTGCTATTTTAGCGCTTTAGCCTGAGGATATGAAGAATATAAGCTGGTTTGCCTACCGCCAATAAATATAGAAGACGTTTTGCAAGGGCATCCGGTTTGTCTCCTTCTATAGAACAAGTGCAGTACGCTGGCAAGATTTTGGGGCATTATCTTGTGCAAACTGGAAGCAACCTGGATTACATGTCGCCCAAAAACGTATTTAAAGTCCAAATATGGTTGAGATCTGACTTAGAAAGACCGTAAAAACTCTGTGTCCAAAACAGAACAAGGACACCTGCTGCTAAAGAGGTGCCTTGATTTGCTGAAGTGCTCATTTCTGCAGTTTTTACACGATGGAAATCTCGAGTAAAGTCTCGAGTAAAAGTATGATCAATACGGGCCGGCGAATATCACATGGGCTCATGGCCTTATTTACTCATTTGTATCTGTCAAATCCGAGCGTGCGCAGTAATTGTGACTCAGCTCCTTGAATTTGAAACTGGAATGTTAATTTAGAGTCCCTCAAAAAAACTTTTCCCCTGGTATTCCCACCCTCTAATATGCCAGTGGGTCACATTCGCTGAGCAGGCAAAATCTCCCACAGACTCCTAAATTGGCTTTTATTGTTTCTCACCACCGTACACATTGGTCTTCATGAGCTTCCTGGTTCATCACTTAGACAGAACAGCTTGTGCCAGGGCACTGTTTTGCGGAAGAGAAAAATGTCACAGATTTTGAGACCGCTTCAGCCCAGATTTCAGCAAACAGGAAGGTGTAAATAATCCTTTTGTGAAACACGAGATAAGCTTGTTTCTCAGCCCGGAGAAGGCGCGTAAATTTTGGATATTAGGGGTACAGAGGGCCAGTCCAAAGGCCAGTAGGAGCCATGAAGTTGATAAGCAGATGGATCCCGCGCGATCCATGTCGAGCAACAATGGCCCATTAATCCACGTCAGCTTCCTGCTTGCTCTGTCACCGGTATGCGGTGAACTCGAAGCTGGCCATATTCGAGGGACAGTTTCCTTGCGACGTTATTTAGTGGCGTGCTTAGCGGGATGGTACGGAATGAACATTTCAAAGCCGGAGCGCTCACTGATAACCCCGATTCCATCCGTGCTTAGTAAGCAAGTTAGCTTGCATTTCATGTTTTTCCTAGAAAGTTACAGAGCTTCCTTTAGTTGTCCCGAGTCGTGAAAGCACTTAACATCCCATTGTTACATTCACTTTCTTAAATCAATGAAACAGCACTTTTCTGCGCAGAGACGCGGCGCGGTGCAGTGGACACAAGCTTACAATGACAGGCCAAATATTGCAAGTTCATTTCCCAGGTGAGGCTCTGTTCTTGCACCCTTTGTCTTTTCTCCTAAATTTCCTCCATAAATTATTCAGATGCGTGCAAAGAATGTAGTGCGCCGTACTATCATAAACAACAAAAGGATGACCTCTTTAATTTTTGCCGAGATGTACTTCTGAAGAGGAAAGTGCCTTGGATATCATGAGTATGTATACCGCAAAACGTTCAGAGTTAATATAATTCTCACAGTCTGTTTGAGTGCTCTTGTCAAATTTGACCCAAACAGACTCTTTAAAGAGCTGATTTAACTCTGAACATTTTTCTGTGTATAAAATTGTGGATGAGCCTGTACGAAAAAACTGAACTTCAATTGATGCACGTCGTCAAAAATCTTCATACTACATACCATCAGCACTCCTGCACAGTAAACACCAAAAAAAAAGATCAAAAGTAAAAGTAACCACTTCCTATTTCAGTTCCCTCCTGTCTATCAATCGGAATGAACATTTCAACCACGATGTGCTGCTAAATAAATTTCACAAAGCTCTGTATATGATAAGGTATGCAGTACCTCTCCTTGCATATATTTAATAGCGTTCGACATGCCTGCACAGTCAGCGGACCGCAAAAATGCAGCTGGTGGGATTTAAAATGGGAATAAAGCAGAAGGTGGATTCTGAGAGGCACCAGCCCAGCAGAGACGATTGGACCTGCTAGTAAAATGCAGGACACCCCCCACCCCCCCAGTGACGGCAGCACAATATACAGTCATACCCTGTGGCTTTCTCTGAGATAATTACATACTTAATGTATTGTACATACATGTCTCCAGTTACTCTGAGGCACCCTAAGGTCCTGCTACATTTTTCAGATAATTTTTTTTTACAAGGCACTGCACCACAGGTGAGAACCCTGTACGTCCGCATGGTTGTTTCGGCACAGCGGGAAGCTTGTTGTCTCAGCTGAGCGTCTAAGCCATGCCAAAATAAATGTAAAATAAATGATGATAATTATTAAATAAATAAAACTCAAAAGCAGGATGCCAGTAATGTTCAGAATGAGTCTATGAGTTCACGTGAAGAAAGCTTTAACTTATAAGACGTTCAAAAGAATCTCTGTGGGCGGACAGTAAACTTATTTCTCTTGTTTATGTATGCGCATATGGTCAATTGATATGTTTGATCTAAAAATGTGTGTAAAAATGTATCTGTCATCTGTTATTTGAAAGCCATTTGGATTTTTGGCTCATGCTGGGGGTCGTGGTTCACCTGTTCGTAGGTGTAATAATTGTGCCAATAACGTTAAAATAAAACTCACACCTTGTGTTTACTCTTCGTGAACATACTTGGGAAAACTTTATTGGCAACACATGCATGCTTTAAATTTCAGGTTTATATAGCGGTGATAAGGGTGATTATATATTGGATTTAACTGTATAATAGAAAGAACATGGCAGGTATGCTTGTGTTACTGAAATAACACTTGGCCATGGCATGAGTGAAACTTGACCACATAATAACGAATGAAAAAAATCTCACCTGGATATTTTTGGCTCTAAAATCAGAAATGCCAAGGGAAAAGGACGCCTGGTCAGCCTATTGCAAAATCACCCTTATACAATTATAATCTCTGTGTCACAATGTTTAACTTGATTTCAGAAAATGTTTTCATACATGGAAAACCAATAACACAGCCAGTGATTGGCCGGGGTATTTGTTCTGCACTAGTCTTTAGCCATGTTATTGGTTCTGCACGTGCAAAAAGGTTGAATACATGTAAAAGCTCTCAGTAAATCTGGCCCAGTTGCCTGACATAATGTTTTGCTGTAAATAGTAAGCATTATGCACTTTTAAAAGTCACTAACATCGAGTGAGGTGGCAGTTGCATTATCTCTCCCTGTAGCTCTCATTGACAGTGATGCAGCAGTGAAATTTTACAATGGTGATAGCTCTGCTGTCATGGACATCAGCTGGCTGTCGGACAGGAACTGAGTTTCGTTACCCAGTCTTGTGGGCTGTCTTGTGTTCTGACCCAGCACCCTCAGGCCCAGTCCGTCTGGAGCTCTTTGGAGCTGTGCTTAGGCACCACGGGTCCCATAACTGGGGTTATTTTCCTGCTGCCTGTGGTTGAGAAATCCCTACATATTACATGGCATTATATGCTTTTACCATATGTTCCACAGCAGCTTAACCCGATAAAACCTATGGACCCACGTGTGGGTTTGTCAAATGCTGCTGCTTTATTAAAGCCTGTGGAATTTCAGCCCCATTTTGAATTCTAGCGGAGGTCCTGAGGTTTCCAACGATCCCAAATATTTGCTGCTGGACAACAGGGAAATGTGTATAAAGAGATGTGCATGATGTAGTTTTCTGTATGATGTAATGCTGCAGCCATAGAAACACGGTGCCCTGGGTTTGAATATTTCTCTCAGTATAAGTGTGAAGTAGCTTCAGTGAAGCTCTGCAACCAGCAGATACTGAACATGTCTGTGACCCTGTCCTACAGTGGGGAAAAAAGTGCTTTTTCTGACTTTGAACCTACAGTAATTATGGGAAATTCAAGTGAAAATCAAAGTTAAATGGATTACGACTAACAAATGTTTGCTTTGAGGGGGATCTGTTGATTTCATAATCGTTAAGTCATTCTCTTGCTGTTTTTTTCATTGGACCTCTCTGCCAAATTGTGATTTTAATTCACTTGTGGCCCTTGTCTTTTGAAGCTCTGCGCAGTCAGAAAATGCACCGTATGGGCGAGCTAAATTTTGTAATTTTGAGAAATTTTTTTTATCTTATCAGGCATATCTGAGAACACCCGAATGCAGTGTTCTGGCCTTCTAATCCCAGAAGCCCTCATTGAAGGCGCTGGAGTCAGGCCAATTCATTGCAAACTGCTTGAACAGACAGTACTAGTGAGCAGTGTCTGCCAGCTGCTGTTAATTAATGTTTGGGAAAAAAGAATATGTCAGAAAGTAGCATCAATCAAGTCATATATTGTGTCGATGCATTTCAAATTAATTACCCCACGCGTATACATTTCCTCACAAGCATTTCTGCCCTATAAATGTGCAGCATCTGTTACGGACTGCGAGTATCGTGCCAGTAATCCCCACATTAATATAAATGTTCCCAAAAGAAGGCCTGGAAATTAGAACCACACGGTTTTTGCCAGCAAACTCAACAAAATGATTTATGACGTGCCGGGCCGTTTTTCCTTAAGTGCCCAAGAAAACTTCGCAACACGCGAGTCGATCGCTCGCGGCTTAACGTAAAACAGGCTTGCGAGGCCATTAATTCTAAATCCAGTCCAGATGTTGGAGTGTGGCAAAATGCGCTCGCGTTTCTCAAAAGCGTGTCCAGACAGCCTTTTTGGGGTCCTTCAGCACGGGGCAAAGGCTCATTATTGCCTCAAGAGCACAAACAGGTGTTTGTCCGGAATGTTTCCCACATTATCAGTTTAATCACCATCTTGCGGCACAAAACACATGTAATATTTTTGCAGTTTCACCATCATAGTTCATTTATGTTGTGAATGCCTGCATTGAAGATGTTTCATCTTCTCACTCCAAGCCCAAATCATCGGTTGCACTGTGCATAGTTTGGTTTTCTGCAACGTGTATTCACATTGTCTGATTAAGTTTGAATTCCTCCATCAGCCTTTTACTTTTTAATGTGTGGGGTTTAAAATATCCGCTTCCGAATTCCATTTTTTTTTTTTTTGTCAGCTTGACTAATGTGGTTGGCAATAAATATGTGCTGCAGCGCTACTGAACTTGGCAAAATCATTCAGTTTCGCAGTTCTAATATCTCGCATTTCTTTACTTCATAATAACCTAAAACCATACCATAATACCATAATAACCTACACATGGCTCTGGATATCCAGGAAGTTTTCACATTGTTTCAATCATTGTAATGACATTCCATTTTTTATGAGCTGTAAACTCAGTTATATTTAATGACTTTTAAGTTGAAAAATATGACCCGGTGTACTCTCACACCCATGAGCTGGCAGAACGACTGTAAACCATGAGCAATATTGTGCTTGCTGTGTCAGTGACCAGGAGGGAAGAGGATCAACACTTTCATTATATTTCATGGGCTGTGCCGTACAACAGGGACATGACCCCTGCTTCGGCTTTATAGCAGCGATATGGAGGAGTCATTCTGAGACGTATATTATATCTCCGTATTTGGATCAGTATTGGTTTCCCGTTTGTTTTATCAGATGTACTACCTGTCGCGGCAGCACATGGGAACGAATGAGTAACTTTATTAAAAACTGCCTGATATTAATTTAACATAATAGTTTGTCCATTTATTATCTAGCCGGCTTATTCCTGACATGAGATATGGTGGTGGAGGGGGTTGGGGGGGCAGCAATCACAGCATATCCCAGCATCCAATGGGTGAGAGACAGGCATTCACCCTGGGCGTTTCGCCAATCCAACACAGGGCGCACACACACACACACACACACGCGCACACACACACACACACACACACACACACACGAATTCCTCGTGGGAATTTAGAGTCTGGACTGAGTTATAAAATTTTCTTACTTTTTCACAGTTTCAGAAATTACATTTGAACACATGTAGAAATTTATGCTCATGAAACACTGGCTTTAATTGTTTAGTTCTGCTGGGAACATACAGAGTAGCTGGCCGCAGTACAGCTGTCATCCTACCCCTACAATTGAAGACCTTGAAAACATGTAACAGTCATTAAAGCTGAACGTTTAAACACGTCGCTCCTCCGAGAACACAATGTATAATTAGCTTTGATTAACCGGTGACATGTCAGTGGTAACATGACAGCTGCTGGTTAACGGGCAGATCGGCTGTATGCGACTCTGTTGAGTGGTCCAATGCCTGTCAGAGTAAGGTGATAAGGTTAAGGTGGGAACAAGTGTAATGAAGTTGCTGCCAATAATCTTGTCCTCAGAGGGCCTTGCCTGACCGAAACTCAGTCTAAACGGATCATACTTAGTTCTATTTAAATCCAAACCAATTTGTTTCTAAATTCAAAATCTTGATTTTGAGCAGAGCTTATCCAAAAACATTTCTATTTTTGGAAATTAACTTACAAAAGTCATGAGAGGCCCACATACACTGCCCGGCCATAAAAAAAGTCGCAGACTCAAATATTTAGTTGGAACCCCGGTAGCTTTGAACTATATGCAATACCAGTACATTTATTTTCGATCAGAAATGCTAGAATTTTTGGCTGAGATCTTGTCTTCTCGACATAGTGGTTGAACCACTCGGTAGTCTTTCTTGAGCACATCCCAGTAACTTTTAATGCGTTTAAGTTCAGGAATTTGTGGTGGCAAATTTGTTTGTGAAAATGATTCCTCATACTTATTTTTGTCTTTCATGGTTTTCTTAGCTAAATACAGGCCAATAACTTGCCCGTTCTGAATCATGTAACATCTTTTCTACCATCAAAGGATGTCTTCCGACGTGATTTTTTAAGAAATAACTAGTGACGTGCTTCATCATTCAGGGTTAAAATTATTATTGCCAGCTGAAACATATTAATAACCGCAATAATTATCCAATTATCCAAACGGTGACTTTTTTTTTGGCCGGGCAGTGTATTTATTTTTGATACATTCTTTTCACAGCCCTGCCAATAAAATGGCATAATTTGTCCGCTATGAGGATAAAGGATACATGATTGATATAGTACCAATATGCCAATAAAGAAATGGCGGCAAAATTATCCAAAGAATCCAAGAAATCCTGGGAGGTTTGCTCATCGACAGTGTTCCCCTATGCGTCTGTATCTGCCGCACGGGTCCGAACTGCCCCGGATACAGATTTAGCGCCATCTGGCGATCGAGGTGTATGCATCTGGCAAGGGGGCCATTAAACCCCTTTATATAAAATTGTCAGCTTAATTACAGGAATCCAACATAACACTAATATTAGCTTTTTGGGAGTCATTTTAGAAGGAATTTTCAGTAAAAAACGGACAGCTAAAATGCCTGTCTAATTACGTAACAAAACTTTTTGAAAGTAGCAACTCTTCAAATATACAAAACATTAACTGCTTTATATTTCAGATAAGAACTCAACATATTTATGGCAACACGTTTTTGATCGTAACAAATGGCACCATCACAACAGAACATCTTTTATTTCAGTGTCGGAATGTTCATGTTTCTTCATCTCAAATACAAACCTTTTCCCCTTTGTAATACCATTACATTTCTACCGGACAGACCCTCCGTTCCATGAAAAAATAGGTTGGAGAGATTCTATTTCTGCGATTTGCCATCCCACAAATTTATGGCCTCTTACACCATTGTCTTAAAATATTTTGGGCATAAACCATTTTTGAAAGTTGCTTACACTATATTTGATTGCCTCTTCAAGGCCCATCTACCCTCCTTGGCCTTGGGATTTCAAAATCAGTGACACGAAGAAGCGAAGGCATCTCATTGCATTCCTCCTGTGGTCATGCTCAGGCCGTCAATCATCTGGAGATGGGGCAAAGTATGGCCGCAATCACCCGTCTCCACCAGACTTCCTGTTAGCTGGCAGACATCCTGACTTTAAAGGCAAAGCGAGCTATAGCCCAGCAGCTCTCATCTTCTATAATGCGCTGTCATGTGCTAAAGATGGCTGTCTCTACGTTCAGGAACGATTGGATTTGTTTCCTGAACCAAACACAGACAAACGCTCACTGCATCGTGCTTTGACCCAGTCTGGTCGCTCAGAGACGTATTTAAAACTTTGCTGTCATTATTATTTTTCGACTTCTACTCAAAGAGTGCAAATATTTAAAAACACAGGCATGCTGGTGCAAGAGACACACCTTCTCGCCAGAAACTCTGGCTCTGATCAGTGCTGATTTTGACCCAAAGTCAGTCAGAACCTGCGCAGATCCTGCCAGTCTCTTGTTATCTTCGGCAGCATGATTTCACTCGAAAGAAAAAAAGGAGACGAGGACGACAGATCGATCCGATGTTGAAATCGCTGAACGAACCCGTCACCATACATATGTGGACACTAAATGCCTTATGTGGTGTGTTTCTGAAGCTTGATCACTTTTTCATATTCCAACAGATAGAAAACTGCTTTTAGGATGTATTAGAGGGAAGGAATATAAGGGATTCTGCATTCCGTTTATATAAACATTAAGCTCACTTGGAGGATGTATGCAGGAATTGAATGACGGACTATGATTGTAAAATGTGTTGCATACTCACGGACAACAGTAAGGTACGCCAAACTCTTTCCAGACTTATCGGTCAAAATGAGTCTTGGAAAAGCTCTTCAAATGAGGAAACCCCACACCATTCCACACCATTCCAAATGAGCTGGTGTTAGTAATCAGGTTTATGAGCTGTTCAGTTGTGTTATAGTAGACAACAACAGATAACACTGAGCTCATCATTCAAAACACAAAGATGTTAATCCAACTTGCCTCTAAAATATTTCCCAAAAGTAATGTGTGAGTCGTGCGTACTGAAGTTGAAAGTTAATTTCGATGCAACTGTAATGCTTTTAGCTTGATTGCATTGCAATTTTTTCAACACGGCATCATTCCTCGCCTTCTCCTGGTTTATGTCTGCTGTAAAATCCTATTGATTTTTAGTTCTAACCTTTGGCTCCATGTTTCAGGTTATTATGTTAAACCCAGGTTTAGTGCTTGTCCAGTTTTGGGATAATTATCTTGAATTAAGAAATCCGTGAAATTCGTGAGGTACCAATTTCTTGTACTTTGCTCAGATGACAGTACCGCCGACTGTGACCATCAGAACTTACTTCCAGGACATCTTTCTGGCTGAGCCGGGCCCATTCTGCCCTGGCATAGCTAAAATTTACAGTTCGACTTCAGGGCTATTAACAATCCTGGATCCTAATGACAGGCATTTGTAAAGGCAAGATTGTCTGGAAACTGGAGGAAACATGTCAGACAAATGGTCCACTTTAAAGCTGCCTGCCAGTGTGGTCATCCATATTGCATGGTGTCCATTTAGAGTGAGCACCATAATTCATTAGACAGTGACACGTTTTTTTTATTTTGTTCCTGTTCTCTAGTTTGAAAGGATACCATAACAATGAAGTCAGAGAGCAGAATGTCAACTTTCATTTGAGTGTGTTGTCAGCCATATTGGATGAACATATTGGTTTACAAATGACAGCACCCTTTATACATAGTTTTGTTTTGGGTGCATCAAACCAATATTGGTCAATTTAACATAATATAGAATAGAGACAGGGGAACCCTCACATTGATGTCAGCCAGATGTCTCAGCCAGACCTCACTGAGCAGTTTGAAGTGGCCTTTGAGAAAGACCTTGGTGCCTCACAGCCTGGAGACTCCAAGCCCTTTGACATACAGCACTCACCAAGATTGCGTTCTCACTTCCACGCCCTTCAAGATCTTCTTTGCTCGGTTCCTGAAGCACTCCTTTGGCCGGGCAACAGAGGGAATCTACTTTCGAACCAGATCACATTGCAGACTCTTCAATCTTGCCCATCTCTGTGCCAATAACCGAGCCAATATGCATAGTTTAAATGATAACTGAAGCTGTTTTGTAAAGGCCACACAACTAACATGCCAAACCCTCATTGGAGATGTGCTATTCCCTGATAACGCGGCAGATGCAACGCAGGCCCTGATGGAAATGCAACTGCCGATGGATCGCTTCTCCCAGATCTACAAAGACAGTCAGTCTAATGATGACGAAGTCCTGGCACTGGATACTGAGACACGAATTGTCATCACCATCAATGACTAGGAACTTGATTTCGTCCATCAGTTCACCAATCCTGGCTCCATCATTTCCGACAACCTCTTCTTGGACACTGAGATTGAGGAGAAGATCAGAAAGGCAGCTCAAGCACTCACTTGCCTCATGACTAGAGTGCGGGCCAACCCCAAACTGATGGGGGTCATCAGCGCACTGCTGAACGGCAGCGATGCTCGGACCACATACTGTATCATACTGTATGACAGAGAGGAGGGTAGGCACATCTGCCGAATCCTGGGCATCAACTGGCAGGAGGACAGAGTAGCCAAGCTATTCAGAGACACAAAACAAAATGAAAAAAAAAAAAACCCACATGTTCTGTAAAGTTCTTTTTTTTTCAACAAAATGAAATACAGTACTGTGAAATGCTATTTAATTTCAACCATTTTGGATTCCAATATCTCAGTCCCCACTGGATTTTTCTATTTGCTCATAATTCTGACTTCTAAGAACATGGGGGACAGTTTGTGTGTGCAATATTTGGTTGCTGATAAAGAAGGTTCCATGTATTTCTCCCATATATCATACTCAGACATTTTCATAGCGTTGTGCTTTCCCTCTTAACTGAAGGCAATAAATTGATTACCGATTCTGCAACGACAGTAATGAGGTCCCTGACTCAATATTGTCCTTGCGATATAAGTGAGAGACTATAGAGGAGAAGATTGACCAATATATGTCTTTGGGGGTAAAACAATATGGATTTCCTTCTGATTTTAAATTCCTTTTACCATTACATTTCAAAGACATCTGATGTGTAACACTTTGATGGCTCGATTCTGTAAAATTGCACTGTAGCTCTATGGCCTCAGTGCAAATCATGGTTCTACCTGAATCATCTACTCCCTTGTTTACAGTGACAGTTTATTTACAATGTTATTATCTAGTTTGTCCTTTGTTATCTGTTCATTTTAATTTACTTTATTTTACTACATTCAAACTGAAATGAAAATCAATTAATGTGGTAATCATTGTTGTGGGAGAGAATAATGTGTTCATTGGGTTGCATTACAGTAGCGATTCAGATCCTGAGTCAATCAAACACAGACAGAGTTCTTTGTAGATACATGAAGTATGTTTGACTAAAATGTCTATAACTATGTGGCGTTCTCAAAGCCAATTACAATAGTTCAGTGACGTTGTAAGGCCTACGTGCAGGCGAGGGCTGTAGGTAACTTTAATGGGGAACGGACCGTGCGGATATTAACAAGTGTGTCACGCGTTACGTCTGACCTCCATGTTAATTTTACTGTTCATCTCTACACAACGATATGCATAGTTTAAATGATAACTGAAGCTGTTTAGTACAAATCACACAACTAAAAGCCAGATCCATCAGTGGCACGGTCAACATTGACAAGCTTTGGTGGAAGTCCCCCCCCCCCCTGATTTTTTTCCTTTGTATTTCTGTGGTAGCCTGTATGCCCCTGTGCCATTTTTGAGACGCTTGCGGCTTTTAACAAAGCAGCATCTTCTGGATACCGCTCGTGATGAATGCGCTTGTTGTCACGGACAGCAGGCTACCCAGTGACCATTTACTGTAAATGAGAAGGATCTGTCTGCTGCTCAGATATAAAGCCTATCCACTTCACCGGCGGTCTCAGTACGGTTAACTTTAGCGTTGTTCCATGGAATACCCACAACTCCTCGCTTAGATCAGGAAATGAAAACCCTTGAGAATTGCCTCTGCCTTTGTTTGTCTGTTTGTCTATTTTTCTTTGACATCGGTCAATGAAAACAGTGTAATAACTAGGAACTGGCTGAGCAGGAAGTATGCTTGTCCGCTACTTAATGCAACAATGAAGCAATACGAATATGTATTTAAACATGAATCATTGCTGGCGATAACACCTGTGTGAGCAGTGTACTTCAGCTGAAGCAGGACGCAGCTTTTAGACCTAATACTTCGGTGAATTGAGTTGTGTTGATAATTACTGTGGCGCTCTAAGCAGAGAATATTCAGTGATTTGCCGCAGCAGTGTGAACGAACCTGCGCATTTCTGTCAATACTGAGTCATTCAGCTGTGTGATGACCATGGCCTTCAGTGACCAGTCTTTTACAAGGAAAGAAAGCTATTCAGCAACAGGAAAGGCCTGCTCTCCCAGAGCTTATAATTATTTGGTGGCGTGGTTGGCTCATTGATGGAGGGTTGTGGGTCTGACCGTGACCTGGGCATTTCTTTGTGGACACTGCAAAAATTATGTGTCATTGAGCATTTTAATCTTGTATTTAGACTTAAAATGCTGATTTTCATTTCCTTTTATCTCAGAAAAAAATAACATTTTACTACTGAATGTGCAATAATTTTGACTCATTTCTAGATTTGTCCATGGTGTAAGTGAATGTTTTTTTTTCTTTTCTTTTTTTGTAACCTCATGGACAAATCCAGAAATGAGTAGAAATTTTTTTGCTATCAGTAACAAAGTTTTTTTTTCTGTGAAAAATGACAGTGGAAATGTCCTTTTAGTGTTCATGGAAGATTAAAATGCTTGGTAAGATTTTGTTTTTGGTGTGGAGTTTGTATGTTCTCCTCGTGTTTGTGTGGGTTTCCTTCCACAGTTTAAAGGCATTTGGGCCGGACTTATCCGAGACACTAATTTGAAGAGCCTAGCGCTAAAGTGCTAAAGCCACATTTTAACACACAGTCAGGTTAGAATGGGAAAACGTGTTCTATAGTTACCTAAGTCGATTCTCTCAATTTTCTAAAATTTGACACTTTTGTGATTTGAGTACTTTTAGTACCTGGGTCTTAAATTGTCCATCGGTACGAGTGCGTAAGCTAATGGTGTTTGATTCCTGAAATGGATTGGTAAATTTCCAAGATGTGTTCCTGCTTCTCCCCCAGTGCATGCTGGGATCGGCTCCGACATTAAAATAGAATTTTCAGTCAGCACCTTAAGCCTGTTTGACTTAACCCCTTTGCGTAGACGTCGGCGTCCATAAATTCTGAAATTTACTTCCCAATTAATTCTGTTGTTGATTTTTCAAACAGTTTGCTTCACTGGAATAATTTTCCAGAGTCTCTGGGACACAAATACTGTGTGATGAAGCCTAAATAGGCTCATGTATAACAGGAAAAAATTGGCATTATTTGTATTCTGCGCAAAGAGGGTAAGAGCACCTTATTTTCATCAGATTATAACCACTGTAGAAGAGTCCCCTGTCACACTCATCACAATGATCACTCATCACCCTCAATTCCCTTGGCATGACGGAAATGGATAATCGTGCTAATTCCTTTAAGTACTGGTAGGAATGTTTATTCTTCTGAGTGTAAAAGGCAGGGCGAGGGGGATTGAATTGCAGAGTCCTTCCACCAAGCGGTCGTTTACTTGGCCCAAACTGCTCGCTCAATGAATTGACACAGCGATGCGCAGATGGGACATTATCTCTTTATAGATTGAAGGAGAGGACTCAAACAAGGTAAAGACTGGGAACTGAAGGGACAGCGCGGTAAAACACAGCCTCGGGGTGTAGCAGTCACGCGGCGGAAGCGCTACGCGGCGGCTCGGCGATAACGAATGCATGTGCCCGCCTGAGTGACGGGACCGCTGGGTGTCAGGACTGCCATGCGACTCGATTAGCGGGGTGCCAGGTCTGCAGGGTGACTGAGCTATGGTCTGTCACCGCTGTAGGCCTGGAGGTGACTGTCACACCATATGGCGAGCCATCCCGCTAACTTCTGTGAAAAACGCGGGCGAAATCAATGTGGCGTACTTGTAGCCATTGTTTGTGTTAACGTGTCAGCAGCTCTGCATTTTCCTGAGTTCTTTATCGCAAAGCCTGCAGCCTTTTTATTACCCCCTCGACTATTCTAGCCGATACGGTACTTTCGTCTCCATCGCTGTCCATCCGTATGTCCGTTTGTCTGGCTGTCGTCCTATCAATTGTTACCACTCTAACTGCTGAACACTTACAGGGACAGCCCTCAGACATAACAGGTTATGTATATTGAGTGTCTCCAGAAGCCTATTTGATGTCAAAGTCATAGGTACAATCTTGACCTCATTTTTTGTACACTGCAGATCGGCCACACCCAGGAGTAAGGCATAGTAGTGCCAAGCACAATCTAGTTTTGCAAATAGTGCGGGAATATGTGGTCGGTTGAGCAAATTATACAAACACACGGCTATAAATTGACTCACTCGACTATGAATTCACACTTCAGTTGTCGGTGACCTGTTTGAGCGACTCATTTTCAAGGTCTTTTGTTCTTTTCGTGCGTACACTGCATGTACATAATTTCCATACTGACCAGACTGACTTCGGTTAAGTTGCCTTTTTTAAAACAGACGTTCAATGTCAGCTCTTATTAATTAACTCAAGGACGCGATGACAGGGACTCCCACAGGAAGGCCGTGCCCTCTTTCCACGGTACCGCGACTGGTCGCTGGCATTTCCACCGGAGGGCTTCGGGATCGGAGACGGGTAAGGATACCGGGTGGGTGCGCGATAGTAGAGGTCGAGCTTCAGCGAAATAAAAAGAGTGAGGCGAATGTCGACCGCCGCTGTCTCGCGGCAGAGCGATCGGCCAACTCCCTCACAAGGCTCTCCATCATCCCATCCCCAGCGACTGCCACCAGGGATGGAAAAACTCACACTTTCTCCGGAAACTTCCCTTCTCACCACCCAGATGCCACCGTTGAACCATTAAACCCTCTTTTCCCATCGAGGCCCAGGTCAGGCAACATCCCTGAGCCGCTTATTTCAGATGGATGATAAGAACTTCCCAGAATTTCTCCCAGGGTTTTACAGCAAATTAGGCGAAGAGACACTATTTTAAGTTTAGTGCTGTTTTTTTGTTGCCGTTTTTTTGTAATGGCGACCCTGCTGTTATTTTCCTTGCTGTGGCAGATTGTAAATTTGCCACTAGCTAACGGTGTTCAACTAATAACTGCATTTAAAAGTATTCAGAGGGGTTTTCTTCTCTCTTAGATTATATTTGTTCTCTGGAAAAAAAAAAAACAAATCTGATTGTCCATATAAAGGGTGGTGGGCTTGTGTTTCAGTTCATATTTCATGACCGTAAAATAATAATTAAAAATTGTCTGAGTCCTGAATTTCTCTTCCAGTTCTCAAGAGTAACCTCAAAATAACTGTTCTCTCTCTTCTGCAGAGTCACAGTGCTGTGGTTTATCTATGGTACATTGGGTGCAGCGTTATTATGGCTTGTTTCTGGTGAATAAGCTTGAAGCTAACTGGTTGAATGAGCTTTTTTTGCGAGGTGGGGTTGGGGCAGTTTGAGTGGGGCAGCCATATCTCTAAACGAACCGAAGGTATGAAGTGAACTAAAAGGACTCCAGCCAGAAAACATTCATCTCTGTCATCCTATTACACTAATTAAACCCGATAGACACATTTTTGAAGGTCCTTTTAGATGAGTGTGATCATTTTTTTCAGCGATTTCAGGTAAAAAATATGGGTAGAGAGGTGAAATTTTTGGGGTGTCATTCGTCAGGGTGGGCGGTACTGTTTGGACAGCGTTTTTTTCAGAGGGTTTGATAAGATGTACTCGCAATTATTGCTTAATGGAGATTAATGGGGTCCTTATTAGTGTGCAATGAAATTCCTGACCTCAAACTTCTGAACCCCAAAGCGCAGATTCATTAATGATTTAAAAGCTCATAAGTGTTGACTCGGCTGTTTTTGGAGACAAGGTTCAAGTGATGGCTCCATGGTGGCTGTCGACATTGCAAAAATCGGAAATTCACATGCTGAAATCATATTAACGCCTAACAGCATGAAATACAGGCATATAAAAATTATCCTCATGTTAATACTCATTAAAGGATACTCACCACATATTAAAGACGTGAGTTGATGCACTTCTTTCAGTTTGTGTGAATTTAAAGCATTCAGAAGCATAGCTTTTCCTTAAATGGTACTAAAAGAAAATGGTCAATTCAGATCCAGTAGAGAAAATTCAATCAGCGCTGTACCCAGTTATGAACGGCTCACTCACAATCGCACATAAACATGCAAACAACGACATACACAAATGAGCATTTTCACATTTACACGCACATAGCACTTTGGAATCTTGATTGGCACATTGCATAAATTAATACATTTGATTGTGTTGTATTTTGCCATTTTAATGCCCACGGTTGTTAGTTTTATTTCTATCGTCGCTGTAATGTTGTGCAGCTAAAAACAAAGAATTCTTGATTGATTGATTGATTGATTGATTGATTGATTGATTGACTTTATTGTCCACCAAAGTGGAAATTTGTCTTTGGCTTCTCACAAATATGTACAGATGACAAAACATCATTAAAACAAACAGATATACTACACAGGATAAAGAGTGACAAAATACAGCAGTGGCAGTGGCCTGAAAGCCGCAGTAGGCAGATGACATGTAACATACTGCATAAGCCCCTAACATCAAGAGCAAGAGCAAGAAACACATGTGCTTACAGTAAAAACTATAAAATGAAAACCACATAGGTCCAACCAGATGCAGTCAGTTGGCATTCAGTGCCAGAACAGCATGAGGAACGAAGGAATTTTTATATATATTCCGACTGGCCTTTGGCACCCTAAATCTGCGGCCAGACGGAAGCAACTGAAACTGTGAGTGCAGTGGGTGTGAGCCGTCCGCAATTATACCTTTAGCCTTCCTGAGTACCGCCCTGTCAAAAATATTGCAGAGGGAAGTCTGTGGCTTGCCAATCACCTTCCCAGCAATTTTTACAATTTTAAAGAGCTTGTTTTTGTTCTTTACACTCAGGTTACCAAACCAAGCAGTAATATTAAATGATAAAATGCTTTCCACCAGACTCCTGTATGCCATTTCAAGAATGTGTTCGCTGACACCAAAGCTCCGAAGCTTCCTGATTAAAAACAATCGCTGGTTGGCTCTCTTAAAAATGCTGTCAGAATTCTCATTAAAAGTTAGGGACTGGTCAATAATTGTGCCAAGGTACTTAAAATGATTAACCTGATCAACAGGCTGGTTGTTGAGCATGACAGGGAGGATGATGCCACTGTCTATTGGTTTCGTTGGTAACCTGAGCTCTTTTGTTTTGGTCACATTCATTTGCAGGTAGCTGGCCTGGAACCAGTCCTGCAGAACAGTGACCTGGCTAAAGTAAGCCTCCTCATCCCCAGAGTTGTCTTCCCGTAAAAGACCAACCAGAGCCACATCATCGGCATATTTAAAAAGCTTGACATTATTGCTGTGAACAGACATATCATTAGTGTAAATGGAAAATAAAAGCGGCGACAACACACAGCCTTGGGGTGCCCCAGTGTTCAAAACGATCTCATCTGAATAGACCCTGTTCATCAGAACTCTCTGCGGGCGGTCAGTTAAAAAGCTCCTGATCCAATAAATAAGGCCACCATTTACGTTCATCTTAAAAAGACGTTCTAAAAGAATATCAATTTGCAAAGTATTAAAAGCAGAGCTAAAATCAATAAAAAGAACACGAGCGTATGATTTTGGCTGCTGCAGATGTCTAGCAAGATGGTCCACGATAGTAATAGTCGCATCTTCTGTCCCCCTGTGCGATTTATAAGCAAATTGTAAGGAATCAAGTTGATTCCAGACAGAGGTACTGAGGTGGGAGCTGACGACTCTCTCCATGCACTTTGCCAGAAGAGAGGTAAGCGCCACAGGTCTAAAATCTTTGAATGATGTTGCTCTGCAGACTTTAGGTACAGGTATTATAGTGGATTTTTTCCATGTATTAGGAAAAATACAGCTGTTAAGCAGAGTCTGAAACAACTTTGTAACCACCCCTGTAAGCTGGTGAGAACATGCTTTAAGCACCTTACCTCTAAGGCAATCAGGACCGGGGGCAGCATTAGGTCTTATTTTGGAAAGCCAACCGGTTACTTCTCTCTCAGAAAGCTGAATGGGTTCAAAGCCACCAATCTGATTACAAACATTGTTGCAGCCTGAACTTGAATCCCTCACATCATACCTTCCATAGTAGATGTTTAGATTATTAACAAAATCCCCACAGTCGGCTATATTCACGCTTTGCCTTACCCTTTCCTTACCCATCATAGTGTTTAGCCCCTCCCATGCTTGCTTTGCATTGCCTGAACAAAATCTTTGCTCAACTTTATTTTTAAAATCCATTTTTGCAGTAAAAACTCTGCGTCTAAATTCCTTTTCTTTTTCCTTCACCAAATCCATATCACCTTTCAAAAACGCAGCCCTTTTCTTGTTTAAACACATTTTAAGATCCTTTGACAGCCACGGTTTATTATTACTGAACACCTTTACGGTCTTAGACGTGATGACCACATCCTCACAGAATTGAATGTAGCAAGTGATCGTATCTGTCAGTTCATGTGGGTCAGCGCAGGCGTCAAAGAACATGCGCCAGTCCGTGTAATCGAAGCAGTCTTGAAGTTCCTCCACTCGATCATCAGACCATTGCCGAACGGTTTTCAAAAGCGGTTTTTCGCGCTTGACTTTCTGACAGTAGGTTGGGAGGAGATGGATAACATTATGATCCGACCTACCGAGTGGAGGCCGGCTTACTGACTTATACGCGGCTGGGATGTTACCGAAGCATTGATCCAGAATACGCGTAGAGCGAGTGGGCGTGGTAACATACTGCTGCAGATTGGGGAGAACAATCTCACACAAACTAGCAAAATTGAGAATTCTTTTTGAATCCAGACATGGCAAGCGACTCAAATACCACAACTGCTGTCAGCTCAATGCTGTGGGTAATTGATATGGCTACAGACTCAAAAAGCTCTGACGTTCAAAGGAGAGCTTGTCCCTGAGCGAATTTTCACTCAGTAAATATGCAGAGAATGATACAATAGCTACGTCTCATTCATTCCTGAGCTGTAAAATGTTGAGTGAAATCAAACCTCGCAGAGTCCATTTGATCCCACTTTTGCCAGAGTGAAATCAAATAAATTCTGTGGGAGATGGTCTCATGCTGAATATTTTATTGTGTACATCAAAACCTTTTTTTTGTTATTTGCATTTTTGCAGTCTGTGGCATTAGTTTGATTTCCACCCCCATGGCTCCAAAGACCCATTTTTCAAGTGCTGTTGCTGATATATGACAAAACTGGAAAACTGATTCATGGTCTCCCCACCCCTCAGGATGATTTGTATCTGTGTACCTAAGCCCCATTTTATCTCCTGGATATTTTTCCTTCTGCGCCTTGTCATTTAAGACTTTGATTTACGCCGCACATAAGAGAGAAGGAGATAAGATTTCAAAGGAAGCCATAAAAAAGGCTGGTTTGAAGCTGACATGTCTTGCGAGGGGAAGTGAGAGAAATAGTCTCTTTCGCTGTGAAACTGCACTGTGTTTTATTCAGGCTTCAACCTGTGTCAGAGCGTATTGTGGCGATGGAGCTGGGATTCTGCCTTAGCTGAACACTCAGGGTGTTGCTATCACACCTGTAACAAGCTGCTGAAATGAGATGCAATCACATGAAGACTGAAGTGAAAAATGCCAATCCATCCATTCACTATACCTGCTTCTCCCCTCGGGTCACAGGAGCCTATCCCAGCTCACTGTGGGTCAGAGGCAGGAACACAGCCTGGACTGCTTGCCAGTCCATCACAGGACACACACAGCACTCACAGACAAAGTCATACCTGTGGGCAATTTAAGAATCTCTTCTTAGCCTGATATGCGTGGCTTTGGACTGCGGGAGGAAACCGGATTACCCGGAGGAACCCCACACAAACACGGGGAGAACATGCAAACACCACGCAGAAAGGCCTCAGGCCGGATTCGAAGCCACAACCCTCTTGCAGTGAGGCGGCAGCGCCAACCACTGCGCCACCGTGCCTCAGCAAACCAGCATATAAAAAGTATTCTTTCCTTTCTTTTCTTTTCTTTTCTTTGAAAAACTGATAAAGTTTCTCTGCGATTCAATTCTGTAAAAACTCTGTACTCTTTAAAAAATAAGTTGACTCAACTTTAAAAAAGCAAGGTGACCAGTTGCAAGGCAGTTTTGATTTGGCTAATTTACAAGTACCAAGTTCTCTCAAAAATGAGTTTGAGCAGCCACCTGGACTTCAAGTGCAGCAACTCAAAAATACTTTGCCACCAGTTGCCTCGCTTTTAAAGTTAAGTAAACTTCTCATTTCTGACAATTTACACCTTTATTCATGCCTGTGTAGCAGGTGGAGTGGCAGTTTGCACTAGCGAATCCCCGCACTCCCCACTGGTCGTTTAACTGAATTCATCCGGCATGGATTGGGATGAGGCGGGTGAGATCCTATCTTGACACAGAAGTCAACCATTTCCACACAACATCAACAATGAAGACCTTGGCTTTTTGTGCTATATGAGGGACATTACTGTGCGCTCTATTCAGGACTAGTTACTGGAATAAATGAAGACATTGCGCAGAAAATAGGTGTGGGATATGTGAACCCGACAGGTTAATGGTCTGGTAATGGGAGTGGGGAAGTTCTCAGGTCACATGATCCTGCCCTTTTGTTACGGACCTGAAATTATCTCCCTCCGTAATGGTTTGTGTACTGCTGGGAGGCCGTGGCACACTGGGATGGGAGCCTCGGACAGGTGACCCCTTCATAATGAAGGCAGGGGCAAAGTCTTTCTGAGCTGAATACTGCAATGTCCTCTGCCCCCGCAGTGTCCCCCCGACCCACAAATACTAATGCTGAACCCGTCTCCTTTTGTGAGACGTCAGCTGTCTCTGGAGCAGAGCAGCCGATGCTGTTTTAAACCCTCAATTTTAAGGCTCATTTGAGGTGCTTTTCTGCTGGACTTTGGTGGTGCGCAGCCATTTTGAAAACGGTCTCGCCCTTGTTTGCATTTCTGAAGAACTTTTTTTCTGTTCACAAAGGGAAAATGAGACGTCAAGAAAGCTTGAGTTGTCCGTCTGGAACTGAGAGCTCTTGGCAACTGAGGGTAAAGTTCAGCTTTAGGTATCGTGCAATAATAGAAATAAATCCAACATTTTATGTGCATTGTTTTTATAAATGATATGAACTGCGGTTAAGGGACGGAATGTAAATTCATATACGTTCTCTGATTTCCTAATTTTATGCAGTAACCAATTACTTTCTAATGTTATTCGGTGCATTTCAACAAATGTGCAAAACCACTGCTATGTTAATTCTCTCTCTACCGCGTCCTCAGACGAGTCATCCATCGGCGCCTCCAGTCATCCTGGTTCTCCGTTCATCTGGCCAGCTCGTTTGGACTGTCTTCACCAGTGTCACGTGGCGTAACTGCGCCAGTGTCACGTAACAGATCCACGTGGGTGTGTTTGGGACGCCCCGTTGAGCGACACCCGTGTGTTGGTTCCCAAGGTTGGTTCATAGATAGTATTTTTCTCCTAGTTCTTGTGCCAACTGGGTCTTTTTCTGTATTTGCATTGAGCAGTAACTGCACAGCTGGAAAAGGACGATCGATGACTAGGGGCAGCACTTTGTGTGTGTGCGTGTGTTTTTCTTTTTTTTTTTTACTGTAGCTGTAGGCATTGGCAAAATACGCCTGTTTGGGTTGTTGGATGCGCGAAAGCTGGTGTGAAAGCCCATGTTTGATAAGGTTTCTGAGGGGAATTAAAGGCGAAATGGGCTAATTATCAGATCCGAAGTGACTTTCACCTGTGAGTCTGTGTAATAACTGGGTACTGGCTATATTACTGCATGTCACGGTTGGCCTGAAATGTGACTCAAATAAACTTACTGCGCTACTGTTTCCCACAAGAACACGTCAGAGCGCACAAGACAAAAACATACAAGATTATATTGAATCGACTGCATTCAACATGTAACAAACTGCTCTTCACTCAGCGGTTCAGAGGCTAACACTTACATGTGCGCTATGACAACAGATACTGACATTTTTTTCTCCCCTACTTGCCCTGTTTTGTTCGCTGGTGGCCTCCCCTGTGAATCCACTGCCCTTACAAAGTCAAGGTGCTCCCTCTCTTAAAGGCATAAGTCCCTCATGAGCCTTAGTCTTAGGTTCTCCTGATATTTAGCCTTGGGAATCTGGGAGGGAAGTTAATATTCAGTTGCTTTCAATTTTATTTGTATAGATATTTTTAACCCACGCCTCCCAGTGGTCAAGACACTGGTATCAGAAATAATCAAGTACAATTTCATGACTTACAGTATACTAACTTGAAGATTGAATGGAAGACCCTGGTGCTAAAAGTACTTTAGTCACAAAATGTCCATTTGGAGAAAATCGAGGCCGTGGATTTGGGTGGGTATAAAAGACATTTTCCGACCTGTACCTCACGGTATGTGAACATGTGACTTTAGCACTTTTAGCACAAAGCTCTCCAATTTTCCTTTGAGTTATGAATTTGCATTGACATAAATACAATATTACTTCTAACATCCGGTATAAACAATTTCAAGTATTAATATTTTTTTGCATGATCAATATGATTATAGGTCACATGTAATCACGTAATGAAATTTATCCATAATGTGTTCTCATATTTTTATGAAATGTTGCAGGTAATATGGGCTTCTGCATCAGAGAATGTTTTTGAGGAAGATAAGAGTGTATTTCAGGAGAATAAATTAATGGCAGGGGTCATGGGGTTTTAATTGTCACAAAAAAGGTTTTACAGAGGTGCATGAATTTGCCCCTATCCTCAAAAATGGAAAATTAGATTAATAAAATCCCAATAGGGAGAAAACCCCTTAAGCAGTGGTGAGAAACAGATCTTCATTCAGAAGAGGGTTTTTCTCCAGAGGAGCTTGTTATAGTGGAGTTGGAAGGCTGTGGTCTACAGGCTGGCAAAGTGTGTTAGTGAAAATATATTCAGCACACCCTGCTGATGGCAAGTGTGTGTGTGTGTGGTGCTTCTCTGAGTGGTGTGAATGTAGGTGGCCAAATGTGGGCTGAATACTGGAGGGCTTTGGCCTAACCTGAGGATTCTAGGCCCAAACAGTGGGCTATAACACAGGAGAGATTACCGCAGAATCAGTGTAATTCCAGCTGCTAATAGTTGTCAACAAATCTTGCTTTAATGCTAGCTATCTTAGCGAGCGTAGTGTAATTTACAGTGATGTCGTGACTACGGACAATAGCCTTGTCTTTCTGGGCCCTTAGGAAGCTGAGAAGATTTTTCCGGGCGACACGGATTTACAGAGGATTACAGATGTCATCCTCCTCGGCGGCCATTGTTTTCGAGGATTTCTAATTTCTTGCACAACCCGGCGCGTCCCC
Organism: Gymnothorax reevesii; assembly: GCA_029721435.1. Taxonomy (NCBI): domain Eukaryota; kingdom Metazoa; phylum Chordata; class Actinopteri; order Anguilliformes; family Muraenidae; genus Gymnothorax; species Gymnothorax reevesii. The sequence goes on from CM056574.1 coordinate 13,513,027, forward strand.
TCGCTTTCCTGAGGGAGCTTGGAGGTGTGGGAAGAGACATCCCTCTGTAAATAAGCTCAAGCGCGCCGTGAAACAGCCTGTAAATGATTTATGTCGGGGGCCTGGAAGCGCGTGATACTCGGGGAGATAAAGAGGAGGCCGGAGGAGACTTAACCAGCAGCGCTGGAGGCAGGAGCAGGTCCCGCCCTGACAAAGCATTAATCCTGCGGCCGCCCGCGGGGCTCCCCTCTGCTCACGCTCGCGTCCTCCACGAGCCTCTCTTCAAAAATAGGGAAAAAAGAAAAAGAAAAAGAGATAATGAAACATGTAAGTGCTCTGACTAACGGGCCTATCGGTCTCATGAAGGAGATATTTTGTCAAAGATCAGCGAGGAGTAAACTGGCTTCAGGGGATTGCATTGTTTGTTTCGTGCTCTCGAAAAGACACAAACGGTGCCTTTGTTGCCTTTATTGACTTCAAATGTCGAGAGACTTTAAACCTCATTGAGAAAGGATTTTTAAACTACAGCATAAAGTTGTTGTCAAATAACGCTTTATGTAAATTAAATTTTTGGTAGTTAAAATTATCATGTTATTCTTTCCCGTAAGAGACTATTGCAAACCTTACTGTATAGATACTTGAGCCTTTGAATAGTGTTGCTCTGCCTTAATTAGAGATTATTCATTCACTCTAATCTGACCCAGGATATAGCCGATCCCTGACACGTGAAGAGCAAAAGAGAGCACAGTTTCAGTTCTCACAGGTGTGCTTGCGTAGGAGAGAGTGAGAGCTGAGGTTTAGGAATATTATGCTCATTCTAATTGCTGATGTTTCATCCTTGATTCCTTCCTTCCTTTCCTCCCTCCTCGTGCCTGACTTGGTAATCGAGGGAGGATCACCATCGGTGATCAGATTCCATGCCGTTATATGAGCCAGAGAATTAGAGGCTTCTCAAAGATATCTTGAGCAAGGTATGACGAGACCAACCTTAGTTGATGGACTTCTTCTGTGAATCCTGTCTGCCACCACAGCTCTGTGGCCTTAGGCTACCTCATGACAGGATGCTAGGCTACGAGTCTGTGAAGTTTGTTGTGACAGTTCCCCGTGAAATGTTTATGACAAATAGGCTTTGATATGACTTGATGATGTGTAATTAAGCAGCTCTGTCGAACGCTGTCATGCGGGTGCTGCTTGATTTTAAAAGCATCAGGAAGCGAGTATTTCATCTCGCGAAGATGGCGTCCGGAATTCTCCAGTTCAGCGTCAGCTGCCCTGCCCTGCCCGGCTATATCCGCTCCCTGCTGTCACTGAGGAGATGTGTTGCCTAAACTCACGTTAAGCAAAATATAACCTACATACATTTCACTACGTTTGTCCCCCGGATCATCAGTGTTCGACAGAATACAATCCCCTGGTCCACAAATCACGGTCCTCAAGGTCCAATGACCGCTGGTTTTCCATTTTCATTTCACCTGGGAGTTTGATGTGAAGACAGTCTGGCCAATCAGAGGCACTAAATGATCACTCAATTTCCTGGATTTGTGGCTCAGATTTGAGGATCCCTGGAATAGCTGTTGGTGATCCCTACCTTGCTTCAGGTTACCTCAGGAAAGTGGATTTTGAAAAATGCAGCTTGCTCCAGTGCTTCTCTGTTGACTGTTCTTGGACATACTGTATTCACTCGTAGAAGATATGGCAGAACTAGCTTGATTGATGACAAGCAGGAAATGGATGTAACATGAACCTGAGCCCAACGTTATCTGTTGTGATGATAACTGCCCTGCAGTGACAGTTTGAATGTGATGACAGCATTAAATAAGCAATGAAAGTTTCCCTGAATGGCAGATATTGTATCATAATTGATATTATTGATATTGTTGCCACATGATAGGTTCTCAACAGCAGAAGATAATGACATTTATATATTTTTAAAAAATGTACATTAGCGCTCTGAGGGTTAATGTAATTTTTAACGCAAATGAACAACTTACATCGACACTACAATGCAGCAATTAAGTCTCAAACATTTAGTGAATTGCGCAAATGCACCAAGACTTTTTTGAAGTCAGTGGCGCATAATAGCGTCCCCAACTCTAAGGAGTCGCATGTAGATTAATTTGTCGAACAAGAAATGCTAACTCCTTTTCGGAGATGACTATATTAGCTGATGTGTAAAGCGTTCGGATTGCGGGGGACGTAACTGTGCTCGCTCTGACAGGAGGCCTGATGAATGGAGCGATAGATTGTAATCTCTATTTTAAAGACTGGGCTGACTGAGCATGAAGTAAATTAAACAGCCTATTACTACTCAGGCCTTTTGAGGACATGGGATTCACTCACAAAGCATATTCATACACTGTTATAAACTGACTGGATTTAATAGTTAAATTAACACATTGTTTCCTGGCTATTTTAACTGTAAGTGCCTGCGCACATTTAACTGTGGTTTACTCTTAACAAACACAGAACTCTCTTGTAAACTTATTGTGAAATTGTAGTTAAAAAATAACTGGCAAAAAAGGTGCTAGTTAAATTAACTAGCAAAAAAAGGTTCAAGTTTATTACAGTGCAGCTGCTCTTCAATTTATTTGCGATACGTCTAAATGTGGTGCTCAAAAATGATTCCCGTTGAACAAAAAATTGCACTCACCATTCTCATATATCTCATCGTATCTTTCCAACAAAGTCCGCTGGGACATTCAGTGTTGGAGTTACGTTTAAACTACATGCAGTTATAAACTGCTACTCCGTTGAACATCTAGCATTAACCACTATAATGAAACGTTTGTTTGCTTTCCGTGGATATACAACAGTCAAGAGACTGAAAACATGAAACAGAACTAGAGCAGGAAACTCTCCTCTAGCGGCGCATTTGTTGCTCGTTCTTCAGTGGAGCATTATTTCTTTGAATGCCTCCAGCTTTAGCAAACTTGTTTTTAAAGAATAACAAACAAACAAATTAATAAGCACGGCCGATTAATTTTCTTACTTTTAATCTGGCCATTTGCAGCTACCTGAGTGGGCGACCCACACTGATTACTGCATATTTATCACTACCTGACTCAGCCTTTTAGACTAACCATCTCCAACTATAGAATTAGACCATTAAAACTGGTTTCTTAACACTGATATATAATTAAAGATCATTTAAACTGGGGCCACTAGAGGTTGCCCCTACCCACGGTAGTTGAGTTTGTTCCGCGGCTTTGTACCATGGCGTATCTTCTTCTAACCAATATTTAAAAGGGACCTATTATGCTGATCCTTCTTTAAATACATCTTAGTAATGTAATTATGTTGGTTGTCCATACTCAACCTCTGTATAGTTTCTAAACATAAGATACAGAAGTTTTTCCGTAATCCAAGAATGCGATTTCTTCTCTGAACTGCTCCTCCTGAGATCTTCGCGAAATCTGGGCAAAACCTGACGTCAGGTTGTGCCGTCCAATTAGCGCAGACCTAGCCAGAGCCAATCACGGTGTTGGACCTGCCCACATCGGAAACTATTCTAGCAGGCACTAGCAACTGCAGATCATACTATGCCTTAGTAGCGTCTACAGTTTTGGAAATACAAAAGAAGAACCGCAGATCATTTGAGGTGCAATTTTGTCAGTATCTCTCCCAAAGCTGCTCGTCCGTTTACTTTTGGACGCAAAGAAAAGCACCTATTTCTCTTCCAAAAGATGATGCCTCCAGAAATCAGTGGATAGCTTTTTTCTTTGCTGGCAGGGAGCAGCCATGGCCAAAGGGAACGTTAGCTGTTTGTGGTCAGCATTTCACCAAAGACAGCTTTGTCAATAAAGGATAATTCGACACAGGATAAGCGTTTCAGCTCCTTCTCAAACCTAAGGCAGCTGCATCGATCAAGCGCTCGGAGCCACAAGCTGTTAGTAACGATATAACAGCAAGTAATGTAAGTGAAGCTAACGTGTTACGGGAGGCTTGCAGGACCACTAACGATAGCAGCACTAACAACTGGCCTCAAACGCAGGATTTGTAAAATATCTGAAGATAAAGCCTGTATCGGTCGCGACTGTCCGCAACTCACAAGCAATGTTTCCATCCACTAATCAATCGAATTATCCGAAGTTCGCCAAAAATTTTAATGCGAATTAAGCTTCTGAAAATACGTTTCCACCTAATGGCATTAAAGTGAATAAAAAGTAGTGCGTAATGATGCCACATGCTGTGATGGGATCAAATTGGTGCATCGAATACATTTCTGACATTTTAAGCTGTTTCCATTAATTTTCGCACTGAATCGCAGAACCTTCAAGTGAACAAAAGTATTTTGTTAGCCAACTAATTTAGGTGGTTAGCCAAAATGGATTGTGTTTACCAACAAATGACAATAATTGCACAAGTTATGATAGAGCTTAGGTGCCGGCTATTAGCAGCATAGCAGACCATTATCAGAAGGAAACAACGGCATCAAAACACCGTCAAGATGCAGTAGCAGATTTATTCAAAGAATATCGTTTCCATTAGAGTTTATTGCATAAGCCTTTTACCGATTAAGAGAAAATCCGATGAGATGGACCGTACAAACTATGAGTCGATAGTCTTGAAATCAAGTCTAAAGTCACCGTCTCCGCAAGGCATTTTTAATTCGATATTACTTCATTTGTATAAGAACGAGTGGATGGAAATATGGCTAAAGATGCGGAAGCAGTTGCGTCACTGCCTAAGCCTACCCAACTGATGGCCTGTTGAATGTGGCTGAAGCTGGAGTACTCTAGGGGAGTCCAAGATCAAAACATAACCTTGGAAATATCGCAAAATAGGTCCCCTTAAAGGTCTTTCTTCCCACTGGGATTTCTGCTACTCTGTGACAGTCCTGTAAAATATGTCATACAAGCAGAACTGAATTGACCTGAAATGGAACTGAAGGTTTCTGGGCCCATTCTTTATAGCTGTCCACCCACTTGCCTGAGAGGACTTTATCACGTGTGCCGGCATCCCTAACCTGGCTCGTTCTGCCTCGCTTCTGCATGAACATCATTTCCCGCACTGAATCAAAAAAGCTGACAGCATTTTAACCTCTGGGACGTGTGAACACAGCTTCGGGATTTGGAAGATTCATTCACCGGCTGCAGGTTTCTGAAGCGCTGCAGTAGACGTGAAGTAGATTGAATCAAACTGAAGGCTTAGACCTGCTTTTTGAGTTTTTCTACGGTTGAGGAAGCAGTGAACTGTATAACGAGTTCACTCCCAGATACCAGGCTCAATGTTTAATACTTTTCTGCACATTTCGAGACTGTCTCAAACGTATGTCACGGTAAATAAGTTGTGGGACACGGTTTCTTTTCTCATTGAGGTCGTTCCCACTACATTTGGAGAAACTGGTCTCAGACCTGTAGCAATTTTGTAATCTTTGTTACGCCCGAGAGGCCATTTTGTTTAGTTCTTGAAAAACACCTGTGATGATTTATTTGTCCCATAGACCCTGTATTGGCTGTTCCAATGCAAGTCCAGCATGAAACAATGATTACACAGACATCTACTCGAGGCTCCATGCAAACATCAGCTCACCATCGGAGAGATGGATGCAAAATTTTCTGACTTGATCATTATCGAACAGATTTCATGATCATTTTGAGAATGCAGACATTGAAATCCATATTTTTTTGTATTTATAAGGTCATGCGTGATATTAAAGATCCATACAGTTGTCTGAGACAGCATGGTTTCAGATATCATGACAAGCGTTAACTAATGAGTTTTGGACTTCAATTTGTCAGGTCTATGGCCTTTGACAAGATTTTGAGACTTGGATAACTCGTGTGGAGTGCCTCACTGTTAAATAATTTTCCTAATTGTTGGTTTTCTTTCCAGTTTTTCTGTCCTTTCTGTTTTCACGTAAAGAGAAAATATTCATGACTGAGTCACACACTGAAGTGAAGTTATGAAACCAACTGGCAACATCAACTTCAATTCAATCATCATCAAATCTTTGAATTACAAGTTAGGAAAAAAAATTGAAGGTCAAACCTCTCTTTTGGAGGCTTGTATATCGAGGAGCACAATGGTTATATGTCCAAAATTTTGAATTTGAGATTGATATACTAAGACAAGTGGTTTCTGATGCTTTTCCTTAGAGCACAAACGTGATTTCAAATTTGAAATTTTGGACATATGACCACTGTGCTCCAAACCCTCGAAACTTGAGTTGAAAGTACACACAGGAGTAAAATACAGTCAGCCTGAAAGTTTTAAGTTGATAAAAATCTTACATAAAGCTTGGAGAAATTTCGATAAACTACCATATTTCCATGGCATAAGTACTTTTTGCCAGTTATGTATTCTACCTTATCTCTACGAGGCGAAGTGGCCACCACCCCATTTACTGCCTGCTAGTCTCTGAATCGCCTGGAATGCATTCAAAAAGTAAAATTAAAAAAACATCAATACGGTAATAAATTGCAAGTTGACTCAACTTAAAAAAGCATGGTATCCAGCTGCATAGCCCTTTTAAGTTGGCCCAACTTCAAGGTCTAAGTGCTTTCAAAAATGAGTTTGTGCTTGAAAATGTTCTAGTTCAGGGCAACGAAACTACAGGTTTAGCAAGCTGCCGCATCCGTATGCATTTGCTCCATTCGCTACAGCATGAACTTACTCCTTGAACCATGGCAGTGCAACGATGAGTGAAATCTGGTGGTGTCGTGCTTGGTTGGAGCAAATACCTACAGACATACAGTGGAGTTATAGCTTCTTCAGTATGCAAACAAATACATTACTCCCCAAGAGGTTCTCACAATTTAATACCAAAAAAGGTTGTTTTTTTTTCTGTAACTTTTTTCTGTGTCCAAGTATGAACTGAAATGCTTGCCATTTTGAAAATTGAAATTGAAAAAAGAAAGAAACCACTCATTTGAGTGGGAAGAACTGAACAGGACCAAACGCAGTTAAAGCTCCGCAGCAGAGGACTTCAATTACTGAACCTCAATGAGTGGAACGCTATACTAGTGAACAGCACTGAATGCTGTGTTCATTGACACATTTTCTTTGGTCTTTCAGATCCATAGAAACAGTTTTACTTTGGGAGGGGCATTTTTTGGCTGGCACTGAAAATTGGGAGGGTGAAGGGGGTGGGTGGGCTGGTATTACATACGAGGTTAAATAAACTGGAACATAAAACTGTACCTAATGATCCTGCTCCAATACTGTACTGACATTTCAAAAAGCAGTATTAAACTGTGATGAACACTCATCGCCCAGAAACTGTTTATTAAACTGAAAAAGTTTCCTTAAAATTTCTATGCATTTCATATATTTTCTCGAATTGCAATTACCAAATGTCATCATTCATGGAGATTCATAAAAGTGCCTACTTGTGAGTTTGCATTGGCACATCGAAAAATTTATTCTGGTTGTTAGTTGAATGCGATGGTATTCTGCTGCATTTCATTTTCCTCTGCCAAGTTTTTTTCCAGAATTATCTGCAGGCATAATTAAAGACGACTCCCCTGGCAGGCTGCGGAGGCCCCTCTGGAGGGGCCTGCCTTGTCACAGTCATGGTGATGAATGTGAGTTCCTTTGACAAGGCAAACTGGCAAACTGTTTTTAACAGACCCTCCTGATTTGCAGAAGCACTTGACTGATTTATTTGTCCGTCTTGCTGTGAAAACTTATATAAGCCCACTTGTAAAACCCAACATTATTCAAAAGGCTAAAATCAGAGTTTTTTTTTTTTAAGTCTTAAGACCATTTTTATTTTTCAGTTTTCAGCACTGGTTATACTGCAGACGCACAAAGAATTACTGGCCACTCTTGAACACTTGTGCAGACTTAGCTAAAAATGTTTCATTGTCATATAAGTACTTACACCATAAAACATAAAACTTCAAATTGTTAGGCAACCTGTAACTAAGCATTTTTTTTTAGTTTTCTCAACTCGAGTTTTTGAGTTTGCACTAATTAAAAAAAAAAAAGAAAAAAAATCTGACCTTGAAGTCGAGCAAACTCAGAAGTGCTTTTCAGCAGGTTGCCTGACTTGTTTGAGTCAGTTTATCAGTTTTTACAGTGTACAGTTGAACATATTTTACCGACTTTTACTGGCCGGTGCTGTATAAATCTTAAATTAATTCCAGCTGCACTCAGTGACAGTAGCGTGCACAAAACTTTCAAAACAGGAAACACACCCATCAAAGCCCAATATGGCTGAAGACTCCCGGTGAGAAATTTACAGAAGGTAACCAAGGCAACCCGCTGCCCCCTCGTTCATCACCATTGCTCGTCTAAGCTGCAGATGGCTCCTGCTCGCGTCTCGAGACGTCAACGTCAGTTTAATGTCTGGCCCGGTGGGCGAAGTACGAGAGGAAAAGAGCGAGCTCTCATCTTTTATTCTCTCCCGTGTCTGAAGTGCCACAGAGGCGGGCAGGTTGCCAGATGTTACTCCTTCAGGTGGGGGAGAGGAGCGGGGGAGGGGGAGGGGGTGGGGGTTCCCCGCAGACACAGTGAGAGCTGTAATTGAGTTGCATTTGTCTGTTCAAATAAGCTGCAGGCGTGCGGTGCAGCCCGACAGGCTTTCCAGCAACACCGGCGCGCAGGATGAGAAAGAGAGGGAGAAAATGAGGGAGGGAGACTGAGAGAGAGAGATGGATGGAGTGATAGAGAGGGAGAGAGATGGGGAGTGAGAGTGAGAAATGAATAGGGAAAGAGATACAGTTGGGAGAGACAGAGGAGGAGAGCGATGGAGAGAGAGATGGAGCTGCCACGTGACAGAAGGAGAGAGAGAGACAGTGATAGAGAAAGAGAGGGAGAGAGGGACGCATGAGACTGACCAATCACACGCTGCCTGAACTCTGCTCTGGTCTGAGGGCTTTTCCCTGGGTGCGTTGTTAAATGATGGCCATCACCTTTTCAGTTTATTATTAATTGTAGTAAATTCTGGTGTAGTATCGCTGCTTAATACTAATTAAACAGCAGTTAAAGCACACAGCTACAAGTACTTGGTGACCTTGGCTCCTGAGAAGTAAGATTTTCTAAGTCAATCATAGCTGGTTTTGCAAAAAAAATTGTTTGGCATATTTTTTCGCTTTCCCATGTGCTTATAGAAAGCCCCGACACACTCTCCCTTAGACATTCTAACGCAACAAAACCTCTGTCATTTAGACATTGATTTATAAATGACTGTAATTCAATTCTGTCCTTTATTCCACAAACAATTGTGTATAATTAATTAATGAAATATAACTAGGTTTTGTGTGAGCGGGAATCATTACTGTAATGGAGGAAGACTGGGCATTTGAGAAACCAGTTGGCTTCGGCTTTGCGTAACTGAAAATGTTATGCATTTATGTAAAGCATTACAACAGGATTTGCTTTACAATATATTGCCGACTGTCGTTTCTAGTTGAATATAATTTACGCCATCTCTGCTTTCACTTTGATGGTTTGCTCCACGAATAACTTTCGAAAAATGCGTCAAATGAGTTACAGGGACTTTGCCAAAAAGGTGTGAATATCGTAGAGGCAGGTTGAGTATCAGAAAGTTGAGGTGGCTTCATGGGGGAAAGACACTGTTACGTGTGAGCTATAAATGGCACGTTTTCTGTGAAGTTTGATCAGAGATGATATGCCTTTCGGGAAACCATCAGACCATTTCATCCGATACGCAAGTACTGCTTTGGTCTGAGGGTAATATGAAAAGGTGTTGTCATGGTTTGGGGGGGTTGCTGCCTGTGATGCATTTTCTTTGCCACCTGAGGGCTATCCTGCTCTCTGATCAGGTGGTTGATTGCTTACTGTTTGCAGCTGTGGAGAGGCTACACAATACGCTCGTCCGCTGCTGTTCTGTGCTTTTATGTCACTCTTGCGAGGAATATGAAGCCCTTCGCGTTTAGTCGGTGGAAATTCCTTGAAAGGATTTGGTGTTTGTCCGTCCTATTTATTGTTGTCCATCCGATTCATCGTTCTGTTCGTCAGAGTATATGTACAGAGTATATATCTGTCCCGCAGAAGGTCTTGTTTGTTGGAGCATTGTCTTTGCTCGCAGACCTCTGTGGGTTCGCTCCTGCTCTCACAGAAGGGAGAGGTTGCTCGGTCTGTCTCTTACCACCAGGCTCTTATTTTCTGGGAGGATTTTCGCCCACTTCATCCGTTTTTCGTTGGCGAAATCGCCAGGAAGTTACGCTTCTTTTTTCTGTTACCGTCCTTTAGCGGTCACTCACGTTTCGTAGGTGGCTTTTAGAAACCCTATCCTGGGCCTCCGTCCCATTCCCCCCGTACAAGTGTGGTCTCAAGGTTTTATTCACTGTGAAGAGTATGGAGGTTACACTTAACACACTCCATAAAATAGAGTCGGGCTGTGACCCCTGAAAAATTACAATTTGCGGGTTTGACAAATATGGCTGCTGTATTCAAACCTGCACTGTAAAAAAAAAAAAAAAAAGTTGCCTCAACTGAAAAAAGTTAGTGTCCAGGCTGCCTTAAAATTTAAAGTTAAATGAATTTAAGATTATACATTGAATATTACCTCAACTTGTCTTCTCAAGTTCAATGAGCTTAAAATTTTAAGGCAGCCTGGACACTAACTTTTTTCAGTTGAGACAACTTTTTTTTTTCTTTTTTTTTTCCGCGTGTGCAACTTCAGGCCTGTTTCAAGTTCTAAGGGAGATCCCAAGGTTTCCAACTATCCTGAATCACAGGGAAATGCGCATGAAATGATGAACAAAATATAGATATTTTCCATTTGATGTAATGCTTTGGCCATAAAAATCATTGTGTCCAGGGTTTGAATATTCTCTCAATATTAGTGCAATGTGGCTCCAGTGAAGCGCCGCAAACAGCAGATACGGAATATGTGTGTGACATCATCCTACAATATTAAAAAAAAAAGCTTTTTATGACTTTGAACCTACTTGAGGGAAGACTTAAGAGTTAAAGGGGTTAAGTGAGAATAGGAAATAACTGAAAATGGATTCCCATCAACTTTATTTATTTATCTCTGTCGCCGCAGGGACAGCTCTCTAGTTGGTCAATCATCCAGCTTAGCAAAAGAGACAGTCTGAGGCTTTTAAAACATTGCATCCTGGGATTGAAAATTTCTCTCAATACAAGTGTGATGTAGCCTCAGCGAAGCGCTGCAACCAGCAGACACAGAATATGTCCATAACATCGTCCTACAATACCAAAAATGCTTTTTCTGATTTTGGACCTATTTAAGGGAAAACGTAAGATAAAAGTTCAGGTTTAAGGGGTTATGGGTGAATAGAAAATCTCAGAAAATGGATTCCCGCCAACTTTTTTTGGTTGTAGCAGGTAGAGCACTCTGGTTGGTCAGTCATCCCGCCTCATGAAAGAGGGCCTTAATCTCATATTAATTATTTTATTGATGTTTTTATTCTGTATTTGCGCAGGTTTTATTTAGCTATGCTGCATACAACATTACTCTATATGCACTGTTCACACTACCCTCTTCCATACATCTTACCTCTTCCCCAGGGCATTAACCAATGGGCTCGGTGATCTTGCAGGTGAGTCTCGCGAATAAATTTAGTTTCCTGCACTGCACCTTGATGTTGCATGATTTATGATTTATTTATATGCCCACACACAGGGTGACTTATATAACTTCATTTTATTTTATTTTATTTTTTTTTTCTATTATTGGCCTGAATATTTACTGAAGCAATTCAGTAAACATCCTTGCTGAAGGGTACAACAGCATTATCCATATGGGAATGGAACTTGCGCCAATTGCTACATCGTGCGGCCACTGGACTGATATATTGGCTGATCTACTCACGAGCTGCCTTGGGATATTCCTCAACACTGAGTTTGGGATATTTGAGCAACAAATTAGTGTTTGTTGATCAATGACATTGAACGACATTGTGAACTCAGGAGCTTCAGATGGAGAGCCGACATCTGCAGTATGCTCAGTGGCTGCACCCAGGTGAAAAATGTGTCTTTTTCTGGGAAAGGAGATTCAGTTTTTAATTATTATTTTTTTTAATTCAGTTTCAGTACTTGCATTATGGTCTTTGCTGTCTGCACTGTTGTGAGCATTCTTGTGATTGGGGACTTGCAATGACCGCAGACAGCAATGACCGTAGCAATTTGCAATCAAGTGTTTGTAACATTCTAGGACCTGCTGAATCTGTATTATTGGATCTGTCCTGTACGTATTTGAAGACTGGACTGGCTTGAGTTTAAAAAGTACGTCAGGCATTTTGTTTAAGCGATTTGGAAGTAAACCCAGCCATCAAAATGCCATTACTTCACAACTTAGCCTAGAGTAGAAGTGAAAATAGCTTGCGTCGAAAGACCCTACAGGGGATGCTAGTCGTCAACTCACCTTTCTTAAGGTTAATTTTAATTGTTGACTGCCCAAAAAAGGAGCATCAGATGCATGTGAAATCATTTAAGGACATCAATTTGATGCATCTTCAAATAAGTCTCCACTCAATTAAAAACAAACAGTGGAACGATAAAATAAAATGATATAGTTCTCAAACGGAATGACCATGGAGGTCTCTGGTGTAGAGATTACATTTATTCAAACTGCTGTGTTTGACATTTAATTACATTTTAAAATGTCTGCTTTCTCATTTAGGGATTAATAGTCAGAACAAAGAAACCAATTTACAAAGATGTTTACAGTTGTCCTATACAAGTTACATTTCAAAAGATGACAGCGCGATACAATCTTGGGAAATTAAGATCTCGCCAAATCTCCAAACAAATAGCTTCCCCAGTAGGCTTGTGCCAGTCTTACAGCCTCCTCCCTCAAAACGAAAATATGCACACGCACGCATGCACACACACATGTACACGCACAGACACGCGCACACACAACATACACACACACACACACAAACCAGTTCTGTTCACCCTACCTCACTCACCCTCACACATACACACATAGTTGTATTGATTGATTGATCATGTGTAACAGCACCTACCTTCTTGAGGTCAAATCATACCAGCCTTGTGAGAGAGTTACAGGGATCAGTAGGTCTTTTGAAAGAGTTACGGGGATCATACTCCATCTACTGACACACTCGTACCTGTGGACAGTTTACAGTTTATAATTTGCCTGCCATTCATGTCTTTGGGAGAAAACCCATGCGAACATGGGGAGAACATGCAGACTTTATCCTGGCCTGAATCGAACCCCTAACCCTCTCGATGTGCGGCACCAGCCACCGTCTCACCCCATGTCTGTATTAAAGAGACACAAGTGACCTCTCGCTGGCATCAATTAGTCCCCTTGTGGTTTTTGCATTTTTACCTGTTACTGCATCTGTCTGAAGTCAGAAATAAAAAGTGTGATTGTGGTGGAATCCAAAGTGCTCTCCCTCAAGCCTGTTAAGCTAAAAGCAGAAGACATAAATGATAATGTAATGATTCAAGTCTTTTCCAGGAAATGCATCAGCTTTCATGAGGATGGAACATAGTTAGGAAATACTAGTGCAATTATTATTGGAACCCAGTTCCATGAAATGCACAGTCACAGCACTATTCTTCCCTGAAGCCAAATGTCATTGGCTGGACAGGTTTAGGCTCTCAGATCTGGGTCTTGATACAATTTCAAAATGAGAAATAAAACTGCCCTTTCCTCTGTGGGACTTAGTTAACGTTTTAAATTTAAATTACTTTCATGCGAAAAGTCACACCGAAAATCCCAGGGTTATGTCACCCCTGCGAACAGATTTTGTTTCCTTTCGGTCTCAGCTCAGAGCCTCCAGTGATAAAATAGACCTGATTACGGAATCCAAAATCTCCCGTGTAGGAAATATCATCTCCTCTGTGGAACTTAATCTCTCCTACGCAGGAGATGAACTTAAAGTTTTGGCTCACATCGAACACAAATTTATTTTTCCCACCTAGGCTTTCATGGTTTCTGTACACAATACTGTAGATAACTTACCTCAAGTGAAATAAAGAGCACATTCCCTTCACCTAGGAGACCAATCATACTGCTGCCTAACTCTAGAGGGTGACAACACAGTTCTGTCAGCCGATTCACACGCCATCCCTCTGCCAGCCATGCAAACAGAATACAGTTAAAGCAAACAAAAATACTTTTTCAGGAAGTCAGTCACCTGGAATTGTGTGGGATACTAAACTGGAAGGAAAAGAAAAAGCCTTGTTTGTTTGTTTTTTGGTCCGTTGGCCTCAGCCTATTGCAAAAAAGTGTGAGATAGGGCCAGAGTCCATATTAGAGGACTGCAGTACGGTGTAGGTGGCAGTGTCATAGATAAACTGATGTCTGAAAAAAATGACACCTTTTTTTTTTTTTTTTAAATCCTGTTTACACTTGCCATTTTGGAAAGCACAGTTTGTTCTTTTTGGCACTACACCCCTTTTAATCAAGGCCAAGATTCACCACATCTGCCCAACCAATCAGAGTTGGGTTATAATCTTACTCTAACAGGAAGTGGGAAGTATGACTCCCCTGTCCTTGTCATGAAGCTTACGCACTGGGGCGAAGATCTGGCAGTTTACTGGCACATTCGATGGCACTTTCCTCTCATTCGCGCATCGCTGCTTCGGACACGTAATGAGGAGTGACGTCTCCGGAAAAATGGCTAATGAGGTTCGGAGTAATTAGTGCAGCACCTCTCTGTCTTTGTTTTCATCTCTCTCTCTGTCTGAATGGTTTTCACCTCTTTTTTTTTGAAGAGAGGGCCTCTTTGTTTACAAGGAGTTTGCTATAAAATGAAAATGTCCTTGAAGAATTACATAAGAGTAGCTTCTACCATTGTTATTGCATAAAACAAATTTTTTTCCCCCTTGATTAAACTGTTACAATGTACTTGCTAAAACTTGGCACGGCGACGCCTAGCTAGTGTCGATGTCCAGTCCTACCATTTTTAAAGACGGCAGTTCAAACTAAGTGCTAACTGAAGACGGAAGTGAAAACTACTCATGCATACTCACAAATTCATTTTGTATCATGTTCATACAAAAAATGCAAACCCGCACACTCATATATTGATTGAAATTCAGACATGCACACACAAACACACACTCTTCTGCAAGCCGGAGGACAATATTTCTATTTGCTGTAGGACCGGCTTTTGCTGTTATGGTGAGTATTCTTTATTAACACATCTTACACTCATTTTTATATTTTTATAATAATAATAATAATAATAATAATAAATTTGACTTATAAGCACCTCTCAGAGCACAGAAGGACACCCAAAGAGACACTGCAATTTATCAAACATATACCATAAATGCTGATACAGTTAATAAAATGCGCTCGTATATGTCAGTAAAACCCTCCGTGAATGTGGTTATCATGCATTAGCGGTGGAAAAAAAAAGCCAGTGTTGAAGCCAGAACAAGTTCAAAGTGGTCTGGTGCTGTAGAGGATTTCGACCCTGTAGAAAACACCAGATCGCCGGTGCACCTTGTGAAAAAAAAATTTATGTTCTTTAAGCTGATGTAGAGCAGCTTGTGTTTTAGCCACATGCTAACTACATGAGCATATTTACATCATTTAAAGGATGTTGCCAGTCATCTGTGGCCATTTACATGCATTTTTTACCATTCATTTTGTCTGCTATACGCTTTTAATTTAGAAACACCAAAACAACACAATAAATAAATAAATTAAAACAGTGGGATTTAAAGGCTGGAGCTCATATACACATTAGAACAAATCATTTAGATCAAAAAATATCGTAATTTCTGTTGAATAACTGTTGAATTTTCAGGTTTTTCTTTTTTCTGACTATGACATCCTAGCTTTGAGATGTTAAATCTCTCTTACAAGAGAGACATGGCCGACACGGCAGCACAGTGAATCAACCTATAAGAGGGAAAAAATATCAATTAAAACAATATAAATCAAGACAATATAACATAACAGCAAAACAAATTGGGGTGCATCAAATTATAACGATATCTGACACTAACCTTGACAACATATGTCAGCGGATGGGTTTCATTTTGCTGTTCTGTCTGAGTGAAAACCAAGTGACACAGAGGTATTGCTGCACTGCAGGGGGTAAAATGAGTTTTTATTTTTTAGCTCAGTATCTCCCTTTATTCTCCCAGTCCTTGGCCTCGCTGCTCCTCTGTAAAGCCCCCCTGGGAGAGCCAAGCTGTGTGTCCCGAAGTCCCAACATGTCCTCTCTTTACCCAGGGATGGTCACACCGGAATCCGGGCAATAGGGTAGCACATTAAGCCAGAGGTCGAGATAACCTTTCCGCCTCGATCGGGGCAGGAATTTTTCAAGGCCGTTTTTACACGGACGCGGAGCCCCTTTTTGCATAACCACGAGACCGGGGGAGCATTTAATCTTTCCTATAACCTTGGGGGACTTGTGAAGCGTCTGCCTTCTTTTGCGTAGTAACAAATCTATTTTCGCTTTAGTTTTCATGATTTTTTATGACCAGACCGCGCTTGTTCACCGCTTGCTCCATTACCTTTGATTTTAGTGGCGCTGTTATTTGTGGTGATGCAATTTGTGCTGTGTGCAGAATTTTTGTTCATTTTATGTGGTAATGGCATTCTTTGTATGTTCGTTAGACATCATACTATGATTGTGTCAAAAGTCAATGACAAAGTGCCTTTATTGTCATCATATTGTTGACCAATACAACAAAATTAAAAAAGTGCTACTCTGTTAGGCTCCACACATTCACACATCACATCCGTCACACTGCTCAATAATAAATAATGAATGAATATTAAATAAAAGCAACCATAAGAAAATATAAATAAAACTCAATCAATAAAAGCAGGAAAGCGTGGGCTTTGCTGACGTACTTCCAGGTACAAGAAGCTGTGAAAATACACTTCCTGGCTGAAAAAAGTTGCGTACTCGCTCACACGCATAACAATGCTTAGCTGCACCGCCTTTAGCTTTAATTAGGGCACGCATTCGTTACGGGATTGTTTTGACAGCCTTACGTGATGTCTTAACATTTACATCTTCCAAGAGTTGTGTTAATTTTCGGCCGAGACCTTGCAATAATGACGAGAATCAAGTTACTATCTAGTCTCCATCTAGTCTCTCAGTAAGGAACAAATAACGTTTCAATTCTCTCCAGCCCAACGTCCGAAACGTGGAGGGCATGACGTCCCCTGCACTGCTAATGCTGCAAATTTAGAGATGGAAGCTGTTTTCAGACTCAACCAATCAATGAAGACCACACGACTGTGACCCTGAACCGAAGAGAAAGCAACTGTAGTAAATGTGTACCCCCTCTACTTAAATTGGAGGCTTCGCTGAACAAAGCCATCTTATCAGGAAGTGTCTTTTCAGGTTATGTTCACCTTTAACCTTTGTCGCATAGAGAAGCACAAAGAGGGAGGGGCTAGTGTCTTCTGGAATCCTTAGCGTTTTTGGCTCACCGTCACTTTGACCTTTGAACTCTGTCCTGCTGCTGAGGGAGACCCAAAGGGTAAACAGCCAGCTGAATATGACAGATGTCTATCATCCTGCTCGGATTCAACCGGCTGTATTCCACCACCTCACGTACAAACAAAGCCCAGCCAACAGCAGAGAAGTCTGAGTCGACACAATATACAGACTCTGCTATTCGTTTGGGGAAAATGTAGCACATGCCAGATTGATACTATAAATAGTTTTACTTTGTTTTAATCATGCTCGATAACATACATTCAAGGCAAGTGTTGCTGATTTATTCAAGTTAAATTCCAGTCCAGTTCTAAATGTTCTTAAATCTTACAAATACATTCATCATTTTTGTGATTTTTTTTTTTTGCTTAAATTTTTTATTTTATTATTTGTTTTTGCATTTTTGTAGTGGATACAGCTAAAATCTGACATTAAAATTACACTAGCCATACCCATGCGCTGCTTGGGGTTGATTGTGACCAGTAAACCTAAAGAATAGTGAGGTCACCCGTCGTCATGGTAACGAAAGGCAAAAACAGATATAATGGCCCAAATTTCAGTAATGGGGCGAGTTGGTTCAATCCCACATGGCGAAAGAGAGAGGCAGGCTCGTCTGGAACACATATGCCTGAGGGCGTTTGCCAGTTTTGGAGGAGATAAATCGCAAAGGCCGGGCAAACTGAGAATTAATATATATATCAATAACATGACAGTATGGCAAGAATAGGCCATTCAGCCCAGCAAAGAGCAGCATTTTATAACTACTAACATGTAACTAGTGCTTAGGATGCATAAGAACTAATTATTATCCAGTACTGTGTAAAGTTTGGTCTCAAATATGCACTGGTTCTGCCTCTGCAACATGACCAGGAAAGCTTTTCCGCACTGCGAACTCTGTTCCTGATGTTAGTATAAAATATTTTAGATAACTTTTATTTACAATCACTGGTTCTGAAAACAGAACTTAAAGGTTCCCATAACATGTCACCAAGTGCGCAGCTACTACAAGCTATTTCAAAATCTGTTCCTTTGTGACATCACTTGAAGAGTTGACTGCCTAAAAGCAAGGATGAACTTCAGCCAACCAGTGAATTAGTTCCTTCATTATTCTGTGCGGTCTCTCCCCCCAGTGACAAAACAAAGGACAGATTTTGATGTGGCTTGCAATAGCTGCGCACTTGATAACATGATAGGCGACCTTTTAATCTACACGGCGACACCCAGTTCACTTTTTCCATCTCTTTTATACATTAAAGGCTTGATGAGATCAGCCCCAAGTCTCATTTTACGCAAAGATTAAAGTACTTCATTTTTTTCTCAAGCTTTCATCTTATACGCTAGGATGCTGTATCCATTCAATGATGTAGATTTCTCAACGCTCATGGTTTTGTGTCCGATTGAAATTTTGAGTGAAAACAGGAAGGCAGTGTCAGGTCTGTCAGAGATATTATTATCTGAGAAGCAACAAGAACACCCTGATCAAATCAGTGTAAAACACGTACGGTACTGTGTGCTACTACTGCTTCTAATTATAGAAGTGAACATCTTCTGTGACTTGACTGGTTGCTCATATAATTGTGTCCAGTATTTTTGGAATTTAAAAAAAAAAACCTTTCTTCATACAAATAGCAATGACCTTTGACCCCATTTTAATGGGTATGGGGCTTGAATATGAGCCTAAGAATTTTGTGTGGAGATTCTGGCCTTAAGACTGAGGGGGTGTCCTCAGCTCAAGGTTATTTTGATAGGTGAGGATCTGTTGAAGGCAAAGCAACGGTTTTTTTTTTTATTTGAACACTCTACGCTACGCATCGCGCTGGCAACGAGACAGCTTTGATCAGAAATGTTCAATGCCGATTTTCTGGGCCACCGAAAATGTAACCCAGGAAGCACCTGTACACACACCTGAACACGTGCACTGGCACGGTCAGGCGCTGACGCTCACAGCGCTGGTACCTCTACATCAAAAGCTTTTCAGAAATGTCAGTACATATTTCTGTATTACTCTCGCACAACTTGGTTTTGAAGTGCAGGAAATCTGAAGATCTTAAAAACAATATTTAAAATACAAGAACTATATTTCAGCATGAGCTTGAGAGCAAAATTAACAAATTTCCCATAAAATATTCACAGTAGAAGAAACTCTTTGAAAACTTTTTCTTTGCCTGTGTAAAATGCCATCAAGTTTGCACAGAACTTATGTAGGTATAATACCACAAAACAGGAAGTACAGAATTAATATTTGGCCATTCTTGTACAACAAAATAGTTTACTTCTAATCTAGGTGCACTTATGACTGCACAGAAGACATAATCCTGAGACCATCTAAAGGAAATGTCTGGCATATGATTGAAAGATAAAAATGAAGCAAAAACCCATCTGACTTTACTGAGTTCTAAATGATGTGACCAAAAGACTAATTACCATCCATTTCATATACTAAAAGATAAAAATGGCACTGAAAATCATGAAAGGTCGCAAAGAATAATACGAAATTCATCTTCAGGCCACTGTAGTGCTTGTATGACTAAGCATCCCATAATACCTACAGCACAAAAATTATATGCTGTGACATGTCCCTAACGACAGTATATCACCATAGTTGCGCATATTTTCGAACAGAACAGTACTCTGAGCAGTTTAGCAGTTGAACTGTAAATACAACATTAACTTTTGTATTTAATGTTAGTGGAATGTACAACGTACTATATGGAATGCTTTGTGTAGAAGCATTAGGTTATTTCCTATAATGTAATGTAGAGTATTATCTACTGGATGAACAATTGTTTTTTTTTTTGCCTGTTTCATTACGTCACTCTCGAGCCATTGCTAACATGTACACTGTAACATGACAGTATCTCTCCTCATGATGGGTCATTAATGGTAATGTGTGGAAGTAGATAAAAGAGAACCCAGAGGCTGACGGAGGTCATGCCGGCCTCTTGGGAACCTTCGGGGACTGAGGACCTCAGCTAATGGGTCCCCGTGTACAAGCCGAGACCCTTAAGATAGCGTCACATAAGAGAGAAAAGACATGACCTCGCTTAATGCCTATAGCCGTAACCATGACCCCCACACAGATCATTGTCTGATGCGAGGCAATTTGAGGACACGCCGAACAACCATTTGCGATTTTTAAGCGACCCATTAGAATTGAAATTGCCCTGCATTACCTGTAATTGTTGAAAGCTGCATACATATGTGAACAGCGCTCATTTACTCTGAACATGGAATCAAGGGCATCTGTAGCTTTGAAAACTGCACATGGCGGAGGGGGTTATTTCGACCTTCTCCGAGTTAAGCTCTGAAGGTCGAGCAGTTTCAAAGGACAATACAAAATGAGATCGCCACCTTATACACCCCGCTTCTTTGTGTGGGGCCTGTACTTTGGCTCTACCTGAAATAACAGCTTTGTCCAGTCATTAATTAATTTAGCCCCCATCTAGGTAAGAATTCTCCAAAGTACAAAGTCTGTGTGTGTGTGTGTGTGTGTGTGTGTGTGTGTGCGTGTGTGTGTGTATGTGTGTGTGTGTGTGTGTGTGTGTGTGCGCGTGCGTGGCTGCAGAAACTTACCCAGCAGAAATAAAGTCTAAAATATTCCTTCATTCAGTGGTTTTAATTTTAGCTCAGGTGTACTTTAATTTCATTATCTTATTTGACTATTTCTACAAACATGAATTTAAATTTCTGTAAGTGCTTCACATATCGCCAGAAAGGCGATACCAGTGAACATTAGGTTACATGTTTTTGCCCTGGAAGAGATCCAGAGTACCTTGAGAAAACTCAATTTAACACAGGGGAAAAAAGCAAACTCAAACCCCAGACCTTTTGCTTGCAAGGAAGCGACATTAGCCGCAACATCTCTGAGCCACTTGCTGCTAGGCAAAATTAGCTCAGAGAGACAGCTCACTACTTGTAATTCTATTTTCTTACTTTATTCAGCCCAGCATTATTTTGGAAACATGTAATTGGAGCTTGCCATGGTTTCCTTAAACTCTCCAAGGACTGTACTCTGATCACTTTGGCTGGAAAACTGTTATTCTCTGAATGGCATACGACTTCTGGCAGGATCTGAACTGTTTCTGTCTGGCATTGGGCTGCAAAACAAACTGAACCAACCCTGAGTGACTTTTTGCCCAGGTCATTATCTCCTCAGCCGCTGTTGATGCTAGAACATCTGTCTACTGAAATTGCTCAGAGAGTCTACCTTAATCAGTCATGATAGAGAGAGAGAGAGAGAGAGAGAGAGAAATTACACCACATGAGAGAACTTTCAGGATAAACACCAGAGATTTTCAGTTCTGCAACCCTGGGATGACACAATGACCGGTTTATAAAAACACAGCCGGAGGTTGAACACTTCAGAGAGCTACTTATTCCCTCTGATGTTTTTTTCCTCTCAATAACTTATACAAGCTTTCAGTCACTCCAGCATGAGGGCCACTCTGTGACGTAAGGATTTCCGTGGAGAAAATTCCCACACCGGATTCTGTAAAGTAGCCCCTCTGATGGAAAGTCGCTTGTCTCTTTTATTCAAGTGATTCCATTGCACAATTCACTCAGCCTGAATGACGCCGTTCCTCTGCGGTGAAATGTGTGAAGCTGTGGTGCTTGCATTAGCAGTAAGTGATGCAAAACAGCTTCTAATAAATCAGCGTAATTCAGAACACTTTCTACGTGTGCCCACACTCGCCTACATATTGCCTCATTGGCTCTCCTCAAAGAGGGCGACGGTTTATTCAAACAGTGGGCGGCTTTTTTGATCATTCTGGCTGGTGCTTGATATCCTGTAGCACCTACTCATCTTAGACATCTAACATTGATTATTCCCGTCTCGCCTCAGGCCCCCAGAAGAGAGCTCCTGCTCCGTCAGCACTTGCCATTGCATCTGGCACTGATGAAAAGTTCATAATCACATCTGTGGATAGTGCAAGTTGGTTTACTTGTTAGCGTTAGCTATCACGATAGTGAATGAAGTTTAACAATTAAACTCAGATTTAGCTCTTTCATATTATGCCAGCGTGCAGAGAGGTTTTTAAGAGTTTGGTAATATGAGCCTGTCAGATGTTTTTTATGAAGGCATATTAAGATGCTGAGTTGGAAATTGAATTTTTCAATTTTTAATGCAGTAGACCACTGTGTTGGTAATTGTCAGGTTATTCAGTGACGTTAACTTTAATTATTAAAAAATTATATTAAAAAAAAAAACATAGACCTCTAACTATACAGATACTGAAAAGGAGACCACAGGAGGTTTTCCAAAGCAGCGAGAAACCGGATGGGCACTTATGTCTTTTTTTTACGATTTACGGGTTACGTGTCGGATGGTCGTGATTTACCCTCATAAAAAATTACTATAGTTCCAAACAATAGTTATTATCCTATAGAAAATGGAAGGTATTTTCACCACTATGTGTAGTATTACTGTAGTGACATTATAGTTATTCAAACTACAGCAATACAGTTGTGTGGACAACAGTAATATCCTGGTACTGTTGACTGTGGTAATATTTTAGTTAAAATGTGATGACTATAGCATTGCCCTATTTACATTTGCAAATTATAGTAATAATATAGTTAAGCCATTAGAGTAAAGTATTACAAAGATATAACAACAGGATATTTTCATTAGGGTTGGCGTGGTCTCTCATTCCCTGCTCTTCTGCGGCCATCTTATTGCAGTTCCCTCGGGCGCCTTCGACATGAACCGTGATCCGTCACACGAGACGTCGCGGAGCCGATGCAGTTTCGCGGCAGGGGCTGCAGTGAAAGCTGAGGGGCTCAGCCACAGATGCCCAGCTTTAACTCCAGTGTCAGTGGAACCGGCTGCTTACAGTGTAGTACAGCGGCAGCCTGCCAACATGGTTTTTGGCCTTGAACAGACAAACAGTTCAAATTTCTGAGGTTTTGTATGAGAAGTTTGCAACTTGGGTAGTAAGACATTCATAGGTACTTAGGTACTGCACTATTGTGTTCATTCATTCTGTGCTTTCATTTTTTCCCTTTATATTCCAACATCTTGTATGTGTGCATGTAATTATTGATTTTTTTTTTTTTTTAATAAACTGAAATTGATTTACTGAAATCTCGCAGTTTCACCCCCCCCCCCCCCCCCCTTGTGATAAATATAACATCAAAGAAAAAAATGATACGTATTCTCACTTACAACGAGCGTCTCAGTTTTACCCATCATAAACTAACTAGTTACTCCCTTCAATAAGAAACTGGCGGGTTTTACAATGTGACCCTGCCCTTAAACATATGTGTGCAGAAACCCCCCGATCTCTTTTCGGAGATCCCAATCACTCAGAGACCGAGTGGTGCACTCTATGATGTCCCCCGGTCCTCAGAATCTACATGGTTGCCCCCTCCACCAACAGGTTTTAATCAATGTGGGCACTTTACCCATTGCTCCAATTCATCTATTTCCAAATATTTTTGTCTCCCACACACAGGCAAAAAATATAAGATCAATTCATTCACAAACTGCAGTACCACTCGCATTGTTTATATTCTTAAGTGTCCATGTGGACTGCTCCATGACGGCCGAACCAAACGCTCCCTTAAACTCCACATCGCCGAACACAGGGCGGCTATTCGTAATCAAAATATGGATTATGCGATAGCAAGAAGGAATCATGGTTCGGCCGCATCACTTAAATTTTGGGGCATCGAAAAAATTGTTTCCTCCCAGTGAGGCGGAGATATTATTAATAAATTACTCAAAAAAGAGGCTTATTGGATCTACACATTGAATACAGTGGGACCACATGGATTAAATGAAGAGTTCAACCTTTTGTGTTTCCTGTAAAATCTAGGATTGTAAGTTTTGTGTTATTTGTCTGTGTTGCATATTGTTTTTACTGTGATTGTTTTGGATTTACGGTGACTCTCAAGGTAACGCCTCCTTTTTGTACGGGGTCATAGTATTGGTGTGATTTGGTTACCTCCCTGTTCCATTATTATCCAATGGGAAGTTTTTCTCTGTGTGATCCCAGCTTCACCATACATGTTTGACTCTGAGGAAGACGCAGTGCATCGAAACGTAAGTCCTGGCGCCCAAATAAATGTATGCTGGTGATTTGAGGGCTCCAGTTTCTTCTTTCTATTTGGATTTACCGTCCTTTCTGCGAGCAGCGACCTCCAGTGACAGAGGCACAATACAAATAACATCAAAGAAAAAAAAATGTAGTCTCAATGACAACGAGCATCTCAGTTGTACAGTCCATCCCCCTTCATAAACTAGCTGTTACTCCCTTCAATAAAAAACTTCCACATTTGACATTTATACAATTAACACTAAATCATGTGGACACGAATGCTACAGGACTATCAGTGGTAGTTACATTTCGTGAGGTTTACACCGTAGGTGATTTTATACTGTTTTTAATCTATAAAAAGCTGTCAATTTTTCCATTTACTGTTGGTGCTCGAGAAAAGCTGTCATTACGTATTATCCATACCAGGAAAGTCTCCTCAATATGCGCCAATTTTCAACAGATATTGGGTCTGTTTCAGACAGCTGCTCCAGTTCTACCGCAGTTCTGCAGTCCACCTTCTTAAACCGGAGGCCTAAACCCTCGTGGAGCTCACTGCACTTGGACCATCCTGTTTCCTTCATAATCTGTGCAAGTATCAACTACCCTAGGATTTTAAATGCAATGGAATGAAAATAACAGGGTGTGTTCCGTTCAGAGGCAATTGAATTAGCTGATTGTTCCTTTGGCTGTTCCACAAATGTCACTTTTTGAAGCGTTTTTGCTTTCACTCAGACAGGGGTCACGGGAAAGGCATGAGAATTTAAAATTCATTTTTATTTTCTTTTCTAAGAGCAAGCAACATGACCTTATGTATTCACAGTGAGGCTGGTAATTATTTTGCTAGAAACACAGTTTTAAAGGGCTACAATTCTTAAGCAGTTACCTCAGTAAGATTGTGAGTCTGTTCTAATTTGAGGACATTCCCCCCCATCTGCACAGAGTGAGCAATATAGCAATCGCAGGCCTTTAAAGTTTAGTCACTCTACATACGTCCATGGACGTCACTTGTCGAGTCACGGCTACAAAGAATTACGCATAAATGTCAGAGGCCATGAGGTACTTGAAAATTCTAATTGAAATAATTTTGATAATATTTAATATTTAGCAATTATATATTTCAGTATTAGCTGTAAATGATTTGATGCTAATTTAATTATTTCCCAGAGAGCACTCACCCTTTATTTTTACGGTACTACGGCCTCTGAAAGCAAACACAGTCACTGTCGTGGAGCTCTGGCTGACAGAGAGTGCGCTTGCAGGTATTTGTTTGATCGCCTGATTGAGAATGAGCAGAGGCGGTGTGCTTGTACGATTTGAACCCATAGTTTCGTAAACATTAATCATTGCACCCTAATCATAAATTAATATCTTTGAAAGTGGTAGCCATGATGTGGGAAAGCTCAGTGAGACATTTAGACATTCAAATGGAAAGCACAAGTTGTGCAGCAAAAATATCAGAATCATCGATCGAGACACAGATTAAAAGCCTACGCTTTCCAAGGGCGATCGGTTATGTTCAGTTTCCCTCCTGTTTTGTCACGTAAACCACCTCTCGACTTGGAAGAGCACCTTAGCAGTGACAGTGATAAGTCCAAATGACTGTGAATTATGGTTTTTTCCGTCAGCATTTTTGGAAATGTTTATTACCTGGCGAAGTCAAAGTCTGTTACTTTGTTCCGTTTCTTAGTTTGTCTGTATGTCATTCTTTCTGCATAATGGCAACCACAATTTTTGTCTGATCTTGACAAAAATTTTTTTGTCCATTCCTGCCAGACAAAGCCTATTGTCTTGTGTGACCCAACGACCTTTCATGTTGTGCCACCACCAGGTCAAAATGTATATTTCCAAAGGCAACAACTTCAGGAGTTTTGATTGGAACCACATTACACTTTTCGTGATCATTTCTGGTGCACAGACAAGGCCTCTTATCGATGTTGGTCATATGATTTTTGCTGTAACGCCACCACCAGGCCAAACTTTTAATTTTAAACTCAACTAGTCGAGGTAATCACATACTGCACCATCCGGCATTTGGCGTCGTCCTCCGTCCCTCGTCTGTTAATTTTATGACGCTAAGACTCTAGCATCTACAAATATCAATCGATTTTGATAAAACTTCAGGTGTGTTCATCATTACACCAAGAACCAGATTGGTACTGCATTTCAGCCCGATCTGACATAGGCTGCCATCTTGGATTTGGTCCTGATAAAAACTAAACAACTTGTTTGACTTTTCTACATTTCCAACATATTACTGAGAGTTGACGAACTATGGGCCAGTTACCTCCGCCAAATGAAGCTGGCAGGAGGTTATGTGATCGGTGCCATTTGTTTGTCTGTTTGTCTGTTAGTTTGTGATCAAGAGAACTCAAAAACTGATGAACGGATATCTCTGAAATTTTATAAGTGGGTTGCTGTTACATCAGGGTGTGATGGTTGGTTTTTTTTGAGTTGCTAAATGCTGAGGCCGGAATGAAATGAAGAATTGCAAAATAAGACACAAACACTGACAGAAATCAGAGAGGGAGACTCGCGCTTCCAAAGGACCTAGATCCAGTCCGTGTAACAATAAGGAAGCTAAGCTAGTTCCACAGAACGAATTGAAAGGGAAAAAATCTCGGAAACCGAGATAAAAAGAATTAGCACCAGATGGTGCCCAGAAAGAGGAAAAACAGAAAGATTCCCCTGTTATCAGCACTTTCCTCTTTTGCAGCTAATACCTCAACAACCTTCTCACTTGAGACCTTACTGGCTAAAGTGCATACAAAACACTGACACTCTAGCAAGGGCAGCGAGGCGGAACTTGGGCTTAAAAAGAGTCCGGGCGCCGCCCACAATTAATGCCAGCTGGCCCAAGAATCCAATTGTGGGTAAACTGATATCGTCTCGGACGAGAGCAACAAAGAAAGCTCTCAAAGCCACCACCAGCCTCCAAAACCATGACACAGGGATTGACCCTATTGATCTCAGTCAAACAATATGGCTGCCATGGCAGCCATCTTGAAATTCTATGACACGCAATTACTGAATTTTGCTCCCGCGCACCAAGACTTGAACTGTTCTGCCCTGGCGGAGGTTTGCGCTCTAGGAGTGCCTTAGCAGACTTCTGTTCCCCTAGAAGCTCTAGTTTAAAACTACAATAACTCAAACAGCTTTAGTAGGAATCACATCAAATCTGCTTAAGGTGCATAGAGGAGGAAGTTACTGATTGTGCTGGCTCTGTGATGTTTCCTGTCGCATCACAGTTTAGTCAACTTTGAATTATTGTGCCTGGAAATTTCAAACAATTTTTATCGGACTCACGTCGCACTTTTTGTGATTGTTTCAGGTGCACAAAGTAAGGCTGCTATTGATATCAGTTACTCTTTGACCAAAATTTGGTGTAAACATTCTTGGAAGTAGTTCTCTTGTTGATTCTCTGGACTCTATACCCTTTCCTGTTGCAAATCCACAAGACCAAATTATGGGCTTTGCCTATGGGGAGTATACTTTCAATTCAGGAATATACCCTGCTGTCATCCACCGGTAGCATTTACCTAATTTGAGAACAAATGTTAATACTGAGAACCAAAGTTGTTGCTCTCCGAGCGATTTCATCACAATTATTAGTGAGGTAACACCGAAGCTTACCGTGAAGTCCATACAGAGTTCTATACATACAGTGCATACAGTATACATGGTACTGAAAATGTTAGATCTCCTTGAATGATCATAGATTTATGATCTACGAATGATCATAAAATTGATGACAAATGATTTCATTATGCTATAGGACACAAGAGGGAGTATTGTTATTCTGAGTGTTCGCATGGGTGTTATTTAGGCATATGGGTGGAAAGCTGGTCATATATCACAAACATATTGACGTACCACATAATCGTGTGATATTCTGCATGCGTGATATTGCTTTTATGCCTCTGTTCTGTGAGCAAAGTGATTCATCACGATTTTGACTGAAATATCGATTTATTGTAACAATGCAGATTGATTTCAGCTATTGCATCACTGCCATGCCAGTCCACTGTTTAATAATCTCATGGAATGTGTCTTCGCTAACAATAATGCAGAGTTGGATCGTACAGGATGGTACATTCAATATTTTCTATGAGCTGTTTTGCGCTATTACTGGTTTTGCCTCTCAGCATAAAGTGTCCCGTAGAAGAGAAAAATGTGCCAAGATTTCACCACATGGGTTTCTCTCTGTTTTACTTTAAACACGACTTCTTTGAGGTCGCATAAATTTTCTGCTTCCTTTAGAGGTCTCTGAGAGATAGCTATCTGTTAGCTCTTATCGTCACTCATGGCTTCTTCATTCCCAAGCAAAATAACCTACAGTGAAACGCTTGAGCTGTAACGGCTCTCATTTATAGGGCAACTCTACTCTCGGCTGTGTCTCACAAACTCACAAACTGTGCGTCACTGGCCTCCCCGAACGTTTACGGCCATTCTGGTATACGTTTGCATTTAAATGGAACATTTCCCGGATCTCTGATGTCATGTGCTCGCTTGAAAAGCCCAGCAGGGAAGCGCGAGGCTGCAGTAAGGGACACCAATTGGAGTGATGCATTATGGGAAGCAGAGAGGTGACTCATGAGGCGATAGTCGGCCTTCTCTTTCAGGGGCAGTGACTCAAGAATCCATGAAGCTTTCGAGCTTTTGTGTTCCTGTTTGGAGAAATTTGCACCCTGAAGGGAACAGCTGGTGAAGCTGGTCTGAGGGAGATTTATTTGAGGGGTTTTTGTGTAGCTCTGCTGTGGGTGATTTTTGGGGATGGATAATTTAACTTTGTTTACATTCGTACAGGCCACTTAGTTACGAGTCATTTAGGCTAACCCCTCACCGCTAATGTGGATTTAGCCACCAGCTTTTGTTCTATCGCACAAGGAGCATAGCCTATGGTGTTACATACAGAATTGAAACTCAGCAGAGCAGATTTTCATTCCTGGGAAGCAAAAAAATAGGAACATGAATGCATCTGCCACAATGTTCCTGAAAAGTAAAAATATTTTCATGGAAATAATAGCACTGCTAGCCCTTTCATCTGTACATTGGTACATCAGGCCGATTTACTGAAACTGAACTAATGCGGGGGAATTCGTACCATTGCTCATTCTCTCATGGCAAACTCATTAAAATCTGAAAAAAACCCACATTTGGAAATTTTTCAGTGTGAGTATGCTTTCTCCTCCCCACAAAGGTCAAGGAACTAATTAATCTGCCGCACTTTGATTTTATCAAAGCTTGTTTAAAATCAAAGCGTCCCCAAGCCGGCCAAACACTCAGGTTTTCATATAACGTTCCCATGGTGATGTTGAGGATACAGCATGATTGCGATACTTCACACAGCTGTATATGTCATAGGTAACGTGGATGATATTAAGCAGAGCTGCACTGACACACCTCTCCATCCCTCACTTATTTCCAGTGAGTAAAAAGCAATAGAGATACGAATTCACGAAAGAGTAAGGTTTGCAGGGAATTGTTTGCATATCTTGGACTCTTATCTCTCCATATTGATGTAAACAGAAAATACATCTGTGTTCTCATTGGTACATTTTTTTTTCAGCCATGGGTACCCTCCCTCTCTTTAGGATTTTGATTTCTGTGGTTAATGCAAGAACTGGAGGGTTTAATTCTGGATGGTGAGACTATGAGCCCCGTGTCAAACCATAAAACAGCTTTAAGCAGTGTCCATTTACTTATGGCCATATAGTTCACCTGGCTCTTTTCTTATGATCAGAGCGCTCCGTAATCTTTGCTATGTTTCTAATGACTAAATTAATTAATAAACAGCATATTACCTTCATTATTTCTGAAACTCCTGGATCTGGAAAAACCTGGTGAGTTAATCTGTGGCAAGGGTCATGCGATTGAACAAAGGGTTTTGGATTCTGGACATTTCCTAGCTGAAAAAAAAAAAAAAAAAAAACTAAAACTTGATTTTGGTGGTTCAAATAACACTAATAGCTAGTGTTGAAAATTTTCACCACCCTTAATCACTGCAAATGAGGATCAAACTCTACAAAAAGTGACATACGTACTAGGTTTAATCCAGGAGAAAAGTTTGTAGGTGCAGATTTATTGTTTTCTGTCATTGAAAGTCATGAAGGAAACTCTTTCTCATACCGGTTTCTCGCTTGGTCTTCCCGAGGCCCTGTGTAATAGCGTTGCTTCATTTGTCATGGTGATTCCTCCGGAAGCAGGGGGCAGCTCTGTTCAGTGTGTGTCCTCGTCAGAGAGTCCGCTGTCCTGCCCTCAACATTCACGCTTTGGCCCAGGGGCTCCGGCGCCACATTTTTTTTTATTTAAATGCGTTATTTTCTGTGAGAGTTGTGACGGTGCGCTGGCATTTTTACTTTGAATAATCCTGCGGATTGTTGGGAGAAAAAATGTATACAGAGTGAGAAAATGCGACAGTCAGTATATCCCAAAGTACTCCAGCCGACCTGACAAACTTTCTGTATTTCATTGCGTACTTTATTTCCATCGCTTTAATATACTATTGCTTATTGTTGTTTGTTATTATATGTTTATTGTTGCACCAGGTAACATTTAATTTTTTATTTTATGTTTTATTTTTGGTCTTGCTCTGTAAGTATGTATTCGCGAATGTCATGCCAACGAAACTCAACTGCATTAGCGAGAGAGAAAGGGATCTTAATTTGCACTGTTCACATATCCCTCACCTACTGTGCCACAGACAACAAAAACACCGTAATGCTGCCTTCATACGAGATTAATTTGAGGCCACTGCGGTGGCTGACAGATAAAATAATATACGGACTCGGATCATTATAAAACACTTGAGGCTGCGCAGCTACCGTCCGTGATAGAGGAGCCCGTGTGTGTCCCCTGTAAACTGAGGCGATTAGGATCGGTTGAATCTCATGCTGGTTTACAATTGATTTCCCGGCTCTGATTCTGACAAACGACTGTATTTTACGTCCGGAGGGGCCTGCATCGTCGATCTGCCGACCAGGGTCATCGACCCGGGGTGCGCACCCCAACAAGGCACTGTTCTTTCGTCATTGTTTTTCCACATCGTCTTGTGAGTTGTTTGTTTGTTTGTTTGTTTGTTTTTATAGATATTAAAGAAATTATCCTGGTGATGGTTTGGCGATCTGTCCAGGTAATATTCCAGCTTATCGCCCCACTGAATGCTGGGATAACCTGCAGCCCCCCTAAAACTCCGGAAATGAGTGAGTTTGATAACCGATGGATGGAAGTGTAAGAGGCAAACACAATGTTTGCAAAGTACCTGAAAATGGAGGAGGGCTCTCATAGAAGTACAGTTCATGTGATGTAGAATCGCAAAACATATAAATACATTTCAACAGCACCCCTCTTCTCAGTGTTACTGACACCTCCCCTCCCATTAAAATCACATGACTCAAATTAGGACTGAATTTTCCATGCGCTGTCTGACACGCAGTGCAGGTGGCCTGGTGACTAACAGCCAGATTCAGTCGGCACTTATACTTACTCCACTTGACTCATCCTTAAATGTAAACGTTTCACAGTGTTCCTTTGTTAACAAATTTATACATGATCCAGGAAAGGAAAGGAAAGGCTCCAGCGATGTGGACCCGACAGTAATTGCTGTCCAGGTCATGTAATGTCAACAGGCAATGAACGTCCACTTTCTCATCTGATCACAATGTCCGCATTCATGCACTTTTTTGCTTGCTTGATTAAGTAGACTGTATACTCTTGATAAACTATAATGATCTGCTTTAGTTCTTGTAAAACAATCGTTCACTCTGCAAACATTTTGAATGAGTTGAATTTTACTGAGAATAAACGTGAATGCACTGCTATCCAACACATGACTTTCTGCTGCAGCGCACAAAAACAGAATAAAGGAGTGCCATCTGTGCACTGATTTTGTGCGTGATAAGTTCTTGTGTATCAACAGTAGTATGATAATGAAAGCCTGGAAATAAAAAATGCATCATACATGGAAAATGTGCCTGGCTCACTTTTGAAATGATGCTGATGAATCAGTCACTTTATCAAAATATCAGTTAGCTTTTCACGAATTTCTTTGCCAATAAGCATTGTCTTTGGCGGCATAGAGCACTTTTAAATATGAGGACATTTTGGACAGGCAGGACTCGGTCTAGGATGTGCCAAAGGAATTTCACTCTTTTGAGAGATGTTGACTCTGTCCGAGCCAATTTTCCTGAAAGGGTAGGACGGCTTTGCAAGAGTTAAACAGCTTATGACTTTAGCTCGGCTTCCTTTGCTTTTCAATCCACTGGTGGAGAATAGAGATTGAAGTTGCGCAATTAAATAATTCACAAGACCCATTAGCTCTGTACCGACTGAGCCACGTTGGCATGCCATCTTCTGATCATTATTCCATTTTTAATTTTCCATATTTTTCCCTGGCATGAGCTGAGGACCGTTCCTTTGGGAAGGAGTGGAATGTTTTCAACTGTAGATGCTGGCAGGCACAACATGCCTCAAAAGTTTCCTGACTTGTCGATTAGAAGTCAGTTACGCCCCCACTGTTCATTTCACTCAAAGTTTATATGCATCCAGCTGGATTCAATTCAGAATAACTGAATACTGAAAAAAAAAAAAATTAGTCAATAACACTGTGAAAATGGAGTCAGTCCATTAGTGGTTCCAAACCAAATTTAAATATTCAAACATCATCAATAAATAAAGTAGAAAGATACACTGCAAAATGAAAATGAGGCAGATTAATATTTGCTGTATTTTTAGTGTGGAAATAAAGTGATTTGGAGTCTTTCCTTGTATAAAGAGGAAGCTGTTTACTCTCTGCGGCAGTTTTGAAAACAAAGACGGATCAGTCGTGAGCGAAGCAGGAGGGAGGATCTGATTTAGTGATGGAACTTAACCCCCTGACCTTCTGAAACTCCTGCCCGAACAGTGTCTGTCCGCACGGAGCTCTTAATCTCTAAATGCTGCTGATTTTCCACTAAATGAGCCCGATTAATGGAGGTCTCAGTGGATTGGAGGAGTGTGTGGGTGTGGGTGTGTGTATATCTCTGAGTGCCTACACTTGGGCGGCAGGTTAGCACAATTCTTCGTGCTGTCGTTGTCGCAGTTGGGGGGCTTGGTATTAATGTTTTCTGTTTAAAGAGTTTATATGCTCCACTCATAGTTGCGTTCACTTCCTCCTAACCTAAAATATATGAATTATAGAGAAGGTACAGTCCAAACTATTCTAGGGGGTTCAATAAAGTGTACGATCCTCTCTTTTTTCTCATAAGAAAGTCCTGGTAAAGAAAAAGCCTATTACAAGAAAGTAGCTGTGTGCACATCCAGCTTATTTTCAGGCAAAAACACATTTGAGAATTGCAGGAAATAAATGTCCACACACTGGATTATAGATCCCAATGCTTTATTGACGAAAAAACAACATTTCAACCCAGCTGGGTCTTCATCAGGCAAATTACCGGAAGCTATAATTTAGAGTGGATATTAGTTGCCTCAAAAGAAAAACATATCCACATGATAATAGGATGCCTCTGGTCCATGACAAGGCTGTCTAGTATTATTGTACAACAGTGTCTGTTTACTCCAATCGGTTCTCTCTGTTTTGTAGTGTGTGAAGCCAGTCTCACCACCACTCTAGCTAATGACTAACCGCCACCCCCGCCCCCACCGTTCTTCCTTAAGCTCCCCCAGGTCGAGTCGTGTCAGGCAGCAGGTTAAAGGATCGGGGTGAGGGCCGGGGCAGGGATTGGGGGCTCGAGGATCTGGCGGAGATCTGGAACAGGTGTGGAGAGGGGGGCAGGACCAGGATTAACATCTGAACGACTGAGGGGCGATTCCTGGTCCAGAGACCTGGATGTATCACGACTGCTGTTGTGACGGGGGGTGGGGTTGGGCAACGGGCAATGGAGACATCATTGTCTACTCCGCAGTATGTAATGCTTTCACGGTGCCTCATAATTACACGTTGACAGATGATGAAGACTTGGGTTTTTGGCAGAGTTCGCTGGCAGTAACACTGTTGTTTTCCGAGCCCCAATAACGTCAGCTAGGCCAAATAGAAAAGCGATCGTTGATCACTGGGAGCTTTCATTGGTTTTGGCTCGTTTTCAGTCAGTTCGCTTGATTACTAATTAATTCAAATTTATTCGCAAAATAATCATTGTAATCAGATATACAATATCAGGCATAATCAGACATTAAAACTTTGATCTTTTTTTTAATTGAAGTCAGACAGTTGATAATATTTCATCAATGTTATTGAGTATTGCGATTATCTGAACTCCTTGTATCCTGTTCCAGTGGTCAGAAATTGAACTTTGCAATATCTGTAATGTCTGATGTTATTCGGTACTCAAGACTGCAGGTTTTGCTGTAACCGTTCAACTGCCTGCTCAACCCCTTCACATTTTGAGTCAATGCATCTCAATAAAAGATGCGTTGAACTTAACTCACTCTGATTGAGCCATCTGTAACACTGTGGCATGTTATGCTGAAAAAAAATCCGATCAGTTAAGTTCAACATTTTTCAGGCAGATACAGTGACTCAAATTGTGCTCTACAAAATGGTTGAACAGACATTTAAGGGGTTAACTGATATGCAGTTAACTGCATTTATTACAAAAAATGCATGTTTCCATTATGCATGCTCTTACTGATTAACGCTTACTTTTCCACGTTGAATGTATAACACATAACATGATATGAAGACAGACGCCTCTTGTTTACTTGCTGTTTACTTGAGCCTATGAGACTGCTGTCACACTGTTTAATTAAATACAATTGACAAAAATAGCTTAAAAGGAACATTTTTTTTTACCCTGTTTGTTTTCAGCTCTCCATCTGTCACATTGATGAACTGCTTACGCTGATCTTTTTGAAGAATACGTGCATAACCATGTGGTAGCTTTATTAA
Source organism: Gymnothorax reevesii (assembly GCA_029721435.1). Classification (NCBI taxonomy): domain Eukaryota; kingdom Metazoa; phylum Chordata; class Actinopteri; order Anguilliformes; family Muraenidae; genus Gymnothorax; species Gymnothorax reevesii. The sequence goes on from CM056574.1 coordinate 13,548,255, forward strand.
TAACCGCAATTCTTGAGCAATAATGTTCTGTAGGTAGATTTGATCAAAGTCGTCAGTGTTGGGTGCATGTAAGGTTATATAACAGAGCTCAAAGCAACCAAATGCATTTTACTTCACCAAAAGGCAATTACAAGCACTTTTGATATGAAAATGTTATTAATATTATTGTTTTGGTGTCAGATTATATTAATTTCAACAGAGTGTGACTTGTTTCAAAAGTGGGTTGGGAACCAGACCATTGTATTTGATTGATAATAGATATTATGATGTAGGCCTGGTGACATCCTTAACCCCTTTGCGCAGAATACAAATAATACAAAATTTTCCTGTTATGCATGACCCTATTTAGGCTTTATGACTCATTATATGCGTCACAGACACTGTGGAAAATTATTCCAGTGAAGCAAGACATTTGGAAATTCAATTAAAGAGTTATTTAGGAATTAAATTTTAGAATTTACGGACGCCGGCGTCTGTATCTGCGCAAAGGGGTAAATAAAGATAGAACACTATCCCTCCATATATTTACTGTATTCGACCCAGTCATGCTCAGCCAGGGCCACATTAGCTGACTGATTCGCATGCTAAGTCATGTTTGGGCCTTTTTATGGGGTAATTTTGTTGCGTTTTGCAGAGATTTCAACATACAGTAAGCACCATAATTCATAAGGCAGTGACACTTTTTATCTGACTTTGATTCTGTTGGTGCTGTCAATCACTGCATGTGAATATAACTGAGCATGCATCTTACATGCTGAAGAGGAAAATGAAGGAAAAACCTCCCAGAAACAAACAGGAACTGAAGATGGCCGTAGCACAGGCCTGGCAGAGCATTACCAGGGAAGATACCCAGCGTCTGGTGATGTCTATGCGTCACGGACTTCAAGCAGCCACTGCATGCAAATGACGCGCTGTCAAATGTAAAAAAAAAATTGGATCCCATGAAAATGGAGGAGACTATGCAATAAAGGCACTGCCATTTCTAAACAGTTCCTGCAATATGGATGAAAACAACACCAATTAAAGCCGAAAGTATGCACATCAACCCCATTGTCATTCTACTCAAAGTGCTCAAGCATAGAACCAAAATAAAAAAAAATGTGTCACTGTCCAATGGATTATGGTGCTCACTGTTAACTTTACACATGGTGAACATGGATAGACAGCTCGCAGATGTTATCCACTCACAAACAAGAGTGCAGAATCTTGCTTATATGAAGAGTGAGGACTGTGAGGTATCTGTTTCAGTGTGTAATCTGGTGCAGTGCCCTGTATTCATACCACAGTATTACCTATTGTTGTGGTTGTGTTACTCAAGTTCATGTCTACCTTCTTTCTCCAAACCCAATGGTGGTCCTCCGTGATTGAACACATTTTTAGATACAAGCCCTTTAATTATTCTATTCTATTCCATTCCATTTCTCAAAAAGCTAATTCCCTGAGACGGTATGGTGAGAAATCAAACAAAGCTGGACAATACATCGCCATTTCTGCTTGAGTGACACTTTTAATCCAAGATTTTTTTTTTATCCCCCACAACAACGTTGTTGCGGGGGATATAAAAATGGGGTTCGTCCATCCGTCAGTCCGTACGACACGTTTGTTGTCCGGGCTATAACTTTGAAAGTAATCATCCGATTCTGATCATATTTGGATCGAGGTGTAAAACCACATAAAGGTGTGTCATGAAAAACTATTTTGAAAATATCTTAACAATTGTTTGCGTTTTGGGTAAAAAAGCGTCACATTTGTGGGAAATCTGTAATGTGTCGTGTCCGGGCTATAACTTTGAAAATAATCATCCGATTGTGATCATATTTCGCATCAAGGTGTAAAAACACATAAAGGTGTGTCATGAAAAACAATTTTGAAAATGTCTTTACAATTCTTTGCGTTTTGGCTCAAAAAGCGGCACATTTGTGGGAAATCTGTAATGTGTCCTGTCTTGGCTATAAATTTGAAACTAATCATCCGATCGTGATCATATTTCGCATCGAGGTGTAAAACCACATAAAGGTGTGTCATGAAAACAATTTGGTCTAATTTTCAGAATTTTCTGATGCATACTCTCTGGCCTATTTTTTTGCAAGGAAATTAACAGCTTTGCGATTAGTACAGTTCTTTAGAAATCTAAATGCATATAAACATTCTCTATTCAAAAATGCAACGCCAGTTGCTGGGGATATTGCTTCACAATGTCAGCAGCTTGTTTAACTTTCAGTTACGTGTCTTAATTTATGGCAGCAAAGGCAGGTGACATCACATGAAAAGTCATGCCTTTGCTGTTATGGTTAATGGCAGCCTGACTGCGAGAAAGCCGAAGAACACATGAATCCCTTTATTTTTTCGCAGTTTATTTTTAATCAGGAGCTCAGGCAAACCACAGCCAAGGGTGAGGCCTCATCTTAAATTAAAAAAAAAAACTGGTGAAGAATTTACATACGACTCCATTTTGTGTGTTTTTTTGATGCTTCTGCTTCCGTGTCAAAGGGAAGGACGAATGAAAGCTGTTGTCGACTTTTGTCGCCATATTGGACATTTATCTCCGAGTCCTGTAAGAACCACCTTCAGTCCCACTCTCACCTGTTTGGCTTTTATTACCATGATTACAGTTTGAGTTACTACCAGCCGTCAAAGACGAGCTGATATGATGTGTGCTTTGCAGAACTGAAACTTGGGAGACCTTAAGAGCGCTTATGATGTCGGCTACTGTTTTTTTTAATATATATAGAGGAAAAAAAAATGTGTCCAGTTATGAGTCATTCTCTTTGACAGTTATTCTAATGCCCTGAAATGTTTGGGGTTCTCAAAACCCTCAGATGTAAATTTCAGAGACAAACACTCGAGCCAAGATCATAGTTGATTTTAAAAAAGCCTTTCCGCAACCCTTTGTCACAATATCGTTGTGCTCCCTTCTCACACAATCTACTCCCCTCTCTTAGAATAGTTTTTTTACATGTCAATATTTTGGTTTTTACTTTTTCACTGCCCTCTAAAGATGTTGTATTTATCTACTGCGATAGTTTGTGTTTGACGAATCTTCCCCACAGAAAACGGCCTAACCTGTGGTTTTCATGCCCTTGTCCAAATACACTTGAGCTATTACTAGTTACAAAGCGGTACGGCAAGTTCGGTGGGAGTGCTAGAATTGGTCGCAAACTTGCTACTGTCTTTGGCCAGCGTGAGCCTTTTCTTCCCCTCTCATCTTTTGTACACCAGTCAGCGCTCCCTCGCATCGGGATAAACTTTGAATGGGATGAAGTTTATTTCCTTTATAATGAAGCTTGTAGCAGAGCAGCCAAGCATTTTACCAAGCTGTCAGCCGCCACCGACTCGCGGCGGTGAGTAAATCCCTTTGACACAAGATGGATGGGGATTCTGGCACACGGCCCAGCAGCACTTTACATGGCAGCACTTAATTGGAGAACCCGAGCTGAATTTTTTTTTTTTTTTTTTTGGCAAAGCTCTTTAAAACATCAAAGGTAACAGATTGCGGTTCTCATCAAATTACTTACAATGCTTCTCTTGCTCTGTGCTTTTGCATCTATTCGCCGAGCATTGTCTCACAGCACAGCGAGGAAACTCTCGCTCGTGGGCTTTTTTTGTTGCGTTGTTTCCTCTGGTGCCTGATTTTGTCAAAGCGCTGGTCCTGAAAAAAAAAAAAAAAAGAAGATTTCGAACAAACCGTTGCTCAAGAATTTGAAATTAGACTTGAGGCCTTATCACGTCAAAATCGAGAAGTGCATCTGTCAGATATTATCGCTGCTCTCTGGCCGGAAACAAACATTTGTTTCTGGAGTTGTTTGTCCGAGTCTGTATTTGTACGTGTTTGTGCTTTCCTGTTGCAGTGTAAGTTTAGTACATTCAGGCCATTTACTCAAACAACACACTGTAGACCCATTTCCCTGATAAGCTGCTATGTGAGGAAGTGCTATGTGTGGTTGAAGTTTGCATCATTGGAAAAGTCCCGAAGACCGAAAGTAAAAGCTGTGCCATGTTTTTCATACAACCTTGAGCTCAGCCTGCAGGTACCACTCATGAGGTCTTCCCTTCTGGTCAAAGAACTGAGTAGAACATTAAATCCAGGCGGTTGGGGAGGTTGGTCGTTTGACTGGTAACTGTAGAGTTGCTGGCTCGAGCCCTCGGTTGGGCTTGGGGTTCCGTCTCTCTCTGGAGAAAGGAAGCTGGAAAGAACTCTACTGTTGGGCTCTTGAGCAAGGCCCTAAAGCGCACAATTGTTCCACAGGCTTTACCACCGTTTCTCCAAGTCCATTCTCACTGGCCGCACATTCTGGACCAGGATATTTCACTGGTTTCAACTGCTACATTCAGCAATTCAGGGTGAGATAACGAAGAAATCTAGATTGAAAATGTTGCTGCAGTGTGACACCTTATGAATATGGAATTTGAAAGCAATGGAACATCCAGGTTTGAACAAGGAAACAGATTATAGGCCCTTTCTGTGAATATGTTTAAATCTGTAGTGTTTTTTGAGCCACTGTGTTTATTTGTATATGAAACAAAAATTGTCACTAGTTTTTGTTTTGGTTTCAATTTTATGAATGAACTGTGATTGACGTGGGATTGGCATGAGATCGCTTTCTAGTGTGGGTATCTGTGTTGGGGGCGGGTCTTAGTAATTGGTCTGATAAAGCAATCGACACCTGTGCTCTTTGCCTGCATAAAGCCACTCTGTCTTGATTTGTTTTACTATGCCCTGAAGAAGTCTCAGACGCTATGCTTGGGCATTTGTAAAACAAGTCCTCTTTGGACATGTCTGTTAAATAAAGACATTTTTTATCTTGGAGTGCCTTAGTCAGTGAGAGTTTTCTCATTCTACACCAAACGATTCTTTGACCTTTGACCAAAAAGCGCCCAAAAACACCAATTTACAAAACTTTAAGGACTGAGCATGCCACAAACCCTAAATCTATGCTGCGTTCAGAATTTTAGAGTCAGCCGATTCAAAGTCCTTCTCAGACACCGAGGTCACGTGTGGCTAAATCTGCGTATGAAAATTAGGGCCGGGTCCAATCCGTTAATTTTAACACCCTCCCCCACTTCCCCTCGCCACTTCTACTTGGGGGAATCCCTTCAGAAAGTGGAAGTTGAACATTGGCCACTTGCAGGGCAGTCCAGTCCTGTCCATTAAACATGCAAGTACAGAACGCAACATCACCCCCCCCCCCCTAAATTATTGACAGCGCGAGATACAACCACTTAAAAATTTGCTACTAATCGCTGTTACTTCACGAGAGCCCATTTCGGCAATAAACGAGCCAACCAGCCGTGTGAATGTGATTATGCCAGTAAGCTCAAAATACCAATTTAAAATAGATTTTAATCCTCACAAGCTGCTCTTATTGTTAGGCAATCATTTAGACAATCTGAATGAATTATCTCGATGCACTGAGCTCAAGTATAAGTCACTGTCCTTTACATGGATTCATTTACAAACTTCTGCGTACAAGTGAGGTCCAATTCTTTAATCCAGCACATCTCCCCTCATTCCCTGGTTCAAGAAACCACTCATGAATTGCTTCCTCCGACAAGGAGGTTATGTTTTTGCCAGCAATGGTTTGTCTTTTCTGTCTGTCTGTTTGTGTACAAGATAGCTCAAATAGTAAGGAACGGATATCGCTCAAATTTGGTGAGTGGGTTGCAATTACATCAGGAATGGACGCTATCGATTTTGATTACGATCGGTCAAACAATATGGCCTCATCTGCAGCCATCTTGAAATCCTATGACTTGTGATAACTGAACTTCTCTGCCAGTGATATCACTCAAATTTTGTTGGTCGATTGGTCTCGCATCAGGGACGGAGCCTATCCTTAAATTCTTATGAGCCACGTTCACTCAGCAAGATCTCGACGGTGCTGCCTTGGTGGAGGTTTGCACTCTCAGAGTGCCTCCAGTGCGTTTTACATCAAACCCATGTGGAACTGGCCAGAAAAAGTGGGGTAGGGTAGAATATTCTTCAACTGTACAGCAGCCTGGGAAGCTAAATAATGAAAAATGGCTTCTCCATTCTCCCTCCAGCCGTCTTCTTCTGGCTTCATCTCAGGGTTTGGAAAAAATGTCCTCACATTCAGCTATGCCCGGCTATTCTGCATTTTAATGTGTTTTCCACAAGGAGTTACCCTTTTGCTGTGATCTGTTTCCACGCATGGTGTCTGTTCCAAATTGGCAAAGTCCATTCAGACCGAAATGTATGAGTATTCACCCATGTTACACCTTTCTGGAGGAAAGTGTAGTTAATTATCTTATATATGACAAATTTATATTTATTTTAAGACACGTTTATTTATAAATACAATGGATTTGTGGAATATTTTGGAAAATAAAAACTAGTGAACAGTGTCGACAATATATAGACACGAGTTTTCATCCACACTGAAGTACTGACTCTTGATTATTCAAATTTTCTTAAAGAGGAAATGATAATTATTCTTTCTTAATGACTCACTTCATTCCACTGCAGAGCATCGCACCACATGCCGAGGCAAGGAGCTAATCTCTCTATACTTTACAGTTCATTTTACACAGAATGTACACCATTTTATTTCCTCCCTGCGACCGGCGAGGAATAAGATGGCAATCGCGGCTTACACGTACACAGAGAATTCATCAAAGAAAAAAAGGAAAAGTCAGTTTCAAGGACATAGACAAATAATTATTTTCCCCATAGAATAAAATCTGTTAAAGTAGTCCATCCGATCCATGAACCATGCTCAGAGGGAATTAAATTGCCTGTGTTTTCTGTTGAGCTTACCGAGGCATAAATTTTATGTATTATTTTCTTATCTCGTTGTATCCAAACAAGCGTAGCTTTGGCTTTACAAGAAACAACTATTCCCCCCCAATATTGTTGCTGCCGCTGAAGTAGATGTGTTGTTTCTTTCCAGCCGTGAAAACCTCTGAGAGAAAAGTCAAGGACATCAAATGATGTGCGGAAAAATATACCACCACGAACGAGCACGCTGTCTCTTTGCCTCTTCTGTCGTGATTTCATTTGTAAATGTTGTTCTTTGTGGCGGCCTGAAGCTTTGCAGGTCGCTCCAGGCCATCATCGTTTTGTGGTTTCTGGCAGGGCAAGAATAAAAAAGACAGCGCACTGAAAACTCACAAAACACAGATGTGGTCATCTCTGTGCTCTCACACTGAAAAATGAAAGGAGTCAAATGCTTGCAATAATGACTTCTGCCCTCATTTTTACCCTATAAAATGTACAGACAAATATGGGTCCATCAGATGCAGCTGCTGCATTCAAACCTGTGGAACTTCAGGCCCATTTTAAATTCTAGTGGAGATCTCAAGGTTTCCAACGATCCCAAGTATGTCCCGCTGAATTACAGGGAAATGTGTATAAAATGATGTACAGTACAAAATCCAGATATTTTCCATTTGATGTAACGCTGTGGCCAAAACAGCATGGCACCCTGGGTTTGAATATTTCTCTCAATATACGGTAAGTGCGATGTAGATGTGAAGCGATGCAACAAGCAGATACAGAATATGAAGAGTATGTTTTTAAAACCCAATAAGTGCCAAAAATGGCAAAAATTGAGAAAATACCATTGAGTGATAGCCCTGTGCTTCTTACACATGGTGCAAAAATCCATTTTTAGAAATTCATACTATAAGGTGTATTTTTTCCATAGTCAAAGTTTGTGTTTTTCTATAAAATGCAATAGGCGCCAACATAAAAAAAGCTGATATACTCAAAATGAGTAAAATGGATATATTGCGTTTTGAAAACAAACTCTTCATATGTATGCAACATTGTCCAACAAAACTGGAAAAAAATGTTCTTTTTTCTGACTTGTATCCAACTTAAGGGAAAACTTAATTGAAAAGTGAGAGTTTAAGGAGTTAATGATGCCATGTTTGTGACGCATTGTGAGTCAGTCCTCCCTCCCAGGCCTCGTCTCACACATAATAAGCGGGTACCCTTACTTTAGGAGAGGTAAGGCACTCCTAGTTTGCTCTGTAGTTGGGGATCAGGGACTTTTTTCTTGAAGACAATGACTCTGTTATTCCATTCAGACATTCCAGACCTCCATAGAAAATGATAGCACCAAAAAAGGAGAACTACATGACGGATCGCGGCGACGGCCATTTTCCCCGCTGTGTTTATACTAAATGACTCGGCATCACTCAATGACTTCATCCCATCTCTCTAATTTTGTGGCTTCTCGAACTGCATCTCAACTATTACTCAGGGACGATTTGGCATGACGTAGGAAATTGGTCGACAAGAAAAGTAACAAAAGGACGTTTTTTTTAATCGAACATGGAAATTTACGCTCTAACCACAATTACATAAGGTCACCAAGTAGGGATTACGGTACCAAAGATGTATTTGCAACTGAAGCCATTAATTGCTTGCCTCTCTAAAAATGACATTGGGTTAGTGCTGAAAGCTTAAGTGAGCGCTAAGGTATGATTTCAAAACGGTGCATTTGTTCCATTTTTACATTTTGAATATACTGCATGAAGAATTGAGGTGGTGAATATATGCAAGGCAACAGGCATGAAATGTCATAAATCAGGCTAAAAATAATTCCACTCTTACTTATGTTCTCTCTACACTAAGCCTGAGGTTACCTTTGGATAAAACTTATGGGCTGCAGTCTTGTTGTAACTGATGAGCAGGAATTGTCCTGAATGTGAATAGGCTGCTAGCAGTCGCCAGAACTCATGAAAATATCCGTCCTGTACCATATCAGATACAAGGCAATAAAGAGTCCTAGCTGATCACATGACCTGATGACCTACATAAGATATGAGGAATAGCCATCATACATCATAATTGACCAGGCTTACTTCACACAAAGCAGAGACTATTTAATGTTACTTCCACGGATAAGTGTCGCAAATTTATAATCAACTCGCAAGAAATAGAGCACTTGATTGTGATGGTTTTCAGGAAGTGGCATAACATTGTTAGTTCTCTGACTGTTAGTTCAGTCAGAGATCCTGTTGTTAAAGATATGAATAGGAGCAGTTATAACAGGTGACAGCATTACAGAATTCACTATCATTATCATGAGCATCGATAAAACGCCATGCTTTTGTGTCTTTTGGTCGTCCATCGCAAAATGTTTCAGCGCCGAAACTATACTTTTTTTACATGGCTAAATATTTGTTATCACGCCTCAACACTCGCTGCAGACTCAAGCAGGCAAGTTGTTTCAAAGGATCGAGAAGAAAAAATTGGGAATAAAAGATTTATCTTAGGCACTATTATAGTTTTTTTTTGTGCCTTAAGTGAAGTTCCCCGTCGACTTCTATTTATTTTCTCCAGCCAGTAATGGGCAGAGCACTCCATTGTAGCATCCCTACCCAATATGCACAGTGCAGCCATCTACAATGAATGGAATACTTGCTAACATTCGCCACCATTTTCCTGCGTGAGTGATAATGCTGGCAAATGTATCCAATAACCGTATCAGGTTGAATGAAATGTTCAGAGACAGTGAGCATGAGGAGGACCTTGCGATGATTACGGCAGAGGGGGGGATTTGCATTTCTCTCACAGGACTGGTTCGGATCCCCCCTCTTGTGTATACCTCCAAATCAGCCACACTTCCCAGCACAGGAAGAGGGGGTTGCTATGGGGGAGTGCAGGATGGCAGTAAAAGTGTCAGTCTGATAATGGATGTATTGGTGATGGGGAGCAGTGCTTGTTATTCGCAGGATATTGTGGAAGGGACGGCTAATGATGTGTTCCATGTAAATCTGGATTGGTTCCTACCCGTCTGTGTGTGTGTGTGTGTGTGTGTGGCGCGTATTTATTTGTGTGCGGGCGAGAGAGATGGTGTTTGTGTGTGTCCGTTGCGTTTACATATTAATGTGTGCATGTGTGTGTGAGAGAGAGAGAGAGAGAGAGAGAGAGACAGACAGACAGAGACAGAGGGAGGGAGAGTGTATGTGCATGGTTTAGATGCATAGGCATGTTAATGTGTTAGCATGTGTGTTTTGTAAGTTAACAAGTCTGCATGCATACATATATATATATATATATATATGTATCTGTGTGTGTTTTTCTATTGTTTGTATGTATTTATATGTGTGTGAGAGAGGGAGAGTGTGGGTGCATGGTTTGAATGCATAATGCTTATTTGTTTGCCTGTGTGTTGTGTGTAGGTTTACATTTCTGCATGCATATGTGTGTGTGTGTGTGTGTGTGTGTGTGTGTGTTTGTGCTCATGTGATACAGCTGTATCTTTGGGGTCCAAAGCTGGATCACAGAAATGACCGGGACATATGCAGAAACGAAGCAAGTGTGCTGATGGATGCTTAGGGTCTGTTTTGTGTCCGAACGGCATGACTGGCAATTGAAAATCCCCAGCTTCCTAAGCCGGAGGCATAAGGAAGAGCGGTATTCATTCTCCCTTCTCTGCCATTATCATTTCATTTTCATAGAAGAAGTGGGGAAATGTACAGCCTCATTTGTATCTCTGTTCAATGCAGGGATACACAGCACAAAGGCACACGTTTTCCGCCCACTTGATATATGACAACCTCTACGCACAGAGATGGGTTTCTCCCTAAATTCATGAATGTGACATATATACATTTGCTCCCTTGCATTTGATTGATAAAAGGCACAAACATATGTTTGTTCCCACGCTTTTGATATAGGACAGCTTCAGAGTGCAGGAAAAGAGTTTCTTGCTAAAGTTATGAAAGTGAAAACAAAGCTTGAAACAAAGTTAGCAGCAGAACAAGATGAAAATAAAAAATGTTGGTATTTTTTGTGTTGTACAGGCCTCGTGACTTTAAGATCAGGATATGTGCACATGCAGAAGCGACGACTTCTGACAATGTTTACACTTGTGGGAAACCATGGAGCTCCTTGTTTGGTGCCTGTGTGCCTTTGGGAAGAGCTTTTCATCTTAACACCTCAATAAAGGCGTCTGTCCGTGTTTAAGAAAATATCAAACATGTAAGACAAGAAAAAGAAATCAAATAAACAAGAATAACAGAAAGAAGCTCGATGACAGAAAATACTGAATGGTGAATTCCCAGGTTTTCAGGAATTCTGTGATTCACCCTAAACCTTGTGTGATGTCGGCTGCTTTGTATTGTGACATAATAACTGATTCAAATTGGCAGTGATGAAATCTCAAATAAAAGTGAAAACCTTGAAGAAACAATCGACGATGCACCCCGGTGCTCAATGGAGAAGAATGTAAAACGAAGTAAAAAGGTGCTCTTGGACTTCAGGGAAAAAGCTATGCAGAAACCAAACACGAGGTGTCAATGTCCAGAAACTCAAAAAAAGTAAAAACCTGTTGGAAATAAATAATAATAAAAAACAAATAAGCAAATAAAATGTAGACATAGAAATTATGTCATATGACTCCAGGGGACTTTCTGGCTTTTGAATGTGCAAAAAAAAAAAAAAACATAGTTTTTACTGTAGAAAATACAAAATACACTCATATATTTTTGATACCACTTTAGAAATGTACTAATACATGACTACAGTCTTACTTTCACTTTTGCAAAACCAAAATGGGTTAAGAGTTAGTGCGGGTAGCGATTGCGAGTTTTTGTAGCATTATCCTGGCCCAAGGAGGCCCAAGAAAGGAAGTTAGCAGAAATAAGCACATAAACAAGCTAGGGATGCTATCAAAGTTGTGAAAAGCTGGTCCTTTGGTAACATGGTGGCTTTTTCCCATCCTAGAATAGAGTATTCATGTTCTATTTTATCAAGATCCCATCCATTCGCAGAGAAATTTATGGCAACGTCTGAAGAGCAGATCACAGATTTTAGGGAATACGTTGTGCACACTATCAGAGAATGTAGAATACAGTTTAGAAAAATTAGCATTCAATGTGGAGTGCTTTTTTCAATCGGCTCTTTGAGAGTTATTTCATTTTAGGATTAGCGTGCATCTACGAACGTCTGCAAATGAAAAAAATATGTGGCCTCCAAATCAATCGATTCAAGTGAGCCTGTGTTCCAATGTCTCTGCATATGTAGAGGTGTGCCATTTGGGTTTTTATGACACTGGCGATGCTCTGATTGATTAAACCATCTGTTTGTTACCTCACTGAGCACTTTTATTTCACTTACACTGTAAAACCAAATCAAAACACATTTTTGTAACACTTTTTAACCATATCATAGTGTTTAGATTCAGTTTTAAAGTGTATTGAGCAAATCTGAAAACATCCAATAAACACAACGTTTTGAATGAGAACACCTATTGACAAAAATAATCACCTGGCATTTAGCTTTTACTCACTGGTGTTTAGATTGTAAACATGTCACATGTTCCACAGTTTTACTGTGTAGTTGAGCACAGGGTCAGTCAGTGACAAATTTCCACTTTTCTGCATGAACAATTTCCAGGAAATTTTCTTCCCCTTTCAGAGTATAGTGAGCAGAGGTTACTTTGAACCAGTTTGAAAGCCTGAAACAAAACAAAAAAAGTTTTACTTGGAACTTTGGACCAATTCTGGGGTGTGTTTTCCAAAAACGTAGTTGCTAACTAAGTTGGCAACTTACATAGTTCGTCCATTCACAATCAATGGGTCCAACTATGTTAGTTGGCATCTGTGATTTTGGGAAACGCGCTCCTGATGTTAGGGAGCGCATGAGTCATTCTCATTGTGCTCGCATTTGAGCTCTTTCGCAATCTTCATCAACGCTTTGTGTCGGCGGACGAGGCCCCCGCATACGAAACGCCAGTTACGGCAATCGCATTTCTCGGTCTTCTTCCCTAAATTTAGGTTCGCCCTTTATAGCCTGACAAGCCCTCTGCAGAAAGTACCAGAGTTTTCTCTCATCAAGCTGGTCAAATATATGTAAAAATGACCTGTAAATCTATACAATAAAGAGGCTTATTTCGGTAAACAGGCTACTGTGTCAGATGGGCATATTATTAAAAACTATGAATTGCCCATGTACTTCCGCATCAGACGTTTTTATTGCACTGCAAAGGCTTTTCATCCTTTCAACAAATTTTCCAGCAGTGTGAGGTATGGTGATATTTTGGTGCTTTAATATTTCAAGTGTGCCAGAATATATTTCGTAATTAAATTGTTTCTATCTACAGGAGACAGAAATGCTGTATAATAGGATTACCATGGCCAAGATTTTTCTACACACGCGTGCTTCATCAAAATCGCCATTTTGAGGAAACCTTAATCTCTCTGTTTGTGAAAAGAAGCACCAAGGCTGAATGCCTGCTTGGAAAAAAGTAGATTTGATGTGTCAAGGGACAAAAAAAACTCACTGGTAGGTGCACAAATCAGATGCTCAAAAAGGTTTGTCATCTCGTTGAGCAGAGAACCATGCCTTTGAGAAGTTTCTATTCCCCTCGGCGCATTTTTCGGTAGTAAAATGACTTAAAGGTGCCTCATAGAATGGTGTGTCTAATATCATAATGTAATTCCATAATTACAGGAGGGAAAAGTTCCATGGCTTCCTTTCCAGCTGCTGTTGCCACGGTGAAACAATTTTTCTGACCTCTCTCATTCCTTCTTAGTGCTAACGGATGACAACCTTGTGCAAATGGGACAGGCGGAGAACTTGGGGTTCTGGGTCTGTTTTTAGTTTCCTCTGGGGTATACTGTTGTTGTTTTTCTTGCCCGTATCAACTGTCCTATGAGTGGTTTTCCTCCTGTGCATAAACATCCTCTATGTCGCTCTCAAGTTCTTGTTTTCGTATATATTCATGGGCGACCCACCTCTCTCTTTCTCTTTCTTTTTCTGTCAATTCATAATTCTTGTTCTCTTACAGATTCATACCCCATCTCTCTCTCTCTCTCTCTCTCTCTCACACACACAGCAAACACTCACATACACAAGCACACACACACACATGCACGCATACACACACACACACACACATGCACACGCGCACACACACATACACACACACATGCGTGTGCGCGCGCACACATACACATTTACGCACGAAGGCTCCATGGCTTCAGGATGCATGACACCAGCACAATGCCTAATAGATTTGCTTGTTTATGTTGCATTGAAGAAACAAGCAGAGCCAGTATTCGCTCAGGGTGACAATCTAAGGTGCTCTCAGAGGTGTATTTCAATCTGTCATAGTGCCCAGACCCAAGGGCCTGCTTAATATAGCTCAACACACACCTTCCCTCACATTTTCATGAAAATGCGGATGTGCCCTTATGTTCTGCTGAGAAATTCAAATAATGTATTTTTTGCAAGAATCAGTATTTTGGTATTTCACATTTTAAAATTAAAAGCAGTCTGCATTCAGCATGCAAAAAAAAAGACCTATTGTGTGAAATCAATTGGACAGGTATCCTGCCCCAAATTCTATCGACTTCATATAATGTTTTTCTCTCTCTCACACTTCTGAATGTGTTGTGTCAGAATCACTTTTCGAGTGTCGTGATATTAATGATATTAATCCCTGCGTCAATATGATTTGAATTTACGTATGAAGGGATTAAATAAATGAGCCTGGAAGTGAAAGCGTTAGAAGTGAGTGCGTAGTTGAGTATATTGTGCCAGAATGAATCACCAACTGTCAGTTACCATTTCTCTCTTCCTGTCTCCATTATAAATGAGCTTAAAGACAGATGTAACTGCCCTGATCTTCATTTCATTTTTTTGTTTGGCGACATTGCTGCCTTAGCCTGATGTTTAAATTGTAGCAATTCATTTTCATTTTCTCATTGGACAGTACGCAAAAAGTATTCATATTTTTATTGATTGTTATGATCTAGTATTAACTATAAGGAGGTAATTATCAATATGAACTTGGATTAGAACCCAATCAATAATGTAACCAATTATAACTTAAGGCAGTGCCATAGTACAGCTGGATGTTTTGTCAGGAAATTGTTGACAGATTTTCCCCTCAGTTTTATGAAAGCTTGGATACTTATAGATTAACTGGTCTAAATGCATATTTAATGACAAAATATGTTATATATATCGTTTATTAACACTGAAATGTGTATTTAACCACAAATAAGGATTTAGTTGAAAATGTGAATCTATTAACCTCTGGTGCAAAAATTAAAAGCAAGAAAATGACAATTAAATAAATAAATAAATATTAAATGAGTGTTTTAAAATATTTAATTAAAGTCAAACCTTTGGTAATAAAATTGCTTATAAATCTGTCATTCCAAAGTAAATATTTAAATTTGAATATTCTCCCAACATTTACTCTGTAATTATAATAAAAAATATATTTAATCAATAATATGAAGATTAATCTTCTCGAAATAAGATTTAGCCTAAATTTGGAAGGGCCTGAGTGTAAAAGAAAAAGTTAAGATAAAAAGGTCATCACACTCATATAAATGATGACCTGTAGTTTATTGAAAAAGAAAAAAAAATGTAGTTTTCATCTGCAGAAGGGATGCGAAGCGTAATTATTTCTCTGAGCTGCAGGCCTAAGTATGACTGTATAAGCACACTGCAGTGAGTAGTACACTGCACCCCAGATCCTCTGACTGAGCACTCTGTTCTGAATGAGCCCGTTAGTGACCCCACACTGGAGGTGAGGAGCTCTCCCCTTGGGCGCGTCTCTGTTAAACGAGGTCTCAGAATAACTGCAATCGCGTTACCTTAGCGGCCGCACTCGCGCTGCTCTTCAGATAACATTCATGGAGACTCAGCCCGTGATGTCAGCGGACGCTTGGCTGTCTTCTTTTCTGTGCTTGGCCTCTGGTCATGTGGCTCGAGTGTCCCTCTTACCCGGAATAACCCCGAGACGGCGCTGATAAACAGCAGGGCCGCAGCACATCTGAGCTGCCTAGGGGTGCCCCCACTTATCTGAATAACCGCAGTGAGTAAAATGTGCGCCTTCACACAATGCCTCATACGTGTCTATGACCTGAATTAGAAATTGACTTAAAACTGGTTTAAGAATCTAACAAAATTTTCTGAGCCGTTTTCTTCGTCTATCCATTTAGCAGGGATCACCAAGTCTGCATCTCCAATCCAAATCCACAGCTGGTTTTCGTTTCTCCGGGGTGATTAACTCATTAACTGAATAATTAGTGGTTCTTATTGCCCAGACTGTTTTCACACCTGACTCCCAGGTAAAGTGCAGGTGGAAAACCAGCAGTTCTCGCCGCTTGCAGATCATAGTTTGATGATCTCTGACTCACAGTACTGACTGAAAACGGAGGCCAACGTAGAACTCATTGGAACCTTTTCTTTATTTGTTGTCTTTTTAAAGTTCAGGAATATTCTGATTTGTTGCAACTTTGTGAAAACATGCAAATGAGGAATCAGAAAACTAAATTAATAGCAAGACCACCGCAGATAAACAAAGCTGCCCTTAAATGACCCTCTATTCTTGGAATATTTTTGTTTCTGTCAAAGCAAATTTGGCAAACACATTGTACTAAATATTAAGGCAAACATAATCAACAAAAAAAAGTTAAAGACCACTGAATCTTTTCGCTATTATTTTCTCTTGTTCTGAGCTTACCAAGACACTGTCAAGCTGTGGTGAGACCATGTGGTTTTCACAAAAAAATTTAAATGACCTTTGACTTTATTTGACGTTTTGATTGAATGGTCAGAACTCAGTGCGAGCCTCGTCTTCCCCGTGTGTACCTTTGTTCTGGGGTAATGAATTCCTCTGATCAAATGTTTTGATGCAATTTGTGTCTTGGATTAACACCAATGACATAAACGACACCTACGATTTACGTTCAGTTCATACATTTCACATTCTCGGCTTAAAATACCGTGGTCCTTAACTTTTTTGTTGAGTATATCTCTGATGATGATCTCATGATTACCTTGAGAAAACCTCCCCGATGGCACAATATGTAATGGGTGAAACGATTCGCTTGGCAAAGCTTTTCGTTTTTCCCGTTTTCATTGTTTCCACTCATCAGTAGTTTTGAAAGTTTTGTAGTGAACATTTTGAGAGTACGACTCATTAGCTGAACATAACCTAATAAATAGCAAGGTCAACAGGTCACACAAGTCTTATCTGTAGCAACTCATAATGTAATACATTCAAATAATAATGACTCCATTAAATGTCAAAGAAAAATGAGATAAAATCTGAAATCGTGATAACCTACCGTGATAAGCTGTCTGCACGTCACACTATTACTATGTCTGCTGCTAAAGTCATAACATATTTTGAAACATATAATGTGAAAAGTCATACTGTGCAAAATGCACTTGAAAAGTTTGCTTCCAAGATGCAATAAGTGCCAAAATTTCAAAAATTGAGATAATACCATGGAGCGACAGCCCTGTGCTTCTTACAAATGGTGCAAAAAACCATTTTTAGAAATGTATAATATAAAGTATATTTTTTCATGGTCAAAGTTTGCATTTTTCCACTGAATGCAATAGATGCAAACATAGAAATAGAAAAGGCTGATTTGCCCAAAATGAGTAAAATAGATACAGTGCATTTTGGAAAAAAACTCTTCAATTGCTTCCTGCACTGAACACTTAGGTTTTTAACTATTATTTGTTACATTACACATATTTGAAGACCAAATTTCGCACTTTTGTATATTTATAAATTATATATTTTATAATATTTATAATAATATAAAATGATATAATATATTATTGTAATATTTTTAAAAAATATTTTTCAGTGCTTAGTTTCTAAGATCTTTAAAAAATTTCTTATTCATCATTTCCAAACAATGTGAAAACGTGACTCTGATCATTTTTCCATTGTGGTCTTCATTTATTAAGTTATATTACTGAGACATTGACTCGCAGTATGATCTCTCGCTCGCCGCAGCAGGCGTTTGTCTGATTCTCTGGTCTGCACTCGAGTCGAGCCGCATCCGTGCGTGTGAACGGCGATGCTGTTCCGCGTAGGCGCGAGATGCGAGATGGAGATCTAAGTTGAGCGAGCGTTCGGTTGAGGGGGCGTTGACGGTCACTCTGTCGGGGGGGCAGTCCCTTCCCCACACGCGGGATCTGCAGTTTCCTGCTATGCAAATGCTTGCGGTTCAGCTGTATAGCGGCGGGGAACAGGACACGACTCTCTTGATTGGAACACGATAGCAAGGAAAGAAATATTTTTACTTATACTTATTTTTTTCTCTCAGTCGCTCGGAGTAATGGTTTTAAAAATGACTCTGGAAAAAAATAAAGACATCTCCGCGGAACGGTATTTGTTTCCAGCGTGAACATTTGGTAGAACGGTACTGGCAATATAGTGGGAAAATTCCAGATGACCTCTCCAGTTTATCTTTCAGTGACTTTGTTTGCGACAATGTCCTGGTCTACGATATCGCTGCAGATTTTGTTCAAGGCCGCTCAGGGTATATGGAGTTTCTAAAACCATGTGCTGCCCTGAATTTTGGCTACAGAGCACAGATGTCCTCTCACTTAATTCTCACCCACAGCAAGCGTCAGTGTTTGCACAAATTCTTAATACCATACTCCTTTCTGACAGCTTTACCGTACCTCTCAAATAAAGTGCTGAACAAACCTATGCGTCCAGTACAGCTCACTGCCGTGAAATTATTCAATAAATGTTACACTGTGCCACTGCCTATTTGTGAAAGCTTTTTTTTTTTTTTAACATAATGTATTAATTTAAGCGCTTTTTTATCAGCATCATCCCCCATGATGATATTTTTTACTGATGAAAGTACTGAAAAGCAAAAAAAAAAAAAAAGCACTCAAATGAGAACAAACACGGAATATTCTGCAAACATGATATTTGCATGCATAAAATGGGGCAATATCACAAAAACTTATGTCGAGAAATGTTGCTGAGGGATTTTGTCAGCTGTGAGGGCAATTCATTTTTCAAAGGTTTCACGGTACAAAATACTCTTCTCCTTGAATGGTGAAAACCTGTCTTCCTGGTCAGCTGTCAGGAGTGCATTGTTTATATTGTACAGTGTCCCCCTGTTCCAGTTTGACAGCCAGCGGTCTAAAGCCTGGATAAAGCCAATGTAGCCATGCAAGATAACATCAACACAGCCATTGTGCTGTTGAGCAAGGGCCTTAATCTCTCATTGTGAAACGACCTGCGCCCCAAGAAGGCGTGAGACACCGGGAGAGGGAAAGAAATGGAGGACTAAATTGCAGAGGACATGATTCATTAACTAAACAACGTGCAGACTGGGGGGGGGGCAGAGACAGAGAGTGAGAATTAATTAATGAGAACCAAATGCGATCAATTGATAATGGGCATGAGAATAACTGGATACTGGATAAGGCAGGGAGCTGGAGGGGGGAGTTACACGTTGCTTCAAGAGAATTTGCCCCTGCGAAGTCTAATCCACTGTAAGTTACTTTAAATAAGGAAAGCCGCGAAATAGAAAATACCATGCAAATGTGATGTCGTCCAGTATATCTGCAAAGACGAGTGGATCATTCCGTGCTGATGCACCAGCCCTGACTTGATGTAAAATGGCTGTCAGAGTAAGAATGCAGATGCACGCTTGGGGATGGTAAGTTGTTGTTGCGGAGTCTTGCAAAAGTGAAACTTTCCACCATTTTTTTAATGACAAAGACTGTGTGGTTGGCAAATCATGGAAAATAGGGGAAACTGCTCAGGCTTTACCTTCCTCTAATTCTGGATATTTCAAGAGACTGTTCGAGAAGTTTCGCTTTTATTTAGCATGGTTGCTTTATGGCGACAGAGGCCGTATGAAGTCAGAGCAGCTCAGTTGAGTCCAGCATTGGAAGCCCAGGACCTGTGTGTACATACGTGCGTATTTTGTATATGTATGTGTGTATACAGTGTGTGTGTATATATATATATATATATATAGGTTTGTGTGTATGTATGCATGTATATGTATGTGTATATATACGTTGTACTATCTTCATTTTTTTAAACTATGTTTGTTTTGCATTACCCCAGCATGAGTTTTCTGTTTGTATACGTTGGGTTTTTGGTTCTTTGTCATACCTTCCCCTTTTTTTGTTAATCGTAACTTCAACTAAAAATAAAGTGGACCTCCCAAGGCGGGGTGGGGGAGTTGGGGGGAAAAAAAAGGAAGCCCAGGGCTCTCGGGCCGGCCCGTGTGAATTTGCATTCATTTTTGTTTGATATATATAGAAGGCCCCCTACACATTTCACGTTCCAGTCTTGCTCCACAGTCAATCTAACGATATCATCAGCAAATAGTGCATGCTAATTTATTGATTCTCGAACAAAAACTTTATCTTGGGCGGTTATGTCATTTTTTTTTGTGTGTTGAAATTAACGTTTAGCATCCATATTCGCAATAAACATAGGCTCAGTTATTTGGCATTGTGAGGTTGAGGTCATAGGAAATGGTTGGTGAGAGGTCTTCTTCGGTCACCATTGTTATTGCGGCATTGTGAAGTTCAGCTGAGAGAAAAGGCTAATGGGGGATCCACACTGGCCACCGCTGTCATTATAGCTGCCAAGAGGCAACCATCTGGGCTCATTCAACTTTAATTTACAATTAGATTAGCTTTTTCCTCATTCACTCCATTTCCCACAATAAATTTATTTATTTACTGTATTCGCAATAGTGACTAATAAAAACCACAACTGAAACAGCAGCAAAGATTCACTATGAAAATAACTGGCAATGTTTTACAAAAAGGGTTTATTAATGAACATGAGCTAATGCGGTAAGAAGCATTAACTATCAGTCAATTAACAGTAAACTAATGGGTCTACCAATCATTTACAACCGGTGTTCATGTTAACTAAGGTATTCATTTATACATTATTGAATAGTTTGATGGTTTGAGGTGTTACTCAAGGATTACTTGAGGGAAGTTTTCAACTGTATAATAAGGATGTCAAAGGGTATTAATAAATGATAAGTTAAGGTTACATAATGCTTATTTAGCTCTCTGATGCATTAATTAATTGTTCATTAATTGGTAGTTATTACTGAATCAACTAATGTACTCCAATTATAAAGTGTTACCTAACAACTTTGATGTAGATGAATTGACACAAGCGCTGAAAAAGTTGCTGCGAATAAATAAAAAACCCATTAAGATTTTTTCCACATTTCTCCTGCTGCTGAGCTTCTGTCTTACATGTTTTTATCAAAGAGAGAGAGAGAGAGAGTAACAGGGAGTGTTGTGTATTAGAAGGACCTGACAGCGAGACTCTCACACCATGGGTGACCGTGGTGAAAGATTCATCACAGGGAGAATCCCTGCTAGCTCGCTACGCTAGCACTGGGTGACACCATAAGGTCGCAGTGCCCTCAGTGTGAGCGCTCCTTCAGAGAAAAACCTTCCCGCTGTTCTCTCCCAGGTAACCCTTATGAAAAATTACCACAAAATACTGCAATAAAAATACTATAGTTTTCTATAGTAACTATGGTATTTTTGCAGAATTATAATAGATGTACTCTGGAGTTTACTGTAGTGATGCTTAAGTAAATCACAAAAGTCAAACTCTACTATAGTAAACTATAGCAATGATATTCAATTACTATAGTGCATTTGCAACAAGCTATAGTTAACTGTAGTAAAGTGTAGTTTACTATAGTTTAGATCAGGGGTGTCAAACGGACAGTAAACGGGCCAAGAGGCTGCAGGTCTTCAATCCTACCAAGCAGAAGCTCAGCTGAAAGCACTGATTTAATCAACTGATCTAGGCCTGCACAACTGATTAGTTGTATCAGGTGCACTTCTGCATTGTTGGAGTGAAAACCTGCAGCCTCTTGGCCCATTTACGGGTCAGTTTGACACCCCTGGTTTAGATCAATTTTTCTGATGTAATATATAGTTAACTATAGTAAATTTTTATGAGGTAACAGCCGTGGGAGGTAAACAAGTGAGATGGCAGTGTCCGGAAATGTGAAGGCCCAGGGTGATTCTGTGTGTGTTTTCAGTTTGCACGCATCTGTAAATGTGTCCGCATACAGCCACTGTGCTTGGTTGCGTTTTTGACAGAGACTGTGGTCCAACGCACACGCACAAAAACATATGAATCCTTGAGTTTCTGAAGGGACCAACTGCAAAGAGCACTCAAGAAAGGGAAAAATTTATTTATTTTATGCCCATATGTTATGACCCAGATATTTTTATTTGATTTTTTCAAAAGAGGGTGTCATTAGGATACTTTTGGCTGAAACTGCATGACAGTTCCTTTTTTGTTATAAGATATGCAGACACACTCAGTCATTGGAGTTGGGCCCAATGTAAACTCACTGATTCATCTGGATTACATTTCAAAAGCCTACTAACCCACTTTGAGATGGGGTTGTGACAGTGGGCTACCTTACTGCAGTAATCGTGATCTGGAAGATACGGCTGTTTGAACCTTACTGTAGAAATCCCCGTGAGTATCAAAACCCAAGCCCCGTAGAGACACTGTATTTGTACCAAGGCTGCTAGAATATTTCAGGGCACCCAAGCGGGCAATTTCAGCAAGGATGATTCTTGGTCTTACTTAATCTTTGTAACACCTTAGGCACCATTGAACAGGAAACTTAAAACTTGAAAAACCTGTATCGAATCTGAAGCCGTGGTAATGTAAGCACGAGGCAGGACCACTCGATTGTCACAACTGAAAGTCGATAGAAAACAAAACTTCACTTACAGAGAGCAGAGAAAGGAAGTACAATTAGCACCATAATTTCTTGGACAGTGACTCATTTTTTTATTCTGGCTTTGTTGGCCGGGTCAATCACTTGATCTGACTCCAACTGAACGCGCATTTTACATGCTGAAGAAGTGACTGAAGGTAAACTGTCCCCAAAAAAAAAGCAGGAACTGAAGATGGTTGCCATGCAGGCCTGACAGAGCGTCACCACAGAAGATACCCAGTGTCTGGTGATGTCTATACGTCACAGACTTCAAGCAGTCATTACTTAATGAGGATTTGCAGCCAAATATTAAAAATGATAGCGCTACATTATGTCTTAACTGTCAAATGAAGACCACAAAGGAAAAACGATCCAAGTCCAAATTTTGTAGTTTTGCATATGTTTGAAAATAGGGGGGGGGGCTGGGCACTGTTAACACAGTATGAAATGAAATGGATGAAAACGGCCACAAATTTCAGATGACTTGCATCAGCACCTCAATGAGTTGAACAGAGGTTAGGCATTCACCCGTTCGTCTGACGGTCTTGTCTGTTTCTAGGAAGGTTTTCAAAGATAAATGTGGGACTGAGTTTAATGAAATTTTGTGGGAGCGTTCCGAGGTGAAATTAATTTCACGGGTCAAGGTCAAAGGTCAAGGGAAACATCGCAGAAAAAGTCAAAAACGATTGTGCAGGTGGAAGTATGCCTGCGGAGAGCAGCCCTCTGCCACTGCCATCTCAACAGCCGCAGCTAAGCTTGCGATTAATTTCACTTGAGGCGGAAGGAGAAATAGAAACAAACTTAAAGGTGCACTTATGTGTCCGCTGGGGCTATGCTTATATGGCTATTCAATACTTGCAAGCACTTTTCCTTGAACGAGCTGTTTTTCCTTCTAATTTGTCTTCTCGCGGCTGATTTTCGAGGACGCGGTTCAGGGTGACAGCTTCGACCTCTCCGTACCTCGAGTGGCCCAGGCGACTGTCAGCTAGCTCGAATCGTCTAATTAGCAGCGCCCGTTAAAAGCCGCGTCGTGGACTTTGCCGGGCTTAAAAGCTCATTTTTACCTGGCTTTTAAGAGAACCTGCTCCGAGGATCAATACCTATCAAAACTATTAAAGGAATATATTTGTCATGGGCCGATGAGGGGCCGGCAGTTTAATCCACCTAGTTAAAGCTGCCACGGAAAACAGATACAGCCCGCTCGCTGAAGACAGGAAGTGTAATTCAGTGTAACTTGGGGTCTTGTGATGGTGGGATTTGTTATTGAGCTGCATTAAAACGAAACACAGGCCTGACGCATGGATCAGTT
The DNA here is from genome assembly GCA_029721435.1 of Gymnothorax reevesii. Classification (NCBI taxonomy): domain Eukaryota; kingdom Metazoa; phylum Chordata; class Actinopteri; order Anguilliformes; family Muraenidae; genus Gymnothorax; species Gymnothorax reevesii. The sequence goes on from CM056574.1 coordinate 13,572,067, forward strand.
AGAGCCCCCATTAACCTCTGGGGGAGACTCGAGGCTAATGCAGGCCTGAGAGGGTTAAACTACACAGAGGATAAGGACCCTACTGCCCTGTCCTCGCTTACAATAGACTAGTAAATGGCTGCTTCAGTCCGAGAACCAGCCAGATTAAAGGGAATTAAATCAAACTAGAGCTGGACTCGCGAGAGCCCATACGTCCGCCAGCATTACTGGATTTGAACTTTGGCCTATATCTCAGGTGTGCTTTGGCCAAGATATGCCAAAATGTAATGACTTGTTCCTCTTGTGCTATTTGAACGTCCTGTAAAGTTTGGTTAAAATCTTTGCAACCATTTTTGAGATATCCTGCTGACAGACAGACAAACAAATAAATAAATGACTCCCGCCTAGCGGGACCATGGTTGAAATCGTCTGGTGTCTGACTCGAGACTTCACATCTCTGTCAGTATAGCTGGATTTGCACTTCGGCCAATAGCTCAGCTGTACTTTGCCTAGATATGCATAAATTTAATCACTTGTTCATCACTTGTTGTGCAAATGTAACATCGTGCAAAGTTTGGTTGAAATCTATGCAGCTGTTTTTGAGATATCCTGCTAACATACGGACAGACAGACGGACGACTAACGGAACAAAGTGACATGATTATTGATTTCGACAACCAATAAACAAACGGAAGCAAAAACATAACCTCCTTGGCGGAGGTAATAAATCAACAGTCCTCTGAACGTAAAGAGAACTCGCTCACTGATTTACTGATATTAATTGCATGAAACATGACCTTGTGCTTCTCCCTGCTGCACGTAAAGACCTTCTTTCTACCTTCTACAAGTTTAGGGTCACGTGGACTTGAAGCACCACTCAAGCACCACGGCCCAGTGCCTTCAGCTCGGTCTCTGTAACCCCTTTCATACACTAACTTACATGACCAATCAGAATCCACACTTTGTCTGCGACTGTTTTACAATTGGCTCACCTTTTTCTAAAGTGCAGCTAATCCTTACTTGTGTTTAACTAACTATATCCACGGTCTTCCCAAATTTGATCAGCTGCACAGCCCGGGTGAGCTGTGATGCTCATTCAGTGATCTGTCTCTAAACATGTGGCTTCTGATGCAGTTATTTCCTGTCACTGTGAGAGATGGCACCCCAGCAACGATTACAGTTTTCCAAAACACTTTTTTTTTAAAATTCATTCATAATTAATATTGCTACTTTAACTCTCAGAGGGCTGAATAAATTTTTAAAGAATGAAAAATTTTATTATCCTGGGCTGTTGAAAACTTCTTTTGAGCAAGTTGCCACATGACAGGTTTTCAACAGCATCTGATTTTAATATCTTACATCATTTGACAACTATGGATGCCTATAGAGCTCTGAGGGTTAAAATTGATGTAATATATTCTGCTCTCCCCCGGGAGCATGGATTACAAAGGAAATATGAGTGCATTGTGGGTAAACGCCATAGACTCTATTTATAATTAGGATTCAGGGGTTTACACCACTTTTCGTGCCGTGAACTTGGAGAAAAGACAAGATGGGTAAACTAGAGGAAATAAATTCATCCCGCAGACCTAATTTCCATGTCCGCATCTCCCATGAGCGCACGCGTGTTTGCTGAATGCGGTACATTTTTTCCGACCCGCTAGCAGAGAGTCAAACCCGGGCCACGGCCCCGTCGTGTTGCAGAGCTTGGTTTGGAAGGTTGAGTGAGGTGTAGCCCCTCTGGAAGAGTGCTGTGTATTTGAGATGCTGATAAACAGTGAGGTTACTGAAGGTCTTTGAAACAGACCTTGGTACAGGAGTACTTTTCAACCCTGTGAATGCAGGCCATCTTTTTCAGACAAACTCACTTATTTTTATCATCTTTATTACTATTATTATCATCATTATATAGTGCATTCTCATCTGCTATATCGGAGCAGTTGGCTAAATAAATAGAAAACTTGTCTAATCGTGCATGTTAGATTTTCTCTCAGATTTTCACTGAAAGTCGTATATCTACGGCTGATTTGTATTTCCCCAATGTGCAGTGGGATGCTGCCAACAGGAATCTTGACTTAAATTTTAAAATTGGAAATTCAAAGTAAGCATGTTTGAAGTAAGCAATTTTCTGTTGATGACAAGGAAAAGCGAATAGTTGTGTTGCCAAACCGAGACATTATTTTCAATCCCCCTTTCGTCAGAACCAATCAGTGACAGACCGCGGTGGTTGAGGTGGAAGACTGACGTAATGAAGGGCTCCTCGGCTGCATAAATAGCTCGGTTCCGTTCCACTCGTCCGCCGGTGTGCAAACACAGAGTAAAAACACGAGGGGAACGACAGGAAAGACGTCTCCAGATGATGCTTACGCGAAGCACACGGACCTCTGCGCGATAGTTCAATTACGCCGCGCGTTACTGGAGAATCAGCCCTGGCAGGGACGGTCTCGGGGGAGAGGATGTTTTCGTGTCCAATCAGCCCTCCCGGATGCCGTGAGTGGCAGGTAATTATTGCGGTTTGAATATTCCGGCTGCGCTGACGAGCCGTGACGTGCGCCTGACCGCTTTGCGGGAAACCGAAGTGATATTAACACATTCCATACGGCGAGTTTTCCAAACCCCAAAAAATCCCCTGGCCTACCGTCGCTTCCACTGGCTTTTCTGGTTTCTTAATAATTGCGATAATCTACCCATTTAGTGGCTTGAGGAACCCAGTTGTTCACAATATACAACACACACACACACACACACACACACACTGGAGGAGGGGGGAGCTTTCAGTTTTCAGTTGAAATTATCGGTTTACTTTCTACTTGGCTCCACACACGACAGGGGATTATCTAAATTTACATCAGGTTGATTTATGCAGGATAGATTATATCTTCACGTGTGCTGACTTTATGGAAGAGCATTTTCTTTATTTCTCCTTTATGTATTTATCCAGGAATTTCATCATGAGATACGATCTCTCATCTTCCCCACAGTTTTGGTCAGTATGAAACTGGTATACATCATTAGCCAAAAAGTCAATAATGTTCGCCTCCCTGATTGTTTATCTAGTCAATATTATGAAATAGACTGTAGCAACAGGAGTTCAGGTGAAGAACAGGGTGGATATGTGTATGCGTGTGCATGTGTGTTTGTGTGCATGCGTGCGTGTGTGTGCGTGTGTTTGTAAAGTGGCAGTTTTGCAGATTACCCTGTCGAGGTTTCCGACCCGCTGGATGCCAAACAGCAATCCAACGGGAGCTAGGACCATGGGCCTAAATAAAAAGAAGGCTCAAGTGCCAAGGCTGGAGTGAAAACAGAATTTAATAATCAATAGAAATCAGACCGCAGCCAAAGACAAAAGACAACAGCAAACATCTCCGACAAAAAATGGAAAAATGCAGAGGCAACATGGGCTGCCACTGCCAGCCCTAAATACTCTTCAGTCACCTCCACCTTAACAGGCCGCACCTGCAACCTGCAGTGGACTGTGGCAGGGGAGGGGCCGTAAGGTATAAACCCTGACAAACCCTGTATCTCCGCATGTTAGTCTGAATATACAGAGGAACTTTCTAGTTTTTGTTTTTTGGGAAGGTACATTCAGAACATCAGCAACATGTCTCCTCCTGCAAGATCTCATCTTCATTGCACTAATGAAAGTGTTTAACTTTAACGCCTAATGTTAAGATACATTTTAAGCATAAGGTAAATCAAGTAATGCATACACGATTTGACAGTGGTAAATACAAATGAGAGGATGATAGCAAATTGAGGATTAATGTTACTAAAACAAATGTGAATTCAAATCACCATGTTTGCTCAGGAATTGTGAATTTGGGCCAGAAAAAGAAAGGTTTAAATGAAGTCACCATCGGTATTTTACACTGAAATGCTTGGGGGAAAATGCGTACCCGGCACCATCCCTCACAAATCGGGATTTAGTCATGAAGAACATGATTACATGTCTGTTTTTTAGCTACAGAGACATTAAAGTTATTTAGCTGTGACTTCCATAAAAAACTAACCACCGTTAATTGGACCACTCTGGAGCAATGTTGCATTGTGGGAATCGCACAAAGGCCCAACAATTGCATGAATGGTTTAGACTAAACCTTAAACCACTAACTAACTGGTTTGCAGAAAACCCTGGCCTCCCCCAGTTAAACCATTTTGAAGGGCTTAACCCTTCAACCTGCAAACGTGGCATAAATTTCTCCCTCCGGTGTGAGCCAATGAGAATTCTTTCCTTAAACATGTCTCACGGTGCGGCTCAAATCTTGCCACTATAAACTGGGACCTCATTTACTCATTTTACTAAATTATCTCAGTTCCATCACTTACTTACACTTTAAAGTTTTAATTAGGTGATTTCATGCCTGCCCATCGGGCACATAATTACATAGAAACCATGACCCATTAAAAAACAAAAACACGTGTCCTTAAACATAAGCACAAACATCATTCTTTCATTATTACCGTAGCAACTGCAGAAGTGTTTGTGTTTATTTTCTGCCCCGTCTCCAAAACCCAGCGGACGTGAGTCTCGTCCATCAAGCGTGAACACTGTGTGCAAATATGTCAGCGGAGGAGCCATTACCCGACTCCAGGAATAACTGAGCGACATGAATGCTCAGAGCCTCGCGTTTAAGACGCCTTTCAGAGTGTGAAGCAAACTTCGGATTTGTCTGAGCTACCAATCATTAGACCTAAAACAGTCAGGTCGCTGTGCTTTAATATGGTAAATTTATTTATTTATTTAAACCACCTTTACAGAAGAAAAAATTACATAAAATACACAAAAATACAACAATCACGTAACGGTAAAATTTTGATGGAGACAATGAATGGACAGCAATAAGTTAGGATTTGTCAAATGTAATATTTAGAAATATTCGGGAAAATGCTGTTTATTACACCTGGAGTACAACCAGGGAGTTGTAATCAAATAAGTATAATTTACAGTAATAATTTCTGTCTTTTTTTAAATAATTTTTTCATCTTTATCTATTGAGTGGAGAGGTTCATGGAGCATTAGGGTATATTTACACAAAAGGCCTTCTGAGTGTGATTTTTGTTGGTTAAGCGTTCTTAGGCGACGGTGCGCTAGTGACACATGATTAATGCACCATGTGACGTCCCTCATGATGTTTTCAAGAGGTGTGAAGGCATAAGACCAGCTTATTTAAATTAAGGGCAGCCTGACAGTATCATATAATAAAGCACTCGGTTTAATTTTGCACACGCTTTTAAATTAAAAATATGCCATAGTGCATAGAGTAAGGATTTTTTAATGGCCTGGCAGGGAATGTAACGTTGATATCGACTCGCGTCTAATAGCAGCTCAGCAAAATTTGCGGCACAAAGCATCGCATTTGTTTTGAAGATACGTTAACGTATAGGCTGCCTAAATATAGTTGACTTTCTGAAGCGGTGGTTTCATTTTACACTGGCGGTAAAAAAAAAAAACAATAGAAATTATGAAGGTGACCCGATGGATTTCATTGCAGCAAAAGCAGGTAGAAGCGCTAAACAGGCTGTCGAGACAGTACCCATAAGCCCCTCCGTACCGTAGTGAAACGTCATTGCAGGAAAAAGTACATATGTTTTCTGAGACTGCAGTATTTCAAATTATTTTTCAATGCAATGTCTAATCTTTTAGATGAATATTACCACAAACTGACCCCCAGAGACATCATGAAAACTAAGTGCAGGGTTATTCCTGGCCGACTCATTTATACACCAGCAGTTCTTGCGTGAGACAGCTCGCGTCTGGAGATCATGTGACCAATCAATAGGCTGGAGAACGAAGGGTGGAAAAATGCTAACTGAAGTGAACTTAAAAGAGGAAAATTTACGGCGTACTTTACCTCACCAAAATTTGGCTCACTGAATAGCTCTGTCATCTGATTAGAAATACATAGCCTTAAAAGAAAAATCTGAAACATTAATCAGTAATCAAGGACCAACCAATAAGAAGTTGATCGCAGAAAATAATCGCATATCAGAAGCTTCTATTTCTTTTTTGGGGGTTCTGTTGCCATGTTAATCCTGAAGTCACATGAGAGGATCAGTGCATGTGCTCAATTATATATTTGAAAAAAAAAAATAGTATGACTTACTATAGCCAACTAAAGGCATTTCCATTTTCGTATGCATGAGTGTATGACAAAATGCTGAAATGCTATTTGTGTTTGTGTGCATGTCTGTGAGAGAAAGACAAAGAGGGCGAGAGATAGTGAGGGAGGGAGAGAGAGAGAGAGAGAGATAAATAGAGCAACAGAGAGAGTGAGGGGGGAATGTGTCCTGTGTTGTGAGGGACCTGTGTATTTAAGGTAACAAGGAAGAGTCAGTTTCCCCCATATGCCTTCATTAAATGTGGCTTAAATCTCAGTGACCGAGTCATGCGGTTCTCTCTGAAAGTTTACAGTTTGTGAGGTGCGATAATGATGTGGTCTCTGCACTGACTAACCCCGGTGTAGAGCTGACTCTATGGCCAGGATCATCCACTCTCTTAATCCCAGTGTTAACTCAACTCCAGCAGAGTTTGTATGAGACCAAACCATCCATCTTGGACTCAAATGAACTCTATTGGAGTTGAATTAACACTGGGATTTTTACTGTGTATGTGAGATTCCAAGGGCTAGCTGCCTGCAATACATTATTCAATGAAGGACAGCATCAAAGAATATTCTGGAAATGGAGGAGAGGGGGATGGCAGTAAAAAAATTAACAGCCTCTAAAGTGCTGTCAAACTGGTCCGTTACTGGACCGAGGGGCTGGAGGTTTTCAATCCAACCGGGCAGAGGCAAATCTGATACAACTAATTATATCAACTGATCTCGGTCTGCACAGGTAATCTGGTATCCGGTGTGCTTCTGCTTGGCCGTTCTGCGGACCCCTGCTCTAGACCTTGTCTAACATTTACATTTATGCGCCTCAGTTCATTTCTGCTATGCTGAGGCAGAGCCCAGAGTTTGGTTTGCAGTTCTGACAGAAACGCCGCATGGATTTCATTTTATTTCATGACACAGGCCATCAGTAGGAAATGTTGAGTTTGTCCGCTGTCATCTCAGGCTAACCCTTCTGTTTAATATCGGATCCCGTGGCTTTTCTGTGGGCACGTCCGTAAAAACCAGCCTGGCGACGGCCCCCGTCTGGTAGCCTAATCGCTGCCATGAATCACCGCGGCCTGGAAATATACAGCCGCTGTCATAAACGCAGGTCACCTCCTAATGGCCTGGGTCATCTCGGCTTCGCAACTGAGGGCTAATAAAGAGGGAAGTCAGACGTGGTGGAATGGCTCAGTATAAGCTGTCAAAAGTGAGAAAGAGAGTTACGTGTCCTCTCCCACGAAGGGTGGCGAAAACTCCTGCATCGCCAACGCTGGACAGCGCCACCTTCAGACCATCCTCCAGACCTTCTGAAGATCTGCTGAAATTAGATCATGTCAAAAAAAAGGAGATCTTGTGTAATTAAATGCCTGTAGTATTCGATGGTGCCCACTGCAAGTATTTCCACACTTGGTGCCAGGACAACCCTTTGGGCTAATTTATTTATCCTGCGCATGAATAAACATTTGAATGTTTCTCTTTTAGCACTAATCGAAAGTTTATCCTGTCTATCGCTAATGTAGTTTGTATGATGATTTATTAATACCTTAATTAATGCACTTGTTGACTAACAACTCATGATTAGTTATTTCAGTGCTCAATTAATGTGTTGGAACATCATTAGCCTATTCTAAACACTACATGACCTAATACCAGTGACTGTAATCTAAATATGGAGTGCGTGTGTGAGAATGGAATATACAGAAATATCCAAAGAATATGGATGTATGAAGAATATCTAATAGGGTAGATCAACTATGCAGTAAGGCTACGCACTGAAGTTAATATAATGCCTTACGTAAACTAACTGCAGAAGGTTTGCATTCTTGTGGAGGCTTACTGCAAACCAATGGATCAGCTTTTGCCGCGCCAGTCTGCTTGAGATAGCGCTGAGGTAACATTGTGGAAGAAGACTGGCACCAAAAAAGTTTTCTACCATGTTGGAAAAAGTCAACTACGCAGTATGATGCATCTCTACGTTAGACTACGCAGCATGCAGTAATCTGCAGTCAATATGTCAGAATACCGATGGGACACACATCAATATTTAAAAAAAACATATTCACCTGAAGCTAAATAATTCAACATTACAGACAAGTTCTCTGGCATGTTGGATAAAAGGTCTTCCATAGCGGAATGTGTTGGTTCACATTACCACAGGTCCATTGCCACGTAAGTTTGCAAATCTTTACTGTCACTTGTGGATTGCCACAGATTTGACTCCTGTAAATTGTTTGGTTCATGTAAATTTACGCGAGCTGAACTCCGATTGCGAAACTTTGTTGCATAGCGGATCAACCCTGTAAGGACTGTAGAACTCAATTGTGTATGTTTCCCAAACAGATGGTAATCAAGGACGATGATTAGGTTAACACTGCAGTTATTTGGCCTGTTTAAAATGACTAAATTACATTGATCAAATGAAATGAAATGCTGCCCCGCTGTTTTGACACCGCCCAAGGGAGAAAAGCTGATTAAAGTCGCGAGCTTAAATCACTAGCACACTTCTGTGAATCAGTGCTGTGTGCCAGCATCATCACAAACAATTATTCAGTGATTTAGTCACATTATTTTACGCAGCAAGAACATCTGCAACATCATCAGAAATGCAAACACTTTGCACAGCATTAATGGACTGCGGTCCCATTTATCTTTTTGCTAGACCCACAATAAAACACTATGTCAATACACAAGTTTTGTATTTGGAGTAGGCTACTGTATGTAGGTGTATTAAACAAGTTTTCATTCAATGCTTCGGAAAGTCTTCTCCATTCCCATTGGAGCAATGATACGTACTGTAGGTTCAAAGGTAAACGTGTAAATGTTCACTTACCAGCAGATTGCAAGTATTTGATTGACATCTGCATCATATGTACCTATGTCATTGTTTACCAATAGATTTTGTACAATAAAAAAAAAACATCTAATCAAATGAATAGTGCAGAATTAAAAGGCAGTCCCACCTTTATTAAGAAGCAGAAATAAACCTAGATTTTTCAACCTGCTTCATGACTACACTCCAATTTTATTGACTGAAAACATTGTTCACTCCCTCCCCATTACAACTCTTGCGTGTTGAGTGCTCTGAAACAAAATGGCCGCCATGCCTCACCCTGGGTGGTGCTTCACGTTTTGGTGATTTTAGCTAGGTTCCTCCACATTAGTTTGAGGTGCCTTAAGTCTCCACTGGCGGGTGATTAAAGCAGCGATACACACAAGCAGTGATCTATCTCTCTATCATTAACGCAGTGGATAGAGGTATGCAGCTGCAATCCAGGTCATGAAGAGAAAGATGGTAGGGGTAAGAAATGAAAGTGGTTGAGGGGGTGAAAAGGATCATGGGAAGGCTGTAGCTGAGGTGAACATGCCGGATACGTGGACGGCTGTATCCAGGACACCCAGGCTGCGGTTGCAGAAGCTGGCTGGCCGTCGATAAGCGAATCGATCCAGTCAGAGGTGTCCTGTTCCGATCCCAGAGATCGCCGCGCTGCCGTCGCACCAGCACTGGCTTCCGACATCCTAGCGGGTGCCAGCGACTCGATCGATCGGACCGACGCCCGGGCTGGGGGTCGGAGGAAACTGCTGTCGGGAGCGGTGTGAGGGTGTTATCTCTCGCTGTGTATTGGGTGGCACTCCCACACAGGCATCCAAGTCAATCCAATTCAATTCTTCATCTTTATGAATTTACCGGAGGACCATCGTTTGGACGCATTAAATGGAGCAGAAAACCTCAGGCCAAAACCTCCAAATCGCAAACATATGAAAGACATGAGATAAGGAAACCCCAGCTGGGAGAATAAACCCACAGAATAAACCGCAGCAAAGAAACGACCAAAATCCCAGCAAACTGATGTGGCGAATGACTGCAACAGAGGTCAGTTAACTGAGAAGTGAGGTTCATCGTAGTTTAATCCTGCTTCAGTGCATAAACACCAGCAGTGTTCATCAGGGTAAATGTTGTCCTGGGAACCTGCATGGAAATAGCGGCTTAAAGCTGTAAATTGATTGTAGGTTACAGGTGGCCAGTGTGACCACTGACAAGAAAAATCCTGGAGCAGTGTTCAACCTTAGAGTACTCATTCCACCAGCCAAAAATATACTGGATTCCTTCATGACGTGTCTGTATATTGGAACTTGCCGAGTATAAGTATGTTTGAGAGAGCTTGAGAAAAAAAAACTATGTAATTTCTTAGTATACAGTGAAGAATGATTCATATTTAAGTCAGGATTCAGGTTGGACCATGACTTTATGAAAGGGGAAATTAAGGTTTGCAATTAAAAACAAAAAAAAAAAATCATTTTCAGTCATTAATCATACTACAGTGCTAATTTTTGGTAGTTTTCAGTGCCCTCAATAATTATTGGTACCCCTGGTTAAAAGCCTTAAAATAAATTCAATTTTTATCGCAGAAGCATACTCTCACACTGAAAATTGGAGAAAAATGTAACCTTCAACTCAAGTAAATTTTAAGGGGGAAAAAAAATCCCCAACTAAGAAATAATTATTTTTCATAAAATCACCTGTTCCACAATTATTGGCACCCCTAACAATTCCTAGGAAATAAATGCAATTGAAGTATTTCTGTCATTTCTACAGTAGTGTACAAAGTTGATCAGAGTATCTATAAACATTTAATTAGTAATTCATCACTTCCTCTTTCCCTGGGGTATAAATATGACGTGACACAGAGGCCATTTCTCTTATCCACTCTTAAACATGGGAAAGACAAAAGAACACACCATTCAAGTAAGGCAGATGTGTGTTGACCTTCACAAGTCAGGCAATGGCTACAAGAAAATATCCACTCGCCTGCACCTGCTCATATCTACTGTCAGAGGAATCATTAAGAAGTTTAAAACAACTGGAACAGTGGTAAACATGCCTGGACAAGGACGCAAGGTTATTTTGCCACCTCCAGTGAGGAGGATGGTAAGAGAAATAAAAAGTTCTCCAAAGCTCACTGTTAAAGAATTCCAACAAATAGTAGCATCTTGGAGTCACAAAGTCTCCAAAACAACCATCAGGCGCCATCTACATGCCAACATGCTGTTTGGAAGGCATGCACGGAAAAAACCTTTTCTCACTCACAATCATAAACACAAACGTCTGGAGTTTGCTAAGCGGTACTGGGACTTCAACTGGGACCATGTGCTTTCGTCAGATGAGACCAAGATAGAGCTTTTTGCCAACAAACACTCTAAGTGGGTCTGGCGGAACACAAAAGATGAGTATGCAGAAAAGCACCTCATGCCTACTGTGAAGTATGGGGGAGGATCGGTCATGGAGTGGGCCTGTTCCTCTTCCAGAAGCCCTGGGAACCTTGTTAGGGTGCATGGTGTCATGAACGCTTTGAAATACCAGGACATTTTAAATCAATATCTCGTGGCCTCTGCCTGAAAGCTGAAGATGGGTCGTCAGTGGGTCTTTCAGCAAGATAATGACCCTAAACATGTGGCCAAATCTACACCGAAATGGTTCACCAGACACAAAATCAAGCTCCTCCCATGGCCATCTCAGTCCTCAGACCTCAAACCCATTGAAAACCTGTGGAGTGAGCTGAAGAGGAGAGTGCAGAGGAGAGGACCCAGGGTGCTGGATGATTTAGAGAGATTGGGCAAAGAGGAATGGTGGAAGATCCCTCTTTCTGTATTCTCCCATCTTGTGAAACAGTAAAGGAGAAGATTAGGTGCTGTTTTGTTGGCAAAAGGGGGTTGTATATAGAATTAACATCAGGGGTGCTAATAATTGTGGCATGCATTATTTGATGCTAAATCATTATTTCTTCATGTTGGATTTTTTTCCCACTGAATAAATGCACTTGAAATAAAGGTTGGATTTTCCTCTTTTTTTCCATTGTGGTCCTATATTATTTAGAAAAAAACTGAATTTATTAAAAGCTAACGAACACATCTACCAGGAGTGCCAATAATTATGGAGGGCGCTGTAGCTGTGGCAGTTTGATCCACCCATCTCCCGCACATTCCCTCCCACTCCTTCCTGCAAAGACTGACGGCCCAAAGACTCTGTCCAATCAGGGCCCAGCACCCTGACCAATGACCTGCCACGAAGGACAAGATGTGCATTCACATACATGTAGCAAAGGCAGCTGGCACACCGAGGAACATTGTCGTAGCGTGTGGAATGTGTAGACTGTATATTTAACCGTAAGGGGGGTTAGTGATGAATCATTGTTCACGCTGGATATCAAAACCAAATCTTAGTCAAACAGCAGTACCAAGTGAGGAATGTGATCGAATCAATCAGTTTATTCTGTCACCATATACAGAATATGTGCTCAACCATTCCAAACATTTACTTCCTATATTTCCCTTTGGACTTACATTTAATATTTACATCTATCATTAATATTTGTATGAAACATTAATATTTACATAACATTTACATTCTGCATACTGTATATATTAAACATTTAACAGTTATATAAAATGTATAACTTTCAATCTCACTTTGAGATGTTAAATCATTCCAGGAAAAGTATCAGCAATTGATCAGCCAAGTGCCGTAAATACTTAAGTCACATTTTCACACACCCAAAGGTAAGGATGTGAAACGTTAAGACCACTGCCTCAATTTCCTCAAAATGGATATTTCGTGACTGAAGTACTTTTCGAGGTCTTCAGTTTGTACCACAAAATTCTCTTTAAACACTGAAAGAAGTGACGATAGAAAAATATGGTTCATATTTTTATTATATATGGTGACTCTGAGCATGGAAATCTTGTGCAGAGTTGCCGGTAATGCAACTTTGTAAAATCAGCATCCAATATTAACTGTCTTGTTTCCCTGTACTGCCACAGCAGAATGAACGTAACTCTCTAATCTCTCCTCCTAATGAGCTGAAAAATTGATGAACTGGCTACTTAAAATATTCAGATTGATTGATTAATTAAGTACACGTTTAACAACACTTCAGCACTTCCTTAAGGCTATGTCCTGTCAATCTTCATTCTCTTCCCTAAGGAAGTGCAGATATAAACACCATTTAGTCATACCTGTGACCAACTTACAGTCCCCAATTAGCCTAACATGCATGTACTGTATTTCGCCTGAGGGTGGATACCTAAACGAACATATCAACTCCACACAGAGGCCCGAAGTCAGACTCAAAGCCGCAGTCTTCTTGCTATGGGGCATGAGTGCCTCCCACTGCATCACCGTGCAAGATTTCAAGACAAACTACATTATCTGGAGGGCATAAGAACTCTTCCATTGTTCATCTGATGTCTTTCTTAGTAGGAGACTGTGCCCTTGCCAATATGTATATTTGGAGGCGATTCTTGGTCATTTGAAGTGATTTGAGTGTTGGGAATATCGCTGATTCAATGATAATTCAACTGAGAAGCAACCGCACTAATGCAATATTCAAAAAATTGCACTATACTGTATTTTGTTCTGAAAATGGACAAGTATTAAGCCATTTATTGGTCATTTATTTTCCAGTTGTGCTTGCACATATCAGTAACAGTAATTCTTTTGAGTTAAACAACTCAAGGAAATACGAGTAACACAATCCGTATAACTTTCCAAACAGTGGCAATAGACGTAAGAAAATGGTGGCAGCGCGATGTCGCTCGGAGCAGCGAGGGCATGTATCATCTTTTCTCTGGAAATAGGCCGTGCCACATCCATCATTATAAATGGGTGGAAAAAAGAGGGAACGACGCTGGAATGCCTGAGTCTCCGGAGATGGGCAGCATCCGGTGTTAATAGAACATAACTCTCAGCTCCCTTTAATTATTAAGCAGTGAGTGGTAGCTATTACACTGGAGCCAGCAGTGGACGGTCTAAAGAGGTTATGAACCCCTCCTCCCTCCTTCCCTCATTGCCTCCCTCTCTCCCTCCATCTCTCTTGTTCCCTATTCCTCGTTCCCTGCGTACTAAAATGTGGCGATTGCCCTTTCATTATTCCGACGAGCTAACATTTCCATTAGCAGCCGCTCCTCTTGCGTTAGCTCGCGCTGGCGTCCATTTTCTGCCGCGTGTAATTGACGTGTTTTTAACGTGCAGGCCTTCTCCCAGACACTGTGCTACTGCGATCCACTTCCTGGCAGCTACAGCGATGTTTGCATTACCTCAGCTGACTTTACTTAAAGGAACCGTATTGCTTCTTGCCGCAACTGACGCAGATGAATAACAATACAAGTGCTGTAAGCTAAGGCTTGGTCAGACAGATGGATGAACTTCAAGTTAAGCCGTAAGCTTCAAAACAGTTGTAATCCCTTGTCTGCGATTTCAATATTGAGCATTAAATGGAAAAATACATGACATTCTGCAAATTTAACAATCATATTCTGTAATGTGGCATTGGTCATTGTTAAATTGTATTGTGACAGGAAGGAATCACAAAAGATCAAGCTATGTACTTTTCTATTGATTTGGCCAATAAAAAATGCCGAGAAATAAACAAGCCTAAACAGTATGTATTCAAAACAGAAAACAACAGAGACTTGTACACGGTGTCTTCACGCATCATAAGCAACTGAAAATTCAGCATAACTTCATCAGATTAATATCCAGGGGCCTGATTTATAAACTGTGCGCAGGCACAAAAAAGATATGTACGTCACTTTCTTTGCAGATTTCTGATTTATAAAAACAAACTTGACATGAAAAAAAAGGGAAATTATTAAGATTATGCGCGATGTCAATACATTCCAAGTCCTTCCTGATCAAATAAATGAAAATTCCATGCAGTTTATTCTACCCATAGGTTAATAAATTAGGTTATTTTCCACAAAATTTTATTTTTTATGCATACATATTATTTAGGTATGAAATCCACACAATTTTTTTTTATAAATAAGGCCCCATAACTTGTTGTTAGCACGTGGAATGCAATACACTTCAGCACATATGACTGGATTGGGTAAAACAAATATTACATTTGATGATCATTGGAGTGTAGAGGTGATGTCATTCCTTCTGAACTTATTAATCATTAATCCGCTGTCTAATAGACTCATATATTATAGCAACACCATACCCTGATAATTCATAATCAAGGAGCAATGTAAGGGCGATGGCAAGTTTTGCCTCTCTGAAAACAGTCCATGTCAAAGCAAAGAGACTAAGTAAAGCCTCTCCAAACGTATGAGAGGTACTGACGGATGGTTCCAAAGCCTTTAATGGTTTAATAAAAATCACATTAAAAGATAATTTACCCATCAGACTATTGAAGCATCAGTTTTATAATACACTATGAAGAATATTTAGCTGTAGACTAAAAGTGTAAATGAACACCATCATAAAAAAAAGCATATAAGGCTTTATTTTAGATTAAATTTCCTCTCCGTATATTAATGATAACAAAATTCCTGGATTTTTGAAAAAAGTTATAAATAGTTCATTAATACAAAAGTTGATGAGGTTTTGTGGTCTGCCCAGAGAGTTTACTGAATTCTCACTGTTAGGTGCTCAGTAATGCTCAAACACGAAATCACAGGCACGCAAACTCCCACGGACGGCTTTGCGAATGCAAGCTTGGGCGTCACTCTGTCTTCACCTGCAATAGGATGGCACCACTTTGTTAAAATTACCTCACCCATGAGTGGTCTTGTGCCAAAGTAATAGCTATCCTGCCTTCATCAGTAGTTTTTTTTTCTCTTCTTAGCCTGTATTCTGATGACCGCACATTATTTCATATTACCTCCCAGCAGTTCTGACTTGTACTGCTGTCTTTCCAATACAGTTCTGAGCGAGAGAATTTTCAGAAATTAGTGGGATTTTCTTTCTGGTTAAGCAGAGGTTAAATAAATAAATAAAAATTTGACGGTATCTTGCTACCTTGTAGTATTTCTGAGTTCCGCATGCTGGTATTAGCAGGAGTCGTACTTCTAATGGTAAACAGAAAGTATGCGACAGCAGGACAGCCGGGAGTCATTGCGCGGGATCAACTGCAGGACCTGCGCTTTATTCTAATGCTAGCAGCCGTCCTCCGCATTTTCCCATTTCAAATACAATCAGCTAATATACCCTTTACAACCGGTCACAGTTTAGACAGCGCACTGTCGGTTCACGCGTTCGGTAATGACAAAGATCACGCAGTGAGTGCCGCCGCACTGCCGTAAGATAACATACACGGTGTGTGTGCGGAGAGGGCGCGGGCAGCAGAGCCGTGACGCGAAACAGATGTCGTCCCGGGAGAGGCGCGAGGTGCCGGAGCCCTTATCACTCAGCGAATGCGCGGAGCGGAATGTTCCTCCTGAAACGTTAAACGCTGCTTTTGTCAGGCAGCTGTCGGTAGGGAATTCCCATTTGGCCGCGAGCCGCGCGCTTCCCAGCCCGCCGGAATGAGAGAGAGGCTCGGCGCATTTCCTCTCCTGAGTGTTTTGCGCAAAGTGATGTATTGAGCACTGAAGGGGGCGGTGGGAATGCAAGCAGAGTCAGTGAGCCAGGGTCCCGCCTGCCTTTGCTTAACCACGTCTGGTCAGTGGAAAAGAGTGGGCCTCTCTTCCACTATGTTACAATAGGGAAACTTCATAATTGTATATAATAATAATAATAATAATAATAATAATAATAATAATAATAATAATATATACATACTTTTTTATCTTCCCAGGTGACCAGCGCTTGTTGTCTGGAAGGATTATGAGAGAGAGAAAGAAGGAGCCTGGAATGCCCCACATTATATTATGTAACTAAGTTCTGCAGGCTGATTACGTTGCGTGTATGTGTGTGTGTGTGTGTGTGCGCGCGCGCGCGATGGGTATTCCTACCGCTCGTTGGGAACAAATGTACCCTCAAGTAATGGAATATCAGATTCCTTCATCATTTTGGGTTTGGGGACATTTCTGGGTCCCCAAAAGGTAGCAGAGCTAATTAGGCTCAGAGGTGAGGTTAAGGTCAGGGTGAGGTTAAGGTTAGGATTAGGGTTAGGGTTTGGGTTAGGCAGGTAGTGTTAATGGTTAAGAAATAGGGTAAGGGGTTACAGTCTGAGTCTAAGTCTACGGGATGTCTCCACAAAACATCAAAATATGAAAACACAATGGGTGTGCGTGTGTGCATGTGCATGTGTGTGCGAGTGCGAGTGTGTTTTCAAACTTAGTTGTAAGTGGACACATTGTACTTGTATTCTGTTAGTGTAGAAATAACATCGGGAAATTTCCTGTGCTGACTTTCAATACCCTCTCAGAAAAAGAACTCACTGAATGACCCTGCAGATCACTCAGGAAACATCTTTATCTCAAAGACGCTTCATTGTTTTAAATATACGGGATACTTCAAATGTCAAAGCTGCAAATGCTTTGATAGAGGGAAGGAGAGTGAGTGTGTGTGTGTGTGTGTGAGAGAGGGAGAGAGAGAGAGAGAACATTATGTAAAGAACACACAGTATAAGAAGCACTTCAGTGAGCTTCCTGTAACACTCCACCATTTTGCAGCCGAGAGCTGAGAGCTAAATCACAATAAGAGCAGGGAGTAAGTCATAGGTCAGGAAAGCAAAGGCCAGAGAGGGCATTCGGACAAACCCAGGTGAGATGAGCACTAATGCAAGTCTACAAGGGAACTTGCGCTGCTCTCCAGTGCATTCTACACCGTACATTAATATTCAATATTTATCATTTTTCCCCTATCCATTAGGAACAGCAAAAGGTAGTTTGATGCTGGCCGGTCGATTCGTCTCTGAATTGTCACTGTTATGGCCCCAATTTGTTATTACATTTAAAACAACAGCAACAGCAAGGGATGACACACAGTTTTTAAAAACTTAAACACATTTAATTCACAGACAAAGACTAACACTAACCTACACTACTGACCAAGATTAATTATGTACAAAACATAAATATTTACAATCCCTTTTCGGGGGGGGGGGGTGGCTTGGTGATGTCCTGGATGATGAAAATGCTCAAACACAGGCAAAGAAATCCACAAAAGAAACGTCACAGGTCTTGAACAGAATGGCAGGTCTGGTCATCTTCTTGCAATTTCTCCTACTACTTTACTGTCTCAATTCTTTTCCTTATATACTCTTTTGCAGACCCCACCCACATTTAGACCTCTTTTTTTTAATTTTCCAGGACATGTCTAAACATGACTCCAGTCTGAGCTGAACAAAAAAAAAGGTAAATATATTCACATTACACCATTCCAAAAGGGAAAAATTTTGACTCATAAAGGCAAAATTTTTCTTTTCAATACAAATTGGTTAAGTGAACACTTGTCTATATATACATATCATACAATATTCAAACACATGATATATATATATACACATTCAAACACGGGATAAGCAATCAGCAATTACATTGTCTGTACCCTTCACATGCTTAATTTCCAAGTCAAACTCCTGTAAAATCAAACTCCAATTCAACAATCTCCAATTCTTGTTTTTCATCTTACTCAAAAACATTAACAAATTGTGGTCAGTGTACACAATCATTGGCTTTTGTCCTGTACAAACATAAACCTCAAAGTGTTGTAAAGAAAGGACCAGAGCCAACAGTTCCTTCTCTATTGTGGAATAGTTCCTTTGGTGGCGATTGAACTTCCTGGAGAAGTATGCCACGGGATGCTCAATGTCATCAGAGTCACTTCTCTGTAGGAGCACAGATCCACAAGCTTGGTCGCTAGCATCGACCGCGATGGAGAACGGTTTGTTGAAGTCAGGAGATTTGAGCAAGGGGAAGTGGCACAGCAGAGACTTCAGGTGATCGAAGGCTCTCTGGCATGCATCATCCCAGGTGAACTTTACGCCTTTCTTCAGTTGGTTAGTTAGACTGAGAGCAATCTCAGAAAAGTTCTTGCAGAACTTGCGGTAGTACCCGATCATTCCAAGGAAGCGGCGCAAAGCTTTTTTGTTGTCAGGAACTGGAAAGTCCATGATGGCTTGGACTTTAGCATTTATGGGTGCCACCTTACCCTGGCCTATGACGTAGCCAAGATGGGTGACAGCAGCACAACCAAAGTCACTCTTGCTCAGGTTAACAGTCAGGTTAGCCTGGGTCAGGCGCTGGAACAACGTCTCTACATCCTCCAGATGTTCCTCCCAGGAGCCACTCCATGCGATCAGGTCATCGATGTACGCACCCGTGTGTGGCAATCCGGCGATTGTAGACTGTATCATCCTTTGGAACGTGGCTGGGGCATCCTTCATGCCAAAGGGTAGGACTTCACACTGGTACAATCCAGATGGTGTGGCAAAAGCAGAGATGCTCTTGGCCCTCTCAGTTAAAGGCACACACTAATAACCCTTCAATAAATCAATCTTGGTCAGAAACTTTGCTTGCCCTACACTATCAATACAATCATCAATCCTAGGTATTGGAAACACATCAGTTCTAGTTACAGCATTGACTTTGCGATAATCTGTACAGAATCTAGTACTTCCATCAGGTTTTGGAACTAGCACACAGGGTGAACTCCAATCTGAGTTGGAGGGTCTGATAATATTATGTTCTAACATGTACTCAACCTCTTTCTCAGCAATCTTTCTCTTTTCAGGATTCATCCGGTACGGATGCTGTTTTATTGGTTTGGCATCACCAACATCTACATCATGAGAGGCTATAGAAACTCTCTTTGGAACATCAGGAAACAAATCCTCATATTTCTTGATCAACCTTTCAAACTGATCTCTCTGTGAGGGTTCTAAGTGCTGGAGTTTTACATCAAGATTTTGCAACACTTCAGTGTTTGACAATTTACATGAAAGAACTTCAGCTTTAATTCTTGGTTCATCATCTTGAAACTCCCCCTCATCTTCACAAATCTCGGCCATAGGAGAATCTGAAGTGACAGCTGCAACCCTAGCATTTCTGTCATGATAAGGCTTCAGCATGTTAATGTGACACAATTGTTTTGGTTTTCTCCTATCTGGAGTCTTCACAATGTAATTGAGATCATTGAGTTTTGTCAGAATTTCATAAGGACCATGAAATCTTGCCTGCAATGGATTGGACTGCAAGGGAAACAACACAAGGACCTTGTCTCCTGGTTTAAACTCACGGCTTCTAGCCTTATGATCATACCAAGTTTTCATTTTTCCCTGACTTGATTTCAAGTTCTCTTTGGCAAGGTCACAAGCTGCACGCAATCTTTCCTTGAACTTGCTAACATAGTCTAACAGACTGATTTGCGGCTCTTCCTTTTGCCATTGTTCACTCAATAATAGCAAAGGTCCTCTCACTTCATGACCAAACACTAGCTCAAATGGACTGAATCCAGTAGACTCCTGCACTGCTTCTCTAGCTGCAAACAACAGCAAATGAACCCCTTCATCCCAGTCTTTCTCATGGTCATAACAATAAGTCCTCATCATTGTCTTGAGAGTGGAATGAAACCGCTCTAAGGCACCCTGACTTTCTGGATGATAGGCATTAGAAAGAATCTTCTTTGCACCTAGTTCATACACAACCTGCTGAAACAATCCTGAAGTGAAATTGCTACCTTGGTCTGACTGAATTTCCCTGGGAAGGCCAAACAACGTGAAGAACTTTATCAAAGCCTTTGAGATTGCAGTTGCCTTGATGTTACGTAGAGGTATGGCTTCGGGGAATCTGGTAGATGCACACATGATTGTCAACAAGTACTGATTTCCAGGTCTAGTCTTGGGTAATGGACTAACGCAATCAACAATGACCCTAGAGAATGGCTCCCCAAATGCTGGGATAGGCTGCAATGGAGCTACAGGTGGGTCTAACTGGTGTTTTCCAACTACTTGACAAGTGTGACAGTTTTTGCAAAAGTTGGAAACGTCTTTCCGAAGCCCAGGCCAAAAGAAGTGTTTCATGATCTTATCAACAGTCTTGTTAACACCAAGATGACCTCCTAAAGGTAAACTATGAGCCATTGTTAAGATCTCATTCCTATAGACCTTCGGAACAACAATTTGCCTGACCACTGCCCAATCTGCATTGGCAGGGATATCAGGAGGGCGCCACTTCCGCATCAACACACCATCCTTGAGATAATACCCAACTGGAACTGCGTCTATTTCTTTATCAGGAAGGGGTCTCCTCTTTAGTACACAAATTTCAGGATCATTAGTTTGCTCCTCAATCAACCGCTTTCTGGACAGAGACAAGTCTCCAGACACATCAGAATCACCAGACCCATCCGGCTGGCTGAATAGAGAACTGATAAAAGTATCTGATAAGTCCTCAAACGGAGAAACCATAGTAGGCCAATCAGAGTCATGAGGCGAACCACCTGAGTCCTGACTATTCAATGTACTGGACGGCACCACATCATCATCTTCTTTAGCCTTCTTGGCCATAGCACGAGTCACTGCGCAAGAAGGATACAGAGATGGGTCCTCATCCCCATCTTCAGTGCTCGGCTGTGAAGTAAGATGTGCAGGGGGAACTACTTTGCCCCCAGCCAGGTCATTGCCTAGCAACAGAGAAACACCCTTTATAGGTAGACTTAACATAAGTCCCACCTTTACCTGTCCTGTAACTAAATCTGACTTCAAGAATATAGAGCGCAGGGGTACAGATACAGTCCTCCCTTCAATACCTTGTACAAGTATGAAATCCCCTGAAGCGGTCTCATCACGTAACTCCAAAGAGTCCATCAACAAAAGTGACTGAGAAGCTCCGGTATCCCTTAGGATATATATGGGGACAGGAGTAGTATGCTCATTCAGAGCCACAAATCCCTCTGACACAAATGGAAGAAATTCCTCCCTCACGAAGT
This sequence comes from Gymnothorax reevesii, assembly GCA_029721435.1. Taxonomy (NCBI): domain Eukaryota; kingdom Metazoa; phylum Chordata; class Actinopteri; order Anguilliformes; family Muraenidae; genus Gymnothorax; species Gymnothorax reevesii. The sequence continues at coordinate 13,593,802 of CM056574.1, forward strand.
CAGCTATATCAGGCTTTTTAGCCCCACAAGAAGCAGGCAATTTAGCAGATCGGTTATCTACTACAGGGGTTTCTAACCTTGTTTTCACAAAGGCATTTGGTTTGGTATCCTTCTCTTTTTCTTTCTTAGCTTTAAGGAACCAACAGTTAGTTTTAACATGACCAGATTTCTTGCAATAACTGCAAACTAGACCACTTTTGTCCCTGTCAGCTTTCACACTTTGATCAGACCTGTTACTGGATTTCTGAGCACCATCACCAGATTTGTCTTTGGGTGAGGAATCTTGGGTATCACCATAACCCTTTTTCTGAAATTGGGACCATCTATTATTACTGCTAGACTGAAATTTGGACTTATGTGTGAGAACATATTCATCTGCAAATTTGGCAGCTGATTGCAAATTCAGTGCTTGCTTCTCATTAAGGTAGGTCTTAACATCATCTTTAACACAGTTCTTGAATTCTTCAACTAACACCATCTCTTTTAGTGAGTTGAAATCATCCTTGACCTCCATAGAAGTACACCAGCGCTCAAAGCAAACCTGCTTTTCATTAGCAAATTCAACATAAGTCTGATTTTCAGATTTCTTCAGACCTCTGAATTTCTGTCGGTAAGCCTCTGGAACCAACTCATAAGCTCTCAAAATAACCTTTTTGACAACCTCATAATCAGAGGAATCATCTGCAGACAAAGCCGAATAGGCTTGTTGAGCTTTACCCTTGAGGACAGTTTGCAACATCAGAGGCCAGTGTTCCTTTGGCCACTGGCAACTCTTTGCTACCTTTTCAAAACATTGGAAATAGTTGTCAACATCCTTTTCCGAAAATGGAGGCACCAGTTTTACCTCCTGACTAGCACAAAATTTATTTTTCATTGCTATTTTAATTTTTAGTTGCTCCATTTGGAGTCTTTCTTCTCTATCCAACTTCTCTAATTCAAAATCTCTCTGTCTTGCAAATTTTTCTAACTCAAAATCTCTTTGTTTTTCTTTTTCCTCCCTTTCTATTTTCTCTTCTCTTGCTAATTTTTCTAACTCAAACTGCCTTTGTTTTTCTTTTTCCTCCTTTTCAATCTCTAGCATTTTTAATTTAAGTTCCATTTCTATATTTGGATTTTCCACTGGAAACTGTTCCAGATCTCCTGGTGCAAAAACATTTTCATCAATGTAATATTCAACTATCTCTCTAGCCAGTCTTGCTTTTCGCATGGCTGGTTTTATCTCTGTCAGCTCCAACTGTCTGCAAATTTCTAGCAGTTCTGTCTTTTTAAAAGACTTCAAAACCCCTACGGTTGGTGATGCCAAGAAATCATCCATTGCTGTTGTCAATATATATGTATTCAATTTAAAAAATCAATTTTACAATTTGAAATGTTAGATTTTCAATAAATTACTCACTAAATGGTCTATCCCGGACCTTGAGCCCCCAATTTGTTATGGCCCCAATTTGTTATTACATTTAAAACAACAGCAACAGCAAGGGATGACACACAGTTTTTAAAAACTTAAACACATTTAATTCACAGACAAAGACTAACACTAACCTACACTACTGACCAAGATTAATTATGTACAAAACATAAATATTTACAATCCCTTTTCGGGGGGGGGGGGGTGGCTTAGTGATGTCCTGGATGATGAAAATGCTCAAACACAGGCAAAGAAATCCACAAAAGAAACGTCACAGGTCTTGAACAGAATGGCAGGTCTGGTCATCTTCTTGCAATTTCTCCTACTATTTTACTGTCTCAATTCTTTTCTTTATATACTCTTTTGCAGACCCCACCCACATTTAGACCTCTTTTTTTTAATTTTCTGAGACTTGCCCCAGACATGTCCAGGACATGTCTAAACATGACTCCAGTCTGAGCTTAACAAAAACAAAAGGTAAATACTGCCATCTAGTGGCCTATATTCACATTACATCACTGATTAAAGGTTGTAGCAGCGATTTTCAGCCAAAACATAATTTGTCACGTACAGGAGATTGTTCCTCACGAACTGTCAGCAGCTCCTCTCATGAGTGGGCGGTAAAAAACTCCAGTCTCTGTAAGCCACCTGCAGCCAGATAGACACTAAGAAAGATACACAAACTCGTGGGGACCTACCCGCGTCCTCAAACATCAACAAAAGTGTTCCAACGAATCGGAGGGCAGGGGTGGGTCTTCTGTGCCAGTTCCGTGCTCATGCACGACAAGTGGGTGGGACTGAGCAACTAAACGAACTGACAGCAGTGGGACTATGGTTGCGGCAAAGTGAAGCATGGTGGAATCAAAAACCGAAAAAGAGACGCTCAAACGAGCAAATGTCGAGGAAAAAGGACCGCGATCGGAGCTATGCAGTCGTGAATAAACATAGGGAAAGCATACCAACGTTGGAGAGAATTCCGGGAGTTGAATGGTTATAACTTTGACGCACAGGTCGCCTTGTTTCTGTTTGAGGTGAGTAGAGCTGGTACTAACTCGACTGGATGTGAATCGTAAATTGTCATCCCAAGCAAAATGGAGGGAAGCTCATGCATTGTTTTCGTAAGGCTATCTTGCATAAATCATGCCGGTCAGAATGAATCAAACAGTAGAGAGATCGATATTTCCTCTTTGGCGCGAGTTAGTAACCGTTGCTAACTTTGGGTTGGGAAGCTAGTGAGTTTGCTAATTCTGTCTGATCAAACTAGAGTTTGTGTTCCTGTTATAACATTTTTTCTCTGGTCAGTACTCACTGTGGAAATTCATCGATTAATGTATAACCGCGTGGTAAGTTTAGCTAAAAGTGGTGATCTATGTGACGTTGTTAAAGCTCATTTTATAATGCCGAGCTAAGATACTTGTCAGAACCTTGCTGTAGCTAGCACTACAATTTAAATTGTAAATTTATCATCAGGCAATGGTCGTCATTGTTGCTACCGGGCCTTTGTCGCAACAAGCTGTACACGGCCATTTACCCAGCTGAGTGAGCCATTCTTATGCTGCTTTCACACCGGTCGCGATACAAATTTTTCACACAACAGATTACTTTCAAATGTCAATGCAAAGACGCGAAGTTTCACTTAAAGAAAACCGCGTTCATGTTCCAAGCTTCTGAAGGCGAGGGGCGAGCGGCTCTGTTGTGTTTCAACTGTCAACAATAGTGACGTCATACCGCTGATACAGCCTTTAATGTAATATTAAGTAACAACAGAGTAGATTAGACTTTATTGTTTGATGTTTTCCCCAAATTTGACGTGTATCACATGTCTTACCCTTTCTCTTTATAATTTGTCGGAGCACAACTGATGCTTTAAAACAAGACAAAAATTATATATAATATATTATATATTATTTTATGTTATAAAACATACATAAATATCAATTAATGACTCTGGAACACCTGACACCTGTCCAAGAGCCAATCTATGCCATTAAGGCTGTTTCGTGCTAACTCAGATGTCTTGGCATGGATGAAGTCATGTGTCAGACCTTTTCAAAGCCCCTCTGAAGTCTGAAACTTTTGTGCTGTGTCACTGCGTCAATTTTTAAAATTTTTTTAAACGCTTCTGTTTCACCTGATGTATGTAAAGCATAACCTCTGAGCAGTTTATTGTTTGAGTGTCTGCATCTGAGTGTTTATAAGAATGTGAAATTAGAAGGCATAAGACTGCTGAAAAGTTGCAGCACACGAATGGTGATTGTTTGATAATAGACATTGCTATTCTAAACTGCTGTGACCATATAGACCCATGCGTATGCGTGTGATAATATAGGATAAGATAAGAATGGATAATATGCACTTTATTGGGGTAATTTGTCCTCTGCATTTGACCCATCCTATCGTTAGGAGCAGTGGGCAGCCACAGAGCAGCACCTGGGGACCAACTCCAGTTCTAAAGCCAGTTCCTTGGTCAGGGGAGCTGGTAGGAGTGTTCCTATGATCCATGTGTGTGTCTGTGTGTGTGTGTGTGCGTGCGTGTGTGTCTCCCCGTGCTCCTGCGTGCGTTGTTGTTGTTATTGTAGTCGTGGTTACCATTTCTTCCTGTTTATCTTCTTCTTCTTCCTGTTCTTTGACTCAAGCACCTCCACTGACCCACACTGCCCTCCCAGGCTCAGAGTTGTCACTGGTTTTGCAGTGAACGTTTTTGCACTGGGTTGTATGTGAAACATTTGTGCCGGTCTAATAGGCACCTGATTTTGTTTGTTTGTTTTTTGTTTTTTTTTTGCTTTCGGAATACAAATTTGGTTGGACTTGGAGTGAAACACCCTTTACATTTAATTCGCCTGAGCAATTGTTCTACCCATTGTTTACACTCAGCCCTACCCTTTGTTTCACAGCTTGATAGTTTGAGGTAGAAATGGATTAAAAAATATAATAATAATTATCGCTTGATGAAGGGCAGGGAGAATGACTCCCTCCATGGGGGCTCAAAAGTTTGTTACCCTAAAAGAGAGGCCCAGGGGACAGTGCGTTTCAAGTACTCTGTAATCATGCGCCGCTGAGTATTAACAAATCACCGTGTAACAGAGCATGCTGGGTAATTCATTCCTTCCTTTGCTGTTCTCTGTCTCAATGTAAACCTTACATTTCAATAAACCTTACTTATTTCAGGGTTTTTTTTTATTTCTTGAAGAATATTGAATGGGAAATGTCACACAGCATTGCAGTTTTGTAACACAGCGGAATTTTTGCGATCAAGCACAGCAGCCTAATATTTTTTCTTAATTTTGACTTGCACTCATTTGACCTGACCCAATGGCTTTAATTTTTAAGCATGATCAGTCAACCGCACAAGACAGCTGAATAACTATTCATTGCCAATTCAAAGTTACGCACTTTTCACCTATTAAAATACACACAAGATATATATTTCATATTTCAGGCTCATTGCATTTTCCCAAAACTGTATTATTTATGGATATAAAAGCTCAATTTGTTTCAGCAAAAGAATGATGCAACATTCAGCCTATGATGAAAACCAGCTGAAGATTCAATGACCTCATCACAGATAATTTAGGGAGAGTAAACAGAAAGTGTGCATCCAATTAAAGGGGCAGAATTATGTTGTCTGGTTTTCCTCATTATGTTGGTTATTTGAGCAAATAACCTCAGGCTCACTTAGATAGTTAATATTCTGGCCGTCTGCCCCGGAAATGGAGAGATATTTTCAGGAGTTTATCTAGGAGATGAGATAACTATGGAACTGCAATATTTATGAAGTGTTGGGGAACATTAGATCCCTTAATAGCTTGGAGGTTCAAGCTGAGGCTTCCATCCCTCCAGAAAATGCCCATTTGCACATCCGTAATTGGAAACCAAAATAAGAATTTATTCTGTTTTTCAGAGCTTTCCCTTCATTGACAGACTGGTTATATTTCAAATAAGAAATTTCCTTTTTTTCTCTCAGGTTCAAATTATTAGCTTTCTCCAAGTTACTGTTTGCTTAATGAGAGAAATTTTCCAATCCCACCATTAAATCTGGCGATCAGTTAAACTTTTAGCCCCTCTTTGGCAACATTTTTGTTTTATTTAGCAAATAGACAGAAAAATCTGATTTTAATTAGGTAGCTACAGATATTAGACTATGATGCCCCCTGAGATCAACTTATCTCTTCGTTTTTGCAGTGTATGTGAGTTTTTTGCAATACCCAACACCTTTCAGGGTTCTTCATTAATTTAATACACATGGCGTCATTTACAAAATAATCATCCCTCAATGTTCCCAAAATATGAACACAGGACACCTAAAAATGGGACAAATGGGGGCGCCCCCGTGGCACATCGGCCTAGGCGCGCACCATCAAGGCCTTGTCCTTTCTGTGGCGACCCGGGTTTGACTCCGCCTCGGGTCACTTGCCGCGTGTCTTCCCCCATTCTTCTCCCCAACCCTCCTGTCTCTCTACACTGTAGAACCATCAAATAAACGAGAAAATCCCAAAAAAAAAAAAAAAAAATGGGACAAATGGATATTACCTCTCAAATGTTTTTGTTATTTAGGGACAGTGCTAACTGTGCTACAGAACTGAACTGGCTATCATACCCCAAGACATTTTGTCTCACTCCAATGTGCCAAAAACAATACGATCATGATAAATATAACAAACAGAGCTGCTGCTATGAAAATGGATTTTACAACCACTCCCCCCCCACAGTCTGAATTCCAGGATGAGAGATGATGGTGGGAAATAAGAAAGCAAACAATTAGGGAGATTGGTAAGCTAAAAATGTCATTTGTTTCAGTTAATGTAGCTTAACATAAAATTGCAGATCTGGTAGTGCCCTTGTTGAAGAGGTTGTTTCATTGTCTCTCATTTTATAAAGAGTAGAAAAAGTAAATATCCTAAACTATCCCTGCACTTCCTCTGTGGTCATAACTCCCGTATAGTGAGCGACTCCAGTGCAAATTTGTGCCAGTTCAGTAGATCTTTTCACCAGATGCACAAATATCAGTCGACAGAACTTCTAATGCATGCTGAATGCAATTTCATGGGGAGTTTCAGTCCACTGCCAATGGCAACGAACCTTCCTAATAGACCAATAACAGCACAAAACAGATGGTAACATTATCCCAGTACAGGATAACCCAGGGAAATCCAGACACATGAAGCTGCTTGGCTCACACCAGAGCACAAAACTACTTTTCATGGAGACTGATACAATATTAAGGGCTTCACTGTCTTTAACTTCACCACTGAAGATAATAAAAGGCCAGAGGTGAAATGACCTGTGAACTGTTGGTTTGTTATCCATCACGGGTTTACTCTGGCTATGGTTGCAGGTGTAAATGGCGCCAAAAAAAGTATAAGACCAGTCTGAGGGGGTTATGGAAAAGGAATAGGGAACAAAATGTGCTTGTATATGTTTGTGTGCAAACATTTGTGTGTTTGTGTGTATGTGTTTGTGTGCATGAGTGTGTTTGTGTGTATATGTTTGGGTGTGTGTATGTGTGTGTGTGTATGCATGCATGTGTGTATTGGGTTTTATTGCTATACTTGAACTTACACAAATTTACGCAAATTTGTTCAGGACAGAGTTACAGTTAGGGTTAAGTCAAGGTTAGGGTTAAGCATAATTTGGGTGCGCTTTGGGTGGAGCGGTACAATATGAATGTAAGTCAATACGAAGTCCTCACAAGTATTTATAGCTGTACGAATGTGTTTGTGTGTGGGTGATCAGTGTGTATGCGCGCGCAAACACGTGTGTGTGTGTGTGTGTGTGTGTGTGAGTGAGAGAGAGAGAGAGAAAGAGAGTATTTAAGTGTGTGTTTGCATGAGAGTGTGCATGTATGCATATGCGTGTGTGAGCGAGAGTGTGTGTGCTTGCGTATGTGTATGCACGAGTGTGTATGGGCATGTCTGCATATGCGTGTGTGCGTGTGTGTGTGTGTGTGTGTGTGTGAGAGAGAGAGAGCGAGAAAGAAGAAGAGAGTATTTTGCGAGTGTTTGCATGAGTGTGTGCATGTGTGTGTGTGTGAGAGAGAGAGGTTTGTGTGTTTTTGCATGTGTATATACATGAGTGCGCTTTTGCATATTTATGTATGCTTGTGTGTGCATAAGTGCGTATGCATGTGTGCATATACATTTGTGTGTGTGTGTGCGTTGTGTCTGCATATGCATGTGTGTGCATTTATGAGACAAACTGTATGTGTGTGTGTTTGCATGTGTGTCTATGAGTGTGGGTGTGTGTGTGTGTGTTTGTGTATGCGTGTATGCATTGTGTGTGTGTGTGTGTGTGTAAAACAAGGAAGAAATCTTACGGTGCTGAGCCCTTGAGTGTTATGGAAAAACCTAGTAATTCTAATTTTGGTTGAAACTGAGTTATGACCATTGTTGTACTTATTAGGCTTTGCCTCATAGTATACAATAAGAAACATGAAAAATAATCATCGAAATCCCATTTTTGCAATGGCAAAACCTAACAGCTCAACGGTATTTAATCAGTGGTGAAGTAAAAACCGAGCAGCTTGATCTTCCTCGGTTCTTCCACATAAAATGTTCTATTTTTTTTTTGTTAAGACTAAAACTGGCAAGTTGAATGAGCCAATTATGAAGCAGCATGTCTATCACACGATCTGTCAAGTTAGTCCTCACGCAGAGCATTGGATGTGCAGGAAATTAATGGTCAGAATTCATAACTTAACGCAATTCATGCGCTCACAACGACTGAAAAATGGCTTCAAGAGGGAAGAAGATGGTGGAGTCAACACTGAACTGTCAAATGCCACCGCAGCTGCAGAATTGCTTGGTTTTTGTCCATCATTTTGAGAAATGACATTTTACATTTTCGGATGGAACAATTGTGTAGGTTATATTGCCGTGGATACTGATAAAAAAGAAAAAAAAAATCCTCCATAAATATCACTTATTATGTAATGAACAAATAACTGCCAAGTCAGTTTTATTGCCGAACAAAAGTTTAACCCCAGAGGCAAACAGTTTTCTGTCTTTTTTTTTTCAGAATCTGCTTTTTGTGACTTACTAGGTTTTTCCATAACACTCAAGAGCCAGGCTCAAGAGAAAGGTTCCATGCTACCATTGGATTCCCAAAAATGAAGCTTCCTGCACCTGCATCCTTTCATAGTGAGCTCTGGATCTTTGTTTACTTCCGTTTACCCCACTCATTTTCAGAGAGACGTTCAAGATGTTTTACGCACATACACATCATTACACAAATCTACAGGCTATTAATTAATCAGGTATTAATTTATGAATCATGGAACAGTTTAATCATTTGAATTGTTACATAAAGGTTTTTTTTAACTTCGCAATAAGGGTGACTAAGAGAATTATTAAATGAATGATAATTGTTTGTCTAATTCAGCACTCTGATGTGTTAGTTACCTGCTCATGACCTGTTAGTTGGCGCCTATTATGATTGGTAATTGGCATTAATGATTGGTAATTGAGGTACCCCTATTGTAAAGTGTGACCTTTTTTAAAAGTTGTAGCAAAAGCCGCAGTGTAATTGAAAATGAAGTTTTCACTTAAAGTGGGAAGATAAAAGACTGAGAGTGTTTGATTGCTGTCTGTCTAAGGAGGAGGGGGGGGCATTTGTTAAGTGTGAGAGTCCGCTGTCCCCCACCCACACACCAGCGCAAATTCACACCCTCTTCATAATAGAAAAGCAGTCAGGGTCTCAGATGACTGACACATGAGTAATGTATGTGTAACGTGTTTGTAGCGTGAGATAATACATTATGAAACTTTGCAGCATGAAAAAAGGAAGTTTGTAGTTTGTGACTGATGAGAGGGGGGAGCCTATCTTCTGGGGTGTGGGAAATATTTTTCAACCTTCATCAAACCAGAAAAAGTTCGAGAAAGAACATGTATCTCTGTTTCTAGGACAACCCAGGAGAAAAGCCACTTAGAACAGTTTCCAGTGAGGAGGGATAGCAAGAAACAGCCCCGGGAGTAAATCAAATAAAGGATAAAAAATTAATTCTGAGTATGCCAACTTAATGATTTGAGTTCACAGCACTTAAAAACATGTAAAACTTTAACTTATTTTCTTTAAGTTACGTCCACACAATGCAATTAAGTTGGCCTACTCAATTTTTTTTTGTCCTAATCGGTTTCCACGAAACTTTTGAATTCACCACACCATCAGGGTTTACGGTGGATAGTATTGCTAAAATTTGCTTAGTATTACAATAGTAGTACTATAGCCATTGCATTATAACTATAATATTACCACAATCAAAAGTACCAGGATATTAGTCCACACAACTGTATTGCTGTAGTCTGAATAGCTATAGTGTCACTATAGTAATACTACACTATGGTGGTGAAAATACCTTCCATTTACTATAGGATAATTAGCTTGGAATTGTAGTAATTGTTCATGATGGTAGCCTACCCTGCCATCACAACCACCTGGATGTGATGCTTTACTCAGTTCTTTCACCAGAAGGGAAGACCTCATGAGTGGTACCTGCAGACTGAGCTCAAGGTTGCATGAAAAACATGGCACAGCTTTTACTTGTGGTCCTCGGGACTTTTCCAGTGCTGCAAACTTCAACCAAACATGATCCCCTCTTCATATAGAAGCTTATCAAGGATTTAGGGGTCAGGGATCCTGGGCAGGGTTCTCCCCAGGTCAAGTCAGAAACCCAAACTACACAAGGGGCCCCAACCAGGTACTCTACAGTTACCAGTTAAACAATCAATTGCTTGGCTACCCTGCTGCCCCGAAATATACTATAAATGAGAGGCCATGTTTTATACAATCTAATTTTCTGTGTTTCAAAATACAGATAATATGCAGCTCTCATTTGCAGCTGAAATTCTATCTCGCAGCACACCCGCTCATTGGCAGCTCCCTGTTGGATTGTTTCTGCTGGTCTGTTTTAGGTGCAGTCTGGGTCGGGTGTGAAACTTAGACAGGCAAGACTTAGGTTTCATTCTATGACCGCTTGCCGAATGTTTTCTGATGTGAGGCCGGTTTCTGAGGTCGATCGGGGGGAGGTTTGGGGTTTAGAGTCTCGCTTTGGGAGGTTTGATTCTCCGCCCCCGTTTTCGACTCCGCCGACGCACCGTCTCTGCTTCTGAAATGAGTTAACAGATCTGTCCCTGGCGGTGGCTTTTACTGGAATCCAGCAGGACCAACCCATTTAAGCTCTTGAGGTCGAGAACGTTCTCACACAGCGTTAAGCAAATACGAGATTATGTCCTCCTTTAAACTAGATGCAAATGCATTGCCAGGCCTGCAGAGCGCTGCAGACACTTACTGTAAGTTACCAGTGTCACGAGCATACAAAATTTCACACAAGATTGCGTGGAGATAAGGACATCCATGTTCAAATGGATGATCTAAATACTGGCATATAGCCTTGTGGCTAAGGTGTTAGCCTTGGTCTCAGTCAAACTCATAAGCCCTTAAAATAGGCCGAAATTAACATTTAGAACTTGAGGTTGTATTTTTTTGCGATGAAAACGAAGATGCAAATGCTTTTCCGTGAAAATGTGTTGTTTTTAAACTATTACTGATTAATTATACTGATCGGGAACGCCCCCCTTCGAAATGTCCGGAACTGCCTTATATGGCAACTGATGTCACGCAAGGCAGCCAGCTGGTCAGATCTCGCTCAGTCTACAATGAAATGTACATTCACTACGCTTTAATTACCATAGCCAGTTGACAGACCATTACAAAAAACCACTGTTGGAATACCATAATATTTATCACCAAAAAACTGTAGTATTATCGTGGTAATTGTATGTTTTGTTGGAATGAACGATATAGATTTGAGTGTTACTATTGAAATATTGTAGGGCTACCATAGCTAATGAAATAACAGTATACAAAAAAAGCTATTGTAATACTACAAACTTCAGGATTATTCTCCAGGGCGTTTGCCAGAATAGGTGGCGTTGAGCCGCTTTCACACCGGATATGAGGCGGGTTTTCCGCAAGACAGATTACATTCAAAGACATGTGTATTCGCGTCTTCGCATTGACTTAGGGTGTGATCTGTCGTGCGAAAGGTTTGTTTCGCGTCCGGTGTGAAAGCAGCTTTAGACATGCACGCAGGCTAGATGGCTACCTGACGTTAATTTCCTGCAGTACTTACCCAGAATGCAAGCACCTCCGCTCCTGATTTGCCTCGGCTCTGAGCCGGATCAGTTGGAGTCAGCAGAGCCAGGGCAGATCCGGAGCGGAGGTGCTTGCTATCTGGATACCCAGCTAACTTAAGTTCGACATAACGTTAGATTTTCATGAATTTCGATTATGACATTATACAGCAAGCGTTCAGTCCAGTGTTGAGATAACTGTCAAGTTACATACTATCTACCTGCCAGTTTAACTAACCACCTTACCTATTTAGCAAGCTAATGTTAGTTAGTGACAGTTGCATGTATGTCCCTCTATCCAATCGCCCCGGTCTCGGTTCAGGCTGTTAGCGAGCTTTGTCGAGTGTATTCTCGTCTTTGCATTGACTTTGAATGTAATCTGTCATGCGAAAAATTTGTTTCGCGTCCGGTGTGAAGGCGGTTTGGTGCCACCTACTCTGGCAAATGTTCTGGTGAATAATCCTGAAGTTTAATACCATAGATGGTTAATTTACATAAATTAGCAGGCGAGAATAACTCACAGCTGGAGAGTAACTGGATTATCGACAGCTGCCGTCGCATTATGCGCCAGATGAACTCGGAAGGCTGTGCTGTGATGCCTGATCGCCGGCTGCGCTGTATGAGGTGGGCATCCATAGTTACAGTGAAACTAACGCTGGCTTACAGGCTTGTGACCAGGGCCGGCGCCAGACGGCTAAATTTGGGGTAAAATATCCTACCCTTTATTGACTACAATTAGTCCTGGCTAATTCTAGATGGTTTTCCTGATAAACACGTTTTCCAATTCAAGATTAACTAAGTGGCAATTGAAGACACGACTTTTCTCCCCCATGCGATCTAACAGCGACAAAATAATGGGCTACAGTCCGTACAGAAAAATAATTAAATTATAAATAAGTCTATGCACTGGCACAGAGCAACGGTAATTTTTTCCCAGCGAGAGCAGCATTTCAGAACTCCCTTGCGAAAGAAGGCAATTTCGGCGACAAGTGCGCACACCTGTTTTTGCTGCACGGTCACGCAACTTGTTGTCAGAAATAGACAGCTGTCCGATTGGAAAATGTAAACGGACGAAACCACGGACTTGTCACCAGAATTACCTGAAGATTTCTGAAATGCCGCTCTCGCAGGAAAAAAAAGTTACGTCGCTGAGTGCCAGTGCATAGACCAAATTATAATTATTTTTCTGAACTGAATGTAGCCCATTTGTCGCTGTTAGATCGCATAGGGGGAGAGAAGCCGTGTCTTCAATTGCCACTTGATTATTATTAAATTGGAAAGCGTGTTGATAAAGGAGAACTATTAAGAACAAGCCAGGACTAATTGTTGCCAATAAAGGGATGGATTTTTGCCTAGGCAATCGTATAGGCAAGGGCCGGCCCTGCTTGTGACTTCAGCCACAACATGCATGCAATATTTTTTATCTTGATGCCTTGTTGTACCCTCGTCATTAGATTTATACCTGAGTTTGGATAGTTATCCTCATGTCCACTATGTATCCAGCCATCTAGCTACGTTAGCCTGCGTAACAGGGTTTGTCGAGTGTAACAATTAGATGGATACTATTAATTGCAGTCAAAAAGGGACGTGCCTCAGCACCCCCGCTGGCCACGCCACTGTTGGCAAGTACACATGCCAAAATAAAATTATCCCTTTGTTCTAAAAATTTATATAGATCGGTAATCAACATGGTATATCGAAATGTATTAATGACCGCAATGACGTTTCATGACACCGCCTAGAAATATCAAAACGAAGACATTTCAATGATAAACCTACCTGGTCCGCCATCTTGGATTTACTTCACTGGAGGCAGCCATTGAGTCATTGTTACCTGCGCAACGAGGCACGGGCACCAGGCTGCTTGCGTCTCAGAAACGACTTTTTCTAGGGGCGGGGCGTAAGAGTGCAAAAATATAACTTTCATTCCTTGAAAGTGATGGATTTTTCAGCCATTTCAGAACTTTTGAGTGCATAGAGCTATATAAATACTCATACAGAACAAAATAAACCAACAATCTCAGGTGGTGTGCCTCATGTCAGGGAACCTTTAACTCCACATTGCTTCAAGTAGAACTAGTCCTTGCTTAGTTCTATCAATTGTGCATTGCTTTGTGTAAAAGCTTCAGCCCAATAATTGTAATTCCAGCAAATTTCAAAAGTGAAAGCCACCCTTGTGAACCTGCTGCTCGTCACCATCACCAAAACTGGGCAGATGCTGAGTATAGTGGTTGTTCCATTTCTCAATGCTGTTTTGTTGTACAGCCACTATTACAGGGGAAATAAATCTTCTCATCCAAAGGATTTAGTGAGAAGATGATGTGACTGAAGACTGGGAGGGACGGGGCCGACCAGCGTTCTATTTGCGCAGTTGTTCTTCATTTCCGGAAGATTTACCCTTTTCTAATTGCTTTCACCAGAAAAGAAAACCTCTTGGTTCTGACATCAGGCTGTCACTCTTAACACTGTAAAGTCTGTGTACTTAATTCAGTTACAAGCCATATAACACCAAGAATGCAAACTCAGTGTCTATAGTATTGAAATATGCAATCTAAAATACAATATCACTGCTCAAGTTAACGTTAATGAAAAGAAATCAGAACTAGTTGGACCCGAGAAGAGTGATAGTCAGATATTGGTTCAGGAAGCTGAAATTTGCACACTGCCTAAAAGCAATACATAATTCTGCATTGTAAAGCGGATAAAAGCTGTCATTTTGCGCCGCAGTTTGTGCAAACGGGTGCGCTGGAGTTAATGCTTTATCCAAAGAATCTGTTCTGCTCATCACAACAAGCCTGGTGCCATTGAAAGCATTTCCATTCACCCTCCGTGGCTAAGCGCGCGTAAGCTACCACAGGCCAGTTCGCAGTTAATGACCATGCTCGTCCTCAGGGCCTCACTCGCTGAAAGTGCTGTGAAACGACGCGGGTTTAATGCAGGAAGACGCGGCTGAAATTTCTCGACGACAACTCCAAAGCCCTGCGGTCGCTCGCGCTGTGGTCGAGAGGAGGCGGGCCAACAAAAACATCCTGTCACTGCTTTTATAAAACAGCCCGATGGTTTGAAATAAATTACTGGAAAAACTAATAGCTAAAACCTCTACCCTAATGTAGTCGTTACGTCTTCTAACTATACGATCAATAATCCCAGGAACCCTGCTTCATCTTGAAAAGTATTAACCAAAGCAACCTCTATTATACTGGCATGAAGAACAACATAATATCATAAAGGGTGTCGGGAACACAAAATAAAAGAAGAAATAAGATCTGTATACCCCTTGTTCTTCATGTCTCTGTCTCAGTGGGTCTTCAATATCTATTTCACTGCGTACCGTGGGCATCTCTTAGTGTCTGAATGAAAATAATTATAATATTCCCGATATTAGCCTGCTAAATACACAAGCAGTTACAGTGATTATCTGCCTCAGGGCACCTGACTGAGCTTGACCAGGTTCATTGAATATTTTTCCTCTCTTCAGTGTGATTTCTGGATGCTGAACACATTTCTATTGAGCACATGTTCCTACCAATAATACATATATATTATTGCATTAGTGGGTCTCTCATGATACCATTTTGACGACACTGAATTGCTTTAAAAATTAATGGAAAGGGTTTTCATATAAAAGCCATATGAATTTGTATTATATGCGTGTGTCTCGTTGCCAGTACCACTACCGAGGCTGAAATGGTGGGAACTACTTCCATCTTTGATGTTTCCGTGGCACCTCGGGCAGCTTCGAAGCTGAGAATACGTATAAAAAAAGTATATTTGTTTAAAAAAACTAAATTCCTGGCACTTCAGTCTTTCATTAAGAGCAAAGTAAACAGAAATGCAGCCATCTTACCTGACAGGAACATTCACAAATTCCAGAAATGGCTGGAAATTCAAGGTGAGATCATTAAATATAGGTTACAGTGTGAGTGTTTGTAGTGGATTGGAAATGGCGCATGTAATACATAGTTTACCGTGCTGGTGTTTGTAGCGTCTGGGGAATTTCGGAACTGGTTGGGCCACGGAGGGATGTTTACCGCAAAAGACTGGTAAAAATTCCGCTACAAACACTTGCACCGTAACCTATATATATATATTTTAAAAAGTCACCAGTATGGCCTCTTTGATTCCTTGACGGAAACCCGAACAAAATGAAACTGAAAGATGTAAAAAAACACAAAAATTATGGTATATTATTATTATTTTAAGAACATCAGGTAAGTATCAATTTCGTTTCAGATCCTTGTTTTCTCTATAAAGGTGCAAAAGCTAGTTTTTCTTGAAATATACCTTGAATGAACCCCGCGAAATTCCTCCCAAAGAAAGCAAACAGTCGAATGCATTGAAAAAGGAAGTTTGCCTAAGGAGCGCTGGGGGAACCATGCTTGGCAGTCTGTGTTCCAGAATCTTCTCAAGAGAGTCCATGTGCCACATCACGTCAACACCACTCAAGTTCCAGCATCAGCTCTCAGTGTCAGCTGAGAACATAAGGGATCATGGGAGCACTTTTCACCTTAAGCATCCGGCGGACATCTATGGTTTTTTTCTGAGATTGCCGCTGCCTCTTTCAAAACAAGATCAAGCATACTTTTATCGGTGCTACACGGCAGGTTAGTCGCAGTTATAGATGCCCCTCCGTGAGTGTAATAAATCCTTTATGACATAATCAATATTTATTAGCCGACCATGGACCTTGCTCCTGCTCGGCAAATATTGAACTACAGCTCATGGGTTAACGGAGACCTTTAAAAAAAATCCGACCTGGAGAATTGGTGCTATTTTTCCTGGCTTTCGTCTTGTCTGAAACTCAATTCAACCGGACTCAATAAATCAGGAAGTCATTGTCAGTTAATGTAATAGTACTGTAATGTTCAGAGTGATTGGTCACTCACCCAGCCCCCTGAATTGAGAAACTATGACCTCATCATCCCATTACAAAGACGCAGGAGTTGATGGCATGGTCCCCTCAGACAAGGCTTCCATCACCAGAGGTCAGTCGTGACATATGAGCAATTCTCATTAGCCACATTAAACTAGCACAATTCACTATATGACACTAAAGATAATTCAGAGCTTTTCACTAATTCTTGCAATAAATTTTCAAATTTCACCAATGCTTCATGTCCTTATGAGTAATGTGTGACCTCCATATGGTTTTGACTGCGGTTGTTGGCACAGAGACGCACATCTTAAATACATACACATACATATAAAGTTATTATAAAAATAATAGGAATAATTCTTAGTAATTTAAATATCAAGAGTTAAATACTGTTAAATACTGTCTCTTTTAAAAACACCAGCAAGATAATGTAACGAGCCAAAACCAATTTGGTTAATTTGGCTATAACGTTTGCAGTTGAGATGTGCATGGTAGGTCCTTTAGAATGCCTGTAAAGGCACCGCTCTTTTAGAGGCATTATTTCAAGGGCTTTGCACCCTCGAAGTTTTCCATAAAACTGGAGAAAAATAAATCTCAGTGAAACACAATGAAATAAACTGTTGGACCTCAGGCAGGAAAACAGCTTTCCACCGCCCCAAAGGAGTCAGAAAACAAAAATATGAAGCACTTTAGCCAGTGTTTCACATTTTACCTCACTTTCTCAGATAAGTAACATGTTACGTCAACATTTGTTATTTTGTTTATCTGAGATTCCCGTAAAGGACACTGAAACGCACAACCTCTCCGTTCATCATTTTTATCAGACAAAATAAAACTTTTTATACATCATCTCACTGGTGCTATTGTTGGTTAATAACTTAAGACACCCGTCTGTTTTGTGGAAATCACATGAGCTTATTTTGTTCAGTGGAAAAAAGAAGGCAAAGTCCATGATTAATTCCATATTGTCCCATTGATTTGATTTATTGGGTTATACATTTAAATCAATATTCAATCAATGCTATTTCTTTCTTCCTGTAAATCAGCTGTGCATATTTAAATTTTGAACGGTCTTTTTTAAATCTTAATTAGAAGGTTATGCTTTTACAACAGGCAAATCTCCGCAACTCCATTAACAAAGCCGTTATGGGAGCTGAACGAGCGTCTATTCGACCTGACCTAAAATGGCAACACGTGCTCCACATGCTCTGACCTCTTTAAATTATTCTGACACATTTTTATCAGCGTCAGTTGGGAGCGCGAATTATGACTGCGCGCTTTTAATTAGGCTCGGTCATTTAAAAGGCGGAGAAATGTTCTAGAGAGACTCACAGTGAAACCGCAAATGGAGAAGGAATCGCAAATGGTTTGCATCTTAGACGTGGAGAAGCAGAGAAGCGTGGGCGGGTGGAGGTAAGACGGTGCAGTGATGGGAAGTGACAGGGTGCGATTCGTCACGCGCAGCCTTGAGTGACAGCCTCTCTACGAGGGCGTTGTAAGCGGTGTCCCGCGGAAGACTTCGCTCTCATGTGAAAGCACAATAGAAAGGATGTTATGGGCGCACTGAGTGGTCAGGGTGTGGAGTAGCCTGCAAGATTGCGGAATGGAAGCAGGCCGGCTTGGGGTGTTGCTATTGTGCTAGAGACAGTTCATAAACTAAGCTAACTAAGCGCTAGGCAGATATCAGTGGAGGGACAACGGTGAAGTTTGTTAGGTTGACTGGCCTGCTCTCCTCCCAGAGTAATCCCCCCCCCCCCCCAGTAACTTTGAGTTGATTTAAAAAATTTTATTTAAAATTGCATTCCATAATGAAGCTGCTTTTGAAATTCCTTCCCCAAACAAACAAATAAATAAATAAAAATTATTATTATTCTTTTTTATCATTATTATCATTGTTGTTAATAATTATAATAATAATTATAATAGTGATGATAATAATAAAGTCCTGCTTACTGGAACCATGTGCATTTATTACAGTTGCTCGAATTGTTTCTGATTTCCAGCGCTGCACACTGTCAACACACTGCATGACAATCAGCATGACATCAAACTTGTCAGAAAAGCACATTGTATCTTGACAGTTTATTGCAAGTTGTAACATTCAGAATCACAGCAGGGCTACACTATGCTACCAAACTGTTAATTGTCAACGTTGCACAGGGTGACCTTTGGCAGCCCAGCACAAACTCTATCGCCGCTCGAGTTCTCAGACCTTACACTGACACTGCGACCGTGCGCAATTCCCAATTCGTCACGAAATTACATGAACTAATCTGACACTAACTTGACTTCTTTCAGTCCTTGCCTGAGGCAGAGTATGTTTCCATCCACAGCGGGGGTGGGGGTGGGGGGGTAGGCTCACTTTGGCAGGGCCAGTCCTCTGAGATGGTTATTTGGACATATATAAATACTTGGTATATAATAATTAGATAAGTGTGGCTCCAGTACTCCTACAGAAGATATTTCACACTTTCTGACATTTACACTGCAAAGCTCGTACCCTGATAGGCCTCACTGGCAGCAGATACTAAGATGTGCACTTTCTTTCTCTCTATGTCCCTCCCACTCCCTACTCCCTCTTTCTCTCTCTCTCTCTCTTACTTTATTCCTTTCTGTTTCTGTTGTTCTGTGGCTCTTGATAGGAAACACAGTTGCCAAAAGCAAATGGATGTTAAAGGCAGGTGCCGATATGCTATGAAAAGAGGTACCATGTTAATATCTTCCAAACACAACACTTCATTTTCAGAACAGAAAAAGTCTGAAGAAACACAGTCAATTTCAAAACTCCAAAATTCCTTCAATACAGACATCCCTTTGCTACATGCATTTTCTGCAAATCTGAATTTCCTAATCGTGGTCACTTCCACTGTAGGAAAAAGGTGATATCGAGCCAACTGCTCAAACCACTTATTTCTTGTAACAGACGAAACACCATCGCATCGAATTTCGCAATATGAAACGCATCCTGTATTGCGAAATTTAATTACAAGTAAACTCCCACATAACGGCCTCCTACGTGACGACTTACCGGATTATCTGACACCCGCATTGAAATGTTAACCCCAGTTTCGAATCAAGATGAACAGCCCGGCAAAATGCCAATTCTTGTTGCAAACAATGTCTACTGGACCTGCATCATGACTTTGATTGCAGATGTTCACCACACTGTGAAAACAAGAAAAAATAGCTGGAACAAAATTCAATTCTGCATATTCATATGTTCAAATTATATATTTTGTATAATGCTTATTCAATTTGAACCAATTCTTACCTTCCATATTTCCATCTCCTGAAGCTCATTTTGAAGGGGGCCTACCATATGACATGACTGAGAGTGTGCATGCTGTTTTACCTTCTAGTAACAAACAATAGAAACCTGAAATATTAACACATTTGTGTAAACTTCATGTTTAACTTTTAAAATAGTTATTTTTCCTTTTTAAAATAAACTTTACAGTTTATCTTTCCTACCTTTTTAATCTTTAATAAACAGCCGTGGCTTGAATTGTTTTCTGTAGCATTCAATACATACTGTAAGTAACTTTGAGTGAAGAGTTGTTTGATGTTCTTTGGTGAGCATATTATTATCCATCCATTCATCCATCCATTGTCTTCTGCATTTCCGGGGCCGGGTCACGAGGGTAACAAACTAAGTGGAGACCCCCAGGTGCCCCCCTCCCCAGCCACTTCCTCCAACTCTACCTGGGGGACCCAGCTGGGAGATATAATCCGTCCAGCGTGTCCTCAGTCTGCCTCGGGACCTCCTCCCAGTTGGACATGCCTGGAAAACCTCTAAAGGGAGGCATCCAGGAGGCATCCGGGCTAGATGCCCGAACCACCTCAATTGACTCCTCTCGATGCAGAGGAGCAGCGGTTCTACTCTGAGCCGCTCCCGGATGTCCGAGCTCCTCACCCTGTCTCTAAGGGTCAGCCCAGCCACCCGTTCTGACAAAGCTCATTTTGGCCGCTTGTATTCGCAATCTTATTCTTTCAGTCACTACCCAAAGCTCATAGCTATCGGTGAGGGTTGGAACGTATATCGACCAGTAAATCGAGAGGTTTGCTTTTATGCTTAGCTCCTTCTTTACCTGACATCCACGCGATGCAGAACATCTTTTCGACCACCTCAGTGACTTCCACCAGGGAAATGGGCAACGATTCACCCCAGTCCTCCATCCCTGCCGCCTCAATGGAGGGCATGTCTGCCGGATTCAGGAGTCCCTCAAAGTTCTCCTTCCACTCCCAGAAGATATCCTCAGTCAAGGTCAGCAGTTCACCACCCCTGCTGAAAATAGCCTGGGCGAAGCCCTGCCTCCCCTTCCTGAGTCGTCTAACGGTTTGCCAGAACCTCTTTGAGGCCCCCTGAAAGTCGTTCTCTATAGCCTCCTCGAACTCCTCCAAACCCCAGTTCTAGCTTCAGAAACTACTGAGGCTGAAGTCCTTCTAGCCTGCTGGTACCGGTCTGCCGAGTCAGGGGTCCTCTGGGTCAAGCAAGCCTGAAAGGCCACCTTCTTCAACTTGACGGGCTCCCTCACCGCTGGTTCTTGGGTTACCACCACGACTGGCACCGACAGCCTTCAGGTCACACCTTGCAGCAGCTGCTTCCACAATAGAGGCTTTAAACAGGGTCCACTCGAACACATCTTCAGAATGAGAAAAGCTTTTTCGGAGGTGATCATTGAAAATCGTCCGGACAGGGTCCTCGACCAAACGTTCCCAGTCCACTGTCACAACACATTTAGGCTTCCCAGGTCTGTCTGGTAGTCTTCCCCGCCATCTGATCCAACTCACCACCAGATGGTGATCAGTTGATAGCTCAGCCCCTCTTCACTTGAGTGTCTAAGACATAGCTGCAGATCTGATGACATGATTACAAAATCGATCATCGACCTTTGGCTAAGGGCACTCAGGTACTAAGTACACTTATGAACACCCTTATGCTCGAACGTGGTGTTCGTTATGGATAATCCATGACTAGCACTGAAATCCAATAACAAAGCACCACTCGGGTACAGATAAAGGAGGCCATTTCTCCCAACCACTCCCCTCCAAGTGTCTCCGTCGTTGCCCTCACGAATGTTGAAGTCTCCCAGCAGAACTGTGGAATCCCCAGTAGGAGGCTTTTCCAGGACCCCATCCACGGACTCTAAGAAGGCTGGATACTCTGAACTACTGTTTTGTGGGTAAGCACAAACAACAATCAGAGCATTCCCCTCCACAACCTGCAAGCAAATTGCAGAGACCCTCTCGTTCACTGGGATTGACTCCAACCCGACGGCACTCAGCTGAGGGGACACTAGTATCCCCATGCCTGCTCGCCGCCTCTCACCCTGTGCAACTCCAGAAAAGGAAAAAGTCCAACCCCTATCAAGGAGCTTAGTTCCAGAGCCAGAGATGTGCGTGGAGGTGAGTCCAACTACATTGCCGGTACGGATTGACCTCCCACACAAGCTCCGGCTCCTTCCTCACCGGTGAGGTGACATTCCATGTCCCGAGAGCCAGATTCCATGACCGGGGCCCAGAATGCAAGGGGCCTCGCCCCCGTCTGCCACCCGATCTGCATTGCACCCATCCCCTACTCCTCTCCTTGCGGGTGGAGGCAGCTTCCCGTCACCTCTTCGAGCTGAGCCAGGCCGGGTCCAGGAAAAAACCCGGCCACCAGGCGCTCGCCTGTGAGCTCCCCTTCCAGGCCTGGCTCCAGGAGGGAGCCCTGGTGTCCCTAATCTGGGCAAGGTTCGTATTTCCTTAAGGGAGCTCTTCATAGGAGACTAGGGAATCGCTTCATCTGACCCCTCACCTGGGACCAATTTGCCATGGGAGACCCCAGTAGCTAAGCTCCAGACAGCTCCCAAGATCCCTAGGGTACGCAAACCCCTCCACCATGATAAGGTAGCGATTCAAGGAGGAGGCATATTATTATTTGTTACAAATTGTTTCATGTGAATAGTGTATGGTGAATCCTATATCGGGATATAAATAATTCTGTAGGCTAGGCTGACCATCTACGTAATGGCAACTAGCAAAGGAGCGTCTAAATGTATGGAAATTAACCATTTATGTCCCCAGCGTATCAAATAGAATCCTGATTGGTTTAGGGACTTAAAGGTTTCATTTGTAAGCTCAGTAAGATTTAGCCATCTGACAACAAGTACTTTAAGGAATTCAATAACTTCAGTTCATACTGAAAGATACTATAATGGTTGCAGTGAAAGTCATTCTGAATACATTGCATTAAATCAGAGTAAAAGAAGATATTTTGAAGTGCTACTTCCATTTGCTTTTTTAAATTACTGTTAATTCCAGAAACTGGCATTTTTTGCTGTAAAAATGGTTGTATACAGTATCGCTCACATTTTTGTAAATAAAAGTTAATATAATGTAATTTAATGATATACAGTGTTGGCCCCTCAAACAAGAAGGCATAATTGGTCTGGCATGGCTGCATACACTCTCTGCCTTTTATAGGTTTATGCACATTCAAAACACTCCCATTTATCACTCATCTGACAAAATAATAATAATAATAATAACTGACTAAAACTTCCAACGCAATGCTCAGGTTTATTTTAATACAAGCTATTTCATTATGAGGAAAGTTACTTTCTCAAATGTGCCTGCAAGTTTCAGTTTAATGCCATGTTTTAGAACAATTAGTGAGGAATAACACAGTCCCCATTCCAATTTTCTAAGTAACTTTGAATGGGTATTCCGGATCGCCAAAGTCAGTATCTGGTGTGCCCACCTCTAGCATCACTCACAGAGTGAATTTTCCTGTGCATGGAGTCAATCAGGTGCCGTATTTCCGCCTGTGTGATACGGTCGCATTCCTCAATGAGAGCCTGGCGTAACTGCTGGAGGGTTGAAGGTTCTGGACCACGCCTTCTCAAACGATGACCCAGAATGTCCCAAAGGTGCTCGATTGAGTTCAAATCTGGGGAAAACACAGGCCAATCAAGACACTGAACATTTTGCTGCCTGAGGTAATCCTGACAGGCTCTGGTGACATGTGGTCTTGCGTTGTCCTGTTGCAGCGTCAAGCGGTAGCGGCTCACCAGAGGAACAGCCACAGGGGCTAAAATGTCGTCGCAGTAATGAGCCACATTCAGGTTTCCATCGATGAAAACCAGCTCTGACTTGTGTCTGGCGCGTATTCCAGCGCCCTCCATGACACTTGGTCCATCCCAGCGGTCACGCTCCAAGACATTGGCATCGGCATAACGTTCCCCTTGCCTACACCAAACACATAGTCGGCCGTTACTCATGCTCAGTTTGAACCGGGACTCATCTGAAAACAAGACCCTGCTCCACCTGAGTGCATTCCAGCCCAAATGTGCCCTTGCCCACAGCAGACGTGGACGACGACGAACAGGAGTCAGCGCCAGACCACGATGCGGACGTCGGTTGTTCAGTCCAGCTTCACGCAAGCAATTGTGTACAGT
Source organism: Gymnothorax reevesii (assembly GCA_029721435.1). NCBI lineage: Eukaryota > Metazoa > Chordata > Actinopteri > Anguilliformes > Muraenidae > Gymnothorax > Gymnothorax reevesii. The sequence continues at coordinate 13,617,652 of CM056574.1, forward strand.
TTGGTCGCTCCTGTTCTGGTGACGACCTCTGGTCTGAGCAGCAGTAACTGTGGCTGGTCAGAAGCGATTAGGGAGGTGCAGGAGACGAATATGGCGCTCCTGTTGACGGGTTGTTACACATGACCTGGGAGCACGTGGATGGTTGTTTGTGCTTCCTGTGTCATAGAACCGCCTTTGGAGACACGAAATGGTCGACACATGGACACCCAGATCCACTGCAACACGTCTCTGTGACATTCTACCAGCAAGTATGTCAATGGTTCTTTCTCGCTGATTTTGCCAAAAACATCTCATGGTCTAAAGTTGCACCAGAAGAATGCCGAGGAATATTTAAGTTCCCCATTCCTCTGGCTATTTATTGGCCAGATTTCATTGGGATTTGTCAGTGAGTTCTGCTCAGTCTGAGTGGTGTGGCAAACATCTCAGCTGTGTGCATTCAGGTGGAATGGACTGTCCCGACAAAAAAATAAACAAAACTTTATGAGCTTTTAAGTTGCAGTTTGGATTTACAGGGCCGAAATTTGTTAGAAAATTAGGCATACCAAAAATATTTCAAAATTTTAAATGTTGCGTTGGAAGTTTTGATCAGTATATTATTATTATTATTATTATTATTAATTCTGAAATAAACGTAAAATCAATGAAAGTAAAAACTTGATAGCTAATTCAGCTGCTATCTAAAGGCATCTGTTAGCAGGATTTGTCACTACAAAACAACCTCGTCGTCATTAGTTTATCCAGTTCTGACTATATGTTTTTCCTTTAATCATAGGAATGTCTGTGTATAATATATACATATGCATATACATTATGCTTTTTAATACAGAATACAAACTTTGAAATATATACAAAATTCCTACTTGCGTAAAAATTACTTTTCTCTTTGATTCACATGTATAGATTTATAAAAAGTCCATGTCAGCCATTTCATTTTTCTGTTTCTAATTTTATGACACAACAGGACATGGCTCAAAGCTCAGCAAAAGGTTACACACTGTTATTACACCCCAGCCCGGCTTTTAGCACGACCCACGCTACGCTCTGTGAGAGACACCACCATACTCGCTGTTCATCGCTTCCGGTGATTAAGACAGCTTCTTTTAGTGGTGGTTTCAGTACAGAAAAGGTCAAGGGACTCTGATTAGAAGTGACTGTCAAAACAGCCAAATCATGAGGCCAGTCAATGGCATATCTCACATACTAGTTTGGCCCAGAAATGGGTCATTGCTTGCTTTGTTGACCGGCAGCTGTGTAGTCCTTCAGAATAGCTCAACTGGGGAATGTGCATTGACAATTAAGTGGCAGGTGGCCGTACTAATTCTGTATCCACCACTCACAACTATGTTGTGGAGTTTGTTTATATTTTATCCAAATGCACGCAGTAAAAAATTTTCAGGGTTGAATCACTTTTAACGGAGTCAAATTTATCTTGGAGTCTATATGAGCCATTTTCCCCCTCCAGTGTGGGATAAAGTGGACTCTGTAAGAGATGATTTAACACCGAGTATTTCACTTTTTGATCAGGCAGTGATTGTTTTACTCCTGAACTGTTGAGGTGAATGGTCTGAATATTCCGCAGGCTTACCTGCCACATTGTTTGAAGAATTTTCAGGATTTTAGAATTTTTCACAAACAATCACATCATCATAACCATTTCCTGCACCTGTGCATGCCCAGTTGAAGAGCGATATTAATTCTTCTGCACCAATTGGTATCATCACCCATTCTGATCAGTGAGCCTATAGCCCTTCCTGTAGACTTCAATGAGTTCCTAATTTCAGCGTGAAGAAATCTGAATCATTAAATCATGACCATCAAAACAGCTTCCATACACAGAGCATCATTCTGTACACACATTCATTGCTTTTTTTAACTGCGGAATGCCTTCTCCTCTTTAAAAAAGTGAAGACTGCTTGACTTTTCGTGGCTCATATTGACAGGTTACAAATCGCAAATGTTGGGGTTTAACTGAAATATGATTAAAAAAGCCATTAGTTTTATCAAAGCAGTGAGGTACAAAATATAAAATGTACAGTTACATACTGCAGTGATAGCAAACAAACACTGCATTGCAGTAAACCGCAATCTCACTTGTACTCAGAGCTTCGCTGATGTTATGATGAATCGCTGTAAAACTGTACATGGCAACCGCTATGACAAAATGGTTAGCTTTTTGGAAGGTCTTGTACAAATGAATTATGGACTGAATAATCCTTTCTGTATTTCACGATGAAACAAAGTGACTTCAAGACAGAGTTACGAAATTCTGACATTTCTTATATGTGGAAAGTTATGCTAAATGTCACAATGCAAATATTTGAGTCTCAGTTTGGTTTTCATTTGACTGATCAGTCTAGTGGAGCCATTTGATGTGGAGATCTGGGGCTCTGGTAGCGGTGATTAAAGTGGTAACCTGACTCTCTGTGCGTCAGCGAGCACAGCTAAGTGCGGTGTGGCCTAGTGCAGCTCTTACTGCCACGCGCAGCTCAAGCAATGGAGCCAAAGTTACAGCAGATTTTGCCATTTGTGGGGTTTTGCTTTCTCGACCCGACGCAAATATTCGCACAGATTATATATCTCAAGCAGTTCCTCAGCTGCAAATTTTCAATTTTGACAGAAAAAATTTAAAATGAGAGAAAATAGCTCAAAGCTGCTAACATTACACATGAATCACCAACTTCAATATGAACTGACGTCTACTCATTGTAAAGTTGGTGTGTTACTTTCAAAGTTTGCAGTCTTGCACTATTTTTTTTTAAATTGGAACTTTTTTTTGGATAGCAGAGCCCCCAAAAACTAAACAGGGTGTGCCGACACTCCCTCTTTTTATTTAAATTATTTGAGAGATACGCATGAGAATCCAACTGCTATAAAGGCAATAATACATAACAACTTGACAGTGTAAAATACTAGGCCGGAGCCTAGCTTGGAGTAAGCCACTGGATTTCTCACCACTGTCAGGAAGCTGCTTATAAATGATGGTGCGAAGGAGTGAGTTATGCTTATGCCTCAGTATTACTAGAAAACATTTTATTTATTTTCTTTGGTTGCCATGTTCACACAGTCCTGGCTTGGGTGGGAGTTTGGTGTAGAGTCGAGTATGGTCGACTCTGTAGGAGTCGTGCTAAGGCATTGAACAGCAGGTGAGGGAACGACTCTCTCTCTATCTTTTTCTGTAGGCAGTTCACTCACTCACTCGCTGACTTCTGCAGGGAGATGCTCACAGAATTAAGACACACAGTTCAGCACAGTTCACTCTGAGTTGTGACATAAAATTTGATATGACCTGGATTCCTGCACTGATTATGCTAAAATTTAACCCACTATGGCCACATAAACATGATCAGTTGGTTTGCAACCTTCATGTATTAACATAAAGATTTGATTCTTTATGTTAGTACACGTACTTCTGATTTGGATTTCTTGCACTATTTGGATCTCAAATTCTAGTCATAATAATAAAAATAATCCCCCTGCCCCTAGAAAATTACTTTTGAAGGATGATGCTAACCAAATAATTAACTTTTATGTGGCCTGATTGATAGAAATTGATTTTTCTACTAAACAAATTCAAGTTTACCAAGTCCCGGACCGCATTCCACGCTCAACCGCATCTGTTGCTAATTACGTCAGTAGCATTGCTCTCTCTATATAAACCGCAGCTTCGCACTTAGTCAGGGCGAAGTCTCATAAATCGCGTAAGCCTCACAAGCCTATTGTTTCTTTATTGTCTTGTTTAGACTTAGCTCCCGCATTTCGCATGTGTTTGTAAAACTCTCTTATATTTGTAATATATAGGGGAGAGCCGCCTTGATTGTAACGCGTCACAATTGTAACGTGCACATTTTCTCTTGATTGGACAATGCGGTTGTGATGTCATCACATCAGCATGTGACGAGTACCGTAATGCACGTGCCCAGGAAGTCTTTTCATCCATGCTGCAGGGAGATATCGCCAGAGAAGTTGGTTTTCCACAAGGTAAGTAAAAATTCACTACCACAGTATTTTTTGACTAGAGATTTTTTCTTTAATGTTACAGACCTAAAAACCGCTTGGGTGTCAGTATGTATGTGTTCGTTACTAGTTGCATCATTTTAACACATTATGATTGTTAGGTCCGTTCTGTAAACAAAGCCAAATGAACAGTGCGCTGAGTGCCACAGTTGTAACACATTACATTTGAGACAACGGCAGACATTTGCAAGCACAGCTCAAATAATTTTGCTCTTTGTTTGCTTTTTTGTTTGTTTCACAGAATGTGCCCACAAAAATGCACATTTTAAAAAAATGGCAAATTTTATTGTAGCCTATTTTGGATTTTTGCAATAAAACTTTAAAATACAAATAGACTGTTTTTCTATAGCATAGACTGTAAAAAAAAAAAAAGTGATTGGGGTGTTGCTACATAATTGATCCTGCAGGGGTACCAGTGCAGGTATGAATGGGACTTTTACAAAACTCATGTCATATTTGCCAATATTCTGTGTTCAGTCAGCTGTAATTCATTTATATTCTAAATCAAATTAGGGTTGTATAACATTTTTACGACTCCATCTGTCAAAGTCGCTAACTTTGTAGTCACAATCCATGCATTTTCCTTTCAAGGAACTCGCACAAACGCTCCAACTGGTACATCTGGTAAGTTTAAATAATATACAATGTTTTTGATAGGACATAATTATCACATTATAGGTGTTAAAGAAACGTTAAACAGTTGCCTGAAAGAAATATATTTAATTTGACCCAAAAACGATGAGTTTAATGCTACTTTTTAGCAGTGTTACAATTGTAACTCCTGCAGTTACTATTAAAACTCAAACACACTTCAGTTGTGACACTGGACAGAGTCCGCTTTCAGTTATATTAATCAAAACCTGTTTTATCAATCGAAAAAACTTAAAGTGGTTTATGATCGCAGACATGTGTTGGTGCTTTACCTGAAAATATTACATATGTAGGTAAATCGATCTCTGAGTAAAAGAGTGAAAAGTGAAAAACGTTGCATTTGAGGCCACTTATATGTATTGCTAATATTATAATCCAGGAAGTTCACTTCTTCTTTTGTCTTGTATTCTTCTGTGCCCTCCAGCTCTGCCACAAAGGTATAATAAACCAGATCCATCTTCACACTTGAGTCCAGTTCCGCAATTCCTGATCTCTGTACACTCACACCGGCGCTCAGAGTCAAACCCACACACCTAAGTTGGACTTTTTTATTACTGCCTTCTTTAGGAAGCGCACTCCTCTGGAATATTCCTCAATTCTCTGGAACATGTCCATCTTGTACTTGATACTGTAGGGCAGGGGTGTCCAATCTTATCCGTAAAGGGCCGGTGTGGGTGCAGGTTTTTGTCCGAGCCAGCAGTGCTACTGCTCTTGATTCCACCAATGAGCTAATCTGGGGTTGAATCAGGACCTTGGTGGATAGAATCAGGTGTGTTAGTATTGAGCTCTAACAAAAACCAGCACCCACACCGGCCCTTTCTGGATAAGATTGGACACCTCTGCTGTAGGGTAACACTCTCTCAATTAATCTAGTGAGTTCATTTTCATCGCTATATGATTTGATTAATTCACACATTTCCTCTATCCTCTATTTCCACAGTCCCTCATTTATCATATTGTGACATGAATGCTGTTTGGTCTAAAGAAGGCCCCATTAGCAGATAAGTGACCCATTCTGGACCTGTACAAACTGTGGTTTTGGATAAGTTTGCGAGGCTGGGTGGCTATATATACTGGGTATATATATTTTTTTAAGAAATAAAGATACTGTGAATTTACTTCAGGGGAGACTTACCCAGCTGGGGAAAAATGCAGTCTGCTTTTAATATTAAGAGGCAATATGCCCCCAAAGACTGCAACGGAGACCTTAAATAGCGAAACAGCTTAAGTAAATAGAAGAAACGGTTTGACCATTTTGTGACCACAGAAGAAATGAAATTGGCCTCAGTTTCCCAAAGATGAAGGAAGCTCTCACTTTCAGACAGAAGAGGAGGAAGGTGATAAAACGCAGTAAAATATCTTAATTAATTACCTTAATTAGTTAATTCCGTGGGAACTAGTGTGATGTAAGGCCTATGGGAATGATAGACAGGTGACAAATAAATGGGAAAGTCAACACAAAAAATCTTAATAAGGTGTTAGGCCAGATGGGCTTAAAACATCTTTCCTCCTTTCCTCCAAGAAACCCTCATTTGGTGTTTTTAAGAAGGTGACAGAGAGCGCAGTCTCACACATCGTTCCAAAATATCCCATTGGAGTTCAGCTGGTCTGAGATCTGGTGACTATGAAGGCGCTGATGTATGTTTAGGATCATTTTCATTCTCATAAAACCATTCAGTGACCCCTTGAGCCTTGTGAGGCTTGGGCCTTAGTAATCCAGGAAGAGACCACTCCCATCATAGTAGGGCTGCTTCATCATTGGATTTACACACAGAATAAATAAACTAATTTGCAGTGACCCTTCTGCCATTAAGGCCCAAACCATGCCAGGAAAATTAACAGACACATCCATGTTCATTATGCTTGTCCACACTATTATTAAGGGTTTTTTCCTTTAATTTGTTACCCGTAGGAACATGTACTCTAACACTGAACATAGGCATAGACGTAGTTTAGAAAGTTAGCGTTTGGCTGTTCAGTGCTGTTGGGATCTACAGTGTAATTAACATTTTTGCCCATATCTCTCTCTCTCTCTCTCTCTCATAATTTAGACTGATAAACGGTGGGCACAGACTAACCATTTTCGAAGGTTTGGGGCAGTTATGTGTTCTGAATCTCCCAGATATCTCCTACATCCCTGCTTTAATGCTGTCGGACAAGTAAGGCGAGTAAGCTAAGCACTGTGAGAGGGTTCGGAGAGGAGCGGAGAAAGAGATATTAGCTGGGTGGAGAAGGGGAGGATGTTGATGAATGGAGAAGGGCTGTATGGATGGACAGAAGCTGGGGAGGTATGGAGGAAGGAGAGATGGATAGTGTCCAGCAACGACCTCCTCTCACTGCCTGGAGTCTGCTGCTCCTGCGCTCCATCTACACACCCCCGACAGCTCCCCTGTGACAATCTAGTTATGATTTCATGAATGCAACCTTTAGAACTAAAACTTTAAGACTAATCAGTTCATGTCCTGCCTGTACGATTGATTATCTTTTAATTGTTTTGTTTTAACTTGTCGTATTTTACTGTATTGTATTGTACTCTTTTGTAATGTCTTTGTAGCATAACTGAATTCTGTAACTAATTGTACAATCAAGCTGCCTAGAGACAACAGATGTAAACTAGCCGTAGGCTGTAATCTGGCATGTTTACATATTATTGTTCATCAATATGCACTGTCCGTACCTTTCTAAATAAATAAATAAATAAAATACCGTGGGGTGGTCCCAGCTGCTTCTCGTGTGGAAGCGCTGCCAGATAAAACAAGACCCTCACCTCTGACTTCCTCTCGCCTCGTTCGTGGGACAGAACCGCCGTCCAGCTGCTGCGGCTGTGTTTTTTTTTTGATTCACCCCTGGATCAACAGAGGTCCTGGATCCGAGACTCGTGTGCCAATGGTACTTCAGAGGAGACAATGCGAGTCAAAGGGCGAGGATGCTGGTGCTCCCGAAATGTACAGAGCTGTTTCTGCAGATAACCGCTGTTCTTTTCCTACTGTAATTTACGGCTTTTATCGGGAGAAACATCCATTCTCCTCGATGATAAATGCCTGTAGAGCAGCGGGATCCGCTCACAGATTTCAGCCTGGAAATCCCCGCGTTTGTCCGCCGATACGCCGCACCTTGACCTAACGTGCTCGTGCACAAAGAACACACCCCAACACTCACAGACATGTCCACACACACTCTCTGCCCCCACATGCAAATACGTGCATTCACCCAAAAATACCCCCACGAAACACACGCATGTGCACGCACACGTCCATGTGCGAATAAACGCACGCACAAACACATCGCTATAAAACACGTGCACTCGCACAAACACGCCCTGCCCGTGCACAAACACATGCAAGCACACAAATACGCCCCACGGAAACACACAAATGAACACGAGCACATGCACAGGCATAAACATACCTCCATGAAGCGCATGCACACACACATGCACACATCCACCCCCCACCACAGAAGCATATGAAGAGTTTGTTTCCAAAACGCAATATATCCATTGCACTCATTTTGAGTATATCAGCTTTTTCTATGTTGGCGCTTATTGCATTTTATAGAAAAACACAAACTTTGACCATGAAAAAATACACCTTTTAGTATGAATTTCTATGAATGGATTTTTGCCCCATGTGTAAGAAGCACAGGGCTAATGCTCTATGGTATTCTCTCAATTTTTGTAATTTTGGGACTTACTGCGTTTTGGAAACAAACCCTTTGTATGCACGCAAAAGTGGACACACTCACACATCCACACACACACGCGCACACACACACACACACGCACACACACACAGACACACACAAACAAATTCACACGTACACCCCCCTATACACATAAGTACAAGTACGCACAGACACTCACACACCCACGCACACACACACACACACACAGACACACACACACACACACTGCTCATGCCCTATGGACTCTTGTCAGTACAATCTCACTTTCCCACCATTGTAACCGTCAGACTCTCCATCACAGGATGTTCACAGCAGGTATCTGCAGGAGAGACAATGCAATCGGACCAGCGCTCTCATGATCTCACCTCAAATAGAAGCCAAACTACTCTAACTCTGCTTTCTCTCTCCACTGAAAGCACGGCAAAGGTCGAGGGGCCCAAGGGAATGCAGCCGATCGCCGTTACAACGATCCCAGAGGGACACAGGGTCCACTCTCTGAGTCAAAACAAAATCCTAATCCCCTCTAAACTGGCTCACATTACACGCTCCCTGACAGACCGACACCGAGTCGACCAACAGCGGCGGTGTCAGGGATACTGAGCCCCCGGCATCCACATACCGCCATAACTGCCCGTCATCTACGAACTTATCGCCGCACAAAGTGCCGTGAGAAAGTGAGCAAAGTACGCCAGGCATGCTCTATTGATAGACCCTTGTTTTGCATTGCAGCTCAATTAGTTGGCACGGAATGGCATTAAGGTCCCAGTGACAGACAGAGGTGTGTGTCCAGAAGTGTTTTCATTATAAATTTAGCCTATAATAGCATGGAGATTAGTGAATTGCGATGCTGAGGTTAGTAAGATGACATGGACAAAATGCCTTCCCTTGCATCGCAAGTGACACTTTGTCTATTGTAGTTCTAGTGTGGTAGGAATAACTCATAAATAGTGGTTGTGTGTATTTCATGGTACTCTCCATCTCGAAGACCCAGCAAGCAGCCAATGAAAGACCAATGGACAGTGTTTGACTTTAAATTCACAATATAAAATGCAACCTTTGCTTTCAAAGTGTGATCAACATCAATTTGACCCCAGACCGATGCTTTACGGGTGCTTGGAGAAAATTTCCGTCATTTCCGGAACGCTACAGCTCATGATATTAGTAATGATAAACAGCATTCAACTCAGTCATTAGAATCAGTGTTTCACCACGTACTGCAAATGTGAATGTATTGTCTTCAAGAGGGTAGTGTCAGTAGCTGTTTTAGTCAGCCAACTTGTGTAAATAGTTTACTGCATCATGCATTAATACAATGTTTGTCTGGCATGTAAGATTTGACTCTGACATACTAGTGGTCGGTCAAAGTGATGCAGCGGACAATGTTAACTGGCAGCAGATGAGAGCGATGCAGCGCTGCAGCAGGCAAAAGCATTTTGCGGCAAAAGCAGAGCAGGAGAGAAGCTTAAATAATTACCTTATGGATGAGAGCATTCACTCCACAACAGTGCATAATACAATGATTGGGAATGGCCACGATAAAGACGAAGTAAGAGATTCGGCGCAATAAGGGATCTCGAAGAAGGCACAGCAGCATAGTTGAGAACAAGAATTTCCTTCCCGGCTTAGCGGTGCATCTGTGCTGAACACGTCAATGCAAGGCGATTTCTCCCCTGAAAATAAGGGCAAATGTGCAGTTAGGGATATCTCACAGCCAAAAATATTAAATCAGCATCGCAATAAAGCGCTCTATTTTGGCAAGGGTCCTGGCAATAAGATTGATGGCACCAAAGCGGCCATGGTGTGGAAATATAAATGACCCATTTAGAACCTGGGAAAGCCCCAGTGTTCACACAACAGCACTGAACTGCCAGTTCCCATTCACAAATAACTTGCATTTACTTAGACTGCAGCGCAGTATCTCTATCACGCCTCACTTAAATACCAAAACAGCCAACAAACACGGCAAGAATTATAGTAAATGGGGAAAATTCATACCTACCCTCACAAATACATGTGCAAAAGAAAGTTACGCTAGTGACCATGATATTTTTAAAACAGCCGACCGATATCAGCTACTGAGCAGCTTGTGGTCCAGAAGGGACACACTGTACACAGCATCTTTCTTCTGTGTAAACAAACACGTATGTACTGTATGCATGTGTGAAATGTATGTTCACGGGTGCATAAGTGACTACACACATGCGCGCACACACACACACACACACACACACATGCAATTGTATAGCTATGCTTGTGAGGGCATTGCATTAATTTCTATTCATTTTGCCTAGCCTTTCCCGAACCCTAACCCTAACCATAACCATAAACAAATTATGCCTAACCCTAATCTAAAACTAACCCTAACTGTAACCATAACTCCAACTTTAACATATTAGCCGTAATCTGTGAGGATCCCAACCCAAAATATCTTTATAACATTCTGCATGTGGCTTCACAGGACTTGGTTCTCACAAGTATTGGTATACAAGCCCACACATCCACACACGCACCATCACCTCAGACTCAGACAATATAGATTTGATGCCATGAGTAAACAACAATCTCACGTCTGCAGTTCTTTCTGCGTTCCTGTGAGATGTACCCAGTGGCCACTGACACAGACCGGTATTGAGCTCCCAGACAACGAACTGAGTAATCACTGATATGACGTTCGAGCTCACAGGTTGGAATCGCAGTCCTGAACAGGAGGGCCTCGGATGACTCAACCTGCGACACAAACAGGAAGGGACGGGAGTCGTAGATGAGCACGGTGACTTTCTGAAAGGGTGGGATTGTGGCTTCCACGACAAACAAGTCTTCACCGCTCCTCTCGTTGGGCTAGCCGTATATTCGCTTCAGCTACCCGGCCGTGGGTGAGTCACGTCGGTTAAGGTCGCAGACCACCACTGCTCATCAGTTCCGCCCATATGATGTTGCACATGTCATACTTAAGCTAATCATGTAGCTTCAGGACGATCCTCAGCCAGCACAAATCTTTATTAAATCAAATAATTTTAATGTTTCTGCTTTGATCGACAACATATGAAGACCATAAAGGAAAAACAATCAGAGTCCAAATTTTGCGTTTTATGTTTATCTTATATATTATTCTAATATTTATGATGATATATCATTATTTTACATATTATAATAATATTTTATATTTTTTGCATATTTAACAGTGCTTTATTTCTAAGATCGTTTTGAATTTTAATTCATTATTTCTCCACAACGTGAAAATGTGACTGATCATTCTTCCATTGTGGTTTTCATATTTATGTGCTCACTGTCCATTCAATTTTATGATTTTATCATAAATTTTCATTGCTTGAATTGGATTTTTTTGCATGAGAATTAAAAAAAAAAAACTTGATTGAAGAATTCTTTCTACTCTAATGCTGTAAAAATGCTGTGGATTGTTGACATATCCGCTGTCATCACTCATCTTGCAGCAAAGATTTATGAGAGGTACACTGTGTTCACTAGACCACACACCTGTTAATCTTCATCCACAAGCAGAATTTGGGTCGTGCAGCAAATTTGATCAGCCATTTCTGAGGTGCGCAGATGATCGAAGACACATTTAAGAAGTTGGATGAGGCATTGACGCTACAATTCAGTATAGCTTTGGCCACCATACTCTGAAAACATTTGACATTTTATTTATTTCTGTGACTTTTTTCTCACTTTAAATTGCTTCAGTTTATTTGCATTTGTAATTTAAATGAAAATGAACCATTTTAGAGGAGTCCCTTGAACAATAATGTTCTGTGGACGGAAACAAAAGGAAGTTACGCCGTGCTCCCAGACCCAAACATAAGCAGCGGTAGTTTTCGTTACATCCTCGTGACCTGCGACAAATGTCTGGTTCGTGCCACATCCTCTCAGCTACATCTACCACAAGCATTCAAAACATGCACATTAAGACAGCAGGAAGCTGTATCACCATGTTCCTTGGCAACAAATCATGAACATGAATACCTAAAATGGCCGTCTCGCCATAGGGGTCAATTGTGAAGTTTTCAGTTTATTTATAGCCGGGTATTACAATCATTACATGCGGGTACATTACACGGTGTTGCATGTGAGAGTTTCTGTAATGCTAAATAGAACTATGAGAGTATTTTGCTCTACTTTAGCCCTTAAACTTTATTTTTCCACAGACATTTTTCCCTTAAATAGGCTCAAAGTTAGAAAAAGGAGTGTAATTATTTTTTTGTTCTCATACTGTAGAACGTCACTTACATATTCTGTATCTGCTGGTTACAGTGCTTCGCTGAAACTACATCTCACTAATATTGAGAGAGAGAGATTCAAACCAGGGCACCATTTATTTCTTTTCTTTTTTTTTTTTGGCCACAGCGTTACATAAAATCAAAAATATCCAGACTTTGTACATCTTATACATTCACACACCTTGCCATGCGATTAAGCATAACATACTGTACTGTATATGGGAACCTGGGCATCTCTGCTAGTATTATAAAGACAGCCCGAGGTCCCACAGGTTTGATTACAGCAGTATTTTACATAAGGTTTCATAAGTTTAAATATACTTTATTAAATATGCACCCAGTCCAAAAATTTATTGTAATGTGGGAACTAAGTAACAATAAGCTAAATTCAGTTCGGTGCAGATGGGAACACAGAGAATGCAGACACTGCTGGGATTATTAGCTGGTCTTATAATGATAAGTCACTTCTACCAAAGTCCGTAAAATGGCCGCCTCTTAATGCTGCATTTGGTTGTATCACCCTCACGCAGTTACATAGAGACAGAGGCAAGGGGAAGGACTTTGTGACAGAGAACTCCCAAAATTCCCTTTTGTTCTTGTTTCACAGATGGACCAATCCGGAGCAGCCCCTGTTAATTATGGGAACCCCCAGAGGGAGGTCAAAGGTCAAAGGGGTACTGAAGGAGGAAGTGACTCACTGGAGTGGATATTCTGTCACGTTCATGCGCAGGGGAGAGTCGTTTTTCACGCTATGAATTTTTAGCGCCCCAGGACGCGGAGGACACGGGGGAACCGCGCGCGGACGGCCATCTTTGGGGGAAGGTTGGCGTCGCAAAGCTGCGTCAGGGACAGCGAACTGCAGACACGCGGAGGTCTATTAATGTTTACCAATTTTCAGCATCGAGGATCACGCGTACAGAGACGAGCCAAAATCGCAGTTCATGGTTCTCTCAATTTAATTCAGGATGACCGTATGAGGACATCTTACACTAAATATTCCATAAAAATAATAAAATTGGAAAACTTTTTTGTTTTGTTTTTTCAATCAGAAAACTGGAGGAAAAGAAATAATGTGTAGTCATCATTTCAGTGGGGCATACTGTTGAAAAAACTGTCGATAAACTGCGTCTGAACTGAGGTTATGCTGCCTTAACACAAAGTATGACTGATAATGTTTTGTGTCCACAGGCCTGGACTGTAAGAGAGTATGATGGAACTCAGCATCATAACAATCACCTAAAGCATTTTAAGCGGAACTGGTGCTTTCAGTGAAAAAGAGAGAGCGCATTCAACACATTTCAGCTGATTAAATGGCCAAGGAAAATGGACGGAAGTCTCGCAGCATTGTAGCGAGTCGTCTCCGGAGAAAAAACCACATCGACATGGGTACTAAAAGGCCAAGGACAATTACTGACATCAGAGGAGAGGAGGGTGTCTAATGAAATATGGCCATTTCCAATCACTGGATGCCCTTTTGGTCCACAGAAATGCAAGGCCAACCGCACTACACGTAACATTATTGCATTATAGGAAACAGGTAATGGATATGGGTGAGGCGGCCAACATGTGCCTGAAATGGAGCAATTTGAGGAACACTTCTCGATGGTGTCGAGTGCAGGCCAAATAATGACGAGCAAGTCCTGTTAATTTGTCTAACTGGCATGGCTCTACCCTCCGAAAAGAAAGAAAAATTCACTTGAGTCACTTGCTCTTTTAGAAGCAAAGGAACTGAGCAGCTCATAGTTTGCTTAGGAAAGAAAAACAGGCACTCAAGTAAGTATCACGCTTTCTGAATGAGTCTTATACCAGAGGCATAGATAGCAAAACAGTGTGCTGAATTTGCTTTTTTGGCTTTATTCGAGGATCCAATTAGCGCTATCCTGTCCCTCGCGTAGACGCTGCCAAGGGTACACTTCTGAGAGCCTAGAAAGCAAAATAAAGCCCTTAGGCTGGGAGATAAAGATCCTGGGCTTACAATGGCTCACTGCCATACACCATTCATCAAGCCTTACAACAGCATGCAAACATAGCGGCATTCTATAGCGCACACACGTGCAGATATACTGCAGTTTGCATTGCAAAGTTCCAATCGTATGAGCAACGTGATCGATAAATCCGCTCGTAAAGATGAATATGGAGGACGTGGCCTGCTTGCTTTTGGTAGCCCAAGGTCTCTCTCACCTTGCACAAAGTCCATTTGCATGGCAATGGTTGCTTAATTTCTATTTGCAGAAGAGCTGTGTGCTACGTATAGGTTACAAGTTAATAACTGTGCCGGCAGAATTCTGTCTGTGTGTGCGCATATGAACATATGCACTGTAAAATATGATAGCGTCATTACGTTATGTGAACCTATTTCTTCTCATTAAATCCACTTGCCATGACGCGGTTTAGATATTGAATTCAAGATAGATATTGATATGATTTCAAAAGGTGAAGTCAGAGTTATCCACTGACCTCTCTATTTTTGAGTTGAAACAAAGCTCATCTTAAAGTTGAGTTAACTCACATTTAGTTGATTTAAGTGACATTTTTAAGGCAGCCGGTGAACTTTCCTTTATTTAGTTTAAGCAGCTTGAAATTTACTACAGTGTGTGGCTTCAACGGAATTTCAGAGTTGGGAAAAGCACAGTAAATGCAAGTTGATACTCCTCTCAAGGTTTCTTCCACATGGGAGTAGTTCCTGACCGCTGTTACCTCAGGCTTGTTCTTGTGTGGCGGATTGGCGAAACCTTTTTGTGAGGCGTGTCGAGACATGATTCGTGAAACGCACCGCAGAAAAAAAATTGGATTTAATTTAATTTGCCATAATCTTTCCAGTGGCTTGAGTTGGTTGCGCGTGGATGCATCCAAACAATACTTAACAATTCATGTGTGGAGGCAAACAACTCAATTTTACTAAGAGATTCCATCTGCTTCAAGTGCTGCCTGGTCACATGACTACATACGAATATAGAAGTGTCTGAAAGGGGAAAAAAATATTTCAGGATAGTGCGGAGTGCTCAAATTGGAACAAGCTGTGTAAATACTGCATCCGCTGGCTTGAGCATGTATTAAGAATGCGACAGCAATGCAGTGTACTTTAAAGAGTGTGAAAGAAGCCCTTAAGTACTCATGTTGATGTAATATACGCATTTAAAAACAGACCTGAGAGAATCCTGCACCATGCTTTTACCAGACTAACACCTGGGTCGACCCAGGAATAGAACACTCCGGAAACTCAAGGCCGGCTGAGGCGAGATGTGAGCAAATAATATGGGTGTAGAGGTGTATCTCAACACAGTAGACAAAACAGAGTGCTCTAAAACCCAACTGTCAAAAACAGATGATAGCCCAAGCTGTAGTCCCGAACACTAAAAGGACTCCCCGGGCAGCGCAGACGTGACAGGGCGAGGGTGCCACTTGCTTTTACGATGGTATCGATTTCTTTACGGCGCGCAATAAAGAACATAACGATACTTGGACAAAGAAACTAACTCTGACGGTGTAATATAGTTTTCCTGCTGGACAGGACTGCCACGATGGCCAGTGTAATAGCTGTATGATGGTGGCGGCGGGATGTCCGTATTTGCTGTTGGGAGGGTTTTGAAAGGATAGGTGTCAGGATTTGAGCTTGTTTAGTTATGTTCCATAGTATTTTTGCGTGTGTATTATCGTTTTTAATGTTCTTGTGCTAACTTCAGCATTTATATGCGAGTCTTTTCCCTGCATCTGTCTACTGCCAGGTGTTTTGTTTTCACTCCCTCACTCTTCATTTATTGTTTGATTGTTTTTCCGTCTTTGTGTTTGTAGCCATACCTCCCTGCAGCCTCCTTAGATTCCCACACCTGTTTCCCATGTAATTAAGCCCTTCCTTTTCCTTTACATTCCCCCAGTCTGCACCAAACCAGTGCAATTTTGTTAGCCTTTTCCGAGCGTCTTACTCGTGCAGTTTTCAGCTTCCCAAGTTCCTGTGGTTACAGTTCGATTTGTTCTTGGGTTTTATGCCCCCGCCCTCCAAAGAGGAAAGAGGGCATGATGTCGACACCATGTCCGTCCGTTTTCCGTTAACTTTTCGTTTCTGTGGGATAACTATAGAATCCCTCGTCGGATTGATGCCATTTCTTCATGGCGTATTAGGAGTGGCTAGAGGAAGATTCCTTTCGAAAACCAGCATCGTGCGAAATCTAATATGGCCGCCACAGCAGCATCTCAATATGCCCTTGATCAGCATACAGGCGGGGCCATATGCCTCGCTCTGCGCTGCTCTTTTTGATTTTAGTCCTTCTTCTTGTGTCTTTCCTGATTTACCAGTATTTAATTTTATATTCCATTTTTGATTTCCTCTTTGTGATTTGGCTCTGGGGTCTTGACTTCCTGCTTTTGACTCTTGGACTGAACTTTGTTACGATTCTGGATTTGCCCCTGTGTAATGCATTCTGTCTGTCCATTACTAAACTCGATTGTTTGACCACGAGTTTGAATAAAATCTGTGAACTGTCTCATCGCCTGCAAATGAGTTCTGACTCCTCCTCGTGTCAATAAGCCCGTTTTTTGGTATCACCTAAGAGCATCAGCAGCAGCGGAGGATTACAACAAATACTGCTTTTCCAAATGAAACACATTTTATTTTTCTTTTGTTGTTGCTTATTGTAAACCTCAGTTATTTGTCTGCAGTGGGAGGAATGACTCCTTAATCCCAGTCTATGCCGTCTATCATTTTCAATTATCGAATCATGGTGTGTCAAAGTCCAGCCAAGTTAAAGTTGTCTCCTTGAATTGCATTCAGTTTATTTTTCTTGACCGGTTACATTATTATGCAAACACCCTGCGGAAGCTGAATTGAAACTCTCATCCAAACATAAACTGACTTGTTTATTCTTATTGGCAGTGTTTGCATAATCCTTCCAGTGGAAAATGGGACTATAAATCCAATTCAAGGGCAAACAAGCAAACATCCTCTTAAATTTGCTGTTATTCCACAGAAAGTAGATACATGCCTTTTTGTTGTGCTGGCGAGCTAGTGGTGACAGGATTTTTTTGTTGCGACGGAACAATTTCGGTGATTGAAGGAGAAAAAACAAATGTGTGTTATGTAGCTGTATCTGGTCCAGAGAACTGTATCTTAAAAGTTATTTTAAACAGGTTGTTCAAGTTTGCTGTGTATCAATCATAGAGCTTTAAAACTTTTTCTGACCTTGAAAAGTAAGAAGATACAAATGAAGTCATAAGTATAAAAAAGACAAGAAAGCATTAACCAAGGCCAGACTACTCCCTCCGTTGACTGGCTGTGGTGGATGGTTATTGTCAATAAGTTGCTCCAAGGTGGAAATTTTAGTCCTGTGCTCCACCGGATATGCAGATCATGAGAATAATTCAAGAGCTCTTCACAAATATTTTAACTTAGTTCCCAATGTTTAGCGAGTTGATATGATATGGTGGGGGCACATGGGAACTGTATATGAAACCACAAAAATATTCATCACTGCAGCACCCAAATCTGCCTGTTTCAGTGTAATATATCTTCCAGCCAATGTTTACCATGACAGGAAGCTGAAATCGCAATTTTTATTTCATGTGAAAAATAAATAAATAAAAATAAACAATTGTACTATGTACCTGTGAAAGTTGCATTTGTAGCAGGTCCTGTAAGTTTTACCAGGAACAAATATTATGACCGTCGTCCCAAAAGAAGCAGACACAATGTTTGTATTAAAAAACAGGAAAGTATTTATTACTTAAGCCAGCAAGGCAACAAAATTCTCAGAAAAATGTTTATTGAAACACTGTTTATTGCATTACTTTTGCGTATATTCAAATTTGTGTGTAAACCAGGTTTTGACCTCTGATTGGTCGCAAGCAGTTGTGTGCCATGTTTGGCACTGCGGATTGGATAATTCAAATCCCGAATGGTCGTGGGGTCCCGCCCTCTTCTCCCCTGTGGACTAGTGGAAAATCCCCAAAGGTGGAGCTGCCAGCGGTCATTAACATACACATGTGAGGGGGTCTAATACACACATCTGTCTGTCTCTCCACTGTTTTCTGAAGCACAAATTTATGTTTACCCTCTGTTCGATATGACAGATATCCCAATCCTGCAATAATTAATTCCAGGGATACACCAGAATTAATACGCCACCAACACAGGAGATTGGGGAGCTTTTTTCATGCTCTGTGAATTCATAGTTGTTCGATTATAAATCAGAGAGGGGATAATATACAATTGACTTCAGTTGTGGTGAATCCATGAATTATCCTCCTTGGACGAGTGATATTACTTGTCCGAGGTGGATAAATCATTGTATTCACCAATAACTGAGGTCAATAACTGTTTTATTATATGACCCTACTTGAAAATATAAAATAAGAGAAGCGCGACAATCCTAACGTGAAGCTCCACACAGGGACGAAACAGCACGAAAAACGGACACTGTCAGGAGCTGCTATGGGGAAGCCTTGAATCTATTTTTAACTTGAGGTCGTCAGATTGCTATATTCACCTTTTGCACACTTTCGCGTGGTGAATATTTTCAATGAACGGCGGAGCTCGCCTCGACCAATCAGCAGAGAGTGAATCCTTGCATCATGTAATAACACAAACTGCAAAAATCCCAGTGTTAATTCAACTCCAATAGAGTTCATTTGAGTCCAAGATGGATTGGTTAGTCTCAAATAAACTCTACTGGAGTTGAATTAACACCGGGATTTTTGCTGTGCAAATTCATAACCTCCACCTGCGGTCCAGATTGCTGCTTTGAAAGTACTTCTGGGTAACAGAAGAGCAGGTCATTGAGATTCATGGACCTTCCAGGAAAGTCGAGATGCCTGATACACGGCTGTACTTGTACAGTAAATTTTCTGCTTGCTCTGGTAAGTGATCCTGAAACCTGAACAGCCAGTCAGAATGAAGGCATCTTTTTGACAGACGCTAACTCTGGAGCTGTGAAGTCAGCAGCTGGTATTAGTCCCTGGGCGACACCGTACAGCTCTCTCTGGTCCAAAGAAGTTATTATCTGAGCTATTTATCACAGACAGGTCTGTACGAACTGGGTTGATCTGAGAGAATCATAGAAACAATTTTGGTCCAGCCAAAAAATGGGCAGTGATTCTTTATCGATATGCTGCTGTGATGATGGAAAAGATGAGATAGTGTCGAGGCACTGTACGGCTGGACTGGGAATGCCACTGCTGTTGTCTATGAAAACTCAAGAGTCCCCACGGTGTATGTACTGGTAAAATTAGGTTATGGAAGCAGACAGTCTACCCTTTTTATGTGCTAGTTTACTTAATTCAGACTAAAGAAATCTAGAGAGGCTGAGATAAAGATGGCAGCACATTATGAAAAGCACCCTTCTGCATTCATTCATTCATCAATCCATTCACTTCAATGGATTCACTGACACAGAGCTGGTGCAGTCTTTTACAAGCTTAGCGAGTGTACTCGGAAAATACAACAACAATCAGACCGAAAGTAGAATGACTAAATCCAAATGGAACAAAAAAATTTAATTGAGAAATAAACAAAAAATTGACAAATAATTTAAAAGACACCGTTCTGCGTAAGTAATACAATAAATTAAAAGTATTGCAAATATTTCAGAACATTCCATGATGTATCTTGTTCACAATATTGGCTCAATAAGTGACTTCAACTTCATTTCATTCACAGACACTAATGCTAAGTTCCCACTGTCATGCGCTCTGTTACGAATGCCATGATTGGCTATTTGTAGCTGATCGTGGAACTTCTCTGAAGCTGCTTTCACATCGGACGCAAAACGAATTTTTTGCACGACGAATAACATTCTAAGTCAATGCAAAGACATGAATACACAAATTCTTTGAATTGACTTTGAGTGTAATCTGGTGTGCGAAAAATTTGTTTCGCGTCTGGTGTGAAAGCAGCTTAAAATTTCAGGTTTGGAAACGAGGTGATGCGATCATGACGATTGACAATTAATCTTGTTGATAGTAAGACATTTTTGAACTGCCCAAAACTCTTCTACGATTAACACGATTGCCACGACTGACCTTACGATCTGATCAGATCTGACAGGATCACCATGATTAGCCTACTCCATGATTAAGACCACGATTTCAATCGTGCTGCGAATCATGATACTGGGAACCTAGCATAAAGAATTTTGTTTTACGGCTTTCTACAAGGCAGGCATGCTTTCTGGATCACTGAATCTGAAAGCAGTCTGTCTAAAATTTGACATGACGCTGGAAACCAAAAATAATGACTCATTTCAAATCCAGAGGACTTATGTGCATGCGCACATGCGCCCGTCACAAGCTTCAGGCTTCACAGCATCTCAGTTTAGTTTTAAAGAAATCTCAGCCTCTTTTTTTACAAAAATAATTTCACAGCATATAACTTAAATTAATCCCAGATTGGTGAGCTGTCTGGGATGCATTCCAGTGGCGGCTGGTGTGCTAAAAAAAGGGCGGACACCAAATATCCTTTTGAACAATCTGCCTTGACTTGTTTTCAATCCTTTTTTGATTAACATCACATAAACTCCAAAAGCACATTACCTGGTGTAGCCAGTTCTCTTCATTAGGGTTAGATGAGAAATTGCAATTTCATCATCATTATTCAATAGTGGATACTTGTCGCTCAGTTACTGCAATGTTGCATTAGGAAAGATGCAGTGTGTTCATCTGCTAAAAGATTACGGTATTCAAATCATTGGAAAACCATTTAATCAAATAATGTGATTGAAAACAGGTTAAGACTTTATTATTCAAGACTGTATTATTCAAAAGGGATTTTTTTTGGGGCCTCTAATTTCAGCCAAGCAGCCATAACTGGAATGTTGCAACCTCTCAGCCATTGCATGCTGGGATAGGTTCCAGTCGCCATGACCTTGACCATGTATGAGTTTGTTAGATAATGAATGGTTTGGGATACATAATGTTTTGCACTCACAGCAAAATGAAAAAGTTTATGACATGATGCATGTTATTCCTTTAACCCCCCTGAGGAACATCTAGGCAGTCTTGAGGTGATAATGATAATTGAACTCAAACACTCACAGCCATTGCAAGCCAGAGGACAATTAAGGCCCTGCATCCATCCAGCGTTATTACAATTCAGTTCTGTCTTGCAGGAAGATTTGTGCACAGCCACTTAAACACATTAAATTGTATAACTGCGGTGAAACGCGACCGCAAATACCTAATGGCTGCCAGTAAGTTTTGATAAGACGCAATCGCTCCAATTACACAGGAGGCATATCTTACACACTGCATTGATTTACAGGGCTGATATTACTGCATTATTGGACAGAGATGTTGGCGAGCGTCAGCTCTGCTTTATCACTGTTTATTTTGAGTATCATTACTAGTGTTTTGACTTTAATTTCACTAAACCGAACATGGTAACCACCCCAGAGTGGTGTGAAATTAAGTGACATCATTTCAATTCTACATCAAAACAAAACTAAAAAAACTGAAAAACTGAATTCAAACATGCATTCCCTCCACTCATCTGTCACTATCTGCAGAGCCACTGCAAACTGTAAATCCAAACAACATAACTCTCTTATAAGGATAGACTGTAAACCCAGATGGTGCGGCAAACTGACATTTTTTGTGGACACCTCAAAAAGATTACATAAGCTGACTTAATTGCATTGTGTGGACGGTGCTTAAAGAACATGAGGTAAAAGTTATTCTGTGCTGTGAAGACAAGATCACTAATTTGGCTTACGCAATATTTTTCAGTTCATCTGTCTCCACAGAACAGTTGAGTGCCCCACACAGTCTGGGGTTTACAGAGTAGAGTGCACCCTAACCCGGCTCTTTCAACCTGCCACCTAATCATCCCCTCATCTAATTGTCTGTGCAACATGTCCTCTCCCTCCCCACCTCAACCCCCAGGGGCTCCCATAAAAAACAGATTTTAATCTCAATGGGACTTCCCTGGTTAAATAAAGGTTACATAAATTAAATAAGTATGTTTAAATATGTCAAATACACAAAACAATTGAGTACTCAGAGCTGGAATGTAGTTTTCACTGACATAGGCCATTATTCAGAGTGATACATGACACAAGTGATTATTTTAACAAACTTTCAGTGATGCTTGCTGACATCTTCCACACCTTGCTTTTGTTTTGTTTTTTGAGCGCACAAAACTATCTGTTCTCCGACCTGAGGACTCCATTACGCAGCCACGCCCAAGACCCAGGGAGAGATAACTCCTCTGCTGGAGTAGCGGTTTCTCAATGGGTCCTCTGTTCGACCGCTGTTCATTTGTGGCTAGTTGAAGACCTGTTTAACATCAGCTTGTGCCTGCGGTATCTGCAGGCCATCAGTGTGATTAGCGGTCGGACTGGAGTCTGCAGGCTAACCGCTCACAGGCGTCACCGAGAGCCGCAGAGACTGCAGCGTTCAGTGTTAGCTTTAATAACTTTACGGACAGCAATACCAAAAAGTGTTATTAATCATTACTCGAGCATTATTAATCCACAGCATCATAAATCATGAGTCATAATGAGATCTCACAAAGCACTGATCAGCAGACACGGTAATTGAAGAGTTTGTTTCCAAAACGCAATTAGCGCCAAAATTACAAGAATTCAGATGATACCATAGAGCTGTCAGCCCTGTGCTTCGTACACATGGTGCAAAAACCCATTTTTAGAAATTCACACTATAAGGTGTATTTTTTTGTAGTCACAGTTTGTGTTTTTCAATAAAATACAATAAGCGCCGACACAAAAAAGCTGATTTACTCAAAATGATTAAAACTGATATGTTGCGTTTAGGAAACAAGCTCTTCAATTGTTCAGAGTTAAATTAACTCTAACAGAGACCACTTAATCTCACACAGCTTTACGTGCTTATTGAAGAACTAAAGACACTCAGCACTTTCAAAGTGGAATCCACACGTTTCAAAAGCATTTATGCTCAAACTCAACACTCTCCACTGCACACATAGAAACGTTTGTTTATGTGCACAGGAATAATTACCCTCTACTCTATATTGGTCTGGTCTTCCTCTTGTCTTAAAGCCCAGTGTAGCATCCCCTTTGGCCTTCAATCAAGGCCTCCAACTGATGATTTACACATCACTGAGCGCCGAAATAATTCACTTTACTCATTTACAAGTGCTGCTCTAACCTCCCCACATACAAGCACACACACACACACACACACACACACACACCATAACATACATGTGCAGTGGCCATCCAACCTACTCCTCTGTACTCTGTCTGGTTCTGTTCTCCCAAAACAAGCCTAATTGGTCTCCTGTCTTTTCACCACACCTGAGAACTGGTCTGTTCTAATCTAACCCAGGGGACCTCTGCCGACTGCGGCCTGCTTCCTGTAAATGTTATATAATAACACCCTCGCACGTTGGCATCACTATGATGCAATCACATACTATTCCCAGTGTGTGATTCTCCTCAGCTGCTTACAGGGGATGCTGGGTATTTGTCGTTGGGGTGTTATCTGTGAAACGTGGTGCCTGTGATGGGGACAGTGTGTGTGTTTTTGTGTGTGTGTGTGGTGGTGGTGATCAAGACCTGTGCTGAGGCGTGTCTGAGGGACTAGGGGAGACTGCAGTATACTGTATGTGGAGCTGTGCTGGGAGCTCATTATCACACACTTATGAAGATATGCGGAGATGAACACACACACACACACACACACACACACACACACGCACACCCACACACACGCACACACACGCACACACATAGGCGCGAATAAATATTTGTGCACACATACATACACATACATAAAAGTACAGGCACATAAACACACACACACACGCACACATACATACACACACACACACACACCCATAAAAGCACAGGCACACACACACGCACGCACGCACATGTACGCATTCATGCACACAAACACACACGCATTAATGCGCATACACGCACACACACACACACACACACACAAAGGCATACTGAGTCATCTCAGAGTGTAGGACCCATTGTTCAAGGAAATTTGGTTTCAGTCTTAAGAGTTTGAGTGTCTGTCTGCCCGCAAAAGCCTTATCATAATTAAACACTTGGAAAAAAATTCCCTGTTAACATGGATAATGAACACCTGTAAAGAGAGAAGCTAAAAAGCAGCATGTCTTTATTGAGAATACTTAATAATACTCGAATACTTGATTTTCTGAAAAAAAAAAAAACAGAAATAAATCATTGTAATCCCTGAACTAATACCAGATATCCCCAGTTAGAATTAGGGAGGGGAAATATTTCCGCTGGCTATCAAAGATAATTCCACTTCAGGCAGGAGGTAATGCGCTGTGTGCAAGTGAATCCATTAATTAATAAAGACCGCGTGATTGGCTGGTGCACATGGTGAGGGATGGGCCCTACAGCTTCTTCGCTGAAAAGCTTGGGAGGATGTAATCTGGGTGGGTATCTATTGTGGTGTGATCCCCCAAAATATTTATACACCCCAGTCATACCCCTGGCTCCTACCCTGGACCCAGCTCCGAGTCACCAGCAAACCCAGTCGCTAGCTGATGAGAAAACGACTCTTGATGAATCCCAAATATTTACTTAACTGTGGGCTCCGATTTTCTGTTAAACGTACCAGCTTGTGTTTTATTACAAAGGGACGCTGTCTCTCGCTTCTTGCGATTGTTTTTAGAAAATGTGTGTAATTAAAAATGAAAAAAAAAAAAAAAAACTTTGTTAAATTGCATAAGCGCAGTAATGGAGAGCAGATGTAGGCTGTAATGGTAACTGCCGGCTCATTTGTTGTGGTTTGCGGCGGCATTTTCTTTTTAATTGCGGCGCGATGACTCTTTGCGGGGCTTGCCGAAGAAAATGGAGCCCTTGGAGGAAGACAAAAGAGTCCTTAAAAGGAACAATTTACAGGCTTTAAACATAATTGTACAGTAATTCCTTTGTAATGTGTACTTCATGAACCTTTTCTGATTATTTTTGTGCTTGTATTCTTTTTTGCTGCTGCCACAAATGAAATAACATGCTTGTAAGATGTATTTTGGTCAACTGCTCTCATGCAGTATGTGTATACAATATAATTTCAGAACACCATAACATTCTGAGTCCAATAAGGTCCGTTTTATCCTGATTGATTGCATCTAGAGGACTCGTCAGATTCAGAAAACCATCACAGGACTTCAGTCACACTGATTGTTTTCCAGCAAGCTGCGTGTCTTTTAGAAGTGTCGTCTCCTTTCATTGATATGACGTCTTGCATCTCTCCCCCTCCACCTGTTATCAATGGTGCTCCCCTGTCCCTTCTGTGTGTATGAGTGTATATTGCTTTAAATCTGTCTTATGCAGATTGCTAGATTGTAAGGCTTTAGTCTGCTAAGCTACCAGTCATTTAGTCTTCTAGCTATAAGGTGTAAATAGTCCTCTTAATTTATTGAATCATCATGAGACTTGAAAACATACTAATTCCTCTGAGTTTAGTCAGCAGAAACAAGCTCCCAAGCCTTTCAAATGGCCTCCAGGATTGGGGCCAAGTTCCTGTTGACCATCTGTGCTAGTCTGTTCCTCTGCTTAGTTTATTAGGAACATCTCCTTAGCCTTTAGTGGTATCCATGCTTGGGACAGTGATCCTGTTAAACTTCCTGGTTTGTCTGTCCAGCAGTCCTGCTTCAGCGAGGGTGAAACCACTCTGCTTCTGCTCTGAGAAGCCACTGGGACAGAGCAGTTTCACCCCTGGACCTAAGCCGAGCTCCAACATCTACGCAAAACCGTTCTCCAGTTATTCTAGGCTATGGCCAGTTCCTCTGTTTCAGACGGAGTCCTGCCAATAAATACTCCTGATTGCATTACAATCAGTGTCTGCATCTGGTTCCTTGCCTGGATCAAAACAGAAAACTTGTTAAATCTCAGTGAACTTGCTGACACAAAAGACAGTGTCCAAGGACTGTAAAAAAATCTTTAGTGTTGTCTTAAGATAAGCTGTCCCTTTAGGTGAGACGCCAAAATTCCTAAACCTACCAAATATTTCCCCAAATTACTAAAAAACATACCTGGTAATGACTCCCTTTGCACATCTATCCCCAATATCCCACATTTGATCAACACAAGAATAATACACTGCCCGGCCAAAAAAAAAGTCACTGTTTGGAAATTAATGAACAAATTCTATAATTGGATCATTATTGCGGTTATAAATATCTTTCACCTGGCATTTTAACCCTGACTGATGAAGCGCGTTGCTACTCATTTCTTAAAAAATCATGTCGGAAAACACATCTCTTGATGGTGAAAAAGATGTTACAGTATTTCAGAACGGGCAGGTTATTGGCCTGTAATTAGCAAAGAAAGCCATGAATGACAAAAACAAAAAAAAAATCATTTTCACAAACAAATTTGCCGCCACAAAGTCCTGACCTTAAACACATTAAAAGTTATTGGGATGTGGTCAAGAAAGACCACCGAGTGCTTCAACCATTATGTCAAGAAGACAAGACCTCGGCCAAAAATTATGGCATTGCTGATCGAAAATAAATGTTCTGGCATTGCATATAGTTGTCAAAACAACAACAAGACGAATATGCACTGTAATCAAAGCTACAGGGGTTCCAACTAAATATTTGTGTGTGCGACTTTTTTTTTTTTTTTGGCCAGGCAGTGTATGAGCCTTAAGCCAGTTTGCACTGAATAGTTCATTTGAGACTTTACACATGACTTCACATTGATTTATTCTGAGTGTGAACAGGACATCCGCTGCCCAGTGTGGAGCAGGATCTTCTGTAAGTAGCACTAGTAATTGCATCGTGGTATGCTTTACTTGAGTGAAACAGGGAGTTGCTGTAATGCATGATTGGTCAACGTACCCAGTATAAAGGTTGTACAAAAATAAATGCATTAACCTTCTGTCCAATCGAGTGGAACACGACTGTCAGTAATATAATTGCCGTCCCCATTTTCTTAAAGTTCCAGAATGTTCCATTTGTTTGTTCCTCTCCATCGAGGTACATTGTCTGGACAAATGGATGTGGACACCTGGTCAACCTCAGACCAGGAGAAACAGCACCATGCGGAATAGTGTTCAAATACTTTTGTATTTTACTTGTGTGGCTGAAAAATTCAGTGGTCGGTAAATGAGTGAATTGAGAACAGAGATGCAATGTAGAAATGTGTAGGAAATCTTTGAATGAAGGAAATAGGCGCTTTCAGAGCACAGCACTCAGTGGCATCGCCAAGGTGGGGCCAGGGGCCACGGGCCACGGTCATCTGCTCGTGCCCACCCATGTGCCCACCCCGGTCAACAAAGCAAAATAATTTTTTTTGTGCGGGCCCCCTCATCAAACTGTTGCGCCCCCCTTGTGCACCCCCAGAATGAAAAGTCTGGTGACGCCACTGACAGCACTCAAATGCAGAGGGTGAGGAATGAAAATCATTCACAGATTTTGCCACATTTTTTATTCCCTAATCAAAAACATGCTATAGTATGCCATCAAATTGCCTTGACTCTTTGCGTATATTTATTCCAGTTTTCTCTAGAGTACAGGTTTTGCTTCCTGCAATATTCCCATCGCAAATACTGTACCCCTAAAATAGCTCAAAATGTGTTTATAAGTACGGGCCCATTGATTTTATGGAGTTAATCACTGTGAGCATATTTTGCTCTCCTACATAGGAGGATTGGGTTTGTGGAATGTAACTGCTTTATTCAAACCTGTGAGACCTCAGGCCTATTTTAAATTCAAGTGGCGATCCCAAGATTTCCAGAGATTCCAATTTGTCCTGCTGAATTACAAGCAAATGCGTATAAAATGATGTTGGATCTAGAAATGATCCATTTGATGCAGTCCTGTGGCTATGAAAACGTTGCATCCTGGGATTGAATTTCTCAGTCAATACAAGTCTGATGTAGCTCCAGTGAAGCGCTGCAACCAGCAGATACAGAGTATGTATGTGACATTAACCTACAGTATGGAAAAAAAAAAAAGATTTTATTCAATGCTGAATCAACATAAGGTTAAACTGAAGAGAAAAATCTGAGTTTAAGAGGTTAATAAATAATGAGTGTGAAAATATTTAGAATTTGAGTAGCTGTGTCTCCTTTATATTTAAGACAATGCTTAGGTGAAAGTGAACTAAATCCCACTTTGACCCTGTGTTTTCCAGGACTACTCTTAAATGGAGGGACTGTTGTCCGATGCTTGTCCATCATACGGCATTAACCCAGTCCCAAAGGCCGAGCGAATGGCCGAGACAAAAGCCAATATCCCTGAACTGCTGACGCATCAGTCTGTTCGGTTAACAATGGGCCGCGGTCTGTGGCGTGATGTAGCCAGGCTACTGACACACAAACGGCTCTATACGTGGTGTAATCAAATAAGTTTGGAGACTTCTCCTTCATACAAAAGAATAATGAACATTCATCAGTATTTCAACCCTTTCCCCTCCAAGCACCGTCCTCCAGCTGACACATACTGGTGCTCATGGTTCTGCCATTTTCAGAAGCAAAGCTGGAAGTCTTCCACCATTATGCCACTCTAAGTTTTGCTTTCACATTATTATAGATCGTAACATCATCAAACCGTTAGTTTTCCTTCAAACATAACTTACATTCTTTGTAAGACGAAAACTACCGAGGAAAAGTAAGGAGGAATAGAGGAGATGTTGTTTCGCAGATTTTTTTTTATAATGAATAACCCTCTAAAAAATTACTATAGTTCCAAGCTGTAGTTATCCTATAGTAAATGGATGGTATTTTTGGCACCATAGTGTAGTATTACTATAGTTATACTGTAGTTAATAAAACTACAGCAATACAGTTGTGTGGACTATAATAATATCATGGTACTGTTGACTGTGGTAATACTACAGTTATAATGTGCTGTGATAATGTGAATACTATAGTTATACCATTATACTACAGTATTTCTAAGAAATAACCATAAGCTATTTCCATAAGGGAATCTTTAAAAATTTGTTTTCTACTATTTTTCAGCTCTTGTTGGATGAAAGACATGCATGTCACTAAACTTGGTTTTCACAACGTGGGTAGTAAAGTCTCAAACACTCTTCTTTTTTAGTGTGCGTGACATCATATCTGATTTTTACACACCTCAGTTAAGCTCACTGTATCATTTCCAACTCTTTCAACAGACCTATTATATGTAATTTTTACTTGAATACAGTTTGTATTTAATTCACACAACTTTTTCAAGTTTACCACACAGGAGTTCTTTCATTGGTTTAGAGTATGAGCTTCAGTCAGCCTTCACGCAAGCCTATTTTCTTTAACGCAGGTTTTTTATGAAAGATTACGCAGGAGGTAATTTCCTCGACAAGTGTCATAACAATGTTTTTCCGCCAAAGTACATCCACAGAATGCTCCAATTAATCCCGGTTCTCTTCCAGCGGGTAATTTCACCCTGTTTAAGAAGCGTGTAAAAACACATCACTGCGTATGTAATTACAGACAGAGGCAGAGCTGCAGCAGCACATCTATCTCCGCTTAAAACATTACAGCTGGGAAATGCCTGGGCTTCTCTCGTTTTCTGAAGAGTCATTTATTTCAAAGCCTTAACTTCCCCAACGAACAAGTGCTTATCCACACTTCGTTTTTAAATGAACTCATTTACATGGAATCAAGTCGGGCTCAAAGTTGCGCGTTAATACTTTTCGAGAATTTGCTTAAACATGGCAATATGCTATTTTCAGCCAGGAGACAGCTTTGTTCAGAATCCAATTTCCTTATTCTTGATTATTTTAGTCGATTATTCTAACCACCCAGTACGAGCAAATGTCCTTCGCTGACTGGTATGCTTTGTTTAGGATAAGACATGCGAGGCTAAATAAAGCTGTTTGGACAAAAAAAGTTATGTTGCACTGCGTCAGTTATGGAAGCTCTAAAACCCCTGTAAGTGAGAACCCGTCACATCACCAAAGTGAAAAGCTTATACAGCCAGTGAAAGTAGAACACAAATTTTCATCCGGCTCCCCAACAGTCCAGGTGCCCACTGCATAACGGTAATTTTATGGTCCGTCACTCATGTCTTGGTTATTTATTTTTTTCAGGTACACCCGAGATTTTTGGCCAAGATTGAGCTCTTTGGGGGAACATATGGGATGAGGGCCAAAGGGAAAATGTCAGATTTAGAAGAGTTTATGATTCCCCTGACCTGAAAACCCTCCCAGTGCCAGTAAATGCAAAGCAACTCAGATGAAACAAGAAATCTGAGCCTTTTTTGAGTTATATTTTCCAGGGATGTTTGGAGCTCTTTTTTTTGTATTTAAACACAAAACAAGCTCAGAAAAATAAAAGTAGAAGCAGCATCACTCTTGAAACTGGGAGCACCTTTCCGCTTTAGTGAAATGTAAAGTTTTTTTGCTGCTCGCGCAGACAATGTTCTCCTGGTTCAGCGAGGGATTTGGGATAGAGCACTGCCTTCTTTATAAGAGGCTGACAGCAGGAGGTACTGCTCCACTCTCTCTCTCTCTCTCTCTATGAATCTCTCTGCATCTCTGTTACTAAATCTCTCTCTCTCTCTTGCTCTCTCTCACTCACTTTCACTCCACACATCTCTCTCTGAATGTCTTTATGTTTATAAATCTCTCTCTCTCTCTCTCTCTCCCCTGCCCACACAATAGTTATTCGAGTAATTTAAAAAAAAAGTTATTTTAAAAACTGATATTCATATTTTTGAAAATCTAATTCCTCATCTCTCGACTTCAGAAGTGCAAAACTAACAGCTCTGATATAATTGATTCCCAGCACCTACAGTTTGTGCTTCGCAGACTGTGGCTTGGTTTTTGTTTATATTTGACTGAGAGCTAAAGTACGATTATCCAATGTTTTCGTGTCCTGCTCACAGAAGAGGAAAGAACTATTCGCTTCTCTGCAGATGCATTTTAATCCTGCCGAGCAGTGTTCACGTTTGCCTCTTCCATCTTTCCTGTCGAAAGTAATTGGCGAGCAAACGCAGGCGATTACCTCATTCTGCTTCTTGCAGATAGATGATTTGGGTGTTGACAAATCTAAGCGGCTCACATGACAGACCACCTATCATTGGTCAGGTCCCTGTCCAATGAGCATGCAGAACACAAGCCTGCAAACAGCTGACTCACCTTAAGCAGCGCATTGCATAATACTCAGTATCGATATTCCCAGGCAGGGCAACGATGCTCCTGGAGGCAGGCATTATGGTTCAGTCAATGTGAAGCGGATCCCCTGGATTACACAGTGTAAAGACAAACCAAAAATTAAAACTTTTATTTTTTCCGGTGAATGACAAGACGCACACAGTGGGGTGATCAAATTATTCGAAACACTGCCAAAAATACCAGCTTTTAGAAGCTCAAGAACATACTGGTTTTATATAGACTGCTTTGGATATAAATTGAGTCAATTCTGCAGTGATTGTAAGAGCTGTAGTTATGCGGTTATTTGCTGCTATCCTCCCGAGTATCTACCTTTCCCTTGTCAAGGAGCTTTGACAGGTCTCTGCAGATTTTTTTTTGCTGTTGTTGTATTGGTGTTTGGGGTATTTTATCATAATTTTTGACCCCTTGCCACTTGTAGCTTTTTTAAAAAAAAATATTTTTGTGATTAATGCGCCTAGTCTTCCGACACCGGTTATTTGGCTCATTTGTGTCCAAGTCCTCATCTGCATGCAGAGATTTACCTGGCAAAGCGCTGCAGGTTAGACCTCTTCTGAGCAGGCAGATTCTGCTAATTAGCACTCAATTGAACAGAAATGTCCTTTGTGGATGCTTTCGTAAATGCGGTTTGAAGGACATTGAAAGCCATTTTTCAGGGATAGATGTATAGGATGTGATCGGGGGGGGGGGGGGGGGGGATGTGGGAAGAGGGGGATGCAGATTTGTGTGGCCAGCGTTTAAAACAGGACAGAAAGAGTAGGCGCCTGGGATTTCAAGCTGTTCTATTAAGAATTCTTTCATGGTTCTGCTTCGCTACGGCTAATCAGGGCAAACATACAGCATGCTAACGGACTTATGCAGCTGCGACGAGAATTCCTGCCTGGAGGTTCCGTATTGAGTAAATCAAGCTCTGTCAGGCATAATGCTACTGCATGTATAGAAATACACTCCAATATATAATACTAAAATCTGATTTATCTTTAACAAGAAACAAAAATGAAACAACCACATTTGGAAAATAGGATTATTTATTGAAACATATTCTTGTTGTAGATTCATTATTAATTTTATATTTTTTTTTTTCATGCAAGTTTTGCTATGAATCAGATCGTGTAATGTATGGGCAAAGCAGGCCATTCTAATTGGTTAAGAAAACCTAATCTTTACAAATGAATTCCATTCAGTCACACAGGCAGGGGTCACACATCTTGTCATGCTGCAGAGCTCAATATGCTCCAAGACATGGTAATTATGAGGTCAAGAATGCAGGACATACTTCTCATACTTAAAGACGCCTCTCATGCAAGGCGGCAGTCTCTGGCTGTAATGAAGTACACTTAACATGACAGTTGAATACATATGAAAAAACTCCTCTCAAAAATATAAAGAATAATCTCAGCATTGGACAAAACAATTTCTATGCCAACAGGAAAATGGGACCCAAAGAAAACTGGGGAGAAGGGGCGGGCGGGGCTGTGGGAGGAGTCTGGGACAGGGTGGGCTGTTTGCTGGGGGGGCCGGGGGTGGTGAGGGTCATGGGCCCTGAGCCCTCTTAATATTTAATACTTACAATAATTACATAAATAGCAATAGCTATTGTTCTAATTATTCTTATTTTACTATTATTATTGTTATGGCTGTAGTAATGATATATCAATTACTGTTATTATTGTTCCTCTTCTTCTTATTATTATTATTATTATAATAATCATTGATTGCTGTTGTAGTCGTTTCAGCGCCGTCCTCATTAGCATCATCAAAAAATAAGTGTCGCTATCTTAACAACCTCTACCACAATAACTATTTTTGATTATAATTATTATGCCAATTAACTACTATATCAATAAATATATTGTGACTATTATGAAGATATATTCTCGTGTACACGCACACACACACACACACACACATACACATAACATTTACATTTAGAGTAATCAATTTCTGTCTGTTGGTTTATCTGCCTGTCTGTCTGTTTGTCCATTTGTGCATATGTAAAAGCCCGTGCCTCACACAATATACATCTACACATCTGCCATTGATACACGTAGTCACTGCCCACCCCCCTCATGCTCCCCATCTGTTGCATACTTCATTTTTTGGTATTTAAGTTAAGTTACCTGTTTTGTTGTCATTTTTTTCCTTAATGTACTATATATCTATATGCTTTTTCTATTTTCTCTATAACCTAACTCTGCTCTTTAATTAGCATTTTCACATTTGAAAATAAAAACAAAGTTGTCCTCCAAAGAGGGGTGGTAGTGGGCTATATAAAAAAAAAAAATAACATGACAGTTATCTCTTTCATTCTTTGCTTTAAATGAGAATTTTAAAATGAGCATGCAGCAAAATTTGTCTGCATTGTTGCTACACAAAGTCATGGAATGGAATATATGAAGTTGACTTTAGCCAGGCACATCACTTTGGTGGCTAATTATTTTTAATAGATCGCAGTTGTAGGTTACGCGATGTGAATTATGGTTTCAGGTGAATTTGTACAGTGTTCAAGGCGTGAAAATAAGGGCAGCTCTCTCTGCAGATGCTGACGTCACTAGGTCAGCAACTCAAGCCCTTTAAGAGCGTGTGTGGCTGGACTCAAAAGGCAGGTCGATACCCTTTACCGTTATGGCTGCAGCTAAAAGTGTCGAGAGCAGGACTGAACCTTGCGACCCACCTTTATTTTGTATAAGCCAAAGAAAGCAGTTGTTCACTGGGAACCGCACTTTAGAGCGCAGAGGCGGGAGCCGCGCGCGCTTGTTTTGACAGCTGATTTCCAGGAAGTTCTCTCGGGGACGCACCTCAAAGAACGCGCATTTATTGCGGAATATGCACGAATGATACGACATCGCTCACCGTGGGACATCCCGTAAAAGGTTGTTAATTGTCCCCTCTTCAGTGTCACCGAACGCAAAATTGCTTTCGGCGAGGAAATCTTCAAAGGCGGCCGGGATGGGTGCGTGTACCGCCGCCCTGGGGAAAGCGTTTGGTTGATTGCATTTGCATATCAGCAAAGCGTGGGACACTGAGTCATTTTTCTAAGAGAACAGCCTGGGGTTCTCTTCACGGTGTGCACATCCATAATCTTAATTCACACTTCACACCGAGCAGTGTAAAACAACTGTCAGCATAAATTCAGCCCTCTCGGGAGCGTCCTACAGCCTGGCAGAGATTTATCTCACAACAACGTCTCGCAAGTTCGTCTGAGCGCGACGATCTACGTGTGGGCACATCTAAGGATAGATTCAAACTTCATGGAAGTGATATAATAAGCTTATGACCCACAATTCCAGAAATACTGACTGCATTTGAGAGAGTCTTTCAACATGACTGAATGTGTCATTCTATAGAGGAAGGACTGAAGCTGCTCTTACTGGTCATTATGTTTGCTTGTTGACGGACTGACAAATCCATGTGTGTGACAATGCTAGCATTTTTGTGTTCAAGAGGCAATTTTATTTTAAATATCATCCAGCAATTCCTTGCCATCAAAACTCACGGTTGGACAAACCAAATGAGATTTTAATCCCTGAGAATATGGCCAATAGAACGTCTTACAATTCCCAACCCAAGTGCACCAGAACATTTCAAAACATAGAGCCCCATCTCCAATCTCCCTCGCTTACTGAACCAGTTCCTTTCCTGTCATGAAAATTTAATCAGCCATTTTTAAAAAAACAGGCCTGGCCATCACAAATTAGATGGGTTTAATTCAACAGGAATCATAGTGGTTAGTAGACTTTGATTAAAATGCAAAAGAGTCAAGCTCAATTCAGATCCCACACAAATCATACTCATCCTTGTAGCTTAGGCTTTAGTGAAAATGTATGTTGGCAATAAGCAAGTTTTACTGTTATTACATGAGCTGCACTGAAAATTCAGTCTGACTCAGAAAGTGTATGAAGACTGTTTTCACCTTTGATGTGTCCGTCTAAGGAAAACAAACTAATAAAATATGTTCAGAGAACGAGGAGTTGCCGAAATTCAAATATTGAACGGTGAAAAGGTGTATAACATCAATTCCGTCATAACCGTGGGACCAATTTCTCTCAAAATTGATGTGTGGGATATTTGCCTTACGCCAAATAGGATTCCATCATCAAATTTTACATTTTTGAAAATTCCAAATTTGTGTCAACATTATGGCGTCATTTTGACGTCATTCTGACCCAAACCACTAAAAAGCGCTGTTAGTAGAAAAGTTTAAAGTTTCTATATCACACATAAGTGAGGTTATTAACCAAAATGTATTTTAGATGTTCCCAGTGACGTGACCCTTGACCTTTGACCTAGGATTGCCAAAAGCCAAGACAATTAAATCCATGAAGTAAGATGAGTGATGCAAAACTGTGGGCAACTGTGGGCAGACCAACAGACAGGAAAACAAACAAACAGTCAAACAAACAGGACCGAGTGACATATCAGTTTTGGTTTTTCAGGCTTATTCATTCTAAATACCTGCAATTGTAATGCGTATGTGAGAACTTTTTATATCCAGTGCAGCTTCTCTTCCCCATACATTTCAGTGCAAGAGACCTGCCATAGCGTGATGCAGACAACCACTTTATCACGAACGAATCAGCTGTATCCACAACACCTGTGTGCTGTGCATTTACAGCTGCCGCATAAGGTGCTTGTCAGCGGCCAGCTCACCCATGGTTCCCCGCACGAAGATGCACGAGAATCCACACAACGGGCAACTTTAGCGCGATGCTATCAATCACAAACAGCTCACGGGACTGTGTCCCACTCAACTGCTGTCATTACTCACCTTCAGGATCGGTTATTTCCTCTGTACGCCGCACAATAGCCGATCCTGCCCAATCTCGAGGTCTCTGACAGACTCTAATATATGATGCCCACTATTTTGGTTGTGTTTTTAAACCCCTTTGCTTCCTCCATAGAGCTGACAACTATTAATTTTCATTCTGTGTTTTTACTTCATAGCACGTTGTGCTGTTTGTATATATTGTATGTTATGGAAGTAAAGCCAATAATCATCATTTACCGCCAAAAATATACCAGTAGGACAGCAAGCGGGCAGAAAAATATGTGGCCAATGACCAATTTGACAAGGACCAATTCATTTCACATCTCCCGCACGCAGTCCAGTAATTGGCCACTTACTGTCAGTGTAATTAAAAAAAATTAACAAAGAATCAAGTTTTCTCGCATTCTGAAGCCATATTCTCAATCAAGCCCATTAGAACAAAATCAAATTAACTTGAATCAGTAGACTACAGCAGACTTTTCTCAGTATGTGCAGTGAGTATTATAGACGAGCATCAGGTCATGAACTGGGATTAAACAAGCAGGTACCAGAGGTTCTTCTTTAAATACCTTGGCACTGCGGGCGGAGTGGTTCAGGATTGGTTGAGAGCAGATTCTCACAAATCACGGGACACAAGTAATATTTATGATGTTTAGTTCACTCTTTCTCAAGATAAGGATAACTTCTCTTTGTCAGTCTGTGTTCTCTGTGCATTAAACGGATGCTTGTGTCCGTCTGAGGACTAGCCAATGAGTGCACAGGGTGGCTTTAAAAAAAAAAAAAAAGCTTTGCATCTACACTAACATTTCTCTTTTCATTTGCAACCTGTAGTTTGCTGCTACATATACCATAAATAAATAAGTAAATACAAAAAATAAACACTGCATGAACACACCCACAGAAGTTTCATGAAAAAGACTTCAGTACCTGTGAAGCAAATAGGTCTTGAAAGCAGAAATAGATTTTAAGTAACATGTAAAATTATCCTTAAATTAAATTATTATTTGTCCGACACAATGTGAAAATAAAAGCCAAGAGTGTTTTCATGCCGGTACATGTAAGAACACAAGTTTAATGTGAACCACTTGACGGACAAATCATAGTCTCTGGATTTTTCGGTTTCATATACAGTAGATTAACCGTAACTTGATTATCTTTAAGAAAACTGCACAATAATGTCAGTGGCAGTGAATACGCACAGCACAAATTGGTTATACTGTAATACCTCATAGTTAGAGAGCACTCAAGTGCTCACCTATTTTGTGTTCCTCTCGTGACAGAGAGCAGACATGTGACTTGCTTGCCAAGATAACATTAATTCTGTTGAAACTGTACAACAGACATAACTTGGCATAAGTTCATTTTACACTCAGAGTAAAGATGTGTTATTTTTCCTATACTGCCATCTGTTACTCCTTTACTTCCATCAAGTTGATTTTAGTTTTTTAAAACTTAACTACATTCTTGAAGGAATCATTTGACTTTTTCTTGAACTATTGATTATTAACAGGTTTCTCAGCTGGGTATGTGCTCATTGGATAATTAATATAGTGAATTCTTATGAAATTGAGCTGAGTTTTAGGGTCATTCCCTCAATGAAACGAGTGCAGTACGAATTCGAAACGTGACTGTTCAGAACAGGCTGACTGCTTGGCCTCTGGTACGGCTGCTTGCAGGTTTTCTGAGAACTGCTCAGCTGAATGACTTCACAGTCGACTCTGCACTTCCTGGGGTCGTCAGCAATGCACTCACCAAGTGAGAAGCTGATTGGATGGATTGCTGTGGAGAAAATAGAAGCACAGACGTACATACGCACAGACAGACTGACGGCAGCGAATGATCATGAGCCAAAATGTACGGAAACACACACAAAACATAAACATGCACGCAGTCACACACAAACACACACGCACACACGCACACACACACACACACACACACACACCCAATGTGCACACCACAACACACTCATGCAAGAATGCATTCATGTACCCATGAATACACAGAGTATTCATGCACGCACATGCTCACACACACACAAACGCACACAAGTATGCTTACACATATATACACAGACACACAAGCACATACATACGCATGCAAATGAACTAACACATATACGCCCATATGCACGAACGCACACAGGCATACACACACGCATATATACACAACAAACACACGCATACACACACACACACGCGCGCGCACACAATTCCAGGCTTATATCACAGTTTTTCCTGGCAGATCCAGCTCTACTGCAGGTGTTGAAGCCAGACCCCCACAGGCCTGCTGGCTAAATCTTCTCCATCTTGTCAAACCCCATGAATTATCCAGTTACACTGCCGTCACCAGAGACGCTCACGCTAAAAACAGCTTCACACATACCTGCCGTCACGCTGCTTGGTCTTCACTCCGAGGCCTATCTACTTCACTTAACACACACCAGCGCGCACACATATGTACTCATTTTAAAAAATGCTCGATCTTGCTTTCAAAACGAGGTGTCATAAATGAAAATCAGAAAAAAAGTCCATTTCACTTCGACATTTAAGGATAATTTGTTTTCACACGAAGGAGTCGCAGTGCGGAATACAGTAGTTTGCCAGGTAAAGTAATGGAGGAAGGAATTGGAAGTTCTCCAGATCTGGCTGAAATCAGTGTTAGGTATCTTTTTCCCCAAGTAAACTAAACCTTAGGTACACGTCAGCGTTCGGAGAATCATGAACTTTGTTGGGCTAAATGGTCTGTCCGTTTAATTAAGTATGTTGTGCTACGTCATGTGTAAAGTAATATGCTACGCTGCGCTTTACACTGCGCAATGTTACGCTACATGTTCTGCTCTGCTCTTCATGCTGTTCACTACTGTTTTCATCGAGGTTGTAGCCGGGATCCTAATTGCCCTTTCAGCGCGGCAGCGATCAATGCAGCAATTCCGCAGCATTTCAGGGGTGCAAGGTTTCAGATACGCTGCATAAAAAAGACAGAGCCGGCCGTAATCGCTGGGCAAAAAAGAGAAGTCAGCATCGTTCTGACCACGACGTCACGGCACATTTAAGGTCAGCCGCAATGGCGTCCGTCACAGCTCTGCACAGCGGACACGGACGATGCGGCGTGGATGCTATGCGAAAAGTTGTGGTCGTCCAGAGAGCTGGCCCTTGTTCGCGATTGGGGGGCGGGGGGTTGAGTTGTTAGTTGAGCAGAGGACAGATCCCAGATCAGATTCGATTGGACGCAGTGGACAGCCGCCACACCCCCAAAAGCCTTTTGATAAGGTATATCAAGCTGATGAATGAATGCGCCGTACATGATTAATCGCCACGAAAGAAGTTTGTTATATTTTACTGACCGCAAACAGAGCCCCACTGAACTCTAAAAATTGAATTGCGGCTTTGTTTTAAAATGTCACATCAACTGCTCCTGCAAAACAAGGTTTGAATAAAACATCCTTTTCTCAAAGCCTTCTTGAAATAGTTAGACTGGTTAACATCATTATAAGTAAACACAACATTTCATTCTATTGAGTATATTGTAAAAAAATGTCAGTTTTTAAAGCAAAAGCAGCCGATATAGCTGACCGTGTGCCAGCATTGCAGTATTTTTTATTTGACCAGGTGGAACATTAATATGACCACGCATGTTGTTATTTTTAGAAATGCCATGTAAGACATTTTACATTGGTAGTCAGACCGTAAAAGAACTTACCACCGCTGTACAAATTTTCAACAGTCAGTATTTCACGACGCAGTGCTTGTTGTTCTCTAATTCTTTACTGCATACGAAGCTATTTTAATACTTCAGCGTCTGCAAAACAGATTTTGCATCAATCTCAAACATTTGTGAGAGTGGCTTGAATGAGTAAGGTGTACCACTCGGCCCAAAATGTCATTTGATTGCTGTAAATAACCCTGGCTTCCTGATGCAGAGCAAGTTCGTAATCCCATATACAAAGGCAAAGGAGTGTTTATAAATTGCAATAGCAAATTATCACTCAGTGAAGAATTCTCACGGTCTTCAGTTTATAGGCTACAGCTGTGGGTTGGAAAAAGGACTTTGAGTTTAAAGGGAAAAGCGAGTTCCCGGGTTCACACGGTCGGGTATTTCACCCTGTGAAGCGCACAGCAGACATTATGAAAACACCTTCAGGTAAAGATGAATAAATAATTGACCTGGGCATATAAGTTATTAGCCGCAGCATATTAGATATCCACAGCAGATTAGATCGCGTGAATGGGCAGTGGCATGATGACAAACTGGGGATTAAGATTTTATTTTTTAAAATTTCATTTCTTTACATTTCTTTCATGGCACCGAAAATTAATATTAGCCAGCACAAAATAGATGAGGAGCGTAAAATTCTGCAGTTTTTGGGCTGAGGTGTTATTCATCAAGCATACAAGGTGGGCTGGGGTGGAGGGGCCGCCATTTTCCAGAAGGCTCAGAGGATATATGACCTGTGCTTTGGGTTCAGTAGCTGTAGAATATAAGTGCAGTTGCTGAGAATCTAAGATGCAGAGCCTCATATGGATTTATTTGCCTAAAGCCCATTGAACGACATTTAGAAACAAGGCCTACTAGAAGCCAAACAAAATATTTGATTGTCTGAACAAATGTGATTCATGTATGAAGACTTTTTGAGCAAACGTGTGCCAGGGCTGGTGGGATAATGTTTATGATAGCGTGGCAACATGGAATTTTGTCTAAATGATTGGTAATAAGAACTGATTCTTTGCTAATGGCATTTATGACCCTTATATGCGGAATGAGGTTCTCCAAAATTTGTATAATCATAATGTAAAGGCAGTTCACGTGCACAACTCCCTAGGCAAATAAAGTCTTCTTGATGATATGGCCTGCTGGAGATTTGTTTTGATCGGGATAGGTTTGTAAAACGTAAAATTTCTCATCTGCCCAACGACCATTTTTTTTGTCTGGTACAGGTTAGAAATCGTAGGACATGAATGACATCAAGCATCCACAACTCAACAACAGGTTCTCATTCCTACATTACCCACAATTCTCGGTGGGACCAAAGGCCATTGAGCAGTGTGAACAGCCTGCATTGATTCCTTTGAGATATTGCTTTTTGTTTCAAATATGATTTCAAGAACTGAAAAAGATTCCCTTTCTTTCCTGTTTGATTTAATCAGATTTGTATTAAAACGTGATCACTAATCTTGGCTGCTTTCCGCCATTTTGTAACAATGAAAAATTGCCCTATGCTTCACCCCTTACCTTTCAAGCACATATTTTTATTTTTGAACTTAATACATAAATTACAGTATCATTTTGAACAGTAATTCACAAACAGGCAATTCCTTTCTCCAAGTAATTCACATGCAGTGATGATTTAGCAAAAAATGTGCAATAAAACTGCCAGCGCAGCAGTGATGAATGCTGAATAGTTTTAATTTTTGGCGCGAGCAGTCCTTTATCAGGAGTTTGTGCGGCCAAATTCCCAAAAGCTGGAGCTTCAGTGTTTCTACTTGCCCCAGTTCTAATAGGAAAACATATTTAGACAGCGTGCTTTCGAGGATAACTAAAATACACTCTCCGAAAATAAAGTACACATTGTGCCTTTAGGGGTACAATTGCTTGTCACTGGGCCAGTGCCCTCTACGGTACACCTATCGTACCCTTGAAGATATATTTGTACATTTTCAGCCCTTGGATGGATACACATAGTTACCCTGATCACCTTAATTAGCCCGTGGTGGTACATTGTGGAGTTTGTACCTTGAGGGACTGAAGGATGCCTACGATCTCCCAATTTTTGAGAGGGTAACACCTCTGTTTGCAAACAATGCAGAACTTTAATGAAGCTTAAGTGCTGCAGCTCGGTTTACAATTGAATAAAGTAATTATAAAAAAAATAAAATAATAAAATAATAAAATTGTTTATACTGTAATGAACTAACTGAGGCTTGTATTCCTGTTTTTTTTCTGACAGCTTCTTCAAAGAAACAAGCAGCTTTCGCACTGTCGATTGATCGGATTGCTAGAATGTCTCTTTCCACTGTGGTTTCGCTCGGGGGATGGCGAATTTAATATGCGGTGACGGCGCGGCCGTCGCTGTTACATGGCTGTTCGTATTTTTAACCTTAACGCGAAGCCAGAATGCCGTCAGACCCTGACGCTAAATATAACACCACCCATCTCTGGTTTCAGGGCTCGGAGCCTCGGACAGAAAATCAGGCGGGACGGAGCAGGTGGTCTTTGTGCATCTGGTGGAGATGGAGAGAGAGAGAGAGAGAGAGAGAGAGAGAGAGAGAGAGTACGATGGGGGACGTTTCTCCCAGTGAAATAAATCACGCTGACCTCTTGACCTATATTAGGGTTATTCTATTCACCCCACTCCCATTACTTTCTCTTGGCATGGCAGATCAATCTAGATCGATTTCCTCGGTGCCGATGCGCAGGACAGCAGTCCAAAAATAGACCTCGCCGGAGTCAAACGCCGATTCCCAGACGTCTCACGGATCTGCGCCATGAGACCACGAAAGCGTGATGCTGAATCTGTGCTGTTTATTGGTGGCTGTTGCGGGTGATGAAACCACTAGAGCGTCATGGTCACTCTCTCATACTGCAGCAGGGCTTATTTTTCACTCCCTCCCTTCCTTTCCTTATCTCCTCTCCTTGGTCCTGCTCGGACTCCACCCATTAGAGGGAAGGCAAATAGTGAAATTGCAGAAATATGAAATATGCTTTTTAAATATCTTTGTGTCTTTAAAGTTAGTTGAACGTGATGTCAATTTCTTGCGCACAAGATTGACTGAGATGGATCCACAGATTAATAATTTAAACTGCACGCAGTCTAAATAATTTAGATAAAAATACTTCTACAAGTTATGCTCCCATCATTAGTAAGAATATGAAGAGTTTGTTTCCAACACAATAAGAGCCAAAATTACAAAAATTGAGATAATACAAACCAGTGAAGTTGGCACGTTAGGTAAATCGTAGATAAAACAGAATTCAATGATTTGCAAATCCTTTTCAAGTTATATTCAATTGAATACACTGCAAAGACAAGATGTTTAATGTTCAAACTGAGAAACTTTTTTTTTTTTGCAAATAATCATTAACTTAGAATTTAAAGGCAGCGACACATTGCAAAAAAGTTGGCACAGGGGCCTTTTTACCACTGTGTTACATCGCCTTTCCTTTTAACGACACTCAGTAAACGTTTGGGAACTGAGGAGACCAATTTTTGAAGCTTTTCAGGTGGAACTCTTTCCCATTCTTGCTTGATGTACAGCTTAATTTGTTCAACAGTCCGGAATCTCCGTTGTCATATTTTACGCTTCATAATGCGCCACACATTTTCAATTGGAGACAGGTCTGGACTACAGGCAGGTCAGTCTAGTACCCGCACTCTTTTACTACGGAGCCATGCTGTTGTAACACGTGCAGAATGTGGCTTGGCATTGTCTTGCTGAAATAAGCAGGGGCGTCCATGAAAAATACGTTGCTTGGATGGCAACATATGTTGCTCCAAAACCTGTATGTACCTTTCAGCATTAATGGTGCCTTCACATATGTGTAAGTTGCCCATGCCTTGGGCACTAATACACCCCCATACCATCACAGATGCTGGCTTTTG
The DNA here is from genome assembly GCA_029721435.1 of Gymnothorax reevesii. NCBI lineage: Eukaryota > Metazoa > Chordata > Actinopteri > Anguilliformes > Muraenidae > Gymnothorax > Gymnothorax reevesii. The sequence goes on from CM056574.1 coordinate 13,661,680, forward strand.
AACTTTGCGCCTATAACAGTCCGGATGGTTCTTTTCCTCTTTGGTCCGGAGGACACGACGTCCACAGTTTCCAAAAACAATTTGAAATGTGGACTCGTCAGACCACAGAACACTTTTCCACTTTGCATCAGTCCATCTTAGATGAGCTTGGGCCCAGCGAAGCCGGCGGCATTTCTGGGTGCTGTTGATAAAAGGCTTTCGCTTTGCATTGTAGAGTTTTAACTTGCACTTGCAGATGTAGCGACGAACTGTAGTTACTGACAGTGGTTTTCTGAAGTGTTCCTGAGCCTATGTGGTGATGTCCTTTACACACTGATGTCGGTTTTTGATGCAGTGCCGCCTAAGGAATCGAAGGTCACGGGCATTCAATGTTGGTTTTCCGCCTTGTGGCTTACGTGCAGTGATTTTTCCAGATTCTCTGAACCTTTTGACGATATTACGGACCGTAGATGATGAAATCCCTAAATTTCTTGCAATAGCTCATTGAGGAATATTGTTTTTAAACTGTTCGACAATCAGCTCACGCATTTGTTCACTAAGGGGTGACCCTCGCCCCATCCTTGTTTGTGAATGACTGAGCATTTCAGGGAAGCTGCTTTTATACCCAATCATGGCACCCACCTGTTCCCAATTAGCCCGTTCACCTGTGGGATGTTCCAAATAAGTGTTTGATGAGCATTCCTCAACTCTCTCAGTCTTTTTTGCCACTTGTGCCAGCTTTTTTGAAACATGTTGCAGGCATCAAATTCCAGATGAGCTAATATTTGCAAAAAATTACAAAGTTTACCTGTTCGAACATTAAGCAACTTGTCTTTACTGTGTATTCAATTGAATATAGGTTGAAAAGGATTTGCAAATCATCATTGTATCTGTTGTATCTGTTTTTGTCAATGATTTACACAATGTGCCAACTTCACTGGTTTTGGGTTTTGTACCATAGAGCAATAGCCCTGTGCCTCTCACACATGGTGCAAAAAAATCATCCTATAAGGTGTATTTTTTCTTGGTCAAAGTTTGTTTTTTTTCTATAAATTGCAATAGGCGCCAACATAGAAAAAACCAGATTTACTCAAAATGAGTAAAATGACTATATTGAGTTTTGGAGACAATCTCCTCATATATAGACAGTTTCCCACCTCCTTGAAGACATATTTTGCAGGTTGATAAATGACGGCGGTTCTCGATTTTCTTATTCATACTCAGGAAAAGACAGGAGAGAAATAAATAATCGGAACGAGCCCAATGGCTTTCACTGTCACAGCTCAGAGAGATTATGGGCTGGCACTTGAAACATTACAGCCACGAGCCATTTCAAGCGGCCTTGCTGTCGGCCAATTGACTGCTGACTGGAGAATTGCGGTTTGAGACCTTGGTGGGGCTTTGAAATTCAGGCTTGATCTGGAGAGATGAAGGTGGAATAAGTCTGCCGTAGGGCCCTTGAGCAAGACCCTTAACCCCAAAACTGCAGGGGCTTTACTGCTCTTTCTCCCTGCCCTTCCTCTCTCACTGGCAAATGTTCTACCTGGCTTTTCTCTTAGTGGTTTTTTGAAAGGTAAAAAACGTTTTAAGTGGAACGTTCCATGGTTAACCCTTTAAATGCCTGATCTGTCTTTTTGGTCGGGCACATTTTGAGTCACTGTATCTAATTGAGGGTATCGCCAATACGCAAAAAATGCACGGATGTTGCATTCACGCCCCGTTTCAGATGTTTTATTGGATAGTTTGGTAACCCAGACGCTTCTGGTTTCTTTAGCAGCTGTGGGAAAAAATCGAACGCTGCCTAGGCGCGGTGGTTCCGCCGACTGCATCGAGTAGTTACTTGCATTCTCGCCCGTACGCTCCTGAAATCAGCTGTGTGCTTGGTGAATGTTTACATTTTACCCGGCTTGATTTACGTATGCGTGCATGCTGGGCTGAGCCGCAGCTAGCTGGTGCTAAACGATAGCCGTGATCTCAGTAATGCACCGGAGGTAAGTGGATTCCGGAAGTTGCAATATATATTTGCCGAAAGCGCTACATCGGGGCATTTTTTGCGTATTGGCGATACCCTCAATTGAAAGATGTGTTGAACTTAACTCAATCTGATTGAGCCGTCTCTTTGACTCAGTTGAGGTATTGTATGCTGAAAAAGTCCCAATCAGTTAAGTTCAACACATCTTGCAATTAGATACAGTGACTCAAAGTGTCCTCTACTGTAAGGTCGAGCAGCGTGGCGTTTACAGCCTGTTCTTCCCTGAGAGCGGCGGGCTGGATCTGACCACCAATGGGACATGCTACCCCAAAGCGCTCTTGTGCATATGTGCTGCAGTATTTTCATTTCTTCATAACAGCACTTCGTAATTCTAGCTGTGGTTATGGCATACCGAATTTATATATATATATATATATATATATATATATATATATATATATAAAAACCTGTATTGAATTTTTTTTTTTTTTGTGAAAGAAATGTGCTTGTGAGGCAGGTTTTATGCGATCAGGAAGTCATTGATTCAGTCTTTCCGTTAATAACTGCCCTTACACCAAATTTCAACACTGTCTCAATTAACCTCAATCTATTGCTCAACACCCCATTATAAAACTGATTTCTCCCAGTCAATACACTTGATGAAGCTGATTAAATGGAAATAACTTATAGAGGCACCTATGCATGAATCCTTCCTCAAGCAAGAACACATCTCAGACAATATATTCGATATTGTTCCGTGATCTCTGATCCCAAGAGGCGCTGTATTAACAAGCAGCATAAACTAATCATGTTAGTCCTTAAAAATTCTGCAAAAATCTAGTGCAGACAAGTGTATTGCCAGAGAAACTGAGCTTTAAGACTTCAAGGTGGGCCTCAGCACTATCTGTGATTCTGAATTGATGAGACTAGGGACATCACACTGGCTTCAATTCAATTAGCATCTGCCTACCGACAAAATTATGATGATCACTGTAAGTTCAGCAGGTGAAAAAATTAACCAAAACACTTGAATTGATTTGCATTAGTTTTTTCAATCCTGACCGTGTTGTGATATATCTCACTGCAGAAGAGTTGCTCAGAATGCATTCCTCCCCGACAGAGGGGGCGCCATAACATTTATTTCTAAATAAATATGAGTTGGTCATGGTGATTCAGGGCCCTGCCAGATTTCTGATTCCATGGATTTGCCCTCAGTGAGAGATTTTGAATGAGGTGTGTACACTAGGGGAACAGAATTCAGTCATGCTATACACCATGGCAGCTACATGTACAAACACAGGCTAAAAGAAGCACTGTAATATACTTGACTGCCATTGCATTTCCCTACTGCAGATAAATTGCCAAAATTTCAGTTTTTCGCTCCTTGTGTACTGGCCACTCGTAGGTGAATTGAATGGCTTTAGTGTTGTCCAATGGTCAGCAAATAGTCGTCAGTAAAAACCAACTAAAGTAACAAATACTAATCTTTCAGCTCACTTGCTCTGAACCCATTTCACAGACAGGGATTAAGCTTAATCCTCGACTAAAATCAATTTATGATGTAGATTCTCCGTGCAAAACAATCAAGACTGGGACCAAACTTCCATATCTGAGAAACCGGCCTAATAAATATTCATCTTAAACTCTACATGAGACTGGTGTCTTTGTTCTGCATACCAGTGTTTTCAGGTATCAGTGAAAGACCAAACATTTGTCTAAGACAATCTATAAGTAATATCTGGAAAACCCATACATCAAGAAAAAATCAATACCGCTGCATTTTAGCCTTTTATTTATCATGCATATTCTCTTGCTGCACAACAGTGAGGCCGTCCTAACGCACAAGCGGTTTCTGGTGGACAGGAGAGTGTTGCAGCAATGCGTCTTTGAAAAGCTCTGAAATGGTGGATGAATGCTTTTCCTGTCTGTGTAGGTGCTGATGTAGATCCCAGTGGGAGGGCGCTGGTGATTGGAGTTTGGGCTGGGCCATGTGACGAAGAATTGTGAAGCTGTCCACTCCAGCAGTCGCAGGGCTAAGTTCTCTGTGCGGTCACAGGCAAATACACTCATAAACGCACACAAATATTCACACACACACACACACACGCACACACACACCACACACACACACACACACACACACACATACACACGTACACAGACTCTCATGCACCCAAATCCATCTCACATACACGCACGCACACTTACACACAGACGAACAAACGCATGAATGCGCACAAACACGCACATACACATGCCTAAACACGAATCAAACGTGCCCGCAGACAAATCCGTACACATGCCCACGCACAAAGGTGTGTGCAAACATACACGTGCGCGCACACACACACACACGCACGCACGCACACACACACACCCCCCATGATACCTGATTGCTGTAGACGCGCGTGAAAGTCACACACAACGGTGTAACGATGAAGGTATTATAGTGAGTAGTTCTCAAGACTGTAAGACGGTCTCACGGGGCTGGGGATATAAAGCAGGATGAGATAAAAGACAGCACGAGGCCATCTGAGCTCCACCCCATAGGCCCGAAGCCTGAAGAGTGATATATATTTTTCTCCCACAAAACTTTAATGTGTCCAATCTCCCAGCGTTCAGAAACACAGCAGGGAACCCTGTGCCATGAGTAAATGCCCCAATTAATACATGGATTCATTACAATGTGCTGCGATAAATTTAGTGGAGAAAATCGATGACCTCGGTGGCCAGGCTTGCTTCAGACATTGGCATGTTCATTATAGCCTTTTAAGGCTCATTAAGATAGATGCACTGATAAGAGAAGGTGAAATTACTTTACCTATTCACATTGGCTAACTTAGCCTCGGTGAAGCAGGGGATTTAGAACCAGTGCATGAGGAATTCCAAGCACAGTCGTTAGCACTTGAGGCCTGCTTCCTTTCCTTTCTTCAAATTTAACAGAAAAATAGCCTCTAACAGCCAATTTCAAGGACCATCATAATCTGCAAACATAACAATTTTATTTTCCAGTTAAACAACTTCAGTCTTCAATGGCCACAATAGTTATTTAAGGGGATTGATCTTGTTTTCTCTCTGTATTGAAGTCCATCAGCCAGATGTAAAATATTGACTTTGTGCGTCACCTTATTTTTATAACTCTTATTCTGTGATAATGGCAGTTATGATTCACGGCCTTCAGGAGAAGAGGGCGGCATGTTCAGCATCTGTAACTCTGAATGTGCAATTATGACTCCAGAGACGACTGCGGTTGTTTTGCATCTTTTCTAATGAGACTTTAAAATATGAAAATAGATGACGTTATTGCCAGTTTACCCATATTCCATGTCAGGCAAGATGAACTATTGCATGAACTGTAATAAATATTTAGGTTCTTCAGCACATATCACAATAATACTCAAGGAATCCATGAAATGCAAGTGATGCTTTCTCAATGAACTTCCTGAAAGGAAAAAACTTTAATGCTGGTCATCAAAACCAAGAATATGGATCATATTTCTCATGTCAGATCTATAAATTGACATGATATGCTTGACTAGAAAGAGAACTATCAAAATATCTACCTTCAGCCTCTGTTCACTGCTCACAGGGCCCAACTTCATGTAGATTTTATTTTATTTTAGGTTTATTTAATCAAATCAGTCACAATTATTTGAGCAAAACATAGCACAACGTTGTACATATGCAGTATATTATCATGCAGAGTGAAAGTGACGTCTTAGATCTACAGCGTGTGGTTTGTAGATCTCATACAGGTTTGTAGATTCAACCAGAGACAAATGCAATGAAGGCGTTTGCCTGTTGCCCCTTTAAGGAGTTAAGTTACATATGAACCTGCATATAATTAATTATAACTAAGCTAAGGACAGTATCCTAGGGGCTACCTTTATTGACTGATATTGCATACAATTTTTCTTTGTCAACTTTCATTGCACAGTTGAATGATGACAGAAGACTGAGCGTCTCTCGGCGAAGATATGGCCATCTGTATATTAATTTCACGATATGATGTCTGTCATAAATCACGGGGAATTTGTTTTGTTGTGTTCGTCTTGCTTCCTATTGGAACGATGCTGTCTGCTGTCAGTCATATTTTTAACATAACAACCAATTTCCCTCAAACTGCTCAACAGAACGCATTGATCTGACAAGTGTAATAAAATCTGGCCGGAATAACGGTCGATATAATTGTTTCCTGTAACACTTCAGGAATGTACGTCATCCCATTGAAAACTCCTATTCCAAGTTTTTCGGAAAAAAAAAAAAAAATCAAACGAAACAAAATGTAAATGTGAGAATGTGTTTTGAGGAATTTCTTTTATAAAACTGAATGTTTAATCTGCATAACCTGTCACTCTTTGAAACCAGATCTCCTTCCTCTTCTGTTCTGTGGAGACGCCGATAAAGTTCATGACTTCCCTCAGCTCTTATCTTCAGTTTCTTGAAAAGTGCACAGGAAATTGCAGGGGAGCCAGCAGAACTTTCTGAGATTCTACACCTGTAAGCAAGAATTAAGGAAGGATGGGCTGTTGCCTCCAAATGGATGATTCAAGAAATGATGAGTGATTTGATTTGCTAACAAATATTAATATCACATGCTAAAAACTTTGTCAATAACTTAATACTACTTTTCAAAATGTTGTTGGATAACAGGATGTTATAGTCTCCTCAGATTACCTGTTTAGTCACATGTTTTGGATTGGGTTTCCATGTGATGAAATGTCATGAGAATTACATGAAGCAAATATTCATACTGAATCATTTACTGCCACGGCAAAACATGTTTCATGTGTCATAAGGTGCTTTAAACCTGTTTAAAGGAAGCAATTAAACATAGATGGCTGGTCAAAAACATCTCAAAATCTATTTGTCCCAAACATTATGGTGTCCAAAAATTGGGCAGCAATATTATAAATAATGAGTGTTGTAGTTTTTAAATAGTAAAACCAAAATGTACAAAGAAATGCCTTTAATTGAAAGCTTTAAACATATCTGAATGCTTAATTTCAGACCGACATAACTGCAACGGGTCGAGAACAGACGCATACGATGCATTGGTCCAAAACATGATGGATCTCTGTATATATAGCGCCATAATGGCATAAAAGCTACACTCAACTCATTTTAATTGGAGGTCAAAGGGATAGCTTCTTCTAAAGGGAAGACATAGCAGAGCCCACAAGCAGTACATGCAATTTCAACGGGACCTATTTGAAACAAGAAAGATGTTCGGAGCAGGAAGTGAATCAGGGATCAAAATGGCCGCATGCAAGTAGCACCACCAGCAGCCAGGAGGGTTAAATTATTAAGCTTTCAAATAAACGTCACATAACTCAGTTTAACTGAGCTCGGCTGAACTCCAGGGGATAGTCACGTCGCACTCCAGTGACATACAGCCACTGGCGGGATATAAATTAATTCGATGTGTTTATCATATTTATCGGAGAGATGCAGATCCTGCAAAGATAAAAAAAAAGAAAATATATTCCGTTTAACCTGCTTACAGTGCAACCCCCCCACCACTAAAGCCTGTTTTCTGAACATACAGTAAACCGAGCTCGGTAATTGGCATAAATCGCCGAATTCAAGTATGCTGACTTCACATTAAGTGCCCATTTATAAATAAATGCCAAATTTGATCACTATTGATAAACATGTATGCAGATTTCCTGAGAATCGTAATTGAAATGCCCTCATTAAAAATAATACAGAAAATATCTTACTTGCAAACTCTTCTATCCTGCATTCAAAATCTCTTCCAAGCCCCACATTCTCAAAATTCAGGAACCCACCTTACTGAAGGCCTAAAACAGCTGGTGTAGCTGAACAGTCCCACTTGCAGTACGGTATATTTACCTACAGCACATCTCCAGAGATATCGCATTGCTTTTCAGGACAGAGTGCATATCATCAGCATAACCTGAGGCAAGACACACACTCAAGGACAGCGCTATACTGAGACCTAAGTGTGCCTTTTATAAACATTCATTTGTAGCACAGCTCAACAATCCGATGCAAAGAACAACAAAAAGATTATTCCCTAATTAATTTGAACCTTTCCATCTTTAATTTTATATACAGAATAAAATTTATCCACACATTAAACATAGCTAATTTTTTTCACTAAGCTCTCCTCCAACATTAGCATCCCGATTACAGACATATCCATTTGGAAGAATATGTGGAATGATATTGCAATAACTATCGTCAATCTGGGCATGCAGCCCTTTTCATTACAAAGAGTTCCTACAATGCTCGCCACCATGGGCAAGGGATAAATCAGTCGAGCTCAGGCAGATAATCCTTGGTACACATTTGGCTCAAATACACATTGGTTCTGTTCTTCAGTTTTTTAATTTGTAATAAAAGAACGAATACGTGGATTAGATTCCATTGCTGACAGAGACATTTACATCCATATGAAGTCAAATGTGAAGAACTAACAGCTCAACCTCTGCCACAGTCAAAATGCTTAAAAACCTGACTGTAGAGTACACCCACATACAGACCAAAATGTGGTTGAGTACAAATGGCTACAGACCAGACTATTGTTGAGTTGCATACGGCTACAGGCCTGACTGTAGTTGAGAACACACAGCTACAAACCAGTCTGTAGTTGTGTACATACATCTGGAGACCTATATGTGGTTGAGTGCATACGTCTACAGACCAGAGTGCTGTCTTGTATGCGTTTACAGATGTAAATGTAGTTTAGTACGTACTGCAATAGACTTGACCATGGAGTACATGCATCTATAGACCTGGCCATAGAGTACATACATCTACAGACCTCATTGTTGTTTAGTACATACGGAGACCGTAGAATACTGACCGTAGAATTTGTACACAGTGACAGACCAAAATGTGGTTGAGTACATACGGCTATAGTCCTGACTGTAATTGTGTTCATCCATTTTCAGACTTAAATTTTGTTTTGTACATACAGTGACAGACCTCGCTGTGGAGTACATACAGCTACAGACCTGACACTAACTGTGCACAGACAGCTACAGTCCTGACTATAGCCCTGTACAGATCTGAGTTCAGTTGAGTACATACATCTACAGACCGAAATGTTGTTGAGTAAATGTAGCTACAGAGTTGGCTGTAGTTGAGTGCACAGAGCTACAGATCTGACTCTGGTTGCCTACAGACATGTGCAGGACAGACTGTGGTTGAGTGCACACAGCAACAGACCTGACTGAACACACAGCTAATTGAAAATTAGGCAGCGGTATTTGGTTGCAAACTGCATCTCTCTGACTTAAAGTGCTACATGAGATTGAGGTGAGGCTTATAGAAGATGCTTCATGCTAAGGTTGGTTCACACAGGAAATGGATGTGGTGGAGCCATTTATCACACACAGTTTCCTACTGTGCTGGGTAACAATTCTAACATATCTGACATTCAACTTTCCCATCCAGATGTCCTGTATCTGCAGCCTTTTCTCAGATCAACACACCGCAAGATTGGGCCTGAGCTTGCGGTCCGACCCTGAGAGATGTGCAGATAGTGTAGCCAAAGTGTTTGAAATGATTAAACTCATTTTTTTAAACTGCTCTACATTTTAATATTTAACTAAACTAAATTCTATGATTTTTTTTTCCGCCACAAAAGAGAACAAGTCAGCATGAAACCAAGGGCAGATGTAAAAATACTTCCCAACAAGTTATTCATATAATTTACACTGAAGCACTGAAAAATGCATGAAAATATAGCTACTGTTAGCTGTACGAACCATATTTTCCAATCACTCACTCACTCAAACTGTTTCCCCTTCATTTGTTCTTGGTGACCACACTATTTACATGGCGGAGAAATAGAGACTGATGTGCAATTCTCTCCCCTTTGATATAATGATTCATACTCACAAATTACCCCATTTAAGCTTTGCCAACATTTTGATCTAAATAATAGTTATGTCCATAAACTCTGGTGTAATAATAATAATAATAATAACATTAGAAAAGCATATTGCACATGATTGAAAATCATCTCTGACTGATTTTTTTTTTTTTTACTAAAATGAATTAAAAGTTTATTGTGTGTTAGAAGGGAAACAACTGGAATGTCATCAGCTATCCTGGTGCATTTGCTGCGTTTCATTCATGTGGACCAAGGCCACTCCGAGTACTCAGGTTACCTTCAGCTACAGGCCGGCCGCAATGAAAGCACACCACTGCTTTCAGGTTGCCAGTACTGTAAAGGTCAAGACTGGCCTATGAGGCCAAGGGAAGAACTCTTATTTTTCCCGCTATGTGATGAAACCAGAAACTTTTCTTTTTTGTAAATTACCACATAGCTCAACTGGCCAAATAATGTCACCCAAAACGGTAAGTCTCACCCCTACAGTCATCCCACACGACGTCCTTATGAAACAGACTGACCACGAGCAAGATATAGCATTGAAAAGCTGTGTAAATTTTGCCTGCAGAATTACTGAAAAAAATACATCAGAAGGATTTTGTCTAAAATTCAATATGTCTCTGCATCAATGAAAAAAAATGTAATGTAAAAAAATACTTTAACGGAGGCCTACATTGCATCCCTGATGGAACATAATTATCTTGCTCTTTAGCGAAACCCACAGCTATTTCAAAGTAGTAAAAGTATTGTTATTGTTTTACCTACACTTTGTTTACAAGCATAGAAGCAAAAAAAAGAAAAAAAAGAAAAGAAAAAAAATCAGTAAGTAGTTAGTTCTGTTTGCCCTACAGACCGCTCTCAAGAATGCACAGCGAACTGCGACTTTCACTTGTTTCCCACATGCAAATATAATGAGTGGATCGGTCATAAATTGTCTCGTTGATGGGCCCACATTGAATACTTCCATCCAAAGAAACCCCACAAGCTCCCAGCACGCGCATACGCGCGCGCGCGCAATTATTAATTTGATATGCGCTGGCCAATTACTATTTGTCCGCTGCATCACTTCAACCCTTGTCATATAGTATCCGACAATCCGATTCTTGGGTCATATAACCGTAGATAAAACTTATTGAGTGAACATAGAAAGTTCTGAGCTGCAAACGGGACACTCCCAGGTGGAAAGATATGGCAGGCTAATCACGACTTCAAAGCAATGTAAGTGAATCATGTGATAGGTTCCCCGGCAGTGATAGAGGTCTTAAGACAGGTTAAATGCATTGCGCCAATAAACAAATTTTTAAAATAATATCGACACTGTCCCACTGCGTTGGACGCGACACACAATTTTGTGCGGACTGCCAAACAATTTTAGTCTTTAAATATATACATATATTTTTTAATTTGACTACCCAAAAACTAGTCCGCTTTACCGTCTGTCATAAATGCCACCGAAGTTGCGCTCCAAAAATCAAATTTTACAATAGTAACCTGGGAATGTTTGAGCGTTACATCCTCGCAAATGACATAGAACGATGATTCGAGATAAAAACCAAATGCCCTTGTGAGGGCAGATGTTACAATATTTCCAAGGACATGTCATTGTCGAATCACGAGCTGCAATATCCTCAGAAATATGACCTGCGGAAATGAGGTAACGCGCCAAACATCGAGATACAAGGAGAATATTGAACAAGTTAGTCGCAGCCAGTAGGCCACTTACTCCAGCATTTTTCACAGAGGACAGTTATGTTATTGCATCTCACTGGGTTGAGAGGGGGTAACTGCTCACGTAATCGTTTCAGACCACGTGAAATGGCAAGATAATGTGTTCACAGCATAGGCCAAGATATCATTGATGCGATTAGAAAAAAAGTAAAATTAGGACATATTAAATCAGCGCACGCCAATGAGATTAGAAAAAAATATATGAATGCCATACTTCACTGTTTTATTATTGCATATTGTTTAATTGTATGTAAGGAAAAAGCACATATGGACATCACGAATGGTTAGTGAAAGACAATTTTGCACTGCAAAATATATATAAAAAGAAATATTTTAATTAACATATTCATAAAACAAATATTGATGATTGATATTTTCAACATTTTGTAGGGTATCAATCCCTACCTCATATCAATGTCCAAACATGACCGATTATTATATTATTGCCTTGGAAACGATGGAATCGACTTAAGAAAATAAACAAACAAACAAACAAACAATCAAACGAACAGAAATCTTGTCCTGCATGATGATACACGTTAAAATTGCATTATTATTAGCTCCAGCAATGTCAATAATAACCGCTAATTAGCGTTCTAAACAGCTTCTATTATGTAATATATGATTGCAGGTTATATCTTAGTGCAATTCAGTCCAAAATTCTTCCATTTCTTTTTAAAATAATACGTTTTAAATGCATGGTTATCGTTGAGCTACTTTACCCCCGTACGCCCCCTACCCCACCCCCATCGTCATTTAATACTTTGGCTTAAAATACAGTCAGTGGTATAAAAAAGGCTACATCTTTCAAACTTCTGCTTTCACTGTAAGCACATGCTGCTTAAAAAGCTCTGTTTACTTATTCAAACAATCGGGTTGCGAACAATCCCATTTTATGATACATGTTTCGAACGCTCCTTCCCTTTAAACAGACGGGGAAAATCAATTTAGTGCACAGGACTCTCAAAACTACGTCTAAGTAGGCTAACATTAATTTATCTACAACTTTCATTTTCAAAATAAAATCCTGTTGCATAACCATGTTCGTTTTAGGCGTACAGAATATAAAACTGTAGAGGTTATTTAATGACAATATATAGGAGGAATGAAAAGCACATTCCAGGGTTTTTCAATACATAAGGAGGTGGTAGGCCTATCTATTCAATAAATAACCCGCTTTACGCAAAAGTTTAAGTCACAGCGAGGGATCGATTCCTTTCAGAAATGCAAGTTTTCCTCCCTCGCAGTATGGATGCCATTTCTGACAGCACTCGTCGAGAATGCGCCAGTGCAGTGCAAATGGAACGAGGGAAAGAGGAGTCGTTCTGTCCAAAACTGCAGAAAACTCAGGATGAATTTTCACAAAAAGAGGTTGTTGAGCGCGTCCCGCACACTTTTTTTTATTTTTTATTTATTTATTTTGCAATCCGCAAAAATAAAAGAAGAAAAGAAAAAAGAAAAAAAAAACGTGGTAAGGCAAAATAAAGTTACGAAAGCCATGCGGAGTGATCCAGAAGTTCGATTTCAAGCACAAAAATGCCAAAGCCTACATGTCCAGCATGCAGGGTTGTTTAATAATACAGGATACAGTCTTTTTTGAACAATAATAATCCTTTTCTAAACTGCAGCAGTTCTGTTGCAAAAATCAAAATAGCAAGAATGGCAAATGGCAGGCTATGAGATTCATGTTGAAATTGTAGACTTAATCCTCGGTTGGCCAATAGAAAAGGAGGCCGATGACTAACTATTGAAGGTAGTTGCTGTTGATTTTGGCAGGTTGTTTTGTTTGAAGTGTTCAGATTCAAAAAGTAGGCTGATTAATTTTGCACCACTGGCGAATGAATGCATAGCCAAATGACTCAAGTCAACATAAATGCATGGTCAGATCAAAACACCAACCAAAATTGGTTGCTTTCAATATATTAAAACAAAAAAAATATCACTGCAAGCCAAGATCACTGACGGTAACTCCCACGAGTTTAATGAAACAAAAGTCAATTAATTGATGTAAGAAAAATTAAGTTCACTGGAAGTCTCATAATAGGCTCCGCGTTAGGAACAAACTTACTGATTCAGGTTCAGTCTTTCTACTACAAGCCCCCATATATTCTGCAAACCCGAATTTTCAAATTTGAACGTAGGAGAAGGGCCAATGTTTGCAAAATGTGTTTCTTGGCAAGCGTCTCGAAAATAGAATAAAAAATATTCGCTCTTAAAAAAGAAAAATGACGTCGTTGAGAGGCTTGATTTTTGTTCTCATTTCTTTCCTTTTTCATAGTTGAGACTCACATGAAAAACTCTGGAGATGATGGGTTGTTGTCGCTACTGGAGCCGTTTTCTCTGAAGCCATTTCCAACGAGCTTCTCGTATTTTTCCTTGTAGACATCCCTCTCCCGAACGAGCCGCGAGATCTCCTGCTTGAGGTGATCAACTTGCTGTACGAGCTGCGTCTTCTCGCCCTCCAGGATGTGGCGTTGCTGGACCCTCTTGAAGCGGCAGGACTGCGCATAGCCTCTGTTTTTCAGGGTCCGCCTCTTTTGTTTCAGTCGGATCACTTCTTCTTTGCTGACCCCCCGGAGCTGCCGATTAAGCTCCCGCACTGACATTGTCACCAGCTGCTCGTCCGAAAACCGGTCATCCAAGTGCAGATGTTGGTGACTTTCGCCGGTGCTCCCGCTGGTTGGGACAACGGGCGTCTGGAGATGACCCGGCGCGTGGTGGTGATGATGATGGTGATGAGAGCCCCCGTTCTGAGCTGCAGCAGCCGCGATAACTGCGGACACCACTGCAGCGGCGGATCCCATCTCCTCGCCGCCCATCGTGCCTCCTGCACCGCCCGCACTTGTAAACTGCTGCCCTCTAGAATAACCATCGTAGGTCTGTAGTTGGTGCGTGCTGTTGATCAGTGCCTCTACGGCGTCTTCGGGGCAAAAGCCCAGAGTCTCCGGATTCAACTGCTGTGGATAGCCCGTCATCCAGTAGAAATCCTCCAAATGCGCCTTCTGCTCACTCCCGGAGCCCGGGCTGGGCGCCGAGAAGCTTGGAGAAGGGGGTACCGAGCTGCAAGGCGTGCTCATCGGGGTGGAAGAGAGGGATCCCCCGGCGATCAAGCGACTGCACTGGCTGATGCCGCGATCGGACTCCACCGGCTCCTTTTTCACTTCAAATTTCATCAGATCGAAGTCATTAACATATTCCATAGCCAGAGGGCTGGTGGGCAGGTCGGAGCTGCTCATTGCCAGCTCTGATGCCATACGTTTGTTGCTGACAGTCCTCCAAGGAGGCTGAAGACCAGCTGTCAAACTTAGCTGGTTAGAAAGAGCGTTGGCCAGCTTGACGTTAGATGTATCTATTAAAAAAAAAAAAAGAAAAAACCGAGAAAAGTGCTTTCGCACTGCCGCGGCGATGATATAAATTTATTTCCTTTGCAGTCCTACGAGGGTATTGCACGCGTTCCTCCACTCTTTTCTTTGCAGAATAGCCAATCGGTTGCGTTTCGGTCGTTTACCTCCTCATGGCTCTACGCAAAACATTGTGTGCACTTGCAGTGCTCAAATTCGTAAGTAACAGACAATTTGTATTCGTGCAAGAATGACCCCAGGCTTAAAGGAGAATTTTAGTGGGGACACCAAGCAGATGAGTTTAAAAGCATTGCAGAGTTTTATACCGCCCTGACGTCAGGTTTGAGACGGCAAATTGACCCAATGGGCTCTCTCGGTCTGAAGACTGATTTGCATAATAGTTAGAAACAAAACTTTTCTCAACTGTCAAGGACTATCAGCTGACTATCAGCTGGGTCAAAAACTTTAACTCTTTCGGGTCGTATTTCAACTATAAATCTTCTGCGGGAAAATAATTAACCGCCTTTTGAGACATTTCAGACGCGTCATACTTTTTATTGTTGTTGTTGACCATGATGTCGAATGTTGCAGCAAAACTTGATCTGCCAGTGCGGTTTGAGTCGTTCCATATTTACTCGGCATATGGTATTTCAAAATTTTAATGGATGCAGCTGAACTATTCAAATATTTAGTCAAATCACAATTTTGCAACCTCGCGATACACAGTCTCTTAATACTCCCATATCTTAAAGCCTTCTCTTTTGGAAATGTGACGAAGAAATTGTTCTCTGCTTGTTTCGAGTTGCTCTTCTTATGAGCAATGATCGGATACTGCGATAAAGTCGCATATTTATTTATGTTTAATGAATCAATCACTTTCACCTGAAGTTGCCTATCTTCACGATGAAGCTGTCTATCTTCGTGGCCATATTTGATGAATGAAGTCTAATATTCTCAAGAACATATTCCGTGATTCTTTTTGTTCGTGGTTGGTAGTCTGATTATTTTGTATTGTTTGTAGTATAGTTTTTAATGTCATGTTAATGTTGATTGTCCTGTATTCTATTTTTATTTATTTATTTATTTTTTTTGAATATGCAACCTGCTGTGTGCTGCCTTCTTGGCCAGGTCACAATTGTAAGAGATTTTATCTAGGTTGTCTATCTGGTTAAATACAGATCATGATGAATTCTTGTTTGGTTAAAAAAATGTGTACTCGCACACAGAGGCTTTTGTGGGCCACCCGAAAACTCTACTAGTTGGAGCAAGAGGAACACTGCTCGCGCTGCATATGAAAACTCAACAGTGCCACCTTTTGGAAATACTGTTGCAGCAATTTACATGCTTGTGCGCACGAGTGTTTCGTTTCTCTGCTCACTGTGCAGTTAGTCCCTTCGTAAAAAATCAAAACTTTCTTTGTTTCGCTCGCCTTTCAGCTTTCTGGCAATACTCATTTAATTAATACAGTTAAATTGAAATTAAATTTAGTATTGTGATTGTCACGATTTCCTTCGTGCTTAAAAAAAAACAAACAAAACATTAAAAAAAAACCAAAAAAAAAAAAAAAAAACAAAAAAAACAGTAATACACACATGGTAAGGTTTACAGGACGCATAGCCTACTCTTACTGCGTAAATGTTGTATTCCTGTGGAATAATGGTCCATTTTGGAAAGAATAGTTATGGTGCCTTCTTGAAGTATTACTGGGCCCATTTAGTAATGTCAATGACAGAATCATGCCGGTGAGTGATGCAGTGGCGTCTGAGGGCCCGAAGATCACGGACATCCAGTAAAGGTCTTCGGCCTTGTCCCTTACGCAAAGAGATTTTTCCAGTTTCTCTGAATCTTTTGATGATGTTATGCACTGTCAATGATGAGACATTCAAAGCCTTTGCAATTTAACGTTGAGGAATATTGTTTTTAAAGTATTCCACAATTTTTTTACACAAGCCTTCACGGGTTGGAGAGCCTTGGCCATCTTTACTTCTGAGAGACTCAGCCTCTCTAAGACATCCCTTTTATAGCCAATCATGTTGCACACCTGATGCCAGATAACTCAATGACTTGCTCAATGTTCTTTCAGCTGATTGCCTCATATATAAATTGCTTTTTCAGCCCTTTTTTGCCTGTGTCACAACTTTTTTAAGACCTGTTGCAGCCAGAAAAGTTGAAGGAAGCTCATTTTATGTTACCTATGTTCTATTGTAAATAACTTATTGGCTCGTGTGATCTGAAAGTCATTGCATTTTGATTTAATTCACAATTTACACAATGTCCCAGCTATTTCGGAATTGGGGTTGTATTAATCCAGTGACCTGAACATTGCACTCAGAGAGGAGGTCAAGGGTCAGCCTGCTCGGTATCTACCGTATGTTTTCTCAGGTGAAAATGATTCATGCGCTAAATGCTACCATGAAGGATTCTTAAAATTACCGATATAATTTTGACATAAGATGAACGATTTGTCCAAGTGAAAGCTCGCTAACCAGCCAGTCCATATTCATACTCAAATTATTGGACACACTGCCATAAATTATAGCTTTGTGAAGTTAGCAACATATAGTTTTTGTTGATACTGATTCATCACATATGTATTGATTCAATTGTGAATAATTTCCAGAGCTGTTGTTCTGCGGGCATTAGCCGCTATCCTTCCAAGTTTGTCATGATAGTCAAAGGTGGCCTTCCAGTTGGACTGACTCCTCAGTTTTGACCCTGGTATGGTGGCTCATCAGACTACAAAACACTCCTTCACTGTAGTTCCGTCCATCTCATATAACACAGAGCTCAGATGAAGTCGGCGTCGCTTTTGGACAGTGTTGATGTATGGCTATGGTTTTGTTTTAGTAAAGCTTTGATTTGCATTAGTGGGTGCAGTGGTGAATGGTGTTGACGAGCAAAGGTGTTGGTGTTGTACTTTACCTAAGTACATGTTGTAATATCCTTTACAGTCATATGATGGTTGTCATGGTTGTGATATCTGAGGGATTGGAGGTCACGTGCATTTAGAAGTGGTAAATCAGCTCTGGCCTTTACACACCAGGATTTGACTGCCGTCCTTCCATCTTTTAATTATATTAGGCTCTGTGGCGGGTGAAATGCTCTAAATCTTACCTGTTTGCCTTTGGGTAACATTGTTTGCAAAGTTATGGATCATAAGCTCACGCAATTGTAGGCACATTGGTGAGCATTGATCCATCATTGCTTTTGAGAGACTGGACTTTTTTTTTTTGTTTGCAGCTCCGAACTTATCACATTATAATTAGTACAAAAAGACCCCAGAACTACTTTTTGGAGTCTGTTGCAGTTATTAGATTTGAAATAAGCACATATTTTCAATAAACGATTGAATACTGAAGTCAAAACATCAAATGATGTGTTTTTGCCACGTTTCCAATATACCAGAGGGTGAATGAATTTTAGATTTTTTTTTGCATCTTCCATAATGCGCCAACTTTGAAAGAATTTGGGTTATATTTTGCATTGTAATCGATGCAGAATCTTTCAGCCTCAGAGCAACCGACAGCCTAAAATCCACCCCCTCCTGTCAACAGTTTTGTGCAGGGTCAAGTTTCTGACTTCTGCGAATGTTTTGAGGAATAATGGGCCAAGAGAAATGTCAGACCTTATTATTATCCTCTGTCAGATCTTACAGCCAGTGAGCTAACAGAGAGTGGTTGGCCCATTGCTAAACCGATTGAAATGTTTACAACCATTTGTAACAACGTCAAGATACTTGATACAATACAGTCGGTATTAATGATGATGACGTTATTCCGTAAAATTTGGCATTCAGAATTTTGTTTGAGCAGATTTTCTGCATATTGCATGCTCTCTTAATATTGAGATGAAAATGAAAAGGAAATATTTGTGGAAACCTTTTAAAATAGCATGAATTACTCTGCATGACAATGATACAAAATTTGGTAATTAGCTAGCTTAGTTCGCTGAGCTGGCTTCTCGGTTCCATCAACTGTAAAAGCCTTGAGCATTGCCATTTTGGCCTGTGACATCACTTTGTATTTTGAACCAGGGGTTTTAAGATTGTTATTGTCATAAACAAATGTGTGATACCACTAACACGACACAGGATGTGCGAGATATTAATTAGCATCCCTGTGTAGTTCTCCCCAAACTCAAAAAGCAACAATAATTAGCTGGGACCGTTGACTGAATGGCTCAGAAGTTACTCTGTTGAATCTAGGCCACACAAGTTTTTTCCCCCCCTCTCTTTCAAGCTGTGAAGTCATTTTTTTTTTTTTTTTTTGCTGCGCGTCAGAAATGCGAGCGTGTCAAGAATTTGTATGCATAAAATTCGGCTCGCACTGTGCAGTTGGTGATGTGCGTTGTACTGCAGATCAAGATCAGATGTACTGGCTACATCAAGGCGTCTTACATTTAAACAAGGACAAATGCTTGCTCAGAAGGAAGTATCCACCTATCCATCCATCCATCTTTTGTAGATGGGAGTAGAGCTGGGAAGCTGAAGCCAATCCCAGCATGCAGTGGGTAAGAGGCAGGAAGAACCCGCGAGCTGTT
This sequence comes from Gymnothorax reevesii, assembly GCA_029721435.1. NCBI lineage: Eukaryota > Metazoa > Chordata > Actinopteri > Anguilliformes > Muraenidae > Gymnothorax > Gymnothorax reevesii. The sequence goes on from CM056574.1 coordinate 13,681,106, forward strand.
CAAGGAAATATCCTAAAATGAAAAAAAAAAAGAAATATATAAATATAATGAAGCTCAGAGGTCCAGTTTGCCTCATAAGCTTCCCCCTACCCCCAACAGAAAAAAGGACTTCAATTCTGAAAGGAGGAAATCTTTTGTATATTAGTGAGAAGTGAGTCAGGAAATGTGCATTCTGAGACTCAAATTAGACACCCTTGGACAGATGGAGGCCCACCAACAGAAATGGACTGCCCAGTGTATTTGATAGCCACATTAATTGACATTATTTAAAATATTAAAATTATAACAGAGCCTCCACAAGGACTCATTATGAATATTTTATGTCATTGACCCATAAAAGATGTTTGTACACTGAGAGCGAATTTGCTGAATTTAATTTTAAGTGTTCTACATTTGCTTAGCATCTTGGTCAGTCTGTGCTCTCCATACTATTGTTTAAAAAAATAAATAAATAAACGAAAACAGCTTGTTTGAAGCTAGGAAAACTTTATAGAATGATTACATGGAAGAATTCTTTGGGAATGACTATTCACAATAGTGAACTTTGGGAATGACTTTGGGAATGAATGGATTCACAACTGCATTCAAGGCTATGAAAGGCATGTGAGTTACATCAGTCTTCATCTGACTTGATTATGCAGTAATAATATGGAAACTTTCCTTGGCTCCGGCCAGGCGTAAAATTTGACCCTAAAAGAAAATTGCTGGCGGGTTTTACTCAACTTTTAACACAGAGGCCAGCACCGATGTCATTTCGCCAAGGAAGTTACGCTCAAATCCCAAAATGAGTGGTCTGTTTGAATTTGCCATTTCACATTACAGAACTGACTACAAGAGTTGGATGACAAACTGCATTATTTATCATGATGTACGGCCCTTTTGACAGCTTTGGAACATCTGATGCTGTTGAGGCTAATCCTCTCGGAAAGAATAACTCTTTGTCCAGTAAATATTGGTGTCACACACTTTGACACGTTTCTCTTTTGAGTCAGGATCTCTTGACATTTCATGAAGACAGCTGTTGTTCGCAACTAGCACACTAGTTCTTTTTTTTTTTTTTAGGAGGTCCGCCGCTGGATCTGGAATAAAACCGTTAGCTTGTAGTAGGCTACACAAGAAAAAGTGGGGGAGTGCCTTCGGTTGGGATGTCAAGCCGAGATTCTGACTCATCGCATGAAGATGGCGATAACCCGGTATTCCGGCTAAATTTTCAACTTGGCTCTTTCAACCTGCCCTAACCCTGACCCTGCCAGCTGATAATCCCCTGGTTTAATCTGGTTATGATTTTCATTCCCAACCTGTCCATGCTGCTGATGTGTGGTGAGTATTCTGGCACAAAATGGCCGCTGTGCATCGCCCAGGTGGGTTGTATACATTGTTGTCGGTTGAGGCGAGTGTCCCCGCAACCTTCATCATAAGGCAGTATGAGCGTGAGAATGGTGATATAAGTATAAATGCAGTGATTAATTATCGAGAACAGCATGCAGGCTAATGTTCGTTGTCTGAGGAGAGAGGGAAGTCAAACAGAAACACAACCATCAGTGAGGATGTGGCGCCACTTCCTGACCTGATCAGAGCAGAAAATAAAACTAATGACTGAAGCCGTGGTTGTGATTTTTAATGAAACGCAGCTCCAGAGATGACAAAGAACAGAAACCTTGTGATGTTTCTGCGGTGAATTTCAGGTTATGGTGTTCTGATGTTCTGCCTTTTGCATTTCAAGTGGGAAACATTACGTTCTGTTTAAAACAGGGAAAAAAAATCTTGGTAATGAGGTGCTTTTGGTGTTACCCGACGGAAACTTTTAAGTGGTTCACTTAAAGTGGTAATTAGCTCCGTTCTGGGAGATTACTGAATATCCTGTTGGTTTTCACTCAAGCCCTAGCAAGACATCTCATTGAGCTGCAGTATCGTTCAATCAAGACAGTGAATCTCCAGAAAGTGGGTTGACAACCACTGACAAGAGGACAATTAGTTGCATTGACAGGACCAATGTGTACCTCTTTTCAATGTCGAGATGTCATTAACATATTTGATCCATACGCTAGGTAAAGCAATATCTAACTATAAATGGATAGAGTCTCTGTTGGTGTGTTTGTTCTTCGAATTTTTTTAGACAACCTTTCATCGGATTGATTTCAAAGTTGGTGGGTGTATTGCTGAGGACTCACAGACATGCAGTGTTGAGCTCATAGAGGTATATAACAGAACCAGAGAGAACAAGCAAGTACCTTTGCTTCAGCCAGTTAGCATGTTAGCTCCAGGTATTTCCTGCTTCCGCGTTTCTCACTGGAGGCAATTTTTGTTGGCAAAGATGTGGCAGCTGCATAGACACCAATTGAAAAGTGCACATTTTTTTCTTGCCAAATAAAGCGAAAACAAAAGAAAATGTATTCGGAAATCCAACATTATTTTGCTCTTTGTCTGACGCTACTGTTCAATGTTTTCCAAGAGGGCCTGTAAAATAAGAACTGATACTTAGAGCTTGATGACAGCTCGTGCACGAGTTTGGAGTCGGCGGGCACGAGCAGCAGTGGCCTGGCACATCAGTGTTGCCAAACTATTTCTCTTTATTTCAGGAGAGAGACAAAATTACACTCGCTGCTGGGATTAGTGTAAAAGCTATCGTATTTTGGCCTGTATGTTGTTACGTTAGGCTATGTATGGAGAAATAAATATAAATGACCGACCAGCCATGTGTCCTGTAGGTTATAAATAGACGTAGCCCTGCATCAATTAGCTCTCTGCAACACTGCTGTTGAGTGGAGGATCAGAGCTGTACTTTTTATCCTACTGAGTGAAAAGCGCGTGCGCGTTCCGGATTAACAGTGTTGCTCGTCATTTCCCCTCGAAGATATTCGCCAATCTACACAGACGACACACTTTCTTGGCCATTTGTGCTGTGTAATCAGATTGGCAATCTTATGGAATGGTGCCGGAAAATAAGCGCCCATGGAACGCCATTTTTATAGATGGCGTCGGTCAATTCCGTACTTCCTGGGCAGAGGTAGCTAGCCTAGCATCTCCCATTGAAAGTAATAGGGGTGGTACTTCCTCGCTGTCTCCTGTTCTATTATATTACCTCCATGGTTGTGTTTGAAGTTGTTTCGCAAAGTGGTTCTCGAGAAATCTGCAAGCTGCGGCACCAGACACTAAGCAATTGGCCCACTCCGAACGGACATAATTCAAACAGGCGCTGCAGGGGTGTCTGTTGAAGGGACAACATTACAGCTTGAAGAAGGACTTCTGTGCCAGTTTGTGACTTTCTCAGAAAACCTGTTCTGATTGAAAAGAAGAGAAGTCCCTGTTGCAATGTTATGCTCTCTGTTACAGCCCAACGCACTGTGGTAACTTATAATCCTGGCCTTAAACTATTGGCATCTTCTCTTCATCATTTTTGTGAGTAAAGGAATGATTAACTTACAGGATCTCCAGTGTTTTTGGTAGTGCTGAAATAACTGCTGTGGGGACATGGGAATAACTACAACAGTAATTTCTCACACTCAATATCAATTTATCAATCTGATTGTGGAGCTGCTTTTGTGCTGTGACATTTAAACACCATTGACCTGTAACAAATAAAGATATGCGTACAGCACACAGGGCGATATTTCTCCTCACCTTGTTTGTGTTAGAGATTGACTGTTGAGAGCAGAAGTCACAGCGCTGTTTGAAGTCTGATTGCGGGAGTATATTGTGGATTCAGTGGCGCTGTTAATAAATCACAGCTGTTGATAAGATACACGCCGGCTCTCTAATCAGTCGCTTTTTAGGCTTTTAATGTTCTTGCAACGGTGAATGTGAGCTGTACGTTTGTTCAATGTTATCCAGTTCTCCATTGTGCAAAGATACACCACTGAAGTCATAACAAAGGCCTAGTCGCAAGCCGTGACACATTGGTACAATGAGCCAATAGGAGTCATACACAGAATTTATAATGTAATATAATAGATACACATATTACATAAAGAATGTTTTACCTGTGATAGCAAACTGAGTCTTAAGTCGCGCCCATGTATTTTCGGTAATTGTCAAATATGTGCCCAAGGGCATAAATTAAAAAAAAAAAAAAAGGTTTTGTCCATTTTCAGTCAAACCTCCATCTCGTACACTTTCCTGGTGAGAAAACATTGATAAAGGGAAGAAAATGGGCTATTTGTATATCAAGGGTTTGGAGCACAATGGCTTTATGTCCAAAATGTTTCAAATTTGAGATCACATTTGTGCTCTAAGGAAAACCATCAGAAGCCACTCGTTTTAGTATAAATCTCAAATTTGAAATTTTGGACATAGAGCCACTGCGCTCCAAACCGTCGATCTGGTAATTCACTTCCTGATGGATCATGTGACGAAATGCAGGTAACGGAATGGAAAAACTGATTTATTGTTGGTTTCGGTATCAATTCTTTACACAGATGTAAGTCCTTGACCAGAATATCCGATAATATTGCATCAAAATGAATGCTGAATCAATGTTTGCGAGCAGAAGAAAGAAATCAGTCACTGTCAAAAGCCCCATTTGCTTATTTAACTGTCACTTGTATTTAGTATTCAGGGGCTGTTTCGTAGACCTTTGGCATCTGTGGTAACAGTATAACCTTTGACCCAATATAGAATTGATTTATTCAGTCACTGCAAACATTACTTCTTTAAAATGACAGTTTGTTGAGGTCACAGCTCAAGAAAATCAATGGCTAACTATTTGCTATTATTTGTTTGTAAAGATTAGTGCCAAATGTTGACTGCAGACAATATATCTAAATGTGATATATGACATTTTCACATGACTTGTGGTAGTAGTGAAAAGTTCACTTTCCTTACCTTGATTTCGCCGTCAGAGTTTAAATGATTAAGTGTTAAATGTTGCAGTAATAGTGAGACACTTGGAGAGCAGTGGTGTGTACAGCTGTAGATTAAAAGCAAATCCAGCCTCTTCAGCCCAAATTCTTTTAAGGTAAGCTGATCCTGAAGTTGGGTTAATGTCAGATTCAACATTAAATGTCACACACATATTCTGTATCTGCTGGTTGCAGCTCTTCACTGAAGCTACATCGAACTTATACTGAGAGTAATATTCAAACCCAGGACGCCATGTTTCTATGGCCACAGCATTACATCAAATGCAAAATAACTACAATGTACATCTGGAGGTTCATTTTATACACATTTCCTTGTAACTCGGTGGGACATATTTGGGATTGTCCGGAAGCTTGGGATCTCTACAAGAAGTTAAAATATACCCGAAGTTCAACAGGTATGACCACAGTGGCTGCATTTGATGGGCCGCAGGTATTATGGGGTTGATTGCTATGGTTGGTTGCAGCCAGCCAGGATGTAGCTTAAATATAGCATTTGAAAGAACGACATTGATCTGTGGAAAATGTTCTCCTCTGTAACACACCGCTGTGGAGTTTTCACAGTAAAAACGCTGTAAGCCTTCGTCATTCTGTCTTTGGTTTACTCTGCTGTGAAGCTGGGCTGTTGTTTCTCTCTTCGGTTTCAGTTTCTCCGTTGTAGATCTGCCCACGGATTAACTGATCTCTCTCTCCCTCCCTCTCTCTCTCCTTCTCTCTCTCTCTCTCTCTCTCTCTCCCCCACTCTCTCTCTCCCCATCTCCTGTCACATAAAAGGTTGCACAGACGAAAGAGTAAACTGACATGTTGTGTGAGATGGTTTATCAGTTATATGCTAATACAATTCATGATAATAACCACACACCCAAACCCCCCCCTCCCCCCCCCCCCCCCCATTTTCATAAGCAGTCGTCGCAACAATTTCCTGTGGAAAATTAATTTCTGAAAAAAATATAGTTTCAGGGCGGGGTTGGAACTGACTGAGTTCTTTTCTGGGCGATTTGCTGAGTGATTGTTGAATTGATCCACATCGTTCCCTGTATCTGGTTACGTAATCCAAGACGCATGTTGTCGATAGGAATTGATCTACAAGTGTTTGCATCAGACAGGTAATTATATGGGGTTGTATTTTGTGGTTAACTGAAAACGCCAGCCAAAGATTGATGTCTTGAGTCAGTTTGCGTGTGAGGTCTGGTTGACTTTACCAGTCTGAAGCTTTTCTCTGGTAAAACTGACATGCTCTGCTCTGACGGTATGTGATGTTGGATCTGTTATCTTCTGTCTGAGGAGCTACTGTGCATTTCCTGCTTCAGATCTCTCCACTTCCTGTCTCTGTGGGCCCCTATGAGCCTGGCTTCTGGGCGTGGTCCTCCACTGTTACCGTACCATGAGATGAAGAGATCCTCATGAGTTACGCGAGGGATGTGCGTGTGTGGGTTAGGGTTTGGGTGTGAATGAACGCATCTTGGTGTGTGCGACTGTGTGCATGAGTGCTTGCGTGCGTGCATTCATGCGAATGCGTCTGCCTGTGTTTACACATTTGTGTTTGTGTCGGTGCATGCATGTACATGTGCGTGTACATCTGCCAGTGTTTTTGCATGTTTGTGTTTTGTGCGCGCATGCATGCACGTGTGTATGTGTACATCTGCCTGTGGTCGCGCGTGTTTGTGTGTGCATGCATTCATATACGTGTGTGTATATGTGTTCGTGCGCGTGTTTGTGTTTGTTTGTGTGTGTGCATGTACTTGTGTGTGTACAGTACAGGCCAAAAGTTTGGACACACCTCCTCATTCAATGCGTTTCCTTTATTTTGATAACTATTTACATTGAAGGCATCAAAACTATGAATGAACACATGTGGAATTATGTACTTAACAACAAAGTGTGAAATACCTGTAACTGAAAACATGTCTTATATTCTAGTCTCTTCAAAGTAGCCACCCTTTGCTCTGATTACTGCTTTGCACACTCTTGGCATTCTCTTGATGAGCTTCAAGAGGTCGTCACCTGAAATGGTTTTCACTTCACAGGTGTGCCTTGTCAGGGTTAATTCGTGGAATTTCTTGCCTTATCAATAGGGTTGGGACCATCAGTTGTGTTGTGCAGAAGTCAGGTTGATACACAGCCGACAGTCCTATTGGACAACTGTTAGATGCATACGTACATAATTCCACATGTGTTCATTCATAGTTTTGATGCCTTCAGTGAGAATCTACAATGTAAATAGTCAGGAAAATAAAGGAAACGCATTGAATGGGAAGGTGTGTCCAAACTTTTGGCCTGTACTGTACATGTGTCCGCGTTTGTTTGTGTGCATGCTTGTGTGTGTGCACGCATGTACGCGTGTGCATATGTGTGTGTGTGTGTGTGTGTGTGTGTGTGCTTGCACAAGTGTGTGTGCACCTATGCATGTCTGTGTGCTTGTGTGTAGTCATCCAACACTTGTAACAAACCATGAGCTCTGCAGCAGATTACACATAATGTCTCACTGCCGGAGACACACAAACAATGGCAAACGAGTTGGCACTAAACCGTTATTCCCCATACAGAACAAAATGGTAACCTTTTACCCACAATCCACTGTGCGATTATTAAGCCACTGCTTCCCTCTCAATTTAAAAATAATCTCGCTGTCTTTTCTGACGGGCAAGAACAACCTAAGAATGACCCAGGTTAAGACAGAGTCCCTGTTTATGGCCAGAGACACTGTCCAGAACGAATGATGAAAAGCAATTATTCAGTTTTAACTTTGATTCCAGTTAAACTAACAAACTGTGAGATATTGTAAAATAATAAGTGTGGCACAGTTCATTCAGTACCCCCACCGGGAACAAACTTGACCGATAATGCGATGAGGACAGAAGTAATTTTATACACTCAAATGTAATTGGTGCATATTCATACTGACCACAACATTTGTATTCATCTTACCAAAGGTCATGTTGCGGGTTACCGTGACATTAATATCTGCCAACTGCACAGTGTAATTTCCGTCGCCTCACTATATGCTGTGTATTCCTGTTAATTTTACTTCTGACTTTAAGTGAAAATTGTGAAAACTGAAAATTCTCTTGTTTTTTCCTTTGTTAGTTACATTTTATCAACACAGATCCCTTGACATACACACCCGCGCGCGCACACACACACACACACAAATGCTCCCACACTTGCGTGTCCGCTCATACCCTGAGATATATGAATCCTTCAAAGGAGGTCTCTCGTTTACTTGTTTTCAGCTGCACGCTTGCCAAACCCCTGAAGCTTATGCTAGCTCATGCGATGAAGGAGAGCTCTTCAGAGTTTAGAAACGGAGGGCTCGAACAGAGCAGAATGACTTGTCCTTCATTATTTCAACACGAACACCCAGGCTGTGGAAGAGTCTGGAAAAAAAAAAGGCCTGTTGTCGTCCCTAATGTCACACTCTGGGCTTTTGAAGTGTTTTTGCTCGCAGTACGCACTGCGGTTTGGCAAGCCACAACGAGCTCTGCATGGCTTTCTTCATCTTAAAGACTCCTAAATAAATTCTGTTTATGGCGACAACATGCATTGTTCTTGTGATTTCAATATCATCTTCATATTGAAAGTACGCCATGTAATGCACGGAACTATGACCGTAATATCAAGCATTAGGCCATTTCCATACACTGGCCATCAACTGAGCCTACAACTCATGGCTTTTTATGGGTCCAATTTATAAATAATCCCCCAACTCTGCCGAATCATGTCATGACTAATGCCATCATGAACACTGGGTATAACTTTAGCAATATTTGCCTTGGGCCAACTACTGGATGTAAATCATAAGAAGTCGGTTAAAATAATTTCTTCAACTTTAGCTGAATTGCAGTTAATTTTCATTATTTCTCTGCTTCCTGTACAGAACACTTTGAAAAAGGTTGGGATTCTGTGTAAAATTTGCATAAAATCAGAATGCAGTGATCTGAGAATCATTGAATTTTGTTTTTAATTTGAATTTTACCCAGTTTCCCAACTTTTTTGGAAATAGGGTTATAAATTACATTTTATTCTCACTCAGATTCTTACAAAAGAGACAGACAATGAGATTTAAAAAAGAATAGAGACATGGATGGTTTTGAACAGTTCCTTTGGTTATAAACTTTAATAATGGAGTCATAAAACTTATTTTTGAGATCACTTCATAACTTTTTCCATGAATTATAGCAAGCCTTATTCCCCATGCTCCTGTTTGGTGAAAAATAGGATCAGCTGCTCAGAGCATTGGTATCTCCTATGAGATTATCAGAATCGGAGATCATTCAAAGGATATGCAAGCTAGATAGCCAGAAAATAAAGCTGCTTCAACTAAACTGACATCACTGTTCCCCAGCCCTGCCAACCATAAGCACTGCTGTGCACATCTATCCAATCCCTAACCGACACAAAGCCCCACTGCTACAAAATGGATGCCTTCGCTGTGACATATTGCGGCTCTCAAGCCTGTTTTTGTAATCCAGCCAGTGGCAAAGCACACAAAGGCTAGTTAACACTGATGCGTCCATTGAAACAGTTAAGTCTATCGCAGTCAGTCCTCCTCCTCTCCCCACAGCGAGCAGAAAGCCCTTCCTGTCGAACAATGAGGTCTCCCTTGTCAGGAACATGTCAAACGATGTGCTGATAAAATCACAGCCACTGCTCCCCTTTGCCACAGTGAATCTGCACAGCGGCCCCAGGAAATAAGATTACTTTCGTCTGTTGCTAAGCAGAAAACGATGAGAAATGATCCCTTTAAACTGACCATTAGTCCCGACCTGATTTCAGAAATTTTTCTTGATTAGCATGTCTTTCAATTATAGCTTTGAATAATCCTTTAGTAGGTAAACACACAGCTCTCTTTTAAGAGCAATGTTAGGGAGATTAAACAATCAATCCAATGAGCAAAAGTTTTATTCATCAGCCTCAGTCGGCTATGTCGAAAAAAGATAAACTACTCTCGAACTTCCTCAAAAACTTTTCGCACATTCTGCAATGCAGGCTATCAAACCTACATCTAATGATTGTTTAAATCAAAATTCAAGACACGGATTAAACGTCCAAATAAGACGATTTATTTCTCATTTTCCCGTGACGTAGAAAACTGGCTCTCCCCGAGAGGGCTGAATGATTTGAAGTTAATGTATCATTAATCAGGGAAAATGAGTGAAAACAGGACAAACCTGGTTAGAAGGAATTTTTTTTTTTGCCCCCCTTTTTTGGAAAAAAGCGCAAGTATTTCTCATTTCTGAATTCCAAACAACGGTCACACTTTAAGTGTTGCTCCTAAAGGCTCTTTATACAGCATGTATAATGCCTTCATAAATCAGACATAAGCAAATGTCATGCTTTCTAAAGGGTGAAATAACACATCCTGATTCAGCATGTGATGCCAGATGTGACAATGACAGTGTCACTTAGCAGACAATGTCACCCATTATAGCATTTAGCCTCTACCTAAGTGACTTTGTGAATTATATCACATTTGGCATCACAAGCTGAATAAGGATTAGTTATTTCATCCTTTACAAAGAATGAAATTTGCTATGATTCATGAAGATATTATGTCCCATTTATGAAGGCATTATACATGCTGTATGAAGCCTTTATGAGCAACACTTCATCTAAAGTGTGATCCAAACCACTCATATAATGAGCTATGATGTAACATGATGTCATTTGCGCAGCGCGTTAATTTAACCCTTTAAGCGCCGCATACATTTTCAAGCAATTAAAAATGTAGTGATCCTGAGCTGTTGAAAACCTATCGTGTGGCAACTTGTTGCGGGAGCTCTTTTAAACAAGTTGCCACATGATAGGTTTTCAACGGCATCTAACTTTGATTTCTCTCATCAGTGCTGGAAGGGTTAAAATATTTAGATTGCCATTCTTTGAATAAAATTTCTAATTTCCTGTGCAACTAGCAATACACTGCACTGGACGTAATGCGGAGGAGACAGACGTTGAACTGGCATTTGTCCAGTTTACATGACGATAATGAAAAGGACATTTAATGGTGCAGAAACTAATAGATGGTGGACAGACATTTCCTGAGAACAGTGCGATTGCAGTGATAATGGATTCACAGACTTTCAGGTGTGCATGAGTTATCTGCTATTGGAGAGGCAAGACTAGTCATTTTGATAGCCAGCTGAAGATTTCCTAATCAGCACACACATTGGTTTAACCAAAGGTCTTGTTCTATGTTTTTATTCTTTCATATCTATTGTGTACATTCAGACATTACCTGACATCCCATAAAAAGCAAACTTAATAATTTACAAACATAAGAAATGCAAGCCTACATCTCTATCCACTGTCACTATTACTGCCCTGTTGCTGATATATGTTCTGCGTGTTAAACTGAAAGGTTGACAACTGCCCTCTTGCACTCTGTCGAAGCCGTTGTTCCCATAATCCTCTTCGGAAACAGATGACATCAGAGTGCACTAGCAACAATAATGCCCAGTTGTCAAAGGCTTGACCTTAGCCGACTGGACATTCCTTCCTGCAATTTTCTACTTGATCCAGCCTAAGACACCTACTCTGGTGCGGACAAAGAACATAATTGTCTTCTCACAATGGTACTTTCAAAGCCATGCCAATATTTTGCAGTTTCCTTAATGTGCGTGTTCTGATTAATTAACCATATTTAATATCTAGCAGAACCCTGGCACTGTTTGTTAAAACTAAATCTGCAGGGAGATTTGCATACTAAGTCGAATGAGTTTGTAGACAAATTTTTTAGCGATGATTCGTTTTATTTATTTGAGGAATATACAGAATATGTCCCATTGTTAAAAGCAAGGGCTCAGTTCACTCACACTTACACACAGGAACACATAAATCTTAAGAAAGTAGGGCAACCAGCTGCGCTGCATTTTTGAGTTTTCTCAACTTCACTTTTTGAGTTTGTGCAAAATTAATTTTTAAAGAACTCAGAACTTGAAGCTTATCCAACTCAAAAATGCGGTGCAGCTGGTTGCCGTATTTCGTTAAGTTTAGTTAGCTTTTCATTTTCTGCATATCACAGTTCTACTCTTAAACATGAGACAATGTGCAAAATTAAATTTTTCCACTTTTCCATGGGGTTAGGGGAGCACTCAAAGGCGAACTCGCCGACTGCTCAAACTATCAACATAAGAATGACAGTAATGATTCCCTTTTGTCGACCGCAGCCAATAAATCTGTGCTGTGTCTAAACCACAGGGCTTCCTGCACCGTATGCCAGAGGAGGTTTATGAACAAGGAGAGGGAGAAACACTCTCCCTTTCTGTCAAAAGACAAGAATCTAGCTCTTTTCTACCCGTGCTCATGTCAGAAAATAAGGCCAATTGTCTCTATTTAATCAAACTGTGTTCTTTGCCTGATAATCCCCTGACATTGTCTTCAGACTGCAGTCCATCTGACAGGTCTGCGACATGCCGTCTCAACAATTTTCACAGAAGTTGGAATGGTAACTGGGCTCACCCTAGAACTCACTAATAGTATAATCTCACAATATCTTCAGTTTTGGCATTTTGGTGATAAACAGCTTATCAGTTTGCTTGATTAAATATTAACTTTGGTTGATTGACAAGATGTCATTCTTATGACTCAATCTCTCAGTTGCGAACTCACAAAGGGTATATAATTATTTTGCCTGGAGAAAATAAAATCCTGTTGAATTTCATGAGCAGGAAGGCATTCCACTTTGGTGCTGCAGAAAATTTGAGGTTTTGGCCCCAAAAACTGGGGGGGGATCTTCACCACCAGGTTCAGATTCATCAAAATCTGAATCTGTCTCTGGCTAGCTGAGTTTTAGAGTGATAGATGGGCAGCCCAGAGCATTTTGATCAAACGATCGAGGTGCCAATATTTGAGCACCAGACCATACGTGGTGGAACTTAACATGTGCTGATTTGGATGTCTGCTGGCCACCCCCTGCTGCATGTGGCCCCTGGGGGCCTCAAGTAGAGGACCACAAATGGTCTTGATCAAACATTAGAAGTAGCACCTCAAATCAGTTTGAAGTTAACAGGTACATCACACAGGGTACAGAATGACCCCTGCCAGACAAGTTTTCTGCGGCATAGGGCCCACCAGACACCCGAAAAGGGCCCCAAAATTTGCGCCAGATGAAACATTGGACATACCACATGAAACCAATAATAAATGAATAGATACATCCTAAAGAGCACAGCATGGCCAATGCAAGACAAATTACCTGCTGTCTGGGGTCCGCCAGACACCCCTCAAATGTGGCCCTTAAGACTACTCCCTTAGGAACGACCTAGAGTAAATATTGAAAGTACCTCAAGTTATAATCTCTCTAATTAGCTCTAGCGCTCATTTAGCGCAAGCGTGAGTTTTTCAGTAACAACTGATGCAATATTCAGAATTGTTTCATACTTTCTTCTTGGTTGCTGATCTTGTTGGGTCAAGCAATAAACAATATATGGGCAACAAGAAGTTTGGTATTATTCCATAAACACCCAGATGCTACATACTTCAGTGAAAAAATTTGGCTGGACACAGTCAGAGCTGTCCTCATGGTGTACAATATCCCACAATGCAACACAGCCAATGGTTAAATCCCACCGAGACCCGATGATCATGGCAACTTGGTGGTCGTGTGACAATAGTATGGGGCATTGTAATCATTGCATTCTATTCACGACAGTGTGACCTTGTAGCAATGCACTGTCGTATCCAGTACGAACTATTGCAGTATGCAATATGTTGCGAACAAGGTTGCGATTCCAAACATAGTCGATCTCGTTTTAATGAGAGCTGCAGTACATCTCATGCTGTTGAAAGTGGAACTATTTGCCTACGCAGTGTTTCACAGAGTGGTGAAGCCCTGACCATCTTTACTTCTGAAAGATTCAGGCTCTCCGGGATGCTTTTATTTATACCCAATTATGTTATTTTCCTGTTGCCAATTAACATAATTACTGTAGCAGTGAGATGTTCCACCAGTTGTATTTTTAGCATCATACACCTTTTTCAGCCTTTTGTTGTCCCTGTCACAACTTTTTTGAAGTGTGTTGCTGGTATATAATTGAAAATGAGCGGGCATTTTCTCAGAAAGCGACAGTATTTCGCAGTTACCATATCTGATGTGTTGTTCTTATACTATTTTTGATAAAAAATACAGTTTTAATGATTTGGAAATAATTGCATTCTGTTTTTAATTATATTTTATACAGCATCCCAACATTTTTGGAAATGGGATTTCATTGGCACCGAGAGGTGCATAAAATGCTTGCCTACGATAAGACATATAATACCTAAGTAAAATACACTTGCATACCACGTGGTAGGACAGGACATTACACAAACTGTTATCCAGACAACTGAATTCAGAGTACAATAAAACAGGGAGTGCTCATTGACAGGAAAATGTTAATAACTGGAGAAAGGGCAGAAGCCCAGAGTAGGGAAGAGACAGTCCAGCTTCAGTGGTGTAGACTGGTGAGGGTAATGGGCGTGTCCACACCAGCCAGTCGCGTCCAGGGGCAGAAACCTGGTGGTATAAACCCCCGGCAAGACAGCAGTGACGAGCGGCGGGAGGTTAGTTTGGTGAGGCAGAATCCTTCCCTTTGCTCGATTAGCAATCAGACAATTAACTAGTTTAGGAAGACTATTCGGCAGAATGACGGGCCAGTTTAAGTTTCCGCGACATTATTATTCAGTATATCGAACCTGAAATGGTCACTAGACAGCAGATTTGCGCGTATTTGCTTTCAGGAAGCCGAAGCAATGTCATCAACAAATATTAAAACAGTTTGACTAATGCAGAGTTCAATGCTTAATCAATATACAATGTACACTCCTTTAAATACGCACTTCTACACCCCCCCCCCCCCAAAAAAAAAAGCGGGCGTTTATTTTCAGTCTTCTTTCATAATCCGATTAACAAAATGTTTAAAAAATATACAGAATTACCAAGAGCCGAGAGTTTTCCTATTTGATTATTCAGATTTCCATCCTTGTAGTCTCAAATTGAAGCGCATACATGAATTAATCTTTTTGTCATTATCTCCTCTATCAGTATACGGGATTCCTGTAGGCTTGGTCTTAATTATTTTGATTGTCAATCAGGAATAGTACGTGGGAACAGGTTCAGAAAATCCTTTAGTTTGAGTCACTGCCTCATCTAACCGCACGTCTCTGGCTTCCTGTATGCAAGTACTGGCAAATCTAAGTTTCGTGAGCGTTTCAGGTTCAATATACTGAGTAGTAACGCCACGGAAACTTAAACTGGCCCGTCATTCTGCCGAATAGTCGTACTAAACTAGTTCATTGTCTGATTGCTAATCAAG
The DNA here is from genome assembly GCA_029721435.1 of Gymnothorax reevesii. NCBI lineage: Eukaryota > Metazoa > Chordata > Actinopteri > Anguilliformes > Muraenidae > Gymnothorax > Gymnothorax reevesii. The sequence goes on from CM056574.1 coordinate 13,696,257, forward strand.
CAAAGGGAAGGATTCTGCCTCACCAAACTAACCTCCGAGCGCAAGTCACTGCAAGACAGGACCTCTTAACAAACGACTGGAAGGGTTTATCAGGAATGGAGTCCCAATCCTGGAGACCAACGAAGGTTTGGAAGGTGTTCCTAATAAACTGATCACTGGAACAGACTAGAACAGATGGTCAACACGATTGTGGTACCAATCCTGGAAGCCAACTGTAAGGCTTGGGAGTTTGTTTCTATTACCATAACTCCAAAGAGTAGTTGTTTTTCACCATCATAAAAGTTACCATAAATTCAAAAGGACTTGGCTTATGCTAAAGACATAAACTGGCCAGCGCTTTAAACAATACAGCCAGACAATCCAGCAACTGTGCTGGACAGAACTGAGGACTATATACAGTACATCACAGAAAAACCAAGGGAACTGAGCACACAGTGGATTACACCTGGGCAAGGGAGAGACACAAGACACCAAGTCAATTAAGGAGACAATTAAATATCTCTAAAAGACATGCAGGCTACTGGAAAGGCGCAGGACACAATTAAGAAGACATTAGGGTTGTGACACAAACTCTCTAAAAAAATCAAACCACTTTTTTTCAAGTCATTTGGTTGCCCTGTCTAAAAAAGTTAAGTTCAAATCATGTGCTGTTGAGAACATAAAAATATGCGCTAAGCTTACAGCTCAAACCACTGTGAAATAACGACAGGAACGCCCATCCCTCTGCGGTGTATCTCACTCTAACTGCATGTATGCTGTGTTCACACAGCAACAGTGGTAGTAAAGCGCGATTATTCAGCCGAGTTCTCAGCAGTGTTTCACACATATCATACCAGTAAATGCCTGCACTACTGCACTATTTTTGCCACTTTTAAACATTTCCTCATTTCTCAGGATGTCACTGTATGCATGGGCTCGGTCCCAATGATAAACTGAAGAGTCTTGTGAAAGAACTTAATTCTCATTTTCACACACCGCAAGGTGTGGATGGGAAAATGCCTTTAATAGTTACTTAAGTCGATTTTCTCAATTTTATCAACTTGGACATTTCATTACTTTGAGCGCCGGGGTCTACAATTAGCATATTTTATGGATCTATAATATTTTCTGACTCATTCTCATCCCAACTCAACATATGGTGACGCTAAATGACCGTGTGTCGATATACAGTGAAAAATGAAGCTTTTGTTATCATTATTTGATGTTTAGGGTTAGGGTTTTGGTTAATGGTAATACAAAAAGTTTTTCGGTTGGGTTCATTTTAAACTGGTATCAAATCAGGACACCAAAAGCCTCCTTTTTCTTCGTAAATCGATGCTTGGTCGGACAGCGTCACCATATGTCGAGTCGGGATGAGAGTAAGCTCGATATTCAGACCCTTTTTTCTCAAAATACACATTTTGTGATTTAACCCTTTCAGTGTCGTGGGCAACTATTGTTGCCCAATGATGTAAGACATCAAAGTCAGATGCTGTTGAAAACCTATCATGTGGCAACTCCCTTGCGGGAGCTCTTTTAAACAAGTTGCCACATGATAGGTTTTCAACAGCTCAGGATAACTACATTTTTAATTCCTTGAAAATGTATTCGGCGCTCAAAGGGTTAAGTACTTTTAGCACCAAGGTCTTCAGTTGTGACTTCACGGTTTACAGGCATGTTGTGAAGATTGTCCCAGAAAAGACCCCAGGTGAACATTTCACTCCTTGTCCTACAATCATAAATGAAGTGCTTGCGGTGAAAAGCAAACAAAAACTATGCAGGTTCAGTAAGCACTCCGGAGAAGTTGTGAGGGTGTGCGTGACTGGTGCAGATTGCAAAGCTTGTCTGCTCTCCGGTTTTCTCGCCCTGTAACTTAAGTGGAGCTGTCATGAGGGAGTTATGGTAACAGGAGCTTCTTTAATGAGAGGTCACGGGGCATTTAAGGTGAGGATCCTACCTCAGAATGATACGTTAAACTCGTTTCCTTTGGGAAAGGCAAGTGCGTCACAGCTGGGACCAGGAAGAAGGGTTTAATTAGAACAAACACAGCCTCCAGGAGTTCAAAATGGCTTCCAAAGGGAGTCGATCCTCTACAAGGAATACGGAACAAGGAGTGACTTTTTAAAAATAGGATCCTACAAAGAAACGGTATTTCGGGGGAACAAATTAGTGAGGATACGATCTGGAAAGCCAGAGGCAATCCAAAGAGACGTTTTTTTTTCCCCCGAGTGGATCAACGTTGAAGGAAGATATAATTAGACCTAATTAGGGCTTTAACAAATATATCAATTGGGCAATTTTGTTAAACCATCTCGTCTGTCATTATTCGTTTCTTGTGTCCTTTGCGCCAGGATCAAGGGTGGATTTCAGTCCAGCCTTAAACTCAGAAATGCTAATTTATTACACATTACCTTTATGAGATAATTTAGCTAAATGGGAATTGACCACAGAAGTTTGTAATGAGGATTTTTACTTTTACCTATGGGGTTTATCAGAGCCACTCACCATATACAGCACCCAGCCACTGTCAGGTATAGAAAAGGACTGACTAGTGTTACCTCTCTCTGAATTATAGTCTTCTAACACATCCTCCTTTCATCGGCTCGGGCCCTCAATTAGTGAGCAATATTAATGAGAAGGAGACGGCTCAATGCTTTGTGGGGCGGTGCTATTATTAACATGCGCTCGCTCACTGTGAGAGCAACTTCTCGCCTCCCAACCTCTGCGCCATTGAGCCAAGTGACACTAAGTGTCAATGAACCAATTACATTACTTACCTGATACTTTCATGGAGGCAAAATACAGTTGATTAGATGATGTAAGGCCGATTCCCTTTACATCAATGCAGGGTCAAGGCCTAGCTCAATAGTTTAACTGCAATACTGGTCTCATCTTGAAGGCCTTGGTTTTTGAACCAGCGATCTTCCAAGTCCCAGGCAAACACTTAACCCACCAGGCTCAAGGCTGCTCTAACATATATGATATTAAGCCATTTGGACCACACAAATATCTCCGTGTAAGTGGAGCCTCACGGTTGCTATAACGCGTACATACTTAGCAGGCCATGAACCTGTCTTCATGCTCCAGGCAAGAGGCATGATCATCTTCTCAAGTTAGTTTCAGGTCACAAAAACAAGAGTCCAGGACTGCTTTCATAGTTATGAAGGGATCAGTGTAATATACACTGTTACAAAATAACTCTTGACTATCATCGTCTGGACAAGAGGAAATTTACCCCTCGCCAATAGCAAAGTGTTTAAAGTGTTTGACAAAGACTCAAAGTTGGTGGCTTGGGCCCCAATGCAGTCATGATAAAATCGGAGAAGCTGATGGGCCCTTGAGCAAGTTTTTTAATTTTACATTTCTCTGGGGAGGACTGGCCTCCTCTTTGGCCATTTGGGCTCCATTTATTCTCCATTCGGGCTCTATTTAGCTGCCATTTGGGCTCCCTCTCCCCTCTGTCCTTCATGATGGTTGAATGGGCCACGGGTCCACTTCAGATTGCTGCAGAGTGCAGCAAATGTTAGTTTTGAGCAGTCTGGGCTGAGCTCACCGATGCGTCAATGGCAACAAAAGGAAGGATTTAACCAGAGAAGTGGAACTGAACCTTCTTGTAAAAATAAAGAGCGGCCAGCCGGCAAACACAGTGGATGCCCCGTGAGAGGTCGAGAGTTCGGTCCATCTCTGCCTGCTTCCATTCAACACATTCTGCACAAAAGAAACGGTGGTTGAAGGGTGAGGTGGAGGGGGGGATAAGATTACCACTAGGAAGTTCTTTAACCCCTTAGACTCTGACTTTTTCACTTCGGTTTTCCCTTAAGTAGATTTAACATAAAGAAGTCATATTGCAAGACAATGTTACGTACATATCCTGTATCTGCTGGTTGCAGTGCTGCGCTGAAGCTAGTTCACACTTACATTGAAGAAATATTCAAACTCTGGGTGCCATGTTTTTATGGCCACTGCAATGCATCAAATGGAAAAAAATCTAGATCTTGAACATAATTTTATACGTTTCCTTGTAATTCAGCAGGACACATTTGGAATTGTTGTAAACCTTGGTATCACCATTAGAATTTAAAATAGGCCAGAAGTTCCACAGGTTTGAACACAGCAGCTGTAGGATATATGAGGTTAAAAAAAAGCCATGATTGTGCACCGAGTAACCCATTTACAAAGCCGAACGCTGGACAGAAAAGGATTCAGATTTGGGCCGAGAGTAGCGTGAAATAAGGTCAAAGAACTGCTTGGAGACGAGGCGGTTAAGAAATTATGTAAACCAGGTCTGGAAAGTGCGACTGTTCTCAACGCCCTGGGGGAGGGGAGCTGCCAAGAACTGGAGAGAACCGCCAAGAGAGTTCTCAGGAAGGAAACTGATCGGGGATTGCGAGATAGCGAGCGAGCGCTAGGCTACTGTACTGAGTCATAGTGCGGGCTGGCGGTCCACGAGTCCAGGCCGAGGCTGACCGCCGAGGGAGGATGTGGAATGGGGTAAAAGTCGCGCTACTACGCCGCACGATGGGCGTGATGTCATTTCTTTCAATGGCGGATATGGAGAGCGAAGCTGGGGATCCCCGCGTTGCATCCCAGCTCGCGAGTCAGCAGAACATCGGCCGTGGAAATGCGGCGATCCTCTGCGCTTTCTTCAACAAGCCACATTAATCGGCACTTTCATTTTTTTTTTTCTTCGTTTCCACGGAACTACTGCATCTTAGTTTCTACGGAACTACTGCGAGCATGGCTGAATCTGGTCACGTCCAGATGTGGTCATCATGAAGTTCTGGGAACAAGCAGTGCAAACATAGCTCTAATTGACAAACGAATTCATTAATTTGTTGCGCAAATGAGATTGGCGGTTTTGTTGTAAATGCTGAGCAGCTCCTTTCAGCCATTAATGTAAAGATACTGCAAGCAGTTTGGCGATAAAGGGAATACACCCCTTGAAATGTGTGACTTAAACTGCCTTTTTCACAAGCTGTGGACAGTGTCAGAAAGTGAATTGCTTGAGGTGTGACTCGATTTAGGTGCGATTTGTATTCGTTCAAGAAGGCAAATTGAGAAAAAAATAAATATTAAGTGAAGTAAAAAAAATTAGCTCATGGCCTTTCGTGGTGCTACTAATGTGAGTTTTGCGATGCACAGCTGTTAGTAGGTGCCAGACCTCTGCATTGCGCTGGAAGTCTGCCAACGGAAGGAATACCCCGATTAACCCTTTGCTGTCTGGAACTGTGCTTGAAATCGGTGCAGCCGCTGCGCAATACTGGCAAAAGCCTGAACGGACTGCAACTCATTTACCCCTTAAACTCTAACCTTTTCACATAAGTAGATATAGCATAAAAAAAGTTTTCTTTTGCTTTCCTATTGCAGGACAATGTCACATACATGATCTGTGTCTGCTGGTTGCAGCGCTTCACTGATGCTACATCACAATCATAGAGGGAGAAATATTCAAATCCAGGACAACATGTTTTTATGACCACGGCATTACTTAAAATAGAAAAAAATCTACATCTTGTGCATCACTCTATACATATTTTCCTGTACTTCAGCAGGACATGTCACAACGCTCGTGCGAATTTCTTTGGTGTCTCCTCAAATTCAGCAACTTGCATGTCTATTAGGTGTATGTCTATTGTGATTGGTTTAAATCTTGTGTGTTTCCCCACCGCGGGTTGTATCGCGGTTTGTGATAATTCTCTAATACCCATATGACGGGTATTTAAGCCCTCTGCTCTGTTGCAAGTCGCTGGATTGTAAATCAACATTTGTGCTTAGAACTATTCAGTATTGTTAGTAAAAAAAACTTTGTTGAAGGCGACGTGCATTTAAATGGCAGTAGTTCCTGAACACCTATCTTCTAACTCAGTTACAAGACTCAGACTCACCCTTATCTGTAACTCAGTTTATTTGAACAAGCCTCCAGTCTAAATCACGGACCAGGATTCTTGTTAATACTTCCAAGTCTGTTCTTCTATCCAGTTTGTTAGGAACAAGCTCCCAATCCTTCTGTGGTCATCATGACTGGAGCTGAGTTCCACTCGAGTTACTCCACCCTCCTGTGGGACATTTCGGTCCTGGCTAAGTTTGCACATCAACTCAATGTAGTCCTAAAAGACACAGGCTGGCAATTGACAGATCAGATTCGTATGTAACACCTGCACTGAACTGTGAAAGTGGTTGTGCCCCCACCTTTTCCTCAGGCATTCTGTCCCCATTATTACTGCATATGCTGTCAATAAACTGATGGATTATACACTGCCTCCGC